>JBBDGP010001607.1:0-2462500 GCA_037952835.1 Lithobates septentrionalis | reverse complement strand
AATAAACTGACACTGCTGCTAAAGGTAGCAGTATGCATAAAGATCCCTCATGGGAAACTGCATGAACTGACTATGTATCACAATATCAGACTGGTAAGCCGAAGCAGCGAGCTCGTGTGCGTCTAACAGTGGGATGTGCCTGTCCTGTCCCTAAGCGTGACGTCACGTACCTCGTGACTTCATCCTCTGGTCCCCTGATGAAGTCACGAGGTACGTGATGTCATGCGTAGGGACAGGACAGGCACATCCCACTGATAGACGCGCACAAGCTCGCTGCTTGTTGGTGATATGCGAGATTTGCTGTATTTTATGTGAGTACCCTTGTTTAAATAAACTTCGGCTTTTGCTATTCAAAATACTACACAATGTAGCATCCCCTTTTTTTCATTTACGGCTACTGCACCCCTGGAGGGACTTGGATGTTTGGAGAACAAGAGTCGGGTCCAGGTTTATGAGAAGTAGCCAGTATCAGCCTTGCTGCTTACGCTGTTACCTCAGTAGCATGAGGTAAGGGGCCACTACCTATTAGTGCAGGATTCTTGTCACGAAGAGGAGTCACTGTGTTGTTTTCCTGGTTCACACACTTCACGGCGTGAATCTACCTTACTATATGCTCTGTGGAGAATTATCTTGCTTAATGTGAAGTCACTGGATGTTTTATTACCACAATACCGACTAAAACCTCTGTCACCTGTTTTATTTCACTAGGTACTTTTATTTATCTATTTATGTAGACATAGTTTTTTTCATTGAAGATTTGTCACTGCGTGCCTTTTCACATTGGACATGCTGGCATTACAGTGTGCCCCTATGTGTGCATGACACACACTATCGCATTACTTTGCACTGATTTGCGTTGCACTTCTTTCACCAGTTGAATTTACTGTGCACTATTATTTATTTATCAATGTATGACTATTTATTTATGTACCAATATATAAGTTTATATTGTGTCCCTAGAAGGGCATTATACTCCTAGTATTGCATTAGTTTGCATGAACTGCTCGGCACTGTGTCACTTTTTTGAATATTATACGCACCATTTTATGTATTAGCAAGTCAATTTATTGGAATTTTATTATTTATATACTGTTTTTGCACTTGGCACTTTATTCATGCTCACCAGTCTGATATTGTGATACATAGTCAGTTCATGCAGTTTCCCATGAGGGATCTTTATGCATACTGCTACCTTTAGCAGCAGTGTCAGTTTATTATTGGATTAGCGCAGCACCATACCTTTTATTCCGTTTAAATTTAGGTTTCGTTTTTTTAATTTCATAAAACCTAAGAACGATGGGATCCCTATTATGTATCAATCTAAAATAGGACAATTTTCTGGTAGTCCTCCCTACTCATTGTAGTCCACAAGGACATGTGAGGAAGTAACAAATTTAGTGCCCTATGTAGTGAATTTATCTATTTTATATTTCCTACCTGTAGGCAAAGTACAACTCATCAGTTTTTCTATTTTTATCCTGTGTAGTTTTGCAGAAGATGCAACTCCTACATCTGTAAAACCCTACTTTGTAAAAGAAAGTGACTGTTTTTTTGGTGGATCCACTACTGGATCCGTAACATATTTCTTAAACCCCTTTGAGTATGAATCTCAGATTTTTGGTGCAAAATGCATGTGGGTCCTATTTTTAATTCTTATATGTGTGCATTTTATGAATAAATACTGCACAAAGAGAATTTTTTTTTGGTACTTGTCATTTATGACCTATGGAAGAGGAATATATGGGATACCAGTAAATCGTCAAGACCTCTGGGGCAGACCTGGGCTTTGCAGCACCCATCGCATTGCAATAAAGCACTAACTGACATTCTTATATTAAGGGGTAATTTTCTTTTTTTTTTATTCCAAAAGATTTATTTGACAAATGCATACACAACGCAATGAAAGTCATTAACCTAACAATGTAGCGGATAATGAAGACAACAAAAACGTCAACTACATTTTCGTTTTGTAGTGTACGGATCATCTGAAAAGAATTATAAGAGGAACAGATATCTAGTGATGCATTTTCTACAACCATTGAGATAGGTAATTAATTATCATACCAAGCATTTGGAGCCAGACCTATAATGGGGTCATGATAACAGTAGGTGAAACAAAAAAATATATGTTAGGGATATCCTCTTTTAATTAAGGACAACTGGTTGGGAAAATTGGCATGTGGGTGTTGTTGTCTGGTCTAATAAAAGTCTATTTGGAAGTAGGTATATTTATACAGTATCTGAGGTGTACACATCAGTAGGAACTATCTAAACATAGGATTCTGTTGGTGTTACAAAGATGGAAAGAAAGAGAGGAGCCCATAAGTTATATGGGAGGAGACAAAAGGAGAAGGAGTAGAATAAAGGTAAGTATGGGGGGGGATATGGAGGAGAAGGAAGGGAAAATGATCACAAATGAAATTGGGAAGAGAATGCAGAGAGTGGCCAAATAGGGGATAAAGGGAAGGAGGAGAGCGAAGGGCAATAGGGATTCTGGCCTTTTCCCTCGCACCTGACTGGAGGTAAGTGGATAGAGTTAATTAAGGGGTAATTTTCTTGTGGTGAGTGTGCATTTTTCTCACAGACGGTAGAACACATATGTTCCTATTCAAGTAGGAAGGACAAGGAAAACCACAAGTGTATGGTTCATTTTTGTGGTGTTGGTATACACAATATTCAGAATTTGGAATTATGTTTATTGATTTAATCACTATATAGTGTCGTGAGCACTTTTGATTGTATTTTGGTTTGAATTTGTGTAGGGCACTAGTGTGTTCCTTGTGTATTCCAACTGTGTTTAGTATCTCTGCTTCAGTGTATTCCTGTGTAGAATTGGGCGAACGGTTTGCCTGTTCATCTGTTCGGCGAACAATGAATTTGCAGGTCATTCGGCGGGTGTTTGCCTTGCCGATTTGCCCTGCAATGTGCTGCGTGTTGCACAGTGCATTCTAAGCCCTGATTGGGCTGGGAAGTCATCAAATGTCAATGGGCTTCCCCACTGACAGCTAAAAAAAAATGGCAGCAATAAAAAAATTAAAAAAATAAAAAATAATTTTAGTGGGGTCCCCTCCAAAATCCATACCAGTCCCTTATCAGAGCACTCAGCCTGGCAGGCCAGGATGGGGGGATGAGCAAGCACCTCCCCGAACCATATTAGGCCACATGCCCTCAACACGGGGGAGTAGGTGCTTTAGGGCGGTGGGCCCCCTCATCCCAAAACACCTTGTCCCCATGTTGATGGGGACAAGGGACTCTTCCCCACAACCCTGGGCTGTAGTTGTGGGGGTCTGCGGGCAGGGGGCTTATCGAAATCTGGAAGCCACCTTTAAAAGAGAAGTATGGGTTTCTTTTTTTTGCTTACATCCTGTCACGGAAAGTCCCACACTCCGCTTGAGTGCTTCCATCAGTATACCGCTTCCTCCCAGTCTGGACTCAGATATCAGATATTGCAACCGCTCATAAGCACAAAACAAGGCGACACTTGTTTAGATGCTAACATGGACTATTTTTTTTTAGAATCAAAATTACAAGACTTTATATGCCGTTGGAACCTCCTCTAACAATACAACTGTAACCTAATTAACATGAGCTAGTTTACAAAATCATTTACCCAGACTTGGTGACTATTCAATACACATTACCATAAACATCAACACAGGGTTAATTAGAACAAACAACAATGTATGGAATACCCTTAGAACCTGTGGTAAGCCAGATTAGACTGTTCGTCTCCTAGCCAGTCCTGGAGGCTAATGTGATCAGCTCACTCAATTAACAGGTTGAGTTCAGAATCAATCAAACCAATAATATTCTCTACATACATATACAATAGCACAGGGTGACTTATGCCGCGTACACACGACCGGACTTTATGGCAGACTTTGTCCGGCGGACTTTTCGACGGACTTTACGACTGACTTTCCAAATGAACGGACTTGCCTACACACAATCAACCAAAGTCTGACGGATTCGTACATGATGACGTACGACCGGACTAAAACAAGGAAGTTCATAGCCAGTAGCCAATAGCTGCCCTAGCGTCGGTTTTTGTCCGTCGAACTAGCATACAGATGAGCGGACTTTTGGACCGGACTTGAGTCCGTCGGATAGATTTGAAACGTGTTTCAAATCTAAGTCTGTCAAACTTTTGAGAAAACAAAGTCCGTTGGAGCCCACACACGATCTAATTGTCCGACGGACTCCGGTACGCCGGACCAAGTATGCCGGAAAGTCCGATCGTGTGTACACAGGATTAGACATAAGAGGTGTATGGGGAGCTGAAATAAGGGCATCCCCTACTTTCCAAGGGATTCTGAGTTCCACGGGCCCTCCCTTCACACATCCATTCTATGTGAGCTGCTGACATCTAAAAATCTTTCCAGCCCTCTCAGAATTGCCCCCTACGCACACTGAATATACAAATTGCCTGTATGTGTGTGGAGACTGTATAACTGGCTGGTATGCTCGCTGCAGCTCCCACATCATAAAATCAGAGAACACCAGTCAGTTATACAGTCTCTACATACATGCAGGCTATATGTATATGCAGTGTGCATATCAAAGCATTGTCTGTGTAAACAGTGAGCAGGTTTAAGCTGTATCTCTATGTACACTGCGTATATTCCAGGCTGTTTGCAAGATAATTCTGTAACAAGTGTGTGCTATGTGGGGAGGAGGAGAATTATGTGTGTCCTGCCAAAGCAGTGACATTTGTCCTACTGACCTCTGGACTGCTGAACTCTGTCTTCTGCCCTACTGACCCCTGTGGTTTGCCCTAATGACCTCTGTTTTCTTGACTGCTGACCTCTCCTCTCTGCCTTCTGGACCATTGACCTTTGTCCTCTGGACTGCTGCCCTCTGGAGTGCTGACCTCTGCCCTCTGGACTGCTGACCTCTGCCCTCTGGACTGCTGACCTCTGTCCTCTGGACTGTTGACCTCTGCCCTCTGGACTGGACTTTTAGAGACATCTGTGCTGGCTTCTGCACAGATGTCAAAGGAAATCGTACCCTAAAATCACCAAAAGTACATGTCAAATCGCATCAATGTGAGCCAGGGCTTAGACGAGTATAAGCTTAAGTACACCCATGTGAAGTGTGTTTGCTGCAGCCATGTGCTGGCAGCCTGTTCAAATCAATGACAGGTGGCCAGCTTCACTGACCCTTCATGGATCCACAATCGGAGTGTACATCCATACACGACCAATGCATGGGTCAGAATGCAGTATGTCTGCAAGAAATGTATGTATAGTTCTTGTTTGTGTGAAGTTCTTAAGTTTCATACATACCCAACCATGTGTAGCAGAATTTATGTTTACATACACGTGTGTGCCCTAGGCTTTACATGTGCATTAGAGGAAGGGGTACACATGTGCATTATAATGTGTACAGGGGTGTTTTTTATTATTATTATTTTAATATAATTTACTTTTAAACACTTTTGTCTGCTGTTGGCATGCAGGAAAAAATGTCAGGGTAACATAGGTTGGGAGGTCAGCAGGGCAGATGATAGGGTCAGCAGTTTGTATAGGACTGTACAGAGGCCATTTATTTATAGGACAGTGTGCAAGGGGCAGCAGGGCAGGGGGTCAGCAGGGCAGAGGATGGGAGGTCAGTATGACAGTGTGCAGGATTCAGTACGGCAGAGGACAGAGGTCAGTAATGCAGAGGACAAAGGTCAGCAGGGTAGAGGATGGAGTTCAGCAGTGAAGAGAACAGGGGTCATTAAGGAACAGGACAGAGATCAACAGTCCAGAGGGCAGTAGAGGAGAAGACAGAGGTCAGAAGTCCAGAGGGCAGAGGTCAGCAGTCCAGAGGGCAGTGGTGAGCAGTCCAGAGGACAGAGGTCAGCAGTCCAGAGTTGAGAGGTGTCAGGGCTGGCTCAACCCTTCCTTCTCTGAGCTGGCCGCTCAGCTGTTGGCTAATTGCCAGCTCTCATCTCTCTCCACAGTTAACCAGCTGTTGTTGATCTGCTCGTCAGTCCCGTCTACTTAAAGATCTCTAGCTCACTTCATTCCTGCCTTTGCCTTGGTCACATCACAAGAAACCATCTCCTGCGTTCCTGTTTAAAGACTGGCTTTGCTGACATCCCTTCTGGCTCCTTATCCTGCTTGCCGTTCCTCTACTTGGATCCCTGACTTCTAGCCTGGCTGATTACCCAATCTGGTTACTGAACTCTGGCTTGGCTGACTACCCGATTTGGACTCTGGCTATGCTTTGACTATGCTTACTCTATTTACCTTTTTATTAATAAACAAGTGTGATTTTACTGTACTTCTGTCTCGGTCTGGTTCATAGTCTCTGACAAGAGGTCAGGAGTCCAGAGGACAGAGGTCCAGAGGGCAGACGTCAGCAGTTCAGAGGACAGAGGTCAGCAGTCCAGAGGTCAGCAGTCCAGAGGACAGAGGTCAGCAGTCTAGAGGTTAGCAGTTCATAGGGCAGAGGTCAGCAGCCCAGAGGACAGCAGTCCAGAGGGCAGAGGTCAGCAGTCCAGTGGACAGAGGTCAGAAGTCCAGAGAGCAGAGGGCAGCAGTCCAGAGGGCAGCAGTCCAGAGGGCAGCAGTCCAGAGGGCAGAGGTCAGCAGTGGAGAGGTCAGTGGTCCAGAGGGCAGAGGACAGCAGTCCAGAGGGCAGAGGTCAGCAGTCAAGAAGACAAAGGTCATTAGGGCAAAGCATAGGAGTCAGTAGGGCAGAAGACAGAGTTCAGCAGTCCAGAGGTCAGAAGGACAGATGTCACTGCTTTGGCAGGACAAACATAATTCCCCCCCCTCTATAGCACACACTTGTTACAGAATTATCTTGCAAACAGCCTGGAATATACACAGTGTACATAGAGATACAGCTTAAACCTGCTCACTGTATACACAGACAATGCCTTGATATGCACACTGTATATACAGATAGCCTGCATGTGTGTGGAGACTGTATAACTGACTGGTATTCTCTGATTTTATGATGTGAGAGCTGCAGCAAGTATACCAGTCAGTTATACAGTCTCCACACACATGCAGGCTATTTGTATATACAGTGCGCATATCAAGGCATTGTCTGTGTAAACAGTAAACAGGTCTAAGCTGTATCTCTGTGTACACTGTGTATGTGGAGAGGAAGAGTTCTGAGTCCCTGTGTGTGTGTGAAGTGGCTGGATAAGAGAAGCAGAGCAAGGAGTGTCCACAGAAGGAAGGAGAGAGGGGAGCCCTCAAGATCCTGACAAGCCCATAAAACTTCTATCTCATATTCTCAGCAGTAGATTAGAGGCACATTGTCTACCATCTGGCCAAGCAGTCAGCTTATATTTCCTGTGTGAGGCCCTATTACTATGTAAACAGAACCATGTGACCAACGTGCTCGTTCTCAGCACAGCCAGGTCTCTCAGGTGAGGGGGGACAGAGGCAGGGGTGTGGTGGTGTGTTGCTGAAGTTGTGCACACCGTCTGAGGACTTTTCAAACAGAAAATGGACCATTTCTGCCAGCTGAAGGAAAGCTCATGTGCACATGCTGTAAAAACTAAAAGAGGTAGGAAAAAAGATTAGCTGATATGTGATTAATGTAATATGTACTAGTTATTTAAACCATCCCATACTTCTCCTTTAACAAGGAGGCTCCCAGATCCCAGCCCCCCCATGTGACTGAGTAGGGGTACCCCTACCCATTCACCAAAAAAAGTGTCAAAAATAAATAAAAACACTTTTTTGACAGGTTTTTGACAATTCCTTTATTAACCTCCTCCCACCCGGCCACTGCATATAAATGGCCGGGTGGGCACATCGTCCCACACAGCCACGCAATCCCGATGCGATTGTGTCCCCTGGACACGCAGCATCTCTGATCAGCAGGAGGGCCATCATGTAATGTAAACAGAGAGCCGTTGCCAGGCGATCGGCTCTCCTCCTCACACAAAGCCTGTCAATGAGGAGAAGGAGAGTGAACCTGTGGTGCGAGTCGGGGATTAGTGTGCATGAGCTGTTTTTTACAGCTTTTTGCACACTAATCAGCCAGCTAGTGGCCTCAAAACAGTGTCCCCACACAGTGTCCTGTCACAGGGTCCCCACACAGTAAAAAACACCTGTAACACATCTGTCACACATCTTTCCCAGTAAAATCATCTTTCCCAGTGAACATCTATCCCAGTGATCAACTGGCGCACATCTGTTTATGATCATCTGCCACATCTGTCCCAGTGCACACCTGTGCACATCTGTCCGTGATCATCTCCCACATTTGTCTGTGATCATCTGCCACATCTGTCCCAGTACACATCTGCACACATCTGCCCATGATCATCTGCCACATGTGTCCCAGTGCACATCTGCACACATCTGTCCGTGATTAACTGCCACATCTGTCCCAGTGCATATCTGCACACATCTGTCAATGATCATCTGCCACATCTGTCCCAGTGATCAACATCTGTCACACATCTGACACATCTGTCACATCTGTCCCAGTAATCTGTCAACATGGCTAAAAAATTATTCAGCAGGAGGCTTTCCATATACTCCAGAGTATGTCAGATGAGAGTAGCAGGGAACTTTCTCTGTCAGACTTGGATAGCGAGTATGAGCCAATAGAAAGCAGTGGCTCTGAAATGGAAACTGAGGACAGAATCCTAACAAAGAGGCTCAGGAGCCTTCAAAAATGTGATCGATAGTAAGGATATAAAATGTGTAATTTATGCCTGATGGTGCTACTTGAATGTTGGGCCTCTGTATGTGGCCAGGCTGTGTAAAAGTCTCACACATGTGGTATTGCCATACTCAGGAGGAGTATCATAATGTATTGTGGGGCATAATTTTTGCTATGTACACACACTGTGTTAGAAATATCTTATAAATTGACAACTTTGTGTAAAAAAAAAAGTATGTTTTCATTTTCTTTCCACATTTTCCAAAAACTTGTGAAAAAAAACATGTTCAAAAGGCTCATAGAATAATCATTGGGGTGTCTGTTTTCCAAAATGGGGTAATTTTGTGGGTAATTACACTGTCCTGGAGCTCCAGGGCCTTCAAAAATGTGATAGGTAGTCAGGAAACTACAGTAAATGTGTAATTTTTGTTCCTAGAACACCTGATGGTGCTCCCTGCATGTTGGGCCTCTGTGTGTGGCCAGGCTGTGGAAAAGTCTCACACATGTTGTATTGCCATACTCAGGAGCAGTAGCAGAACATATTTTGGGGTGTAATTGAAAGTGTGTCTATGCCATGTGTGAGAAACAACTTGTTAATATGACAATTTTGTGGAGAAATTAATATTAATTTTCCAAACAATTGTGGGCAAAAAATTGCAACTTCAAAAAACTCACTATGCCTCTTACTAAATACATTGGACTGTCATATTTACAAAACAGGGTCATTTTGGGGTTATTTGTACTGTCCTGACATTTTAGGGCCTCAAGAAATGAGACAGGTAGTCAGTACATCATGATTGATCAATTTTTAGTGATACGTAGCATAGCTTGTAGACACTATAACTTTCAAACAAACCAATTATCATACACTTATCAGGATTTTTTTTTTTACCAAAGACATGTAGCAGAACACATTCTGGCCTAAATTGATGACGAAATTGGATTTTATTGGATTTATTTTAATACAGAAGGTAGAAAAGATTTTTTTCCAAAATGTTTTTCTTTTTTTTTGCTTATTTCACAAGAATTAAAAAACCCAGTGGTGAATAAATACCACCAGAATAAATCTCTATTTGTGTGACCAAAATAATAAAAAATTCATTTGGGTACAGTGTAGCATGACCTGAGGAATTGTCATTCAATGTGCGAGAGCACAGAAAGCTGAAAATTGGTCTAGAAAGGAAGGTGGTGAACATGTCCAGTATTGAGGTGGTTAAAAATAAGCAAAACAACAATGTCCCTCGATGTAGATCCCACGCCCGTCGCCACTTTTGGACCCGAAAAAAGAAAAAATAATGCTCTGCCGTCTATGAAGGTTTACCCCCTACTGCAGGCTCTGCTGTTTTGACAGTTCTTATACAGTTAAGGGTCGGAGCCACCCAGAAATGTCACCTGGTGGCCCCGCTCCCTTGTGATGTAATCAACCAAGCATGCACTCCACACCATTTTTCTTTATTTTTTTTAATTTCTGGGTGTTCGGCAATTGCAACTGCGAGTCAACTTAAATGTGATTTGACTCAATTTTTTTTCTTTAGAAATGTAATTTTTGCTGCACCCCTCCCCCCCAGGCACTATATATAAAGGATTTTTTTGTTTTTATTGTTTCACTTTAAGCATTATTAAAGTCACTGCTCCTTTAAAAATGATTGCTTCTAAAAAAAATTGCATACACACCATCCACCATCAGTTCCTTGGGCACCCTCAGTCTATCCACACCAGTGGTATCCTTCTTGCTGGAGCACAAAACATCAAATCTTGATCCCTCCACCTAGGTTTGAAGGATTAAATCATCATAACATCCATGTGTTTATGTTAGCTGTCTCCAAGCTTGTCAGGTTTCCCAGGTGCTGGTATCTTAACCACTCCCTGCCCACACTATAGCCAAAAGACAGCTACAGCGCAGGGCTTAATTGCTGGGAGGGCGTCTATGGACATCCTCCTGTTTCCTTGTTCCCCTATGCGCTGCTGAGGGCACGCATCAGGGAAAATCTGTGTTGGCCATGTCCCTAGCCAATCATAGATCTTGGTAAATGGCCAATCACAGTGGCCATTTACCACTCGATTGGAATGTCCAATAGGAGATGATCTCAAATGTAAACATATGAGATCATCTCTCAGTGCCGGCTCTCCCTCCTCACACAGAGACCGCGCGTGAGGAGGGAGAGCTTCTTAGCTGCAGATCTGTGAGTGCCAACCATTTTCAAAGTAAAAACACAGTAAATCAGAGCCAAAATAGTGCCAATACAGTGCCACATCAGTGCCATTTTTTGTCACAGTGCTCATCACTGTTAGTGTCACAGTGCCATCTGTCATCAGTGCCATCTGTCATCAGTGCCATCTATCAGTGCCATCCGTCAGTGCCATCCGTCAGTGCCATCTGTCAGTGCCATCTGTCATCCGTTGCATTCTTACATCCGTGCCATCTGTCAGTGCCATCTTTCATCAGTGCCACCTGTCAGTGTCACCTGCCACATCAGTGCCACGTGTCATCAGTGCCATATCAGTGCCACGTGTCATCTTTCATCAGTGTCAGTGTCACATGTATTCAGTGCCACATTAGTGCCATGTTTCATCGGTGCCACATGTCATCAGTGCCACATCAGTGCCACATGTCATCAGTGCCACGTGTCACCAGTGCCACATCAGTGTCACGTGTCATCTTTCATCAGTGTCAGTGTCACATGTCATGTTTCATCAGCGTCAGTGTCACGTGTAATCAGTGCAATCTCTCATCAGTGTCTCATGTAATCAGTGCCATTTGTAATCAGTGTCACATGTCATCGGTGCCTTCTGTCATCAGTGTCACCAGTGCCCACCAACAATGGCTAGAAAATCATTTACAGCTGAGGAGGCATACAATATTCTTGCAGCCGACGAGAGAAACCGGGAGCTCTCCGCTTCAGATTCCTCAAATTCAGATTCTGAGTCTGACGTGGACTACGAGCCTGTGCTAAGCAGTGGAACACTGACAGCCTCAGAGGAGGATGAGAGCCCACCTGCTAGATGAAGGCCGTTCTGGTGAGGAGGCAGTGCCATCTACCAGCACTGCAGTGCCATCCACCAGCATTGCAGTGCCATCCACCAGCACTGCAGTACCTCAGAAAGAAAGACCAAGTACCAGTGGGGTGTCACCTCAGTCCCAAAGGGTTAGGTCCCATGCCAGCCTTCCCTATTCCCTTCAGAACCCCTTGTGGCCTTGTCCTAATTCAGGAGAAGCTAACATTCCCCCTTTTACTGCTCAGCCAGGAGTCCAGGTGGACACAGAATGTTTTTCACCGATAGATTTTTTCCACCTTATTTTTACTGAGGACATGCTTGCATCAATTGTGGCCCAGTGGAACCTATATGCCCAACAATTCATAACAAGTAACCCAACGTCCTATTATGCCTGTCCCTACGAGTGGAGAGCCCTAACAGTGGAGGAGTTTAAGATTTTTTTGGGCCTCACATTCTGTATGGGACTAACCAAAAAAAAGAATTACGTTCATATTGGTCAACCCTCCCCATCCACCACATGTCCATCTTTTCCTCAGTAATGCACAGAACCAGATATCTCATGATTTTGAGATTCCTACACTATAATGATAATACCCAGTGCCCTCCCTGAAATGACCCAAATTATGATAAGCTCTATAAAATTCAGCCCCTACTAAATTATTTTTTCTGAAATCTTCCCCCAGTTGTTTACCCCAGACCAACACATATGCGTGGATGAGTCCCTTGTTAAATTTACTGGCAGGCTGGGCATAAAACTATTTATTCCCACCAAAAGGGCCCGCTATAGGGTGAAGTTGTATAAATTGTGTGACTAAGCAACAGGGTATACATATGCCTTCATGGTATACGAAGAGAAGAACACCCAGATGCATCCCCCTAATTGCCCAGACTACATAGGAACCAGCGGGAAAGTCATTTGGGAACTCATAAACCCACTCCTGGAGAAAGGCTAACATTTGTATGTGGACAACTTTTATACTAGTTTGCCTCTGTTCCGCAACCTTTACAGGAAGAACACTCCAGCATGTGGCACCGTGAGGAAGAACCAGAAGGGCTTTCCTTAAAGGCTCATCAACCAGAAGTTAAGAAGAGGGGAGACGGCGAGTTTACGGAATGAGAAAATTCTGGCTGTGAAGTGGAGGGACAGAAGGGTTGTCTATATGTTGTCTTCGATCCACAATAAAACGTTTGTGGAGATCACCAGGAGGAATGGCCGATTCCAAAAGCCAACATGTATCCACGAATACAATATGTTCATGGGGGGTGTTGACTTCAACAACCAAATGCTCGAATCCTATCTAGCCACAAGACGAACATACCAGTGTTAAAAAAAAGGATCAATTGATTTGTTCAATTTGGTCATATAAAACAACTATATAATCTATCGCAACTCCACTAAAAGCCCCAAACCCTTCCTTGGCTACCAGGAGGAAATCACCACTGCCCTTATATTCCCGAACGACCCACCAGAAAACATTTGATCCAATGTGATTAGCCGACTCTCTGAACGCCACTTTCCCGATAAAATCCCTCCCAGAACAACAGGCCAAAAACGTCCGAAAAAATGCTGGGTGTGCACCAAAGGAGGAGTGAGAAGAGACATAATTTATTATTGTCCCCAATGTCCTTCAGAACCAGGCCTCTGCATAGTTGACTGTTTCCGCCGTTACCATAATTCAGTAAATTATTAGTAAAGTATGGTAACCATAACCCCCACTTCCTGCCATTTATCTTCACACCCTGTATGCCTCTGCTTGCTCTGTAACTGACCCTGGCTTGTTATTCTACCACACTTCTGCCTACTGATTCTGTACATACCTCTGCCTGATCTGGAATTGACCCTGGCTTGTTATTTGACCATGCTTCTGTCTACCAATTCTGTAGATACCTCTGCCTGGTCTGGAACTGACCCTGGACTGTTTGACCATGCCTCTTGGCTGCCTCTTGGACTGATCTTGTACCCTGCTACTGGACTAGTGGGATTCATAATACAGGGGTCTCACATATGTGAGGGGCTCCAGAAATGTTTTTCTGGATGAAGAAAACAATTTTATTTGTTTTCCCATTCCTAGATTAGGGTCTGGAGACTTGGAGGCTTCAAAGAGATTTGGGTGGGAGAAGCCTCTACCCCTGTCCCCATTCTGTCCTGAACGAGGCCCTACTTCTGCCTGCTGCCTGTAGGACTTCTGCCATCAGGCCTCTGTCTGTCGCATGAACTGACCACACCACATGAACCATGTTCTTGCCTACTACCAGGACCAATATTTTGGCACTGCTGACAATCTCTGCCTGCACTGACCCTGCACTGTATATGGACAGTATGGACAGTATCCCTGCCTGATGCCCTTTACTGACTATGGACAGTATTCCTGCCTGTTGCCTGGACAATTACGTTCACTTTTGCTGATCAAGTCCCTGCCTGCTGCCTGGACCAGTGCTATCCTCGTGTGGACAATTGCGCTACTAAAACCAAAGGTAATCTTTTGTTTACTCTTTACTCAGCAGAATGTATTTTGGGGTGTAATTCTTGGTATGTGCATACTATGTGTCCCTGGAACACCTGAGGGTGTTCCTTGCATCTTGGGCCTCTGTATGTGGCCATTGTCCTCTTGCAAAGAAAAAAGAAAAGGAGGCGGGCGCACTGACCTAGTGCATTGACCGCCTAGGCTCTGAAGAAAAGGGTACGCCCCTGAAACGCATCAGCCATTTGGGGTACCATCTGATCCTCCCATCATCCGGTCCTGTCTGCAGGTGCTAAGGGATGCAGTTTGACTGATAAGAAAAGCCTTTATATATGTGAGTAGTACCATTGCTTTTATATATTTTTAATAAAACTTTTATATCAGTAGTGCACTAGGTCGGTGCACCCTCCTTGTTTTCTTTTTTCTTTTTAGTTGTATGAATACCCATTGTTCTGAGGAGAGCTGCAAGATTCAAGACTTTGCCTTAAACCAAAGAGTGGATCACACCACCCGTGTATAGCAAAACACCGGAGCGCAGGAGATTATTGTTTCATTGTCCTGGTGCTCCAGGGCCTTCAAAAGTGTAATAGGTGGTTGAAAAAAGTAATTTATGCTTCTGGAATGCCTGACAGTGTTCCTTGCATATTGGGCCTCTGTATGTGGCCAGGCTGTGTAAAAGTCTCACAAATCTGGTATCACTATACTCAGGAGGAGTAGCAGAATGTATTTTGGGGTGTAATTTTTTTATATGTACATGCCATACATTGGAAATATCTTATTGACAACTTTGTGTAAAAAAAATGCGTTTTCATTTTTTTCCCACATGTTCCAAAAACTTCTGGAAAAAAATTAACTGTTCAAAAGACTCATTATGCCTCATAGATTATACGTTGGAGTGTTAGCTTTCCAAAATGGGCTCATTTTGTGGGAGTTTCCATTGTCCTGGTGCTCTATGGCCTTCAAAAGTGTAATAGGTAGTCAACAAGTTAGATGTGTAATTTATGCTCCTAGAACACCTGATGGTGCTCCCTGCATGTTGGGCCTCTCTCAGCCTATGTGGCTAGGTTGTGAAAAAGTCCCACACATGTGGTATCACTATACTCAGGAGGAGTAGCAGAATGTATTTTGGGGTGTCATTTGTAGTATACACATGCCATGTGAGAGAAATAACCTATTACAATGACAATTTTGTGGAAAAAAAAAAATAATAAATCCTAATTTTGCAAAGAATTGTGGGAAAAAATGACAACATCAGAAACCTCACCATGCATCTTGCTAAATACCTTGGAATGTCTACTTTCAAAAAAGGGGTCATTTGGGATTATTTGTACTTTCCTGGCTTGTTGGGGTTGCAAATTCTGAGATAGGCCACCAGTACATCAGATGTGATCATTTTTTTATGATTTGCACCACAGCTTGTAGACTCTCTAACTTTCTCACAGACCAAATAAAATCCACTAATTTGGTTATTTTTACCAAAGATATGTAGCAGTATAAATTGTGGCCAAAAGTTATAAAGAAACATTAATAATTTGCAAAATTTTATCACAGAAACAAAGAAAAAAAAATTTTTTCAAAATGTTCTGTCTTTTTTCATTTATAGCGCACAAAATAAAAAACCCAGATGTGATCAAATACCACCAAAAGAAAGCTCTATTTGTATGAAAAAAGGACAAAAAATCATTTAGGTACAGTATTACATGATTGAGTAATTGTCATTCAAAGTGTGAGAGCACTGAAAGCTGAAAATTTGTCTGTGCAGGAGGGGGGTTTAAGTGTCCAGTAAGCAAGTGGTTAAAATAAGCATGACCAGATGTATATGGATCTGCACAGAGATCACCAGGCTCAACACTAAATGAACACAAATGGGGTTTAAAAAAAAAAAAATAACAACACAAGTACAACAATACATACAAGCATACAATACACCAAGGAATATCAATCCAACGAATCTCTGTAAAAGTGAAGCTATTAGTGGAAGTGAATACAACTAAGCAAACCTACCTAAACTAACTAACGTACTAACTATATACAGATGGTGAGATAAATAGGATCAGGTTGAGAAGCAAGGAAAAAGCGAAAATAGTGAGAAAGTACCCAGAAACAGGTGCAAGCAGATGGGAGCTGGAGCAAGATAAGAAATAAGAACAGAATCATGGATTACAAGGAGCAGAGTACATGGGGCACACAGGCAAAACACTTATGCCGCGTACACACGGTCGTACTTTTCGTCTACAAAAGTCGGACAGCCTGTCCGACAGACTTCCGGCAGACTTTCGGTGGACTTGCGGCGGACTTGCGGCCTACTTTCTAACGAACGGACTTGCCTACACACGACCACACAAAAGTCTAACGGATTCGTACGTGATGACGTACACCGGACTAAAATAAGGAAGTTCATAGCCAGTAGCCAATAGGTGCCCTAGCGTGGCTTTTTGTCCGTCGGACTAGCACACA
Source organism: Lithobates septentrionalis (assembly GCA_037952835.1). Taxonomy (NCBI): domain Eukaryota; kingdom Metazoa; phylum Chordata; class Amphibia; order Anura; family Ranidae; genus Lithobates; species Lithobates septentrionalis. The sequence goes on along the minus strand of JBBDGP010001607.1, from coordinate 2,445,962 downwards.
GACGAGCGGATTTCGGGGTCCGTCGTAGTTACGAAGTAAAGTTTTAAAACATGTTTCAAATCTAAAGTACGTCGGATTTGAGGCTAAAAAAGTCAGTTGAAAGTCCGGAGAAGCCCACACACGATCGGATTACCAGCCAGCTTTAGTCCATCAGCGTCTGTTGGACTTTTGTAGACGAAAAGTAGGACCGTGTGTACGCGGCATTAGGCATTATAGAATAGTAGAGGAGGGACCCTCGTGTCAAATAGGTACAAAGGGAAGATCCCCCACCATGACAGTTTGAAGACATGTCAGATTCCCTACCTTTAAAGTTTGGCAATTGGCAAGATGCTCTGCTGCTAGGATCAATTAACGGGCTAGATGCCCTACTGCCAGAATTGAAAAAAAAACTGTCTTGTTTCCCCACCACTGGGGTCTGGCAATTGACTGAGGGCCTTGGTGAGTTGATCCTCAGAGATATAAAAAAACTTGACACCTCAAGTCCCTCAAGACAGCAGGTACCCCAACTCTAGAATACCATGGATCTTTGGGAGACTTAGCACTGGGATCATTTCACAGCACTGGAACCCTGATAACAGGGCATCTGATTATACCCTGATTATACCCAAATAGCTATCCTGATTCCCAGAAGCTGTTCTGCACATCAACTGTCACTTAGGTATTTCCAGGGCACTGGTTACCCCACCTGAGTCCCCTACTGCACCTGAAGACACAGCAATCTGGGTCATAGCAAGGTACAAATGGTACTCTTCCACTCCCCAGAAGAGCTACTACTAAGGCCTTTATGGCAATTGCAGCTACTAGTTTAAGATGAAATGTTCAGGTCATCGGGTCACCGGGCTTTGGCACAACAGGGGAAATTCACTGCAAAAGGGACTTAGACAAGGTAATTACTGGACAAATCTAAGGCTAGACAGGAAACTCATGCTAGGCATGTGACAAAAATGGGAACTTAGAGGTGCCATCAATTGGGAGTTAGCAGAATCCATCTGGGCAGCAGGAAGGGAATCAGCAGAGTCCAGCTGGGCAGCAGACAGTGAATCAGCAAAACCTGGCTTGGCAGAAAGCAGGGAGTCAGCAAAGTCTGGCTGGGCAGAAGGCAGATGATCAGTGAAGTCAGGCTGGGCTGCAGACACTGGGTCAGCAGAGCCAGGCTGGGCAGGAGACACTGGGTCAGTGGAAGCAGGCTGGGCAGTAGACACTGGATCAGCAGAAGAAAGCTGGATAACAGAACAGGATCAGTGGAAGTAGGCTGCATAGCAGGCACATGATCAGCTGCAACAGGCTGGGCCATTAGCACAGGATCATCAGAGTTAGGCTGGGCATTGGGTACAGGATCAGTAGAGTCAGGCTGGGCAGCAAGCACAGGATCAGCACTGTCAAACATGGCAGAAAGCCCAGAATCAGCACAGTCAAGATTGGCAGCAAGCAGCAGATCAGTGGCATCAAGGTAGTCAGTTGTTAATGGATCTGCTGTTTCAAGCTGGAAAATAAACAGAGGATTAAGAGAGCTAGACTGATTGGTGAAAACAGGATCAGTGTTACCAATCTGTGCCACATATGAAGTATCAATGGAGTCAGGCTGAATAGCAGTCAGAGAAATAGTGGTATTATACTGGACAGTAGGCAATGGATCAGTGGTATCAGTAGGTGGCATTCTGTGAGGGTCAGGCTGAACAGTGAGCAGCAGATCACAGGCATCAGGTTGGTTAGCAGATATAGGAATAGTGGCATCATATTGGACCACAGGTGAAGTACCAATGGAGTCAGGCTGTAAAGCAGTAAGAGGATCAGTAAAGTCAGACTGAACAATAGGCAATGGATCAGTAATGTCAGACTGAACAGCAGGTGGCGTACCAGCAGAGTCAGTCTGTACAGTGAACAATAGATCAGAAGGTAAAGGATTAGTGGCGTCTGACTGGGCAGCAGTTGAAGCATGAAAAAATCCAGGCTGGGTAGCAGGAAGAGGATTAACAGAGTCAGATTGGTGGACTACAACATGGATATGGTTCATAGTGACTTTAAACAGTGGTCAAAGACCCCACTTGGTGCAGTGAATTAGTCTGTCCCAAGGGTGAATGGAACATGTTAGAAAGGTTTGAGCAGATGTTATTGCTGTAGAGGAATGCCAGAATTCTGAGAGTCCCAAACTTGAGATGGGAGTAGTTGGAGCTGAGCCTGAGTCAGGAGCAGACTTATAGTTGATGATGTGACAGGGTGAACTTAGATGGATTGTACAGAGACAGGCAGGACTGAAACAGTTGCCATAGACATTACAGGTACAATTGATTCTGACAGAGCTGAAACAACTGGCACTGGAACTAGTAGGACTGCAACAGATGGTACCAAGAAAGGCTGGACTGAAACCACCGTACTAGGACAGGCTAGATCAGAGTTTCTGACCCAGAGGTGGGCTGAACTGAAGCAGCAAGCACTGTGATAGGTCAAATCTGAGAAGCAGGCATGGAGCCAAAAACTATCACAGGATCTGGCTGAAAATATGGTTGCAGCAGGAGTGGACAGTGACAGAATTGTGTGGGTTGGGAAAAAAAATTGTGTTTCAATTGATTGCAGGGTTCCAACTGGAATTTGCTGCTGGTGGGGAAGTAGTGACACTACCAAGAAGGGGAGAAAAAAAAGGTAGCAGTAGCAGAGGAAGATGACTGAGTGGTTGCCTTAGGTAATGGAGCTGTAGAGGAATCCCTCAATGGGTAAATGCACAGAAGGTGCAGCTAGTGTGGGCAGGGTAGTTATATATAGTAGAAGGTAAAGTATACTGAGCGGCAGTTGTGGTTGCCATGGGTAACAGAGAAAGAGATCATTGAGCAAGCTGGTGTCTAGAGGTAGGAGTGGATCGGTGAAAGTTAACTGAGGCTGAATATGATACTGTATATCTGACCAGGCTTAGAGTGTACCGCATTAATACAACCCAGCAGAGCCTCTCATTAATATACAGAATAATGTTAAAATAATGAGGGCTCATCTTCTGCCAATAAAAACACCAGAGATTCCACCTGAGACACATTAAGGTGAGGAGTAAAGTCATTGCCACCTTTAGAAGTACAAGACAAAGCTATCTCTGTTCAAATCGGAATCAGGGGCTTAAGCCCACTAAAAAAAAAAAACCTGCCTTCATCAACCAGAGAATGAGCCTAACAAATGCATTCCAACATTTGTTCATAAATGACCTGGAGGATGGGGTAAACAGTTAAATCTCTGTATTTGCAGACAATACTAAGTTAAGCAGGGCAATAACTTCTCTGCACGATGTGGACACCTTGCAAAAAGATCTGAACAAATTAATGGGGTGGGCAACTACATGGCAAATGAGGTTCAATGTAGAAAAATGTAAAATAATGCATTTGGGTGGCAAAAATATGAATGCAATCTATACACTGGGGGAGAACCTCTGGGGGAATCTAGGATGGAAAAGGACCTGGGGGTCCTAGTAGATGATAGGCTCAGCAAGGGCATGCAATGCCAAGCTGCTGCTAACAAAGCAAACAGAATATTGGCATGCATAAAAAGGTGGATTAATTCCAGAGATAAAACAATAATTCTCCCGCTCAAGACTCTGGTCCGGATGCACCTAGAGTATGCTGTCCAATTCTGGGCACCAGTCCTCAGGAAGGATGTACTGGAAATGAAGCGAGTACAAAGAAGGGCAACAAAGCTAATAAAGGGTCTGGAGGATATTGGTTATGAGGAAAGTTTGCGAGCACTGAACTTATTCTCTATGAAGAAGAGATGCTTGAGAGGGGATATGATTTCAATATAAAAATACCATACTGGTGACCCTACAATAGGGATAAAACTTTTTTGCGGAAGGGAGTTTAGCAAGACTCGTGGCCACTCATTAAAATTAGAAGAAAAGAGGTTTAACCTTAAACTACGTAGAGGGTTCTTTACTGTAAGAGCAGCAAGGATGTGGAATTCCCTTCCACAGGCGGTGGTCTCAGTGGGGGGGGGGCATCGATAGTTTCAAGAAACTATCAGATAAGCACCTGAACGACTGCAACATACAGGCATATACAATGTAATACTGAAATATAATCACACACATAGGTTGGACTTGATGGACTTGTGTCTTTTTCCGACCTCACCTACTATGTAACTATGTAACTATGTAACAACCGTTCCTTAGTTTGCTCTTTTAATATTTGGTGGCAATATTCCTGTTCCTCTTTCTCCAGCAATAGTAATATATTATTAATAGTAATATTTTTTAATTACCAAATACCTTTACCGGGGTATCTTGAAGCAAACAGCAAATCAATTTAACAGAACCAAAATGGATCCCCTGTGCAGCCTTTCTGTTTGTAGCCTTGCTGTTTGCTTGCTTTTCCTTTCTTTCCTTTTCCTCTACATTGTTTCACTTGTTCACAAATAGATTTTCACACACTTTCTTATCACCTCAGCACATCAAATGCTCTCTTCTTTATACACTCAACTTTTTGTTCACTACTTGCATACACGCATTCTCTTATTCCCACCACATATAATATTTGCCATTCACATAATTCATATAAACAATATTTTCTTTATTCCTCCCCTTGTATCCCTCCTTGGGCCAGGAATTGCATTAAGACAATTTAGATACAGTATTTGTAAACTAGTACAGTTCAAATTCCTACATTTCTTTTTTACATTATTAGGTCAGAAATACAAACATTTGCAGACATAGGTGGGGATATAGCTCATCAGGTATTGGGATATTACTTTCAAATACTCAAACACTTAATTAACTACTATAATATATCTCAGGTGTCGTCCATCGTCCCCTGCCCCCATCTTGCCCCACGGGTTGTCACGTCTTGCAAGCCTCTTTGATGCTGGCGCCTGCCTGGAGGGACGGGGAGTGACGCATGTGGATACCGGGACCAGTGTTTCCCCTTCGGGGAAACCTCTGGATATGTGACTTTTGGTCGAAACTTAGCCCTTAGTGGTAAATACAGCAATATTATACATACATATATAGTTTCTAATGTGATGCATGGTGTGGCCATATTGAAACTTTTGATATATTTTACCAGAATAGAACCCCCTGAAGAAGACCGCAACAGCACAGGTCGAAACGCGTCGGGGTATTCATGTGGATGTCTATGTCTATTAATGAATTAAATTTGTGTTTTAAATGTATTGTACCAAACTCAGATTGAATATTCTGGGTCATGTCCGTAACCAGAGTTTTGTATTTGTACAATCTTGATATTTGACTTGCAATTTGTGATTTGCACAATAAATGATTTTCATCATACCTATATTGCAATTCTTGTATGAAAATATTATATTTGCTGCTAAAAAGCCCCCTGGGGGATTTTCCAATTTTTGTTCTTTTAAAAAAATCCTGATAAGTGTATGATCATTGGTTTGTGTGAAAGTTATAGAGTCTACAATATATGCTACGCATTATTGAAAATGTACCAATCCTAATGCACCGATGGCCTATCTCATTTCTTGAGGCCCTAAAATGTTAAGACAGAACAAATACCCCCCAAAAGACATTCTGAGGTATTTAGTAAGAGGCATAGTGAATTTTTTGACGTTGCAATTTTTTTCCCACAATGCTTTGGGAAATTAAGAAATGTATATATATAATTTTCTTCACAAAATTGTCATATTTATAAGTTATTTCTCACACACAGTGCAGGCATAATTGCAATTACACCCCAAAATACATTCTGCTATTCGTCCTGAGTATGGCGATACCCTATGTGTGAGACTTTTCCGCAGCCTGGCCACATACAGAGGCCCAACATCCAAGTAGCACCATCAGGCGTTCTAAAGGCATAAATTACACATTTCATTTCCTGAGTACCTATCACATTTTTGAAGGCCCTGGAGCACCAGGACAATGGAATTACCTACAAAATGACCCCATTTTGGAAATAAAATAACCCAGTGTATATTCTATGAGGCATAATGAGTCTTTTGAACATGTCATTTCTTTCCAAAAGATTTTGGAAAATGTGGAAAAAAATTAAGACCTATATTTTTCTCACAAAGTTGTCAATTTGGAAGATCTTTCTAACACATAGCATGTGCATAGCCAAAATGACACCACAAAATTTAGCTGTCTGTCTCACCCAGATGTTGGGTGGCTGTGCCAGATGGCAGGCAGATGTGCCAGATGTTGGGCGGCAGATGTGTCAGATGTTGGGCGGCAGATGTGCCAGCTGTTATCTGGGACAGCTGTATGACAGGTGTTTTCACTGTGTTTTGGGGACACTGTGTTTTGGGAATACTAGCTGGGTGATCAGTGGGTAAACAGCAGACAAACAGCTAAAAAATCACTGATCTCCTGGCTGCAGCACAGATCTTTCTTCCTCTCCTCACTGACAGGCTCTAAGTGAGGAGAGGGAGAGATGAGGTTAGGGAATTTTGGGTGCACTTAGAAAAAATAATATACAAATTGAACAAGGCTAGTTGCATCAAATAAATGGCAACTTTCTTGTACCAAAAAAGTGATCTTCTGTTGGCCAAGTAGGGCTGCATCAGCTGGTCATTCATATCCACCCCCCATGTAAAGGTTATACTCATGCACACATTTTGGCTTCTGGACGGGGCATCTTCTTCTCTGCAGTTCCACCAAGGTGTCATCATGCATTGTGGAAAGGATGTAGACATCTCTTCTTTTATCTCTCCACTTCAGTGCTAGCACCTCTTCAGTCAGTATACTGACCATTTCCCCCTGTTTCAATTTCTTGGTGACCAATCTCTGTGGGAAGCCTTTGCGGTTGGTCCGTGCTGTCCCACAGGCCACAGTCTTCTTTTGGTACAGATGGCGGAAAAGTCAGAGACTCGTGTAAAAATTGTCTACATATAGGTGGTAACCTTTCCCAAGCAATGGTACGATCAGCTGCCAGACAATTTTGCCACTTGTTCCCATGTAGGTAGGGCATCCAGGGGGGTTTAGCAGTCTGTCTTTTCCCTCATAAATGATAAAATCATATGTGTAACCTGTGGCCCTGTCACACGCCTTATAAAATTTTACCCCACGTCTGGCTCTTTTACTGGGGAGGTATTTCTTTACTCCAAGTCCTCCAGTGAAGTGTACTAGTGATTCATCTACACAAATATTTATATCAGGGGTAAACATCTGCTTGAAGCTGGCACAAAAAAAATGATTAGGGGGCGAATTTTGAATAATTTATCATAAATGGGATGATTTTGAGGGAGGCATTGGGCATTGTTTTTGCAATGTAAAAACCTCATAATCATCTCGTAATTGGTTCTGGGCATCCATTACGAATAGACTGGCATGTGATGGATAGGTTGGGTAGACCAGTAGACATGGAGTTCATATTTTTTGTCAGTCCCATGTTGAGGGTTAGGCCAAGGAAAATTTTAAATTCTTCCATGGTGAGGGGTTTCCAAACAAAAGGACAGGCATATGAAGAATTTGTATTGTTGGCTATATGTTGGCTGGCATATACATTACATTGCTCCACAATGTAATTTAGGAGATCATCGGTAAAAAATAAGTGAAAATAATAAATTGGGTTTACATTTTCCGACTGTATCTGAGGGCCTGGCTGGGCTGTAAAAAGGGGAATTACAGGTTCTACTGACGTATTGGGAAGCCATGTTGGATACAGTAGAACATCTGGGAGGCTAGTATGGGCCCTGCCTCGCTGTTGATGGGATGCTCCGTTGCTAGCATCTGGCCTATCCTCTAGGAAGATTGCAGAACTGCTGGTGAATGCCTGCCTATTCTGGAGTGCTGCACTGCCGGTGGATGCCTGCTGGTGGATTCCCTGGAGTGCTGAACTGCTGGTGGATGCCTGCATATCATCCTGGCATGCTGCGCTGGTGGTGGATGCCTGCTGGTGGATGCCCTGGAGTGCTACACTGCTGGTGAATGTCTGTGCCTGCACATATCTCCCGATTCTCCTTGTTAGGATTCTATCCTCCTCAGTTTCCATTTCGGAGCCACTGCTTTCCACTGGCTCATAGTCGCTATCCGAGTCTGATGGAGAGACTTCCCCGCTACTCTCGTCCGACATACTCTGGAGTATCTGGAGAGCCTCCTCCGCGCTGTAGAATCTTTTAGCCATGTTGGTGGGCAGATGTGCCAGATGTTGGCGGGCAGATGTGCCAGATGGCGGGAAGATGTGCCAGATGTTGGTCAGCAGATGTGCCAGATATTGGGTGGCAGATGTGCCAGATGCTGGACGACAGATGTGCCAGATGTTGGGCAGCTGTGCCAGATGGCAGGCAGATGTGCCAGATGTTGGGCAGCAGATGTGCCAGATGTTGGGCAGCAGATGTGTCAGATATTGGGTGGCAGATGTGCCAGATGTTGGGCGGCAGATGTGCCAGATGTTGGGGAGCTGTGCCAGATGGCGGGCAGATGTGCCAGATGTTGGGCAGCAGATGTGCCAGATATTGGGCGGCAGATGTGCGAGATGTTGGGCGGCAGATGTGTCAGTTGTTGACGGGCAGATGTGCCTGCTCTTGACTGGGACAGCTGTATGACAGGTGTTTTCACTGTGTTTTGGGGACACTGTGTTTTGGGGATACTAGCTGGGTGATCAGTGGGTAAACAGCAGACAAACAGTTAAACACTCACTGATCTGGCTGCAGCACAGAACTTTCTTCCTCTCCTCACTGACAGGCTCTGTGTGAGGAGAGGAAGAGATGAGAGCAGTTACAACGGCTCTCTATTACATGATGACTGTGATTGGACACAGTCATCATGTGATCAGGAGGGCCAGTCACAGAGCCCTTCTATCATGTACTACTGTCCTGTCTCTGGGGGGCAAAGGCAGATCAGTATCGCACCGCTGCACATACACAAGGCAGCGCAATCCCAGGTCTAATGTCACCCCTCTCCCGCTGTTTACATCACAATGGCGCACCCGCGTGATCCCGCTCCTTCTGAGGGATGTTCAGGAATGTCCACCCAGAAGGAGGAAGTGCCCACCCGGCCGTTTATGTGCAATAGCCGGGTGGGAAGTGGTTAAGACAAGTATGACCATGTATGGATCTGCATAGAGATCATCAGGCTCAAGACTGAATATAAACAAATGTGGTTTCTTAAGAAAACAACACAATTACAAGAACAACAATACCTACCAGAATACAATACACCAAGGAATACCAATCCAATGAACATACTGTACTGTATATAAAAATAAACCTATTAGTGGTAGTGAAAAGAACTAAGCAAGCAGTGGCAGCCCGTCCATAGGGGGTGCCTGGGCGCCACCCCCCCCCCTCCAGGCAGTCAAAACAAAGTAAAAAAAAATATTTTTTTAAAGTTGGCCCTTTAAAAAAAAAAATACAAAAAAACGGTCCTTAAGTGCACTGTGTTCGGACGCCGGACACAGTGTGATGCCGGACACAGTGCACTTATGGGAAGCGCCACGTCTATGCAATCACGAGATTGCAGACGTGGCGCTGCATTTGCGGGCGTCTAGCCTGCCTTGCGGCACTTTGTGAAGCGCCGAGTAGCTTCCGCCCGGCCCTAGTATCTATTACTATGGCCGGGTGGTTTGATTGACATCTGAGTATGATGTCACTTCCTGCTTCTCTCTCTCTCTCTCTCTCTCGGAAACAGGAAGTATGAGAACAACGGAGCTCTGCACAGGAGACACAGCTGGAGAGGACAACACATAGCAAGGTAAGTAACAGGGGAGGGGGTTTGGTGGTGACACACACTGCTGCAATTTGGGGACACACACTGCTGCAATTTGGGGACACACACTGCTGCAATTTGGGGACACATACTGCTGCAATTTGGGGACACATACTGCTGCAATTTGGGGACACACACTGCGGCAATTTGGGGACACATACTGCAGCAATTTGGGGACTCAAACTGCTGCAATTTGGGGACACATACTGCTGCAATTTGGTGACACTGCTGCAATTTGGGGACACATACTTCTACAATTTGGTGACATTGCTGCAATTTGGTGACACATACTGCTGCAATTTGGTGACACTGCTGCAATTTGGGGACACATACTGCTGCAATTTGGGGACACATACTGCTGCAATTTGGTGACACTGCTGCAATTTGGGGACACATACTGCTGCAATTTGGGGACACATACTGCTGCAATTTGGGGACACACACTGCTGCAATTTGGGGACACATACTTCTGCGATTTGGGAACACATACTGCTGCAATTTGGTGACACTGCTGCAATTTGGGGACACGTACTGCTGAAATTTGGGGACACACACTGCTGCAATTTGGGGACACATACTGCTGCAATTTGGTGACACATACTGCTGCAATTTGGGGACACATACTGCTGCAATTTGGGGACACATACTGCTGAAATTTGGTGATACTGCTGCAATTTGGGGACACATATTGCTGCAATTTTGGGACACACACTGCTGCAATTTGAGGACACATACTGCTGCAATTTGGTGACATTGCTGCAATTTGGTGACACATACTGCTGCAATTTGGTGACACATACTGCTGCAATTTGGTGACACTGCTGCAATTTGGGGACACATACTGCTGCAATTTGGTGACACTGCTGCAATTTGGGGACACATACTGCTGCAATTTGGGGACACATACTGCTGCAATTTGGTGACACTGGTGCAATTTGGTGACACTGCTGCAATTTGGTGACACATACTGCTGCAATTTGGGGACACACACTGCTGCAATTTGGGGACACATATTGCTGCAATATGGGGACACACACTGCTGCAATTTTGGGACACATACTGCTGTGATTTGGGGACACATACTGCTGCAATTTGGTGAGACTGCGGCAATTTGAGGACACATACTGCTGCAGTTTGGGGACACACACTGCTGCAATTTGGGGACACATACTGCTGCAATTTGGTGACACTGTAGCAATTTGGGGACACATACTGGTGCAATTTGGTGATACATACTGCTGCAATTTGGTGACACATACTCTTGCAATTTGGGGACATTGGTTCAATTTGGGGACACATACTGCTGCAATTTGGGGACACACACTGCTGCATTTTGGGGACACATACTGCTGCAATTTGGGCACACATACTGCTGCAATTTGGTGACACTGCTGCAATTTGGGGACACATACTGCTGCAATTTGGTGGCACATACTGCTGCAATTTGGTGACACATACTGCTGCAATTTAGTGATACTGCTGCAATTGGGGGACACATACTGCTGCAATTTGGTGACACTGCTGCAATTTGGGGACACATACTGCTGCAATTGGGTGACACTGCTGCAATTTGGGGACACATACTGCTGCAATTTGGTGGCACTGCTCCAATTTGGGGACACATACTGCTGCAATTTGGTGACACTGCTGCAATTTGGTGACACATACTGCTGCAATTTGGTGACACATGCTGCTGCAATTTGGTGACACATACTGCTGCAATTTGGTGACACATGATGCTGCAATTTGGTGACACATGCTGCTGCAATTTGTTGGTGACACGTGCTGCTGCAATTTGGTGGTGACACGTGCTGCTGCAATTTGGTAGTGACACATGCTACTGCAATTTGGTGACACAGGCTGCTGCAATTTGGTGGTGACACATGCTGCTGCAATTTGGTGGTGACACAGGCTGCATTTCATGTGACACAGGCTGCATGTAAGGAGGGACTCCGCTGGGGGCACCTGATGTAAGGAGGGACTCCGCTGGGGGCACCTGATGTAAGGAGGGACTCCGCTGGGGACACCTGATGGCATCTGGTTACAGGCAACGTGGCTAGTGACACACTCGGGGCTCCCACTGATTCTGCATTATGGTGAGTTGAATGATTTCATTTTATATTACAATATAATAATAGAAATAATGTGCTTCAATCATCCTGACACCATAACAACCATGTTATGGATGATTGAAGTGCTAACACCAGGTGTTTGGAGTATCTTTATCTGCTGATTGTTAAACTTTCTAGAATACACATATTTCTATTGTGTAGGATCTGGGCCTGCTGTCCCGCCATCCCTCTCTCCCTCCATCCCTCGCTCAACTCAGACACTAACCACACCACCTTAGAGCCACGCCCACTATTTAGTTGAAACCATGCCCATTTTACCAAGTGGGAGGGGTCAAAAAGGAAGGGTGGGGCCTGGCACCACTGTAAGCAAGCATACCAAAACAAACTAATTAATTATGTACAGATGGTGGGATAAATAGGACAGAGCAGGATCAAGCTGAGGAGCAAGGAAAGAGCTAAAATAGGGAGTAATTACAAGAAAGCAGGTGCAAGCAGGTTGGAGTCGGAACAGGAAAAAGAACAGAATCATGGGCAATTACAGAGACATTATGAAAAATGAGAGGAGGGGCTAAATATCCCCCTAAGCAGCCAGAGAGACACTCTCTAGTGAACACCCGTGCAACATCCCTTAGATCTGGAAACCACAGTGCCACAAGCAGGTGATCTAGTTCCTAACACAACTGCTGCATGAACCCTTCATTCTGCAATTACCCTTGGCAACCTGGCATTTCTTTAATCCTCTTTAACCATTTGCCGATGGCCCTATAGCAGTTTTACTGCTACAGGGTGGTAACACTGTGCATGATCATGTATATTTATGTAAACAAGGCAGATCACCATTCTATCAGTAAGGAAGGCATGGATCCTGTGTTCCTGCAAAACGGGGACACAGATTTATGCATTTCTCTAGTAAAAGCACCTCCCCCACTACAGTAAAACACCAGCCAGGCACACAATTAACCCTTTGATCGCACCTGATGCCACACCGGTCAGTGTGATTAGTACAGTGACAACGCATATTTTTAGCACTGATCACTGTATTAATGTCACTGGTCCTCAAAAAAGTGTCAAAAGTGTAATTTAGTGTCCAATTTGTCCATTGCAATATCGCAGTCCTGCTATAAGTCGCTCATCGGTGCTATCACTTGTAAAAATAAATAAATAAAAATTTCATAAACATATTCCATAGTTTGTAGGTGCTATAACCTTTGTGCAAACACATCAATATACGCTTATAGCAAAAATATGTAGCAGAATACATATTGGCCTAAATTGATGAAGAAATTCGATTTTTTACATTTTTTTTTATTGGATGTGTTTTATAGCAGAAAGTAAAATATATAGTTTTTTTTTTCAAAATTGTTTTTTTTTGTTTATAGCACAAAAAATAAAATTGCAGAGGTGATCTCATACTGCCAAAAGAAAGCCCTATTTGTGGGGAAAAAAAGACATCAATTTTATTTGGGTACAGTGTTGAATGACTGCGCAATTGTCAATTAAAGTAACGCAGTGTAGTATAGCAAAAAATTGGCCCGGTCAGGAAGGGGGGTAAATCTTCTGGAGCTGAAGTGGTTAAAAGATGTCAATGTTAATGTTAACACCAATCTGCTTGAGGATCATGTAACGTTTATTGAACTCCAAGCCATCACTATGGGCTGCTTGTAAACCTCCCCTACCTTCCTTTCAGATATCTCTACTGCCATTCAAGTCCTGGAGCAGTGTAATTCTCATTCTGAGACCTTACCCCAGGCTCTTGTTCTTATTACTAAACCTAATTTTAAAAGTTCCTTGGTGTGGGCCTTTTTCGACACATATGCAGCAGATCGCACTGTTGCTGTTTGCAACCTATGTCTAAAGCGGATCAAGCATGGCCAGAACAGCAGCCGCTTGGGCACCACATGCTTGACCAGACATATGATGACCTGCCATGCAGTCCATTGGCAACAGCACTTGAAAGACCCACATCAAAGAAAAAGTCTTCTCCCTCCTCCTTTCCTTTCCAACCCTACTATACCTCCACTCCTCTCAAAAACCTGCACTGAGAGGAATGAAAGTATAGCAATTGGTGCCCCAAGTACTTGCAGCCAATCTGCTAGCAGTACACCACCAATTGATTTTAGCAGGCACATTTCCCTACCCCAGTTGCTGAACCGTAAAAAAGAAATTTGTTCCCAGCCATCCACATGCTCAGTATCTAAATGCTAGCTTGGCCAAATTGCTAGCACTGCAACTGCTGCCTTTTCAGCTGGTAGGGATGGGCCGAAAAGACCCCTGCTTGGTTCGCACCAGAACTTCCGAACACAGCGAAATTTCAAACCGGAATAACGAATCCCATTAAAGTCAAAGTGACCCAAACATCAAAAATCAAAAGTGCCCATTTTGAAGGTTTATATGCAAGTAATTGGGCAACTGGGGGACATGTATAAATAAAAAAGTTTGTAAAAAACATCATTTTTAAATGAGCAGTGATTTTTAGAGTTTTAAAGTGAAAGCATATGAATAAAAATTACTTTCAATATAGTGCCTGGGGGGTCCCCGTAGTCTACTTGTAAAGTGGCAGATCTGTACCATGTCTAGAATCTGCTGCAGCAATAATTGCATTTACAAAGCCAAAAAAAATGACATTTTAACTGCAACTGTCTTTATTTTGCTCAACAACAGCTGGGGAGCCCGTGTGAATGATGAGACCACAATGTAGTGCACTGGGAACAAGATTAGAGATTTTTTGGATACATTCTGGTGTCACTTTGACTTTGGATAGAAGTAAAAATGTGTAAGGGTGCGTAAAAATTGTTCTTTGAGTGTTGGTGGCACCTTCCCACCGTAACCCTATAGAGGTAATCTTGATGAAAGCAAGAATAGGCCTTGCTGTAAAAAATTGCAATGATATGCACTGTCAAACAGGTGCAGAAAAATTGGTCTTTGGGTGTTAATTGTGTCCATGAAACCTATACCAAAAACATTCTTCCAGATGACATGATTGAACACCCTCAAAGCTAGGCAGCCTCAAAGTCCTGCAGAGATTCCACATCCCAAAAAGACTTAATCAGTGACATCGGCATTAGGGGCTTCATAGATGGTAATCCAGGACTGATTCATATTTATACAAGTCAAACGGTCCATGGAGTCTGTGGACAGACACGTTCTATGATTAGTAACAAAACCTCCTGCAGCACTGAATGCCCATTCTGAAAGCACGCTGCATGCAGGGCAGTCCAACAACTCAATAGCATACGAGGCAAGTTCTGGCCAGTGGTCTCTTCTCAGAACCAGTAAGTCAGTGGATCCTCAGCTGGAAAGTTCTAATCTCTGTTTTGGCTCCGATGTAATCATCCACCATGTGATGCAGATGCTGCCAATGGGATGTGGAAGCTGACAGCCCTGGGTGGCGAGAACTAAAAAAATTGCAAAATGCCTCACTTAGGTGGACGCTCCTCTCTTGACCAACAGAAGACTCAAAATTACATTTTCCACCACACTGTCACCTACTAGAGTCAGGAAAAACATTCAATAAAATGCTCTTTAACATGTCCTGAAGAAATGTTATCTTCTGCACACTCTGTGGGGAGGGGATGAGTTCTGAGACCTTCCCCTTACCTTATAACGGTGGTCAAGGAGGGTTGCCAACCAGTAATCATCCTTCTCCTTTATGCCACGTATTCTTGGGTCCTTTCGCAGGGTTTGAAGCATGAGGTTGCCCATGCGCCTCAAATTTGCTGAGGCTTGAGAAGCAGACTCCTCACGATCACTCAGGATGACAGCATCTGGAACTTCCTCTTCCCAGCCAGCCTGGACTCCCAGGGTCCTGGGGTTGGAAAGCCATCGCTTATAGATTGATGCATGTCTTCCTCTTCTTTGAAGCCTATGAAAGTACCAGAATCATCCCCTCATCCTCCTCCCCTCTCTCCTCCTGTGTGTTCTGTGACATAGGAATGATGTTGTCTGGATAAAGTGGGCCTTGAGAGGAAAGGAAGTCCTTCTCTTCCTCCTGCTGCTCTGCCTCCAGTGCCCTGTCCATAATGCCCCGCAGACTCTGCTCCAGTAGGAACACAACAGAGATTGTGTCATGGATACATTCACTGTCACTGCTCACCATCTTTGTGGCCTCCTCAAATGGTGACAATACAGTGCATGCATCCTTAATGATCAGCCATTGGAGTGGGGAAAAAAAGCAGAGGCGGCCTGAGCCCGTCGTCGTGCCGTACTGGCACAGGTACTCATTGACGGCCCTCTGCTGCATGTATAGCCACTGAAGCATTGCCAAAGTCGAGTTCCACCTGGTGGGAATGTCACAAATCAGGTGGTTTATGGGCAGGTGGAATTCCCGCTGAATTTCAGCCAACCGAGCACTGGCTGTGTATGACCGCCTGAAATGGCTACAGACTCTTCTGGCCTGTTTTAGTACATCCTGCAACCCTGGGTACATACTTAGGAAACGCTGCACCACCAAATTGAGGACATGTGCAAGGCATGGCACATGTGTCAACTTTCCCTGTCTAAGGGCTCACAGGAGGTTTGAGCCATTATCGGACATCACCATTTTTGGCTTCAGCTGGCGTGGTGTGATCCACCTCTGGGCCTCTTCCTGCAGAGCGGCAAGAATCTCTGTATGGCACCTTTTAGCCAGACTCATGGGGGTACCTGATGTTCATAGGACAATTCTGCAGTGGAGGGCATGGAGGTGGCAGAGGAGGAGGAGGGATAGAGCTCACAGGTCTGGCATCATAACCACCGGCTGTATGGAGATGTGGGGGCCCAACAAGCTGCAGCACTGAGCCCTGTCCTGCATCCTATTGAGTTGCAATCAGTGTTACCCAATGTGCTGTGAATGAAATATATAGTTTCTGCCCATGCTTGCCAGACCACGTGTCAGCAGCTCTGCAGGGGCAGGCTCAGAGGTGGTGGATGCCATGCCAGCTTCAGCCAGGAATGGTTGTATGCGACAATGGCACCAACCTTCTCTCCGCCCTCCGACAGAGACACTTAACCCATGTTCCATGTTTGGCATACGTCCTGAATTTGGTGGTGCAGCAGTTTTTGAGCAGGTACCCAGGCTTACAGGATCTCCTGAGGCTGGCCAGAAAAGTCTGTGGTCATTTCCACCGGTCATACAATGCCAGTGCTCGGCTGGCTGACATTCAAAGGGAATGCAACCTGCCCATCAACCACCTCCTTTGTGACATGCCCACCAGGTGGAACTCAAGTTGGCAATGCTGCAGTGGCTGCACACACACAGCAGAGGGCCATAAATGAGTACCTGTGTGAGTATGGCACCAGGACAGGGTCAGAGGAGTGTCAGGTCACCTTGAGGCTAGGTGACAGATGCACACCGTTGGGATCAGGAGTGCACCGCAAGACAGTGGACCCTATGGCTGACTGCTGCAGATGGGATTCCGGGTATAAGGAAGGCAGGGTCGCTGGAACACCAACACAGATCCCACCGGGGTTAGAGCGTAGGATTCCCTGGGGAGTGGAGTCTAAGAGCCAGTAGGTGTTCACCAGAGCCTCTAGTGGTGAGGATGGACTGGGCTGCAACTGGCTCCAGGTCGCGACCCCCAGGGTCCCCCAGCTCACACCCACAGTAGGCAACAGAAGGATAAGGATAGTAAAGGAATAAGCCAAGGTCAGGGCCACAAGCAGACAAGGACAACAGGGTACACGCCAAGGTTCAGGGTCACAGGCAAACAAGGATAGTCGGGGACACGCCAAAAGGTCAAGGTCACGAGCAGACAGGAATAGTACAGAACACGCCAAGGTCGGTAACAGAGATAAATGTAGAGCACGCGGCAGGCAGGAACAGGAAGCCAAACACACAAAGGTTGATCAGCAGGGCTGACCTGCAGTGCAGAGGTTAATATAGAGTTCTCTGATAGGAGCTGGGGTGGAGCCATGTTAGAGGAGAGTTAATAAAAGCAGTCAGGTGAGAGACAGCTGGTCTTTGGAGATGAACACATGGAAACAGGTAGGCTGACAAACAGACTCTATTGCATAACCATGACAGGGAGTTTGGCTTCTTTTCGCCACACCAGTGGCTACTGATCAAGGATACATGCACTGCCCTGTCACCATCATTTGAGGAGACCACAAGGATGGTGAGCAGCAACAATGCATGCATCATGACACTGCCCCTCTGTTCTTTCTGCTGGAGCACACGCTTCATGGAATCATGGACAGGGCACTTGAGGCAGAACAGCGGGAGGAAGAGGAGGACTTTCTTTCTTCTCAAGGCCCCCTTTATCCAGATAGC
This sequence comes from Lithobates septentrionalis, assembly GCA_037952835.1. Classification (NCBI taxonomy): domain Eukaryota; kingdom Metazoa; phylum Chordata; class Amphibia; order Anura; family Ranidae; genus Lithobates; species Lithobates septentrionalis. The sequence goes on along the minus strand of JBBDGP010001607.1, from coordinate 2,428,003 downwards.
ATTCATGCGGCCCCACCAAACACACAGGAATAAGAGGAGGAGGATTGAGTCAGCATAGATGTAGAGGATAACACTCAGCAGCAGTCTTCAAGGGATGGTTTTCAGTCCCCAGAAACCCAAGGAATTGTACATGGCTGGGAGGAGGTAGTTACGGATAATGTGATCCTTAGTGACCCAGAGGACTCAGAATCGAATACTGTCAAAAAGAAACGTGTACAAGGAAGGTGTAGATATTGCGCCAACTCCTGAAATAAACAAAATGAAGCAGCCAACACAACAATCTGACCGTTGCAAGTGTAAAAATAATAATAAAGTGTGGCGCTAATAGATGATGGGACACCTGTTACTAGACAAGTAGCAGTGATCTCTATGAAAAAAGTGTTAAAACTTAGAGTGTATACTCGTTGAGTGAATGTTAAAACATCCCAAAGAAATAAAGAATATATAGAGATAAATAATAACAGTGAGTGCTTAGGTATGTGAGGGAGTGGATACTTAGTAACAACCAATAGGTTAATTAAGGAACAATTGTGCATAAGATACCATATTCAAAAAAAGGCAATACAATAAAGTAATAATACAAAGTGTCCCAGTATACTGAGTGTGCAACTCAATAAAAAGTATTGTTCGTTTGAGCAAACGCTGAGAGAAAGGACGTCCAAGACCCTGAGAAGGGTAAACATATATAGATACTGGAAGTCTGTTATTGGAAAGATGGGGTACTCCTAGTTAACCCCACAGCCATCTGGGCGTAGGCCATCTTCATATATAATGATTAAGGGCTGTTTTAAAGAAATCCTTAAATACAGGTAGGTTCTTCACTCATGTAGATGGTTTCAACATAGAGAGAGAAAGACAAAAGGATGCCCTTACCAGATAAGGTGGACTCACAGGCCCTTGGCGGTATGGGGTGACGATCTGTAAGAAGATCTTGTGTGGAATCTCGTCTGAAGTCCTCAGATGGTGTGCCAATTTGGGATTAGGAACCTCCAGGGTTCGGCTTCGGTCGCCGGTTGATCGTTTCCTCAATGGCCCATCCCATGAACGAGTAAACAAGGAAAAGAAAAAAACTTCCACATAGTGTAAATCCTTATTTGTAAAAAAGCGTAGTAGCACTTTATTCAGGAATACACTCCGAAAAGTTACAAGCGAGGGCAGTAAAAACTCGGTTTAAAATAACAAAATAGTATGGAAAGGCATAAAAAATGGTATAAAAACAGCGCAGTGAGTAGTGGTCAATGTATTTCCCTATACGAGACATTACGGAATTGATCCCACTGATAATTGGGTGACCCGGAGGTTGGGTGATGTTTTTATGTACCTTGGGCAGGTAATACATTATCGGGATGCGTGGAGCCACCGGAACCAAGATTTTTTTTTCTTTTTTGTCTAATATGCCTAGCTGGAAGCCGGTCATAGAGACCTGACGCGTTTCGCCTTCAAAGGCTTCTGCTGGGGTATGAATAAGCCCCCCACACAACTGCGCTTTATATATTCTATTTTAAATGGAGTGTAACAGCTGATTAGCGCTGTTACACAGGATGACTTCCGGGTTCGGCAGCGTCACAGGTGACCGACGGTCACATGATGCTTTTGTGGCCAATCGAATCTCCAAGGAGCTGGTCAGGAAGCCAAGCCTCACTTTCGCTCTCCAATCAACAGAGCGTCACTCCTTTTCGTCTCGGTGGTCACGTGTCAGTCACGTGATATGTATCCTAGGGAGTGACGATAGGCCGCTCACGGCCTGCGTATCATAGGAGATAGGAAGTGGGAGCTTGACATGCTGAGACCTGGAACGCAAACACAGCCACGGTCCGTGATATTTAAATCTTATTTGGATCCGATTTCATATGATACAGACCGTATCCCGGGAATCCTCAACTACTGTCTCCATGTAAAATTATATGAGTTGCACATTATGCAAATAGCCGCTAAGGATTTTAAATGTGCAGACAGCAAATAAGGATAGATGACAGTGTGGCATTCTTATGAAATAGTAATATTAAAGGGGCATAGCGAACCAGGATGGTTCAAAAAATTTCAGAACATATATAGAAAGAATATAGATCATACAGCAGAGACCTATGCAAAATTGTGTTTATGGAATGGATCATGGAACACAACCTGTATAAGATTATATTTGAACAACTCATGTGTCAGGAGACCATTCATGAAAAAGAAATAAAAAATCGTTGTAGCCTATAAAAATGTACCAAACTGGAGCATGATCAACAGTGAGGTCCAAAAAATAAAAAATAAATAAAACGATGAAAAATAAAAAATGGAACAATGAGTAATAAAAGTGTTGATATTGTGTGAATGGAGATTGTGTTCAATATCAAATTTCAAAGGTTCATTACATATATAGCTCAGTGGCAGATAAGGTGAAGTTACATAAGTTAAAAAAAATATAAAATGGGAAATTTGAGTTCAAATGATTTTCAAAAATAATTTCTAAAGAGATATTATACAGTAATGATCTCTAAAGAAATATTATATTCTGCAGTATAAAAATAGGTACTCGCTAGGTGCTTGGTGAGGAGTACTCATGGTCCTCACACAAATGAGGTTGGGCAAACTGCATGAGGTGGTATCACTAGGGGCTTGGTGAGGAGTGCTCATGGTCCTCACACAAATGAGGTTGGATGAACCACATGAGGTGGTGTCCACTAATAAGAATCGTTTAACGACAGTGTAAAGAGACAATAGAAAATAAGAAAGGTACGTATATCTAGATGGTCTAGAGAAGTACCATATGGTCCACAGACATTCAGGGACAGCCATCGGGGGGATACCAACACCTAAGATTGATTGATAAAAGCGTTGATATCCCACTCGACATTGAGTCTGTGTGGCACATAACACTTCATCAGGTGTATCCAAAAGGTTTCAAGTTTGGAGACCCCCTTATGCTTGGTTCCCCCCTCCAATGTGGAACGAATTTGTCAATAATTTGGAACTTCGTTCCAGATGGATTCTGGTTATGGTGGTGTAGGTAGTGTTTGGGAACACTATGATTTGTGCGTCCTTTTAATATAGCTGTGATGTGTTCGTTCACTCGTATAGAAAAATTGCGTATAGTTCGTCCTATATACTGCTTACCGCAGGGACAGGTGATAAGGTATACGATGAACTTCGTAGTGCATGTGGCAAATTGCTTCATCTTATATTCCCTCCCAGTTGAAGATGACACAAAGGTTTCAATTTTGCGGGATTTGCAAGCATTAACTTTGCATACCGTGCATTTCCTGCAGGGGTAGAAGCCTTTGAGATCATGGAAGAAAGATGGCGCCTTTGGGGGGTCCACTACACCCGGTGCAATCCTGCCCCCTATCGATGGTGCACCTTTATAGATCACCCCAGCCTGTTTGGGGAGTAATGGACCCAGTATTCGGTCGTTTTTTAATACTTTCCAGTGCTTTGAGATAATACTCTTTATCTGTTTATGTTGGATAGAGTAGTTGGTAAGAAAGGCCCATCTATGTCTATCATCCCAAGGTCTTTTAGGTTGTTCCACCAACAGTGATGAACGGTCAATGTGGGCTACTTTCTGTATCTCCTGGTCAATTTGTCCTCCATCGTATCCCTTTTCTTTGAATCTAGACTTGATGGTCTCTGCTTGTCTGTAATAATCTGGCAAAAGGGAACAATTGCATCTGATTCTCATCAGTTGGCTCCGAGGAACTGATTTCAGCCATGCTGTATGGTGGCAGCTGTCAATCGGAATGTATCCGTTACGGTCAGTGACTTTAAAGAAGGTTTTCGTCTCCAATTGACCGTTGACAGCTGAAATTTCTAAATCTAAGAAATGTATTGTAGAGGAGCTGGCTTCATAAGATAAGTGGATGCCCACCTCATTCTAATTTAGGGTCGACATGAAATGGTTCAGTGATCCCATGGAGCCTCTCCATAGGAGGAGGATGTTGTTGATGTACCTGGCCCACAGTATAGCAATCTCTCCACCAATCTTAAGAATCACTTAGAAAAGGAAGAACGAGAACAAAAAATAAAAAAACAGAAGAAATACAGCAGAGACCTCAATGACTACAAAAATGGAAATGTTTTTAGTTGGCAGACTAATAGCCAAGTTAAGGATCCACTCGATAGCACGAGTCAGCCTATGGAGACGGGGAGTTCAGTTGTATCACATACCCCCCCAATACCTCTACCCCCCCCCAACTAGTACTAATAGACGTCCCACCCATCCCCCCCTTGTTTCTACAACCCAATATAATGGTCCCCCCTCCAACTCTGGAAATAGAGAAAGAAACAACAGGGGAAAGGGTAGGGGTAATAGAGATCGTTCTGTACACTATGAAGAATACAGACAGGATTGCTCCCCTCGAAGACGGAATATGAGTCAGAATGAGTACCAGCACTACCAACCATATCCGCAAAGAACCCCCCATTAACATGAGAAACAGATTCTCACCACTTAGAGATGAACGATCCAATGATTATCGAAATTCCCCATATCGCTATGACTATGGGGACAGAGAATATTTCGATAGGTCACCTTTCAGTTACAACCAGGCTAAGCCGAAGCCTTCACACCCGGGGGGTTTTCACAGAGAACAAGAATACCCCACACGAAATTCAGAACAAAACGCGGCACCCGAGGGGGGAGGCGCACCAGGAAAGAGAAAACGGGTTTAAAGGATAACGGCATCTTTAATCTAAGTAAAGTTGATTTCACTTCACCGGAGCTCAGTGTCCTGAACAAAGGATTGAAATTTGCCCCCCCAAAAACATTAAGTAAATTCTCTACATTTATAGATGTGCACAAATTTGTGCGCAAACTTAACGTGCAGAGATATATTGCGTTCAACCCAAGTAGGCCCTCAAACCTTCTTGCGAACTCCCATTCGGTTCACTCAGGGTTAGCTAACCCATCTCTATTCAATCCCCCAGCACCTATAGCCCCTTCTATCAAAGTGTTCCGTGACCTAGTATTGGAAGACTTGGATGGTCTCCCAAATAAAAAATATTACACGGATCCCAATATAAAAATAGGTTTAAAGTCTCTCTGCGAACGCAATGACCTCGTCATCCGCCCGGCTGATAAGGGCGGAGGAATTGTCGTTCTTGATAGAAAAGACTATCAAGCAGAAATGACCAGAATTCTAAGTGACACAGAAACCTATTTGCCCCTTGGATCTAACCCCACTACAGGTTTTAAAAGAACATTAGTGGATCTGATTGATACCGGCTTCCAGCTAGGCATATTAGACAAAAAAGAAAATAAATTCTTGGTTCCGGTGGCTCCACGCATCCCGATAATGTATTACCTGCCCAAGGTACATAAAAACATCACCCAACCTCCGGGTCACCCAATTATCAGTGGGATCAATTCCGTAACGTCTCGTATAGGGAAATACATTGACCACTATTTGCAACCTATAGTGAAAATGATACCATCTTTTCTGAAGGATACTCGAGACACCATCAATAAATTACAACAGATTACCTACAGCAATGACCTCATATTAGTAACTGCAGACGTTACATCCCTATACACTATTATCCCCCATGAACTAGGCCTAGGAGCAGTTGAATTATTCCTGTCAAGAGATAAAAACATCCCCATGACCCAAAAGAGGTTTATTATGGATTTGCTACGTTTTGCCACCAAGTCAAATTATTTCTGGTACAATAACCGCTATTACCTACAGACAAAGGGGGTAGCTATGGGGGCAAAATTTGCCCCTAGCTTGGCCAATATCTTCATGGCCAAATGGGAGGAGGATGTCGTTGATGTCCTGAAACCCCCACAGCTAGCCCTGTGGGCCAGGTACATCGACGACATTCTCTTCCTATGGAGAGGCTCCATGGGATCATTGAACCATTTCATGTCGACCCTAAATGAGAATGAGGTGGGCATCCACTTATCTTATGAAGCCAGCTCCTCTACAATACATTTCTTAGATTTAGAAATTTCAGCTGTCAACGGTCAATTGGAGACGAAAACCTTCTTTAAAGTCACTGACCGTAACGGATACATTCCGATTGACAGCTGCCACCATACAGCATGGCTGAAATCAGTTCCTCGGAGCCAACTGATGAGAATCAGACGCAATTGTTCCCTTTTGCCAGATTATTACAGACAAGCATGTTGTAATATGTTGATGTGATATAATAAGGCCTAACAGCTATATGGGCCACTGACGTTTACCAAATCCTTTTCCAGTCATGGTCTAAAAGTTATATTATCTAATAACTGTTTCATGGGGATATTTTAGAGGCTGGCGAAGAGAGATGTAACCAGTTTCAACTTCATATTTTATGTTGGGTGGTTTTCATAAATTTTTAAGAGGGGTGAGTGAAATTCATCACTCTAGTCATGATTTGAAACTTTGTTGATTCAGTTGTTTATAATATGCTAAAGGCTATGACATATATGGATGGAAAAGACCTTTCTACCTTTCATGGTGAAGATACTGGCAAGAATTTCCACTGCCGCTTTGTCTGGATAGAAGATCTGATAAACACTGATGACTCTATCTGAACCATTGTATGGGGGTATATGTATATGTTGGTATACCATTCAAGTGTAATTATGGACTAAATGATCCAAGTAACTGCTCTATTGAAGACAATGAGGGGTCGGCCTACAGCAAATTACAAAAGCAAATTGTGGCTGGCAATCAACAAATTCTGATACTTGACAGGTACACATCCCAGTCATCATTGTTCAAATAGGAAATGGAAAGAAGCAGATGTGAATTGTAAAATGCTTGCAAGATGGACTCATGAATGTCAAGTGCAAGAAAATAGTTTAAAGCACAGTTTTTACTGCCATATCTAAACCTTTTGACCTTGAAAGTGAGTGCTGGTACATTGATAGTTCTTCTTACTATAAAGATGAAAGTAGAGTGTTTGCGTAAAAGCATCTTTAAAAATGGAAAGCTTGAGCCTGGAGATGAAAAAAATCCTGGACTTATGTGGATTGGAGTTCCCAGAGCAGAGCATACCAAGTTTACTTTCAGTGAGATGGTGAGAGATGTGATGAAGTCAGACCGAAGGATGGACTGTGACATCAGCTCGTCTTTGCGCAATATTCAAGATCTTGATGTGATAATAAGGCCTAACAGCTATATGGGCCACTGACGTTTACCAAATCCTTTTCCAGTCATGGTCTAAAAGTTATATTATCTAATAACTGTTTCATGGGGATATTTTAGAGGCTGGCGAAGAGAGATGTAACCAGTTTCAACTTCATATTTTATATGAGCCATTGTAAAGCATCCAGTACCTTAAATCATAATGATATTTTTTGTTGTTTGATTTATGGGTCAGTTCTAGTAGTTAGAACCGACCCAAGTGGGGGTATATGTTGTAATATGTTGGCCAATTTATGTATAATATTGTATTGGAGTGCCATGCTGACCAGAAATTCAGTTGCATTGTCCAACTGAATTTTAACATAGCAAGGGAAAAGCTGAAGACTCTTTGATGTGTTAATCATATGCAAGTCTATTTGAACATTTCAAAGGGTATTCAGGTGGTATGTTAATCTAATCTAATTACATATATCTAAAGAGGACTTGTTGATGTTGATATGCGGGAATGCAAATTGTGGTGGTTCACGGCTGTTCACGGCTGGGGGTTGTTGTCTGTTTGAAAGACTAAAGCTAATCAAATTCCTGAATTGAAAGGCCAATCAAATTGCTCAGCCATTCAATATTTAGTGAATATAACACGGCATTCAGTCTATAGGTTTGGGGAAGTGAGGCTTGTCTGTGTATGAGGGAGGCTTGTCTGTGCATGGCTGGGAACACACAGGCCTAGGAATATGGGTTTCTGAATTATATACTCTGTCGGATCTTTTTGTCTTCTGTGGACTTTGGACTTTGTTCTGTGTTGGAAGTCAATAAAGTGCATCTCTCTGGAAGAATTGGGTTGCTGCGGAAGAGTACTTACATCATCATCCTTATCTATACACCCAATACATATTAATATACTCGATCACTACAAAGCAGAGACCATCAAGTCTAGATTCAAAGAAAAGGGATACGATGGAGGACAAATTGACCAGGAGATCCAGAAAGTAGCCCACATTGACCGTTCATCACTGTTGGTGGAACAACCTAAAAGACCTTGGGATGATAGACATAGATGGGCCTTTCTTACCAACTACTCTATCCAACATAAACAGATAAAGAGTATTATCTCAAAACACTGGAAAGTATTAAAAAACGACCGAATACTGGGTCCATTACTCCCCAAACAGGCTGGGTGATCTATAAAGGTGCACCATCGATAGAGGGCAGGATTGCACTGGGTGTAGTGGACCCCCCAAAGGCGCCATCTTTCTTCCATGATCTCAAAGGCTTCTACCCCTGCAGGAAATGCACGGTATGCAAAGTTAATGCTTGCAAATCCCGCAAAATTGAAACCTTTGTGTCATCTTCAACTGGGAGGGAATATAAGATGAAGCAATTTGCCACTTGCACTACGAAGTTCATCGTATACCTTATCACCTGTCCCTGCGGTAAGCAGTATATAGGACGAACTATACGCAATTTTTCTATACGGGTGAACAAACACATCACAGCTATATTAAAAGGACGCACAAATCATAGTGTTCCCAAACACTACCTACACCACCATAACCAGAATCCATCTGGAACGAAGTTCCAAATTATTGACAAATTCGTTCCACATTGGAGGGGGGAACCAAGCATAAGGGGGGTCTCCAAACTTGAAACCTTTTGGATGCACCTGATGAAGTGCTATGTGCCACACGGACTCAATGTCGAGTGGGATATCAACGCTTTTATCAATCAATCTTAGGCGTTGGTATCCCCCCGATGGCTGTCCCTGAATGTCTGTGGACCATATGGTACTTCTCTAGACCATCTAGATATACGTACCTTTCTTATTTTTTATTGTCTCTTTACACTGTCGTTAAACAATTCTTATTAGTGGACACCACCTCATGTGGTTCATCCAACCTCATTTGTGTGAGCACCATGAGCACTCCTCACCAAGCCCCTAGTGATACCACCTCATGCAGTTTGCCCAAACTCATTTGTGTGAGGACCATGAGTACTCCTCACCAAGCACCTAGCGAGTACCTATTTTTATACTGCAGAATATAATATTTCTTTAGAGATCATTACTGTATAATATCTCTTTAGAAATTATTTTTGAAAATCATTTGAACTCAAATTTCCCAATTTATATTTTTTTTAACTTATGTAACTTCACCTTATCTGCCACTGAGCTATATATGTAATGAACCTTTGAAATTTGATATTGAACACAATCTCCATTCACACAATATCAACACTTTTATTACTCATTGTTCCATTTTTTATTTTTCATCGTTTTATTTATTTTTTCTTTTTTGGACCTCACTGTTGATCATGCTCCAGTTTGGTACATTTTTATAGGCTACAACGATTTTTATTTCTTTTTCATGAATGGTCTCCTGACACATGAGTTGTTCAAATATAATCTTATACAGGTTGTGTTCCATGATCCGTTCCATAAACACAATTTTTGCATAGGTCTCTGCTGTATGATCTATATTTTTTCTATATATATTCTGAAATTTTTTGAACCATCCTGGTTCGCTATGCCCCTTTAATATTACTATTTCATAAGAATGCCACACTGTCATCTATCCTTATTTGCTGTCTGCACATTTAAAATCCTTAGTGGCTATTTGCATAATGTGCAACTCATATAATTTTACATGGAGACAGTAGTTGAGAATTCCCGGGATACGGTCTGTATCATATGAAATTGGATCCAAATAAGATCTTAATATCACGGACCGCGGCTGTGTTTGCATTCCAGGTCTCAGCATGTCAAGCTCCCACTTCCTATCTCCTATGATACGCAGGCCGTGAGCGGCCTATCGTCACTCCCTAGGATACATATCACGTGACTGACACGTGACCACCGAGACGAAAAGGAGTGACGCTCTGTTGATTGGAGAGCGAAAGTGAGGCTTGGCTTCCTGACCAGCTCCTTGGAGATTTGATTGGCCACAAAAGCATCATGTGACCGTTGGTCACCTGTGACGCTGCCGAACCCGGAAGTCATCCTGTGTAACAGCGCTAATCAGCTGTTACACTCCATTTAAAATAGAATATATAAAGCACAGTTGTGTGGGGGGCTTATTCATACCCCAGCAGAAGCCTTTGAAGGCGAAACGCGTCGGATCTCTATGATTACACCCCACCACTACTCACTGCGCTGTTTTTATACCATTTTTTATGCCTTTCCATACTATTTTGTTATTTTAAACCGAGTTTTTACTGCCCTCACTTGTAACTTTTCGGAGTGTATTCCTGAATAAAGTGCTACTACGCTTTTTTACAAATAAGGATTTACACTATGTGGACGTTTTTTTCTTTTCCTTGTTTACTCGTTCATGGGATGGGCCATTGAGGAAACAATCAACCGGCGACCGAAGCCGAACCCTGGAGGTTCCTGATCCCAAATTGGCACACCATCTGAGGACTTCAGACGAGATTCCACACAAGATCTTCTTACAGATCATCACCCCATACCGCTTGACGGTACAAGCTCGCTTGACTCACCACCAAGGGCCTGTGAGTCCACCTTATCTGGTAAGGGCATCCTTTTGTCTTTCTCTCTCTATGTTGAAACCATCTACATGAGTGAAGAACCTACCTGTATTTAAGGATTTCTTTAAAACAGCCCTTAATCATTATATATGAAGATGGCCTACGCCCAGATGGCTGTGGGGTTAACTAGGAGTACCCCATCTTTCCAATAACAGACTTCCAGTATCTATATATGTTTACCCTGCTTAGGGTCTTGGACGTCCTTTCTCTCAGCGTTTGCTCAAACGTACAATACTTTTTATTGAGTTGCACACTCAGTATACTGGGACACTTTGTATTATTACTTTATTGTATTGCCTTTTTTTGAATATGGTATCTTATGCACAATTGTTCCTTAATTAACCTATTGGTTGTTACTAAGTATCCACTCCCTCACATACCTAAGCACTCACTGTTATTATTTATCTTTATATATTCTTTATTTCTTTGGGATGTATACACTCTAAGTTTTAACACTTTTTCATAGAGATCACTACTACTTGTCTAGTAACAGGTGTCCCATCATCTATTAGCGCCACACTTTATTATTATTTTTACTCAGAATCTAATGCCTCAGCAAACTTACGCTGCATGGCCTCCCTGATTCTGCAAAGCCTCAAAAGGACCCTAGGATTCGTGGTATCAAGGAGAGGGATCATTACTGGCTGGCAACCCTTCTTGATCCACGTTACAAGGGTAAGGTTGCAGAACTCATCCTGCCTTCCCATAGGGAGCAGAGGATGAAACATCTTCAGGAGGCCTTGAGGATAGGTTTGTGCAATGCATTTCCAGACCCTGGGAGGTTACAATTTCCTGGTGCTGGACAACGTGTTGCTGAGTCTTCGTTCAGTCAGAAGAAGAAGGTGGCCGACTGACCAATGCCTTTAAAAAATTTTCAGTCCTCAGTGCCAAGATCTGATTGGTTCAAGTAACCATTGCCAGCGTCTGCATTATATGGTGCAGGAATATCTAGGGGAAAGAGCAGACTTGGAGATCTTTCCAATAGAGCATCCACTGAGTTACTTGGTCTTGAGGATGGACCACTGGCCAGAACTTGCTCAATATGCAATTGAGCTAATGCACTTATCCAATAGGGGGAGACTTTTTGTTAGGGCTCAGATCAGTATTGCTGCATAAACAGGGGAAAATGTACTCCCTTCAGCACTGCACTGTACAGGTGCCATACACAGCGAGGAAAGCTACACTTAGGGGTACATTTTCCCCTGTTTATGCAGCAATACTGATCTGAGCCCTAACAAAAGGTCTCCCCCTATGGGATAAGTGCAGTATTCACATATTCAGACATGTTATCAGTCTCTATACTTAAAGGGATTGAGCATTCATCTATTTAAAATAGCAGTTCTGTACCCATGGGCCATTTCTCGGTACTACTGATACTGTATTGAATACATTTATAGCAGGAATCTGTGACTACTTACCGCAGTGTGTGATTTATATACTAATATACTTCCACATGACCGTCGCATATCAGTGATACATATCATAGACCACATGATATGTGTGTATCTTACTATCATACACACACATATGAAACTTTGAAATTTCATCTTTTTCGGTTGTCTGTTAGTTCTGTGAGGTTCCCCTATACCCTGAGCCACAAGTTTACCAGCCCCTACCCAGCTTTTGTCCTGAGGAAGCTAATATTTTAGTGAAATGCATTGACAAGCACGTTTTTGGAGGCATTACTGAATCAGAAATCTTTCTCTTACTTTGACATCAATTTCTGTACATTAGATCCAGCCCTCTGTAACTGCATTATTGGGTAACTGGTAACTGTGTCCATACAGGGTGTTGTTTGTATGTTGGTTATATGTTTTTTGTAATTTTAATTATGCTGTAATAAAATTTATACTTTTTTATTGATTTTCCCTCTCACTGTGTGCCCACAAAGTCTGCCATTTTTTTACTTGGTCAATCCTTGTATATATATTTTGGATGTTGGCATGGTGAGGATCCTCCCTAACCATTTAAAAAAAAAATGGTGGGGGGTTGCCCTTAATATCCATGCCAGACCTGATGGCCCTGCAGTGATACATGTCCCCTGGGGCAGGAACCGGGTCCACAAACTTTTTTATGGCAATAACCTGCATATAAATCTTTTGATTTTTCACGTTCGCATCACATAGACTTTTAACCACTTTAGCCCTGGAAGGTTTTATCCCCTTCCTGACCAGAGCACTTTTTACAATTTGGCACTGCGCTGCTTTAACTGGTAATTGCGCAGTCATGCAATGCTGTACCCAAACAAAATTTGCGTCCTTTCTTCCCACAAATAGAGCTTTCTTTTGGTGGTATTTGATCACCTCTGCAGTTTTTATTTTTTGCAATTTAAACAGAAAAATACCTAAGATTTTGAAAAAAAATGATATTTTCTACTTTTTGTTATAAAAAGATCCAATAAACTTAATGGTTTTTCAAACGAATACTATAAACACCTCTCCACTGAAGCTGCCCCTTATCTACAATCCATCTTCGAGCTCGCTTCCTACTCTGGTACATTCCCACCTCAAATGTTAAGAGCTGTGATCGTAACTATCCCTAAACCCAACAAAGACCCCACCTCCCCTGTAAACCACAGGCCCATATCTCTTCTGAATGTGGATGTCAAGATATTTGCCAAACTTTTAGTGCTTAGACTACAACATTTTTTACCATATCTTATCCACCCCGACTGATTGGACTTTGTCCCAGGTCACCAGGCCCCTGATGGGATTAGGCGTCTCATTAAGTTAATCTCTCAGGCTGGGCCCTCTCAGGCACCTTCTCTGCTCCTCTCCTTGGATGCGGAGAAGTCATTTGACAGGGTCTACTGGGGATCCCTCAAGACAGTGCTTGGCAATTTGGGGATTCTGGGATGGATACAAACAGCCATTCTATCCCTTTATTCCACTCCCTCAGCCATTGTACTCACCTCAGGACTTACCTCCAAACCGATACGAATAACGGAATTAGGCAAAGGTGTCCCCTATCGCCCATTATTTTACGCTCCTTATGGAACCACAGGCGGAGAGCTTCCGATCTCATCCTAACATTACAGGCCTCACTATTGGTGGTACTGAATACAAAATAAGCCTCTTCGCGGATGATGTCATGCTTATGCTCTCTAACCCCAAAACATCATTACATGAGACACAGAAACTGCTGGAAGAATTTAGTGCTACTATAAATTAAACACCACTAGCTCCCAAATTTTAGGTGTTAATGTTCCAACCTCTATGCAAAATTACCTAACTAGCAGGTTCCCCTTTGTTTGGTCCCCCCACTCCTTGACATGTTTAGGAATCCAACTGACTGCACACACCTCACAGCTCTATGAACATAACTTTAAGCCTTTCTTGGAATCACTACCCCAAGAACTATCCCACCTGAGGACTCAGGAATTATCAACAGGAGGCAGAATATCGACCTTGAAAATGTTGCTACTCCCAAAACTCCTTTATTTTTTTGCACCCTAATAATCCCGTTACCACAAACTTTCCTTTCCTCCGTCCAAAAACTTTTCACTCAATTTGTTTGGTACCACAAACCCCCCAGATACTCCCTTAATGTTATGATAAGACATAGAAGGAATGGTGGAATGGGGGTACCCAATATTATGGCCTATTATAAAGTCTGTGTCTTAGATCAACTTAGATATTGGTGGAACCCCCCAAACATAAAACGTGGGCATTTATGGAACCCACCGCTGTTACACATAAAGATTTTAAATCGACTCTCCTTGCTAGTAAGCTGGGAGCTCCACCACCCATCTCTACTGTCCCAACTGTGCAGATCTCCATAAAATTGTGGTCAGAGATCCCCCTTTTATCTTCACCCAAGGGATCACTCTGCAAAAACCCTACCCCAATATTGGTGCTCCAACACTTTATACCCTGTATTGACCTCCACTTATGGGAAAATAAAGGCCTTACTCTCCTAAAAGACCTATACCAGGATGCATCTCTCCACACCTATGGAGCCCTATCTACCCGTTTTGACCTTCCACCAGCTATACTTCATCCAGGTGTGCAAACCATTGGAAACACTACCAAAAGGTAGTACACTTGGTACCTTACCCTTTCAAACTATCCAAGTTCTACCCATCCCAAACAGGCCTTGCTGGAGAAAGTGCAGAGAATCAGGCACTCTATACCATATACTTTGGTCTTGCATATCACTGAGGTCATTCTGGAATTGATTTTTTCCCTATTGTACGATATATGTAACCAACACATTGCACCTAACCAGGAGCTAGCCATCTTGCACCTGAACATTCACAAATTTCTTCCCAAATTCCCAGTAGTGATTATACAATTTTTATTAGCAGCAAAAATCACAATTACAAGGCAGTGGAACACTACCAATCCACCTTCTCCCAGTGATGCCATTCTCAATCTCAACCACCAATGTGAGATTGAGAAATAATTGGTGATCACAAATCTTAGTCTCACAATACTTAGAGATAAGTGGGAATGCTGGTTATCTTACCCTAAGTGCACAGTCAAAATTTGAATGTGTTTACAGTATGTTATGGTGACTTGTTTACCCTACCCTAACCCCCTCCACTATCATTTCCCTCCATCTCCCCTCCATTCCCCTTTCCTTTCCCATCCTTGGCAAGCTTACCTTGCCTACTCACAACAAGTAATAAGCTATTTTACCCTCTGTACATGTACACTGACATGACACACTGCGGATTACACCATTATGTGGATTGTGTACCAAATGACGTATTTAACTACCTTGTTTCAAGTCTTGTTATTGTACCACCTCAAGTTATTTCAATATCATTATGACACTAACTATGGCTGGCTGTGCTGCCACCCTCATCAGGACACAGTTTGTTCCCAGAGGGGGTGTCCGGGATGGGGGGCAACACTCCTACCGTAAGACTAGTAATGATATTACCTCCAAAGTTCAAGTTTATATTCAACTTTTATTTTGCATTGTATCTATGTGTGATCTTTTGTAGTAATTTCTACTGTACAGCGTGTACCACTGCATTATCTGTTTGTAACCTTCTCTATGAAAAACTAAATAAAAACTATTGGAAATAAAATTGTATTACATGTGTATAGCACTTTTTTGATATTCTGGTGTTGATATTCAGTACAAGAGACTTATTTTTGTTGCGCTGCAATGTTTTCTGTATATTTATGGTATTGATAGGTGTTGTGATTTCACTTAACCAGTGTCAGCTGACAGCAATAATATTATTTTTATTTCATATATTTGAGCACAGGATTTGTGTGTTCATACAGCACTGATAGCAGGTGTTCTGTCAGAATCGGTGACCCGTCAGATTAGGTAATGGAAGTGACGTTCCATCAGCTGCGCAGGTTTGCTAAGCTGACAGAACAATGTGAAAATATATTACTAAATATAAACCCGCACTGATGGAAACAACTAAGAGATAATGAAATGCAGCTGCTGTAGACAAGGTGCTAATCACATGGATAAATGTGGATAAAAAATACAGCGCTCGCAACACACAATATAAGTGAAATCAACAAAAAAGTACAAATAAAAATCCAAATAAATGCAACTGAAGTGTTAGTCCACAATAAAGTAGGTGCAAAAAATGCTTCACAAACTTGCAGGAGTACAGTGACACCCCCTTTTGGATCCCCACTCACCAGAACAGGACGACCCCCAGCTTTGTAGTCCAGGGGTCACTTCAGGCTTGTAAATGGTATCCCACACACGTGGATTGGTGTCAAAACATCAGATGGTGGATCGGTGTAAACATCAGATGATAGATTCCAATAGGAGGCTCTCAACAGGATATACAGGCACCCAGAAATGAAAAGAGGATGGACTAATAGTGAAGTACTGTTATAAAAGTTGATTTAATGCACATAGGGATCGGTACTTACAAAAAGACGGTTAAAAACAGGCATGGAGGGGCGGAGCTGACCGGAACTGAAGATGGACGCTTGATCTATCAGCTCATCACCCAGGGGATCACATAGAGCTACACAGGCTGCACCGATACCTCAATCCGGAGCCATCCTCGACCCTGAGACACCAGAGAACATGGCTAGCGTGTCCAGAAAGAGATTCCCGGAGTATAAACCTAATAAACTGACTGAATCCTCCTACAAGCCGGCGGAGCAGGTCAGTGCATTCAAAGATGGCACCAGTTTGGCCGCGTCGCGGGACTCCTACACGGATCTCCCAGATGATATTCCGGCAGATCCATCTGCCCCAGACACCCCAGCATTGCCCCCTTGCCTTCTGGAGTGTGACCCCCTCCTTAATAGCCCCGCAAAGGCTAAAATGCGGCTAGATACGCCACTGCAGCGGCCGCTCCCAGCACAAATTGAGGCCCAGGCTTTCAATCCTCTTCTCAGCAACCAGGCCCTGCACTCATCAATGGCAACCTTTCCTACGTCAGGACTACCTGTAATCGACACAACACTAAAGGACATGCTATTATCACTGCAGACCTCCCTCATGACAGATCTCTCTTCATTATTTACTAAAATATCCTCAGACATCCACTCACTTGACGATAGAGTAACATGCATTGAGAGGGGTATGATTGAGTGCACCTCCACAGTAAATGAGGTCATAGAAATATATGATGATGTGAGAGAGGAGCAAACATGGATTTGCGCCAAGCTGGCCGATTTAGAAGACAGATCCTGCAGGAACAACGTCAAGTTGCGCGGGGTTCCTGAATCCATATTACCTACGGACCTACCACGCTACGGGAAAGAAATGATGCACATCATTATCCCAGAAGCGTCCCCCAGGGACATAATAGTGGACAGAATTCACAGAATTGCCAAGCCATCCCACCTTGTCACCTCAGTCCCCAGAGATGTTTTAATGAGAGTCCACTTCTTTCATGTCAAGGAAAAACTCCTGCTGGGGGTCAAAAATAAATCACCACTACCTGCTCCATACACGGGGATCCAATTCTTCCCGGACCTCTCTAAGTACACACTCCAATTAAGACGACACCTGAACCCAATCGCCAAGGGTCTCAGAAACCACAAAATGCCATACCATTGGCGTTACACAGCCATTATTCTAATCACAAGATATGGTTAGTCCCACGCCATAAGTGATCTTGATAAAGGAATAAATCTACTCCACACTTGGGGAATAATTCTGGAACCTCCCAAGATTCCCTCACCGCACACAGGGGACCATCACCCGCCTGCAGACACCTGGATCAACACCGCAGATGAGTGGCTCCAACTTTCATCACCATGATGGGCCTAACTACCTCACCTCGGCTCCCCAGGGACATGACAAATTGTTCCCTTAGTTTCTCAGCTCCCTTCGTTACTAACTGTTATTACCCCCACATAGAGGTTGAAGCGGTGTTCCACACCACCTCTACATACCCTTCTACACTTACTCAGAGTTTATTTCACCAACAGTTTGTTCATCAGCTTGTTAGTGTCATGTGTGATTAACATATTGCTCTACCCGCAGCTCTATTATCCATCCTGCTGACAGGTCCTCGGACTCCCGTTCACCCTGAATATCACCCTTATCCCAGGCACTTCCACACCTTGGACCTCTGTGACAGACCGTAAGTGTTACCTCACCCAATCCTCTACTTCTACACCTACACAATGCCGCTCACCATTTTATCACTAAATGTCAATGGCCTGAATCACCCGGCTAAACGACATTTAATATGGAAAACCGCCAAGGCTCTCCAGAGTGACATTCTCTGTATTCAAGAGAGTCACCTAATTCCATCGGATTCCTCTCTATGCAACAACCGCCACTTTCCACACATCTTCCAAGCCTGCCACCTTATTAAGTCTAAAGGGGTCATGATAGCAATCAAAGATATGGTGGACTTTCAGTCATCTAAGGTACTAATGGACCTTGAAGGTCACTACATAATTTTATTGTGCAACATCAACAAAGTATCTTATACTCTTATTAATGTCTATGCCCGGAACACCCACCAAATGAAATTTCTGCACAAAGTCCTACGTATAGCCAAACCAATTCAGAAGGGTCATTTGATTCTATGTGGGGACTTTAATGTGGCCCCCAACACCAGCATGGACACCACATCACCCGCGAAGAGGCGAGTTTCACCATTGAAAAAATTTTTATCTTCACAGGACCTGTTTGATGTTTGGTGTTGCCATCATGGATCTGAAAGAGACTTTACCTACTATTCTCCCAGACACAATTCATATTCAAGAATTGATTTATTTTTAACAGATAAATGGCTACTACAGAAAATATGTCAATCTGCGATCCACACCACGACATGGTCAGACCACGCCCCAATATCAATCACGATCGCAGACTCCAATTCACAACGCAACACGTTTATCTGGCGAGCAAACAATTACATACTCCAAAATGAAAAGTACTCACCAGAGATCTCAGATCAACTCACAGAATTTTTCTCAATAAACAAAGGCTCAGTGTCTGACCCTGGAGTGGTGTGGAGCGCACATAAAGCCTATATAAGAGGTATGTTAATAAAACCAAGTTCCCTCCACAAAAAGAAGAGGACGCAGCCTATAGATGAACTAACCTCCCAAATAACCATTCTAGAGCAACAACATAAAGCCAACCCCCAGTCTCCACAAACTAACCAATTACTGTCCCTTAGACAAGAACTGCAAACCTTGCTTCTTCATTCTTTCGAATTTCTCCAACGTAAACTAAAAGCTACTTTATACTCCACCTCTAATAGAGCAGGGAAGAGATTAGCACTGAGATTTAAAGGCAGAAGACTTAAAACCAAAATATCTCAGCTACTTCACCCCCACACGAAAATCCCCCAGACGAACCCACAAGACATAGCCAACGCATTCAGCCACTACTATAGTTACATATACAACTTAAAGCATGGCCATCAGACTCCACAACCCTCCCCGGGCGAGATTAACCATTTCCTCCAAACTATTCAGTTACCGTCCCTGACTGAGAACCAATTAGAAAGCCTCAACAACCCATTAACAGAACAGGAAATCAAAGCATCAATTGACTCACTACCCAATGGGAAGGCCCCAGGTCCTGACGGCCTAACAGCCGAATATTATAAACAATACTCCTCACAGCTAATCCCACATATTACGGAACTATTCAATAAAGCTGCCTCCTCTTCTAAACATCCCAATGAATACCTGAACGCATTGATAGTTATGATACCAAAGCCAGGGAAGGAGCCTAACACTCCCCAAAATTTCTGACCAATATCCCTCCTCAACCTTGATCTAAAAATGTATGCTAAGACTATTGCAGCACGATTACTAGACATTATACCCACCCTCATACATAGAGATCAGACAGGATTCACTAAAGGCAGACAGGCACCAGATGCCACCAGAAGAATGATCAACCTGATCCACCATGCTGAATCCAACAGAACGCCTTCTCTGCTCCTATCTCTGGATGCAGAGAAGGCATTCGATAGGGTCCACTGGACATACCTTAAAATGGTCCTCCAGAAATTTGGATTTAAGGACCACATCCTTAGAGCCATTATGGCAATGTACACCACCCTTTCGGCCCAAGTCTTCACAAAAGGTATGATTTCGAAACCATTACCTATCACAAACGGCACTCGCCAAGGATGCCCTCTATCCCCACTTATTTTTAATTTGCTCATGGAACCTCTGGCGCAACAATTTTGTTCCAATACTACTATATCTGGATTACAGATAGGCAACGTTTGCCACAAAATAAGCCTTTTCGCGAATGATGTCATTCTTATTCTCACTAACCCAACATCCTACCTGGCAGAGGTACAAGCCACATTAAACTGGTTCAGTAATATTTAATATTATAAGGTAAACACGACTACATCATTTATTCTTGACATAAATCTGGACGCCACAACAAAAACTTTGCTTCAACTACGGTACACCTTTGCATGGGCAGATAAAGGCATTTCATACCTAGGAATTCAATTGCCAAAATCAATCAAAAATCTTTACTCATCTAACTTCCTTCCACTTCTTCAAAAATCCAAAATGATACTCAACAAAACATCAACTCTCCTGGTTAGGAAGACTGGCAGCCTTCAAAATGACCTGTCTCCCTTAAATATTGTACTTCTTTCAAACACTTCCCATCCCAATACCCTCCTCATTTTTGAGGTCCCTTCCAACAACCTTTAACAAATTTCTTTGGAACGGGAAAAAACCCAGATGTGCCTATATAAAACTAATCAAACATAGGCTAGCGGGAGGCACGGGATCCATAGATTTTGAGGACTACTATTTAGCGGCTCTACTTGCTCAACTACCTGAGTGGTTCCAACCTCTTCCGCAATCTCTCTGGGCCCAGATAGAGATGTTTTCACTCACACGTCCTAACTTAAAAAACTGGCTACTAAGTACCCCTCTGGGTTCTTATGTTTCACCCTCCCTCTCCCCGACTATGAAGGCTACAGTCCACGCATGGAAAAAAATGATCACCCTCTTTGACTATACTTCCCCTATGGTGCTCTACAATACTCCCTTAGAGTCCCTTCACCACCAGACACCAGATTTGGGGCTCTCCCAATGGACCCTCAAAGGGATTCATTCCCTACAACACCTCATACAAGGAAACAAACTAAAATCTTTCTCCCAAGCAGAATATGACCTACCCACAGCAGAACACTTCACATTCCTCCGCATCCACCATTGCCTAGGCAAAACACCTCTCCCCCTCTACAATATCCCCCCCAAAGACCTGGGATTATCTCACAAACCCTACCTCAAAAACCAAAGGCATATCTTAACCACTTCAA
This sequence comes from Lithobates septentrionalis, assembly GCA_037952835.1. NCBI lineage: Eukaryota > Metazoa > Chordata > Amphibia > Anura > Ranidae > Lithobates > Lithobates septentrionalis. The sequence goes on along the minus strand of JBBDGP010001607.1, from coordinate 2,406,691 downwards.
TAGAGGGCACTTAAACACCTTCCCGCCCAGACCAATTTTCAGCTTTCAGTACTCTCTGACTTTGAATGACAATTACTCTGTCATGCTACACTGTATCCAAACAAAATTTTTTATTATTTTTTTCTCACAATTAGAGATTTCTTTTGGTGGTATTTAATCACCGCTGGGTTTTTTCTTTTTTGCGATATAAGTGAAAAAAAAAGCGAAAATTTTGAAAAAAAAACACTTTTTTTAAGCTTCTATTGTAAAATTTTGCAAACAAGTAATTTTTCTTCATAAATTTGGGCCAAAATTTATACGGCTACATATCTTTGGTAAAAATTACCCAAATTAGTGGATATTATTTAGTCTGTGTGAAAGTTATAGAGTCTACAAGTTAGGGTGCAAATCACTGAAAATAGATCACATCTGATCACACCTGATGTACTAAAGGCCTATCTCATTTCTTGAGACACTAACATCCAAGGAAAGTACAAATACCCCCCAAATGACCCCTTTTTGGAAAGTAGTCATTTCCAAGGTATTTAGTAAGAGGCATGGTGAGTTTTTTGAAATTGTAATTTTTTCCCACAATTCTTGGGAAAATGAAGACTTTTTTTTTTTTTTTTTACACAAACTTATTGTATTGACAGGTTATTTCTCGAACACAGCATGCCTATACTTGCAACTACACCCAAAAATACATTCTGCTTCTGCTCCTGAGTATGGCGATACCACATGTGTGAGACTTTTACACAGCCTGGCCACATACAAGTAGCACCTCTAGGCATTCTAGGAGCAAAATTACACATATCATTTCATGACAACCTATCTCCCTTTTGAAGGCCCTGGAGCACCAGGACAATGGAAACGCCCACAAAATGACCCCATTTTGGAAAGCAAACACCCCAACGTATAATCTATGAGGCATAATGAGTCTTTTGAACGGTTCATTTTTTTCCAGAAGTTTTTGGAAAACGTGGGAAAAAAATGAAAACGCATTTTTTTTACACAAAGTTGTTCATTTATAAGATATTTCCAACACATAGCATATACATAGCAAAAATGACACCTCAAAATACATTCTGCTACTCCTCCTGAGTGTGGCAATACCACATGTGTGAGACGTTTACACAGCCTGGCCACATACAGAGGCCTAACATCCAAGTAGCACCTCTAGGCATTCTAGGAGCAAAATTACACATAATTCCATGACGCCCTATCTCCCTTTTGAAGGCCCTGGAGCACCAGGACAATGGAAACGCCCACAAAATGACCCCATTTTGGAAAGTAAACACCTCAACGTATAATCTATGAGGCATAATGAGTCTTTTGAACGGTTCATTTTTTTCCAGAAGTTTTCGGAATACGTGGGAAAAAAATGAAAACGCAATTTTTTTACACAAAGTTGTCCATTTATAAGATATTTCCAACACATAGCATGTACATAGCAAAAATGACACCCCAAAATACATTCTGCTACTCCTCCTGAGTATGGCAATACCACATGTGTGAGACTTTTACACAGCCTGGCCACATACAGAGGCCTAACATCCAAGTAGCACCTCTAGGCATTCTAGGAGCAAAATTACATATAATTTCATGACGCCCTATCTCCCTTTTGAAGGCCCTGGAGCACCAGGACAATGGAAACGCCCACAAAATGACCCCATTTTGGAAAGAAAACACCTCAACGTATAATCTATGAGGCATAATGAGTCTTTTGAACGGTTCATTTTTTTCCAGAAGTTTTCGGAAAACGTGGGAAAAAAATGAAAACGCAATTTTTTTACACAAAGTTGTCCATTTATAAGATATTTCCAACACATAGCATGTACATAGCAAAAATGACACCCCCAAATACATTCTGATACTCCTCCTGAGTATGGCAATACCACATGTGTGAGACTTTTACACAGCCTGGCCACATACAGAGGCCTAACATCCAAGTAGCACCTCTAGGCATTCTAGGAGCAAAATTACACATATAATTTCATGACGACCTATCTCCCTTTTGAAGGCTCTGGAGCACCAGGACAATGGAAACGCCCACAAAATGACCCCATTTTGGAAAGCAAACACCCCAACGTATAATCTATGAGGCATAATGAGTCTTTTTTTTTTTCCAATAGTTTTTTATTGAAAAGTTTCTCATTTTCATAGGTTACATGTTATGCATCATAAAGTACATGGGTAGACAGTTGTAAGTGCATTGACATGCTGTACAGATGATATCAAGAGCTGGGTGACCAATCATGTAACTGTAGATATTGAGAGAGTTTATTTCAAGGTAACTAATGTTAACTAACAGCATGTAACAAAGGTATTCTTATCAAATTCTAAAGGTGATAACCTGTGGGGGAGGGAAGGGAAGGGGAATGGGAAAAGAGGGGGGGGAGGGGGGGGTAGGTGGAGTGGGGGGGGGAGAGAGCAGTAATGGTGAAGTATCTATCAAGGTAAGACTGTTACCGGGAGTTGTTTTTCAGTGTGCCATTTGTACCAAGGATTCCAGAGGTCTAGTGTTTTAGAGTGGTGTTGTGACCCCCGTGATAGAAGTGTTTCATATGTGTAGTGGGTATGAACTAAGTTAACTACTTCCGCTATTAGGGGAATGGTGTGTGATTTCCACTTTCTTGTTAGAAGGAGTTTAGTTGCTAGGAGAATGTGTACAGTCACCTGTCTGAGATGTGTAGGTAGCTCATCAATGTTCAGGTTGAGGATCGCTAACTGTGGAGTGAGAGTGATGGGAAGATGCAGAACTTCTCGTAACATGTTTTGTACCTCAAGCCATAACTGTTGTATGTAGGGCATGTCCAGAGGATGTGTATGAGGGGTTAGGTACCGTCTCATTAATGTTTTTTTGTGTCAATTCCCATAGAGATGTACAGGAAGTTGCTTTATATATTGAGTTGATTGCTATTAGCCATTGGTGATCAGTGAATTGTAGTTTTAGGTCTTTCTCCCAATCTAGGAGGGGTTTGGATTTGAAGAATGTGTTTTTTTCCTGCAGAAGTAAATAAATGAGGGAAACTCCGTTAGGCTTGGCGTTGTCAGAGAAGAATAATTCCCACAGTTTCGTGGGCAGTGCTCCTTCTAGGGATGGGTAGGTTGTGAGGCATTTTTTTAATCTATAGTATGTTAAGAAGTCTTTAGTGGGTGCATTGTATTCTTTTTGGACCTGTGGGTAGGATTTAGTGGACGTGATGTTGCGGAGGTCTTGTGTGTACACAATCTTATCAGAGATCCATTGTGGGAAGGATAAATCTGGGGTCAGGTGTTTTAAGGTGTTGATAGGAATTAGAAGGGGTTTGGTCGGGAGGAGTGACCATCTGGTATGGTGTAGGGTTCTCCAGGCTTTGATGGTAGCTTGGATAGGAGGGGAGTACTGTAATAAGGAGTGGTTGTTCACGGGAGTACTGAATAGCCAATCGGTGAGGTTGGGGCCCGGTGTTTCGTTGTTTTCTATGGCGCTCCACAGGGTGGTTGGTGTAGGTTGAAACCAATCTCTGAGTTGAGATAATATAGTGGCTAGATAATAATCTTTTATATCAATGTGTCCCATACCACCTTTAGATCTGTGTTTTATGAGTTTAGAGTGACTACATCTAGCCTTCTTTCCTTGCCAAATAAATTGGTTCAGGATAGATTGGAGGGAGTTGAGGTATGATGTTGAAAGTGGGATAGGCAGTGTGCGAAAAATGTATAGGAGTTTAGGGAGGGCCATCATTTTGAATGCTGCTAGGCGTCCTGTCCAAGTGAGTTCGAATTTAGAAATTTTTGTTGTTTCCTTAATGAGCATTTGTCTAGCTTCTACATAGTTATGAGTAAAGAGGCCTTTCATGGATTTCGTCAGAGTTATTCCTAAATATGGTATTCCATGATCGGCCCATGGGTAAGGATATTCAGACATCAGGATGTTACTGGCTACCGCATCTAAACCTAGATCTAGTATGAAGGATTTGTGTTTGTTAACCTTATAATACGAAATATCGCTAAATTTTTTCAACAGCATTTGTACCGAAGCCAGGGAGGAGCGAGGGTTTGTGATCATTAATATCACGTCATCAGCAAACAAGTTGATTTTGTGTTCAGTATCCCCTATCCTAAAACCTGTTATGTTACAAGATTGTCTGACATGTTCTGCTAAGGGTTCCATTATTAGGTTGAAAATGATTGGTGAGAGCGGGCAGCCTTGACGGGTGCCGTTTGTGATGGAAAATGGTTTGGAAAGCATTTCTGATGTGTACACCCGAGCAGATGGTGCAGAGTAGAGTGCCATTATGGCAGTTAGTATAGGGCCCTGAAATTCAAATTTACTCAAAGTAGCCTGTAGATACTTCCAATGTACTCTATCGAACTCCTTCTCTGCGTCCAAAGATAGGAGCAGAGAAGGCGTTCGAGTCAACTCGGCACTATGAATGATGTTGACAATCCTGCGAGTTGCATCGGATGTCTGTCTGCCCTTTGTGAAGCCTGATTGATCTTTATGGATCAGTAGTGGCATTAAGTTGAATAATCTATTGGCTATTAGTTTAGCATAAATTTTTGTGTCTAGGTTAAGAAGAGAGATGGGTCTAAAATTTTGTGCATGGGTGGGTTCCTTACCTGGCTTCGGTATAGTGACGATTAGAGCATTGAGCATTTCAGGAGGGAGAGAGGAGGATGAGGCAGCGTCATTGAATACTAAAGACATATATGGTGCTAGAATTGTACTGAATTTTTTGTAGTATTCGCCCGTAAGGCCGTCAGGTCCCGGTGATTTGTTAGGGGGTAAGGTTGTAATTATGGTGCAAATTTCTGTGTCAGTAAATGGGGTGTTCAGTGCGGATAGTTGGTCTGCGTTCAGTTTGGGAAGTTTGATTTCTTGTAGAAATGATTCTATGTCTTGTAGGGAAGGTTGTTTGACTGAGATATCGTCTTTCAGATTGTATAATGTGTTATAATAGTGGCTGAATGCGTCTGCAATGGATTGTGGGTCAGTCAGTTTTTGTTTGGTAGCAGGATGGAATAGATGTGTTATTTTAGTTTTTGAGTAGTGTCCTTTTAGTCTATTAGCCATAGTTTTTCCGGCCTTATTGCCAGTGGAGTAGTGTTTTGCTCTAAAGTATGTATGTGCTTTCTCAAAGGCTTGTAATAGGTGGGACCATAATTCCTGTCTGAATGTGTCTAACTGTTTTTTGAGTGTTGGGTCAGGTGAAGATTGGTTTTGGGTTTCTAGAGTTTTGATGTTAGAAGTCAGTGAAATTAGACGCTGTGATCTCATTCTCCTCTCTCTGGCTCCAATTTGTATAAGAATCCCTCTTATGAATGCTTTATGGGCATTCCAGAGTATGGAGTTGTCTTGTACAGATCCTGAGTTGGAGTAGAAGTATTCTTCCAGGCAGGTCCTGATGTGGGTCACGTGGGTAGGCAAATTAAGGATTGCGGCATTCGCTCTCCAGAGCCGAGTTCGGGAGATTGTTGGGGATTCTTCTAGGGTGATAGGGACTGGCGCGTGGTCAGACCACGTGATGGTGTCTATACCTGATGAGGAGATTTTGGGTAGTGTCCATTTGTCTACCAGAAAATAGTCTATTCTTGAGTAAGAATTATGCCGGGGTGAGAAATAAGAGTAGTCCCTTTCTGTGGTGTGGTGACATCTCCATACATCATATAGGTCATTGGATCTGATGAGTGATCCCATCGGGGAGGGTAGTCTGTGCGAATCAGTGGAGGAGTCTACGGAGTTGTCTGGTACTATGTTGAAGTCTCCGCATATTATTAGTTGACCTTGTTTGAAGCAGTGAATTTTTTTCATCAGTTTGGTGAGAAAATGGATTTGTTTCCGATTAGGAGCGTAGATTGTGACGATGGTGTATCTGGTGGTGTCCAGAGTGCAATCTAAAGCTAGATATCTGCCTTCCGTGTCTATGGAGAGTGAAGGAGCAAGAGTTCTTGATGGCTATCATGACCCCTCTCTTTTTTTCTGGACCGGATGCTTTGAATATGTGCGTAAAATTTTTGTTGGTACAGAGGGGTTCCACAGAAGATTTAAAGTGAGTTTCTTGAACACAGAGGACTTCACAGTGGGCATCTTGGGCGGTGCGCCACAGAGAAGCTCTTTTGGATGGGTGGATTAGTCCCTTCACATTAAGTGACAAGAATTTGGGCATTATGGTATTGATGTGGAGGATGTGTATATTCTGTTAGTACTTACAGTTCCTTGTGTTGTCGGCGTGGTAGCTGTGAGATCCTTGGTACTTGTTGATGAAGCTGGTCAGACTGGATGGTGGGTTGAAGATGCTCGAATTCTGGGGTTCTGGGGCTCTCCGGGAGGGAATGGGTAGCAGAAAAAAGGAGATAGGAGAAACAGTTAGTAAGGTCTGGTTAGGGTGAAGGAGGTAGGGCCAGCAGTAATCTGGTGGACTGCCGGTCAATGTGAGGGTCAAGTTCGTGAACTATCTGCAGCGAGCAGGCACCGGATCGGAGTGCGAATGATGATTTAATAACATCACTACCTGGTGTTCAGGTGTTGAAGTTAGCATGCGTTCCTTTAATGTGAGCTTGGGGGTTTCCTGGATGGGACGGCTGGGTTGGCTGGTCTATCTCAGGGATGATGCCCCAGATCCGGAGTAGCTTTATGCCTTCTTCCACTGTGTGGATGTTGTGCCGTGTCCCATTTTTGGTGACTACTAGCTTGGTTGGAAATCCCCATTGAAACAGAATTTTGTGGTTGTGGAGCGGTTTTGTAATGGTCTGCAGCTGTCGACGTTGTTGGCGGGTAAATTGTGAGACATCAGGAAAGAGTTGTAGCTTGGAGTACGGGGCTGGTAGTTGTCCCAGACGTCTGGATTGTGCCAGCAGCATATCTTTGGCGTGGAAGAAGTGTATTCTCATCAAGGTGTCTCTGGGGACTTCTGAGGGTAGGTGCGGCGGCTTTGGCAATCGATGGATTCGATCGATTATGGTTTCTATCGGTGGTAGGTCAGGCAGGAGTGTGGAAATGAGTTTCCTCGCATATGTGTTCAGGTCAGCTGGGAGGATGTTTTCAGGGATGCCCCTAATCTTCACATTGTTGCGTCTCGAACGGTCTTCGAGATCCGCCATTTTGGCTCTGACCCAGTGGTGTTCGTCACGAGTATGATCGTGTGCATCCACTAAATCGTTAACCGTTTCGGTCATGATAGACATCTGCTTTTCAATTTGGCCTATCTTTTTGCCTGTGTGTATCATTTCTGATTTAAAGGCAGTGAACATGGAGGATATGTCATTGTGGAGGGAGCTATGGAATGAGATCAGCATCTCCTTCAGCATTGTGTCAATTACAGGCTGATTAGATGTGGTGGAGGCCGCTATAGGGGAGGATAGTGGTGACTGGGTAAGTAGCTGATCTAGTGCAGGCCTTACCTCCTGAGCCTGTGCAGCTGTATCCAGTCGCATCCTCGATTTGGCTGGGCTGTTTGAGGTGGAAGATGATCCTGATGGCGGATGGGAGCTTGATGAGAGTTCCTGAGGTAAGATTGAGGGGTCATCTTCGTCAGGCAGATCTGTGTAGGAATCTGCAGTATACTGTGTCTCTGAGGGCTGTGAGGCGCCGCAGGCGCCATCTTGGATTCGTTCAGCCTGAGTGACTGTGTAGAAATCTGTTAATTTCTTAGGTTGTCTATATTCTTTTTGCTTTCTGGATGCTCCGGTCTGGTTCCCCACTATGTGGGGGTTAGAGGAATGCATTTTTGTGATCCGGTGGAGTGATTTAGAGGCTGTTGTCTCCGATCGGTGCAGGAGCTGTGAAGTCAGGCTTCCATACTGCTCGGCGGTTAGCCACGCCCCCCATAATGAGTCTTTTGAACAGTTCATTTTTTCCAGAAGTTTTTGGAAAACGTGGGAAAAAAATGAAAACGCATTTTTTTTACACAAAGTTGTTCATTTATAAGATATTTCCAACACATAGCATATACATAGCAAAAATGACACCTCAAAATACATTCTGCTACTCCTCCTGAGTATGGCAATACCACATGTGTGAGACTTTTACACAGCCTGGTCACATACAGAGGCCTAACATCCAAGTAGCACCTCTAGGCATTCTAGGAGCAAAATTACATATAATTTCATGACGCCCTATCTCCCTTTTGAAGGCCCTGGAGCACCAGGACAATGGAAACGCCCACAAAATCACCCCATTTTGGAAAATAAACACCTCAACGTATAATCTATGAGGCATAATGAGTCTTTTGAACGGTTCATTTTTTTCCAGAAGTTTTCGGAAAACGTGGGAAAAAAATGAAAACGCATTTTTTTTACACAAAGTTGACGATTTATAAGATATTTTTAACACATAGCAAGTACATAGCATAAATGACACCACAAAATTCGTTCTGCTACTCCTCCTGAGTTTAACGATACCACATGTGTGACACTTTTACACAGCCTGGCCACATACAGAGGCCCAACATCCAAATAGCACCTCCAGTCGTTCTAGGAGCATAAATTACACATATAATTTCATGACTACCGATCATATTTTTGAAGGCCCTTCATATTTCTAATACATAACATGTACATACCAAATAACAAAAGATTACCTGTGGTTTTAGTAGTTTAGTGGTCCACAGAGGAGAGCATCGGTCCAGGCAGCAGACAGGGATGTGGTCAGCGACAGCAAAAGCAATCGTCCAGGCAGCAATACTGTCCATAGTTAGTTCAGGCAGAGATACTGTCAGCACAGCCAAAGCATTGGTCCAGGTAGCAGGCAGAGATGTCCAGGCAAAAATACTGTCTATAGTCAGTAGAGGCAGCAGGCCGAGATATGGTCAACACAGCCAAAGTATTGGTCCAGGCAGCAGAAATAAACAGTCCATAATGTCCTGGGTCATTACAGTCAGCGATATGGTCAGCACAGCCAAAGTATTGGTCCAGGCAGCAGGAAGGACCATCAAGCTTAGGGCCAGGGGAACAGGGGTAGAGGCTTTTCCCACCCAAATCTCTTTGAAGCCTCCGGGCAACCAGACCCTGTTCTGGGAACACAGAAAACCAAAAACTGATTTTCTCTACTCAGAACGCTATTCTGAAGCCCCTCACATATGTGAGACCCCTGTGTACTGAAGTAGAAGGGCAAAAGATCAGTCCAAGTGGCAGGCAAAAACATGGTCGATTTAACAGGCCGAGGTCGGTGCACGTGGAATTCAGAAAGGTGGTTAAAACGGCAGGCAAAGGCATCGTCGGTAAACAGGCTGAGGTCGGTGCACATGGAAGTCAAACGTGGTTAAAACGGCAGGCAAAGGCATCGTCGGTAAACAGGCTGAGGTCGGTGCACATGGAAGTCAAACGTGGTTAAAACGGCAGGCAAAGACATTGTCGGTAAACAGGCCAGGGTCAGTTAACATGGAAGGTAGAAACATGGTGGCAGGCAAATGATGCACACAGGTAATTGAAATGGGGAAATGGCAGTCTGTTACTAATAAGGGGAACTAATATCTGATGGATTTGAAGCAATCACCGATACACAGGCCAGGTTGGGAGGGACATTCGGGACAATAAAAACTTGTATCTCTTCTAGCTCCTCCACTTGAGCATACACGACATCTCTTTTGGCGCCTTCTTCCGGATTCTGTGGGGGGAATGTTATAGGGAAAATCTTGCTCATGAAGTCGACTTACACTCTCAGAGCGAATGCTTCCTGGGGCGGGTCCTTGCTGGTAAATAAGGGCAGTGACAATGTTTTCAAAGTATTTGAGGTAGGTGATGGGTTGGTTTTCGGGTGATTTTTGATAGCAGACAAATGAATTGAACATGGCCATATGAAACAGATGAAATGCAACTTTTTTATACCAATATTTGGACTTGCGGGTTGACAAATATGGTTGCAGCATCTGATCATTTAAATACACCCCCCCATATACAGATTGTAGTCATGGACACATTCAGGCTTTACTACGGGACCACGTCTTCTCTGAACCTCCACCAAGGTGTCATTGTGAATGGTAGTCATCATGTGAACATCCTTCTTGTCCCGCCACTTCATGGCCAACACCTCCTCATTCCTCATGAATGCGGCTTCCCCCTTTTGTAGCCGTTTTGAAAGTAAATTCTGTGGGAAGCCCTTCCTATTTTTTCGGAAGGCTCCGCAGGCCAAGGTTTTTTCCCAATACAGGTGACGGAAAAGGGGCAGGCTGCTGTAGTAATTATCTACATATAAGTGGTAACCTTTTTTGAACAGGGGGTATACAAGGTCCCACACAATTTTACCACTGGTTCCTATGTATGTGGGGCACTCAGGGGCTGGAGCTGGGAGTCTTTTCCCTCATAAATGCGAAATGAGTACACGTAACCAGTGGCTTGGTCACATAATTTGTTCAATTTCACTCCGTACTTTGCTCTCTTACTTGGGATGTACTGTTTGATATTCAGCCGACCAGTAAAGTGGATAAGGGATTCGTCTACACAAATATTTTGGTCAGGGATAAAGACTTCAGAAAATCGTTTGGTAAAAGAATTTATTAGGGGGCGAAGCTTATATAATTTGTCGTGGTTGGGATGATCTTGGGGAGGGCACTGCGAATAATCATTGAAATGTAGGAAACGTGTTATCATATCGTACCGTGTCCTGGACATAACAGAAGAATAAAGGGGCATGTTGTGGATGGGGTGGGTGGACCAGTAGGCATGCAGTTAGTTTTTCTTTGTAAGCCCCATATTAAAAGTAAGGCCCAAGAACAATTTGAATTTGTCTAGTGTTAGACGTCGCCAATGGAACATACGGGCGTAGGACGAACTGGGGTTGGCAGCAATAAATTGCTCTGCATAGAGATTTGTTTGGTCCACCATGTACTGCAACAAATCTTCTGGGAAAAGCAAATGGAAATAGTCCAAATATGAAAAATTTGAAGTGTTCAGCTGCACACCTGGCTGTGCAGTGAAAGGGGGGATTGTAGCGGATCCTGAGTTGGCAGGCAACCATAAGTGGTTTGCCCGGGCATCGGGAAGGTAGGACTGGGCCCGGATTCTTTGGGCTGGATGTGCAATTCCAGTACTGGTACTGGGCTCCTCTTCCTGGGGTCTGGTGCTGCTGGTGGTAGGCAGGTTTTCTGATCTCGGTCCTGATCTCCTTATAGGGCATACACACGGTCGGACTTTGTTCGGACATTCCGACAACAAAATCCTAGGATTTTTTCCGACGGATGTTGGCTCAAACTTGTTTTGTCTACACACGGTCGCACAAAGTTGTCGGAAAATCCGATCGTTCTAAACGCGGTGACGTAAAACACGTACGTCGGGACTATAAACGGGGCAGTGGCCAATAGCTTTCATCTCTTTATTTATTCTGAGCATGCGTGGCACTTTGTCCGTCGGATTTGTGGACACACAATCGGAATTTCTGACAACGGATTTTGTTGTCGGAAAATTTTATCTCCTGCTCTCCAACTTTGTGTGTCGGAAAATCTGATGGAAAATGTCTGATGGAGCCCACACACGGTCGGAATTTCCGACAACACGCTCCGATCGGACATTTTCCATCGGAAAATCCGACCGTGTGTACGGGGCATTACTCTTTTAGGAGGGGCGGTTTCCTCCGCTGACTCGGACTCCGATCCGCTACCCTCCACTGGCTCGTATTCCGAACCAGAATTGAATAATAAGAGCTTCCCGCTGCTCTCATCATCCGACATGGCAAGGATGTTATATGCCTCCTCAGGTGTATAAACTCTTTGGGACATGATGGTGGTACTTTTGGCGGTACTTATGGTGGGATTGTGCGATGGTAGTGATGGTGGGCCTGTGTGACAGATGGGCTATGACAGATGGGCTATCAGATTCAGATGTTACCGATGGCGGTACTAATAGCGGTACCATCAATGGTACTGATGGCGGCCTGTGTGACAGATGGGCTGTCAGATCCAGATGGTGCCAATGGCGGTGCTGATGGCGGTGGCGGCGCTGATGGCGGTGGCGGTGCTGATGGCGGTGGTGGTGCTGATGGCGGTAGCGGTGCTGATGGCGGTGGCGGTGCTGATGACGGTGGCGGTGCTGATGGCGGTACCGATGACGGGCTGTGACAGGTTCTGATGGGCTGTGACAGGTTCTGATGGGCTGTGACAGGTTCTGATGGGCTGTGACAGGTTCTGATGGGCTGTGACAGGTTCTGATGGGCTGTGACAGGTTCTGATGGGCTGTGACAGATCCTGATGGGCTGTGACAGATCCTGATGGGCTGTGACAGGTTCTCTTTATTGATGAGGGGGGGGTTCGTGTTGTGCAGACAGTAGACAGATGTAGACAGTAGAAATAGATGTTTTACTCACTGATCAGATCTCTCCATCTCTCTCCTCACACGATCGGTGTGTGAGGAGAGAGAAGGAGAGATCCCTGGAAACCGCCACAGTGTTTATACTTGTGACCGGCTGTGATTGGACACAGCCAATCACATGGGTAAACAGCCATGTCATTGGCTGTTTACCCTGATCGGAGATGCGCTGTGTCCGAGGAACACTCGCCTTCTCCGATCGGCGCACTGCGCGCCCCCCGGCGGCACGCATTGCGCATGCCTGACTTATTATGACAGGTGACCGGCTGTGATTGGACACAGCCGATCACATGGGTAAACAGCCATTTCATTGGCTGTTTACCCTGATCGGGGATGCGCTGTGTCCGAGGGACAAGTGTCATCCCCTTTTGCCGTGGTGCGCGCCCCCGGGGGTGCGCAATAGCGGATAATCCTGATCACGTCATATGACGTCCGATCAGGATTATCAAACCGATTTGCCGCCGTCAATATGTAATAGGCCGGGCGGCAAGTGGTTAATTTTATACCCTTCTTCGGAAAAAAAAGACCTTCCTTAAGCTGTCCCCACACCATCAATGGGAATCGGACCTTACCAGTACTTACTCTGATGCACAATGGCAATTAGCTCTTAAGTCCACTTATAAAGCCACTCAATGCTCGACATTATGGTTCTTGACTCCAGCTAAACTGGCTTCCTTCAGTCCCCAAACTCCCAATACATGCTGGAGATGTAAATCTGCCAAGGGAGACATGTTCCATATTTTTTGGATGTGTTCCCTCATCCAGAGATACTGAATAGATACATTTAATCTAATTTCCAACATCACCAAACTCTCGATCCCCCCCCTCACTGGAACTGGCACTTCTAAACCTAAACATAGAAAACATACCCTACCCTCTGAGACACACAACAACCCACGTCCTCTTGGCCTCCAGGCTCAATATAACAAGACATTGGAAGTCTGATACATCCCCGACTATCACACAAACAATAGACCTAGTTTCACTTCAGCTATGAGACAATGACGGCCGCCAGCAATGGTCAGGCCACAAAAGCCTGCACACAATGGAAACCCTGGATTAACTGGTCTAATGCTGAAATCTCTATTCAAAATCTCAAAATCACCCTTACACTTTCTTGACCGAGCAATGTGTTCGTCATATACTAGTTCTGTTTGTTACACTATGACTATAGAAGAAAAATAATACCTAACTATGTAAGAAATTGAATCTACTCCACAAGTACACATTGGGTCCTGTCTCCCCTTGTGGCACAAAATGCTCCCAATCGGGGTGCTGTGACGGGAGAAAGAACCCTCTATTTATCTATGTCTAGAGTTCTATCCATATCTAAACTTATACCTTCTTTATTTGTATTTAATCCGATGACAGACTGTTGGTTGTTAACGAATAGTTTTTGAGTATCTTATGTTTCAAATGTAATCATAACATCGTTGTACGACATACAATACCTAAATTGTATCTTGTATTTACCTGCGAAAAATCAATAAAATAATTTGAAAGAAAAAACAGGCATGGATATAGAGCTACAGTAGATACTGGAACCAGCCGTTCATAGCGTGCGTTCCACAGACCGAAAGTGACGTCAAGCCAGGAAATTATGTCAATGCATTTCGCCCTCCCTCAGGGCGTCATCAAGAACCTCATTTCCTGCTGATAGAGCCGTCCTTAAATACTGGGAGAGAGAGAGAAACTCCCCTACTAAAAACCAATCAGAATGTCATTGCGGCCATCTTGTTGGTCAGATAAAAACTGTCACTACCATAGATGTGGCCATCTTGTTGGTTAGAAACTCCCCTACTGAAAACCAATCAGAATGGCATTGCGGCCATCTTGTTGGTTAGATAACAACTGTCACTACCATGGATGCGGCCATCTTGTTGGTTAGATAAAACTGTCACTACCCTACCGTGGATGGAGCATGGTCCATAGGAGAGACAAGGTTGCCATGGACCTGGTTAGAAAAAAAACTAACTTAGAAAAAACTTTTACGTCAATTCCGGTGACATGGTAAAATTGGTGCCAAATATAAATATACAAAAATACCTAAACTAAACACATGAAATGAATATAAATACAAGTAAAAATACAAATAAATAAAAAAAATAAAAAAATAAAAAATGAAAAATAAAAATAGAGAAACAGCACTAAACAATAAAGTAAATAATAAAACTAAAAAAACAATCCCTAACAGGACAACAGCACTAAACCTCCCATACTAAAAATTGGACAAGAAACAGTTTAGGTCTAGTTCGATGTTCAACCCCTGAGGGCTCATAGTTCTTAAACGATGGATCCACTGAGTCTCATTGTGAGAATAGGCTCTTTTAAGATTGCCCCCTCTCCAATGCCCTTCAATTCTGTCAATACCACAGAAGGTAAGCCCACTTGGGTCCTTACCGTGGACCAACTTAAAATGATTGGATAAACTATAATGTTTAAAACCCTTTTTAATTCTGTTAGCATGTTCATGTAGTCTGACTCCCAATGCCCTAGTGGTCCTGCCTACCTACTGAAGACCACAGGGGCAGGACAAGAGGTAAGTGACATGGGTCGTACCACACGGGATGAACTTGTTGATTTTAAAAGACTCGCCTCAGGCGTGTGAAGTGAAATCCATAGTTTTTCTTATCCTATGTTTGGATGTTTTACACATCACACACCTCCCACAACTAAAAAAACCCATCTGATCCAAAAAGGTACATGTTTTCTTAGGCTGATCAACAACATTGGGTGCTAATCTCAAGCATAAAGTGGGGGGTTTGGTGTAGATAAACTGTGGTTTGTTTGGTAGCACCTTAGCAAGATCATTATCCTTCAACAGAAGGTGCCAATATTTACAAATTATTTTTTCCACCTGTTTGTACTGACAGGGGAAACCCGTCATAAATGAGATGCCAAAGTCTCTATTGTCTACCACTTTTTTCTTAAACAGATCATCTCTATAAGTGCCTCTTACAACTGCCAAAGTCTTATTTAACTCACAAGGGGAGCATCCTTTTTCCAAAAAACGGTCAAACAAAACTTTAGCCTGTAGGTCGAAATCCTGAATTCTGGCACAATTCCGCCTAACACTTAAGAATTGGCTTTTAGGAATTGTGTTAAGCCTTTGGGGGGTGGTGACAGCTTCCTAGTGGAATGTAGCCATTTCTGTCCACTTCCTTAAAATAGGTTTTAGTGGACAGTTGATTGTCTCTCTTTGAAGATGACTAAAAAACAAAAAAATGAATGCTTTGATTGTCAGAAGTTGACAAGAAGGAGATACCAAATCTATTCTACTAATTTTTGACAAAAAACATAAAAATGACTCATTTGATCCTGCCCAAACAATAATGATGCCATCAATATAACGCTTGTAAAACTTGAGCTGAGGGAAATTACTACTATTATGGGCCCTATTACGTATTATTCAGGGCCCATACCACAGCTTCAACAGCATGTTTCTGTTGGATATTTGTATATAGAGAATTGACATCAATGCTGGCCAGTATGTCAGCTTCATTAACCTCTACATGTTGTAACAATTCCATGAAGTTCCTACTATCTTTAAGATATGCAGGACAACTCTGAGCCAACGGCTGCAAGAAACTGTCCAAGTATTCACCAATTCTGGTAAACAAAGAATCCACCCCACTCAAAATAGTTCTCCCTGGTGGTTTGAGTGGGTTCTTGTGGATCTTTGGTAGTTGGTAAATAACTGGCACTCGCGGGGCATTGGGTACCAGATATCTAGCTTCCTTTTTGTTAACAATACCTTCATCTTGGGCACTTTTAACCAGATGTCTCAGCTTGGCTTTGAATTTATTGGTAGGATTACCCCTCAATTTTTCATATGTATCAGCATCATGGACAAGTCTATTGAGTTCCATTAAATAGTCAGATTTTTTTAAGGATAACTAAACCGCCCCATGTCAGCACTTCTAATGACCATCTGCTTATTTTTTTCTAAAGATTTAATACCCCTTTCGATATCAGTTTTACGGCTACTAGGTTTAATGACTAAACCTTCTAAGTCGCGTTGGACCAAGGATTTAAAACCTCAGAAAAATGACTATTGGGATTTCTAGGATTGAAGACTGATCTGTTCCTTAAATTCATATTCAGAAATTTCTTGTCCTACATGGGGTGTAATTTTACTAAAATGTTTCTTAATATTTAATTTCCTCATGAATATTTGAAAATCAATAAAAATATCAAATGTATTCAAATCCCTATCGGGAGCATATTTAAGGCCCAGTTCTAAAACTTTCAACATGCAGATGAATTTTTTTCTTGCACTAATGTCACTTCAGATCTTAATCATTATTTCAAGGTTCTAAAAAATGCTTTAGACAAACAAATTAGAACCTGGTGGGATGTGTTCACTCTGACCAAATATGTTAAAGATGGTATCAACCCCAGGAGACTAAGGTGGCATGTAGCTCCCAATGAGGGCATGGTAAGGAATTAGATGACCTGGTTTTCCTTTTTCAATCATGCTGAAAAGAAATTATTAGAACTGTTAATTTCATGGAAATAAAAGAAATTAAAGAATATAGAGGCTAATATTAATACAGTCAAAGCTAAATTAGCGCCTTTAGAGGGCTCAGCTGAGTTTAAAGAAAAAATGAAATATCTTCAGGATTTTGTCAGTCAATTGACAAAGACACCCAGAAGAAAAAGATGAAAAAATATGTAAGAGATGCTAATGATTACAAAGTCAATAAGGTGTACAGGTGGCAGGATGTTGTATTGACTGAAGAGGTTACGGCCTTGGATGATGAAGATGCCATTCCTGCCACACCTTACATCTCATCCAACACTAATGGTCCCACCCCACAGGTATTCCAACAGGGTCCAAACTATGGGAGATCCCAGGCTGATATCAATACCTATGGAGTTCCTATACACAATAGGTATGAACCCTTGCAACAGGATGATTGCTATGCTTCTGATGGTTATCACCAGCAGGATTATGACTATAGTCGTGGGTACCATCAGCAGGACAATGGCAATAACCGTGGATGGAACAGTCCAGGTTGGGCCTCACCATGATCCAGGGGAGGCCCACCTCGGAGAGCACAGAGAGGACACCCTGGTTCCAATTATAGGGGGGATTTTCAGAAACGGGGATATGGTGGTCCCCCCGTGGAGAGGAGGGGAGGGGATTCAATCATCCCAGAGGGAGGGGGAGGCCAACATTCTCAGATGAATGGGGGAGAACCTTGGTACCCTGTGGCACCCCCCAGACCATATGTGGAGGCTCCAGGCTTGGCAAATGGAGAGGCTGCAGAGGAGGCAAAAGGAAAAAGAAAACAAGAGACTTAATGCAGGGTATTTTTAATTTAAGCAATGTTACTTTTACTCCAGTACTCCAGATGAGTTGAAAGTTTTAGAATTGGGCCTCAAATATGCTCCCAATAGGGATTTGAATAAATTTGATATGTTTATTGATTTTGAAAAATTCATGAGGAAATTAAATATTAAGAAACATTTTAGTAAATACAAAAAAGAGAAAATGGCGCAAGATGTCACCAAAACATGCAAGGAAAACCATAAAAATAAAAATAAAGTCCCAAATGTCCACAATGTCCAAAAAGAGACCGTATGGGGCTACAATAGGGCGTATAAGTAGTGACAATACAAAGCGCATGTACGCTATGGCTAGGAAGTCCCAAAATAGCAGAATATGACAAAAAATCAAATAAGGATGATACTGGACACCAGCGGCTGCTCCCTTGGGAGTCGAAGCAGAACTCTGGAAGGCAATGTAGCAAAGGAGACAAGGTGCGCCAATCTAAGTGCAGTATCAAAACATAATTTAATGAAGTTAATAAAAACAAACGGCCAAATGGCTACTCACAATGATTTAGTTAAAATCAGGCACATAAAAGTATGCTGATAGCCCATAGACGTCATGTCAGCTGCTCCCAGTGCAGGATCCGGAAGGTGTACCAAGGCGCAAGGGGGAGGCTGTCCACAGTAACGTGATCTTCGGCTGGTGGGTGCTAGGCTGTGGGGAGGAGGAAAAACCCAAATGTCCGCAAGGTGAAGCCGGCGTGTGATCGGGCACCAAAAACCAGGAACAGGAAACAGGAACTGGATGAGGACAAGCGTGGAGCGCACCTGACACTGCAGAGAGAGCAGCGGAAGTGTCGTTGGACGTGTCAGATGACGCTTTTCAATGCATCTGCATTTTCTTCAGATCTAATAGGCTGATGGAGTGAGCATCATTTATATAGAAGAGCGGGAGACCGTCGCTATGCGACGGCGTCACCAGGAACAGAAACTACTGGCAATGTTAAAGGAAATCATTATAAGGACAACAACAAATGATGGTACAGATAATGGAATAGACTAAACTGATGGAAATACATACCTAACACTAGAGAAAAAAATATAGAAAAATAGGTGCATGAAGATAAGAAATAAATAATAATATAAATAATAATATATATATATATAAAGTAAATAAAGTAAGCTAAGTAAGGGGAGAGCAAATCTACAAGGAATGACCATGTATATGGAATGCTAATTATAGATGCTGAGGAGACCTAAAACAAAAAAGGGAATAGAGAACATAGGGAGGGTGGGCCAACGAGATAATAAGCTAAAAAAGGAACAAAAATGACAATATGAAAATCAGTAAGTGCAGTGTGGAAAAATAAACTAAAAAGGGGGGAGAAAACAGAAGGAGGACTATAGGACCTAAAAGACATAATAATGAATTAACAGCATGAGTTATGTATATTATACATCTGAAAACAGTACAAAAACAAAAATGATGATACTCAAAGACCATATCATAGGGGTAATTTAAAAGGAGAAAAAAAAGGAGAAAAAGGAACAGAGAGCCTGTTATATAACTGTATTAATCTATCCCAGATAGATTTCATCATCTCTGCAACTAAGTTCTGTCTAGAACACAATTACTTTACTTTTGATGGTCATTTTTACTTACAGAAACAGGGGCCGGCAATGGGCGCTAACTTCGCACCGAGTTACGCCAACCTGACCATGGGACTATGGGAGACCAGGTGTGTTTGGGACAACAATCCTTTCTCAGCACACCTGGTCTTCTATGGTCGTTATATAGATGACATCATTATTATCTGGGATGGTCCCCCTAGTTTTGTATATGATTTAATTACTTTTTGCAACAAAAACCCGTTTAGTTTTCTTTTACATCTGTCATGGACCCAGTATCCATCTGCTTTTTGGACTTGCCACTAAGAATTATACCAAACCCATGGCCTGGAATTTCTTTTTACATTTCTCCAGTTGTCATCACCCTAGATGGGTTAACAATATACCCAAAAGCCAGTTCCATCGGCTTAGGAGAAATTGCACTAGATTAGAGGACTACAGTTCCCAACGTACCACTCTCTCCAAGAAATTTACAGACAAGGGCTACCCGACCAACACCATCAATGAAGCTGCCTCTTTCTATTTGACAGATACTCTTCCTAAACCTAAGAATCAGAACACTGAACCAACAATTAGATTCATCACGCAATTCCATGTGAGTCACAAAAAAATGGAACATATTATCAAAAAACATTGGTCCATTTTGACCCAAGAACCTCATCTATTATCATCTTTACCTATTGTTCCCAAATTTGCCTACCGCAGGGTCCCCAACGTAAAGGCAAAAATCGCTCCGAGTAAAATTCAAGTCCAGAAAAAATCTAAACAACTTACCCTCATTCCACTAGTTGGCATGTACCGGTGTAATAAAGCGTTATGCCTCCCCTGTTCCCATGTCATACACGGTACGAAAACCTTTAGTACCAATGGTAACCAATACACCCTCAAATCCTTCTTCAATTGTTCTACGACCTACGTGATATACTGCATCTCCTGTCCTTGTGGGCTCTTATAAATGGGTAGAACGATTAGAACTCTACGCGCTAGGTTCGGAGACCATAGAAGAGCTGTCCAAGCCAACAACCCTCTATACAGTACTGCCCGCCATTTTACAACTCACCACCAACAAAACATTTCTGATCTAAATGTGTGGGTCATAGAATCTATATCAGATCATTTTTCTCCAGCAGAAAGATTTCAACGCCTATGTAGGCAAGAAACTTTCTGGATACACACATTAAATAGCATGACACCTAATGGCCTCAACGAAGAAATAGAGATTAATACAGTTATATAATATGCTCTCTGTTCCTTTTTCTCCTTTTAAATTACCCCTATGATATGGTCTTTGAGTATCATCATTTTTGTTTTTGTACTGTTTTCAGATGTATAATATACATAACTCGTGCTGTTAATTCTTTATTATGTCTTTTAGGTCCTATAGTCCTCCTTCCGTTTTCTCCCCCCTATTTTTCCACACTGCACTTACTGATTTTCATATTCTCATTTTTGTTCCTTTTTTAGCTTATTATTTCGTTGGCCCACCCTCCTTATGTTCTCTATTCCCTTTTTTGTTTTAGGTCTCCTCAGCATCTATAATTAGCATTCCATATACATGGTCATTCCTTGTAGATTTGCTCTCCCCTTACTAGTTTACTTTATTTATATATATATATATATATATATATATATATATATATATATATATATATATATATATATATATATATATATATATATATATATATATATATATATTACATATATTACATATATAATTTTTCATATATATATTTTTCATATTTTTTTATAATATATTTGCACTTCTTCATATATTTTTTCATCTACAACACCACTATCTCATTATTATTTTTTATTTCATTTTATTTTAATTTTTATTTTATTTTTATTTTTATTTATATTTTTGTTTATATCTATTTTTATTTTTATTATTCTTTATTTTCCATTTTTAAGTTTTATTTTCATTTTTTTTTCTCAGTTCATTTTTATACATACATTTTTCATTATTCAGTCCATTCTTCTACTATTTTTACTCAAATTTATTTTTACTTTTCTTATATATTTTTCTTATTTTTATTCTCATTTTTATCTCCATATATTCACATTTTCTCTCTCAGCACTTTTTCTTTTTCTTTTCTCATTGTCATCTAATCTCACCATCTTATTTTTCATTTTACATTGTATTATTTATTTCTTATCTTCATGCACCTATTTTTCTATATTTTTTTCTCTAGTGTTAGGTATGTATTTCCATCAGTTTAGTCTATTCCATTATCTGTACCATCATTTGTTGTTGTCCTTATAATGATTTCCTTTAACATTGCCAGTATTTTCTGTTCCTGGTGACGCCGTCGCATAGCGACGGTCTCCAGCTCTTCTATATAAATGATGCTCACTCCATCAGCCTATTAGATCTGAAGAAAATGTGGGTGCATTGAAACGCGTCATCGGACACGTCCAACAACACTTCCGTTGCTCTCTCTGCAGTGTCAGGTGCGCTCCACGCTGGTCCTCATCCGGTTCCTGTTTCCTGTTCCTGGTTTTTGGTGCCCGATCACACGCCGGCTTCACCTTGCGGACATCTTGGTTTTTCCTCCTCCCCACAGCCTAGCACCCACCAGCCGAAGATCACATTACTGTGGACAACCTCCCCCCTTGCGCCTTGGTACACCTTCCGGATCCTGCACTGGGAGCAGCTGACATGACGTCTTTGGGCTATCAACATACTTTTATGTGCCTGATTTTAACTGAATCATTGTGAGTAGCCATTTGGCCGTTTGTTTTTATTATCTTCATTAAATTTTGTTTTGATACTGCGCTTAGATTGGCGCACCTTGTCTCCTTTTAAACATTTTAGTAAAATTACACCTCAATCAGGACAAGAAATTTCCGAATATCATCATACGATTTTAAGGAACAGATTGGTCTTCAATCCAAGAAATCCCAAAAGTCATTTTTCTGAGGTTTTAAATCCTTGGTCCAACGTGACTTAGAAGGTTTAGTCATTAAACCTAGTAGGGGTAAAACTGATATTGAAAGGGGTATTAAATCTTTAGAAAAAAATAAGCAGATCGTCATTAGAAGTGCTGACAAAGGGGGGGTTTAGTTATCCTTAACAAATCTGACTATTTAATGGAACTCAACAGACTTGTCCATGATGCTGATACATATGAAAAATTGGGAGGTAATCCTACCAATAAATTCAAAGCCAAGCTGAGACATCTGGTTAAAAGTGCCCAATGTGAAGGTATTGTTAACAAAAAGGAAGCTAAATATCTGGTACCCAATGCCCCGTGAGTGCCAGTTATTTACCAACTACCACAGATCCAACAAAAACCCACTCAAACCACCAGGGAGACCTATTTTGAGTGGGGTGGATTCTTTGTTTACCAGAATTGGCAAATACTTGGACAGTTTCTTGCAGTTTCTTGGCTCAGAGTTGTCCTGAATATCTTAAAGATAGTAGGAACCTCATAGAATTGTTACAACAAGTAGAGGTTACTGAATGTGACATACTGGCCAGCATTGATGTCAATTCTCTATATACCAATATCCAACAGAAACATGCTGTTGAAGCTGTGGTATGGGCCCTAAATAGTACGAAGATGAAAAACAAAAAGATTTTTTGGTTCTTGCTTTAGATTTGGCCATGAGTCATAACTTTTTCTGGCATGACAAGCAGTTTTAGAGGAAAAAGAGAGGGGTAGCAATGGGGGGGCCAAGTTGCCAACTTGTTCATAAGTTACTGGGAAAAAAATGCCATCTTTAGTAGTAATTTCCCTCAGCTCAAGTTTTACAAGCGTTATTATGATGACATCATTATTGTTTGGGCAGGATCAAATGAGTCATTTTTAAATTTTTTTGGCAAAAATTGGTGAGAATAGATTTGGTATCTCCTTCTTGTCAACTTCTGACAATCAAAGCATTCATTTTTTGGATTTAGTCATCTTCAAAGAGAACCATCAACTGTCCACTAAAACCTATTTTAAGGAAGTGGACAGAAATGGCTACATTCCGCTAGGAAGCTGTCACCACCCCCGATGGCTTAGCACAATTCCTAAAATCCAATTCCTGAGGGTTAGGCGGAATTGTGCCAGAATCAAGGATTTCGACCTACAGGCTAAAGTTTTGTTTGACCGTTTTTTGTAAAAAGGATACTCCCCTTGTGAGTTAAATAAGACTTTGGCAGTTGTAAGAGGCACTGATAGAGATGATCTGTTTAAGAAAAAAGTGGTGGATGATAGACACTTTGGCATCTCATTTATGACAGGTTTCACCTGTCAGTACAAACAGGTGGAAAAAATAATTCGTAAATATTGGCACCTTCTGTTGAAGGATAATGATCTCGCTAAGGTGCTACCAAACAAACCACAGTTTATCTACACCAAACCCCCCACTTTACACTTGAGATTAGCACCCAACGTTGTTCATCCACCTAAAAAAACATGTACCTTTTTGGATCAGATGGGTTTTTTTAGTTGTGGGAGGTGTGTGATGTGTAAAACATCCAAACATAGGGTAAGGAAAACTATAGATTTCCCTTCACACGCCTCAGGCAAGTCTTTTAAAATCAACAAGTTTATCATGTGTGGTACGACCCATGTCACTTACCACTTGTCCTGCCCCTGTGGTCTTCAGTACGTAGGCAGGACCACTAGGGCATTGGGAGTCAGACTACATGAACATGTTAACAGAATTAAAAAGGGTTTTAAACATCATAGTTTATCCAATCATTTTAAGTTGGTCCACGGTAAGGACCCAAGTGGGCTTACCTTCTGTGGTATTGACAGAAATGAAGGGCATTGGAGAGGGGGGTAATCTTAAAAGAGCCATTTCTCGCAATGAGACTCAGTGGATCCATCGTTTAAGAACTATGAGCCCTCAGGGGTTGAACATCGAACCAGACCTGAACTGTTTCTTGTCCAATTTTTAGTATGGGAGGTTTAGTGCTGTTGTGCTGTTAGGGGTTGTTCTTTAGTTTTATTATTTACTTTATCGTTTAGTGCTGTTTCTCTATTTTTATTTTTCATTTTTTATTTTTGTTTTTATTTTTTATTTTTATATTTATCTTTATTTCTATTCATTTCATGTGTTTAGTTTAGGTATTTTTGTATATTTATATTTGGCATCAATTTTACCATGTCGCCGGAATTGACGTCAAAGTTTTTTCTAAGTTATTTTTTTTTTTAAACCAGGTCCATGGCAACCTTGTCTCTCATATGGACCATGCTCCATCCATGGTAGTGACAGTTTTTATCTAACCAACAAGATGGCCACAATGCCATTCTGATTGGTTTTCAGTAGGGGAGTTTCTAACCAACAAGATGGCCGCATCCATGGTAGTGACATGGTAGCAACAAGATGGCCACAATGGTTTTCAGTAAGGGAGTTTCTCTCTCTCTCCCAGTATTTAAGGACGGCTCTATCAGCAGGAAATGAGGTCCTTGATGATGCCCTGAGGGACGGTGAAATGCATTGACATAATTTCCTGGTTTGACTTCACTTCTGGTCTGTGGAACGCATGCTATGAATGGTTGGTTCCTGTATCTACTGCTCTATATTCATACCAGTTTTTAACCGTATTTTTGTAAGTACTCATCCCTATGCGCATTAAATCAACTTTTATAACAGTACTTCACTATTAGTCCATCCTCTTTTCATTTCTGGGTGCCTGTATATCCTGTTGAGAGCCTCCTATTGGAATCTATCATCTGATGTTTACACCGATCCACCATCTGATGTTTTGACACCAATCCACGTGTGTGGGATACCATTTACAAGCCTGAAGTGACCCCTGGACTGTAAAGCTGGGGATCATCCTGTTCTGGTGAGTGGGGACGCAAAAGAGGTTGTCACTGTACTCCTGCAAGTTTGTGAAGCATTTTTTGCACCTACTTCATGGTGGACTAACACTTCAGTTGCATTTATTTGGATTTGTATTTGGACTTTTTTGTTGATTTCACTTATATTGTGTGTTGCGAGCGCTGTATTTTTTTATCCACAAGCTGACAGGACACCTGCAGTCAGAAGAAGGCAGAGGACATTTTACTACACCCAGCTACGTCTTGAATTCCAGAGTAATTTTAGCAATAAAGTGAGCGTATATAGATAAATATAGTTCTTTGACATCTGTGATGCTGTTTGAAAATTTAATTTCCCGACAACCCTGGCCGTTGGTTGTCGGGGTCTGTGGGCGGGGGGCTTATCAGAATCCGGGAGCCCCCTTTAATAAGAGGGCCCCCAGATCCTGGCCCCCCACCCTATGTGAATTAGTATGGGGTACATGGTACCCCTACCCATTTACCTAGGGAAAAAGTGTCAATAATAAAACACACTACACAGGTTTTTAAAGTAATTTATTAGACAGCTCCGGGGGGGTCTTCTCCTGACTTCAGGGGTCCCTCCGGTTCCTCTTCTCCCAGCATCCGGTTGGTTCTTCTCCGCTATCTCTGGCCTCTGTTCCCGGTGTTCCAGTTCTTCTGCCGGCTCCTCCGCTATCGTCATGCCGCTCTTTTGCCAGCGGAGGCCTGGACTTCTGGCTTCTGGGCTTCTTCACTCTTCTCTTCTTCTGATGTGACCACGCCCCCTAAACCGTCACAGTCCCAGCATGCCCAGTGACTGTGACGGCATAAGGGGGCGGGGTCTCTGCCTATATAAGTCACATCGGAGTGCTCAGAGAGCATTCCAGCCGGAGAGACCGTCGTGTCAACATCGGAAGAAGAGAAGAGGGAAGAAGCCCAGAAGCCAGAAGTCTGGGCCTCCGCTGGCAAAAGAGCGGCATGAAGATAGCGGAGGAGCTGGCAGAAGAACTGGAACACCGGGAGCAGAGGCCAGTTAGAGAGGAGAAGAACCAACTGGACGCCCGGAGAAGAGGAACCGGAGGGACCCCCGAAGTCGGAAGAAGACCCCCGAAGCCGAAAGCAGACCCCCCGGAGCTGTCTAATAAATTACTTTAAAAACCTGTGTAGAGTGTTTTTTATTATTGACACTATTATTGACACTTTTTCCCTAGGTAAATGGGTAGGGGTACCATGTACCCCATACTCATTCACATAAGGTGGGGGGCCAGGATCTGGGGGCCCTCTTATTAAAGGGGGCTCCCAGATTCCGATAAGCCCCCCGCCCGCAGACCCTGACAACTAACGGCCAGGGTTGTTGGGAAGAGGCCCTTGTCCTCATCAACATGGGGACAAGGTGCTTTGTGGTGGGGGGCCCCGCAGGATGCCCCCCCTCCCCCAAAGCACCCACCCCACATGTTGAGGGCATGTGGCCTGGTACGGTTCAGGAGGGGGGGTGCTCGCTCGTCCCCACCCCCTTTCCTGACCGGCCGGGCTGAGTGCTCGGATCGGGGTCTGGTATGGATTTTGGGGGGGACCCCACGCCGTTTTTTTGGCGTAGGGGGTTCCCCTTAAAATCCATACCAGACCTAAGAGCCTGGGATGCCCGCTGCGGGGCTCGCAAGGTGTCAATCTTGCCAATAAAAGCGGCGAGATTGACTTCCTTTTCTAGTCCCGTCGTACCCGAGTCACGTTCAAAATGAACGGACTTGTCCCTGTGTGGGCAAGTTTGTTCATTCTGAAAGTCCGGCAGAAGTCCGTCGGGAAGACCGGATTCCGGAAAGTCCGGTCGTGTGTAGGCAAGTCCGTCTGTTCAGAAAGTCTGCCGGAAGTCTGGCGGCAAGTACGTCGGACCTAGCTTCCCAGAAAGTCCGACCGTGTGTACGCCCCATTAGGGTTTCAACTTTTTCACTTATACTTATTTTCTAAATGAATACAAATAATAATAAATAATTTAATCACACAGATGTTTCTTCATTGCTGTTTAGTGTTTGTCAAAAGAGGTCATCAACCCAAAAAAAATCTAATTTATGTTGTCCTTTTATTGTACTTTAAGTACAGTAACAAAGGAAAAAATAATAATAGTTTCTTATTTTAAGTTATGAACAATGCTCAGCTGCAGTCCACAATGGAAACTTTATTTTAATAATAAAACTAATGAAGCATATGTGACTTAGCATTCATTACAGTGTTCTATATGATTTGCTTAATACCATAATGAGTTATAATTACAGCTCATGAATTTCTGTTCACGACATGCATTAATTTAATAAAGGAGTGTGGCAAAGAACTAATTTACTTCATGAACCACAACTTTAATAGGTAATTAAGAATAAAAAAATCACTTGTATACAAGAAGTACAAGTTCACAATTCAGTAGATGAAAGTAAATGTGACCAGAAAATGGGTGGAAATGAAAACAGACTACCAAAAAAGCAAAAAAGCATAGAAATAAGTATGCAAATTAAAATGTATCCCTTTAACTCACTGAAGAACATTTGGAATTGCAGCTTGGTAAAACTCAAGATGGACAATGTACAGGTCTTTGGAAGAAAGCCATTTTGTTTTGTAGGGAGTCCCTTAGTGCATAGTGAAACCCTTGATTTAAGCAGGAGAAAAGATGTTTTGTTATGCTGAATGGCAAAAGTATTTAAAGGAAGAAACTCCGGGGATTTTACGGGTGAGAGGGAAACAGAGAGTAGGGATGTATACAATGGTAAAAAAGATCAGGATATGTAAAAAATATATACTTTATTCAAAATTGCACATACATTGAGAGTTTAAAAGCAAAAAGTGTAGCATACAGTAACTGCACTATATCATGATCATGAGGGTTCTAATAGTAAGGAACACATGCATACATGATACATATGGAGAGATCCAACATGTTTTGGAATATTGTGGATGTAATTCCTTCTTCAGGGATTTCCTGTGCAGTTGTATTACATAGTCTGAAAAGTGTATGAATAAAAACATACTAATCAAAGTATACCAATGGTATCAGGATACAATATGATGGACATACATAAAATAGGGACTTGGGAAGGAGGACAAAAAGAAAAAAGGACTTACTAGTTCACACCAATTGTAATTGTTACATGGATCAAAGATGAGTAGTACTCCAAATCCTGATCCCCCAGATTGTCAATAAAGAATATACTCTATATAGAGAGCAAATCAATGTATGGGTACATATATTTGCACGTTGGCATAAAATATTGTAGGAAGCTTCCTCCATACATCTACATGAGTGGTGACATCACATCAGGGAAATCATCGGGTATACCCGGCCCATAGAGTCCACAAGGAACAGCACAAGGCAAGATAGGTGCAGAGTCCTAAGATGTAAAGGTGATATATATAGTCAGGTATACTATATTGTTATAGAGTATAGTGTGTATATAGTATTCCTTAGAAAGACTTCTGCGCTACTATCTATTATGTGAATTAAATAATGTGGGTACTGCTGCAAGATAAAAATAGTGAGCACCACTCACTACAAAGACTTCAAATAATGCACAATAAAAAGCAAATTGTGTAAGTGATCCAGCGCAATGCCTCTAAATATACAAAAATAAAATTGATATTGCAATTCCAATATTAATAGTGTGTATAATAAATTAATATTCCTCAAAATAATAAATATTTCCACAACTGTTTAGTGAATCATTTATAGTCCATAAGTGTATTTAAACGTGAATAAAGTGCTGTTATAATAAATACAATGTGAACCAACACAGTGAACATAAGTTGATAGATGATCTTGTGACTTTCGTGATACCACACCACCGCTATGTGCTCACAGAACTCTCACCTTAGTGGCACAGTAAATATAATAATAAAGGTCTCCAATAGGGTGATATCGTATAATAAAATTCTTTGGCAATACGATATCACCCTATTGGAGACCTTTATTATTATCTTATATGTGGAGTCCACCAACCACAGGGAGGGGTCTCTCCCCATAAACGGAACAGATCGGCACCACTATCCCGGCCACAAGGATTACATCTCCAAAGGATATATACAGGCATATTTACTGTGCCACTAAGGTAAGAGTTCTGTGAGCACATAGCGGTGGTGTGGTATCACGAAAGTCACAAGATCATCTATCAACTTATGTTCACTGTGTTGGTTCACATTGTATTTATTATAACAGCACTTTATTCACGTTTAAATACACTTATGGACTATTAATGATTCACTAATCAGTTGTGGAAATATTTATTATTTTGAGGAATATTCATTTATTATACACACTATTAATATTGGAATTGCAATATCAATTGTATTTTTGTATATTTAGAGGCATTGTGCTGGATCACTTACACAATTTGCTTTTTACTGTGCATTATTTGTGTATATAGTATATAGTGTATCAAAACGGTAGGAGCTGGCAAGGCAGGCAGACATCAAAGCTCAAGAGCAATTGTAGTATATGTATTTGTATGGTAAAAATAGACACAATCTAGATGGAGCGTGTGTCAAATATAAAATAATGGCTAGAGGATTAATATGGCAAACCCTATGGGGTAGCTGTAGGTGGAAAAAAGAGAGTCTAAAGTATATATAACACGTGTGAAACTACTGAAATAAGCCTTCTAAGGGCTGGGCCAGTAAATAGTACCATACATTTATAAATAGGACATATGCTTGATGCCCATCTAGTGTGCAAAAAGTACAAAGTCAGTATTAAAGTGTCTAATGGCTATAAAGCACAAACAAAATATAGCCAAGATGAGCAAAAACATAGGGTACTTACTTTGTGGTTTAAGGTCCAAGCCAGTCTGCTCCTGATGTGAAATCAAGGTGTGTGACAGGGAGGTGAAAACTTCCCTGGAAATATATGACAGCTGATAATGAGAAAGTACCGCCCCTTGGGGCAGGAATCTCATCATAGAAAGTAATGCTATAGGGGGAAAGAACAAGGGGGAGGACCGCACTGATTGGGCGACTCACCTACAACATTGACCGAAGTGTCAGCAAGGAGGTAACACGTCGCCCAATCCTGGTTCCTTCGGCGCAGTGGCATCCAGCATCACTGCGCTGGGCAGCGCGATGACGTCAGACGTCAGAGTGCCGCCGTCACGGAAGAAAGGGACGTGACCATAGTTGACCCGAGAGTCCGCCGCACAGCGCATGCATGGGCGGCGAAACATAGCGGATTGCTGGGCGTCCAAAATAAGGCTCCACACACAGGATGTGTGGAGCCTACCCGTGCCGGGGGACACCATGGAATGAGGGGAGACACCGACAAGTACCTGATTGTGGATGCTTGCCAGGCAGAGCCAGATAAACACAGTGGGCAATATAATTGAAATGTAGGGGATCAGAAGTGGGAGTGAAACTGAAAAACAAAGAGATACATTCATTATTAGCAACTATCACGATGTAGTATTTGCAAAGTACAAAGTCATTAACAACAAGGTGTTATAACTATACATTGTATTTCTATGACTAATATATTATTCAACAATCTTAGGAATAACATAAAAGCTTGAATTAGCTACAAAGTTGCAAAAGACCAACAGTAGGACACACCAGGTAGCAATATTATGTCTATAAGCAATGTATTGATGTTCAAAAGTTTGCATAAAATGAGGAAGATAAATAGTATACATGAAACAAAGAAAAAATACATTTATGAAAATTATGATGTAAAGACAGAGGAAAGATAGATACGTAGAAATTGTGGTGTAGAGACACCTACATATCGCCTTCATAGCCCCCTGATGTGCAGCCCTGTAAAAAGGGTTTGAAACTTAAAATCTCGTTCAAACTGGGAGGTGAGGTGGCATTTAAATTTGAGATCCACCTCATCTCACGCTGGAGGAGCAACTTGTTTAAATCACCTCCTCTAGGGGTCTGGTGGAGCCGGTCCAAAATCAAAACTGATATTTTTGGAAAAGATTCCCTGTGGATTGTGGCCGTATGTCATCCCCAAGGAAAATCTGGATTTCTAGTTTTCATTGCTAATATATGATGGTACAGGCGTTTGCATAATTTTTGGATGTTTTTTCCCACATAATAGCAGCCACACTCGCATTGCATCAAATACACAACAAATGTGGTCTGACAGTTGGTATAGTGTTTAGGGGAGAACACCCATCCGTTGGGGAGCTGTGGGTTCTTAGTTGTATTTATATACCGACAATAGCCACATGAACCACAAGGGAAGGTACCCAGGGTGTTACAGGGGTCTCCACGAGTGAGGCTCTTAAATTCACTCCTGACCAGTCAGTCACCCACCGACGTGGTCCATCGGAAGGTGACCAGCGGGTCCGGTGATACAAAGGGGCCCACTATTAGATCGTTAGTTAGAAGGTGCCAATATTTAGTCAAGATTTGTCTTAATTCTGTATGTTCGTTTGAGAAAGTCGTGATTATCCTAGTATAGGGGTTTGGGGCAGAAGTGGGTCTACTGGATGATCATAACAGATCTTGTCTATCACGACAATTGGCTTTATTGAAGGCTCTTTTCAAGCACTTATGGCTATACCCTCTATCTAGAATATGGCTTTTGAGGGCTCTGGCTTCTCGAAGGAAGTTGTTGTTGTTAGAGCAGTTACGTTTGATCCTGAGGAATTGACTAAAAGGGATGGAGTTGATGAGTGATCTCGAGTAAAAACTATCAGAGTGTAAGACGGTATTGCCGGATGTGGGTTTGCGATGAAGTTTACAGGCTAAAAGATTATTGGGATCTTTAAATATTTCAACATCTAGGAATGTTAAAGATGTATGGTCGTGGATCATCGTGAATTTTATATTGAATGCATTGTTATTCAAGGTGACCAGAAAGGTATGGAGTAGTTCGATAGGTCCTTCCCATAGGATGAAGATGTCATCGATGTACCTGCGCCACACCGTGATGTGGCGCAGGTACAACGAGAGATCCTCATCCTCCATTAAGGTTCTTTCCCATTCCCCCAGGTACAGATTGTTGTGCCCCTGGCTACGCCCTGCACCTGGAGGAAGTACTGGTCATGAAAGCTGAAAACATTGTGTCGAAGTATAAAATCGAGTGCCGGGGGGCGTGGCCTGACCTAGCAGGAAGATGGAAGCCTAATCCCTGAGCTCCTGCCACCACAGGGAAAAGCTGACTGGAATCTGAGGTAAAATTGCCCCTAAATCCCTCCAAATCATGGGGACTGCATCACGGAACTCTTCTGCTTCCCGCTCCCGCTCCCCCCGCGAACAATTAGGGGACGAGGGTTATAATATTCCTGAAATGCTTCATACCAGCAGAGGGAACACGGGGCCTTCCCGCCACAGACACTCACACTCTCAGGCTTCTGAGGCAGCCCTGACAGAACCACCACACACAGGATCTCCAAACCCTCACAGGGATAGAAATGTCATTGAACTCTCACCACAGCCGCACTTAAACATGCAGGACCTGCGCACCATCGCAGAGGATATCAAAGACACCTTATCTGCCGCCATTTCAGAGCTCAGGCTCGATATCCGTGCGCTCAGTGACAGAGTTCTCACAGTTGAAAGAGTGACTGAACGCCATGATGTGACTATCCGCAAAGCTGCGAATCGCATTGACTCCCACACATTACAAATGAGAGATATGCAACGCCATCTGGAAAACCTCGACAACAGAGGTCGGCGCCATAATCTCAGAGTCAGAGGACTGCCAGAGGCCATCGAGGGAGAACAAATAGCCCCCACTGTGACTGGAATCTTCAATGGTCTGCTTAATAGACCACCTCATACACCCATTGATATGGAAAGGATCCACCGGGCCTTACGTCCCAAGGGAAGGGAGACGGATCCCCCGAGGGACATCATTTGCTGTATAATAGACTTCAAACTGAAGGAAGAAATTATCAGACAAGCAAGAAGCAGACCTCAAATTCTCCATGATGGGAGAGCAATCCAAATCTATCAGGACCTCTCAGGAATCACCTTACAGCACCGCCGTGATCTGAGGCCTCTGTTGGACGCCCTTCGCACGAAAGGTATTCAATATAAATGGAAATTCCCGTTTTGCCTTTCTGCCTCCACCCAGGGCCGCACGGCTCTCCTGAGAGTACCAGAGGATCTGCCACACTTCTGCGGAACCCTGGGCATACCCCTGGTAGATGTCCCTAACTGGTATGCAGAGTTTCGTCACTCAGTGACAAGCAAAGAATCACCTCAGGAAGAACCCATGGAGGCGCAGGATACCAGGTACCGTAGGAGAAGGTCCCCATCCGCCCCCAGACACCTTACCGGTACCCACATTCACTACCAGGGGGGCAGCCCCACAAACTCACCGAGGCTCAGGAGAGCTCGCCGAAACCGCTAGCCGGCCTCAGATACACGCTACCATGCAATCTCAGTTTGCCCTGTTCAGCTTTAATCAGTTCTCTCACACTGTTAACCTTTAATTCAATGTTTATGTGACTGACTTTCTTCAAGAGATATTCAGCACAATAGATGTTTTGCATCTTTACTGGGTTCAGATTGTGTCCCTGTCATGGACATTGCAAGTTTAGCTAGAAAGCAGCAGCACTTGCCTATGGAATGAACACCGCCCATATGTCTAGTGGAGTGTTCTAAAACTACATGACCCACAACACCCTGCGGTTTGTACCCGCCCCTGACCTGGCAGCAGTCCTGTACAGTGTCACTTCCGCCCACAATCTCCCTGACAGCAAGGAAAAGCCTCAAGAATATCCGACGTACACGGCGACTGTTACCTGGACAACGCCTCAGATCATCACACTCAATGCTGACTTCCAAAGCTGTGTCTCACATGGACTCTTCTACTCCATCGCTGGCGGCAACCACTCGTGTACTGACTGAGGAGCCTACAGGGGCTACCCCCTCCATCTACATGTCCTGTACAGACACTCAACTGATGTGACACCTACCTGAAAACTTATATACAGTACGCTACATCCATCTACATGTCCTGTACAGACACTCAACTGATGTGACACCTACCTGCAGACTTATACACAGTACACTACATCCATCTACATGTCCTGTACAGACACTCAACTGATGTGATACCTACCTGAAGACTTATATACAGTACACTACATCCATCTACATGTCCTGTACAGACACTCAACTGATGTGACACCTACCTGAAAACTTATATACAGTAAACTACATCCATCTACATGTCCTGTACAGACACTCAACTGATGTGATACCTACCTGCAGACTTATACACAGTACACTACATCCATCTACATGTCCTGTACAGACACTCAACTGATGTGACACCTACCTGAAGACTTATATACAGTACACTACATCCATCTACATGTCCTGTACAGACACTCAACTGATGTGACACCTACCTGCAGACTTATGCAGAGTGCACTACCGCCATCTACTGGCCTGTAACTGTAACTTTACCCAATCACACTTGCTGGCATGTTAGGTTGCACGGCGAGGTATGAGGTATATTCCACACTCTCTCTATGGGAAATCTTCTAGTCTATAAGTTTAGTATTCCTCAGACTTTCTAGTTGGAGATCTGTCACTGATTGCATGGTCAGCTTGCTGACTGATTTACTTGTTTATTTACATGTTACTCCGGTTACAGTGTTCTATCCCTCTTTTGAGATTTTTGTGCTGTTTTTAGGCCCTATAAATGTCCTCTGTTTAATTACCTCACACGTTCTGAGGCCGACACTTGACCCATAAGAGGGCACCCACCTTTACAAATCCCACATTTAGCCGTGATAGTATTTAATGGCGTTTTGGGTGCCTTCTGGTATGGGGGCTGGGTGGTGGTATCATAACTTCCAATATTTCTATATGATGGTTCTTGTATGCTGTTTGTGTAATGATGCATTTACTCACCCAAATCCCACCACTCAGCACTCACGTTTCTTTGAGAGTATCCCCTCACCCTATTATTATATATCCCCCAGAAAATACGTTCTCCAAAACCTCCTCCTTTTATCACCTGAAGACCCTGTGGTGGCGGACTATACCGTTCTTTCCTTTACCTATAGTCCTCCTTCACTGCTTAGTGATTGCCAACCCCCACACAGTTGTGAGTCACGGTGCTGTTACACCCCTCGGGGTACACACATCGTACCCGCACTGTACCTTACCGATACTGTACAGTTTAGAGGTACGGGAGCAAGTCACCCCCAAACCTCATCGGTTTCACCCCAGTTACCCCAACATTACATTTAGGCCTGCCATACACTGAACAGACCCACATTCTGATCGCCTAGGTCATCCCTCTCCCTTCACTCATACTTATGGCGGATGACACAGACCCCCAGGCCTCACCGCCTGACCTACATAAGTACCTACAGACACTCAAACTCTGCTAAATCAATATACAAGGCCTTAACATCCCAGAGAAAAGGTCTAAACTGTTCTATTTCCTACAACGATCAAAAATACATGTAGCACTTATACAGGAAACGCACTTCAGGACAGATAGCATCCCTAAACTGTATAATCACCAATTCCCACTGGTGTACCACGCTTCCAACACCGAGGCTAAATCCAAAGGAGTCTCAATCTTAATTTCTAAACAATGCCCCCTGCAGGTGACAGAAGTCCAAAGAGACTCCCAAGGGAGATTCCTATTCATTAAAGGCACTCTGCACCACAGGCCTGTCACAATAGCTAACATTTACGCCCCTAACTCGCAACAAGTGGCCTTTTTTAGAGACACCTTCCAACAACTTCTCAGCTTCCAATCAGGTACTCTTATAGTAGGAGGTGACTTCAATGTCGCTCTGAATCCCTCCCTTGACACATCCAACGGTTCTTCTTCCCTAACCTACAGAGCCTTACGAGCTATTAAATTGCAGCTCAGCAACCTGTTACTTCACGATGCCTGGCGCACATTACACCCCAACACTAAGGACTTCACCTTCTTTTCTGCACCTCATAACAAATACTCCAGAATAGACCACTTTTTTTTATCCCAAAATGATCTCACACACCTCTCAAAAGCCACGATTGAACCCATGGTTCTTTCTGATCACAACCCCATATTTATAACTCTAACCCTCCCGACGACCCATGGTAGGTCCAACATATGGCGACTTGATAATTCTCTACTGACCGACCTGGACCATATTCAACAAATTACCACGAGCCTCACCCAATACTTTGCAGAAAATACAACAGAAGACACCTCTCCTATCTCCGTTTGGGCAGCACACAAATGCGTCATAAGGGGGAAATTTATCTCCCTTGCGGCCCAACGAAACAAAATCAGAAAAGCACGAATTAATGAGCTGACCGACCGCATACTAACACTTGAGCAAGTGCACAAAGCGTCGCTAGCAGCTTCCACATTAACAGAACTAACTCAGACCAGAGAAGAACTTCTAGAGGAACTTAACCATACACTAAAACGTAACTACGCCATGACCCAAAAATTATTCTATGAATTCGGCAACAAGTCGGGTAAACTTTTAGCCAGAGCGCTTCAAGTTAAGAAAGCGGCCCATACCATTCACAAAATTACAACACCGACTGGCGACGCCCTTGTTACTACAGATGATATCTCTGACCATTTTGTTCAGTACTTCTCCAAACTATACAACCTCCCCACCACGCTCCCCCCTGCAGCCACCTCGGACCGAATGGCAGCCATTACCGACTTCCTTGCACAATACTGTCCCTCCCCCCTCTCTTCAGATGAATCCTTGGACCTTGAACTCCCACTCTCAGGAGAAGAAATTTTAACTGCATTAAAACAAATGAAACAGGGCAAAAGCCCTGGCCCAGATGGCCTGTCAGTTAGCTATTATAAGTCCTTCCCAGACACTCTCATTCCCCACCTCACCAAAGCCTTCAATAATCTCTCACCAACCTCTAATACGATGAGGGACATCCTTGAAGCACACGTCACTCTCATTCCCAAACAAGGCAAAGACCCCTCATTGGTCTCTAACTACCGCCCGATTTCACTTCTGAACGTA
The DNA here is from genome assembly GCA_037952835.1 of Lithobates septentrionalis. Taxonomy (NCBI): domain Eukaryota; kingdom Metazoa; phylum Chordata; class Amphibia; order Anura; family Ranidae; genus Lithobates; species Lithobates septentrionalis. The sequence goes on along the minus strand of JBBDGP010001607.1, from coordinate 2,369,820 downwards.
GACCTAAAGCTCTACGCCAAAGTGTTGGCAAACCGCATTCTCCCTCTGCTACCCAAATTAATCTCCCTTGATCAAGTAGGTTTTATCCCTGGCAGGGAGGCCAGGGACAATACTATCAAGGCTCTAAATATCCATCACTGGCTCTCCAAAACATCCACAAAAGGTTTTTTCCTGTCTTTGGACGCAGAGAAGGCGTTCGACAGGGTGGCCTGGGACTATATGGAAGCGACTTTAAGAGTAATGGGTTTCCCATCGCATCTACTCCAAATGATCCTGGCGCTATACTCTGCACCTACAGCTAAACTTAGGATCAATGGCCGCCTGTCGAACGCCTTCTCTGTCTCAAACGGAACCCGTCAGGGATGCCCCCTATCCCCGCTCATATTCATCCTTACTATGGAACCAATGCTTCGCAGATTAAGAGACAACCCGGACGTCAAAGGCATTAACATTGGTGATAACCACTATAAATTAGCAGCCTATGCGGATGACGTTTTACTCTTCCTCACGGACCCTATAGTCACTATCCCCAATCTTCTTAAAGATTTCTCATTATTCAAAACCTTGTCAAACCTTCAAATTAACTTTACAAAATCGAAAGCACTGAACATCTCCCTACCAGCCTCACTGGTCACCCAATGCAAACAGAACTTCCCCTTTACATGGGAATCACAGGACATTACATACCTGGGCATCAAAATACCTACTAAACTACAGGATCTCTACATGAGAAACTTCCAACCCGCACTCCAAAACATACAAGCTGATTTAAATAAATGGCATTTCGGGTCCTTCTCCTGGTTGGGTAGGACAGCCATATTAAAAATGAATGTACTGCCCAGACTTCTTTACCTTTTTCAGGCAATCCCCATAAAGCTACCCACCTCCTTTTTTACATCATACAAGTGTATGTGCAGGACTTTTATCTGGGCGTCCAAGACCCCCCGACTAAGCTGGGATAGGCTAGTACTCCCCAAGCTATTAGGGGGCCTTGGCCTCCCCGACATTCAAAAATACCACTGGGCATGTCATTTAACTAGGATTGTAGATTGGCATCTGCATCGTTCCAATAAAGCCTGGATTACACTTGAAGACTCTTTCACTAAAACCCCGCTGTCACATCTACCCTGGATCAATCACAACTCCATTCCTAGAGATTTGGTGACACATCCCTTTATTGGAGCCACATTGTCCCACCTTAAATTAGCCGGCAAAGCACTGGATTACACACCGCACCCAGGCCCTATTACCCCTTTGGTCCGTAATCCTGACTTCCTGCCAGGCCTTGCCTTAAGAGATCTGCACAGGGAATCATGCACAGCCCCCATCAGGGCACAACACTTCTTCCAAAATGGTGAACTCCTCCCCCACCAAGCCATGGCAGCCAAACTCACGGAATACAACATCCCCTTTTACAAGTACCTACAATTAAGACACTTTTTTACTGACGCCAAATCCATCTCACTGTGGTACCGAGATCGTACACCCTTTGAATTGCTATGTGATAGTTCAGAACCCCAACGTCATGTGATCTCTACTGTTTACACATTCTTATTTTCAAATTGCAAAATTAAAGATGATAAGCTTGTCCGTCGTTGGGAATCAGAACTGTCTATAGACTTAACCTCCACTGAATGGGAACGTATACACAACCATATTCATAAGGGCTCCATTAATGTATCCACCCAGGAAAACAGATACAAAATATTCACCAACTGGTACAGGACACCTGATAAGATCCACAAAATGCACCCCTCGGTCCCCCCAACATGCTGGCGTTGCAATGCGGCGCTTGGCACCCTCATTCATATCTGGTGGGAATGTCCTCTTATCATACCGTACTGGACGGAAATTCACCGCCTTATCACCCAAATTACCTCTTACACCCCAGACTTCACTCCGGCCCAATACATGCTCCATCACACCTCCATGCCCCTCTCCTCCTACAAAAAATCCCTTACCCTACACCTTATCAATGCAGCCAACCTCTGTGTCCCGGTTCACTGGAGGAGTTCCACACCACCCACAGTGTCTGAATGGTTCAAAAGAGTCGATAGAACGGCCGAGATGGAAAAACTCATTTACCAAGCAAAAGACAATCCCACAAAATTTAATACAACATGGGCTTGCTGGTTACACTTTAGAGTTTCCTCGACGCAGATCATTCCGCCCGGTGACCCAACCTCTCCGCCATGATCGATACTGATCTGTCACAGAAACGCCATAGTGTCTGGCTGATCGTGCCCTCCCTCCGTCCATACCCTTCCTCTTACCCAATTAATCCTTACCGATCATACTTAGGCGATCTCCACACCCTCTCAACCTGATACCAACATAACTCCTTCACTGTTCCGGCAGGAGCACACACCCTAACGGTTTCTGGTCTCCTTACCCCCCCCCCACTCCTAAACAACATATTATTATTACGGAGCTGCCTCTCAATCATATGGGTACCGAATAGGTTTAAAACCACACACATTACTACACATGGCCCCCACCCATTCACAGTTAGAACCCTTTAGGGGTGAATGGGTTTAAGGGTGGCTTTGATCGGTACATAACATTACCCCGATTGGACCCCTACCCCCACACCAACCCCTTCTCCCTCACACGGAGATGCTTAATGATCCTTCGTTTATACACTTGTTAATTAGGGTATTCCCGCTTTACCATAGGAATACTTTACTGGGTCAGAACTTCACCTCCATCACTAATACAGAAGTGACCTAGTAAGAGGCTCAGTTGGCCGTATTTTGAACTCATTCTTACATTTCTGCTTTATTTATCAATTGTATGACTTATTGATTGTATGACTTATTGATTGTATTAACAGCTTCTGTTTCAATGTATACCCGATAACTGTGACTTTATGTATATCTGAAAAATTTTAATAAACATTTATTGAAAAAAAAAAAAAATAAAAAATAAAATCGAGTGCCAACTGTATAAATTCATTGAATGGTTTCTTAGAAAGAATGGTTGGGGATTTTTTAAATGCAAATTAGCCCTTTATCATGAGGTATTGAGCTGTATAGTGTTTCTACATCGATGGAGACCAGGATAGACTGATCGGTTATCTGGACCCCATCGATGATTTGAAGTAAATGGATCGTGTCTTTTACGTATGATGGTAGGGCAGACACGAGGGGTCTTAAATGTTCGTCTACCACTTTGGAGAGGTTCTCGTGATGGACCCATTCCCCGATATGATCGATCTGCCCGGAGGGTCTTTATTGTTTTTGTGGATTTTGGGGAGGGAGTAAAATATGGGGATAACTGGAAAAGGGGTATGGATAAATTTCCATAGTTGATTAGAGATTATGTTGTTATTGAATGCTTTATCTACGAGGATATAGAATTCCTTGTTGAATATAGTAATTGTTTAAAATTTGATAGGTCTGTACCAATCAGTGTTGTTAAGTATCTGCATACACATTGATATGTACTTGGCGTTACTCATTAATACAATATTCCCGCCCTTATCTGAGGGTTTAATAACCAAATTGGAATTGTTTGATAGTGCGTTGAGGGCCTGTATTTCTTTTGTTGTTAAATTATCAGAAAAACTTGTATTTGCATTCATGTCTTTGATCTCCTGAGTTGATAATTTTAGAAACGTGGATATGCCTTGATTGGCACTTGGAGAAGGGTACAAATCAGATTTCTTCTTCAATTTGGAAGATTTCTGATCCCTAGTGTTAGAACTGGTAGGTGGATTGAGGAGGGATTCCAAGTCCATCGTGTCTATGAGGTCACGGGTATCACTCTCCTCTAAAAGTGCGTTTAGGTCATTCAATGCCTGCCATTCCTTAAGGGATCGGAAAGTACTTGAGTCAACATCAGCCTTATCAAACATACTTTGTAACTGAAGTTTGCGTTTAAAAAGGTGTAGATCTTTTATTGTTTCAAATGTATTGATTTTGTGATTTGGGCAAAAGGTAAGTCCCCTGGCCAGAACAGATGTTTTGTCTGCTGTGAGGGGATAGGGTGAAAGATTAATGATATTGTATTGGGGAATGGATTGAGCTGTAGTGGTTCCTACATTGGGGGAGCTGGAGGGGTGCCCGAGTTTTTTGGCTCGAATAGACTTGGGATCCTTGCATTCGTCAGTGATGTATTATCTTTGATATTTGTACTTACATGAGTTTGAACTGTTGGGTTCTGTGGAGTTGAGGTAGGTATTTTAGTTGGTGTTTTTCGTGTACGGTTACACTGACTACATTTAGGTTTCCCTTCAAAGCTCCCTCCTTCCCTATGTCTTTTTGGTTTTCTTGTACGTTTGGTGTCTTTAAAGAAAGGCTGTGATATATTAGAGGCCATAGAGGAAGTGTCAGAGGACTCTTATTGATAATTGTAATGTGCCTGCTGACGTTGGTATGTTCTATTTTTGGTTTGCTGATGCCATTTGTAGGCGCGGCCTTCATGAAAGGCCTGTGTATCGCGTAGAAATTTGATTTCTTTTTTAGCGAGGATATTCTTATTATAGCATTCAATATGTGTTTTCAGTTTTTCATTAAGTTCGGAGAAAGAGGGATGGGTATTAAATGCATTGATCTGGGAATACAGACCATCAATGTTTCTATCGATGTCTACTAATCTTTTCTTGTATTCTTCAGTTAGCAAACTCATCATCTGGCTAGAGCATGATTTTAAGACAGTGGTTCTCAACTCCAGTCCTCGGGACCCACCAACAGGCCAGGTTTGCAAGATAGCTGAAATACATCACAGGTGATATCACTTGCTGCTCAGTGATTGCAGTATTTTAGTCTGCAACTCCCCAAGGTAATACTTAAAATCTGGCCTGTTGGTGGGTCCTGAGGACTGGAGTTGAGAACCACTGTTTTAAGATGTTCTCCAAGGCTATTTTGAAGGAGGAGCCAATATTATCAAAGGATGGGAAGATCTGAACCCTAAGACCTAAAGGGTTCAGATCCTCTCTGATATATTCCTCGAAGGTTTTATGCTGAGTGGGGTTCTGGGCTTTGATTTTTATTGTTTTCTGAATGAAAAGATCCACATGATCAAGACATACAGAATATACAGTATTTCAGTATGTGTTAATAAAGTTTCATCCTGATAATGCACACAAACCTAATTTAATGTACAGTGTATAGTTAGTGTATATTTGGTTTCATATTACCATTCTAAATAGATCATATGCAATTCAGTTGGTGACTGACTTGTATCCATCCTTACTCCTTATTTTTATTTTTGTGTATCCTAATTGTTTAAGCCATGCCCACTAAATAATTATTGAATTTGTTTAGCCAATGAGGCCCACAAGAAATTATAGCTATATTAAGTATGTTTTGTGCAGCACTTCTATTTCAACTGGAAAAACATATATTTTAATTTGCTTTTTTACTTTGAAAGCAAAATTAGGATTGTGTTTTAAAAAATAAGGTCTACAAATAATTGTAGGCTGGGGTAGCAGAGGCTTGGGCTGGCACTGTCAATTATGATATTGGCTAAAGTAACATTTTGGATTGGCATGTTTCAGTACAGCGTCATCTAAACATATCTTTTCTGCTCCCTCATGGATATCCTATGCTGCTCTTAACATCCATCTCCAATTAAAACAGACTCATTGCTATCAATGTGCTTCATGGCAACCTATGTTGCTCTTAAAAGTCTATAACCCTGTCCATATTATTGTGCTTTATTTTGTTCTCTCTGTTATTATTGTCTTAATAAATGATGGAAATGGAAAATATACCGCGCTAACCAAGTGAACCCTAGCGGCAGCAGCTTAAATTGTGAGATATACACAAGAAACAAACATAAGAAGGAGAAAAAGTTGCGCAAAAAAATAAATAAAACCAAGGCTACTTGTGAAAGAACAACCTCGTGAAAAACTGAATAATGTTTAACAATTTGTGACCAGAAATCAATAAAAATAAAATAGTCCAAACAAAAGGAAATCCAATCAATCCATGTGAAGATCGTGTAGAAACTTAGGATGAATAAACCCCACCTATAGTGATCCACCAACACATGAATGTCGCGCTTACCAGAGGGCAAGCTTGAAAAGCTTGTAAGAAAATCGGACATCCAGACACCAAACCAACAGAGTCACCTCTCTGTTGGTTCGCCGGCCGGCTTGCATACACCCGAGCAAAAATCATAAACCCATATGAATCAGACGACACGCTAATACATCCAGCCATATGTTGACATATGAACCTTAATGAATAGACGGTTGAGTGTAAGCCACACTCCGCCATCTAGTGGGGACATAAAATATAACACTCAAAAAATAAACACATTACAAATAACCACTGGTGTCTGTAAAAAACACTGAATCATGATTGTATGTAGGGATGAGCTTCGAGTTCGAGTCGAACTCATGTTCTACTCGAACATTGGCTGTTCGCAAGTTCGCCGAACAGCGAACAATTTGGGGTGTTCGCGGCAAATTCGAATGCCGTGGAACACCCTTTAAAAGTCTATGGGAGAAATCAAAAGTGCTAATTTTAAAGGCTTATATGCAAGTTATTGTCATAAAAAGTGTTTGGGGACCCGGGTCCTGCCCCAGGGGACATGGATCAATGCAAAAAAAAGTTTTAAAAACGGACGTTTTTTCAGGAGCAGTGATTTTATTAATGCTTAAAGTCAAACAATAAAAGTGTAATATCCCTTTAAATTTCGTACCTGGGGGGTGTCTATAGTATGCCTGTAAAGGGGCGCATGTTTCCTGTGTTTAGAACAGTCTGACAGCAAAATGACATTTGGAAGGAAAAAACTCATTTAAAACTACCCGCGGCTATTGCATTGCCGACAATACACATAGAAGTTCATTGATAAAAACGGCATGGGAATTCCCCACAGGGGAACCCCGAACCAAAATAAAAAAAAAAAAATGATGTGGGGGTCCCCCTAAATTCCATACAAGGCCCTTCAGGTCTGGTATGGATATTAAGGGGAACCCCAGCCAAAATTTTAAAAAAAAATTGACGTGGGGTTCCCCCTAAATTCCATACCAGACCCTTCAGGTCTGGTATGGATTTTAAGGGGAACCCCGCGCCAAAAAAAAAAAAAAAAAAAACGGCGTGGGGTCCCCCTAAAAATCCATACCAGACCCTTATCCGAGCACGCAACCTGGCAGGCCGCAGGAAAAGAGGGGGGGACGAGAGTGCGGCCCCCCCCCTCCTGAACCGTACCAGGCCACATGCCCTCAACATTGGGAGGGTGCTTTGGGGTAGCCCCCCAAAACACCTTGTCCCCATGTTGATGAAGACAAGGGCCTCATCCCCACAACCGTGGCCGGTGGTTGTGGGGGTCTGCGGGCGGGGGGCTTATCGGAATCTGGAAGCCCCCTTTAACAAGGGGACCCCCAGATCCCGGCCCCCCCCCCTGTGTGAAATGGTAAGGGGGTACTTACCCCTACCATTTCACTAAAAAACTGTCAAAAATGTTAAAAATGACAAGAGACAGTTTTTGACAATTCCTTTATTTAAATGCTTCTTCTTTCTTCCTTCATCTTCTTCTTCTTCTGGTTCTTCTGGCTCTTCTGGTTCTTCCTCCGGCGTTCTCGTCCAGCATCTCCTCCGCGGCGTCTTCTATCTTCTTCTCCTCGGGCCGCTCCGCACCCATGGCATGAGGGGGGAGGCTCCCGCTCTTCTCTTCATCTTCTTCTTCATCTTCATCTTCTTCTTCATCTTCTTCTTCTTCTTCTTCTTCTTCTTCTCTTCTTCATCTCTTCTTCCTTCTTCATTTCTTCTGCGGGCCGCTCCGCATCCATGCATGGAGGGAGGCTCCCGCTGTGTGACGGCGTCTCTTCGTCTGACGGTTCTTAAATAACGGGGGGCGGGGCCATCCGGTGACCCCGCCCCCCTCTGACGCACGGTGAATTGACGGGACTTCCCTGTGACATCACGGGGAATGCCACAGGGAAGTCCCGTCATGTCCCGTGCGTCAGAGGGGGGCGGGGTCACCGGGTGGCCCCGCCCCCGTTATTTAAGAACCGTCAGACGAAGAGACGCCGTCACACAGCGGGAGCCTCCCTCCATGCATGGATGCGGAGCGGCCCGCAGAAGAAATGAAGAAGAAAGAAGAGATGAAGAAGAGAAGAAGAAGAAGAAGATGAAGATGAAGAAGAAGATGAAGAGAAGAGCGGGAGCCTCCCCCCTCATGCCATGGGTGCGGAGCGGCCCGAGGAGAAGAAGATAGAAGACGCCGCGGAGGAGATGCTGGACGAGAACGCCGGAGGAAGAACCAGAAGAGCCAGAAGAACCAGAAGAAGAAGAAGATGAAGGAAGAAAGAAGAAGCATTTAAATAAAGGAATTGTCAAAAACTGTCTCTTGTCATTTTTAACATTTTTGACAGTTTTTTAGTGAAATGGTAGGGGTAAGTACCCCCTTACCATTTCACACAGGGGGGGGGCCGGGATCTGGGGGTCCCCTTGTTAAAGGGGGCTTCCAGATTCCGATAAGCCCCCCGCCCGCAGACCCCCACAACCACCGGCCACGGTTGTGGGGATGAGGCCCTTGTCTTCATCAACATGGGGACAAGGTGCTTTGGAGGGCTACCCCAAAGCACCCTCCCAATGTTGAGGGCATGTGGCCTGGTATGGTTCAGGAGGGGGGGGCCGCACTCTCGTCCCCCCCTCTTTTCCTGCGGCCTGCCAGGTTGCGTGCTCGGATAAGGGTCTGGTATGGATTTTTAGGGGGACCCCACGCCGTTTTTTTTTTTTTTTTGGGCGCGGGGTTCCCCTTAAAATCCATACCAGACCTGAAGGGTCTGGTATGGAATTTAGGGGGAACCCCACGTCAATTTTTTTTTTTAATTTTGGCTGGGGTTCCCCTTAATATCCATACCAGACCTGAAGGGCCTTGTATGGAATTTAGGGGGACTCCCACATCATTTTTTTTTTTTAATTTTGGTTCGGGGTTCCCCTGTGGGGAATTCCCATGCCGTTTTTATCAATGAACTTCTATGTGTATTGTCGGCAATGCAATAGCCGCGGTAGTTTTAAATGAGTTTTTTCCTTCAAAATGTCATTTTGCTGTCAGACTGTTCTAAACACGGGAAACATGCGCCCCTTTACAGGCATACTATAGACACCCCCCAGGTACGAAATTTAAAGGGATATTACACTTTTATTGTTTGACTTTAAGCATTATTAAAATCACTGCTCCTGAAAAAACGGCCGTTTTTAAAACTTTTTTTTGCATTGATCCATGTCCCCTGGGGCAGGACCCAGGTCCCCAAACACTTTTATTGACAATAACTTGCATATTAGCCTTTAAAATTAGCACTTTTGATTATTCATGTTCGTGTCCCATAGACTTTAACGGTGTTCGCGTGTTCGAACAAATTTTTTTCCTGTTCGCATGTTCTGGTGCGAACCGAACAGGGGGGTGTTCGGCTCATCCCTAATTGTATGTATATATAACATGAATTAGCCACACAAGATCTTAATTGTATACGTATATACTGTAAATGGCCACAGTGTCATAAAAACACAAAGTGCTAAATGTACAAAAATACATATTAATTTATATATATATATATATATATATATATATATATATATATATATATATTGTACAAACATAAAATACTGGGCAGCTAATAAACCAAGTATAAAATTAATGTGAAAACTGGAAAAATTACACCCATATGCACATATAGACAAAAACATCACCCTCTACCAGTTAGTATCTCTGGCCTAGTTGAAAGATAATCCTGAGAGACTCATTGATATCAAACTCAAGGTTACATAATGGGAACCAGAAAGAACTTTTAACTAGACTCACTGGGAAGTGAGGGAAAAAGTAGATACAAAAATGCATAAAAATAATTTAAAATGATATATGCCCCTGAGGTGTTACATCAAGTGTACATAGAAAAAAAAATTCAAGCATTATCAATGAATGCATTCAGGTCTATATCAACATTCAATCCGAAGTGTGTGTAGCATTTAATCTTATGTATCCATGCCATCTCTAGCCATGAAATGCCATGCACCAAAGACCCACCCCTCCATTGGCAAATGTACCTATCAACCCCTAAAAAGATGGTTTTGGCAGGATCCTTGTTATGGACTTCCAAATAATGTCTGGTAACGGGGTGCTTGGGAAAGCCATTTAAAATATTTGTCACATATTCATTGAGCCTGACCCTTAGGGGGCATCTAGCCCTACCCACAGACTGTAGCCTACAGGGGAATTGGAGCAGGTAAACAACCCCCTCAGTAGAACATGTGATAAACGGCATGATTTCAATTTCAGCCAGAGTACTGGATGATCTGAAACTATGAGTTCTCCTATGTAGGGATCCACTCAATGAGCATATCCTGCACCTCCTGCACTGATAAAATCCTGTCAGATTATAAAAAAAAACACTTTCATGATAATAGGGGGGGTCGAGGATGTTAGGTGCCACCCTACCTCTAAGGGAGTGGGCACCTTTATAAATGACCTGTGGTTTTGTAGGAAGAAGAGTATTCAACGTCTGGTCATTGGTGAGAATATGCCAGTGCTTCCTAATAAGTTTCCCAACATTCCTGTGTTGAATAGAATAAGTGGTTATAAAAGGGACTGAAGGTGTTCTATCTCCGTTAGATATTCTTTCCTTAAGCAGGTCACTTTTTTTAATCAGTGGCACTTACTCCAGGGTGGTTTTTAGAGATGCGTCCGAATAGCCTTTCTCTATGAATCGTTTAGTTAGGACATAAGCCTGAAGGACAAACTCCCTATTATTAGAGCAATTCTGCTTCAGTCGTATGTACTGGCTTTTTGGCACTGACCTAAGCCAGGCCTCATGGTGGCAACTGTCTGTTGGGATATATGAATTGCGATCAGTGCTTTTGAAAAAGGTAGCAGTGGTAAACTGATTGTCCTTGACTCCAATTGTTAGATCTAGAAAATGAATTTCATTTTGACTGGCCTCATTATTAAGAACAATGCCTCTGGTATTGGCATTAAGTTCCCCAAAAAAGAGGTCCAATTCAGTTTTGCTACCATCCCATAGGAGGAGGATGTCGTCTATATACCTTGCCCACAGAACCACCTGCGGTCTCTGTTGGGCATAGATGACATCCTCCTCCCAAAGCGCCATAAAGAGGTTCTCCAAACTGGGGGCATATTTAGCCCCCATGGTGACCCCTCTATCCTGTCTGAAAACCTGGCCCCCGAACCAGAAATAACTCAGAGATGCAGCAAACTGGAGCAATTCCATAATATAGGAAATTTAAATATTAGAGAGGGGCATTGAGGCCATTATGTAGGCCTCAGGGACTTTTAACGGTGCCTAAATCAATGATATACTGAACGTATCATAAAATAATGTTTTATTAAACAATCTCATTAAAAGAAAACAGACATTAATCAAGAATAATATACAAAACAGAAAAAAAACGGGAAGGATGACCCTTTGATACAGAAGTTAATACCACTTTCTCAACATGTTTCGCTTGCATAAGCTTCTTCAGGAGATATATTTGTGATATTAGAATTAACTATGGAAAAATAAAGAAAATATATCTGTAAACAATACATATACATGTCTGCTTATATCTCATAAAGTCATAATATTTGAATATGTGCAATGTACAAAGAAAGAAAAATAGCAATAATAGATAGTATATATTAAATGGATCTACATATGTACAAACATCATATATTGAAGCATCACAGAGAAAAAAAAAAAAAAAAAACATATATGTATATAATCATCATTAGGCTCAAAAGAGCTTACCTGTAGAGAAAAATATATATAATTAAAAAGGGGGACTTGTGTAATGGCAAATACTTCCTCCTCAGCTCCCTCCTTACTATAGCGGCATGCAGAGAGGGATAAAATCCTTAGAGCATAACACTTCTTTGAAAAAAGAAGAAACATTTTTGAGAACAGTAAGTCCAAGTAAATAAGGTAATTTTCAATAGCATTGTATATAAGTATAAAAATCAATCAAAAAATACCTCTGAATAGAATCAATCGAAGATAAAAAAGCTACATCCAAAAGATGATAGATTGCAAAATTGCTGAAAAAATGTATAAAATGGTTCTTGTATTGCAGTGGAGTAGCAGTCACAGAGGGGGGCAGTATACGTCCATACACAGCTGGTGGATAAGCCGGACCTGGAGGTATTGCTGCAAACTCTCACAAAGAACCTGAGATAATAAAAGAATGTCTCTAAGTTTCATCTATACTGAAAATGCACAATAGTTCTAAAGAGCAGATAAACAAAAAAGTAAGGACTTACTGAATAGTCAAGATTTGTAGTAAAGGGAATAGCCGGTCAGGAGAATCCCTCAGCCCCGTGTGTCAAGCAGGAAGTGACAGAGGTTGGCGGGGAAACAGAAGCCCCGCTTTTAAACCTCTCCAGCGTGACAACGTCTGACTCATCGTCACACTGCGGACCAAAAAAGACACCTGCGCATGCGCACGTATCCGACTTCCATACAGAGGGCAGCGTAAGTGACGTTGGGTGCTAAACAGCAGGCCCGCGGCCATCTTAGAAGATCCTATGCCATGAGTTTGATAGTAAGAAGGCTCACAGGGCTCAAAAAGGAGAGAATCAAATTATACTTGGTCTATATGACGTCGGGTGCTAAACGGCGGGCCCGCGGCCATCTTAGAAGATCCTATGCCATGAGTTGATAGTAAGAAGGCTCACAGGGCTCAAAAAGAAAAGAATCAAATTATACTTGGTCTATATGATAGCACAGTTGAAGTCAATGGTCACAGATATGACGCGGCCGCAACAAAGCCATACCTGGGAGTCTTTTCATATATTTTTCACATTATGTTATTGCCCTGATCCTTTTCATTAACGGGGCCCAAAGATCCTATCAAAGATTGTATAATAAGTGCCATGTGTATGAGAAAATCGGAAACAAAAAGCCGCAGCACTTGGTGTCCAAAGATGGGCAACAAAGCTATCAAAACATTGATTGAGAATTGATTGGCTAAGTGCCCGGGGTGTCCGTACATGCCAAAAAATATAGAGGAAAGGAGACCAAGGACGAAGCATAAGCTCATACCACATTGCATTCAGTAACCGTAATTATAATGATCAAACAAGTTAATCCATCAATGGATACATAAATACTAATAAAAAAAAAAATAAAAAAAAAAAATTATTATAAAAAAGGTTTGTAACTCAAGGCATCATTTAAGCCGGGATGTTTCAAGGCATTAAGGGTAACAATCCATTTGGTTTCGCGCTGTAACAAGATTTTATCGTAATTACCCCCTCTTTCATTTGGGGGGACATGTTCCAAGGCGTAAAAATGCATCATCCGATCATTGAATTGGTGATGGAGGCCCATATGTCGACTTATAGGGGTCTCCATCTTTTTCTTACAAACTAAAGAGACATGGTCTCTAATCCGATGGAAAAAGGGGCGTTTGGTTTTACCCACATAATATGCATTGCATTCGCATATCATAATATAAACTACGCCTATGGATTGGCATGTAGCTAGGAACTTCGGGTTGTATGACTGACCATTGGGGAGGGTGATATTCCGAGATGCATAGATATACCTGCAAAAATCACATTTGTGGCAGGGTCTGGTACCTTTGTTTTTGGTAGACGTTGTGGGTGGTGGGGCATAATGACTATGGACCAAATGGTCTTTGATAGATCGGGAGCGACGAAAAGTGATCTCAGGGTAGTGTTTGAGATGTTTGGAAACCCTGGGGTCTCCCATCAACAAATACCAGTGCTTTTGCAGCAGTTCCCGCATTTGTCGATGTTGTCCAGAGAAGGTGGTGATCATTCTAAGGCCAGGGACTGGTTTTGATGTTGTAGGTCTGTAAATTAGTTGATTACGTTGGTTTCTTTTTGCTCTAAGATAGGCTCTTTTTAGACATTTGTTGCTGTAGCCCCTTGCCCTAAGGCGTTCTCTCAGTGCCCTGGCCTCGGATTCAAAATGAATATTCTCACTGCAATTTCTCCTTAATCTTAAATACTGTCCGTAGGGAACATTATTTATAAGTGGTTGGGGATGGGAGCTAGCAGCATGCAGGAGTGAATTTCCCGCTGATGCTTTGTGAAAGAGGGTAGTTCCAATGGTTCTATCTAGGTTGATGAAGAGAGTAACATCCAAAAAAGTTAAAGTAGTTTGGCTTGCTTCCATGGTGAAGGTTAAATCATAGGGATTAGTCTTCAGGCCCTCAAAAAAGCACGAAAGCTTTTTTTTTTTTTTTTATTAGTATTTATGTATCCATTGATGGATTAACTTGTTTGATCATTATAATTACGGTTACTGAATGTGGTATGAGCTTATGCTTCGTCCTTGGTCTCCTTTCCTCTATATTTTTTGGCATGTACGGACACCCCGGGCACTTAGCCAATCAATTCTCAATCAATGTTTTGATAGCTTCGTTGCCCATCTTTGGACACCAAGTGCTGCGGCTTTTTGTTTCCGATTTTCTCATACACATGGCACTTATTATACAATCTTTGATAGGATCTTTGGGCCCCGTTAATGAAAAGGATCAGGGCAATAACATAATGTGAAAAATATATGAAAAGACTCCCAGGTATGGCTTTGTTGCGGCCGCGTCATATCTGTGACCATTGACTTCAACTGTGCTATCATATAGACCAAGTATAATTTGATTCTTTTCTTTTTGAGCCCTGTGAGCCTTCTTACTATCAACTCATGGCATAGGATCTTCTAAGATGGCCGCGGGCCCGCCGTTTAGCACCCGACGTCATATAGACCAAGTATAATTTGATTCTCTCCTTTTTGAGCCCTGTGAGCCTTCTTACTATCAAACTCATGGCATAGGATCTTCTAAGATGGCCGCGGGCCTGCTGTTTAGCACCCAACGTCACTTACGCTGCCCTCTGTATGGAAGTCGGATACGTGCGCATGCGCAGGTGTCTTTTTTGGTCCGCAGCGTGACGATGAGTCAGACGTCGTCACGCTGGAGAGGTTTAAAAGCGGGGCTTCTGTTTCCCCGCCAACCTCTGTCACTTCCTGCTTGACACACGGGGCTGAGGGATTCTCCTGACCGGCTATTCCCTTTACTACAAATCTTGACTATTCAGTAAGTCCTTACTTTTTTGTTTATCTGCTCTTTAGAACTATTGTGCATTTTCAGTATAGATGAAACTTAGAGACATTCTTTTATTATCTCAGGTTCTTTGTGAGAGTTTGCAGCAATACCTCCAGGTCCGGCTTATCCACCAGCTGTGTATGGACGTATACTGCCCCCCTCTGTGACTGCTACTCCACTGCAATACAAGAACCATTTTATACATTTTTTCAGCAATTTTGCAATCTATCATCTTTTGGATGTAGCTTTTTTATCTTCGATTGATTCTATTCAGAGGTATTTTTGATTGATTTTTATACTTATATACAATGCTATTGAAAATTACCTTATTTACTTGGACTTACTGTTCTCAAAAATTTTTCTTCTTTTTTCAAAGAAGTGTTATGCTCTAAGGATTTTATCCCTCTCTGCATGCCGCTATAGTAAGGAGGGAGCTGAGGAGGAAGTATTTGCCATTACACAAGTCCCCCTTTTTAATTATATATATTTTTCTCTACAGGTAAGCTCTTTTGAGCCTAATGATGATTATATACATATATGTTTTTTTTTTTTTTTTTTTTCTCTGTGATGCTTCAATATATGATGTTTGTACATATGTAGATCCATTTAATATATACTATCTATTATTGCTATTTTTCTTTCTTTGTACATTGCACATATTCAAATATTATGACTTTATGAGATATAAGCAGACATGTATATGTATTGTTTACAGATATATTTTCTTTATTTTTCCATAGTTAATTCTAATATCACAAATATATCTCCTGAAGAAGCTTATGCAAGCGAAACATGTTGAGAAAGTGGTATTAACTTCTGTATCAAAGGGTCATCCTTCCCGTTTTTTTCTGTTTTGTATATTATTCTTGATTAATGTCTGTTTTCTTTTAATGAGATTGTTTAATAAAACATTATTTTATGATACGTTCAGTATATCATTGATTTAGGCACCGTTAAAAGTCCCTGAGGCCTACATAATGGCCTCAATGCCCCTCTCTAATATTTAAAGTAACTTTTTGGGATGTGGTGCCTCTGAATTTTCCTCTCATTCCGCAATTCTCCATTAAACTGAACGTTGAGGTGTTACCCACCTATTCACCCTTAGGAATTTGAGGAATTTCAAAATTGTATTCAAAATTGTATTAATTACCATATTGATTGATGTTCACTTAATGATTTAGATTTTCTATTTACAGTATTTTCTTTCATTTTGTTCATTCATTTTTTTTTTTTTTTTTATTTGTTTTCTCTTGGTTTTCATAATGGCCCACCACTGTGGTAACGCCTTTGAGGGATTTATGGATCAGATCCATAAATCCCAGAATGCCACTGGAGGTGGCCTATCTATGGACCGCTTTTTTCTTCGTCTCCAGCGAATGCTGGAGAAGAAGGCAAGAGTATATTGGAACAAATGGTATTTCTCGAAATATTTGGACGATCAAATTGCCCCTTGGGGTTTGAGGATCCAGATATTTCCTACTGTGAGCAAATTGGAATCATCTTTTAGATCTAATTGGGAGACCAATCTCCAATCATGCTCTATGAGAATGATGAAACTATTATTTGGTTACTATGATGAAGAATTGGCCTCCCTAGAAAAGGAAATAGAGAAATTATATGCAGAAAATAGCCTGATTGTTTCTAATGAGCTTTTCTCTAGTCGTGAGGGCACCCTCAAAACGCACATGGAGACTTATGTAGCCGAAATCTTAAAAACTAAGGAAAAGAAATTTCTAAGAGATAAGGTGTCATATGATAGCAATCAGGCGTATGTCTGGACTCAAACCAGAAAAAATAAGAGACAAAATGCTAATAGGCGAATCCTTAGAGATGTTCCCTCCGAAACTAACGATTCTGATACGTCTTCTGCTTCCTCCCTTTCTTCACAGGCACCAGTGATTTCCAAGAACTCTGGACCCTCCAGAACACGCACCGACGGCAATACTCATGCACCGATGGGGTCAAGTAAGCGACACCTAAACACAAATCGCACACCAATGCACACGAGAGCCACCACGGCCAAATCTAATATTGCACACGCACCGGCACATCGGGACACTCTTCCCAATACGCAAATGAGTACTTCACTATCTCCAACCTCAGCGATTTCTATTAATCACACTCACGATTCTAACCAGACGGATTTTCGTCCGGCTCCGATCTTCACACAACCGGTACACGAATCGAAAAAGATGACCACCACGGAGGGTCTCCAAAAACAGGCCAAAACTTCGAGATAATAAACTTGTCTTCTATTCCTCTTAGTGCTGATCAGCTCTCTGTTTTGGAATTGGGATTGACCTTCTGTCCGACACAGAGAATTGAACACTTTGAATTGATCAAAGATCTTAATTTATTTGCTCGCAAACTTATGCTTCGTATCATTTTTGACAAATCTGAACAATCCAATACAACACAACCCCAACCCACAGTGGAAAACATCACATTGAATGAAATCAAGGCAATGGAAGAGCTCATGGAGCTTTGGGACGAGGGCCATATAGACGAGACTGACCTTTTGGAGGCCCAGACTCTTGATCAGGATGGTTTTCCTGACCGGGGGTCCAGTGCTTCCTATCCAGCTGTGCCATTTACTCCTAAGGAGTACAAACCAAAATCTAAAACCTTTCCCACACCACAAGGCAATCCGAACGTGTGGGCTTTTGTCCATCAGGTTACTGAGGACATTGGCAGGACCAAATGGAAGGGTTTAAAACAATCAAACCTCACCAACCAACAAAAACTGGCTTTAAAGTCACTGCAGTTGGACTCCCGTCTGGTGGTTAAACCATCAGATAAAGGAGGCAATCTAGTAGTGATGACAACTGAACAATATGAATCCATGATCTTGCGTCTCTTGCAAAATCGAGACTGGTATAGGAAAGTCTCAGAGACGCATGTTACCAACATGACCATATGCTATAGAAAGCTGATTGGGACCGCATACAATAGGACCCTAATCACAAAATCAACATGGGAGTTTCTCAACGTGCCCTGTCCTCGGATTCCCACACTGTATGCTCTCCCCAAGGTTCACAAGGATTTAAACAACCCCCCTGGCAGACCGATTGTGTCCGGAAACGGGTCCCTTACGGAAAATGCCAGTCAACTAATAGATGAATTTCTTAGACCACATGTGGAGGGTTTGACATCCTATTTACAAGACACCAGTGAACTTCTCAGAGTTCTGGATGGTTTGACTATTCCAGAGGGAGCGTGGCTTGTGGCCTTGGATGTGGAGGCCCTCTACAACTCCATCCCCCACGATTTGGGGGTGGCAGTTGTGGAGGGCTTCATTTCTAGAGACGGAGATGTCCCTGACACCTACAGGGGCTTCATCTTGGACCTCCTGAGTTTTATCCTCAGGAACAACATTTTTCTGTTTGCTCGCTCCCACTACCTCCAGGTGCAGGGGGTCGCTATGGGGACCAGATGTGCCCCCACCTATGCGAACCTGTACCTGGGGGAGTGGGAGCAGAATCTTCTCTACGGGGAAGACTTTCAAAATTTGACGAAAAACATATCAATGTGGAAACGATATATTGATGATGTTTTCCTAATTTGGACTGGCAGTAGAGAAGAGCTTTCGTGCTTTTTTGAGGGCCTGAAGACTAATCCCTATAATTTAACCTTCACCATGGAAGCAAGCCAAACTACTTTAACTTTTTTGGATGTTACTCTCTTCATCAACCTAGATAGAACCATTGGAACTACCCTCTTTCGCAAAGCATCAGCGGGAAATTCACTCCTGCATGCTGCTAGCTCCCATCCCCAACCACTTATAAATAATGTTCCCTACGGACAGTATTTAAGATTAAGGAGAAATTGCAGTGAGAATATTCATTTTGAATCCGAGGCCAGGGCACTGAGAGAACGCCTTAGGGCAAGGGGCTACAGCAACAAATGTCTAAAAAGAGCCTATCTTAGAGCAAAAAGAAACCAACGTAATCAACTAATTTACAGACCTACAAAATCAAAACCAGTCCCTGGCCTTAGAATGATCACCACCTTCTCTGGACAACATCGACAAATGCGGGAACTGCTGCAAAAGCACTGGTATTTGTTGATGGGAGACCCCAGGGTATCCAAACATCTCAAACACTACCCTGAGATCACTTTTCGTCGCTCCCGATCTATCAAAGACCATTTGGTCCATAGTCATTATGCCCCACCACCCACAACGTCTACCAAAAACAAAGGTACCAGACCCTGCCACAAATGTGATTTTTGCAGGTATATCTATGCATCTCGGAATATCACCCTCCCCAATGGTCAGTCATACAACCCGAAGTTCCTAGCTACATGCCAATCCATAGGCGTAGTTTATATTATGATATGCGAATGCAATGCATATTATGTGGGTAAAACCAAACGCCCCTTTTTCCATCGGATTAGAGACCATGTCTCTTTAGTTTGTAAGAAAAAGATGGAGACCCCTATAAGTCGACATATGGGCCTCCATCACCAATTCAATGATCGGATGATGCATTTTTACGCCTTGGAACATGTCCCCCCAAATGAAAGAGGGGGTAATTACGATAAAATCTTGTTACAGCGCGAAACCAAATGGATTGTTACCCTTAATGCCTTGAAACATCCCGGCTTAAATGATGCCTTGAGTTACAAACCTTTTTTATAATAACTTTTTTTTTTTTTTTTTATTAGTATTTATGTATCCATTGATGGATTAACTTGTTTGATCATTATAATTACGGTTACTGAATGCAATGTGGTATGAGCTTATGCTTCGTCCTTGGTCTCCTTTCCTCTATATTTTTTGGCATGTACGGACACCCCGGGCACTTAGCCAATCAATTCTCAATCAATGTTTTGATAGCTTCGTTGCCCATCTTTGGACACCAAGTGCTGCGGCTTTTTGTTTCCGATTTTCTCATACACATGGCACTTATTATACAATCTTTGATAGGATCTTTGGGCCCCGTTAATGAAAAGGATCAGGGCAATAACATAATGTGAAAAATATATGAAAAGACTCCCAGGTATGGCTTTGTTGCGGCCGCGTCATATCTGTGACCATTGACTTCAACTGTGCTATCATATAGACCAAGTATAATTTGATTCTTTTCTTTTTGAGCCCTGTGAGCCTTCTTACTATCAACTCATGGCATAGGATCTTCTAAGATGGCCGCGGGCCCGCCGTTTAGCACCCGACGTCATATAGACCAAGTATAATTTGATTCTCTCCTTTTTGAGCCCTGTGAGCCTTCTTACTATCAAACTCATGGCATAGGATCTTCTAAGATGGCCGCGGGCCTGCTGTTTAGCACCCAACGTCACTTACGCTGCCCTCTGTATGGAAGTCGGATACGTGCGCATGCGCAGGTGTCTTTTTTGGTCCGCAGCGTGACGATGAGTCAGACGTCGTCACGCTGGAGAGGTTTAAAAGCGGGGCTTCTGTTTCCCCGCCAACCTCTGTCACATCCTGCTTGACACACGGGGCTGAGGGATTCTCCTGACCGGCTATTCCCTTTACTACAAATCTTGACTATTCAGTAAGTCCTTACTTTTTTGTTTATCTGCTCTTTAGAACTATTGTGCATTTTCAGTATAGATGAAACTTAGAGACATTCTTTTATTATCTCAGGTTCTTTGTGAGAGTTTGCAGCAATACCTCCAGGTCCGGCTTATCCACCAGCTGTGTATGGACGTATACTGCCCCCCTCTGTGACTGCTACTCCACTGCAATACAAGAACCATTTTATACATTTTTTCAGCAATTTTGCAATCTATCATCTTTTGGATGTAGCTTTTTTATCTTCGATTGATTCTATTCAGAGGTATTTTTTGATTGATTTTTATACTTATATACAATGCTATTGAAAATTACCTTATTTACTTGGACTTACTGTTCTCAAAAATTTTTCTTCTTTTTTCAAAGAAGTGTTATGCTCTAAGGATTTTATCCCTCTCTGCATGCCGCTATAGTAAGGAGTGAGCTGAGGAGGAAGTATTTGCCATTACACAAGTCCCCCTTTTTAGTTATATATATTTTTCTCTACAGGTAAGCTCTTTTGAGCCTAATGATGATTATATACATATATGTTTTATTTTATTTATTTTTTTTTTTTTCTCTGTGATGCTTCAATATATGATGTTTGTACATATGTAGATCCATTTAATATATACTATCTATTATTGCTATTTTTCTTTCTTTGTACATTGCACATATTCAAATATTATGACTTTATGAGATATAAGCAGACATGTATATGTATTGTTTACAGATATATTTTCTTTATTTTTCCATAGTTAATTCTAATATCACAAATATATCTCCTGAAGAAGCTTATGCAAGCGAAACATGTTGAGAAAGTGGTATTAACTTCTGTATCAAAGGGTCATCCTTCCCGTTTTTTTCTGTTTTGTATATTATTCTTGATTAATGTCTGTTTTCTTTTAATGAGATTGTTTAATAAAACATTATTTTATGATACGTTCAGTATATCATTGATTTAGGCACCGTTAAAAGTCCCTGAGGCCTACATAATGGCCTCAATGCCCCTCTCTAATATTTAAAGTAACTTTTTGGGATGTGGTGCCTCTGAATTTTCCTCTCATTCCGCAATTCTCCTTTAATATAGGAAATTTGTTCATCGAACAAAGCAGAATCCCACCTTAGGAAATACTCAACCGCAAAAAGTCCTAAGTCATGTGGTATCACAGTGTAGAGGGACATAACATCGGCTGTCACCATCCACATACCAGGCCTTGGGACATCTTCATTAAGCAGATTAATCACATGGCGTGAATCCTTTACATGTGAAGGCAATGGCTGAAGGTAAAAATCTATGTACCTGAAAGATAGGACCTTATCAACAGATTTTCGACATTCAGGGCTCTCAAATGCTTCCCTATTCAACCCCCCTGGGGCTCTAGCCCCCTCTCTGAAAGTTTTCAGGTATGTAGTACTTAGAGACTTGGACCAAATGCCTATTAAAAGGGTCAAATCAAATAGGGATATGGTGGCTGGTCTTAACTCCCTATGTGAAAACAAGGGGTTGGTTATTAGACCGGCAGATAAGGGAGGTGGGATTATAATCCTCAATAAAAAGGATTACCTTGCTAAAATGCATAGAAAATTAGGTGATACTGATACTTACACCCTGCTTAGGTCAGATCCTAATGTTGTGTATCAAAAGGAATTAGAAGTTCTAGTCCAGAGAGGTTTTGAACAGGGTGTTTTAAATAAGAAAGAAAAATTGTACTTGGTGCCCAAAGCACCTAGTACACCGGTAATTTATTACTTACCTAAAATTCACAAACACCCTACCTGTCCCCGGAACATCCCATTGTGAGTGGTATTGATTCCATCATGTCCCGGGTGGGCAGTTACATAGATTTTTACCTTCAGCCATTAGTTATGAAGATGCCTTCACATGTAAAGGATTCACGCCATGTGATTAATCTGCTGGCTGAACATGTCTCAAGGCCTGGTATGTGGATGGTGACAGCTGATGTTACGTCCCTCTACACTGTGTTACCACACGACTTAGGACTTTTTGCAGTTGAGTATTTCCTAAGGCAGGATTCTGCTTTGTTCGATGAACAAATTTCCTATATTATGGAATTGCTCCAGTTTGCTGCATCTCGGAGTTATTTCTGGTTCGGGGGCCAGTTTTTCAGACAGGATAGAGGGGTCGCCATGGGGGCTAAATATGCCCCTAGTTTGGCAAACCTCTTTATGGCGCTTTGGGAGGAGGATGTCATCTATGCCCAACAGAGACCACAGGTGTTCTGTGGGCTAGGTATATAGATGACATCCTCCTCCTATGGGATGGTAGCAAAGCTGAATTGGATCTCTTTTTTGGGGAACTTAATACCATTACCAGAGGCATTGTTCTCAATTATGAGGCCAGTCAAAATGAAATTCATTTTCTAGATCTGACAATTGGAGTCAATCAGTTTACCACTGCTACCTTTTTCAAAAGCATTGATCGCAATTCATATATCCCAACAGATAGTTGCCACCATGAGGCCTGGCTTAGGTCAGTGCCGAAAAGCCAGTACATACGACTGAAGCGGAATTGCTCCGATAATAGGGAGTTTCTCCTTCAGGCTGATGTCCTAACTAAACGATTCATAAAGGAAGGCTATTCAGACGCATCTTTAAAAACCACCCTGGAGAAAGTGTCACTGATTAATAGAAGTGACCTGCTTAAGGAAAGAATATCTAACAGAGATAGAACACCTTCAGTCCCTTTTATAACCACTTATTCCATTCAACACAGGAATGTTGGGAAATGTATTAGGAAGCACTGGCATATTCTCACCAATGACCAGACGTTGAATACTGTTCTTCCTACAAAACCACAGGTCATTTATAAAGGTGCCCCCTCCCTTAGAGGTAGGGTGGCACCTAACATCCTCGACCCCCTATTATCAGGAAAGGGTTTTTTGACAATCTGACAGGATTTTATCAGTGCAGGAGGTGCAGGATATACTAATTGATGCCTACATAGGAGAATTCATAGTTTCAGATCATCCAGTACCCTGGCTGAGTTTGAAATCAAGCCGTTTATCACATAATCTACTGAGGGGGTTGTTTACCTGCTCCAATGCCCCTGTGGGCTACAGTATGTGGGTAGGGCTAGACGCCCCCTAAGGGTCAGGCTCAATGAACATGTGACAAATATTTTAAATGGCTTTCCCAAGCACCCCGTTACCAGACATTATTTGGAAGTCCATAACAAGGATCCTGCCAAAACCATCTTTTTAGGGATTGATAGGTACATTTGCCAATGGAGGTGTGGGTCTTTGGTGCGTGGCATTTCACGGCTAGAGATGGCATGGATACTTAAAATTAAATGCTACACACCCTTCGGGTTGAATGTTGCCATAGACCTGAATGCATTCATTGATAATGCTTGAGTTTTGTTTTTCTATGTACACTTGATGTGACACCTCAGGGGCATATATCATTTTAAATAATTTTTATGCATTTTTGTATCTACTTTTTCCCCCACTTCCCAGTGAGTCTAGTTAAAAGTTCTTTCTGGTTCTCATTATGTAACCTTGAGTTTGATATCAATGAGTCTCTCAGGATTATCTTTCAACTAGGCCCGGGATACTCGCTGGTAGCGAGTGATGTTTTTGTCTATATGTGAATATGGGTGTAATTTTTCCAGTTTTCACATTAATTTTATACTTGGTTTATTAGCTGTCCTGTATTTTATATTTGTATATTTTTTATATATATAGATATGAATTAATATGTATTTTTGTACATTTAGCACCTATATACGTATACAATTAAGATCTTGTGTGGCTATTTCATGTTATATATACATACAATCATGATTCAGTGTTTTTTTACAGACACCAGTGGTTATTTGTAATTTATTTTTGAGCGTTATATTTTATGTCCCCACTAGATGGCGGAGTGTGGCTTGCACTCAACCGTCTATTCATTTAGGTTCATATGTCAACATATGGCTGGATGTATCAGCATGTTGTCTGATTCATATGGGTTTATCATTTTTGCTCGGGTCCTCTAATTACAATATAATTTTACATTTTATATCTGGATTATTTTATGGTGTTTATTTTTTTATTATAACCTCGTGATTGAGGTAATACGGTTTCCCGACACTGAGGAGTCACAACGAGGCGTGGTTACTTACACATGTATTTAAATGCAATGAGTCAGTGCGTCACCCATTCCCCAGACCACGTCAGTTGTAGACGAAACGTACGCCTGGAGGTTGATGCACTGACGTCATCGTGACCCGGATGTGAGCGGGTGTATGCAAGCCGGCCGGCAAACTGTTTTTAATGGATGCCTTTTTACTGCTTAATTCCTGTAAGTGCAATCTTTTTTTATTTAATAAATTTGTTATACGGATTCACACTATGGTTGTCTTCCTTCTATCCCCATGAGCCAGTGATTGGTGTGTGCTCTGTATACCTGCAGAACTTCTGGCTTACCCTTGATGCTGACTACAGAGAAGTGACGCTGTTGGTTTGGTGTCTGGATGTCCGATTTTCTTACAGGCTTATCAAGCTTGTCTTCTGGTAAGCGCGACATTCATGTGGTGGTGGATCACTATAGGTAGTGTTTATTCTTTCTAAGTTTCTACACAATCTTCACATGGATTGATTGGATTTCCTTTTGTTTGGACTATTTTAACTTTATTGATTTCTGGTCACAAATTGTTATACATTATACACAGTTTTTCACGAGGTTGTTCTTTCACGAGTAGCCTTGGCTTTATTTATTTTTTTGCGCAGCTTTTTTCTTCTTCTTAATAAATTATGAGTTGATCTTCATTTTTACAACTTTGCCACTCTGCTCTCTTGTAGATTGACTTTGATGAGGGAAGTTTGCCCTGATAGCCACACATCTTTTATAAACTCCTGATTGAATAATTGACAAATACTACCCCCACCTATTTCCATATAAATTTAGACTACTTTTATGAGGCTTGGGTTGGCACAGGCAATTATTATCTCAAAATTTTGCTTTATCATATCAATCACTTCAGATACATTAGGTGATAAATTTGATTTACATCTTCTAGTAATCAGCATCCTAGCAGCTAGCAAAATGTGAGTGACAATTCTGGGGCAATCGGAGGGGAATAGATCTATACCTAAGTTAAGAATCGCCAGAGCTGGAGAGGGTGAGGTGATGATCCCAGTGATCTCAGAAATTATGCAGAATACCTTGTTGCAGAAACTGGTTAGATGTTTACGTCCAGAAGATGTGTATGAGCTGTCCCACCATTCTGCATCCTCTCCAGCATAATAGGGACTGTGAAACAAGGTACTTAGACATTCTATATGGGGTAAGATACCATCTTAGGGCAATTTTGTGTGACATTTCCCAATGATTGGCACATTTAGAGGCCCTGTAGATAGCTTTGAAAGCTGATTGCCATTGATAAGTGGTGAAGGACTTCTCTAGGTCTGCTTCCCATTTCAAGTATGGAGTGGATTTGTGGAATATAAGTTTACTTTGTAGGAGGTTATAAAATAGGGATATTCCTTTAACAGAGGGTGGCAAATTTAGAAAATATTGCCAACCTTGTTTGTTTTTTTTCTTTTTTTCTTTTTTTTTT
Source organism: Lithobates septentrionalis (assembly GCA_037952835.1). Taxonomy (NCBI): domain Eukaryota; kingdom Metazoa; phylum Chordata; class Amphibia; order Anura; family Ranidae; genus Lithobates; species Lithobates septentrionalis. Next base: position 2,343,722 of record JBBDGP010001607.1, on the reverse strand, counting down.
CTTTTTTTTACCACTTCAGTGTTTTCTTTTGAGAGACCCTTTTCAACTTGACGTTCAAAACTCGTCCCTTCTCAAGTTCACATCATTGTGGCTTCTTTTCAAGAAAGAATAAACAAACAAGAGCTAGAGACACTGAAGTTCCCTTCTTTAATAATAACCATATAAAAAATGTTCCCGTCCAACCCCACCCACCTATTTCCCGCCCTTTCTAATCCCCCCCCCCGCCTTACTCTCAGTGTTTTTCCTCTTATCTCTAATATCTCCTTCTTTCTTTCCTTTTCCCTTTTCCTCCTTCCTCCCCTTCCTTCCTTCCTTTTAATGTTTAACCGGTTCAATACCGGGCCTTTTCACCCCCTTCCTTCCCAGACCAATTTTTAGTTTTCAGTGCTGTCACAATTTAAATGACAATTGCGCAGTCGTGCAACGTTGTACCCAAACAAAATCGACGTCCTTTTTTCCCCACAAATAGAGCTTTCTTTTGGTGGTATTTGATCACCTCTGCGGTTTTTATTTTTTGCGCTATAAACAAAAGAAGAGCGTCAATTTTGAAAAAAACACAATATTTTTTACTTTTTGCTATAATAAATATCCCAATTTTTAAAAAAAACAAACAAATTTTTTCCTCAATTTCGGCCGATACGTATTCTTCTACATATTTTTGGTAATAAAAATCGCAATAAGCGTATATTGATTGGTTTGCGCAAAAGTTATAGCGTCTATAAAATACGGGGTAGATTTATGGCATTTTTTAGAAAAAAAAATATATATATTTTTTTTACTAATAATAGCGGCGATCGTGATTTTTTTTTGTGACTGCGACATTATGGCGGACACATCGGACACTTTTGACACATTTTTGGGACCATTCACATTTATACAGCGATCAATGCTATAAAATTGCATTGATTACTGTGTAAATGTGACAGGCAGTGAAGGGGTTAACCACTAGGGGGCGGGGAGGGGTTAAATGTGTTTCCTAGGGAATGCTTCTAACTGTAGGGGGTGGGTACGTACAAGGGGAGGAGACCGATCAGTGTTCCGCTGTTCTGGGAACACAGATCGCTCTCCTCTGAGCTGATAGGACGTGGATCTGTGTGTTTACACACACAGATCCACGGTCCGGCCCAGTTAATGGGCAATCGCGGGTGCCCGGCGGACATCGCAGCAGCCGGGCACACACACTGTCTTGTCCTTCCCGGTCTGTCAGGAACTCATATGCCCCGTACACACGGTCGGATTTTCCGATGGAAAATGTCCGATTGGAGCGTGTTGTCGGAAATTCCGACCGTGTGTGGGCTCCATCGGACATTTTCCATCGGATTTTCCGACACACAATGTTTGAGAGCAGGATTTAAAATTTTCCGACAACAAAATCCGTTGTCGGAAATTCCGATCGTGTGTACACAAATGCGACGGACAAAGTGCCACGCATGCTCAGAATAAATAAAGAGATGAAAGCTATTGGCCACTGCCCCGTTTATAGTCCCGACGTACGTGTTTTACGTCACCGCGTTTAGAACGATCGGATTTTCCGACAACTTTGTGTGACCGTGTGTATGCAAGAGAAGTTTGAGCCAACATCCGTCGGAAAAAATCCTAGGATTTTGTTGTCGGAATGTCCGAACAAAGTCCGACCGTGTGTACGGGGCAATAGACTTTCGAGATGCCTCCCTTCAATGGCGTTGATGTCATACAGAGCTTTTCCAACCGGTTTAATCTTTCTCCATCTCTAAACGCGTGCGGTGATGTATTTATTAAATGATTTAATTGAAAGTATTCCCATTCTTGTAGTTTCCCACCGAATCTGATCTCCAATTTTTGTGCAGATTCCAGCTTCCATCTCCTTATAATATCTTTAATTAGTGGATTTTTTATTTTAAGTCTTCGAAAAATATCTTCACCCGTTGTGCAAAAATTTGTTCCCGTAAGGGGCGTCAATGGTGAATTGTGTGTCCATTTTTGTTTCCAATGTAGTGCGTCCCAAATTCTAAATACGTTTTTTTGTCACCTCGTGTGTGTTGGGGTCTAATGTTCTATATTTGTTTATTATCCAAATATTTTTGTGAAGCGTGGTTTTACTTAAAGTGTTTTCAATTCCTATCCATTTTTTTTTGCCCATTCTATCATACGTGCTAAGATGACAGCTTTATAGTACCTTGAAATATCTGGTGCTGTTAATCCCCCGTGTTGTCTTTTCCTAGAAATTAGTGCCAATTTTAATCTTGTTTTTTTGTTTCGCCATATAAATGTTGTTATTATTTTTTGTATGGTTTTGAAAAAGCTCTGTGGAACCTTTATTGGTAACATTTGGAATTTGTATAGTATCTTTGGTAGTATTGCCATTTGATCATGTTAACTCTACCGATCCACGATAATGTTTGTATGTTTACCTTCTTAGCTTCTGCCTTAATCTCATTTAAAAGTGGGATGTAATTTGCAGGGTAGATTTTCTCGGGTGATACTGTTAATTTAATTCCTAGGTAGGGAAGCTCCCCCTTTACCCACGTAAATAGAAATTCTTTTTGAAGGGCCAGGATCTCTTTTTTTCTTACTTTCAGGTTCAATATTTCTGTTTTAACAGAATTTATTTTGAAGTTTGAGAGTTCTCCGTATTTGTCGATTTCTTTCAAGAGATTTAACCACTTGCCGACCGCCTCACGCCTATATACGTGAGCAGAGCGGCACGGGCAGGCAAAATCACGTACCTGAAACGTGATTGCCTTCCCGCGGGTGGGGGGTCCGATCGGACCCCCCCCGGTGCCAGCTGCGGTCGGCATTTGGTTGGAAGCGATGGGAGACGAGGGGGAGGCCATCCGATCGTGGCCCCCCCCTCGCGATCGCTCCCAGCCAATGACAAACATCCCCTGCCTCTGTATAGTACACAGAGGCAGAGGATGTGATGTCATCTCTCCTCGGCTCGGGAGTTTCCGTTCCAGCGCCGAGGGGAGATGACATGTAAGTGCACCAACACTCACATACAACACAGTAGAACATGCCAGGCATACCTTACACCCCCGATCCCCCCCCGATCGCCCCCCGATCCCCCCCCAATCACCCCCCCCCCTGTCACAAACTGACACCAAGCAGGTTTTTTTTTTTTTTGTTTTTTTTTTCCTGATTACTGCATAGTGTCAGTTTGTGACAGTTAGCAGTGTTAGGGTAGTGACTGTTACCCCCCTGTAGGTCTAGGGTACCCCCCTTACCCCCCCTAATAAAGTTTTAACCCCTTGATCACCCCCCGTCACCAGTGTCGCTAAGCGATCATTTTTCTGATCGCTGTATTAGTGTCGCTGGTGACGCTAGTTAGGGACGTAAATATTTAGGTTCGCCGTCAGCGTTTTATAGCGACAGGGACCCCCATATACTATCTAATAAATGTTTTAACCCCTTGATTGCCCCCTAGTTAACCCTTTCACCACTGATCACCGTATAACCGTTACGGGTGACGCTGGTTAGTTTGTTTATTTTTTATAGTGTCAGGGCACCCGCCGTTTATTACCAAATAAAAGTTTAGCCCCCTGTAGGTCTAGGGTACCCCCCTTACCCCCCCTAATAAAGTTTTAACCCCTTGATTACCCCCTGTCGCCAGTGTCGCTAAGCGATCATTTTTCTGATCGCTGTATTAGTGTCGCTGGTGACGCTAGTTAGGGACGTAAATATTTAGGTTCGCCGTCAGTGTTTTATAGCGACAGGGACCCCCATATACTATCTAATAAATGTTTTAACCCCTTGATGGCCCCCTAGTTAACCCTTTTACCACTGATCACCGTATAACCGTTACGGGTGACGCTGGTTAGTTTGTTTATTTTTTATAGTGTCAGGGCACCCGCCGTTTATTACCGAAAAAAGGTTTAGCCCCCTGATCGCCCGGCGGTGATATGCGTCACCCTAGGCAGCGTCAGATTAGCACCAGTACCGCGAACACCCATGCACGCACCGTACACGCACCGTACACCTCCCTTAGTGGTATAGTATCTGAACGCATCAATATCTGATCCGATCAGATCTATACTGGCGTCCCCAGCAGTTTAGGGTTCCCAAAAACGCAGTGTTAGCGGGATCAGCCCAGATACCTGCTAGCACCTGCGTTTTGCCCCTCCGCCCGGCCCAGCCCAGTCCAGCCCACCCAAGTGCAGTATCGATCGATCACTGTCACTTTTTTTGTAGCGTTTTGGTGAACTGGCAAGCACCAGCGGCCTAGTACACCCCGGTCGTAGTCAAACCAGCACTGCAGTAACACTTGGTGACGTGGCGAGTCCCATAAGTGCAGTTCAAGCTGGTGAGGTGGCAAGCACAAGTAGTGTCCCGCTGCCACCAAAAAGACAAACACAGGCCCGTCGTGCCCATAGTGCCCTTCCTGCTGCATTCGCCAATCCTAATTGGGAACCCACCGCTTCTGCAGCGCCCGTACTTCCCCCATTCACATCCCCAACCAAATGCAGTCGGCTGCATGAGAGGCATTTATATATCCTCCCAAGTACCCCTACCCAACGAACCCCCCCAAAAAAGATGTTGTGTCTGCAGCTAGCGCGGATATAGGCGTGACACTCACTATTATTGTCCCTCCTGTCCTGACAATCCTGGTCTTTGCATTGGTGAATGTTTTGAACGCTACCATTCACTAGTTGAGTATTAGCGTAGGGTACAGCATTGCACAGACTAGGCGCACTTTCACAGGATCTCCCAAGATGCCATCGCATTTTGAGAGACCCGAACCTGGAAGCGGTTACAGTTATAAAAGTTACAGTTACAAAAAAAAAGTGTAAAAAAAAAAAAAAACACAAACAAAAATAAAAAAAAATAGTTGTCGTTTTATTGTTCTCTCTCTCTATTCTCTCTCTCTATTGTTCTGCTCTTTTTTACTGTATTCTATTCTGCAATGTTTTATTGTTATTATGTTTTATCATGTTTGCTTTTCAGGTATGCAATTTTTTATACTTTACCGTTTACTGTGCTTTATTGTTAACCATTTTTATGTCTTCAGGTACGCCATTCACGACTTTGAGTGGTTATACCAGAATGATGCCTGCAGGTTTAGGTATCATCTTGGTATCATTCTTTTTAGCCAGCGGTCGGCTTTCATGTAAAAGCAATCCTAGTGGCTAATTAGCCTCTAGACTGCTTTTACAAGCAGTGGGAGGGAATGCCCCCCCCCCCCACCGTCTTCCGTGTTTTTCTCTGACTCTCCTGTCTCAACAGGGAACCTGAGAATGCAGCCGGTGATTCAGCCAGCTGACCATAGAGCTGATCAGAGACCAGAGTGGCTCCAAACATCTCTATGGCCTAAGAAACCGGAAGCTACGAGCATTTTATGACTTAGATTTCGCCGGATGTAAATAGCGCCATTGGGAAATTGGGGAAGCATTTTATCACACCGATCTTGGTGTGGTCAGATGCTTTGAGGGCAGAGGAGAGATCTAGGGTCTAATAGACCCCAATTTTTTCAAAAAAGAGTACCTGTCACTACCTATTGCTATCATAGGGGATATTTACATTCCCTGAGATAACAATAAAAATGATTTAAAAAAAAAAATGAAAGGAACAGTTTAAAAATAAGATAAAAAAGCAAAAAAATAATAAAGAAAAAAAAATATAAATAAAAAGCACCCCTGTCCCCCCTGCTCTCGCGCTAAGGCGAACGCAAGCGGCGGTCTGGCGTAAAATGTAAACAGCAATTGCACCATGCATGTGAGGTATCACCGCGAAGGTCAGATCGAGGGCAGTAATTTTAGCAGTAGACCTCCTCTGTAAATCTAAAGTGGTAACCTGTAAAGGCTTTTAAAGGCTTTTAAAAATGTATTAATTTTGTTGCCACTGCACGTTTGTGCGCAATTTTAAAGCATGTCATGTTTGGTATCCATGTACTCGGCCTAAGATCATCTTTTTTTATTTCATCAAACATTTGGGCAATATAGTGTGTTTTAGTGCATTAAAATTTAAAAAAGTGTGTTTTTTCTCCAAAAAATGCGTTTGAAAATCGCTGCGCAAATACTGTGTGAAAAAAAAAAAATGAAACACCCACCATTTTAATCTGTAGGGCATTTGCTTTAAAATAATATATAATGTTTGGGGGTTCAAAGTAATTTTCTTGCAAAAAAAAATAATTTTTTCATGTAATCAAAAAGTGTCAGAAAGGGCTTTGTCTTCAAGTGGTTAGAAGAGTGGGTGATGTGTGACATAAGCTTCTAAATGTTGTGCATAAAATGCCAGGACAGTTCAAACCCCCCCCCAAATGACCCCATTTTGGAAAGTAGACACCCCAAGCTATTTGCTGAGAGGCATGTCGAGTCCATGGAATATTTTATATTGTGACACAAGTAGCGGGAAAGAGACAAATTTTTTTTTTTTTTTTTTTTGCACAAAGTTGTCACTAAATGTTATATTGCTCAAACATGCCATGGGAATATGTGAAATTACACCCCAAAATAAATTCTGTTGCTTCTCCTGAGTACGGGGATACCACATGTGTGGGACTTTTTGGGAGCCTAGCCGCGCACGGGACCCCGAAAACCAAGCACTGCCTTCAGGCTTTCTAAGGCCGTAAATTTTTGATTTCACTCTTCACTGCCTATCACAGTTTCGGAGGCCATGGAATGCCCAGGTGGCATAAACCCCCCCCAAATGACCCCATTTTGGAAAGTAGACACCCCAAGCTATTTGCTGAGAGGTATAGTGAGTATTTTGCAGACCTCACTTTTTGTCACAAAGTTTTGAAAATTGAAAAAAGAAAAAAAAAATTTTTTTTTCTGGTCTTTCTTCATTTTCAAAAACAAATGAGAGCTGCAAAATACTCACCATGCCTCTCAGCAAATAGCTTGGGGTGTCTACTTTCCAAAATGGGGTCATTTGGGGGGGGTTTGTGCCATCTTGGCATTTTATGGCCTTCAAAACTGTGATAGGTAGTGAGGAGTAAAATCAAAAATGTATGCCCTTAGAAATCCTGAAGGTGGTGCTGGGTTTTCGGGGCCCCGTATGCGGCTAGGCTCCCAAAAAGTGCCACACATGTGGTATCCCCGTACTCAGGAGAAGCAGCTGAATGTATTTTGGGGTGCAATTCCACATATGCCCATGGCCTGTGTGAGCAATATATCATTTAGTGACAACTTTTTGTAAATTTTTTTTTTTTTTTTTTTTTAGTCATTATTCAATCACTTGGGACAAAAAAAAAAAAATATTCAATGGGTTCAACATGCCTCTCAGCAATTTCCTTGGGGTGTCTACTTTCCAAAATGGGGTCATTTGGGGGGGTTTTGTACTGCCCTGCCATTTTAGCACCTCAAGAAATGACATAGGCAGTCATAAACTAAAAGCTGTGTAAATTCCAGAAAATGTACCCTAGTTTGTAGACGCTATAACTTTTGCGCAAACCAATAAATATACGCTTATTGACATTTTTTTTACCAAAGACATGTGGCCGAATACATTTTGGCCTAAATGTATGACTAAAATTTAGTTTATTGGATTTTTTTTATAACAAAAAGTAGAAAATATCATTTTTTTTCAAAATTTTCAGTCTTTTTCCGTTTATAGCGCAAAAAATAAAAACGGCAGAGGTGATCAAATACCATCAAAAGAAAGCTCTATTTGTGGGAAGAAAAGGACGCAAATTTCGTTTGGGTAGAGCATTGCATGACCGCGCAATTAGCAGTTAAAGCGACGCAGTGCCGAATTGTAAAAAGTGCTCTGGTCAGGAAGGGGGTAAATCCTTCCGGGGCTGAAGTGGTTAAGAGAGTCTCTCTGGGCTTAGTCACGTACACAAGGATATCGTCGGCATATGCCGCAACCTTATGCTCTTTTCCCCCTACTCTCACCCCTTCTATCCCTTGGTTATTTCGCAGAGTTCCGAGAAAAGGCTCCAAAGATAATACATATAGAAGGGGCGAGAGCGGGCATCCTTGCTGTGTTCTGTTAAGCATTTGAAATACTGGTGACATCTTGCCATTTACTTTTACACAAGCCGTAGGTCCTCTGTAAAGATTTGTGATCTACTTCATTATTTTAAGCCCCAGACCAAGATGTTGTAGTGTAGTCATCATAAATCCCCAGTCTACCCTGTCAAATGCTTTTTCTGCGTCTATGGACAGGAGTAGATCTGGGGAGATATTGGAGTTCTTCCTTCATAGCATCAAGATTGTTTTTATGCTGTTGTCCCTTCCTTCTCTTCCAGAGACAAATCCAGTATGATCCGGGTTTATCCATAGTGGCATCAATCTTTTTATTCTAATAGCAAGTATTTTAGCGTATAACTTCGTATCCTTGTTCAATAGGGCTATGGGTCTGTAGCTTGAGCAGTTAACCTTGTCTTTTCCTTCTTTGGGTATTATGGTAATATGTTCCAGCAGTGATTCTTTTCTGATATCCTCATCTTCTCCTATTTTGTTTAAGTATTCACATAATCTTGGAATCAATTGATCTTGAAACTGTTTATAGTATCTGATCCTAAACCCGTCTGGCCCAGGGCTCCTACCGGTAGGGGTTTCTTTTAATGCCAGCTTGATCTCTTCTTGCGTTATCTCTCTTTCTAGGTCCATCAGAGCCTCAGGTTCGATTTTTGGCAAGCTTGCTTTTTCTAAGTACTTTAGAATCTGTTTCTTTCTGCTTTCCATTTGTTGAGTTGTTTCTTTTTTTTTTATTGCATACAGGGAGCTGTAGTATTGTGCGAAAGCTTGTGCTATTTCTGTAGTTTTGTTCTTTATCTCACCTTTTCCGTTTTTTATCTTCTCTACATAATTTAAGGTCTTTTTTTTTCTTAGGACGTTCGCAAGGTACTTTCCTGCTTTGTTGCCCAACCTAAATTTCTCACTTACTACCCTGTTGATTTCCTTTCTATATTCCTTTTCCAGCAATTCCTTTAATTGTTCTCTTTTTAAGATCAGAGCCTGATATATTTCTTTTTTGGTTTCCTTTTTATGTCTTAGCTCCAGGTTTTGGATTTCATTTTGAAGTTTCAGCATGTTCTTTCCTTTTTCCTTCTCCCTGCTTGCTCCTATAGCTATTAGCTTTCCCCTTATAACAGATTTGTGTGCCTCCCATAGGGTTGCTCTTGGCAGAATTGGGGTATTATTTTCTCGGAAGTATCCTTCGATCTCATCTTTTATGATTTTTTCAATATCTTTATCGTCCAAGAGCTCTTCATTAATTCGCCATGCGTTTCTTCCCATAGGCTCTCCCTCTCTCCCTTCGATTTCTATCTCCAGTACTTCCTCTAAAGATCTATGTTCCATCAAGATATAATCCAATCTGGTGTATATTTTATGGACTGTTAAGAAATACGTATAGTCTTTTGTACCCGGGTGCCATGTTCTCCACACGTCTATTAATTGTAAGTCATGAAGTTTTTTTTTGATTTTCCTCAATTGAATTCTGTCTCTATCTGGTACTGTAGATGTAGAGTCTAGATTGTGATCCATAGTAAAGTTCAAGTCTCCCGCTACTATCAATTTGCCCTGTTTAAATTCAGATAGGTCTGTTAGTTTCTCCGCTAAAATTTTTTTGGGGTTTCTATTGGGGCAATAAATATTTGCTAATGTGTACTTTATGCCCTGTATAGTCCCTACGAGGAAGAGAAAACGCCCTTCCGGGTCAGCTTTTATTTTTTCCACAGTGAATCCAATCTTTTTACCGAAACCTATTGCAACCCCTTTTGATCTCTTGATTGGTGAGTCTCTATAATACCATTTGGGGATGTTTTTTGAGTATATTCTCACGTTTGAAACCTGCGTTATGTGTGTCTCCTGTAAGAATATTATGTCGGCTTTTAATCTTTTCAGTTCCCTCAAGATTACCCATCTTTTTTGGGGTGAATTCAAGCCTCGGACATTGTATGTCAGGATTTTAACTTTGTTTGATCCTGCCATCAACATTTTTGGTTACCTGCATATGCCCCCCTCAGGAGAGCCCGCCCCCATCCCCCAAAAGGGACATGGGGGGCCCCCGCTCACGGGCCAGCAGCCGGACCGGCTCCTCCATCTAAGAGATCGGTAGAACACCAGTATTTTCATTAGTAGGGCAGTCTTAAACCCACCACTATCCTCCCTCCCATTTAATTTACCCACCCCCCTTTCCCCTTTTTCCACCCCCTCCCCCCGCCCCAAACCGTTGAACATTAGACCTATCGGTCATGAGTAGGTACCCTATGGTTTTAAAGGTTTTTTTGTCCCTACTCCTATACCTGAGGTGGAAATCTACTTGGCGCCTCGATCCACTCTCTCCTGTGCTGCTAGAGTGGAAATTACAGAGAACGTCACTACTTCCAGCCCCCCCCCCACACCCCCCCCCTCCGATGCCTCCCTCACCATTCCTTTTCTTATTTTACCTTACCAACCAATATCTCCTGCCCCCTCCTCCTTCTCCCCTGTTCTATTTCCTGGATACCAACTGCCATTGTGCTTCGTCCCCCAACTGTTTGTCTACTCTTCTAATGGTTTCTTCCGGGTATTTTGGTAGGGGAATTTCTAGGGTTTTACAGAAATCTGGGATTTCTTCTGGGAATCTCAGTTTCGTAGTTCTTCCATTTCTTTTTACTATTAAGCATGCTGGAAAACCCCAGTTATATTGGAGTCTATTTTCCTGTAAAGTTTTTAGTAGTGGTTTTAGTGTCCTCCTTCTTCTCAGAGTTTCTTGGGAAAGGTCTTGAGAAATCTGAATTTCCTTTCCTTCATATACAATTGGTGATTTCCCCTTTAAATTTTTCCAGAATTGACTTTTACCTTCTAGGCTCTCAAAACGGACTAAAAAATCTCTCGGGGGCTCACTCGGCAAGTCCACGGATTCTTATGTTTTTCCTCCTTTCCTTATTTTCTGGGTCCACAAATCTATACGCCTGTTCCCGTTGTTCTTGCTTTAAGATTTTGATTTCTCCTTTTAACTCTTTTATTCTTCTTGAGTGCACGTCCGCTTTTTTTTTCCACCTCCTCTACTCTGGCAAGCATATGCCCCATATCTTTATGGATTTTTGTCATTTCTGATTTTAATGAGTTTTCCAGCGCCACAAACATTCTTTCCATATCTGTCATTGTTGGTAATTGGGCCGTTGTCTGATCACCTATTGTTCCAGAAGGATTCTCGATTTCGATTTCGATTTCTTGTTCTGATCTGTTATCTGGAATTGTGCTGTTGTCCATAGTTGTTTTAGCCTGACTCTTTTTCTCCTTCTTTTCCTTGGATTCCAGTTGTCTTCCCTTGTAACTTTGTTGTTTTTTCACTGCTATAACAGCCCCTTCTTCTCCTTCTCCTACTTGCGTTACATATCTATGCATCGGTCCAGAAGTGGGACTTATGCTGGGATGCTGGGATTTTGCCACCACCCCTCCACCCCTACCACTTTTACCCCTCATAGGGGAAGAGAGGCAGAACAAACAAAAAAAAAAAAAAAAAGATCCGAGCTTTACTTTACTATGCACAGATTTCCTTATCTGTTTTACTAGTCTGACACCAGTCCCTTTGAAATACTTCTGCTAAGTACTATTAGATGTATCACACAAATTTTCAGTACGGTTTTTCCCTAAGATTACAGCAAATCTTTGTTTAGTTATTTCCCTTTAAGCTATCTTCTTTAAGCTTGTCCACCACAACAGTAATCAGATACTTAAAGTCAACAGTGTCTCTTTTTCTTACTTTTTCCCAATCATACAGGCAGATTTATATAACCACAGTTGCTAGTTATAGTTGTATTACTTATCTGGGGTCCGGTGGTAATCCGTTTCCAATTTATGTGTGGGCTCCAGGACGGCTTTCAGGGAGAGGAGGGATAAATTTCAACTATCTTCGCGTCCGCTTCTTCTAATTCCATATAGATTTTATCCTGTAGAACAGGGACTTGTCAAACAGTTAAGGCAGGTTAAGTATCCTATATCCTATAAGGGGGCTGAGATCTGTCTCTTTTCCCAGCGCAGGCTTATCTTAGATCTTTCTCTCCTTGTGTATTGTCCCTGCCTGTTTTACACATAAAAAAAACAGTCCTATTGATATATCGCTCTACGATGCTGTTGCGTGTATCAGCCAATGACAAAAAGTTTGATATGAAACTTATCCCCTAATAACAATCGTTATTAATTCATTTGCTAAACTGTTGACAATCTTCCTAAGGTTTTATCTTCCCCCGAACAATGATCAGGTACCAGAGATCTACAGTGTATATATTCCTTCTCCCCTTTTTATCTCTTTCAGACAGGTGGATATATGTTTAGTTATTATTTATTATTTAATTGTCAGGATATAGATGGTAAGCCATTTCTTATTTAAATAGATATTCCAGGGCAGTGATGCGAGAGGGGCGAGCTCCTGTTTCACTCTTCTTCTCTTCTAGTATTCCTACATTTCATACATTTTTATCTTAAAGGATAAAACCTTTTCAATACATTCAAGGCAGATTACTTATCTGGGGGGGGGGGGGCTGGGAACGGTCTCCTCTTCTGACACCGGTTTTCTCCTTCTTCTTTCTCTCCTCTCCCCCTTTTCTCTCCTTTTCCTTTTCCCCTTCTCCTCCGTCTCTTCCCTCCCTCCTTCTTCCTTTCTTATCCTTTCACCTTTCTTTCTTTCTCTCCCGGGGCTACCTTCTCAGGACACCGCTATGGTTGTTTTATTCAGCGGCACAGAGAGGGGATCGAGCGCGGGAGGACAGGAGCAGCAGAGAGCCTCTCACACTCTCCGTGCCTCTCTGCTCCGCCTCCCGTTCCACTCTCCCCCACCTCCCCCTCCGCTCCTCCTGGCTCTCCACGGAAGAGAGGGAGAAGAAAGGGCCGCTCCGGCGATCCACACACCGCCTCCTGGAATCCGCCTCTAGTGCTCCCGTCCCCCGTTTCCAGCACACACCAAAAGGGAACCTCTCACCTCGCTCTTTGTGGGGTGTCCAGTGTCCCAGAGGGGGGGGGTCGATATCAGCTGGTTTTCAGGAAGGTGGGCTGCTCGACATCAGCCACTACATCGGAGGGGACTCGTGGAGCTGGATACCTGGCATCTTACGGCGCTCCTGTGCTCAGCGTCATTACCAGACTCCTCCCTCTGCTCAGGTCTTGCCAACCTTGTTTGTGTACAAGTATTTCAGGTGAGGTAAGAGAGTTCAGGAAATGAGAAAACTGGAGATATAAGTAGTGATCTGTGGTCAGGATACAATACTGATTTTGGAGCTGCACAAAGGGTTTAAGGGTTTTACTTGTACAGTGCGCATGCACGAGAGCTCCGATATGGCCGCTTGAGCCGTGAGCTCCGCACCACCCCGGACCGACGAGTCGCACAAGCCACGCTACATCCCTCTGGGAAGCATCCCACCTACCTGCACGGGACCTGGATGCCTCTAGGGATCATCCCAGGATGTCCGGGCCATCAGCAAGACACGACCTCGGGCCGCAATTTAATACGGTGGCGGAGGACGGGTGTACCAAGATGGCCACCGGCACTGAACATAAACAGCCTCATGCAGCCTTACAGGCCAAGGCGCCGGAGCACAGGCAAGTCCTCACACCAGCGACACTGACTTATGCCCAGGTGGCCCAGGGCCCCCCCATCAAGCCCCAGACAGCCCCTCATGGCCTCCACCAGCCCCAGGCCTCCTCCCCGGCTTCCATGGAGTCCTTGATTAGCAGGCACATGGAGGAGTTTGCACTCTTTCCATCCGGGCCTTCACAACCTCACCTTCCAGCCTGCCCATCCCCGGGCTTTTCAATCAGGGACATTACCACAGTTCAGGAAGACCTTTTTGCTAAATTCTCTACTCTGCTAGAGAGAGGCTTAGCCAACACAGCAACCCAAATCACTAACTCTATTAAATCAGATCTCACAAGTTTTGAGATCTAGAATAGAGGCCATGGAGGACAAAATAGAAAGTACAGTTTCCAGAACCAACCAAAATGTAGCGCATTTGCAAACCCTCCAGGAACAGCTTGATATGGCCCTTTCCAGGATTGACGACCTTGAAAATAGTTCCAGGAGGTATAATTTTAGAATTAGAGGCCTTCCTGAATCTTTCACCGACATCCCCCTCACGATACGGGACATTATCTCCGAGCTCATCCCAGATATCCCTTCACACCGTCTAGAATTAGACAGAGCGCATAGGGCCCTGGGACTGGGACATGTGCTTCAATGGATCTTAGGAAGGGCGTAAGCTGACTAGCCCGAGACGTAATCCATCCATCCATCCATATCTGAATCTACTTGAGTCTGAAAACTGTGTAGGCATTCCATGCCTGTGATTTTGGATTATACTTGCTTTGTAAATCCCTACTGAACAAATTGTGAAATAAAGCAAAGAAATTTTTAAGTGCAGCAACCTCTTGGATTCTTTTTCTATATACAAGGTTGGTGGGAAGACCTGATTGCTGGCACTAAATCGTAAGCAGAGTGCGGTTCTCCTCCACAAGTGAATATATATATATATATATGTATATATATATATATATATATATATATATATATTCAAATTCATTCTATATGAAATTCGAATTTCGGAAAATGGTTATATATATAAATATATATTTATATATAAATATAAATATATATTTATATATATATATATATATAAAACCATTTTCCGAAATTCGAATTTCATATATAATGAATTCGAATAGAAAAGATTAGACTAGAAATAGGAAATAGACTAGAAAAACAATAGAACAGAATTGAGTAAAATATAATGTGTATATATATTATATTTTATTCTATTCTGTTCTATTTTTTTTCTATTCTAATCTTTTCTATTCAAATTTGAATTCATTCTAAATGAATTTCGAATTTAAATAGATGGTTATATATATATATATATATTTATATATATATATATATATATATATATATATATATATATATATATATATATATATATATATATATATATAAAACCATTTTCCAAAATTCGAATTTCATATAGAATGAAATTGAATTTAAATAGAATAGAAAATAATATCATAAAAAAACAATAGATCAGATCAGAAAAAAAAAATATATATATATATATATATATATATATATATATATATATATATATAACCATCTTTTGAAATTAGAAATTCATATAGAATGAATTCGAATTCGAATAGAAAAGAAAATAGACTAGAAAAACAATAGAACAGAATAGAATAAAATATAATATATATATTAGATTATTTTTTGTTCTATTGTATTCCTATTCTAATCTTTTCTATTCGAATTTGAATTCATTCTATATGAATTTCGAATTTCAAAAGATGGTTATATATATAAATACTTTTTCTGCAGCAAAAAATTTCATTTTCCGAACCGATTTTGGGGCCCCGTATCTCAGGGCCACTTGGTGCTAGGAACCCCAAATTTGGTGTGCAAACCCAGCTGAACTGGTACCACAACATATCTAAAGCTGAAGTTCCTAGCACTAAGTGGCCCCGAGATACGGGGCCCCAAAATCGGTTCAGAAAATGTCATTCTCTGCTGCAGAAAAGTGCTTGACATTTTCTGAACCGAGTTTGGGGCCCAATAGCTCAGGGCTACTTGGAGCTAAGAACCTCAAATTTGGTGTGCTAACCCAGTGGAACTGGTACCATAACATATCCAAAGCTGGGGTTCCTAGCACTAAGTGGCCCCGAGATACAGGGCCCAAAATCGGTTCAGAAAATGTCATTCTCTGCTGCAGAAAAGTGCTTGACATTTTCCGAACCGACTTTGGGGCCCCGTATCTCAGGGCCACTTAGCGCTAGGAACCCCAAATTCGGTGTGCTAACCCAGTGGAACTGGTACCATAACATATCCAAGGCTGGGGTTCCTAACACTAAGTGGCCCCGAGATACGGGGCCCCAAAATCCGTTCGGAAAATGTCATTCTCTGCTGCAGAAAAGTGCTTGACATTTTCTGAACCGTGTTTGGGGCCCCATAGCTCAGGGCTACTTGGAGCTAAGAACCTCAAATTTGGTGTGCTAACCCAGTGGAACTGGTACCATAACATATCCAAAGCTGGGGTTCCTAGCTCTAAGTGGCCCCGAGATACAGGGCCTAAAATCGGTTCAGAAAATGTCATTCTCTGCTGCAGAAAAGTGCTTGACATTTTCCGAACCGAATTTGGGGCCCCGTATCTCAGGGCCACTTGGTGCTAGGAACACCAAATTTGGTGTGCTAACCCAGTGAAACTGGTACCATAATATATCCAAGGCTGGGGTTCCTAGCTCTAAGTGGCCCCGAGATACGGGGCCCCAAACTGGTTCGGAAAATGTCATTCTCTGCTGCAGAAAAGTTCTGATTTTCTGAACTGATTTTTGGGGCCCTGTATCTCGGGGCCACTTGGTGCTAGAAACCTCAGCTTTGGAAATTTTATGGTGCTAGTTCCACTGGGTTTGCACACCAAATTTGGGGTTTTTAGCACTAAGTGGCCCCAAGATATGGGGCCCCAAATTCGGTCAACTGTGTCCATCTGCAGCAATGTCATTTTGGGACCCTTTGGGTTCAGAGACCCCAAATTTTGGCTGCAGCTAGGGGGCATCTAGGAACCCTTAACTAACGAGTTTGAAGTTCAGGGGACCTATGGCTGCAAATGGGCACAGTGATGCTGCAAATGGGCATTGTTGACCCTCTTTTCCACCTACAGTAGCTGTGCATTTCTCACCCTCGTCTTATACTCGGGTCAATACGTTTTTCCCATTTTTTTGTGGTAAATTAGGGCCTCGACTTATACTCGGAACGACTTATACTCGAGTATATACGGTATATATATATATATATATATATATATATATATATATATATATATATATATATATATATATATAAAACCATTTTCCGAAATTCAAATTTCATATAGAATGAATTCAAATTCGAATAGAAAAGATTAGACTAGAAATAGAAAATAGACTAGGAAAACAATAGAACACAATTGAGTAAAATATAATGTGTATATATATTATATTTTATTCTATTGTGTTCTATTTTTTTTTCTATTCTAATCTTTTCTATTCGAATTTGAATTCATTCTATATGAATTTCGAATTTCAATAGATAGTTATATATAAATAAATATATATATTTGTATATATATATATATATATATATATAAAACCATTTTCCGAAATATTCAAATTTCATATAGAATTAAATTGAATTTAAATAGAATAGAAAATAATATCATAAAAAAACAATAGATCAGATCGGAAAAAAAAATATATATATATAAATAACCATTTTCTGAAATTCGAATTTCATATAGAATGAAATCGAATTTGAATATAAAAGATTAGAATAGATTAGAAAATAATAGAAAAGAATAAAAGAATATCATAGAAAAACAATAGAACAGATCAGGAAAAAAAAATTATATATATACCACAGTTCAGGAAGAACTTTTTGCTAAATTCTCTACTCTGAGTAAAATATAATGTGTATATGTATTATATTTTATTCTAATCTATTTTTTTTTTCTATTCTAATCTTTTCTATTCAAATTTGAATTCATTCTATATGAATTTCAAACCATCCAATAGATGGTTATATATCAATAAATAACTAATATATATATATATATATATATATATATATATATATATATATATATATATATATATATATACCGTATATACTCGAGTATAAGTCGTTCCGAGTATAAGTCGAGGCCCTAATTTACCACAAAAAAATGGGAAAAACTTATTGACCCGAGTATAAGACGAGGGTGAGAAATGCACAGCTACTGTAGGTGGAAAAGAGGGTCAACAATGCCCATTTGCAGCATCAATGTGCCCATTTGCAGCCATAGATCCCCTGAACTTCAAACTCATTCGTTAAGGGTTCCTAGATGCCCCCTAGCTGCAGCCAAAATTTGGGGTCTATGAACCCAAAGGGTCCCAAAATGACATTGCTGCAGATGGACACAGTTGACCGAATTTGGGGCCCCATATCTTGGGGCCACTTAGTGCTAAGAACCCCAAATTTGGTGTGCAAACCCAGTGGAACTAGCACCATAAAATTTCCAAAGCTGAGGTTTCTAGCACCAAGTGGCCCCGAGATACAGGGCCCCAAAAATCAGTTCAGAAAATCAGAACTTTTCTGCAGCAGAGAATGACATTTTCCGAACCGGTTTGGGGCCCCGTATCTCGGGGCTACTTAGTGCTAGGAACCCCAGCCTTGGATATATTATGGTACCAGTTTCACTGGGTTAGCACACCAAATTTGGTGTTCCTAGCACCAAGTGGCCCTGAGATACGGGGCCCCAAATTCGGTTCGGAAAATGTCAAGCACTTTTCTGCAGCAGAGAATGACATTTTCTGAACCGATTTTAGGCCCTGTATCTCGGGGCCACTTAGTGCTAGGAACCCCAGCTTTGGATATGTTATGGTACCAGTTCCACTGGGTTAGCACACCAAATTTGAGGTTCTTAGCTCCAAGTAGCCCTGAGCTATGGGGCCCCAAACTCGGTTCAGAAAATGTCAAGCACTTTTCTGCAGCAGAGAATGACATTTTCTGAACCGATTTTGGGGCCCCGTATCTCGGGGCCACTTAGTGCTAGGAACCCCAGCTTTAGATATGTTATGGTACCAGTTCCACTGGGTTTGCACACCAAATTTGGGGTTCCTAGCACCAAGTGGCCCTGAGATACGGGGCCCCAAAATCGGTTTGGAAAATGAAATTTTTTGCTGCAGAAAAAGTATTTATATATATAACCATCTTTTGAAATTCGAAATTCATATAGAATGAATTCAAATTCGAATAGAAAAGATTAGAATAGGAATACAATAGAACAGAAAATAATCTAATATATATATTATATTTTATTCTATTCTGTTCTATCGTTTTTCTAGTCTATTTTCTTTTCTATTCGAATTCGAATTCATTCTATATGAAATTCGAATTTCGGAAAATGGTTTTATATATATATATATATATATATATATATATATATATATATATATATATATATATAACCATTTTCCGAAATTCGAATTTCATATAGAATGAATTCGAATTCGAATAGAAAAGAAAATAGACTAGAAAAACAATATTTTACTCAATTGTGTTCTATTGTTTTTCTAGTCTATTTTCTATTTCTAGTCTAATCTTTTCAATTCGAATTCGAATTCATTCTATATGAAATTCGAATTTCGGAAAATGGTTATATATATATATATATATATATATATATATATATATATATATATATATATATATATAATATTTATATATATAACCATCTTTTGAAATTAGAAATTCATATAGAATGAATTTAAATTCGAATAGAAAAGAAAATAGACTAGAAAAACAATAGAACAGAATAGAATAAAATATAATATATATATATTAGATTATTTTCTGTTCTGTTGTTTTTCTATTCTAATCTTTTCTATTCAAATTTGAATTCATTTTATATGAATTTCGAATTTCAAAAGATGTATATAATTTTTTTTTTTCCTGATCTGTTCTATTGTTTTTCTATGATATATATATATATATATATATATATATATATATATATATATATATATATATATATATATATATATATATATATATATATATATATATATAAAATTTCCGAAATTCGAATTTCATATAGAATGAAATTGAATTGAAATAGAATAGAAAATAATATCTTAGAAAAACAATAGATCAGATCAGAAAATATATATATAATATATATTTATATATATATATGTAAAAATATATATATATATATATATATATATATATATATATATATATATATGTAAAAAAAAAAATATATATATATATATATATTAGAAAAAAAATAGTACAGAATAGAATAAAATATTATATATATATATATATATATATATATATATATATATATATATATATATATATATTATTCTATTCTGTTCTATTGTTATTCTATTCTTTTCTTTACTATTCAAATTTGAATAGAAAAAAATAGAATAGAATAGAATAGAGTAACAATAGAACAGAATAGAATAAAAAATTATATATATATATATATATATATATATATATATATATATATATATATATATATATATATATATATATATATATATTTATATATTTATTATTATTTTTTTTTGTAAACGCTATAACTTTTGTGCAAAGCAATCAATAAACGCTTATTGCGATTTTTTTTTAACAAAAATATGTACAAGAATACGTATCGGCCTAAACTGAGGAAAAAAAATGTTTTTTTATATATTTTGGGGGGATATTTATTATAGCAAAATCTAAAAAATAATGCGTTTTTTTCAAAATTGTCGCTCTTATTTTGTTTATAGCGCAAAAAATAAAAACTGCAGGAGTGATCAAATACCACCAAAAGAAAGCACTATTTATGGGAAAAAAAGGACTTCAATTTTGTTTGGGAGCCACGTCGAACAACCGCGCAATTTTCAGTTAAAGCGATGCAGTGCCGAATCGCAAAAAGTGCTCTGGTCAGGAAGGGGGTAAATTCTTCCGGGGCTGAAGTGGTTAAAGACTTGTAGTTTTATTAGCTGTTTTTTTTTTTTGACAGGGGCGCAGTTTCAGTGCTTGCCATAGGTGCCATTTTCACTAGATATGCCTCTGGGAGACACAGAGAGAGAGAGAAAGAGAATGTAATCATTTTTATTTACCAATGACGGATGCAGTCTGGGGTGCGCTCAATCCCTTTCACAGCTTTTACTGCCATGGTGACGCGAAACCATACAGAGTTCTTCTGGTTTGCTGAAGAGGAATATTATCTGAATATTATCTGAATATTATCAAATTCGAAAATAGAAATATTTTCGAATGCGATTGAAATAATTTCTAATACAGTTGAAATAATTTCGAATGCTGTTGAAATATTTTCGAATGCGGTTGAAATATTATCGAATCCGATTGAAATAATTTTGAATAAAGTTGAAATAATTTCGAATGCGGTTGAAATATTAGCAAATTTGGTAGAAATATTTTCGAATGCGATTGAAATATTATCGAATACGATTGAAATAATTTCTAATACAGTTGAAATAATTTCGAATGCTGTTGAAATATTTTCGAATGCGGTTGAAATAATATCGAATCCGGTTGAAATATTTTCGAATTCGACCGATTTTCGAATTCGGTCGAAAACGAAACTGATTTGAAAAACGAATTTAATGAATTTAATGAATCTAACTAAACTAAATTAATTAAATAACTAATTAAAACGAAACAAAACGAAACAAATTTTTTCATTTTGCACATGCCTACCCGGGACCCCCCAGAAAAGATGGCACCCCCAGGGATATCATCGTTAAACTGCACTTTTTTGCTGTCAAAGAGGAAGTCATGCGCCAATCACGCCTGAAACCCAAACTTCAGCACCAGGGGACAACAGATGCAGATGTTCGCAGACTTATCTCCTTCCACCATTCAAAGAAGAAGATCCCTCAGACCACTCCTTATGGTCCTAGCTCAACGGGACGTTAAGTACCACTGGACCTTTCCCTTTGCGGTAAAGTTTACGATGCAAGGGAAAACTCATTCCTTTTCCAATCTTCCAGAGGGTGAAGAGCTGTTTTTTACCCTGAAATTGATCTCTCAGGAAGCACCCATGGACTTCTCCACGTCGTCCTCGGGGTCATCTAAACGTCCCCCCCTGTCAGTCTGGTCTCCCCTCTTTGGAACAAGGGTCCCTCCAAGAAGTGCAAGGACGGAAGACCACCATAAGATGTCGTCCAGACCTCCTCACTCCAACGCCCTCTTATGGGCACCTTCTTTTGGGACAGGAGTCTCTTCTGGTGATGGAGCTGGAGCTCCAAACCCAAATTTTGGATCGGTTTGATCCCCGTTTTCTTGAAACTTATTGTTCCACTTGGTTCTGCTGCCACCAGTTCTCACTATCCAAAGCGGAGTAACTTTAACAGCTTAACGACCACATGCACTTCAGACATTTCGGAGGCTTGTTTCCGGTTTCCTTTACCTTCCAGCCGGGGATTGGAACCCAATTGGAACTGTTACCCCTGGGAGGCGAGGGGTTCCTCCCCCTCCAGGATTGCTGCGTGGTGACTGAATCAGATAGGTCCAAATCTCTAGGGAGATTCCTGCTGGTAGTCCTCCATGGATCCCTTCATCCCCCCTCCTTCAGTTGGGGCCTAGGGCTCTTTTTGTCTTCCTCCCCCTGGCCTGGGGGGGGGGTCAGGTGGGACAGGGGGACGCCTTCTGTGGTTGGCTGGGATTAGAGTTAATAATTGCTATTATTGTTTTCTCGCAAATGCTCCGTTTTATGTAACTTGTGGAATGCACCGAAGACAAGAATATATCCACCCATTCCTTGGAAACCGATTCTTTTCTCTTCAAGCCTATCAGCGGAAGATGACTCCGTTCGGTCCCCAAGCCGACAATGGTCTTCTCAACACCCACCATCAACTAATCGAAGGGAGAAGTCGCTGAAGGGTAAGTGGCTGCCAGTGTGATGGTATCCTCCCCCTCTGTTCCCATGGCTGACAACATAATGAAGGGAGTAGATCTCAGGGTGGCTTCTCATAACGTTCAGGGCCTGAATTCCCCTAGGAAAAGGAGGGTGTCTTTTGAACACTACAAATCCCTTAAACTGGATGTAGTGTTCCTGCAGGAGACGCACTTTCCGATTCGATACAACCCCAAATTCCTACACTCCCACTACCCATCCTTTTTCACTGCAAACGCACCGAATAAGACGAAAGGGGTTGCAATACTTTTCGCTAAAAACAGCAAATTTTCCCACATCTCTGATTTTAGGGATCCAGAGGGAAGGTTTATTTTGTAAAAGGCACTTTAGAGGGAATACTGTATTCTATAATCTCCTATTACGCTCCTAATAAGGGACAAGCCACTTTCTTCCAGAACCTCTTTACAACTCAAAACCCCCTGCTGGAGGGCAATGTCATTTTTGGGGGCGACTCCAATGTGGCTTTCGACCAGGGACTAGATAAAACGAAACCCTCTAAAGACCAGCTCATGTGCCAAGCAGCAGAATAGCTAAAATCCTTCACTCCAATGGCCTAGTGGACATTTGGAGGGAACTGAACCCCAAGAGTAGAGACTTTACACACTTCTCCGCCCCCACTTATCTTATGCCAGGATCGATCACATACTTATCCCAACAAATCTTATTACCCTGACTAATAAGGCATCTATAATGGACACAGCATGGTCGGACCACTCGTTAGTCCTCCTTACCCTGAGAAACACGCTTTCTGGGAATTGGGGCCCATACTGGCATCCTAACGAATCACTTCTTTTTTTTTGTTTCATAAATTTTTATTGATAAAAGAGGAAATGTACAAAATAAGTAATGGTATTTCTCCAAGGTTTACAGAGACACATTGTCAAGTTACAGATTTCATACAGTTAACAAGCAAATATAGTGGTACATATAACTACGTTGAATGTAAAAGAACATTTGGGTATGAAAACGTCTATTTGCAAACAATTAAAACGTTTATAAGAAAGTATATGAGGTGTCCAGTCACCTTAAACAGTTGTTAGCCGCTCTAGAAACATTGAAGCCAGCAATTGAAATCTATAATATCCTGTGTTGTTATTGTGGGGGGGAAGTCAAAAGAGGAGCATGGAATACGGACCTTTACCAGACCTCTCCCAGTCCCAGTACCCCAACGGGAACACACTGTACTGGGGGGGGGGAGGGTCAGAAGAACCAAATATATGGAGGTAGTGAGAAAGGTCCTTTACGTGGAACAGTGTTTCTTAGAGGTCTATAGTGTATGCGGTGTATATGATTTCGAAAGGTGTGGGGCGTATATAGGATGGGGGGAAAGATGTTGGACTAAATATGCTATACTTTGTATGTATATAATATGATGGGGTAGAAACTAACATGGGTGGGTATATGGGTATGTGAGTACAAGGGTGAGGGTGAGGGTGGGGGTGGGGGTGGCGGACACTCCTTTTTCAGTCCCTGACTAGTACCTGTTATGAGGATCATCGTGGAGCCAAGGATGTTCCGGCTTGTGGGTCAATAAGTAGTGTCTGAAATTCAACCGAATCGCGAAAGTGTGTCCAACAAGCCCAAGTATGACTGTATTTTGTTGGGTTATCTTTTGCTTGATGTATTAAGTCTTCCATGACTGCTATTTTTTCCACACGTTTTAGCCAATCTGATAAGGTGGGAGGGTTAGTGTCCCTCCATCATAACGAAATACATTGCTAGGCCACATTTATGAGGTGAAGCATTAAAGATTTCCTATAAGTGGATTGATGAAGTGAGGTGTGGTGTAGTAAATATTGG
Source organism: Lithobates septentrionalis (assembly GCA_037952835.1). NCBI lineage: Eukaryota > Metazoa > Chordata > Amphibia > Anura > Ranidae > Lithobates > Lithobates septentrionalis. Next base: position 2,319,577 of record JBBDGP010001607.1, on the reverse strand, counting down.
GCAGGTGTAAAGTCTAGAGTATAAGTAGTGATTCGAGTGATCATGTTGTGTACCTTTTCCCAGAATGGCTTTATGAGGGTACAATCCCACCATATATGGAGAAGAGAGCCCACTCCAGAGTTACATCTCCAGCACAAAGGAGAGACAGTTGTATGAAACATATGAATGCGATCAGGGGTGCGGTACCATCTAGAGTACAATTTGTAATTGGTTTCTTGTGCTGAGATGTTAATAGAGCCTTTATGGATATGAGAATAGATATTTTCCCAGTCTTCCAAAGATAGGTCCAGGTTGAGCTCTCTTTCCCATTTCCGGTTAACTGTAGTAGATGTGAGGTTAGTTTCACCGAAAAGCAAGGAGTACACAGTTGAGATTAGGTGGTTTTGAGGATTTGTTTCAGAGCATAGTGTTTCAAAAGGAGTCATATCTCTACACCATTGAGAGATGGGATTGGAACTATTGAGAAAGTGTCTGATTTGTAAGTATGAGAAGAAGGGAATGTTTCCATTCTGGAGTTTAGTGGGTAGATCGGTGTACGGGATTATTGAACCATTATGGAAAAAGTGATGTGCTCCCAATGTAGGTATCATGGTGACCAATCGTGGGTTGTTTTCTGGAAGGCCAAGGGGAAAGGCGGGGTTGCCAGTTAGGGGGGTCAATGGCCCTGGGGATGGAATCATTTTAAAAGAATAACAAGTGTTCCTGAAGCAGTTCAATGTAGGTCCCATTAGTGGATGCGTCAAGTGTTCTTTAGGGGTCGCTTTGGTGTCAATACATGGCGAGTGGGAGAGGGATGTTTGGGCACAGGAATCTTCAATTGTGATCCAATCTTTAGAGTGGGTATGTATGTGCCAGTCTATTAGTCTGGTGATGTGACAAGCATTAGTATTTATGAAAATCGGGTAAGCCTAGTCCACCTTTAAGCTTGGGAAGGACCATCCTGCTCCAACTGAGTCTTGGAGGTTTATGGGCCCATATAAAGTTCCTGCATATTCTTTTATAAATTGTAAAAAATTTTGAAGGAAGTTTGATCGGTATTGTTTGTAAGACATAAAGTATTCGGGGTAGGATGTTCATTTTTAAGATGGAAATTCTCCCAAACCAAGAAAATTGTGCTGAGGACCATTTCGTAAGGTCCTTCTGTATAGTTTGAAGAATGGGAGAGTAGTTTCTTTCGTATAGTTCAGTAAGTTTAGATGGTATTTGAATGGCAAGATACGTAAGGCCGTGTGGTTCCCATTTGAATGGGAAATTAGTTTGGCATTGAGAAACTATCTGTGACGGGAGGGAGATGTTTAGAGCTTTGGATTTCGTAAAGTTTATTTTCAAGTTGGATAGTTTGCGGAAGAAGGAGAAATCTTGTAGTAGGTTTGGAATGGTGATTAACGGGTTGGAGAGGAAAAGAAGTATGTCGTCAGCGTATGCTGCTAGTTTGTAGTGTTTTTGTCTAATATCTATTCCCACGATATCCGGGTTGACTCTAAGTTTGTGTAGTAAAGGTTCTAATGAAAGAACAAAAAGGAGAGGGGATAAGGGGCAACCTTGCCGGGTTCCATTCTACACTGGGAAGGCGTTCGACAGGTGGCCATTAACCCTTATTCTGGCTGTGGGGGACGCATATAGAGCCAAGATTAATTGGGTGAAGTGTGCTGGGAATCGCATTGCCTGTAGCACTGCTATCATGTAGTCCCATGCCACCCTGTCGAACGCCTTTTTCACGTCAAGGGACAGAAAAAGAAGTGAAGAGCCAATGGTGGATGTTGATTGCTTTTATGGTATTATCCCTTGCCTCCCTCCCAGGGATAAAGCCAACTTGATCCAGTGAGATCAGTTTGGGGAGTGAAGGGAGCATTCGTTTGGCAAGGATTTTGGCATAGATTTTCATGTCGACATTGATAAGGGAAATGGGTCTATAATTAGACACTAAAGTTTCATCTTTACCTGGTTTGGGAATGAGCGTGATGTGGGCTTCTAATAGATCCGTAGTTACTGGAGAGGACGAGGAGAGGTCATTAAAAATCTTAGCTAGTTGAGGGGTAAGTATATCCTTTAAAGTTTTATAGTAACTCACGGTCAGACCATCTGGGCCAGGGCTTTTACCTGTTTTAAGTTGTTTTAACACTGTTATAATTTCGTCTGTAGTAATGGGAGTAGAAAGATTAGCTGCGTCTTCAGGCGAAATAGAAGATGGGCAAAAGTTATTCAGAAAGTCTGAGATTGTCGCTTGTCTTTCAGGAGTATTGCCTAGTTTGGTGGAGGAGAGTAAGTTGTAAAGAGCAGAAAAATATTGAACAAATTGGTCGGCAATAGCTTCCGAAGAGACAAGAGAAGTGCCAGACGAGTTTTTAATAGCGTGTATGGTATTGATTGCTTTTCGGGATTGTAATGCTCTGGCAAGCAATTTTCCGGATTTGTCGCCGAATTCATAGAATAGTTTTTGTGTTAAGACATATTTGCGTTTTAAGGATTTACTGAGTTCTTCTAGGAGTTCTTCTCTAGCTTTGATCAGTTCAACAAGGGATTTTGTGGCTAGTGAGAGCTTGTGTGCTTGTTCCAGTATGAGGATTTTTTCAGATAGTGTGGCAATGCGATCGCGTCTGAGTTTACGTCTGTGTGCAGTCAGAGAAATGATTTCTCCACGTATTACGCATTTGTGTGCTGCCCATATGCTGGATTGTTTAGAATCCTTTGAGGTGTTTTCCGAAAAATATTTTTTGAGTCGTGTGTTAAGTTTGTGGGTGACATCTATGTCTGTTAAGACGGAATTATCTAGACGCCAAATCATTTTGTGGAATCTAGTTGCTGGTATATCTAGAGTGATGGATATGGGGCTATGGTCTGATAACACAATAGGATTAATGGAGGTCTTTGAAAGGAAAGATAAGTCTGACTGGGATATGAAAAAGTGGTCAATTCTTGTGTATTTATTGTGAGGTGCTGAGTAAAACATGAAGTCTCTCTCATTCGGGTGTAGTGTTCGCCAGGCGTCGTGAAGGGTCAGATCTCTAAGGTGTTTTTTAATGGCCCGAAGAGCTCTGTAAGGCATAGAGGATGCTCCTGTGGATGTATCTTGTGATGGAGAGAGTGCTACGTTAAAGTCCCCACCCACAATAAGAATGCCGGAATAAAATTCCGTCAGTAATTGTAGGGTCTCGCAAAAGAATAGAACTTGCTTCGTATTAGGAGCGTATAGGTTTGCTAACGTTATGGGTTTGTTGTGAAGAGTCCCTTTGATAAATAGAAATCTACCTTTAATGTCTCGTTTAACTTTTGATACTTGTAGAGAACAGTTTTTTGCTAGTAGAATAACCACCCCTTTTGATTTAGAGTCATCATTAGTGGCATGATATACCGTAGGGTAGTGTATATTGTGTAGTTTCTGAATGTTGTCTGAGCAGGAAATGCGTTTCTTGTATGAATGCGATCTGTGTTTTGTTTTGTCTTAAAGTGTGTAGCAATTGCGATCTTTTTTTAGGTACATTAAGCCCACGCATGTTTATGGAGCATAGTTTTACCTGTGAAACGTGTGTCGTTCCAGTACCATTCTTTGTGTCGCGTGTAGGAGTGTCCGCCATCCTTGGAGCTAAAAAGGAGCTCATTTGTAACTGGTAAAGTAAAGGAGGGTATAGAAAATGTGTATAAAGTTGGTGTCTGTTCGGGATGTGAAAGGATGGGGAAGCAAGGGTCGGGTGTATTTAAGTATCTTCCTCTGTTAGGAGAAGAAGATAAGGTACGGCGTGACGTCAGGGGAACCAGCCTGGAGTTAAGATCCAGACCGTTCCACTACACCGTGTGGGGGTCGGGTAGAACCTAGCAGAGAGGATAGAGTCACAAGTGAGCTAGCCCATCGTTACCAGTCTTAGGAGCATATGAGTGGAGGTTGGAAAATATGATGTATAGGAGGAGATAGGGCAATGTGTGGTTAGACATGAGAAGGATTAGCAGGAGATTATATGATAAGCACGGAATTCACCAAGATATGAGAAAGGGTAGTGGTGTGTGAAGAAGAGACTGAGTTCAAGTGTGTCAACTATTGCACATGGGAGCGGAGGGGGCCATGTATTCAGTGTGTGTGTGTCAGTAGTAGTGTGTGTAAGATAGATCTGGTAGGTGAATATGTTTATGGGAATAATATAATTTGAACAAGGCTTCTTGAGTATCGGAGTGAAGGAATAGTATAGTTCTGGAAAACGAAAAAAGCAAAAGCGAAACAACATATAACACAATTCAAAACTTAAACCATACATTCCCTCAAGTTGATGTAGTAGGAGTTGTTTGTCACTAAGAATCTGTATCTTTCAAAGAATCCAAAAAGGAGTTGTGCACGGTATGGTGCGTAATCAATGCAGCATAGCTACCTTCCCGCCATCCCCCTCCCATTCCACCAGCCTATGTGATATATGCCCAAGTGACATATGTGGTATAGAAGAGTTGATGATAGTCAGTTGTTTGTAGACACTAACCTATGTGTGGGGACAAGTGATGAAGGATTCCCCATAAGCCATTTAAGGAAGTAGTTTTAAACTCACTAATGTCTAATGGTGGGAGGGGAAGGAAAGAATTCCCAGCTGACCTGAGAATATAAGCGTTAAGTGAGGCAACTTCATAGATATACCACCTCTATGTTTATGCGGAATATATATAGCCTGCATATTGTGTTCATGGGAATGAACTGCTGTCATGTGTGTTAAGTAATACAAAAGTGTACCATGCTAAAGTCTAAACAGGGGAAGAGAGGTTGTAAAGCTGGCATCCATAGCAGCCAAGTCCCTCATCAATGTTTCAACATCGACAGGTTCCCTTGAGATTCTGTGTTAGGGTGGTCTATACAATAAAGTAAGATGTCAGGTTTGGGCAGTTGGAGTGGTTAGTGGAAAGAAGGGATAGATGTCGATCTTCTGTAAGAAAATCGTAAAACATGTTTTCTAACTCAGAATAAAAAGAAGTGATCTTCTATAGCTGCATAAGTGGAATGCATTCAGCAGACTCAAAATGTAATTGTGCGCGGCGTACTGGGACATGTAGTGCTTGTCAATAGTGGGGGCACATCTTCCTATCATTGTGTACAGTATACTAAACAGTGCAATATGGAACACATCTTTAGAACACATCTTATCATACATTACCCAAATTGATAACTGTTAGTAGGGTTAGTAATACTGTAATTCTTGCAGGATCATGTAAGAAACAGTGTTCAGGGAGAGGAGGCGAGGTGGCAGGCAGTGTGAGTATACAGTGATCCCATACGGAAAGGCAGAGTATCTATGACGGTGAGGATGTTGGACCTGGTGAACAGGGTAGTGAGCGCCGGAAGTTCTATTATGTTGGACATGTACAACAGAGGTCATCAGTGGATTGGGCGACTTGATGTCCATTGCCTGGTTAGAGATGAGAGGGGGGGAGAGAGTGTGCCGCAAGGGCAGCTTTGTCCATGGTGTCCAAGGTTATTTTAGTGAGTATAATCTCCTTCATCCAGTGACATGTAGCGACAGTGAGTGAGCGAATGTATGGATGCTAATCTAGAACAAAAGCATTGAAGGTAATTGTTAACCATTAGATCCTGAACATGGCTAAACACTGCCGAAAACGGTGTCAGTAAGGTGCTGTTCAGTAATCTCTCCTTGCTCTCCGGGACCTCGGGGAATCCGAGGGGTAGGAGCCAAGTGGAGGATCGTGTTGCGGATTTCGCCTCCTATAGCCAGATGAAGATCTTCATATGCGGTTCCGTCTTTCCTGGGTTTCCATCGGTTCTGCCTGTGGTGTGGTTTTCTTTACCACCGTGTGGCGGAATTCCGCATACCATTGTGGAACGTCCACCAGAGGGATAGCCAGAGTGTCACAAAATGGACGCAGATCCTCCGGGACTTTTAGCAAGGCAGTGCGCCCCTGATGAGTAGCTGATAAGCAGAAAGGGAACTTCCATCGGTATTGGATTCCCTTTGTGCGCAGCACATCCAATAGTGGTTTGAGATCTCTGCGGTGCTGCAGTGTTATACTGGATAAGTCCTGAAAGATTTGGACTGAAGTTCCTGCATATTGTAACTGCCGTCTGAGTCTGGCTTGTCTGAGAATTTCTTCTTTTAGCCTATAGCCCACAATGCAGCATATGATATCTCTTGGCGGGTCTGTATCCCTACCCTTGGGGAGTAGAGCTCTGTGGATCCTTTCCATGGAGATTTGAGTTTGAGGCGGCCTGTTTAGAAGATCGTTGAAGAGGCTAGTCACTGCTGATGAAATGTCTTCTGTGGTGACGGCCTCTGGTATCCTAAGATTGTGGCGGCGGCCCCTATTATCGAGGTCTTCGACATGACGCTGTATTTCTCTTAACTGAATGGTGTGGGTGTCGATCCGCCTGGTAGCTTTGCGAAGGACATGTTCATGCTGTGTCATTACCTGTTCTACTTCATGGACCCTGTCAGTCAGCGTGTGTATATCTATACACAGCTCAGCAATTGCGGCTGACAGGGTATCCTTGATGTCCGCAGCTATGGACCGGAGATCATTGATGTTCAGATACAGCTGAACGAGAGTTGCACCGACATCGATAGGCGGTGAGGTATGAGTTTGAGGTATAGGCAGGAGAAGGGGATTCGGTGATTGTGGTTCTAAGGGATGAGGCGGTCTGTGGCGGGAGGACGCCATATTGCCCCTTTGTGACCAGAACATCTCCGGGATATTGTGGCTGATTCCTCCTGTAAGCTCTCTCAGGGAGCGGGATCTTGAGGTAGAGAATTGTCTGGAGGCTGTTCCCATTGTGATGAGCGGGTTACGTCGTAAAAATAAGAATAAAAATACCTCCGGTAGCGAAGTTGCAGAACTGATAAAGGAGCTCTTCCTTTACACAGCCATCTTCCAAGGATAGTGGTATGAAGATCAACTGGGTATGAGGGAGAGTGGAAGAAAAATTAGTTGAGGCCTCCCTGGATTGGCAAGATTGCTACCATCTTCCACAGGTAGGCCAGAGCCTCCGACTTTCCTAGGCTGTGACCTGAGGAGTATGTGGCAGGCCGCGGGTGCCCGAGGTCGGCTTTTCCTTGAACTTCTGCCGGCTCTCAGGGTCTGTACATCAGGCACCTACCTTCCAAAGGTGTCTGCAGTAGGAAGAGCTGGGTTAGCTATCGCTCGTACCGCCAATTGCGGCACTCGAGCCCGGGGATGCTGGAGACTTAACAGGCCTCAAGATGGCAGCGGGCCGCGAGCGTTCGGAGCCAATCTCACAGTGTTTGCAGGCCTCCACTGTGTCTGCACACCACCCGATCCTCCCCCGCGACAGCAGCAACAAACGTTGGCAATTTGGCTTCTCTGAGTTCGGCCGACCATGGCACTTGAGCCTGGGGATGTTGAGGGCCTGTGGGCCGCAAGATGGCAGCGAGTCTCTGTTATGAGGAGCTGGCCGCAGCCTAATAAAAACTCGATCGGCCAGTCAGACTCTGAAATTTCCCCAGGGATTGGTGTATCAGGTGCCCAGTGACTTTTGGGTGAAGTTTTGAGGCTCACCAAGTTTTGGAATTCGTAGGATGGCGTTGGATTGCATAAGTCTCTGTGGAGCTATCAAGCAACACGTCCTGTCACTGCAGAGTCCAGACACGCCCCCACGAATCACTTCTTAGCGACCCAATACATACCAAAGTAATAGCAGACACTCTCAAAGAATATTTCTGTTTAAATGAAGTAGACAACATATCCCCGGAGACCCTCTGGGCAGCCCATAAGGCTACCATCAGAGGCAAAATCATCCATATAGCGACCCAGGTTAAGAAGGAGCGTCTAATTGACATCCAAAAGTTTGGAAACATCCTTTGTAGCCTTAAAAGCAGAACACAAGAAACAACCTTCCAAGGTCTTAAAGTGTAAGTAAACCCTCCTATCGTTTTCAGCCAAGGAAGCTGCCATCTTTGCCTCTGTTTAATCTACAACTGCCATGATGCTGCACATGTGATCAGTTATGACACCAGCCATTGGATGGCTTGACAGTTTGGTTGAGAGCACAACCAATGGGAGCATTACATTTCCGGCACGTGCCTTAAATGAAACAGTTTTGGGGATGGGTTTACTTCCGCTTTAACAGACCGAATGGACGCAATTAGACTTGAGCCCAATCTAGCCTTAACAGCCAAAGCGGAGAAACACATCCGCCGGAGCGGGGCCAAATATTATTACCAAAAAGACAAAATAGGCTGCATGTTAGCCACCAAGCTAACTCCCAAATACCACTCTAGTACTTTCCCCAAACTTCGTATTTCAGAACAGCCTCCAACAGCCAACCCTAACAAAATTATGACTGCCTTCCACAAATTTTACTCCAAGCTCTACAACTCAACCCTAACAGATAGAGGCCCCATGACTACTTCTTTCCTTCAGAACCTCCAAATGCCCTATATTTCCCCGGAACATAAAGACTTAATGGACGAAGCCTTCTCAGTTGAGGAGATTAGGGAGGTTATCAAAGGTCTTAAGACTGGTTCAGCGCCAGGTCCGGATGGTCTTTCAATCACCTACTACAAGACATTCAGAGAAATATTGGCCCTTCACATGGCTAAATTCATATCGGTAATCCCCAAGCCCAACAAAAATCATGAGGAAGTTGAAAACTACAGACCCATTTCCCTAATTAATAATGACCTGAAATTTTTAACGAAAATTCTCGCCAACCGCATGGGCAGGTGATAAGGTATACAACGTACCAACGTACAACGTAATTTTTTTGTGTCACCTCTATATGGACACAGTGTATATAATTTAGAATGCTCACTATATGATATCACATGCCTATGGACTTTATGCACTGATCAATATTATTTATTGTATGATATGAAATAGTGTTATTAACTACTTTCACATTCTTTAGCGCTGCACTTTCCCTTATTACAACTCTTCATACAGGATTAGATCACTTGTGTTAGCTGCTTATCTTTTTTATGACAGCGCAATATTTACACATATTTTTCTCTCCACTTTTTGTTTGATCTATTAATATTGCTGCAGTCCTACACACCGTTCAGGCCTTTACCCTTAAATGGATGTATTTGACTACAGAGCAACACTTAAGTTAATACTGAGGGCGTGTTCACAATAACCAGCAATGATACCGAAATAGGAGGCCTCTTTTTAAGATTAAAGAACACCATGACCTCAGAATTACACCTTCAGTCGGATATAGCCTTCCTTGAGCAATATGTATCAGAAAACATGGTTCCCAGAAGTCTGAGGTGGGAGGTCCATCCGCAACAGGGTGATCCAGACCTACTATCCTGGTTTAATTATTTTAACGAGATGGGCATCAAACTTCTTGGTTTCCTTACCACAAGAAAAACCAATAGACTTCAAACTCTAGATAAGGAGATTAAAGAATTGAAAGATAAACTTTCAACCTACAAGAACTCCTCGGAGTATAACTCTCTCTCGTCTAATCTCCAGTTACACCCGGAGAAAGAGAACAGAGATCAAAAGAACAAAAAACATAAAAAATACTCCAGGGATGTTTGAGATTACAAATCAGGGATGGTGTTTAGATGGCAGACAATCACTACATCTATCCCTGATCCTCCCATTGTAATCAACCAACCAGGCATACAACCTAGTGGAGACCAGGGAAATATCAACCCAGTCAATACTAGGTGGCCCAGACTTCCATCTAGACCTGATTCCTACAATAACAGGGTCCACCCCCTCAGAGGGGCGGACATCCCAGGTACTATACCCCACCTCATACATCTAGAGGTGGTATGAGTATTTACAATAACATAAAAGGAAAAAGAGGGAAATCCAAGGGCAACCAATATGATTTCAGGCCACCCTATGAACAGGGAAATAGGGCACCTATAGATTCTCCTAGGAGGTTTAACCATCATGGTACACCCCAGGGCCGTGATTTCCATTACTATAATCACCCCCCATTAATACTCAGAATAGGTTTGCTCCCCTCTATGATAATTATGATGATTATCAAGATGAATATGCTGGAACTCACTATGGCCATGACCAATATGGCCATGACCCTTACAGTAAGGATTTTCATCAGGACAGACAAGGACCACAAAGGCCCTTAGATCCAAGGGAGGCTCCAGAGGGGGGAGGAGAATTCAGAAGAAAAAGAAAGAGTCCAACAGGCCAAAGAGTATTCAATCTGAGCACAAAACAACTAACTAAGGAGGAATTGGCCATTCTTGACAAAGGCCTCAAGTTTGCCCCCCCCCAAAAAAAATTGGATAAATTTAACACGTTTATCGATATCCATAATTTTATTAGAAAAATCAACATTCAACATTATCTTACTTCTAATACAGCCCCCCTACGGAGAGGGCCGTGACTTCAGGGACAGTACACACAGGTCTAGCGAATCCATCTTTGTTTAGTCCCCCTGTACCAACTGCCCCTGCAGTCACCATTTTCAAAGACTTAATACTCAAAGATTTAGCCAGTTTACCTATTAGAAAATGTCAGAATCACTCCATGAACAAAAGGGGTCTGAAATCATTGTGTGACAAGAAATATTTGATTACAAGGGGGGTGGAATTATTGTAATGGATAAGTCTGATTATATTTTGGAAATGTACAGGATCCTGAGCGATCAAGATACATATACAGAATTACCCCTGAACCCCACTAATCGCTACAAGAAAGATTTAATCACCTTAGTAATAAAGGATTTGACAGACAGATATTAAATAAAAAAGAGAAGGTTTATTTGATACCCACGGCACCTAGGATTCCCATCATTTATCATCTACCAAAAATCCATAAGGACCCCCTGCATCCACCAGGGAGACCAATAGTAAGCGGTATAAACTCAATAACATCCCGCATTGGCCGTTATGTTGATTTTTATCTACAGCCATTAGTTAAAAAAAAACACCATCGGATTTGAAAGATACGACAGACACTATTAGATTGTTAGAGGGCATTAATTTGAAAGGAGATTATTTACTGGCCACCGCAGATGTGGCATCACTCTACACTTGTATTCCACATAATCTAGGTGTTGAGGCAGTTACGCATTTCTTAAACAGAGATCCATCACTTACCAACACCCAAAGATATTACATCATTGAATTATTAGAGTTTGCCACAACACACAATTATTTTTGGTTTAATAACAATTTTTTTTTTTTTGCAACATAAAGGCGTAGCAATGGGGACTAAATTTTCCCCCAGTCTCGCAAATCTTTTTATGGCCAAATGGGAGGAGGATGTCGTCTATTCAGAACACAGACCATGTCTGATCTTTTGGGCCAGATATATAGACGACATCCTCCTCCTATGGGACGGTTCCCCTAAATCTCTTGAAGACTTTTTTTCATTCCTTAATTGTAATGATAGGGGAATCTCCTTAACCCTTGAATATAGTTCAATCAGAGTACATTTTTTGGATCTAGATATAGAGATTAGTTCCCCACAATTCAAATTCCAAACCCATTTCAAGACAACTGACCATAACAGCTTCATACCCGTCGATAGTTGCCACCATAAGTCTTGGCTGGGATCAGTCCCTCGCAGCCAGTTTTTAAGGCTAAGAAGGAATTGCACCAACATTGACACGTTGCAAGTACAGGCACTGTCTTTGAAGCAAAAATTCTTAGATAAGGGGTATGATTCAGTTACCCTCGAATCAGAAATACAACATGCCATGCAAATGGATAGGAGATCATTATTGACCCCCAAAACTCCTCGCACATCCAATGACGCCTATAAATACTCTATGGTGACTTCTTTTCAACTCAGCATAGAGACATTAGACCCAAAGTCATCTACAGAGGGGCTCCCTCCATACAGAACAAAATTGCTCCCAATATAATCGACCCCCCAGACGTCCCACCTTCTTTCATGAGTTGGTAGGTTACTTCCCATGCAAAAAATGTACAGTGTGTCAATATAACACAAATTGTAGATATAAGACACTTGAATTTCGATCAAATGTAACTAATAAAATCTATCTAATTAAAATGTTCTGTACGTGTGCAACGAGGTACGTTGTATACTTTATCACCTGCCCATGCGGGAAACACTATGTTGGTTGTACTACTCAGACTTTTTCCATCCGGGTAGGTGAACATGTGGCAAAAATAATTGGGGGGATACGAAACATACTGTCCCTAGACACTACAGACAGTACCACAACCGAGATCCGTCAGGATCACAATTTCTCATTATCGACAGATATGTCCCCCCTGGCTAGGAGGGGCTCTAACTCGGGGCGTATCACAATTAGAGACCTACTGGATATATGAGCTCCAGTCCCACTCGCCATTGGGGCTCAATGTCGAGTGGGACATTAACGCCTTTATTAACCAATCTTAAAGTATGCTTTCTCTTGTCTGTCCCTCTCCTTGAACTATAAATGCTTTTGTCCATGTTGGATAATATTTATAATATACATTATCCACAGGATTTTTTATAGAATATGTATCTGTCACTTTGGTCTATAGAATATGCATCTGTCATTTTAGATCTCCATGTTAGACCGTGGCTCCATTTTTATATTTTTATATTTTACATTTTACACATTTTTATATATAATTTTTCTGGATAGACACTATTCTAATGTCACTTTTAATTTTAATGTCACTTTTAAATGTAATCTGATTTATGTATAATTTTGATACAAGGTTTATCAATATACATATTTATACTGTTTTGGTTGTAAAAATCAGAGGAATATAGGGTCTATGAATATACACGTTCATACTACCCATTTGTAGGAACGGGTGAGACATGTTTTATTATATGTCCACCTTGAGATACAGGACCCTGTACATATATTTTAATTCTATGTATACAGTTTATTATATAATATTTTCCAGTAAGACACTCCGTACCAGCTAATTCATACAAATCCTATAACAGGCATCTCGTTGTAAACATAGAGATGTCCCCGCTGTGCGCTCCACCTGTCCCCTGTTCATAGTGAGGCTAGAAGGGCAGTGTCATGACGTCATGATGCCGGCTCCTTAACTCATACACCGTCAGCGACACATTGATGTGATCCGGGCATGCGCTCTGTGAGTTCTATGTGAACAAGAGCAAGGCTTGTAACGCGGGATGTTACCATGACGTGTTGTACATCCGTGCACTCCAATAATACTCATCCAAAGCGAGGCTTACAGCGCACGTGGCCGGCGCCATTTTCGCGTACCCGGAAGTTGTTTTCACTGAACTGCGTTGCCGATTAGAGCCACTTTTTAACATAGGGGTCTCTTACTGTATATAAAAGGCAGTGTATACAGTGGTGTGGTACCCCAGATCATGTCCAAGAGGATGAAACGCGTTGGGACAGACTAATGACACCACTGACACTGCCATACCATTTATGTACTAAGCGCTGTTTTTATTCTCCAGAAATGTGAGTGTTTTTTATCTTCAATAAATATGCTTTAAGCTTTTTATACAGTATTACGCTATGTGCTCTCATATTCCTTCCACATATACTTTGGATGTCTGATTGGACCTGCCCTTTTGTCATATATATCCTTGCGAGTACCCGGGTCACCTGGATTTGCGTTTCTAGTAAAAGTTACCATCAAGGATCCCCACTTTACAAGCTCGATTGACTCAGTGGGTGTACACCCATCTGTGTCCAATCTCTCTGGTAAACCTCCTTTAAGAGCGGTGGTGGATCTTCTATCAACACTCCATATTTAATTCCACACTTTTTGGTGTTATACATTTTTCAGGACTTTACTTTTTCACGGACTCAGTTTATTCTATTAAGAACACCAAGTATAAGTGTGTCACAGAAAAAAAAAATTTGTGTCACCTCTATATGGACACAGTGTATATAATTTAGAATGCTCACTATATGATATCACATGCCTATGGACTTTATGCACTGACCAATATTATTTATTGTATGATATGAAATAGTGTTATTAACTACTTTCACATTCTTTAGCGCTGCACTTTCCCTTATTACATTAAAAATGTCTCCCTAATGAGAGTGCGCATGCACGGAGCTCGCAAAATGGCCGCGATTGCCTAGAGCTCCGCGCCCTCACGAAACGACGGCGCCCATCACGCCTTCCTCAGCGCACTGACGGACCCCAAAACAAGGGGAGACACAATACGAGGCCCCGGCTACACCCCCATATGACAGGGGCACCGGTCAAACGTAACCTGTGGCCACAATTGGCAGAAGCAGAAACGGCCGGGACGTCCAAGATGGCCGCCGCAGCACAGGCAAAGCCACAGACACATGACCACAGCTTCTCCAGTCAGAAGGACTACAGGTCAGAGCAACCCCACTTCCCCCTGCACCTCACTCCAGGAAGGCAACCAGGATACCCACCTATCCTCACCCCCTCGCCAGCTTCCACTGAATCCCCCATAGACCGCCCTCTGAAGGAATACTCTCTGTCTCCCAGGGAATCTCACACAGGGCACACAGGCCTCTCTCCTCAAGATTTCCAGGCCAGAGACCAGGCCCTGCAAATGGATGCCCTCTTCCACAGATTCTCTGATCTCCTGGACAAGGGGCTAGCACAAACGGCAGCTAGAATCACAGGGGATCTCAAGGCGGATTTTATTAATCTAGGAGCCCGGATCGATACGATCGAACACAAAGTTGAAGAAACTATAACTATCACTAACCAAAACTCCCAGCACCTCTGTACAGTGCAAGACCAACTCGACATAGCCATGGCACGTATTGACGAACTCGAGAATAGGTCAAGACGATACAATATCAGAATCCGTGGCTTACCTGAAATGATTCAAAATATACCTGATGCAGTACAAGACCTAATTAAACAGCTGATCCCCACCATCCAAGCTCACCGACTAGAGCTGAACAGGGCCCACAGAGCCTTGGGGCCCCCCAGAAAAGATGGTACTCCAAGAGACGTTATTGCCAAACCCCATTACTACACAGTGGAGGAGGAAGTGATGAGACAGGCCAGGACCGCTCACACAGTAATGTGCATGGGTCACCAAGTGCAGATTTTTGCGGATCTCTCGCCCTACACGATCCAGAGAAGGAGATCATTGAAACCCCTACTTCTTGCTCTCACCCAAAGAGACATAAAGTACAGGTGGTCCTTCCCGTTCGCGGTTAAGTTTTCCGTCAAGGGGAAACAATTTGCTTTCTCATCCCTCCCAGAAGGAGAAAAGCTCCTTTTACACCTGAAAATCATCTCCCAGGAAGCTGAAATGGACACAACCAATACCGGAGTCATCTCCAACAAAAGACAGACCCCCACCAGCCCCCAATCTCCTCTGTGGTCTACAGGAAAAGCTAAGAAGGCCAAAGACAACAATCCATCTTGAAGACGGGGCCGACTTGGATATCACTTTATACATCCCGGGTGTGAAGCAGGGACCAGAGGACTAATTCCCCCGATTGTGGGGGTCCCTCGTGCCTCAATACTAGGGCACGCTGGTCACCCGGGCACCGGTTACTGAGGCTTCAGTACACGTATTTTTCAGTTTTTTTATTGTTTTTCTTCCCACTGACCTCGTTTATCGCAGCGAACATTGTCCACAAAGCAGCTACACCTCACAAGGTTGGAAGTTTTACCCCCCCATGGTTTCAGAAAGTACTTTGTCCACTCAATAAGGGATAACCTGAATAGCTCCCTCAATGGACGCTCTGCTGTACAAGAAAGGGGACTAGGGAGTTAGGGGGGAGGGAAACATGCAAGCAGGGGAGGTGAGGAGTGTATAACCAGTTAAGCTGCAAGATTCTAGGATATGCTTACGTGAGGATTTTACTCACATTAAAAGTTCATGTCATTTAGAGGGCATCCGGTTTCGTGACGGACCACTTGCGCACCTATCTAACCCTTAGACACCCGTCAGTTTCTGGGGGTTAGGTTGTCTGAGCCTGGATGGGCCAGACATTTTCTGAATCTCTTCAAAAGGACACGTGGGGTTTCTCCTTCCCCGTGTCCTTTCTTTCTCTTCTAGGAGACCTTTACTATCCTTTTCTGTTCTTCCCTCCCTCCCGGTTACAACATTGCATCTAACTGCATTTTGTTTTTCAGATAACATTCACAGACTCGAGGAAGTACCGACCCATAACCCATCAACGGGGTACAAGGTTCATCACGCCTCCACCCAAGTGTCAACACACCTCAGAGTAAGTGGGGGCTGTTTACGTTGCATCTCTCTCCTTCTGCTCCATGGCTGATGGCCCCATAGCTCAATTACAAATAGCATCTCACAATGCCCAGGGACTCAACTCCCCCATTAAAAGGAGAAAGGTCCTTGACTATTATAAACACCTCAAGCTAGACATTATTATGCTGCAAGAAACGCATTTTCCGTCCAGGTATAGCCCTAAGTTTCTTCACCCACACTTCCCACAGTTCTTCCTAGCGAGCGCAAACAACAAAACCAAGGGAGTCGCAATTTTAATCTACAAAAATCATAAGTTTGTGAAAATTTCTGAGCATGCTGACCCAGAGGGAAAGTTCCTTTTGGTTAAGGGCATGGTGGGAGACCATCTGTATTCCTTGGTCTCCTATTATGCACCGAATAGAGGACAAGCTACATTCTTTGACTCACTCTTGCACTCACTAGCTCAGAAATTGGAGGGGACGATCATACTTGGCGGTGATTCGAACGCAGCGTTCGATCAGGGGTTAGATAAGTCTAAACCCCCACGGTCTCAAATCAGACGACCCACCAAAGAAAGTCTCAGAATCGCAAAGGCGATACACACACATGGCCTATCTGACACCTGGAGGGAACTTAATCCCAACAAACGGGACTACACTCACTATTCATCCCCTCACAACACTTACGCATGGATCGACCACATCCTGACTCCATCCTCACTACTCCCATCAATACACAAAGCCCAAATTAGGGAATCGGCCCTATCGGACCACTCCATTGTCACCATAACACTGAAAACAGGAGCCCTGGGTAGATCTAGGGGACATTGGAGACTCAATGAGTCGCTACTATCTGACCCCATCAGAGTCACGGAACTTGAAACAGCACTGCAGGAGTACTTTACACTCAATAAAACAGAGGACACATCCCCGGAAATACTCTGGGCGGCGCACAAGGCTTTCATCAGGGGTAAACTCATTCAGATCTCCACGCAGATAAAACGAGAACAAAGAGCCAACATACTCCGGTTAGACGCAGAATATAATAAACTCAAGGCTTCACACAAAAAAGACCCATCCAAGACCCCCTCCTCGCTTATCGACAAAGCCAGATTAGATCTTAACCTAGCACTCACAGCCAAAGCTGAAAAGGCCATTCGCTGGAACAAGCATAAATTCTACACACAGGCTGACAAAATAGGTCCCCTACTAGCCACAAGACTTTCGCCCCCTATCAAAACTCATGCTCTACCCAAGATCAGGATAAATGGTCAACCCCCCACGACTAATCCGTCCAAGATACTAGAAGCTTTCCAAGAGTTTTACTCTACCTTATATCGACGACCTACTACATCCACCGCTGACTTAATCCCTAGCTTCCTGAAGGAACTTCCTATCCCTTCCCTAAAAGACACCCATAAACAAAGGATGGAATCACCCATAACGGAAGAGGAAGTATTGGGGGTCATCAAGGACCTTAGGAAGGGGTCCGCCCCGGGTCCTGATGGTCTCTCCATACCCTATTATAAATCCTTTGGGCACATTCTAGCACCTCACCTTACCTCCTTCTTTAACTCCAAGACCAGTGGAGATCCCCTAGACACTCACCTTAACACAGCCTTGATCACGGTCATACCCAAGCCTGACAAGAATCTCGAGGACGTTAGCAACTACAGGCCGATCTCCCTCATAAATAACGACCTAAAAGTACTCACAAAAATAATGGCTAACAGATTATCTTCCTTCATTAGTCAGTACATACATAAGGATCAGGTAGGATTCATACCCGGAAGACAGGGCCCTGACCAAATAAGGCGGGCAATAGATATTACATCGATCTTACAAACTAACTGGGAAGGGGGACCAACCCAAGCAGGATTCCTTTTGTCCTTGGACCTGCAGAAGGCCTTTGACACAGTCTCCTGGCCCTACATATTCTCACTATTAGAGAGGTGGGGCTTTGGTGATCGCTTCCTTGGCCTTCTGCATGCCCTTTACTCTCGACCGAGAGCCCAGATAGGTTTACAGGGTCACTATTCCAAACCTGTAGACATTATGAGAGGCACCAGGCAAGGGTGCCCGTTGTCTCCTCTCATATTTGCTATAGCGATAGAAACACTGGCGATCGCGGTGCGACATAACACGGACATCAAAGGGGTGATCTGCGGGGACCAAACGCACAAATGCGGCCTTTTCGCCGACGACATCCTCCTCTTTCTGACCTCCCCACTCACTACACTACCCAATCTCTGCTTAATGTTAGAGAAATTTGCCAAAATCTCAGGACTTGAAGTTAACTTCTCTAAATCCCAAGCTCTTAACGTTTCTTTACCTCCTCAAACAATCTCTTCTCTCAAACAATCCTTTAAATTTAAATGGAGCGATACATCCATCCGCTATCTAGGTATCACATTGACGGCCAAAACGGAAACTCTTTACACACACAATTACCCCCCTCTCTTTAAAAAACTCGAGGCAGACCTTGTTCAATGGTCAAAACATGAGCTATCATGGCTAGGCCGGATCAATTCTATTAAAATGACCCTCCTACCCAGACTTCTCTACTTTTTTTGCTCCCTTCCTATACCAATCAAGAAAGTCCACTTACGATCTCTACAGAGTAACATAATCAAATATATTTGGGGAAAAAAAGGATATTGCATCCCCCAGAACACTTTATTCATCCACAGACACAAAGGTGGGCTAGGTCTCCCAAATTTGCATAAATATTACTTAGCAGCCAGACTCGCACAATTGTCCACGATTTATTCAAGATATGAAAAACCTGACTGGGTCAATATAGAAAGGCAGGCCATCCCCAACCATACGCTAGACCACATACTTTGGTGCCCATCCAAATCCAGACCACCCATCCTCTCGCCGACTCTATCCCACTCCTGCGCCTTATGGGATTCCCTCCGACTAGTCCCGACTCTAGTCTCCAAGGGACGCCCGCTAGCACATCTCTTTCACAACCCCGATTTTCTACCTGGACTAGACATCTCTCCTTTTAAATGGTGGCTTAACAAAGGGCTATACCAGATAGGACATTTCTTCACCCCCACTGGACCAATCGATCTCAAATTTTGCATCAAACACCTGGATCTCCCGGTATCAGAACGCTTCAGTTTCTACCAAATCACCAATTTTCTACACACCATCTGGAAGGAAAAACCCCTTCCCCCCAAATTTACAGCATACGAGCTGTGGTGCGGACAAGCCATGGAGCAGAGGGGGGGAATCTCGGTGATATATTCAGCCCTTACTTGTCCTGTGGACAAAACCCCATACATGAAGGCCTGGGAGGCTGACTTCCAATACAGCAGAGATCTGGAGACTTGGCAGGCAGCACTATCCAGATCCTTCAAAGGGATCCAAAATATCTCCCTCATGGAGGCAAGCATCAAACTGCTAACCAGATGGTACTTAACCCCAACCAGGCTAGCAGCCATATACCCCTCAACAAGCCCTCTGTGCTTCAGAGGATGCCAACACCTAGGCACAATGGCCCACATTTGGTGGGAATGCCCCAAAATCCGCACTTTCTGGAGAAAAGTTTTCTCCATGATCTTCAAGGTGACGGCTTGTCAGGTCCCCAGGTCCCCAGAGGTAGCACTTCTAAACACATGCATCCCAGGCATAACCAAGGCATCTCAAACGCTGATTTACTTTATACTGCTGGGTACAAAAATCACAATTGCCAAAGCCTGGAAACAACCAAAACCTGCAATAGACACAGTCAAAAGAAAGATCTCATGGATCATGACCCAAGAAAAACTTACCAGCATCCTGATAGACACCTCCTTGAAATTCCAAAAAATATGGGAGCCTTGGGCCCAATATATGGGTACTTCCCTCATACTGGGTGTTCAGGTACAACACCATTCCTAAAACAATCTTCGGTCACTTCTATCCAATAACTATGCAAGAGGCACTCAAATGCAATAATTACATATCCTCATTTAACATGGGGACCCCCTTCCCCACCTCCCCCCTCCTTACTCTCTCTTTTCTTTCTTCTTTCTATCATCTCTGTCGGTTTACTCCTGTCAGAGGGCTAAATGTTGATGAATTTACTAGATGCTACCGTTAGGTAGTCCCCTTCGCTCAGGGGGACACACAACCATCCTATCTTACCGGTTTACTCGGCCCATATGGGCAGTATAGTAAGGGAGATTTCCCTCGCCCGGCACAGTTAGTTCCCATTAGGGGTGCCGGGGGCAGGGAAGGGATCCCAAAAGTTTTAGGGGTAGAGCCTGGACCTTGTTATGTTTGTATTTGGGTCCTGATAACCGTTTGTGGGCCTCCCCACAAGTTTCCAAGGTCGAGCAGACTGTTGCAGTTTACTTCTGTCTGTAACTATTAAGTGTATCGCCCTAGGAGGCATTCCCTCCTGAGCGTATAAATATGTTATTGCATAATCTGTAATCTGTAAAAAATAAAAACATATTGAAAGTAAAAATGTCTCCATTAATTGAATCTAGCCTCAAGGTCATCACCATATGGTACCTTACCCCGGACAGACTTTCCAAAATGTTCCCCTCAGCAGACCCCAGGTGTTTCTGAGGGTGTCAACTCTCAGCACCTTAGCCCACATTTGGTGGGAATGTCCGAGATTAAGCCCCTTTTGGAGCAAGATTTTCTCCCTGATCCGAAAGTCACAAAATTTCAGATCCCAAAGACCCCATCCATTGCCCTTCTTAATGCAAATGTACCCAAAATACCGAAACAGACACGTAAATTAATACATTTCATTTTCCTGGGTGCCAAGATGACCATTGCCAAATCTTGGAAACAATCCAAGGTCTCCTTCAAGGCTGCCACACGTAAAATATCCTGGATCATGTCCAAAGAGAAACTCTCCAGCATTCTCCTCAATAGGGATGAGCCGAACACCCCCCCGGTTCGGTTCGCACCAGAACCTGCGAACGGACCGAAAGTTCGCACGAACGTTAGAACCCCATTGACATCTATGGGACTCGAACGTTCGAAATCAAAAGTGCTCATTTTAAATGCTAATTTGCATGGTATTGTCCTAAAAAGGGTTTGGGGACCCGGGTCCTACCCCAGGGGACATGTATCAATGCAAAAAAAAACTTTTAAAAACTGCCGTTTTTTCGGGAGCAGTGATTTTAATGATGCTTAAAGTAAAAAAAAAAAAAAGTGAAATATTCCTTTAAATATCGTACCTGGGGGGTGTCTATAGTATGCCTGTAAAGTGACGCGTGTTTCCCGTGTTTAGAACAGTCCCTGCACCAAATGTAATTTTTAAAGGAAAAAATCTCATTTAAAACTGCTTGCGGGTTTAATGTCATGTCGGATCATGGCAATATGGATGAAAATCAGTGAGACAAATGGCATGGGTACCCCCCAGTCCATTACCAGGCCCTTTGGGTCTTGTATGGATATTAAGGGGAACCCCGCACCCAAATTAAAATAAGGAAAGGCCCTATATACTCTGAACAGCAGTATACAGGCGGTGCAAACAAGACAGGGACTGTAGGTTTGTTGTTAAGTAGAATCTCTTTGTAATTTTGAACGGGTACATTTTTAACGTGTTTAGCTCCAGCCAAAAAATCTTTTTTAAGCTTTTTGGAAAACATAGGGAAGGGTTATCACCCCTGTGACATTTGTTTTGCTGTCTTTCCTCCTCTTCAGAAGATTTCACCTCACTTTTTGTCCCAATGAAAAATGTTTTTTTAAAATTAGGATTTTTTTGTGGAACAAGGATTGGAAAGCATCAGTGGAAAGGAGAAATTGTTTTCCCATATTAACTCTTACAGGAGAGAATTTCCCTTCCTAGGGGTAGATTTCATCTCACTTCCTGTTGTCTCCTTCCGTTTGCAAGTAGGAGTCGTTTGTAAGTTAGATGTTTGAAAGTAGGGTCCTGCCCTATATACTCAGCAGAAATTTGGGCCTTAGGTGTTGCTGTGGCCACAACACTGTAAGCCCTCACAGGGCCCTGCTGTGAAATATTAGATCAAGAATTGTAATTACATGCCCCTGTTGAACAGGAGCTGAAAAATTAGGCCTTAGGCACTGGTGCTGGTGCCACAACACTGCAACCCCTCACAGACACTCTAGTTGGAACGCAGGAACGAGCCCTGCTGCAAAGTATTGCATCAAAAATTGTAATTACACGCCCCTGTTAGACAGGGGCAGAAAAATTGGGCCTTAGGCACTGGTGCTGGTGCCACAACACTGCAACCCCTCACAGACACTCTAGTTGGAATGCAGGAACGAGCCCTGCTGCAAAGTATTGCATCAAAAATTGTAATTACACGCCCCTGTTAGACAGGGGAAGAAAAATTGGGCCTTAGGCACTGGTGCTGGTGCCACAACACTGCAACCCCTCACAGACACTCTAGTTGGAATGCAGGAACGAGCCCTGCTGCAAAGTATTACATCAAAAATTGTAATTACACGCCCCTGTTAAACAGGGGCTGAAAAATTGTGCCTTAGGCACTGGTGGTGGCGCCCAGAACCAAAAATGTTCTTACAAGCTATCAGCGTGATGATTGAGGAGGAAGAGGATAATTACTCAGGGATAGTCACTCAGCATCAGCATAGGCAGTCTTTGAAGGGATCTGAGATTTCAAAAAAAATTATTCGGTTACATCAGCATCAGGTGCTTGGTAGCTGGTGGTGATCCAAGACTGATTCATTTTTATGAAGGTCAGCCGATCGACCGAGTCGGTGGACAGACGCACCCTGTGATCGGTTACCACGCCTCCAGCAGCACTGAATGTGCGTTCCGAAAGAACGCTGGATGCAGGACAGGCCAGTAGCTCAATTGCATACTGTGCAAGCTCTGGCCAGTGATCCATCCTCAAGACCCAGTAACCCAGAGGATTTTCGGTGGGAAAGGTGTCCAAGTCTGATCTTGCCCCTAGGTATTCCTGCACCATGTAAAACAGACGCTGGCGATGGTTGCTGGAACCGATCATACCTTGGGGCTGCAGACCAAAAAATTGTCTGAACGCATCGGTCAGACGGCCACCTTCTCCACCGCTCCTTCTTTGACTGACCGAAGCCTCAGCAACACGTTGTCCAGAAACAGGAGTTTGTAACCTCCCAGTCTCTGGGAACGCATTGCACAGACCTTTCTGCAAGGCCTCCCGAAGATGTTTCATCCTCTGCTCCCTCTACGATGGCAAGATAAGGTCCGCAACCTTACCCTTGTAACGTGGATCAAGGAGGGTTGCCAGCCAGTATTGGTCCTTCTCCTTGATACCACGAATACGAGGATCCTTACGCAGGCTTTGCAGGATCAGGGAGGCCATGCAGCGTAGGTTTGCTGAGGCATTCGGTCCGGAGTCCTCTGGGTCACTAAGGACGACAACGTCCGCAGCCACCTCCTCCCAGCCACGTACAAGTCCATGTGTTTCTTGGGACTGATCCTTTAAACACTGCTGCTGATGCTGAGTGCCAGGCTCCACCTCCATACTGACACAATCTTCCTCCTCCTCCTCCTCGTCCTCTTCCTGTGTGATCGGCGGGCACGCAGGAACACTGTCTGGATAAAGGGGGCCTTGAGAGCTAAGGAAGTCCTCCTCTTCCTGCCTCTGTTCTGCCTCAAGTGCCCTGTCCATTATTCCATGCAGCGTGTGCTCCAACAGGTGGACAAGGGGGACAGTGTCACTGATGCATGCACTGTCACTGCTCACCATCCTCGTGGCCTCCTCGAATGGTGACAGGACAGTGCATGCATCCCTGATCATGGCCCACTGGCGTGGGGAAAAAAAAACAAGCTCCCCTGACCCTGTCCTGGTGCCATAGTCGCACAGGTACTCATTGATGGCCCTCTGCTGCGTGTGCAGCCGCTGCAGCATGGCCAACGTTGAGTTCCACCTGGTGGACATGTCACAGATTAGGCGGTTCTTGGGCAGGTTAAACTCCTTTTGGAGGTCCGTCAGCCGAGCACTGGCATTATATGACCGGCGGAAATGCACACAGACTTTCCTGGCCTGCCTCAGGACATCCTGTAAGCCCGGGTACCTGCCCAAGAACCGCTGCACCACCAAGTTAAGGACGTGAGCCAAACAGGGCACATGGGTCATTTGTCCCTGTCGGAGGGCAGAGAGGAGGTTGGTGCCATTGTCGCAAACCACCATTCCTGCCTTAAGTTGGTGTGGCGTCAACCACCTCTGAACCTGCCCCTGCAGAGCTGGCAGAACCTCTGCCCCAGTGTGGCTCCTGTCCCCCAAGCACACCAGCTCAAGCACCGCATGGCATCTTTTGGCCTGCGTACTTGCGTAGCCCCTTGAACGACTACGGAGCACCGCTGGTTCCGAGGAAGAGGCCATGGAGGAAGAAGAAGAGGAGGGGGTGGAGGAGAGAGGTGTGTCACAATCAGCATTTTGGAGGCGTGGTGGCGGAACAACCTCCAACACTACTGCACCTTGTCCTGCATCCTTCCCAGCTGCCAGCAGAGTCACCCAATGCGCCGTGAAACTTAGGTAACGTCCCTGTCCATGCCTGCTGGACCATGAGTCAGCGGTAATATGCACCTTACCGCTGACCGCCCTGTCCAGCGAGGCATGGACATTGCCTTCCACATGCCGGTAGAGAGCCGGAATCGCCTTCCGTGAGAAAAAGTGGCGTTTGGGTACCTGCCACTGAGGAACCGCACATTCCACAAACTCACGGAAAGGGGCAGAGTCTACCAACTGAAAAGGCAGCAGTTGAAGTGCTAGCAATTTTGCCAAGCTAGCATTCAACCGCTGGGCATGTGGATGGCTGGGAGCAAACTTCTTTCGGCGGTGCAGCAGCTGGGGCAGGGAAATTTGCCTGGTACAATCTGACGTTGGTGTACCAAAAGCAGATTGCCCACAAGTACTTGGCTGTGACACACCTAATTCTACACCTTAATTCCTCTCACTGCAGGTCTCAGAGAGGACTGGAGGTCTAGTGGGGTTGGAAATCTCAGCTGATGAGGAGCAAGGAGAGATCCTCTTTGTTCTTTGGTGTGGGTCTTTTAGATACGCTTGCCAACGAACTGCATGGCAGGTCAACATATGTCTGGTCAAGCATGTGGTACCCAAGCGGGAGATGTTTTGGCCACGTGAGATACGCTTGAGACATATGTTGCAAATAGCAGCGGTGCGATCTGATGCACTCGTCTCAAAAAAGGCCCACACCAAAGAACTTTTTGAATAACGCGCAGAGACTGTAGCGCCCTGCACATGTGGAGCTTTGGGGTGTGATGCAGTCAATGTGCTGCCCTTAGGCTGGCCCCTGGAGGGCATCCTGCCTCGTTGGTGATGTGCCGCCTCCTCCTCCTCCTCCTCCTCCTCCTCCTCTCTCCTATCAGGCACCCACGTTGAGTCAGTGACCTCATCATCCCCTCCCTCCTCATCACTGGAGCAAACCTGGCAGTATGCTGCAGCAGGGGGAGCATGACTGCCAGATTGCTGTCCTTCTTGGGCACCCCCTCTGTCCGTGCTCATGTTACTGCCTTCATCGAGCTCAGTATCATCATCAGAGCCTTCCAAACGCTGGGCATCCTCCTGGAGCATGTACCCAACACTGTGGTCAAACAGTTCGAGGGAATCCTCAGGAGGACATGGTGGAGCTAGGGAAGGAGTCACTGATGACATTGAGCTGAGGGAAGAGGCCGCTGCTTTGCCAGACAAAGCACCCTGGGCATGGGTGAGAGAGGATGAGGAGGATGAGGATGGCTTGGTCATCCACTCGACCAAGTCTTCCGCATGTTGCGGCTCAACACGGCCAGCTGCCGAAAAAAAGGCCAAGCGTGTCCCATGGCCACGTGCTGATGAGGATGCACCGTCTCCACGACCAGCACTAGACACAGAGCCTGCTTGCCCTCTCTTATTGGCTTGTGACTGTCTGCCTCTCCTTCTTGGCCTTCCAGACATACTAATGGCCTGTAGCTGCACTAAGCTGGGATAGAACACCAGTAATTTTCTTCAGGTAGCTTTATATACTGTAACCAGACAAGCCTGCCTGTCAGTAGGAAGATAACAGGAACGGATCTAGCTGAACACTGTGAGCAGGACACACTGTACTAAATGTAAATAGTCTAGCTGCCTGACCGTGGTACTAATAGGATCAAATAGAACACCAGTAATTTTCTTCAGGTAGCTTTATATACTGTAACCAGACAAGCCTGCCTGTCAGTAGGAAGATAACAGGAATGGATCTATCTGAACACTGTGAGCAGGACGCACTGTACTAAATGTAAATAGTCTAGCTGCCTGACCGTGGTACTAATAGGATCAAATAGAACACCAGTAATTTTCTTCAGATAGCTTTATATACTGTAACCAGACAAGCCTGCCTGTCAGTAGGAAGATAACAGGAACGGATCTAGCTGAACACTGTGAGCAGGACGCACTGTACTAAATGTAAATAGTCTAGCTGCCTGACCGTGGTACTAATAGGATCAAATAGAACACCAGTAATTTTCTTCAGGTAGCTTTATATACTGTAACCAGACAAGCCTGCCTGTCAGTAGGAAGATAACAGGAACGGATCTAACTAAACACTGTGAGCAGGACGCACTGCACTAAATGTAAATAGTCTAGAAGATAACAGGAACGGATCTAGCTGAACACTGTGAGCAGGACGCACTGCACTAAATGTAAATAGTCTAGAAGATAACAGGAACGGATCTAGCTAAACTGAATACAGTGTATATATATATGCAACACCTGGGATGCATATATATACACAATACACTGTAAGTGCAGCTAACTGACTGACTGTTCTGCCTAATCTATCTAACTCAAATCAAATGACACTGTCTGTCTCTCTCTCTATCTATGAACGCCGGAACACACACTACACAGGGCCGCCGTGCAGGCGGCCTTATATAGTGTGGGGCGTGTACTAAATCCCCTGAGCCATAATTGGCCAAAGCCTCCTTGGCTTTGGCCAATTACGGCTCTCTGTTCAGGCGGCGCTGTGATTGGCCAAGCATGCGGGTCATAGTGCATGCTTGGCTAATCATCAGCAAGCAATGCACTGCGATGCCGCAGTGAATTATGGGCCGTGACGCGCCACACGAATTTGGCGTGAACGGCCCATATCGTTCGCAATTCGGCGAACGGTCGAACAGCCGATGTTCGAGTCGAACACGAAGCTCATCCCTGCTCCTCAACACCAAAATGCAATTTGAAGCTACCTGGGAACCATGGGCCCATTATATGGGCATTCCCCTTATTCCAGGTGTCCAACCGCCAAGTTCTTAGGTTCGTAGGAGGAAGCGCAGTACTCTCCCGCTGATAGGCTCTTCACTCTTTTACTCTTCCCCTCTCTCTTCCACTCCCTCCCCCCCTCTTTCCACCCCCCTCCTCCTAACCCTCATAGGTACTCGGAGTGACCCTCCGACATTTGAGCATCATGTCCTTCTCCGGGAGGACGATCACTTTGGGGTTTACGAATCAGGTTTTAGCAACCCTAATGTTTATGCTATAACCCAGGCCTGACTGGTGATGTTTTGATACTGGGGGCTTGTAGAGATTCGGCCGGGCACAGCATGATCCCTTTTGGGGTGTTGGCGGAACCTCTCCTTGACCCCGCCCTTTTTTGTCCTCAGGCCTGGCACATAATCTACAGTTGGATGAGTGATATTAGCTTCTACAGTCTCTTTTCATCTGTTAGACGCTTACTTGATACCTACTCTATGTCTCTAGCTTATATTGTAACCTCAAAGGGTACTGCTTTGTATTGTTTTGTTTTATAATGTTTTGTTTTATATTTTTGGAAATTCAATAAAATATTTTGAAAGAGGAGGGTTTTATTTGTAAATATATGCACAAAAGTTGTAATTCCTTTTATTTTCCACTTGTGAAGAGTCATTTTAGGAATAAGTATTTCCAAGATTTTAAGTGGGATAGGTATAGAGGTCCTCTGTGCTTGAGGGAGATTCAAGGAACAAAAGGATCTCCATGCCACCAGGGAGGCTTGGATGGAGAGAGGTAGGTATTTTAGTGACCTAGGTTTCCATATGTTGGCTAGTAATAGGTTACGAAGTGAGGATGTAGGACTGCAAGACTGTTCAATATCAACCCACCTTTTGTCTGTTGTTGGTAAGAACCAGTCTTTTAGCTGGGACAGGTGAGTTGCTACCCAATAGTCATGAAGGTCGATCATACCCAAACCTCCAGCATATTTGTTCTTAGGAATCTGGGCATGAGAACTATGGGGTTTCATACTCTGCCACGCAAATTTCTTGAGTAGCGTGTTAAGTGCCATCAAGTGTGTCTTTTTGATAGGTATAGGGAGTGTTCTAAAAAGATACAATATCTGGGGTAGCATTATCATTTTAAAAGAACAGGTGCGCATGCGTAGGACTCCCGAGAAGACGCTCTGATCAAGAGCTCCGCACCGCTCCGGCCTTTCTTGGTCCCCTGAGTGAACGGTTCAAGCGTAATCTGCCCAAACAACATCCCCACGGCTCACCGGACCACCCAGGCACCGATTCGCATGCCGACCGGCACAGAAAAAAGCGAGGTGAGCCGCCAGCTAAACTTCAATCTGGCAGCCCCTGACCCATCCAAGATGGCGGCCGCGGCACCCCTGGGAGACAGCATGGAGGATCCGGACCATCCATCCTCCATCCAGCAGCACACAGACATTCTGGCAACACCTGTGAGTCACTGCTTGCCCCAAGGGATATCCGCTGCCTCCACAGAGTCCCTCCTCAACAGGACACTAAGGGATCTACTACACACCCCCATGCTGCATTCCCGTTTAGGCCTAGCAGGCCCCCTCCACTTCTCACCCTCACAGCAGCCCCAGACCCAGGATATGCAACTAATGTTAAAGAGCTTCTCTGAAATGCTGGCCTGGCTCAAGATGCCACGCAGATTACAGCTATCATTAAAGCTGATTTACAGAGCTTGGGCACTCGCATAGATACGATTGAGCAGGTAGTTGATAACACAGCTGCACGCACCAATCAGAACACTGCCTGTATTTATTCATTACAGGACCAATTAGAATCTGCTTTATCCAAAATAGACAATTTGGAAAACAGAAGCAGACGTCATAATTTCCGCATACGAGAGATACCTGAAACAGTAACGGATATACTGAGTACTGTCAAATTGTTTATCAAGGAACTCATACCGGAAATTCAGGGCCATAGACTCGAACTCGACAGAGCACACAGAGCCCTTCAGCTTCCCTGCCAAGATGGCCTCCCGAGGGACATTGTGGTCAAGCCCCATTTTTATGACGTTAAGGAGGATGTCATGAGAGAAACCCTAACCTGGACAACCTCTCCTTCCAAGGAAATAAGATCCAAATTTTTTCAGACATTTCACCTACCACGGTCCAAAAGCGGAGAGCTCTCAAACCGCTGTTGGAAATACTTACCCAGAACTGCATCAAGTACTGCTGGTCGTTCCCTTTCCACCTTCAATTTCACTTCAGAGACAAATCATATAACTTCACCAACTTCCAGGAAGGGGAGCGCCTGCTTATGCAACTAGGACTAATATCCCAGGATCTTGCTCCTGTGCACACGACGTCCAACCCAGGCTCTTCCAAGTGGCCTCCCCTGGGCAGTCCTTTAACCCCTTGTGGAACAAGCAATTGCCAAAAAGACACCGTGAATCTCACCCTCCGAGATGAACGTCCCTCCTTACTCCTGGACTGGAAGTGTTTCTCCCAACTTTTCTCCTGGACTGAGGACCCATCCCTCTCATTTGTGTAGGGGGCATCATTACGCAGACCTGCCTTCTGACATTTTGGCCAGGTTTGAACCTGCTTTCGGTTAGGCCCCACTAGGCCCCTTAATGGCTAACTGGGACTCCTTTCTGGACTCTACCCTACCATCCCGGCTGGGATGAATACTACCTGACATGGTTTATTTTGTAACATAAAAGCTACACTATTTGAGTACCCTCCTATGGCGGTATCCCCCATCCTTCCCCGCCTCCCACCCCCTTCCATCTGCAGTAATTCACTTCCTTGCAATATTTGCTTCGGTTCCTTGTTATTGGCAACTGTTCCCGTGCACTTATACCCTTGCTAGTGTCCCATTTCTGAGGTTGATCCCACACCACTTCACTCCATATGGGGGATCCTGGCGGCCAGAGCGGCCTATCATGCCACCCTCTCTGTTGTGACACAGAGGGACCCATTCTCCCTCTGGTGACATCAGGCAGGCAACCCACTTTGAGGTTGCATCATTTCCGAGTTCCTCCGAAACGGGGAACTTGGACTAGGACTAGGAATGCCAGTCCTGTATTTTGTTTTTATCTTATCAGTTTGTTTATTTGTTGGTTTTGCACTTAATGTATGCTGTATTCATACACCTTATTACTCTTAATGTTCTCTTCTCTCTTCTTCCTCTTTCCTCTCCTTCTTTGTCTCTTCCTCCACTCCTTTCTTCTCTCCGTATCTTCTTCAGGAAACCTCGCAGAGATTGCCATTTAGCCCACCCCTAAGGCGTTATCGGGAATACATCTCTTCACAAGAGGAAGTCCACCCTCCGGCGGCAGAGGTAAGCTTCCTTTGCTCTTTTTCACTACTCACTCCTTCGACCATGGCTGACACAAATACCCATCTGCTATCATTAAACATAGCCTCACATAACGCCCAGGGGCTCAATTCGCCCTCTAAACACCGAAAGGCTTTTCAGAGCCACCATGCTAGAAGCCTCGATGTTGTTCTACTCCAGGAGACCCATTTTCCTGCCAGCTATACCCCCTCCTTTCTCCACCGCAACTTCCCGGCCTTTTATTTGGTGAATGCTGATGCCAAAAAAAAGGTAGTCACCATACTCCTTGCTAAATGTATACCCTTTGTCCTCACACATACGGTCAAAGACTTAGACGGCAGGTATATACTCATAAAAGGACACATAGAGGGGGTCTTGTACTCTTTAATTTCTTACTATGCACCTAACCAGGGCCAAGCACGTTTCTTTACCTCCATGCTATCAACCCTGTCCCCTCACCTAGAAGGCAGTGTGATTATGGGGGGCGACTCCAATATCACCTTTGATCACATGTTGGACAAGTCCTCTCAAGGTAGACCTCATTTAAAGAAACCACCCAAACAAAGTCTCAGAATAGCCCGTCTTCTGCATGACATGGGCTTGATAGACTCTTGGAGGGAACTAAACCCCACGGCGAAAGACTATACCCATTACTAGGCACCCCACAAAACATACGCTAGAATCGACCATATCTTTCTCCCTAACTCGGATATACACACACCATCCCAGGCCTCCATACAAGAAGTCCCCTGGTCGGATCATTTATTGGTGATCCTTAAAATCTCTAGCTCCCTCTCACCTCCTGGGTCACCCCAGTGGCGCCTAAGTAAATTACTGCTATCCAACCCAGTCCACTGTTCAATTTTAGAAAAAGACATCAGGGAATTTTTTCTCCTCAATGACACTGGAGATATGACTCCAAGTTCCCTCTGGGGGGCTCATAAAGCCATTCTGAGGGGGAAAATGATTCAACTGGCATCTAATCTCAAAAGAGAAAGGAAAGTGGATGTTATGAAGCTAGAAAGAGAATTTCAATCTCTCAGCAAATCCCACAAAGCTAACCCATCTCCAGTGACCCTGGCCAAATCAGAATCCACTCGAGTGGCACTAAACCTGGCCCTTACATCCAACGCTGATAAACACCTGAGCTGGCTAAGTGGCAGGCTCTACATACAGGCAGATAAAATTGGCCCCCACTTAGCCGCAAAACTCTCACCCAAAATAAAATCCTTTGCTCTCCCTAAGATCAAATCCCTGTCAGGAACTCTTACCCAGAACCCCCAAAAAATCCTGGAAACCTTCCAGGCTTTTTACTCCAAACTCTACTCTGCACCTAACCCTAACAATTTAGACTCCATTGACTTCTTCCTGAAGAACATTGATATCCCTAAACTATCGGACTCCCATCGGTCCATCATGGAATCTCCTTTCAGGGTGGAGGAAGTCTGAGAAGTCATAAAGAACCTCAAAGCAGACTCCGCCCCTGGCCCAGATGGATTTTCTGTACACTATTACAAAGCATTCTCAAAGGTCCTCTCTCCTCGTCTGGTCCGCCTCTTTAACTCCCTTCGCGAGGGATCCCCCTAGAACCAGCTGCCAATCTGGCTTACATATCGGTAATCCCCAAACAGGGCAAAGACCCCAGTGAGGTTTGTAATTACAGGCCAATTTCGCTAATCAATAATGATTTAAAGATTATGACAAAAATTTTAGCAAACAGATTAGCCTCCTTTATTGCTAATTACATCCATAAGGATCAGGTGGGTTTTATCCCCGGAAGACAGGGGTCGGACCAGATCAGGAGAGCGGCAGATTTAATTTCCCTCATGCAATCCTCATGGGATGGAGGGCCTTCCCAACCTGGATATGTCCTCTCTATAGACCTCCAAAAGGCCTTTGACACCATCACTTGGCCATACCTTTTTACTATTTTATGAAAATGGGGCTTTGGCCTGGATTTTCTTAGAACCCTATCATCCCTTTATTCCTCCCCGAAAGCCCGCATTAAAATGCAAGGCCACCTTTCCGAACAAATTCCTATTCTAAAAGGCACTAGACAAGGCTGCCCCCTTTCACCTATCCTCTTCGCCATAGCGATAGAAACACTAGCCCTCGCCTTCAGACAAAACCCTGACATTCATGAAGTGAAATGCGGTCAACGGACTTACAAATGCGCCCTTTTTGCCGATGACGTCCTCCTGTTCATCACTTCCCCCCTCATTTCCACTCCCAACTTCCTCCAACTACTCAACTCATTCGGCTCCATCTCAGGCCTTCAGGTCAACATGACCAAATTAATGGCCCTAAATATCTCTACTCTCCAAGACCTTGTAGAGAGACTCAAAACCCACTTTCCCTTTTCCTGGCGCACCTCTTCCCTACCCTACTTAGGTGTATTCCTTTCCGCAAGAACAGAAGTTCTGTACCACCACAATTACCCCCCAATGCTCAAAAAACTCTGGAATAATCTCTCTCATTGGGCCCTGTATAAAATGTCCTGGCTGGGCAGAATAAACTCGGTCAAAATAACCCTACTACTCAGGATCTTATACCTCTTTCGATCCCTCCCTATACCCATCAAAAAACGTATCCTGGACAAACTGCAGGCTTCGATTATAAGATTCATATGGGGGCAAAGGGACACCGCTTCTCCAAAAAGGTTTTATATAGACCAAAGAAAAAAGGGGGTCTAGGACTACCCAACTTATGGTGGTATTATCAAGCCGCACCACTCTGCCAATTCTCAGTTATTTACTCCAAAGGCCCAAAGCCAGACTGGGTGGACATAGAAAGACAGGCTACTCCCAACCACACTCTGGACTTCCTGGTGTGGAGACCACAAAAGGACAGACCACCGATTCTCTCCCCCTCTCTGTCTCACTCAGTGGCCTTATGTGATACACTGTATAGAAGACACTCCCTGACCTCCCCAATGCATCCCCTCTCACACATCTTCCACAATCCCCAATTCCCTCCAGGTCTGAACATCAAGGCTTTTAGGTGGTGGCTCGAAAGGGCCTTTATAGAATAGGGCAATTTTTCAATAACACTGGACCTATTTCACTCAAATATTGCATCTCTAAACTAGACATGCCAGTCTCTGAAACTTTCCGCTACTATCAACTATCACACTTTCTGCGCAGGGTCTGGAAAAGCTCAGACACTCCGCTCTCTGTCACATCTTATGAACTCTGGTGATCCTGAGCCATGGGCGTAAGGGGAGGGATTTCCCTTATCCACTCAGCTCTAGCTGAGCCCCGGGTGAAAGCGAATTATATGTTGCAATGGGAGCGTGATCTGCATCGTGATTGGGACCTGGATACTTGGCACATATACTTTCCCGCTCCTACAAGGGCATTCTGAACTCCTCCCTTGTAGAGGCAGACCTCAAAGTTATGTCCCGCTGGTACCTGGTACCCACTCGTATCACTAAATTCTACCCTCAGTCATCACCCCTCTGTTTTAGAGGATGTGGCCACTTAGGTTCCCTCCTCCACACTCTCTGGGAATGTCCCAAAATCAGAGGGTACTGGAACAGAATTTTAATCTTATACGCAAATCCACCGGTTTCGCAGTCAAACAAGACCCCACCTTAGCTCTCCTTAATGACAACATCCCGAAAGTGCCTAAATTGACACGGTCACTGATCCATTTCATTCTTCTAGGAGCCAAGATTACACTAGCTCATGCCTGGAAAACCCCCTCGGTGTCCCTTCACCAAGCCAAACAGAAAATCTCCTGGATAATGTTGCAGGAGAAGATCTCAAGCGGGATTCTAGACACATCCGAAAAATTTAGACTCATATGGGGACCATGGGCTAGGTTCTTAGGAATCCAATTACTCCCCTGACACATAGAAATTTCTGTACACCCCCTCAATTCTAGTGGGCCCACGTACCCCCCTCCCCTCCACGAGGATTTCTGCCCCCAACACTCCCCCTATCTTTCCTTTTTTTCCCCGCTTTTTTTCTTACCCCTCTTTCCCTCTCTCTTTTCTTATTCTCTCCTCAAGCTCAAATTTAGGTTGTTCGCACATATCTAGCGAAACAGACTTTGCAGGTTTTTTTTGTCTTTTCTCCGATTGATAACCCAGTAGACCAGTCTGTACCATTCAGGAACATAGGGACACTCCCCATACTGAGCAACATTATTTTTGATCTTGTTTTTGGTCTTGCAATAGTAACAGACATTCCAGTAGGTCATTCTCCCACAAAAGGCTGATTTTGGGTTCAGGATAGGTCCATCATTTTGATCCCCCGGACCTTCACCCGTATGCCCCGCGCACAGCAGGATCCCATTTGGGGTCCATCCCAGGGAGTCCTGATTCCTGTGAATCCCGGCTCCTTTTTATCCTATCCAGCAGCCTTTTCTTTGATATAGAGTCTGTTAATTGACCTTGAAGGTTATTAGCTCTTCCACTTGTACTATGTTCACCCTTGCTTTAGGTCTACTTTTTTCACTATGCCACTGTTAATCACCCTGTACTGACCTTATTTTTGGTTTGTTGCTGATTTTATACTTTTGTACTGTTATTAGCTTCAATAAACAGTCTTTAAACTGAAAAAAAAAAAAGCGAGACAGCCTGTCCAGGCTAGCTCACACTTAGACATTCTTTGGGCATCTTTTGATAGTTTATCTATAAGAGGGGATGTCATGTACCTGGTAGGAGTCTGATATGCTGAGGTCGGCCTCCCTTGTATCTCCAGCCCAAGCCCCACTGAAGGTGGAACAGATGGTGGCTAGGGCCAGGAGGAACATGAGTGCCTGTAAGTGTTCCTTGCAGAACTTGCAGATGTAGTAGGCTCGGTGGCACAGGCAGGACAACAGGCAGTGTTTGAGCCAGACGAAGAGCAGGAGCAGGGTCTCAAGGATAGCCGGGTTCGGTAACAGGCGGGCAGCGAAGTACAAAGGCATGAGCAGAAGCAAGGTCAAAATGGAAGCCGAGATCAGGAACTGGTAATCAGGAAGATATCAGAGTCCAGAGGCAGAGTCAAGGTAAGCCGGGTTCAGCAACAGGTATCAGGCAGAGTACAACAGGAATCAGAAGATAAGGACACAGCTGAAGACCAGTCAGCTCTGTTTGTGAGTCAGAGCACCCTTTAAATAGGTCATTAGGCACCAATTGGCGTTAGGAACGCACTCCTGCATGTGCACGCAGTTCGTTGCGCACACACATGCGCAGCTCCCTGGAAGTCTGCTGTTGCCTGTGGGCGCGCGCACGCGCACGTGTGTGTGCCAGAGCAGTTTTCTTACACCGCTGTTGCCCGTGAGTGCACGCATGCACACGTGTGTGCACCAGAGCAGTTCTCTTACAGGGGAGTAATTAACATCTGCTAGTTGTGAAGTATCGGATACTAGCCGGAGTTTGCTACGTAGAATGGGGTCTATACCAAGGTCCAGCAATAAAGACTTAGTAAAGTTAATTTTGTAGTAAGATGCACTAAAAGCTGTGAGAATGTTATGGGTTGCTGCCAGAGAGATTTCTGGGCTTGTTAGGAATATAATTACCCGTATTCATCAGCATATAACACGCACAGGCGTATAACATGCACTTTCATTTTAGGAGGGAAGTTTCAGGAAAAAAACTCAAATTTTAAATAAAGAACTTTGAAGCAAAATAAGTGTCAGTGCCCATCAATGCAGCCTCACCATTGCCCATCTGCAGCTTGATCAATGCCATCTGCAGCCTCACTATTGCCATGAATGCAGCCTGATCAATGCCCATCTGCAGGCTCAGCTCAGATTACTGCTGCCTCGGAGGGGACAGGGAGGGGGGCGGGACGAGTGCCGTCAGATTACATACAGCGAGAACCTCCTGTTTACTCGGCGGACTCTTTAATACAAAGTCCCGCCTCCTGGACCGGCTTCTATAATAGACAGAACACTGGTCCAATGCTGGCCCAGAGACAGGACTTCCTATTATATAGGCCGGTGAGTAAACAGGAGATTCTCGTTGTATGTAATCTGACGCCACTCGTCCCACCCCCTTCCCCGTCCCCTCCTAGGCAGCCCAAATTCCAGTATCGGCATATAACACGCACACACTATTTGCACCTGATTTTCAGGGTGAAAAAGTGCATGTTATACACCAATAAATACAGTATATCATCTGAAAATAGGTTTATGATATGGGAGTTTTGCTGAAACTTGAAACCGGTAATGTAAGGTGCTGCTCTAATTGCTTCTGCAAGGGATATTCAATTAATAAGTTGAAAATAGATGGGGATAAGGGGCAATCATGTGTAGTTGCAGTTGAGATCAGAAAGGGCCAGGACAACATGTTGGAGGTGAATACTTTGGTGGAAGTTGTTGAATACAGGGCTAGTATAGTGGATAGTATAGGTCCGGAAAATCAGAATTTCCTAAAAGTTTTATTCATATATAGCCAATGAATATGGTCAAATGCCTTCTCCGCATTCAAAGATAGTAGCAGAGAAGGCACCCGGCCCTGACTTGTTGGATTATGCCCAGTACTCTTCTGGTTGCATTGGACGCCTGGCGTCCAGTAACAAAGCCTGTTTGGTCTGGCTTGACTAGGATTGGTAAGATAAGGGTCAGTCTGTGAGCTATGATTTTTGCGTATAATTTAATATCCCTATTCAATAACGATATTGGTCTATAATTGGCCGGAGAGGTAGGGTCCTTACCCGGCTTCAGTATTGTTACAATATAGGCCTGCAGCATTTCAGGGGGAAAAGAGGTCAAGGTCATTGCAGCTGTGAACACTGGGGAGAAATTTGGAGTAATGATTTCTTGGAATTATTTGTAATAGTCATTTGATAGACCATCAGGTCCTGGGGATTTTCCCATTGGTAAGAATTGGATAGCCCTATTGATCTCTTGAGGAGTTATAGGCGCATTAAGTGCTTGTAGTTGAGTGCTTGTTAAAGTGGGCAGTTGGAGAGAGGTCAAAAACTATTCAATATCAGGAACTTTTGGTTGTGGGGTGTTGGAATCATCTTTTAAGTTGTAAAGGGAGCTATAATAGGATGCAAAGGCATCTGCAATTTCCCTTGCATTGGTAATTTTATGCTTGGACTGTGGGTCTAATAGGTACTCAATCTTGGATTGGAGTTTTTATTTTTAAATCGGTTTGCTAAGAATTTGCCTGCCTTGTTGCCCGAGGAATAATGTGTTAGTTTGAGAGCTTTAAGATGCTTATCATATTGTTCTACCAGTAATAATCGAAGGTCTCTATGTAGTTTGGGCAGAGTTGTACATGAGGAGTTGGTAGGGATTGCTTTGTTAATGGATTCCAGGGTGCATATGTCTTCTAGTAGTTTATCAAGCTGCAATGACCTTTGCCACTTAATATGTGAACACATCTGTATGAAAATGCCTCTTATAAAGGCCTTGTGGGCACACCAAACAACTAAGGGGTCTGAGACTGAGTTAGAGTTAAGCTGGAAAAATTATTGGAAACACTTGTTTATGTCAAGGACATTCTGGGATAAGTTGAATACTTGTGAATTAACCCTCCAAATATATGCAGGGTTGGGCTTGTATTCCTCCACTATTAATATGAAAACTGGAGCATGGTCTGACCATGAGATATCATGAATATTGGAGGAAGACACAGCCTGCAGTAACACCTTGTCCACTAGTATCATGTCTATTCTAGAATACGAGTTGTGGCATGCTGAGTGGAAGGTATAGTCTCGTTCCTCAGCATGCTGGCATCTCCACATGTCATAGACATCTTCTTTGTGGAATAGAGTTTGAAGTGCCAAGAGAAGTCGTTTAGATTTTGATGATAGGTCCAGAAGGGGGTCTGCAGTAAGATTAAAGTCTCTGCATATCACTAGAGAGATTTTGTGAAAAAGTTTGTGAGCAAAGCAAAGTTGTTGCGTCTTAGGAGCGTAAGCGTTCACTATTGTGAAAGGTCTGTTTTTGATATCGCACAAGAGGATCAGGTATCTACCTTCCGGATCACAGATAGCATCATGCAGGGAGAAGACTGCTGAGTTTTTAACTGAAATGAGGACTCCTTTTCTTTTATGCGATGCAGAGACAGTGTATGTGAGGGATGTGAGGGATGTGAGGGAACTGTTTGTGATCTAAAGTAGGAGATGTTGATACCTGAAAGTGCGTTTCTTGAACACAAATTAAGTCACATCTTAGTCTAAGAGACTCCTTCCAAAGGGATGCTCTTTTGGCAGGGCGGTTGAGCCTCCACACATTAAACAAAGTCAGTTTAAGTACCATGGGGACAGGTCATTTGAGAAGCTTGTGTTACCTTTAAGTAGTGTATATGAGTTATCATGCGAAGGAGGCAGCAGGCCCAAGTGTAAGCTTCTGTTGAGGTAGGAGATAATGTGCAAGCCTGATATCCTACTGAGTTTTCATCTCAAATACCAGACCTGGAACCGACAAGAAATTGAAATGACACAATAAAAATAAAAAAAATACAAAAAATAGCAAACAGTTAGTAAAAAATTGGGCGATTCCAAGTGGAATCTGACTGCAGAAGTACTGCACAATACTTGTGGAGGGAACATTGTGGTGATTGAGCTCCATCTGACCAGGGAAGTCAGGTAGCATAGCTGTATCAAGCTTAGGGGTTAAAGGCGATCAGTGTGTGGGACTCTTTTGTTTGCGCTTGTAAGAGACAGTGTGCCAATCTTCTTGGATGTTTACCCTGATAGGTGGTGACCGAGATATGAGTTCTTGTTCTGGAGGAATGTCCCATGAGCGTAGCAATGCTAGGCCTTTATTTAGTGATGTTTTCACGGAAGTGGAATCATCGTGGGTGATAGTGAGCTTCATTGGGTAGCCCCAACTGTAAATAATATTGTGATTTCTGAGTACCTTCGTAATTGGCAGGAGAGATTTCCTCTTTTGTAGTGTGTATTGGGAAATATCCGCATACAGTTGAAGGTGGGAAAATTGCTCAGGTAACTGGGGTGTTTTGCGGAAGCTGGACGTGAGTTGGTCTTTTACATGGTAAAAATGTACCCTCATTATAACATCTCTAGGGATGTTGTTGGGAAGATAATCGGGTTTAGGAAGACAGTGTTTTCGATCGCTTACTATTTCCGAGGTTGGGATAGACGGCAGGACCATGTGGATCAGGTCGCATGCGTATTGATTTAATTGGGTGTTTTGAACAGACTCGGGAACACCTCTGAGTTTCACATTATTCTGCCTTGAGTGGTCCTCAATGTCTGCGACTTTAGCTTTGAGTTTTTCTAACTCATAATCCTGGTCATTGTGTTCTATTAAGATGCTGTGGGAGGATGCAAATTCAGTAATTTTATACTCCATATGATCCACTCTTCCCCCCAGCTCCTGCACCTCAGCTTTAAAATTTTGTTACACACACCATCATATCTGGATGTAAGGAGGCCCGCAGGGATACCAACATGTCCTTAAGTGTGGATTCAGAGACAGGCTGGTTGGTGGCAGGAAAGGAACAGAATGTATCTGCCAGGTCCCTGGTGGTATTTGCAGAGTTGCAGCCACGGCTTACCTCTATGGGAGAAGAGCCAGCAGACAGTCTAGTCTTGCACTTGGCAGGGCTCTGTGATGTTGGGGTAGATGCTGCTGGTGACCAAAGATGTGTGGCTGTGGAAGCTCCAGGCGATGTAGGGCTCTGTGTAGAGCAGGAGGAGCCGCTAGTCAAGGCCAGTGAGCCTCCGCCGGTGCCATCTTAGACATGCTGCTGCTCCGTGGGGAGGAAGAAGTGCGGTAACTTGTTTGTGCTGGGGGTTCCTTTCTCTTCCTGGCCATCTCCGAGGATGCAGGGGTGTTATAGCCGGCAGCTGGAGGTTTTGTGAGCTCGGTGTGTCACCTCTAAGTGCTGTGTTCCCCAGTGATCTAGAGGAGCTGCTTGGTCAGGCTTCCATCTAGCAGCACGGTAGCCACGCCCCCCTCATCATGTGCTCTTTTGAAAGCCTGTTCTGTCTGTAACAAGCCCACCTTTGTCCATGACCTTTTTATCACTAACTCTTTTAACCTACTTGCTCTTACCGAAACCTGGCTTCATGAATTTGACTTTGCCTCTCCTGTTAGCCTCTTCCATAGTGGCTTCCTCTGGACCCAGTCTCCCAGACCCAGTTGATGGAAGGGAGGTGGAGTTAGAATTTTTCTTTACCCATAAAACACCTTTTAGGTTCTTCACTTACTTCCCTCTCTGTCTCTCTCCTCATGTGAGGCTCCCTGTATTTGTCTATTTTTTCCAGTTTCATTGAGAATTGATGTGATCTTGGACTGGTATCAAGCTTCCTTGATGACTTCTCTGCCCAGCTACCCTAATTTTCCTTCTCTGAAATTCTCATAATCATTTTCGGTGACTTAAACATCCCTTTTAATTGTAATACTCCAGCTACTTCTAAATTTCTCAGCCTAACCTCCCTTTTTGACCTAAAACAATGGACACTCTCTTCTACTCACTCTGATGGCAACTCCCTTAACCTTGTGTTCTCCTACCTATGTACTCCTTGCAACCTCTCCAACAAGCCTTTTCTTTTCTCTGATCACTACATTAGTAGCTTCACTCTCACCCTGTCTTCCACCTCTTTTCTTTCCAACCACCTAACACTTACCTTTGTGACTTTAACCCTTCTCTTCTCTACAATAGACTACCTCTATAACAAAAACTTCTGTCCTGCCCCAAGCTAGTTTTATTTTCTCTACAACAGTTCACTCTCTTCCTCCCTGGACACACTCACCCCCAGAGGCGTAACCTTCAGGGCCCTGGTGCAAGAAACCATGAAGGGCCCTCCTGACCTTCATGTCCATCCGAGTCTCAGGCTTCCATTTCTGGGAGGGCATTCATGGATAGGGATGAGCTTTGAGTTTGAGTCGAACCCATGTTTGACTCGAACATCGCATGTTCGACCGTTCAACGAATTTCAAACATTATGGGACGTTCGCGCCAAATTCAAGTGGCGCGTCACGGCCCATAATTCACTGCAGCATCGCAGTGCATTGCTGGCTGATGATTGGCCAAGCATTCACTATGACCCAA
The DNA here is from genome assembly GCA_037952835.1 of Lithobates septentrionalis. Classification (NCBI taxonomy): domain Eukaryota; kingdom Metazoa; phylum Chordata; class Amphibia; order Anura; family Ranidae; genus Lithobates; species Lithobates septentrionalis. The sequence goes on along the minus strand of JBBDGP010001607.1, from coordinate 2,278,086 downwards.
ATGCTTTGGCCAATCACAGCGCTGTAAGAACGGAGAGCCATAATTGGCCAAAGCCAGGGTGGCTTTGGCCAATTATGGCTCAGGGGGTTTAGTACACGCCCCACACTATATATGGCCGCCTGCATGGCGGCCTTGTGTAGTGTGTTGCGGTGGCAGCGGAGAGATAGACAGAGAGACAGTGTAATTTGATTTAAGTTAGATAGAGTACCGCAGGCAGCTGCAGTATTTACAAGTTAGTGTAGTGCATCCTCTGCACAGTGTGCACCTAAAGCTACCTGAAGAAAGTTGTAGGTGTTATTCTGATCCTATTAGTACCACAGGCAGCTGCAGTATTTACAAGTTAGTGTAGTACGTCCTCTGCACAGTGTGCACCTAAAGCTACCTGATGAAAATTGATGGTTGTTCTTCTGATTCTATTAGTACTGCAGGCAGCTGCAGTATTTACAAGTTAGTGTAGTGCGTCCTCTGCACTGTGTGCACCTAAAGTTACCTGAAGAAAATTGATGGTGTTCTTCTGATCCTATTAGTACCGCAGGCAGCTGCAGTATTTACAAGTTAGTGTAGTGCATCCTCTGCACAGTATGCACCTAGAGCTACCTGAAGACAATTGCTGTTGTTCTGATCCTATTAATACCACAGGCAGGCAGCTGCAGTATTTACAGTTAGTGTAGTGCGTCCTCTGCACAGTGTGCACCTAAAGCCACCTGAAGACAATTTCTGTTGTTCTGATCCTATTAATACCACAAGCAGGCAGCTGCAGTATTTACAGTTAGTGTACTGCGTCCTCTGCACAGTGTGCACCTAAATCTACCTGAAGACTAGGGATGAGCCGAACACCCCCCGGTTCGGTTCGCACCAGAACCTGCGAACGGACCGAAAATTCGCACGAACGTTAGAACGCCATTGACGTCTATGGGACTCGAACGTTCAAAATCAAAAGTGCTCATTTTAAAGGCTAATTTGCGTGGTATTGTCCTAAAAAGGGTTTGGGGGCCCGGGTCTTACCCCAGGGGACATGTAACAATGCAAAAAAAACGTATAAAAACTGCAGTTTTTTCGGGAGCAGTGATTTTAATGATGCTTAAAGTAAAAAAAAAAAGTGAAATATTCCTTTAAATATCGTACCTGGGGTGTGTCTATAGTATGCCTGTAAAGTGGCGCGTGTTTCCCGTGTTTAGAACAGTCCCTGCACCATATGTCATTTTTAAAGGAAAAAATCTCATTTAAAACTGCTTGCGGGTTTAATGTAATGTCGGGTCCTGGCAATATGGATGAAAATCAGTGAGACAAACGGCATGGGTACCCCCCAGTCCATTACCAGGCCCTTTGGGTCTTGTATGGATATTAAGGGGAACCCCGCACCCAAATTAAAATAAGGAAAGGTGTGGGGCCACCAGGCCCTATATACTCTGAACAGCAGTATACAGGCGGTGCAAACAAGACAGGGACTGTAGGTTTGTTGTTAAGTAGAATCTGTTTGTCATTTTGAACGGGTACATTTTTAACGTGTTTAGCTCCAGCCAAAAAATCTTTTTTAAGATTTTTGGAAAACATAGGGAAGGGTTATCACCCCTGTGACATTTGTTTTGCTGTCTTTCCTCCTCTTCAGAAGATTTCACCTCACTCCTTGTCCCAATGACAAATGTTTTTTGAAAATTTGGGTTTTTTTGTGGAACAAGGATTGGAAAGCAACAGTGGAAAGGAGAAATGTTTTTCCCATATTAACTCTTATGCCCCGTACACACGGTCGGATTTTCCGATGGAAAATGTCCGATCGGAGCGTGTTGTCGGAAATTCCGACCGTGTGTGGGCTCCATCGGACATTTTCCATCGGATTTTCCGACACACAAAGTTGGACAGCAGGAGATAAAATTTTCCGACAACAAAATCTGATCGCGTCAATTCCGACCGTGTGTGGCCTGTTCCGACGCACAAAGTGCCACGCATGCTCAGAAAAAATTCCGAGACGGGACAGCTCATTCTGGTAAACGTAGCGTTCACAATGGATACAGCACTTTCGTCACGCTGTTAAAAATGGTTTAATACAGCGCACTCTCTTCTTCTTTATAATGTGCCAAGAATTAAGTAGTTTTGCTGCTCATATTCACACACACTTCTCACAAACTTTTATTTGTGTTTTTGTATTGGGATTCCCTGAATATATTGTTATTAGTTGTCACAACTGACAGTTTTATATTATTATTTTTTTTTTTTTTTTTTTGATTTTAAGCCTTTTTTTTCTTTAATGTTTGGATTTTTTCAAAGGCTGATCTTTGTTCAATGTTATATTTATTTTTACTCCAGAATATTTTTGTGTGTGTTTTGTGTGTCAAGTTACCCCAACACCATTGATATCTTTTATTATTTAATCTCAAGGAGATTGTTTGTTGTTGGTGTCCCTTGTTCATTTCACATTGTATATTTGAAATGTACCTGAATCCTCACAAACCAACTGTCCTTTTTGAAGTAAAACACATAGGAGAGTATAATTCAAAACAAAAATTCTTTATTAAGGTATCAGAACCAAACAAAGAGGGAGGCAAAACTGGATCAACAGGAGAAATTAGCGATGCCTGGGACCCCCACGGCAGACAACAATTCTTGAACATCAAAATTGGTGGCCTGAGGAGTCCATATGTAAGGGAGGGCAGTCTGGTACAGAATTCGCAGAGATCTGGATAGCAGCAGATGACATGTATGTCCCCAGGCTGTGGTACCACAAGAGGCTGCATTTTTTGGCCGACCAGACTGAACCCAGGGTCCTCACTTTCTGGTCTTCCTTCCACGCTTCCTTCCGGGCTGTGGCTGTGCTGTTGGAGATGTGGCAGGAGGAGGAGTAGGACTTGGAGGAGGACTGGAAGGACCTGGAGGAGAGGGAGGATGAGGAGGAGGACCTGCAGGAGGAGGAGGAGGACCATCGCAAAGGTGTGTCTGAGCTGTAATTTGGCCCCTCATACCTTTCTCAAGAGCCTCCAATATGAGGGCCTCACACATGACTTGTTGGCCCTCCTCCATCCTCTGCATTTTATATGCAATGACGGCAGCAATGTCCTCCTCCACGGTCTGTCGTGCTCCCAGGACCTCTGTAGCCCTCCAAAAGAATCCTATAGCAGCCTCCTCTAGGGCACTCCTCCTACTGCCACTTTCTTTTTTCAGGGGGGGTGGAGGGACCTGCAGATCAGCCAGCCGGCTCGGCCCGGCCACCTCCTGGCTGAGACTTCCCTGTGTATGAAAAAGGGACATGGTTTTAGTTTTTGCTTCATCAATCACAATCCTAAATTATTACTCCCAACTAACATCTAGTTAACATCATTGATTGGACAAGCAGAAATATTTAGAGGAATGCTATACCTGGCTCAATCTGGGCTCCTCCACATGTGGCCTGGAAGGGCCAGGTTGGGCGTCAGAAGCCTCAGCCGGGGGGAAGGAAACGTGGAAGGAAGACTGGAGAGGGTTGGCCTGGGTTCAGTCTGGCCTGCCAGAAAATGCAACCTGTCGTAGTACAACATCCTGGGGACATAGATGTCATCTGCTGCTCCGGATCTCTGCGAATCCAGGACCTTCTTGCGCTCCCTCAGATATGTACTCCTCAGGCAACCAATTAAGATCTTTAGATAGGTGATGTCTGCTGTGGGGATCACCTGCTTCACAATTTCACACAATTGCACCAGTGCTGCCTTCCTCTTTGCTTGGTTCTTGAAATGGGGGTGGTTAATCTCCCACAGACAGGGCAGCTCCCTTAGCATATCTACGAATACTGACATGAAGTCATTATCTTTCAGTAGCATATCCATGTTCACTGCAAGACACAACACAAGACAAAGCCTAATGTCAGACAAAACTCTCCTAATCTTGTTACAATATAGGCCTCAATCTAGAAGCAGTATAGGCACAAGTTTGTCTCTTACCTTCGTTCTTACGATCGGCGCGTCCAATGCTCCTTCCTCCGATCACAGATCGTACGTAATACGCACGCGTGTTACGCTTTATACACACTGCGCATGCGTGTAACTCTGCCCGCCCCTGACGTTCTTTCTATTCTATTCCCTGCCCCTTTTCGTTTGGCGCAGTGGGGGAAGAGCACATGGCGGAGTCACAGCAGGTGCGTGCTAATTACAGGAACGAGGAGGAGGAGGAGGAAAGCCCGGATCCGGACACGTCCCGATCCAGAAGGAGACATTTTAAGGCCACAAATATGTCCTTTGGGGAGATGTTGGAGATGGTCGACATCATGAGGAAGTCCGACTATGACGGAAAGTATGGGCCTTACCCCAACCCCAATATCCGAAAGGCCAAGATCATGGCGAAAGTGGTCAGGAGTCTTCAGAGGAATTTCGGGGTCCGAAGATCGAAAGATCAGCTACAGAAGCGGTGGTCGGACCTGAAATTGAGAGAGCCAGAGCAGTACCGAAAGATCCGGAGAGTGCTGCAAAAAAGTAAGTAGTTGTGCTGTGTTCCTATTCTTTCTGTCTTTATTCCGTTCGTTCTGCTCCATATGCTTTTATTAATTGTAACGTTTAAAAGGGCAACTTTAATGTTCATGGGCCCATTATTCGTTCGTATTAAACATTTTTCTTTAGGCCTCTACAACACCATTGTTTGGCCATATGCATTTTCCCACATTTTTTTGGGGCCTACTTGGATGCAAAATATTTGTTTGTGTAGATGGGTTTGTTAGTAGAATGAAATGCAAACTAGATTGTGTGTAAGGAGAGGACACTCAGCAGCTGTTTTCACATCTGGACACTGGAGCACTAGTGTGGGACCCCAGAACACCATTTTTATTAGGGGGCCACACAGGTGCTCCAGTGTATACTATAGGGGGGTCTCCATCTGTGAAGTTTCTACAAAACAGGTAAAGTATTGCAGCTTGACAAAGGGCAATAAAAAAAATACATCTTGGAACTCTGCTAAAATAGACAATTGTACCCCACTTCCAAGCAATGTTTCCTATTTCTAGTTCTGCCATCAAATATCTGTGTGCTAATTATACCATTTTTGTTTTACATAGGGGAGAAAAGACTCGGGGGACACCCCTCATCCGAGGAGACCACAGACCCCCCACCTCTGGAAGAAGGGGAACTCACACCAACAGAAGAAGAGCAGGAGGAAGAAGAAGACGTGGTGGACATTGGCACCACAACAGGTGAGTGTCTGCGACCACAGGCTCAGGTAAGAGATGGATGGTGGCAGATTTTTGATACCTGTTTTGGTTTTCTTTATCTCTTTTTAGGTGATTGTGATGTGAGGGATCCAGATTTACATCAGAAAGTGCCCAGATCCTGATCGGGGAGATTATGGGGTGTAATCTCGAATTGCACAACATACAGCAAAAAATCAATGATGTTATTAAAAAAAATAATAACATCATTGATGTTTTGGGGCGAATTTAAAACCCCACAAAATATATTTTTGGGATTGTGGTCCAATCTTTTAAATCTTTTTGCAATGTTTTGAAAAGCTAAATTTGGAGGATGCACACAGTGTGCCAACATGTGCTATCTGCCATCACGGGAGATCAATGGACGCGTTTTGGGGGTTCAACCCCTTCCTCAATTATAAAGTAGCAGTGAGGAAGGGTTTGCTCCCCCAAAACACGTCCCTTGATCCCCCCGATGGCAGATAGCACATGTTGACATTCGTAAATTGGTGTGCATCTTCCAAATTTGGCTTTTCCAGGGGTGATTTCCCCCCATCTGAACGCTATATCAAACACAGTTCCTAAATACTGATGTCTGATATAGCCTTCAGGTTTTACCTAATGTGAACTTTGTAAGTTCAAGTTTTTGGGCTTTCTTGTTGGTTTTACACAGGCCTGTTTTATCTGAAATGGACATTTCGATTTTTGATAATGCTACCCCAAAAATTGTTATACAACAAACATGTTGGTTTGTTTTAAAAACCTTTGGTAAATGCGCATGTGATTGTGCAGGTATAAAAAAGTTGGTTACTCAAGAATGTGTGGATTATTGTCTCAACACTACAACACTTTTGGGGTGATGCAATTGCTGTTTTCTGCAAAAATGGGGGTTATTTCCTAAGGGCAAATCCTCTTTGCACTACAAGCGCAGTTTCAGTGCAGTTGCAAGTGCACTTTTAGTGAAATGTGTTTTTGCATTTAGGAAATAACAGCCAACAGTGCTTTGTATAAGGTTACACAATCACGCCATTTTCTGCACTCAAAACATTTATGTCAGGGTCAGCTAAAACAAACACAAGCAGTAAATGTCCACAAATAATTTCTTTTTTTTTTATTATAAAAAGGCTTCACATATTGTCTGGCATATTGATAGCCCCCCTACCCGCAAAGAACTCCAGGTAGCGTAACCGGACATCACGGGCACTCAGGGAGGGCAAGCCAGGACGGCCACTTTCAAGCGCCGTCAGTGTGGTTTGATGTAGGATTCCGGCCTCAGGCCCAACTGAGCCAGCATAGTTGGCCGAATGTTTCCTTAAAAAGTTATGGAGAACACAGCACGCAAGTATAATATGGTTCAGTTTATACTCCGCCATATGGATGGGTGTCAGAAATAGTCGGAACCGGCTGGCCAGGATTCCAAATGTGTTCTCCACCACTCTTCGGGCTCTGGCCAGCCGGTAATTAAAAACCCTCTGTTCCGGGGTGAGGGTCCTCATTGGGAATGGCCACATCAGGTGGTTCCCCAGCGCAAACGCTTCATCAGCAACGAACACGAATGGGAGTCCTTCCGCATTGTCCTCTGGAGCTGGCAAGTCCAAGCTGCCATTCTGGAGACGCCTGTAGAACTCTGTCTGGGCGATGACTCCACCATCTGACATCCGGCCATTCTTCCCCACGTCCACATACAAGAAGTCGTAATTAGCCGACACCACCGCCAACATCACTATACTATTAAACCCCTTGTAATTATAATAGTACGACCCCGAGTTGGGTGGTGGGACGATGTGGACGTGTTTCCCATCAATTGCCCCTCCGCAGTTAGGAAAGTCCCACCGCTGGGCAAAGTGGGAGGCCACAGTCTGCCATTCCTGTGGCGTGGCAGGAAACTGTTGAGGAAAAAACCATAAACATTACTATTTTTACTCTGAAACATGGCAAGCAGATTAGACACAAACATTCTGGGGCAACCTCCAGATAGCATTTATTAAGGGGAATTTAACAACGCCAAAGTAGAAGGTACACCTATCATATTCCCCCTCCCCCCTCTCATGGGCCATTTCAAACATTATAGGGGGTGTGTGGAAATCTTGGACAGGTAACCCTCTTCACTCCATTGAGAGATGAATGCCTAAATACAGGTTATTACTTGGAACAGCCCCTCCTTAGTTACACTATTGGCAGCCCACTGGACAGGTAAGAAGTGTCATAATACAAAGATATAAATACACACTGTACACATTTGAGGACATTTGGACATTCTGCTATTACCTGTCAAGATAATAATAGGATACAAGAACTTTAAACAGTACCATTGGAAAGTATACAGGCAGGCCATTGCACTACATGCTTTGGGGAATTCATCCATACATCTGACCACAAAAGAGGTGGGTATAGTGTGTATGGGTTTGGCAAAGTCAGCAGATAGATGATTGAGGATAGATAGAGAATTGGGATCAGCTGACTTAGCAGTTGGGGGGAGGGAGGGTTACTAAAAATTATTTGGGGACACCACAAAAAAAAGCCTCTGGCACTCTGCCTGAATTTAAATCAAAAATAACATTACCAAACATTTTAGGGGGTGTTTGGGGTAAAGCACTACTATGGAGCAGATAAAATACATTGTTAAGTGACTACATGAGGTGAATATAGGGCCAGGAGACACCATGCTGGGGAGGTTATTGAAGGGCAAATATGTATGAAGGACCTAAAATAATAATTACATAAAAATCTAGCATGCATGAGGACAAAGGGGACATTCACAGCATATTACAATCATGGGAATTAGGGAATGAGGAAAGAAATACAATATATTATCAAACATTCAATACAATAAAATGTGATATTAAAGGATAACAATCTTACCTTCATATACTCCTTCTGAAGGACCTGGATGATGGCAGAACAGGTCTCTGGGATAATGATCCCCAGAGCCTGGGGGGAGATGCCTGTCGAGAACTTGAGGTCCTGCAGGCTTCTCCCTGTGGCCAAATACCGCAGGGTAGCGACCAACCTCTGCTCCGGAGTGATGGCTTGCCTCATGCAGGTATCCTGCCTGCTGATATAGGGGGTCAGCTGTCCGTCATCCGGAGAAAGTTCCTGAAATCATCAGGATTATTCTCACGGATCTCACGGAGCAAAGGCATATGAGAGAACTGGTCACGCTGAAGCAACCAATTCTTGGTCCATGAACTCCTCCCCACCCTGTTCATGGACTGGACTTGTGTCAAGGTCAGGACCCCAACACCAAGCCCCCGCACAGCACGAACTCTACGAGGAGTACACATACGAAACATGGCTAGAAAATGGTCGGCTGCTCAGAACGAAGTAACAGAATGCACTGAAGAACAGCAAGGCCTGTGAAGAGCGACCTGAAAAACAGTAACAAACGAACAAGAATACAATGACTAAGTCACGCGGAACTTGCTTGCACGCACTGAAGAGCAGATACAAACCCACAAGCACAAACTGAATGGCAGAAAACGATCTGAAAGCCACGAGTCTGAAAAAGCGCGAATCGTCTCTCACCAAACTTTTACTAACACGAGATTAGCAAAAGGAGCCCAAAGGGTGCCGCGCTTGGTTCTGAAACGGCCTTTTCTAGTCTCGTCGTACATGGTGTACATGACCGCATGGTTGTCGATCGGAAATTCCGACAACTTTGTGTGACCGTGTGTAGGGAAAACAAGTTTGAGCCAACATCCGTTGGAAAAAATCCTAGGATTTTGTTGTCGGAATGTCCGAACAAAGTCCGACCGTGTGTACGCCCTATTACAGGAGAGAATTTCCCTTCCTAGGGGTAGATTTCATCTCACTTCCTGTTGTCTCCTTCCATTTGCAAGTAGGAGTCGTTTGTAAGTTAGATGTTTGAAAGTAGGGGCCTGCCCTATATACTCAGCAGAAATTTGGGCCTTAGGTGTTGTTGTGGCCACAACACTGTAAGCCCTCACAGGGCCCTGCTGTGAAATATTAGATCAAGAATTGTAATTACATGCCCCTGTTGAACAGGGGCAGAAAAATTAGGCCTTAGGCACTGGTGCTGGTGCCACAACACTGTAAGTCCTCACTCGCTCTTGGTGGGTGCAGAAATTGGCCCTGCTGTGAAATATTAGATCAAGAATTGTAATTACATGCCCCTGTTGAACAGGGGCTGAAAAATTAGGCCTTAGGCACTGGTGCTGGTGCCACAACACTGCAACCCCTCACAGACACTCTAGTTGTAACGCAGAAACGAGCCCTGCTGCAAAGTATTGCATCAAAAATTGTAATTACACGCCCCTGTTAAACAGGGGCTGAAAAATTGTGCCTTAGGCACTGGTGGTGGCGCCCAGAACCAAAAATGTTCTTACAAGCTATCAGCGTGATCATTGAGGAGGAAGAGGATAATTACTCATGGATAGTCACTCAGCATCAGCATAGGCAGTCTTTGAAGGGATCTGAGATTTCAAAAAAAATTATTCGGTTACATCAGCATCAGGTGCTTGGTAGCTGGTGGTGATCCAAGACTGATTCATTTTTATGAAGGTCAGTCGATCGACCGCGTCGGTGGACAGACGCACCCTGTGATCGGTTACAAAGCCTCCAGCAGCACTGAATGTGCGTTCCGAAAGAACGCTGGATGCAGGACAGGCCAGTAGCTCAATTGCATACTGTGCAAGCTCTGGCCAGTGATCCATCCTCAAGACCCAGTAACCCAGAGGATTTTCGGTGGGAAAGGTGTCCAAGTCAGATCTTGCCCCTAGGTATTCCTGCACCATGTAAAACAGACGCTGGCAATGGTTGCTGGAAGCGATCATACCTTGGGGCTGCGGACCAAAAAATTGTCTGAACGCATCGGTCAGACGGCCACCTTCTCTACCGCTCCTTCTTTGACTGACCGAAGCCTCAGCAACACGTTGTCCAGAAACAGGAGTTTGTAACCTCCCAGTCTCTGGGAACACGTTGCACAGACCTTTCTGCAAGGCCTCCCGAAGATGTTTCATCCTCTGCTCCCTCTGCGATGGCAAGATAAGGTCTGCAACCTTACCCTTGTAACGTGGATCAAGGAGGGTTGCCAGCCAGTATTGGTCCTTCTCCTTGATACCACAAATACGAGGATCCTTACTCAGGCTTTGCAGGATCAGGGAGGCCATGCAGCGTAGGTTTGCTGAGGCATTCGGTCTGGAGTCCTCTGGGTCACTAAGGACGACATGGTCCGCAGCCACCTCCTCCCAGCCACGTACAAGTCCATGTGTTTCTTGGGACTGATCCCTTAAAGACTGCTGCTGATGCTGAGTGCCAGGCTCCACCTCCATACTGACACAATCTTCCTCCTCCTCCTCCTCCTCCTCTTTCTGTGTGATCGGCGGGCACGCAGGAACACTGTCTGTATAAAGGGGGCCTTGAGAGCTAAGGAAGTCCTCCTCTTCCTGCCTCTGTTCTGCCTCAAGTGCCCTGTCCATTATTCCACGCAGTGTGTGCTCCAACAGGTGGACAAGGGGGACAGTGTCACTGATGCATGCACTGTCACTGCTCACCATCCTCGTGGCCTCCTCAAATGGTGACAGGACAATGCATGCATCCCTGATCATGGCCCACTGGCGTGGGGAAAAAACCAAGCTCCCCTGACCCTGTCCTGGTGCCATTGTCGCACAGGTACTCATTGATGGCCCTCTGCTGCGTGTGCAGCTGCTGCAGCATGGCCAACGTTGAGTTCCACCTGGTGGGCATGTCACAGATTAGGCGGTTCTTGGGCAGGTTAAACTCCTCTTGGAGGTCCGCCAGCCAAGCACTGGCATTATATGACCGGCGGAAATGCACACAGACTTTCCTGGCCTGCCTCAGGACATCCTGTAAGCCTGGGTACCTGCCCAAGAACCGCTGCACCACCAAGTTAAGGATGTGAGCCAAACAGGGCACATGGGTCATTTGTCCCTGTCGGAGGGCAGAGAGGAGGTTGGTGCCATTGTCGCAAACCACCATTCCTGCCTTAAGTTGGCGTTGCGTCAACCACCTCTGAACCTGCCCCTGCAGAGCTGACAGAACCTCTGCCCCAGTGTGGCTCCTGTCCCCCAAGCACACCAGCTCAAGCACCGCATGGCATCTTTTGGCCTGTGTACTTGCGTAGCCCCTTGAATGGCTACGGAGCACTGCTGGTTTCTAGGACAAAGCACAGGAAGAGGCCATGGAGGAAGAAGAAGAGGAGGGGGTGGAGGAGAGAGGTGTGTCACAATCATTAGCATTTTGGAGGCGTGGTGGCGGAACAACCTCAAACACTACTGCACCTTGTCCTGCATCCTTCCCAGCTGCCAGCAGAGTCACCCAATGCGCCGTGAAACTTAGGTAACGTCCCTGTCCATGCCTGCTGGACCATGAGTTAGCGGTAATATGCACCTTACCGCTGACCGCCCTGTCCAGCGAGGCATGGACATTGCCTTCCACATGCCGTTAGAGAGCCGGAATCGCCTTCCGTGAGAAAAAGTGGCTTTTGGGTACCTGCCACTGAGGAACCGCACATTCCACAAACTCACGGAAGGGGGCAGAGTCTACCAATTGAAAAGGCAGCAGTTGAAGTGCTAGCAATTTTGCCAAGCTAGCATTCAACCGCTGGGCATGTGGATGGCTGGGAGCAAACTTCTTTCGGCGGTGCAGCAGCTGGGGCAGGGAAATTTGCCTGGTACAATCTGACGTCGGTGTACCAAAAGCAGATTGCCTACAAGTACTTGGCTGTGACACACCTAAATCTACACCTTCATTCCTCTCAGTGCAGGTCTCGGAGAGGACTGAAGGTATAGTGGGGTTGGAGATCTCAGCTTATGAGGAGCAAGGAGAGGTCCTCTTTGTTCTTTGGTGTGGGTCTTTTAGACGCGCTTGCCAACGAACTGCATGGCAGGTCAACATATGTCTGGTCAAGCATGTGGTACCCAAGCGGGAGATGTTTTGGCCACGCGAGATACGCTTGAGACATATGTTGCAAATAGCAGCAGTGCGATCTGATGCACTCGTCTCAAAAAAGGCCCACACCAAAGAACTTTTTGAATAACGCGCACAGACTGCAGCGCCCTGCACATGTGGAGCTTTGGGGTGTGATGCAGTCAATGTGCTGCCCCTGGAGGGCATCCTGCCTCGTTGGTGATGTGCCGCCTCCTCCTCCTCCTCCTCCTCTCTCCTATCTGCACAGTGTTCATCTAAAGCTACAAGTTAGTGCAGTGTGTCCTGCTCACAGTGTTCAGCTAAAACTACAAGTTAGTGCTGTGCGCCCTGCTCACAGTGTTCAGCTAAAACTACAAGTTATTTTTTTGCGAGCTCTGCACAGTGTTCACCTAAAGCTACCTGTAGAAGGTTGGTCCTGCTCACAGTGTTCAGCTAAAACTACAAGTTAGTGCTGTGCGTCCTGCTCACAGTGTTCAGCTAAAACTACAAGTTAGTGTGGTGCGTCCACCTCACAGTGTTCAGCTAAACCTACAAGTTATTTTTTTGCGAGCTCTGCACAGTGTTCACCTAAAGCTACCTGTAGAAGGTTGGTGGTGTTTTCCTGATCCTATCACTACCGCAGGCAGCTAAAAAAGCTACAAGTTAGTTTTTTGCGAGCACTGCACAGTGTTCAGTTAAAGCTACCTGTAGAAGGTTGGTGGTGTTCTCATACTACAGGCAGGCAGTTGATTTTGCTAGCTGCAGTATCAGTATATATATATATATATATATATATATATATATATATATATATATATATTTATATATCCCAGCTTAGTGCAGCTACAGGCCATTAGTATGTCTGGAAGGCAGCTACAGTATTTATAATTAGTGTACTGTGTCCTCTGCACAGTGTGCACCTAAAGCTTCCTGAAGAAAATTGGTGGTGTTCTTCTGATCCTATTAGTACCACAGGCAGGCAGCTACAGTATTTACAGTTATTATACTATGTCCTCTGCACAGTTTTCACCTAATGCTACCTGAAGAAAATTGGTGGTGTTCTTCTGATCCTATTAGTACCACAGGCAGGCAGCTGCAGTATTTACAGTTAGTGTACTGCATCCTCTGCACAGTGTGCACCTAAAGCTACCTGAAGACAATTGCTGTTGTTCTGATCCTATTAATACCACAGGCAGGTAGCTACAGTATTTTTAGTTAGTGTACTGTGTCCTCTGCACAGTGTGCACCTAAAGCTACCTGAAGAAAATTGGTGGTGTTCTTCTGATCCTATTTGTAGCGCAGGCAGCTGCAGTATTTACAGTTAGTGTAATGCGTCCTCTGCACAGTGTGCACCTAAAGCTACCTGAAGACAATTGCTGTTGTGCTGATCCTATTAATACCACAAGCAGGCAGCTACAGTATTTTCTTTCTCGGACATCACGGGACACAGAGCCATAGTAATAACTGATGGGTTATGTAGGTACCACTAGGTATTAGACACTGGTCACACCCTAATCAGGAAGTTCAACCCCCTATATAATCCCTCCCCTTCCAGGGATACCTCAGTTTTTAGGCCAGTGTCTTAGGTGTTGGACGTGTAAAGATGTCCTGTGCTGAAGCTCCAAAGGGAATATCCTGATATCCTATACTGGGGCAAGCCAGGCGAACCGGATCCATTCAAAGTGTCCTTTCATGGCCGAATTGGATGGTACCTGGGCCTCGTGTCCGAAGAAACAAGGTTTTACCCGTAACACTTCTCTTTTTAGAGAGCTGGACCCCGCAGTTCAGAAAATGGCTTTAAACCTCCTCATTTCTGGCTGGGTGCTTTACGGGCCCAAAACTGCAGGATCCCCCTATTCGTAGGGGGCCCCGTCTCTGACTTTTTTTTCAAATGGAGCCCACCGTGAGAGGTGAAGATTGGGTCTGTGTAAACTGAACCCTGCGGCTGGATAAGGTAAGAGGAGATTCCACAGAATTTTTGAATTCTAGTGGCTTTTCTCCTTTAAGGTAAATGCATGCTATGCCTATTGTGACCACCGGGGGCTGCCAAGAGCACATACCTTCCCATGCTGTTTCTGTCTCAGCGTTCGCTGCATAGGCTCGTCCACTGGCTCCAGGTAGGATGGATGGGGGGTTTTCTCAGCTGGGATGTTCCCCCCAGGCTAGGGGGAGGCTTCAGGTATGCTGTGAGGCGGTTTTAGACCGCACTGTCACCGCCGCTGCCGCCGCCGCTGCCGCCAAGCCGCCATTGCAATGCAGGGCCCATCACTGCCAGCCTCCTCCTTCTTCCTCCACCCCCAGCCTTCCTCCATGCTTGTCAGGAAGGGTCGGCTCGTGCGGGAAGCGCTCGTTTTTCGAAAAAAAAAAATGAGGGGGGTGGGGCATCAGCACAGCGTCAGCATGCTCAGACGCCCACAGTGCAAGAAGCATGGCTACTTAAGCACACATTTACAGGTGCTCTGAGCCTTGGAGGGACACAGGGCTAACAGTCGCATATAAGGTGGGACACAGGCATGTTCCTAGGCTGCATTTACTAAGGGAACACCAGACTGGGCATTTGGTAGCAGAGCTTTTGCCGGACTACATCGCTCAGCAGTTAGTGTTCATTTTGGATACCTCACACCTTGTTGCTTTGCACTATGGGTAGAAGAGGTTCAAGCACCCCCAGAACCAGAGACACTAGGGGATCTCGTTCAGGTTCTGAGGACCCCCTGTCTGCTACAACTTCCCCTCCTGAAGGGCCAGGGACGGCTAGCCAGGGAGAGCCGTTGGGATCAGGGGCTACACCTGCTTCCGGCACTTCAGCCCCTGTATACATTACACAAGAGGTTTTTTCCTCAACCATTACTGGGTTAGAGGAAATATTAATGGCCGTGATTACATCTTCTCTCAGTGGAAGAAAACGTACTAGGCCTTCCTCTGTTCCCCAAGACCCTCAGGAAGAGGAGCTCTGGGATAAAGGAGATGAATCCCTTTCAGAGGATCGGGATGGGACGGATGATTCCTCTTCGGAGGAATCAGCCAGAGAGGGACCCTCTTCGACTTCCCAAGAGGAGAAAGTCTTAGTGCAGATCCTTACTGGATTGGTCCGCTCCACATTTAAGTTGCCCGTACCTGAGTCTGTTAAGGAATTTTCGTCTTCTTTGGGGTCGCTGAAACCTTCTCAAACAGCACATGCTTTTCCTGGTTATAATTTGCTTGAAAAGCTCCTTTATTCTGAGTGGGATCACCCAGATAAGCGATTTCTTCCGCCGAAAAAGTTTTCAACACTTTATCCTATGGAAGAAAAGTTTATTAAGATGTGGGGAATGCCAGCCATTGATGCGGCCATTTCCTCTATAAACAGTAGTCTGACTTGTCCTGTAGACAACGCTCAGATGCTCAAGGATCCTGTCGATAAAAGGATGGAATCCTTATTAAAGGATGTTTTTTCCTTAGCAGGATCAGTGCCCCAACCTGCAGTCGCAGCGATTGGGGTCTGTCAATACTTAAGAGACCATGTTAAGCAGGTCATCAAAGTATTACCTGAACAGCAGGCCCAGGGGTTTGCTAACCTTCCAGCGGCCTTATGTTATGTTGTTGATGCCATCAGAGATTCTATTGTGCAAACCTCTAGCCTTTCACTAGGGTTGGTGCATATGCGTAGAATCGTATGGTTGAAAAATTGGTCAGCCGAAACACCATGTAAGAAGCTCTTGGCTGGGTTTCCTTTGGTGCAAGGTTGTTTGGAGAAGACTTGGATAATTATATCAAGAGAATCTCTTGTGGGAAAAGCACTATCTTACCTGTTAAGAAGAAGAGTAAGTGTCCCTCTTTCAAACGGACTCTTCCCCCAGCGCCAGGGGCATCAGCCTCCAGACAGTCACGACGACCTAATCCGTCTGGGGCAAGAAACAAGAGTCAACCCCAGGGACAAAAGAAGTCCTGGGGAAAGAAATCTTCTAGACAAGATACTAAGGCCTCTTCATGAAGGGGCGCCCCCGCTTGCTCGAGTGGGGGAAGACTGCTGCAGTTCTCAAGGCCCTGGCGGGAGGACTTCCAGGACAGAGGGGTAATCTCCACGGTAACCTTAGGGTATAGGCTGGAGTTCCAAGAATTTTCCTCTCCTCGTTTCCTCAGATCAGGTGTTCCCAGAGATCCAGAGAAGAAGCAGTCGCTCCTTCTAGCGTTAGAGTGACATTTGTCGCAAGAGGTCATGGTGGTGGTTCCCACAAAGGATCAAGGATTGGGCTTCTAGTCCAACCTTTTTACGGTCCAAAAGCCAAATGGCAATGTCAGACCCATTTTGGATTTAAGAGATCTGAATTGGTTCCTAAGGATACAGTCCTTCTGTATGGAATCAATTCGGACAGTAGTCTCCATCCTGCAGGAAGGAGAATTTTTGGTATCAATAGACATCAGAGATGCAGACCTAAAGGTGCCCTTTTTTCCTGCTCATCAGAAGTTTCTGCGCTTTGAGATAGGAGGGCGCCATTTCCAGTTTGTGGCTCTGCCTTTCGGGATAGCCACTGCACCTCGAGTGTTCACAAAGGTCTTGGCCCCTTCTCTGGCCAGATTAAGGGCTCGGGGTACAACTGTCATAGCATACCTAGACAACCTACTCGTGATAGACTGGTCAGTAGGTTCCTTGAACGGGAACTTGAGGACCACGGTCAAGTATCTGGAACATCTAGGTTGGATCCTCAACCAAGAAAGATCTTTCCTAAAACCAGTAAGAATACTGGAGTATTTAGGTCTGATCATAGATACAAGCCAGGAGAAAGTATTTCTTTCCCAGGCAAGGATCACTGCCTTATGGGGGTTGATTCTGACAGTCAGGACCAAGAGGGGTCCTTCTGTCCGCCTTTGGATGAGGCTGTGGGGGAAGATGGTGTCTTCATTCGAAGCGGTTCCCTATGCTCAGTTCCATTCGGGACTGCTGCAACACAGTATTCTGTCGGCCTGGAATAAGAAGGTTCAGGCATTAGACTTTCTGATTAACCTGTCGCATGCGGTGCGTCAGAGCCTCAATTGATGGCGCAGACTCGAAAACATGCAGAAAGGGAAATCCTTTCTACCAGTTACCTGGACGGTTGTAACAGATGCCAGTCTGTCAGGCTGGGGAGCAGGTCTGGAACAGTCTGCGATTCAGGACAGATTGATGGCAAGGATGAGGGATCCTCTGGCATGCGGGACGGAGGCATTGGTGATTCCGTGGCATCGGTTCTCACTGATTTACGCATTTCCGCCTATTCTGCTACTGCCACGACTCCTTCGCAGGATCAGGCAGGAAAGGAAGTCGGTACTTCTGGTGGCCCCCACTTGGCCCAGAAGGACTTGGTATGCAGAAATAGTAAGGATGATGGTGGGTTCCCCGTGGACCCTACCGGTACGCCCAGACCTGTTATCTCAAGGTCCAGTGTTCCATCCTGCCTTACAAATGCTAAAATTGACGGTTTAGCTATTGAGACCCACGTTCTGAAGAATCGTGGGCTGTCAGGTCCTGTCATATCTACCTTGATTAATGCAAGGAAGCCAGCTTCCAGGATGATTTATCATAGAGTCTGGAAAGCTTTTATAGCCTGGTGTGAATCCAGAGGTTGGCATCCCAGGAAATATGTCATAGGTAGAATTCTTGATTTTCTACAATTAGGATTAGAGATGAAGCTGTACTGAGTACCATCAAGGTCCAGGTCTCGGCCTTATCAGTATTGTTTAAACGGCCACTTGCTTCGAATTCTTTGATCTGAAACTTTATACAGGGGGTGATGCGTCTTAACCCTCCGGTTAAAGCGCCCCTAAACCCCTGGGACTTGAATTTGGTTCTGTCGGTGTTACAGAAACAGCCTTTTGAACCAATACGTCAGATTCCTTTGGTCATGCTGATGAAGAAACTAATTTTTCTGGTAGCCATCTCTTCTGCTAGAAGAGTATCAGAATTAGCAGCTCTTTCCTGTAAAGAGCATTACTTGATAATACACAAGGATAGAGTGGTACTGTGCCCTCATCCTAGTTTTTTACCAAAGGTGGTTTCAGATTTTCATCTAAACCAAGACATTGTTCTGCCTTCCTTTTTTCCAGATCCCTGTTCTTCGGAAGAAAGGTCACTACATTCTTTGGATGTAGTAAGAGCAGTCAAGACCTATCTGGAGGCAACTGCTCAGATTCGCAAAACGGATGTTTTGTTTGTACTGCCAGACGGTCCCAATAGAGGACAGGCAGCGTCAAAAGCAACCATTTCTAAATGGATTCGACAATTGATCATTCAGACTTACGGTTTGAAACGGAGGATTCCTCCGTTTCAGATCAGGGCACATTCCACAAGAGCTATTGGTGCTTCTTGGGCAGTGCATCACTGGGCCTCGATGGCTCAGATCTGCAAGGCCGCAACCTGGTCTTCAGTTCATACATTCACCAGATTCTATCAGGTGGATGTGAGAAGGCATGAGGATATCGCCTTTGGGCGTAGTGTGCTGCAGACAGCGGTACAGGGTCCTCAGGTCTGATTGCACCCTACTTGGTTGTGATCCCCCCCCCCTCAGTTGGCATTGCTTTGGGACATCCCATCAGTTATTACTATGGCTCTGTGTCCCGTGATGTCCGAGAAAGAAAATAGGATTTTTTATAACAGCTTACCTGTAAAATCCTTTTCTTTCGATGGACATCACGGGACACAGAGGTCCCGCCCCTCTTCTAATACACTTATATTGCTTTGCTACAAAACTGAGCTATCCCTGGAAGGGGAGGGATTATATAGGGGGTTGAACTTCCTGATTAGGGTTTGACCAGTGTCCAATACCTAGTGGTACCTACATAACCCATCAGTTATTACTATGGCTCTGTGTCCCGTGATGTCCATCGAAAGAAAAGGATTTTACAGGTAAGCTGTTATAAAAAATCCTATTTTTAGTTAGTGTACTGTGTCCTCTGCGCAGTGTGCACCTAAAGCTACCTGAAGAAAATTGGTGGTGTTCTTCTGATCCTATTAGTACCGCAGGCAGCTGCAGTATTTACAGTTAGTGTAATGCGTCCTCTGCGCAGTGTACACCTAAAGCTACCTGAAGACAATTGCTGTTGTTCTGATCCTATTAATACCACAGGCAGGCAGCTGCATTATGTACAGTTAGTGTACTGTGTCCTCTGCACAGTGTGCACCTAAAGCTACCTGAAGACAATTGCTGGTGTTCTCATACTAATAATACTACAGGCAGGCAGTTGATTCTGCTAGCTGCAGTATCAGTATATATATATACATCTCAGCTTTGTGCAGCTACATCTCACTGCAGGCCATTAGTATGTCTGGAAGGCCAACAAGGAGAGGCAGACAGTCACAAGCCAATAAAAGAGGGCAAGCAGGCTCTGTGTCTAGAGGCAGCAGTGCTGGTCGTGGAGATGGTGCATCCTCATCAGCACGTGGCCGTGGGACACGCTTGTCCTTTTTTTCGGCAGCTGGCCGTGTTGAGCCGCAACATGTGGAAGACTTGGTAGAGTGGATGACTAAGCCATCCTCATCCTCCTCCTCCTCTCTCACCCAGGCTCAGGGTACTTTGTCTGGCAAAGCAGCTGCCAACGTGGCCTCCTACCTTGGCTCAATGGCATCAGTCACTCCTTCCCTAGCCCCACCATGTCCTCCTGAGGAGTCCCCCCAACTGTTTGACCACAGTGTTGGGTACATGCTCCAGGAGGATGCCCAGCGTTTTAAAGGCTCCGATGATGGTACCCAGCTAGAGGAAGGCAGTAACGTGAGCCCAGAGAGAGGGAGTGAACAAGAAGGACAGCAATCTGGCAGTCATGTTCCCCCAGCTGCAGCATACTGCCAGCTTAGCTCCAGTGATGAGGAGGGAGGGGATGATGAGGTCACTGACTCCACGTGGGTGCCTGATAGGGGAGAGGAGGAGGAGGCAGCACATCTCCAATGAGGCAGGATGCCCTCCAGGGGCCAGCTTAAGGGCAGCACACCGACTGCATCACACCACAGAGCTCCGCATGTGCAGGGCGCTGCTGTCTCTGTGCGTTATTCCAAAAGTTCTTTGGTGTGGGCCTTTTTTGAGATGAGTGCATCAGATCCCACTGCTGCTATTTGCATATACAACATATGTCCCAAGCGTATCTCGCGTGGCCAAAACATCACCCGCTTGGGCACCACATGCTTGACCAGACATATGTCGACCTGCCATGCAGTTTATTGACAAGCATACCTAAAAGACCCACACCAGAGAACAAAGCGAACCTCTCCTTGCTCCTCATCAGCTGGGATCTCCAACCCCACTATACCTTCTGTCCTCTCTGAAACCTGCACTGAGAGGAATGAAGGTGTAGAATTAGTTGTGTCACAGCCAAGTACTTGCGGGCAATCTGCTATCGGTACACCAACGTCAGATTGTACCAGGCAAATTTCCCTGCCCCAGTCACTGCACAGCGGTTGAATGTTAGCTTAGTTAAATTGCTAGCACTTCAACTGCTGCCTTTTCAGTTGGTAGAATCTGCCCCCTTCCGTGAGTTTGTGGAATGTGCGGTTCCTCAGTGGCGGGTTCCCAGGGGTAAGATGCATATTACTGCTGACTCATGGTCCAGCAGGCATGGACAGGGATGTTACCTATCTTTCGCCGCGCACTAGGTGACACTTCTGGCAGCTGGGAAGGATGCAGGACAGGGTGCAGTAGTGTTGGAGGTTGTTCCACCACCACGTCTCCAAAATTCTACTAGTGGTGATTCTGCCACACCTCTCTCCTCCACCCCCTCCTCTTCTTCTTCCTCCATGGCCTCTTCCTGTGCTGATTTGTGCTCGGAACCAGCAGTGTTCTGTAGGCGTTCAAGGGGCTACGCAGGCACGCAGGCAAAAGATGCCATGCGATGCTTGAGCTGGTGTGTTTTGGGGACAGGAGCCACACTGGGGCAGAGATTCTGTCAGCTCTGCAGGGGCAGGTTCAGAGGTGGTTGACACCATGCCAGCTTAAGCCAGGTATGGTGGTTTGCGACAATGGCACCAACCTCCTCTCCGCCCTCCGACAGGGACAACTGACCCATGTGCCCTGTTTGGCTCACATCCTTAACTTGGTGGTGCAGCGGTTCTTGGGCAGGTACCCAGGCTTACAGGATGTCCCGAGGCAGGCTGGGAAGGTCTGTGTGCATTTCTGAAGGTCATATAATGCCAGTGCTCGGCTGGCTGACCTCCAAAAGGAATTTAACCTGCCCTAGAACTGCCTGATCTGTGACATGCCCACCAGGTGGAACTCAACATTGGCCATGCTGCAGCGGCTGCACATGCAGCAGAGGGCCATCAATGAGTACCCATGTGACTATGGCACCAGGACAGGGTCAGGGGAGCTTGTTTTTTTTGCTCACGCCGGTGGGCTATGATCAGGGATGCATGCACTGTCCTTTCACCCTTTGAGGAGGCCACGAGGATGGTGAGCAGTGACAGTGCATGCATCAGTGACACTGTCCCTCTTATCCACCGGTTGGAGCACACGCTGCATGGAATAATGGACAGGGAAATTGAGGCAGAACAGAGGGAGGAAGAGGAGGACTTCCTTACCTATAAAGGCCCCCTTTATCCAGACAGTGTTCCTGCGTGCCCGCCGATCACACAGGAAGAGGAGGAGGAGGATTGTGTCAGCATGGAGGTGGAGCCTGGCACTCAGCATCAGCAGCAGTCTTCAAGGGATCATTTACAGTCTGAAGAAACCCATGGACTTGTACGTGGCTGGGAGGAGGTGGCTGCGGATCATGTCATACTTAGTGACCCAGAGAACTCTGGACCAAATGCCTCAGCAAACCTACGCTGCATGGCCTCCCTGATCCTGCAAAGCCTGCGGAAGGATCTTCGTATTCGTGGTATCAAGGGGAGGGATGATTATTGGCTGGCAACCCTCCTTGATCCACATTTCAAGAGTAAGGTTGTGGACCTTATCTTGCCATCGCAGAGGGAGCAGAAGATGAAACATCTTCGGGAGGCCTTGCAGAAATGTTTGTGCAATGCGTTTCCAGAGCCTGGGAGGTTACAATTTCCTCGTCCTCCTAGACAACGTGTTGCTGAGGCTTTGGTCAGTCACAGAAGGAGCGGTGGAGAAGGTGGCCGTCTGACTGACGCGTTCAGACAATTTTTTAGTCCGCAGCCCCAAGGTCTGATCGGTACATGCAACCATCGGCAGCGTCTGATTCACATGGTGCAGGATTACCTAGGGGCAAGATCAGACTTGGACACCTTTTCCACCGAAAATCCTCTGGGTTACTGGGTTGTAAGGATGGATCACTGGCCAGAGCTTGCACAGTATGCAATTGAGCTACTAGCCTGTCCTGCATCCAGCGTTCTTTCGGAACCGGAGTCCATCTCTCGGCCTGTTAAGCCAGTACCTATTATTTTGCTTGCCGGACAAGTGCCCGGTGTTCAGCTCGCTGGCCAGGCCCCTTTACCCAGCCCACTGGGCCGGGGCCCGTTTCCCAGTCTGCTGAGCCGGTGCCTGTGATCCATTCTGCCCTTAGGGTGCTCGCTATTTGGCCTAATGTTCCAGAGTCTGCTGCCCAGCTCGATAACCCAGAGCCTGCTGTCTGCTCTGATGTGCCCGCTGTCTGCTCTGATGTGCCCGCTGTCCAGTTTGACGTATCCGCTGCCCAGTCTAAAGTACCTGATGCCTGACATGCTGTCATCCAGGACCTGTAATAAGAGGACTCACCTGCTGGTGGCACTGTTGCATCATTGCTCCGTAGTACCGGTGTCCACCAGTGGGTGTATTCCGGCAGTGTGGAGCAGGCAGCACCTGCTGTGCTCAGGTGTAACGTGAGGTCAAATCACTGCAGTCTGATAAATACCCGGCAAGCCCTCACATCCTTGCCTCTCCCTGTGCCCTGATCTTGCTGCCTGTTATCTTGACCTTGAGCCTGCATCTGTCCTGACCTGACCTGATCCGATCCTTATCCCAGCCCATCCTGGACATGTCCCTCCTGTTTCCTGATTTCCCTGGATGCTTGCCTTGCTGCCTATCCATCCTCTCCCTGTCCTGTTGGTTTCCCGTCCTTACCCATCTTCCGACATCCTTGTGTATGACCTCGGCCTGGCTTTGTTTACAATTCTGGTATCTCCATTTGTCTGTATATACTATTTGTTGTTTCTGGGTCTGTGGTTGGTTCTTGCACTGTTTATATTTCATGTACTTGCCACCTATTTTATTAATATTTTAATATTATACAGGATTTATATAGCGCCAACAGTTTATGCAGCGCTTTACAATATAAAAGGGAGACAATACCGTTATAATACGATAAAATACAAGAGGATTAAGAGGGCCCTGCTCAGAAGAGCTTACAATCTAATAGGGTGGGGCAGGTGGTACAAAATGTTGTAACTGTGGGGAATGAGCTGGTGGAAGTGGTAGGAGATTAGTTGGAGACATGATAGGTGGAATCTTTTCATGACAGGCAGGCAGCTACAATATTTACAGTTAGTGTACTGTGTCCTCTGCACAGTGTGCACCTAAAGCTACCTGAAGAAAATTGGTGGTGTTCTTCTGATCCTATTAGTACCACAAGAGGACTCACCTGCTGGTGGCACTGTTGCATCCTTGGGCCGTAGTACCGGTGTCCACCAGCGGGTGTATTCCGGCAGTGTGTATTTAATAAACACCAATATTTTTTCACTTACATATGTTTCTGGTTTACTCTGTGCAGTCCACACAGTCTGGTGTACTAAATTCCTTGACACTGCCTGTGGTACTAAAAGGATCAGAAGAACACAACCAATTTTATTCACGTAGCTTTAGGTGCACACTGTGCAAAGGACGCAGTACACTAACTGTAAATACTGTAGCTGCCTGCGGTACTAATAGGATCAGAAGAACACCACTAATTTTCTTCAGGTAGCTTTAGGTGCACACTGTGGTCCCCACCACCAATTTTCTTCAGGTAGCTTTAGTTGCACACTGTGAAGAGGACACAGTACACTAACTGTAAATACTGTAGCTGCCTGCCTGTGGTACTAATAGGATCAGAACACCACCAATTTTCTTCAGGTAGCTTTAGGTGCACACTGTGCAGAGGACACAGTACACTAACTAAATACTGTAGCTGCCTGCCTGTCATGAAAAGATTCACCCGTTGGTGGTGCTGTTGGTCTCTTGGATCGCAGTACCAGTGTCCACCAGCAGCTGTCTTCCAACATCCAGGACCTGTGATAAGAGGACTCACCTGGGGGCGTGTCTGAGCGTTGAGGTGGATGGACGCACTGCAGAGGAGCTCCGCTTAGCCCTCTGCAATCCACTGCCATCCGAAGCAAATAAACATTAGAGTTTGCCCCAAACTCTACCTTGCAGCCACTGGGCACTAGCAGAGTCTCCTCCGGGGTTATTTGAGTGGATTGGACAGCGGATTGGGCAGTTTTTAGGCCGCGGCCGGCCTCACTCCACAGACGCCGGCCGCCATCTTGTGGCCTACAGGACACTCAGAATCCCCGGCCTCGAGTGCCGCGATCGGCGGTACGGAGGCTGATCGGCCGGCCTGCGGCTGGGAGCGCCGTATCCGGAGCAGACCGGACTGTGAGGGGACCCCAGAAAACACAGAGGAAGCGGGCCCTGGTCACCCGCGGCCTACGGCAGGCCGAGGCTTGTGAGGCCTCCAACATCACCGTTTTTTGGTGCCGCGGCCGGAGGTAAGGGGGACAGCACACTCACCTCCACATACAGCGACCGACCCCTGGGCATAACCAGCAGGCTGATAGCCTGCACGGACCCCTCACTGACCCCAGAAAGCTGAGTAAAGGTCCCCTCAGAGACATCCAGGGACGGCCGCCATCTTGCGGCCTAGTTTACGAGACGGGCCTGCACCCTCAAATACTGTACCCTACCTGGACAGTGATTTCTCCTACGAATCCCCACACACAAGGTGTTTAAGCTTTGCGCCCATGCTGACAGGGTGACGCCGCTGTTCCTGTAGGCCTGCCCCTCCTCCCCAGTCCCCCTCGTCCACGTGGAGGCTGGATTTTGATGGAGAGTGACCAAATATAGATGGCTGAGGACCCGTGCCCCTGAGTTCCGTGCTATCCCAACAGCTACAGGCTATCTCCATAACATAGCACACCTGCATACTACATGGCGGCAGCTTGCTCACACTCCACGGAGCTTACTGACCCTCAACAAGGCACCATACAGAGGTATCTACTTAGAACAGTGCAGACTGATCCCCGGACCCCCAAAGACAACCCGAGGAAGACCAAGCCTCCCGCTTCCGCTACAGCAGCAGCCTTCATGGCAGAGGACAATAATGAGAAACTCCAGAATTCTAAGGGTGAGCCATCAGCCTCCTCCACAAGGTCAGTCACATCACCTGACACAGGCATCGGGGAATCCCAGTCAGTTACGCATCCCTTATCAGGAGAACCCATTAGAACGGAAGCTGCTGCCCTCCTCTCTGCTTTCAGAATTGATTTTGAATCATGGGCTAGCAAAATGGAAGCTTCCCTACATGTGGAGCTGAACGCTCTGAGGCAACAAGTCACAGCTAATGAGGAAGCAGTATCGGTCTTAACCAATGCTCAAGATGACCATGAGGCACGTATAGCAGCCCTTGAATCCTCATCCGCGACGCATATGCGGCGCCTACGCCACCAACAACTCTGCATAGAAGACAGCGAAAATCGCAGTCACAGAAATAACATTAGACTGCAAGGCATACCGGAGGCAACATCTGGAGCAGAATTGAAGCCCACTGTCATAACTATCCTCAATAAAGTTTTGGGAAGAGAGGCAGCATCACCAATTGAACTGGATCGTGTTCACAGGGTGGGAGGGCCAGGGGGGACCCGAGACGGTCGCCCCCGAGATGTTTTATGTCGGGTCCACTATTTCACCTTAAAAGAAGAGATCATGCGAAAGGCATGGAACCTGGGCTCTGTGGACTTCTTTGGAGCCCCTATCCACCTATACCCTGAGTTATCTCGCAACATGCTGTACATGCGTCGAGTGGTGCGCCCTCTACTTGACCTTATACGGCAAGCCGGAGCTACCTATACATGGGGTCACCCCTTCAGCATCAAGGTGACACGGGGCGACAGCAGGTTCACGCTATCTGACCCAGATCAACTGACCGACTTCTTTCTCTCTATTAAACAGGAACCGATAGACGTATTAAACTGGTTAGACCCTCCAGAGGATAGATCAAGACAGCTGGGACTTGGCCCACTTCCACAGCGCCGCAGACGTCCTAGGTGTAGATCAGTTTCTTCCTGCCCAGGGATATGAAGACCTACTTCTCCAGAAGATTAACTCAGTAGCTATTTGGGGACTGATGGCTTGTTTTGTCTTGCCATGCCAATTATATTTCCAAGGGCTCCCGGTAGTTTTGCTGCATTTTTCAGGTGGCATGAGATGTTTTTCGATCCCTTAACTGTGCTTTTCCTACTTGAAAGCTAAGACCTCCAGTAAGCCTAGTAGGGGATATAGTGAATATAGGGTTCGGATCTACTGGCTCTTTCCCTGCTCTTTGCCAATATACTATTTGGCTGGGGTTCGGGTGAGAACATAGATTGAAGCCACTTTTGTGCCTCTCACTATGACGAACGTCAGGTAAAGCAAATGTCTACCAATGTTATGTTTTGTTTTTTTTTCCAAAGATGTTCTGTTTTGTCTCAGACTGATCCCTCTCACCCTCTCCTGATATTATATGCAGTGAGGGATGTGTGGCGGGGGTGGGGGTGCTGCCCTGGAGGGGGTCTGGCACTTGGTTTTACTCAATCTCTGCTTCAGAGGATACAGGTCTAAAGGGCGCTACACATGGAGCAGAGGATTGCCCCCTCAGGAGGTTCCCCCCGCTCCCTATACCTTCCATATACTCACAATATTGTTTTGGCTCCATAACCTTCTTTATATGCCAGAGCCAAGGTAATTGTTCTATGTTTACCCTAGGGTTAATTATTTAAATCCAATGCACATACTTGGTTGACTGTTATCACTTGCCTTATGCCCCACACTTGTTTACTATTAAATATTAAGTGTGCCATACATATTACTTACATGTCTGGTCTGCTGTCGGGATCACGGCTCAGGTCCATTCATCCTGATCTTTCCCCCGCAATAGGACAGGCACAGTTTGTGCCTAAAACGTGATCTTTCACGCAGTGTTTTGCATTAGCGAACACATTAGTTTCCCAGACACATCTTTTTAGGTGTCTTTTCATTTATACCTTACTTCTTCCATTCTACACACGCTCCTTTCTTATCTCTTCCTCCTCTCTCCCCCCCTCCTCTTTTTTTTTTTTTTTTTTCTTTTTCTTGTTCTTTGTTTTTTCTCTCTCTCTCTTCCCCTCATTTTTCCTTTTTTTTTCTTTTTTCTTTCCTTTTATGCTCCCTATACCTTTCCTCTATATCCTATTACTCTCTCTCCTTTACAGCCTTTGGCACTGCAGCATGGCTCACACGGTGACTTTGCGCCCACACCTGAAACTTTGTTCATATAATGTAAACGGACTTAACGTCGCATCGAAACGTGGGCAAATTCTATATCAGATGCACAAAAGACAGCACTTTTGCTACAGGAGACCCACTTCCATTCTAACTCCACTCCTTCCTGCTCCAATAGATATTTTAATATATGGATTCACAGTACCAACCCGATACAAAAATCTAAGGGAGTATCTATTGCGTTCCATAAAACACTCCCTATTGAGCTGCTCGATCATGTTGCAGATCCCCAGGGCAGGTATGTTTTTGCGAAAATTTCCTTATGGGGGACTAAATTGACAATAGCTAACGTATACTTGCCTAATACACACCAAGTCCCATCAGCCTTGCAGTACCTAAAGATTTTGGCGGGTTTCGCGGAGGGCAAGATCATACTCGGAGGGGACTTCAATACCCCCTTAGATCCACTTTTGTATTCATCGACATCCCGTTCCTCTATATCCTTCCCGAAAATACAGGCCCTAAGACGTGCCACCCACAATATGCATCTCATTGACGTATGGCGAATACTGTATCCGGACTCACGGAACTATACACGCTTCTCTAACGTACACCAATCATACAGTCGTTTAGATTATTTCCTAGTCAATCACGGCTGCCTAGATTGGTCCCCCAATTGTGAAATAGACCCTATGGTTTGGTCCGACCACTCACCTATATTCCTGACGCTTACAATCTCCTCTACTCCAATAAAAGAATCTACATGGAGGTTAAATGACTCTCTCTTGACTGAACCAGGGTTTGATACACAGATAGCGGAGACAATATCAAACTTTTTCACAGACCACACCTCTGATGACACCTCACCACCCATTAAATGGGAGGCATTGAAGGCGGTATTACGGGGTAGGTTTATTTAAATGTGAGCCCGCATGAAAAAAAAACGCTCAGCTGCGATAGCTAAGGCAATACACAAGCTTAGGACACTAGAAACTACTCATAAGCGTTCCCCGATGGTGGAAGTGCTTGCGGAGGTTTCTTCCACTCGCACTCAACTTAGAGAGTTATATGAGGCATCAGCCCGCACGTTGAGAACAAATTAGCCGTCCATCAATACAAATTTCGGGATAAATGTGGTAGATCCCTGGCTCGCACCCTACATACCAAACAACCTAACACCTTCATACCCCTCATACGGGACAGTTCTGGGAAAACTGTCTCATCACCATCTGAGATGGGACAGGTGTTCCCGGACTTTTATCAATCCTTATATAATATACCTACAGCAAGCCCCACTGAATCTCCCCTTACTGCAGCGGAAACACAAGCCTCCTACATTGCGCAAACTGCACTACCCACACTAGATAATGAAGCAATAGAGGATCTTGAGGCCCCGGTTACGGAAGACGAGGTTGCCCGCGCCATCGCTTCTACCCCATCTGGTAAAAGCCTGGGTCCTGATGGCTTTACCCCAAAATTTTACAAACAATTTGCTCCCCTCCTTACTCCCTTCTTGACAAAAGTATTTAACTCCATCTCTGATCGATCAGTGTTCCCGCCACAAACCTTAGAGGCACATATTACCCTCATCCCCAAACCAGACAAAGACCTGACTGTTTGTGCTAATTACCGACCTATCTCGCTAATAGGAGTAGATCTAAAGGTATATGCGAAAGTGCTAGCTAATAGGTTACAACCATTGTTACCCCGCTTAATACACTTAGATCAGGTTGGCTTTGTGAGTGGAAGAGAGGCGCGAGATAACACCCTAAAAACACTTCTCATCGCGGATTATGCTCGGGCCCACAATATCCCATTGTGCCTTCTCACAGTCGATGCAGAAAAGGCCTTCGACCGTGTCGACTGGCAATTTCTCCGCCTATCATTGCAACAACTAGGTCTAGGCCAAAACATGATTTCCAGAATAATGTCCCTCTACACATCTCCCTCCGCTAGGATTAGACTAAACGGCTCCCTATCTCCAAAATTTACCATACACAATGGAACGCGGCAGGGGTGCCCCTTGTCCCCCATTCTTTATGTGATTGTTATGGAACATCTAGCCATTGCCCTTAGAAATAACCCGGCTATCCATGGTGTTAGTATAGGCCCCCTACACACTAAAATTGCCCTGTTTGCTGATGACCTACTCATATTTGTAACTCAACCGCAAGTTTCCCTACCCTCCATCATGCAGGAGTTTCAGAGGTATGGAGCGGTTAGTAACTTTAAAGTTAATCTTAATAAGTCGGAAATCCTCAACATCTCACTCCCAGCAGCGGCTCTCCAACAGCTCACGTCTTCCTTCCCTTTTAAGACAAGCTCCACATGTATTCGTTATCTAGGAATCCATATTCCAACAGTTGCGTCTCAATTATTTTCCAGCAACTTCACCCTATACTTCTTAGAACTCAAGCGGACTTGGCCACATATGCCTCTAAACAGCTCTCCTGGCCGGGTAGGGTGAATGTCTTGAAAATGGATGTTCTCCCTCGATTCCTATACCTTTTCCAGACCACTCCTATCCATATCCCCACCTCGTTCTTCAAAAGACTTCGCCAGATCTTTTCTAAATTCATATGGCAGGGACATCGCCCCAGGATAAAATATGACACAATGATTCTCCCGAAGGTCAGGGGGGGGGTGGGGGTCCCTGATGCCTCTACATATCATAAGGCAGCGGTACTCGTGCGTATAATAGATTGGTTCCATCACTCTTCCTCCAAACTTTGGGTTCAATTAGAGAAATATCTTAATGAGGCTGATCTTTGCGCCCTGCCGTGGACTCCTACCGCTCGGCGTGGGGACGGCCTACTTTCCACTGCTCTTACTCGTCAAACTCTCCAGATTTGGGACCGCCTGATTTCAGCGAGTAAACTGTCTAAACTCCAGGGCCCGATGACCCCTCTCTTTGGGACTCCGGCCTTCCCCCCAGCAGCAAATACATTGAGATTTGGGCCCTGGGGTAGGGACAGCCATAGACGTCTAGCACAGGTGTTACGGGCTGACCCATCCTTGAGAACGGACATACCCTCTCGGACGGACTTAGGGCCCTCAACAATGTGGCTACAAAGGAGTCAAATAATGTCATACATACGCACTTTCCCCTCCATCTCAGAGATTCTAGATGACCCATCAGACTTTGACAAGCTGCTCTTACAATCGGACCCACCAACGCATGTAGTTTCACTGCTATATTCCCTACTATTGAACATATCTGCCCCTGACCTCCCAACATATACACAGAAATGGGAAACGGAGCTGCAACACTCCATCTCCCCCACTGATTGGCAAAAAAGCTTTATCCTAACGCATAGGATTTCCCTGGCAACCAAGACCCAAGAAAAAGGGTTTAAGTTATTGACGAGGTGGTACAGATGCCCAGTGAATATCAAACGGTTTAACCCCTCTTTGACAGACATTTGTTGGAGATGCTTGTCCTCTAGCGGGACAATGCTTCACATCTGGTGGGCATGCCCTCCAATCTGGAAACTATGGCAAAAGATATTTGACCTATACAGCAGGCTGATGGCGACATCAATTAAGCCCACACCAGAGATAGCCCTATTATCTATACTCCCGGGCCCCCTCAAGTCGATTAAAAAAGATGTACTGCGAAACTTTCTGGCAGCAGTTAGGACAGTGATCCCACAACATTGGAAAACGGCAGATATGCCTTCCTTGGGAGAATGGGCTGTCGAAGTGGATCAGATTAGAGATCTGGAGCATCTGTTGGCGCAGGAAGCCGGAAAGGAGGAACAGTTTTCCACCACCTGGGCCTCGTGGTCAATGTTTCGCTACTCTGATGACTTCTCCCTATGGGTCAGAGATATCCCACCCTCAACCGCCGATTAGCCATGCTGGGGTGCCTAACACCTCAGGAATTATCCCTTACTTCTACACACAATCTCATTTCCAACTTTCTCTCTGTTTCTTTTTTATTAAGTACTGAACCAACAACCCATACATGTAACTAAAGATCATATACCCAGAATAGTTAAATGATTTGAATATATATACTAGGTGAATACACGATCCATACAGCATTCTAATTAGATGAAAAGGAGCCCTCAGATAACACTAACGAGCGAAACCGTAAGGTTTAATATATGTTGACTCCCACTCGCATGTTATTCCTCTCCTATATCAAAAATCTATATGTACGATATGATATACCAGTAACTCACTGAAAGATACATGTCAGACTGATCATTCCTGTATATGTATGGTTATGATACACCTCGCTACTCTATGTATATTGTATGTGCTGTTCTACTGTAAAGAACGGTATTTCTCTGTTAAATCCTTTATTTTCTTGCTTTTTTTGAAATAAAATAAGATTGAAAGAGGACTCACCTGCTGGTGGCACTGTTGCATCCTTGGGCCGTAGTACCGGTGTCCACCAGCGGGTGTATTCCGGCAGTGTGGAGCAGGCAGCACCTTCTGCGCTCAGGTGTAACGTGAGGTCAAATCACTGCAGTCTGATAAATACCCCACAAGCCCTCACATCCTTGCCTTGGTGTCTCTTTCCCTGTGCCCTGATCTTGCTGCCTGTTATTTTGACCTTGAGCCTGCATCTGTCCTGACCTGACCTGACCTGATCCCTATCCCAGTGGTAGGAGCTAAGACGGTTGTAGACTAAGTGTTCTAGAAGTTTAGAGGTGAATGGGAGCAATGAGATGGGTCTTAAGTTATCTTTTTATATCCATTTCCTGTTTTATACAGTTCAACTACCTTTTCCCATAGATCCTTTGACAATTCTTTTGCTTTCCCCAGGACTTAGAATCTGGAAATGTCAGCGCAATACTGGATGAAAGATGCAAGGGTCTGTCAGGAGTCCAGAAACTCATTGACCTTTTATACACACACACTAATTACAAGTAAACAGGTCACAGGTGAGGATGGTTACCTTTAAAAGCCATTCAAACCCCTTTGTGTCAACTTGTGTGCATGTTATCAGACCAAAACCACCAGGGTATGTAAACTTTTGATCAGGGTCATTTGGGTAGTTTCTGTCGCCATTATGATTTAAAAAGAGTATACACAGTTGATTGATAATAAATGGCTTCAGCCAAACACTAACCATGAGTGAAAAAAGAGTTTTTGTGCTATCATTCATATTCTCTGAAAAATGGCCAAGAAATCATAAATTCTGCCAGGGTAAACTTATGAGCACAACTGCAGCTGTCTGTCAATTGCCTCACTCCCAAAAATCTCCTTTTTATTCATAGATACGGCCCTCCCTCAGTGTGACATCACTTCCATTGGTGCTCCATGGTGATTGCCCTTGCTTTCTGGTTCTGCCATACACGATGCCTTGGCTGACACTACCACTGGAAGCCACTGCAAACATCTCCTGGGAGGACTGGCTTTTTGATGCTGATTCTTGATACAGACAATCACACTATTTGCTCACCTGTGTGCATTTGCATTTGGCTTGTGTTTTTACCCACTTTTATTACATGTTTTATGTTGCACTTAGACTGGTACACCCTTGAGTTTATCTTTGCTAGTGGGATACCCAGTGAGTAGATAGCACAGCCCAAGCTGGCAGTAATGCACAGAAACACACAGAGATTCTGGAAGAAAGTAGGAGTGCATAGAGTCACAGGGATAACTAGAAGTGGGGTGGAGTGCATGGAGACACAGATCAGGAAGCAGACTTGGAGTGCACAGGGATAAACTAAAGCAGGCTGCAGACTATGAGTGCACAGGTGCTGGTAATAAATGGCAGGCTGAAATACACAGAGAGTTACTGGTATTTGGCTGGATGACAATGGGAATTTGCGGATCACAGTAGAATGCCCTGGAATACACTTGTAAAGTCACTGGGAACAAGAGGAAGCTGCAGAAACACTGGGAAAGTCAGAAACTCAAGGTCACTTGGATTCACTCGGAAAGCCAAGCACACTGGAAAACACAGAATTTTGAGTTCACTCAAAATCATTCAGAAAGTTAGGGACAGTAGAAAACTCACATAAACTCTTGGGGGCTTGGGACTAGGAACACTAGCTGTTGCTCAAGCAATGTCTGAGAGAATAAGCCCAGTTTAAACAGAAAGGGAGATGCCTGGCTCTGCTGGGACTGGGCTTGTAACTGATTGAATCAACAGTAGATTAATCTTGAACAAGTATTTTGTGGGAAAACAGATAACAACAGAACTTTGCATGATAAAGTTATGGAACTACATGTACAAGTATACCTGCTGATCTGTGAGACTCTTACAGCAATCATTTTAAACAGGCCAAAAGTTGCATTGATATAGATGGCTCTGCCAGAGAAAATGCTAGAATAGTTTATGAAAACATTTTCAGTCAACCAATGTCTGAGTTTTAGTACATGAGTTAGGCTATGGAGCTGTTAACTATTTGGAAGAATATTCTTCTGGACAATTCCAAGCAAGTTTAAGACAGTTATACCTATTTGACTCTTGCCACATAGGTATGTAAAAAGCTGGTGAATATTGGAGAATAAACAGGAACTACCTACAGAATATAAAGAAAATATGAGAACACCTGCTTTTGTACCTTTGCAAGCCTGTGAAGGGAAGGCCTGTATTTCCTATAAATACCTGGATTCTGCTTCACAGAAATTGTACTTTCCAAAGGTAAAGTAAGGTTATGATGTTTGTTTTTCCACAATTTTTTACTACAATTCTACTAATTACTACATGTTACAGGACACACAAGGGTTTATTAGGAAGGTGGTGAGAAAAAAAACCCTAAAATGCCTAAGTAAAATAAAACATAGTAAATCTAATCGCTTTATGAAGCTGAAGGATGGGATGTGGTTAATGATAAGTCTGTTTTACCACATTTTGCACATCACTCTTTCTCTTGTTAAGTTAGTACTTTCCTGTATTAATCACAACAGGCACATAACACTATATACACACAGTAGGATTTTAAATCTAGCAGTTATTGAGTCAGTATTTCATGTTGGTTTAATAAACAAGAGTATAAATATACTATTTTTTACAAACATGAGTACAGTTAAAATTATAAAACAGAAATCAAACTTAAACTATTTGCTTTTCCCATGCCCTTGTGGCTAAGTTTTATGTTAACTCTATATTTATATTAGTTACAATTGCGTGTAGTAATAATTTTCTTATCTCAAACTGAAGGTTAGAGCAGAACTGCTCCATCGGCCGCCTACTGTGTGCATAATTGAAACTCTCTATGGTGTCTTTCATTATTGCTTTTAATAATAGTTAAATACCAGGGATTCCAATTACAATCAGAAATAATTTGATGAAGATCAAATAGATGGAGTTACAAACATCTTAATTTTCCAAAACACTAATTTGGCAGAAGATGGACAATTCTCGAGTAATGTGAAGTGGTCAGAGATTTTATTATGAGTGCTGATAATTAAATAAATGCTAAAATAATTGTTTTTCTTGGAGTATAATACATTCTGTGAGCAGTATTATTGTTTCTTTCTTTGTATTATTTCCAGTATAAATGATAACAATTTATGACATATTTGAATTTTAATTAATTAATTAATTATAATAGGTTTAATAAAGCATATGTCATTATCTAATTTAGGGTTGTTTTTGCAAATTTTATCTGACGTTGTCAATAAAACATTGGTTTAACGGAATTCTCACAATAGCAACACGCCCTGCTTAAGCTATCTAAGCTGTGCAAGAATGAATCACACTGTGTTCTATATTATCTTTTCTGAACAATTTACATTTAGCATGTAAGTACAGCTTCTGTTTTCACTTTGGAAAACAAGATGTGATAAGTATAAAGTATTCATGCAGTCACCATGCTTATATCTTTCCCAATGCTCAGGAAGGCTCCACTTGTAAACTAAATCATCATATTTCAACATACCATTCTATACCAACAGCTTCAGATTTACATTTTTGCTATGGACCTGCATATTCAGCAATAACTTTGTCATTGCCTAAAATAACAATGTAACAAACATATGTCTTTTAAGGACAAAAAAGGGCTTCTTTTTGTGATATTGTTTTACAAAATAGTTTTTTTTATACAATCCTTAGACACAAAAGTAGCAAAATAAAAACAATATACATCTTTCAGTGATATATTTTATTTTATAATTTGACCTGTTTAAAATGACACTAAAATTAGGATTCTGTTAAAAAGCATCACAAAGTTAATTAAAAATTAAATGCAGTTTTTATTTTTTTCAATTTTGAGCACTAAAAAGTATATTAGCACTAAAACATTGACAAAACAAATAACAACTAAAAAAAAGTATTAATCACTGGCAAATAAAATTAAAAATAAACATTAAATTCTGCAAAATAATAGCTGAAGGGAAAGGAGAAGAAGAATCTAGGACTGATTTGGGTAAACCAAGAGTTAATAAGGTGGTAAGTATAAACACATTTTGCTTGTCAGGTTGCTTTAACTGATGTCATCTGCAGATTAAAGCTCATCCTGCTGGAACAGGGTAGATAAAAAACATAACGGTATTACTTTTCTATATCTCTAAGGTTTGTGTTTAAACAGTGTTGAAAAACATTGAGTAACATTGTTTACATCAGCAGCTGCTAAAGCTGCTGTACTTATATAGAAGCTCTTGCTTTTGTTTTAAGAGAATGAACAATCATTTTGCACCTTCTGTATGCTTAAGTTTCTTATAAAGTCAATATACTGTTAAAATGAATTTGGCTTTGTTGTATCTGTTCTCATTAAAAAGCAAAACAATATACCTATAATACCTTAACTGTTTAATTACATATATTTCACATACTTGGGCATCACAAATTCTCTAGTATGCATGTTCTTAACCATCAAACCTACTTCACACATAGCATAATATAATCAGAATATATTCTTATATTGAAACTCATACCCATATTCAAGTGGTTGATGAAGGCACTTCCTTATGTATTTCCTGGACCAACGGTACACAATAGACCTTTATATGGTATACTTAATAATATACATATATACAGTATATATATTCCAACACCTAGATGTTGTCTGTGTATGTATACTTGAGCATACAGAAACAGGAGGTCTGCATGTATCTATAAATAGTAACATTATTCAATGTTATATATTTCATATATATATCAATGGTTTTACACTAACCCGCTTTGCTTCCATCCCTCAGAGATATTTAATATGGGAAAGGGGACAGAGTCTACCAACTGAAAAGGCAGCAGTTGAAGTGCTAGAAATTTGGCCAAGCTAGCATTCAACCGCTGGGCATGTGGATGGCTGGGAGCGAACTTCTTTCGGCTGTGCAGCAGCTGGGGCAGGGAAATTTGCCTGGTACAATCTGACGTTGGTGTATGGATAGCAGATTGCCTGCAAGTACTTGGCTGTGACACACCTAATTCTACACCTTCATTCCTCTCAGTGCAGGTTTCAGAGAGGACTGAAGGTGTAGTGGGGTTGGAGATCCCATCTGATGAGGAGCAAAGAGAGGTCCGCTTTGTTCTTTTAGGTACGCTTGCCAACAAACTGCATGGCAGGTCGACATATGTCTGGTCAAGCATGTGGTGCCTAAGCGGGTGATGTTTTGGCCATGCAAGATACGCTTGAGACATATGTTGCAAATAGCAGCGGTGAGATCTGATGCACTCATCTCAAAAAAGGCCCACACCATATGGTGATCCAGGAAGAAAGTCTGTTGTTTTTCAAAAGAATAAGCTCTCTTCCAGGTGTATCAGTTTACAGGGGTGAGACAAACCATTTAACACTGACAGGGGTGCTTACAGTGATCACCTTTTATTTATCTATGTAAAACCTTTACCCCAAAAGAAAAAAAATGTTTTGCTATACTAGCTTATAAGGTGTTATCTGGAGTCTGGCTTTAATTCCTTGGTGTATTTAAATCTACTAGTAAATGTAACACTTCCCTCTCCTCCAGACTGACTATACTGCTGTCTACTTCGAGACCTGTGCTCATTCATCCAGAGTGGGGACACTCTAATACAGAAGGTGTGTTACTGGGCAGATCACCAAGTAAAACAGAGTGAAACAGTCTAAAAAATAGGATTTTTATAACAGTTTACCTGTAAAATCCTTTTCTTTTGAAGTATATCATGGGACACAGAGCCATAGTAGTTACTATGTGGGTTATAGTCCACCTTCAGGTGCTGGACACTGGCATACCCTAAACAGGAAGTTGCCTCCCTATATAACCCCTCCCATACCGGGAGTACCTCAGTTTTGTAGCAAAGCAATACATGTGTATACTAGAGAGAGGGACGGGACCTCTGTGTCCCATGATGTACTTCAAAAGAAAATGATTTTTGGGGTGTGGCTACCGAGCTCTGTAATGGACATGTAGCTCAGGAGCTCCACAGCCAGCCGGAGTGAATCCGCCGACATCGGGGCTCACTGACGCCATCCAATACCCAAACAACCACCGCTGGACTGCTAGGCACCGCGGGGATGACTAGACGTAGGAAGAACCCGCAGCAGCCATCGAAACTCCCGTATTTCTTCAGAACGTCCGCGCGCGGCCCGCACCAAAATGGCGGCGGCGCCCGGGACTCACAGCACACAGGTCAGGCCGCGGCACATATTGGGAGCACGGGGATGTCATCCGCAGCCCACAACAGTGAAAGGCTAAATAGTGCACCGTCCTCCGGACCCTCCAGCCCCTCAACAAGGAGGCCAGCAAAATCGAGGCCCAGGAGAGACTCTCCAGCTAGGCCGCAGCCTGCAGCTGACATGGAGGTGAGAGGGCTGCCCAGCATCAGCACAAACCTGAGGGGACAAGTGGAGGGAATGGTAGAGGGAGATCCCATAGCTGCCTTCCCCACTTCTAATAGCCCTATATCAGATACTGTATTAAAGGAAATGCTGCTCTCCCTGCGCTCATCCTTACAATCTGACATGATAGCAGGCATAAACAGATGTACAAAGGAGGTTCAAGCCCTAAGCTCCAGAGTTGACCATGTAGAAAGCAAAATGGAGGAATACACCTCATCCTCCAATGTGATCGTGGAAGTACATACAGCACAGGCAGAAGATTTAGCATGGATGAGAGATAAAATCGTAGATTTGGAGGACAGGTCCAGAAGGAACAACATAAAAATAAGGGGCATTCCTGAGTCCATTGCACCAAATCTCCTTCTCCAATACGCCCAAACCCTGTTCTCCACGCTAATTCCATCCTTATCTGCGCATTCCTTATAGTGGACAGAATCCACAGGATCCCAAAACCCTCATTTCTTCTGGCGGAGACCTCGAGAGATGTCTTGTTACGAGTACATTATTACCACATCAAAGATCAACTCATGCAAGCGTCCAGGAAACCAGGTAACATACCGCCACAATATGCTGATATAAGGCTGCTCCCTGACCTCTCCAGGCACACGCTACAACGCCGTCGCAATCTAGCAACGATCACAAAAGCTCTAAGAAATCATAAAATCCTCCACAAGTGGAAATACCCTGCAACCTTATCCATTACACATAATGGGTTCACAGCTTCAGTCACAACGCTTGAAGAAGGGATAACCGCACTACGACAATGGGGCATTCTCCCAGAGCAGGCCTCTTACCCTGCATCTCCACCAAGGCCCTCGCCACTTCAAAATGAGTGGAAAATAGTCTCCCACAAGCGTTCCACTAAGAAAAAAAATGGTGAAGCCCACAAGTAACCATACTCAGCTACACGGATCCTCCGGCTTCGGAGTTAAAAGTTTTTCTTTTCTCCCTTAACCCCAGCACAGCAGCAGTTACGTCTGCCCAAAGATCAGTTGTAAGATCCAGTTCTTATGTTAACTTTTTTTATCTTTTGTTCTCTTCTTTATTTGTTTGATACACACAGCTACATCCGAAAAGAGCATCGACTATTGAAAGAGGTCAATTGGAACCATCCTTCCTTTCCCAATACGAAGTGGCAAACTTCAGAAAACCATGAGACTGCAGTGAGTACCCGCACCATACAGCAGCACAACAAGCAACCCCAAACACACTATGAACATCAAATGCCTTTCAATTAACGCCAGGGGTCTTAACCACCCCGTTAAGCATTTCTCTATATGGCAAGAAGCCTGCAGTCAAGGGGCGGACATACTCTGTGTGCAGGAGACTCATTTTCAAATATCTAAGACCCCGTCTTGCACACACAAAGCTTTCCCACATGTGTTCCTGGCGTGCACGCCTCACCAAAAAAAAGGTGGTGTACTCCTCGCCATTAAAAACACCCTCTCATTCACACTTAAAGAATCCCTGATAGATGATAGTGGAAGATATATTATCATAACGGGAGATCTAAATTCTAAACCATATACAGTGGCTTGCGAAAGTATTCGGCCCCCTTGAACTTTTCAACCTTTTGCTACATTTCAGGCTTCAAACATAAAGATATAAAATTTTTATTTTTTGTGAAGAATCACCAACAAGTGGGACACAATTGTGAAGTGGAACGAAATCTTTTGGATTTTTGAAACTTTTTTAACTAATAAAAAAATGAAAAGTGGGGCGTGCAAAATTATTCGGCCCCCTTGCGTTAATACTTTGTAGAGCCACCTTTTGCTGCGATTACAGCTGCAAGTCGCTTGGGGTATGTCTCTATCAGTTTTGCACATTGAGAGACTGAAATTCTTGCCCATTCTTCCTTGCAAAACAGGTCGAGCTCAGTGAGGTTGGATGGAGAGCGTTTGTGAACAGCAGTTTTCAGCTCTTTCCACAGATTCTCGATTGGATTCAGGTCTGGACTTTGACTTGGCCATTCTAACACCTGGATACGTTTATTTGTGAACCATTCCTTTGTAGATTTTGCTGTATGTTTGGGATCATTGTCTTGTTGGAAGATAAATCTCCGTCCCAGTTTCAGGTCTTTTGCAGACTCCAACAGGTTTTCATCCAGAATGGTCCTGTATTTGGCTGCATGCATCTTCCCCTCAATTTTAACCATCTTCCCTGTCCCTGCTGAAGAAAAGCAGGCCCAAACCATGATGCTTCCACCACCATGTTTGACAGTGGGGATGGTGTGTTGAGTGTGATGAGCTGTGTTGCTTTTACGCCAAACATATCGTTTTGCATTGTGGCCAAAAAGTTAGATTTTGGTTTCATCGGACCAGAGCACCTTCTTCCACATGTTTGGTGTGTCTCCCAGGTGGCTTGTGGCAAACTTTAGACGAGACTTTTTATGGATATCTTTGAGAAATGGCTTTCTTCTTGCCACTCTTCCATAAAGGCCAGATTTGTGCAGTGTACGACTGATTGTTGTCCTATGGACAGACTCTCCCACCTCAGCTGTAGTTCTCTGCAGTTCATCCAGAGTGATCATGGGCCTCTTGGCTGCATCTCTGATCAGTCTTCTCCTTGTCTGAGCTGAAAGTTTAGAGGGACAGCCAGGTCTTGGTAGATTTGCAGTGGTCTGATACTCCTTCCATTTCAAAATGATCGCTTGCACAGTGCTCCTTGGGATGTTTAAAGCTTGGGAAATCTTTTTGTATCTAAATCCGGCTTTAAACTTCTCCACAACAGTATTACGGACCTGCCTGGTGTGTTCCTTGGTCTTCATGATGCTCTCTGCGCTTTCAACAGAACCCTGAGACTATCACAGAGCAGGTGCATTTATATAGAGAATTGATTACACACAGGTGGATTCTATTTATCACCATCAGTCATTTAGGACAACATTGGATTATTCAGAGATCCTCGCTGAAATTCTGGAGTGATTTTTTTGCACTGAAAGTAAAGGGGCCGAATAATTTTGCATGCACCACTTTTCAGTTTTTTAATTGCTAAAAAAGTTTAAAATATCCAATAGATTTCGTTCCACTTCACAATTGTGTCCCACTTGTTGGTGATTCTTCACAAAAAATTAAAATTTTATATCTTTATGTTTGAAGCCTGAAATGTGGCAAACGGTTGAAAAGTTCAAGGGGGCCGAATACTTTCGCAAGCCACTGTACATTAGTAACACTATACACCCCGAACACTCACCAACTAAGTTTTGTGAGGAGAGTGCTTCATAAAGCGGTCTCCATGAAACATGGCAACCCTCTAATCTGCGGTGACTTTAACCTTACCACTGATCCGAATCTGGACACTACTACCACGAAATCCAGGAGTACCTCATCACTACAGTCGCTATTGTACAGAGAAGAGCTGTTTGATGCATGGAGGTGTCTTCATGCAAACGAGAGAGACTACACTTTTTTCTCAAACAGACACTGCTCTTATTCCCATATCGACATGTTTCTGACAGACAAATGGTTATTACAACAAGTAACAAATGCACGAATCCATGACATTACGTGGTCTGACCATGCGGCAATATCTCTGTCATTTAATGAAACAGGTGTCTCCCCTTCCTCCCCTATCTGGCGCTGTAACAATAGACTTCTACAAGAACCCAAAACCCACTTGATTATCTCTCAGCATCTCCAAAACTTCTTTATCTCCAACGAAAGATCAGTATCTGACCCACACTTTCTATGGAATGCACATAAGGCTGTCATGAGTAGGGATGAGCCGAACACCCCCCTGTTCGGTTCGCACCAGAACATGCGAACAGGAAAAAAGTTTGTTCGAACACGCGAACACCGTTAAAGTCTATGGGACACGAACATGAATAATCAAAAGTGCTAATTTTAAAGGCTAATATGCAAGTTATTGTAATAAAAAGTGTTTGGGGACCTGGGTCCTGCCCCAGGGGACATGGATCAATGCAAAAAAAAGTTTTAAAAACGGCCGTTTTTTCAGGAGCAGTGATTTTAATAATGCTTAAAGTCAAACAATAAAACTGTAATATCCCTTTAAATTTCGTACCTGGGGGGTGTCTATAGTATGCCTGTAAAGGGGCGCATGTTTCCTGTGTTTAGAACAGTCTGACAGCAAAATGACATTTTGAAGGAAAAACTACCCGCGGCTATTGCATTGCCGACAATACACATAGAAGTTCATTGATAAAAACGGCATGGGAATTCAACACAGGGAAACCCCAAACCAAAATTAAAAAAAAAAAAAAAATGACGTGGGAGTCCCCCTAAATTCCATACCAGGCCCTTCAGGTCTGGTATGGATATTAAGGGGAACCCCGGCCAAAATTTAAAAGAAAAATGACGTGGGGTTCCCCCTAAATTCCATACCAGACCCTTCAGGTCTGGTATGGATTTTAAAGGGGAACCCCGCGCCAAAAAAAAAACATACGGCGTGGGGTCCTCCTAAAAATCCATACCAGACCCTTATCCGAGCACGCAACCTGGCAGGCCGCAGGAAAAGAGGGGGGGCGAGAGTGCGCCCCCCTCCTGAACCATACCAGGCCACATGCCCTCAACATTGGCAGGGTGCTTTGGGGTAGCCCCCAAAACACCTTGTCCCCATGTTGATGAGGACAAGGGCCTCATCCCCACAACCCTGGCTGGTGGTTGTGGGGGTCTGCGGGCGGGGGGCTTATCGGAATTTGGAAGCCCCCTTTAACAAGGGGACCCCCAGATCCTGGCCCCCCCCTGTGTGAAATGGTAAAGGGGTACTTCCCCCTACCATTTCACTAAAAAACTGTTAAAAATGACAAGAGACAGTTTTTGACAATTCCTTTATTTAAATGCTTCTTCTTTCTTCCTTCATCTTCTGGTTCTTCTGGCTCTTCTGGTTCTTCCTCCGGCGTTCTCGTCCAGCATCTCCTCCGCGGCGTCTTCTATCTTCTTCTCCTCGGGCCGCTCCGCACCCATGGCATGGGGGGAGGCTCCCGCTCTTCTCTTCTCTTCTTCTTTTCTTCTCTTCTTCTTCTCTTCTTCATTTTCTTCTCCGGGCCGCTCCGCACCCATTCTGGCATGGAGGGAGGCTCCCGCTGTGTGACGGCGCTCCTCGTCTCACAGTTCTTAAATAACGGGGGCCCCGCCCCCTCTGACGCACGGTGACTTGACGGGACTTCCCTGTGATGTCAAGGAGAATGCCACAGGGAAGTCCCTTCATGTCCCATGCGTCAGAGGGTGCGGGGTCACCGGGTGGCCCCGTCCCCCGTTATTTAAGAACTGTCAGGCGAGGAGCGCCGTCACACAGCAGGAGCCTCCCTCCATGCCAGCATGGGTGAGGATCGGCCCGGAGAAGAAAATGAAGAAGAGAAGAAGAGAAGAAAAGAAGAAGAGAAGAGCGGGAGCCTCCCCCCCCATGCCATGGGTGCGGAGCGGCCCGAGGAGAAGAAGATAGAAGATGCCGCGGAGGAGATGCTGGATGAGAACGCCGGAGGAAGAACCAGAAGAGCCAGAAGAACCAGAAGATGAAGGATGATAGAAGAAAGAAGAAGCATTTAAATAAAGGAATTGTCAAAAACTGTCTCTTGTCATTTTTAACATTATTGACAGTTTTTTAGTGAAATGGTAGGGGTAAGTACCCCCTTACCATTTCACACAGGGGGGGCCGGGATCTGGGGGTCCCCTTGTTAAAGGGGGC
The DNA here is from genome assembly GCA_037952835.1 of Lithobates septentrionalis. Classification (NCBI taxonomy): domain Eukaryota; kingdom Metazoa; phylum Chordata; class Amphibia; order Anura; family Ranidae; genus Lithobates; species Lithobates septentrionalis. The sequence continues at coordinate 2,234,329 of JBBDGP010001607.1, read as the reverse complement.
TTCCAGATTCCGATAAGCCCCCCGCCCGCAGACCCCCACAACCACCGGCCAGGGTTGTGGGGATGAGGCCCTTGTCCTCATCAACATGTGGACAAGATGTTTTGGGGGGCTACCCCAAAGCACCCTCCCAATGTTGAGGGCATGTGGCCTGGTACGGTTCAGGAGGGGGGGGCACACTCTCGTCCCCCCCTCTTTTCCTGCGGCCTGCCAGGTTGCGTGCTCGGATAAGGGTCTGGTATGGATTTTTGGGGGGACTCCATGCCATTTTTTTTTGGCGCGGGGTACCCCTTAAAATCCATACCAGACCTGAAGGGTCTGGTATGAAATTTAGGGGGAACCCCACGTCATTTTTTTTTTTTGGCCGGGGTTCCCCTTAATCTCCATAACAGACCTGAAGGGCCTGGTATGAAATTTAGGGGGACTCCCACGTCATTTTTTTTTAAATTTTGGTTTGGGGTTTCCCTGTGTTGAATTCCTATGCCGTTTTTATCAATGAACTTCTATGTGTATTGTCGGCAATGCAATAGCCGCGGGTAGTTTTAAATGGGTTTTTCCTTCAAAATGTCATTTTGCTGTCAGACTGTTCTAAACACAGGAAACATGCGCCCCTTTACAGGCATACTATAGACACATAACCCAAAATTGTCCCAAACAGGGGGGGACCAAAAGAAAAGCGGGGATCACATGACATACTAAAGACACCCCCAGGTACGAAATTTAAAGGGATATTACACTTTTATTGTTTGACTTTAAGCATTATTCAAATCACTGCTCCTGAAAAAATGGCCGTTTTTAAAACTTTTTTTTGCATTGATCCATGTCCCCTGAGGCAGGACCCAGGTCCCCAAACACTTTTTATGACAATAACTTGCATATTAGCCTTTAAAATTAGCACTTTTGATTTCTCCCATAGACTTTTAAAGGGTGTTCCGCGGCATTCGAATTTGCCGCGAACACCCCAAATTGTTCGCTGTTCGGCGAACTTGCGAACAGCCAATGTTCGAGTCGAACATGAGTTTGACTCGAACTCGAAGCTCATCCCTAGTCATGAGAGGCATATTTATACAATTAGGGGCCAGGGAAAAAAAACGATACACTTCTACATTAAATACATTAATTTCTGAAATTCGCACCATAGAATCTAAAAATAAATGCTCTCCCACAACAGCACTGACTAACGCTCTTTCCAAACTCCGGGAAAATCTTAGAGTACATCTATCCCAAAAATTTGACTTTCACCTTAGACGTTTAAAAGTAAATCAGTATGCTAATGCGAATAGAGCGGGCAAATACCTGGCTGGAAGATTAAAAGCAGCTCGCACCAAAACTAGGATACCACACTTAATTCACCCTACTCAAAACATCAAAATAACTAATCCACAAGAAATAGCCAATCAATTTGCAAAATATTATGGTGCACTATATATACTACACACGTATGACTCTACACCACAACCATCCACAAAGAAGATACAAGAATTTCTACAAAAACTAAAACTTCCTTCCCTCTCAAGCACTGATTTAACTAATCTCAACGCACCCTTCACGACCACATAAATAACAAAAACCATTGACACACTGCCTAACGGGAAATCTCCAGGCCCCAATGGATTTTCTAATGAATACCTCAAATACTTCAAAAATATACTAGCATCCTATTTAAAATCGGTATTTACACAAGCGGCGGAATCATCAAGTTTCCCACAAGAGATGCTGAGAGCTTGCATAGTAACTCTACCCAAACCAGGTAAAGACCCCAACACACCAGCCAACTTCAGACCAATATCTCTCTTGAATTCAGACATTAAAGTCTATGCTAAACTCCTAGCCAGAAGATTAACAAACATAATCCCTAATATCATAAAACGTGACCAGATGGGATTTGTGAAGGGGAGACAAACCTCCGATGCCACTAGGAGAATTGTTAATGTTATTTATCATGCTGTGCGTAGTCGAACGCCTTCTCTGCTACTGTCTATAGACGCGGAGAAGGCGTTCGACAGGGTACACTGGGAATACATGAAAACGGTGATGTCTAGGTTTGGATTCCAGGGGCCTATACTGAAGGTTATCCTAGCTTTATATTCATGCCCTTCAGCTCAGGTATATTCATCAGGTTTTTTATCAGTACCCTTCAACATTCACAATGGGACGCGTCAGGGGTGTCCCTTGTCACCTACTATCATTAGATCTCATCCTTCCATCAGGGGCTTCCAGTTTGGTCATGACAAACACGTTATAAACCTATTCGCAGACGATGTAATCCTGCTATTAACTAACCCAAGTACATCCCTTGAACAAGCACACCAAATCCTTACGGAATTTGGGGACATATTATAAAGTGAACTTTTCCAAATCATTAATTCTAAGTCTTGGTGTTCCTGAACATATTCAACATACTTTGAGGAAAACATTTCAATACTTATGGAGCACCAAAGGCATAAATTATCTAGGGGTTACATTAACAACTTCCACAACCACATTGGCGGATGCCAACATTAAACCTCTACTGACCAAGCTGGAAGCTCAATTGAAAGAAATCTCCAAAAAGGAACTATCATGGATGGGGAAATTAGCAGCTTTCAAAATGCTACTCCTGCCACAAATCATTTACATATTTAGAGCACTACCGATTCACATACCCCAACACTACATTAGGAACATATCACATCTTATGTGGAAATTCTTGTAGAATGGTAAGAAAGCCAGATGTCCTAAACATAACCTGATTCCGCATAAACGAGTGGGAGGGGCGGGATTAACGGATCTACAAGATTATCTATGGGCAGCCAGATTGGACCAACTTAAACACTGGTTCCAAGGTCATAATAGACCAATATGGGCAGATATAGAGGAAAAACAAATTCCAACAAAATCACTGACAACCTTCCTCATGGGGACAGCTGGACACCTTGGAATATATCACAACTCTCACCGCCAATTAGGGTATCTATCCAAGCTTGGAGATATATTTTATCTTTACAACACATTAAAGTAGTGGACATAGCTGTCCAACATCCACTTGACATCCTGGAAGCCCAAATTCCAATGCTATCAACCAAACCACTTTTGCAACAAGGTATCACACAGATTTCGGATCTGTATAAAGAACAACAGCCTAAATCAGTGGAACAAATTCTCCACGACTATAAACTACCAAAAAAAACTCTATTTACCTGTATACGCATATCACACTTTTTGAAAGCCAATCCTATCACAAAAACCACAATACCTGCCAAAGCTTGGGAATTTTATTCCACTACTCACAATAATATCAAAGGGATATCTCTCTTCTACAATCTATTACAAAACAAATTGGTTCTTAGAAAAACTGCTTCAATGCACAAATGGGAAACAGAGTTGGGAACCACACACACAACCGCACAATGGCAATCTGCGTTTACGGCAATCCATAAGGCATCCCACTGCACCAAACACTGGGACCTAACGATCAAAATTACTAACAGATGCCACTACATGCCTTACAGACTAGCTAAATTCTTCCCAGACCGCTCACCCCTCTGCTGGAGGAATTGCGGAAACGCAGGACATTTATTACATATGATTTGGCACTGCCCGTGCATAAAAAGTATATGGAATCAAGTATTCCAACTAATTTCCTCACTCACTGGTATCCTTACACCTCCTAATCCAGCACTGGGAATCCTACACTTAGGCATAGAGAAATTTCCACCACACTTCAGATCAGTGGTCACCCACATTCTCCTAGAAACTAGGAACTTACTACTCCGTCATTGGAAAGACACTACCTCCACCAACCTCTAAGACGTAGTACAAGCTGTCAATAACAACTACACTTTTGAGCGCCTCTTAGCAATAAATGCAATGCACTGTAAAATGTTCGATAGAAACTGGCTAATTTGGACAAACAGATTCAATAATCAATAATACTTCATTCTATATGATATACAATTACGTGTATCAAACTATTCTATGTATCTTATTTTCCCTTTTTTTTATTATTCTCTTTTTTTTCCTTTTCTTTTATTGTTCGCTTTGTTATGTAACCTATTAATATTCTGAAAATCAATAAAAAAATTATTGAATTAAAAAAAAAAGAAAAGAATTTTACAGGTAAGCTGTTATAAAAATCCTATTTTCGTGTGCGTGCATCCTTGTTCCTTCAGTGGCGGTGTGTTACGGAGACACTGCACGCCACCGAGGGGGGAGAACAGCTATTGGACATGGCTGTTTACCACGTGATCGGCTGTGATGAAGTCATGGGTGATCACAAATGGTACAGCCTCACTGTGCATGCCGCAAGCGCACTGCGTGTGCAGTCGGTGGCAGCGTGTTCCCAGGAACACTGCTCATCACCGACGCTGGTAAACAGCCATTGCTACTGCTAGTCACTGATGCTGGTAAACAGTCACAGCCACAGTCCTGTTTACCACGTGATTGGCTGGGATCCTTTCATAGCCGATCACTGAATGTAAATACAGAGCGGTAACAAGATGTTACCGACTCTTCCCTCCTCACATACCAATCATGTGTGGGAAGGCGATTGTGGTAACATCTCGTTACCACATACAGTGTACACCAATCACACTGATTGCACCCCAATAAAGAGGACCTGTCACCACCCATCAAAGTACCTGTCACAGTCCATATTAGTACTTGTCACAGTTCACCTGAGTACCCGAGTACCTGTCACAGTCCATCAGAGTACCCAAGTACCTGTCACAGTCCATCAGAGTACCCGAGTACCTGTCACAGTTCATCTGAGTACCCGAGTACCTGTCACAGTCCATCAGAGTACCCAAGTACCTGTCACAGTCCATCAGAGTACCCGAGTACCTGTCACAGTCCATCTGAGTACCCGAGTACCTGTCACAGTCCATATGAGTACGAGAGTACCTGAGTACCTGTCACAGTCCATATGAGTGCCTGAGTACCTGAGTACCTGTCACAGTCCATATGAGTACCCGAGTACCTGAGTACCTGTCCCAGTCCATATGAGTACCTGTCACGGTTCATGTGAGTAACGAGTACCTGAGTACCTGTCACCGCCCTTCAGAGTACCCGAATACCAGTCACCAGCCCATCAGAGTACCCGAGCACCTATCTGTAGCCCATCAGAGTACCTGAGTACCTGTCACCAGCCCATCAGAGTACCCAAGTACCTATCTGTAGCCCATCAGAGTACCCGAGTACCTGCCACCAGGCCATCAGAGTACCCGAGTACCTGCCACCAGGCCATCAGAGTACCCGAGTACCTGTCACCAGGCCATCAGAGTATCCAAGTATCTATCTCCAGTCCCTCAGAGTACCTGAGTTCCTGTCACCAGCCCATCAGAGTACCCGAGTACCTGTCACCAGCCCATGCCTCATAGAATATACGTTGGGGTGTTTGCATTCCAAAATGGGGTCATTTTGTGGGTAATTCCATTGTCCTGGTGCTCCAGGGCCTTCAAAAATGTAATAGGTGGTTGAGAAATGAGATGTGTCATTTATGCACGTAGAACGCCTGAAGGTGCTACTTCAATGTTGGGCCTTTGTATGTGGCCAGGCTGTGTAAAAGTCTCACACATGCAGTATCGCCATACTCGCGAAGAGTAGCAGAATATATTTTTTGGTGTAATTGGTGGTATGCATCTGCTGTGTGTGAGAAATAACCTGATAATATGAAAATTTTGCAAAAAAGTAAAAAATCTTCAGATTGCAAAGAATTGTGGGAAAAAATTACAATGTAAATAAACTCACCATGCTACTTACTTAATACTTGGAATGTCTACTTTCTAAAAAGGGGTCATTTGGGGGGTATTTGTACTTTCCTGACTTGTTAGTGTTTTAAGAATGAGATTCACCTGATGCACTGAAGGCCTGATCAGATGTGATCAATTTTCAGTGATTGGCACCATAGTTTGTAGACTCTATAACTTTCACAAAGACCAAATAATATACACTAATTTGGGTTATTTTTACCAAAGATATGTAGCAGTATAAATTTTGGCCAAAATTTATGAAGAAAAATTACTAATTATCAAAATTTTATGACAGAAACAAAGAAAAAGGCATTTTTTCACAAAATTTACAGTCTTTTTTTATTTATAGCACAAAAAATAAAAAAAACACTAGTGATTAAATACCACCAAAAGAAAGCTCTATCTGTGTGAAAAAAAGAGCTATAATGACTAGAAAAATGGACTTTCAAGGCACACGGGTATTTTAACTATAAAGAGTAAAAATTATTTTATTAAATAATCTACAAAAACAGAAACAGATAATACATTTCACAAATAAAGGTTATGTATATTCAAAATGTCCTGCCCTGCGTGCAACTAAGACACCACTTGTTATAATTTATGACTGTGATAAAACATTCAGAGATAAATGGGGAACGAGTTCCCATGCCGATATTATGGTTTGTGAATGTAATATGACGAGTCGTGGGTCAGATTGCAGGTCCGGGTAGGTATTTTCTTAATAGCTCGACGTGTTGCGCGTCTAGAAAACGCTTCTTCAGGAGCTAAGGAAGGTTCTGTTGAGTGTACATAAAATGCATCAATCAGGGTGTATAAAAAATAATATAGACACAAAACAATATTACAGGGTAGAATGCAAAACATTGGATGAGGTATAGGATATGCTCCGACCAAGTAAATCGGTTGCATGGAAACCCCGCAAAGGAACCGGTCAAAACGATATTTTTGCCACAGTTAATAAATTAGAATTAATATATGTTAGGGGGAAATAAATCTAGTATGCTGATGGATACATATAGTTAAAAGAGGATTAAATGATAACCAAAAAGATATAAACACACAGCTTACCCTGTATAGTCAGGCATGATGAAAAACATATAAACGTGGTGTATCAGCTGGTAAGCTGAATAATCACTTAATTGTATTAAAAAGTTTTTAAAGCGGTTTCTCCAAGACATTAACCTACCCCACCTACAGCAAACACACCGCGACCTGCTAGACGCCCCCTTCTCCTTTGAGGAAATCTTAGAAATAATTAAATCCTTGAAAATAAATTCTGCCCCGGGTCCGGACGGTTTTTCGGTATGTTATTACAAGAAGTTTGGCCCTCGTCTGGCTCCTTACATGGCCCGGTTCTTCAACTCCCTCCGGGATGGAGCTCCTATCCCTAGCGACTTAAACTCGGCTTTTATCTCGGTCATACCTAAACAGGGTAAAGACCCAAGCGAGGTGGGCAGCTACCGCCCTATTTCGTTAATCAATAACGATCTCAAAATAATGACTAAAATACTGGCAAACAGGATGTCTAACTTTATTGCTCATTATATACATAGGGACCAAGTGGGCTTCATCCCGGGGAGACAGGGACCGGACCAGGTTCGCAGAGCTATTGACTTGATTTCCCTTCTGCAGTCCCGGTGGGACGGAGGCCCTGCACAAGAGGGCTTCTTGCTGTCACTGGACCTGCAGAAGGCCTTTGATTCCGGGTCGTGGCCCTACATTTTTGACATTCTAGAACACTGGGGGTTTGGCGATGGTTTTCGCACGATAATTCACACTTTATATTCCTCACCCTCAGCACAGGTGCGACTAATGGGCCATTACTCGGAACCCTTCAATATTCGTAGGGGAACTAGACAGGGCTGTCCCCTTTCACCCTTGATTTTCGCCATTGCAATCGAGACCCTGGCTATAGCCATCAGATCGAACGAGAACATCAAGGGAGTGAAATGTGGTCCTGACGTTCACAAATGCGCCCTATTTGCTGACGACATGCTCTTGTTCCTCATTGCTCCTCTCACATCCACACCTAATGTCCTTAGACTTTTGAGAGACTTCAGTCTCATCTCTGGTCTTCAGGTGAATGTGACTAAATTGGTGGCCCTCAATGTTTCGGTCCCGGTACCTCTCATAGACCAACTCCGACCACACTTTCCCTTCACATGGGCTAGCGACTCAATCCCCTATTTGGGTATCAAGCTGACGAAAAACATTGGAGACCTATATGCTGCTAACTACCCCCCATGCTCCGCTCTCTAGAGCAGGACCTACGGAAATGGTCGGGGGAGGGCCTGTCATGGTTAGGTAGACTCAACGCAGTCAAAATGACTCTCCTGCCACGCCTTTTATACCTGTTCCGATCACTTCCAATACTGATTAAAAAATCTGTCTTGACCAAATTTCAGTCCGGGGTGATTAGGTTTGTCTGGGGGGACAGGGGCCATCGCTTTGCTAAAGAAATATTGTTCAGGCTTTGGTCACAAGGGGGCCTGGGACTACCAAACTTGTGCCTATATTACTAGGCAGCACAGCTAGCACAGTTCTCAGCCATTTACACTAAAATCTGCAGGCCAGATTGGATCTCCATTGAGAGACAAGCGGTACCGCATTTCACACTCGACTTCTTAACATGGAGACCTCCCAAACATAGACTGGCCATCTTAGCCCCCACTTTGTCTCACTCCCTAGCCCTCTGCGACCAATTGCATACCCACGCCAACTTGATTTCCCCCTTAAGGCCTCTCACACACCTGTTTCACAACCCTGACTTTCCTCCTGGGATGAACATTCATGCATTTCATTGGTGGCTGAACAAAGGCCTTTTCCGGATAGGACACTTGTTTACTCCCAATGGCCCCATTTCATTAGGCCATTGTTTGAGTTCGCTGGAAATGCCTACCTCGGAAAAGTTTCGACTCTCGCAAATACGTCACTTTCTCCACTCACTTTGTACTGATAGGACAAACACTCCTAAGGCCATGATGTATGAGCTATGGTGCTCTTCGTCAGCCCCCCAAAGGGGTGGGATATCCATTATCTACGTATCCCTGGCAGATAGGACGGACACCCCGGCATACGCTCGATCCTGGGAATCGGACCTGGACATTCAGTGGGACCCTACTAAGTGGTTCCAAGCCTTCAGCAGATCATCGAAAGGTATCTTAAATATGGCCTTGATTGAAGCTAACATTAAAATCTTTACTAAATGGTACTACGTCCTGGCCAGGCTCTCCAGGATATTCCCAGACTCCTCCCCCCTCTGCTACAGAGGTTGCGGTCATATTGGCACGATGCATCATATCTGGTGGACTTGCCCCGCATACGGAGTTTCTGGAATAAATTCCTCCATATTCTAAGGAGAGTATCTGGGGCAGAGGTTCCACAGGACCCCACATACATTCTATTGAATTGCAAAATACCCAACACTTCTAAAAATACACAACAACTTATATTCTTTATGTGTTTGGGAGCCAAAGTTACTCTAGCGAAAGCCTGGAAAACTCCTTCGGTGTCCATATCGGCCACCAAACGGAAGATCTCTTGGATAATGTCACAGGAACAAATAGTCGCTAAACTGCGTGACACGGTCCCACGTTTTGAAGGGATTTGGGAACCTTGGGCTAGGTATGTCGGTATCTCACTTTACCCAGGTCACCTACTAACGTAGGGGAGAGTCCGGCGAGATTACCACCTCTTTTCATTTACCCCACCCCCCTCCCTCCCTCTCTCTTCTACTGGCTCCCTCTCTCCTCTTCATCTTTCCTCTCTGTTCTTTCTTTTCATGTTCTATCCTCATCTTTCTTATACCAGCTAACGGCTAATAACGGTCTTCCTAGGCCAAAACTTACTCAATTGTTCTTTTAGGCTGTCCTAAACTACTCACTTGGCGTATCAGCCTAGATGGCAGCCAGTCACTCTCAGGATTCTATCCTGGACGATGTGTCTGTCAGCTCCGTCCAGGGGGCTACTGCGCCTGGGTTTCTTTCCAGTGTGAGCACTTTCCCGGGGGATCTGACAGGAGGTGGGGAGGCACCCCCTTTGGTGGGAACCCTGAAGCTCTCGCACTCCACAGTGTGTTCCCATGGGGGTGGAGTGATGATCTCGGGGGCCTTCCTGGGGGGAGTCCCCAGTTTGAAATTCTTCTCAGGTTGTCCGTTCTCCTAGCGGAAATTAACAATTCATTACTAAGACAGTAAACTAGCCAGGAACTTTGCTCTACCTTAGATACATCATCTGTGTAAGTGCTATGTTGTTCCTGCTATGTATTTCCCTCTTTTGACTGCCTTGGTCATTGAGGAGTATTAAGTGGTATGTTTTGTTCATATTATACTTGCATTGCAAAATTCCAATAAAAACATTGAAACAGAAAAAGTTTTTAAATTGATAGCAGTATATACAGAGCGTTGTGGGGGCACCGTATACAGCCAAAAACTCCCACTTTGAAGATTGACAATAGTAGAAAGTCTTGTAGGTGGAAGTGGGTTAAAGGCTTGGGAAGGCTAGTATCTCTAAGGTAAAAAACAGAAAGATAAAGTTTTTTAGTGCCCAAAATTCCTCAATAAGAAACAATGTCAAAAGAGTGACAAGCTTCAATGGTAGTTGCTTACCTCAAGTTTATTATGGGAGGGCTGTATGGTATGGTGCGGCTCCCTATTGTAGGACAGCGTCTGCTGACTAAAGGACAGGGCTAAGTGTGTTAAATATGTCCCCCCACCGGAAACGCAGCAGGCCCGGATGGGCGTGGTGCATCTCGGTCCGACCGCTGGCTGCTACGCATGTGCCGGGTAGCGCCGCCGACACAGGGGCGCTCGGCCAATGCAACTGCAGTAGGGGCGGGAGCTTGAGAGAACCCGCTGGCTACCGCGCATGTGCCAAATGACGCCACCGGTATAGCGGCACCTGGCCAATGCAACAGCAGCAAGGGCAGGGACTGAGAGGGAGCCCGAGGGCGCCTCGTGTCCCCGTGAATCGCCGCACATCTGGTCGGAGGAGAGGACTGGATGTGCGGCGCTGTGCGGTCAAATTTACCGGCCATGGTGTATTTTCTTAAAATTGGGTCTTCCTGTAGGAGGTGCCAATGCGTGCCCATAATTTTCCTAATATCCTCATGATGGGATGAAAATTTAGTGATTAATTTGACAGTGGGTTCTTTTGGACGGATCCTAGTTTTGTATAATAGATCATTATGTGTTTTACGTATAGTTTTATTATAGGCTTGGCGCAACAAGGATCGACTATATCCTCGTGCCAGTAGGCATTGTTTTGGATTCAGAATAAAAGTTCTGAAATTATTATTATAATCTACCCCTTTGCCAAATTAAAGACACATGCATGTGATGTAGTGATCACGCTCTGACACTTGGTTCAGATTGAAAAACTTCTAGTTTATTTCCGCTTTTTACAGTGAGTTTTATACCCTTGCAAAAGAGTACAGTATATGCAAAACATGTTGTTATGACAATTCATAAGATTCTAACAGTGTCAGCAGTTTTAGCAAATTTAGCAATAATTTCAGTAAACTTAACAATTAATCAAAGCTATTATTATATGTTGACGTCACGTCTAGTCTTGATGCAACTTCTGGGAGATGAATGAGGAAGCAGCAGAAAGCTACAGGAAGCTACAATCTATTGATAACGCAATGCGGTCTGGTTTCAGACAGGAAAAAGAGGAAGTAGCAAAATATCTAGAAAGTATTAAGTCTCTTAGCATTCAAAACTTCTGATACAGATATAAAGCGTTTGGAATAGACATTTTAATATACCTCACCTAATAACACCTAATATCATTATTATTCACATCCATTACAGCGTGATTTTAGAAGGTTAGCTTGATATTGAAAATCTGATGTATGTGTGCAGTTGCGGTGAAGTCGAATGTATTGTGCGTATGGTATACTTCGGATGAGTGCTAGAGGATGTGCGCTGGCAGCGTGCAGTAATGTGTTTCAAGCTGTCGTTTTGCGAAACAGGTTTGTCGCTAAAGTATTATTTGAATCCTTATAGATGACACGGTCTAAGAAATTAGTTGTTCTAATATCACAATTGTAGGTAAATTTTAAGTTGAATTGGTTAGTGTTTAGGATTTGAATGAACTTGTCAAGAGATTTACGGGTGTCCATCCAAATGATGAAAACATCATCAATGTATCGTTTCCAACAAAAGATATGATCTGTAAACTCTGTCAGGGGTTCGTAGGAAAACAGGTGGCGCTCCCACCCCCCCAGGTACAGATTGGCATAGCCAGAGGCACAACAGGTGCCCATGGCCACGCCCTGCACCTGGAGATAGTGGGAGCCCATAAATTCAAACCAATTGTGGGTTAGAATAAAGCTTCGTAATCTCAGAATGAAATCATTATAATTCCAATGATGATGGTCCTCCTCATAGAGGAAGGTCCGAACTGTCTCGACTCCCCGCTCGTGAGGGATGCTGGAGTACAAAGCCTCCACATCCAATGTCAAAAGCAGGGAGTCGGGAGGGATCGACAATCCCTCAATTTGCTTAAGTAAGTCTAACGTATCTTTGGTGTATGAGGGTAAGGCCATAACATGTGGCATTAAGACAGAATCTACCAATTTGCTGGCATTTTCAGTGAGGCAACCGATACCTGAAATTATCGGTCTCCCAGGGGGCGACATAGGGTCCTTATGCACTTTGGGGAGTGCATAGAACGTCGCCACCCTGGGAGACAGAACATTTAGGTAATCATAAACATCTTTGTTGATCATACCCCTGGAATAAGCATCATTGATGATGTCAAGAAATTCATTCCTAAAAGAAGAAGTGCATGATATAGGGATCTGTTGATCTTGTGATGATTAGACAAAATGTTGAGGCACATAGTTTCAAAGAAATTCCTAGTCATGAGGACTATATTGCCTCCTTTACCAGCCGCCTTCACGACTACGTCAGGATGATTTTGTATTTTCAAAATGGTTTGACACTGTATTGAAGTTAAATTGCTTTTCTTGGGAAGAATGTGCATACGTTTAATGTCGCTAACAACATTTTGTAGTAAGACCCAGGCTTGGGGGTATGAAGATAAATCAGGAAATTGTTTAGATCTAGGTTTAAATTTGGTGGTTGGGGGTGAAGGTGTCTCATGAGTGACAATATCAGTGATATTTGTGTCATCATTCTCGTCTAGGAGTAGCATCAAGTCTCGGAGGGCCCAAAAGTCCTCCATTTTGAAATGCTTGATGCTTTCTGAAAAATCTTGTTCCTCTTTGGCGCTCAAACATTCTTTATCAAATAAGAATTTGTATATCAAATTACGAGTAAACATGTAAACATCTTGGATGGTTTCATATTTATCTATTTGTTGTGAGGGGCAACAGTAAAGTTCAGTGAAAAAAAGGACGCAAATTTCATATGGGTACAGTGTTGCATGACCGAGTAATTGTCATTCAAAGTGTGAGAGCGCTGAAAGCTGAAAATTGGGCTGGGCAGGAAGGGGGTGTAAGTGCACTGTATTGAGGTGGTTAAACCATAAGCTTGAATGATTACTTGTTGAATCAATTTAGAAATAGTAGATTTTGATACTGCCTATCCTCTTTTAGGACCTTCAGGCAATACGAACAAAACATCCGTTTTCCGAATCTGATCAGTCACCTTTAAGTAGACTTTGACTGCTCTCACCACATCAAGAGATGTAGTGATTTTTCTTCCATAGAACAGGGTTCTGGAAAAAAATGAAGGTAGAACAATATCCTGGTTTAGATAAAAACCTGATACTACCTTTGGTAAAAAGTTAGGATGAGGACGCAATACTACCTTATCCTTGAGAATAATATGGCTCTTTACAAGAAAGAGCAGCCAACTCTGATACCCTTCTTGCAGAAGATATGGTTACCAGAAAAACTAGTTTCCTTGTCAAAAAAAGGACCAAGGGAATATGTTGTATCGGCTCAAAAAAAGCTGTTTTTGTAATGCCGACAGAACTAATTCAAGTCCCAAGGGTTCAGGGGTGACCTAACTTGAGGATTAAGCTGTGTTACTCCCTGAATAAAGCTACAAACCAGAGAATGCGAAGCAAGTGGTCTTTGAAAAAATACCGATAAGGCCGAGACCTGTCCTTTGAAAGTTCCCAAGGCCAGCTTTATTTCTAACCCCATCTGCAGAAGGTCAAGAATTCTACCTATGACCTATTTCCTGGGGTGCCAACCCCTGGTTTCATACCAGGAGGCATATGCTTACCAGACTCCATAATATATGATTATGGAGGCAGGCTTCCTTGCATTAACCAAGGTAGATACCACTGAACCTGACAGCCCAGGTTTCCTCAGAATGTGGGTCTCAATAGCCAAACCGTTAAATTTAGCGTTTGAAAGGCAAGATGGAATACTGGACCTTGTGAGAGAAGGTCTGGACGTGGTGGTAGGGTCCATGGGACCCCTAACATCAACCTTACAATCTCTGCATACCAAGATCTTCTGGGCCAGGCTGGGCCACAAGAGTCACCAACTTCCCTTCCTGCTTGATCCTGCGAAGAAGTCGTGGATGCAGACAGAAAAGGAGGAAATGCATAAAACAGTAAAACTGATTCCATGGGAACACCAAGGCACCTGTTCCGCATGCTAGTGGATCCTTTGTTCTTAACACAAAGTTGACAATCTCTTTGTTGAACCTGGACACAAACAGATCTACTGTACGTCTGGAATCCCCCATCTTTGACCTATTGTCAGAAGATATCGGGGTGAAGGAACCATCCTTCCGGGAAAAACTGCTGGCGACTCAAATAGACGGCCTGCCAATTTACTATTCCTAGAATGAAAAACTGCCAATAGGCAAGGTACATTGTTTCCTGCCCAAAATAGAATATGATTCACCTCTCTCTGGGCCCAACATCTTGTGCCCCCTTGATGATTGATATAGGCCACTGCTGTGGCATTGTCGTGTTGGATCCTGACAGGACAGCTCCACAAATTAAATGTCCAGGCCCTCATTACCAAGCGCTCTGCCCGAATCTGTAGAATGTTAATGGGCAAGGTCATTCTGATCTGGACCACTTCTCTTGGACAGTTATCTTTTTCAGGACTGCTCCCCAACCTAAAAAAGGTTGGCGTATGTTGTTACCAATTCCCAGGTAATTGTAGGAAAGATTTTTCCCTTTGCAGTTTTTTTGGTTATTAACCATAAACTGAGGCTTCGGTGCACCTTTGGAGTCAGACACATTGAAAAATCTAGAGCTTGAACCCTCTTGTTCCAAGCCGATAAGATATTGTTTTGCAGCAGTCTCGAATGAAACTGAGCATAAGGAACGACCTTGAATGAAGCCACCATCTTCCCCTCATGCAAGCTGAATAGAAGGATTCATCTTGCCTCGACCACTTTAATCAGTTCCTTTATGGTGCTGATCTTTGCCTGGGGCAAGAATACCCTTTTCTGGGTGTATCTATGAACAGACCCAAGTATTTTAATCTCCTTCCTTAATCGTTTTGAGGAAGATTTATCTAGGTTGAGAATCCAACCTAGGTATTCCAGGTAGTTGAATGCGGTGACCATACTTTGGTCTAAGCGGGCTAACAACTGGTCTATCAAGAGCCGATTGTCTAGGTAAACTATAATCGTTATACCTTGGGCCCTTAGTCTGGCTAAAGGAGGAGCCAAAACCTTTGTAAACACTCCAGGTGCAGTAGCTAGACCGAAAGCAGAGCTACAAGCTGAAAATGAAGATTTTCTACCTTAAAAAGTAAATATTTCTAGTGAGCGGGGAAATATGGCCATAGAGGTATGCACCCTTGACGTCGATCGATATAAAAAGTTCTCCTCCTTGTAAGATGGAGACAACTGATTGGATTGACTCCATGTGAAAAAGAGCGGATATTCAGGAACCGGTTTAGATTCCTGAGATCCAGAATGGGTTTGACATCTCCATTCGATTTTGCAGTGAAAAAAGGTTTAAATAAAACCTCAACTCCAGCTCTTTCATGGGGACCAGCATGACCACTCTTTGCTAAAGTATGGTCCAATGCTAGAAGAGAGACTTCTTTTTCTCCGGATCTTAGGAACGTTTGATCTGAGAAAACGGGGAAACGGGTACTCTTGAAACCCCATATTGTACTCTAGAGCTATTGAAGAAGCCACCCATGTGTCCCGGCATTCTTTCTGCCAGACCCTTGAAAACTGCAGAAGTCTTCCCCCCCAAACGAGCAGGGGCTCCCCTCATAAGGAGGCTTTAGTATCTTGTTTGTAGGTTTCTTTTGTCCCTAAAGATTACCTTTTGAACTTGACGGCGGAAGCCGTCGTGAATGCCTGGAGGCTGATGCCCCTGGCACTGGAGAAGGAGCCTGTTTAAATGAAATACATTTACTCCTTTTCTTAAATGGCAAAGGGATACCTTTCCACTAGAAATTCTTTGGATGAATTATCCAAGATATCCCTAACAGCTGTTGACTGCAAAAAGGAAAACCAGGCAGGAGTTTTTTTTTTTTTATATGACGCTTCGGCTGACCAATTTTTCAACCATAGTATTCTATACATATGTACCAGCCCAGTGAAAGGCGTGAGGCCTAAAGAATCTCTCATAGCATCTATTGCCAACATAAAGCTACCAGGAGCTTGCCAGAACCTGGGCCTGCTGAACAGAGATAACTTTGAGCACCTGTTTAAAACTGGTCTCTCAAGGATTTGACATTTACCAATTACTGTCAGCACAGGCTGAGACACTCAACCTGTCAGGACAACAATATATGTTTTTTTATTTTAAATAGGAATTCCAACTCTTTATCCATTGGATCCCTAAGTATTTGAGCATTGTCTGCCGGACAAGTCAAACTTTTAATCAGAAGATATAGCAGCGTCAATTGCTTGTATCTTCCACCTTTAGAAAGTTTTTTTCCTCCATAGGATAAAGTATGAAAAACTTTTTAGGAGGGAAAAATGCTTATCTGGGTGATCCCACTCAGAATACATGAACTTTCCCAACAATGAATGGACAGGAAAGGCATGCACAGCTTTGAGGAGGCTTTAGCGAACCCAAAACAAGCAGAGGACACTCAGTTAAGGGTAGCATAAAATATGGAGTGGACCAATTCGGTAAGAAATTGCACCCACAATGTGAAGCTGATCTTCCGCATATGACCCCTCAGAAGAGGAGTCATCAGCCTGTTCACAGTCCTCTGAGAGAAAACATCTTCTCCCACCCCCAGTTTCTCAGTTTGAGGGTCCTAGGATAATGGAATGGAACCTGTCGCATTTTATCCCAATATGGGATGCGATTAAAGTCGCTAACCTTTTTCCCATCCTATCATGGCTGAGAAAAAACATTTTTAGAAATATGGGCAGGGTTGTAAACAGTTGCAAACATTCCATGGGCCCTGAAGGCTCACTCTGACCAGCCACCCCATCTCAGGGGAGGATGCCATTGGAGAGATACATTTTAGGCTTTCAGAGCTTGAGGGAGATTCCTTTAGCCCTTTCATGGGGTGTTTCTAGCCCCCCTTCTGACCATAGCCCGATGCACAAAAGCAGAGGTACTACCAGAGGAATCGCATGCACTGCTTGAGCAATAGTTCAGCCACTGCCGCTGCTATTAATGCTCAGCCTGATGTGAATAGTAAATGTGTCAAAATAGGAATGCCTGTAAATATGAATGCCTGTGTCACCAAACCTCTTTCATGCCCCTCTTTGCTCCTGTGTCCCTGCGACAACTTGTAGCCTGCATAAATGGAGTTTTTTTAAAACATACTCCCGCACTGGATGTTGGAGGACACCAGCACCACTCTAAACCCCGCCCCCTCCTTGCATCACGCCCCCCTCTCTTTTTCAAAAGAGAGCATTCCCATGTTAGCGCCGGCCTCCGATCCGACGGGATCGGCTTGTGTATGAGGGAGGGATGCGAGAAGGAAACCTGAGAGCCAAAAAAGAAAAACGGCATTGACAATCGTTTTAGCTCTTCCCTTCCCTGTGAAGAGGGGGAGAGCTTAGCCCAGGTGGGGGGTGTCTGGTGGAAGCAAAAACCCCCCCAAACTCACTGGAGGTCTGAGATGCTCACCGGAGGAAAAGAGCCTGCTGCTTCCTGACACAGCGTGATCTCTGAGGAAAGCATGAGAAGGTACGTGCTCCATACAGCCCCCAGTGGTGACACTTAGGCATGACAACATTTACTTTTTTTTTTAAAGGAGACATTTCATAAGAAAAATTTAAGAATTTCTTAGAAAAATGCCACTTACCTTTCCTGCTGCAGGGTTTTCTGTGATAAAACCAACTGACCCAATCTTCATCTTCACCCTTCACAGTGGGTTCCATTAACAAACCTTCAGGAACCGAGGACCCTCGGGGAACCCACACTCCTGGACCTGTAGTAGAACCCAGCCAGTAAAACTTTATGGCTTAAAATACCAAAGTACTGGATCCTGGGTCCAGATCTCTAAAAAGAGAAGCGTCACAGGCAAAACCTAATTTCTTCTACCTCAAGACCCGGGTACCAATTAATTCGGCCTAAAAGACACTTTGAGTGGATCCAGCTGCATAGCTAGCCCCAGCAAGGATTGCTCCAGTGGAGCTCAGCACAGCACATCTTCACTCGTGACCAACACCTTAGACACTGGCGAAAGAACTGAGGTACTCCCGGTATGGGAGGGATTATATAGGTAGGCAACTTTCTGTTTAGGGTGTGCCAGTGTCCAGCACCTGAAGGTGGCCTATAACCCGCATAGTAACTACTATGGCTCTGTGTCCCGTGATGTACGATTAAAGAAAGAAAAACAGATGCAGCCACCACATCTAGGAATTGCTGAGCTGCACTTTAATACATTTTGGTTTTGCATTAAATACCGTTTTAAAAATTATTAATAAAAACAGCAACTTCAGATATAATTATCTTTTTACTGGCATGTCTTGGAATCGAACATCAAAACTAAAAGTGCAAATTAACCTTTAATTTTCTTTATTTTGCATTTTTCCTTACAGACTAAAACAGAAAACATCAATGTATTTGTAACCTAGTCTAATTATCCAAAACAGATGCTCCAAATAATGAAGGATTCCCTGCTGAAAATATGTCACTAGCAATCCATATATTACTTGATAGTAATAATGTGTGTACCTGAATCGTTGCTAGCAGCTTTTCCCGTTTTAGCCGTCCTCCATATATGATAGCGCGGGAATAATCTTATTCGTTTTAATAATGTGATACATATTAATGCTCATTCCTAATATTCTAGGTACCATATAAACCAATCAGGTTCATTCCTACATTGAGATAATAATCTACTTCTGATTTTTCTGTATCCATTCTAACTTTTGATTTAACCCCTTCCCGTCACCACCTCATGGCCCTTTTAAGAGCTTCTAAATGCCAAAGGCGGGCATCCGGGTCATGTGACCACTGTGTTTGGCTGTCACAGCAGTCACATGTGCACAGGGCGTGTGCTCCCCGCACAGTAAACTTTTTACATAAGGCCGCATATAAGCAGCCTCTTGGCATTAAAGCCCACCCACGAGAGGCTGAATAGATTTGTCACATTGGCAGCAAGTAGTTAATAGCAAGAAATCATGTTGTCATTGCTAGACCCTCAGGCACTGAATTGAAGGGAATCTATCATAAATCAAATATGTAGGTTGCCCTTAACAGAATTAATCTAAAAACACTAGCTGCTTGTCTGTTTCTGGCAAGTACCCTCTATTTCACTAAATCACAACATGCATGTGACCAGTGAAGCCATCATGAAGTCAGAATGATTGATCTTCCAAATCAGTGACTCAGGGAGTATTGAATCCAGAGGGTCAACATTATTTATTTTCTGAAAGCAAAGACCCTTTTAGATTAAACCAGAGGCAGTTGTAATTTGTTATGTTGTGCAATTTATGCACAGCTGTTAATCAACTGCATATTTTCAGGACAGAAATTCACTAAAATGAATTTTAATACACAAAAACACATTTATAATACAATATAATACCTATTTTTTAATAAAATATGAAGAATGGCCTAATGGCCTATTAGACTCCCAATGTATGCCCTGCCCTCTATTGAAGCTAATCAAGCACAGATGCTTGTAACCAGAGAGTGACCAAGGTTCATCAATTTTGTTTAAATGTTTTTTTATCAAAGAAAGATCACAACACAAAACGGTGTAGTGCACTTCAATGTGATCTTTCTTTAATAAAAACCGTTTGGACGAAATTGATGATCCTTGGTGTGCTGGCGAATATCTACATATTGTACAGGTTCCAGCATACAGCTGGCAGTCGCTACAGCACTCAGTACCTTAACAGCTCATTCCAGGAACCTGTGTGATGGGAAAATGGACTGTGTATCTTACTGTATTGTTCAGGGCCCCTGCTAGGAATTAGGGATGAGCTTCGTGTTCGAGTCGAACCCATGTTCGACTCGAACATCGGCTGTTCGGTCGTTCGCCGAATTGCGAACGATATGGCCCGTTCGCGCCAAATTCGTGTGGCGCGTCACGGCCCATAATTCACTGCGGCATCGCAGTGCATTGCTGGCTGATGATTGGCCAAGCATGCACTATGACCCGCATGCTTGGCCAATCACAGCGCCGCCTGAACAGAGAGCCGTAATTGGCTAAAGCCAAGGAGGCTTTGGCCAATTATGGCTCAGGGGATTTAGTACACGCCCCACACTATATAAGGCCGCCTGCACGGCGGCCCTGTGCAGTGTGTTCCGGTGTGCTGAGAGATAGAGAGAGACAGTGTCATTTAATTTGAGTTAGCTAGATTAGGCAGGACAGTCAGTCAGTTAGCTGCACTTACAGTGTATTGTGTATATATATGCATCCCAGGTGTTGCATATATATATATATACACTGTATTCAGTTTAGCTAGATCCGTTCCTGTTATCTTCCTACTGACAGGCAGGCTTGTCTTGTTACAGTATTTACAGCTACCTGAAGAAAATTACTGGTGTTCTTTTGATCCTATTAGTACCACAGTCAGGCAGCTAGACTATTTACAGTTAGTGCAGTGCGTCCTGCTCACAGTGTTCAGCTAGATCCGTTCCTGTTATCTTCTTACTGACAGGCAGGCTTGTCTTGTTACAGTATATAAAGCTACCTGAAGAAAATTGCTGGTGTTCTTTTGATCCTATTAGTACCACAGTCAGGCAGCTAGACTATTTACAGTTAGTGCAGTACGTCCTGCTCACAGTGTTCAGGTAGATCCGTTCCTGTTATCTTCTTTCTGACAGGCAGGCTTGTCTTGTTACAGTATTTACAGCTACCTGAAGAAAATTACTGGTGTTATTTTGATCCTTTTAGTACCACAGTCAGGCAGCTAGACTATTTACAGTTAGTGCAGTGCGTCCTGCTCACAGTGTTCAGCTAGATCCGTTCCTGTTATCTTCCTACTGACAGGCAGGCTTGTCTTGTTACAGTATTTACAGCTACCTGAAGAAAATTACTGGTGTCCTTTTGATCCTATTAGAACCACAGTCAGGCAGCTAGACTATTTACAGTTAGTGCAGTGCGTCCTGCTCACAGTGTTCAGCTAGATCCGTTCCTGTTAGCTTCTTACTGACAGGCAGGCTTGTCTTGTTACAGTATATAAAGCTACCTGAAGAAAATTGCTGGTGTTCTTTTGATCCTATTAGTACCACAGTCAGGCAGCTAGACTATTTACAGTTAGTGCAGTGCGTCCTGCTCACAGTGTTCAGCTAAACCTACAAGTTAGTGGGGTGCGTCCACCTCACAGTGTTCAGCTAAAGCTACCTATAGAAGGTTGGTGGTGTTCTCATACTACAGGCAGGCAGTTGATTTTGCTAGCTGCAGTATCAGTATATATATATATATATATATATATATATATATATATATATATATATATATATATATATACATCCCAGCTTAGTGCAGCTACAGGCCATTAGTATGTCTGGAAGGCCAAGAAGGAGAGGCAGACAGTCACAAGCCAATAAGAGAGGGCAAGCAGGCTCTGTGTCTAGTGCTGGTCGTGGAGACAGTGCATCCTCATCAGCACGTGGCCGTGGGACACGCTTGGCCTTTTTTTCGGCAGCTGGCCGTGTTGAGCCGCAACATGCGGAAGACTTGGTCGAGTGGATGACCAAGCCGTCCTCATCCTCCTCATCCTCTCTCACCCATGCCCAGGGTACTTTGTCTGGCAAAGCAGCGGCCTCTTCCCTCGGCTCAATGTCATCAGTGACTCCTTCCCTAGCCCCACCATGTCCTCCTGAGGAGTCCCTCGAACTGTTTGACCACAGTGTTGGGTACATTCTCCAGGAGGATGCCCAGCGTTTGGAAGGCTCTGATGATGATACTGAGCTCGATGAAGGCAGTAACATGAGCACGGACAGAGGGGGTGCCCAAGAAGGACAGCAATCTGGCAGTCATGCTCCCCCTGCTGCAGCATACTGCCAGGTTTGCTCCAGTGATGAGGAGGGAGGGGATGATGAGGTCACTGACTCAACCTGGGTGCCTGATAGGAGAGAGGAGGAGGAGGAGGAGGAGGAGGCGGCACATCACCAACGAGGCAGGATGCCCTCCAGGGGCCAGCCTAAGGGCAGCACATTGACTGCATCACACCCCAAAGCTCCACATGTGCAGGGCGCTGCAGTCTTTGAGCGTTATTCAAAAAGTTCTTTGGTGTGGGCCTTTTTTGAGACGAGTGCATCAGATCGCACCGCTGCTATTTGCAACATATGTCTCAAGCGTATCTCGCGTGGTCAAAACATCTCCCGCTTGGGTACCACATGCTTGACCAAACATACGTTGACCTGCCATGCAGTTAGTTGGCAAGCGTATCTAAAAGACCCACACCAAAGAACAAAGAGGACCTCTCCTTGCTCCTCATCAGCTGAGATTTCCAACCCCACTAGACCTTCAGTCCTCTCTGAGACCTGCACTGAGAGGAATGAAGGTGTAGAATTAGGTGTGTCACAGCCAAGTACTTGTGGGCAATCTGCTTTTGGTACACCGACGTCAGATTGTACCAGGCAAATTTCCCTGCCCCAGCTGCTGCACCGCCGAAAGAAGTTTGCTCCCAGCCATCCACATGCCCAGCGGTTGAATGCTAGCTTGGCAAAATTGCTAGCACTTCAACTGCTGCCTTTTCAGTTGGTAGACTCTGTCCCCTTCCGTGAGTTTGTGGAATGTGCGGTTCCTCAGTGGCAGGTACCCAAACGCCACTTTTTCTCACGGAAGGCGATTCCGGCTCTCTACCGGCATGTGGAAGGCAATGTCCATGCCTCGCTGGACAGGGCGGTCAGCGGTAAGGTGCATATTACCGCTGACTCATGGTCCAGCAGGCATGGACAGGAACGTTATCTAAGTTTCACGGCGCATTGGGTGACTCTGCTGGCAGCTGGGAAGGATGCAGGACAAGGTGCAGTAGTGTTGGAGGTTGTTCCGCCACCACGCCTCCAAAATGCTAATGATTGTGACACACCTCTCTCCTCCACCCCCTCCTCTTCTTCTTCCTCCATGGCCTCTTCCTGTGCTTTGTCCTCAGAACCAGCGGTGCTCCGTAGCCGTTCAAGGGGCTACGCAAGTACGCAGGCCAAAAGATGCCATGCGGTGCTTGAGCTGGTGTGCTTGGGGGACAGGAGCCACACCGGGGCAGAGGTTCTGTCAGCTCTGCAGGGGCAGGTTCAGAGGTGGTTGACGCCACGCCAACTTAAGGCAGGAATGGTGGTTTGCGACAATGGCACCAATCTCCTCTCTGCCCTCCGACAGGGACAAATGACCCATGTGCCCTGTTTGGCTCACGTCCTTAACTTGGTGGTGCAGCGGTTCTTGGGCAGGTACCCGGGCTTACAGGATGTCCTGAGGCAGGCCAGGAAAGTCTGTGTGCATTTCCGCCGGTCATATAATGCCAGTGCTCGGCTGACGGACCTCCAAAAGGAGTTTAACCTGCCCAAGAACCGCCTAATCTGTGACATGCCCACCAGGTGGAACTCAACGTTGACCATGCTGCAGCGGCTGCAC
Source organism: Lithobates septentrionalis (assembly GCA_037952835.1). Lineage (NCBI taxonomy): Eukaryota > Metazoa > Chordata > Amphibia > Anura > Ranidae > Lithobates > Lithobates septentrionalis. The sequence goes on along the minus strand of JBBDGP010001607.1, from coordinate 2,210,698 downwards.
ACGCAGCAGAGGGCCATCAATGAGTACCTGTGCGACTATGGCACCAGGACAGGGTCAGGGGAGCTTGTTTTTTTTTCCCCACGCCAGTGGGCCATGATCAGGGATGCATGCACTGTCCTGTCACCATTTGAGGAGGCCACGAGGATGGTGAGCAGTGACAGTGCATGCATCAGTGACACTGTCCCACTTGTCCACCTGTTGGAGCACACGCTGCGTGGAATAATGGACAGGGCACTTGAGGCAGAACAGAGGCAGGAAGAGGAGGACTTCCTTAGCTCTCAAGGCCCCCTTTATCCAGACAGTGTTCCTGCGTGCTCGCCTATCACACAGGAAGAGGACGAGGAGGAGGAGGAGGAGGAGGAAGATTGTGTCAGTATGGAGGTGGAGCCTGGCACTCAGCATCAGCAGCAGTCTTTAAGGGATCAGTCCCAAGAAACACATGGACTTGTACGTGGTTGGGAGGAGGTGGCTGCGGACCATGTCATCCTTAGTGACACAGAGGACTCCGGACCGAATGCCTCAGCAAACCTATGCTGCATGGCCTCCCTGATCCTGCAAAGCCTGCGTAAGGATCCTCGTATTCGTGGTATCAAGAAGAAGGACCAATACTGGCTGGCAACCCTCCTTGATCCACGTTACAAGGGTAAGGTTGCGGACCTTATCTTGCCATCGCAGAGGGAGCAGAGGATGAAACATCTTTGGGAGGCCTTGCAGAAAGGTCTGTGCAACGCGTTCCCAGAGACTGGGAGGTTACAAACTCCTGTTTCTGGACAACGTGTTGCTGAGGCTTCGGTCAGTCAAAGAAGGAGCGGTGGAGAAGGTGGCCGTCTGACCGATGCGTTCAGACAATTTTTTGGTCCGCAGCCCCAAGGTATGATCGGTTCCAGCAACCATCGCCAGCGTCTGTTTTACATGGTGCAGGAATACCTAGGGGCAAGATCTGACTTGGACACCTTTCCCACCGAAAATCCTCTGGGTTACTGGGTCTTGAGGATGGATCACTGGCCAGAGCTTGCACAGTATGCAATTGAGCTACTGGCCTGTCCTGCATCCAGCGTCCTTTCGGAACGCACATTCAGTGCTGCTGGAGGCGTGGTAACCGATCACAGGGTGCGTCTGTCCACCAACTCGGTCGATCGACTGACCTTCATAAAAATGAATCAGTCTTGGATCACCACCAGCTACCAAGCACCTGATGCTGATGTAACCGAATAATTTTTTTTGAAATCTCAGATCCCTTCAAAGACTGCCTATGCTGATGCTGAGTGACTATCCGTGAGTAATTATCCTCTTCCTCCTCAATGATCATGCTGATAGCTTGTAAGAACATTTTTGGTTCTGGGCACCACCACCAGTGCCTAAGGCACAATTTTTCAGCCCCTGTTTAACAGGGGCGTGTAATTACAATTTTTGATGCAATACTTTGCAGCAGGGCTCGTTCCTGCGTTCCAACTAGAGTGTCTGTGAGGGGTTGCAGTGTTGTGGCACCAGCACCACCACCACCACCAAAGGCCCAATTTTTCTGCCCCTGTTCAACAGGGGCATGTAATTACAATTCTTGATCTAATATTTCACAGCAGGGCCCATTTCTGCACCCACCAAGAGCGAGTGAGGACTTACAGTGTTGTGGCACCAGCACCACCACCACCAAAGGCCCAGTTTTTCTGCCCCTGTTCAACAGGGGCATGTAATTACAATTCTTGATCTAATATTTCACAGCAGGGCCCTGTGAGGGCTTACGTTGTTGTGGCCACAACAACATCTAAGGCCCAAATTTCTGCTGAGTATATAGAGCAGGCCCCTACTTTCAAACATCTAACTTACAAACGACTCCTACTTGCAAAACGTAAGGAGACAACAGGAAGTGAGATGAAATCTACCCCTATTAAGGGAAATTCTCTCCTGTAAGAGTTAATATGGGAAAAACATTTCTCCTTTCCACTGATGCTTTCCAATCCTTGTTCCACAAAAAACCCCAATTTCTCAAAAAGCATTTGTCATTGGGACAAAAAGTGAGTTGAAATCTTCTAAAGAGGAGGAAAGACAGCAAAACAAATGTCACAGGGGTGATAACCCTTCCCTATGTTTTCCAAAAAGCTTAAAAAAGATTTTTTGGCTGGAGCTAAACACATTAAAAATGTACCCGTTCAAAATGACAAACAGATTCTACTTAACAACAAACCTACAGTCCCTGTCTTGTTTGCACCGCCTATATACTGCTGTTCAGAGTATATAGGGCCTGGTGGCCCCACACCTTTCCTTATTTTAATTTGGGTGCAGGGTTCCCCTTAATATCCGTACAAGACCCAAAGGGCCTGGTAATGGACTGGGGGGTACCCATGGTGTTTGTCTCACTGATTTTCACCCATATTGCCAGGACCCGACATTACATTAAACCCGCAAGCAGTTTTAAATGAGATTTTTTCCTTTAAAAATGACATTTGGTGCAGGGACTGTTCTAAACACCAGAAACACGCGCCACTTTACAGGCATACTATAGACACCCCCCAGGTACAATATTTAAAGGAATATTTCACTTTTTTTTTTTTTACTTTAAGCATCATTAAAATCACTGCTCCCGAAAAAACGGCCGTTTTTAAAAGTTTTTTTTGCATTGATACATGTCCCCTGGGGTAGAACCCAGGTCCCCAAACCCTTTTTAGGACAATACCATGCAAATTAGCCTTTAAAATGAGCACTTTTGATTTCGAACGTTCGAGTCCCATAGACGTCAATGGGGTTCTAACGTTCGTGCGAACTTTCGGTCCGTTCGCAGGTTCTGGTGCAATCTGAACCGGGGGGGTGTTTGGCTCAGCCCTACTAGGAATCATGGGGTGCCATACAGCCTCGCTGATAAGACCCCCCTTCTTAGTGTTACCACAGTGCACATCTGATGCAAGGTGTATTGGAGTGTCATGCAGAATGAATAAATCTCAGATCCCCCCACTACCCCAAATAATCACAACAAACCCTCAGATAGAAATCATCTTTCTTACAACCCCTCTGGCTATGGTTACCAACAGCCTAATAGGGGAAGAGGGAATACCCGGAGAGGTAGCCAACCCTGTGAGTGTCGAGGGTACAACTAATACAAATGTTACAACCTCAAGCCCGATAGCCCTTCATACGGGACTGGCCAATCCCTCTCTATTCAATCCTCCTAGTGCTACAGCACCTGCCATCAAAGTCTTTTGTGATTTAGTTCTCAAAGATCTGGACAGTTTACCCAATAAACGTACTTTTGACCACCCTAATATCAGGATAGGTCTAAAATCTCTCTGTGAACGTAAGGACATAGTCATCCGCCCCGCTGATAAGGGGGGCGGGGTAGTCATTTTAGACAAGGAGGACTATCACAGGGAGATGTGTCATATCCTGAGTGATGAAAAGACATATATACCCCTACCCCGGGACCCAACTAGGGAATTTAAAAAACATCTAGTGAACTTAGTAATGCGAGGCTTCCAACAAGGAATCCTCACGAAAAAAGAAAAGGACTACCTAGTCCCAGTAGGACCACGCATTCCAGTGATGTACTACCTCCCCAAGGTACATAAAAATAGCGAAAAACCCCCTGGTAGAGCCATCATAAGCGGTATCGACTCTATAACATCTAGAGTCGGCCGCTATATAGATTACTTCCTCCAACCCCTTGTGTCCAGGGTTCCATCCTACCTTAGGGACACTGGGGACACTATACGTAGATTGGAAAATATAGAATATCAAGACAACCTTATTTTGGTCACGGCTGACGTTACAGCGTTGTATACCTCCATCCCGCACAGGTTAGGTCTAGCGGCTGTTGAACATTATCTAAACACTAGTGAGGATATCCCGGTACCACAACAACATTATATTATGGAACTTTTACGGTTCGCAACACAAACAAATTATTTTTGGTATAACAACCAATTCTTTTTGCAGAGGAAAGGCGTGGCTATGGGGGCCAAATTTGCCCCCAGCCTCGCCAACCTCTTTATGGCCCTTTGGGAGGAGGATGTCGTCTATCCCGCACAGCGACCGGAGCTGTGCCTATGGGCTAGATACATAGACGACATCCTCCTCCTGTGGAAGGGTGATGAGGAGACTCTTCACGATTTTATGGCCACTTTGAATCATAATGATAGAGGTATCATCCTAATGTATGAACTTAGCACGGTTTCGATACATTTTCTGGACTTGGAGATTGCCGTTTCTGACCGTCGGATTGTAACCACCACCTTCTTCAAGCCGACGGACAGAAACGGCTATATCTCCACAGATAGCTGCCATTATGGCCCTTGGCTTGACTCTGTCCCCCGCAGTCAGTTATTACGAATTCGAAGGAATTGCACCAACACCACTGATTTCTTGCACCAAGCACAATTCTTGAAAGAACGGTTTTTGGAGAAAGGTTACCAACCCGCCCAGATCGACAGCGAGATTTCAAAAATCTCCCTTATTGATCGCAATACGCTAACATCTGTGCGACCAAAACCAGCTCCCAACGACAAATCTAAGTGGTCACTTTTCACCCAGTTCTCTGTCCAACACAGACAGATCAAACAAATTTTAAATCGACACTGGAATATTCTGAGAAGTGATCCGGTTTTAGGTCCTGTGCTTCCCATGAAAGCAGGGGTTACTTTTAGGGGTGCTCCGTCATTGCGGAATCGCATCTCCCGTAATGTTATAGAAGCACCCACCAGACCGTCCTTTTTCCCAGAGACCAAAGGATACTATCCCTGTAAGAAATGTAACGTGTGCATGCACAACTCTTGTGGGAACCATAGATCTGTGAATTTTGAGTCTACCGTCACTTCCACTATATACCAGATTAAACATTTTGTCACATGTACCACACGATACATCGTGTACCTCATCACATGTCCCTGCAATATGCAGTATGTCGGCCGCACCATCAGATCATTTAACATTCGTGTTAATGAACACATTACTGCTATCAAAAAAGGTCGCACTAATCACAGTGTCCCCCGTCACTTCTTAGAATTCCATAATAAAAATCCGAGAGGCTCTACATTTCAAGTAATAGATAAATTCATTCCATCTTGGAGAGGGGGTCCACGTACTAGGGGGGTATCACAGCTTGAGGTTTTCTGGATTTACCAACTAGAAAGCTACTCCCCCCATGGGTTAAACGTGGAATGGGACATAAATGCTTTTATAAATAAGTCCTAAACTATGTTGGAAACCCTTGATTTACACATATACCTTCATGTTATTTTTGCTAATATTCTCGTTATGCTATCTGTTGCGGGAACCCGCTATATTACCACCTAATAGGGCCTGATATCACCTAACAGGCAATTAAGCTTGAAAGTTAAAAGTATCTTTCATTTCATGTTTTATTTTTTTAGTATAAAGACTTACAACCATATTGTCAGACACACATATTATATTTATGTTCCATCTTAGGTGTCTTTTCCCTTTGTGGATATATGCATTTATATATTTGTCTTTCTCCCTGTAACACCTAATGCTCTATTCCCCTGAGTGGGGACACCGGATGTCAAGCGCACTGGAGCGCACAGGACTGACGTGTCTCATTAACCTCCTGGGACCGCTGTGGATGTAATAACTCCACCAGCTAGCCCTTTACTTCCTGGAATGGAAAGGAGGCTTGGAGCGCGGCGTCCGGTGCGCGATGACGTCACGCGCGGTGACGCTGTCACATGACTCCGCATAGAGCACCCTGATTGGATATTCACTTTATAGTGAATTTAAGTGTCAGCAATGTAGGTCTTTTATCAGCTGCTGGGTCAGACAAAGGGAGCTGTTTGTTCCAGCAGCTGAGGATCTTCATGTAATTGCCTAAGAGATCTCCCAGATCCCATGCAAATATGTGAACACCCAGGTTTTATACAGCTGATTGCTATTCTGTCTAATTATTTGTGCATAAATGTAAGCGTGGTTCAGGCATTTAGGCTTATGCCCCAGTAGAAGGACGATGCTCCGAAACATGTCGGGTTGCTCAAGCCATTAAATGACCTGTTACCACGCAATTTTATTTTACCTTTTGTGATCACATTTTACTCAATGAAGTGCACTGTTTAGCACATTTTTTCCAGCTTTCAAATAAAGCTTCTGTTTTTAACTGATTCATGCCCTATGTGGAGGTTTTTTTCTTATCTCCCCTCATGAATGGGACCTCGTTGAGCCCCAACCATTTCTATCTCCAAACCTCTTCCATCTGAAAGAGAGACCCTGAGAGACCGGGAACCCCCATACCACCGTCCGGCGACTCGGATCCTGGATGCGACTCCCCGTCAGGACTCCTCCAGCTGGATACCTTTGGGATCGGTGTATCCCTCAAGCCTGTATGACACTCCACTATACGGTGACTGTGTCCACCTTTTCCGGTAAGGATATCCATTTCTACCGATTACAGTGTCCATTGTGTAATTAGAAGACCCATGTGCAGAGTGTCTCCTCATACAGAGTCCTCCTCGGTTCCCACTTTACGTGGACGCACGACACCATTTACGCCCATGAACCCTCATGTGTGTTTGGGACTAACAGATGATTCACTATACACCTATGGACTTTTTTTATAATATGGTTACACATTTGATTTTTACTTCATGGGTGTAGTTTTTCTCTTTAACACTCCCCCATAGATATAAATCATTAATTTATATGCACCTTTTGAGCGCTGCATGTTTTTTATCTCATTTTTTTCATGCAGAATGAATGGCATTGTATCACACCAATGCATGTAACATGCATTGCCACAATACCATGAGCCCTAAATGTCAATGCAGATATTTAGGGCTCTGATTGGATGGTGGGAGGTGACCCTAAACACACATTAAGTCAAGGACAGTGTCAGGAAAGGGTCCATCCGCTGGTAAGATATATTGTTTGGCCTGCAGTACTGGGGTCCACCAGCAGGTGTCTCCTGGCAGTTCTGAACTGTCAGGAGAATATTTCCCTGCTGGTGTCATTTCATCTTTTGGCCACAGTACTGACGTCCACCAGCGGATGGATCCTGGCAGTATGGAGCAGACAACACTCCCTGCGCTCAGGTGTTACTTGAAGACAATTATAGTCAGTCCCATAAATACCCGGCAAGCCCTCACATGCTTGCCTTGGTATCTCTCTCCTTGAGCCCTGACCTTGTTTCCCTGTTTACCGATCCTGAGCCTGCATGCAACCTTGTTCCCGAGCCTATCCTGACCCGGTCCCTTCTGTGTTCCTGTGCCCTTCAGCCTGATCCATCCCCTCTCTGTCCTGTTGGTCCCCTGTCCCTCATTTACTGATCTTCCTGTGTATGACCTTGGCTTGGCTAAACGTTTATGCTTCTGGTATATCTCTTGTCCTGCTGACCTGCCGTGTATGACCCTGGCCTGGCTGACATCTGTGATTCCGGTACAGCCCCTTGCTGTATATATTGTTGTTTGTGGTGGGTTTGTTGTGTTGGTTGTGCACTGTTTGTATTTTCTGATTTATCACCTATTTTAATAAATATTATTATTCACTTACATGCGTTTTGGGTTATCTCTGTGCAGTCCACACAGTCTGGTCTACTAGTCTCCTGACAGTCAGACAATTAGAGAGTGAGAGCCAATCAAGGTGGGGTCAGAAGGTGCATAAGAGAGATGACATTGCTGCTTCGAAGCTAAACCCAAGTCCTCTCAGTGGTTCCAATGGGGCCCCAGTCCAGTACCGGAGGGCTGGCTGTACCCCTCTATCAGTGGCCCTGAGCATGTTTATTGTAGCCCCAGGATCCTCAGAAGTATAGTTGAGCACAGGAACTATCATGGCGAGAGGCAAGCTGCAGTAAATCACTGTTACTGAACAGCTGATCCCCAGCTGAAAAGTAAAATTACACCTGTAACGACAAATTAAAGCATTAACTGTTTACCTGTTGACTATTGCTGTAGTAGGAAAAGAGTGCTGATATCTGCTAGGTCATGAAGTGTGTGGTGGGGGTGTCATGTCAGTCATTCAGCTGTGTATGTACAATCTGTTGCAGCTTTTTTTTATCATTATGAACATTTGCTTAACAATTTAGTATTTAAACAGTTAAGCTCTTGACACATTTATATATTTTAGCTACATGACCTATTAATTAGCTACACTGTATCAATTTTTGCTTACATTTTAACAAGCACCAACACTGAAAAACCTGCTTTTGCCAATCCATGCTACAATTACTGCATTTAGCAGGTTTACTAAACAGATTAGAACCGATGTTGTCAAACTGACAGCAGGTCATGGCAGCCAGACACAAGAGTTTGTGTGTTTAAGAAGGTATACCTTAAGGCTGGGTTCACACCATTGTGAATTGTATGCATCCAATTCACAATAGCAGGAGATTTTGACTGGCTCTCTATGGAGCCGGTTCACATATCTCCGCAGCAGATCCAGTTCGTTTTGCACAAAAATGCTGTGTGTCTTTTGGTCCATTTCAGGTCCGAACTCAGCCCAAATTTCGGACCTGAGAAAGACCAGGACGCACCTGACCCCTTCTGTGAGCCAGATGCAGCGATGGTGTGAACCCAGCCTAAACCTACTTACTAAAACGTTAGTTATTGTGTTCAGCTATAGTCTTCCAGCATAACCAGATCCCCATCTTTTATAGAGTTAAATAAGTACAGCATGTACAAACTAATTTGCTGACTGGTTAATGATGAAACAGCAGCATATTGATAATATCATGCCTCTGTTCCTCTAAGCATGCTCACATTGTTAAACTAACATCACCATGAAAAACAATAGAGCCCTGATAAGCTCAGAATGTTAATCCTATTTTTCTCAGATTCAATGCTACTATATTGGGAACTACTGAACGTTATTAAAAACAATAATAATAAATATAACATCCAAATACCTAAACTAGCTATATTTAAAGCAAAAATGCATAGCTGTATTGGGTGATAGAATTTATATCTGTTAGAATGTAGCCCTAAATATTTCATTGCTTTATAAACTGATTCTACTAAAATAATGCATGATCATCTCTAAGTTACTCAGATAGTACGTTTCCCTTAGAGGGGTTTAGATGCTACTTTGTGATCTCTCCACATGGAGGCTATTATTGCATCTGTCACAAAACTAAATGAAATATAACCTGTAACATCTGGCTCCCACTAGAAAATGTGAATAATTGTCTAAGGTTTTTGTTCCTTTTCGCTACCTGCTCTAATTATGATGTAATGGAGGACAGCAGTATGGTGGGTTTGGTGATTAACCTCAAGCATATGACAGATAGTTCTAGTAAAAATGAACAAGACAGATGGAGCAGCTGAATAAATTTATTTTATTGCACTGTTTTAAAATTCAGAAATGACCTTGTGAATAGACCGTATGTATTTTAATCAATGGTTTTCTAATTGCTTCAAAAGTTGAAATATGAACCTTATTTTAAGTTATTTCTGTTGTATTAATATGCTACATGTTAAAATGTGCACTTTATACTTAATTTCACCTCAAAGCTCTCTTTTAATCTTTATTTATTGTAATCTTGTATTTATTTTATTGCACTGTTTTAAAATTCAGAAATGACCTTGTGAATAGACCGTATGTATTTTAATCAATGGTTTTCTAATTGCTTCAAAAGTTGAAATATGAACCTTATTTTAAGTTATTTCTGTTGTATTAATATGCTACATGTTAAAATGTGCACTTTATACTTAATTTCACCTCAAAGCTCTCTTTTAATTTTTATTTATTAATCTTGTATTGATGTGGTACATAGAGATAACTTAGAAGGGGAAAAAAGTAAATAATATATCCAAAATAAAGGATGTGTGTGTTAGTTACATTCACAATTAAAGAAACCCTGTCACCAACTTGACAAATTGCATGTTAAAGCACAGAAATATCAAGTACATTAAATAGTTACTTTCAAGCTACTTTCACACTGAGGCACTTTACAGGCGCTACAGCGCTAAAAATAGCGCCTGTGTAGCGCCTGTAAAGAGCCTCTTCTATGTCTCCAGTGTGAAAGCCTGAGGGCTTTCACACTGGAGCGGTGCGCTTGCAGGACGGTCAAAAAAGTCCTGCAAGCCGCATCATTGAAGCGCTGTAGGAGTGGTGTATTCACCGCTCTTAAAGTGCCCTTTCCCATTGAAAACAATGGGGCAGCACCCCTTAACCGATGGCATAGCGCCGCTGCAGCGGCGCTATGCCGGTGGTTTTAACCCCTTTTTCAGCCGCTAGAGGGGGTTAAAACCGCCCCTCTAGCAGCCGAATAGTGCCGCTAAAATGACAGTAAAGCGGCACTAAAAATAGCACCAATTTACCTCCGGTGCCTGCCCGCCCCAGTATGAAAATAGCCTCAGTGTTTTTATAAACAACTTTTTTGTTCATTTGCAGTGTGCCTCTCAACCTACTAGAGAAACTCCTGAAAGTTTTAACCCCTAAACAGCCCCTTTGTTTTTGTAAATCATTGCTCTTTTCTCTTCTGTGAATGTCTGTGCTTGCCCAGCTCTTTCACCAGTGAAAGGGAATACTAAAGCATTTTGTTTTCCTGTGCAGATGATGTCACATCCAATATGGCAGCACCCAACAGCAGTCTCAGGACATTTTATTTATTTTAGGAGGAACCTTGCACTTTCTCTTTTCTTTTAGGATAAGGGTCTGGTATGGACATTGCAGAGAATCTTTTGCCAATTTGTTTACAAACAGAGCAAAGCTGATGGCAATTTCATTTAGTGGCTGGTAATGTAAGTTACATAGTTACATTGTTGTTGAGGTTAAAAAGGCACAAGTCCATCAAGTCCAACCTGTGTGTGTGCTTTTATGCCAATATTACATTGTATATCCCTGCATGTTGTCGTTGTTTAGGTGCCTATCTAATAGCTTCTTTTTAATTATCTATGCGCCCTGCTGAAACCACTGCCTGTGAAGGAGAATTCCACATCCTTACCACTCTTGTGTTAAAGAACCCTCTACGCAGTTTAAGGTTAAACCGCTTTTCTTCTAATTTTAGTGAATGGCCGCGTGTCTTTTTAAGTTCAATTGCACAGAAAAGTTTTATCCCTATTGTTGGGTCAAAAGTATGGTATCTGTACATTGAAATCATATCAACTGAGGAAACATTACGAGCACTGAACTTATTCTTCAGAGAGAATAAGTTTAGTGCTCATAATCTTTCCTCATAACTAAGGTCTTCCAGTCCCTTAATTAGCTTTGTTGCCCTTCTCTGGACCCTCTCCACTTCCAGTACATCCTTTCTGAGGACTGGAGCCCAGAACTGGATGGCATACTCCAGTTGCGGCTGGACCAGAGTCTTGTAGAGTGGAAGAATTATCGTTTTATCTCTGGAGTTAATCCCCTTTTTAATACATGCCAATATTCTATTGGCTTTGCTTGCAGCAGCTTGGCATTGCATGCCATTGCTGAGCCTGTCATCTACTAGGACCCCTGGGTCCTTTTCCATCCTAGATTCCCCCAGAGGTTCTCCCCCCAGTGAGTAGATTGCATTCATATTTTTGGCACCCAAATGCATTATTTTACAATTTTCCACATTAATCCTCATTTGCCATGTAGTTGCCCATCCCATTAATTTGTTCAGATCTTCTTGCAAGGTTTCCACATCCTGCAAAGAAATGATTGCCCTGCTTAGCTTAGTATTGTCCGCAAATACAGAGATGGAGTTGTTTATCCCATCCTCCAGATCGTTTATATATAAATTAAATAGGATTGGTCCCAGGACAGAACTCTGGGGGACCCAACTTTCCACACTGGATCATGAGTACTCCCCATTTATTACCACCCTCTGAACTCGCCCCTGTAATCAGTTTTCAATCCATGTACTCACCCTTTGGTCTATGCTGACAGACCTTAGTTTGTACAGTAAATGTTTATGGGAACTGTATCGAATGCCTTTGCAAAATCCCGATACACTGCATCTACGGGCCTTCCTTTATTTAGATGGCAGCTCAACTCCTCATAGAAGGTTAATAGACTGGTTTAGAAAGAATGATTCTTCATGAATCCATACTGATTACTGCTAATGATACTGTTTTCATTACTAAAATCTTATATATAATACCTTATCATCCCCTCCAAGAGCTTGCATACTATTGATGTTAGGCTAAATGGTCTGTAGTTCTCAGGGATATATCTTGGTCCTTTTTTAAATATTGGTGCTACATTGGCTTTTCTCCAATCAGCTGGTACCATACCAGTCAGTAGACTATTTGTAAAAATTAGGAACAATGGTCTGGCAATTACTTGACTAAGTTCCCTAATTGTTTTTTACTTTCTTTGTAAAAGAAAGAAACATCCTAAACATGTGTCACGGGTATGCCCCAAGCATGTTATTTAAAAGTAATTGTGTATTTTAATGTCACCATTTAAGCCTTATTAAAAGAGCAGAACAGTAATGTTTTTGCCTAGGTACATGTTCTCCTGTGCCATACCCAGCTTGGGTCCACATTCCATTTTTTTGGAACACGTTTCTTTGTGAAAGTCACTTTTGCTGTAGTATATTCTACAGGTGCCCCACATCACAGGCATCTTCCAATTATGTTATTTAAAGTGGTTGTAAACCCTTACATATACCCAGTGAAGTGACTATCCTCAGGAGATACACAAAGATTAAGCGAATTTTCCCAAAAAGTTATACCTGTCTATCTGCAGTCCTTTCTCCTCTACATCCATTCAAATTACCCAATTTACAGCTTATCTGAGAACTCAGAAAAAAAGAGGCGGAGAGCTGAAGTTACACTCTGCAGAGCTCATTAAGGAGATCTCTGCCAGCTGACTGGAGGGAAGGGACACAACCCCCTCCAAACAGCACCCAGGAACAGAGTTGAGACTGTCAGTAAGCTGAAGGTCACTCCCTTGTCACTATTTTCTTCTTGGTGTCAGGAAAACTTGTCAGAAGTGATTCATTCTGATAGCAGAAATGAAAGAGCAGATACAAGTGACACTTAGTGCTCCTAATTGAGACAAGTACACAGTATGGAGGTATATGTTTTATTCATATGTTATGTCTGAGGTTTACAACTACTTTAACCACTTAACAGTACTGAACACTTTTACCCCCTTCCTGCCCAGGACAATTTTATGCTTTCAGCGCTGTCACACTTTGAATGACAATTGAGCAGAAATGCAACACTGTACCCATATGACATTTTTATCATTTTTTTCACACAAATAAAGATTTATTTTGGTGGTATTTAATCACCACTGGGTTTGTTATTATTTGCTAAACAAATGAAAAAATTACGAACAAAAAATTCATAGTTTGTTATAAGATTTTGCAAACAGGTAATTTTGCTAAAAATATTCACTGTTATTGTACTAATGACACTGGCAGGGAAGGGGTTAACATCAGGGGTGATCAAGGGGTTAAATGTGTTCCCTGCAGGTGTGTGCTAACTGTATGGAGGATGGGCTGCCTCAGAAAACACACAGATCCGTCTTCCTGCATAGCAGAAAGACAGGATGTGTGTGATCTCCCCTGTCAGAATGGAGATCTGCCTTGTTTACACAGATCTCCATTCTGTCACTGCGGGAATGATTGCAGGTGGCTGGCGAACATCGAGTCTGTCCCACCCGCTGATTGGCTAATCCCCCACTGGCCAGTGGGCACGAGCATGCCCACAAACTACAATTTCTGAGCCAACGTACAATGACGGCGATTCACGGGAATGTGCCCACCTGCCACCGTACAATGACGGCAGCTGATCTGCAAGTGGTTAAGTACAAGATTGGTGTCTCTACAGTACATAACATAATGCACAAGAACATTGCAATGATCTGCACTGCATTTCTTTTTTATGGAATTTCTGGTAGGTGTTCTGTATAAAGCTTTGCTGATCTGTGTTGATGGTGGAATCAATCGATTTTCCCTTCTGAAACTCTTGGGTGCAGGAAAGAAAATTGCACCATCTATGGACTGCCTTAATATAATATAATATCCAAAAAATCCAACAAATCAAATAGTGACTAGATAGATTTCTAATATGAAACATGCCGTGTGAAATCCTTATCTTAAAAATGTCTCTCTTCAATGCTGGAAATAAGTTGTAATACCAACAGTTTGTGTTTACCTCCCTTTATCTTAGTACCAACATTCAATCACTCCACCCATATGAGTTGGGATACTTCATCAGTTACCATTAACTTATTCTCTAAATTACCCTTTTTTGTTAAATACACTGACAAACCAATTTTTTCAATCTGATCTATGTTGTGCAATCCTGTTTTACATTGTTTGGGTAATTTCTCCCACACATATCTTCCTCACATGGTCAGACCAATATGTTAATGACAAAAGAAGACTGCTATGTGAAATGTTTACAAGTTGAGTGTTTTACCCTTGTACAAAAGTATTAACCTTTATAAACAAGGAACACTGAATGCATCCCAGTACAGAAAACAACCCTTTTTTTGAGACACAAAAAGGTTTGTTGGGTATGCTTTCAGCTTCACCAAGATTGTGAATACTACAAGAGCCTGTTTATGAACTGCTAGTATTCAGTAATTTCATTCCACCTTGGTCAACACTCATCTATTGGAGTTCTCCAAAACCTTTTTCCTGTATGTCTATAAAAACCCTTTAAATTCATGAAATCAGAAAGCCACATAACCCTTATACATAACATGTTTTTCATTCCAAATATTTCCTTATTTATCCTGTCACTAAATGATAACATAATTAATACAGCCAAATCTCTCTTACCTGTAGTTCTCATGTTTTCGTTTTTACAAAACAATATTGGGAAAGGTTTTCTGTATTGGTTTTAATGTTATTGTTTGATTCCCTGTGTGTCTGCATTTTTTTTACTATGTTGCAGAAATTATTGGCACAAAATAAGTCAGTAAGAATAGAAAGAATAATGATACTGACATCTAAGGTCTAATATTTTTAGTATTTGGGCTATTGGAGCACTGATCCTAGAAATGATAGCCAGCACATTCCTTGTTATGTAATTGTTACAGGCATGAAGTGTGAAAATAGACATCTTGCATGCCATATTCTAGAGTCATTGTTTAATGCAATTGCAGCCCTGGCTTTATAAAAGAAATTGGTATTTGATATGTACCCAGCAGTGCTACTGACCTGGATATTCCAAGGATCAATGGCCAAGAAGACAATGTCAAACTCACAAATAGCAATGCCAATGTCAAACTTATGAGAGCTCAGTGGAATCTACTGTGTGTGTGAAGTACTTAAAAATGCAGTTGGGTACTGCTTGATTTTTTTTTTTATAGTTTTAACTAAAACAGTTAATTTTTTGATGCAAGCTTTTGAGAGATCTACCTTTTTCTTTAGGTCCAAGTATCTTACCTGAAATGTTTACATCAATCACTGCTTAGTTAAGGCTTCTGAAATGCTAACTTTTTTTTGTGCAGTATGTTACTCCATTCATGAATTCATATGCAAAGTGAAGCAAGTATTTAGTTACAAAAAGAAGCAGCTGTAAACTTAAATGTAAATATGTTTCTTTCTAGTAAATGATGAGCAGTTTGTAATTAATCCAGTCCTAACTCATACTTTGATACTGGAGGCTGTCAAATTGCTAGTGAGTACTTGATACTGTGTGATTGACTTTGTCAGGTTAATGCTGTACATCCATAAATTTGTCTTCAGGTATGGTTTTCCAAAGAGCAATATTGTAGATTTTGGGGGCCTGTACAAACTTTTGTGGAAAAAGTAATCCATGGTAATTTAAATATATTATTTTAATACATTTAGTTCTTGGGCAATTTGATTTGTTACTTGTATATATACATTGCAATTTTTTTTCTGCTATACAATGAATGGTTAAACCTGAGTTTACTTATTTTCTGTAAGATATTAGCAAGCAACATAGCAGTGAACACTTGCCTCAGACACACACTGTAGAAGTCAGCATATATATCTTGCTGTCAGTGAAATAAATGAGCCTTTAAATTGGGTATAAAGATTTAAGAGCTGAAATTTATATGTCTAGTTATCAAATAGAAAGTTTAGAATACCTGCCAATATTAACCATAATTGTGACAAAGTGTTGTGTTCTGCTTGACATTTAGACTTTGTCAATCGGGGTTGTGTAGTGAAGAAAAAAAAAGTAGTTTATTTGCTTAAGACCCTTATCATCAGTACTACACAGTATTAAAAAAAAAAGGTGTATTTTCTCACAACCCACCTATACAATTACTGTAAGGTACATAGCGATAAGCATGACCAATTGATAGAGATATACATTAGTAAACTGATTTTCTAGAAGTTATGCTTTTATTGCAATTTTATACTCCATTATGTATATGTTGAAAAAAGCCTGATGGAAAAAGGCTAATAGGCCTGATTCACTAAAATAAAACAGTAGAGATAATTATCTATGGTATACTGGCATTGTGGGCTTAAAGTGACCAGCCTCAGATGATACACAGAGATTAAACAATTCCTCCTACATAAGTTTTACATGTATGTCTGCTGTCTTAAGCTTTTTATACTGTTTAGAAAGTGCACGTCCTGTTAGAATTTTCTCTTCCTGATTCACCTGTGGGTGTGGATTCTTGCCATACACTGTAAGACAGCTTATTGGAAGAAAAGGCACACACCCCCACTAGGCAGAGACTTGCAGAGCTGCGCTGTGAGCTGTGCTGTAAATAGACCAGCTCTCTGCTAATCTATTTATAGCACCCACCCTGACACAAAATTCAGATGGTTTTATCACAGTTGCCTGAGAACTTGTCAGAAGTTATAATGCTGATAACAGAAGAACGGAGCAGGGGAGAGTCACGGGACTTAGGGTTTTGAAGAGAGATAAGAAAACACTGCAGATATATGTACCCAGCTAAAATTTCATGAATCTGGTTTACATCCACTTTAAATGAGCACCTGGAGGTATGCACACAATGTGATCCCTATCTATCAAATTGCACACTGATGTTCAATGCATACAGTGCAGTCCTAGTTTGCCATATGTGAATATCAAAATAATGGTGCTTTTATGCCCTTATTGTGCACTAAACTATATATATATATATATATATATATATATATATATATAAAAAATATAGTATATCTAGCGCTTACCCCCGAAGGAGCGGCTGATTAATGCACACATTCTTGTATGAGTGCGCTGTAAAATATTTTGTACTGTTTGTAGGTCTTATAGCAGCACCATCTTGAATTTAAACGCATTGTATGGTGTGCCCCCCAAATATGTTCTTGTATATTGTAATAGGCCCTGACCAGGTTTTTTGGGCTGGAGCACCCCTCCCCCTCCTCATTACCTCCTATTTAGTGGCCACCAGTGTTTAGGATGTATCCCCTTCAGTTCTCCCACATAGAGGAGTTCAGCTCCCATGGTTGAGACAAAGGATCTTCCATTCTATTACTAGTGTAGGACCCACTAATTTGGGGTACTTTGTCGCAGTAAGTGGGCTTAGCCCTATATGACCATATAGTGTGACCAAACCCCCGTATTTTTTGAATATGTTCAGGTGTTTTTAACTAGCCCTGCAGGAAATGTCATTCTTGTATGTGTGTGCTGTAAAATATTTTGTACTGTTTGTAGGTCTTATAGCAGCACCATCTTGAATTTAAACGCATTGTATGGTGTGCCCCCCAAATATGTTCTTGATTAATTGTTATATCCGTAATTCACGTTTACCACCTAACCCATCGCAGCCCATAAATTCAGAAACACAGTCCATATTGAATTTTTCTCTTGCTTTATTAAGTAACATGAACTAGGATAGGAGATGGGCTTCTTTTGAGATGCTCTTTTGTTGCTTTATAATCTTTTTACTTGCCTCTCATGCAAAGAACTAGATTCATTGTGAATAATAGGAAATCACTTTGTGCGATTTCTTCAATTAGGGAAGATGGAAGTAGGTTTGATAGAGAATAACCGATAAAGAGTCACTCTGAATAACTTCTTCATCTGCAGAACTTTTTTTTTTTTTTTAAATCAAACAATGTTTTATTAATTAACTGGTGCATACATATAATATTTGCTGTAACATACAAACTTGACAACATGTACATGTATTGTTCCAAAGTCAATACATATGCTGAATAGTACATTGTGTTCATTCTGCGAGAATATTCAGTATTCATACATAGGATTTTAGTAACTATGCAACAAGATATATCTGCAAAAAAAACATTCCAAACTAAAATTGGTTGCATTATACACAAGTATCAGATTCTTGGAGCCAACGATCCCATATCTTATTGTACTTAGCAGGACAGCCTCTATTAATATATATACATTTCTTATACGGCAGGGTGTTATTCACTTCAACCTTCCATTCCACTAGTTTAGGAGATGTCTGTCTCATCCACTTTTTGGCTATAACTTTTCTTGCTGCAAAGAGTGTTTCATGGAGAAATGTTTTTGTGTATTTGTCATTTGTATCTGGAATTATACCTAAAAGACACTGTTTTGGATCTAATGCTAGGGGTGAGCCCATTGTATCATGGAGGAATGTCACAATTTGTTCTCACAGACCCTGAATCTTTGGACATGTCCATATCAGGTGGAAAAAGGTACCAGTCTCTCTCCCACACATTAGGCATGTAGTGGATTGTGTGCATTTACACCTTGGCACTCTGAGGGGTGTGAGATATGCCCTATGAAGAATGTAAAGCTGTGACAGGCGATCTGATAATTTGGGGGACACATCCCTACAAGACTCCAGTGCCTCGCCCCACTCCTCATCCTCTATTGGTCCCACATCTCTTTCCCATCTTGGTTTAAGAGCATATGCTATTCTAGTAGACACAGGGGTTAAGAGCATGTTATAAAAAGCTGAAATCAATTTATGTGGGTCAGTGTTCTTAATTACTGCCATTAGAATATTAGGTGTAGGGCATGGAAGGGAATCAGGAAATTGTGATTTCGCCGCATGACGGACTTGTAAAAATCTAAAAAACATTTGATTCGGAATTGTGAATTCTGCTTTAAGTGAATCAAAAGTTTTTAGATGTCCGTCTTTTAACAAGTGATGCAGATAAAATATTCCCTGCATGGACCATATAAATGTGTCTTGTATTTTGTTGAATTCAGGAAGATTCTTGTTGTGTCATACTGGCGTGTAGTCATTGAACTGTGGTAATTCAAGTTTAGAGGTGGCCAAGTCCCAAATTTTCCTGTAGTGATATAACATAGAGAATATATTTTCCCCTAATTCCATCCCTCCCGAGCCTGATGCTATAGCGTATATCGAGTCCTTGGTTTGTTGTGCCCACCTTGGACATAGGAGCATGAGAAAAATGGGAAAAGGTCCCCCGAGCGGGGTTTTTAGGCAGCTAACTATAGATGTGAGCAAGGCAGTAAATAAAATATTAAAATGCTTTATTGAAGGATAATGAATGAATGTAACAACATATAAATATAAGTTAGGAGCTCCGGTAGGAAAATACCCATACCAAATACATATAATAGCAAACATAGGTTATACACAGCATATGGTAAGGCTATTGCATAACAATCCTGACGCGTTTCGACCCATGAATTTTGGGGTCTCTTCAGAGGATGAGTTTGCTACAGAAAAAAGAAAAATTTATAACAGTATATCCAGCTTATTTAAAAGAATTACAGCATAGGCAAGTTTGTTTAGCAACATGTTTAGTAACACTTTGCACATAATTACCACTGAGTTTGGATGTACCCCTCGACCAGAGCCTCCCCACAGCAGCCCAACCATCCAGTGTGCCCGCACGCAGCAGCACCCCGGAAGAAGGGGGAACAGGAATCCACTTGATATGGCTTGCAAGGAGTCACACGTATAATTGCCCCCCCACCAACACACCACTGGGGGGTGGGGCCGGAACCTACGAAAATTGTCAGAGCGTTAGCTCATGAATATACCCATATAAGTTAGTGGTTAAATTTAACTGTTGGGCGGTCAGAAAGTGTTGTAATAATCTATTACAGCTTGAATTGATCATATGAAGGATAGTAAAATGAGTAAAGTGACTATATTAGTATAGCTAATATAAAATATGTCAGGGATGACCTTGTCATTAAATGCTGACAATGACAGTGATAGGAAGAGAAGTGAGGGATGTGCACAGTGAATAATAACATGTAAAATATATGTGAAAAAAGGAATGTGCATGAAAATGATGCGAGTGAGTGTTTTGAACAGAAAAAAAAAAAAAAAAAAACCTAAATGAGTGTATGTGTGATGTGTGAATTTGAGGAAAAAGTGCATGATATTGCCAAGTATCTAAATCTGTGTGAAAAAAGGAATGCATGAAAATGATGCGAGTGAGTGTTTAAACAGCAGAGAAACAAAAAAAAAAAATAAATATATATATATATATATATATAAATAAAAACCAACACAAAACAAACGAGTGTATGTGTGATGTGTGAGTTTGAGGAAAAAGTGCATGATATTGCCAAGTATCTAAGTCTACGGCATCCAGAGCTGGTGTGCACATAAATCAAAATTAAATATAAGTAAAATATTATTCTATGGGGTCTGGCAGAGCATTGATAATCAGATGTATCATAAGTTCTTACTCACTCCTACTGTTGAGGAAAAAGAGTCTGGCCGTCCAAGGAGGAAGTGGAGGGATCACACCCAAATCCACCCTCATTAAATAGTGTCCTTAATTAGTACTGAAATTGACAACAGGTATCGTTTCTTCCGCCCCTTAACCCCGGAGTGTAGAGGGAGGCTGTGGCCGCCATTGGCAGGCCTCGTGTGGCTCCCTCGGCGTCCATCAAGGCGAAGCCCCGACATCTGTCGTCACCTTCGCCGTAAAATACGTGACATCATGTGGCCGCACGCACACGCGACCCGCACGTGTGCGCACACCGCACGCAACGTCCAAAGGTGATGGGGGATGCCGCCGGCAGGGTAATCACGCCCATGGGCGGCCGATCCGGGAATCCGGCCATCCAAAGGGAGAGACAAGGGGAGCGCAGGTAACTGAGCTCCCCACCCTGCCGGGAAGACACATCAGGGAACATGATCCCCGACCCAGGGAGCACGCGACAGTGCAGGCATCACAGGGGTCCCGATGGCGCAAGCTGCAAGCGGGGAGGCGCCGATCGAGAGGCACACAAACGAGCTCACAAATGCGATTTATGAAAAACAACAAATAACAAAAGTTTTCTACATAATTGCTTATTGATAATACAAAGTAAACATTGGAAACTGTGCACTGACAATTCTAACAATATTCCCAAAAATATGTAAAAACCACAACAACCCAGAAATGGCAACATAATTTCAACGTTTAAATAGATTTGTTTAAAAGGAAATAACTCTCAAATACACAAAAATAACTCCCAGATACACAAAATAGTAAATGTATAGCAACCCAAATAGGAAATTTGCATCGGATCCAGTGGATCCCTCATGGTTGCGATGCGATTTTACTCTATTCGCAACCACGAACAAGGCTATGGATTATAGACTCAAGTATAATAATAATACAGACTCACAATACCAGAGCGTAACTGATTTAGTGAGCTCAAGGGAAGAAATATAATTCCGATTTAGTCCTCTTATTGAGAGAGTATACTTAAAATCCTAATATGCGATTTACATGCGATTTAACACATTTTTGGAAAGTATATGGATATAATCTATGTGGTATCTAGGATTAACACAGAGGGATATATGTTTCTCTGCTGTTTAAACACTCACTCGCATCATTTTCATGCATTCCTTTTTTCACACAGATTTAGATACTTGGCAATATCATGCACTTTTTCCTCAAATTCACACATCACACATACACTCATTTAGGTTTTTTTTTTTTTTTTTTTTTTTTTTTTCTGTTCAAAACACTCACTCGCATCATTTTCATGCACATTCCTTTTTTCACATATATTTTACATGTTATTATTCACTGTGCACATCCCTCACTTCTCTTCCTATCACTGTCATTGTCAGCATTTAATGACAAGGTCATCCCTGACATATTTTATATTAGCTATACTAATATAGTCACTTTACTCATTTTACTATCCTTCATATGATCAATTCAAGCTGTAATAGATTATTACAACACTTTCTGACCGCCCAACAGTTAAATTTAACCACTAACTTATATGGGTATATTCATGAGCTAACGCTCTGACAATTTTCGTAGGTTCCGGCCCCACCCCCCAGTGGTGTGTTGGTGGGGGGGCAATTATACGTGTGACTCCTTGCAAGCCATATCAAGTGGATTCCTGTTCCCCCTTCTTCCGGGGTGCTGCTGCGTGCGGGCACACTGGATGGTTGGGCTGCTGTGGGGAGGCTCTGGTCGAGGGGTACATCCAAACTCAGTGGTAATTATGTGTAAAGTGTTACTAAACATGTTGCTAAACAAACTTGCCTATGCTGTAATTCTTTTAAATAAGCTGGATATACTGTTATAAATTTTTCTTTTTTCTGTAGCAAACTCATCCTCTGAAGAGACCCCAAAATTCATGGGTCGAAACGCGTCAGGATTGTTATGCAATAGCCTTACCATATGCTGTGTATAACCTATGTTTGCTATTATATGTATTTGGTATGGGTATTTTCCCACTGGAGCTCCTAACTTATATTTATATGTTGTTACATTCATTCATTATCCTTCAATAAAGCATTTTAATATTTTATTTACTGCCTTGCTCACATCTATAGTTAGCTGCCTAAAAACCCCGCTCGGGGGACCTTTTCCCATTTTTCTTGTCCATATTGGGGTGAGCAGCATTGACTCCTTAATGTGTCTTCCCTCTTTGCTATAGGAGCATGAGAAACCTCTCGCTATCCGTTTTATCCAAATTAAAAAGTTGTGACAACTGTGATGCAATGTAATATAGGTTAAGGTCTGGGAGAGCTGTGCCACTGAGATCAGTCTGATTTTTGGGAATTTGCCATGCCAGTTTATGTCTGTTAGTGCCCCACACGAATGGCTTAAGAAGGGACTCTAGAGATTTAAAATGCTTCAAGGGTAGGTAAACCAGAGAATGCCATAAAACATACAGAATTTTAGGGAGTAAGATCATTTTAATTAAATTTATGCGGCCCCAAGTCCCAAGTGGGAGTTTGGACCAAACACGGATTTTTTTTTTTAACCATGGAAATGAGGGGTTCTATGTTTAGGGATACGTAATCTGCAGGGGATCTGGATATACAGATCCCTAAATATTTGATAACATCAACTCTCTGAAGCGGTAGTCTAGCTTGGGATTCTGGGGGTGGAAAGCTATCAGTTGGTAGAATTAGCGACTTATCCCAATTGATCTTCAATCCAGAAAATATTCCAAATTGTTCCATCGTGTGGAGTGCAGTACATAGAGATGGGCCTGGGTCCGCTAAATACAATAGCGTGTCATCAGCATACATGCTGATTTTTTCGATTAGAGAGCCCAATCTTAGGCATCTAATCTCCGGGTTCATTCAAATGGATATCGCCAGGGGTTCTGCCGCAAGGGCATACAGTAATGGGGACAAGGGGCAGCCCTGACTCGTGCCTCTGCTGAGGTAAAACGTCTGAGATGACCATCCATTAGCCACCACCCTGGCCCTGGGTGCCTGGTATAGCAATTGAACCCATTTGATAAAATTCGGACCAAAGCCATAACCCTCCAAACATCTCCAGAGATACCTCCACTCCACCGAGTCGAAGGCTTTTGCTGTGTCCAAAGTTACCACAACGCGTGTGCCAACCTCCTCGTGTATAGCCTGTAAGTTCATATAAAGTTTTCTGAGATTGAACGAGGTGTTGCGACCAGGCATAAAACCTGTCTGATCTGTGTGTATTAGTGATAAAATAACCTGATTAAGCCTAATAGATAGCACTTTGGCGAGTATTTTAATGTCAACCTGTAAAAGGGATATTGGGCAATAGGACTCCGGATATCCCGGATCTTTTCCTGGTTTGGGAATAAGGACTATTATTGCCTCTGTCATAGATGGGGGTAGAGTCCCAGTCTCAAAGAGATGATTGTATAAGGTTAACAATTTAGGGCTTAATATTTTGCTAAATTGCGAATAAAACTCAATTGGGAGTCCGTCTGATCCTGGGGATTTAGACCTGGCAAAACTGGCAATGGCAATTGTAATTTCATCTGTAGTAAGGGGTGCCTCCAATAGGTCTATCTGTTCCTCTGTTAACTGTGGGAAAACCACCTTCTCAAGAAAGATGGACATTGATTGTGTTTCAGTAGGAGCTGTCGTTTTATACAAGTCAGTAAAGAAATCCCTGAAGATAGATATAACACTAGGTGGGTCTGTTATTTGGCCCCCTCCAGTGCCATGTAACGTGATCACCACAGGGGGCCTATCTTCACTGTGCACTAAGTAGGCCAACAACTTGCCCGCGTTTTCCCCATACTCAAACATTTTTTGTCTGGAGAAAAAAAGTTTTTGTCTGGCTTTCTGGTATTGTAACTGGGTAACTACTCTGGTTTGTAATTTTAGCAGATCCACATTTGCAGGGGTTGGAGTGGTAGCAAAGTCTTTTTCAGCAGAGGATAAGTCCTCCAGCGCCTTACCGAGGGCACTGGAGGAAGTTGTCTTGATTTTGTTAATAGTACTAATTAACGTGGAGCGAGCAAAAAGTTTAAAGGAGTCCCATACTGCAGAGGGTGATGCTGACTTGTCGTTCTCTATAAAGTACAGTTTCCACTTATCCGTGAGCTCATCATCCTCCGGTAGAAGAGAGAGCCAAAATGGGTTTAAACGCCAAGATCGTGTTGGTTTTTCTTTGGGGATACTTAACGTAATCCAATAAGGTCTATGATCCGAGAGTGTTCTGGGGCAAAATACCACCTCAACAGTCTTGGTATTAATCTGTGGGAAATTAATATGAAGTCTATGCGAGACATAGTATTGTGAGAGGATGAGAAACACGAGTACGATTTAGTCTGTGGGAACTTGTGACGCCATGTATCTGTTAAGTGGAAGGTAAAAATAAGTTTAGAAAACCTGGTTTCATTGGGAGTATTAGGGGTGAGCGGAGTGGGCTGTAGTCTATCCAAGGTCGGGTTTAGCGTGGTATTAAAATCTCCTAGCCAAACTGCAGATATATCAGAGTGGCGGGCCATGAATGAAAATCCTTCTTTAATTATGGAAATGTTAAATGGGGGTGGTACATAGAAAGCCAATATAAGTATGGGTTCTCTATATAATTTAGCTAGAATAAATATATAACGCCCCTGTGGATCAGTGGACAATTCGCACAACTCAAAATGAACCGATTTGGCTATCAAATTTGAGACTCCCCTGGAATGGGATGTATGGGTAGAGTGGTATACCCACCCCACCCATGGTCAGCAGAGTGCCATCTGGATGCTCCCCTCAACGTGCATCTCTACCAAGACTGTCACATCAGCACGCTGTTTCTTAAGGAATGTGAAAACTGCCGCGCGCTTAAATTTCTCGCGCATGCCCCTCACATTCCATGTAAGAAATTTTAGGGATGCCAGAAATTAAACTTTTTAGAATCTAAGAAAACAGTTATGTTAAGCAATTTGCTCTTTATGTACGAAACATATAGGTTGCTAGTATGGAAGTCTTGTTGCATCAAACCTATAGCACATATTACACATGAACACTCACATGAACACAGCATTCGAAGCGTTACCTGTTGTCTGCAGTCAGTATGCACAATCAAATTAAACCAAATTATAAACAAATGAACCCCCCCCTCCCTGCCCTACACTGTCCCAAACTGGTGCGGGCATATTCCCTCAACTTGTATCCAACTGGGAAAAAATTCCAACTTCAAGGTTACATAGGAAATACAACACAACTGGCTAAGGCTCCAGGTTTGGAGAGAGTTATGCCCCGTACACACGGTCGGATTTTCCGACGGAAAATGTGTGATAGGACCTTGTTGTCGGAAATTCCGACCGTGTGTAGGCTCCATCACACATTTTCCATCGGATTTTCTGACACACAAAGTTTGAGAGCAGGATATAAAGTTTTCCGACAACAAAATCCGTTGTCGGAAATTCTGATCGTGTGTACACAAATCCGACGGACAAAGTGCCACGCATGCTCAGAATAAATAAAGAGATGAAAGCTATTGGCCACTGCCCCGTTTATAGTCCCGACGTACATGTTTTACATCACCGCATTCAGAATGATCGGATTTTCCGACAACTTTGTGTGACCGTGTGTATGCAAGACAAGTTTGAGCCAACATCCGTCGGAAAAAATCCTAGGATTTTGTTGTCGGAATGTCCGAACAAAGTCCGACCATGTGTACGGGGCATAAGAGATGTCATCCATATTATTAGTACTAGATATATTACGGTTTCTCCATCTCCTTGTTTCCAATTAAATGTATCTAGTGTGTTCCAGAAAAAATTTCAGTGATCATGGTGCTGCTTCCCAGTGGTGTGTGGGGAAAAGTCTCGCTGCACAATGCACGTTGTTGGTAGGACTTCTGCTCTTCTGGACCCCCCGGAAAGTAAGTGGACTCCCATACTATAAGGTCCAGGATTTGTATTTTATATATGCACTGGTTTGTAAATGATTCCATATCGTGTTCAAAACTTTCTTTTTTTTTTTTTTGCGGGTAGTAAGGAACAGTTTACATTTCCAATTAGGCGGCCACAAATACGACAGTGAGGAACAATGCAGTCATATAACTCCGGTCAATCAACTCTGTCAGGAATGGCGCGACGTTCCAACCAGGAGATCACTTCTTCAGGATCTTCGAAAAAGAGTGCACGTCTGTCATGTTCTATACGGAGGCATGCTGGAAAGAGCATGGAGTATTTGTATTGTAAATTCCTCAGCCTGCGCTTGGCCTCTGTAAAGCTCTGCCGACGGCGCTGCACCTCCGCTGAAAAATCTGGAAAAATGACAACTTTGACATTCCCGACTGGGATGTTGCCTTTTTCTCTTGCCATCCTCAGGGCTGTATCCCGATCTTTGTAATTGAGGAGTTTAGCTATGAAAGTGCGAGGAGGGGCTCCCTGCGGCGGGGGTCTGGCTGGCATACGATGTGCTCGCTCCACCACAAACATAGGGGAAAAGGCCTCTCTCCCATAGGTGCTGATGAGTAGTTGTTCCAAGAACGTAGTTGTGTCCTTGCCCTCAGTCCCCTCTGGCAGACCGATCAGGCGTATATTACATCTTCTCAGCCTATTCTCCATGTCATCTTGTTTGGTAAGGAGTTGTTGTATTTGCCTTTGTACGCGGTCTGAGGATGTTTGTAGAGGTGGAATGGCGTCTTCAACTGTGCTCAGCCTGGTCTCAGCTTCCTTCACTCTGTCTCTGAGCTTTTGAAAGTCTTGCCTAATAAGGGAAATATCCATCTTGACTTCCTCAATTTGTGCTGTGAGGGAAGTTCTACAGAAGGTGATTGCTTCAAGTAATTTGTCAGTGTCACTCGTTGTTCGTTCGCCCCCCTCTGCTTTCTTGGAGGCCCCATCTTCCCCCATATCTTCTTTGTCGTGTCGGCGGTATTGGTCAAGTCTCGCCACCGCTGCCTTCTGTGCTTTGGTTGGTGACATACTTGGGGAGTCCTGTCTATTATTAAATGGGTCCCCAATATTGTTACGGCAGATTTAGTAGCCTGTGAGAAGGGAAACAGTGCTGGCTAGAGTCACAGAGCCCCTAAGATATCCGGAAATAAAGTCTGCCCCTATGTGGCAAGTGTGTACTGGGTTGCGGTACCGTTTGGGGTACTAGCGATCTAAATGCACAGTGTAAATTCTGAGGGTTCTCCAAAGGTCTTGCCTAAGTGCGGCCGCTGCTGCTTCTGGGGTATTGGGGGCCAGAGGAGGTCTGTATATGAGGGGATAGGTGCGTTTTAGATCCCCTAGGAGGTTTTTCCTTATTTAGAAAGCGGCAGGCACAGCTATCTCAATGAGGGCTGGGTGTATAGGTGGACCAAGATGGCCGCGGACCTCCGGGAGTAGGCCGGAGCCGCGGACTTGCCTTAGACCGGCCGCCGTGTAGAAGATCGCCGCTCCGTTCGGGCCGCCGCTCATCCTGTTGCTGAAATGAAGAGTTCAGCGTGTAGAGGAAGTTCTGGGGAGATGATCCAGCGGATGGTGCTGTATGGGATGTCAAGGATTAATAACAGCAGGAGTAATGGACGGAGCTCAGGGGATACACGTCCTACTCCATGCTGTGTCAGGCCACGCCCCCATCTGCAGAACTTTTTAAGAACAGTCTGTATCTCTATATGTGTGCTTGCAGCTTTACCGCTACCTTTTTACCACTACTTCCCATCTGCATGGTACTTCCAAGTTGAGCTAAAGAAAAGTCACTCTGAATAACTCCTCCCACTTGACTGATTGGAATCCTGGGGCATTGCTGAACCCAAAGTCACAGGCCATCACCGCCTGTCTCAATGACTTGCGTACCAACATCCCTCAGCCTCTGGCAGTACCCTTCCCTTGGGCTTTCACTCACGTGATCAATAGTCCATGTGCCACTCATAAACAATTCATTGCCCAGTTTCCTTCCGCTTTGTTGCAACTTCTTCCTCAATGATTCTTTGTTCCCTTTTCTCCTTACTGGCCCGCTCCCTTCCCCGCAGGGGCTGGCAACGACACCAGCGACTACATGCTGTACGGTGTCGTCTCTTCCTCTATGGAGACCGGTTCCCCAACCTCCTCGCAAGGGGGGCACTGTTGGCTCCCCGGAGGGGGAACCTCTCCCCTCCAGGAACCAGGCTGGCTTCTCCAAGCTTGAACAGGACACCAGGCTTTTATATGAGAGTCCCGGGACATTGCCCAACAAATTAATGATTGGCCGAGACTCGCATACAAACTACCTGCCACTCAAATCCCAAATGAACAAACAGGCTTGCTGTAATGGTACAAGCCTGCATAGATTTAGATTTACCTGACATTGTAAACTAGCAAAAAGGGTCACCTACGTAAAAGTAGGTGCCCTAAAACATTTTATTAGTTTAATAAAAAAAGAGTCACAAATGTGAAAGATTTACAAAGCAAATGCATTTGAATGTGCAAAGGAAAACAAAAAGCACTGTGTATGTACAGTTATTTAAAGTTTAACAGCAACCTGCTCAGAGGCACAAGCATATGAGATGTCCATGGTCAAGGAATGTGTACCTTTATACTACAGCATGTGCTATGAGATGCACATGTAAAACACTTAAAGTGGAAGTAAAGTCTTATTTTTCACTTGTACCTGCAGGTAAGACTATAATAAGGCTTACCTGTAGGTACTGTGAATATCTCCTAAACTTGCACAGTTTAGGAGAAATTCAGAGTGCATGCAGCTGATGACATCATGGCGCATGCGCTCTGAAGGTCCGGCTTATCGTGCTGGACCTTCAGAGCCGTGCCGTAAACAGCGACTCCCACTTGTTTTGTTTTTTTTTTCCCAGGGTTTACAACCGCTTTAACAGTCCCAAAAACAGCTAAAATCATTTAATCATAAATTTTCTTTTAGAAACCAAACAGCATAGTCAATGTAAGTTTGGACACTGAAATGCACATTCCATATCAAACAGCACTTGTCAGTATATTCACATGATATACATTTCAGCCATTGTGCATGTGTCTTTATTGTGTCTGATTAATGTGCACCAATTAAAGCCATTATTCAATATTCAGTCAGAAGAACTCCTGACTCTCTTATGTTTATTACCTTTGACTATTTGACTGCTGGTCTGTCTCATATGCATAGAATTGCACAGCTCAGAAATTTAGGAAATCATAGTTTATGAACTGTATGTCATTTTCTCCAGGCTTAGCAAATCTTCATACAGGTAAAAAAAAAAATTGAATATTAATTGCAAATTGTTCGCTCATCACTGTTCCTGTTCTTCTTAAAGGCCAAAGTCAAATTTCATAAATATTTTCAAAACATGTTTTCCAGAGAAGGTTATGTGTGGAAAAGCTATAATTTAAATATCCTTGGGAGTGTTCTATTTCCCTGGCACTCTCAGATTGGTATCTTCATAAAGGCTGGAAATTTTACTTTTTGGATGGGGCATTATACTTTTTGGCTGTATATCTTGTAAAACAATGAATATCACAAGTACTGTGCACCTAATATTTGAACTCTTCTGCCCATAACTAAATAAAGCTATAGAAAAGGTTAAATGATACAGTTTTAGCATACATTGTTACATTTCAATATATCATTTTTTCCTGTTCATGCCTGAATGTTTGTTAAGTTGCATTGTTCTTACTAGACTATCTTGATCAATATATCTGAGCAATTTTTAAACCCATGGGCCAGCCGATGTTATAAACACTATTTAAGCAAAGTGATTAATTGTCTCCTACAGCTAAACTCACCTGGATATTTTTGCATTACTTTATCTGTGTCAAATACCAAGCTTCAAGCAGATATTCAAATGAGAATGCATGCTGTGACAATCTGCTAGGTAAGATGCTTTATCTAGTTCAGCTTCATTATCTTTAATGTACGTGCCCTTCTTTGGAGTAAAATATGATTCTTTTTTGCTTTGCTATCATGAAAATTAGGTTCAAGCACAAAGAACATTTAAACTTCTGGCAAATCACAATGTTTTATTTGCAGCTGTGAACACATTTTCCAGAAAAAAAACCTGACTTAGTAAAAGCACCTGGGATGTCCTTTCATCATAGCATATACAGATACTGTAGTGTGAATACATACTGTACATCATTTTTATGAGTGTTGGATGAAATAGGAAATGAACATTTTGTGATGTCTCTGAATTATGAAAATAATTAAATGAACTAGAAGATAATACCGAACAAAACAATGAAAATATAACATTTGTAAAATTCCCTTTGGCGAAAGTTTGCCAGGAAAACATTAGAATGTGTATTATGAGTTTTCTTAGAAAATAAACTACCTGTATGTCTGTTGCATTTATATATGTTCATGATAGGAAAAAGGAAAAATTATGTGGTGACGATAGCACTTCAATCTGGTATAGGGGTTCATATGAATGTAAAAAAGTTACACTGTTTAAAAAAAATGTTCTGCTTCCACATTCACCAATTATAATTTCCTCTTATTAAAATAAACTCACCTAGGGTTAACTTAAAGCCAGGAGTCTTTTCGAAATCTAGTGGGCCTGTGTGTGAGATCAAAAGTTGGGTTCCCTGTGAGCACACAACAAGGGAGAGCAGTACCACACTCCAGCTGTGTACATGTTTTTAACACACACCACCATACAAAATAATACTTTCCTGATGCCAACATGGCTGTATACATGTGATATGGCTCTGCTCCTATCTCCACCCACAGGACCTGTTTAAATTTATTAAAGGAAAGAGCGCAACCTCCCTCCATTCTCCTTTTTGTCCAAGAACAACACCTTCCTGAGACACTACAGGGTGGATCCAGGGGTTTTCACGACAGTGAAGTTTGGGAAGAAGGTCATTCAGACCTCCATGTCTATTATTAATTAAAGTTGAACTAGCAGCATGAGCCCTTCCTGTTTAGCTCATTATTTATCACATGTATGCTGCCATGTTGGCATCAGGAAAACAAAAATGTGTATCAAATACTTACTGTAATTTTTCCTTTTCTGACACTATGGCATGATCCATACAGACACACCCTTTTTGATCTTGTTATCTTTATGGAGAATGGACAGAGGTTGCACTATCTTTCCATTTATTGATTTAAACAGATTCCAGTGGGTAGAAATAGGGGTGGAGCTATATCACATGTAGGACGAGCTATAAAAAACAAAAAAGGAATACTACATTAATGGTTAGTGAACCGTAAAGGTAAACAAACCCACAGATTCGCCCTTAAGGCGGTATATCTCCCAGAAAGCATACAGCCTGAGACAAAAAATGGGAAGGGTTAAGAGGTAACCCTAGGAAACAATCAAGGGAGATCAACCACGGTATATTTAATTAATTAATTAATAGAAGTTTTATTGGTGAAGTACAAAATCATTTTCAGTATTCTAATCCAGGCGGAACAACACTATCCTGGTTAGATAATGTTCATGTAATTTGCAAAAAATTCATGAATAATTTAATAAAAAACACACTGTAATAGGACAATATTGTCACAATATAAAAAGCACTAATTTATGAACCCCACTATGTCAAGACGAAAAACCAAGGACCAAGAGGAATAAATGGACCTTAAAGAGAGAGGGAGTTCCCCCGGGGAAAAACACCCTAAGTGATTGGAACAAAAGGTGTCTCCAGCTGTCAGTTTGCTGCAAAGTTCTGCTTGTATATTTCCAATAGTTGACCGGTATTTATTATGGAATTATA
The DNA here is from genome assembly GCA_037952835.1 of Lithobates septentrionalis. Taxonomy (NCBI): domain Eukaryota; kingdom Metazoa; phylum Chordata; class Amphibia; order Anura; family Ranidae; genus Lithobates; species Lithobates septentrionalis. Next base: position 2,178,632 of record JBBDGP010001607.1, on the reverse strand, counting down.
TCTTGATTGAAGATGATTGACATCCAGTTAGCTGGTAAAAGGGTGGTCATTAGGATGCGTATCCAGTATTTTAATCATAATAGAAAAGATGTTGATTTGAGTAGTCTATACAATGTATATAGGTACAAGAATCGGTCAGGTTGAAAGCTGGATCAAGGGGAACAGTATAAACACCAAACAGTAAAAATAAATAATTCCGGTTTATATTGAGTCAATACCAGTAATCAAATCTTTGTGGCTGTAAAGGCAAACAAAATGAGGAGATATGATCAGCAAGGATTTTAGTCAGGATTTTCAAGTCATTGTTAATAAGCGAGATCGGTCTGAAATTGTTAACTGAGCTAGTAGCTTGCCTGATTTAGGGATAAGGAAAAAAAAAGTAGTATTAAGAGAACGCTCCAAAGGGGTTCCCTGTTGGATAGCATTGAGGAAACAGGCTAAGTAGGGCGAAAGGGTTGTGGCAAATGTTTTGTAGTAGGGAACAGAAAATCCATCACGTCCCGGGGTTGAGTGGCTCTTCAAGTGTTTATTGACTAACGCTACCTCTTCAGGCAAGATTGGGGCTTCCAGTTTTTAGCGATGACGATCTTCTAGTTTAGGAAACTTAATCGTGTCAAGAAAGGGCTCAAGTTTAGACTGATGGGGGTAAGGCCCTGCGCAGTAGAATTCCTGAAATGCTCCTATTATGCGCTGTGGGTTCTGAGATAATGTTCCCCCCTCTATCCTAATTTTAGGTATTGCGAAGGACCAAGATTTTGGAGACAATCTCCAAAATCTAAAAGAAGTTAGCCCCGCTCCATCATAAGCTCTTCTCCACCTTGGAGGTAAAAGCCAGGTTAAGAGCTGTGTGAGCAGAATCTAGTTTGTCTATGGGTACCGGATGCGGGTTGGGTTTATGCTTTTTAAATAAGGCAATGAACTCCTTTTCCAATCTGTCACTATCCGAACATTTAGCTTTATGGAGCTGGGAAGCTATTTGAATGAGTTTGCCCCTTATCATAGCCTTGTGTGCTGCCCAAATAGTATCTGGGGAAGTACCTGGAGTGTCATGTATAAGGAAATATTCCTTGATAGCATCCTAGATCTCCCTAGCCCTGATGGGGTCACTGAGAATCGACTCATTAAGTCTCCAGTGTTTGCCACCTGTAATGATCCGGGGTGATTAAGCTCTAGTAGTGCATCCAAGTTGAAGAAATCATGTCAGTCCTGCTTCAGGACAACCGGCATTCAGCCTTCCTGACTAAAACACAGCACTCCTGCTCAGGCCTTACACATTAGGCCTTGGTCTGTCTTCCCCAGACCTGACGTTCAGCACCTTTGTGCTTGCAGCTTCGTGCTGCACTGGCTCCCTCCTGACTCCTAGGCCAGAACTCCTGTCTGCCAGGTGGAGCTGTCTCCAAGGATGAGCACTGACCTCTATTCCTGGGATGAATATGAAGCCAGCGTACAGGTGTGCAATTAGCAAGCCTACCAAAAACAGGCATACACTGCTCAAATGCACATGGCCCAGGGGACATTGAAAGCTTATAAATGATCTATCCTGGCAAATGAGTTATGGGGGCTTGAGTAATGAGTGTAGTCACGCATCATTGGGCTGGTTTCTCTTCAAACATCCACAAATCCCCTTTGGAAGATGACTTTGGCAATACGGAGGCTTTGTTTAGAAGGGCAGGTGAGACTATCCCCAGATGGATGTAATTTTTCAAGGAAATGGTCAAATGCCACATTAGAATCCCCACCGAGAATCACTGTACCCTCTAATAGGGGGTACAATGTCTTTAGCAGTGGCCATAAAAAATATTGGAAATTTGGCGTGGATGAACAAAGGGCTATATTTCTTAGGAAAGTGAGTCTCCTATAGGAGAACTACATCAATTTTATGCTTGTGAAAATATTGCAAGGTCTTCCTTTGTTTAGTTGGAGAGTTTAGTCCCTGGGTGTTGTGAGAAACCACCCGGAGGGGGAACTGTGGATGGGGTATACTAGCCATGGACAAAGGGATGGAAACAGCCAGCATCTTGAAAGCACTTACCCAGTGCCACTCAAGGAGATTACCATGGGATCCACCAGCAGGAAGGGATTCCTGTCAGAACACATGAAACAAACTGAGACAGAAGTACAGTTAAATCACACTTATTTAATAATAATAAAAAAGGTAAACAGAGTAAACGTAGTCAAAGCATAGCCAGAGTTCAGGAACCGAAACGGATAGTCAGACAAGCCAAAACATCAGGGAGCCAGAGATGAGCGTACTAGAACAACAAGCAGGATCTGGAGCCAGAAGGAATGTCAGCCAAGCAAGTCTTTAACAGGAACACAGGAGAGCATCTCTAGAGATGTGAACAATGCGAAAGACTGGACAGCTTAAGTAGGCAGGACTGACTAGCAGGATATCATCAACAGATGAGTCACTGTGGAGAGATAGGACCTGTCAATTAGCCAACAGCTGAGCGGCCAGCTTTGAGAAGGAAGGGTTGAGCCCAACCTTGACAGTACCCCCTCCTTAATGACCCCCCTCTGAGGACCACCAGGCTTGAGGGGGAATGTCTATTTAAATCACAGAGGAAGACAGGGGCATGTATATCTGAGGATGAGGCCCAAGAGCGTTCCTCTGGACCATACCCTTTCCAATGCATCAGGTACTGTATGCGCCCACGGAACCTATGGGAGTCAACAATGGACTGTACTTCATACTCCTCATGGTTCTCAACCTGTACAGGGTGAGGACGAGCACTGAGGTAGTAAAGTGGTTGCAGACCAAAGGTTTTAATAAGGAGACATGAAATACATTTGAATTACGCATATTAGAAGGAAGGTCTAATGTGTAAGCCACTGGGTTAATCCTGTGACTTGGTTAAATTGATGATAGGCAACTCCTATCCTCATATTGATTAGTGGTTCCAAATTAATAATAACTACTGCAGTAGGGAACAGACACAAAAGATACGCTCAGCATCTTTCCAAATAACTGTTCTGCTTTATTATGATGCAATTGAAGGTTTTTATACACATGATTACGTAGGTATCACACTAATATTACAATTGTACGTTTATGGTAACAAGGGGCGTTACATAGGTAGGCTAATTCTAATCAGGACTCGAAAGAATGTAAACATGTACTGAAAACATTATTAGTGCTGTGTGCACAGTGAGGGCAGTGTGCAATACATACAAAATAGAATACAATTATATACAGAACTTACAAATTTCCATTACAGTCTCCCCTCTTTTGGTCAATATTTTGATCACTAACCATACCTGCTATCACCTTTAACCTGGAACCTCCACACGCTTAGATGGAGGTAGTCCTGGCCAAAGAGGCAAAAAACTCCATTGTGGAGAAAATAATAGCTGAGCAACTTTTTCATTACAAAATGACTTTTCATTGTGAAAAACAAATGATTGATAAGACATATTTACAGAGTACTGGCTGTACACTCCTGTGGCCAAAATGGCCTTCTAGCTGAATTGTGGGCATGCTGACTTATCAGCATATGTAAACACAGACAATTCTACATAAAAAAGTACCCTAGACTGTGATCACAAGAGGGAAACAAATCAAACACAGAGGTTTCTTTAATTTAGTCATTTTTGCAGTGTCAGGTGTGGATCCAGGTGACTTTTCCTTCAAGTTTTGCAAAAACTGTACATGAAATAGATGCTGTATTGAGTCTCCAAACATTTCCTTACATATAAATGTCTCTTAACAATCCACAAGTCACCTGGCTTTAGTTTTAGATCCTTCCAAACTTTTAGGATCTGGAATTGGGGAGAAAACACATAAATGAGTTTGTCAAAAACCTTAAAAGATCAGCAACATTCTCTGTGAGATCCGAATGGAGGATTTCAGCTCCTGAGACAAAATATAAGCAAGTGAGTAACACACTCCCAAACCAAATCCCATGGGCAGAGAGTCCAACATCCCCCTTAGGGGCTTGATAAAATATAAGAAAACATTCAGGCAAAAGTTTTCTAGTTTCTTACTCTACTTTGTCCGCTACATTGTAGACAGTAGGGAGTGTAAAAATAAAACCTCAAAACTTCTAGTAAGGACTCTCCTATAAAAATGATTTCCTCTGTTACTCTCTGTACTTTCTGCACTCTATATTTACAAACTACTTCTGATAACACTTTTTACTGTGGCCTTTGCAGTTTGTATATGTGCCTTTTTAAGGGACCAATAGTAATGGGACAATTGGCTGCTCAGCTGTTCCATGGCCAAGTGTATGTTATTCCCTCATCATCTCATTTACAAGGAGCAGATAAAAGGTCCAGAGTTCATTTCAAGTGTGCTATTTGCATTTGGAATCTGTAGAGCTGTCAACTCTCAATATGAGATCCAAAGAGCTGTCACTATCAGTGAAGCAAGCCATCATTAGGCTGAAAAAACAAAACAAACCCATCAGAGAGATAGCAAAAACATTAGGTGTGGCCAAATCAACTGTTTGGAACATTCTTAAAAAGAAAGAACGCACCGGTGAGCTCATCTCAGACTTTCAGCTTTAATTTGAGGGTATTTACATCCAAATCAGGTGAATGGCGTAGGAATTAAAATAGTTTGTACCTCCCACTTTTTAAGGGACCAAAAATAATGGGACAGATTAACAATCATCCATCAAACTTTCACTGTTTAATACTTGGTTGCAAATCCTTTGCAGTCAATTACAGCCTGAAGTCTGGAACACATAGACAGGTTTCATCCCTGTTGATGCCCTGCCAGGCCTCTACTGCAACTGTCTTTAGTTCCTGCTTGTTCTTGGGGCATTTTCCCTTCAGTTTTGTCTTCAGCAAGTGAAATGCATACTCAGTTGGATTCAGGTCAGGTGATTGACTTGGTCATTGCATAACATTCCACTTCTTTCCCTTAAAAAACTCTTTGGTTGCTTTTGCAGTATGCTTCGGGTCATTGTCCATCTGCACTGTGAATCGCCGTCCAAAGAATTCTAAAGCATTTTTGCTGAATATGAGCAGATAATATTGTCCGAAACACTTCAGAATTCATCCTGCTGCTTTTGTCAGCAGTCACATCATCAAATACAAGAGAACCAGTTCCACTGGCAGCCACACATGCCCACGCCATGACACTACCACCACCATGCTTCACTGATGAGGTGGTATGCTTTGGATCATGAGCAGTTCCTTTCCTTCTCCATACTCTTCTCTTCCCATCACTCTGGAACAAGCTGATCTTGGTCTCATCTGTCCATAGGATGTTGTTCGAGAACTGTGAAGGCTTTTTTAGATATTGTTTGGCAAACTCTAATCTGGCCTTCCTGTTTTTGAGGCTCACCAATGGTTTACATCTTGTGGTGAACCCTCTGTACTCACTCTGGTGAAGTCTTCTTTTGATTGTTGACTTTGACACACATACACCTAACTCATGGAGAGTGTTCTTGATCTGGCCAACTGTTGTGAAGAGTGTTTTCTTCACCAGGGAAAGAATTCTTCGGTCATCCACCACAGTTGTTTTCTGTGGTCTTCCGGGTCTTTTGGTGTTGCTGAGCTCACCGGTGCGTTCTTTCTTTTTAAGGATGTTCCAAACAGTTGATTTGGCCACACCTAATGTTTTTGCTATCTCTCTGATGGGTTTGTTTTGTTTTTTCAGCCTAATGATGGCTTGCTTCACTGATACTGACAGCTCTTTGGATCTCATATTGAGAGTTGACAGCTCTACAGATTCCAAATGCAAATAGCACACTTGAAATTAACTCTGGACCTTTTATCTGCTCCTTGTAAATGGGATAATTAGGGAATAACATACACTTGGCCATGGAACAGCTGAGCAGCCAATTGTCCCATTACTATTGGTCCCTTAAAAAGTGGGAGGCACATATACAAACTGTTCTAATTCCTACACTGTTCACCTGATTTGGATGTAAATACCCTCAAATTAAAGCTGAAAGTCTGCAGTTAAAGCACATCTTTTTTGTTTCATTTCAAATCCATTGTGGTGGTGTATAGAGCCAAAAAGATTATAATTGTGTTGATGTCCCACTATTTATGGACCTGACTGTATTAATCCCAGCTATACTGGGCCAGAACTAGGGTGGAATCTGTGAGTTACACAGATCCATCAAGTGCCCGGGGCTGTAAATGCAGCATCCTTAGTCCTTAGTAGGGATGAGCTTCGAGTTCGAGTCAAACTTATGTTCGACTCGAACATTGGCTGTTCGCAAGTTCGCCGAACAGTGAACAATTTGGGGTGCAAATTCGAATGCCGCAGAACACCCTTTAAAAGTCTATGGGAGAAATCAAAAGTGCTAATTGTAAAGGCTTATATACAAGTTATTGTCATAAAAAGTGTTTGGGGACCCGGGTCCTGCCCCAGGGGACATGGATCAATGCAAAAAAAAGTTTTAAAAACTGACGTTTTTTCAGGAGCAGTGATTTTAATAATGCTTAAAGTCAAACAATAAAAGTGTAATATCCCTTTAAATTTCATACCTGGAGGGTGTCTATAGTATGTCTGTAAAGGGGCGCATGTTTCCCGTGTTTAGAACAGTCTGACAGCAAAATGACATTTCGAAGGAAAAATTACATTTGAAACTACCCGCGGCTATTGCATTGCCGACAATACACATAGAAGTTCATTGATAAAAACGGCATGGGAATTCAACACAGGGAAACCCCAAACCAAATTTTTTTTAAAAAATGACGTGGGAGTCCCCCTAAATTCCATACCAGGCCTTTCAGGTCTGGTATGGATATTAAGGGGAACCCCGGCCAAAATTTTAAAAAAAATAACGTGGGGTTCCCCCTAAATTCCATACCAGACCCTTCAGGTCTGGTATGGATTTTAAGGGGAACCCCGCGCCAAAAAAAAAAAAAACGGCGTGGGGTCCCCCCAAAAATCCATACCAGACCCTTATCTGAGCACGCAACCTGTCAGGCCGCAGGAAAAGAGGGGGGACGAGAGTGCGGCCCCCCCTCCTGAACCATACCAGGCCACATGCCCTCAACATTGGGAGGGTGCTTTGGGGTAGCCCCCCAAAACACCTTGTCCCCATGTTGATGAGGACAAGGGCCTCATCCCCACAACCCTGGCCGGTGGTTGTGGGGGTCTGCGGGTGGGGGGCTCATCGGAATCTGGAAGCCCCTTTAACAAGGGTACCCCCAGATCCCCGCCCCCCACTGTGTGAAATGGTAAGGGGGTACTTACCCCTACCATTTCACTAAAAAACTGTCAAAAATGTTAAAAATGACAAGAGACAGTTTTTGACAATTCCTTTATTTAAATGCTTCTTCTTTCTTCTATCTTCCTTCATCTTCTTCTGGTTCTTCTGGCTCTTCTGGTTCTTCCTCCGGCGTTCTCGTCCAGCATCTCCTCCGTGGCGTCATCTATCTTCTTCTCCTCGGGCCGCTCCGCACCCATGGCATGGAGGGAGGCTCCCGCTCTTCTCTTCATCTTCTTCTTCATCCTCTTCTCTTCTTCCTTCTTCTCTTCTTCATTTTCTTCTCCGGGCCGCTCCGCATCCATGCTGGCATGGAGGGAGGCTCCCGCTGTGTGACGGCGTCTATTCGTCTGACGGTTCTTAAATAATGGGGGCGGGGGCGTCACACAGCGGGAGCCTCCCTCCATGCCAGCATGGATGCGGAGCGGCCCGGAGAAGAAAATGAAGAAGAGAAGAGGATGAAGAAGATGAAGAGAAGAGCGGGAGCCTCCCCCCATGCCATGGGTGCGGAGCGGCCCGAGGAGAAGAAGATAGAAGACGCCACGGAGGAGATGCTGGACGAGAACGCCGGAGGAAGAACCAGAAGAACCAGAAGAAGATGAAGGAAGATAGAAGAAAGAAGAAGGGGGCTTCCAGATTCCGATAAGCCCCCCGCCCGCAGACCCCCACAACCACCAGCCAGGGTTGTGGGGATGAGGCCCTTGTCCTCATCAACATGGGGACAAGGTGTTTCGGGGTAGCTACCCCAAAGCACCCTCCCAATGTTGAGGGCATGTGGCCTGGTACGGTTCAGGAGGGGGGGGCCGCACTCTTGTCCCCCCCTCTTTTCCTGCGGCCTGCCAGGTTGCGTGCTCGGATAAGGGTCTGGTATGGAATTTAGGGGGAACCCCACGTCATTTTTTTTTTTTAATTTTGGCCGGGGCTCCCCTTAATATCCATACCAGACCTGAAGGGCCTGGTATGGAATTTAGGAGGACTCCCACAGGGGGGTGTTCGGCTCATCCCTAGTCCTTAGGTCTGCTTCCATGTGTGAAAATTAATATGGCTACCTCAGCAAGCACCTGGAAGGCTGAAAACAGCCAATCAAATTAACTTGGCATGCTTGATTGGTTTACCTGCTGAAGTAAAAACAAACTTCTGGCCCTTCAAATGGAACTAAAAGCTCTCTATATCTCGACTATCTATATAAATATACACTCTTTTTATAGCTCACAGGCTTTGCTAAAGCATGGAGCTCTGCTTCTTGAGCTGGGGAAAAAGGATCCAATGACTTTGAATACAGAGTATCCTTCTGGGTGATAAACTGCATACTCAAATGTACAAAAAATGAAATATCTGGGTCTTCAGGGAGTGTGTCCTGCACTAGGCTCACAGCATCTTATTCCTACGTCATCAATTTAACACATGTGTCTTCCTTTGTCTCCAGCCTCCTCCAATAGAGGCAATAAGGTGGCTGGATTCAATGTACGCATTTTTCATTGTTAGGTTTTGTATATAAACAAACCTTTCATTAGACAAACATTTAGTTAGCTGTATATTTGCTGCGCAGAATGTCGGACCATTAAAGATTAAATGTTTGACCAAAACAATAGCACCTTTGTATAAAGCTACAGCTCTGATATATCGGGATGAACCCTTCATTACTGGGTCCAGCTTGCATAAATATATTATAATGGCTTGTTTATTATCATGCTATTTGTGTAAGAACTCCAGTTTCAGGTTTCAAAAGACAACTTTTTTCTGGCAATATTATAATACATGATAACAATACCCTGCGGTCATGGAGAGATGCCCATAAATCCAAAATATTCTTTTGCTTATACCACTGTACTTACAAGTAAAAGGGGCACATCATTTCACAATGCAAACATTCTGCTTTGGATTTTAAAAATAAATAAAAACAAAAGGACCCAGAATCTGTATGATGGACCAGAAAGCATCAAAAACTAAAAAACAACTGGCTGCAAGTGGCATTTATCCTAACAGGGGGTGTTGACTTGATGTGATGGGTCTGTTATATTTAAATTTTATTTATTATAACTCTCACATCATGGACCGCACATCAAGTTATTATCAAGAAGCTTCAAATTTCATTTTTGTAGAAAAACTTCTTATGTATCCCATCCATCTTGGCTTTGTTAAATATTATGGCAGCTGTATTCCAAAAAACAACCTCATCTTAATCTTTTTTTTCTCTCAATAAGGGCTTATTGTATGTAATGCAAAATTACAAAATTGTTATCTTAATCTAAACTAATCCCATTTTTACAAATTTCCCCAATAACCTGGATTTCATTTCCAACCAAAGGTTGTCTAAACCAGTTTATATCTATATTATTAATAAAATTGTTAAACTTATATTAGAAATTAGTACTCATTATTACTTAATTTTACTTAATTTCCCTTTTTTAAATGCACAATTTCCACTTTTAAAGGATATTCAATTTGTGTAATACATGGTTAAATGTAACCTTCATTTTACCATGTCTGGAAAACAGATTCAAAAAATAATTGTGATCACATTGTTTACCATTAGATTCGTTAACCCGGCACATTTTGTTATAAATGTTTTGTCTAAAAAAATGGAATTGGCATGGTGTCCTTCCAGCTTATCACTGACCTCCTATCCCAGCCACATTCTTTCATGAGCGCACAAAGGAGGGGGTCACATCTGTGTACATGACACACACAAGCAATAGAACTAAAGCTCCCAGCATTCACACACATACATCAATATCTCTCTAAAATCGCTTACATTTTTCCCATTTGTACACAACACATGCATATCATTCTCTCACTTTCTTTTAACTTTTTAATATTTCCCTGCCTAAATTCTGCTTTCCTTATTTTGTTCAGATATCTTTTATCTCTAGCTTTTATGATTCTATGATCAGACAGGCAGCCACAGTGCTCATCCCATCTTCCCTCTCTGACCACATATAAAGTATTCTGTTTTAATTCTCATTTCTCTGTTTCTGACTTTACTAGTTGTAGTGCCTGACCCCAAATTCATCCCACAACTTAACATGAAAATGTCCCTTTCTGTCTAGTGTTATTGTCACCCCTTGATCCAGCCTGCTCACTAGGGATGAGCCGAACACCCCCCTGTTCGGTTCGCACCAGAACATGCGAACAGGAAAAAAGTTTGTTCGAACACGCGAACACCGTTCAAGTCTATGGGACAAGAACATGAATAATCAAAAGTGCTAATTTTAAAGGCTTATATGCAAGTTATTGTCATAAAAAGTGTTTGGGGACCTGGGTTCTGCCCCAGGGGACATGGATCAATGCAAAAAAAGTTTTAAAAACGGCCATTTTTTCGGGAGCAGTGATTTTAATAATGTCAAAGTCAAACAATAAAAGTGTAATATCCCTTTAAATTTCGTTGCTGGGGGGTGTCTATAGTATGCCTATAAAGGGGCGCATGTTTCCTGTGTTTAGAACAGTCTGACAGCAAAATGACATTTAAAAAAAAAAAGGATTTTAAATCTACTCGCGGCTATTGCATTGCCGGTCCGACAATACACATAAAAGTTCATTGATAAAAACGGCATGGGAATTCCCCACAGGGGAACCCCGAACCAAAATTAAAAAAAAAAAAATGACGTGGGGTTCCCCTTAAATTCCATACCAGGCCCTTCAGGTCTGGTATGGATTTTAAGGGGAACCCCGCGCCAAAAAAAAAAAAGAACGGCGTGGGGTCCCCCCAAAAATCCATACCAGACCCTTATCCAAGCACGCAACCTGGCAGGCCACAGGAAAAGAGGGGGGACGAGAGAGCGCCCCCCCTCCTGAACTGTACCAGGCCACATGCCCTCAACATTGGGAGGGTGCTTTGGGGTAGCCCCCCAAAACACCTTATCCCCATGTTGATGAGGACAAGGGCCTCATCCCCACAACCCTGGCCGGTGGTTGTTGGGGTCTACGGGCGGAAGGGCTTATCGGAATCTGGAAGCCCCCTTTAACAAGGGCACCCACAGATCTCGGTCCCCCCTGTGTGAAATGGTAAGGGCCTACCATTTCACTAAAAAACTGTCAAAAATGTTAAAAATGACAAGAGACAGTTTTTGACAATTCCTTTATTTAAATGCTTCTTCTTTCTTCTATCTTCCTTCATCTTCTTCTTCTTCTGGCTCTTCTGGTTCTTCCTCCGGTGTTCTTGTCCAACATCTCCTCCGCGGCGTCTTCTATCTTCTTCTCCTCGGGCATGGCATGGGGGGAGGCTCCCGCTCTTCTCTTCATCTTCTTCTCTTCTTCATTTTCTTCTTCATCTTCTTCTCTTCTTCATCTTCTTCTCCGGGCCGCTCCGCACCCATGCTGGCATGGAGGGAGGCTCCCGCTGTGTGACACGTCTCCTCTTCTGACGGTTCTTAAATAATGGCACACGGTGACTTGACGGGACTTCCCTGTGACGTTACCGCAGAGGAGATGCTGGACGAGAACACCGGAGGAAGAACCAGAAGAGCCAGAAGAAGAAGAAGATGAAGGAAGATAGAAGAAAGAAGAAGCATTTAAATAAAGGAATTGTCAAAAACTGTCTCTTGTCATTTTTAACATTTTTGACAGTTTTTTAGTGAAATGGTAGGCCCTTACCATTTCACACAGGGGGGGACCAGGATCTGGGGGTCCCCTTGTTAAAGGGGGCTTCCAGATTCCGATAAGCCCTTCCGCCCGCAGACCCCAACAACCACCAGCCAGGGTTGTGGGGATGAGGCCCTTGTCCTCATCAACATGGGGATAAGGTGTTTTGGGGGGCTACCCCAAAGCACCCTCCTAATGTTGAGGGCATGTGGCCTGGTACAGTTCAGGAGGGGGGGCGCTCTCTCGTCCCCCCTCTTTTCCTGCGGCCTGCCAGGTTGCGTGCTTGGATAAGGGTCTGGTATGGATTTTTGGGGGGACCCCACGCCGTTTTTTTTTTTAAATTTTGGCGCGGGGTTCCCCTTAAAATAAATACCAGACCTGAAGGGTCTGGTATGGAATTTAGGGAGACCCCCATGTCATTTTTTTAAAAAAATTTGGCTGGGGTTCCCCTTAATATCCATACCAGACCTGAAGGGCCTGGTATGGATTTTAGGGGGACCCCATGTCATTTTTTTTTTAAATTTTGGTTCGGGGTTCCCCTGTGGGGAATTCCCATGCCGTTTTTATCAATGAACTTCTATGTGTATTGCCGGACCAGCAATTCAATAGCCGCGAGTAGTTTTAAATGACTTTTTTCCTTTGAAATGTAATTTTGCTGTCAGACTGTTCTAAACACGGGAAACATGCGCCCCTTTACAGGCATATTATAGACACCCCCCAGCTATGAAATTTAAAGGGATATTACACTTTTATTGTTTGACTTTAAGCATTATTAAAATCACTGCTCCTGAAAAAATGGCCTTTTTAAAACTTTTTTTTTGCATTGATCCATGTCCCCTGGGGCAGGACCCAGGTCCCCAAACACTTTTTATGACAATACCATGCATATAAGCCTTTAAAATTAGCACTTTTGATTTCTCCCATAGACTTTTAAAGGGTGTTCCGCGGCATTCGAATTTGCCGCGAACTCCCCAAATTGTTCGCTGCTCGGCGAACTTGCGAACAGCCGATGTTCGAGTTGAACATGAGTTCGTCTCGAACTCGAAGCTCATCCCTACTGCTCACATAGATAGCTGTTTCTCTAGCTGTTTACTCTGCATGATTCTTAGTCCCTGTGGACCTTGGTAACCCAGTTACCCATTGTGGATCCCTGTCCACTTTAACCATTAATCTAGGGGCTCAGTATAGGTGGAAGCGCACCTTCGATTCATAGATAGCGCTCCTCTTGCGCTGGGCATTTTTTAGGGTCTCTTACCCTTAATTCCCTTACTTAATTTAATGCCCATAATGACTGGCCAGTCTTCTCTACATGTGCCTATACCCTCTTGCCTCTAAACTACTTTATCTAGCAGATGTACTACATATACCTGTGAACAGTGCTATTCTTCCCTTTCTTATCTATAACACTCCGATGGACAATAGACAGGGACAACATAACATATAACCACCAATCAATACAGTTCAATTAAGGGGAGTAAAATAGGTACCCTTTGTCCCAAAAATGCCTTACCGATCAAGGAAGTCTGATAACTCAAATGTAAGCAAAAGGCTTACCTCAGCCAGCAGATTATCAGAAATTCCCGGATCGTCTCAAGCTCCTCGTTTCGGATACTCAGGGTCACCTGGAAAACCTCTCCTGGCTGGCTCGCCATGCTGACTTGGTTAAATTGATGATAGGCAACTCCTATCCTCATATTGATTAGTGGTTCCAAATTAATAATAACTATTGCAGTAGGGAACAGACACAAAAGTTACGCTCAGCATCTTTCCAATCAACTGTTCGGCTTTATTATGACGCAATTGAAGGTTTTTATACACATGATTACGTAGGTATCACATAAATATTACAATTGTATGTTTATGGTAACAAGGGGCGTTACATAGGCAGGCTAATTTTAATCAGGACTCGAAAGAATGTAAACATGTACTGAAAACATTAATAGTGCTGTGTGCACAGTGAGGGCAGTGTGCAATACATACAAAATAGAATACAATTATATACAGAACTTACAAATTTCCATTACACCTGCAAAGAATACGGAAAGGCCCAATAAACCAAGGTGTGAATTTCAGAGAGGGAACACGAAGTCAGAGGTTGCAAGATGACAGCCAGACCCTGTCCCCAACCTGGTAGGAAGGTGCAGGCAGGCATCTGCGGTCAGCATGGAGTTTGTACCTATCATTAGCATGTCCAAAGCCTCCTGGACTTGTGCCCAAGTGGAACTAAGACCACCGAGATGCTCCTCTAATGCAGGAATACTCTGTGCAACAAATGAGTCAGGCAACATGGAAGGTTGGAAACCATAGCCATAAACTGGGACAATCAGGAAGCAGAATTAAAGGCACTATTGTGAGCAAACTCTGTCCACGGTAAGAGGTCTGACCAGTTGTAATGATGGTCAGAAATATAGCAATGTAGGAATTGCTCCAAGGACTGATTGGCTCATTCTGCGGCCCCATTAGACTGCAGGTGATATGCAGAGGAGAAAGCAAGCTGAATTCCTAACTGTGCACAAAAGGCTTGCCAGAACCGGGACACAAACTGGCTATTCCTGTCCAAGACAATCACCTTGGGTAGCCCATGTAAGCAAAAGATCTCCCGAACAAAAATGAAAGCTAGTTCCTTAGAAGTGGCCAACTTCTTAAGTGGAATACAATGGGACATTTTCTAGAAATGGTCAACCACCATAAGGATAACTGTATTGCCCTGGGAGTTGGGTAACTCCACAATGAAATCCATAGACAGGTGGGTCCAGGGCCTCTCTCCATTGGGTTTGGGTTGTAGGAGGCCCACTGGAAGGTGTTGTGGAGTTTTACTCTGAGCACACACGGAACAGGCAGCTACAAAGACGGTTACATCAGCACATAGACTAGTCCACCAGAATTGTTGGGAAATGGCCCAAAAGAGTTGATTCTTCCCAGGGTGGCCAGCAGCCTTGGGAGAATGGTAAGTGTGGAGCACGGCAGTACGGAGACTCTCTGGGACAGCGGTCACAAGGTTTCCCAGGAGGAGCATGGACCTAAGCAGCAAGAATTTTGTCACCCAAAGGTGAAGTGAGACTGGTGCAAACCATAGCCAGAATACAATCAGGAGGTCAGGAGAAATCACAGGAACCGGAACCGACTTCATCTTGGAAGTGGATGAAAATTGTTGTGACAAGGTGTCAGCCCTTACATTCTTAGTAACGGTTAAGAATGACACAATGTAATTGAAACTAGACAATAAAAGAGCCCATCACACCCTTCTGGGAGAGAGGCGTTTAGCCTCAGACAAGGATGTGAGATTCTTATGGTCAGTAAGAATGAGAACCAGCACAGTGGTACCTTCGAGGAGATGTCTCCATTCTTTCAGGGCTAAAATGATCGCTAACAGCTCTCTGTCACCAAACTCGTAATTGCACTCCGCGGGTAACAATTTCCTGGAAAAGTAGCCACCAGGAGGCATAGTGCTCTCAGAGGTAGGACGTTGAGACAGAAGGGCACCAACTCCTGTCTCAGAAGCATCAACCTCAAGGATAAAAGGTAACGTAGGATCAGGATGTGCCAACACAGGAGCAGAAACAAAGGCAGTTTTGAGACTCTCAAAGGCCTTAATGGACTCCGGAGACAAACCCTTAGGGTTACCGTCCTTTCTGGTCATATCAGTCAGGGGTTTTACCAGAGACAAGAAGTTATGAATACACTTCTTATAATAGTTGGCAAAGCCAAGAAAATGTTGCAGAGGATGTAAACCCACTGTAGGACTGCTGAAAGTTTCTCTGTGTTCATCGAAAAACCAGCAGTGGTTTTTCAGGAATTTAACTTGTTCACGATGGAATTTGCGTTTCTCCAATTTGCAATAGAGATTGTTCTCTCTTAGTTTCTGAAGCACATTACAGACATCTGTGTGGTGGCTCTCTAGGGACTTGGAAAATACAAGGATATCGTCGAGTTAAACCACCACACATAACTGCAGTAAATCTGGGAGGACATCGTTAATAAATTCCTGGAAAACTGCCGGGGCGTTACAAAGGCCAAAAGGCATTAAGAGGTGCTCATAATGGCCTGTTCTGCTATTAAACGCAGTTTTCCACTCGTCACCCTCCTTAATACTCACAAGATTGTATGTCCCCCTCTAAATCAAGCTTTGTGAAAACCGTTGCTTCCTTGAAGCGGTCAAATAACTCCGCAATCAGTGGAATCGGATAGGCATTCTCGTGAAATTATTTAGACCCCTATAATCAATACAAGGTCTCAGTTCACCACTCTTCTTCTTCACAAAGAAGAAACCAGGACCAGCAGGAGACGAGGATTTGCGGATGAAACCTCGAGAAAGTGCTTCTGCAACATACTTCTCCCATGGCCTTATCCTCCAAGACTGGCAAAGGGTAAACACAGCCACAAGGGGGTATGGCACCAGGTTGAAGGTCAATTGCGCAATCATACGACTGGTGTGGAGGCAAACTAAAGGCTTTACCTTTGTCAAAGACATTGCCAAAATCGCGAAACTCCTACGGCACGGAAGAGAGTGAAGAGGTGCACAGGACCATGGCTACCTTCTGGAAGCATGTCTTACTGTATTGTGGCAACCAGGAGAGAACCTCAGCACATAGCCAATCAAAAGAGGGGTTGTGCCTCTGTAACCAAGGATAACCAATAACCAGCGGAAACTTAGGTGAGGAAATAACTTGGAATTGGATTATCTCATGGTGAAGAGCCCCTATGGCCATGGACAAGGGAACAGTGTCATGAGTCACATGGGCAGGCTGTAGAGGTCTTCCATCAAGAGCCTCAATAGAAAGTGGAGTGCCACGCAGCTGCAGCAGAATGGAGTGCTTCGATACAAACGCAGAATCAATGAACAGGCCTGCGGCCCCAGAGTCGATTAGAGCCTGTATCTCGACGGATGACTAAGCCCAAGAAAGGGTAACCAAAACCAGGGGGCTTATCCTTCTGGATAACTGGGGACAAAATAACGCCACTTAAGGTCTGTCCATGACAGGACCTCAAGGTTCGGGCATTCCCTGGATGGGTAGGACAAGACTTGAAAAAGTGACCTGCCTGGTCACAATAAAGGCACAATATCTCCCTCCTCCTAAGGGTTCTCTCATCCGCAGAGAGACGCGTGAAGCCCAAGTGCATAGGTTCATCTTCACAGATCGACTCTGTACCAGGAAGCATGGGAGGTGAGGGAGGCAAGGGTGGACTGCAAAGTTCGGAGACAAATGTACAGGAGGCTTCGGCAAGCGCTCCTTAAAAGGGAGCCTGTTCTCTGAGTCTGGAGTCAATGAGGATGGCAAACGTGATCAACCTCTCCAGCTCAGTGGGTATATCTCAGGCTGCTATCTCATCCTTGATGGTATCTGAGAGACCATGAGAGAAGCAGCCACGAGGGCCTCATTGTTCCAAGCAACCTCTGCTGCCAGAGTCTGGAATTTAATGGCGTAATCGGCAACAGTTCTCGTACTCTGTTTGATGGACATGAGGCACTTGGCAGCAGAAGCGGAGCATGCGGGAATGTCAAATACCCTTTTAAAAGAAGTCACAAACTCAGGGTAACTCAAGACAACAGGCTTTTGCATCTCCCATAGAGGGTTTGCCCATGCCAAGGCTCTCTCAGAAAGCAAAGATATCACGAAACCTACTTTACTTCTGTCTGTGGGAAACACCTGGGGCAGCATCTTAAAGTATGTCTCAACCTGGTTGAGAAACCCTCTGCATTGGACTGGATTGCCCACAAATTGCTGGGGAAGTGGAGCGGAACCAGACATACCTCTTATAGAGGTAATACTCAAGGTGGGTGCCTGCACAGAGACTGAAGCAGCAGCAGGGATGGCTTGCAACACAAGTTGTACCGGAGCGGCCACAGTGGGAGATTCCAGGTGACTCAGGAGCATTTATAATGCCATGGCAAACTGATCCATGCGGTGATCCTGCTCATCAAATCTGGAAAAAATATTACCAACAAGTGGATTGACTGCATCTTCTGAATTCATAGCCTTCGCCTATTGTCAGAAACCATGAATCAGACTGAGACAGAAGTACAGTTAAATCACACTTGTTTAATAATAATAAAAAAGGTAAACAGAGTAAACGTAGTCAAAACATAGCCAGAGTTCAGGAACTGGAACGGATAGTCAGACAAGCCAAAATGTCAGGAAGCCAGAGATGAGCGTAGTAGAACAGCAAGCAGGATATGGAGCCAGAAGGAATGCCAGCCAAGCAAGTCTTAAACAGGAACACAGGGGAGCGTCTCTAGAGATGTGTGTGTAAATATTATAAGGTAAAAAGACAATGAACTAAGCCCGAGCCATTCCTGAAGGGCCCACGAAAAAAATAGAATGATTCGAAATTACATACAGATGACAAAACACAATCAAAAATGCACTGAGTGCCACACAATGTCATATAAAATATAGTGATTATATAGTTGATTCTAATAAACCAGTGAAAAGACAATGTGAAAAACAGGTATTAAAAAAGTGGAGAATTGACCAAAAACGTCCATAAATGTTGAAAATTATAGTCTTAATAAAAATCAAAAACCACCACCAAAAGTCTTTGAGTGGGGGCTCCACACCCCAGATGAATGCTCGTTAGCCGAAACATGTTGGGTGGACCCCTTACGATCACCGCAACTGATATATATTTTGAGCTGTATTACGATCTCCTAACATGTGAGTGTTCCTTTTTATTGTTAAATCAATGTTTTTTAAACGATATCATGCCATGTGAGCTTTATTTCTCCCATGGTATGTTGAAAAGTTTGGACGGCTGGAGCTGTGACAAGATCTTTATTTCCCCCCCCATTTGAAGTTGAGGACACCGGATGATCCATCTTGACAGCCCTGGTGGCTAAACAAGCTTTCTGAGACTTGTAAGACGTATGTCTTCTCAAGTCACCTGGTTCCGGTAAGCCTCCTCTGATGCTCCGGTGATGGTCCTGGCACCTATTTAGACGTTTCATTCATTTGGTGTTCTATCTATCCATTTGCCAGAAGCTTTCCATTGTTGTTTTCATTATTCAACCCTCAAAGACTTTTGGTGGTGGTTTTTGATTTTTATTAAGACTATAATTTTCAACATTTATGGAAGTTTTTGGTCAATTCTCCACTTTTTTAATACCTGTTTTTCACATTGTCTTTTCACTGGTTTATTAGAATCAACTATATAATCACTATATTTTATATGACATTGTGTGGCACTCAGTGCATTTTTGATTGTGTTTTGTCATCTATATGTAATT
Organism: Lithobates septentrionalis; assembly: GCA_037952835.1. NCBI lineage: Eukaryota > Metazoa > Chordata > Amphibia > Anura > Ranidae > Lithobates > Lithobates septentrionalis. Next base: position 2,159,654 of record JBBDGP010001607.1, on the reverse strand, counting down.
TCGAATCATTCTATTTTTTTCGTGGGCCTTTCAGGAATGGCTCGGGCTTAGTTCATTGTCTTTTTACCTTATAATATTTACACACATAGCGCTACACTTTATATACTTTTATTTTTATCTTACCTTTGTCTAAGAGGCGTGTCAGCTGCTTACTGTGTAACCATCCCCTAATAACATTGGTGCAGCGCTGTACTCATCTCCCATTGTCTCTAGAGATGTGACCAAGGCGAAGGCAGAGACCACCTGGACTGGATGGCTTTAAGCGGAGTTCCACCCAAAAATAGAACTTCACTGATCGGATTCATCCCCCTCCGGTGTCACATTTGGCACCTTTCAGAGGGGAGGGGGAGCAGATACCTGTATAATCCAGGTATTTTCTCCCACTTCCGGCATAGATCACCGCAGGCTCCACGGTGATCTACGCCATGTCCGGCCCCTCCTCTGTCCCCCGCTGTTTTCTGGGAGACACACAGGTCCCAGAAGATAGACAGGGACCAGTGAAGATGTGCAGCGTGACTCACACATGTGCAGTAGGGAACCAGACTGTGAAGCCGCAAGGCTTCACTTCATGATTCCCTTACTGAAGATGGCGTCGCCTCCACCCGAGAGCTATAATTAGGCAGGACTGACGAGCAGGATATCATCAACAGGTGAGTCACTGTGGAGAGATAGGAGCTGGCAATTAGCCGACAGCTGAGCAGTCAGCTTTGAGAAGGAAGGGCTGAGCCCGGCCCTGACAATTCCATTACTGTTGCAATCTGCCAGCTAGGTAGATCCAGGTCGGTCACTAAAAGAGAAAGAAAGTTAGAGAGAGAAGAAAGATAGAAAAATGCAAAAGGGAGGTGCATGGGCGGAGCCTAGCGGAGCAGACATGCATTGTTAGAGCTCCGCACCGCTGAGGAGAGAAGAGAAGGACAAAGCGGAGCCTGCAGGCTCAAAAGGTATCCATTTGAACCTTTTTGCCCCAGGGAACAAATTGTGAAAGTTTGGGCAGGAAATATGGTACTGGGAGGAAGCCGTGGCAGAAATAAAAATCACCTCACAAAGAGCTCACAGGCACTCACTGCAACTAAAGCAGCTCCAGTCACCTCACAATATACAGCATCAGGGCGCTCTCACAGACAGAAAATGTCACAGCAAGACTCTCCATTTGAGTCAGAAACAGAACAAATCCTCTCACAAACTTCTCCACAAGCCTCCTCAGCATCCCCAGTAATATTATTACAATTTGAAAAGATGCTTCATAAGGCTTTAAAACAAACCTCAGACCAAATAACAAACAGCCTAACCAAAGAAATAAGAGAGCTGGGAAACCGCACCGCAGCCTTAGAAATAAAAATGGATGAAATTGAAATTACAACCCAAGAAAATATAACAGAATTGGAACAATTAAAAGAAGAGAATTTAATACTTCAAACTAAGCTCGAAGATTACGAAAATAGAGCCAGACGTTCAAACTTGCGCATAAGGGGAATACCTGAAACTGTGACAGACCTGCAATCTACTATTACTGCTCTATTACAAGAACTAAAGCCAGATATCCCTATTGAACGTTTAGAACTGGACAGAGTACACAGAGCCCTCACAGCCAAAAAGAAAGATGGACCCCCACGTGATATAATCACAAAATTTCATTATTACAGAACGAAAGAGCAAATACTAATTGCTGCAAGAGAAAAAAAGGAACTTATTTTTCAAGGACACAATTATCAAATTTTTGCTGACCTATCCCAACTTACTATTACTAAAAGACGATCCATGAAACCCCAACTAATGGAACTGCAACGCCACAACATTATGTATCAATGGGGCTTCCCCTTTTCAGTCAGATTTAACTACCAAGGTACAATTTACAGAAGCAGATCAGCAGATGAACTACAACAAACCCTTTTAAAATTAAATCTGACAGAACCCACAAGCAGCAACTCTCCCACAAGCAGAAGAATGACATCATCTTCACCTTCAGGCAACACCCAGAAAATTTCAGAACAAAATGGGAATCATCATTCTCACAAAAGAGGCCGTTATGCCACATCATCCATGGACCAAGAAGATTCAATGGACTGACCTCCTAATTCCTGATATCTCTTCATTTATTATACTAAGAGATGGTTCTCTATAAAAAAAACTGTATTTATAACTGAATGTAACTGCATTCTGATAGTCACACACTGTGTGGGATCATGTTACATTCCAGTTATATTTCTTATTACTTCTGATTCATATAGCCTTAGAATATATAAGTGAAATAAGGAAATTCTTGTTCAGTTATATATTTTCAGGTAATAACAATAGATTTATTACTTTTTAGGACAAATATGTTCAATAATCCAGAAGTAATAGAAGCTTTTTCTTTCTTTTCTTAAAACAAATATATTATTACCTAACTAGTTCCTAGAACTATGTTTTTGTTTATTCTAATCTGAAGCAATACAACCTCAATTTTATGAGTTAACATATCTAAACAGTGACACATGAATAAAATATGTAATTGTTTACTCTAAAAGGGTTAAAATCCCAAAATAATAAAAAACTATCTTCATCAATACCAAAGTTATTAACAGTACCTTTCTAACTGAATTATTTAGCCTAGGGCAAAACTAACCATATACAACCACCCTGGAATAAATAATTTCAACAAAAACTATATTCTGCACTCCAATTAATGAATCATCATTTTGATGTCTTTTGACATAGCACTTCTCTCCTGTAAGCGGAAGATCCGTGTACCCCCATTAGCCCTCCTCATTCTCCCAACCATATTATGTGGGAGTGTGACAAAGGCACTTATTCCCCTGAGAGAGATATTTATTCTCTTTCACGGGTAAATTGTGATTACTTGCAAAAAATAATTTATACAATGTATCATCTAATCTCATATGTTTTTTGTTTACTCTTTACTCCAGAATTCACTGGTTTCTTTTCTATCTTTTCATCTCTTCAGTCCACACAGGTTGATCTGCGCAGTCAGCTCTGCATAACAAAAAGTAAGTCAAAACTATTTGATCTGTTGCCATGGCACCACTGAATATACTTTCCCTGAATGTTCAGGGAATAAATGTCCCTCAAAAAAGGACCAAAGCCTTCCGTACTTTCCATAACAAGAAGGCTCACATAGTATGCCTCCAAGAAACACACTTCACCAAAGATTCTACTCCAAAATATATTTCTCCTTTTTATCAACAAATTTACACGGCTTCTGCCTGTACCAAACAAAGGGGAACTCTAATTGCATTTCACCGATCCACACCATTCACCTTATCATCAGAAATTAAAGACCCAGAAGGTAGATACCTGATACTCATGGGTTATATAATGGATACAGCAATCACGGTGATTTCCTACTACGCTCCTAACAAACAACCTACACCATTCCTCTCACATATATTACAAGTGATTAATACACACAAAATAGGAACAGTGATAATGTGCGGGGATTCGAACTAGGTCCTCCTCCCATTTCTAGATAAATCACCTTTTACACCATCCAAAATAACCTCTAGATTACCTTTTTCTCAACTTCTTTCCAAATACAATCTGGTAGATTCGTGGAGAGAAAGTAACCCAATGAAAAAGAAATTCACTTATTTCTCGCACCCTCATCAAACCTTCACCAGAATAGATCATATTTTTCTAACAATAGGAATGATACCAGAAATTATTGCATCAGATATAATTCCGATTCCGTGGTCTGACCATAATGCAGTATACACTACTATAGCCTCAGCCATACCAAAAGCGCATGACCCAACGTGGTACTTACCGGACATAATGCTCAAACACCCACTACATCAGATGGCCATTGAACAAGCTTTAAAGGAATACATATCAATTAATAATACAACAGACATTTCCCCAATAACACTGTGGGAAGCTCATAAGCCTGTCTTGCGTGGTACAATACAAAGACAAATGGCACTAGTTAAACGGGAACGCAAAAATCTAGCAAAAAAACTAGAACTCAATTTTAATGCAGCCTACATATCATTCCAAGATAATCCATCTCAGAGTACAAAATCTCATCTGGAAAAATCTAGATTGGAATACGATCTATTTCTCACTGAGTCAGTTGATAAATCCCTCAAACGCTCCAAACACAATTTCTACATGAATACAAACAAACCAGGTACATATTTGGCTCGGGCATTAAATTCAACTAACAAATCTTTCAAACCAATACGTTTGAAATGATCAAAAAATGTTTATACTTGTAATCCAGTTAAAATAATCCATAAATTTCACTCACATCTCGCAACTTTATACAAGACAAACAATGAATTTAATCCTACAGAGGCTGAATCCTTCTTCTCAAAAATAACCTTACCTGAGTTATCTCAGAATCAAAAAAGCAGTTTGGATGAGCCTATAACTATAGATGAAGTTGCTAACGCCATAAAAGACCTAAAACTTAACAAAAGACCAGGCCCAGACGGCTACTCGGCTTTATACTATAAAACATTCTCAGAAATACTCTCTCCCATTCTCACTGAAACTTTTAACAAACTTCTAGAAGGACATTCTTTTCGGCAAGAAACACTAATGGCAATTGTTTGTATGATCCCAAAACCCCTTTCTGATGATACTTCCTGTGTGAATTATCGGCCTATCTCTCTGTTAAACCTTGATATTAAATTATTAGCAAAAATAATAGCAAAACACCTCAATAGCATTATAGGAAAATTAATACATAGAGATCAAGTAGGCTTCATGCCAAATAGACGGGCAGGCGATAATATACACAGGGCAGTGTTATTGGCACATATTGCTAAAAAACGGAAAATCCCTTTATGTTTTCTATCTCTCGATATTAAGAGGGCATTTGACACAGTATCCTGGCAATATATGCAATATTCATTACAAAAATGGGGTTTTGGACCCCACTTTTTAACATGGATCAAAGCATTATATAATAAACCCAAAGCCTATATAAAATATGCTGGATACAAATCTGATGCCTTTAATATTGAAAGAGGTACCCGACAGGGTTGCCCATTATCTCCCTTATTATTTGCCCTTATACTCGAACCCATGGCCCAATACATCAGAACAAACCAAACTATAACTGGCATTGAAGTAGGAGGTATTACACACAAATTATGTATATTTGCAGACGATATATTACTTTTTCTATCATCACCACAGGTCTCTGGCCCTAACTTAATACCAGCTCTTGATGGATTTGCAGCCCTATCCGGCCTTATGATTAATCCTAAGAAATGCCTAGTGCTTAATATTTCGCTCACAAACATGGAATTGATCCCAGCTAGGGCTGCACTCCCATTCACATGGGCAGAAAAATCAATCCCATATCTTGGAATTCATTTAACAGCATCTCATTCTGACTTATTCTCAACCAATTATCCTCCTGTATTAAGACAGATCACAAATCTAATAAAACAATGGTCGCAACTTCCTTTATCCTGGATAGGGAAGATTAATGCAATAAAAATGACTATTCTACCCAATTTGCTTTATCTATTCAGAGTCCTCCCTATTCCAATTCCTTCCTATTTTTTGAGAATAGTACAAAAAAGAGCAACTTCGTTTATATGGGGCTCTTCTAAACCACGTATACCTATACACACACTACATCTTCCCAAAAATAAAGGAGGCCTGGGATACCCTAATTTTACTAACTACTACAGAGCAGCACATTTGGCCAGTCTGTCCAAATACCATGCAAAACAGGAAATCCCATTATGGGTATTTATAGAGGCTTCAGAAAATGACCCTCTATTAATATCAAACTTGTTATGGCTTGATCCTAAAGACCGCTTTAAAATTCATAATCCCATAACTAAACACTTCTTATCTCTCTGGGATAAACTTAAAACCAAATATCAGTTACAATCTTCACACAATCCTCTCCTTTCTTTTATCAGAAATCCGGCCTTTTATCCGGCATGGATCTACCCAAATTCTTTTAAAGCTTGGACAACATCAGGCATTCAGACACTAAATGACTTCATAGCATCTAAATCATTCCTTTCATTCCCATCGCTTAGAGAAAAATATGATCTACCAAACTCTGAGATATTTAGATATCTCCAAATCAAAAATTTCTATACACCATTCCTAAAGGGGGATACACCATTATCCCAATTATCCATTTTTGAATCAATCTGTACAAAAGATCCATTTGCTAAAGGTACAATTTCATCACTTTATAATCAATTATATGGAGTAGTAAATCTTAATAGACCCTCTTACGTTCAGAGGTGGGAGGAGGACCTGGGACGAACTTTAGAAGACACAGACTGGTCTAACATATGGCTCAAGCTAAGTCATCTTCACCCAACATCTTAGCACTGGAGACAAATTATAAAGTCCTAACTCGCTGGTACCTTGTACCTGCTAGAGTGGCAAAATATTCACCTAATACCTCAGCTCTTTGTTTTCGAGGATGCCCAGAAATAGGCACACATTTACACATATGGTGGACGTGCCCAGTAATCCAAACTTTCTGGAAGGAAGTCTTCGTGATTGCATCTAAAATATTTAAAAAAATAATACAACCAGATCCATATATAACTTTACTTAATCTAAAACCGGAATGGTTAACACTCTCTCAATTCAAACTTATGATCCAACTAATAACGGCTGCAAAACAAACAGTGGCCAAGGCATGGAAATCTCCTACATTGGTACTAGCAGAAACAATTCACAGAATGAATAATACAATGTCCCATGCTAAGATGGTAGCCATCGATCAAAATCAAATTCCAAAATTTGAAAAACTTTGGCATCCTTGGATAAAACAACAGTTCCTGTCAAATTTCAATGACTCTGTCCTGTTGCCATGGTAACAGATTAAATGACTTACAGAGACACCCATTCTAAGGCTTCAAAGAGAACTAAAAAGAATAATAAACTGACAAGCGGGACAACCTTGTGGACCATACCTCTGCCTTTCTACCCTTTTTCTTCTTTCTCTTTCCTTTTCTCCACCTTACGATTAAAGCTCATTATCAGAATTTATTTGACCTACATACACTCTACCTGTAAACAATATGTATAGTAGGTATAAATCATTTAAATACCTACAAAAGTAACTAAGGAAATGATATATATCTTTAATTTAGGTTTACGTGAACCCAAGGTTTAATATTTGAAATTTCATGATATTTACCTATATAAACCCTACTGTAAACAATGAGCTTACTTTATAGATCCTTGTAAACTTACTTTATGTATCTTTATAATATTGTATACTCAATAAACTTCTTTTGACAAGGAAAAATGCAAAAGGGCAGAGAGAGGGGTTAGGGGTGAAGGGAAGCCAACATGGGTGAGAGGAAAAATGTCCCTCACCACTTGTCAACATTAGCATAAATGCCTCCACTTCCAGAGAGGAGACAGTCCTGTCCGGGAGAGGGAATACTTCCAAATCTAAGAGACAGAAGGAGGGGCATGAGCACCGCTCCAGCTATGAGACATCCTGAAAATAAGCAAACCAAAATGGCCCATATGCCTTACGCTAAGACAGGATTAAGGATTCGGTTAAGGGGTAGCTGGGGGAGGGAATACAGGGGGAGAGGAATTAGGAAAGGTGGGAGAGGGAGGGTTTGGAAGGGGAGGGGGGATGGGATATAGGAGGGCAGTCTGGCCCTAAGATAGTTTGTGAAGGCCCAGGGACCCAGAAATGTTACATCTGATGGAGAAAGCAAACCCTGTGTTGGCAGCGGGTCTAACACCGCTGTAGTTCAGCAGTGCACAGGGGGAGGAGAGTCGCCCCCGGAGCAAATGCAGTCCCATTCCCCTGTACACTGTCCACCCTTTCAAGACCATTTTCCTCCCTTTCTGTTAAACAAAGGATAACAATAAAAAAAAAAAGGGAACCCCCATAATAAACATAAGGTGGAAACCAATTGGCCTAAGAAGGCCTAAACCAAGTACTAAAAAATTATATGTGAGACAACGGGATCAACTGATGAACCCCAGAGAAAGGTGACCTTCCTAGAAAGAATGAAGAAGATAAGAAAGTCCAGGGACTCAGAATGTCATGGAGGGATAGTCTCTTTCGATTTCTTGGACTTGGACTTTTCCCACACTGGAGTCAGTGGGCTTGATGGAAGCTGTTGTTTCAATGAGTTGGCCATGGAGCTAAAGTGTTGTGGATTTTGGATCCTGCCGTCCGATTCCCATTTTCAGTAACAGATGCTCTCCTTCAGAAAATTAGGCAAATGTGTAGGGTTTATTTTTAAAGAGAAACTTGAGGTTAAACGGGAAGAACCACCAGTACTTAATAGTACTTAATACTTAAAGCGGGGGTCCACCCACACCGCCAAAAAAAAAATATTAAAAGCCAGCAGCTACAAATACTGCAGCTGCTGACTTTTAATACATGGCCACTTACCTGTCCCAGGGTCCAGCGATGTCGGCAGGCGACGCCGAGAACCCGCTCGGTTCTTGGCAGCTGCCGCCGCCATCCTATGTGAGGGAATCAGGAAGTGAAGCGTTGCGGCTTCACTACTCAGTTCCCTACTGCGCATGCGGGAGTCGCGCTGCGCATCGTAAGTGGTCCCCGCTCTCTCCTGGGAGCTGTGTGTTTCCCAGGAGACAGCGCGAAGGGACGGGAAGAGGCATAGACTCCCATGGGAGTCTATGCCGGAAGTGGGTGCAAATACCTGTCTTAGACAGGTATCTGCACCCCCCTCCCCCCTGAAAGGTGCCAAATGTGACACCGGAGGGGGGGAGGGTTCCGAAAAGCGGAAGTTCCATTTTTGTGTCCTTGGAATGATAACTTAGGTGTGGTGCGAGATCACCTCCTCTTTGACAGCAAAGAAGTGTGGTTTAACTACGACATCCCTGGGGAGTCCATCTGAGCACAGAGGTTTTAGGAGTCGATGGACATGGTCCAGCTCAAGTCGTTGTTGCAGGATATCTGGTCGGAGTTCCTTAATTATTATTATACAGGATTTATTTAGCGCCAACAGTTTACGCAGCGCTTTACAATTTAAAAGGTAGACAGTACAGTTATAATACAATAAAATACAATAGGATAAAGAAGGCCTTGCTCAGAAGAGCTTACAATCTTGATATGTAGGCCATGATCGATTAGATCAGCAAACTTGGAGAACAGTGCACCTGGGTGGTCAGGGCCCAGAAGAGATTCAGTGGAGGCGGATGAGGGAGGTCCCATATAAGAAGTACTTACATGTGAGCCCTGAGTATGTGAGGGCGCAGGAGAAGGCAGGAGGGAGGCCGGGAGAAGAGCGTGTGCCTGCATTTGCAGAGCGGTCGCCATCTTAGAGGCTGCAGCCTGTGGAGTTCCTTCTCCGAATTGTCCCCGCAAGTCACGGCAGACAGATCCCCTGGACATCAGGGGTATCATTGGGGTTTCCTCCACCCGATGGGGGTTAGATGTGCTGTGTAGCGTGGGTGCGGGCAGCGCTAAGGAGTTTCGGGCAGCTGGAGTGGACCAGAGCTCCTGGACTATGCGCCTATCTCAGGTGCTACCGCGCATGCGCCTTCCTGATGTTCTTACTTTTAATAAATTTGAAGAAGGTTTGGGGTTTTGTCCCATTCTCTTTTGCAACCTGACCTTCATTTTTAATCATTGCAGCCTTGATTACATTCTTACATATTCTGTTATATTCTTTGTAACTTTTAAATGTTCCTTTATTTTTATATTTTTTAAATGCTCTCTTCGTATTATTTATAGCTATTTTAACCTTGGACATGAGACACATTTTGGGTATGGGTGAGGTTTTACTTTTAGCATTTTAAACTTATTGCCCATGGGAATATATTTTACAGTGTGTTTGTATGTCAGTCTGAAGCATTCCTATTTCTGTTCTGTGTTCTTTAATAACATTCCCTCCCAGTCTAAATCTTGGAGAGCAGACAGCCTTGGAAAATTTGCCTTCTTAAAGAAATAATGTTATGATCAGTGTTACCCAGATCTTGTATATGAACATTCGTAATAAGCTCCACATGGTTTGAGATGAAAAGGTCCAGCAGATCATCATTTCTAGTTAAGGCCTCTATGAACTGTATCATACAATTGTCTTGTAATAGGTTTATGAATATCTGTCCTTTTACTACTTCAGTTTAGCTGATTTTCATTATTCAATCATGTGCAAGCAAACTACTTTTTTAATTTTACCTGCATTTTACCTGGATATTCTTTGTGAAGTTTCACTACATTGCAACTTCCTTTGTAAAGTGAACAGCTTACTTGACTTTGTAAACCAACCCCAACAGTTGGGCTTTTCATGAAAAATGTATGGTTTTTACTATCCAAACTCTTTCCGGCCTAATTAGTGTTTAACTGGGGTTTCTAGTAACTATTTTCTATCTTCCCTTGCATAAACAGACCATAGTGCCTGATTTTATGAATAATGTTTTTCCTGAAGAGATATGTCCATGCCGTCATCTGCTCAGCCTGACCCATCTGCTGGGAAGATAAGAAGACATACTGCTCAGTGTTAACAAAGAAAGCAATCATCATTCTCAGAAATAGAGGTGGGCCCATGTTCGGTTGGCACCATAACTCCAGAACAGAGAAAAAGTTCTGACCCAAACGGCAAACCCTATTAAAGTTCATGGGACACAAACTTAAAGCTAATTATATCCCCCTTCTCAATAAGATTAAGGATCAATTGAATTTGATGAAGTATCGATCTTTGTCATGGATTGGCAGGATAAACGCTGTAAAAATGTTTGTCCTCCCAATGCTGATTTATACTTTTTCAATGATTCCAATTGCGCTCCCCCCTGACTTCTTTAGAAAGTTACAATCTATGGTATTGAGGTATATTTCGGCATGCAAATGCCCTAGGATAGCATATGATACTATGACCAGGGACAAAAGACTGGGAGGATTGGGTGCTCTGGATTTTAAAAAAATATTATGAAGCAATCTCGATCGCTAGGATAGTAGATTGGTTGCACGATAGAAAAGGAAAAAGCTGGGTGAATATAGAAAGAGCACAATGTGGGGTAGATTTAGAAAAAAAAAAATGGTGTGGATTCTGCCACAATTTCGTGAGTTAGGATGTAACACTAATACTTTGACGAAGAACACATTTAGGATCTGGGATAGGTTAAGCAAGAGATTTCAATGGGAATATAACTCACCACTCATATCAATACACCTAATAGAAGTTACACAAGAGAAATATCTTAAGACATGGCAGAAATGGCTCAATTTTAGGAGAACGGAGGAGAGCCTATTGCTGATGGAGTCATTGCCGGCAATAGAAAAATGTTAAAAAAATGGTGTGGGGGTCCCATCCCAACACTCCTTAGGGTCTGGTATGGATTTTAGGGGGAACCCCACGCCAAAATAAAAAAAACAGCATGGGGTCCATTCCAAATCCATAACAATCCCTTATCTAAGCATGCAGCCTGGCAGGTCAGGGGAGGATGAGCAAGCGCCCCCCCCCCTGAACCATACCAGGCCCCATGCCTTCAACATGGGGGGTAAGTGCTTTGGAGCGGGGGAGCTCTGCCATCTTATCCCTATGTTAATGGGGATAAGAGCCTCATCCCCACAACCCTGGGCTGTGTTTGTGGGGGTCTGTGGGCAGGGGGTTTATCAGAATCTGGAAGCCCCCTTTAACAAAGTGGCCCCCAGATCCTGCCCCCCTATGAGAATGAGGTACTATAAGGCTGGGTTTACATATATGCTGGAGTTGGGTGCGGTTCTGTTCACCAGTTCAGGTGCGATTCAGGTGCAAATTTTTACCTGAAATAAATGGACAACTTTGTGTAAAAAAATGCGTTTTAATTTTTTTTCCACATTTTCCAAAAACATCTGGAAAAAAATAACTGTTCAAAAGACTCATTATGCCTCATAGAATATACATTGGGGTGTTTGCTTTCCAAAATGGGGTCATTTTGTGGGCAATTCCTTTGTCTTGGTGCTCCAGGGCCTTCAAAAGTGTAATAGGTGGTTGAGAAATGAGATGTGCAATTTATGCTCGTAGATCGCCTGATGGTGCTACTTCAATGTTGGGCCTTTGTATGTGGCCAGGCTGTGTAAAAGTCCCACACATGTGGTATCGCCATACTCAGGAGGAGTAGCAGAATGTATTTTGGGGTGTCATTTTTGCTACGTATTTGCTATGTGTTGGAAATATCTTATAAATGGACAACTTTGTGTAAAAAAAATGCGTTTTCATTTTTTTTCCACATTTTCCAAAAACTTCTGGAAAAAGAATAACCGTTCAAAAGACTCATTATGCCTCATAGATTATACATTGGGGTGTTTGCTTTCCAAAATGGGGTAATTTTGTGGGCAATTCCTTTGTCCTGGTGCTCCAGGGCCTTCAAAAGTGTAATAGGTGGTTGAGACATGAGATGTGCAATTTATGCTCGTAGATCGCCTGATGGTGCTACTTCAATGTTGGGCCTTTGTATGTGGCCAGGCTGTGTAAAGGTCCCACACATGTGGTATCCCCATACTCGGTAAGAGTAGCAGAATGTATTTTGGGGTGTAATTTGTTGTATGCATATGCTCTGTGAGAGAAATAACCAGTTAATATGACAATTTTGGAAAAAAAACAAAAAACAAAAAAACAAATCTTCCTTTGGCAAAGAATTACAACTTAAAAAAACTCACCATGCTACTTACTTAATACCTTGGAATGTCTACTTTCTAAAAAGGGGTCATTTGGAGGGTATTTGTACTTTTCTAGAAAACGAGAAAAGGTGAATGCAGCGCTAAATAAAGAAATAAAACATGAATCAGAGATAAACAGTGTCAAAAAATGTACACATATGGTATGTGTATCAAAGAAAAAAATCTGCATAGATTGTGTACCCAAAAAACTATCTGCAAAAGTGAGTCCATGTAACCAAAAATGGCTATATAACCAAAAATTGCTATGTGTATGCCAATAACGCTAGCTGACACCACTACGTTGCCAACTTTTTTACTTCTGTCCAGCGCTGTTTTTATCTACACAAATGTGAGTGTTTTACTTCAATAAATACGCTTTATAGCCTTTTTATACAGTATTACACTACGTGTCCCTATATCCCTTTTTTCATATGCTGTGGATATGTGATTTATCGTTAACACATACTGCCTACAAGTACCTTGGCTATCCTCGTCCTGTCTCCAGGGATTCACAGATATACAAGTCCCAATAGACACAGTAGGTGCATACCCACCTGTGTCCACGAGTTCTGGTAAGCCCCCCACTTTACCTCCGGTGGTGGACCTACTATTACCTACTATTACCACTTAAATACCGTGTCTTCTACACTTTTGGGTGCTTCTATCCTTTACCTGATTGGCTTATCCATGAATCTGTATATATCCAACTATCTGTACTAGCATTATCTACGCAGTATTACACTATGTACTGTCATGTTTTCTCCTTATACGCTGGGGACATTCGAGTGACTTACCTATCCCTAAGAGCATCTCTACTACTATCATCCCATCTGCAGAGATCTACAGTCATATCAGCTTTATCGACACAGTGAGTGTACACCCACCTGTGTCCACTGTCTCTGGTAAGCCCCCCACATTTTCAACACGGTAGTCGATCTGCTATCAACATTTGATCAGTGTTTCCCACACCTTAGGTGTATGACTATCTTATGTTTTCCTATGGACTTTTATATGTGCGAATATACACGTTAATCTGTTGACTATTGGCATACACATAGCAATTTTTGGTTATATAGCAATTTTTGGTTACATGGACTCACTTTTGCAGATAGTTTTTTGGGTACACAATCTATGCAGATTTTTTTCTTTGATACACATACCATATGTGTACATTTTTTGACACTGTTTATCTCTGATTTATGTTTTATTTCTTTATTTAGCGCTGCATTCACCTTTTCTCGTTTATATCACAAGTCAGATCACTTGTTAATGCTGGCCTCTTGTGTTTTGTTTTTTTTGTTTTTCGTTTATTGTTTGACAGCGCAGTATTTATACATACACTATTTGTACTTTTCTGACTTGTTAGTACCTCAAGAAATGAGATTCACCTGATGTACTGAAGGCCTGATCAGATGTTTTCAATTTTCAGTGATTGGCACCATAGTTTGTAGACTCTATAACTTTCACAAAGACCAAATAATATACTCTAATTTGGGTTATTTTTACCAAAGATATATAGCAGTATAAATTTTGGCCAAAATTTATGAAGAAAAATTACTAATTTGCTAAATTTTATGACAAAAACGAAGAAAAAGGCAATTTTTCACAAAATTTACGGTCTTTTTTTATTTATAGCACAAAAAATAAAAAACCCATTAGTGATTAAATACCACCAAAAGAAAGCTCTATTTGTGTGAAAAAAAGGACACAAATTTCATTTGTTGCATGACTGAGTAATGGTCATTCAAAATGTGAGAGCACCGAAAGCTGAAAATTGGTCTGGGCAGGAAGGGGGTTTAAGTGCCCTGTATTGAGGTGGAGGTGGTGAAGTGAAACAATAAAAGTGTAATATCCCATTAAATTTCATACCTGGGGGGGGTGTCTATAGTATGCCTGTAAAGTGGCGCATGTTTCCCGTGTTTAGAACAGTCTGACAGCAAAATTACATTTCAAAGGAAAAAAAGTCATTTAAAACTACTCGCGGCTATTAATGCATTGCCGATACGACAATACACATAGAAGTTAATTGATAAAAACAGCATGGGAATTCCCCACAGGGGAACCCCGAACCGAAATTAAAAAAGAAAATGATGTGGGGGGTCTCCCTAAATTCCATACCAGGCCCTTCAGGTCTGGTATGGATATTAAGGGGAACCCCGGCCAAAATTTAAAAAAAAATGGCGTGGGGTCCCCCTCAAAACCTATACCAGACCCTTCAGGTCTGGTATGGATTTTAAGGGGAACCCCGCGCCAAAAAAAAACAAAAAACGGCGTGGGGTCCCCCCATAAATCCATGCCAGACCCTTATCCGAGCATGCAACCTGGCAGGCCGCAGGAAAAGAGGGGGGACGAGAGAGCAGCCCCCCTCCTGAACCGTACCAGGCCACATGCCCTCAAAATTGGGAGGGTGCTTTGGGGTAGCTCCCCAAAACACCTTGTCCCCATGTTGATGAGGACAAGGGCCTCATCGCCACAACTCTGGCCAGTGGTTGTGGGGGTCTGCGGGTGGGGGGCTTCTCGGAATCTGGAAGCCCCTTTAACAAGGGGACCCCCAGATCCTGGCCCTCCCCCCTGTGTGAAATGGTAAGGGTGTACAAAAGTACCCCTACCATTTCACTAAAAAACTGTCAAAAATGTTAAAAATGACAAGAGACAGTTTTTGACAATTCCTTTATTTAAATGCTTCTTCTTTCTTCTTTCTTCTATCTTCTATCTTCCTTCGGTTTTTCCTCCATCTTCTTCTCCTTCTGGTTCTTCCAACGGTGTTCTCGTCCGGCATCTCCTCTGCGGCGTCGGTGTCTTCTTCCCTTCTTCTCCTCAGGCCGCTCCGCATCCATGATGGCATGGAGGGAGGCTCCCACTCTTCTCTTCATCTTCTTCATTTCATCTTCTTCTCTTCATCTTCTTTTCGGCCGCTCCGCATCCATGATGGCATGATGGCATGGAGGGAGGCTCCCTCTGTGTGACGCTTCTCCTCTTCTGACGGTTCTTAAATAATGGGGGGGTGGGGCCACCCGGTGACCCCGCCCCCCTCTGACGCACGGTGACTTGATGGAACTTCCCTGTGGCATTCCCCGTGACTCCACAGGGAAGTCCCGTCAAGTCACCGTGCGTCAGAGGGGGCGGGGTCACCGGGTGGCCCCACCCCACGTTATTTAAGAACTGTCAGAAGAGGAGAAGCGTCACACAGCGGGATCCTCCCTCCATACCAGCATGGATGCGGAGCGGCCCGAAAAGAAGATAAAGAGAAGAAGATGAAGAGAAGAAGATGAAGAGAAGAGCGGGAGCCTCCCTCCATGCCATCATAGATGCGGAGCGGCCCGAGGGGAAGAAGGGAAGAAGACGCCGGCGCCGCAGAGGAGATGCCAGATGAGAACACTGGAGGAAGAACCAGAAGAACCAGAAGAAGATGGAGGAAGAAACCGAAGGAAGTTAGAAGATAGAAGAAAGAAGAAGTATTTAAATAAAGGAATTGTCAAAAACTGTCTCTTGTCATTTTTAACATTTTTGACAGTTTTTTAGTGAAATGGTAGGGGTACTTTTGTACCCCCTTACCATTTCACACAAGGAGCAGGGCCGGGATCTGGGGGTCCCCTTGTTAAAGGGGGCTTCCAGATTCCGATAAGCCCCCCGCCTGCAGACCCCCACAACCACCGGCCAGGGTTGTGGGGATGAGGCCCTTGTCCTCATCAACATAGGGACAAGGTGTTTTGGGGGGCTACCCCAAAGCACCCTCCCAATGTTGAGGGCATGTGGCCTGGTACGGTTTGGGGGGCGCTCTCTCATCCCCCCTCTTTTCCTGCAGCCTGCCAGGTTGCGTGCTCGGATAAGGGTCTGGTATGGATTTTTTGGGGGGCCCCACGCCGTTTTTTTTAAATTTTGGCGCGGGGTTTCCCTTAAAATCCATACCAGACCTGAAGGGCCTGGTATGGAATTTAGGGGGACCCCCACGTCTTTTTTTTTTTTAATTTTGGTTCAGGGTTCCCCTGTGGGGAATTCCCATGCCGTTTTTATGAATGAACTTCTATGTGTATTGTCGGACCGGCAATGCATTAATAGCCGCAAGTAGTTTTAAATGACTTTTTTTCCTTTGAAATGTCATTTTGCTGTCAGACTGTTCTAAACACGGGAAACATGCGCCCCTTTACAGACATACTAGAGACACCCCCCAGGTACGAAATTTAAAGGGATATTACACTTTTATTGTTTCACTTTAAGCATTATTAAAATCACTGCTCCCGAAAAAACGGCCGTTTTTAAAACTTTTTTTGCATTGATCAATGTCCCCTGGGGCAGGACCCAGGTCCTCAAACACTTTTTATGACAATAACTTGCATATAAGCCTTTAAAATTAGCACTTTTGATTATTCATGTTTGTGTCCCATATACTTTAATGGCGTTTGCGTGTTCAAACAAATGTTTTGCCTGTTCGCATGTTCTGGTGCAAACCGAACAGGGGGGTGTTCGGCTCATCCCTACTTTAGAAAAAGGCACATCCAACTGCTCTGAGAAGATTCAGCTGTTACAAGAGTTGTTAGGTGAGTATCCCTCCTCTGTTCCCAGACCCCTCACTACAAAAATCTCACAGGTGCTCTGATCCACCATACTGACTGATCCCCAGCCCCTGCAGGGTCCTCAGTACTTCAGTCAGACATTGGATTAGTACTAGAGCCATTGGCGATGAATTTGCTGGCTCCACTCCTACAATCCGCACTCTGCCCACAGCTCTACAGGATCATTTACATAGCCCTGACCTCTCCTACAATTCATGGACCCCTGTTGCTACCCACACCAGAGTGTTTCTCTCGGCCATCACATCCCCTGAAAACTGTTGCTCTGACCAGAAGGTGTCTCTCCTCTACACCCAGTGGCCTTCCCCTATGCTCATTCCTGCATGGGATGGGGCCCTTCACCACAGCTACTGGCGCTGATGACGCTGGCTCCTCTGTATGGCGCTGGCTCCTTGTATGGTTGGGAACTGGCTGCACAGTTTCTGTGCCTATCCATTGCTCTAAAAAAAAAAAAACACATGTAAAGAATTAGTCCCTTCTTCCCTATTCACTTCTGTGGATCTCAGCTGGGAGGTCTACAAAATATATGGAGGGCTGTGCTGTTTCATTTTGATACCCAGTTTTGCCTAGAAATGGCTGCCTGGAATTAACTAAGTTTTGACTGCCCAAATGTTAGTCTATGGCATATGTATATTGACCTGCGTTGGTAGCTGCCAACTTTATTCACTCTAGCGCTGACTTTTACTCTGCATATAGTTATTACTCATGTGCCAGCACAGGCCAACCTCTTTTCAGTCGCATGCACAGATCGTCAGTGGTATACAAATAGGCAACCCCTGACTGTTTAATGAGAGCCACTGTGTTCACACGACTTTTCCCTTTGGCGGTGGTGCCCACCCAGCAGTCGACTTTCTGAATGGGGAATATACCACCTACCAAACCAAGTTCAACCCTCCTAAGAGGAAGGATGCCAGTGAAAGTCTAAAGGATGTTGGTACTGGTCTACCTTTCAGTAGGGGGGCATGGATCTTACAGTCAGGATTTAATCAGGGGTTTTGGATCCTTTTCATTCACCCCTAACACTCCTTTGCATTTCTTCTCTTGGCGTGGTAACCAAAAAATAAAAAATAAATAAATAAAATAAAACAAATATGTTTGTGTGTGTGTATATATATATATATATATATATATATATATATATACTTATACAACAATTTCTTTCCTGCAGGCTTGTCGGTTAATGGTGGTATTGATCTGGAGAATTCCTGGGACCAATACTGGACTTTTGATACAGCACTTTCTTTGCTAAGTTCTCTGGTGGTTCTACCCTTCTGGTGAAGGCTGACATCAAATCTGCCTTTCGCTTCCTTACTGTACACTGCGACTGTTCCATCCCAACAACATGGAAGGTCCTGCCCATCTTCTGTCCTTTTGGGCATTGAGATTGACATTGTAGGTATAGTCTGCCGACTTTCTGGGGTTAACTTCTTTCCTTGGTTAACTTCCCAATGGACTCTAGGAAGCTATTGCTGTAGCAGCTTCAACCTTTTCGGGCCATCTTGTTTTCACATTCCACATACTTCCAATGGGCAGTGCCTTCTGTGGGCCCCTAAGATATGTATGTCATTACGTACCAATTATCAGCTCTTATGCGTGATGACTTGGAAGCGCGGTTGTCCTTCTTGCACTCTTCTAATGGTCCTTCTTTGATGAATAGAGGCATTGTCGAACACACAGCTAGAGTTTTTTACAGGTCTGCATTCAGCTCCTGTAGCTTTGGCATTTTATTCCAGGATGACTGGTCTGCTGAACCTTGGGCGGCCTTATTGGCCCAACTATTTGCTGTGTAACATTATGCTGTTAGAGCCCTTACCTATTATGGTTAAGTGGTTAACTGCCTCTCTGCACGCTCTCCACGTTTGTTCTCCCTGTTGTGTTTTTCTGGTGCTTGGATGTCTTCAGTTGATTGTGTGTTTTCGGATGTAGCTAATTGCTGTGGGTCTTCCTTGTCCTTCCTTTTTTTGTGTAGTCTCGTTTCTCACTCCTGTTGCTCCCCCTCCGTGCCTCCCCTCCCAGACCTCCCAGGTAACCTCTCGCCAACTTTCGGACGAATGGGTGCCTCCATCTGTCGATGATATCTACCTTAACCCCTGGGGGTCGGGCACCTGGATCTTTTCTTCTACCTCCTCTACCTGCAGGATATAATTGTGGCTGGTTCGACAGTGGGTACCGCTCCCTCTGCTGTATTGTTTGGTTCACACTTTTCAGCTGGGAGGACATCTCCAAAGTTTTCTTATTCAAAGGATTTTGAAGGAAAATGGTTGGAAACATCTGACTTGCTTCCCTTATTCTCAGCACCTGTTTTCTGTGCACAACTTAGCTGACATCATCTCCATTTTGCCCTCTGTCTGTTTTTGCATTTAGGGCTCTCTTGTTTCGTTTTGCCTTTTCTTGGGCATTCTTTGACACCTTTAGGGTTAGTGAACTTACTGCTGAGGACAAACGCCCAGTTTATGGTAACTCAGAGGATGTGCTGATCACAGAATCCTTTATTTATCTCTCGCTTATTCTTCCAACCTCAACTAATTCAAATTTTTCGGTTCTTGAGTCGTTTCCTTTTCCCAGCTGGTCTTGTCTCCTCCTCATGCTTTTCCCACGTATTCTTTTTCCATTGCCGCAGCCATTGCTGCCCATGGGGTGAATTTTTCAGGTGAGATGGGTAGATGGGAATCATTAGAATTTTTGCTACATGTTTGTCCTCACCTTTTGTTTGGATGTCATGTCTCTCCCCAGAATTAATTAGGATCATCGTTGACTCCTTCATTTATTGGGCCTCTTGCCATGCCAAATTTTGATACTGTGGGAAGTATTTTCCTTTGCA
Organism: Lithobates septentrionalis; assembly: GCA_037952835.1. NCBI lineage: Eukaryota > Metazoa > Chordata > Amphibia > Anura > Ranidae > Lithobates > Lithobates septentrionalis. Next base: position 2,139,694 of record JBBDGP010001607.1, on the reverse strand, counting down.
GTTGGCAGAATGCGTTGTTGCAGTTTTCATGGCCTACACTGGCTGCTGGTATTACCTGAGACAAATTGTTTTAGTCCCCTTCATTCTTATTATTCATGTATGGGGTAACAATGTAGGGCATTACCGGCCTGTAGATTCCACCTCCTCTATTAGGCATGGTATTGCTCTGTGTGATACCAGTTTTACCTATCTATGGTTTGGTCCAACATGGTTCCCCCTTTTCTGGTTTTGGCCCATCACATACTTTGTTTTTGTTTTTAGCTCTTGTTTGGAGCTGTTTCGCCGCAAGGTGAATGCCTATGTTTTCAAATTTGTCCACAGGATTGGTGGCATTGTTGTCTGCCACTGGGGTCTTGAGAGAGATAACAGTATTTAGTAAGACCTGATGGGGTTAATTTAAATGATTGGCCTAAATATGTTCAACCTGGCTTACAATTTGGTGTCGAGCAGGTGCTGGCTGCGGTGGTGCGCTAGTCAATGTACCACTGACTTGTGTGTGGCGGTTTTGACCTTGCCAGCAATTGATGTTGCTTTATGGACTATGACCTCAAGTTAAATTCTGGGGTCAGTCGAATGCCTGTCTGGCACTGATGGTAAGGATAGGCCTCTTAGACTATGTGAGTAGGGATGAGCCGAACACCCCCTGGCTTGGTTCGCACCAGAACCTGCGAACGGACCGAAAGTTCGCGCAAACTTTAAAACCCCATCAAAGTCTATGGGACTCGAATGTTCAAAATCAAAAGTGCAAATTTTAAAGGCTAATATGCAAGTTATTGTCCTAAAAAGGGTTTGGGGACCCGGGTCCTGCCCCAGGGGACATGTATCAATGCAAAAAAACTTTTAAAAACGTCAGTTTTTTCGGGAGCAGTGATTATAATGATGCTTAAAGTGAAAAAAAAGTGAAATATTCCTTTAAATATCATACCTGGGGGGTGTCTATAGTATGCCTGTAAAGTTGCGTGTGTTTCCCATGCTTAGAACAGTCCCTGCACAAAATGACATTTGTAAAGGAATAAAAGTCATTTAAAACTGCTTGCGGCTTTAATGTAATGTCTGGTCCTGGCAATATGGATGAAAATCAGTGAGACAAACGGCATGGGTACCCCCCCCAGTCCATTACCAGGCCCTTTGGGTCTTGTATGGATATTAAGGGGAACCCCGCACCCAAATTAAAAAAAGAAAAGTCGTGGGGCCCCCAGGCCCTATATACTCTGAACAGCAGTATACAGGCGGTGCAAGCAAGACAGGGACTGTAGGTTTGTTGTTAAGTAGAACCTGTTTGTAATTTTGAACTGGTACATTTTTAAAGTGTAGCTCCAGCCAAAAAATCTATTTTTAAGCTTTTTGGAAAACATAGGGAAGGGTTATCACCCCTGTAACATTTGTTTTGCTGTCTGTGCACCTCTTTAGAAGATTTCACCTCACTTTCTGTTCCAATGACAAATGTTTTTTTTTTAAATTTGGGGTTTTAGTGAAACAAGGATTGGTGATAAAGCATCAGTGAAGAGGAGACAGGTTTTTCCCATATTCACTCTTACAGGAGAGAATTTCCCTTCCTAGGGGTAGATTTCATCTCACTTCCTGTTGTCTCCTTCCGTTTGCAAGTAGGAGTCATTTGTAAGTTTGATGTTTGAAAGTAGGGGCTTGCTCTATATACTCTGCAGAAATTGGGGCCTTAGGTATTGGTGTTGCCACAACACTGTAAGCCCTCACAGTTACTCTTGGTGGGCGCAGGAATGGGCCCTGCTGTGAAATATTAGATTAAGAATTGTAAGTACATGCCATTGTTGAATAGGGGCAGAAAAATTGGGCCTTGGGCACTGGTGCCACAACACTGCAACCCCTCACAGATGCTATAGTTGGAGCGCAGGAATGAGCCCTGCTGCAAAGCATTGCATCAACAATTGTAATTATACTCCCCTGTTAAACAGGGGCTGAAAAATTGAGCCTTTGGGCACTGGTGCTGGTGCCACAACACTGCAACCCCTTACAGATACTCTAGTTGGAGCACAGGAATGAGCCCTGCTGAGAAGTATTGCATCAAAACTTGTAATTGCACACCCCTGTTAAACAGGTCCTGAAAAATTGGGCCTTGGGGACTGGTGCTGGTGCCACAACACTGCAACCCCTCACAGATACTCTAGTTGGAGCGCAGGAATGAGCCCTGCTGCGAAGTATTGCATCACAACTTGTAATTGCACACCCCTGTTAAACAGGTCCTGAAAAATTGGGCCTTGGGGACTGGTGCTGGTGCCACAACACTGCAACCCTTCACAGATACTCTAGTTGGAGCGCAGGAATGAGCCCTGCTGCGAAGTATTGCATCAAAAATTGTAATTACACGCCCCTGTTAAACAGGGGCTGAAAAATTGGGCCTTGGCCACTGGTGGCGGTGCCCAGAACCAAAAATGTTCTTACAAGCTATCAGCATGAAAATTGAGGAGGAAGAGGATTGTCACTCAGCATAACAGGATAGTCACTCAGCATCCGCATAGGCAGTCTTGAAGGGATCTCACATTAAAAAAACAAAACAATCGGTTACATCAGCATCAGGTGCTTGGTAGCTGGGGATCCAAGACTGATTCATTTTTATGAAGGTCAGCCGATCGACCGATTCGGTGGACAGGCACACCCTGTGATCGGTTACAAAGCCTCCAGCAGCACTGAATGTGCGTTCCTAAAGAAGCTGGATGCAGGACAGGCCAGTATCTCAATTGCATGCTGTGCAAGCTCTGGCCAGTGATCTATCCTCAAGACCCAGTAACCCAGAGGATTTTCAGTGGGAAAGGTGTCCAAATCTCATCTTGCCCCTAGGTAATCCTGCACCATGTGAATCAGACCCTGGCGATGGTTGCTGGAGCCGATCAGACCTTGAGGCTGTGGACTAAAAAATTGTCTGAATGCATCAGTCAGACTGCCACCTTCTCCTCCGCTCCTTATGTGACTGACTGAAGCCTCAGCAACACGTTGTCCAGGAGGACCAGGAAATTGTAACCTCCCAGGCTCTGGAAACGCGTTGCACAAACCTTTATGCAAGGCCTCCCGAAGATGTTTCATCCCCTGCTCCCTCTGTGGCGGCAAGATAAGGTCTGCAACCTTACCCTTGTAACGTGGATCAAGGAGGGTTGCCAGCCAGTAATCATCTCTCCCCTTGATACCACGAATACAAGGATCCTTCCGCAGGCTTTGCAGGATCAGGGAGGCCATGCAGCGTAGGTTTGTTGAGGCATTTGGTCCAGAGTCCTCTGGGTCACTAAGGACGACATGATCCGCAGACACCTCCTCCCAGTTACGTACAAGTCCATGGGTTTCTTTGGACTGTAAATGATCCCTTGAAGACTGCTGCTGATGCTGAGTGCCAGGCTCCACCTCCATGCTGACACAATCCTCCTCCTCCTCCTCTTCCTGTGTGAATGGCGGGCATGCAGGAACACTGTCTGGATAAAGGGGGCCTTGAGAGGTAAGGAAGTCCTCCTCTTCCTCCCTCTTTTCTGCCTCAAGTGCCCTGTCCGTTATTCCACACAGTGTGTGCTCCAACAGGTGGACAAGAGGGACAGTGTAACTGATGCATGTACTGTCACTGCTCACCATCCTCATGGCCTCCTCAAATGGTGACAGGACAGTGCATGCATCCCTGATCATAGCCCACTGGCGTGGGGAAAAAAAACAAGCTCCCCTAACCCTGTCCTGGTGCCATAGTCGCATAGGTACTCATTGATGGCCCTCTGCGGCATGTGCAGCCACTGCAGCATGACCAATGTTGAGTTCCACCTGGTGGGCATGTCACAGATTAGGCGGTTCTTGGGCAGGGTAAATTCCTTTTGTAGGTCAGCCAGCCAGGCACTGGCATTATATGAGCTGCGGAAATGCACACAGACTTTCCTGGCCTGCCTCAGGACATCCTGTAAGCCCGGGTACCTGCCCAAGAACCGCTGCACCACCAAGTTAAGGACGTGAGCCAAACAGGGCACATGGGTCAGTTGTCCCTGTCGGAGGCCGCAGAGGAGGTTGGTGCCATTGTTGCAAACCACCATACCTGGCTTAAGCTGGCATGGCATCAACCACCTCTGAACCTGCCTCTGCAGAGCTGACAGAATCTCTGCCCCAGTGTGGCTCCTGTCCCCCAAGCACACCAGCTCAAGCACCCATGGCATCTTTTTGCCTGCATTCCTGCATAGCCCCTTGAACGCCTACGGAGCACCGCTGGTTCAAAAGACAAATCAGCACAGGAAGAGGCCATGGAGGAAGAAGAGGAGCAGGGGTGGAGGAGAGAGGTGTGGCAGAATCACCACTAGTAAAATTTTGGAGGCGTGGTGGCAGAACAACCTCCAACACTACTGCACCCTGTCCTGCATCCTTCCCAGCTGCTAGAAGAGTCACCCAGTGCATGGTGAAAGATAGGTAACATCCCTGTCCATGCCTGTTGGACCATGAGTCAGCGGTAATATGCACCTTACCACTGACCGCCCTGTCCATCGAGGTCAAGACATTGCCTTCCATATGCCGGTAGAGAGCCGGAATGGCCTTCCATGAGAAAAAGTGGCGTTTGGGAACCTGCCACTGAGGAACAGCACATTCCACAAACTCTCGGAAGGGGGCAGAGTCTACCAACTGAAAAGGCAGCAGTTGAAGTGCTAGCAATTTAGCCAAGCTAGCATTCAACTGCTGGGCATGTGGATGGCTGGGAGTGAACTTCTTTCGGCGGTGCAGCAGCTGGGGCAGGGAAATTTGCCTGGTACAATCTGACGTCGGTGTACTGATAGCAGATTGCCCGCAAACACTTGGCTGTGACACACCTAATTCTACACCTTCATTCCTCTCAGTGCAGGTTTCAGAGAGGACTGAAGGTATAGTGGGGTTGGAGATCCCAGCTGATGAGGAGCAAGGAGAGGTCTGCTTTGTTCTTTGGTGTGGGTCTTTTAGGTATGCTTGCCAACGAACTGCATGGCAGGTCAACATATGTCTGGTCAAGCATGTGGTGCCCAAGTGGGTGATGTTTTGGCCACGCGAGATACACTTGAGACATATGTTGCAAATAGCAGTGTTGGGATCTGATGCACTCGTCTCAAAAAAGGCCCACACCAAAGAACTTTTGGAATAATGCACAGAGGCAGCAGCACCCTGCACATGTGGAGCTCTGCGGTGTGATGCAGTCGGTGTGCTGCCCTTAAGTTGGCCCCTGGAGGGCATCCTGCCTCGTTGGAGATGTGCCTCCTCCTCCTCCCCTCTCCTATCAGGCACCCACGTGGAGTCAGTGACTTCCTCATCATCCCCTCCCTCCTCTTCACTGGAGCAAAGCTGGCATGCTGCAGCTGGGGGAACATATCTGCCAGATTGCTGTCCTTCTTGGGCACCCCCTCTCTCTGGGCTCACGTTACTGCCTTCCTCTAGCTGGATACCATCATTGGAGCCTTCAAAATGCTGGGCATCCTCCTGGAGCATGTACCCAACACTGTGGTCAAACAGTTCGGGGGACTCCTCAGAAGGACATGGTGGGGCTAGGGAAGGAGTGACTGATGCCATTGAGCTGAGGGAAGAGGCCGCGTTGGCAGCTGCTTTGACAGACAAAGTACCCTGAGCCTGGGTGAGGGAGGATGAGGAGGATGAGGACGGCTTGGTCATCCACTTGGCCAAGTCTTCCGCATATTGCGGCTCAACACGGCCAGCTGCTGAAAAAAAGGACAAGAGTGTCCCACGGCCACGTGCTGATGGGGATGCACCATCTCCATGACCAGCACTGTTGCCTCTAGACACAGAGCCTGCTTGCCCTCTTTTATTGGCTTGTGACTGTCTGCCTCTCCTTGTTGGCCTTCCAGACATAATAATGGCCTGCAGTGAGATGTAGCTGCACAAAGCTGGGATGTATATATTTATATATATACTGATACTGCAGCTAACAGAATCAACTGCCTGCCTGTAGTATTATTAGTATGAGAACACCAGCAATTGTCTTCAGGTAGCTTTAGGTGCACACTGTGCAGAGGACACAGTACACTAACTGTAAATACTGCAGCTGCCTGCCTGTGGTATTAATAGGATCAGAACAACAGCAATTGTCTTTAGGTAGCTTTAGGTGCACACTGTGCAGAGGACGCAGTACACTAACTGTAAATACTGCAGCTGCCTGCCTGTGGTACTAATAGGATCAGAAGAACACCACCAATTTTCTTCAGGTAGATTTAGGTGCACACTGTGCAGAGGACACAGTACCCTAACTGTAAATATTGTAGCTGCCTGTCTGTGGTACTAATAGGATCAGAAGAACACCACCAATTTTCTTCAGGTAGCTTTAGGTGCACACTGTGCAGAGGACACAGTACACTAACTGTAAATTCTGTAGCTGCATGCCTGTGGTACTAATAAGATCAGAAGAACACCAGCAATTTTCTTCAGGTAGCTTTAGGTGCACACTGTGCAGAGGACACAGTACACTAACTGTAAATACTGTAGCTGCCTGCCTGTGGTACTAATAGGATCAGAAGAACACCAGCAATTTTCTTAAGGTAGCTTTAGATGCACACTGTGGAAAGGACACAGTACACTAACTGTAAATACTGTAAATGCTGTAAAAACACCTGCCTGCCTGCCTGTCAGTAGGAAGAGAATAACAGGAACAGATCTAGCTAAACTGAATAAAGTATATATATATATATATATATATACATATATATATATATATATATATATACACAACACCTAGGATGCATATACAATATATACACAATACACTGTAAGTGCAGCTAACTGACTCACCTGACTACTCTATCTAACTTAAATCAAATGACACTGTCTCTCTGTCCATCTCTCTCTGCAGCAACACACTACACAAGGCACCACGCAGGCAGCCTTATATAGTGTGGGGCATGTACTAAACCAACCGGAGCCATAATTGCGGGTCATAGTGCATGCTTGGCCAATCATCAGCCAGCAATGCACAGTGAATTATGGGCCGTGACGCGCCACTCAAATTTGGCGCGAACAGTCCATGACGTTCGCAATTCGACGAACGGTCGAACAGGCGATGTTCGAGTCGAACATGGGTTCAACTCAAACTCGAAGCTCATCCCTATATGTGAGTTTATGTTTATGGATGCACACGGTATACTATGACTGGCATGTTGTTTGGTAAATTCTGGGGTTAGTCTAATGCCTGTTTGGCACTGATGGTAAGGAAAGGCCTCTTAGACTATGTGAGTTTATATTTATGGGTGCTCATGGAATACTGTGACTGGCATTGTTTGGTACTTTTGGAAAGTTGTACTTTTGAAAAGTTCAATAAAGCTGGGGCCTTGCCCTATTTCCAACTCAATCAGCTTCTTTGTCTTTTTGTGGGGGCAAGGTATTGGTTTATTAATTGGTCATAAATGAGCCTATGCTTCTCAGCAGTCATGAAGGACTCTTGAACCGCCTTTAGGGAAAGGGAGCCTTGACTGCTGGAAGCATGGCATCACTGTGGGTGTGAACCTAAAAGGGAAGTTAAGTAGCTCCCTGAGGATTGGCTACAAGACCTGAGGTGTCTGGGTGGAGCCTGAACTCTAGGAAAAGGCTATGCTGAGCCACATTCAACTGCTCTGACGAGATTCAGCTGTCACAAGAGTTGATCACCCTCCCGGCAGTTGTGATGTTTTGTCACAGCTTTATTGGCGGTTTTGACCTTGCCAGCAATTGATGTTGCTTTATGGGCTATGCCCTCAAGTTAAATTCTGGGGTCAGTCTAATGCCTGTCTGGCACTGATGGTAAGGACAGGCCTCTTAGACTATGCGAGTTTATGTTTATGTGTGCACACGGTATACTGTGACTGGCATGTTGTTTGGTAAATTCTGGGGTTGGTCTAATGCCTGTCTGGCACTGACGGTAAGGATAGGCCTCTTAGACTATGTGAGTTTATATTTATGGGTGCTCATGGTATACTGTGACTGGCACTGTTTGGTACATTTGGAAAGTTGTACTTTTGAAAAGTTCAATAAAGCTGTGTCCTTGCCCTATTTAAAACTTAATCAGCTTCTGTGTCTTTTTGGGGGGGCAAGGTATTGGTTTATTAGTTGGTCATAAATGAGCCTATGCTTCTCAGCAGTCATGAATGATAAAATAAACAAAAAAACAAAGCATAATGTACTTTTCTTTCCAGAGCTGAAGGCTCCAAGCATTTGTACTTGTTTTTAATTACAGCGGCTTTCTTACAAAGTATAGGGTGAGGGGGGGAGGGTCACTGGTTAATTAAACTGTGTTATGTAATAAAAGTATAAAAGTGACACACAGGCTAATTTTCTTATAACCAGACTTTCTGTTGCTGAATTGAAATGCTAACTTTTCTTCAGCGAGTGACTACCTTTATGGCTTCTTAAAACTTTTATTATTTTTCTAAAGAAAGTAATACATTCTTTACTTTCAGCAGGATCTTGCTTCTAATCACCCCCCTTTAGCAACATTGGTAACATACATTTTTATAGGAACACAGCCTTCACAGTTTTTCTAATAACAATAACATAGCAACAACAAGTGCTATCAAACTTCTTTGGAGTTCCAGATCTGTACTGAAGAGAAAAGTTTAAATTATGTCTATCTATCTATCTATCTATCTATCTATCTATCTATCTATCTATCTATCTATCTATCTATCTATCTATCTATCTTGACAGAAGATCAATCAACCCATGTTTGTTTATTGGAAAGTGAGGGAGTTGAGGATACTGGAACGGCTGTGAAGTTATGTCCCGGGTAACTAAAGTGCTTTGCAATTGTGTCACTTTAGGAAGTTTGCAAACTTCAATGCATCAGAAAAAAAGTAAGGAGTAAGATGGACTTTTGAGGACTAGTGCTTTAATACTTTTGATTAGATGATATCTGGCTGTTTGCAGGAACATAGGATCAATGCCTTCCTTACTGACAGAACGGCAATCTGCCTTGTTTACCTAAGCAGATCGCAGTTCTGGCTCTCTGCCTAATGGTCAGCAGGTGCTGGTGCACATTGAGTCCACGGTACCCACAGATCAGCTCCTGCTGTGTACAATCACAGCGGGAGTGGGGCTTTGGCAGTGCGCATGTGCACCCCAGACCCGAAAGTGCAGGATTGCGTACTAGGTACATGATCCTGCACAGCAGAGCTGCCTTGCCGCTGTACATGTAAGTAATACGGTCAGCAAGTGGTTAAGATGCGATTAAGATATAACAGTTTAACCACTTCAATATCAGACACTTTTACCCCCTTCTTTGCCCAAGCCAATTTTCAGCTTTCAGTGCTGTCGAACTTTGAATGACAATTGCGTGGTAATGCAACACTGTACCCATATGAAGCTTTGTGTCATGTTTTTGAGACACATATAGCTTTCTTTTGGTGGTATTTAACCACCACTGGGTTTTTTATTTTTTGCTAAACAAATGAAAAAAGACCAAACATTTAAAAAAAAAACAACCCTTTTCTTCATTTCTGTTATAAAATTTTGCAAATAAGTAATTTTTCTTCTTTGCTGATATTGGCTGATGAGACTGCACTGATGGGCACTGATGGCACTAATAAACTGTATTTATGGGCACTGATGAGGAGGCAATGATGGGCACTGATGGCCACTGATGAAGCGGCAATAATGGGCACTCATAAGCTGCACTGATGGGTGCTGATAGGTGGCATGAAGAAGCACTGATGAGGCTACACTGATAATGGCATGGCAGCACTGATGGGCACAGATATTCTGCACCGATTGACATTGATGGGGCTGCACTTATAATCAGGGCACTGATCATCAGTGCCCTGATTATCAGTGTTAATATCCCCTGTCACAGGAAAGCTGGTTATCGGCTTTCCTTTCCTCAGACAGATACAATGCTGAGGAAATTAAATACAAAAAACCTGGAATTTGTTTACATATGATCGGCTGTGATTGGACACGCCTGTTCACATGATAATGAGACAACATCATTGGCTCAATATAGGTCTTATAGCTGGCGCAAGGTTTTTGTTACCTTTTGGGTATTACAGTGATGTGGGTGTGATTGAGCTAAAGAGGGGCATGTGGGTATGATGGCGTTAAAGATGTTTTCTAATATAGGTGTCAATGTATCCACAAATTGGTAGTAAACCAAATATATGTAGCTGTAACGAGCCCCTTGCTCACTCGGTTCCACTCTCCCGACACTCCTCTGCAGCTATAGAATCAGATTACAGATCGCAACATCTGATTGTTCGTCATCCAGTGCTCCGGGTTTAGAACTACAGCTCTGTGCTGTTCTAACCCAGTTGTGATAGCTCAGAACAAACACCAGGCAGGCTGTTTGTAAGTTCAACCTGGAATCTCACTTTATTGACAGGAATACAGTCTTATTTATACAATAACAGAGGAGGTGCAGACCTCCTGCTCATATTACTCTAACAATACAGCTGTAACCTAATTAACCTAATTAACATGAGCTAATTAACTAATCCCTTTAGACAGCCTAGATGACTCAGACATGACCTTTAGGCCAGACTGGCCGTCTTGTAGTTCAGAAAATCCAATCAACATTATCACAATCAACATAGACTCTTCTTCACACAATAGCAGAGTTAATTAACACAAACAACAGTGGGGATCCCCAGAGTCTGTGTGTCCTGGGGGACCAGGACCCGAATCCACAGTAATACCACCTCAAGGGTCCCCAGGCATACATCTCACAAAGAGCACCGTTCCCCCAAATGCAAGGGCCCACGATCGATCGGCAAGAGGCTAGCATACAGTCCCCTCCAAAAGTCTCTCTCCCGGCTAGGTCTGTCACAGTAGCCATCCAGATCTGGACTCTTACCTGAGGGCAAGGACGTTTTCACAAAGGTTATCTCTTGTGCAGTAAAAAGCTGAGAAAGTCTAAGGGAATTACAGTATGGTGACTGGCACATAGGTATGCGCATGCACATATAAATTAATTATAAAGAAATTAGCATAGGTGTATTGCTAATAGAAATGAGTGTGGACGCGTTGCTCATACAAATGCACATGCTTGATCAATCGTTCTGGCCAAACGTCTCCCACTTTTATTCCCAAACTCGTACCCCCCCCCCCCAACACACACACACACACACTATTAGATGCATCACAGCAAAAAGTTCTAGTTAAGATAAGACAGAAAAAAGGGCCCATTTTGTCCCGAGTTAGAAAAGTATACAATTGCCAGGGTATAAGGGTTATTGATTAATAAACAGTGAATGAAAAGGTAACAACCCTCTCTGTCTATTTCTGTACCAGTAACTGTGACAACATAAATGTATACATCCTTTAGAGCAGTGGTTCTCAACTCCTGTCCTCAGGGCCCACTAACAGGCCAGGTTTTATGTATTACCTTGGGGAGTTGCAGACTAGAATACTGCAATCACTGAGCAACAAATGATATCACCTGTGATGTATTTCAGTTATCCTGCAAACCTGGCCTGTTAGTGGGTCCTGAGGATAGGAGTTGAGAACCACTGCTTTAGAGGTAGACAGTGAATAACATGAGCCCCAAAATATATCATTGTGGAAACATATATGCCGCGTACACACGGTTGGATTTTCCGACGGAAAATGTTCGATGGGAGCTCTTTGTCGGAAATTCTGACCGTGTGTAGGCTCCATCGGACATTTTCCATCGGAATTTCCATCACACAAAATTTGAGAGCTGGTTCTCAAATTTTCCGACAACAAAATCTGATGTAAATTCCGATCGTGTATACACAATTCTGACGCACAAAGTTCCATGCCAGCTCGGAATCAAGCACTGGCTATTGAACTTCATTTTTTTCGGCTCGTCGTACGTGTTGTACGTCACCGCGTTCTTGACATTTGGAATTTTTGACAAGATGACCGTGTGTATGCAAGACAAGTTTGAGCCAACATCCGTCAGGAAGAAATCCATGGATTTTGTTTTTGGAATGTCCGATAAATGTGCGATCGTGTGTACACGGCATTACTGTAATAAGGAGCAAACGTTTTAACTATTTTTTTTTTTTTTTAATCATCAAAAGTTTATTATAAAGGTATTGCAAGAGGTACAAATCAAAGCATTGAAGAGATAGCATGTCATTGTACAAACATGTCCCTAAAGTTGTCCAGTAAAGTAGAATTATAGCTGAGTAGTTGTAAAACATGGAACACAGAAAGTTGAAAGGTTGCTCCTAATATAACCTTAGATTAGGCTGCACATTAACTGTTGTTGAGCATCATATAATCACTTTTATCAAGTAATAATGTCTGTTTACACAGCTAGCTTTGATTCTGGAGTGTATAGGAATAGAAAAGGTAGAGAGGAGAAGGGTAGAAAGGAGGGGAAGGGTAGAAAGAGAGGGAGGGTGGGGTGAGGGTAGGTTGTCTTGTCTCAGAATGACTTATTACTCTTTTTATATGGAATTCATAATTGGGTGGAGATTGGTCGCCTCATCATTCATATCATAGGGGTGACTTGGCTCAACTTTGAGCCTCTTTACTGATTTATTAGTGTTTCATAAGTGCTTGAGACTTTAAAAGCAAACCACAGAGACCACCTTTCATGGTATTTTTCAGCTTTGTCTGAGGTTTGGGCTAGTGTGTCCTCCATGTAGCAGGTTTCTGAGACCTTCTTCAACCATTCTTGGATAGTTGGGGGTCGGGTGCTTTTCCAGAGGAGTGGTATTAGGGACTTAGCAGCATTTAGCAGGTGCTTTGTTAGGGATTGTTTGTAGCATTTAAGAGGGAAATTAGTGATGTGAAGCAGGCAACAAGCTGCATTCAACTTGAGTCTGGTCTCCGTGATCTGCTTCACAAGCTCTCTGACTTTGTTCCAGAAAGTGCTCAGTGTGGAGCACTCCCACCATATATGTAGGAGGGTGCCCCTCTCTTTCCCACATCTCCAGCAACTATCTGAGGTGTGAGGAAACCATTTTTTGAGTTTGTCAGGAGTGGCGTACCAATGCGTTAAGAGCTTGTAGGATGTTTCCTGTGTTTTAGTGCTAATGGAGCATTTGTGCGAAAGGATGCATGCTGTTTTCCACTGATTGTCAGTAATGTCCACTTGCAAGGTGATAGACCATGCTTGCCTGAATCTATTGTCCATTTTTGTGTGTGAATTTTGTAACCAGGCGTAGGTAATAGACGTCGTCCTATCGAATTAGGACCCCTTGATGCATACCTCCTCAAACTCCGTCATCTCTCTAGAGAAGAAGGGCTTCCTTGATCTGCTATTGGCGCAACTATGGATTTGGAAGTAGGTCCACAAGGGGAGTCTTAGGAGGTCATCGTCGTTTTTCAGCGTGACAAAGCTTTTAATTTGGCTCTTGTGAAAACAATCTCTCATTGTGAGTGGTTGCTTAGACTCAGGGGCTTGTAGGGTACTGTTCTCGATTTCCGGTGGAAAGTCAGGGTTGTTTTTCAGTGGGGACAATGGGCTAAGAGCAGAGGTCAGTTCTGTTTTGTCAGCTACAGTGTGAAACAATCTTAAAGTGGTATCTGTCAATGGGTGTTCTTTAAGGGAGTTGCTTTGACTCTGCCATGGAATCCAGGGGGAGGATTTCAGGGGGGTTGGCTCAGTGAGTCCTCTAGTATGACCCAATCCTTGGAATTGCCATGACAGTGCCAATCAATCACTCTCGTGAGGTGTGAAGCCAGATAGTAGTTATAAAAGTTTGGTAATCCCATCCAACCCTGATCTTTTGGTCTAGTGAGTAGTGAGAACTTGATTCTGGATTTTTTGTGACCCCATATATATTGTAAGAGGGTAGATTGTAGTGTCTTAAAGAATTTCTGTAGTATTTTAATTGGAAGTGTCATATAGAGGTACAGCAATCTCGGGAGAATGGCCATCTATAGGATGGCGGCTCTTCCAAACCATGAAAAATATTTGGAGTGCCAGACCTGTAAGTCTTTCCATATTTCTTGTAACAGTGTAGGGAAATTGTGTTCAAAGATAGAGGTCAGTCTTGGTGTTAGCCACACCCCTAAGTATTTAAGTGCTTTAGCCTCCCACCTAAAGGGGCAGTTGGTTTTGGTTTTGTTTAAGGTTTCTTCTGTTAGGAAGATGTTCATAGCTTCAGATTCTGTGAAATTAATGTTAAGGTTTGAAATATAGCCATAGTGTGTAAACTGCTTCATCAGGTTGGGAACAGTGGTGTGAGGGCCAGTCAGAAAGAACAGGAGATCATCAGCATATGCTGCAATCTTGTATTCCTTGCCCGCTACTTCAAAACCTGTTATTGATTTGTTTCTATTAACCATTCTAATGAATGGCTCCAGTGATAGGATAAACAATATTGGTGACAAGGGCATCCTTGTCTGGTTCCATTTGTGATCAAGACCCTATCCGACAGCGTGCCATTAATCTTCAATCTGGCTGAAGGGTTATCATACAAAGTGGAGATCCAAGCCATCATGACCCAGGCCAATATGTTTGCATGTAGTCCCAGGAAACTCTGTTAAAGGCCTTCTCTACATCTGTGGACAGAAGAAGACCCTTGAAGTCTCGGTTATGTGCTGCATGTGTTAGAAGTAGGGCCTTGATCACATTGTCTTTTGCCTCCATGCTGGGCATGAAGCCCACTTGTTCTGGGCCTATCAGGGTATGAAGGAGTGGTCTCAGTCTGTTTGAGGTCTTGGCTTAATAAGTAGTGGTCTCAGTAGCTTGAGGTCTAGGTTTAATAAGGAGATGGGCCTATAGGTGGAACAATCAGCTGGGTCTTTCCCAGGCTTTGGGACAACTGTAACGTAGGCAGAGAGAAAATCAGTTGGCACGGATCTAGGTGAGGACAAGGAATTCAGGGCATCGGTCAGTGGAGTCTATATAATGTCACAAAACATCTTATAATAGGCTGATGTGAAGCCGTCTGGGCCCTGATTTGAGGTCCTTAATTGCCAACTGAATTTCTGTCACTGAGATTTTATCTTCTAGGGGGGTTATTTCTGTTTCTTCTAGTTTAGGAAGACCACTTTTGCTTAAGTAGTCTTGTACTGCTTGTGTTCTGTCTTCCTTTATGTCATGGGGTTTGTGTTGCTGTGGGAGGTCGTACAGTTTTGAGTAGAACTGTTGGAAGTGTGCTGCTATAGCCTCAGTAGTAGGGATGAGCTTCGTGTTCGAGTCAAACCCATGTTCGACTCGAACATCGGCTGTTTGGTCGTTCGCCGAATTGCGAACGATATGGGCTGTTCGCGCCAAATTCGTGTGGCGCGTCACGGCCCATAATTCACTGCGGCATCGCAGTGCATTGCTGGCTGATGATTGGCCAAGCATGCACTATGACCCGCATGCTTGGCCAATCACAGCGCCGTCAGTAGAGAGAGCTGTAATTGGCCAAAGCCAGGGTGGCTTTGGCCAATTATGGCTCAGGGGATTTAGCACACGCCCCACACTATATAAGGCCGCCTGCACGGCGGCCCTGTGTAGTGTGTGTTCCGGTGTGCTGAGAGATAGAGAGAGAGAGAGACAGTGTCATTTGATTTGAGTTAGATAGATTAGGCAGAACAGTCAGTCAGTTAGCTGCACTTACAGTGCATTGTGTATATATATGCATCCCAGGTGTTGCATATATATATACACTGTATTCAGTTTAGCTAGATCCGTTCCTGTTATCTTCTATCTAGACTATTTACATTTGGTGCAGTGCGTCCTGCTCACAGTGTTCAGCTAGATCCATTCCTGCTATTTACATTTAGTGCAGTGCGTCCTGCTCACAGTGTTCAGCTAGATCCGTTCCTGCTATTTACATTTAGTGCAGTGCGTCCTGCTCACAGTGTTCAGCCAGATCCGTTCCTGTTATTTACATTTAGTGCAGTGCGTCCTGCTCACAGTGTTCAGCTAGATCCGTTCCTGCTATTTACATTTAGTGCAGTGCGTCCTGCTCACAGTGTTCAGCTAGATCCGTTCCTGCTATTTACATTTAGTGCAGTGCGTCCTGCTCACAGTGTTCAGCTAGATCCGTTCCTGCTATTTACATTTAGTGCAGTGCGTCCTGCTCACAGTGTTCAGCTAGATCCGTTCCTGCTATTTACATTTAGTGCAGTGCGTCCTGCTCACAGTGTTCAGCTAGATCCGTTCCTGCTATTTACATTTAGTGCAGTGCGTCCTGCTCACAGTGTTCAGCTAGATCCGTTCCTGCTATTTACATTTAGTGCAGTGCGTCCTGCTCACAGTGTTCAGCTAGATCTGTTCCTGCTATTTACATTTAGTGCAGTGCGTCCTGCTCACAGTGTTCAGCTAGATCCGTTCTTGCTATTTACATTTAGTGCAGTGCGTCCTGCTCACAGTGTTCAGCTAGATCTGTTCCTGCTATTTACATTTAGTGCAGTGCGTCCTGCTCACAGTGTTCAGCTAGATCCGTTCCTGCTATTTACATTTAGTGCAGTGCGTTCTGCTCACAGTGTTCAGCTAGATCTGTTCCTGATATTTACATTTAGTGCAGTGCGTCCTGCTCACAGTGTTCAGCTAGATCCGTTCCTGCTATTTACATTTAGTGCAGTGCGTCCTGCTCACAGTGTTCAGCTAGATCCGTTCCTGCTATTTACATTTAGTGCAGTGCGTCCTGCTCACAGTGTTCAGCTAGATCCGTTCCTGCTATTTACATTTAGTGCAGTGCGTCCTGCTCACAGTGTTCAGCTAGATTCGTTCCTGTTATTTACATTTAGTGCAGTGCGTCCTGCTCACAGTGTTCAGCTAGATCCGTTCCTGCTATTTACATTTAGTGCAGTGCGTCCTGCTCACAGTGTTCAGCTAGATCCGTTCCTGCTATTTACATTTAGTGCAGTGCGTCCTGCTCACAGTGTTCAGCTAGATCCGTTCCTGTTATCTTCCTACTGACAGGCAGGCTTGTCTGGTTACAGTATATAAAGCTACCTGAAGAAAATTACAGGTGTTCTATCCCAGCTTAGTGCAGCTACAGGCCATTAGTATGTCTGGAAGGCCAAGAAGGAGAGGCAGACAGTCACAAGCCAATAAGAGAGGGCAAGCAGGCTCTGTGTCTAGTGCTGGTCGTGGAGACGGTGCATCCTCATCAGCACGTGGCCATGGGACACGCTTGGCCTTTTTTTCGGCAGCTGGCCGTGTTGAGCTGCAACATGCGGAAGACTTGGTCGAGTGGATGACCAAGCCATCCTCATCCTCCTCATCCTCTCTCACCCATGCCCAGGGTGCTTTGTCTGGCAAAGCAGCGGCCTCTTCCCTCAGCTCAATGTCATCAGTGACTCCTTCCCTAGCTCCACCATGTCCTCCTGAGGATTCCCTCGAACTGTTTGACCACAGTGTTGGGTACATGCTCCAGGAGGATGCCCAGCGTTTGGAAGGCTCTGATGATGATACTGAGCTCGATGAAGGCAGTAACATGAGCACGGACAGAGGGGGTGCCCAAGAAGGACAGCAATCTGGCAGTCATGCTCCCCCTGCTGCAGCATACTGCCAGGTTTGCTCCAGTGATGAGGAGGGAGGGGATGATGAGGTCACTGACTCAACGTGGGTGCCTGATAGGAGAGAGGAAGAGGAGGAGGAGGAGGAGGCGGCACATCACCAACGAGGCAGGATGCCCTCCAGGGGCCAGCCTAAGGGCAGCACATTGACTGCATCACACCCCAAAGCTCCACATGTGCAGGGCGCTGCAGTCTCTGCGCGTTATTCAAAAAGTTCTTTGGTGTGGGCCTTTTTTGAGACGAGTGCATCAGATCGCACCGCTGCTATTTGCAACATATGTCTCAAGCGTATCTCGCGTGGCCAAAACATCTCCCGCTTGGGTACCACATGCTTGACCAGACATATGTTGACCTGCCATGCAGTTCGTTGGCAAGCGTATCTAAAAGACCCACACCAAAGAACAAAGAGGATCTCTCCTTGCTCCTCATCAGCTGAGATTTCCAACCCCACTAGACCTTCAGTCCTCTCTGAGACCTGCAGTGAGAGGAATGAAGGTGTAGAATTAGGTGTGTCACAGCCAAGTACTTGTGGGCAATCTGCTTTTGGTACACCGACGTCAGATTGTACCAGGCAAATTTCCCTGCCACAGCTGCTGCACCGCCGAAAGAAGTTTGCTCCCAGCCATCCACATGCCCAGCGGTTGAATGCTAGCTTGGCAAAATTGCTAGCACTTCAACTGCTGCCTTTTCAGTTGGTAGACTCTGCCCCCTTCCGTGAGTTTGTGGAATGTGCGGTTCCTCAGTGGCAGGTACCCAAACGCCACTTTTTCTCACGGAAGGCGATTCCGGCTCTCTACCGGCATCTGGAAGGCAATGTCCATGCCTCGCTGGACAGGGCGGTCAGCGGTAAGGTGCATATTACCGCTGACTCATGGTCCAGCAGGCATGGACAGGGACGTTACCTAAGTTTCACGGCGCATTGGGTGACTCTGCTGGCAGCTGGGAAGGATGCAGGACAAGGTGCAGTAGTGTTGGAGGTTGTTCCGCCACCACGCCTCCAAAATGCTGATTGTGACACACCTCTCTCCTCCACCCCCTCCTCTTCTTCTTCCTCCATGGCCTCTTCCTCGGAACCAGCGGTGCTCCGTAGGCGTTCAAGGGGCTACGCAAGTACGCAGGCCAAAAGATGCCATGCGGTGCTTGAGCTGGTGTGCTTGGGGGACAGGAGCCACACTGGGGCAGAGGTTCTGTCAGCTCTGCAGGGGCAGGTTCAGAGGTGGTTGACGCCACGCCAACTTAAGGCAGGAATGGTGGTTTGCGACAATGGCACCAACCTCCTCTCTGCCCTCCGACAGGGACAACTGACCCATGTGCCCTGTTTGGCTCACGTCCTTAACTTGGTGGTGCAGCGGTTCTTGGGCAGGTACCCGGGCTTACAGGATGTCCTGAGGCAGGCCAGGAAAGTCTGTGTGCATTTCCGCTGGTCATATAATGCCAGTGCTCGGCTGACGGACCTCCAAAAGGAGTTTTACCTGCCCAAGAACCGCCTAATCTGTGACATGCCCACCAGGTGGAACTCAACGTTGGCCATGCTGCAGCGGCTGCACACGCAGCAGAGGGCCATCAATGAGTACCTGTGCGACTATGGCACCAGGACAGGGTCAGGGGAGCTTGGTTTTTTTCCCCACGCCAGTGGGCCATGATCAGGGATGCATGCACTGTCCTGCCACCAATCGAGGAGGCCACGAGGATGGTGAGCACTGACAGTGCATGCATCAGTGACACTGTCCCCCTTGTCCACCTGTTGGAGCACACGCTGCGTGGAATAATGGACAGGGCACTTGAGGCAGAACAGAGGCAGGAAGAGGAGGACTTCCTTAGCTCTCAAGGCCCCCTTTATCCAGACAGTGTTCCTGCGTGCCCGCCGATCACACAGGAAGAGGACGAGGAGGAGGAGGAGGAGGAGGAAGATTGTGTCAGTATGGAGGTGGAGCCTGGCACTCAGCATCAGCAGCAGTCTTTAAGGGATCAGTCCCAAGGAACACATGGACTTGTACGTGGCTGGGAGGAGGTGGCTGCGGACGTTGTTGTCCTTAGTGACCCAGAGGACTCCGGACCGAATGCCTCAGCAAACCTACGCTGCATGGCCTCCCTGATCCTGCAAAGCCTGCGTAAGGATCCTCGTATTCGTGGTATCAAGGAGAAGGACCAATACTGGCTGGCAACCCTCCTTGATCCACGTTACAAGGGTAAGGTTGCGGACCTTATCTTGCCATCGCAGAGGGAGCAGAGGATGAAACATCTTCGGGAGGCCTTGCAGAAAGGTCTGTGCAACGCGTTCCCAGAGACTGGGAGGTTACAAACTCCTGTTTCTGGACAACGTGTTGCTGAGGCTTCGGTCAGTCAAAGAAGGAGCGGTGGAGAAGGTGGCCGTCTGACCGATGCGTTCAGACAATTTTTTGGTCCGCAGCCCCAAGGTATGATCGGTTCCAGCAACCATCGCCAGCGTCGGTTTTACATGGTGCAGGAATACCTAGGGGCAAGATCAGTCTTGGACACCTTTCCCACCGAAAATCCTCTGGGTTACTGGGTCTTGAGGATGGATCACTGGCCAGAGCTTGCACAGTATGCAATTGAGCTACTGGCCTGTCCTGCATCCAGCGTTCTTTCGGAACGCACATTCAGTGCTGCTGGAGGCGTGGTAACCGATCACAGGGTGCATCTGTCCACCGACTCGGTCGATCGGCTGACCTTCATAAAAATGAATCAGTCTTGGATCACCACCAGCTACCAAGCACCTGATGCTGATGTAACCGAATAATTTTTTTTGAAATCTCAGATCCCTTCAAAGACTGCCTATGCTGATGCTGAGTGACTATCCCTGAGTAATTATCCTCTTCCTCCTCAATCATCACGCTGATAGCTTGTAAGAACATTTTTGGTTCTGGGCGCCACCACCAGTGCCTAAGGCACAATTTTTCAGCCCCTGTTTAACAGGGGCGTGTAATTACAATTTTTGATGCAATACTTTGCAGCAGGGCTTGTTCCTGCATTCCAGCTAGAGTGTCTGTGAGGGGTTGCAGTGTTGTGGCACCAGCACCAGTGCCTAAGGCCCAATTTTTCTGCCCCTGTCTAACAGGGGCATGTAATTACAATTTTTGATGCAATACTTTGCAGCAGGGCTCGTTCCTGCATTCCAACTAGAGTGTCTGTCAGGGGTTGCAGTGTTGTGGCACCAGCACCAGTGCCTAAGGCACAATTTTTCAGCCCCTGTTTAACAGGGGCGTGTAATTACAATTTTTGATGTAATACTTTGCAGCAGGGCTCGTTCCTGCATTCCAACTAGAGTGTCTGTGAGGGGTTGCAGTGTTGTGGCACCAGCACCAGTGCCTAAGGCCCAATTTTTCTGCCCCTGTCTAACAGGGGCGTGTAATTACAATTTTTGAAGCAATACTTTGCAGCAGGGCTCGTTCCTGCGTTCCAACTAGAGTGTCTGTGAGGGGTTGCAGTGTTGTGGCACCAGCACCAGTGCCTAAGGCCTAATTTTTCAGCTCCTGTTCAACAGGGGCATGTAATTACAATTCTTGATCTAATATTTCACAGCAGGGCCCTGTGAGGGCTTACAGTGTTGTGGCCACAGCAACACCTAAGGCCCAAATTTCTGCTGAGTATATAGGGCAGGACCCTACTTTCAAACATCTAACTTACAAACGACTCCTACTTGCAAACGGAAGGAGACAACAGGAAGTGAGATGAAATCTACCCCTAGGAAGGGAAATTATCTCCTGTAAGAGTTAATATGGGAAAACAATTTCTCCTTTCCACTGATGCTTTCCAATCCTTGTTCCACAAAAAAACACAAATTTTCAAAAAACATTTTTCATTGGGACAAAAAAGTGAGGTGAAATCTTCTGAAGAGGAGGAAAGACAGCAAAACAAATGTCACAGGGGTGATAACCCTTCCCTATGTTTTCCAAAAAGCTTAAAAAAGATTTTTTGGCTGGAGCTAAACACGTTAAAAATGTACCCGTTCAAAATTACAAAGAGATTCTACTTAACAACAAACCTACAGTCCCTGTCTTGTTTGCACCGCCTGTATACTGCTGTTCAGAGTATATAGGGCCTTTCCTTATTTTAATTTGGGTGCGGGGTTCCCCTTAATATCCATACAGGACCCAAAGGGCCTGGTAATGGACTGGGGGGGTACCCATGCCGTTTGTCTCACTGATTTTCATCCATATTGCCATGACCCGACATGACATTAAACCCGCAAGCAGTTTTAAATGAGATTTTTTCCTTTAAAAATGACATTTGGTGCAGGGACTGTTCTAAACATGGGAAACACGCGTCACTTTACAGGCATACTATAGACACCCCCCAGGTACGATATTTAAAGGAATATTTCGCTTTTCTTTTTTTTTACTTTAAGCATCATTAAAATCACTGCTCCCGAAAAAACGGCTGTTTTTAAAAGTTTTTTTTGCATTGATACATGTCCCCTGGGGTAGGACCCGGGACCCCAAACCCTTTTTAGGACAATACCATGCAAATTAGCCTTTAAAATGAGCACTTTTGATTTCGAACGTTCGAGTCCCATAGACGTCAATGGGGTTCTAACGTTCGTGCGAACTTTCGGCCCGTTCGCGGGTTCTGGTGCGAACCGAACCGGGGGGTGTTCGGCTCATCCCTACTCAGTAGAAACATCTAATGTCCCCCCTTGTGATCTGATCCCTGCTATGTTATTGCTATGTTATTAGTAGCGTTGGCTTCTTTCAGTGCTCTCGCTAGTAGTCTGCCTGTTTTGTCGCCTGTCTCATAATAATTAAAAAAAAAAAAAGTCTTTTAGTTTTATACTCAAATATGTGTTGTAATGCCTTGCGTGTTCAAGCAGTTCCTTTGCAGACTGCATGGACAGAGATTGTTTGTGGCTATTTTCTAGTTTATAGATTTTATTTGTTAACTTACTAATTTCCTGTTCCTGTCTTTTTTTCTTTGTGAGCCCATTTTAAGCAAATCTCCTCTGATAGAGCATTTATGTGCCTGCCAAATCGTTATGGGATCCATGTCTGGGGTGGTGTTAAAGCTAAAATAATCAGATAGTGCCGTAGTGATTTTGGGTAGTAGTTCTGGGTCTGTCAGGAGTGAGGTATTTAGTCGCCATGTGTTAGATCTAGGTGCTGGTATACCCAGATCTGCCATAAGGGAGACTGGTGCATGATCAGAGGGTGATTGAATGCCTACAGTATATGGGCTCCTGTCACACTTTGCAAGTCCCTTTGTGTGATGAATAGGTAATCTATTTGTGAGTAGCGATTATGTGGAGCAGAATGAAATGTGAAATCTCTGGAGTCCGGATGACGAAACCTCCAGGTATCTATCAGCTGTAAGGAATTAAGTAGTGTTTTAATTCTTTTAATGGCGCAATACGTGATGCAGGATTTCCCAGATGAGGAATCAACTGCTGGATTTAGTAGTACATTAAAGTCTCCCCCTAGAATGAGGAGTCCTGATGTAAACCCCGTCAGTTCCCGTATTATCTTTTAACAGAAGGTCACATGCGCTGAATTGGGGAATTATACATTTGCTAGCATAATTGGCCTGTCGTAATATGTGCCTTTAAGGAAAACACATCGGCCTTCAGGATCTATTAAGCGATCCATGAGGGTGAAAGGAGCATCCTTACTCACCAAGGTCGATACTCCCTTAGTTTTGGCATTGTCGTTGGTCGCATGATATGCTGCCGTGAAAAAGGTATTAGTGAGCTTCGGTATATGGTCTGTTTTAAAGTGGGTTTCCTGTAGGAAAAAAAAGTGTGGCTTACCCTTCTTCAGTTCTCTTAGAAGATGTCCTTTTCTCTGGAATATTTAGCAATATTCAGTCCTTTTGTGTTGTGTGAGATCACCATGGGGGACTTCTCCAGTGATAAGTAAGCCATCAGTGCAATCAGGATAGCTGGTGTCAGTGATAGTTTTCTGCAATAAATTCTTAGTAATTCGTTAGCGACCAATCCCCACTAAGATTCGTTGTATAGTCGGAGGAGAGACAGAGGGGGCGGGGTAGAGGGAGTAGATAGAGACAAGAGATAGATGCCACGGGGAATCCCCCATTGCATCAGAGGGGGCGGGGTCACCCGTTTATGTAACTGGGTGACCCCGCCCTCAGCTATATAAGAACTGTCACCCAGAGGAAGCGTTAGTCGGTGGGAGCCTCCCATGGAGGCGGAACGGTTGCAACTTTTTTTTTATCGGTCCGTCGAGTGGCATGAATTTACATCGTGTAACATTTTTATTTTTTTATTTTTTAATAAAGGACTTGTCCCAAGTTGTCTCTTATATTTTTTTTTACTATTTTTGACACTTTTTTGTGAAATGGTAGGGGTGCAATGTACCCCATTACAAATTCACATGGGGGAGCCCAGGATCTAGGGGTCCCCTTGTTAAAGGGGGCTTCCAGATTTCGATAAGCCCCCGCCTGCATACCCCCACAACCACCAGGCAAGGGTTGTGGGGATGAGGCCCTTGTCCCCATCAACATGGGGACAAGGTGCTTTGGGGGCTACTCCAAAGCACCTTCCCCATGTTAAGGGCATGTAGCCTGGTACAGTTCAGGTGGAGGTGGAGCTCTCTCATCCCCCCTCTTTTCCTGCGGTCTGCTAGGTTGCATGCTTGGATAAGGGTCTGGTATGGATTTTGGGGGGGACCCCTATGCCATTTTTTTTTAAATGTTGGCGCAGGGTTCCCATTAAAAGCCATACCATTTGCGTCTGGTATGGATTTTGGAGGAGACCCCACGCTATTTTTTTTTAAATTTTGGTTCAAGGCCTGGTAATGGACTGGGGGGAACCCATGCTCTTTTTTTCAATGAGTTTTATCCGTATTGCCGAGAACCGACAATTCCTTACAGCCACAATCAGTTTTAAATGACAATTTTTCCTTTAGAAATGTCATTTTGCTGTGGTACTGATTTAATGTGCCACTTTACAGGCATACTATAGACATCCACCAGGCATGATATTTAAAGGAATATTTCATTTTTATTGTTTCACTTTAAGCATTAAAAAAATCACTGCTCCCGAAAAAAACTTAAGTTTTTTAAAAAAAAAAGAAATTGCATTGATACATGTCCCCTGGGGCAGGACCCAGGTCCCCAAACACTTTTTATGACAATAACTTGCATATAAGCCTTTAAAATTAGCACTTTTGATTTTTCATGTTCGTGTCCCATAGACTTCAACTGTGTTCATGTGTTCCTCCAAATTTTTTGCTTGTTCGGTATGTTCTGGTGCGAACCAAATTGGGGAGTGTTAGGCTCATCCCTACTGATTACCAACAATGCAGACCTGATGGATGTGGAAATACAAGGCAATTTAGGAAACAGTGATCACAGGTCAATTGGCTTCAGCATAAATCACACAAATAGGAAACATAAGGGGAATACAAAGACACTGAATTTCAAAAGAGCCAACTTCCCTAAACTACAAACCTCGCTAGAAGGCATGAATTGGGTTAAAATCTTAGGAACAAAGAACACGGAGGAGAGATGGGTTTGCTTTAAGAGCATATTAAATAAGGGCATTAGCCAGTGCATCCCATTAAGTAATAAATTTAAGCGAACAAAAGTCCTGGATGGCTAAAAATGCATATAAAAGCAAAAGAGAAGGCCTTCAAAAAATACAAAGTTGAGGGATCATCATCAGCATTCAGACTTTATAAAGAATGCAACAAGAAATGTAAGGGTGCAATTAGGGCAGCTAAGCTAGAACACGAAAGACACATAGCGGAGGAGAGCAAAAAAAATCCCAAGAAATTCTTTAAGTATGAAAAAGAGTAAAAAAGGGAGGACAGACCATATTGGTCCCATAAAGAATGAGGAAGTACATCTGGTTACAAAAAATTGGGAGATGGCAAAGGTATTGAATTGAATTTATTATTATTCTCCTCAGTCTTCAAAAGGGTATCGGGGGGCTTCAGTAACCAAAACTGCAGTGTTTATCCTTATGACAAATCACCGGAAGCACCTCCATGGTTAACAGAGGACAAAATTAAAATTAGACTTGGGAAACTTAACATTAATAAATCACCGGGACCAGATAGCTTGCATCCGAGGGTACTTAGGGAACTCAGTCAAGTAATTGCCAGACCATTGTTCCTAATTTTTACTCACAGTCTACTGACTGGAATGGTACCAGCTGATTGGAGAAAAGACAATGTAGCACCAATATTTAAAAAGGGCCCAAAATACATCCCTGGGAATTACAGACCACTTAGCCTAACATCAATAGTATGCAAGCTCTTGGAGGGGATGATGAGGGACTATATACAAGATTTTAGTAATGAGAACGGTATCATTAGCAGTAATCAGCATGGATTCCTGAAGAAACGTTCTTGCCAAACCAATCTATTAACCTTCTATGAGGAGGTGAGTTGCCATCTAGATAAAGGAAGGCCCATAGATGTGGTGTATCTGGATTTTGTAAAAGCATTTGACACAGTTCCCCATTAACGTTAACTGTACAAAATAAGGTCAGTTGGCATGGACCTTGGGGTGAGTAGATGGATTGAAAACTGGCTACAAGGGCGAGTTCAGAGGGTGGTGATAAATAAGGAGAACTCGGAATAGTCAGGGGTGGGTAGTGGGGTCCCCCAGGGTTCTGTGCTGGGACCCATCCTATTTATTTCATTCATAAACGACCTGGAGGATGGGGTTAACAGTTCAATCTCTGTATTTGCGGACAATACTAAGCTAAGCAGGGCAATAACTTCTTCAGTATGTGGAAACCTTGAAAAAAGACCTGAACAAATTAATGGGGTGGGCAACTACATGACAAATGAGGTTTAATGTAGAAACATTTTAAATAATGCATTTGGGTGGCAAAAATATGAATGAAATCTATACAATGGGGGGGGGGACCTCTGGGGGAATCAAGGATGGAAAAGTACCTGGGGGTCCTAGTAGATGATAGGCTCAGCAATGGCATGCAATGCCAAGCTGCTGCTAACAAAGCAAACAGAATATTGGCATGCATTAAAAAGGGGATCAACTCCAGAGATAAAACTATAATTCTCCCGCTCTACAAGACTCTGGTCCGGCCCCACCTAGAGTATGCTGTCCAGTTCTGGGCACGAGTCCTCAGGAAGGAAGTACTGGAAATGGAGTGAGTACAAAGAAGAGCAACAAAGCTAATAGAGGATCTGGAGAAATTTTTTTTTTTTCATAAAGATATTATTATGAATTTCAAGAAGTATACAGCATAGTGTAACAATACTACAATGTAACTAATTAGGTAACATGTTCCACTAGAAAATTTTCAAGCACAATTCACATAATCAAACAATAGTAATTATCCAGTAAATATGGAAGTTCCAAACGTGTCTTATTTGTGTAATACAAAGAAGCTTGTTCTATAGTTTATATGCTCCTCAGTTCACTATGGCTGCTTACAGGATAGTTTATTGCTATTTCAACGTTTTCCCGGAACCACCTGCCAGAGCATAGAAATATTAGTTCACCTTTACCCAGTTGTCCTCATCTGTGGCTTTTGCTATGGGGCTCGGTATCGGGCATTACTACCCTAACCAAGCACCACAACCGTTCAGTTACAGGACTCTCATTGTATCCGGATAAGGGTAAGAAGACAGGGTAGAGGGGGGAGGGACGGTGGAAAAGAATACAGAAATAAGAGGGGGATAGGGAGATACGTGGAAAGGGGGTGGGGTCCCACCTGCTTCCCTCTCCGACCCATTGTCTACCTGCTACATTCACTGGGTTTCCCAGATCTCCGGGGAAGCCCATCCACAGTAAATTTGCATTATGAAAATAGATTACACAATGTGTTGCAATAAGTCCTGATACGACTGAGAGTTTTTGTATGTGATCCACGCCTCCCAGACAGCTGAGAAGCTGGAGATTTTATCTTGCGATGCGAGGATCTGTTCCTCCATCGTTGCTATGCGGTCGACCTGTAAGGCCCATTCTTTTAGTAAAGGAGGCTGTGTGGACCTCCAATGTACCGGAATGCAGAGCCTGGCAGCATTTATCAGATGCATAGCTATTGATTTGAAGAACTTTTTTGGGAGGATTTTTGATAAGTGTAGCAGGTATTGTCCTGGAGTGAACTCCAATGGGAGTGAAGAAATCGCTGTAGTCACTTCATGTATCTTATGCCAGTACGGCTGGATTAGAGGGCAGGACCACCAGACACGGAGGAGGGTACCCACCTCTGTTCCACATCGCCAGCAGTGGTCTGGCACCATCGGGAAAATCTTATGAAGCACTTGTGGAGTCTTATACCATCTCATTTTGAGCTTGTACCCATTTTCCTGCGTATGGACATTGAGAGAGCCTTTATGTATGTATATGTGGATATGATCCCAGCTAGCTTCTCCTATCTCCCTGTCTAAGGCTGACTCCCAAACATGGAGGCATATAAGGCCGAGATCACATGACTCTGGGGTAAAGAGCTCGAGCATAAGGATTCGAAAAATTGTGGGAGGGCTCATGAATTTGTGTATTTTCGATGGCACATCTAGAAAGTGCTTGAGTTGCATATAAGACCAAGAGGGGAAAGATTTAGTGTTGGACAATGCAACGAGATCCTGTATTCTTAGAAATTTACCTCTTCGGAAAAAGTGTTTAGCCTGTATCTGTGCATAGGGCCATTCCTTTAGGAGATAGGATTTCGGTATACCCGGGGGGAACTCTGGGTTGCCTCTAATGGGAGTGATCGGGCACTCTTTTGCTGACATTGCGTGGGCCTTGCACATCCTCTCAGTGGCTTGGAGTGTTGCCTTAATAAGAGGGTGTGTGTGAAGCCTAGGTGGTATCAATTGCTTAGAAACCCAAGGTATCAAGCCCAGTTCGGTGTCCACCATTAATTTCTCCAGGTTCACCAAACTTTTGCACGGGGCATGGACATTCCAGTCCACTACCCTGGTCATGTGGACAGCCCACTGATAGCGCTGTAAATCCAGTAGGCCAATTCCACCTTTTGTTTTGGGCAGAACTAGCTTTGCCCACCCGATGCGAGATGATTTTGCACCACATAGAAAGGATCTGCACATCCCTCTGTATGCTACAATAAAGGCGGGTGGCAAGTGTATCGGGATGGTCTGCATTTTGTACAGTAAGCGAGGCAGGACTGTTATCTTTAGGACTGCGGCCCGTCCGAACCATGAAAGGGAAGGTACGTTCCACCTCAGAAGATCTTGTTGTACACGTTTTAACTCCGATATTAAGTTTGTAGTGTACAGTGTTTTTAGATTAGCTGGTAGTTGAATGCCTAAGTAAGTGACGGCCTCTTTCTCCCATTTAAATGGGAAATTTGATTGGCATTGACTTACTAGGTCATTTGGTAAGGAGACATTTAGTGCAAATGATTTGGACAGATTGATTTTTAAGTTCGAGATACGCTTTAGAGGTCTAAGATTGGCATAAGATTGGGTAGGGATGTCAGTGGTGAGGATAGAAAGAGCAGAATGTCGTCTGCAAAAGCGCTATCTTGTATTCTTTTTGGTGTACTGCAATGCCCTTTATGCTTGGGTTCTCTCTGATGCAACGAAGCAAGGGTTCTAGGGTCAGGATGTAGAGCAGGGGAGAGAGAGGACACCCTTGTCTAGTGCCATTATGGATAGGGAAGGCGTTCGAAAGGTGGCCATTGACTCGTACTTTGGCTCTCGGATTCACATAAAGGGAGCCTATAAATGCACACATCTTGCTTCCTAAAGGAAGAGCCATCAGTGTTGCTTCCATATAGCCCCAGGCCACTCTATCGAGCGCCTTCTCCGCATCCATTGCTAGGAAGAATCCCTCTTGTTGGGAGGAGGTGAGCCAATGGTGTAGGTTCAGGGCTTTGATGGTGTTGTCCCTGGCTTCCCTGCCAGGGACAAAACCCACTTGGTCTAATCCTATCCAGGCTGGTACATGGAAGGCAAGTCGATTGGCTAGAATTTTAGCAAAAAGTTTGATATCCATGTTTAAGAGTGAGATCGGCTGATAATTGGCTACTAGGAATGAGCTTCGTGTTCGAGTCGAACCCATGTTCGACTCGAACGTTGGCTGTTCGGTCGTTCGCCAAATTCCGACGTTATGGGCCATTCGTGCAACATTCGTGTGGCGCGTCATGGCCCATAATTCACTGCGGCATCGCAGTGCATTGCTGGCTGATGATTGGCCAAGCATGCACTATGACCCACATGCTTGGCCAATCACAGCGCCGTCGGTAGAGAGGGCTGTAATTGGCCAAAGCCAGGGTGGCTTTGGCCAATTATGGCTCAGGGGGTTTAGAACACGCCCGCACTATATAAGGCCGCCTGCATGGCGGCCTTGTGTAGTGTGTGTTCCGGCGTTGAAAGAGAGATAGATAGACAGAGAGACAGTGTCATTTCATTTGAGTTAGATAGATTAGGCAGGACAATCAGTGAGTTAGCTGCACTTACAGTGTATTGTGTATATATATATGCATCCCAGGTGTTGCATATATATGTATATATACACTGTATTCAGTTTAGCTAGATCCGTTCCTGTTATCTTATTACTGACAGGCAGGCTTGTCTTGTTACAGTATTTACAGCTACCTGAAGAAAATTGCTGGTGCTCTTTTGATCCTATTAGTACCACAGTCAGGCAGCTAGACTTTTTACAGTTAGTGCAGTGCATCCTGCTCACAGTGTTCAGCTAAAACTACAAGTTAGTGTGGTGCGTCCTGCTCACAGTGTTCAGCTAAACTTACAAGTTATTTTTTTGCGAGCTCTGCACAGTGTTCATCTAAAGCTACAAGTTAGTGTAGTGCGTCCTGCTCACAGTGTTCAGCTAAAACTACAAGTTAGTGTAGTGAGACCTCTGACCAGTGTTCATCTAAAGCTACAAGTTAGTGAAGTGCGTCTTGCTCACAGTGTTCAGCTAAAACTACAAGTTAGTGTAGTGAGACCTCTGCACAGTGTTCATCTAAAGCTACAAGTTAGTGCAGTGCGTCCTGCTCAAAGTGTTCAGCTAAAACTACAAGTTAGTGCGGTGCGTCCTGCTCTCAGTGTTCAGCTAAACCTAAAAGTTAGTGTAGTGAGACCTCTGCACAGTGTTCATCTAAAGCTACAAGTTAGTGCAGTGCGTTCTGCTCACAGTGTTCAGCTAAAACTACAAGTTAGTGTAGTGAGACCTCTGCACAGTGTTCATCTAAAGCTACAAGTTAGTGCAGTGCATCCTGCTCACAGTGTTCAGCTAAAACTTCCAGTTAGTGTAGTGACACCTCTGCACAGTGTTCATCTAAAGCTACAAGTTAGTGCAGTGCGTCCTGCTCACAGTGTTCAGCTAAAACTACAAGTTAGTGTAGTGAGACCTCTGCACAGTGTTCATCTAAAGCTACAAGTTAGTGCAGTGCGTCCTGCTCACAGTGTTCAGCTATAACTACAAGTTAGTGTAGTGAGACCTCTGCACAGTGTTCATCTAAAGCTACAAGTTAGTGCAGTGTGTCCTGCTCACAGTGTTCAGCTAAAACTAGAAGTTAGTGTGGTGCGTCCTCCTCACAGTGTTCAGCTAAACCTACAAGTTAGTGTAGTGAGACCGCTGCACAGTGTTCATCTAAAGCTACAAGTTAGTGCAGTGCGTCCTGCTCATATAGGGCGTACACAAGGTCGGACTTTGTTCGGACATTCCGACAACAAAATCCTAGGATTTTTTCCGAAGGATGTTGGCTCAAACTTGTTTTGCCTACACACGGTCGCACAAAGTTGTCGGAAAATCCGATCGTTCTAAACGCGGTGACATAAAACACGTACGTCGGGACTATAAACAGGGCAGTGGCCAATAGCTTTCATCTCTTTATTTATTCTGAGCATGCGTGGCACTTTGTCCGTCGGATTTGTGTACACACGATCGGAATTTCCGACAACGGATTTTGTTGTCGGAAAATTTTATCTCCTGCTCTCCAACTTTGTGTGTCGGAAAATCCGATGGAAAATGTCCGATGGAGCCCACACACGGTCGGAATTTCCGACAACACGCTCTGATCGGACATTTTCCATCGGAAAATCCGACCGTGTGTACAGGGCAATAGTGTTCAGCTAAAAATACAAGTTAGTGTAGTGAGACCTCTGCACAGTGTTCATTTAAAGCTACAAGTTAGTGCAGTGCGTCCTGCTCACAGTGTACAGCTAAAACTACAAGTTAGTGTAGTGAGACGTCTGCACAGTGTTCATCTAAAGATACAAGTTAGTGCAGTGCGTCCTGCTCACAGTGTTCAGCTAAAAATACAAGTTAGTGTGGTGCGTCCTCCTCACAGTGTTCAGCTAAACCTACAAGTTAGTGTAGTGAGACCTCTGCACAGTGTTCATCTAAAGCTACAAGTTAGTGCAGTGCGTCCTGCTCACAGTGTTCAGCTAAAACTACAAGTTAGTGTAGTGAGACCTCTGCACAGTGTTCATCTAAAGCTACAAGTTAGTGCAGTGGGTCCTGCTCACAGTGTTCAGCTAAAACTACAAGTTAGTGTAGTAAGACCTCTGCACAGTGTTCATCTAAAGCTAAAAGTTAGTGCAGTGCGTCCTGCTCACAGCGTTCAGCTAAAACTACAAGTTAGTGTAGTGAGACCTCTGCACAGTGTTCATCTAAAGCTACAAGTTAGTGCAGCGCGTCCTGCTTACAGTGTTCAGCTAAAACTTCAAGTTAGTGTAGTGAGACCTCTGCACAGTGTTCATCTAAAGCTACAAGTTAATGCAGTGGGTCCTGCTCACAGTGTTCAGCTAAAACTACAAGTTAGTGTAGTGAGACCTCTGCACAGTGTTCATCTAAAGCTACAAGTTAGTGCAGTGCATCCTGCTTACAGTGTTCAGCTAAAACTACAAGTTAGTGTAGTGAGACCTCTGCACAGTTGTCAGGAAAGGGTCCATCCGCTGGTAAGATATATCGTTTGGCATGCAGTTCTGGGGTCCACCAGCAGGTGTCTCCTGGCAGTGTTGAACTGTCAGGAGAATATTTCCCTGCTGGTGTCATTTCATCTTTTGGCCGCAGTACTGATGTCCACCAGCGGATGGATCCTGGCAGTATGGAGCAGACAACACTCCCTGCGCTCAGGTGTGACTTGAAGCCAATTATAGTCAGCCCTATAAATACCCGGCAAGCCCTCACATGCTCGCCTTGGTATCTTTCTCCCTGTGCCTTGACCTTGCTGCCTGTATCCTGATTGTGAACCTGTTCTGTCCCGCTCTGCTCTGATCCGATCCAATCCCTATCCCAGGCCCATCCTGTTCTTGTCCCTCCTGATTCCCTTGGATCCCTACCCTGCAGCTTTACCATCCATCCTCTCCCCTTCCTGCTGGTTTCCCGTCCTTACTCATCTGCTGACCTCCTGTGTATGACCCTGGCTTGGCTAACGTTTATGTTTCTGGTTTATCCCTTGTTCCTGCTTACCTGCTGTGTATGACCCTGGCCTGGCTGACATCTGTGATTCCGGTATTGCCCCTTGCTGTATATACTATTGTTTGCTGTGGGTTTGTTGGGTTGGTTTTGCACTGTTTGTATTTTCTGAGTTATCACTTATTTTTAATAAATATAATTTATTCATTTACATGCGTTTGGGTTATCTCTGGGCAGTCCACATAGTCTGGTCTACTAATCTCCTGATAGTATACCAAGGCCATCCCTGACCAGACGTGGCTGCATTGAGGAAACCATCCTGGTTTATCGGGTCTGCTAATATGGATTTCGATGAAATCATTTATTATTCTCTGCTAGCAGAAGAGGATGGTGAATATTGTCGCCAGATTTTAAAAGGGTGGACTAGTGACCAGCTGACGGAAACTATCCGATCAGCTCATTCCCTAGTGGATCAGGGGTATATGTCTTTTGAGGATGTTCAGCCCCTGATCCAGTTATGTGCAAAACCAGCCCTGTCATGCATTCCCGAGGGAAGTGATGATTTTTCGACCCCCTTCAATTATGGCCAAGTTGAATCCCTGGTTTGGTTGTTAGAGGATGATCCAGCCTATTTTATGGAACATTATTCCTCCTGTTCACAGCAAGTGTTGTCTAATTGCATCCAGTCGGTGCAATCTTTGATTAGTCAGGCTGTGTGTGAATCAGCGTTTGTTCAACCTGTGCTGCAGGCATGGTCAGATCTCCTGTCTTTAGCTAAGCCACAATATTCCAGCCCTGCCATTAATCATCTGTCTCCCAAAAAATGTATCTCCCCGTCGCCTATGGCAACCTCAGCTACAGCCCAGTTTACTCAACCCCCTACAAAATACTACTACCCAGTCTCCAAGTGTAGCACCTATCCCGCCTTCAATCCACCTGTCTCTTCTCCTCCACCTGTAACAGTCCCACAAAACCCCTCTCTAGCTACAGTTCCTTGGTCTTCCTTCGATCCAGCTACTTTCTTTTCTTTCAGCCCTGCACCTACATACAAAACTGCACGGGCTAAACCAAAAAAGAAACAAAAATTCTTTCCTACCCACACGATCCTGCCAGTAACCCAACTTGCTTCCACACCAACTAACCCACCTGATTCTGTCAAACCTCTGCCTGCTACCCAGCCTGACAGTCCAGTGCCTGCTACCGAGCCTGATGCGCCAGTGTCTTCTACTCAACCTGTTGTGCCAATGCCTGTGCCCGCTGTCCAGTTTGAGGTCCCGGTGCCTGCTGCTCAGCCTGACATCTCAGTGCCCATGTTCCAGTCTGACGCTTCAGTGACTACTGTCCAGTCCGATGTACCTATTGTTCAGCCTGGTATGCCAGCACCTGCTGTTCTGCCCGATGTGCCAGCGCCTGTGTCTGCTGCCCAGTCTAAAGTTCCAGTACCCACTGCCTGGTCTGATGTCTCGGTGCCGGCTTTCCAGTCCGCTTTCCAGCCTGATGTGCCAGAGTCTGCTACTCAGCCAGTTGTGCCAATGCCTGTGTCCGCTGCCCAGTTTGAGGTCCCAGTGCCTGCTGCTCAGCCCGAAATCCCAGTGTCCATGTTCCAGTCTGACGCTCCAGCGACTACTGACCAGTCCAATGTACCTGTTCAGCCTGTTGTGCCAGTACCTGCTGTTCTGCCTGATGTGCCCACTGTTCAGCCTGATGAGCCTGCTTTCCGGTTTGATGTGTCCATCCTCCAGCCTGATATCCTGGTACCTGTCTTCCAGCCTGATGTCGTGATGTTGGTATCCCAGCCTGAGGTTTCGGTGCCCGTGTCTCAGCCTGAAGTTTCGGTGTCCGTGTTTCAGCCTGGAGTTTCGGTGCCCGTGTCTCAGCCTGCTGAATCGGTGCCCGTTACCCAGTCTGTTGAATCGGTGCCCGTTACCCGGTCTGCTGAACTGGTGCCCGTTACCCAGTCTGCTAAACCGAAGTCCGTCACTTGGCCTGTCAAGCCAGTATCCGTTATCTGGCTTGCTGAACCAGTGCCCGGTGTCCAGCTCGCTGAGTCGGGGCCTGTTACCCAGCCCACTGGGCCGGGGTCCGTTACCCAGCTTGCTGAGCCGGTGCCTGTAATCCGGCCTGCCCTTACGGTGCTCGCTGTTCGGCCCAATGTTCCAGAGCCTGTTGTCCATCTCGATGACCCGGAGCCTGCTGCCCAGCTCGATGACCCGGAGCCTGCTGCCCAGCTCGATGACCCGGAGCCTGCTGCCCAGCTCGATGACCCGGAGCCTGCTGCCCAGCTCGATGACCCGGAGCCTGCTGCCCAGCTCGATGACCTGGGGCCTGCTGCCCAGCTCGATGACCCGGGGCCTGCTGCCCAGCTCGATGACCCGGAGCCTGCTGCCCAGCTCGATGACCCGGAGCCTGCTGCCCAGCTCGATGACCCGGAGCCTGCTGCCCAGCTCAGCTTGTTCCTGCCTGCTGCCCAGCTCGGCTTGTTCCTGCCTGCTGCCCAGCTCGGCTTGTTCCTGCCTGCTGCCCAGCTCAATGACTCTGACATGCCAGCCGTCTGCCCGGATGTGCCTGATGACCAGCCTGAAATGCCTTCTTCCACCATTCTGCCTGATGCCATAGACCATGGACAATTAAGACCAGTTGGAGCGTCCGGAGGCCGCTCCTTTAGGGAGGGGTACTGTCAGGAAAGGGTCCATCCGCTGGTAAGATATATCGTTTGGCATGCAGTACTGGGGTCCACCAGCAGGTGTCTCTTGGCAGTGTTGAACTGTCAGGAGAATATTTCCCTGCTGGTGTCATTTCATCTTTTGGCCGCAGTACTGATGTCCACCAGCGGATGGATCCTGGCAGTATGGAGCAGACAACACTCCCTGCGCTCAGGTGTGACTTCAAGCCAATTATAGTCAGCCCTATAAATACCCGGCAAGCCCTCACATGCTCGCCTTGGTATCTTTCTCCCTGTGCCTTGACCTTGCTGCCTGTATCCTGATTGTGAACCTGTTCTGTCCCGCTCTGCTCTGATCCGATCCGATCCCTATCCCAGGCCCATCCTGATTCCCTTGGATCCCTACCCTGCAGCTTTACCATCCATCCTCTCCCCTTCCTGCTGGTTTCCCGTCCTTACCCATCTGCTGACCTCCTGTGTATGACCCTGGCTTGGTTAACGTTTATGTTTCTGGTTTATCCCTTGTTCCTGCTTACCTGCTGTGTATGACCCTGGCCTGGCTGACATCTGTGATTCCGGTATTGCCCCTTGCTGTATATACTATTGTTTGCTGCGGGTTTGTTGTGTTGGTTTTGCACTGTTTGTATTTTCTGAGTTATCACTTATTTTTAATAAATATTATTTATTTATT
The DNA here is from genome assembly GCA_037952835.1 of Lithobates septentrionalis. Taxonomy (NCBI): domain Eukaryota; kingdom Metazoa; phylum Chordata; class Amphibia; order Anura; family Ranidae; genus Lithobates; species Lithobates septentrionalis. Next base: position 2,103,695 of record JBBDGP010001607.1, on the reverse strand, counting down.
TACATGCGTTTGGGTTATCTCTGTGCAGTCCACATAGTCTGATCTACTAATCTCCTGACAATAGTGTTCATCTAAAGCTACAAGTTAGTGCAGTGGGTCATGCTCACAGTGTTCAGCTAAAACTACAAGTTAGTGTAGTAAGACTTCTGCACAGTGTTCATCTAAAGCTACAAGTTAGTGCAGTGCGTCCTGTTCACAGTGTTCAGCTAAAACTACAAGTTAATGTAGTGAGACCTCTGCACAGTGTTCATCTAAAGCTACAAGTTAGTGCAGTGGGTCCTGCTCACAGTGTTCAGCTAAAACTACAAGTTAGTGTAGTAAGACCTCTGCACAGTGTTCATCTAAAGCTACAAGTTAGTGCAGTGCGTCCTCCTCACAGTGTTAAGCTAAACCTACAAGTTAGTGTAGTGAGACCTCTGCACAGTGTTCATCTAAAGCTACAAGTTAGTGCAGTGGGTCCTGCTCACAGTGTTCAGCTAAAACTACAAGTTAGTGTAGTAATACTTCTGCACAGTGTTCATCTAAAGCTACAAGTTAGTGCAGTGTGTCCTGCTCACAGTGTTCAGCTAAAACTACAAGTTAGTGTAGTGAGACCTCTGCACAGTGGTCATCTAAACCTACAAGTTAGTGTAGTGAGACCTCTGCACAGTGTTCATATAAAAGCTACAAGTTAGTGCAGTGCCTCCTGCTCACAGTGTTCAGCTAAAACTACAAGTTAGTGTAGTGAGACCTCTGCACAGTGTTCATCTAAAGCTACAAGTTAGTGCAGTGCGTCCTGCTCACAGTGTTCATCTAAACCTACAAGTTAGTGTAGTGAGACCTCTGCACAGTGTTCATCTAAAGCTACAAGTTAGTGCAGTGCGTCCTGCTCACAATGTTCAACTAAAATTACAAGTTAGTGTGGTGCGTCCTCCTCACAGTGTTCAGCTAAAACTACAAGTTAGTGTAGTGAGACCTCTGCACAGTGTTCATCTAAAGCTACAAGTTAGTGCAGTGTGTCCTGCTCACAGTGTTCAGCTAAAACTACAAGTTAGTGTGGTGTGTCCTCCTCACAGTGTTCAGCTAAACCTACAAGTTAGTGTAGTGAGACCTCTGCATAGTGTTAATCTAAAGCTACAAGTTAGTGCAGTGCGTCCTGCTCACAGTGTTCAGCTAAAAATACAAGTTAGTGTAGTGAGACCACTGCACAGTGTTCAGCTAAAACTACAAGTTATTGTAGTGAGACCTCTGCACAGTGTTCATCTAAAGCTACAAGTTAGTGCAGTGCGTCCTGCTCACAATGTTCAACTAAAACTACAAGTTAGTGTGGTGCGTCCTCCTCACAGTGTTCAGCTAAAACTACAAGTTAGTGTAGTGAGACCTCTGCACAGTGTTCATCTAAAGCTACAAGTTAGTGCAGTGCGTCCTGCTCACAGTGTTCAGCTAAAACTACAAGTTAGTGTAGTGAGACCTCTGCACAGTGTTCATCTAAAGCTACAAGTTAGTGCAGTGGGTCCTGCTCACAGTGTTCAGCTAAAACTACAAGTTAGTGTAGTAAGACCTCTGCACAGTGTTCATCTAAAGCTACAAGTTAGTGCAGTGCGTCCTGCTCACAGTGTTCAGCTAAACCTACAAGTTAGTGTAGTGAGACCTCTGCACAGTGTTCATCTAAAGCTACAAGTTAGTGCAGTGCATCCTGCTTACAGTGTTCAGCTAAAACTACAAGTTAGTGTAGTGAGACCTCTGCACAGTGTTCATCTAAAGCTACAAGTTAGTGCAGTGGGTCCTGCTCACAGTGTTCAGCTAAAACTACAAGTTAGTGTAGTAAGACTTGTGCACAGTGTTCATCTAAAGCTACAAGTTAGTGCAGTGTGTCCTGCTCACAGTGTTCAGCTAAAACTACAAGTTAGTGTGGTGTGTCCTCCTCACCGTGTTCAGCTAAACCTACAAGTTAGTGTAGTGAGACCTCTGCATAGTGTTAATCTAAAGCTACAAGTTAGTGCAGTGCGTCCTGCTCACAGTGTTCAGCTAAAAATACAAGTTAGTGTAGTGAGACCACTGCACAGTGTTCAGCTAAAACTACAAGTTATTGTAGTGAGACCTCTGCACAGTGTTCATCTAAAGCTACAAGTTAGTGCAGTGCGTCCTGCTCACAATGTTCAACTAAAACTACAAGTTAGTGTGGTGCGTCCTCCTCACAGTGTTCAGCTAAAACTACAAGTTAGTGTAGTAAGACCTCTGCACAGTGTTCATCTAAAGGTACAAGTTAGTGCAGTGCATCCTGCTTACAGTGTTCAGCTAAAACTACAAGTTAGTGTAGTGAGACCTCTGCACAGTGTTCATCTAAAGCTACAAGTTAGTGCAGTGGGTCCTGCTCACAGTGTTCAGCTAAAACTACAAGTTAGTGTAGTAAGACCTCTGCACAGTGTTCATCTAAAGCTACAAGTTAGTGCAGTGTGTCCTGCTCACAGTGTTCAGCTAAACCTACAAGTTAGTGTAGTGAGACCTCTGCACAGTGTTCATCTAAAGCTACAAGTTAGTGCAGTGCATCCTGCTTACAGTGTTCAGCTAAAACTACAAGTTAGTGTAGTGAGACCTCTGCACAGTGTTCATCTAAAGCTACAAGTTATTGCAGTGGGTCCTGCTCACAGTGTTCAGCTAAAACTACAAGTTAGTGTAGTAAGACTTCTGCACAGTGTTCATCTAAAGCTACAAGTTAGTGCAGTGTGTCCTGCTCACAGTGTTCAGCTAAAACTACAAGTTAGTGTGGTGTGTCCTCCTCACAGTGTTCAGCTAAACCTACAAGTTAGTGTAGTGAGACCTCTGCATAGTGTTAATCTAAAGCTACAAGTTAGTGCAGTGCGTCCTGCTCACAGTGTTCAGCTAAAAATACAAGTTAGTTTATTGAGACCACTGCACAGTGTTCAACTAAAACTACAAGTTATTGTAGTGAGACCTCTGCACAGTGTTCATCTAAAGCTACAAGTTAGTGCAGTGCGTCCTGCTCACAATGTTCAACTAAAACTACAAGTTAGTGTGGTGCGTCCTCCTCACATTGTTCAGCTAAAACTACAAGTTAGTGTAGTAAGACCTCTGCACAGTGTTCATCTAAAGCTACAAGTTAGTGCAGTGCGTCCTGCTCACAGTGTTCAGCTAAACCTACAAGTTAGTGTAGTGAGACCTCTGCACAGTGTTCATCTAAAGCTACAAGTTAGTGCAGTGCATCCTGCTTACAGTGTTCAGCTAAAACTACAAGTTAGTGTAGTAAGACTTCTGCACAGTGTTCATCTAAAGCTACAAGTTAGTGCAGTGTGTCCTGCTCACAGTGTTCAGCTAAAACTACAAGTTAGTGTGGTGTGTCCTCCTCACAGTGTTCAGCTAAACCTACAAGTTAGTGTAGTGAGACCTCTGCATAGTGTTAATCTAAAGCTACAAGTTAGTGCAGTGCGTCCTGCTCACAGTGTTCAGCTAAAAATACAAGTTAGTGTAGTGAGACCACTGCACAGTGTTCAGCTAAAACTACAAGTTATTGTAGTGAGACCTCTGCACAGTGTTCATCTAAAGCTACAAGTTAGTGCAGTGCGTCCTGCTCACAATGTTCAACTAAAACTACAAGTTAGTGTGGTGCGTCCTCCTCACAGTGTTCAGCTAAAACTACAAGTTAGTGTAGTGAGACCTCTGCACAGTGTTCATCTAAAGCTACAAGTTAGTGCAGTGCGTCCTGCTCACAGTGTTCAGCTAAAACTACAAGTTAGTGTGGTGTGTCCTCCTCACAGTGTTCAGCTAAACCTACAAGTTAGTGTAGTGAGACCTCTGCATAGTGTTAATCTAAAGCTACAAGTTAGTGCAGTGCGTCCTGCTCACAATGTTCAGCTAAAACTACAAGTTAGTGTAGTGAGACCTCTGCAAAGTGTTCATCTAAAGCTACAAGTTAGTGCAGTGCATCCTGCTCACAGTGTTCATCTAAACCTACAAGTTAGTGTAGTGAGTAGGGATGAGCCGAACACCCCCCGGTTCGGTTCGCACCAGAACCCGCGAACGGACCGCAAGTTCGCACGAACCTTAGAACCCCATTGACGTCTATGGGACTCGAACGTTCGAAATCAAAAGTGTTCATTTTAAAGGCTAATTTGCATGGTATTGTCCTAAAAAGGGTTTGGGGACCCGGGTCCTACCCCAGGGGACATGTATCAATGCAAAAAAAACTTTTAAAAACGGCCGTTTTTTCGGGAGCAGTGATTTTAATGATGCTTAAAGTAAAAAAAAAAAAGTGAAATATTCCTTTAAATATCGTACCTGGGGGGTGTCTATAGTATGCCTGTAAAGTGACGCATGTTTCCCATGTTTAGAACAGTCCCTGCACCAAATGTCATTTTTAAAGGAAAAAATCTCATTTAAAACTGCTTGCGGGTTTAATGTCATGTCGGGTCATGGCAATATGGATGAAAATCAGTGAGACAAACGGTGGATCAAGAAGGGTTGCCATTACCAGGCCCTTTGGGTCTTGTATGGATATTAAGGGGAACCCCGCACCCAAATTAAAATAAGGAAAGGTCCCTATATACTCTGAACAGCAGTATACAGGCGGTGCAAACAAGACAGGGACTGTAGGTTTGTTGTTAAGTAGAATCTGTTTGTAATTTTGAACATTTTTAACTTGTTTAGCTCCAGCCAAAAAATCTTTTCTAAGCTTTTTGGAAAACATAGGGAAGGGTTATCACCCCTGTGACATTTGTTTTGCGTCTTTCCTCCTCTTCAGAAGATTTCACCTCACTTTTTTGTCCCAATGAAAAATGTTTTTTGAAAATTTGGGTTTTTTTGTGGAACAAGGATTGGAAAGCATCAGTGGAAAGGAGAAATTGTTCTCCCATATTAACTCTTACAGGAGAGAATTTCCCTTCCTAGGGGTAGATTTCATCTCACTTCCTGTTGTCTCCTTCCGTTTGCAAGTAGGAGTCGTTTGTAAGTTAGATGTTTGAAAGTAGGGTCCTGCCCTATATACTCAGCAGAAATTTGGGCCTTAGGTGTTGCTGTGGCCACAACACTGTAAGCCCTCACAGGGCCCTGCTGTGAAATATTAGATCAAGAATTGTAATTACATGCCCCTGTTGAACAGGAGCTGAAAAATTAGGCCTTAGGCACTGGTGCTGGTGCCACAACACTGCAACCCCTCACAGACACTCTAGTTGGAACGCAGGAACGAGCCCTGCTGCAAAGTATTGCATCAAAAATTGTAATTACACGCCCCTGTTAGACAGGGGCAGAAAAATTGGGCCTTAGGCACAGGTGCTGGTGCCACAACACTGCAACCCCTCACAGACACTCTAGTTGGAATGCAGGAACGAGCCCTGCTGCAAAGTATTACATCAAAAATTGTAATTACACGCCCCTGTTAGACAGGGGCAGAAAAATTGGGCCTTAGGCACTGGTGCTGGTGCCACAACACTGCAACCCCTCACAGACACTCTAGTTGGAATGCAGGAACGAGCCCTGCTGCAAAGTATTACATCAAAAATTGTAATTACACGCCCCTGTTATACAGGGGCTGAAAAATTGTGCCTTAGGCACTGGTGGTGGCGCCCAGAACCAAAAATGTTCTTACAAGCTATCAGCGTGATGATTGAGGAGGAAGAGGATAATTACTCAGGGATAGTCACTCAGCATCAGCATAGGCAGTCTTTGAAGGGATCTGAAAAAAATTATTCAGTTACATGAGCATCAGGTGCTTGGTAGCTGGTGGTGATCCAAGACTGATTCATTTTTATGAAGGTCAGCCGATCGACCGAGTCAGTGGACAGACGCACCCTGTGATCGGTTACCACGCCTCCAGCAGCACTGAATGTGCGTTCCGAAAGAACGCTGGATGCAGGACAGGCCAGTAGCTCAATTGCATACTGTGCAAGCTCTGGCCAGTGATCCATCCTCAAGACCCAGTAACCCAGAGGATTTTCGGTGGGAAAGGTGTCCAAGTCTGATCTTGCCCCTAGGTATTCCTGCACCATGTAAAACAGACGCTGGCGATGGTTGCTGGAACCGATCATACCTTGGGGCTGCGGACCAAAAAATTGTCTGAACGCATCGGTCAGACGGCCACCTTCTCCACCGCTCCTTCTTTGACTGACCGAAGCCTCAGCAACACGTTGTCCAGAAACAGGAGTTTGTAACCTCCCAGTCTCTGGGAACGCGTTGCACAGACCTTTCTGCAAGGCCTCCCGAAGATGTTTCATCCTCTGCTCCCTCTGCGATGGCAAGATAAGGTCCGCAACCTTACCCTTGTAACGTGGATCAAGGAGGGTTGCCAGCCAGTATTGGTCCTTCTCCTTGATACCACGAATACGAGGATCCTTACGCAGGCTTTGCAGGATCAGGGAGGCCATGCAGCGTAGGTTTGCTGAGGCATTCGGTCCGGAGTCCTCTGGGTCACTAAGGACAACAACGTCCGCAGCCACCTCCTCCCAGCCACGTACAAGTCCATGTGTTCCTTGGGACTGATCCCTTAAAGACTGCTGATGCTGAGTGCCAGGCTCCACCTCCATACTGACACAATCTTCCTCCTCCTCCTCCTCCTCCTCCTCGTCCTCTTCCTGTGTGATCGGCGGGCACGCAGGAACACTGTCTGGATAAAGGGGGCCTTGAGAGCTAAGGAAGTCCTCCTCTTCCAGCCTCTGTTCTGCCTCAAGTGCCCTGTCCATTATTCCACGCAGCGTGTGCTCCAACAGGTGGACAAGGGGGACAGTGTCACTGATGCATGCACTGTCAGTGCTCACCATCCTCGTGGCCTCCTCGAATGGTGACAGGACAGTGCATGCATCCCTGATCATGGCCCACTGGCGTGGGGAAAAAAAACCAAGGTCCCCTGACCCTGTCCTGGTGCCATAGTCGCACAGGTACTCATTTATGGCCCTCTGCTGCGTGTGCAGCCGCTGCAGCATGGCCAATGTCGAGTTCCACCTGGTGGGCATGTCACAGATTAGGCGGTTCTTGGGCAGGTTAAACTCCTTTTGGAGGTCCGTCAGCCGAGCACTGGCATTATATGACCGGCGGAAATGCACACAGACTTTCCTGGCCTGCCTCAGGACATCCTGTAAGCCCGGGTACCTGCCCAAGAACCGCTGCACCCCCAAGTTAAGGACGTGAGCCAAACAGGGCACATGGGTCAGTTGTCCCTGTCGGAGGGCAGAGAGGAGGTTGGTGCCATTGTCGCAAACCACCATTCCTGCCTTAAGTTGGCGTGGCGTCAACCACCTCTGAACCTGCCCCTGCAGAGCTGACAGAACCTCTGCCCCAGTGTGGCTCCTGTCCCCCAAGCACACCAGCTCAAGCACCGCATGGCATCTTTTGGCCTGCGTACTTGCGTAGCCCCTTGAACGCCTACGGAGCACCGCTGGTTCCGAGGAAGAGGCCATGGAGGAAGAAGAAGAGGAGGGGGTGGAGGAGAGAGGTGTGTCACAATCAGCATTTTGGAGGCGTGGTGGCGGAACAACCTCCAACACTACTGCACCTTGTCCTGCATCCTTCCCAGCTGCCAGCAGAGTCACCCAATGCGCCGTGAAACTTAAGTAACGTCCCTGTCCATGCCTGCTGGACCATGAGTCAGCGGTAATATGCACCTTACCGCTGACCGCCCTGTCCAGCGAGGCATGGACATTGCCTTCCACATGCCGGTAGAGAGCTGGAATCGCCTTCCGTGAGAAAAAGTGGCGTTTGGGTACCTGCCACTGAGGAACCGCACATTCCACAAACTCACGGAAGGGGGCAGAGTCTACCAACTGAAAAGGCAGCAGTTGAAGTGCTAGCAATTTTGCCAAGCTAGCATTCAACCGCTGGGCATGTGGATGGCTGGGAGCAAACTTCTTTCGGCGGTGCAGCAGCTGGGGCAGGGAAATTTGCCTGGTACAATCTGGCGTCGGTGTACCAAAAGCAGATTGCCCACAAGTACTTGGCTGTGACACACCTAATTCTACACCTTCATTCCTCTCACTGCAGGTCTCAGAGAGGACTGAAGGTCTAGTGGGGTTGGAAATCTCAGCTGATGAGGAGCAAGGAGAGATCCTCTTTGTTCTTTGGTGTGGGTCTTTTAGATACGCTTGCCAACGAACTGCATGGCAGGTCAACATATGTCTGGTCAAGCATGTGGTACCCAAGCGGGAGATGTTTTGGCCACGCGAGATACGCTTGAGACATATGTTGCAAATAGCAGCGGTGCGATCTGATGCACTCGTCTCAAAAAAGGCCCACACCAAAGAACTTTTTGAATAACGCGCAGAGACTGCAGCGCCCTGCACATGTGGAGCTTTGGGGTGTGATGCAGTCAATGTGCTGCCCTTAGGCTGGCCCCTGGAGGGCATCCTGCCTCGTTGGTGATGTGCCGCCTCCTCCTCCTCCTCCTCCTCCTCCTCCTCTCTCCTATCAGGCACCCACGTTGAGTCAGTGACCTCATCATCCCCTCCCTCCTCATCACTGGAGCAAACCTGGCAGTATGCTGCAGCAGGGGGAGCATGACTGCCAGATTGCTGTCCTTCTTGGGCACCCCCTCTGTCCGTGCTCATGTTACTGCCTTCATCGAGCTCAGTATCATCATCAGAGCCTTCCAAACGCTGGGCATCCTCCTGGAGCATGTACCCAACACTGTGGTCAAACAGTTCGAGGGAATCCTCATGAGGACATGGTGGAGCTAGGGAAGGAGTCACTGATGACATTGAGCTGAGGGAAGAGGCCGCTGCTTTGCCAGACAAAGCACCCTGGGCATGGGTGAGAGAGGATGAGGAGGATGAGGACGGCTTGGTCATCCACTCGACCAAGTTTTCCGCATGTTGCGGCTCAACACGGCCAGCTGCCGAAAAAAAGGCCAAGCGTGTCCCATGGCCACGTGCTGATGAGGATGCACCGTCTCCACGACCAGCACTAGACACAGAGCCTGCTTGCCCTCTCTTATTGGCTTGTGACTGTCTGCCTCTCCTTCTTGGCCTTCCAGACATACTAATGGCCTGTAGCTGCACTAAGCTGGGATAGAACACCTGTAATTTTCTTCAGGTAGCTTTATATACTGTAACCAGACAAGCCTGCCTGTCAGTAGGAAGATAACAGGAACGGATCTAGCTGAACACTGTGAGCAGGACGCACTGCACTAAATGTAAATAGTCTAGCTGCCTGACCGTGGTACTAATAGGATCAAATAGAACACCTGTAATTTTCTTAAGGTAGCTTTATATACTGTAACCAGACAAGCCTGCCTGTCAGTAGGAAGATAACAGGAACGGATCTAGCTGAACACTGTGAGCAGGACACACTGTACTAAATGTAAATAGTCTAGCTGCCTGACCGTGGTACTAATAGGATCAAAAAGAACACCTGTAATTTTCTTAAGGTAGCTTTATATACTGTAACCAGACAAGCCTGCCTGTCAGTAGGAAGATAACAGGAACGGATCTAGCTGAACACTGTGAGCAGGACACACTGTACTAAATGTAAATAGTCTAGCTGCCTGACCGTGGTACTAATAGGATCAAAAAGAACACCTGTAATTTTCTTAAGGTAGCTATATATACTGTAACCAGACAAGCCTGCCTGTCAGTAGGAAGATAACAGGAACGGATCTAGCTGAACACTGTGAGCAGGACACACTGTACTAAATGTAAATAGTCTAGCTGCCTGACCGTGGTACTAATAGGATCAAAAAGAACACCTGTAATTTTCTTAAGGTAGCTATATATACTGTAACCAGACAAGCCTGCCTGTCAGTAGGAAGATAACAGGAACGGATCTAGCTGAACACTGTGAGCAGGACACACTGTACTAAATGTAAATAGTCTAGCTGCCTGACCGTGGTACTAATAGGATCAAAAAGAACACCTGTAATTTTCTTAAGGTAGCTATATATACTGTAACCAGACAAGCCTGCCTGTCAGTAGGAAGATAACAGGAACGGATCTAGCTGAACACTGTGAGCAGGACACACTGTACTAAATGTAAATAGTCTAGCTGCCTGACCGTGATACTAATAGGATCAAAAAGAACACCTGTAATTTTCTTAAGGTAGCTATATATACTGTAACCAGACAAGCCTGCCTGTCAGTAGGAAGATAACAGGAACGGATCTAGCTGAACACTGTGAGCAGGACACACTGTACTAAATGTAAATAGTCTAGCTGCCTGACCGTGGTACTAATAGGATCAAAAAGAACACCTGTAATTTTCTTAAGGTAGCTATATATACTGTAACCAGACAAGCCTGCCTGTCAGTAGGAAGATAACAGGAACGGATCTAGCTGAACACTGTGAGCAGGACACACTGTACTAAATGTAAATAGTCTAGCTGCCTGACCGTGGTACTAATAGGATCAAAAAGAACACCTGTAATTTTCTTAAGGTAGCTATATATACTGTAACCAGACAAGCCTGCCAGTCAGTAGGAAGATAACAGGAACGGATCTAGCTGAACACTGTGAGCAGGACGCACTGCACTAAATGTAAATAGTCTAGCTGCCTGACCGTGGTACTAATAGGATCAAATAGAACACCTGTAATTTTCTTAAGGTAGCTATATATACTGTAACCAGACAAGCCTGCCTGTCAGTAGGAAGATAACAGGAACGGATCTAGCTGAACACTGTGAGCAGGACACACTGTGCTAAATGTAAATAGTCTAGCTGCCTGACCGTGGTACTAATAGGATCAAATAGAACACCTGTAATTTTCTTCAGGTAGCTTTATATACTGTAACCAGACAAGCCTGCCTGTCAGTAGGAAGATAACAGGAACGGATCTAGCTGAACACTGTGAGCAGGACGCACTGCACTAAATGTAAATAGTCTAGCTGCCTGACCGTGGTACTAATAGGATCAAATAGAACACCTGTAATTTTCTTAAGGTAGCTATATATACTGTAACCAGACAAGCCTGCCTGTCAGTAGGAAGATAACAGGAACGGATCTAGCTGAACACTGTGAGCAGGACGTACTGCACTAAATGTATATAGCAGGAACGGATCTAGCTGAACACTGTGAGCAGGACGCACTGCACTGAATGTAAATAGCAGGAACGGATCTAGCTGAACACTGTGAGCAGGACGCACTGCACTGAATGTAAATAGCAGGAACGGATCTAGCTGAACACTGTGAGCAGGACGCACTGCACTAAATGTAAATACCAGGAACGGATCTAGCTGAACACTGTGAGCAGGACGCACTGCACTGAATGTAAATAGCAGGAACGGATCTAGCTGAACACTGTGAGCAGGACGCACTGCACTAAATGTAAATACCAGGAACGGATCTAGCTGAACACTGTGAGCAGGACGCACTGCACTGAATGTAAATAGCAGGAACGGATCTAGCTGAACACTGTGAGCAGGACGCACTGCACTAAATGTAAATAGCAGGAACGGATCTAGCTGAACACTGTGAGCAGGACGCACTGCATTAAATGTAAATAGTCTAGATAGAAGATAACAGGAACGGATCTAGCTAAACTGAATACAGTGTATATATATATATGCAACACCTGGGATGCATATATATACACAATACACTGTAAGTGCAGCTAACTGACTGACTGTTCTGCCTAATCTATCTAACTCAAATCAAATGACACTGTCTCTCTCTCTCTCTATCTCTCAGCACACCGGAACACACACTACACAGGGCCGCCGTGCAGGCGGCCTTATATAGTGTGGGGTGTGTACTAAATCCCCTGAGCCATAATTGGCCAAAGCCACCCTGGCTTTGGCCAATTACAGCTCTCTCTACTGACGGCGCTGTGATTGGCCAAGCATGCGGGTCATAGTGCATGCTTGGCCAATCATCAGCCAGCAATGCACTGCGATGCCGCAGTGAATTATGGGCCGTGACGCGCCACACGAATTTGGCGCGAACGGCCCATATCGTTCGCAATTCGGCGAACGACCGAACAGCCGATGTTAGAGTCGAACATGGGTTCGACTCGAACACGAAGCTCATCCCTAGTAGTGAGACCTCTGCACAGTGTTCATCTAAAGCTACAAGTTAGTGCAGTGCGTCCTGCTCACAATGTTCATCTAAAATTACAATTAGTGTGGTGCGTCCTCCTCACAGTGTTCAGCTAAAACTCCAATTAGTGTAGTGAGACCTCTGCACAGTGTTCATCTAAAGCTACAAGTTAGTGCAGTGTGTCCTGCTCACAGTGTTCAGCTAAAACTACAAGTTAGTGTATTGTGTCCTCCTCACAGTGTTCAGCTAAACCTACAAGTTAGTGTAGTGAGACCTCTGCATAGTGTTAATCTAAAGCTACAAGTTAGTGCAGTGCGTCCTGCTCACAGTTTTCAGCTAAAAATACAAGTTAGTGTAGTGAGACCTCTGCACAGTGTTCAGCTAAAACTACAAGTTATTGTAGTGAGACCTCTGCACAGTGTTCATCTAAAGCTACAAGTTAGTGCAGTGCGTCCTGCTCACAATGTTCAACTAAAACTACAAGTTAGTGTGGTGCGTCCTCCTCACAGTGTTCAGCTAAAACTACAAGTTAGTGTAATGAGACCTCTGCACAGTGTTCATCTAAAGCTACAAGTTAGTGCAGTGTGTCCTGCTCACAGTGTTCAGCTAAAACTACAAGTTAGTGTAGTAAGACTTCTGCACAGTGTTCATCTAAAGCTACAAGTTAGTGCAGTGCGTCCTACTCACAGTGTTCAGCTAAAACTACAAGTTAGTGTAGTGAGACCTCTGCACAGTGTTCATCTAAAGCTACAAGTTAGTGCAGTGCGTCCTGCTCACAGTGTTCAGCTAAAACTACAAGTTAGTGTGGTGTGTCCTCCTCACAGTGTTCAGCTAAACCTACAAGTTAGTGTAGTGAGACCTCTGCATAGTGTTAATCTAAAGTTACAAGTTAGTGCAGTGCGTCCTGCTCACAATGTTCAGCTAAAACTACAAGTTAGTGTAGTGAGACCTCTGCACAGTGTTCATCTAAAGCTACAAGTTAGTGCAGTGCGTCCTGCTCACAGTGTTCAGCTAAAACTACAAGTTAGTGTAGTGAGACCTCTGCACAGTGTTCATCTAAAGCTACAAGTTAGTGCAGTGCGTCCTGCTCACAGTGTTCAGCTAAAACTACAAGTTAGTGTGGTGTGTCCTCCTCACAGTGTTCAGCTAAACCTACAAGTTAGTGTAGTGAGACCTCTGCACAGTGTTAATCTAAAGCTACAAGTTAGTGCAGTGCGTCCTGCTCACAATGTTCAGCTAAAACTACAAGTTAGTGTAGTGAGACCTCTGCAGAGTGTTCATCTAAAGCTACAAGTTAGTGCAGTGCGTCCTTCTCACAATGTTCAGCTAAAACTACAAGTTAGTGTAGTGAGACCTCTGCACAGTGTTCATCTAAAGCTACAAGTTAGTGCAGTGCATCCTGCGCACAGTGTTCATCTAAACCTACAAGTTAGTGTAGTGAGACCTCTGCACAGTGTTCATCTAAAGCTACAAGTTAGTGCAGTGCGTCCTGCTCACAATGTTCAACTAAAATTACAAGTTAGTGTGGTGCGTCCTCCTCACAGTGTTTAGCTAAACCTACAAGTTAGTGTAGTGAGACCTCTGCATAGTGTTAATCTAAAGCTACAAGTTAGTGCAGTGCATCCTGCTCACAGTGTTCAGCTAAAAATACAAGTTAGTGTAGTAAGACCTCTGCACAGTGTTCAGCTAAAACTACAAGTTATTGTAGTGAGACCTCTGCACAGTGTTAATCTAAAGCTACAAGTTAGTGCAGTGCGTCCTGCTCACAGTGTTCAGCTAAAACTACAAGTTAGTGTGGTGTGTCCTCCTCACAGTGTTCAGCTAAACCTACAAGTTAGTGTAGTGAGACCTCTGCACAGTGTTAATCTAAAGCTACAAGTTAGTGCAGTGCGTCCTGCTCACAATGTTCAGCTAAAACTACAAGTTAGTGTAGTGAGACCTCTGCAGAGTGTTCATCTAAAGCTACAAGTTAGTGCAGTGCGTCCTTCTCACAATGTTCAGCTAAAACTACAAGTTAGTGTAGTGAGACCTCTGCACAGTGTTCATCTAAAGCTACAAGTTAGTGCAGTGCATCCTGCTCACAGTGTTCATCTAAACCTACAAGTTAGTGTAGTGAGACCTCTGCACAGTGTTCATCTAAAGCTACAAGTTAGTGCAGTGCGTCCTGCTCACAATGTTCAACTAAAATTACAAGTTAGTGTGGTGCGTCCTCCTCACAGTGTTTAGCTAAACCTACAAGTTAGTGTAGTGAGACCTCTGCATAGTGTTAATCTAAAGCTACAAGTTAGTGCAGTGCATCCTGCTCACAGTGTTCAGCTAAAAATACAAGTTAGTGTAGTAAGACCTCTGCACAGTGTTCAGCTAAAACTACAAGTTATTGTAGTGAGACCTCTGCACAGTGTTCATCTAAAGCTACAAGTTAGTGCAGTGCATCCTGCTCACAATGTTCAACTAAAACTACAAGTTAGTGTGGTGCGTCCTCCTCACAGTGTTCAGCTAAAACTACAAGTTAGTGCAGTGCGACCTGCTCACAGTGTTCAGCTAAAACTACAAGTTAGTGTAGTAAGACTTCTGCACAGTGTTCATCTAAAGCTACAAGTTAGTGCAGTGCGTCCTGCTCACAGTGTTCAGCTAAAACTACAAGTTAGTTTAGTGAGACCTCTGCAGAGTGTTCATCTAAAGCTACAAGTTAGTGTAGTGAGACCTCTGCACAGTGTTCATCTAAAGCTACAAGTTAGTGCAGTGCCTCCTGCTCACAGTGTTCAGCTAAAACTACAAGTTAGTGTAGTGAGACCTCGGCACAGTGTTCAGCTAAACCTACAAGTTAGTGTAGTGAGACCTCTGCATAGTGTTCATCTAAAACTACAAGTTAATGCAGTGCGTTCTGCTCACAGTGTTCAGCTAAAACTACAAGTTAGTGTCGTGAGACCTCTGCACAGTGTTCATCTAAAGCTACAAGTTAGTGCAGTGCGTCCTGCTCACAGTGTTCAGCTAAAACTACAAGTTAGTGTGGTGTGTCCTCCTCACAGTGTTCAGCTAAACCTACAAGTTAGTGTAGTGAGACCTCTGCATAGTGTTAATCTAAAGCTACAAGTTAGTGCAGTGCGTCCTGCTCACAATGTTCAGCTAAAACTACAAGTTAGTGTAGTGAGACCTCTGCACAGTGTTCATCTAAAGCTACAAGTTAGTGCAGTGCGTCCTGCTCACAGTGTTCAGCTAAAACTACAAGTTAGTGTGGTGTGTCCTCCTCACAGTGTTCAGCTAAACCTACAAGTTAGTGTAGTGAGACCTCTGCATAGTGTTAATCTAAAGCTACAAGTTAGTGCAGTGCGTCCTGCTCACAATGTTCAGCTAAAACTACAAGTTAGTGTAGTGAGACCTCTGCACAGTGTTCATATAAAGCTACAAGTTAGTGCAGTGCGTCCTGCTCACAGTGTTCAGCTAAAACTACAAGTTAGTGTGGTGTGTCCTCCTCACAGTGTTCAGCTAAACCTACAAGTTAGTGTAGTGAGACCTCTGCATAGTGTTAATTTAAAGCTACAAGTTAGTGCAGTGCGTCCTGCTCACAATGTTCAGCTAAAACTACAAGTTAGTGTAGTGAGACCTCTGCACAGTGTTCATCTAAAGGTACAAGTTAGTGCAGTGCGTCCTGCTCACAGTGTTCATCTAAACCTAAAAGTTAGTGTACTGAGACCTCTGCACAGTGTTCATCTAAAGCTACAAGTTAGTGCAGTGCGTCCTGCTCACAATATTCAACTAAAACTACAAGTTAGTGTGGTGCGTCCTCCTCACAGTGTTCAGCTAAAACTACAAGTTAGTGTAGTGAGACCTCTGCACAGTGTTCATCTAAAGCTGCAAGTTAGTGCAGTGTGTCCTGCTCACAGTGTTAAGCTAAAACTATAAGTTAGTGTGGTGTGTCCTCCTCACAGTGTTCAGCTAAACCTACAAGTTATGCCGCGTACACACGGTCGGACTTTTCATCTACAAAAGTCCGACAGCCTGTCCGACAGACTTTCGGCGGACTTTCGGCGGACTTGCGGCAGACTTTCTAACGAACAGACTTGCCTACACACGACCACACAAAAGTCCGACGGATTCGTACGTGATGACGTACACCGGACTAAAACAAGGAAGTTGATAGCCAGTAGCCAATAGCTGCCCTAGCGTGGGTTTTTGTCCGTAGGACTAGCATACAGACGAGCGGACTTCGGGGACCGTCGTAGTTACGATGTAAAGATTTGAAGCATGTTTCAAATCTAAAGTACGTCGGATTTGAGGCTAAAAAAGTACGTTGAAAGTCCGGAGAAGCCCACACACGATCGGATTACCAGCCAGCTTTAGTCCGTCAGCGTCCGTTGGACTTTCGTAGCTGAAAAGTCCGACCGTGTGTACGCGGCATTAGTGTAGTGAGACCTCTGCATAGTGTTAATCTAAAGCTACAAGTTAGTGCAGTGCGTCCTGCTCACAGTGTTCAGCTAAAAATACAAGTTAGTGTAGTGAGACCTCTGCACAGTGTTCAGCTAAAACTACAAGTTATTGTAGTGAGACCTCTGCACAGTGTTCATCTAAAGCTACAAGGTAGTGCAGTGCGTCCTGCTCACAGTGTTCAGCTAAAACTACAAGTTAGTGTAGTGAGACCTCTGCACAGTGTTCATCTAAAGCTACAAGTTAGTGCAGTGCGTCCTGCTCACAGTGTTCAGCTAAAACTACAAGTTAGTGTAGTGAGACCTCTGCACAGTGTTCATCTAAAGCTGCAAGTTAGTGCAGTGCGTCCTGCTCACAATGTTCAACTAAAACTACAAGTAAGTGTGGTGCATCCTCCTCACAGTGTTCAGCTAAAATTACAAGTTAGTGTAGTGAGACCTCTGCACAGTGTTCATCTAAAGCTACAAGTTAGTGCAGTGCGTCCTGCTCACAGTGTTCAGCTAAAACTACAAGTTAGTGTAGTGAGACCTCTGCACAGTGTTCATCTAAAGCTGCAAGTTAGTGCAGTGTGTCCTGCTCACAATGTTCAACTAAAACTACAAGTAAGTGTGGTGCATCCTCCTCACAGTGTTCAGCTAAAATTACAAGTTAGTGTAGTGAGACCTCTGCACAGTGTTCATCTAAAGCTACAAGTTAGTGCAGTGCGTCCTGCTCACAGTGTTCAGCTAAAACTACAAGTTAGTGTGGTGTGTCCTCCTCACAGTGTTCAGCTAAACCTACAAGTTAGTGTAGTGAGACCTCTGCATAGTGTTAATCTAAAGCTACAAGTTAGTGCAGTGCGTCCTGCTCACAGTGTTCAGCTAAAAATACAAGTTAGTGTAGTGAGACCTCTGCACAGTGTTCAGCTAAAACTACAAGTTATTGTAGTGAGACCTCTGCACAGTGTTCATCTAAAGCTACAAGGTAGTGCAGTGCGTCCTGCTCACAGTGTTCAGCTAAAACTACAAGTTAGTGTAGTGAGACCTCTGCACAGTGTTCATCTAAAGCTACAAGTTAGTGCAGTGCGTCCTGCTCACAGTGTTCAGCTAAAACTACAAGTTAGTGTAGTGAGACCTCTGCACAGTGTTCATCTAAAGCTGCAAGTTAGTGCAGTGCGTCCTGCTCACAATGTTCAACTAAAACTACAAGTAAGTGTGGTGCATCCTCCTCACAGTGTTCAGCTAAAATTACAAGTTAGTGTAGTGAGACCTCTGCACAGTGTTCATCTAAAGCTACAAGTTAGTGCAGTGCGTCCTGCTCACAGTGTTCAGCTAAAACTACAAGTTAGTGTAGTGAGACCTCTGCACAGTGTTCATCTAAAGCTGCAAGTTAGTGCAGTGTGTCCTGCTCACAATGTTCAACTAAAACTACAAGTAAGTGTGGTGCATCCTCCTCACAGTGTTCAGCTAAAATTACAAGTTAGTGTAGTGAGACCTCTGCACAGTGTTCATCTAAAGCTACAAGTTAGTGCAGTGCGTCCTGCTCACAGTGTTCAGCTAAAACTACAAGTTAGTGTGGTGTGTCCTCCTCACAGTGTTCAGCTAAACCTACAAGTTAGTGTAGTGAGACCTCTGCATAGTGTTAATCTAAAGCTACAAGTTAGTGCAGTGCGTCCTGCTCACAATGTTCAGCTAAAACTACAAGTTAGTGTAGTGAGACCTCTGCAAAGTGTTCATCTAAAGCTACAATTTAGTGCAGTGCATCCTGCTCACAGTGTTCATCTAAACCTACAAGTTAGTGTAGTGAGACCTCTGCACAGTGTTCATCTAAAGCTACAAGTTAGTGCAGTGCGTCCTGCTCACAATGTTCACCTAAAATTACAATTAGTGTGGTGTGTCCTCCTCACAGTGTTCAGCTCCACCTACAAGTTAGTGTAGTGAGACCTCTGCATAGTG
Source organism: Lithobates septentrionalis (assembly GCA_037952835.1). NCBI lineage: Eukaryota > Metazoa > Chordata > Amphibia > Anura > Ranidae > Lithobates > Lithobates septentrionalis. The sequence goes on along the minus strand of JBBDGP010001607.1, from coordinate 2,085,391 downwards.
TTAATCTAAAGCTACAAGTTAGTGCAGTGCGTCCTGCTCACAGTTTTCAGCTAAAAATACAAGTTAGTGTAGTGAGACCTCTGCACAGTGTTCAGCTAAAACTACAAGTTATTGTAGTGAGACCTCTGCACAGTGTTCATCTAAAGCTACAAGTTAGTGCAGTGCGTCCTGCTCACAATGTTCAACTAAAACTACAAGTTAGTGTGGTGTGTCCTCCTCACAGTGTTCAGCTAAAACTACAAGTTAGTGTAGTGAGACCTCTGCACAGTGTTCATCTAAAGCTACAAGTTAGTGCAGTGTGTCCTGCTCACAGTGTTCAGCTAAAACTACAAGTTAGTGTAGTAAGACTTCTGCACAGTGTTCATCTAAAGCAACAAGTTAGTGCAGTGCGTCCTGCTCACAGTGTTCAGCTAAAACTACAAGTTAGTGTGGTGTGTCCTCCTCACAGTGTTCAGCTAAACCTACAAGTTAGTGTAGTGAGACCTCTGCATAGTGTTAATCTAAAGCTACAAGTTAGTGCAGTGCGTCCTGCTCACAATGTACAGCTAAAACTACAAGTTAGTGTAGTGAGACCTCTGCACAGTGTTCATCTAAAGCTACAAGTTAGTGCAGTGCATCCTGCTCACAGTGTTCAGCTAAAACTACAAGTTAGTGTAGTGAGACCTCTGCACAGTTTTCATCTAAAGCTACAAGTTAGTGCAGTGCGTCCTGCTCACAGTGTTCAGCTAAAACTACAAGTTAGTTTGGTGTGTCCTCCTCACAGTGTTCAGCTAAACCTACAAGTTAGTGTAGTGAGACCTCTGCATAGTGTTAATCTAAAGCTACAAGTTAGTGCAGTGCGTCCTGCTCACAATGTTCAGCTAAAACTACAAGTTAGTGTAGTGAGACCTCTGCAGAGTGTTCATCTAAAGCTACAAGTTAGTGCAGTGCGTCCTGCTCACAATGTTCAGCTAAAACTACAAGTTAGTGTAGTGAGACCTCTGCACAGTGTTCATCTAAAGCTACAAGTTAGTGCAGTGCGTCCTGCTCACAGTGTTCATCTAAACCTACAAGTTAGTGTAGTGAGACCTCTGCACAGTGTTCATCTAAAGCTACAAGTTAGTGCAGTGCGTCCTGCTCACAATGTTCAACTAAAATTACAAGTTAGTGTGGTGCGTCCTCCTCACAGTGTTTAGCTAAACCTACAAGTTAGTGTAGTGAGACATCTGCATAGTGTTAATTTAAAGCTACAAGTTAGTGCAGTGCGTCCTGCTCACAGTGTTCAGCTAAAAATACAAGTTAGTGTAGTAAGACCTCTGCACAGTGTTCAGCTAAAACTACAAGTTATTGTAGTGAGACCTCTGCACAGTGTTCATCTAAAGCTACAAGTTAGTGCAGTGCATCCTGCTCACAATGTTCAACTAAAACTACAAGTTAGTGTGGTGCGTCCTCCTCACAGTGTTCAGCTAAAACTACAAGTTAGTGCAGTGCGACCTGCTCACAGTGTTCAGCTAAAACTACAAGTTAGTGTAGTAAGACTTCTGCACAGTGTTCATCTAAAGCTACAAGTTAGTGCAGTGCGTCCTGCTCACAGTGTTCAGCTAAAACTACAAGTTAGTTTAGTGAGACCTCTGCAGAGTGTTCATCTAAAGCTACAAGTTAGTGTAGTGAGACCTCTGCACAGTGTTCATCTAAAGCTACAAGTTAGTGCAGTGCCTCCTGCTCACAGTGTTCAGCTAAAACTACAAGTTAGTGTAGTGAGACCTCGGCACAGTGTTCAGCTAAACCTACAAGTTAGTGTAGTGAGACCTCTGCATAGTGTTCATCTAAAACTACAAGTTAATGCAGTGCGTCCTGCTCACAGTGTTCAGCTAAAACTACAAGTTAGTGTCATGAGACCTCTGCACAGTGTTCATCTAAAGCTACAAGTTAGTGCAGTGCGTCCTGCTCACAGTGTTCAGCTAAAACTACAAGTTAGTGTGGTGTGTCCTCCTCACAGTGTTCAGCTAAACCTACAAGTTAGTGTAGTGAGACCTCTGCATAGTGTTAATCTAAAGCTACAAGTTAGTGCAGTGCGTCCTGCTCACAATGTTCAGCTAAAACTACAAGTTAGTGTAGTGAGACCTCTGCACAGTGTTCATATAAAGCTACAAGTTATTGCAGTGCGTCCTGCTCACAGTGTTCAGCTAAAACTACAAGTTAGTGTGGTGTGTCCTCCTCACAGTGTTCAGCTAAACCTACAAGTTAGTGTAGTGAGACCTCTGCATAGTGTTAATCTAAAGCTACAAGTTAGTGCAGTGCGTCCTGCTCACAATGTTCAGCTAAAACTACAAGTTAGTGTAGTGAGACCTCTGCACAGTGTTCATCTAAAGCTACAAGTTAGTGCAGTGCGTCCTGCTCACAGTGTTCATCTAAACCTAAAAGTTAGTGTACTGAGACCTCTGCACAGTGTTCATCTAAAGCTACAAGTTAGTGCAGTGCGTCCTGCTCACAATGTTCAACTAAAACTAAAAGTTAGTGTGGTGCGTCCTCCTCACAGTGTTCAGCTAAAACTACAAGTTAGTGTAGTGAGACCTCTGCACAGTGTTCATCTTAAGCTGCAAGTTAGTGCAGTGTGTCCTGCTCACAGTGTTAAGCTAAAACTATAAGTTAGTGTGGTGTGTCCTCCTCACAGTGTTCAGCTAAACCTACAAGTTATGCCGCGTACACACGGTCGGACTTTTCATCTACAAAAGTCCGACAGCCTGTCCGACAGACTTTCGGCGGACTTTCGGCGGACTTGCGGCGGACTTGCGGCAGATTTTCTAACGAACAGACTTGCCTACACACGACCACACAAAAGTCCGACGGATTCGTACGTGATGACGTACACCGGACTAAAACAAGGAAGTTGATAGCCAGTAGCCAATAGCTGCCCTAGCGTGGGTTTTTGTCCGTAGGACTAGCATACAGACGAGCGGACTTCGGGGACCGTCGTAGTTACGATGTAAAGATTTGAAGCATGTTTCAAATCTAAAGTACGTCGGATTTGAGGCTAAAAAAGTATGTTGAAAGTCCGGAGAAGCCCACACACGATCGGATTACCAGCCAGCTTTAGTCCGTCAGCGTCCGTTGGACTTTCGTAGCTGAAAAGTCCGACCGTGTGTACGCGGCATTAGTGTAGTGAGACCTCTGCATAGTGTTAATCTAAAGCTACAAGTTAGTGCAGTGCGTCCTGCTCACAGTGTTCAGCTAAAAATACAAGTTAGTGTAGTGAGACCTCTGCACAGTGTTCAGCTAAAACTACAAGTTATTGTAGTGAGACCTCTGCACAGTGTTCATCTAAAGCTACAAGGTAGTGCAGTGCGTCCTGCTCACAGTGTTCAGCTAAAACTACAAGTTAGTGTTGTGAGACCTCTGCACAGTGTTCATCTAAAGCTACAAGTTAGTGCAGTGCGTCCTGCTCACAGTGTTCAGCTAAAACTACAAGTTAGTGTAGTGAGACCTCTGCACAGTGTTCGTCTAAAGCTGCAAGTTAGTGCAGTGCGTCCTGCTCACAATGTTCAACTAAAACTACAAGTAAGTGTGGTGCATCCTCCTCACAGTGTTCAGCTAAAATTACAAGTTAGTGTAGTGAGACCTCTGCACAGTGTTCATCTAAAGCTACAAGTTAGTGCAGTGCGTCCTGCTCACAGTGTTCATCTAAAACTACAAGTTAGTGTAGTGAGACCTCTGCACAGTGTTCATCTAAAGCTGCAAGTTAGTGCAGTGTGTCCTGCTCACAATGTTCAACTAAAACTACAAGTAAGTGTGGTGCATCCTCCTCACAGTGTTCAGCTAAAATTACAAGTTAGTGTAGTGAGACCTCTGCACAGTGTTCATCTAAAGCTACAAGTTAGTGCAGTGCGTCCTGCTCACAGTGTTCATCTAAAACTACAAGTTAGTGTAGTGAGACCTCTGCACAGTGTTCATCTAAAGCTGCAAGTTAGTGCAGTGTGTCCTGCTCACAATGTTCAACTAAAACTACAAGTAAGTGTGGTGCATCCTCCTCACAGTGTTCAGCTAAAATTACAAGTTAGTGTAGTGAGACCTCTGCACAGTGTTCATCTAAAGCTACAAGTTAGTGCAGTGCGTCCTGCTCACAGTGTTCAGCTAAAACTACAAGTTAGTGTGGTGTGTCCTCCTCACAGTGTTCAGCTAAACCTACAAGTTAGTGTAGTGAGACCTCTGCATAGTGTTAATCTAACGCTACAAGTTAGTGCAGTGCGTCCTGCTCACAGTGTTCAGCTAAAACTACAAGTTAGTGTAGTGAGACCTCTGCACAGTGTTCATCTAAAGCTACAAGTTAGTGCAGTGCGTCCTGCTCACAGTGTTCAGCTAAAACTACAAGTTAGTGTAGTGAGACCTCTGCACAGTGTTCATCTAAAGCTGCAAGTTAGTGCAGTGTGTCCTGCTCACAATGTTCAACTAAAACTACAAGTAAGTGTGGTGCATCCTCCTCACAGTGTTCAGCTAAAATTACAAGTTAGTGTAGTGAGACCTCTGCATAGTGTTAATCTAACGCTACAAGTTAGTGCAGTGCGTCCTGCTCACAGTGTTCAGATAAAACTACAAGTTAGTGTAGTGAGACCTCTGCACAGTGTTCATCTAAAGCTACAAGTTATTTTTTTCCGAGTTCTGCACAATGTTCAGCTAAAGCTACCTGTAGAAGGTTGGTGGTGTTTTCCTGATCCTATCACTACCGCAGGCAGCTAAAAAAGCTACAAGTTAGTTTTTTGCGAGCTCTGCACAGTGTTCAGCTAAAGCTACCTGTAGAAGGTTGGTGGTGTTCTCATACTACAGGCAGGCAGTTGATTTTGCTAGCTGCAGTATCAGTATATATATATATATATATATATATCCCAGCTTAGTGCAGCTACAGGTCATTAGTATGTCTGGAAGGCCAAGAAGGAGAGGCAGACAGTCACAAGCCAATAAGAGAGGGCAAGCAGGCTCTGTCTAGTGCTAGTCGTGGAGATGGTGCATCCTCATCAGCACGTGGCCGTGGGACACGCTTGGCCTTTTTTTCGGCAAATGGCCGTGTTGAGCCACAAGTTAGTGCAGTGCGTCCTGCTCACAATGTTCAACTAAAAGTACAAGTTAGTGTGGTGCGTCCTCCTCACAGTGTTCAGCTAAAACTACAAGTTAGTGTCGTGAGACCTCTGCACAGTGTTCATCTAAAGCTACAAGTTAGTGCAGTGCGTCCTGCTCACAGTGTTCAGCTAAAACTATAAGTTAGTGTGGTGTGTCCTCCTCACAGTGTTCAGCTAAACCTACAAGTTAGTGTAGTGAGACCTCTGCATAGTGTTAATCTAAAGCTACAAGTTAGTGCAGTGCATCCTGCTCACAGTGTTCAGCTAAAAATACAAGTTAGTGTAGTGAGACCTCTGCACAGTGTTCAGCTAAAACTACAAGTTATTGTAGTGAGACCTCTGCACAGTGTTCATCTAAAGCTACAAGTTAGTGCAGTGCATCCTGCTCACAATGTTCAACTAAAACTACAAGTTAGTGTGGTGCATCCTCCTCACAGTGTTCAGCTAAAACTACAAGTTAGTGTAGTGAGACCTCTGCACAGTGTTCATCTAAAGCTACAAGTTAGTGCAGTGGGTCCTGCTCACAGTGTTCAGCTAAAACTACTAGTTAGTGTAGTGAGACCTCTGCACAGTGTTCATCTAAAGCTACAAGTTAGTGTAGTGAGACCTCTGCACAGTGTTCATCTAAAGCTACAAGTTAGTGCAGTGCCTCCTGCTCACAGTGTTCAGCTAAAACTACAAGTTAGTGTAGTGAGACCTCTGCATATTGTTCATCTAAAACTACAAGTTAGTGCAGTGCATCCTGCTCACAGTGTTCAGATAAAAATACAAGTTAGTGTAGTGAGACCTCTGCACAGTGTTCAGCTAAAACTACAAGTTATTGTAGTGCGACCTCTGCACAGTGTTCATCTAAAGCTACAAGTTAGTGCAGTGCATCCTGCTCACAATGTTCAACTAAAACTACAAGTTAGTGTGGTGCATCCTCCTCACAGTGTTCAGCTAAAACTACAAGTTAGTGTAGTGAGACCTCTGCACAGTGTTCATCTAAAGCTACAAGTTAGTGCAGTGGGTCCTGCTCACAGTGTTCAGCTAAAACTACAAGTTAGTGTAGTGAGACCTCTGCACAGTGTTCATCTAAAGCTACAAGTTAGTGCAGTGGGTCCTGCTCACAGTGTTCAGCTAAAACTACAAGTTAGTGTAGTAAGACCTCTGCACAGTGTTCATCTAAAGCTACAAGTTAGTGCAGTGCATCCTCCTCACAGTGTTAAGCTAAACCTACAAGTTAGTGTAGTGAGACGTCTGCACAGTGTTCATCTAAAGCTACAAGTTAGTGCAGTGCATCCTGCTTACAGTGTTCAGCTAAAACTACAAGTTAGTGTAGTGAGACCTCTGCACAGTGTTCATCTAAAGCTACAAGTTAGTGCAGTGCGTCCTGCTCACAGTGTTTAGCTAAAACTACAAGTTAGTGTACTGAGACCTCTGCACAGTGTTCATCTAAACCTACAAGTTAGTGTAGTGAGACCTCTGCACAGTGTTCATCTAAAGCTACAAGTTAGTGCAGTGCCTCCTGCTCACAGTGTTCAGCTAAAACTACAAGTTAGTGTAGTGAGACCTCTGCACAGTGTTCATCTAAAACTACAAGTTAGTGTAGTGCGTCCTGCTCACAGTGTTCAGATAAAACTACAAGTTAGTGTAGTGAGACCTCTGCACAGTGTTCATCTAAAGCTACAAGTTAGTGCAGTGCGTCCTGCTCACAGTGTTCATCTAAACCTACAAGTTAGTGTAGTGAGACCTCCTCACAGTGTTCAGCTAAAACTACAAGTTAGTGTCGTGAGACCTCTGCACAGTGTTCATATAAAGCTACAAGTTAGTGCAGTGCGTCCTGCTCACAGTGTTCAGCTAAAACTATAAGTTAGTGTGGTGTGTCCTCCTCACAGTGTTCAGCTAAACCTACAAGTTAGTGTAGTGAGACCTCTGCATAGTGTTAATCTAAAGCTACAAGTTAGTGTAGTGAGACCTCTGCACAGTGTTCATCTAAAGCTACAAGTTAGTGCAGTGCCTCCTGCTCACAGTGTTCAGCTAAAACTACAAGTTAGTGTAGTGAGACCTCTGCATATTGTTCATCTAAAACTACAAGTTAGTGCAGTGCATCCTGCTCACAGTGTTCAGATAAAAATACAAGTTAGTGTAGTGAGACCTCTGCACAGTGTTCAGCTAAAACTACAAGTTATTGTAGTGCGACCTCTGCACAGTGTTCATCTAAAGCTACAAGTTAGTGCAGTGCATCCTGCTCACAATGTTCAACTAAAACTACAAGTTAGTGTGGTGCATCCTCCTCACAGTGTTCAGCTAAAACTACAAGTTAGTGTAGTGAGACCTCCTCACAGTGTTCATCTAAAGCTACAAGTTAGTGCAGTGGGTCCTGCTCACAGTGTTCAGCTAAAACTACAAGTTAGTGTAGTGAGACCTCTGCACAGTGTTCATCTAAAGCTACAAGTTAGTGCAGTGGGTCCTGCTCACAGTGTTCAGCTAAAACTACAAGTTAGTGTAGTAAGACCTCTGCACAGTGTTCATCTAAAGCTACAAGTTAGTGCAGTGGGTCCTGCTCACAGTGTTCAGCTAAAACTACAAGTTAGTGTAGTAAGACCTCTGCACAGTGTTCATCTAAAGCTACAAGTTAGTGCAGTGCATCCTCCTCACAGTGTTAAGCTAAACCTACAAGTTAGTGTAGTGAGACGTCTGCACAGTGTTCATCTAAAGCTACAAGTTAGTGCAGTGCATCCTGCTTACAGTGTTCAGCTAAAACTACAAGTTAGTGTAGTGAGACCTCTGCACAGTGTTCATCTAAAGCTACAAGTTAGTGCAGTGCGTCCTGCTCACAGTGTTTAGCTAAAACTACAAGTTAGTGTACTGAGACCTCTGCACAGTGTTCATCTAAACCTACAAGTTAGTGTAGTGAGACCTCTGCACAGTGTTCATCTAAAGCTACAAGTTAGTGCAGTGCCTCCTGCTCACAATGTTCAGCTAAAACTACAAGTTAGTGTAGTGAGACCTCTGCACAGTGTTCATCTAAAGCTACAAGTTAGTGCAGTGGGTCCTGCTCACAGTGTTCAGCTAAAACTACAAGTTAGTGTAGTGAGACCTCTGCACAGTGTTCATCTAAAGCTACAAGTTAGTGCAGTGGGTCCTGCTCACAGTGTTCAGCTAAAACTACAAGTTAGTGTAGTAAGACCTCTGCACAGTGTTCATCTAAAGCTACAAGTTAGTGCAGTGGGTCCTGCTCACAGTGTTCAGCTAAAACTAAAAGTTAGTGTAGTAAGACCTCTGCACAGTGTTCATCTAAAGCTACAAGTTAGTGCAGTGCATCCTCCTCACAGTGTTAAGCTAAACCTACAAGTTAGTGTAGTGAGACGTCTGCACAGTGTTCATCTAAAGCTACAAGTTAGTGCAGTGCATCCTGCTTACAGTGTTCAGCTAAAACTACAAGTTAGTGTAGTGAGACCTCTGCACAGTGTTCATCTAAAGCTACAAGTTAGTGCAGTGCGTCCTGCTCACAGTGTTTAGCTAAAACTACAAGTTAGTGTACTGAGACCTCTGCACAGTGTTCATCTAAACCTACAAGTTAGTGTAGTGAGACCTCTGCACAGTGTTCATCTAAAGCTACAAGTTAGTGCAGTGCCTCCTGCTCACAGTGTTCAGCTAAAACTACAAGTTAGTGTAGTGAGACCTCTGCACAGTGTTCATCTAAAACTACAAGTTAGTGTAGTGCGTCCTGCTCACAGTGTTCAGATAAAACTACAAGTTAGTGTAGTGAGACCTCTGCACAGTGTTCATCTAAAGCTACAAGTTAGTGCAGTGCGTCCTGCTCACAGTGTTCATCTAAACCTACAAGTTAGTGTAGTGAGACCTCCTCACAGTGTTCAGCTAAAACTACAAGTTAGTGTCGTGAGACCTCTGCACAGTGTTCATATAAAGCTACATGTTAGTGCAGTGCGTCCTGCTCACAGTGTTCAGCTAAAACTATAAGTTAGTGTGGTGTGTCCTCCTCACAGTGTTCAGCTAAACCTACAAGTTAGTGTAGTGAGACCTCTGCATAGTGTTAATCTAAAGCTACAAGTTAGTGTAGTGAGACCTCTGCACAGTGTTCATCTAAAGCTACAAGTTAGTGCAGTGCCTCCTGCTCACAGTGTTCAGCTAAAACTACAAGTTAGTGTAGTGAGACCTCTGCATATTGTTCATCTAAAACTACAAGTTAGTGCAGTGCATCCTGCTCACAGTGTTCAGATAAAAATACAAGTTAGTGTAGTGAGACCTCTGCACAGTGTTCAGCTAAAACTACAAGTTATTGTAGTGCGACCTCTGCACAGTGTTCATCTAAAGCTACAAGTTAGTGCAGTGCATCCTGCTCACAATGTTCAACTAAAACTACAAGTTAGTGTGGTGCATCCTCCTCACAGTGTTCAGCTAAAACTACAAGTTAGTGTAGTGAGACCTCTGCACAGTGTTCATCTAAAGCTACAAGTTAGTGCAGTGGGTCCTGCTCACAGTGTTCAGCTAAAACTACAAGTTAGTGTAGTGAGACCTCTGCACAGTGTTCATCTAAAGCTACAAGTTAGTGCAGTGGGTCCTGCTCACAGTGTTCAGCTAAAACTACAAGTTAGTGTAGTAAGACCTCTGCACAGTGTACATCTAAAGCTACAAGTTAGTGCAGTGGGTCCTGCTCACAGTGTTCAGCTAAAACTACAAGTTAGTGTAGTAAGACCTCTGCACAGTGTTCATCTAAAGCTACAAGTTAGTGCAGTGCATCCTCCTCACAGTGTTAAGCTAAACCTACAAGTTAGTGTAGTGAGACGTCTGCACAGTGTTCATCTAAAGCTACAAGTTAGTGCAGTGCATCCTGCTTACAGTGTTCAGCTAAAACTACAAGTTAGTGTAGTGAGACCTCAGCACAGTGTTCATCTAAAGCTACAAGTTAGTGCAGTGCGTCCTGCTCACAGTGTTTAGCTAAAACTACAAGTTAGTGTACTGAGACCTCTGCACAGTGTTCATCTAAACCTACAAGTTAGTGTAGTGAGACCTCTGCACAGTGTTCATCTAAAGCTACAAGTTAGTGCAGTGCCTCCTGCTCACAATGTTCAGCTAAAACTACAAGTTAGTGTAGTGAGACCTCTGCACAGTGTTCATCTAAAACTACAAGTTAGTGTAGTGCGTCCTGCTCACAGTGTTCAGATAAAACTACAAGTTAGTGTGGTGTGTCCTCCTCACAGTGTTCAGATAAACCTACAAGTTAGTGTAGTGAGACCTCTGCATAGTGTTAATCTAAAGCTACAAGTTAGTGCAGTGCGTCCTGCTCACAATGTTCAGCTAAAACTACAAGTTAGTGTAGTGAGACCTCTGCACAGTGTTCATCTAAAGCTACAAGTTAGTGCAGTGCGTCCTACTCACAGTGTTCATCTAAACCTACAAGTTAGTGTAGTGAGACCTCCTCACAGTGTTCAGCTAAAACTACAAGTTAGTGTCGTGAGACCTCTGCACAGTGTTCATATAAAGCTACAAGTTAGTGCAGTGCGTCCTGCTCACAGTGTTCAGCTAAAACTATAAGTTAGTGTGGTGTGTCCTCCTCACAGTGTTCAGCTAAACCTACAAGTTAGTGTAGTGAGACCTCTGCATAGTGTTAAACTAAAGCTACAAGTTAGGGCAGTGCGTCCTGCTCACAGTGTTCAGCTAAAACTACAAGTTAGTTTTGTGAGACCTCTGCACAGTGTTCATCTAAAGCTGCAAGTTAGTGCAGTGTGTCCTGCTCACAATGTTCAACTAAAACTACAAGTAAGTGTGGTGCATCCTCCTCACAGTGTTCAGCTAAAATTACAAGTTAGTGTAGTGAGACCTCTGCACAGTGTTCATCTAAAGCTACAAGTTAGTGCAGTGCGTCCTGCTCACAGTGTTCAGCTAAAACTACAAGTTAGTGTGGTGTGTCCTCCTCACAGTGTTCAGCTAAAACTACAAGTTAGTGTAGTGAGACCTCTGCACAGTGTTCATCTAAAGCTACAAGTTAGTGCAGTGGGTCCTGCTCACAGTGTTCAGCTAAAACTACAAGTTAGTGTAGTAAGACCTCTGCACAGTGTACATCTAAAGCTACAAGTTAGTGCAGTGGGTCCTGCTCACAGTGTTCAGCTAAAACTACAAGTTAGTGTAGTGAGACCTCTGCACAGTGTTCATCTAAAGCTACAAGTTAGTGCAGTGGGTCCTGCTCACAGTGTTCAGCTAAAACTACTAGTTAGTGTAGTGAGACCTCTGCACAGTGTTCATCTAAAGCTACAAGTTAGTGTAGTGAGACCTCTGCACAGTGTTCATCTAAAGCTACAAGTTAGTGCAGTGCCTCCTGCTCACAGTGTTCAGCTAAAACTACAAGTTAGTGTAGTGAGACCTCTGCATATTGTTCATCTAAAACTACAAGTTAGTGCAGTGCATCCTGCTCACAGTGTTCAGATAAAAATACAAGTTAGTGTAGTGAGACCTCTGCACAGTGTTCAGCTAAAACTACAAGTTATTGTAGTGCGACCTCTGCACAGTGTTCATCTAAAGCTACAAGTTAGTGCAGTGCATCCTGCTCACAATGTTCAACTAAAACTACAAGTTAGTGTGGTGCATCCTCCTCACAGTGTTCAGCTAAAACTACAAGTTAGTGTAGTGAGACCTCTGCACAGTGTTCATCTAAAGCTACAAGTTAGTGCAGTGGGTCCTGCTCACAGTGTTCAGCTAAAACTACAAGTTAGTGTAGTGAGACCTCTGCACAGTGTTCATCTAAAGCTACAAGTTAGTGCAGTGGGTCCTGCTCACAGTGTTCAGCTAAAACTACAAGTTAGTGTAGTAAGACCTCTGCACAGTGTTCATCTAAAGCTACAAGTTAGTGCAGTGGGTCCTGCTCACAGTATTCAGCTAAAACTACAAGTTAGTGTAGTAAGACCTCTGCACAGTGTTCATCTAAAGCTACAAGTTAGTGCAGTGCATCCTCCTCACAGTGTTAAACTAAACCTACAAGTTAGTGTAGTGAGACGTCTGCACAGTGTTCATCTAAAGCTACAAGTTAGTGCAGTGCATCCTGCTTACAGTGTTCAGCTAAAACTACAAGTTAGTGTAGTGAGACCTCTGCACAGTGTTCATCTAAAGCTACAAGTTAGTGCAGTGCGTCCTGCTCACAGTGTTTAGCTAAAACTACAAGTTAGTGTACTGAGACCTCTGCACAGTGTTCATCTAAACCTACAAGTTAGTGTAGTGAGACCTCTGCACAGTGTTCATCTAAAGCTACAAGTTAGTGCAGTGCCTCCTGCTCACAGTGTTCAGCTAAAACTACAAGTTAGTGTAGTGAGACCTCTGCACAGTGTTCATCTAAAACTACAAGTTAGTGTAGTGCGTCCTGCTCACAGTGTTCAGATAAAACTACAAGTTAGTGTAGTGAGACCTCTGCACAGTGTCCATCTAAAGCTACAAGTTAGTGCAGTGCGTCCTGCTCACAGTGTTCAGCTAAAACTACAAGTTAGTGTGGTGTGTCCTCCTCACAGTGTTCAGATAAACCTACAAGTTAGTGTAGTGAGACCTCTGCATAGTGTTAATCTAAAGCTACAAGTTAGTGCAGTGCGTCCTGCTCACAATGTTCAGCTAAAACTACAAGTTAGTGTAGTGAGACCTCTGCACAGTGTTCATCTAAAGCTACAAGTTAGTGCAGTGCGTCCTGCTCACAGTGTTCATCTAAACCTACAAGTTAGTGTAGTGAGACCTCCTCACAGTGTTCAGCTAAAACTACAAGTTATTGTAGTGCGACCTCTGCACAGTGTTCATCTAAAGCTACAAGTTAGTGCAGTGCATCCTGCTCACAATGTTCAACTAAAACTACAAGTTAGTGTGGTGCATCCTCCTCACAGTGTTCAGCTAAAACTACAAGTTAGTGTAGTGAGACCTCTGCACAGTGTTCATCTAAAGCTACAAGTTAGTGCAGTGGGTCCTGCTCACAGTGTTCAGCTAAAACTACAAGTTAGTGTAGTGAGACCTCTGCACAGTGTTCATCTAAAGCTACAAGTTAGTGCAGTGGGTCCTGCTCACAGTGTTCAGCTAAAACTACAAGTTAGTGTAGTAAGACCTCTGCACAGTGTTCATCTAAAGCTACAAGTTAGTGCAGTGGGTCCTGCTCACAGTGTTCAGCTAAAACTACAAGTTAGTGTAGTAAGACCTCTGCACAGTGTTCATCTAAAGCTACAAGTTAGTGCAGTGCATCCTCCTCACAGTGTTAAGCTAAACCTACAAGTTAGTGTAGTGAGACGTCTGCACAGTGTTCATCTAAAGCTACAAGTTAGTGCAGTGCATCCTGCTTACAGTGTTCAGCTAAAACTACAAGTTAGTGTAGTGAGACCTCTGCACAGTGTTCATCTAAAGCTACAAGTTAGTGCAGTGCGTCCTGCTCACAGTGTTTAGCTAAAACTACAAGTTAGTGTACTGAGACCTCTGCACAGTGTTCATCTAAACCTACAAGTTAGTGTAGTGAGACCTCTGCACAGTGTTCATCTAAAGCTACAAGTTAGTGCAGTGCCTCCTGCTCACAATGTTCAGCTAAAACTACAAGTTAGTGTAGTGAGACCTCTGCACAGTGTTCATCTAAAACTACAAGTTAGTGTAGTGCGTCCTGCTCACAGTGTTCAGATAAAACTACAAGTTAGTGTGGTGTGTCCTCCTCACAGTGTTCAGATAAACCTACAAGTTAGTGTAGTGAGACCTCTGCATAGTGTTAATCTAAAGCTACAAGTTAGTGCAGTGCGTCCTGCTCACAATGTTCAGCTAAAACTACAAGTTAGTGTAGTGAGACCTCTGCACAGTGTTCATCTAAAGCTACAAGTTAGTGCAGTGCGTCCTGCTCACAGTGTTCATCTAAACCTACAAGTTAGTGTAGTGAGACCTCCTCACAGTGTTCAGCTAAAACTACAAGTTAGTGTCGTGAGACCTCTGCACAGTGTTCATATAAAGCTACAAGTTAGTGCAGTGCGTCCTGCTCACAGTGTTCAGCTAAAACTATAAGTTAGTGTGGTGTGTCCTCCTCACAGTGTTCAGCTAAACCTACAAGTTAGTGTAGTGAGACCTCTGCATAGTGTTAAACTAAAGCTACAAGTTAGGGCAGTGCGTCCTGCTCACAGTGTTCAGCTAAAACTACAAGTTAGTTTTGTGAGACCTCTGCACAGTGTTCATCTAAAGCTGCAAGTTAGTGCAGTGTGTCCTGCTCACAATGTTCAACTAAAACTACAAGTAAGTGTGGTGTATCCTCCTCACAGTGTTCAGCTAAAATTACAAGTTAGTGTAGTGAGACCTCTGCACAGTGTTCATCTAAAGCTACAAGTTAGTGCAGTGCGTCCTGCTCACAGTGTTCAGCTAAAACTACAAGTTAGTGTGGTGTGTCCTCCTCACAGTGTTCAGCTAAACCTACAAGTTAGTGTAGTGAGACCTCTGCATAGTGTTAATCTAACGCTACAAGTTAGTGCAGTGCGTCCTGCCCACAGTGTTCAGCTAAAACTACAAGTTAGTGTAGTGAGACCTCTGCACAGTGTTCATCTAAAGCTACAAGTTATTTTTTTCCGAGTTCTGCACAATGTTCAGCTAAAGCTACCTGTAGAAGGTTGGTGGTGTTTTCCTGATCCTATCACTACCGCAGGCAGCTAAAAAAGCTACAAGTTAGTTTTTTGCGAGCTCTGCACAGTGTTCAGCTAAAGCTACCTGTAGAAGGTTGGTGGTGTTCTCATACTACAGGCAGGCAGTTGATTTTGCTAGCTGCAGTATCAGTACATATATATATATATATATATATATATATATATATATATATATATATATATATATATATATATATATTTATATATCCCAGCTTAGTGCAGCTACAGGTCATTAGTATGTCTGGAAGGCCAAGAAGGAGAGGCAGACAGTTACAAGCCAATAAGAGAGGGCAAGCAGGCTCTGTCTAGTGCTAGTCGTGGAGACGGTGCATCCTCATCAGCACGTGGCCGTGGGACACGCTTGGCCTTTTTTTCGGCAAGTGGCCGTGTTGAGCCACAAGTTAGAGCAGTGCGTCCTGCTCACAATGTTCAACTAAAAGTACAAGTTAGTGTGGTGCGTTCTCCTCACAGTGTTCAGCTAAAACTACAAGTTAGTGTCGTGAGACCTCTGCACAGTGTTCATCTAAAGCTACAAGTTAGTGCAGTGCGTCCTGCTCACAGTGTTCAGCTAAAACTATAAGTTAGTGTGGTGTTTCCTCCTCACAGTGTTCAGCTAAACCTACAAGTTAGTGTAGTGAGACCTCTGCATAGTGTTAATCTAAAGCTACAAGTTAGTGCAGTGCATCCTGCTCACAGTGTTCAGCTAAAAATACAAGTTAGTGTAGTGAGACCTCTGCACAGTGTTCAACTAAAACTACAAGTTATTGTAGTGAGACCTCTGCACAGTGTTCATCTAAAGCTACAAGTTAGTGCAGTGCATCCTGCTCACAATGTTCAACTAAAACTACAAGTTAGTGTGGTGCATCCTCCTCACAGTGTTCAGCTAAAACTACAAGTTAGTGTAGTGAGACCTCTGCACAGAGTTCATCTAAAGCTACAAGTTAGTGCAGTGGGTCCTGCTCACAGTGTTCAGCTAAAACTACTAGTTAGTGTAGTGAGACCTCTGCACAGTGTTCATCTAAAGCTACAAGTTAGTGTAGTGAGACCTCTGCACAGTGTTCATCTAAAGCTACAAGTTAGTGCAGTGCCTCCTGCTCACAGTGTTCAGCTAAAACTACAAGTTAGTGTAGTGAGACCTCTGCATATTGTTCATCTAAAACTACAAGTTAGTGCAGTGCATCCTGCTCACAGTGTTCAGATAAAAATACAAGTTAGTGTAGTGAGACCTCTGCACAGTGTTCAGCTAAAACTACAAGTTATTGTAGTGCGACCTCTGCACAGTGTTCATCTAAAGCTACAAGTTAGTGCAGTGCATCCTGCTCACAATGTTCAACTAAAACTACAAGTTAGTGTGGTGCATCCTCCTCACAGTGTTCAGCTAAAACTACAAGTTAGTGTAGTGAGACCTCTGCACAGTGTTCATCTAAAGCTACAAGTTAGTGCAGTGGGTCCTGCTCACAGTGTTCAGCTAAAACTACAAGTTAGTGTAGTGAGACCTCTGCACAGTGTTCATCTAAAGCTACAAGTTAGTGCAGTGGGTCCTGCTCACAGTGTTCAGCTAAAACTACAAGTTAGTGTAGTAAGACCTCTGCACAGTGTTCATCTAAAGCTACAAGTTAGTGCAGTGGGTCCTGCTCACAGTATTCAGCTAAAACTACAAGTTAGTGTAGTAAGACCTCTGCACAGTGTTCATCTAAAGCTACAAGTTAGTGCAGTGCATCCTCCTCACAGTGTTAAACTAAACCTACAAGTTAGTGTAGTGAGACGTCTGCACAGTGTTCATCTAAAGCTACAAGTTAGTGCAGTGCATCCTGCTTACAGTGTTCAGCTAAAACTACAAGTTAGTGTAGTGAGACCTCTGCACAGTGTTCATCTAAAGCTACAAGTTAGTGCAGTGCATCCTGCTCACAGTGTTTAGCTAAAACTACAAGTTAGTGTACTGAGACCTCTGCACAGTGTTCATCTAAACCTACAAGTTAGTGTAGTGAGACCTCTGCACAGTGTTCATCTAAAGCTACAAGTTAGTGCAGTGCCTCCTGCTCACAGTGTTCAGCTAAAACTACAAGTTAGTGTAGTGAGACCTCTGCACAGTGTTCATCTAAAGCTACAAGTTAGTGCAGTGCGTCCTGCTCACAGTGTTTAGCTAAAACTACAAGTTAGTGTACTGAGACCTCTGCACAGTGTTCAACTAAAACTACAAGTTATTGTAGTGAGACCTCTGCACAGTGTTCATCTAAAGCTACAAGTTAGTGCAGTGCATCCTGCTCACAATGTTCAACTAAAACTACAAGTTAGTGTGGTGCATCCTCCTCACAGTGTTCAGCTAAAACTACAAGTTAGTGTAGTGAGACCTCTGCACAGAGTTCATCTAAAGCTACAAGTTAGTGCAGTGGGTCCTGCTCACAGTGTTCAGCTAAAACTACTAGTTAGTGTAGTGAGACCTCTGCACAGTGTTCATCTAAAGCTACAAGTTAGTGTAGTGAGACCTCTGCACAGTGTTCATCTAAAGCTACAAGTTAGTGCAGTGCCTCCTGCTCACAGTGTTCAGCTAAAACTACAAGTTAGTGTAGTGAGACCTCTGCATATTGTTCATCTAAAACTACAAGTTAGTGCAGTGCATCCTGCTCACAGTGTTCAGATAAAAATACAAGTTAGTGTAGTGAGACCTCTGCACAGTGTTCAGCTAAAACTACAAGTTATTGTAGTGCGACCTCTGCACAGTGTTCATCTAAAGCTACAAGTTAGTGCAGTGCATCCTGCTCACAATGTTCAACTAAAACTACAAGTTAGTGTGGTGCATCCTCCTCACAGTGTTCAGCTAAAACTACAAGTTAGTGTAGTGAGACCTCTGCACAGTGTTCATCTAAAGCTACAAGTTAGTGCAGTGGGTCCTGCTCACAGTGTTCAGCTAAAACTACAAGTTAGTGTAGTGAGACCTCTGCACAGTGTTCATCTAAAGCTACAAGTTAGTGCAGTGGGTCCTGCTCACAGTGTTCAGCTAAAACTACAAGTTAGTGTAGTAAGACCTCTGCACAGTGTTCATCTAAAGCTACAAGTTAGTGCAGTGGGTCCTGCTCACAGTATTCAGCTAAAACTACAAGTTAGTGTAGTAAGACCTCTGCACAGTGTTCATCTAAAGCTACAAGTTAGTGCAGTGCATCCTCCTCACAGTGTTAAACTAAACCTACAAGTTAGTGTAGTGAGACGTCTGCACAGTGTTCATCTAAAGCTACAAGTTAGTGCAGTGCATCCTGCTTACAGTGTTCAGCTAAAACTACAAGTTAGTGTAGTGAGACCTCTGCACAGTGTTCATCTAAAGCTACAAGTTAGTGCAGTGCATCCTGCTCACAGTGTTTAGCTAAAACTACAAGTTAGTGTACTGAGACCTCTGCACAGTGTTCATCTAAACCTACAAGTTAGTGTAGTGAGACCTCTGCACAGTGTTCATCTAAAGCTACAAGTTAGTGCAGTGCCTCCTGCTCACAGTGTTCAGCTAAAACTACAAGTTAGTGTAGTGAGACCTCTGCACAGTGTTCATCTAAAACTACAAGTTAGTGTAGTGCGTCCTGCTCACAGTGTTCAGATAAAACTACAAGTTAGTGTAGTGAGACCTCTGCATAGTGTTAATCTAAAGCTACAAGTTAGTGCAGTGCGTCCTGCTCACAATGTTCAGCTAAAACTACAAGTTAGTGTAGTGAGACCTCTGCACAGTGTTCATCTAAAGCTACAAGTTAGTGCAGTGCGTCCTGCTCACAGTGTTCATCTAAACCTACAAGTTAGTGTAGTGAGACCTCCTCACAGTGTTCAGCTAAAACTACAAGTTATTGTAGTGCGACCTCTGCACAGTGTTCATCTAAAGCTACAAGTTAGTGCAGTGCATCCTGCTCACAATGTTCAACTAAAACTACAAGTTAGTGTGGTGCATCCTCCTCACAGTGTTCAGCTAAAACTACAAGTTAGTGTAGTGAGACCTCTGCACAGTGTTCATCTAAAGCTACAAGTTAGTGCAGTGGGTCCTGCTCACAGTGTTCAGCTAAAACTACAAGTTAGTGTAGTGAGACCTCTGCACAGTGTTCATCTAAAGCTACAAGTTAGTGCAGTGGGTCCTGCTCACAGTGTTCAGCTAAAACTACAAGTTAGTGTAGTGAGACCTCTGCACAGTGTTCATCTAAAGCTACAAGTTAGTGCAGTGCCTCCTGCTCACAGTGTTCAGCTAAAACTACAAGTTAGTGTAGTGAGACCTCTGCACAGTGTTCATCTAAAACTACAAGTTAGTGTAGTGCGTCCTGCTCACAGTGTTCAGATACAACTACAAGTTAGTGTAGTGAGACCTCTGCACAGTGTCCATCTAAAGCTACAAGTTAGTGCAGTGCGTCCTGCTCACAGTGTTCAGCTAAAACTACAAGTTAGTGTGGTGTGTCCTCCTCACAGTGTTCAGATAAACCTACAAGTTAGTGTAGTGAGACCTCTGCATAGTGTTAATCTAAAGCTACAAGTTAGTGCAGTGCGTCCTGCTCACAATGTTCAGCTAAAACTACAAGTTAGTGTAGTGAGACCTCTGCACAGTGTTCATCTAAAGCTACAAGTTAGTGCAGTGCGTCCTGCTCACAGTGTTCATCTAAACCTACAAGTTAGTGTAGTGAGACCTCCTCACAGTGTTCAGCTAAAACTACAAGTTAGTGTCGTGAGACCTCTGCACAGTGTTCATATAAAGCTACAAGTTAGTGCAGTGCGTCCTGCTCACAGTGTTCAGCTAAAACTATAAGTTAGTGTGGTGTGTCCTCCTCACAGTGTTCAGCTAAACCTACAAGTTAGTGTAGTGAGACCACTGCACAGTGTTCATCTAAAGCTACAAGTTAGTGCAGTGGGTCCTGCTCACAGTGTTCAGCTAAAACTACAAGTTAGTGTAGTGAAACCTCTGCACAGTGTTCATCTAAAGCTACAAGTTAGTGTAGTGAGACCTCTGCACAGTGTTCATCTAAAGCTACAAGTTAGTGCAGTGCGTCCTGCTCACAATGTTCAGCTAAAACTACAAGTTAGTGTAGTGAGACCTCTGCACAGTGTTCATCTAAAGCTACAAGTTAGTGCAGTGCGTCCTGCTCACAGTGTTCAGCTAAAACTACAAGTTAGTGTGGTGTGTCCTCCTCACAGTGTTCAGCTAAACCTACAAGTTAGTGTAGTGAGACCTCTGCATAGTGTTAATCTAAAGCTACAAGTTAGTGCAGTGCGTCCTGCTCACAATGTTCAGCTAAAACTACAAGTTAGTGTAGTGAGACCTCTGCACAGTGTTCATCTAAAGCTACAAGTTAGTGCAGTGCGTCCTGCTCACAGTGTTCATCTAAACCTACAAGTTAGTGTAGTGAGACCTCCTCACAGTGTTCAGCTAAAACTACAAGTTATTGTAGTGAAACCTCTGCACAGTGTTCATCTAAAGCTACAAGTTAGTGCAGTGCATCCTGCTCACAATGTTCAACTAAAACTACAAGTTAGTGTGGTGCGTCCTCCTCACAGTGTTCAGCTAAAACTACAAGTTAGTGTAGTGAGACCACTGCACAGAGTTCATCTAAAGCTACAAGTTAGTGCAGTGGGTCCTGCTCACAGTGTTCAGCTAAAACTACAAGTTAGTGTAGTGAAACCTCTGCACAGTGTTCATCTAAAGCTACAAGTTAGTGTAGTGAGACCTCTGCACAGTGTTCATCTAAAGCTACAAGTTAGTGCAGTGCGTCCTGCTCACAATGTTCAGCTAAAACTATAAGTTAGTGTAGTGAGACCTCTGCACAGTGTTCATCTAAAGCTACAAGTTAGTGCAGTGCGTCCTGCTCACAGTGTTCATCTAAACCTACAAGTTAGTGTAGTGAGACCTCTGCACAGTGTTCATCTAAAGCTACAAGTTAGTGCAGTGCGTCCTGCTCACAATGTTCAACTAAAATTACAATTAGTGTGGTGCGTCCTCCTCACAGTGTTCAGCTAAAACTACAAGTTAGTGTAGTGAGACCTCTGCACAGTGTTCATCTAAAGCTACAAGTTAGTGCAGTGTGTCCTGCTCACAGTGTTCAGCTAAAACTACAAGTTAGTGTAGTGAGACCTCTGCATAGTTTTAATCTAAAGCTACAAGTTAGTGCAGTGCGTCCTGCTCACAGTGTTCAGCTAAAAATACAAGTTAGTGTAGTGAGACCTCTGCACAGTGTTCAGCTAAAACTACAAGCTAGTGTAGTGAGACCTCTGCACAGTGTTCATCTAAAGCTACAAGTTAGTGTAGTGAGACCTCTGCACAGTGTTCATCTAAAGCTACAAGTTAGTGCAGTGCGTCCTGCTCACAATGTTCAGATAAAACTATAAGTTAGTGTAGTGAGACCTCTGCACAGTGTTCATCTAAAGCTACAAGTTAGTGCAGTGCGTCCTGCTCACAGTGTTCATCTAAACCTACAAGTTAGTGTAGTGAGACCTCTGCACAGTGTTCATCTAAAGCTACAAGTTAGTGCAGTGCGTCCAGCTCACAATGTTCAACTAAAATTACAATTAGTGTGGTGCGTCCTCCTCACAGTGTTCAGCTAAAACTACAAGTTAGTGTAGTGAGACCTCTGCACAGTGTTCATCTAAAGCTACAAGTTAGTGCAGTGTGTCCTGCTCACAGTGTTCAGCTAAAACTACAAGTTAGTGTAGTGAGACCTCTGCATAGTGTTAATCTAACACTACAAGTTAGTGCAGTGCGTCCTGCTCACAGTGTTCAGCTAAAAATACAAGTTAGTGTAGTGAGACCTCTGCACAGTGTTCAGCTAAAACTACAAGTTATTGTAGTGAGACCTCTGCACAGTGTTCATCTAAAGCTACAAGTTAGTGCAGTGGGTCCTGCTCACAGTGTTCAGCTAAAACTACAAGTTAGTGTAGTGAGACCTCTGCACAGTGTTCATCTAAAGCTACAAGTTAGTGTAGTGAGACCTCTGCACAGTGTTCAACTGAAGCTACAAGTTAGTGCAGTGCCTCCTGCTCACAGTGTTCAGCTAAAAATACAAGTTAGTGTAGTGAGACCTCTGCACAGTGTTCATCTAAAACTACAAGTTAGTGCAGTGCGTCGTGCTCACAGTGTTCAGCTAAAACTACAAGTTAGTGTGGTGTGTCCTCCTCACAGTGTTCAGCTAAACCTACAAGTTAGTGTAGTAAGACCTCTGCATATTGTTCATCTAAAACTACAAGTTAGTGCAGTGCGTCCTGCTCACAGTGTTCAGCTAAAACTACAAGTTAGTGTAGTGAGACCTCTGCACAGTGTTCATCTAAAGCTACAAGTTAGTGCAGTGGGTCCTGCTCACAGTGTTCAGCTAAAACTACAAGTTAGTGTAGTAAGACCTCTGCACAGTGTTCATCTAAAGCTACAAGTTAGTGCAGTGCATCCTCCTCACAGTGTTAAGCTAAACCTACAAGTTAGTGTAGTGAGACCTCTGCACAGTGTTCATCTAAAGCTACAAGTTAGTGCAGTGCGTCCTGCTCACAATGTTCAGCTAAAACTACAAGTTAGTGCAGTGAGACCTCTGCACTGTGTTCATCTAAAGCTACAAGTTAGTGCAGTGCGTCCTGCTCACAGTGTTCAGCTAAAACTACAAGTTAGTGTGGTGTGTCCTCCTCACAGTGTTCAGCTAAACCTACAAGTTAGTGTAGTGAGACCTCTGCATAGTGTTAATCTAAAGCTACAAGTTTGTGCAGTGCGTCCTGCTCACAATGTTCAGCTAAAACTACAAGTTAGTGTAGTGAGACCTCTGCACAGTGTTCATCTAAAGCTACAAGTTAGTGCAGTGCGTCCTGCTCACAGTGTTCATCTAAACCTACAAGTTAGTGTACTGAGACCTCTGCACAGTGTTCATCTAAAGCTACAAGTTAGTGCAGTGCGTCCTGCTCACAATGTTCAACTAAAACTACAAGTTAGTGTGGTGCGTCCTCCTCACAGTGTTCAGCTAAAACTACAAGTTAGTGTAGTAAGACCTCTGCACAGTGTTCATCTAAAGCTACAAGTTAGTGCAGTGTGTCCTGCTCACAGTGTTCAGCTAAAACTATAAGTTAGTGTGGTGTGTCCTCCTCACAGTGTTCAGCTAAACCTACAAGTTAGTTTAGTGAGACCTCTGCATAGTGTTAATCTTAAGCTACAAGTTAGTGCAGTGCGTCCTGCTCACAGTGTTCAGCTAAAAATACAAGTTAGTGTAGTGAGACCTCTGCACAGTGTTCAGCTAAAGCTACAAGTTAGTGCAGTGTGTCCTGCTCACAGTGTTCAGCTAAAACTACAAGTTAGTGTAGTGAGACCTCTGCACAGTGTTCATCTAAATTTACAAGTTAGTGCAGTGCGTCCTGCTCACAGTGTTCAGCTAAAACTACAAGTTAGTGTAGTGAGACCTCTGCACAGTGTTCATCTAAAGCTGCAAGTTAGTGCAGTGCGTCCTGCTCACAATGTTCAACTAAAACTACAAGTAAGTGTGGTGCATCCTCCTCACAGTGTTCAGCTAAAATTACAAGTTAGTGTAGTGAGACCTCTGCACAGTGTTCATCTAAAGCTACAAGTTAGTGCAGTGCGTCCTGCTCACAGTGTTCAGCTAAAACTACAAGTTAGTGTAGTGAGACCTCTGCACAGTGTTCATCTAAAGCTGCAAGTTAGTGCAGTGCGTCCTGCTCACAATGTTCAACTAAAACTACTAGTAAGTGTGGTGCATCCTCCTCACAGTGTTCAGCTAAAATTACAAGTTAGTGTAGTGAGACCTCTGCACAGTGTTCATCTAAAGCTACAAGTTAGTGCAGTGCGTCCTGCTCACAGTGTTCAGCTAAAACTACAAGTTAGTGTGGTGTGTCCTCCTCACAGTGTTCAGCTAAACCTACAAGTTAGTGTAGTGAGACCTCTGCATAGTGTTAATCTAACGCTACAAGTTAGTGCAGTGCGTCCTGCTCACAGTGTTCAGCTAAAACTACAAGTTAGTGTAGTGAGACCTCTGCACAGTGTTCATCTAAAGCTACAAGTTAGTGCAGTGCATCCTGCTCACAGTGTTCAGCTAAAACTACAAGTGAGTGTGGTGCGTCCTCCTCACAGTGTTCAGCTAAACCTACAAGTTAGTGTAGCGAGACCTCTGCACAGTGTTCATCTAAAGCTACAAGTTAATTTTTTCCGAGTTCTGCACAGTGTTCAGCTAAAGCTACCTGTAGAAGGTTGGTGGTGTTTTCCTGATCCTATCACTACCGCAGGCAGCTAAAAAAGCTACAAGTTAGTTTTTTGCGAGCTCTGCACAGTGTTCAGCTAAAGCTACCTGTAGAAGGTTGGTGGTGTTCTCATACTACAGGCAGGCAGTTGATTTTGCTAGCTGCAGTATCAGTACATATATATATATATATATATATATATATATATATATATATATATATATATATATATATATATTTATATATCCCAGCTTAGTGCAGCTACAGGTCATTAGTATGTCTGGAAGGCCAAGAAGGAGAGGCAGACAGTCACAAGCCAATAAGAGAGGGCAAGCAGGCTCTGTGTCTAGTGCTGGTCGTGGAGACGGTGCATCCTCATCAGCATGTGGCCGTGGGACACGCTTGGCCTTTTTTTCGGCAAATGGCCGTGTTGAGCCACAAGTTAGTGCAGTGCGTCCTGCTCACAATGTTCAACTAAAAGTACAAGTTAGTGTGGTGCGTCCTCCTCACAGTGTTCAGCTAAAACTACAAGTTAGTGTTGTGAGACCTCTGCACAGTGTTCATCTAAAGCTACAAGTTAGTGCAGTGCATCATGCTCACAGTGTTCAGCTAAAACTATAAGTTAGTGTGGTGTGTCCTCTCCACAGTGTTCAGCTAAACCTACAAGTTAGTGTAGTGAGACCACTGCACAGTGTTCATCTAAAGCTACAAGTTAGTGCAGTGGGTCCTGCTCACAGTGTTCAGCTAAAACTACAAGTTAGTGTAGTGAAACCTCTGCACAGTGTTCATCTAAAGCTACAAGTTAGTGTAGTGAGACCTCTGCACAGTGTTCATCTAAAGCTACAAGTTAGTGCAGTGCGTCCTGCTCACAATGTTCAGCTAAAACTATAAGTTAGTGTAGTGAGACCTCTGCACAGTGTTCATCTAAAGCTACAAGTTAGTGCAGTGCGTCCTGCTCACAGTGTTCATCTAAACCTACAAGTTAGTGTAGTGAGACCTCTGCACAGTGTTCATCTAAAGCTACAAGTTAGTGCAGTGCGTCCTGCTCACAATGTTCAACTAAAATTACAATTAGTGTGGTGCGTCCTCCTCACAGTGTTCAGCTAAAACTACAAGTTAGTGTAGTGAGACCTCTGCACAGTGTTCATCTAAAGCTACAAGTTAGTGCAGTGTGTCCTGCTCACAGTGTTCAGCTAAAACTACAAGTTAGTGTAGTGAGACCTCTGCATAGTTTTAATCTAAAGCTACAAGTTAGTGCAGTGCGTCCTGCTCACAGTGTTCAGCTAAAAATACAAGTTAGTGTAGTGAGACCTCTGCACAGTGTTCAGCTAAAACTACAAGTTAGTGTAGTGAGACCTCTGCACAGTGTTCATCTAAAGCTACAAGTTAGTGTAGTGAGACCTCTGCACAGTGTTCATCTAAAGCTACAAGTTAGTGCAGTGCGTCCTGCTCACAATGTTCAGCTAAAACTATAAGTTAGTGTAGTGAGACCTCTGCACAGTGTTCATCTAAAGCTACAAGTTAGTGCAGTGCGTCCTGCTCACAGTGTTCATCTAAACCTACAAGTTAGTGTAGTGAGACCTCTGCACAGTGTTCATCTAAAGCTACAAGTTAGTGCAGTGCGTCCTGCTCACAATGTTCAACTAAAATTACAATTAGTGTGGTGCGACCTCCTCACAGTGTTCAGCTAAAACTACAAGTTAGTGTAGTGAGACCTCTGCACAGTGTTCATCTAAAGCTACAAGTTAGTGCAGTGTGTCCTGCTCACAGTGTTCAGCTAAAACTACAAGTTAGTGTAGTGAGACCTCTGCATAGTGTTAATCTAACGCTACAAGTTAGTGCAGTGCGTCCTGCTCACAGTGTTCAGCTAAAAATACAAGTTAGTGTAGTGAGACCTCTGCACAGTGTTCATCTAAAGCTACAAGTTAGTGCAGTGGGTCCTGCTCACAGTGTTCAGCTAAAACTACAAGTTAGTGTAGTGAGACCTCTGCACAGTGTTCATCTAAAGCTACAAGTTAGTGTAGTGAGACATCTGCACAGTGTTCATCTGAAGCTACAAGTTAGTGCAGTGCCTCCTGCTCACAGTGTTCAGCTAAAACTACAAGTTAGTGTAGTGAGACCTCTGCACAGTGTTCATCTAAAACTACAAGTTAGTGCAGTGCGTCGTGCTCACAGTGTTCAGCTAAAACTACAAGTTAGTGTGGTGTGTCCTCCTCACAGTGTTCAGCTAAACCTACAAGTTAGTGTAGTAAGACCTCTGCATATTGTTCATCTAAAACTACAAGTTAGTGCAGTGCGTCCTGCTCACAGTGTTCAGCTAAAACTACAAGTTAGTGTAGTGAGACCTCTGCACAGTGTTCATCTAAAGCTACAAGTTAGTGCAGTGGGTCCTGCTCACAGTGTTCAGCTAAAACTACAAGTTAGTGTAGTAAGACCTCTGCACAGTGTTCATCTAAAGCTACAAAATAGTGCAGTGCATCCTCCTCACAGTGTTAAGCTAAACCTACAAGTTAGTGTAGTGAGACCTCTGCACAGTGTTCATCTAAAGCTACAAGTTAGTGCAGTGCGTCCTGCTCACAATGTTCAGCTAAAACTACAAGTTAGTGTAGTGAGACCTCTGCACAGTGTTCATCTAAAGCTACAAGTTAGTGCAGTGCGTCCTGCTCACAGTGTTCAGCTAAAACTACAAGTTAGTGTGGTGTGTCCTCCTCACAGTGTTCAGCTAAACCTACAAGTTAGTGTAGTGAGACCTCTGCATAGTGTTAATCTAAAGCTACAAGTTTGTGCAGTGCGTCCTGCTCACAATGTTCAGCTAAAACTACAAGTTAGTGTAGTGAGACCTCTGCACAGTGTTCATCTAAAGCTACAAGTTAGTGCAGTGCGTCCTGCTCACAGTGTTCATCTAAACCTACAAGTTAGTGTACTGAGACCTCTGCACAGTGTTCATCTAAAGCTACAAGTTAGTGCAGTGCGTCCTGCTCACAATGTTCAACTAAAACTACAAGTTAGTGTGGTGCGTCCTCCTCACAGTGTTCAGCTAAAACTACAAGTTAGTGTAGTAAGACCTCTGCACAGTGTTCATCTAAAGCTACAAGTTAGTGCAGTGTGTCCTGCTCACAGTGTTCAGCTAAAACTATAAGTTAGTGTGGTGTGTCCTCCTCACAGTGTTCAGCTAAACCTACAAGTTAGTTTAGTGAGACCTCTGCATAGTGTTAATCTAAAGCTACAAGTTAGTGCAGTGCGTCCTGCTCACAGTGTTCAGCTAAAAATACAAGTTAGTGTAGTGAGACCTCTGCACAGTGTTCAGCTAAAGCTACAAGTTAGTGCAGTGTGTCCTGCTCACAGTGTTCAGCTAAAACTACAAGTTAGTGTAGTGAGACCTCTGCACAGTGTTCATCTAAATTTACAAGTTAGTGCAGTGCGTCCTGCTCACAGTGTTCAGCTAAAACTACAAGTTAGTGTAGTGAGACCTCTGCACAGTGTTCATCTAAAGCTGCAAGTTAGTGCAGTGCGTCCTGCTCACAATGTTCAACTAAAACTACAAGTAAGTGTGGTGCATCCTCCTCACAGTGTTCAGCTAAAATTACAAGTTAGTGTAGTGAGACCTCTGCACAGTGTTCATCTAAAGCTACAAGTTAGTGCAGTGCGTCCTGCTCACAGTGTTCAGCTAAAACTACAAGTTAGTGTAGTGAGACCTCTGCACAGTGTTCATCTAAAGCTGCAAGTTAGTGCAGTGCGTCCTGCTCACAATGTTCAACTAAAACTACAAGTAAGTGTGGTGCATCCTCCTCACAGTGTTCAGCTAAAATTACAAGTTAGTGTAGTGAGACCTCTGCACAGTGTTCATCTAAAGCTACAAGTTAGTGCAGTGCGTCCTGCTCACAGTGTTCAGCTAAAACTACAAGTTAGTGTGGTGTGTCCTCCTCACAGTGTTCAGCTAAACCTACAAGTTAGTGTAGTGAGACCTCTGCATAGTGTTAATCTAACGCTACAAGTTAGTGCAATGCGTCCTGCTCACAGTGTTCAGCTAAAACTACAAGTTAGTGTAGTGAGACCTCTGCACAGTGTTCATCTAAAGCTACAAGTTAGTGCAGTGCATCCTGCTCACAGTGTTCAGCTAAAACTACAAGTGAGTGTGGTGCGTCCTCCTCACAGTGTTCAGCTAAACCTACAAGTTAGTGTAGTGATACCTCTGCACAGTGTTCATCTAAAGCTACAAGTTAATTTTTTCCGAGTTCTGCACAGTGTTCAGCTAAAGCTACCTGTAGAAGGTTGGTGGTGTTTTCCTGATCCTATCACTACCGCAGGCAGCTAAAAAAGCTACAAGTTAGTTTTTTGCGAGCTCTGCACAGTGTTCAGCTAAAGCTACCTGTAGAAGGTTGGTGGTGTTCTCATACTACAGGCAGGCAGTTGATTTTGCTAGCTGCAGTATCAGTACATATATATATATATATATATATATATATATATATATATATATATATCCCAGCTTAGTGCAGCTACAGGTCATTAGTATGTCTGGAAGGCCAAGAAGGAGAGGCAGACAGTCACAAGCCAATAAGAGAGGGCAAGCAGGCTCTGTGTCTAGTGCTGGTCGTGGAGACGGTGCATCCTCATCAGCACGTGGCCGTGGGACACGCTTGGCCTTTTTTTTGGCAAATGGCCGTGTTGAGCCACAAGTTAGTGCAGTGCGTCCTGCTCACAATGTTCAACTAAAAGTACAAGTTAGTGTGGTGCGTCCTCCTCACAGTGTTCAGCTAAAACTACAAGTTAGTGTTGTGAGACCTCTGCACAGTGTTCATCTAAAGCTACAAGTTAGTGCAGTGCATCATGCTCACAGTGTTCAGCTAAAACTATAAGTTAGTGTGGTGTGTCCTCTCCACAGTGTTCAGCTAAACCTACAAGTTAGTGTAGTGAGACCACTGCACAGTGTTCATCTAAAGCTACAAGTTAGTGCAGTGGGTCCTGCTCACAGTGTTCAGCTAAAACTACAAGTTAGTGTAGTGAAACCTCTGCACAGTGTTCATCTAAAGCTACAAGTTAGTGTAGTGAGACCTCTGCACAGTGTTCATCTAAAGCTACAAGTTAGTGCAGTGCGTCCTGCTCACAATGTTCAGCTAAAACTATAAGTTAGTGTAGTGAGACCTCTGCACAGTGTTCATCTAAAGCTACAAGTTAGTGCAGTGCGTCCTGCTCACAGTGTTCATCTAAACCTACAAGTTAGTGTAGTGAGACCTCTGCACAGTGTTCATCTAAAGCTACAAGTTAGTGCAGTGCGTCCTGCTCACAATGTTCAACTAAAATTACAATTAGTGTGGTGCGTCCTCCTCACAGTGTTCAGCTAAAACTACAAGTTAGTGTAGTGAGACCTCTGCACAGTGTTCATCTAAAGCTACAAGTTAGTGCAGTGTGTCCTGCTCACAGTGTTCAGCTAAAACTACAAGTTAGTGTAGTGAGACCTCTGCATAGTTTTAATCTAAAGCTACAAGTTAGTGCAGTGCGTCCTGCTCACAGTGTTCAGCTAAAAATACAAGTTAGTGTAGTGAGACCTCTGCACAGTGTTCAGCTAAAACTACAAGTTAGTGTAGTGAGACCTCTGCACAGTGTTCATCTAAAGCTACAAGTTAGTGTAGTGAGACCTCTGCACAGTGTTCATCTAAAGCTACAAGTTAGTGCAGTGCGTCCTGCTCACAATGTTCAGCTAAAACTATAAGTTAGTGTAGTGAGACCTCTGCACAGTGTTCATCTAAAGCTACAAGTTAGTGCAGTGCGTCCTGCTCACAGTGTTCATCTAAACCTACAAGTTAGTGTAGTGAGACCTCTGCACAGTGTTCATCTAAAGCTACAAGTTAGTGCAGTGCGTCCTGCTCACAATGTTCAACTAAAATTACAATTAGTGTGGTGCGTCCTCCTCACAGTGTTCAGCTAAAACTACAAGTTAGTGTAGTGAGACCTCTGCACAGTGTTCATCTAAAGCTACAAGTTAGTGCAGTGTGTCCTGCTCACAGTGTTCAGCTAAAACTACAAGTTAGTGTAGTGAGACCTCTGCATAGTGTTAATCTAAAGCTACAAGTTAGTGCAGTGCGTCCTGCTCACAGTGTTCAGCTAAAAATACAAGTTAGTGTAGTGAGACCTCTGCACAGTGTTCAGCTAAAACTACAAGTTATTGTAGTGAGACCTCTGCACAGTGTTCATCTAAAGCTACAAGTTAGTGCAGTGGGTCCTGCTCACAGTGTTCAGCTAAAACTACAAGTTAGTGTAGTGAGACCTCTGCACAGTGTTCATCTAAAGCTACAAGTTAGTGTAGTGAGACCTCTGCACAGTGTTCATCTGAAGCTACAAGTTAGTGCAGTGCCTCCTGCTCACAGTGTTCAGCTAAAACTACAAGTTAGTGTAGTGAGACCTCTGCACAGTGTTCATCTAAAATTACAAGTTAGTGCAGTGCGTCGTGCTCACAGTGTTCAGCTAAAACTACAAGTTAGTGTGGTGTGTCCTCCTCACAGTGTTCAGCTAAACCTACAAGTTAGTGTAGTAAGACCTCTGCATATTGTTCATCTAAAACTACAAGTTAGTGCAGTGCGTCCTGCTCACAGTGTTCAGCTAAAACTACAAGTTAGTGTAGTGAGACCTCTGCACAGTGTTCATCTAAAGCTACAAGTTAGTGCAGTGGGTCCTGCTCACAGTGTTCAGCTAAAACTACAAGTTAGTGTAGTAAGACCTCTGCACAGTGTTCATCTAAAGCTACAAGTTAGTGCAGTGCATCCTCCTCACAGTGTTAAGCTAAACCTACAAGTTAGTGTAGTGAGACCTCTGCACAGTGTTCATCTAAAGCTACAAGTTAGTGCAGTGCGTCCTGCTCACAATGTTCAGCTAAAACTACAAGTTAGTGTAGTGAGACCTCTGCACAGTGTTCATCTAAAGCTACAAGTTAGTGCAGTGCGTCCTGCTCACAGTGTTCAGCTAAAACTACAAGTTAGTGTGGTGTGTCCTCCTCACAGTGTTCAGCTAAACCTACAAGTTAGTGTAGTGAGACCTCTGCATAGTGTTAATCTAAAGCTACAAGTTTGTGCAGTGCGTCCTGCTCACAATGTTCAGCTAAAACTACAAGTTAGTGTAGTGAGACCTCTGCACAGTGTTCATCTAAAGCTACAAGTTAGTGCAGTGCGTCCTGCTCACAGTGTTCATCTAAACCTACAAGTTAGTGTACTGAGACCTCTGCACAGTGTTCATCTAAAGCTACAAGTTAGTGCAGTGCGTCCTGCTCACAATGTTCAACTAAAACTACAAGTTAGTGTGGTGCGTCCTCCTCACAGTGTTCAGCTAAAACTACAAGTTAGTGTAGTAAGACCTCTGCACAGTGTTCATCTAAAGCTACAAGTTAGTGCAGTGTGTCCTGCTCACAGTGTTCAGCTAAAACTATAAGTTAGTGTGGTGTGTCCTCCTCACAGTGTTCAGCTAAACCTACAAGTTAGTTTAGTGAGACCTCTTCATAGTGTTAATCTAAAGCTACAAGTTAGTGCAGTGCGTCCTGCTCACAGTGTTCAGCTAAAAATACAAGTTAGTGTAGTGAGACCTCTGCACAGTGTTCAGCTAAAGCTACAAGTTAGTGCAGTGTGTCCTGCTCACAGTGTTCAGCTAAAACTACAAGTTAGTGTAGTGAGACCTCTGCACAGTGTTCATCTAAAACTACAAGTTAGTGCAGTGCGTCCTGCTCACAGTGTTCAGCTAAAACTACAAGTTAGTGTGGTGTGTCCTCCTCACAGTGTTCAGCTAAACCTACAAGTTAGTGTAGTAAGACCTCTGCATATTGTTCATCTAAAACTACAAGTTAGTGCAGTGCGTCCTGCTCACAGTGTTCAGCTAAAACTACAAGTTAGTGTAGTGAGACCTCTGCACAGTGTTCATCTAAAGCTACAAGTTAGTGCAGTGGGTCCTGCTCACAGTGTTCAGCTAAAACTACAAGTTAGTGTAGTAAGACCTCTGCACAGTGTTCATCTAAAGCTACAAGTTAGTGCAGTGCATCCTCCTCACAGTGTTCAGCTAAACCTACAAGTTAGTGTAGTGAGACCTCTAGACAGTGTTCATCTAAAGCTACAAGTTAGTGCAGTGCGTCCTGCTCACAATGTTCAGCTAAAACTACAAGTTAGTGTAGTGAGACCTCTGCACAGTGTTCATCTAAAGCTACAAGTTAGTGCAGTGCGTCCTGCTCACAGTGTTCAGCTAAAACTACAAGTTAGTGTGATGTGTCCTCCTCACAGTGTTCAGCTAAACCTACAAGTTAGTGTAGTGAGACCTCTGCATAGTGTTAATCTAAAGCTACAAGTTTGTGCAGTGCGTCCTGCTCACAATGTTCAGCTAAAACTACAAGTTAGTGTAGTGAGACCTCTGCACAGTGTTCATCTAAAGCTACAAGTTAGTGCAGTGCGTCCTGCTCACAGTGTTCATCTAAACCTACAAGTTAGTGTACTGAGACCTCTGCACAGTGTTCATCTAAAGCTACAAGTTAGTGCAGTGCGTCCTGCTCACAATGTTCAACTAAAACTACAAGTTAGTGTGGTGCGTCCTCCTCACAGTGTTCAGCTAAAACTACAAGTTAGTGTAGTAAGACCTCTGCACAGTGTTCATCTAAAGCTACAAGTTAGTGCAGTGTGTCCTGCTCACAGTGTTCAGCTAAAACTATAAGTTAGTGTGGTGTGTCCTCCTCACAGTGTTCAGCTAAACCTACAAGTTAGTTTAGTGAGACCTCTGCATAGTGTTAATCTAAAGCTACAAGTTAGTGCAGTGCGTCCTGCTCACAGTGTTCAGCTAAAAATACAAGTTAGTGTAGTGAGACCTCTGCACAGTGTTCAGCTAAAGCTACAAGTTAGTGCAGTGTGTCCTGCTCACAGTGTTCAGCTAAAACTACAAGTTAGTGTAGTGAGACCTCTGCACAGTGTTCATCTAAATTTACAAGTTAGTGCAGTGCGTCCTGCTCACAGTGTTCAGCTAAAACTACAAGTTAGTGTAGTGAGACCTCTGCACAGTGTTCATCTAAAGCTGCAAGTTAGTGCAGTGCGTCCTGCTCACAATGTTCAACTAAAACTACAAGTAAGTGTGGTGCATCCTCCTCACAGTGTTCAGCTAAAATTACAAGTTAGTGTAGTGAGACCTCTGCACAGTGTTCATCTAAAGCTACAAGTTAGTGCAGTGCGTCCTGCTCACAGTGTTCAGCTAAAACTACAAGTTAGTGTAGTGAGACCTCTGCACAGTGTTCATCTAAAGCTGCAAGTTAGTGCAGTGCGTCCTGCTCACAATGTTCAACTAAAACTACAAGTAAGTGTGGTGCATCCTCCTCACAGTGTTCAGCTAAAATTACAAGTTAGTGTAGTGAGACCTCTGCACAGTGTTCATCTAAAGCTACAAGTTAGTGCAGTGCGTCCTGCTCACAGTGTTCAGCTAAAACTACAAGTTAGTGTGGTGTGTCCTCCTCACAGTGTTCAGCTAAACCTACAAGTTAGTGTAGTGAGACCTCTGCATAGTGTTAATCTAACGCTACAAGTTAGTGCAGTGCGTCCTGCTCACAGTGTTCAGCTAAAACTACAAGTTAGTGTAGTGAGACCTCTGCACAGTGTTCATCTAAAGCTACAAGTTAGTGCAGTGCATCCTGCTCACAGTGTTCAGCTAAAACTACAAGTGAGTGTGGTGCGTCCTCCTCACAGTGTTCAGCTAAACCTACAAGTTAGTGTAGTGAGACCTCTGCACAGTGTTCATCTAAAGCTACAAGTTAATTTTTTCCGAGTTCTGCACAGTGTTCAGCTAAAGCTACCTGTAGAAGGTTGGTGGTGTTTTCCTGATCCTATCACTACCGCAGGCAGCTAAAAAAGCTACAAGTTAGTTTTTTGCGAGCTCTGCACAGTGTTCAGCTAAAGCTACCTGTAGAAGGTTGGTGGTGTTCTCATACTACAGGCAGGCAGTTGATTTTGCTAGCTGCAGTATCAGTACATATATATATATATATATATATATATATATATATATATATATATATATATATATATATTTATATATCCCAGCTTAGTGCAGCTACAGGTCATTAGTATGTCTGGAAGGCCAAGAAGGAGAGGCAGACAGTCACAAGCCAATAAGAGAGGGCAAGCAGGCTCTGTGTCTAGTGCTGGTCGTGGAGACGGTGCATCCTCATCAGCACGTGGCCGTGGGACACGCTTGGCCTTTTTTCAGCAAATGGCCGTGTTGAGCCACAAGTTAGTGCAGTGCGTCCTGCTCACAATGTTCAACTAAAAGTACAAGTTAGTGTGGTGCGTCCTCCTCACAGTGTTCAGCTAAAACTACAAGTTAGTGTTGTGAGACCTCTGCACAGTGTTCATCTAAAGCTACAAGTTAGTGCAGTGCATCATGCTCACAGTGTTCAGCTAAAACTATAAGTTAGTGTGGTGTGTCCTCTCCACAGTGTTCAGCTAAACCTACAAGTTAGTGTAGTGAGACCACTGCACAGTGTTCATCTAAAGCTACAAGTTAGTGCAGTGGGTCCTGCTCACAGTGTTCAGCTAAAACTACAAGTTAGTGTAGTGAAACCTCTGCACAGTGTTCATCTAAAGCTACAAGTTAGTGTAGTGAGACCTCTGCACAGTGTTCATCTAAAGCTACAAGTTAGTGCAGTGCGTCCTGCTCACAATGTTCAGCTAAAACTATAAGTTAGTGTAGTGAGACCTCTGCACAGTGTTCATCTAAAGCTACAAGTTAGTGCAGTGCGTCCTGCTCACAGTGTTCATCTAAACCTACAAGTTAGTGTAGTGAGACCTCTGCACAGTGTTCTTCTAAAGCTACAAGTTAGTGCAGTGCGTCCTGCTCACAATGTTCAACTAAAATTACAATTAGTGTGGTGCGTCCTCCTCACAGTGTTCAGCTAAAACTACAAGTTAGTGTAGTGAGACCTCTGCACAGTGTTCATCTAAAGCTACAAGTTAGTGCAGTGTGTCCTGCTCACAGTGTTCAGCTAAAACTACAAGTTAGTGTAGTGAGACCTCTGCATAGTTTTAATCTAAAGCTACAAGTTAGTGCAGTGCGTCCTGCTCACAGTGTTCAGCTAAAAATACAAGTTAGTGTAGTGAGACCTCTGCACAGTGTTCAGCTAAAACTACAAGTTAGTGTAGTGAGACCTCTGCACAGTGTTCATCTAAAGCTACAAGTTAGTGTAGTGAGACCTCTGCACAGTGTTCATCTAAAGCTACAAGTTAGTGCAGTGCGTCCTGCTCACAATGTTCAGCTAAAACTATAAGTTAGTGTAGTGAGACCTCTGCACAGTGTTCATCTAAAGCTACAAGTTAGTGCAGTGCGTCCTGCTCACAGTGTTCATCTAAACCTACAAGTTAGTGTAGTGAGACCTCTGCACAGTGTTCATCTAAAGCTACAAGTTAGTGCAGTGCGTCCTGCTCACAATGTTCAACTAAAATTACAATTAGTGTGGTGCGTCCTCCTCACAGTGTTCAGCTAAAACTACAAGTTAGTGTAGTGAGACCTCTGCACAGTGTTCATCTAAAGCTACAAGTTAGTGCAGTGTGTCCTGCTCACAGTGTTCAGCTAAAACTACAAGTTAGTGTAGTGAGACCTCTGCATAGTGTTAATCTAACGCTACAAGTTAGTGCAGTGCGTCCTGCTCACAGTGTTCAGCTAAAAATACAAGTTAGTGTAGTGAGACCTCTGCACAGTGTTCATCTAAAGCTACAAGTTAGTGCAGTGGGTCCTGCTCACAGTGTTCAGCTAAAACTACAAGTTAGTGTAGTGAGACCTCTGCACAGTGTTCATCTAAAGCTACAAGTTAGTGTAGTGAGACATCTGCACAGTGTTCATCTGAAGCTACAAGTTAGTGCAGTGCCTCCTGCTTACAGTGTTCAGCTAAAACTACAAGTTAGTGTAGTGAGACCTCTGCACAGTGTTCATCTAAAACTACAAGTTAGTGCAGTGCGTCGTGCTCACAGTGTTCAGCTAAAACTACAAGTTAGTGTGGTGTGTCCTCCTCACAGTGTTCAGCTAAACCTACAAGTTAGTGTAGTAAGACCTCTGCATATTGTTCATCTAAAACTACAAGTTAGTGCAGTGCGTCCTGCTCACAGTGTTCAGCTAAAACTACAAGTTAGTGTAGTGAGACCTCTGCACAGTGTTCATCTAAAGCTACAAGTTAGTGCAGTGGGTCCTGCTCACAGTGTTCAGCTAAAACTACAAGTTAGTGTAGTAAGACCTCTGCACAGTGTTCATCTAAAGCTACAAGTTAGTGCAGTGCATCCTCCTCACAGTGTTAAGCTAAACCTACAAGTTAGTGTAGTGAGAC
This sequence comes from Lithobates septentrionalis, assembly GCA_037952835.1. Taxonomy (NCBI): domain Eukaryota; kingdom Metazoa; phylum Chordata; class Amphibia; order Anura; family Ranidae; genus Lithobates; species Lithobates septentrionalis. The sequence continues at coordinate 2,049,173 of JBBDGP010001607.1, read as the reverse complement.
CTCTGCACAGTGTTCATCTAAAGCTACAAGTTAGTGCAGTGCGTCCTGCTCACAATGTTCAGCTAAAACTACAAGTTAGTGTAGTGAGACCTCTGCACAGTGTTCATCTAAAGCTACAAGTTAGTGCAGTGCGTCCTGCTCACAGTGTTCAGCTAAAACTACAAGTTAGTGTGGTGTGTCCTCCTCACAGTGTTCAGCTAAACCTACAAGTTAGTGTAGTGAGACCTCTGCATAGTGTTAATCTAAAGCTACAAGTTTGTGCAGTGCGTCCTGCTCACAATGTTCAGCTAAAACTACAAGTTAGTGTAGTGAGACCTCTGCACAGTGTTCATCTAAAGCTACAAGTTAGTGCAGTGCGTCCTGCTCACAGTGTTCATCTAAACCTACAAGTTAGTGTACTGAGACCTCTGCACAGTGTTCATCTAAAGCTACAAGTTAGTGCAGTGCGTCCTGCTCACAATGTTCAACTAAAACTACAAGTTAGTGTGGTGCGTCCTCCTCACAGTGTTCAGCTAAAACTACAAGTTAGTGTAGTAAGACCTCTGCACAGTGTTCATCTAAAGCTACAAGTTAGTGCAGTGTGTCCTGCTCACAGTGTTCAGCTAAAACTATAAGTTAGTGTGGTGTGTCCTCCTCACAGTGTTCAGCTAAACCTACAAGTTAGTTTAGTGAGACCTCTGCATAGTGTTAATCTAAAGCTACAAGTTAGTGCAGTGCGTCCTGCTCACAGTGTTCAGCTAAAAATACAAGTTAGTGTAGTGAGACCTCTGCACAGTGTTCAGCTAAAGCTACAAGTTAGTGCAGTGTGTCCTGCTCACAGTGTTCAGCTAAAACTACAAGTTAGTGTAGTGAGACCTCTGCACAGTGTTCATCTAAATTTACAAGTTAGTGCAGTGCGTCCTGCTCACAGTGTTCAGCTAAAACTACAAGTTAGTGTAGTGAGACCTCTGCACAGTGTTCATCTAAAGCTGCAAGTTAGTGCAGTGCGTCCTGCTCACAATGTTCAACTAAAACTACAAGTAAGTGTGGTGCATCCTCCTCACAGTGTTCAGCTAAAATTACAAGTTAGTGTAGTGAGACCTCTGCACAGTGTTCATCTAAAGCTACAAGTTAGTGCAGTGCGTCCTGCTCACAGTGTTCAGCTAAAACTACAAGTTAGTGTAGTGAGACCTCTGCACAGTGTTCATCTAAAGCTGCAAGTTAGTGCAGTGCGTCCTGCTCACAATGTTCAACTAAAACTACAAGTAAGTGTGGTGCATCCTCCTCACAGTGTTCAGCTAAAATTACAAGTTAGTGTAGTGAGACCTCTGCACAGTGTTCATCTAAAGCTACAAGTTAGTGCAGTGCGTCCTGCTCACAGTGTTCAGCTAAAACTACAAGTTAGTGTGGTGTGTCCTCCTCACAGTGTTCAGCTAAACCTACAAGTTAGTGTAGTGAGACCTCTGCATAGTGTTTATCTAACGCTACAAGTTAGTGCAGTGCGTCCTGCTCACAGTGTTCAGCTAAAACTACAAGTTCGTGTAGTGAGACCTCTGCACAGTGTTCATCTAAAGCTACAAGTTAGTGCAGTGCATCCTGCTCACAGTGTTCAGCTAAAACTACAAGTGAGTGTGGTGCGTCCTCCTCACAGTGTTCAGCTAAACCTACAAGTTAGTGTAGTGATACCTCTGCACAGTGTTCATCTAAAGCTACAAGTTAATTTTTTCCGAGTTCTGCACAGTGTTCAGCTAAAGCTACCTGTAGAAGGTTGGTGGTGTTTTCCTGATCCTATCACTACCGCAGGCAGCTAAAAAAGCTACAAGTTAGTTTTTTGCGAGCTCTGCACAGTGTTCAGCTAAAGCTACCTGTAGAAGGTTGGTGGTGTTCTCATACTACAGGCAGGCAGTTGATTTTGCTAGCTGCAGTATCAGTACATATATATATATATATATATATATATATATATATATATATATATATATCCCAGCTTAGTGCAGCTACAGGTCATTAGTATGTCTGGAAGGCCAAGAAGGAGAGGCAGACAGTCACAAGCCAATAAGAGAGGGCAAGCAGGCTCTGTGTCTAGTGCTGGTCGTGGAGACGGTGCATCCTCATCAGCACGTGGCCGTGGGACACGCTTGGCCTTTTTTTCGGCAAATGGCCGCGTTGAGCCACAAGTTAGTGCAGTGCGTCCTGCTCACAATGTTCAACTAAAAGTACAAGTTAGTGTGGTGCGTCCTTCTCACAGTGTTCAGCTAAAACTACAAGTTAGTGTTGTGAGACCTCTGCACAGTGTTCATCTAAAGCTACAAGTTAGTGCAGTGCATCATGCTCACAGTGTTCAGCTAAAACTACAAGTTAGTGTAGTGAAACCTCTGCACAGTGTTCATCTAAAGCTACAAGTTAGTGTAGTGAGACCTCTGCACAGTGTTCATCTAAAGCTACAAGTTAGTGCAGTGCGTCCTGCTCACAATGTTCAGCTAAAACTATAAGTTAGTGTAGTGAGACCTCTGCACAGTGTTCATCTAAAGCTACAAGTTAGTGCAGTGCGTCCTGCTCACAGTGTTCATCTAAACCTACAAGTTAGTGTAGTGAGACCTCTGCACAGTGTTCATCTAAAGCTACAAGTTAGTGCAGTGCGTCCTGCTAACAAGGTTCAACTAAAATTACAATTAGTGTGGTGCGTCCTCCTCACAGTGTTCAGCTAAAACTACAAGTTAGTGTAGTGAGACCTCTGCACAGTGTTCATCTAAAGCTACAAGTTAGTGCAGTGTGTCCTGCTCACAGTGTTCAGCTAAAACTACAAGTTAGTGTAGTGAGACCTCTGCATAGTGTTAATCTAACGCTACAAGTTAGTGCAGTGCGTCCTGCTCACAGTGTTCAGCTAAAAATACAAGTTAGTGTAGTGAGACCTCTGCACAGTGTTCATCTAAAGCTACAAGTTAGTGCAGTGGGTCCTGCTCACAGTGTTCAGCTAAAACTACAAGTTAGTGTAGTGAGACCTCTGCACAGTGTTCATCTAAAGCTACAAGTTAGTGTAGTGAGACATCTGCACAGTGTTCATCTGAAGCTACAAGTTAGTGCAGTGCCTCCTGCTTACAGTGTTCAGCTAAAACTACAAGTTAGTGTAGTGAGACCTCTGCACAGTGTTCATCTAAAACTACAAGTTAGTGCAGTGCGTCGTGCTCACAGTGTTCAGCTAAAACTACAAGTTAGTGTGGTGTGTCCTCCTCACAGTGTTCAGCTAAACCTACAAGTTAGTGTAGTAAGACCTCTGCATATTGTTCATCTAAAACTACAAGTTAGTGCAGTGCGTCCTGCTCACAGTGTTCAGCTAAAACTACAAGTTAGTGTAGTGAGACCTCTGCACAGTGTTCATCTAAAGCTACAAGTTAGTGCAGTGGGTCCTGCTCACAGTGTTCAGCTAAAACTACAAGTTAGTGTAGTAAGACCTCTGCACAGTGTTCATCTAAAGCTACAAGTTAGTGCAGTGCATCCTCCTCACAGTGTTAAGCTAAACCTACAAGTTAGTGTACTGAGACCTCTGCACAGTGTTCATCTAAAGCTACAAGTTAGTGCAGTGCGTCCTGCTCACAATGTTCAGCTAAAACTACAAGTTAGTGTAGTGAGACCTCTGCACAGTGTTCATCTAAAGCTACAAGTTAGTGCAGTGCGTCCTGCTCACAGTGTTCAGCTAAAACTACAAGTTAGTGTGGTGTGTCCTCCTCACAGTGTTCAGCTAAACCTACAAGTTAGTGTAGTGAGACCTCTGCATAGTGTTAATCTAAAGCTACAAGTTTGTGCAGTGCGTCCTGCTCACAATGTTCAGCTAAAACTACAAGTTAGTGTAGTGAGACCTCTGCACAGTGTTCATCTAAAGCTACAAGTTAGTGCAGTGCGTCCTGCTCACAGTGTTCATCTAAACCTACAAGTTAGTGTACTGAGACCTCTGCACAGTGTTCATCTAAAGCTACAAGTTAGTGCAGTGCGTCCTGCTCACAATGTTCAACTAAAACTACAAGTTAGTGTGGTGCGTCCTCCTCACAGTGTTCAGCTAAAACTACAAGTTAGTGTAGTAAGACCTCTGCACAGTGTTCATCTAAAGCTACAAGTTAGTGCAGTGTGTCCTGCTCACAGTGTTCAGCTAAAACTATAAGTTAGTGTGGTGTGTCCTCCTCACAGTGTTCAGCTAAACCTACAAGTTAGTTTAGTGAGACCTCTGCATAGTGTTAATCTAAAGCTACAAGTTAGTGCAGTGCGTCCTGCTCACAGTGTTCAGCTAAAAATACAAGTTAGTGTAGTGAGACCTCTGCACAGTGTTCAGCTAAAGCTACAAGTTAGTGCAGTGTGTCCTGCTCACAGTGTTCAGCTAAAACTACAAGTTAGTGTAGTGAGACCTCTGCACAGTGTTCATCTAAATTTACAAGTTAGTGCAGTGCGTCCTGCTCACAGTGTTCAGCTAAAACTACAAGTTAGTGTAGTGAGACCTCTGCACAGTGTTCATCTAAAGCTGCAAGTTAGTGCAGTGCGTCCTGCTCACAATGTTCAACTAAAACTACAAGTAAGTGTGGTGCATCCTCCTCACAGTGTTCAGCTAAAATTACAAGTTAGTGTAGTGAGACCTCTGCACAGTGTTCATCTAAAGCTACAAGTTAGTGCAGTGCGTCCTGCTCACAGTGTTCAGCTGCTAAAACTACAAGTTAGTGTAGTGAGACCTCTGCACAGTGTTCATCTAAAGCTGCAAGTTAGTGCAGTGCGTCCTGCTCACAATGTTCAACTAAAACTACAAGTAAGTGTGGTGCATCCTCCTCACAGTGTTCAGCTAAAATTACAAGTTAGTGTAGTGAGACCTCTGCACAGTGTTCATCTAAAGCTACAAGTTAGTGCAGTGCGTCCTGCTCACAGTGTTCAGCTAAAACTACAAGTTAGTGTGGTGTGTCCTCCTCACAGTGTTCAGCTAAACCTACAAGTTAGTGTAGTGAGACCTCTGCATAGTGTTTATCTAACGCTACAAGTTAGTGCAGTGCGTCCTGCTCACAGTGTTCAGCTAAAACTACAAGTTCGTGTAGTGAGACCTCTGCACAGTGTTCATCTAAAGCTACAAGTTAGTGCAGTGCATCCTGCTCACAGTGTTCAGCTAAAACTACAAGTGAGTGTGGTGCGTCCTCCTCACAGTGTTCAGCTAAACCTACAAGTTAGTGTAGTGATACCTCTGCACAGTGTTCATCTAAAGCTACAAGTTAATTTTTTCCGAGTTCTGCACAGTGTTCAGCTAAAGCTACCTGTAGAAGGTTGGTGGTGTTTTCCTGATCCTATCACTACCGCAGGCAGCTAAAAAAGCTACAAGTTAGTTTTTTGCGAGCTCTGCACAGTGTTCAGCTAAAGCTACCTGTAGAAGGTTGGTGGTGTTCTCATACTACAGGCAGGCAGTTGATTTTGCTAGCTGCAGTATCAGTACATATATATATATATATATATATATATATATATATATATATATATATATCCCAGCTTAGTGCAGCTACAGGTCATTAGTATGTCTGGAAGGCCAAGAAGGAGAGGCAGACAGTCACAAGCCAATAAGAGAGGGCAAGCAGGCTCTGTGTCTAGTGCTGGTCGTGGAGACGGTGCATCCTCATCAGCACGTGGCCGTGGGACACGCTTGGCCTTTTTTTCGGCAAATGGCCGCGTTGAGCCACAAGTTAGTGCAGTGCGTCCTGCTCACAATGTTCAACTAAAAGTACAAGTTAGTGTGGTGCGTCCTTCTCACAGTGTTCAGCTAAAACTACAAGTTAGTGTTGTGAGACCTCTGCACAGTGTTCATCTAAAGCTACAAGTTAGTGCAGTGCATCATGCTCACAGTGTTCAGCTAAAACTACAAGTTAGTGTAGTGAAACCTCTGCACAGTGTTCATCTAAAGCTACAAGTTAGTGTAGTGAGACCTCTGCACAGTGTTCATCTAAAGCTACAAGTTAGTGCAGTGCGTCCTGCTCACAATGTTCAGCTAAAACTATAAGTTAGTGTAGTGAGACCTCTGCACAGTGTTCATCTAAAGCTACAAGTTAGTGCAGTGCGTCCTGCTCACAGTGTTCATCTAAACCTACAAGTTAGTGTAGTGAGACCTCTGCACAGTGTTCATCTAAAGCTACAAGTTAGTGCAGTGCGTCCTGCTAACAAGGTTCAACTAAAATTACAATTAGTGTGGTGCGTCCTCCTCACAGTGTTCAGCTAAAACTACAAGTTAGTGTAGTGAGACCTCTGCACAGTGTTCATCTAAAGCTACAAGTTAGTGCAGTGTGTCCTGCTCACAGTGTTCAGCTAAAACTACAAGTTAGTGTAGTGAGACCTCTGCATAGTTTTAATCTAAAGCTACAAGTTAGTGCAGTGCGTCCTGCTCACAGTGTTCAGCTAAAAATACAAGTTAGTGTAGTGAGACCTCTGCACAGTGTTCAGCTAAAACTACAAGTTAGTGTAGTGAGACCTCTGCACAGTGTTCATCTAAAGCTACAAGTTAGTGTAGTGAGACCTCTGCACAGTGTTCATCTAAAGCTACAAGTTAGTGCAGTGCGTCCTGCTCACAATGTTCAGCTAAAACTATAAGTTAGTGTAGTGAGACCTCTGCACAGTGTTCATCTAAAGCTACAAGTTAGTGCAGTGCGTCCTGCTCACAGTGTTCATCTAAACCTACAAGTTAGTGTAGTGAGACCTCTGCACAGTGTTCATCTAAAGCTACAAGTTAGTGCAGTGCGTCCTGCTCACAATGTTCAACTAAAATTACAATTAGTGTGGTGCGTCCTCCTCACAGTGTTCAGCTAAAACTACAAGTTAGTGTAGTGAGACCTCTGCACAGTGTTCATCTAAAGCTACAAGTTAGTGCAGTGTGTCCTGCTCACAGTGTTCAGCTAAAACTACAAGTTAGTGTAGTGAGACCTCTGCATAGTGTTAATCTAAAGCTACAAGTTAGTGCAGTGCGTCCTGCTCACAGTGTTCAGCTAAAAATACAAGTTAGTGTAGTGAGACCTCTGCACAGTGTTCAGCTAAAACTACAAGTTATTGTAGTGAGACCTCTGCACAGTGTTCATCTAAAGCTACAAGTTAGTGCAGTGGGTCCTGCTCACAGTGTTCAGCTAAAACTACAAGTTAGTGTAGTGAGACCTCTGCACAGTGTTCATCTAAAGCTACAAGTTAGTGTAGTGAGACCTCTGCACAGTGTTCATCTGAAGCTACAAGTTAGTGCAGTGCCTCCTGCTCACAGTGTTCAGCTAAAACTACAAGTTAGTGTAGTGAGACCTCTGCACAGTGTTCATCTAAAACTACAAGTTAGTGCAGTGCGTCGTGCTCACAGTGTTCAGCTAAAACTACAAGTTAGTGTGGTGTGTCCTCCTCACAGTGTTCAGCTAAACCTACAAGTTAGTGTAGTAAGACCTCTGCATATTGTTCATCTAAAACTACAAGTTAGTGCAGTGCGTCCTGCTCACAGTGTTCAGCTAAAACTACAAGTTAGTGTAGTGAGACCTCTGCACAGTGTTCATCTAAAGCTACAAGTTAGTGCAGTGGGTCCTGCTCACAGTGTTCAGCTAAAACTACAAGTTAGTGTAGTAAGACCTCTGCACAGTGTTCATCTAAAGCTACAAGTTAGTGCAGTGCATCCTCCTCACAGTGTTAAGCTAAACCTACAAGTTAGTGTAGTGAGACCTCTGCACAGTGTTCATCTAAAGCTACAAGTTAGTGCAGTGCGTCCTGCTCACAATGTTCAGCTAAAACTACAAGTTAGTGTAGTGAGACCTCTGCACAGTGTTCATCTAAAGCTACAAGTTAGTGCAGTGCGTCCTGCTCACAGTGTTCAGCTAAAACTACAAGTTAGTGTGGTGTGTCCTCCTCACAGTGTTCAGCTAAACCTACAAGTTAGTGTAGTGAGACCTCTGCATAGTGTTAATCTAAAGCTACAAGTTTGTGCAGTGCGTCCTGCTCACAATGTTCAGCTAAAACTACAAGTTAGTGTAGTGAGACCTCTGCACAGTGTTCATCTAAAGCTACAAGTTAGTGCAGTGCGTCCTGCTCACAGTGTTCATCTAAACCTACAAGTTAGTGTACTGAGACCTCTGCACAGTGTTCATCTAAAGCTACAAGTTAGTGCAGTGCGTCCTGCTCACAATGTTCAGCTAAAACTACAAGTTAGTGTAGTGAGACCTCTGCACAGTGTTCATCTAAAGCTACAAGTTAGTGCAGTGCGTCCTGCTCACAGTGTTCAGCTAAAACTACAAGTTAGTGTGGTGTGTCCTCCTCACAGTGTTCAGCTAAACCTACAAGTTAGTGTAGTGAGACCTCTGCATAGTGTTAATCTAAAGCTACAAGTTTGTGCAGTGCGTCCTGCTCACAATGTTCAGCTAAAACTACAAGTTAGTGTAGTGAGACCTCTGCACAGTGTTCATCTAAAGCTACAAGTTAGTGCAGTGCGTCCTGCTCACAGTGTTCATCTAAACCTACAAGTTAGTGTACTGAGACCTCTGCACAGTGTTCATCTAAAGCTACAAGTTAGTGCAGTGCGTCCTGCTCACAATGTTCAACTAAAACTACAAGTTAGTGTGGTGCGTCCTCCTCACAGTGTTCAGCTAAAACTACAAGTTAGTGTAGTAAGACCTCTGCACAGTGTTTATCTAAAGCTACAAGTTAGTGCAGTGTGTCCTGCTCACAGTGTTCAGCTAAAACTATAAGTTAGTGTGGTGTGTCCTCCTCACAGTGTTCAGCTAAACCTACAAGTTAGTTTAGTGAGACCTCTGCATAGTGTTAATCTAAAGCTACAAGTTAGTGCAGTGCGTCCTGCTCACAGTGTTCAGCTAAAAATACAAGTTAGTGTAGTGAGACCTCTGCACAGTGTTCAGCTAAAGCTACAAGTTAGTGCAGTGTGTCCTGCTCACAGTGTTCAGCTAAAACTACAAGTTAGTGTAGTGAGACCTCTGCACAGTGTTCATCTAAATTTACAAGTTAGTGCAGTGCGTCCTGCTCACAGTGTTCAGCTAAAACTACAAGTTAGTGTAGTGAGACCTCTGCACAGTGTTCATCTAAAGCTGCAAGTTAGTGCAGTGCGTCCTGCTCACAATGTTCAACTAAAACTACAAGTAAGTGTGGTGCATCCTCCTCACAGTGTTCAGCTAAAATTACAAGTTAGTGTAGTGAGACCTCTGCACAGTGTTCATCTAAAGCTACAAGTTAGTGCAGTGCGTCCTGCTCACAGTGTTCAGCTAAAACTACAAGTTAGTGTAGTGAGACCTCTGCACAGTGTTCATCTAAAGCTGCAAGTTAGTGCAGTGCGTCCTGCTCACAATGTTCAACTAAAACTACAAGTAAGTGTGGTGCATCCTCCTCACAGTGTTCAGCTAAAATTACAAGTTAGTGTAGTGAGACCTCTGCACAGTGTTCATCTAAAGCTACAAGTTAGTGCAGTGCGTCCTGCTCACAGTGTTCAGCTAAAACTACAAGTTAGTGTGGTGTGTCCTCCTCACAGTGTTCAGCTAAACCTACAAGTTAGTGTAGTGAGACCTCTGCATAGTGTTAATCTAACGCTACAAGTTAGTGCAGTGCGTCCTGCTCACAGTGTTCAGCTAAAACTACAAGTTAGTGTAGTGAGACCTCTGCACAGTGTTCATCTAAAGCTACAAGTTAGTGCAGTGCATCCTGCTCACAGTGTTCAGCTAAAACTACAAGTGAGTGTGGTGCGTCCTCCTCACAGTGTTCAGCTAAACCTACAAGTTAGTGTAGTGAGACCTCTGCACAGTGTTCATCTAAAGCTACAAGTTAATTTTTTCCGAGTTCTGCACAGTGTTCAGCTAAAGCTACCTGTAGAAGGTTGGTGGTGTTTTCCTGATCCTATCACTACCGCAGGCAGCTAAAAAAGCTACAAGTTAGTTTTTTGCGAGCTCTGCACAGTGTTCAGCTAAAGCTACCTGTAGAAGGTTGGTGGTGTTCTCATACTACAGGCAGGCAGTTGATTTTGCTAGCTGCAGTATCAGTACATATATATATATATATATATATATATATATATATATATATATATATATATATATTTATATATCCCAGCTTAGTGCAGCTACAGGTCATTAGTATGTCTGGAAGGCCAAGAAGGAGAGGCAGACAGTCACAAGCCAATAAGAGAGGGCAAGCAGGCTCTGTGTCTAGTGCTGGTCGTGGAGACGGTGCATCCTCATCAGCACGTGGCCGTGGGACACGCTTGGCCTTTTTTTCGGCAAATGGCCGCGTTGAGCCACAAGTTAGTGCAGTGCGTCCTGCTCACAATGTTCAACTAAAAGTACAAGTTAGTGTGGTGCGTCCTTCTCACAGTGTTCAGCTAAAACTACAAGTTAGTGTTGTGAGACCTCTGCACAGTGTTCATCTAAAGCTACAAGTTAGTGCAGTGCATCATGCTCACAGTGTTCAGCTAAAACTACAAGTTAGTGTAGTGAAACCTCTGCACAGTGTTCATCTAAAGCTACAAGTTAGTGTAGTGAGACCTCTGCACAGTGTTCATCTAAAGCTACAAGTTAGTGCAGTGCGTCCTGCTCACAATGTTCAGCTAAAACTATAAGTTAGTGTAGTGAGACCTCTGCACAGTGTTCATCTAAAGCTACAAGTTAGTGCAGTGCGTCCTGCTCACAGTGTTCATCTAAACCTACAAGTTAGTGTAGTGAGACCTCTGCACAGTGTTCATCTAAAGCTACAAGTTAGTGCAGTGCGTCCTGCTAACAAGGTTCAACTAAAATTACAATTAGTGTGGTGCGTCCTCCTCACAGTGTTCAGCTAAAACTACAAGTTAGTGTAGTGAGACCTCTGCACAGTGTTCATCTAAAGCTACAAGTTAGTGCAGTGTGTCCTGCTCACAGTGTTCAGCTAAAACTACAAGTTAGTGTAGTGAGACCTCTGCATAGTTTTAATCTAAAGCTACAAGTTAGTGCAGTGCGTCCTGCTCACAGTGTTCAGCTAAAAATACAAGTTAGTGTAGTGAGACCTCTGCACAGTGTTCAGCTAAAACTACAAGTTAGTGTAGTGAGACCTCTGCACAGTGTTCATCTAAAGCTACAAGTTAGTGTAGTGAGACCTCTGCACAGTGTTCATCTAAAGCTACAAGTTAGTGCAGTGCGTCCTGCTCACAATGTTCAGCTAAAACTATAAGTTAGTGTAGTGAGACCTCTGCACAGTGTTCATCTAAAGCTACAAGTTAGTGCAGTGCGTCCTGCTCACAGTGTTCATCTAAACCTACAAGTTAGTGTAGTGAGACCTCTGCACAGTGTTCATCTAAAGCTACAAGTTAGTGCAGTGCGTCCTGCTCACAATGTTCAACTAAAATTACAATTAGTGTGGTGCGTCCTCCTCACAGTGTTCAGCTAAAACTACAAGTTAGTGTAGTGAGACCTCTGCACAGTGTTCATCTAAAGCTACAAGTTAGTGCAGTGTGTCCTGCTCACAGTGTTCAGCTAAAACTACAAGTTAGTGTAGTGAGACCTCTGCATAGTGTTAATCTAAAGCTACAAGTTAGTGCAGTGCGTCCTGCTCACAGTGTTCAGCTAAAAATACAAGTTAGTGTAGTGAGACCTCTGCACAGTGTTCAGCTAAAACTACAAGTTATTGTAGTGAGACCTCTGCACAGTGTTCATCTAAAGCTACAAGTTAGTGCAGTGGGTCCTGCTCACAGTGTTCAGCTAAAACTACAAGTTAGTGTAGTGAGACCTCTGCACAGTGTTCATCTAAAGCTACAAGTTAGTGTAGTGAGACCTCTGCACAGTGTTCATCTGAAGCTACAAGTTAGTGCAGTGCCTCCTGCTCACAGTGTTCAGCTAAAACTACAAGTTAGTGTAGTGAGACCTCTGCACAGTGTTCATCTAAAACTACAAGTTAGTGCAGTGCGTCGTGCTCACAGTGTTCAGCTAAAACTACAAGTTAGTGTGGTGTGTCCTCCTCACAGTGTTCAGCTAAACCTACAAGTTAGTGTAGTAAGACCTCTGCATATTGTTCATCTAAAACTACAAGTTAGTGCAGTGCGTCCTGCTCACAGTGTTCAGCTAAAACTACAAGTTAGTGTAGTGAGACCTCTGCACAGTGTTCATCTAAAGCTACAAGTTAGTGCAGTGGGTCCTGCTCACAGTGTTCAGCTAAAACTACAAGTTAGTGTAGTAAGACCTCTGCACAGTGTTCATCTAAAGCTACAAGTTAGTGCAGTGCATCCTCCTCACAGTGTTAAGCTAAACCTACAAGTTAGTGTAGTGAGACCTCTGCACAGTGTTCATCTAAAGCTACAAGTTAGTGCAGTGCGTCCTGCTCACAATGTTCAGCTAAAACTACAAGTTAGTGTAGTGAGACCTCTGCACAGTGTTCATCTAAAGCTACAAGTTAGTGCAGTGCGTCCTGCTCACAGTGTTCAGCTAAAACTACAAGTTAGTGTGGTGTGTCCTCCTCACAGTGTTCAGCTAAACCTACAAGTTAGTGTAGTGAGACCTCTGCATAGTGTTAATCTAAAGCTACAAGTTTGTGCAGTGCGTCCTGCTCACAATGTTCAGCTAAAACTACAAGTTAGTGTAGTGAGACCTCTGCACAGTGTTCATCTAAAGCTACAAGTTAGTGCAGTGCGTCCTGCTCACAGTGTTCATCTAAACCTACAAGTTAGTGTACTGAGACCTCTGCACAGTGTTCATCTAAAGCTACAAGTTAGTGCAGTGCGTCCTGCTCACAATGTTCAGCTAAAACTACAAGTTAGTGTAGTGAGACCTCTGCACAGTGTTCATCTAAAGCTACAAGTTAGTGCAGTGCGTCCTGCTCACAGTGTTCAGCTAAAACTACAAGTTAGTGTGGTGTGTCCTCCTCACAGTGTTCAGCTAAACCTACAAGTTAGTGTAGTGAGACCTCTGCATAGTGTTAATCTAAAGCTACAAGTTTGTGCAGTGCGTCCTGCTCACAATGTTCAGCTAAAACTACAAGTTAGTGTAGTGAGACCTCTGCACAGTGTTCATCTAAAGCTACAAGTTAGTGCAGTGCGTCCTGCTCACAGTGTTCATCTAAACCTACAAGTTAGTGTACTGAGACCTCTGCACAGTGTTCATCTAAAGCTACAAGTTAGTGCAGTGCGTCCTGCTCACAATGTTCAACTAAAACTACAAGTTAGTGTGGTGCGTCCTCCTCACAGTGTTCAGCTAAAACTACAAGTTAGTGTAGTAAGACCTCTGCACAGTGTTTATCTAAAGCTACAAGTTAGTGCAGTGTGTCCTGCTCACAGTGTTCAGCTAAAACTATAAGTTAGTGTGGTGTGTCCTCCTCACAGTGTTCAGCTAAACCTACAAGTTAGTTTAGTGAGACCTCTGCATAGTGTTAATCTAAAGCTACAAGTTAGTGCAGTGCGTCCTGCTCACAGTGTTCAGCTAAAAATACAAGTTAGTGTAGTGAGACCTCTGCACAGTGTTCAGCTAAAGCTACAAGTTAGTGCAGTGTGTCCTGCTCACAATGTTCAACTAAAATTACAATTAGTGTGGTGCGTCCTCCTCACAGTGTTCAGCTAAAACTACAAGTTAGTGTAGTGAGACCTCTGCACAGTGTTCATCTAAAGCTACAAGTTAGTGCAGTGTGTCCTGCTCACAGTGTTCAGCTAAAACTACAAGTTAGTGTAGTGAGACCTCTGCATAGTGTTAATCTAAAGCTACAAGTTAGTGCAGTGCGTCCTGCTCACAGTGTTCAGCTAAAAATACAAGTTAGTGTAGTGAGACCTCTGCACAGTGTTCAGCTAAAACTACAAGTTATTGTAGTGAGACCTCTGCACAGTGTTCATCTAAAGCTACAAGTTAGTGCAGTGGGTCCTGCTCACAGTGTTCAGCTAAAACTACAAGTTAGTGTAGTGAGACCTCTGCACAGTGTTCATCTAAAGCTACAAGTTAGTGTAGTGAGACCTCTGCACAGTGTTCATCTGAAGCTACAAGTTAGTGCAGTGCCTCCTGCTCACAGTGTTCAGCTAAAACTACAAGTTAGTGTAGTGAGACCTCTGCACAGTGTTCATCTAAAACTACAAGTTAGTGCAGTGCGTCGTGCTCACAGTGTTCAGCTAAAACTACAAGTTAGTGTGGTGTGTCCTCCTCACAGTGTTCAGCTAAACCTACAAGTTAGTGTAGTAAGACCTCTGCATATTGTTCATCTAAAACTACAAGTTAGTGCAGTGCGTCCTGCTCACAGTGTTCAGCTAAAACTACAAGTTAGTGTAGTGAGACCTCTGCACAGTGTTCATCTAAAGCTACAAGTTAGTGCAGTGGGTCCTGCTCACAGTGTTCAGCTAAAACTACAAGTTAGTGTAGTAAGACCTCTGCACAGTGTTCATCTAAAGCTACAAGTTAGTGCAGTGCATCCTCCTCACAGTGTTAAGCTAAACCTACAAGTTAGTGTAGTGAGACCTCTGCACAGTGTTCATCTAAAGCTACAAGTTAGTGCAGTGCGTCCTGCTCACAATGTTCAGCTAAAACTACAAGTTAGTGTAGTGAGACCTCTGCACAGTGTTCATCTAAAGCTACAAGTTAGTGCAGTGCGTCCTGCTCACAGTGTTCAGCTAAAACTACAAGTTAGTGTGGTGTGTCCTCCTCACAGTGTTCAGCTAAACCTACAAGTTAGTGTAGTGAGACCTCTGCATAGTGTTAATCTAAAGCTACAAGTTTGTGCAGTGCGTCCTGCTCACAATGTTCAGCTAAAACTACAAGTTAGTGTAGTGAGACCTCTGCACAGTGTTCATCTAAAGCTACAAGTTAGTGCAGTGCGTCCTGCTCACAGTGTTCATCTAAACCTACAAGTTAGTGTACTGAGACCTCTGCACAGTGTTCATCTAAAGCTACAAGTTAGTGCAGTGCGTCCTGCTCACAATGTTCAGCTAAAACTACAAGTTAGTGTAGTGAGACCTCTGCACAGTGTTCATCTAAAGCTACAAGTTAGTGCAGTGCGTCCTGCTCACAGTGTTCAGCTAAAACTACAAGTTAGTGTGGTGTGTCCTCCTCACAGTGTTCAGCTAAACCTACAAGTTAGTGTAGTGAGACCTCTGCATAGTGTTAATCTAAAGCTACAAGTTTGTGCAGTGCGTCCTGCTCACAATGTTCAGCTAAAACTACAAGTTAGTGTAGTGAGACCTCTGCACAGTGTTCATCTAAAGCTACAAGTTAGTGCAGTGCGTCCTGCTCACAGTGTTCATCTAAACCTACAAGTTAGTGTACTGAGACCTCTGCACAGTGTTCATCTAAAGCTACAAGTTAGTGCAGTGCGTCCTGCTCACAATGTTCAACTAAAACTACAAGTTAGTGTGGTGCGTCCTCCTCACAGTGTTCAGCTAAAACTACAAGTTAGTGTAGTAAGACCTCTGCACAGTGTTTATCTAAAGCTACAAGTTAGTGCAGTGTGTCCTGCTCACAGTGTTCAGCTAAAACTATAAGTTAGTGTGGTGTGTCCTCCTCACAGTGTTCAGCTAAACCTACAAGTTAGTTTAGTGAGACCTCTGCATAGTGTTAATCTAAAGCTACAAGTTAGTGCAGTGCGTCCTGCTCACAGTGTTCAGCTAAAAATACAAGTTAGTGTAGTGAGACCTCTGCACAGTGTTCAGCTAAAGCTACAAGTTAGTGCAGTGTGTCCTGCTCACAGTGTTCAGCTAAAACTACAAGTTAGTGTAGTGAGACCTCTGCACAGTGTTCATCTAAATTTACAAGTTAGTGCAGTGCGTCCTGCTCACAGTGTTCAGCTAAAACTACAAGTTAGTGTAGTGAGACCTCTGCACAGTGTTCATCTAAAGCTGCAAGTTAGTGCAGTGCGTCCTGCTCACAATGTTCAACTAAAACTACAAGTAAGTGTGGTGCATCCTCCTCACAGTGTTCAGCTAAAATTACAAGTTAGTGTAGTGAGACCTCTGCACAGTGTTCATCTAAAGCTACAAGTTAGTGCAGTGCGTCCTGCTCACAGTGTTCAGCTAAAACTACAAGTTAGTGTAGTGAGACCTCTGCACAGTGTTCATCTAAAGCTGCAAGTTAGTGCAGTGCGTCCTGCTCACAATGTTCAACTAAAACTACAAGTAAGTGTGGTGCATCCTCCTCACAGTGTTCAGCTAAAATTACAAGTTAGTGTAGTGAGACCTCTGCACAGTGTTCATCTAAAGCTACAAGTTAGTGCAGTGCGTCCTGCTCACAGTGTTCAGCTAAAACTACAAGTTAGTGTGGTGTGTCCTCCTCACAGTGTTCAGCTAAACCTACAAGTTAGTGTAGTGAGACCTCTGCATAGTGTTAATCTAACGCTACAAGTTAGTGCAGTGCGTCCTGCTCACAGTGTTCAGCTAAAACTACAAGTTAGTGTAGTGAGACCTCTGCACAGTGTTCATCTAAAGCTACAAGTTAGTGCAGTGCATCCTGCTCACAGTGTTCAGCTAAAACTACAAGTGAGTGTGGTGCGTCCTCCTCACAGTGTTCAGCTAAACCTACAAGTTAGTGTAGTGAGACCTCTGCACAGTGTTCATCTAAAGCTACAAGTTAATTTTTTCCGAGTTCTGCACAGTGTTCAGCTAAAGCTACCTGTAGAAGGTTGGTGGTGTTTTCCTGATCCTATCACTACCGCAGGCAGCTAAAAAAGCTACAAGTTAGTTTTTTGCGAGCTCTGCACAGTGTTCAGCTAAAGCTACCTGTAGAAGGTTGGTGGTGTTCTCATACTACAGGCAGGCAGTTGATTTTGCTAGCTGCAGTATCAGTACATATATATATATATATATATATATATATATATATATATATATATATATATTTATATATCCCAGCTTAGTGCAGCTACAGGTCATTAGTATGTCTGGAAGGCCAAGAAGGAGAGGCAGACAGTCACAAGCCAATAAGAGAGGGCAAGCAGGCTCTGTGTCTAGTGCTGGTCGTGGAGACGGTGCATCCTCATCAGCACGTGGCCGTGGGACACGCTTGGCCTTTTTTTCGGCAAATGGCCGTGTTGAGCCACAAGTTAGTGCAGTGCGTCCTGCTCACAATGTTCAACTAAAAGTACAAGTTAGTGTGGTGCGTCCTCCTCACAGTGTTCAGCTAAAACTACAAGTTAGTGTTGTGAGACCTCTGCACAGTGTTCATCTAAAGCTACAAGTTAGTGCAGTGCATCATGCTCACAGTGTTCAGCTAAAACTATAAGTTAGTGTGGTGTGTCCTCTCCACAGTGTTCAGCTAAACCTACAAGTTAGTGTAGTGAGACCTCTGC
Source organism: Lithobates septentrionalis (assembly GCA_037952835.1). Lineage (NCBI taxonomy): Eukaryota > Metazoa > Chordata > Amphibia > Anura > Ranidae > Lithobates > Lithobates septentrionalis. The sequence goes on along the minus strand of JBBDGP010001607.1, from coordinate 2,031,953 downwards.
ATAGTGTTAATCTAAAGCTACAAGTTAGTGCAGTGCATCCTGCTCACAGTGTTCAGATAAAAATACAAGTTAGTGTAGTGAGACCTCTGCACAGTGTTCAGCTAAAACTACAAGTTATTGTAGTGAGACCTCTGCACAGTGTTCATCTAAAGCTACAAGTTAGTGCAGTGCATCCTGCTCACAATGTTCAACTAAAACTACAAGTTAGTGTGGTGCATCCTCCTCACAGTGTTCAGCTAAAATTACAAGTTAGTGTAGTGAGACCTCTGCACAGTGTTCATCTAAAGCTACAAGTTAGTGCAGTGGGTCCTGCTCACAGTGTTCAGCTAAAACTACAAGTTAGTGTAGTGAGACCTCTGCACAGTGTTCATCTAAAGCTACAAGTTAGTGCAGTGGGTCCTGTTCACAGTGTTCAGCTAAAACTACAAGTTAGTGTAGTAAGACCTCTGCACAGTGTTCATCTAAAGCTACAAGTTAGTGCAGTGCATCCTCCTCACAGTGTTAAGCTAAACCTACAAGTTAGTGTAGTGAGACCTCTGCACAGTGTTCATCTAAAGCTACAAGTTAGTGCAGTGCATCCTGCTTACAGTGTTCAGCGAAAACTACAAGTTAGTGTAGTGAGACCTCTGCACAGTGTTCATCTAAAGCTACAAGTTAGTGCAGTGCGTCCTGCTCACAGTGTTCAGCTAAAACTACAAGTTAGTGTACTGAGACCTCTGCACAGTGTTGATCTAAACCTACAAGTTAGTGTAGTGAGACCTCTGCACAGTGTTCATCTAAAGCTACAAGTTAGTGCAGTGCCTCCTGCTCACAGTGTTCACCTAAAACTACAAGTTAGTGTAGTGAGACCTCTGCACAGTGTTCATCTAAAACTACAAGTTAGTGCAGTGCGTCCTGCTCACAGTGTTCAGATAAAACTACAAGTTAGTGTAGTGAGACCTCTGCACAGTGTCCATCTAAAGCTACAAGTTAGTGCAGTGCGTCCTGCTCACAGTGTTCAGCTAAAACTACAAGTTAGTGTGGTGTGTCCTCCTCACAGTGTTCAGCTAAACCTACAAGTTAGTGTAGTGAGACCACTGCATAGTGTTAATCTAAAGCTACAAGTTAGTGCAGTGCGTCCTGCTCACAATGTTCAGCTAAAACTACAAGTTAGTGTAGTGAGACCTCTGCCCAGTGTTCATCTAAAGCTACAAGTTAGTGCAGTGCCTCCTGCTCACAGTGTTCAGCTAAAACTACAAGTTAGTGCAGTGAGACCTCTGCACAGTGTTCATCTAAAACTACAAGTTAGTGCAGTGCGTCCTGCTCACAGTGTTCAGATAAAACTACAAGTTAGTGTAGTGAGACCTCTGCACAGTGTCCATCTAAAGCTACAAGTTAATGCAGTGGGTCCTGCTCACAGTGTTCAGCTAAAACTACAAGTTAGTGCAGTGAGACCTCTGCATAGTGTTAATCTAAAGCTACAAGTTAGTGCAGTGCGTCCTGCTCACAATGTTCAGCTAAAACTACAAGTTAGTGTAGTGAGACCTCTGCACAGTGTTCATCTAAAGTTACAAGTTAGTGCAGTGCGTCCTGCTCACAGTGTTCATCAAAACCTACAAGTTAGTGTAGTGAGACCTCTGCACAGTGTTCATCTAAAGCTACAAGTTAGTGCAGTGCGTCCTGCTCACAATGTTCAACTAAAATTACAATTAGTGTGGTGCGTCCTCCTCACAGTGTTCAGCTAAAACTACAAGTTAGTGTAGTGAGACCTCTGCACAGTGTTCATCTAAAGCTACAAGTTAGTGCAGTGTGTCCTGCTCACAGTGTTCAGCTAAAAGTACAAGTTAGTGTGGTGTGTCCTCCTCACAGTGTTCAGCTAAACCTACAAGTTAGCGTAGTGAGACCTCTGCATAGTGTTAATCTAAAGCTACAAGTTAGTGCAGTGCGTCCTGCTCACAGTGTTCAGCTAAAAATACAAGTTAGTGTAGTGAGACCTCTGCACAGTGTTCAGCTAAAACTACAAGTTATTGTAGTGAGACCTCTGCACAGTGTTCATCTAAAGCTACAAGTTAGTGCAGTGCGTCCTGCTCACAATGTTCAACTAAAACTACAAGTTAGTGTGGTGCGTCCTCCTCACAGTGTTCAGCTAAAACTACAAGTTAGTGTAGTGAGACCTCTGCACAGTGTTCATCTAAAGCTACAAGTTATTGCAGTGCGTCCTGCTCACAGTTTTCAGCTAAAACTACAAGTTAGTGTAGAAAGACTTCTGCACAGTGTTCATCTAAAGCTACAAGTTAGTGCAGTGCGTCCTGCTCACAGTGTTCAGCTAAAACTACAAATTAATGTAGTGAGACCTCTGCACAGTGTTCATCTAAAGCTACAAGTTAGTGTAGTGAGACCTCTGCACAGTGTTCATCTAAAGCTGCAAGTTAGTGCAGTGCCTCCTGCTCACAGTGTTCAGCTAAAACTACAAGTTAGTGTAGTGAGACCTCTGCATAGTGTTCATCTAAAACTACAAGTTAGTGCAGTGCGTCCTGCTCACAGTGTTCAGCTAAAACTACAAATTAGTGTGGTGTGTCCTCCTCACAGTGTTCAGCTAAACCTACAAGTTAGTGTAGTGAGACCTCTGCATAGTGTTCATCTAAAGCTACAAGTTAGTGCAGTGCATCCTCCTCACAGTGTTAAGCTATACCTACAAGTTAGTGTAGTGAGACCTCTGCACAGTGTTCATCTAAAGCTGCAAGTTAGTGCAGTGCCTCCTGCTCACAGTGTTCAGCTAAAACTACAAGTTAGTGTAGTGAGACCTCTGCATAGTGTTCATCTAAAACTACAAGTTAGTGCAGTGCGTCCTGCTCACAGTGTTCAGCTAAAACTACAAGTTAGTGTGGTGTGTCCTGCTCACAGTGTTCAGCTAAAACTACAAGTTAGTGTAGTAAGACCTCTGCACAGTGTTCATCTAAAGCTACAAGTTAGTGCAGTGCATCCTTCTCACAGTGTTAAGCTAAACCTACAAGTTAGTGTAGTGAGACCTCTGCACAGTGTTCATCTAAAGCTACAAGTTAGTGCAGTGCATCCTGCTTACAGTGTTCAGCGAAAACTACAAGTTAGTGTAGTGAGACCTCTGCACAGTGTTCATCTAAAGCTACAAGTTAGTGCAGTGCGTCCTGCACACAGTGTTCAGCTAAAACTACAAGTTAGTGTACTGAGACCTCTGCACCGTGTTCATCTAAACCTACAAGTTAGTGTAGTGAGACCTCTGCACAGTGTTCATCTAAAGCTACAAGTTAGTGCAGTGCCTCCTGCTCACAGTGTTCAGCTAAAACTACAAGTTAGTGTAGTGAGACCTCTGCACAGTGTTCATCTAAAACTACAAGTTAGTGCAGTGCGTCCTGCTCACAGTGTTCAGATAAAACTACAAGTTAGTGTAGTGAGACCTCTGCACAGTGTCCATCTAAAGCTACAAGTTAGTGCAGTGCGTCCTGCTCACAGTGTTCAGCTAAAACTACAAGTTAGTGTGATGTGTCCTCCTCACAGTGTTCAGCTAAACCTACAAGTTAGTGTAGTGAGACCTCTGCATAGTGTTAATCTAAAGCTACAAGTTAGTGCAGTGCGTCCTGCTCACAATGTTCAGCTAAAACTACAAGTTAGTGTAGTGAGACCTCTGCACAGTGTTCATCTAAAGCTACAAGTTAGTGCAGTGCGTTCTGCTCACAGTGTTCATCTAAACCTACAAGTTAGTGTAGTGAGACCTCTGCACAGTGTTCATCTAAAGCTACAAGTTAGTGCAGTGCGTCCTGCTCACAATGTTCAACTAAAATTACAAGTTAGTGTGGTGTGTCCTCCTCACAGTGTTCAGCTAAACCTACAAGTTAGTGTAGTGAGACCTCTGCATAGTGTTAATCTAAAGCTACAAGTTAGTGCAGTGCGTCCTGCTCACAGTGTTCAGCTAAAAATACAAGTTAGTGTAGTGAGACCTCTGCACAGTGTTCAGCTAAAACTACAAGTTATTGTAGTGAGACCTCTGCACAGTGTTCATCTAAAGCTACAATTTAGTGCAGTGTGTCCTGCTCAAAATGTTCAACTAAAACTACAAGTTAGTGTGGTGCGTCCTCCTCACAGTGTTCAGCTAAAACTACAAGTTAGTGTAGTGAGACCTCTGCACAGTGTTCATCTAAAGCTACAAGTTATTGCAGTGCGTCCTGCTCACAGTTTTCAGCTAAAACTACAAGTTAGTGTAGTAAGACTTCTGCACAGTGTTCATCTAAAGCTACAAGTTAGTGCAGTGCGTCCTGCTCACAGTGTTCAGCTAAAACTACAAATTAGTGTAGTGAGACCTCTGCACAGTTTTCATCTAAAGCTACAAGTTAGTGTAGTGAGACCTCTGCACAGTGTTCATCTAAAGCTGCAAGTTAGTGCAGTGCCTCCTGCTCACAGTGTTCAGCTAAAACTACAAGTTAGTGTAGTGAGACCTCTCTATAGTGTTCATCTAAAACTACAAGTTAGTGCAGTGCGTCCTGCTCACAGTGTTCAGCTAAAACTACAAGTTAGTGTGGTGTGTCCTCCTCACAGTGTTCAGCTAAACTTACAAGTTAGTGTAGTGAGACCTCTGCACAGTGTTCATCTAAAACTACAAGTTAGTGCAGTGCGTCCTGCTCACAGTGTTCAGCTAAAACTACAAGTTAGTGTAGTGAGACCTCTGCACAGTGTTCATCTAAAGCTACAAGTTAGTGCAGTGCGTCCTGCTCACAATGTTCAGCTAAAACTACAAGTTAGTGTGGTGTGTCCTCCTCACAGTGTTCAGCTAAACCTACAAGTTAGTGTAGTGAGACCTCTGCATAGTGTTAATCTAAAGCTACAAGTTAGTGCAGTGCGTCCTGCTCACAATGTTCAGCTAAAACTACAAGTTAGTGTAGTGAGACCTCTGCACAGTGTTCATCTAAAGCTACAAGTTAGTGCAGTGCGTCCTGCTCACAATGTTCAGCTAAAACTACAAGTTAGTGTAGTGAGACCTCTGCACAGTGTTCATCTAAAGCTACAAGTTAGTGCAGTGAGTCCTGCTCACAGTGTTCATCTAAACCTACAAGTTAGTGTAGTGAGACCTCTTCACAGTGTTCATCTAAAGCTACAAGTTAGTGCAGTGCGTCCTGCTCACAATGTTCAACTAAAACTACAAGTTAGTGTGGTGCGTCCTCCTCACAGTGTTCAGCTAAAACTACATGTTAGTGTAGTGAGACCTCTGCACAGTGTTCATCTAAAGCTACAAGTTATTGCAGTGCGTCCTGCTCACAGTGTTCAGCTAAAACTACAAGTTAGCGTAGTAAGACTTCTGCACAGTGTTCATCTAAAGCTACAAGTTAGTGCAGTGCGTCCTGCTCACAGTGTTCAGCTAAAACTACAAATTAGTGTAGTGAGACCTCTGCACAGTGTTCATCTAAAGCTACAAGTTAGTGTAGTGAGACCTCTGCACAGTGTTCATCTAAAGCTGCAAGTTAGTGCAGTGCCTCCTGCTCACAGTGTTCAGCTAAAACTACAAGTTAGTGTAGTGAGACCTCTGCATAGTGTTCATCTAAAACTACAAGTTAGTGCAGTGCGTCCTGCTCACAGTGTTCAGCTAAAACTACAAGTTAGTGTGGTGTGTCCTCCTCACAGTGTTCAGCTAAACCTACAAGTTAGTGTAGTGAGACCTCTGCATAGTGTTCATCTAAAACTACAAGTTAGTGCAGTGCGTCCTGCTCACAGTGTTCAGCTAAAACTACAAGTTAGTGTAGTGAGACCTCTGCACAGTGTTCATTTAAAGCTACAAGTTAGTGCAGTGCGTCCTGCTCACAGTGTTCAGCTAAAACTACAAGTTAGTGTGGTGTGTCCTCCTCACAGTGTTCAGCTAAACCTACAAGTTAGTGTAGTGAGACCTCTGCATAGTGTTAATCTAAAGCTACAAGTTAGTGCAGTGCGTCCTGCTCACAATGTTCAGCTAAAACTACAAGTTAGTGTAGTGAGACCTCTGCACAGTGTTCATCTAAAGCTACAAGTTAGTGCAGTGCGTCCTGCTCACAATGTTCAGCTAAAACTACAAGTTAGTGTAGTGAGACCTCTGCACAGTGTTCATCTAAAGCTACAAGTTAGTGCAGTGCATCCTGCTCACAATGTTCAACTAAAATTACAAGTTAGTGTGGTGCGTCCTCCTCACAGTGTTCAGCTAAAACTACAAGTTAGTGTAGTGAGACCTCTGCACAGTGTTCATCTAAAGCTACAAGTTAGTGCAGTGTGTCCTGCTCACAGTGTTCAGCTAAAACTACAAGTTAGTGTGGTGTGTCCTCCTCACAGTGTTCAGCTAAACCTACAAGTTAGTGTAGTGAGACCTCTGCATAGTGTTAATCTAAAGCTACAAGTTAGTGCAGTGCGTCCTGCTCACAGTGTTCAACTAAAAATACAAGTTAGTGTAGTGAGACCTCTGCACAGTGTTCAGCTAAAACTACAAGTTATTGTAGTGAGACCTCTGCACAGTGTTCATCTAAAGCTACAAGTTAGTGCAGTGCGTCCTGCTCACAATGTTCAACTAAAACTACAAGTTAGTGTGGTGCGTCCTCCTCACAGTGTTCAGTAAAACTACAAGTTAGTGTAGTGAGACCTCTGCACAGTGTTCATCTAAAGCTACAAGTTAGTGCAGTGCGACCTGCTCACAGTGTTCAGCTAAAACTACAAGTTAGTGTAGTGAGACCTCTGCACAGTGTTCATCTAAAGCTACAAGTTAGTGCAGTGCGTCCTGCTCACAGTGTTCAGGTAAAACTACAAGTTAGTGTGGTGTGTCCTCCTCACAGTGTTCAGCTAAACCTAAGAGTTAGTGTAGTGAGACCTCTGCATAGTGTTAATCTAAAGCTACAAGTTAGTGCAGTGCGTCCTGCTCACAATGTTCAGCTAAAACTACAAGTTAGTGTAGTGAGACCTCTGCACAGTGTTCATCTAAAGCTACAAGTTAGTGCAGTGCGTCCTGCTCACAGTGTTCAACTAAAACTACAAGTTAGTGTAGTGATACCTCTGCACAGTGTTCATCTAAAGCTACAAGTTAGTGCAGTGCGTCCTGCTCACAGTGTTCAGCTAAAACTACAAGTTAGTGTGGTGTGTCCTCCTCACAGTGTTCAGCTAAACCTACAAGTTAGTGTAGTGAGACCTCTGCATAGTGTTAATCTAAAGCTACAAGTTAGTGCAGTCCGTCCTGTTCACAATGTTCAGATAAAACTACAAGTTAGTGTAGTGAGACCTCTGCACAGTGTTCATCTAAAGCTACAAATTAGTGCAGTGCGTCCTGCTCACAGTGTTCAGCTAAACCTACAAGTTAGTGTACTGAGACCTCTGCACAGTGTTCATCTAAAGCTACAAGTTAGTGCAGTGCGTCCTGCTCTCAATGTTCAACTAAAACTACAAGTTAGTGTGGTGCGTCCTCCTCACAGTGTTCAGATAAAACTACAAGTTAGTGTAGTGAGACCTCTGCACAGTGTTCATCTGAAGCTACAAGTTAGTGCAGTGTGTCCTGCTCACAGTGTTCAGCTAAAACTATAAGTTAGTGTGGTGTGTCCTCCTCACAGTGTTCAGCTAAACCTACAAGTTAGTGTAGTGAGACCTCTGCATAGTGTTAATCTAAAGCTACAAGTTAGTGCAGTGCGTCCTGCTCACAGTGTTCAGCTAAAACTACAAGTTAGTGTAGTGAGACCTCTGCACAGTGTTCATCTAAAGCTACAAGTTAGTACAGTGCGTCCTGCTCACAGTGTTCAGCTAAAACTACAAGTTAGTGTAGTGAGACCTCTGCACAGTGTTCATCTAAAGCTACAAGTTAGTGCAGTGCGTCCTGCTCACAGTGTTCAGCTAAAACTACAAGTTAGTGTGGTGTGTCCTCCTCACAGTGTTCAGCTAAACCTACAAGTTAGTGTAGTGAGACCTCTGCATAGTGTTAATCTAAAGCTATAAGTTAGTGCAGTGCGTCCTGCTCACAATGTTCAGCTAAAACTACAAGTTAGTGTAGTGAGACCTCTGCACAGTGTTCATCTAAAGCTGCAAGTTAGTGCAGTGCGTCCTGCTCACAATGTTCAACTAAAACTACAAGTAAGTGTGGTGCATCCTCCTCACAGTGTTCAGCTAAAATTACAAGTTAGTGTAGTGAGACCTCTGCACAGTGTTCATCTAAAGCTACAAGTTAGTGCAGTGCGTCCTGCTCACAGTGTTCAGCTAAAACTACAAGTTAGTGTGGTGTGTCCTCCTCACAGTGTTCAGCTAAACCTACAAGTTAGTGTAGTGAGACCTCTGCATAGTGTTAATCTAACGCTACAAGTTAGTGCAGTGCGTCCTGCTCACAGTGTTCAGCTAAAACTACAAGTTAGTGTAGTGAGACCTCTGCACAGTGTTCATCTAAAGCTACAAGTTAGTGCAGTGCATCCTGCTCACAGTGTTCAGCTAAAACTACAAGTTAGTGTGGTGCGTCCTCCTCACAGTGTTTAGCTAAACCTACAGGTTAGTGTAGTGAGACCTCTGCACAGTGTTCATCTAAAGCTACAAGTTATTTTTTTGCGAGCTCTGCACAGTGTTCAGCTAAAGCTACCTGTAGAAGGTTGGTGGTGTTTTCCTGATCCTATCACTACCGCAGGCAGCTAAAAAAGCTACAAGTTATTTTTTTGCGAGCTCTGCACAGTGTTCAGCTAAAGCTACCTGTAGAAGGTTGGTGGTGTTCTCATACTACAGGCAGGCAGTTGATTTTGCTAGCTGCAGTATCAGTATATATATATATATATATATATATATATATATATATATATATATATATCCCAGCTTAGTGCAGCTACAGGTCATTAGTATGTCTGGAAGGCCAAGAAGGAGAGGCAGACAGTCACAAGCCAATAAGAGAGGGCAAGCAGGCTCTGTGTCTAGTGCTGGTCGTGGAGACGGTGCATTCTCATCAGCACGTGGCCGTGGGACACGCTTGGCCTTTTTTTCGGCAGCTGGCCGTGTTGAGCCACAAGTTAGTGCAGTGCGTCCTGCTCACAATGTTCAACTAAAACTACAAGTTAGTGTGGTGCGTCCTCCTCACAGTGTTCAGCTAAAACTACAAGTTAGTGTAGTGAGACCTCTGCACAGTGTTCATCTAAAGCTACAAGTTAGTGCAGTGCGTCCTGCTCACAGTGTTCAGCTAAAACTACAAGTTAGTGTGGTGTGTCCTCCTCACAGTGTTCAGCTAAACCTACAAGTTAGTGTAGTGAGAACTCTGCATAGTGTTAATCTAAAGCTACAAGTTAGTGCAGTGCGCCCTGCTCACAGTGTTCAGCTAAAAATACAAGTTAGTGTGGTGCATCCTCCTCACAGTGTTCAGCTAAAATTACAAGTTAGTGTAGTGAGACCTCTGCACAGTGTTCAGCTAAAACTATAAGTTATTGTAGTGAGACCTCTGCACAGTGTTCATCTAAAGCTACAAGTTAGTGCAGTGCGTCCTGCTCACAATGTTCAACTAAAACTACAAGTTAGTGTGGTGCGTCCTCCTCACAGTGTTCAGCTAAAACTACAAGTTAGTGTAGTGAGACCTCTGCATAGTGTTAATCCAAAGCTACAAGTTAGTGCAGTGCGTCCTGCTCACAATGTTCAGCTAAAACTACAAGTTAGTGTAGTGAGACCTCTGCACAGTGTTCATCTAAAGCTACAAGTTAGTGCAGTGCGTCCTGCTCACAATGTTCAGCTAAAACTACAAGTTAGTGTAGTGAGACCTCTGCACAGTGTTCATCTAAAGCTACAAGTTAGTGCAGTGCGTCCTGCTCACAGTGTTCAGCTAAAACTACAAGTTAGTGTGGTGTGTCCTCCTCACAGTGTTCAGCTAAACCTACAAGTTAGTGTAGTGAGACCTCTGCATAGTCTTAATCTAAAGCTACAAGTTAGTGCAGTGCGTCCTGCTCACAGTGTTCAGCTAAAACTACAAGTTAGTGTAGTGAGACCTCTGCACAGTGTTCATCTAAAGCTACAAGTTAGTGCAGTGCGTCCTGCTCACAGTGTTCAGCTAAAACTACAAGTTAGTGTGGTGCGTCCTCCTCACAGTGTTCAGCTAAACCTACAAGTTATTTTTTTCCGAGTTCTGCACAGTGTTCAGCTAAAGCTACCTGTAGAAGGTTGGTGGTGTTTTCCTGATCCTATCACTACCGCAGGCAGCTAAAAAAGCTACAAGTTAGTTTTTTGCGAGCTCTGCACAGTGTTCAGCTAAAGCTACCTGTAGAAGGTTGGTGGTGTTCTCATACTACAGGCAGGCAGTTGATTTTGTTAGCTGCAGTATCAGTACATATATATATATATATATATATATATATATATATATATATATATATATATATATATATATATATATATATATATATATATATATATATATATATATATATATATATATATCCCAGCTTAGTGCAGCTACAGGTCATTAGTATGTCTGGAAGGCCAAGAAGGAGAGGCAGACAGTCACAAGCCAATAAGAGAGGGCAAGCAGGCTCTGTGTCTAGTGCTGGTCGTGGAGACGGTGCATCCTCATCAGCACGTGGCCGTGGGACACGCTTGGCCTTTTTTTTGGCAGGTGGCCGTGTTGAGCCGCAACATGTGGAAGACTTGGTCGAGTGGATGACCAAGCCGTCCTCATCCTCCTCATCCTCTCTCACCCATGCTCAAGGTACTTTGTCTGGCAAAGCAGCAAGCCTCTTCCCTCGGCTCAATGTCATCAGTGACTCCTTCCCTAGCCCCACCATGTCCTCCTGAGGAGTCCCTCGAACTGTTTGACCACAGTGTTGGGTACATGCTCCAGGAGGATGCCCAGCCTTTGGAAGGCTCTGATGATGATACTGAGCTCGATGAAGGCAGTAACATGAGCACGGACAGAGGGGGTGCCCAAGAAGGACAGCAATCTGGCAGTCATGCTCCCCCTGCTGCAGCATACTGCCAGGTTTGCTCCAGTGATGAGAAGGGAGGGGAAGATGAGGTCACTGACTCAACGTGGGTGCCTGATAGGAGAGAGGAGGAGGAGGAGGAGGCGGCACATCACCAACGAGGCAGGATGCCCTCCAGGGGCCAGCCTAAGGGCAGCACATTGACTGCATCACACCCCAAAGCTCCACATGTGCAGGGCGCTGCAGTCTCTAAGCGTTATTCAAAAAGTTCTTTGGTGTGGGCCTTTTTTGAGACGAGTGCATCAGATCACACCGCTGCTATTTGCAACATATGTCTCAAGCGTGTCTCGCGTGGCCAAAACATCTCCCGCTTGGGTACCACATGCTTGACCAGACATATGTTGACCTGCCATGCAGTTCGTTGGCAAGCGTATCTAAAAGACCCACACCAAAGAACAAAGAGGACCTCTCCTTGCTCCTCATCAGCTGAGATCTCCAACCCCACTATACCTTCAGTCCTCTCTGAGACCTGCACTGAGAGGAATGAAGGTGTACAATTAGGTGTGTCGCAGCCAAGTACTTGTGGGCAATCTGCTTTTGGTACACCGACGTCAGATTGTACCAGGCTAATTTCCCTGCCCCAGCTGCTGCACCGCCGAAAGAAGTTTGCTCCCAGCCATCCACATGCCCAGCGGTTGAATGCTAGCTTGGCAAAATTGCTAGCAACTGCTGCCTTTTCAGTTGGTAGACTCTGCCCCCTTCCGTGAGTTTGTGGAATGTGCGGTTCCTCAGTGGCAGGTACCCAAACACCACTTTTTCTCACGGAAGGCGATTCCGGCTCTCTACCGGCATGTGGAAGGCAATGTCCATGCCTCGCTGGACAGGGCGGTCAGCGGTAAGGTGCATATTACTGCTGACTCATGGTCCAGCAGGCATGGACAGGGACGTTACCTAAGTTTTACGGCGCATTGGGTGACTCTGCTGGCAGCTGGGAAGGATGCAGGACAAGGTGCAGTAGTGTTGGAGGTTGTTCCGCCACCACGCCTCCAAAATGCCACTACTAATGATTGTGACACACCTCACTCCTCCACCCCCTTCTCTTCTTCTTCCTCCATGGCCTCTTCCTGTGCTTTGTTCTCGGAACCAGCGGTGCTCCGTAGCCGTTCAAGGGGCTACGCAAGTACGCAGGCCAAAAGATGCCATGCGGTGCTTGAGCTGGTGTGCTTGGGGGACAGGAGCCACACTGGGGCAGAGGTTCTGTCAGCTCTGCAGGGGCAGGTTCAGAGGTGGTTGACGCCACGCCAACTTAAGGCAGGAATGATGGTTTGTGACAATGGCACCAACCTCCTCTCTGCCCTCCGACAGGGACAAATGACCCATGTGCCTGTTTGGCTCACGTCCTTATCTTGGTGGTGCAGCGGTTCTTGGGCAGGTACCCGGGATTACAGGATGTCCTGAGGCAGGCCAGGAAAGTCTGTGTGCATTTCCGCCGGTCATATAATGCCAGTGCTCGGCTGACAGACCTCCAAAAGGAGTTTAACCTGCCCAAGAACCGCCTAATCTGTGACATGCCCACCAGGTGGAACTCAATGTTGGCCATGCTGCAGCGGCTGCACACGCAGCAGAGGGCCATCAATGAGTACCTGTGCGACTATGGCACCAGGACAGGGTCAGGGGAGCTTGTTTTTTTTTCCCCACGCCAGTGGGCCATGATCAGGGATGCATGCACTGTCCTGTCATTTGAGGAGGCCACGAGGATGGTGAGCAGTGACAGTGCATGCATCAGTGACACTGTCCCCCTTGTCCATCTGTTGGAGCACACGCTGCGTGGAATAATGGAAAGGGCACTAAAGGGAGAACAGAGGCAGGAAGAGGAGGACTTCCTTAGCTCTCAAGGCCCCCTTTATCCAGACAGTGTTCCTGCGTGCCCGCCGATCACACAGGAAGAGGAGGAGGAGGAGGAAGATTGTGTCAGTATGGAGGTGGAGCCTGGCACTCAGAATCAGCAGCAGTCTTTAAGGGATCAGTCCCAAGAAACACATGGACTTGTACGTGGCTGGGAGGAGGTGGCTGCGGACCATGTCGTCCTTAGTGACCCAGAGGACTCCGGACCGAATGCCTCAGCAAACCTACGCTGCATGGCCTCCCTGATCCTGCAAAGCCTGCGTAAGGATCCTCGTATTTGTGGTATCAAGGAGAAGGACCAATACTGGCTGGCAACCCTCCTTGATCCACGTTACAAGGGTAAGGTTGCGGACCTTATCGTGCCATCGCAGAGGATGAAACATCTTCGGGAGGCCTTGCAGAAAGGTCTGTGCAACGCGTTCCCAGAGACTGGGAGGTTACAAACTCCTGTTTCTGGACAACGTGTTGCTGAGGCTTCGGTCAGTCAAAGAAGGAGCAATGGAGAAGGTGGCCGTCTGACCGATGCGTTCAGACAATTTTTTGGTCCGCAGCCCCAAGTGTTCAACAGGGGCATGTAATTACAATTCTTGATCTAATATTTCAGAGCAGGGTCCATTTCTGCGCCCACCAAGAGTGAGTGAGGACTTACAGTGTTGTGGCACCAGCACCACCACCACCACCACCAAAGGCCCAGTTTTTCTGCCCCTGTTCAACAGGGGCATGTAATTACAATTCTTGATCTGATATTTCACAGCATGGCCCTGTGAGGGCTTACAGTGTTGTGGCCACAACAACACCTAAGGCCCAAATTTCTGCTGAGTATATAGGGCAGGCCCCTACTTTCAAACATCTAACTTACAAACGACTCCTACTTGCAAATGGAAGGAGACAACAGGAAGTGAGATGAAATCTACCCCTAGGAAGGGAAATTCTCTTCTCTAACAGTTAATATGGGAAAAACATTTCTCCTTTCCACTGATGCTTTCCAATCCTTGTTCCACAAAAAAACCCAAGTTCTCAAAAAGCATTTGTCATTGGGACAAAAAGTGAGGTGAAATCTTCTAAAGAGGAGGAAAGACAGCAAAACAAATGTCACAGGGGTGATAACCCTTCCCTATGTTTTCCAAAAAGCTTAAAAAAGATTTTTTGGCTGGAGCTAAACACGTTAAAAATGTACCCGTTCAAAATGACAAACAGATTCTACTTAACAACAAACCTACAGTCTCTGTCTTGTTTGCACCGCCTGTATACTGCTGTTCAGAGTATATAGGGCCTGGTGGCCCCACACCTTTCCTTATTTTAATTTGGGTGCGGGGTTCCCCTTAATATCCATAGAAGGGCCTGGTAATGGACTGGGGGGTACCCATGGTGTTTGTCTCACTGATTTTCATCCATATTGCCAGGACCGGACATTACATTAAACCCGCAAGCAGTTTTAAATGAGATTTTTTCCTTTAAAAATGACATTTGGTGCAGGGACTGTTCTAAACACGGGAAACACGCGCCACTTTACAGGCATACTATAGACACCCCCCAGGTAAGATATTTAAAGGAATATTTCACTTTTTTTTTTTTTACTTTAAGCATCATTAAAATCACTGCTCCTGAAAAAACAGCCGTTTTTAAAAGTTTTTTTTGCATTGATACATGTCCCCTGGGGTAAGACCCCAATACCATGCAAATTAGCCTTTAAAATGAGCACTTTTGATTTCAAACATTCGCGTCCCATAGACGTCAATGGGGTTCTAACGTTCGTGCAAACTTTCGGTCCGTTCGCAGGTTCTGGTGCGAACCGAACCGGGGGGTGTTCGGCTCATCCCTAATGGTGAGCAGTGACAGTGCATGCATCAGTGACACTGTCCCCCTTGTCCACCTGTTGGAGCACACGCTGCGTGGAATAATGGACAGGGCACTTGAGGCAGAACAGATGCAGGAAGAGAAGGACTTCCTTAGCTCTCAAGGCCCCCTTTATCCATTGTGTGTCAGTATGGAGGTGTAGCCTGGCACTCAGCATCAGCAGCAGTCTTTAAGGGATCAGTCCCAAGAAACACATGGACTTGTACGTGGCTGGGAGGAGGTGGCTGCGGACCATGTCGTCCTTAGTGACCCAGAGGACTCCGGACCAAATGCCTCAGCAAACCTACGCTGCATGGCCTCCCTGATCCTGCAAAGCCTGCGTAATGATCCTCGTATTGGTGGTATCAAGGAGAAGAACCAATACTGGCTGGCAACCCTCCTTGATCCACGTTACAAGGGTAAGGTTGCGGACCTTATCGTGCCATCGCAGAGGGAGCAGAGGATGAAACATCTTCGGGAGGCCTTGCAAAAAGGTCTGTGCAATGCGTTCCCAGAGACTGGGAGGTTACAAACTCCTGTTTCTGGACAACGTGTTGCTGAGGCTTCGGTCAGTCAAAGAAGGAGCGGTGGAGAACGTGGCCGTCTGACCGATGCGTTCAGACAATTTTTTGGTCCGCAGCCCCAAGGTATGATCGGTTCCAGCAACCATCGCCAGCGTCTGTTTTACATGGTGCAGGAATACCTAGGGGCAAGATCTGACTTGGACACCTTTCCCACCGAAAATCCTCTGGGTTACTGGGTCTTGAGGATGGATCACTGGCCAGAGCTTGCACAGTATGCAATTGAGTTACTGGCCTGTCCTGCATCCAGCGTTCTTTCGGAACGCAGATTCAGTGCTGCTGGAGGCTTTGTAACCGATCACAGGGTGCGTCTGTCCACCGATTCGGTCGATCGACTGACCTTCATAAAAATGAATCAGTCTTGGATCACTACCAGCTACCAAGCACCTGATGCTGATGTAACTGAATATTTTTTTTTTAATCTCAGATCCCTTCAAAGACTGCCTATGCTGATGCTGAGTGACTATCCCTGAGTAATTATCCTCTTCCTCCTCAATGATCACGCTGATAGCTTGTAAGAACATTTTTGGTTCTGGGCGCCACCACCAGTGCCTAAGGCCCAATTTTTCAGCCCCTGTTTAACAGGAGCGTGTAATTACAATTTTTGATGCAATACTTTGCAGCAGGGCTCATTTCTGTGTTCCAACTAGAGTATCTGTGAGGGGTTGCAGTGTTGTGGCACCAGCACCAGTCCCTAAGGCCCAATTTTTCAGCCCCTGTTTAACAGGGGCGTGTTATTAAAATTTTTGATGCAATACTTTGCAGCAGGGCTCGTTTCTGCGTTACAACTAGAGTATCTGTGAGGGGTTGCAGTGTTGTGGCACCAGCACCAGTGCCGAAGGCCCAATTTTTCAGCCCCTGTTGAGCAGGGGCGTGTAATTACAATTTTTGATACAATACTTTGCAGCAGGGCTCGTTTCTGCGTTACAACTAGAGTATCTGTGAGGGGTTGCAGTGTTGTGGCACCAGCACCAGTGCCTGGAGGCTTTGTAACCGATCACAGGGTGCGTCTGTCCACCGACTCCTTCGATCGACTGACCTTCATAAAAATGAATCAGTCTTGGATCACCACCAGCTACCAAGCACCTGATGCTGATGTAACCGAATATTTTTTTTTAAATTCTCAGATCCCTTCAAAGACTGCCTATGCTGATGCTGAGTGACTATCCCTGAGTAATTATCCTCTTCCTCCTCAATCATCACCCTGATAGCTTGTAAGAACATTTTTGGTTCTGGGCGCCACCACCAGTGCCTAAGGCCCAATTTTCAGCCCCTGTTTAACAGGAGCGTGTAATTACAATTTTTGATGCAATACTTTGCAGCAGGGCTCATTTCTGCATTTCAACTAGAGTATCTGTGAGGGGTTGCAGTGTTGTGGCACCAGCACCAGTGCCGAAGGCCCAATTTTACAGCCACTGTTGAACAGGGGCGTGTAATTACAATTTTTGATGCAATACTTTGCAGCAGGGCTCATTTCTGCATTACAACTAGAGTATCTGTGAGGGGTTGCAGTGTTGTGGCACCAGCACCAGTGCCTAAGGCCCAATTTTTCAGCTCCTGTTTAACAGGGGCGTGTAATTACAATTTTTGATGCAATACTTTGCAGCAGGGCTCGTTTCTGCGTTACAACTAGAGTATCTGTGAGGGGTTGCAGTGTTGTGGCACCAGCACCAGTGCCTAAGGCCCAATTTTTCAGCCCCTGTTTAACAGGGGCGTGTAATTACAATTTTTGATGCAATACTTTGCAGCAGGGCTCGTTTCTGCGTTACAACTAGAGTATCTGTGAGGGGTTGCAGTGTTGTGGCACCAGTGCCTAAGGCCCAATTTTTCAGCCCCTGTTTAACAGGGGCGTGTAATTACAATTTTTGATGCAATACTTTGCAGAAGGGCTCGTTTCTGCGTTACAACTAGAGTATCTCTGAGGGGTTGCAGTGTTGTGGCACCAGCACCAGTGCCTAAGGCCCAATTTTTCAGCCCCTGTTGAACAGGGGCGTGTAATTACAATTTTTGATTCAATACTTTGCAGCAGGGCTCGTTTCTGTGTTACAACTAGAGTATCTGTGAGGGGTTGCAGTGTTGTGGCACCAGCACCAGTGCCTAAAGCCCAATTTTTCAGCCCGTTTAACAGGGGCGTGTAATTACAATTTTTGATGCAATACTTTGCAGCAGGGCTTGTTTCTGCATTATAACTAGAGTATCTGTGAGGGGTTGCAGTGTTGTGGCACCAGCACCAGTGCCTAAGGCCCAATTTTTCAGCCCCTGTTTAACAGGGGCGTGTAATTACAATTTTTGATGCAATACTTTGCAGCAGGGCTCGTTTCTGCGTTACAACTAGAGTATCTTTGAGGGGTTGCAGTGTTGTGGCACCAGTGCCTAAGGCCCAATTTTTAAGCCCCTGTTTAACAGGGGCGTGTAATTACAATTTTTGATGCAATACTTTGCAGCAGGGCTCATTTCTGCATTCCAACTAGAGTGTCTGTGAGGGGTTGCAGTGTTGTGGCACCAGCACCACCACCACCACCACCAAAGGCCCAATTTTTCTGCCCTTGTTCAACAGGGGCATGTAATTACAATTCTTGATCTAATATTTCACAGCAGGGCCCATTTCTGCGCCCACCAAGAGCGAGTGAGGACTTACAGTGTTGTGGCACCAGCACCACCACCAGCACCAAAGGCCCAATTTTTCTGCCCCTGTTTAACAGGGGCATGTAATTACAATTCTTGATCTAATATTTCACAGCAGGGCCCTGTGAGGGCTTACAGTGTTGTGGCCACAACAACACCTAAGGCCCAAATTTCTGCTGAGTATATAGGGCAGGCCCCTACTTTCAAACATCTAACTTACAAACGACTCCTACTTGCAAACGGAAGGAGAGAACAGGAAGTGAGATGAAATCTACCCCTAGGAAGGGAAATTCTCTCCTGTAAGAGTTAATATGGGAAAACAATTTCTCCTTTCCACTGATGCTTTCCAATCCTTGTTCCACAAAAAAACCCAAATTTTCAAAAAACATTTGTCATTGGGACAAAAAGTGAGGTGAAATCTTCTGAAGAGGAGGACAGACAGCAAAACAAATGTCACTGGGGTGATAACCCTTCCTTATGTTTTCCAAAAAGCTTAAAAAAGATTTTTTGGCTGGAGCTAAACACGTTAAAAATGTACCCGTTCAAAATTACAAACAGATTCTACTTAACAACAAACCTACAGTCCCTGTCTTGTTTGCACCGCCTGTATACTTCTGTTCAGAGTATATAGGGCCTGGTGGCCCCACACCTTTCCTTATTTTAATTTGGGTGCGGGGTTCCCCTTAATATCCATACAAGACCCAAAGGGCCTGGTAATGGACGGGGGGGTACCCATGCCGTTTGTCTCACTGATTTTCATCCATATTGCCAGGAACCGACATTACTTTAAACCCACAAGCAGTTTTAAATGAGATTTTTTCCTTTAAAAATGACATTTTGTGCAGGGACTGTTGTAAACACGGGTAACACGCGCCACTTTACAGGCATACTATAGACACCCCCCAGGTACGATATTTAAAGGAATATTTCACTTTTTTTTTTTTACTTTAAGCATCATTAAAATCACTGCTCTCGAAAAAACTGACGTTTTTAAAAGTTTTTTTTGCATTGATACATGTCCCCTGGGGCAGGACCCGGGTCCCCAAACCCTTTTTAGGACAATACCATGCAAATTAGCCTTTAAAATGAGCACTTTTGATTTCGAACGTTCAAGTCCCATAGGCGTCAATGGGGTTCTAACGTTCGTGCAAATTTTCGGTCCATTCGCAGGTTCTGGTGCGAACCGAATCGGGGGGTTTTCGGCTCATCCCTATTGGCCACATTAGTTGGGTCTTTATTTTCCTTGTGAATTACAGAAATGTAGGCAGAAATGTAGGCTTCTCATAAGGTCTCTGAGGGCAGGAGGAGGTGGCTAGCGTATTAAAGGCCTTAAGGAAGCGTGGGGCTAAAAGGTCTGCAAAACTTTTATAGTATTGCGGCAAAAAGCCGGTCCTGGGCATTTGCCAGGTTTTGTGGCTTTTAGGGCTTCTGGCAATTCTTCGGAGGTCAAATTCTAACGCAATCCTGTCAGGAGGGCTTTAGGGCTGTATTTGTTAAGAAATTCATTTATCAGTCGTGATCGTGTTTCAATATTGGTAGATTTCTGATTCGGACTCGTCCCTTTAAGGCTATAGAGTTCACTATAAAAGCGACAGAATTGGTGTGCAATCTCCTCATTTTTGCAGTAAATTGTGCCCGACGAGTCAGTCACATGGTGCACTGTGTGGGTCTATGTGTGTCTCTGTGTAAGTCTGGCTAGTAGCTTACCTGGCATATTGCCTTGCTCATAAAAGAGTTTGTGTGGTAGGATAAGTCCCTTGCATGCTTTCTTAAACAGTTCCTCTGTTGAAGAGCTTGAGAGCATTTATGTTGAGCTTCCAGCCTAGCTATTTTCTTGGAAAGAGAGATAATCAATGATTGATGTGCTTTCTTCTTCCTAACAGCTATGGCAAGGAGGTGTCCTCGTATGACGCACTTATGCGCCTCCCATTGAACCATGGGAGACACCTCGGGTGTGTCATTCAGGTGGAAATAATCAGTAAGGACCTGTTTAATGTTTGCTAGACCTCCAGGGTCTGCAAGATTGGAGGCATCTAGTCTCCACGTCTTGGTGGACTCAACTCTTTGTGGAAATCGGAGAGATAGGGTAATCGGATGGTGGTCGGAAAGGGCCATACTTTCAGTGGTCGCGTCTGCAAGATATGTCAGGTCAGATTGGCGAATAAAGAGATAGTCCAGCCTCAAGTATCGATTGTAGGGTGATGAAAAGAATAGAATAGTCCCTCTCCCTGGGGTTAAGAGTGCGCCAGGTATCGTGTAGTGCAAGAGAGTATAGCTGAAGCTTCACTTGTTGTAGGGCCGAAAATGGAAGGGAGGAGGCGCCCGTAGAGCTATATTAAAGTCGCCCCCCAGTATCAAAAAAAAAAGAAAAGAAACCTGCCCTCAGAATCCAGCAACTGGTCTGTCAGGTGAAACATGAGTGACTTAGCCAGCAGGATAGAAACTCCTTTTGTTTTGGAGTCTGTGCATGTCGCGTGGTATGCTTCGGGGAAACGTTTATTATCAAGGCGGGGAACAGACCCCGTTTTAAAATGGGTCTCCTGTAGGAAAACCACATTTGCTCTACAGCGATGAGCCTCCGCTAAGACACTACTGCGCTTTTCCGGTACATTGAGGCCCTTAGCGTTCAAAGAGTATACTTTGAGTAATAAAGGAACTGATGTTTGGACTGTGGAAGACATGGAGAGGCAGTATCAGTGTGCGTAGATCGCACATGTAGACGTAGACGGAGAGGGGTCGCAGGGGGGGTGGGATTCGGGGGTAAAGAGGAAAAGACTAGCAAGTGTCAAGAGATAGAGAGAGTAGAAGATAAAAGATATCTACAGCGTGCTCTTCAGGTATTACAGGTGATGTGTAGAAGACTTCTACAGGTGTGTGGTAAATTTCCACAACGCAATTAAGTCTTTGAGTATACCGGAGGTGGACCTAGGCCCGCTGATCCACCTAGTTGTACAGGTTCAGGGGGTATGGGGGTGGTGAGAGGTGTAAACCGGTGACTGTCAAAGGGGGACCTGCCTCCTTGTGGTGGGAAAGCGGTCTAACACTAAGAAAGAAATCTGTATACCCGCCACCCAGAGCATCTCATGTAGCTGTTTGAATGTCTGTGGAACAGCCCCAGCTGGTGCCTGTTAGATGCTCTTGAAATAATTTAACCAAAGTGTCTATCTGTATACCTCTCCTTCACCATAAAACATCCAGGGCCTACGTATGTCAACAGTGAGCTATTCCATTAGATTCTCTGAGACAGTAAGAGGATTGCGAATCAGCATCTGTGATATGGGGTAAGTCAGGAGCATTGGGTGTAACCAAGATCCATGCCCGCTATCGCAAGACTCCTGCACGCAGGTTGCAAGTAAATCTCGAACCCGAAGTGGTGGAGGCTTCAAGAACCCACTTCCCATACTTAACCAGGGAATACGTTCAATTCTATAGAAGGGAGGGAGACCGTCTCCTCCTGTACCCTTACAACTGCATAACATTTCAAACATCAACAATGGTAAGAAAATCATAACATTGTAAAAAACAATTGTAACATCAACACCCATGTGGGAATGGTATACTGGGGTGGTCTTTGACGTAAAAAAGAAAAGAAAAAAAAGGGGGAGGGGGGGTGGTTCACCCCAAGCTAGGTTACTGGAAATACATTCACTTAGTTAGCATGTAGGGATGAGCCGAACACCCCCAGAACATGCGAACAGGAAAAAAGTTTGTTCGAACACGCGAACACCGTTAAAGTCTATGGGACACGAACATGAATAATCAAAAGTGCTAATTTTAAAGGCTTATATGCAAGTTATTGTCATTAAAAGTGTTTGGGGACCCGGGTCCTGCCCCAGGGGACATGAATCAATGCAAAAAAAAGTTTTAAAAACGGCCGTTTCTTCAGGAGCAGTGATTTTAATAATGCTTAAAGTCAAACAATAAAAGTGTAATATCCCTTTAAATTTCGTACCTGGGGGGTGTCTATAGTATGCCTGTAAAGGGGCGCATGTTTCCCGTGTTTAGAACAGTCTGACAGCAAAATGACATTTTGAAGGAAAAAACACATTTAAAACTACCCGCGGCTATTGCATTGCCGACAATACACATAGAAGTTCATTGATAAAAACGGCATGGGAATTCCCCACAGGGAAACCCCGAACCAAAATTAAAAAAAAAAAATTATGTGGGAGTCCCCCTAAATTCCATACAAGGCCCTTCAGGTCTGGTATGGATATTAAGGGGAACCCCAGCCAAAATTTTAAAAAAAAAGACGTGGGGTTCCCCCTAAATTCCATACCAGACCCTTCAGGTCTGGTATGGATTTTAAGGGGAACCCCGCGCCAAAAAAAAAAAAAAAAACGGCGTGGGGTCCCCCCAAAAATCCATACCAGACCCTTATCCGAGCACGCAACCTGGCAGGCTGCAGGAAAAGAGGGGGGGACGAGAGTGCGCCCCCCCCTCCTGAACCGTACCAGGCCACATGCCCTCAACATTGGGAGGGTGCTTTGGGGTAGCCCCCCAAAACACCTTGTCCCCATGTTGATGAAGACAAGGGCCTCATCCCCACAACCCTGGCCAGTGGTTGTGGGGGTCTGCGGGCGGGGGGCTTATCGGAATCTGGAAGCCCCCTTTAACAAGGGGACCCCCAGATCCCGCCCCCCCCCCCTGTGTGAAATGGTAAGGGGGTACTTACCCCTACCATTTCACTAAAAAACTGTCAAAAATGTTAAAAATGACAAGAGACAGTTTTTGACAATTCCTTTATTTAAATGCTTCTTCTTTCTTCCTTCATCTTCTTCTGGCTCTTTTGGTTCTTCCTCCGGCGTTCTCGTCCAGCATCTCCTCCGCGGCGTCTTCTATCTTCTTCTCCTCGGGCCGCTCCGCACCCATGGCATTGGGGGGGAGGCTCCCGCTCTTCTCTTCATCTTCTTCATCTTCTTCTTCTTCTTCTTCATCTCTTCTTCCTTCTTCATTTCTTCTCCGGGCCGCTCCGCAGCCATGCTGGCATGGAGGGAGGCTCCCGCTGTGTGACGGCGTCTCTTCGTCTGATGGTTCTTAAATAACGGGGGCGGGGCCACCCAGTGACCCCACCCCCTCTGACGCACAGGACATGACGGGACTTCCCTGTGGCATTCCCCGTGATGTCACAGGGAAGTCCCGTCAAGTCACCGTGCGTCAGAGGGGGGCGGGGTCACCGGGTGGCCCCGCCCCCCGTTATTTAAGAACCGTCAGACGAAGAGACGCCGTCACACAGCGGGAGCCTCCCTCCATGCCAGCATGGCTGCGGAGCGGCCCGGAGAAGAAATGAAGAAGGAAGAAGAGATGAAGAAGAAGAAGAAGATGAAGAAGATGAAGAGAAGAGCGGGAGCCTCCCCCCCAATGCCATGGGTGCGGAGCGGCCCGAGGAGAAGAAGATAGAAGATGCCGCGGAGGAGATGCTGGACGAGAACGCCGGAGGAAGAACCAGAAGAGCCAGAAGAACCAGAAGAAGATGAAGGAAGAAAGAAGAAGCATTTAAATAAAGGAATTGTCAAAAACTGTCTCTTGTCATTTTTAACATTTTTGACAGTTTTTTAGTGAAATGGTAGGGGTAAGTACCCCCTTACCATTTCACACGGGGGGGGGGCCGGGATCTGGGGGTCCCCTTGTTAAAGGGGGCTTCCAGATTCCGATAAGCCCCCCGCCCGCAGACCCCCACAACCACTGGCCAGGGTTGTGGGGATGAGGCCCTTGTCTTCATCAACATGGGGACAAGGTGTTTTGGGGGGCTACCCCAAAGCACCCTCCCAATGTTGAGGGCATGTGGCCTGGTACGGTTCAGGAGGGGGGGGGCGCACTCTCATCCCCCCTCTTTTCCTGCGGCCTGCCAGGTTGCGTGCTCGGATAAGGGTCTAGAATGGATTTTTGGGGGGACCCCACGCCTTTTTTTTTTTTTTTTGGCACGGGGTTCCCCTTAAAATCCATACCAGACCTGAAGGGTCTGGTATGGAATTTAGGGGGAACCCCACGTCATTTTTTTTTTTAAATTTTGGCTGGGGTTCCCCTTAATATCCATACCAGACCTGAAGGGCCTTGTATGGTATTTAGGGGGACTCCCACATCATTTTTTTTTTTTTTGGTTCGGGGTTGCCCTGTGGGGAATTCCCATGCCGTTTTTATCAATGAACTTCTATGTGTATTGTCGGCAATGCAATAGCCGCGGGTAGTTTTAAATGTGTTTTTTTCTTCAAAATGTCATTTTGCTGTCAGACTGTTCTAAACACAGGAAACATGCGCCCCTTTACAGGCATACTATAGACACCCCCCAGGTACGAAATTTAAAGGGATATTACACTTTTATTGTTTGACTTTAAGCATTATTAAAATCACTGCTCCTGAAAAAACGTCCGTTTTTAAAACTTTTTTTTGCATTGATCCATGTCCCCTGGGGCAGGACCCAGGTCCCCAAACACTTTTTATGACAATAACTTGCATATAAGCCTTTAAAATTTGCACTTTTGATTTCTCCCATAGACTTTTAAAGGGTGTTCTGCGGCATTCGAATTTGCCGCGAACACCCCAAATTGTTCGCTGTTCGGCGAACTTGCGAACAGCCAATGTTCGAGTAGAACATGAGTTCGACTCGAACTCGAAGCTCATCCCTATTAGCATGTAATGTCAGGCAGATGTCACAGTAAATCCTATGTAGGAGTACTTGCAACTCCCCTAATGGTGACGGTGTGCGTGGCCTATATGCTAACCACTTAAAGCCTTATAGGCCAGGGTTTAGTAGCTTGTGTGGCTTGGGAAGTGAGGTCCCCTTCATTGCATGCGTAATGTCCTGATGTCGGCGACCAGACTGTAACTCAGGGACTCGGGGAAGAGCATGGTAATTAAATCTTGTAACAACAGCAAAAAAAAACAAAAACCCAGAGATAAAAATCAGGGTAAGGGGTACAAAAGAGAAACTGATCTCTGGTAAAATCCCTGAGTCCCTCATCAAACAGGGGTGTGAGTACAAAGTTTAAGCAGAGTACCTAGTGTCTGTGGTCCTTGTCGCTCGGCATTTCAATCCAGCATAAGTGGGCGACATTTCCCCCCTTCACGTGAAAAAAAATAATAATAATAACAATCGTAAGACCCCATAGAAACAAATGAAAAAGGAAAGGTGTTCCGAAAAGGTGATCTGAACAGTCTCACCTAACCATAGATTACACGGTTAACGATCCATTTTGCGTCGTACAGAAGATGGTGAAACTCGTGGGCTCTCATCCGTTTCCATGTCTCGACAGATCCTCATTGGGGAATTGGCCGACCTTCTGCATCTCCTCTGTCTGTATCTTTGTGAGCGCGGCGTATTCTCGGGCAGCGTGGGGATCCAGGGGTCAGATTGCATGAATGCGCTGTACCAGTCCGGAACCTCAGCCAGGGGAATGCCTAGGGTATTACAAAAAGGTTGCAAGTCAGCCGGGGTACTCAGCTGTGCTGTGCCATTTCCTGATGTTGCTTGTAAGCAGAATGGAAATTTCCATCTGTAAGCTATGCGCCTATCGCGTAGAGTCTGCAAAAGAGGACGCAGGTCTCTCCTATGTTGCAGTGTGATTGTAGACAAGTCTTGGAATATTTGTATGCGTGCACCATTGTGCTCCAAGTGGTCATGATTGCGGGCCAGGCATAATATCTCCTCTTTCTGTGTGAAATCAACCAGGCAGCAAACTGCATCTCTGGGGGGGGTCAGTATCTCTACCCCTCGGTCTGAGAGCTCTGTGACATCTTTCTATCTCCACAGGGGCATCAGGCGGCCTCCCCAGCAGTGTGTTAAAGATAGCCCACACTACTGGTTGCAATTGGGGTCCTTCTACTGCCTCTGGGATGCCTCTTACTCCACTCTGCAACCCCTGTTATCGAGGTCTTCCATGCATCTCAATCAAGTGCTGTGCGTGTACACTGACAACTTTCTGTACTTGGTGTATGGCCATCCCATGTGTCATGGCGGCCGTCTCCACATGCTCTAGTCTGGTAGCCACCGCTCTGATGTCAGTCTTAAGATCAGCTATGGCTGCAAATAGCGTGTTCTTAATATCGAGCACCACTTGTTGGAGGTCTGAGAGGCACAGTAAGGGGGAAGTATGCGGGGCAGAGGTACCTTGTGAAGGGGCAGATGCGCCCAGGGAATCCACGGTGATTGCAGGGCCCGCCGTCTGCCGATCCGAGGCCTGAGATGTGGCCTGCGTGTCCCCCTGCTGCTGTGTCCGGAACATCACCGGAATCTTCCAGCTCAGCTGTGTTGCCGGGTCTGATTGTGATCTGGAGCCCAAGGAGCTTCTCCCGGCCATCGTGGTGTGTCTGGAGGAGGATTGTCCCGCTGATAAAGGCGAAGTTGAAGCTCTAGGTGGCGGAGCTTTCAGATTAAAGCGGAGCTTCACCCGATTTTATGACAATAGCTCAAGAGGACTACCGCAATGTCCTAATGAAAAAATGGACCTTTTTTTTTTTTTTTTTTTCACTGTACCTTTGTTGTTCAGATCATCTTGTTTAGTTCCTGGATGACAGCCTGCGGATATGGGCGGGTTTAGTGCGGCTAACTCGTCATTTCCTATTAGCCGCACTGGCTCCTGGGAGCTTGTGTCATTGTTCCCAGGAGTCAGTGCGGCGGCCTGGCGCGAGTTATCGCGTGATTTCAATCCTGGAAGTGACGCTGATTATCTCAGTTGCCATCACAATGGGGCGGGACTTCCGACGACGACGCCCATTGTGATGGCAACATGAGCTGTTTACGAAGATCCGATTTAAGGTTACTGCGCATGCGCGAGATCGGGAATACAACGGGCGGTGCATGCTGGTCGATCAGCGGCACAATATCCCGGAAGAGGATGCCTGTGGGCTTCACATGCCCACAGGCAAGATGAGAAAGGGGTTTGGTGCCACCTCCATGGCCTCCGAAACTGTGATAGGCAGTGAAGAGTGAAATCAAAAATTTACGCCCTTAGAAAGCCTGATGGCGGTGCTTGGTTTTCGGGGACCCGTACGCGGCTAGGCTCCCAAAAAGTCTCACACATGTGGTATCCCCGTACTCAGGAGAAGCAACAGAATGTATTTTGGGGTGTAATTTCACATATTCCCATGTCATGTTTGAGCAATATAATCAAACAATAAGTCTTAAATCATGAAATAAACGTGCCAAGTCTCTGATTTGTTTTGCTTATTGAAGCAGCGCTAAGTGTCCGATGTCATAAAACACTCTATATAGAACAAATATTGGAGAGAAAAGGAAAGTTCAAATGCAGCTGTGGTCTGTGGGTATGTAGAAATATGTAGAAATCCTTCCACCAATAATGATCACCGCGTGAGGGGGTCACCCCCCGTGAGATTGCACTCACCACAATTTCAGTAATCACAAGCCTTTGAATGGTATCTTTAAAACTCTCCGTCTCCTTAATTCAACCACCAGGTGGCGTAAAACACTCTCGGTTAGTGTAACATAGGGAGAAAATGAAATGCCATATAGCGTAATATTGCTTAAGAATGTTTATTAAATATTTCAAAAAAACACTCCCCCCTTTAAAATATGCGTACCAAATGAAATAGTGTAAAAGAGCATTGGAAAAAGTGCACTGTGCCTGTATTTTTCGTCCCCCGGGAGGTATTCCGGAATGCGCGCTGTGTACAGCTGATCTTTCGCTTCCTGGTTACCTTCCGGTGCGTGGAGCGCACACGTCACTTCCGGTAGATTACGTCCCTGACGCGTTTTGTCACTTCCGGACGTCGTCTGAGGGCGTAATCTACCTGTCATTTGGCCGGCTTTAAATACTAGTGATGAGTTTAAACAGCGAATGGGGGAGGCCGATCTGCCAGCCACTCCCCCTTGATAATCAATGATCACAGAGCTGTCAGCAAAGGAAGACTCTGAATATGCTGAATCTGTTTTAAACCCAATACTGCCGACTTCACTAGGAAAATGTGATGCATATGTCTTAATCAAGAATATATCCTATAAATCTTTACTTATATCATGTATAGTGTTTCTATACATTTTCTACGCATAAATCAGGTAAAATAAAATAGAAATAAAACATATCTTATATCATGTATAGAAACACTATACATGATATAAGTGTGTAAGGTAAAAGATTTATAGGATATATTCTTGATTAAGACATATGCGTCACATTTTCCTAGTGAAGTCGGCAGTATTGGGTTTAAAACAGATTCAGCATATTCGGAGTCTTCCTTTGCTGACAGCTCTGTGATCATTGATTATCAAGGGGGAGTGGCTGGCAGATCGGCCTCCCCCATTCGCTGTTTAAACCCATCACTGGTATTTAAAGCCGGCCCAATGACAGGTAGATTACGCCCTCAGACGATGTCCGGAAGTGACGAAACGCGTCAGGGACGTAATCTACCGGAAGTGACGTGTGCGCTCCACACACCGGAAGGTAACCAGGAAGCGAAAGATCAGCTGTACACAGCGCGCATTCCGGAATACCTCCCGGGGGACGAAAAATACAGGCACAGTGCACTTTTTCCAATGCTCTTTTATACTATTTCATTTGGTACGCATATTTTAAAGGGGGGAGTGTTATTTTGAAATATTTAATAAACATTCTTAAGCAATATTACGCTATATGGCATTTCATTTTCTCCCTATGTTACACTAACCGAGAGTGTTTTATGCCACCTGGTGGTTGAATTAAGGAGACGGAGAGTTTTAAAGATACCATTCAAAGGCTTGTGATTACTGAAATTGTGGTGAGTGCAATCTCACGGGGGGTGACCCCCTCACGCGGTGATCATTATTGGTGGAAGGATTTCTACGTATTTCTACATACCCACAGACCACAGCTGCATTTGAACTTTCCTTTTCTCTCCAATATTTGTTCTATATAGAGTGTTTTATGACATCGGACACTTAGCGCTGCTTCAATAAGCAAAACAAATCAGAGACTTGGCACGTTTATTTCATGATTTAAGACTTATTGTTTGATTATATGTTTTTTACTTAAAGTAGCTGCTTCAGTTTGCTACAGCAGATTACGGAGTAATTTTGAGGCGCAGATTAATGTGAGGCAGAGGCGGTTTACATTGTCCACACATTCTTGCATAATTCTTTTTGTTTTTTTCTCTGCTGCCATGGATGTTCTCCGTTTTCTTAGTAGTAGACATATAGACGTAAATGCTTTGTTCACCTGTAATGAACCTACCACCACAGAGGTTAATTATAATGGAGCTTTGTCTGCATTGAGCCATATTTTAGAGAAACAAGTACGCACCTGGTGGGATATTTGCACTCTTGAGCAATACATCAAAGAGAAAATTATTATAAGAAGCCTAAGGTGGGACGTGGCCCCACAGGATGGGCTGGATGATCCAGGCTCAGCTCAGGAGTGGTTAGATTTCTTCAATGGAGTTGGTTTCAAATTACAGGAACTAGTACTCCAAAGGAAGAAACGTAAAATGGCAAATATCGAATTAAAAATCACTGACCTACAACAACAATTAGAGCCCATCAAAGATAGTCGGTTAATCATTGATTTTAATAATAGAGTCCAAAAAAGATTAGAAAAAGTAGATAAAGAAACACAAAAAAAGAAAATTAAAAAATATCACAGGGATCTGGAAGATTTTAAAATTAATTATATGTATTCTTGGCAGCCAGTTCCCAGCAATAAAGAAGGGACTAGAGCACCTATCCAGGGATCACAGGTCTCCACGCAAGTACCTAATATTCTCAACCCTATGTCTATTAATCATCATGTATATGAAAATGATTTCATAGAAGACATTGCGTATTCTCCGAAATCCTCTACTCCCAAGTGTTCCACTCCCATACAAAGAAGGGGAGGTAAAGGAAGAGGTTTGAGGAAATACGGTAAACAAAGGGAAAACAATCAAAAGGATCATCACCCACCTGGGTTGTCTAACATACCGCTACATAATAGATTTCAGCCATTACAAGGGTACCAGACAAACTCAGAATACTATGATGATCAACCCCAATCCCGTCCTTTTTTAGGAAGGGGGAGGGGCTTCCAGCGGAGGGGGCGTGGGGTTCCTCCACGCAGAGGGAGACCTCCATCGCACCTTCAAACCCCAAATCAGTACAGGAATCCCCAGCCCCCATCCCAGTACAGGGGCCCTCAACCTTTGGCCCATCACAGAGGACCACAACCCTGGAATTACCTAAAAACACCCTATTGGAAGGAACAGCAACTACAAAAGAATCACCCCCAGCAAACAGCCACAGACAAAAACAACACAGAGGCTGTAGGGCAGGATCTAGAATCCAAAAAAAGAAGAAGGGGGTCCGAGTAGGGGGAATTTTCAATTTGTCCAAAGTAAAATTAACACAGAAGGAAACTAATATTTTAAACCTTGGTCTGAAATGTGGCTTGAAAAAGCCCATCAATAAGTTTGATGTCTTCATTGATGTTCACAAATACATCAGAAAATTGAACATCAAAAAATACTTCTTAGGTTGTAATCCTCCTCCTAGTACCGCTATTGTACATAAGCCCAATGAAGCGATCAATAGTGGCCTGAAAAATAGGTCTCTGTTCAATCCTCTAAATAACCCAAATCATCAAGTGGAGGTCTTCAAAGGACTGATCTTACGAGATTTGGAACATCTTAAACCAGAGAAAGAAATAAACATGAGACATATCAGCGAAGGGATCTCTATGCTAGAAAAAAGGAAAGAAATTATTATAAGGCCAGCTAACAAGGGAGGAGGAGTGGTGATACTCCCGAAGGAGATGTACCATGGCCAGATCATTGAGATGTTGTCTGACCGAGTGACATACAAACCCCTGGAGACAGATCCAACCAAAGCTTATAAGGATCAATTAAAAACCCTTGTGGAGATGGGATCAAGAAGCGGGGTTCTGAGCGACAAAGAGAGGCGATATCTGGTACCTTCAAGCAACCGTATACCCACATTATACACTCTGCCCAAGATCCATAAAGACCCCAACAATCCTCCTGCAAGACCTATAGTAAATAGTATAGAGTCCGTCTCTGCAAGAATGGGTCAGTATCTGGATTGCTTTCTGCAAAAGAGTGTTGTGAGCACTCTATCATATTTGAGAGATACAAAAAGCTTCTTGAAGGCGGTAGATTTAACGGATAAACCACAAGTTCTGTTGGTAACAGCCGATGTAGCATCGCTGTATTCTATTATACAGCATGACGATGCTCTATTGGCATTGAACTGGGCCCTCTGCCAGAGAGACGACTTGCCTTTTAATCAAAAAGTTTTTTTAAGGAATGCTCTCGACTTCTGCCTCGGTCATAATTATTTTTGGTATGACAATAATTTTTACACACAACAGAGAGGCGTAGCGATGGGCGCTAAATTCGCGCCGAGCATTGCAAATCTCTTTATGGCAGAGTGGGAAGACAAGAACATTTTTAAAGAACAACGTCCGGAACTAATCTTTTACAAACGTTTTATTGATGACTTGTTTTTTATCTGGGCTGGATCGTCAGAGTCACTCGATCAGTTTTTACAAGTTTTAAATTGAAATGATAACAACATTAGATTGACTTCTAACTGGCATAATGAAACAATTATTTTTTTAGATGTCACTATATATAGAAAGAATAACAAATTAGAGACCAAGGTATTTTTTAAAAAAACAGATAGGAATAGCTATCTACCTATCACTAGTGGCCACCACCCTCTTTGGCTTAAAAATATTCCGAAAGGACAGATTATGAGGGTGAGAAGAAACTGCTCCGAAGACACAGAATTCTTTCTACAATCAAAAATACTCATAGAAAGGTTCGAAGCTAGAGGTTACAAATCAGAGACGCTACAGAAAGTGGTAGAAGAAGTGGCAGCTTTACCTAGAGTGGAGTGCCTACAAGAACCATGCCAGGAGATGCCCTCTAGGAAAGGAAATGAACGGAACAACGAATGGGGATTCATTTCACAATTTCATTCCCAATATAAAGAGGTTGAAGATATCTTCAGAGAACACTGGCACATCCTTCTGATGGACAAAAAACTGACAAATGTTCTTCCACCTGTACCTCAGTTCATCTATAGAAAATCCATGAATTTTGGAGATAAAATAGTTAAAAAGGTCATAGATCCCCCCAAAAAACCACAGACGTTCTGGGACCGTAATGGTTTCTTTGCGTGCAGAAAGTGCAAAGCATGCAGAGAAGTCACCAGACCCCTGAGGGGTATTAACAACTTTACATCTCCATCTAACAATCGCTCTTTTGATATAAAGCAATTTATCACGTGCAACAGCACTTATGTAGTCTACGCTCTAAGGTGTCCCTGCGGCCTGATGTATATAGGCCGTACCAAAAGATTGTTACGGATTAGGATTGCAGAGCACATTAACAACATTAAAAATGGTTATAAAGACCACAATGTGTCTCTGAATTTCAGGTTGAAACACAACAGGGATCCCAAGGGGTTAGAATTTTGGGGGGTGGAGCATCTCCAATCCCACTGGAGAGGAATTAACCGTATTCGTGAATTATCGAAACACGAAACCCGGTGGATATATTCCGTGGATGTTCTTTCCCCCAGAGGCCTAAATATAGAGCTAGATATAAATTGTTTTATTAGTGACACATAGCATACACCTTTTTTATCTTTTATTGTAGGTGTATACAGTCCCTGTTCGATATATTTGATGTTTAATTTTTTAATTATATAGTTCTAATTATATAGTTTTTAAATAACACATCAATAATATATTTATTAATTTTTAACTTCCCTAGAACAAATTTTATTTTCATAATTTTATATATTTGGACATCTATTATATTTTATATATAAAATTTTTTTATATATATGCATAGTTTTAGAATTTTATTGGATCACATTCGGTTTTTGATTAGTAGGTGTAATGATTTATTTCTGTTTCTTTTAAATGAATATAAAGCCATTGTAACGCATCCTCCATGTATAATTTTATTTAAATTATTCAAAGATTAGATTTACCTATTAACGCATTGAGCTCAATAATACTCCTTGTTTAATCACTTATATCAATTCATATCTATGTTGAGGGCTCTCACCCTTGATGGGTGACAGCAGATTGAAATTGTATAGGGTAAATACAAGGGAGGATGCTTTTTCAATTTTTCAATTTTTCACCAATATACATATGTCTGTTTTATTTCTATTTTATTTTACCTGATTTATGCGTAGAAAATGTATAGAAACACTATACATGATATAAGTGTGTAAGGTAAAAGATTTATAGGATATATTCTTGATTAAGACATATGCGTCACATTTTCCTAGTGAAGTCGGCAGTATTGGGTTTAAAACAGATTCAGCATATTCGGAGTCTTCCTTTGCTGACATCTCTGTGATCATTGATTATCAAGGGGGAGTGGCTGGCAGATCGGCCTCCCCCATTCGCTGTTTAAACCCATCACTGGTATTTAAAGCCGGCCCAATGACAGGTAGATTACACCCTCAGACGACGTCCGGAAGTGACGAAACGCGTCAGGGACGTAATCTACCGGAAGTGACGTGTGCGCTCCACGCACCGGAAGGTAACCAGGAAGCGAAAGATCAGCTGTACACAGCGCGCATTCCGGAATACCTCCCGGGGGACGAAAAATACAGGCACAGTGCACTTTTTCCAATGCTCTTTTATACTATTTCATTTGGTACGCATATTTTAAAGGGGGGAGTGTTTTTTTTTAAATATTTAATAAACATTCTTAAGCAATATTACGCTATATGGCATTTCATTTTCTCCCTAGGTTACACTAACCGAGAGTGTTTTACACCACCTGGTGGTTGAATTAAGGAGACAGAGAGTTTTAAAGATACCATTCAAAGGCTTGTGATTACTGAAATTGTGGTGAGTGCAATCTCACGGGGGGTGACCCCCTCACGCGGTGATCATTATTGGTGGAAGGATTTCTACGTATTTCTACATACCCACAGACCACAGCTGCATTTGAACTTTCCTTTTCTCTCTTGTTCTATATAGAGTGTTTTATGACATCGGGCACTTAGTGCTGCTTCAATAAGCAAAACAAATCAGAGACTTGGCACGTTTATTTCATGATTTAAGACTTATTGTTTGATTATATGTTTTTTACTTAAAGTAGCTGCTTCAGTTTGCTACAGCAGATTACGGAGTAATTTTGAGGCGCAGATTAATGTGAGGCAGAGGCGGTTTACATTGTCCACACATTCTTGCATAATTCATGTTTGAGCAATACATCATTTAGTGACAACTTTGTGCAAAAAAAAATTGTCTCTTTCCCGCAACTTGTGTCACAATATAAAATATTCCATGGACTCGACATGACTCTCAGCAAATAGCTTGGGGTGTCTACTTTCCAAAATGGGGTCATTTGGGGGGGGGGGGTTTGAACTGTCCTGGCATTTTATGCACAACATTTAGAAGCTTATGTCACACACAGTCCACCTGCCCTCACTTATCCATTAGAATGCATGTGCCTCCACTGTGGGGACACCCAAATTTTAGTGTTAGGACCACAGATTACAGGGTGCCGTGACGTGGCTCTGTGGCTTACGCATGCGTTTGCAAATGCGTGCGGACTGAACCCCTGTTTTTAACGCGTACTGTTAGACAGGTCAATTGGTTGTCTGCGAGTTGGTGGTAAGTAGGCTTGGAATTTTTTCCTGGGCATTCCCCAGGTTTTTTTGGTATCTGTTTGTGGCCTTCCAATGCCTCTTACTGCAATAGCCAGCTATAAGTGAGGGTGGTGGCAAGTTTTTTGCAATCACGTGGGTGTGTGTACTGGTCCAGCAACGCACCAGCACCTTTGCAGCCATTGTGCTACCTGCTGGGTGTTTGGTGTGCCCTGTACCTTTAAGAAGGGGTGGGCTCCCTTCAGTCCACCTGCCCTCACTTATCCATTAGAATGCATGTGCCTCCACTGTGGGGACACCCAAATTTTAGTGTTAGGACCACAGATTACAGGGTGCCGTGACGTGGCTCTGTGGCTTACGCATGCGTTTGCAAATGCGTGCGGACTGAACCCCTGTTTTTAACGCGTACTGTTAGACAGGTCAATTGGTTGTCTGCGAGTTGGTGGTAAGTAGGCTTGGAATTTTTTCCTGGGCATTCCCCAGGTTTTTTTGGTATCTGTTTGTGGCCTTCCAATGCCTCTTACTGCAATAGCCAGCTATAAGTGAGGGTGGTGGCAAGTTTTTTGCAATCACGTGGGTGTGTGTACTGGTCCAGCAACGCACCAGCACCTTTGCAGCCATTGTGCTACCTGCTGGGTGTTTGGTGTGCCCTGTACCTTTAAGAAGGGGTGGGCTCCCTTCAGTCCACCTGCGCTCACTTATCCATTAGAATGCATGTGCCTCCACTGTGGGGACACCCAAATTTTAGTGTTAGGACCACAGATTACAGGGTGCCGTGACGTGGCTCTGTGGCTTACGCATGCGTTTGCAAATGCGTGCGGACTGAACCCCTGTTTTTAACGTGTACTGTTAGACAGGTCAATTGGTTGTCTGCGAGTTGGTGGTAAGTAGGCTTGGAATTTTTTCCTGGGCATTCCCCAGGTTTTTTTGGTATCTGTTTGTGGCCTTCCAATGCCTCTTACTGCAATAGCCAGCTATAAGTGAGGGTGGTGGCAAGTTTTTTGCAATCACGTGGGTGTGTGTACTGGTCCAGCAACGCACCAGCACCTTTGCAGCCATTGTGCTACCTGCTGGGTGTTTGGTGTGCCCTGTACCTTTAAGAAGGGGTGGGCTCCCTTCAGTCCACCTGCCCTCACTTATCCATTAGAATGCATGTGCCTCCACTGTGGGGACACCCAAATTTTAGTGTTAGGACCACAGATTACAGGGTGCCGTGACGTGGCTCTGTGGCTTACGCATGCGTTTGCAAATGCGTGCGGACTGAACCCCTGTTTTTAACGCGTACTGTTAGACAGGTCAATTGGTTGTCTGCGAGTTGGTGGTAAGTAGGCTTGGAATTTTTTCCTGGGCATTCCCCAGGTTTTTTTGGTATCTGTTTGTGGCCTTCCAATGCCTCTTACTGCAATAGCCAGCTATAAGTGAGGGTGGTGGCAAGTTTTTTGCAATCACGTGGGTGTGTGTACTGGTCCAGCAACGCACCAGCACCTTTGCAGCCATTGTGCTACCTGCTGGGTGTTTGGTGTGCCCTGTACCTTTAAGAAGGGGTGGGCTCCCTTCAGTCCACCTGCCCTCACTTATCCATTAGAATGCATGTGCCTCCACTGTGGGGACACCCAAATTTTAGTGTTAGGACCACAGATTACAGGGTGCCGTGACGTGGCTCTGTGGCTTACGCATGCGTTTGCAAATGCGTGCGGACTGAACCCCTGTTTTTAACGCGTACTGTTAGACAGGTCAATTGGTTGTCTGCGAGTTGGTGGTAAGTAGGCTTGGAATTTTTTCCTGGGCATTCCCCAGGTTTTTTTGGTATCTGTTTGTGGCCTTCCAATGCCTCTTACTGCAATAGCCAGCTATAAGTGAGGGTGGTGGCAAGTTTTTTGCAATCACGTGGGTGTGTGTACTGGTCCAGCAACGCACCAGCACCTTTACAGCCATTGTGCTACCTGTTGGGTGTTTGGTGTGCCCTGTACCTTTAAGAAGGGGTGGGCTCCCTTCAGTCCACCTGCCCTCACTTATCCATTAGAATGCATGTGCCTCCACTGTGGGGACACCCAAATTTTAGTGTTAGGACCACAGATTACAGGGTGCCGTGACGTGGCTCTGTGGCTTACGCATGCGTTTGCAAATGCGTGCGGACT
Organism: Lithobates septentrionalis; assembly: GCA_037952835.1. NCBI lineage: Eukaryota > Metazoa > Chordata > Amphibia > Anura > Ranidae > Lithobates > Lithobates septentrionalis. The sequence continues at coordinate 1,995,427 of JBBDGP010001607.1, read as the reverse complement.
GAACCCCTGTTTTTAACGCGTACTGTTAGACAGGTCAATTGGTTGTCTGCGAGTTGGTGGTAAGTAGGCTTGGAATTTTTTCCTGGGCATTCCCCAGGTTTTTTTGGTATCTGTTTGTGGCCTTCCAATGCCTCTTACTGCAATAGCCAGCTATAAGTGAGGGTGGTGGCAAGTTTTTTGCAATCACGTGGGTGTGTGTACTGGTCCAGCAACGCACCAGCACCTTTGCAGCCATTGTGCTACCTGCTGGGTGTTTGGTGTGCCCTGTACCTTTTAAGAAGGGGTGGGCTCCCTTCAGTCCACCTGCCCTCACTTATCCATTAGAATGCATGTGCCTCCACTGTGGGGACACCCAAATTTTAGTGTTAGGACCACAGATTACAGGGTGCCGTGACGTGGCTCTGTGGCTTACGCATGCGTTTGCAAATGCGTGCGGACTGAACCCCTGTTTTTAACGCGTACTGTTAGACAGGTCAATTGGTTGTCTGCGAGTTGGTGGTAAGTAGGCTTGGAATTTTTTTCCTGGGCATTCCCCAGGTTTTTTTGGTATCTCTTTATGTCACACATCACCCACTCTTTTAACCACTTGAAGACAAAGCCCTTTCTGACACTTTCTGACACTTTTTGTTTACATGAAAAAATTATTTTTTTTTGCAAGAAAATTACTTTGAACCCCCAAACATTATATATTTTTTTAAAGCAAATGCCCTACAGATTAAAATGGTGGGTGTTTCATTTTTTTTTTTTTCACACAGTATTTGCGCAGCGATTTTTCAAACGCATTTTTTGGGGAAAAAACACACTTTTTAAAATTTTAATGCAATAAAACACACTATATTGCCCCAATGTTTGATGAAATAAAAAAGATGATCTTAGGCTGAGTACATGGATACCAAACATGATATGCTTTAAAATTGCGCACAAACGTGCAGTGGCGACAAACTAAATACATTTTTAAAAGCCTTTAAAAGCCTTTACAGGTTACCACTTTAGATTTACAGAGGAACTCTACTGCTAAAATTACTGCCCTCGATCTGACATTCGCGATGACACCTCACATGCATGGTGCAATTGCTGTTTACATTTGACGCCAGACCGACGCTTGCGTTCGCCTTTGCGCAAGAGCAGGGGGGACAGGGGTTCTTTTTTTTTTTTGCTTTTTTTTTTTTGCTTTTTTATCTTATTTTTAAACTGTTCCTTTCATTTTTTTTTTATCATTTTTATTGTTATCTCAGGGAATGTAAATATCCTCTATGATAGCAATAGGTAGTGACAGGTACTCTTTTTTTGAAAAAATTGGGGTCTATTAGACCCTAGATCTCTCCTCTGCCCTCAAAGCATCTGACCACACCAAGATCGGTGTGATAAAATGCTTTCCCAATTTCCCAATGGCGCTGTCGGCAAAATCGAAGTCATGAAATGCTCGTAGCTTCTGGTGTTTTAGGCCATAGAGATGTTTGGAGCCACTCTGGTCTCTGATCAGCTCTATGGTCAGCTGGCTGAATCACCGGCTGCATTCTCAGGTTCCCTGTTGAGACAGGAGAGCCAGAGAAAAACACGGAAGACTGTGGGGGAGGGGGGGCATTCCCTCCCACTGCTTGTAAAACACAGTAAACGGTAAAGTATAAAAAATTGCATACCTGAAAAGCAAACATGATAAAACAAAATAACAATAAAACATTGCAGAATAGAATACAGTAAAAAAGAGCAGAACAATAGAGAGAGAATAGAGAGAGAACAATAAAACGACAACAATTTTTTTTTATTTTATATATATATATATTTTTTTATACTTTTTTTTGTAACTAACTTTTATAACTGTAACCGGTTCCAGGTTCGGGTCTCTCAAAATGCGATGGCATCTTGGGAGACCCTGTGAAAGTGTGCCTAGTCTGTGCAATGCTGTACCCTACGCTAATACTCAACTAGTGAATGGTAGCATTCAAAACATTCACCAATGCAAAGACCAGGATTGTCAGGACAGGAGGGACAATAATAGCGGGTGTCACGCCTATATCCGCGCTTGCTGCAGACACGACATCTTTTTTGGGGGGGGGTTCTTAGGGTAGGGGTACTCGGGAGGACATGAAGAAAATGCCTCTCATGCAGCCGACTGCATTTGGTTGGGGATGTGAATAGGGGAAGTACGGGCGCTGCAGAAGTGGTGGGTTCCCAATTAGGATTGGCGAATGCAGCAGGAAGGGCACTATGGGCACGACGGGTCTGTGTTTGTCTTCTTCTTGGTGGCAGCGGGACACTACTTGTGCTTGCCACCTCACCAGCTTGAACTGCACTTATGGGACTCGCCACGTCACCAAGTGTTACTGCAGTGCTGGTTTGACTACGACCAGGGTGTACTAGGCCACTGGTGCTTGCCAGTTCACCAAAACGCTACCAAAAAAACTGTTAGCAATCGCAGGGATCAGGCCTGACTCTGCGAACCCTGCAGTTATGCGTTTAGTGTTTTGTAAGTGACAGTGATCGATCGATACTGCACTTGGGTGGCCTGGGCTGGGCCGGGCGGAAAGGCAAAACGCAGGTGCTAGCAGGTATCTGGGCTGATCCCGCTAACACTGCATTTTTGGGAACCCTAAACTGCTGGGGACGCTAGTATAGATCTGATCGGATCAGATATTGATCCGTTCAGATACTATACCACTAAGGGAGGTGTACGGTGCGTGCGTGGGTGTTATCGCTCCTGGCGCTAACCTGACGCTGCTTGGGGCTGGTGCTTACCAGTTCACCAAAATGCTACCAAAAAAACTGTTAGCGATCGCAGGGATCAGGCCTGACTCTGCGAACGCTGCAGTTATGCGTTTAGTGTTTTGTAAGTGACAGTGATCGATTGATACTGCACTTAAGTGGGCTGGGCTGGGCGGAGGGGGCAAAACGCATGTTCTAGCAGGTATCTGGGCTGATCCCACTAACACTGCATTTTTGGGAACCCTAAACTGCTGGGGACGCTAGTATAGATCTGATCGGATCAGATATTGATGCGTTCAGATACTATACCACTAAGGGAGGCGTATGCTGCGTGCGTGGGTTTTAGCGGTACTGGCGCTAATCTGACGCTGCCTGGGGCGACGCATATCACCGCCGGGCGATCAGGGGGCTAAACCTTTATTAGGTAATAGACGGCGGGTGCCCTGACACTATAAAAAATAAACGAACTAACCAGCGTCACCCGTAACGGTTATACGGTGATCAGTGGTGAAAGGGTTAACTAGGGGCAATCAAGGGGTTAAAACATTTATAAGATAGTATATGGGGGTCCCTGCCGCTATAAAACGCTGACGGTGAACCTAAATATTTACATCCCTAACTAGCGTCACCAGTGACACTAATACAGCGATCAGAAAAATGATCGCTTAGCGACACTGGCGACAGGGGGTGATCAAGGGGTTAAAACTTTATTAGGGGGGTTAGGGGGGTACCCTAGACCTACAGGGGGCTAATACTAACTGCCCTACCAGATTAACTGTCACAAACTGACACCATGCAGTAATCAGAAAAAAAAACTGCTTGGTGTCAGTGTGACAGGGGGGGAGGGGTGATTAGGGGGTGATCGGGGGGGGATCCGGGGGTAAAGGGGGGTGTTATGTGTGCCTGGCATGTTCTACTGTGATGTGTGTGTGTGTGTTGTGCACTCACATTTCAGTGGCGCCGGAACGGAAACTGCCGAGCCGAGGCAAGATGACATCACATCCCCTGCCTCTGTGTACTACACAGAGGCAGGGGAAGAATCTCATTGGCTGGGAGCGATCGCGAGGGGGGGGCCACGATCGGATGGCCTCCCTCTCATCTCTGATCGCTCCCACACCAAAGATGACCGCCTCGGGCACCGGGGGGGGGGGGTCCGATCAGACCCCCCGCCCGCGGAAAGGCAATCACGTACCAGGTACGTGATTTTGCCTGCCCGTGCCATTCTGCTGACGTATATCAGCGTGAGGCGGTCGTCAAGTGGTTAAATACTCCTTAAAATGAATGTTATACTAATGTTGGCCAAAAATGTTTGTGTCTAATCTGCTTACAATGTTATGTCCAAAAGTACTAATTAGTTTTTTTTTCTGATTTTACTCCACAGTTTCCTTCAACGCCACAGGAATGGCAGACTGTGGCCTCCCAGTTTGCCGAGCGTTGGGACTTTCCCAACTGTGGAGGGGCAATCGATGGGAAGCACGTCCACATTGTCCCACCACCCCACTCGGGGTCATACTATTTTAATTATAAGGGTTTCAATAGTATTGTGTTGATGGCGGTGGTGTCGGCGACATATGAGTTTTTATATGTGGACGTGGGGAAGAATGGCTGGATGTCGGATGGTGGAGTCTTTGCCCAGATGGAGTTCTACCGATGTCTCCAGAGTGGTGGCTTGGAATTGCCACCTGCAGAAGAGAACGTCGAAGGACTCCCATTTGTTTTTATCGCTGAGGAAGCATTTGTTCTGGGTGATCACATGATGAGGCCATTCCCCCAGAGAAGAGGGTTTTTAATTTCCGGCTGGCCAGAGCCCGAAGAGTTGTGGAGAATACCTTTGGGATAATGGCCAGCCGGTTCCGCCTATTTCTAATGGCAATAAATATGGCGGAGTACAAACCTAACCACATCGTGTTATCATGCTGCATACTGCACAACTTTTTATAGAGAAATGCTCCTAATTATGTAGCCTCAAATGGGCCTGAGGCTGGACTTCATGAACTGACACCGATGGCCCTGGAAGCTGGCCGTCCTGGCTTGCCCCCCCAAAGCGCCCGTGAAGTGCATCAAAAATATATTGATTATTTTATGGGTAGGGGGGCCATTGCTATGCCAGCAATTTTTTTAATATTTTCATAATAAAAAAAAAATTGATATGATAAAATCTTGAATTTGATTTACTGCTTGTGTTTCTTTTAGCTGTCTCCTAGGTCCTCCTAGTGCATTTGTAGTGCCAAGTGTTTTTTCCATTATTTAAATAACACCCATTGTCACTGTAAACACCAACCTAATACAAAAAGTGGTATTGAGCATTGAAAGAAGAAGCCACACATTGTTGAGTATGTGCGTTGTAAAACCTTTTTTTGTAAAAAAATAACATCTTGGTTTTATAAAGTTTTACCTTGAAAATTTTTTTGGGACATAAACAGGTATGTTTCAAAACATACATTAACATACACAACTCAGGAACTTACAAAGTTCAACACTGAAAAACTGAAGGCAATATAAAAATGTGTTGATATTGCCTTCATCAGATGGGGTGATGTCACCCCTGTAAAAGCCAAATTTAGAAGATGCACACAAATTGGGAGTCAAAATGGGCATTTCCCTACTGATCCCATGCCTAATGTCAACATGTGCTATCTCCCATCATGGGGGTTCAAAGGATGTGTTTTGGGGGTGCAACCCTTTCCTCTCACCTACTAGAGTTGCGAGGAAGGGGTGGCACCCACAAAACACGTACATTGATATCCCCTGATGGCAGATAGCACATGTTGACACACTGTGTGCATCTTCCAAATTTGGCTTTTAAACTGTATTAAAACTTTAAATTTTCTTAAAAAAAATAAAAAAGGTGTCATTTTTTGGATTTAGATTCTTCCTAATACATCAATCATGTTCTTCATTCTTTGTCCAATCTCCTTGGTTTTTTCCTTTATGAAGTCTAAATCCCGAAAACAAAACATGATGTCCTGGATTAGCCTTTGTGCACTGTCAGTGATGAAATGAGTAGATTGTTCTTCCACAACATGCACATCACGTAAAAGAAAAATACACACCATGTATTATAAATATGCAGGCATACAACTATTACCTGAATCTGTGGTGTCAGACACTCACCTGTTGTGGTCACTATTTCAACCACCTGTCCTTCCTCCACATCTTCTGGTTGTGTGCTGAGTTCCCCTTCTTTAGTAGGTGGGGGGACCCTGGTGTCCTCAGACACCCCGAGTCTTTTCTCCCCTATGAGAATGAAACAAAAGGTATACTTAGCATATTTGTGGCCAGAAATATGAATGTGAAACATTGCTTCGAAGTGGGGTACAATTGTCTGTATTGGCAGAGTTCCAAGCTGAAGACATAATTTATTCCCTTAACAAAGCTGGAATACTTACCTTTTTTGGACAAGTTTCACACATGGAGACACCCCAAGTATCCACTGGAGCACCTGTGTGGGACACCCTAAAAAGTTTGTTCTTGTGTCCCACACTAGTGCTCCTGAGTCCAGATGTGTAAACAGCTGCTGAGTGTCCTCTCCTTACATTACACTGAATCAAGTATGCATTTCATTCTAGTTACAAACACATCTAGACAGCAATGTCCTAAACTTATTTTAATACAAAATAGCATGACCATATGTAGAAACATTTTGATTGCTTGTCATCTGAAAGTTATTTGCACCACATCCCTTTGTTTATAATAACAGCAGAAGCGAAGGAATTGAGACTTTTAAGGTGCAAGACACACTAAAAAATATATCAAAAATAATTTTATTTTATAAAAGTTAAAATCAACAAAATATAATCCATCAAAATAGAAAACAGTTATGGAATGTGCATAGTGAAAAAATTCTCTACATGTTTCACCACTGATTGGTAGCTTCCTTAGGAGATTTACATTTGTCAAGCACTGTCTACTGAAAGAAAAGACAACACAGGTAATTACAATGATTGATATACAATGTGCACAGATTCATACAATTATACATAAACACAACTATTTAATCCCAAAAATGGCTGGGGTCATAAGTGTAACGAGCCCCTGCTTGCTTGGTTCCACTCTCCCGACACTCCTCTGCGGCTATAGAATCAGATTGCAGATCGCAACATCTGAAGGTCCGGTCATCCGATGCTCCGGGACTAGAGCTACAGCTATGTGCCGTTCTAATCCAGTTGTGTAGCTCAGAACAAACACCAGGCAGGTTTGTATGTAAGTTCAAAAAGGAATCTCCTTTATTGCAAGGAATACAGGCTCTTTTATACAGTAAAAGAGGAGGTGTATACCTCCTGCTCATATTACTCTGAACATACACCTGTGACCAGAAACCTAATTAACATGGGCTAATTAACTAATCCCTTTAGACAGCCTAGATGACTCAGACATGACTTTTAGGCCAGACTGGCCGTCTTGTAGCTCAGAAAACCCAATCAACATTATCACAAATCAACACAATAGCAGAGTTAATTAACACAAACAACAATGGGGATCTAATGACTCTTAGATCCCATACTAGACTTATTTACAATACACATTCTAGCAGGCAACAGACAGACAGGTGGCTGGAATTGACATCAGCATCTCCTAACAGTATTTGTCCCAGCATTATGAATCAGCCAGTATTTCTAATATGGCAAATCCAGGGTCCACAGAGTCTGTGTGTCCTGGGGGACCAGGACCCGAATCCACAGTAATACCACCTCAAGTGTCCCCAGGCATACAGCTCACAAAGAGCACCGTTCCCCCAAATGCCAGGGCCCACGATCGATCGGTGAGAGGCTAGCATTCAGTCCACTCCAAAAGTCTCTCTCCCGGCTAGGTCTGTCAAAATAAGGACCAAACAAAAATAGGGAGCAAATATTTACCTATATGAGAATGGATTGGTAGCAAAATGAGCAATATATATGCCAGGATGGGGCCGAGAGGTAAAAAGTCAGGAGGAAACCCAGAAGAGTGCATCATTTGGTGTCCCATAGAGGGTGGTGTATAAGACAGAGCATACTCAAGCACTGAAGGATAATAGGGAATCCAAACCTATATGCAGAGGAAGGTGGAGAGAGCTTAATAAATAAGCTCAGGGAATTGGTATAGAATGGCCCAAGTAAATAAGCAAAATAAATAAAGATAAAAATAATAAATATGTAAATATATGAATGACAAATCTACCTATAGTCCACTGAGTAGTTAGTTTGGTTGGCAACATCACCATCCACCACTTCCTTTAAAGAAACAACTGACCATCCAAAAGCCCCCGTATGAACTCACGGGACCTATAAGGAGTCAGTATGAAGTTAGAAAAACAAGAAGCTATTTTAAAGAAGCCCCCATAAGTTGAATATATAAATGGCAAAACCTACCTGTAATCAGCTGAGTGGTTAATTTAGTTGGCAACATCACCATTCTTCACTTCCTTTAAAGAAACGACTGACCATCAAAAAGACCATGTATGAACTCTCGGGACCTCTTAGAAGTCAGTATCAAATCAGAAAAACGACATTGCTGTCAAAAAAAAAAAATCAGAAAAACGAGCAGCTATTTTAAATAAACCCCATAAGTTGAATAAACAAATTACCTGGAACGGCAAATTCTCTCTCGTGGTGGCCCTACTCTGAAATCCTCCATTGGCCTCAATAAATACCACCCTCCTCCTTCCCATTGGATGCCTGGCTTTGGCGCCAAAGCATAGGGGAGGAGCGGATGTCTCAGAGATGCCTTGGGAAACAACCGGTCGCACCGGAAATGACAGCCGATCGTGTCAGAGAAAACCGGAAGTGATGCTGATAAGTGAACTGGCTCACCGGAAGTGATGCAATTGCATCAATTCTAAGCAGGGATCCACTCCCTGGTAGCTACATCCTATCCAGGGTTAAATGAGTCCATCAGTTTCAAACTGTTCCTGTAGAGGACCAAATTGGACATTTGTGCAGTTACTTTGGCTTTTGACCAATTTTCATTGGCCTATTTTTTGGCATGTGTATTTACTGATTTGTGACCCTTATTTGGCTGGGCTGAGTATGTTCCAACACAGGGAGTTTTTGATAGAGTTTCAGATATCAACAACTACCTTTCATAGGTTTAATATATTTTTTGAGGGTTTTTATTAATGGAGGAACCCCTTTAAGGATCAGGTGACCATACGGACGCCCAGGGTGTCCATTCCAAGTGTTGTCCTTCCTAGACTCCACTGGGTGGTGCCGTATGTCTGCATTACATTCTGGTCTTATTTCCTTCCATTATGGTTTTTTTTTTCCCCACTTTGGATTTAGAATATTTTTACCACCTGACCTGGTTGACACCATTCCTGTCAATGGGTTGTAAAATGGCAATGGCTTTTCCCCCTACCATTTCCACTTGTTTTAGCTGACTGTGCTTCCGGCCTGCTTAGAATTGATGAGATTGCGTCACTTCCGGTGAGCCGGTTCACTTATCAGCATCACTTCCGGTTTTCTCAGACACGACTGGCTGTCATTTCCGATGCGACCGGTTGTTTCCCAAGGCATCTCTGAAGCGTCCGCTCCTCCCCTATGCTTTGGCGCCAAAGCCAGGCATCCAATGGGAAGGAGGAGGGTGGTATTTCTTGAGGCCAATGGAGGATTTCAGAGTAGGGTCACCACGAGAGAGGGAGGATTATGTTGAGAACTTGTCGTTCCAGGTAATTTGTTTATTCATCTTATGGTGGCCTCTTTAAAATATCTGCTCATTTTTCTGATTTGATACTGACTCCTTAGAGGTCCCGTGAGTCCATACGGGGGCTTTTTGATGGTCAGTTGTTTCTTTAAAGGAAGTTATGGATTGTTGGTGATGTTGCCAACTAAATTAACCACTCAGCTGATTACATGTAGATTTGCCATTTACATATTCAACTTATGGGGGCTTATTTAAAATAGCTGCTCATTTTTCTGACTTCATACTGACTCCTTATAGGTCCCATGAGTTCATACGGGGGCTTTTGGATGGTCAGTCATTTCTTTAAAGGAAGTGGTGGATGATGATGTTGCCAACCAAACTAACTACTCAGTAGACTATAGGTAGATTTGCCATTCATATATTTACATATTTATTATTTTTATCTTTATTTATTTTGCTTATTTACTTGGGCCATTCTATACCAATTCCCTGGGCTTATTTATTAAGTTCTCTCCACCTTCCTCTGCATATAGGTGTGGATTCCCTATTATGCTTCAGTGCTTGAGTATGCTCTGTCGTATACACCACCCTCTGTGGGACACCAAATGATCCTCTCTTCTGGGTTTCCTCCTGACTGTTTACCTCTCGGCCTCATCCTGGCTTATATATTGCACATTTTGCTACCAATCCATTCTCATATAGGTAAATATTTGCTCCCTGTTTTTGTTTGGTCCTTATGATTCCAGCCATTTTTGGGATTAAATTGTTGTGTTTATGTATAATTGTATGAATCTGTGCATATTGTATATCAGTCATTGTAATTACCTGTGTTGTCTTTTCTTTCAGTAGACAGTGCTTGACAAATGTAAATCTCCTGAGGAAGCTACTAATCAATGTTGAAACATGTAGAGAATTTTGTCACTATGCACATTCCATAACTGTTTTCTATTTTGTAGACATGTGCATTCGTTTTCGTCCGAATGCATTTTCGTCCGAATTTCAGGTATTTTCGTTATCATTTTAACAAACGATAACGAAAGCGCAGATTCCGAAAAACGAAAGAACCAACATAAACAAATGCTTTATTTTCGTTTTAGTTGCGACAACAGTTATGCCGCGTACACACGGTCGGACTTTTCAGCTACAAAAGTCCGACAGCCTGTCCGACAGACTTTCGACGGACTTTTGGCGGACTTTCGACGGACTTGCGGCGGACTTTCTAATGAACAGACTTGCCTACACACGATCACACAAAAGTCCGTCAAATTCTTACGTGATGACGTACACCGGACTAAAATAAGGAAGTTCATAGCCAGTAGCCAATAGCTGCCCTAGCGTGGGTTTTTGTCCGTCGGACTAGCATACAGACGAGCGGATTTTTCGACCGGACTCGAGTCCGTCGGAAAGATTTGAAGCATGTTTCAAATCTAAAGTATGTCGGATTTGAGGCTAAAAAAGTCAGTTGAAAGTCCGGAGAAGCCCACACACGATCGGATTACCAGCCAGCTTTAGTCCGTCAGCGTCCGTTGGACTTTTGTAGACGAAAAGTCCGACCGTGTGTACGCGGCATTAGATATAGATAGGAGATTCGACATGATGCTAACAATAACAATTTGTGTCTATCGAACCTGTGGTCGAATGTGCCTAACCTTAACTTTATAGTCTATCCACCATAGTAGTCCAAGATTATTCGAAAAGATTCGACATAGAGAGAAAAGATTTGACATAGAGAGAAAAGATTTGACGTAGAGAGAAAAATTAAGTAAAATAAAAATAATGATGATGATGGTTATTGGCCAATTGTAACCAAAGAGGAGGGGCAGTAAAATAGCATAAGCTAAGCACAGCAGCAGAACAGTAGTGAAGCAAGCTACATCTGTGTTGTGAACTTGATAGATAGACTAGTGATACTAGTGTTGCTGCTAGTGTTCTGATAGCCTCAGAGGCTGCCCGTGTTGTGGTGGTGGATGATTTATAGATTGAGATTCTATATACCCTATCTCCACTCCAGTCCATTTGCTGACTTACAGTTGCTGTAAAGTTCAGAAATGTACCGTTCTAACGTAAAAGTGAAGGCTGGTAGAGGTCATGGTCGCGGTGGACGCCTTTCTAAAAAAAAGTGGCAAGGTCTCTGCTACTAGTGCCTCTGACACTTCTGCCACCACCAACATGCCATCCACAGCAGTGGGTGTCACCTCCAGTGCCACCAGCAAAGCTAGTTCCACCACCCCCAGTTCTTCTAATATTACTTTTCCTGCCAGACCACCAACATCTGCTGCCACTTCCACTGCCAGTGCAGCGCCTCCTTCCACTTCTACAGGTGTCATGGCTGCATATTTTTATGGAATAGGCAAGATACCTAGTAACGTGGAGTTGCCTTTACAGTCACCACCACCAATCACACTACCAGTGCCACTGCCCAGCTCCCCAAAGAAGCAATTGAGGGAGACAGCAGCAGAGACAGAGTGTGAAACTTTTTTTTCATTGGCCCAAGAAGATGATTTAGAATGTGATGCTCCTCTTTCCCCAAACACTGCAGATGTTTTATACAATCTTAGCCCACAGGACTTACAGCTTGACCTGGAGAAAGTGCAAGAGGGATAATCTGTGAGGAGTAGGACAGGTAGCAGTCAGCTTTTTTCATCTGATGCTAACTCCCCTTCTCCCTCTGTTATTATGGAAGAATCCTGTGATGATATCACTGACCTCCCAGTCCCCAGCACCCCTGCCATTAGCAGCACTAGTTCTAGTTCACCAAGTGTAACTGTAGTGGCAACAGCTTCCACCACTGGTGTGCTACCTGCTGCAGCTATATCAGCCCTAAATAGATATCAACAGGGTCAAGGGACTGCATCCCGCCGCAGCAACGTTTGCAAATACTTTCAAACATTGGAAGGCGGGTTCTTTGCCCAGTGTAAAATGTGTGGGAAGCAAGTAAGTAGGGGTAAAAAGTTAGGTCATTTAACCAATGCTGGTATGAACCTACACCTTAAAAATTACCACCACTCTACTTTACTGCGGGCAGAGGCAGAAAAAGAAGATGGTAGCGCAGGAAGCAGCATAACGGACTCTGACTGTACTGGTGGTACCTCCTCAAGCACACCACTTAATCAGAGCACAGGAGGCAATAGAGAGGGTTCAATTAATACAACCCGTCCACGTGCAGTAGTTCCACTGCAGACCCAATCAGGCTCCTCATCCTTCCAAGGACATCATCAGCCTACCCTCGATAGTTTTGTTGGCTTTAGTTCCAAGGGCATGTCAAAACAGCAGGCCAACATGATCACCCGCCTCATTGGCCAATTCATTGCTGTTGGAGGAGCCTCTTTTCGCATGATTGAAGGGGAGCCGTTTAAACAGCTCATGCATGCCCTTGCTCCATGATACGTTGTTCCTGCACGAACAACTTTCAGCAGAAAGATTATTCCAGCACTATACCACTCGTGCGTTGGATTATTGAAGGAAAAAATGGCCTTAGCTGAGGGTCAGACAATTCATTTGACAACTGATTTGTGGACAGTTCCCAGCGGTCAACACGCTTTCCTGTCTTTGACTGCACACTGGTGGCAGGCCACTGTGCCTGTTGGTGGTGGCACTGGTGTAAGAGTTAAAACTCCATCAGGAAGCAGGTCTGCAGCGCAAGACCAGCAGGGTTATCAAGCTTTCCTGCTCCACACAGAAGTCTGTGATGACAAACACAGCTCTGCCAACATATTGCGGGCAATTAGATCAATGTTGGCCAATTGGTTTGGAGAGCGGGCAGTCACCAATGTCTCTGTTGGGTTCATTGTGACAGACGGAGGTTCAAACATGGTTAAGGCTCTCCAAGATGGATCTTTTGTCGGTGTGCGCTGTTCTGCACACATACTGCATTTAGTGGTCAAGGGTGCAATCCCAGTGGAGAAAAACAACAAGATTGCTCAAATCTTGGACCTTTGCAGAAAGATTGCAGGGCATTTCCACCGCAGTGTAGGGGCTAGTCAACTGTTGAGGGAGGAGCAAGAACACTCAGGGCTCCCCATACATCGCCTGAAACAAGATGTTAGCACCCGACGGAACTATACCCTGGAAATGCTGGAATGCATTTTGGAGCAAAAGACAGCCATCCACAATCTATCATCCCGTCACAGCATCGGGATTGATTCCACACTGGGACGTGATGACTGGTGTATAATTTGGCAGCTCGTTTATGTCTTAAAACCCTTTCGGAATGTGACGGAAAACTTGAGTCAGAGCAATGCCAGCCTAGGACAGGTCATACCCTCGTTTACCTATCTCATAGATAAGCTGGGATTGTTCCTAGAAAACAGTAATCCTGTTTGTGGCAGCCCACTTCATGCCGATGTAGCGTCTTTCATCAGAAAGCTACAAGCTAACTTAAAAGATCGGCTAAATGACCGTGTCCGCAAAAGCCCTGAACTCATGCTGGCTTCCCTGTGTGATCCCAGGATCAAAGGTAAACTGGCACTCAGAGACAACAGCCTCTCCTACTGGAAAGAAAAATTGATTGAAAGGGTCCAGAAATTGCAGCAACAGAGATGTACGATGGATGAGGCCAGTTTGGAAGATTCACCTGCCATTTCTGCTATTCCAAGGCCTGGCACCATCAAAAACAACAGAGTGGAGCATGTGCATGTTGGGTAGAGGCACTTGACAATCTGGTGGATGCAGGTCAAGCAGCAGGTAATCAAGAGGAGAGCAGTGCCTCTGAAATGGTCAGGGCCTACCTATATGAAGCACCTTTGCTTCCTACAGAGGACCCTTTGACCTATTGGGATGGTAAGAAAAGTTTGTGGCCTGGTCTTTGCCTGGTTGCCCAGCAACTACTATCCTGTCCTCCAACCACTGTGCAAAGTGAGAGAGTTTTCTCTATTACTGGGAATATCCTTAACCCACACCATTCACAACTAACACCCCATTTGATGGAACAAATAACTTTCCTCAAATTTAACCTCCCCAAGCTGGGTTACCCTACCCTTAACTTGTGAGACCTGAATCATTGTTACCATGTGAAGATAGATGGGACTAGAGTGACTTGAGTGTGCATGATTGCATGAATGAATGTTGTGTGAATGGACAGTGAAGATAGATGGGACTCAGAGGAACCATCCAAATGTTGAGGAAAATCATTTTTTTTATTTTCTTACCACTTGACACAATAGCAGTTGTCTACTTGACTTCGGTGTGACCCCAAGATTTAAATGGAATTATATTGTTTTAAGCAATCCAAAATGTTCCCTTTATTCCTTCCATCACCCTTTTTTGTAATGAATGTTGTGTAGAGTGACTAGAGTGTGCGTGATTGCATGAATTAATGTTGTGTGAATGGACAGTAGCAAGGGTTGAAGCCTTGACGTGGCGCTACTGCTCACGTGTTGCTGTCTTTGTAAATACAAATAGCAACATGTGCTATTTTAACCATTTTTGTTTGATGGTCTGGAAATAAGAGACAATGATTAAAGATGACCTCAACAGCATGACAGTTCCTCTTGATGGAGAGACTGTCAACTCAAGGATCAGAATATGTTACCAACACAACATAGCACAAAGAAGCATACAGTTGGAAACGTGATTCTATGCAAGATAGATTAGTTGGTCACTGCTGAGCTGCATCCAGATGCCCAGGACCCCTCCCATTTACCATCTCTGACCCTGGGGACACCAGGGCCCTCTCTGATCCTCTGCCTGTTTCATGACCATCTGCAATTGTCCAAAGTCACCAGTGTAAGTGAGTAATCTACCCTGCTGCCATGTTACTCAACCCTGGAAATGATGACTGCCTGTCAGGTCACCTTGAGGCTAGGTGACAGATGCACTCTGTAGGAATCAGAAGTGCACCGCTAGGTAGTGGACCCTAGGACTGACTGCTGTGGATTGAACCCTGGGAGGTTCAGGAAGCAGGTCTACTGGATCACTAACACAGATCCCACTGGGAGCTAGAGCATAGATTCCCCAGTGAGGTGAGAATGGACTGTGCTGCAGTCTGGCTCCAGGTCGTGGCCCCCAGGGTCTCACAGCTCATGCTCACGGTAGACTACAGGTGAAGAGGAAAGAGGCAGCAGGCTGGAACAACAAGCAAGTAAGGGATAAGCCAAGGTCGGGGACACAAGCAGACAAGGACAACAGAGTACACGCCAAGTTTTAGGGTCACAGACAAACAGGGATGGTCAGGGACATGCCAAAGGTCAGGGTCACAAGCAGACAGGAATAGTAGAGAACAAGCCAAAGTCCTTTAACTGGAATCAGAAGTAGGAAACATAGCCAGTACACACGAAAGCTAACACACAATGGTTGATCAGCACTGCTGGCTTGCAGTGCACAGGTTAATATAGGGTTCCCTGATAGGAGCTGGGGTGGAGCCATGCTAGAGGAGAGCTTACAAAAGCAGTCAGGTGAGGGTCAGCTGGTCTCTAGAGATGAACACATGGAGACAGGTATGCTGACAGACAATCTCTATTGCATAACCATGACACTGCCCTTTGAACTGTTGCCCCTTGTGATTGAGTTAGCCTGTGAACCTCTGTCCGGTTAACTGTTGCCCTCATGATTGCAAGCCTGCAACCTATGTCCTGTGAACTGTTGAGGACTGTATAGTAACCCCTGCTGTAACTATCTGCTGTGTATTCTGGTGGAGGGAAAGCTGAACAGCGTGACTGGACACAATACATGGGATTACCCTTTGCACATTGAAATAGTGTAGAGAGAAATCTCATCAATTTTCTAAGTTCAGCCTGATGGTTAAATGTAGAAAAAATACAATTATAAGGCCTCTAGTAAGTTAGTAACCATATATGGACTAGTTCATTTAGATAAACATCACACAAATCTAACAAGGAAAGCAAAACTCAAGAAAACAATTATTTCTGAACAATTTTTTTTTATTTTTAACATAAACAAAACAAACAAAAATTAAAATAAAAAAAAAATTAAAGTACATTCTCCCCCAACCTGGTGACCAGTCGCTGTAGGGACATATTAGTCCCAGCCAACTGGTCACCAAGGTACTGCATAGCCTCCAGGTGTCTGCTGAGGCTACGTTGGTACCTCTCCAGAGCCACATAGTGACTGAGCTGCCGGCGATTGTAGAGGGCCAAAGATTGACACAGCCTCTGGGTTAAGGCATATTGTCTCTCTTGGACCTCCACAATGCACCGCAGATAATCAGTCACATGTGGCTCTGGAGGGTGGGGGATGTGTACATGTTCTGGAGTGGGTGGAGAAGGATGCACTGGGGAGGAGGCACCAATGGGTGTGTCACTGTCCAGGCGGGGGGATGTTGATGAAGGGTGGAGGAGAACATGCCCTGTAGAAACCACTGAGGGGGAAGGACAGTCAGTCCAACCAGACGCAGGCAGGTCCAGGCCTTCGTCCACAGGGTGCAGTTAAAGGATGAAGACTTCACCTGTGAAGAAAAGAAAATACATTAGATAGATAGATAATACAATACACATGGCTTCTTCGCCCTAACATTATATAAAGGCAAAGATCTCCCAACCCTTGTAGACAATCCTGTAACATATTGAGATGTTTTCACTTCCATACCAGTTTTCCATTTTTGATATTTAGTGAGATGCACCTAATCAATTTGTGTGTAGGTGATAGTGGTGTCTGTGTCAATTTGCTGCATCATACCAAGTTTGCAGAGCTGTGCAGGAAGGTGTAGTACTATTTTACTGTACTCTGACCGGGGCGGAGCTGAGTGTCCTCCCCGACCAGAGTACAAAGGGATTCCCCTCTACACATCGAGCAGTGTAAAGGGGAATCTCCCAAAGATTTGGCTGGAGAAAATCTTAAGGTGTAATGGACGCCTAAGTGCTAACTAATCTACCTCATCCAGACTGACTGACTTTGGCAAATATGGAAGATCAGTTGCACTTGCAGAAAAACATATCAGCTATACCAGCGTTTAACATTACACTCACCAAAGAGAATCCATTCAAGCCATTGAATTTGGGATGACCTAATAAAAAGTTGTTTAATAAAATATAGCAGGCTACTTTTTAAAGTTGATAATTTTGTAAGGCCACTGATTGTTGAATAAGCCCCACTTCTGTTCTAGGCTAGGTAGGTTACTCACTCCTGGTCTAGGCTAGGAGGTATAACAGGTATAACATCATGAGAAAAGTGTTAATGCATGCATTAGGGGCATGCCAGAGATTGAACATGTCCAGGGACTGCCTGCCAATAGCTGAACATTCTTTTCTGACTCACCCCCTCCAGCCTGCTGTGTTATTCACAATGATTAACAGTGATTGGCTCAGACTGGGAATCTGAACTGCAGCAAGAAGGTGGCGTGATCAGGGACATTGAGGAAATAACAAGCACAGGTCACGCTAACAGGAAGACTGGAATCAGCTGCAGAGGGGAACTAATATAATTAATAATTCTAGCTAAACCGAAGCCTTGCAGAATAAATCACAAGCTATTCTAGACAAGGTATGCCATCATCATTTCATATTTAAAATACTATATTTGGCTGGAAAATACAAAAAAAGTTATGCTTACTTCCTGGATCTGCCGCGTCTGGCTGTTCTGCCGCATCCCCAGCAGCCTCTACAGGGCAGGTCTCCTCCACCTCCTGCTCAGCCTCAGTAGCTGTTGATTAATGATAGAAAAGAACATTACAATCTGCATGGTACAACAATCTCACACATTAGTACAAGAACATTGAAACATGTATGATCATTTAGCAGATACCAGCAAGATTATACTAACTTACATGTGGGCGTTGCTGCCTCAGGCTCCTCCTCCTGAGTCTCCCCCTCTGACTGGATGACACCTATTTATAAAGGAGAAATGATGAACGTTAATAAACGTAAATAAATATACTGTAGTGTAAATAGATAAAATTAATTATCCATTAGCATGGCAATACAGGGCAGGTCACTGACGTTTATCTACAAGGCAGGGACGTGCATTCACCATTTAGAAAAAATCATTAAAAAAAAAAAATACGAGGCACTGTCCTGGTTCCAGTGGTGCCGGCGAGTGCTAGGTGCACCGCCACTGATCAGGCGCCTCAGTTCAGAGCGGCGACGTTCTGTCAGATTACGTAAGTTACGCAATCACTTGTGTTACCTGACAGAGCATCGCAGAGGCTCTACCTGTCACTCCATGAGCGAGAAGCAATGACACTGGAATCAACAATGGAAGGCTGGACAAATGGAAAAGGAACCACTGTATTAGTGTCACTACTACAGTACTTACTGCACGTTGATGATGTGGAGGACTCCTGCTCCTCCGCCCTCTGCCTTCGGCGGCGCTGGGCCTGGAGACGATCTTTAAATAAAATCAAACACATCATGGTAAATGACTATGTCACATCGCATGCTTGACAAAAAAAATGTCCTGCACACAATACAATGCTGACAACCTTGATGAGCCAGCAGCTTTTTTATCTCATCCTCCCCTACAGCTGCTAAGAGCTCCTTCTTATGGGGGAGGAGAGGCACCTGCTTCCCTCTGTGCCCCCCCCGCCTGCCTGTGCTTACGCGCTATGGAACTGCAAAACAAAAAGAGAAGAGAAACGGGTTCCACAATTAAACTGCAATTGTAATCTGAAAATGACATCAACACATGAAACACATATAGAATGAACCCGTAGAATGAAACAATGCAAATGGAATTTTTGGATTAGGCACATTTTTTCATGTGGCACAAGGTTTGCACATTTATTTATTAACCAAATTTATTGTAAAAAAAAGTATGCTTTTTTGGTGCACAATAAATAATAAAAGACAGGATTGGGATTGTGCCGAGTAAATGTCCATTGTCCACTCCAGTCCACCTTTCTATTACGCGCTTGTGTGAACTGTGTATAGTGTAAAATTTCCTTTCTTGTTTCTTTTGCAAAGCATTAACCCACTTGCGGATGTGGACCCCCCCATAGTAACTAAACATATGGCGGGTCCGCAAGCTGGTTAAGTCCAGCCACCGTAACACTTTTTATATATATATATATATATATATATATATATATATATATATATATATATATATATATATATATATATATATTTTTTTTTATATATTTAACTTTTTTATTTTTCAATAACAAAAAATGTAAAACCCAGCGGTGATCTAATGCCACAAATAAAAGCTCTATATGTGGCGGGAGAAGAGCATAAATTTCATTTGGGTAGTACATCGCAGGAGCGTGCAGTTTAAAGCTGCAATGCGCTAAATAGCAGAATATGGCCTGGTCAGAAAGGGGGCATAACCTACAGGTGGTCAGGTCAAGTGGAACTTAAAAGCACTTACTGCTCAGTTTAGTGATAACTAACTAAGAACAAATAATGGGCATGGAAATATTCCTCTTAAAATGATCGTGGCGATAATATATTTAACATGTGCAACTGCAAACTATGCTTTCATGTGTAGGCTAGGCACACCTATGCGCAAATTTGTTTTTTCACAGGAGGGAAGATAAATTGAAAATTATTTATTCCTTTTTATAAAAAAAAATCAATTAACTTTGTTTATGTGTGTGTGTAAAATCAGTGCATTTTTGGAGCTTTTATCATTGCATAAATGACAATGGTCCTAAAATGGCATTAAAAGTGTGCGATGTGTCCGCCATAATGTCGCAGTCACAATAAAAATCGCTGATCGCCGCCATTACTAGTAAAAAAAATTGGTAATAAAAATGCCATAAAACTATCCCTATTTTGTAGACGCTATAACTTTTGCACAAACCAATCAATAAACGCTTATTGCAATTTTTGTTACCAAAAATATGTAGAAGAATATATATCGGCCTAAACTGAGGAAAAAAATTGTTTTTTATATATTTGTTGGGGATACTTATATAGCAAAAAGTAAATAAAAACCGCAGAGGTGATCAAATACCACCAAAAGAAAGCTCTATTTGTGAGAAAAAAAGGACGTCAATTTTGTTTGGGAGCAACGTCACACCACCACGCAATTGTCAGTTAAAGCGTTGCAGTGCCGAATCGCACAAAGTGGCACGGTCATTTGGCAGCCATACCTCCGGGGCTGAAGTGGTTAAAATGTAAAAAAAAAAAATAATCAGACACGTTACTTACCGTTTTATGTCGCTGAATTTTTTGCGACAGGCAGTCAGGTCACGCCGATGGCGATAGGTCTCCTCGACCTTCCTGGAGATCTCCTCCCACTTCTCCCACTTCCACTCCGAAGTGGTTTCCCTGGAGCGGGGGCCACACAACTGCATCCAGCAAGGAAGCGTTTCCCTTACAAGGACCTGGGACTCAATGTGAGTCCACATAAGGTTACGCTTCCTGCTGGTTGCAGCTTGTGTTCCCCTCCTGTGCCCATTTTTGGATGCTGCCTCCATAGAAGGCCCAGGAACGTCCTCCTCCATGTTTTCATGGGTTGCTGGTGCTGCCATATCTAAGCCAGACACAGCGTCGGATTTTGCGGCCGCCGTTGCACTTCCGATTGAGAAACTAATGTGAAAGTTTGGTTGGCTGACTGCTGGGGCAGAGTAGACCAACGAGCATGAACGATGAAGATTCGAAACAGAAGCGAAAACATGCAATCGTAAATCTTTGGCTTATGGTGTCTGTCGAAAGTTAGAAGATTCGACGGAGCAGCTAAACAAACTGTACTGCTATCGTACATTTCCGGTCAAATGCATTCCGGAAAATTCGACCGGAAAGTACGATTGCGACGTCGTACAGTTTAACTGCTCCGTCGAATCTACTTTGAACATTCGACAGACACCATAAGCCTTTAATGACGGATTCAACCTTAATTCATTTAGATTTTCGGACGAATGCAAGTTTTTAACGAAAAACGAAATAAAGAAAAACGAATTTCGGGAGTAACTAAATAAATTTATTTTTCGGACGAAAACGAAATTCCGAAACAAAATATTTCAGTGTGCACATGTCTACTATTTTGATGGATTATATTCTGTTGATTTTAACTTTTATAAAAAAAAATATTTTGGATATTTTTTTGTGTGTCTTGCACTTTGCACGAATTTCTTTCGCTTTTGTTGTTATCATGACCCAATGTAGTTAACCCTGTATCTTCCAAAAACATTGAATTTAGTTGGCAAATGAACGATGCTTACTGTGAACGATTACTGTGCCCACTGGCCTGAAAGTTGCCATTTTAAACTGTACAACAGTAAAGAAAAGCACATGGAGAAGCATGCAAGTAATAATAATAATCGGAACACACGACAACTACTTTTAGAAGCACTTTCTTGATCCTTCTGTACTGATCCTGCTCCCTCAATTTCAGGTCTGACCAACGTTTCCTCAATTGCTCCTTGGATCGTTGTACCCCCAAATTCCTGTGCAGACTCTTCACAACTTTAGTCATGATCTTGGCCTTTCTCACATTTGGGTTTAGGTAAGGTCCATACTTCCCATCATAGTCAGCCCTCTTCAAGATGTTCACCATCTCCACCATTTCTACAAAGGCCATATTTGAGGCCTTAAATCTTCCCCTCCAGGATTGGGACGTTTTGGGCTCCGGGCTTTCCTCCTCCTCATTACTGCTATTACGCACCTGCTGTGTCTCAGCCATGTTCATCTCCCACTGCACCGAAAGAAAGAGAAGGGGTGGAGAATATTCTAGAAAGAATGTAAGGGGCGGGCGATGCGGGCAGAGTTTCACGCATGCGCAGTGTATACATAGCTAACACGCGTGTGTCGTACCCACATTCTATATGCGGTGGAAGGAGGACCAGAAGCGCCGAACGTTATAACGAAGGTAACATTTTAACTTGGGACATCAGTGACCTATACGGATTATAGATTGAGGCCCATATTGGAATAAGATTAGGAGAGTTTAGCCTGATATTAGTGTTTTTGTCTTGTGTTTTGTCTTGCAGCAAAGATGAAACAATTCAAAGACCCTGAATTCATGGGCCAGTTCATAGACAAATACAGGGATATGAGAAATTTGTGGGAGGTTAAAAACCCCTTATATAGAAATAAACCAGCTAGGAAGGCATCGCTGGAGAAACTGCTGCAATTTGTGAAGATGCAGGTCCCTGACGCAGACATCGAGTTTGTGGAGAAGAAAATTGGTAGCTTGAGAAGCACGTATAGGAAGGAGCTTCATAAGGTCCAGGTTTCCATGAGATCAGGAGCGCAGCAGAGTATGTGTATGTACCCAGTCTGTGGTACTACAACAGGATGCGGTTTCTGGAAGACCAGATGGAAGCCAGGGAATCACTTTCTACACCTCCATCCAGCCTTCCCTCAACCCTTTCCTCAACCCCAGCTGAG
Source organism: Lithobates septentrionalis (assembly GCA_037952835.1). Taxonomy (NCBI): domain Eukaryota; kingdom Metazoa; phylum Chordata; class Amphibia; order Anura; family Ranidae; genus Lithobates; species Lithobates septentrionalis. Next base: position 1,972,880 of record JBBDGP010001607.1, on the reverse strand, counting down.
GCTTCCGAAGACCAACCTGGGCCTTCCATCCTGGAAGAAGTGGAGGAGCCCAGCTGGAGCCAGGTATAGTATTTTTGAACATATTTATTGTCCGAAAATTATTGTTGTTAACTAGATGTTATTGATAACAAATGAATGATTGAACAAAAAGTGTTTTACATATCAATGGACTGTAGGGGCCAAAAATGATTGTGACAAGAATGAAAAAATACTGGGCTAAGAATATCCCTTTTTCATAAACAGGAAGACCTCAGCCAGGACGAGGCTCTGGAATGTGGCACACAGGAGGAGGCGGGGGTAAGTGTCAGCCAGAAGGTGGTAGTGCCCTGTAGCTTCACCCAATCCCAGGTGCCTCCCCTCCGCCTTACAACAAAAAGGGCCAGGAAGGGGAGTAATGTGGAGGAGGCAGCACTGGGCCTCATTAAGGAGGCTATTGCGGCCCTGAAAACACCCCCGACGCTGAAGAGGCCTATGGCTGCTATGTAGCTGCCAAATTGCAGCAAATGGAGGAGGGTCAATGCTTCATGTGTGAGAATCTAATTTTTCACGTCCTTCAGAAGGGGTTGAGGGTCCAAATTAGTGAGAACATACACTTATGTGCACTCGCCCATCCTCCTCCTGCCACAAGTCCACCTCCAGAGCCACAGCCTCCAAGGAAGGCTGCAGGGAAGCGTGGAGGGAAGGCTGCAGGGAAGACAAGAAAGTGATGGCCTGGGTTCAGTCTGGTCTGACAGAAGACGCAGTCTGTTATAGTACCACAGCCTGGGGACACATATGTCATCTGCTGCTGTTCCTGATCTCTGGGAGTCCTGGACCAGATTGTGCTCCCTTAAATATGGACTTCTCAGGCTACCAATTTTAATTTACAAAGAGTTGATGTGTGCCCTGGGAGCCAAAGGCTTCGCAAATTCAAGCAGTTTCTCCAGTGTTGCCTTCCTCTTTATTTTGTTATTATGAGTCAGAATAAATGGAGATTTATTATAAATGAAAATACTTGCCTATGTGTTTTTCTTCAAAAAAGGACAGTTTGTGAGTAGGCAGGTGCATTAAAAATACAATGTCAAATTAACAAGGGACACCAACACAAACCAACCTCCTTGAGCTTTATAAAAATACAAAATAATAATGTTGTTGTGGAAACTTGACACACCAAAAAAAAAATATGGAGATCACTAGAAATTAATTTAAAAATAATCCAAAAAACAGGAGCTATTGATTAAAAAAAAAAGATTACTATAAAAAAAGTTAATTAAAAAATAATTCTAAACATTATTATGGAGATCTGGCTTTAAACAAAAAAAGAGTATTCATGAGATCACAAGAAATAATAAAGAAATCAGTTTGTCATAACTCTGTGTGAATATCAGCAGCAAAAAAACTTCATTATTCTGGTATTATAAAGAACAAAAGAATCTGTTGCATTAAAAGATCCAATAATTTGCAGCGTGATGAATGTGCTATCTCCATTAGGAACGCTAATTTTAGCAGACCGAGTGCTTCCGTCTCGTACTTGATTCTGAGCATGCGTGATTTTTTGCTTTTCGGAATTGCATACAAACGATCGCATTTTGGGATAGGAACATTTTCTGACCGAAAAATAGAGAACCTACTCTCAATCTTTTGCTGGCTGGAATTCCGCCAGCAAAAGTCTGATGGAGCATACACGCGGTTGCATTTTCCGACCAATACCTCTCATCGGAGTTTTGCTGGCGGCCTTTGCAATCGTGTGTACGGGGGATTAGAATCAGGGATGTTCGGAGTGTTTTAATTAAAGCTGAACAGTTTCTAGTTTCTGTAAAAAAGTAAATTTATTCTGGGCTTCATCTATTGGTCAAATTGAATATTGCAGGCAGAACAACTTAATGAATTTCCTTGCTGGAGGCAGAAAAACAGCACCAAACTTAGTATACAATGACACTTTGAAGAAACTTATTCCTTTGATTTTTAATACCATAACCACTCCAATAATTTTGTGACATATAATGAATAAATTAGGGTGACCAGATATCCCCAGTTTCCGGGGACTGTCTCTGGATATTGGCTTTATACTGATGATAGGTATTCACCCAAGCAAGATACTTGGCTTATGCCTCTCATCTAAAGGTCGATACATTCATCCATTTGGGTGACCCTCTTCTTTGGTGTTCATCCCATTGGATGTCACAGTTATAAATCATCAAATCTGACATCATACCATCTTTTCTTGGCCTAGGGCCCCCTTCGGGCACCCCTCTTTCCCCCCTCCCTCCAATCTGAACTCTTCCAGTCCAGCACACTAATTATCCTAAAGCAAGACTCTGACCATCTACTCCTTTGCCACAGATGGTCTGGCTGTGGGTCAGGTTTCTCCCCTCCTATTTTGCTCCCCCTTTTTGATCTCCATTGTTGTCTGGCCATTCTTGCTTCTGCCTACTAGGGCACAGTTGAGTTCAGCGCAGCCATTTTTTCCTTGTGTTTTGTTCTTCACCCTTTCCTTCAGATTCAAGATATCTGGTTTTAAATATTTGATATCATAAACCTCTATGACACTTGCTCCTGATGAAGAGGAATGACGCATAATCTTGAAACGCGTAGAGTTTCACTCTGTACATTTGCACAAGAGTGATGTAAACTAAGTGTTTTTTTATGATCTCATGCGGATACATTATATTGAACTTGTAAACCTGTGATACAAACTCCCTATGTACCTATCTTTTTAGAATTTGTATTATTAAACTTATATAAATTATATACTTTCATTGTTTGCATACGTAATTTTTGGAGTCATCGCCTTTTAAAGTCCCACCAGAGGGTTCTTGTTTTGCTGTTTCAAGGACACTGTCCCTGGACCAATTCTGTCCCCAGTTTTGTCACTGGATTAGATTTAAACAGGGGCCTGAGCAGAATTAAAACAAATTCTGAATTACACACCCCCGCTCTGCTGCTCCTACTAGCTTAGGAGGTGTATTTTTTCCACTATCTGTGCCTCTTGCTAATGATTAGGGATGAGCCGAACACCCCCCTGTTCGGTTCGCACCAGAACATGCGAACAGGAAAAAAGTTTGTTTGAACACGCGAACACCATTAAAGTCTATGGGACACGAACATGAATAATCAAAAGTGCTAATTTTAAAGGCTAATATGCAAGTTATTGCCATAAAAAGTGTTTGGGGACCTGGGTCCTGCCCCAGGGGACATGGATCAATGCAAAAAAAAGTTTTAAAAACGGCCGTTTTTTCAGGAGCAGTGATTTTAATAATGCTTAAAGTCAAACAATAAAAGTGTAATATTCCTTTAAATTTCGTACCTGGGGGGTGTCTATAGTATGCCTGTGATGGGGCGCATGTTTCCTGTGTTTAGAACAGTCAGACAGCAAAATGACATTTTGAAGGAAAAAACCCATTTAAAACTACCCGCGGCTATTGCATTGCCGATAATACACATAGAAGTTCATTGATAAAAACGGCATGGGAATTCCCCAAAGGGGAACCCCGAACCAAAATTAAAAAAAAAAAATGATGTGGGAGTCCCCCTAAATTTCATACCAGGCCCTTCAGGTCTGGTATGGATATTAAGGGGAACCCCGGCCAAAATTTTTTAAAAAAATGACGTGGGGTTCCCCCTAAATTCCATACCAGACCCTTCAGGTCTGGTATGGATTTTAAGGGGAACCCCGCGCCAAAAAAAAAAAAAAAACGGCGTGGGGTCCCCCCAAAGATCCATACCAGACCCTTATCCGAGCACGCAACCTGGCAGGCCGCAGGAAAATAGGGGGGACGAGAGTGCAGCCCCCCTCCTGAACCGTACCAGGCCACATGCCCTCAACATTGGGAGGGTGCTTTGGGGTAGCCCCCCAAAACACCTTGTCCCCATGTTGATGAGGACAAGGGCCTCATCCCCACAACCCTGGCTGGTGGTTGTGGGGGTCTGCGTGTGGGGGGCTTATCGGAATCTGGAAGCCCCCTTTAACAAGGGGACCCCCAGATCCCGGCCCCCCCCTGTGTGAAATGGTAAGGGGGTACTTACCCCTACCATTTCACTAAAAAACTGTCAAAAATGTTAAAAATGACAAGAGACAGTTTTTGACAATTCCTTTATTTAAATGCTTCTTCTTTCTTCTATCTTCCTTCATCTTCTGGTTCTTCTGGTTCTTCTGGCTCTTCTGGTTCTTCCTCCGGCGTTCTCGTCCAGCATCTCCTCTGCGGCGTCTTCTATCTTCTCCTCGGGCCGCTCCGCACCCATGGCATGGGAGGGAGGCTCCTGCTCTTCTCTTCTTCTTTTCTTCTCTTCTTCTCTTCTTCTCTTCATTTTCTTCTCCGCCCGCTCCGCACCCATGCTGGCATGGAGGGAGGCTCCTGCTGTGTGACGGCGTTCCTCGTCTGACAGTTCTTAAATAACGGGGGGCAGGGCCACCTGGTGACCCCACCCCCCTCTGACGCACGGTGACTTAACGGGACTTCCCTGTGACGTCATGGGGAATGCCACAGGGAAGTCCCCTCAAGTCACCGTGGCCCCGCCCCCCGTTATTTAAGAACTGTCAGACGAGGAGCGCCGTCACACAGCGGGAGCCTCCCTCCATGCCAGCATGGGTGCGGAGCGGCCCGGAGAAGAAAATGAAGAAGAGAAGAAGAGAAGAAAAGAAGAAGAGAAGAGCGGGAGCCTCCCCCCCATGCCATGGGTGCGGAGCGGCCCGAGGAGAAGAAGATAGAAGACGCCGCGGAGGAGATGCTGGACGAGAACGCCGGAGGAAGAACCAAAAGAGCCAGAAGAACCAGAAGAACCAGAAGATGAAGGAAGATAGAAGAAAGAAGAAGCATTTAAATAAAGGAATTGTCAAAAACTGTCTCTTGTCATTTTTAACATTTTTGACAGTTTTTTAGTGAAATGGTAGGGGTAAGTACCCCCTTACCATTTCACACAGGGGGGGGCCGGGATCTGGGGGTCCTCTTGTTAAAGGGGGCTTCCAGATTCCAATAAGTCCCCCGCCCGCAGACCCCCACAACCACCGGCCAGTGTTGTGGGGATGAGGCCCTTGTCCTCATCAACATGGGGACAAGGTGTTTTGGGGGGCTACCCCAAAGCACCCTCCCAATGTTGAGGGCATGTGGCCTGGTACGGTTCAGGAGGGGGGGGGCGCACTCTCGTCCCCCCTCTTTTCCTGCGGCCTGCCAGGTTGCGTGCTCGGATAAGGGTCTGGTATGGATTTTTGGGGGGACCCCACGCCGTTTTTTTTTTTTTTTTTTTGGCGCGGGGTTCCCCTTAAAATCCATACCAGACCTGAAGGGTCTGGTATGGAATTTAGGGGGAACCCCACGTCATTTTTTTAAAAAAAATTTGCCCGGGGTTCCCCTTAATATCCATACCAGACCTGAAGGGCCTGGTATGGAATTTAGGGGGATTCCCACATCATTTTTTTTAAAATTTTGGTTCGGGGTTCCCCTTTGGGGAACTCCCATGTCGTTTTTATCAATGAACTTCTATGTGTATTGTCGGCAATGCAATAGCCGCTGGTAGTTTTAAATGGGTTTTTCCTTCAAAATGTAATTTTGCTGTCAGACTGTTCTAAACACAGGAAACATGCGCCCCATTACAGGCATACTATAGACACCCCCCAGCTACGAAATTTAAAGGGATATTACACTTTTATTGTTTGACTTTAAGCATTATTAAAATCACTGCTCCTGAAAACACGTCCGTTTTTAAAACTTTTTTTTGCATTGATCCATGTCCCCTGGGGCAGGACCCAGGTCCCCAAACACTTTTTATGACAATAACTTGCATATTAGCCTTTAAAATTAGCACTTTTGATTTCTCCCATAGACTTTTAAAGGGTGTTCCGCGGCATTCGAATTTGCCGCGAACACCCCAAATTGTTCGCTGTTCGGCGAACTTGCGAACAGCCAATGTTCGAGTCGGACATGAGTTTGACTCGAACTCGAAGCTCATCCCTACTAATGATCATGTTCTGGCCAAAATGAAGGGACTATTTCTTAAGTTTCGGGCGCATGCCCATTCCGCTCCTAGTCGCATGTTCATCTGCCTTGGCTCAAGTCTCGGCCAGCCGCCTACCTGCTTATCTCCTTGCCTTCCCTGGTGGAGTGACCGTCCTCCTCTCAGCTCCACTCCCCACCCAGTAGTAGTCGAGAGCGAGACTTGAAAGGCTGTGAGGCGGCTCAGGCGGGAGACGACAGCGACAGGCAGAGAGAGGCAGCTGAGCTCAGCTGACAGTGTCTGTCCAGCAGCAGGAACAGAGAGGGGAAGCTGATCTGATCATGGGGCTGCCAGCTGCTTTAAGGCTTCAACACAGGTGTGCTTTGGGGATGTGTCTGTGATTGTGAATAGACTACATTGCACTGTGTCTGTCTCTCTGGCATAAGGGATAGTATCATAACTCACAGGCTGCAGGCACTCTATCATGTCTCTGACTGGTAGTGCACTGTCACAGTGTTTCACATAACATGGTTGCTAGATGCTGGTAACGTATTGGTCATAAGATAATAAAATCAGCACCCAGCAGCCAGGTCATGTGACACACTGTGACAGAGCCAGCCAGAGCTATGATAGAGTGCCTGCTGCCTTTGAGTTATCATAATGCTGATGATCTTAACCAGTTGCTGACCGCCCCATAGCAGATTTACTGCTACAGGGTGGCCGCGCTGTGCAGGAATGTGTATACATACATGGTCCTGCATTTCTGGGTATCAGAGCCAAACAGCGGGTCTAGTGGACTCGATGTCCCCCGGTTCCCGCCGATCGTTCTGTACACAGGCAGAATGGCAGTCTGCCTATGTAAACAAGGCAGATCAACGTTCTGTCAATATGAAAGACATTGATCCTGTGTTCCTGCAAAGCAGAGACAGTGATCTATGCCTTTCCTTAGTAAAAGCACCTCACCCACAGTGAGAAAACACTGGTTAGGAACACATTTAACCCTTTGATCGCCCCTGATGTTAACCCCTTCCCAGCCAGTCTCATTAGTAGAGTGACAGTGCATATTTTTAGCACTGATTACTGTATTAGTGTCATTGGTTCCCACAAAGTGTCAAAAGTTTCATTTAGTTCCCCTGTACCAGCATCTTTCTTTGCATCATTACAAAGCATATTTGGTTAATTTATCTGGAAAATGTCCAAAGCCAGGAGCTCCCGCTCCAACCTAATAGAACACAGATTAATGGGGGGGTGCAGGATACATAACTCTAAGAGATTATTATTAAGCATCTATCCTATCACTACTCAAACCTTGGTTCATAAGTAAGGATGGGTGAATGGTTTGGCCCGAGCATAGGTTTGGGCCGAACTTTGGTTGTTCGGACGTTCGCCGAACAATGAACATTATGCGGTGTTCGTGGCAAATTTGAATGCCACGGAACACCGTTAAAGTCTATGGGATACGAACATGAAAAACCAAAAGTGCTCATTTTAAAGGCTTATTTGCAAGTTATTGTACATGTATCAATGCAAAAAAAAGTTTTAACAACGGCCATTTTTTCAGGAGCAATTATTTTAAACATAAAATGAAATAATAAAAATGAAATATTCCTTTAAATATCGTGCCAGGGGGGTGTCTATAGTATGCCTGTAAAGTGGCGCAGTTTTCCCGTGTTTAGAACAGTACCACAGCAAAATGACATTTCTAAAGGAAAAAAGTCATTTAAAACTGATCGCCGCTGTAATGAATTTCGGGTCTCGGCAATATAGATAAAATCCATTATAAAAAATGGCATGGGTTCCCCCCCAGTCCTTTACCAGGCGCTTTGGGGCTGGTATGAATATTAAGGGGAACACCGAACCAAAAAAAAATAGCATGGGGGTCCCCCCAAAATCCATACCAGGCCCTTCAGGTCTGCTATGGAAATTAAAGCGGTAGTAAATCTACCCTGTGCTATTTCCACCATATCAAGCTCTCCTACCTCATGAACGAGTTGCACTGTGTAAAACGTTTCCTACCTTATCCTTTTCTGTGTAATCTGTCCTTTTCTAATAAATGACGTAATCGGCACATGCACAGTAAGTCCTGTTTTTCCGGCAGGCTCTTCTTCTTGCCGGAAAATTGCTGTGTTGCTGTGTACATGCCGAGGCTGCATCATTTCCTTTGGCTGATGTCAGCCCTGAGATCCCGCGATACCCCCCCGCTGAGAAGCTGATCCTAACCCCATGTGACTCGCTATGTCACAGGGGTTGGAGCACAGAGCCGAGGACAGAGCCTGTCTGTCTGAAACAAATAGTGAGGGCAGAAATAAAATACTACTGAGACGCAGGAGACAATAGTTATAATGGCAGAGGCTGAGTACAAGCAGGGGCGATCATAAAAAGTTACTTTTTTCAAGTAAGAACGTTTTATTTGCATAAGTTATGTGGCGCATAGCTACTAAACAGCAACATGAAATTGCATATTGCTGATTTGGGGTAACATTATCTGAGTTTACTACCGCTTTAAGGGGAACCCTGCGCCAAATTAAAAAAAATGCCTTAGGGCCCCCCAAAATCCATACTAGGCCCTTCAGATCTGGTATGCATTTTAAGGGGAACCCTATGCGAAGATTTGAAAAAAATGGCATAGGGGTCCCCCCAAAATCCATACCAGACCCTTATCCGAGCACGCAACCTGGCAGGCTGCAGGAAAAGAGAGGGGACGAGAGAGTGCCCACCCTCCTGAACTGTACCAGGCCACATGCCCTCAACATGGGGAGGGTGCTTTGGAGTAGACTCCAAAGCATCTTGTCCCCATGTTGATGGGGACAAGGGCCTCATCCCCACAACCCTTGCCCGGTGGTTGTGGGGGACAAAGGTAGGGTGCTTATCGGAATCTGGAAGCCCATTTAACAAGGGGACCCCTAGATCCTGCCCCCACATGTGAATTGGTAACAAGTACATTGTACCCCTACCATTTCGCCAAAAAAGTGTCAAAATAGTAAAAAAGACAGGGAACACTATGGGACAAGTCCTTTGTTAAAAATAAAAATGTCCCACAATGTCCATTCATCTGCTATCACGCCGCCCGATGAACCAAAAAAAGAAAAAAACACACAACAGCTCTGCCTCATGTTGACTGATGCTTCTTCTTGGTGACAGCTGTTATATAGCTAAGGGTGGGGCTTTTCGGTGACGTAAATGGGTGACCCCGCCCCCCTCTGACACCTCATGAAATCAGACGAAGGTGTGGTTACCCGTATATGTCACTGAGTGGCCCCACCCTTAGCTATATAACAGATATCAAAGCGAGAAGAAGTGTCACTCAGTGGGAGTACAATGTACCCATTACCAATTCACATGGGAGGGCCAGGATCTGGGGGTCCCCTTGTTAAAGGGGGCTTCCAGATTCTGGTAAGCCCCCTGCCAGCAGATCCCCACAACCACCGGGCAAGAGTTGTGGGGATGAGGCCCTTGTCCCCATCAACATGGGTACAAGGTGCTTTGGAGGGCCTGAAAGGTCTGGTATGGATTTTGGGGGACCATATTTTTTTAAAATTTCCATACCAGACCTGAAGGGCCTGGTATGGATTTTGGGGGATCCCCACGCATTTTTTTACATTTTTGGTTTGGGGTTCCCCTTAAAATTCATACCAGACCCAAAGGACCTGGTAACGGACTGGGGAGGGGGACCCATGCCATTTTTTTCAATGAGTTTTATTTATATTTCCAAGACCCGACAATTTATTACAGACACAATCAGTTTTAAATTACCTTTTTCCTTTAGAAATTTCATTTTGCTGTGGTACTGTTCTAAACACTGGAAAACTGCGCCACTTTACAGGCATACTATAGACACCCCAAGCACGATATTTAAAGGAATATTTTATTTTATTGTTTCACTTTAAGCATTATTGAAATCACTGCTCCCGAAAAAACTTTCCTTTTTAAAACTTTTTTTTGCATTGATACATTTCCCCTGGGGCAGGACCCGAGTCCCCAAACACTTTTTATGACAATAACTTGCATATACAATAAGCCTTAAAATGAGCACTTTTGATTTTTCATGTTTGTGTCCCATAGACTCTAACGGTGTTCCCGTGTTCATCCAAATTTTTTGCCTGTTCACATGTTCTGGTGCGAACCGAACCAGGGGGTGTTCGGCTCATCCTTATTCATAAGCAACATAGTTTGTCCTTGGAGGGATATGGAATCTAACCAAATTCCTGGCAATGACCTATATGTCTGGCTCCTTAGCAATCCCTGCCAAAAAGCTAAGCACTTGCAATTCTCCCCTACCATCTCTGCCTCAATGGCAGCATTCAATTACTGCATAGTTAAGGCCTGTAAGGGCGATACAACCTTCCAAATATCAGTACCCATTTTAATTATCCCACGATTGATCCCAGGTTTCTCAGTTCAAAACTGTCAGAAATAAGGTATTAAACATCTTTCTGATTTATACACAAGTGGATCACTTAAAACGTTTGTTGACCTAGGAAAAAACTTTTTCATCCCCGCCACAGATTATTTCAAATATATCCAAGTCACACATTGTCTAATAAGTAAACCACGCCTACAGCTGTATGACCACCAAAAAACCTGGAAGTACTTTTCCATTACAACCAAGAATGTTAAAGGTAAATTCCTCACAATGGTCCACAGCATTAGCCACTAGCTACAGAGCAACACGTGCCTCCAACCTCTGGGAACTGATACTCAAAGTCAACCTCAGATGGTACATTACCCCAGCTCAAATCCACAAATATGCTCTCTCAGTAGCACCCAGCTGCTGGAGGAATTGTGGGGAACCAGGTAACCTCCTTCATTTTCTATGGTGATGTAACAAAATTTTGAAATTCTGGGTAGAGGTCTTTGGACTCATTCGTAAAGTCACCAAAACTCCAACAGTCCCATCACCAGAACTTGCCTTGTTAAACATAGGAATTGAAAACTTCCCTCCTCACCTTAGATATGCGACCACTCATATCCTCTTAGCTGCTAGGCTCACCATCACCAGACACTGGAAATTTGCAGATCTGATACTAGTAGATGAATCTACTTCTCTTAGCACATACACAGACAATCTTTGGCACCTATGAACGCATGTTTGCAGCCTCGGTGGGGGGACTGGCTGCCACTACCATGGTGTGGTTGCTATGGCTTGAATGGTTTCAGGATGACCTATGTAATATCGCTTAACCGATCTAGCACTTCTGCACTGCTTTATGACTATAATAAGCAACAGCTTAATTCTCCTTGAAAATTATGTTTTGTTCTGTTACTCATGACTACCTTACAAACTTGCTGTACATTGTTATTTTCTCTCCGTGGCAACCAAAATAACATCCTATACTCTACTGTTCATGTATTTGTGTATTGATTAAAATCAATAAAAATTGATTGAATAAAAAAAAAGTGTAATTTAGTGTCCGATTTGTCCGCCGCAATATTGCAGTCCCACTATACGTTGCTGATTGCCACCATTACTAGTAAAAAAAATATGTCCCCGGATTTCATTTAAAAAATCTGGTAACCTTAGAATAAATACCTTCTTGTTACCTACTCTATGCCTGGGTTAGGGCATGTGTCAATGGCTTTTTTGAGCCAGTGTCAATGGGCAAATGTTTGTTTTTAGGTACATTCCGCTTACATTGGAGATTAGTTTGAGACACTTCTAAGATCCTTCACAGTTTATTGACAGGTGCATTTGACATACAGTTGGCCTTCTGCTGACCTGCAGTTGACCCCCTTCTAAGCTACACTAATGTACTTTAAGCTGCTTTTGGATTCCTATTAACCTTCTATGGGAAGAGAAGTAAGTTCTGAGCTTAACAAATAGCTGTCAACACAGGTCTTCAGTCTTCCAGTGTTAGTTTTTTAGTTAGTCATACCTTGTTGCTGCAATATCAGTAAGGTATATAAGATCTCTTCCTATTATGATTAGAAAGATAATAACTGTATGAACTACCCACCTAACTCCAAGCAACCCCATCTACACTACTAAAAACATATAGTGTAACCTTCTTCTTTGTAGTTTTATGCTCATCTTATGATGTATAATGCTACATGCTAAGCTGACACTTCAAGAATAAATGCATATAATGTAACCAAACATTATATACCCCTCTTTCCTTCTTTCTTGCTCCCTTTCTTTCTCCATTCGTAGCAAAGTGTTGTATAAACAATAACAATAATATTTGAAAGATAAAAAATATACTTCACTCATTTATAATCTGAACTAAATAGTGGCAGCTACTAAAAAACTATAAAGCCCTCAAACCTTAAATTTATTGTGCTTCTACAAGGTCACCAACATTCTAGATTTGAATAGTAGTGCAAATTCTGAGACAAAAGTGACCAACTTAAAAGGGGCTTACTGTATATAAAATAATTTTTTTGCGAATGAAATAGGAGATTCATCCCCAGGAAGAAAAAAGTTTGACAGTTTGTCTATCAACATGTAAATATTACAATACTAAAGTTGATAATAATGTTTTTTTTTATGCATACCTATATGAATGCAACTTGCATTTTGTAAGCAGAAGGCACTGGGGTGTGATTTTTAATATTGTACTAGCTTTGCTGACATTTGGAATACAGTTATAGTATTTGTTTTTCTGCTTTACCTAACACCAACTGTTCCCCATTAGATTTGCATGACTGCCTTTTATAGCCATGGTTGCCATTTTAAGTTATCTGAGTAATTGTTCCTCAGGTCAAATGCATGACTTTTTTATGTGTCAATGATTTTGATTTAAATTGAGTCTTAAGGGAAAAAAAGTAGGTAAGTATTAAGTTTTACTTACAAGCTTTATAAAGAAAATAACCTAAGAAATAAAACCATTGAATATGATGCAGTAATGTAAGTATCATGCCTTTTTATTTCTTTATAAAAGTTTATTGAGGGATTTGCAAAGTCTAAAACAAATAAGAAGGCATAAGCAAATAGTCCACCCAGACCAATTTGCAAATTGAACCTACCTAACAGACATGTTGCAAACCAGAAGCTGGGGGAAATGTTTTTAAAGTTTGAACGCACAATACTTTGATTATAATGGACACAAAATAAAAGTTTGGATCTTCAAAAATGATTTCCACATGAAAGGCCTTCATTCCAAATGTTCACTCACCCCTACTGTTTTTTTTCCTATTATAGGAGAAAAAAATGCTTTGCTGAAAACTGTCAGGCTGAAATGAATGCAGTGGTTGGCATTAATACTGGAATACTTATCTGCCTCCCCTGTGTAAGGTGCTTCTTCCACAAAAGTTCTAAACAGGGAAATTAAACAAGTACAAGTTAAAAAAAGTATAAATATTTACTTAAAGCGAAGTTCCGCATGCAAAAAAATAAAAAATAAAGGTCAGTAGCTACAAGTACTTCAGCTGCTGACTTTTAAAATAAGGACACTTACCTGTCCAGGGGGCCCGCAAGGTCCTCACCCGAAGCCGACCCATCCCTCAGCTCCGGTTGGAGGTACCGGCATCTTCAGTAAGGGAATCAGGAAGTGAAGCCTTGCGGCTTCACAGCCTGTTTCCTACTGTGCATGCGCAAGTCGTGCTGTGCATTCTGATTAGTCCTTGCTGTCTTCTGGGACCTGTGTGTTTCCCAGAAGACAGCGGAGGGGACGGAGGAGGGGACAGACATGGCATAGTTCGCTGTGGATTTTGCGCTGCTCTTTTACAGGAAGTGGGACAAAATACCTGGATTAGACAGGTATCTGCTCCCCCCTCCCCCTTGAAAGGTACCAAATGTGACACCGGAGGGGGGGAGGAACCGGATCAGTGGAAGTTCCATTTCTGGGTGGAACTCCGCTTTAACTGTTATTCTTAAAGTATATATACAGCCCAAACTTTTTTTTAATTTTTGTTTTAAGTAGAGAAAGATTTTCTCTCTATATATTTTGTTACATTTGTCATAGTTGTCTGAATTACATGCTGGTTTGGAGGCTGAAACCTTTGCCAAATCTAACCGCCTTCTATTCACTTACACCCTCATACAAAAAGTTTGGAATAAGGCTAAACAGCTCCAGCAGGTCACTGGTTTTACTCGTTTCAGCATAATAACCACTACCCTTTCTCCAAGCTGGCGTAAATGGGGTATAACTCACCTTTACCATATCTTTAAGAATGGGTCCCTATGCTCATTTGAGGAATTACATATGAAGTTTTGCCTACCTAAATCTATGTACTTCTATTATTTACAACTTAAGCATGCTGTGGCAGGACAGAGCTCAGTGGTCCTACACCAGTGTTCAATATGGTGGCTGAAACCATCTCCACCAAAGGATTTATCAATTTTGCAATGTTATTAACCAATTTTTTAACCATGTTTCCCTTGAGGGTGTGTCAGGGTTCTTACCTTGGCAGGCAGGGCGCCCGCGGTGGTGTGCGTCAGGGTGCGTCGGCGCGCGTTTCTGCGGACCTCGCTGTGCGGGCTCCTCGCGGCGCCGGTGTGTGTGTCCGGGATCGTTCCACTGTGCACGCGGGCGTTGGCGGGCACGCGTGCCTGGGTGTGCCGGGGCGCGCGCGTGCACGTCGGTTGGCGCCAAAAGCCCTATTTAAGTCGGTAAGTTCTGGTGACCAGTGCTGCCTAATCAACAGCTCGTAGTTCCAGAGCCTGTCCGTGTACCTTGTTGTTCCTGTTATTCCTATTGATCCGGCCTTGTCCCCTGACCACTCTCTGAACTCTGCCTGCACCGACCTTTGCTTGTCTGACCATCCGCCTGCCTGTTCCACTGTACCTTTGCCGTCCGCCTGCTGCCAAACCCGGCCTGTCTCCTGACCATCCATCTGCCTGCTCCCTGGGATCCAGTCAGCCTGTCTGCAGTCTTCCTGCCTGTGTCCACACCAGCCTGCTCTGCTCAGTGAAGGTGCTCCAGTCTACTCAGCCTTTGCTACAGTTAACCCTGAGTCTCCCGGACAGCAACTCCAGGAACAGCCATACAGGCCTTCATACCACTCCGTACTGTTGTACCCCCTGTTTACTCTACCAGGGGGCCAATAGTCGGAGGGTAAGGGAGCCTACCCTCTGCCCGACAGGACTCGCCGGTCTGGTAAGTTGGAGCCTGATAGTATTAGGCAGCCATGACCGAGTCCGGGCAGGGGGCCTCCCCCATGGATGAACTTTGCCGACACTTGGCGGGTCTAACCCAGGCAGTGAAAAGCCTACAAGAAGGGTATTCCAGCTTGGAAGAACGGGTGCAGGCTCTGTCCGCACCTGCCGGTCCACCAGGGTCCGCTGCAGCCACCTCAACACCTGCTGTGGTCATGTTACCTCCCGAGCCCAAAGTACCAGTACCCGAAAGATTTTTCGGAGATCGGAGTAAGTACCGTGCCTTCCGGAATGCTTGCAACCTGTACTTCGCTCTTCAGCCACGCACGTTCTCCCTGGAAGCCACTAAGGTGGGCTTTGTTATCTCCTTGCTGTCTGGTGAACCACAAACATGGGCCCACCGGCTCCTGGAGCAAAAATCTGTCGTATTGGATAGTCTGGAGGCCTTCTTTGGAGCCATGTCCCAACTATACGAAGACCCCCAGCTCACCGCCACCGCAGAAACTTCCTTACAGGCCCTACGTCAAGGCCGCCGAGCAGCTGAAGATTATGCCGTCGAGTTCAGACGCTGGAGTTCTGACACGGCTTGGAACGACGCTGCATTACGCCATCAGTTCAGGATGGGGTTGTCAGAACCTCTCAAAGATGAATTGGCACGAGTAGGGGTACCACAGACCCTGGAAGACCTTATCAATCTGTCTATCCAAATAGACCGTAGACTGCGAGAACGACGCACCGAAAGGACCACCAGTACCTTTCGTCCCACCTGGATGATTCCACAAGTACCCTGTCCTCCTAGTAGATCTCCTGCTCCACCACCTGCCTCAACCTATGATGCACCTGAACCAATGCAGCTTGGTCTGTTCCGTCCCTCTTTGACCCCAGAAGAGAAGGCATGTAGGCGGGCACACAACCTCTGCCTCTACTGCGGGGAGTCGGGGCACTACACCAGCGGTTGTCCCAACAAGATGCGTAAGTGTCGTTCTGATGTTCGTACCTGTGCTACTTTTGTACCTTCCTTGGGCACGCACCTAACCATTTCTGTCACTTTACAGCTTCCCGGAAAGGCCATCCAAGTCCCAGCTATCATTGATTCGGGAGCCTGCAGCTGTTTTATTGACCGGACCTTTGCCTTTCAACATGCCATTCCTCTCCAAACCAAGACTCAAAGCCTTGCTGTTCATCTCGCTGACGGCTCTGCTCTCCGCTCCGGCCCAGTCACTCAGGAGACTGTCCCTTTAGAAGCCATCATGGGGCCGCAACACCATGAATATCTCTGTCTGGACGCCATCTCGTCCCCGCTCTTTCCAGTTATTCTTGGAATACCCTGGCTTCAAACGCACAACCCCCAAATCAACTGGGCTTCAGGAAATGTCGAGTTCCTCTCTGGATACTGTCTTCAACACTGCTTGCAAGGGACAGGCCGTGATATGGCTCAACTCCTCTGTCTACATCCAGATGTTGATCCGCCGCAAGCTATCCCTGAGCCATACCAAGACTTTGCGGATGTGTTTAGCAAGAAGGGGGCAGAATTACTTCCACCACACAGGCCCTACGATTGCCCAATTGAATTGCTTCCTGGAACCGAGGTACCTTTTGGCCGGATCTTCCCCTTGACGGAGCAGGAACTGGGCACCCTGAAGCAGTACTTAGATGAAAATCTGAAAAAGAAATTTATCCGCCCGTCCACCTCTCCGGCCGGCGCGGGTTTATTTTTTGTGGAAAAGAAGGATCATTCCCTGCGGCCATGTATTGATTACCGCGAACTGAACAAAATCACGATTAAGAATCGCTACCCGCTCCCTCTGGTCCCTGAGTTATTTCAAAGGCTGGGCACCGCCAGACTCTTTACTAAACTGGATCTCCGGGGTGCTTATAACTTAATCCGCATCCGAGAGGGTGACGAGTGGAAGACTGCGTTTCGCACTCGTTTCGGGCACTTCGAGTACCAGGTCATGCCCTTTGGTCTTTGTAATGCCCCGGCTACGTTCCAGCACTTTGTGAACGACATCTTTAGAGATATCCTGGATCTCTATGTCATCGTTTATCTGGACGATATACTCATCTTCTCCTCTTCTTTGGCGGATCATCGCAGGCATGTCAGGAATGTTCTTGTCCGGCTCAGGCAACATGGCTTATACGCTAAACTAGATAAATGTGAGTTCGAACGCCAGAGTATTCAGTTCTTGGGGCTCATTATTTCTGTTGAAAGAATCAAGATGGACCCACAAAAAGTATCGGCCATCCTGGACTGGCCGGCTCCTACAGACAAGAAAGGAGTCCAACGTTTCGTAGGATTCTCCAACTTTTATAGGAAGTTCATTAAAGACTTTTCTAAAATCATCGCACCAATAACGGAACTTACCAAACAGGGGACACGATTCTGTTGGTCATCCCAAGCACAGGCAGCGTTCGAGAAATTAAAGGGACTGTTTACTTCTGCCTCTATTCTCAAACACCCGGATCCTGCATTACCGTTTGTGCTGGAGGTGGATGCTTCGGAGATCGCAGTGGGGGCAGTACTGTCCCAACGTCAGGGCCCCAAGGCCCTCTTGTTCCCCGTAGCATTCTTTTCCCGTAAACTTTCATCATCTGAGAGAAATTATGATGTCGGAGACCGGGAACTGTTGGCCATCAAAGCGGCCTTAGAAGAATGGCGCTATCTATTAGAGGGTGCGGTACATCCGGTTCTTATCTTTACCGACCACAAGAACTTGGAATATTTAAGAGCAGCCAAGCGACTTAGACCACGACAGGCTAGATGGGCACTTTTTTTTTCCCGCTTCTCCTTTCACATAACGTACAGGCCCGGATCCAAGAATGGAAAACCTGATGCTCTATCACGGATGTTCCACGACTCCAAGGAAAGTACTCCTCCTGATACTATTCTGCCTGCAGGTAGTTTCTTACTTCTCCAGGAAGATTTAATTTCCAGGATTAAACAAGCCTCCTCTGAAATTCCTCTTCCTACGGGAACCAGTCTAAATGATGGGTTGCTCTGGCATGGAGGCAAGATTTTCGTACCTGAAAGATGTAGGGTACTGGTACTGGAACTATGTCATGACCACAAGCTGGCGGGTCACTTCGGAGCTCGGAAAACCTCAGAATTGGTGCTACGCACCTTTTGGTGGCCACGTCTTCTGGAGGACTGTAAGAGGTATGTGGGTTCTTGCTGCACTTGTGCCCGGAATAAATGCAACCGCTCAAAGGCCTGGGGTTTATTGAGACCCTTACCGATTCCTGACAGGCCTTGGAAGATGCTTTCGATGGATTTTATTGTGGAGTTGCCCCCCTCTGAAGGTTTCTCAACCATCTTTGTGGTGATTGACAGGCTATCCAAGATGGCACACTTCATCCCTATGAAGGGTACTCCCACAGCCGTAGAAACGGCGAAGATATTCATCAAAGAAGTAGTAAGGTTACATGGGGTGCCTGCGAATATTGTATCTGACCGAGGTGTTCAATTTACCTCCCGGTTCTGGAGAGCACTGTGTGCCGCTTTGGAAATCGAATTGGCATTCTCCTCGGCCTACCACCCTCAGACGAACGGCCAGACAGAGAGAACTAACCAGACGCTGGAGCAATACCTCCGTTGTTTTTCTGTATTTACTCAAGACGACTGGGTGTCTTTGTTACCAGTCGCCGAATTCTCATATAACAACTCCCTACACTCTGCTATCAACCAGACGCCGTTCTTTGCGAATTACGGATTCAATCCTTCCTTCCTTCCCAGTTCTATCCCGGAATGTTCTCTACCCGCAGTAACGGAAACAATGGAGTTCTTTTCTAGTAACTGGAAGATCTTGCAGGAAACCATGGCCCAATCCCAGGCTTCCTTTAAGAGGATGTTCGATAAGAAAAGACGAGGAGAACTCGTCCTTGAACCTGGCAACCAAGTATGGCTCTCTTCAACTAATCTAAAGTTGGCTTGTCCCTCCAAAAAGTTGGGACCTAAATTTCTGGGCCCGTTTCGGGTGAAGAGAAAGGTGAATGATGTTGCTTTTGAACTTAGTCTGCCAGAGTCCCTTAGAATCCATCCGGTCTTCCACGTTTCATTACTAAAACCAGTTACCCACGATCCTTTTCCTGACCGTAAGGCCAAGCCACCGGAGGCTGTTTTGGTCAACAATGAGGAGGAGTTCGAAGTCGAGGCAATCTTGGACTGTAGGAAAAGGCAGAACCGGCTCCAGTACCTCATCAAATGGAAGGGGTATGGACCCGAGGATAATTCCTGGGAACCCGAAGATAACCTGCATGCCAACAAATTGCTACAAACCTTCAAGAACTCCCATGCTCACAGGCTGGCCCAGCTGGGCATCCGGAGGCTGCCCTTGAGGAGGGGGCACTGTCAGGCTTCTTACCTTGGCAGGCAGGGCGCCCGCGGTGGTGTGCGTCAGGGTGCGTCGGCGCGCGTCGGCGCGCGTTGGCACGCGCGTTTCTGCGGACCTCGCTGTGCGGGCTCCTCGCGGCGCCGGTGTGTGTGTCCGGGATCGTTCCACTGTGCACGCCGGTGTGCGGGGGCGCGCGCGCGGGCGTTGGCGGGCGCGCGTGCCTGGGTGTGCCGGGGCGCGCGCGTGCACGTCGGTTGGCGCCAAAAGCCCTATTTAAGCCGGTAAGTTCTGGTGACCAGTGCTGCCTAATCAACAGCTCGTAGTTCCAGAGCCTGTCCGTGTACCTTGTTGTTCCTGTTATTCCTATTGATCCGGCCTTGTCCCCTGACCACTCTCTGAACTCTGCCTGCACCGACCTTTGCTTGTCTGACCATCCGCCTGCCTGTTCCACTGTACCTTTGCCGTCCGCCTGCTGCCAAACCCGGCCTGTCTCCTGACCATCCATCTGCCTGCTCCCTGGGATCCAGTCAGCCTGTCTGCAGTCTTCCTGCCTGTGTCCACACCAGCCTGCTCTGCTCAGTGAAGGTGCTCCAGTCTACTCAGCCTTTGCTACAGTTAACCCTGAGTCTCCCGGACAGCAACTCCAGGAACAGCCATACAGGCCTTCATACCACTCCGTACTGTTGTACCCCCTGTTTACTCTACCAGGGGGCCAATAGTCGGAGGGTAAGGGAGCCTACCCTCTGCCCGACAGGACTCGCCGGTCTGGTAAGTTGGAGCCTGATAGGGTGGGAGAGAGATAGGAGCAGGATCTTGGTCCTTTTATAGATGATCAATGGGAGGAGGCCTTACAGGCAGTGCCCCAATGTTCCCTTAATGTGACACAAAGACTCATGCAACTGTATTTACTCTTAAGGGTGCCTTTTACCCTAGCCATATTACACACAGTAGGCATTCCAGGACTCCCCTATGTGTGGCAAGTGTTACAGAGATGATGGGGATTTGATCCACTTAACTTGGAGGTGCCCCATTATCCACCTATACTGGGTGGAAGTGCTGAATACCATCAACTCTGTGTTCCAGACCTCCATTCCACTTGACCCCAAACCATGCCTTTTGGGCATATTGGAATATATTCAATTGCCGGCCCCCAAGAGAGAGGCAGTGGCAAGAGCTCTCGTTCAAGCCCGGAAGGTAATTTTTCGAAACTGGAAGTCTATAGACTCCCCTTCACACAAAGAATGGATTCAATGTATGGGGGAAACCCTAAGATTAGAGAAGTTTATCTATCAACACAGGGGCCGCCATAAATTTGATAACTTATGAGGTCCTTGGTTGGATGCCCCAAGTTTGAGCCCGTTGGAACTGTTGACAGACAGACTACTCATTGGCTAGGTTTGTTTTCCAATATTAATGTGCATAAATGTGCAATTTACCAACTACCAAGGTTATAAGCACTTATTCTCTCTGGAGAAGAGACGCTTGAGAGAGGATATGATTTTAATTTACAAATACCATACCAGTGACCCCATAATAGGGATAAAACTTTTCCATGGAAGGGAATTTAATAAGACACGTGGCCACTCATTAAGATTAGAAGAAAAGAGGTTTAATCTTAGACTGCATAGAGGATTCTTTACTGTAAGAGCAGCAAGAATGTGGAATTCACTTCCACAGGTGGTGGTTTCAGCGGGGAGCATCGAAAGTTTCAAAAAACGATTGGATAAGCACCTGAATGACCACAACATACAGGGATATACAATGTAATACTGACATATAATCACACACATAGGTTGGACTTGCGTCATTTTTTAACCTCACCTACTATGTAACTATGTAACTGCTATTAATGGAGGGGTGTTAATCCTGAATGTCTCATTGTGGACACTGTACTAACTATTGTATGGCTAGGTGGGACTGTTATTCCTTCTTTCACATTTTATGTTCTTATTGTTTGATTTATGTTGTGTTTACAGATGCTCAACTGTATTTGTAAGGCAGTCTTGGCATTACCTTGTCTGTATTGTTTTTTTCCCTTTGTTCTGTGTTTTATTATATCAATAAAACTTTTCTTGATTTAAAAAAAAAAGTAGGTAAAGAATAAAACCTCAGTTAAGTTTTTTCCAATTGTGAAGAATTCCTTTCAATTCCTAACTTACAGGCACTACAGTAAGTAAAAGTACATGTCTCCAAATTGAGGAAGATTCTCTTTATCCTCTTTTAGTTATTTATCATTGTAACATGTGTCACCTTCAGAAGACCCATTATTAGTGTCCCTCACTTTCAATTTGAGTAATAGAGGTTATCAGGAAAACTAGAGAGGGTGAATTTCTGCAAAGAGGAAACAGAAAGCAGTAAAAATTTGTAAATAGACTTTGAATACACTTTAAAGAAAACATCTTCCATCCTATTCAGAGTTAATCAAAAAGTTTGCTTCAACCTCCACACCCCTACCCTCAACCCAGGAAGCATATATACTTACCTTTGCTTGCTAATGCTCTGGCCAGCCAAAGGAGCCAAATTAAATATTCAGTCCTTTTGTCAGGGCTGAGCTCAGCCCTTCCTTCTCAAATCTGGCCGCTCAGCTGTTGGATAATTGCCAGCTCCTATCTCTCCACAGTGACTCACCTGTTGATGATATCCTGCTCGTCAGTCTTGCCTACTTAAGCCGTCCAATCCAGATGATCTCTGCCTTCGCCTTGGTCACATCTCTAGAGATGTATGAAGTGAAATAAAGTGTGGCGCTAATAAAGAAAATAATAATAATCAAACAGCAGTGATATCTAAAGGGAGGGTGCAAGGCCCTGGAATGTGTACCAATTAGACTAGTGATAGTCTCATAGAATGTGTAGAGAGATATCTCTTCAAAAAACACCACAAAACAAATAAACAAATAAAAGAATATAGGAACAAATACATACGGTTAAAAACATATCTATATCCAATGTATCAGTTGTGAATGGAATAACACATTTTAAAAATATCTCAAAGATATATAGTGAAAAAAACATCAATGTGATGTGCATTAACCCAAAAATGACGTGTTCATCAAGACAGTACCCTGGTATGAAGCCATGGATAAATTAAGATAGTGAATATGTGCAAAAATTAAATGTCCGTCACTGTGCGATGGGGTAATCACAAAAATCGCAGTGACATCCTAGGTGCATACAGTCCTCATATGGTAAATGGAGACTATTGAGAGTGTCTCTGCATGTAGATGGATTCTTCTCTTGATAGGGTGGTATTATCCAGGAAAAATAAGCATAAAATGCCCTTACCAGAGAGGGTGGACTCACAGGCCCTTGGCGGTGAGTCAAAAGAGCTTGTACTGTCAAACGGTGTAATGCAGCGAACCGTATGATTATCCAGATCTGGATCCCATCAGTGGACCTGGCTTTGAGAAGACGAACAAAGTCACCGAATGGTGTGTCCCTGGAGGGGTTGAACCGGACCCGGGTGTCTTCTATGCTCAGCCTCGATCATCGATCGGAAAAGTCAACTCCTCAGCGACCATCCATATGGTTAGGCAAATAAGAGAGAAAAAACTTCCACATAGTGTGAATCCTTTTTAAAATGTTGTAACGTTTATTGGCATCAAAAATATAAAGGATATTTTCCAATAAGTATGCAAATATATAAAAATATGGGCAGTAAAAACTCGGCTTAAAATACAAAAAAGGTACAAAAGAGTAGCGCAGTAGATGATGGTGGGGGTAAAAACACAAGAACCCGACGCGTTTTGTCCTCTAAGACTTTTGCTGGGGTATGAATTTGCCCTCCATCCACTGCTCTTTGTATAATACAAATGAAAATCATGTAGAACAGCTGGTTACCGGTAGTGTATGGCGTGACTTCTGGGTTTGACGACGTCACAGGTGACCTGCGGTCATGTGATATTCAAGAGGCCAATCGCATCCCCCCATAGCTGGTCAGGAGCCAGGCCGCGCTTCTGTCCTCCAATCAACGTTACTGCGTCTTTCCTAATATCACAGTGGTCACATGGCGACCACGCGATCCATCATGTGCGGAATGACATAAGGCCGCTCAAAGCCTGCGTATCACAGGAGGTAGGAAGTAGAGGCTCGCCAATCCGAGACCTGGAACGCAAGCATTGCGGCGGTCGGGGATAGAGATGTAATCTTAAATCAGAATCTGTGTGGCTAAGTCAAATAGCGGAAGTCAAATCACCAAGATATTTCATATTACACACTAATTTACGGGAGAATGTAACGCAAGCTATTAATGGCTAATATACATCAATGACCCACAAAAATGGTATATATATATGAATCTTTCATGCAACATACATAAAAACACCATGAAAATAGTGTATAAGAAAAAATATAAAAAACTTAAAGGATAAAAGGCCAAAAAATGAGGGGTTTATGAGACAGACCCTAGTTAACGGCAGAGGTATAATCGCGTTGATTATAAAAAATACTGTATATAAAACAAATTCATATAGGAGAAATACATATATATAATCTATGATGGATGCAACCCTTGTTGAAAGAGAGAGCAGAAGATATGTATGTATATAGATCTGCATCGCAGCCAGAATCTACCACTCGAAATAGAACAAGAAAGAAGAAAAGGGGAAGAGCTAAAAATAAAATAAGGGGGGGTAAAACTACAAAATTATCAGTTGGTAGTATATGGTTATTACAGTGACTGATATTTATAAGTGCATAGATTGATATCTATAAATATATAAATTGACTCCCAAGTGATTTGCGTAGAACTTTAGTGAAGCCTCAACAGAGGCTCAAAAGAGAGCCCCCCCGGGTCCCAATCTGAATACATCAAAAAAATCAAAAAACTAGAATGGTGAAAAATAAAAAGAGGAAGGGAACTAAAAATATGTGATCCAGGGAAAAATTTAAGACCAACCAGAAGAGGGGCATCAACGCTTACGATTGATTAGTGAAGGTATTGATATCCCAATCAATGTTAAGTCCATATGGTGCATAACATTTGACAAGGTGTATCCAAAAAGTTTCTAACTTAGAGACACCTCTTACATTCGGTTCTCCTCTCCAGTGTGGTACAAATTTGTCTATAATTTGGAATTTCGTTCCTGATGGGTTCTGCTTGTGGTGGTGTAGATAGTGTTTGGGTACACTATGATTCGTGCGTCCTTTTTTATGGATGTAATGTGTTTGTTCACTCGTGTAGCGAAATTACGTATTGTGCGCCCTATATATTGTTTTCCACAAGGACAAGTGATGAGATAGACGATGAACTTCGTAGTGCATGTAGCAAACTGTTTCATCCTATATTCCTTTCCAGTTGTGGACGATGTAAATGTTTCCATTTTCCGTGCTTTGCATGTTTTAAGTCTACATACTGTACATTTCTGGCAAGGATAGAAGCCTTTCAGGTCATGAAAAAAATAATTTTTGGGGGGTCTATTATGCCTGGTGCAATCTGACCTCCTATTGCTGGTGCACCTTTGTAGATCACTCCAGCTCATTCAGGGAATAAAGGGCCCAGTATACGGTTATTTTTTAGTACTTTCCAGTGCCTGGAGATAACGTCCTTAATCTGTTTATGTTGAATGGAGTAGTTGGTAAGGAAAGCCCATCTATGTCTGCTGTCAGGTCTTTTGGGTTGCTCATCCAACAGCGATGATCGATCGATAAGAGCCACTTTTTGGATTTCCTGATCGATTTGTCCTCTGTCATATCCCTTTTCTTGGAACCTTGATTTGATGGTCTCAGCTTGCATGTAATAATCTGATAGAAGAGAACAATTATGTCTGATTCTTATCAGCTGGCTCAGAGGGACTGATTTAAGCCATGCTGTGTGGTGACAGCTGTCGATGGGAATGTATCCATTACGGTCAGTAACCTTAAAGAAGGTTTTGGTTTCCAAATGGCCATTGACAGCTGTTATCTCCAGGTCCAAAAAATGTATCATGGAGGTACTAGCTTCATGAGATAAATGGATGCCAACCTCGTTTTCATTGAATTATAGCATAAAGTTGTTTAGCGATTCCATGTTGCCCCTCCATAGGAGGAGGATGTCGTCGATGTACCTGGCCCATAGGACCAGCTGCGGGGGGTCCAGTGCTCTGATGACATCCTCCTCCCGTTTGGCCATGAAAATATTGGCTAGACTGGGGGCAAACTTTGCCCCCATAGCCACCCCTTTAGTCTGCAGATAGTATTGATTATCGTACCAGAAATAGTTAGACTTAGTGGCAAACCGTAACAAATCCATAATAAACCTTTTTTGGGTCCTGGGGATGGTCTTATCTCTTGATAGAAATAATTCAACAGCTCATAGGCCCAATTCATGGGGAATATTGGTGTATAGGGATGTAACGTCAGCCGTAACTAAAATATGGTCATCGCTGTAAGTAACCTGTTGTAATTTGATGCTGGTATCTCTGGTATCTTTCAAAAATGATGGTAAAGTTTTGACTATGGGCTGGAGGTAATAGTCAATGTATTTCCCTATGCGTGAAGTCACAGAGTTAATTCCGCTGATGATCGGGCGGCCGGGAGGTTGAGTGATACTCCTATGTACCTTGGGCAGGTAATATATTATAGGAATGCGTGGAGCAACTGGAACTAAAAAACATTTTTCCTTTTTATCTAGGATACCCAACTGAGAGCCAGTATCTACCAAATCCACCAGAGTTCTTTTAAGTTCTGCAGTGGGTTTTTTTTTATAAGAGGTAGATATATATCTGTATCACTGAGAATTTTGATCATTTCTGCATGGTAGTCTTTTCTGTCGAGAACGACGATCCCCCCGCCCTTGTCGGCTGAGCGGATGACAAGGTCTTTGCATTCGCAAAGGGATTTTAATCCAATTTTGATATTAGGATCGGTATGGAATTTCTTCTTTGGAAATCTTTCTAAGTCATCCAGCACCAGATCACGAAACACTTTAATAGAAGGAGCTATAGGGGCTGGGGGGTTAAATAGAGATGGATTAGCTAATCCTGAGTGAACAGTATGAGAATTAATAAGTAGGTTTGAAGGCCTACTTGGATTGGATGCGATATATCTTTGTACGTTAAGTTTGCGCACAAATTTGTGCACATCTATAAATATAGAAACTTTGCTTAGTTTTTTGGGGAGCCAATTTTAGACCTTTGTTCAGAACACTAATTTCCGCCGGAGTAAAATCAACTTTACTTAAATTGAAAATGCCATTATCTTTCATACCCGTTTTCTTTTTCCTGGTGCACCGCCCCCCTCGGGTGCCCCGTTTTGTTCTTGATTTCGTTTGAGGTATTCTTGTTCTCTGGGAAAGCCCCCCGAATATGAAGGCTTCGGCATATCTTGATTGTAGTTGAAAGGCGATCTATCAGAATAGTCCCTATCTCTGTAATCGTAACGGTATCGGGAATTTCAATAGTCCCCAGATCGTTCCTCTCTGAGTGGTGAGAATCTATTTCTGGTATTGATCGTAGTTCTTTGTGGGTATGGTTGGTAGTGATGGTAGTCACTTTGGCTCATATTACGTCTTCGAGGGGAGTAAACTTGTCCATATTGCTCATAATGTAATGGGCGATCCCTATTCCCCTTTCCTTTGCCCCTATTGCTTCTCCCTCTATTTCCATGATTGGGAGGAGGTCCGTTGTACTGGGCTGTGGGGATGTAAGGGGGATTGGTAGAATGCATATTCATTCCGTTTTTGTTGGAAGGAGGAGGGGCTACCGGGGTGTGTGGTAATCTGGATTCAGCAGAACTTCCCATTTCCATGGGGTGGCGTTCGCTGTCAGATACACCTTTTGCCTGGTCATTGGTTTGCCAGCTAAAAACATTTCCATTCTTGTAGTCACTGAGGTCTCTGCTATATTTCTTCTGTTTCTTGATCTTCTGTTCTCATTCTTCCTTTTCCAGATGGTTCTTAAGATTAGTGAAAAGGTTAATGTACTCTGTAGTGGATTTGTGCGGAAGGAGTTTATCTCTTATTTCCTTAATTTCTTTATCTATAATAGTTCTTTTGGTTCGTTTTCTATCAGTGAGGAATCCTAGTAGGGAAATCCCTACTTTATTAAAATAATGAAACCATGACTCAACGTCCAGGTCCCCTTGTTGTGGATGCATTGTCCACCTTAATCCTCTTGGGACCATGCGTTCATTGGAATATTGTTCCAAGAAAGCAATGTCCCATTCTAGGTGTAACTCAGACACCATCAGGTTCTTGAGCCTTAAGAATAGGCCTCCTATTTCTGAGTCTGTATTGAGGGCTGTGAACACCCCTTCTGTATTAAAAGTGCGATTAATCCGATATTCGAACACATCCATGTTCTAATAGATCACCCTAAGTGCGTAGAGAGGCTGCAACAATGTTGTCAAAAGCAAAACGTATGGATTTATATGGAGAATTGCGCCAACTCCTAAAAAATCTAAGTAGTGAAGCAGCCAACACAACAATCTGACTATTGTGGATGTATGAAGTGAAATAAGCGCTAATAAAGAAAATAATAATAATCAAACAGCAGTGATATCTAAAGGGAGGGTGCAAGGCCCTGGAATGTGTACCAATTAGACTAGTAATAGTCTCATAGAGTGTGTAGAGAGATATCTCTTCAAAAAACACCACAAAACAAATAAACAAATAAAATAATATAGAAACAAATACATACGGTTAAAAACATATCTATATCCAATGTATCAGTTGTGAATGGAATAACACATTTTAAAAATATCTCAAAGATAGATCACTATGGATATATAGTGAAAAAAACATCAATGTGATGTGCATTAACCCAAAAATGACGTGTTCATCAAGACAGTACCCTGGTATGAAGCCATTGATAAATTAAGATAGTGAATATGTGCAAAAATTAAATGTCCGTCACTGTGTGATGGGGTAATCACAAAAATCGCAGTGACATCCTAGGTGCATACAGTCCTCATATATGGTAAATGGAGACTATTGAGAGTGTCTCTGCATGTAGATGGATTCTTCTCTTGATATGGTGGTATTATCCCAGAAAAATAAGCATAAAATGCCCTTACCAGAGAAGGTGGACTCACAGGCCCTTGGCGGTGAGTCAAAAAGAGCTTGTACCATCAAACGGTGTAATGCAGCGAACCGTATGATTATCAAGATCTGGATCCCATCAGTGGACCTGGCTTTGAGAAGACGAACGATGTCACCGAATGGCGTGTCCCTGGATGGGTTGAACTGGACCCGGGTGTCTTCTATGCTCAGCCTGGATCATCGATCGGAAAAGTCACCTCCTCAGCGACCATCCATATGGTTAGGCAAATAAGAGAGAAAAAACTTCCACATAGTGTGAATCCTTTTTAAAACGTTGTAACGTTTATTGGCATAAAAAAATATAAAGGATATTTTCCAATAAGTATGCAAATATATAAAAATATGGGCAGTAAAAACTCGGATCAAAATACAAAAAAGGTACAAAAAGGTACAAAAGAGTAGCGCAGTAGATGATGGTGGGGGTAAAAACACAAGAATCCGACGCGTTTCGTCCTCTAAGACTTCTGCTGGGGTATGAATTTTCCCTCCATCCACTGCGCTTTATATAATACAAATGACAATCATGTAGAACAGCTGGTTACCAGTAGTGTATGGCGTGACTTCCGGGTTTGACGACGTCACATCCATATGGATGGTCGCTGAGGAGGTGACTTTTCCGATCGATGATCGAGGCTGAGCATAGAAGACACCCGGGTCCGGTTCAACCCCTCCAGGGACACGCCATTCGGTGGCATCGTTCGTCTTCTCAAAGCCAGGTCCACTGATGGGATCCAGATCTTGATAATCATACGGTTCGCTGCATTACACCGTTTGACGGTACAAGCTCTTTTGACTCACCGCCAAGGGCCTGTGAGTCCACCTTCTCTGGTAAGGGCATTTTATGCTTATTTTTCTGGGATAATAACACCATATCAAGAGAAGAATCCATCTACATGCAGAGACACTCTCAATAGTCTCCATTTACCATATATGAGGACTGTATGCACCTAGGATGTCACTGCGATTTTTGTGATTACCCCATCGCACAGTGACGGACATTTAATTTTTGCACATATTCACTATCTTAATTTATCCATGGCTTCATACCAGGGTACTGTCTTGATGAACACGTCATTTTTGGGTTAATGCACATCACATTGATGTTTTTTTCACTATATATCCATTGTGATCTATCTTTGAGATATTTTTAAAATGTGTTATTCCATTCACAACTGATACATTGGATATAGATATGTTTTTAACCGTATGTATTTGTTCCTATATTCTTTTATTTGTTTATTTGTTTTGTGGTGTTTTTTGAAGAGATATCTCTCTACACACTCTATGAGACTTTCACTAGTCTAATTGGTACACATTCCAGGGCCTTGCACCCTCCCTTTAGATATCACTGCTGTTTGATTATTATTATTTTCTTTATTAGCGCCACACTTTATTTCACTTCATACATCCACAATAGTCAGATTGTTGTGTTGGCTGCCTAACTACTTAGATTTTTTAGGAGTTGGCACAATTTTCCATATAAATCCATACATCTCATGAGATGCTCTCCTGTGTTCCTGTTAAAGACTTGCTTGGCTGACATTCCTTCTGTCTCCAGATCCTGCTTGCTGTTCTAATACGCTCATCTCTGGCTCCCTGATGTTTTGGCTTGTCTAACTATCCGTTCCGATTTTTGAACTCTGGCTATGTTTTGACTATGTTTACTCTGTTTACCTTTTTTTATTATTATTAAACAAGTGAGATTTAATTGTACTTCTGTCTCAGTCTGATTCATGTTTTCTGACACCTTTCTGGTATGGATGGAGCTTTGTCTTACTGACGTGACAGTGCTGGACCAAGAAATGTTGTCACAGGGGAGTCTGTAGCCCTGTGTGAACTGAGAATCTTTCATCTGGGTGGCTGAAGGGCGCAATGTGGAAATTAAAGGAAGGTAAGTATATGTATTTGAAGAGATCTTCATAGGTCTTTATTAAAAGGGAACATGCTGCTTTGCCCTCAACATTTTTTATTCATATTTAATTTTTTTCCCTCTTTTTTTTTAAGAACATTTGTCGTGAGTGGAGGCCTGACCCAGTCCCTCATGCAGCTCTGGATCTTATCAGCCAGCAATACATCACGATTACACTGATTTATTGCTGCAAGAAGAGACAGGACAAATTTGAATCAGCTCTGTTCTAGTCTCTGCACAAGCCAGAAACTTTGTGACATCACTTGTGATGTCACATTACTTTCCTTGTAAAAACTGTGGTTATTAAAAATACTGTATGTGTTTTTATAGTTTAACCATAAGCTGATGCTTAAAGTCACAACACAAAAGCCTAACACTACTGCCACAGACACTAGTAAACATAATTTATTTATTAATGAAATAACTATACACGTAATTTTATGTTAATCGTAATAAAAATATAATTGTGAATCATCTTTGGGTTGGCTTATTGTGTTATTTAACACTTTCTGGTTGATGATTTAGCTTGTACAGATTGTGCTGTATTTGTGATTTCTGTAATATAACCAGGAAAATGTGTATCATTTATCAGTGCATTAATATTGTCAGCAAGGTAATGGTCTGAATCCTAATTTGAATCCCAGACTTGTCTTACAATGTAATTAAAAGACAATAATTCATTTAATGAAGAATTTCATTCTTTCATTATTGATCTTTCCATGGTAAATTAAATGATATCTATCCAATGATAATCCATCATTCTCAAAGAACTTGTATAATAAATCTTGCCTATCTTACAGACACACACAAGAAAAAGAGATTACAGAACTGTTATAAAAAAGTGACCTTGTTAAATCCTCTGTCTTGCATCCTGAACATATATCATGTTGTTAGAACCTCAGATAATGTTCATTATCATAGAAGGAAAAAAATTTACTTCTCCATATATTTACTACTGTATATATAACATTGCCAGTCTTCTTCAGTAAAGCAAAGTATATGCGGAAGAGAGAAAGAAATGGAGAATGTTTAGTATGACTTGTGAATAAAGCAAAGATGTGTTCACTTCAGTCCTCCAATGATGCATGTGGCAAGATCCTGTATCATATATATTGTAAGGGTGACAAGCTCGGCTGGTATTGGCAGCTGTAAGTTATGTATGAAACATATGATACAGGGACACCCTTGAGCAGTTTATGAGGGTTAGTTCAGCAAGGCAGCCAAAAAAGTTTCAATGAATGGGGGCTTTGTACAACAAGTCAGATTCAGAATACTTTAGTAATCCCAAAGGGAACCTATTAAGATACAGTTATACTCAACAAAACACAAAGCAAAATCTCAATAAGAAACAAAAACTAAGGGTGCAATAACAAACAAAATATAAGTTATCAAAAACAGCAAGTTAATATAACATTAAAAATTAAATTAAATAAAACAAAAGACTACATTAGACAGATAGAGGATATTCCTGCGCTACCACATACGGGGAAAGGAGGGGGGGATGAAAAAACTAGGAAAACCCGCCTACACCAGGTGGGGTACAACCTGCCACTATATGTTAGATAAATAAGTAGAAGTGTGGTGCTGTGCTAATCCTTAGGGACATATACAGGTATGTGGAAAAAACTAAATAAAATAACAGTGTAAGTGTATCACACTTATGGTGATGGTTCTGACGTGTTAATAATCGAATCCGTGAGAAACCAATATGTGATAAACAACCTTGTGCAAAAATAATGATAAATAAATAAAAATATAAATATAAAATAACAATACCTGGCTAAAAATAATAAATGTACACAGTGCAGCCAGGCGTATAACAAACAAGCAAAAATAGAAAGTGACTGGTGCTCATGAACACAGTAATGCCCCGTACACATGGTCGGACATTGATCGGACATTCCGACAACAAAATCCTAGGATTTTTTCAGACGGATGTTGGCTCAAACTTGTTTTGCGTACACACGGTCGCATAAAGTTGTCGGAATTTCCTATCGCCAACAACGCGGTGACGTCAACCACGTATGACGAGACTAGAAAAGGCCAGTTCAGAACCAAGAGCGGCACCCTTTGGGCTCCTTTTGCTAATCTCGTGTTAATAAAAGTTTGGTGAGAGACGATTCGTGCTTTTTCAGACTCGTGGCTTTCAGATCGTTTTCTGCAGTTCAGTTTGTGCTTGTGGGTTTGTATCTGCTCTTCAGTGCGTGCAGTCAGTTCGTATTGGAGTTTTCTGTGCGATCTTGTCCGCTCGTTGCTGTTTTTCAGGTCGCTCTTCACACGCCTTGCTGTTCTTCAGTGCATTCTGTTACTTCGTTCTGAGCAGCCGACCGTTTTCTAGCCATGTTTCGTATACATACTCCTCGTAGAGTTCGTGCTGTGTGGGGGCTTGGTGTTGGGGTCCTGACCTTGACACAAGTCCAGTCCATGAACAGGGTGGAGAGGAGTTCATGGACCAAGAATTGGTTGCTTCAGCGTGACCAGTTCTGTCATATGCCTTTGCTCCATGAGATCCGTGAGAATAATCCTGACGATTTCAGGAACTTTCTCAGGATGACGGACCCCGTATTTCACCGTTTGTTGGCTTTGCTGACCCCCTATATCAGCAGGCAGGATACCTGCATGAGGCAAGCCATCACTCCGGAGCAGAGGCTCGTCGCTACCCTGCGGTACTTGGCGACGGGGAGAAGTCTGCAGGACTTGAAGTTCTCGACAGGCATCTCCCCCCAGGCTCTGGGTATCATTATCCTAGAGACCTGTTCTGCCATCATCCAGGTCCTACAGAAGGAGTATATGAAGGTAAGATTTGTATCCTTTTATATCACATTTTATTGTATTGAATGTTTGCTAATATATTGTATTTCTTTCCTCATTCCCTAATTACCATGATTGTAATATGCTGTGAATCTCCCCTTTGTCCTCATGCATGCTGGAATTTTAGGGTTTTTTTTTAGTCCTTCATACATATTTGCCTTCACTTGCCTCCCCAGCATGCTCTGCTGGCCCTTTATTCACCTCATGTAGTCACTTAACAATGTATTTTATCAGCTCCATAGTAGTGTTTTACCCCAAACACCCCTAAAATGTTTAGAAATGTGATTTGTGCTTTAAATTCAGGGAGAGGCTTTTTTTGTAGTGTCCCCAAATCATTTTTATTAACCCTCCCTCCCCCAACTGCTAAGTCAGCTGATACCAAATCTCTATCTATCCTCAATCATCTGCTGACTTTGCAAAACCCATACACACTATACCCATCTCCTTTGTGGTCAGATGTATGGATGAATTCCCCAAAGCATATAGTGCAAGGGCCTGCCTGTATACTTTCAAATGGTACTGTTTAAAGTTTTTGTATCCTATTATTATCTTGATAGGTAATAGTAGAATTTCCAAATGTGCTCAAATGTGTACAATGTGTATTTATATTTTTGTATTATGACACTTCTTACCTGTCCAGTGGGCTGCAATAGTGTAACTAAGGAGGGGCTGTTCCAAGTAATACCCATTATTTAGGCATTCATCTCTCAATTAAGTGGAGAGGGTTACCTGTCCATTATCCCCCCTATAATGTTAGAAATGGCCGATGAGAGGGGGGAGGGGGAATATGATAGGTGTACCTTATACTTTGGTGTTGTAAAATTCCCCTTAATAAATGTTATTTGGATGTTGGCCAAGAATGTTTGTGTCTAATCTGCTTTCCATGTTTATGTGCAAAAATACAAATTTTTTTTGGTTTTCTTCAACAGTTTCCTTCCACGCCACAGGAATGGCAGACTGTGGCCTTCCACTTTGCCCAGCGGTGGGACTTTCCTAACTGCGGAGGGGCAATTGATGGGAAACACATCCACATCATCCCACCACCCAACTCGGGGTCGTACTATTATAATTACAAGGGGTTCAATAGTATTGTGATGTTGGCGGTGGTGTTGGCTAATTACGAGTTCCTGTATGGGACGTGGGGAAGAATGGCCAGATGTCTGATGGTGGAGTCTACGCCAAGATGGAGTTTTACAGGCGTCTCCAGAATGGCAGCTTGGACTTGCCACCTCCAGAAGAGAATGTGGAAGGACTCCCATTCGTCTTTGTTGCGGATGAAGCATTTGCGCTGGGGGACCATCTTATGCGGCCATTCCCGATGAGGACCCTCACTTTGGAACAGAGGGCTTTTAATTACCGGCTGGCCAGAGCCAGAAGAGTGGTGGAGAACACATTTGGAATCATGGCCAGCTGG
The DNA here is from genome assembly GCA_037952835.1 of Lithobates septentrionalis. Lineage (NCBI taxonomy): Eukaryota > Metazoa > Chordata > Amphibia > Anura > Ranidae > Lithobates > Lithobates septentrionalis. The sequence goes on along the minus strand of JBBDGP010001607.1, from coordinate 1,938,459 downwards.
TTCCGCCTATTTCTTACACCCATCCATATGGCGGAGTATAAACTGAATCATATAATCCTGGCGTGCTGTTCTACATAACTTTTTACGGCAACATTCGGCCAACTATGCTGGCTCAGTTGGGCCCGAGGCCGGTATTATAAATGAAACAACCCTGACGGCGCTTGAAAGTGGCCGTCCTGGCTTGCCCTCCCTGAGTGCCCGTGATGTCCAGTTAAGATACCTTGAGTTCTTTGCGGGTAGGGGGGCCATCAATATGCCAGACAATTTGTGAAACCTTGATGCAATAAACAAAAAAAATTAAGCAAATCTTTGGTGACATTTACTGCTTGTGTTTGTTTTAGCTGACCCTGACAGAAATGTGGTGAGTCCAGAAAATGGCGTGATTGTGTAACCTTATACAAAGCACTGTTGGGTGTTATTTAATAAAGGCATAGACACTTTGCACTACTGCAAATGAAACTGCACTTGTAGTGCAAAGAGGATTTGCCCTTAGGAAATAACCCCCATTTTCACAGAAAGCAGCAATTACATCACCACAAAAGTGTTGTAGCGTTGAGACAATTAACCACACATTCTTGATGAACAATCTTTTTAATACCTGCACAATCACATGTGCATTTAGAAAATGTTTTTTAAAACAAACCAACATGTTTGTTGTATAACAATTTTTGTGGTGGCATTATAAAAAATAGAAATTTCCATTTAAGATAAAACAGGCATGTGTAAAACCAACAAGAAAGACAAATCTTGAACTTACAAAGTTCACATTAGGTAGAACTTGAAGGCAATATCAGACATGAGTATTTAGGAACTGTGTTTGATATTGCGTTCAGATGGGGTGAAGTCACCCCCGGAAAAGCCAAATTTGGAAGATGCACACCAATTGAAGAAGTTCAACATGTGCTATCTGCCATCACGGGGGATCAAGAGACGTGTTTTGGGGGAGAAAAACCTTCCTCTCAGCTACTTTATTATTGAGGAAGGGGTTGCACCCCCAAAACGCGTCCATTGATCTCCCGTGATGGCAGATAGCACATGTTGACACACTGTGTGCATCCTCCAAATTTGGCTTTTCTAAAAATCGCTAAAACATTTTGAACATTGTAGCACACAAAAAACAAAGTGATTTGGAGGGGTTTTAAACTCTACCCAAAACATCAATGATGTTGTTATTTTTTTAAATAACATCATTGATGTTTTTCTTGAGGTTTTCCAATGCTAAATTACACCCCATGATCTCCCCGATCAGGATCCGGGCACTTTCTGATGTGAAAGGATCTGGATCCACAACATCACGATCACCTAAAAAGAGAGAAAACAAACAAAAATAGGTATTAAAAATATGCCGGCATCCATCTCTTACCTGAGCCTGTGGTCGCAGACACTCACCTGTTGTGGTGACAATTTCCACCACATCTTCCTCCTCCTGCTCTTCTTGTGTTGGGGGGATTTCCCCTTCTTCCAGAGGTGGGGGGTCTCTGGTCTCCTCGGATGAGGGGTGTCCTCCGAGTCTTTTCTCCCCTATGTAAAACAAAAATGGTATACTTAGCACACAGATATTTGAGGGAAGGACTATAAAGATGAAACATTGCTTGGAAGTGGGGTACAATTGTCTATTTTGGCAGAGTTCCAAGATGTAGAATTTTATTGTCCTTTGTCAAGCTGCAATGCTTTACCTGTCTTGTACAAGTTCACAGATGGAGACCCCCCTATAGTATACACTGGAGCACCTGTGTGGGCCCCCTAATAAAAATGGTTTTCTTGTGTCCCACACTAGTGCTCCAGTGTCCAGATGTAAAAACAGCTGCTCAGTGTCCTCTCCTTACACAGAATCTAGTTTGCATTTCATTCTAGTTACAAACCCATCTACACAACCAAATTATTTTCATACAAGTAGTCCCTAAAAAATGTGGGCAAATGCATATGGCCAAAACAATGGTGTTTTAGAGGCCGAACGAAAAATGTTTGATACGAATGAATAATGTGCCCATGAACATGAAAGTTGCCATTTTAAACTGTACAACAGTTCCTAAAAGCACATGGAGCAGTACGAACGTAATAAACAGAAAAAGAACACAGGAACACAGGACAACTACTTACTTTTTTTCAGCACTCTCCGGATCTTTCTGTACTGCTCATGTTCTCGTAATTTCAGGTCCGACCACCGCTTCCTGAGCTGATCTTTCGATCGTCGTACCCCGAAATTCCGGTGCAGGCTCTTGACTACTTTCACCATGATCTTGGCCTTTCGGACATTGGGGTTGGGGTAAGGTCCATACTTTCCATCATAGTCGGCCCTTTTCATTATGTCGACCATCTCCACCATCTCCCCAAAGGACATATTTGAGGCCTTAAATCGTCTCCTTCTGTATCGGGACGTTTCAGGATCCGGGCTTTCCTCCCCCTCCTCCTCGTTGCTATAATTAGCATGCACCTGCTGTGTCTCCGCCATGTGCTCTTCCCCCACTGCGGCGAACGAAAAGGGGTGGGGGATAGACTAGAAAGAACGTCAGGGGCGGGTGGAGTTACATGCATGCGCAGTGTGTATAAAGCGTAACACGCGTGCGTATTACGTACGATCTGTGAGCGGAGGAAGGAGCATCGGAGGCGCCGATCGTAATAACGAAGGTAAGAGACAAACTTGGGACTATACTGCTTCTAGATTGAGGCCTATATTGTAACAAGATTAGGAGAGTTTTGCCAGACATTAGGGTTTGTCTTGTGTTGTGTCTTGCAGTGAAAATGGATATCTTGAACGATACCGACTTCATGGCAATCTTCGTTGACATGATAAGGGAGCTGCCTTGTCTGTGGGAGATAAACCACCCACATTATAAGAACCAAACAAAGAGGAAGGCAGCGCTGGATCAATTGGTGGAAATTGTGAAGCAGGTGATCCCCACGGCAGACATCACCTATTTGAAGATCCTAATTGGTGGCCTGAGGAGCAGTTATCTAAGGGAGCGCAAGAAAGTCCAGGATTCGCAGAGATCCGGAGCAGCAGATGACATCTATGTCCCCAGGATGTGGTACTATGACAGGCTGTATTTTCTGGCAGGTCAGACTGAACCCAGGCCAGCACTCTCCAGTCTTCCTTTCACGCTTCCTTCCCCCCCAGCTGAGGCTTCTGACGCCCAACCTGGGCCTTCCAGGCAGCAACATGTGGAGAAGGCCAGATTGAGCCAGGTATAGCATTCCTCTAAATATTTCAGGTTGTCCAATCAATGATGTTAACTAGATGTTAGTTTGGAGTACTAATTTATGATTGTGATTGATGATGCAAAACATTACAACCATGTCCCTTTTGGTTTCAATTATACTCTCCTATGTGTTTTTTACTTCAAAAAGGACAGTTTGTTTGTGAGGATTCAGGTACATTTGTAAAGTACAATGTGAAATTAACAAGGGACACCAACACCAAACAATCTCCTTGACATTAAATAATATAAGATATCACTGGTGTTGTGGTAACTTGACACACAAAACACACAAAAAAATATTCTGGAGTAAAACTAAAACTAAAATAAAACAAAGATCAGCCTTGGAAAAAATACAAACCAAAAAAAATAAAAAATTCTGCCTTAAAAAAAAACAAAAAAAACAACACAAAAATATTTTTGTCAGATGTGACAAATCAAAATATATTAAGGGAATCCCGATAAATAATAAAGAAAGAAGTTTGTGAGAAGTCTGTGTGAATATGAGCAGCAAAACTACTTCATTCTTCTCACATTATAAAGAAGAAGAGAGTGCGCTGTATTAAACCATTTTTAACATTGCACCGTGACGAAAGTGTTGTATCCATTGCGAACGCTAAGTTTACCAGACCGAGCTGTTCCGTCTCGGATTTTCTTCTGAGCATGCATGGCACTTTGTGCGTCAGAACAGGCCACACACGGTTGGAATTGACGCGATCGGATTTTGTTGTCGGAAAATTTTATAGCCTGCTCTCAAACTTTGGAAAATGTCCGATGGAGCCCACACACGGTCGGAATTTCCGACAACACGCTCCAATCGGACATTTTCCATCGGAAAATCTGACCGTGTGTACGGGCATTAGAGTGACAGTATTAACTGGAACCATGTGATATTCAACAAATAGAGTCCACAAATCAGCATGCATGAAAAGTGATCCACTTAAAACAAATACAATTCCAAAAATGTGTATAAACAGTGATCCATTTGGAATTGATTAAAGTGACTGATAACAATTGTGATGTGTATTCTTTCTTCATGCAACACAGCACGCAGTGGTGGGCAGTGGCCCCTTACCTGAAGGTAATGGGGTACTCGCATTAGCCAATTTTGGGCATGGCGGCCCTTAGCTAGCAGAACCACAGCATCAACCAATCGTGGGAATGACAATAATTAGATCCTATCCTGGCTTATCTCCTCTGGGGACATCCGTCTCTCCAAGTAGTATCCCGGGGTCACTGATTCTCCAGCTCTTCATAAACCTGGACATAGAAGCAGCAGCAAAATGGCATGTGACCTAACCAAGGCAGACCCCTTACAGTTGATTATCCTCACACTATGTGACAAAGTTCTCCACCACAGTCTTATACTCAGTCTCTTCCTTATCTCTGATACATCCCACAACTACAGAGTCATCAGAAAACTTCTGAAGATGGCAAAACTCTGTCTGGTAGCTGAAGTCAGTGGTATAGACAGTGAAGAAAAAGGGAGATAGAGCTGTCCCCTATGGAACCCCAATATTGCTGACCACCCTATCCGACACACAGTCTTATAAACGCACATACTATGGTCTTCCAGTTAGGTAGTCAACAATCTATGACACAAGGAAGACATCAACCTGCATCACTGTTAGCTTTTCACTCAGGAGAGCTGGCCTGATGGTATCAAAGACACCAGAGAAGTAAAAAAACATGACTCTCACTATCCTTGCCGGGGGTGCATATATGTGATTCAGAAAGTGTGCATATATGTGATTCAGGTGTGCATATATGTATATATGTATATAAATCTCATATAATAATAATAATAATAATAATAATATATGTGATTCAGCAGGAAGATGATAGCGTCCTCAACTCCCAATCTAGGCTGGTAGGCAAACCGTAGCAGGTCTAAATATGTACTCAACATGGGCTGTAACTGATCTTAAAATAGTCTTTCCAAGGTCTTAATGATGTGGAAAGTCAAAGCCACAGGTCTGTTATCCTTGCAGCCATGAGGACCAAGTCCATAGCAAAACACACACATATGCCTATTCAAGCAAAAAGCCAAACTTACGTTAGTTCCTGACTTAATGGGTGCACCCTAATGGGTTCCTGAAAACAAAAATGCAGCACTTTTATCTTTTTAATGTTCTGTCAGCACTCAGTCTTTTCACCCAGCAGCAAGCTCCATAGCAGAGAGTGAAAGAGTGAGTCCTTGAATTAGTTAGCTGACATTAGGGATGAGCTTCGAGTCGAACTCATGTTCGACTCGAACATCGGCTGTTCGCAAGTTCGCCGAACACCGAACAATTTGGGGTGTTCGCGGCAAATTCGAATGCCACGGAACACCCTTTAAAAGTCTATGGGAGAAATCAAAAGTGCTAATTTTTAAGGCTTATATTCATGGTATTGTCATAAAAAGTGTTTGGGGACCTGGGTCCTGCCCCAGGGGACAAGGATCAATGCAAAAAAAAGTTTTAAAAAGGCCATTTTTTCGGGAGCAGTGATTTTAATAATGCTTCAAGTGAAACAATAAAAGTTTAATATCCCTTTAAATTTCGTACCTGGGGGTGTCTATAGTATGCCTGTAAAGGGCCGCATGTTTCTCGTGTTTAGAACAGTCTGACAGCAAAATTACATTTCAAAGGAAAAAAAGTCCTTTAAACTACTCGTGGCTATTAATGAATTGCCGGTCCAACAATACACATAAAAGTTCATTGATAAAAATGGCATTAGAATTCCCCACAGGGGAACCCCGAACCAAAATTTAAAAAAAAATGACGTGGGGGGTCCCCCTAAATTCCATACCAGGCCCTTCTGGTCTGGTATGGATTTTAAGGGGAACCCCGCGCCAAAATTAAAATAAAGAATGGCGTGGGGTCCCCCTAAAAATCCATACCAGACCCTTATCCGAGCATGCAACCTGGCAGGCAGCAGGAAAAGAGGGGGGACGAGAGAGCGCCCCCCCTCCTGAACCATACCAGGCCACATGCCCTCAACATTGGGAGGGTGCTTTGGGGTAGCCCCCAAAACCCCTTGTCCCCATGTTGATGAGGACAAGGGCCTCATCCCCACAACCCTGGCCGGTGGTTTTGGGGGTGGTCTGTGGGTGGGGGGCTTATCAGAATCTGGAAGCCCCCTTTAACAAGGGGACCCCAAGATCCCGGCCCTCCCCCCTGTGTGAAATGGTAAGGGGGTACAAAAGTACCCCTATCATTTCACTAAAAAACTGTCAAAAATGTTTAAAATGACAAGAGACAGTTTTTGACAATTCCTTTATTTAAATGCTTCTTTCTTCTATCTTCCTTCGGTTTCTTCCTCCATCTTCTGGTTCTTCTGGTTCTTCCTCCGGTGTTCTCGTCTGGCATCTTCCTCCGCGGCGTCGGCATCTTCTTCCCTTCTCCTCGGGCTGGTCCGCATCCATGATGGCATGGAGGGAGGCTCCCGCTGTGTGACGCTTCTCCTCTTCTGGTGGTTCTTAAATAACAGGGGGGCACCCGGTGACCCCGCTCCCTCTGACGCACAGTGACTTGACGGGACTTCCCTGTGGTGTCACGGGGAATGCCACATGGAAGTCCCATCAAGTCCCCGTGCGCCAGAGGGGGCGGGGTCACCGGGTGACCCCGCCCCCCCTTTATTTAAGAACCGTCAGAAGAGGAGAAGCGTCACACAGTGGGAGCCTCCCTCCATGCCATCATGGATGCGGAGCGGCCCGAAAAGAAGATGAAGACAAGAAGATGAAGAGAAGAAGATGAAGAGAAGAATATGAAGAGAAGAGCGGGAGCCTCCATCCATGCCATCATGGATGCGGAGCGGCCCGAGGAGAAGAAGGGAAGAAGACGCGGACGCCACGGAGGAAGATGCCGGATGAGAACACCGGAGGAAGAACCAGAAGAACCAGAAGAACCAGAAGAAGAAGAAGATGGAGGAAGAAACCGAAGGAAGATAGAAGATAGAAGAAAGAAGAAAGAAGAAGCATTTAAAGCGGAGTTCCACCCAAAAGTGGAACTTCCGCTCATCGGATTCCTCCCCCCCTCCGGTGTCACAGTTGGCACCTTTCAGGGGCGAGGGGGGTGCAGATACCTGTCTAAGACAGGTATCTGCACCCACTTCCGGGAATAGACTCCCATGGGAGTCACGCCCCCTCCCGCACTCCCCCCGCTGTCTCCTGGGAAAGATCCCAGGAGATAGCAGGGACCATTGAGAAAGCGCAGCGAGACTTGCGCATGCGCAGTAGGGAATCGGGAAGTGAAGCCGCAACGCTTCACTTCCTGATTCCCTTACTGAGAATGGCGGCGGCAGCACCCGAGGATCGAGGGACGGTTCGGTCTCGGGTGCCGACATCGCTGGACCCCGGGACAGGTGAGTGACCTTATTTTAAAAGTCAGCAGCTGCAGTATTTGCAGCTGCTGACATCTGAAAAAAAATTTTTCGCGGTATTCCCGCTTTAACCACTTGCTTACTGGGCACTTAAACCCCCCTCCTGTCCAGACCAATTTTCAGCTTTTAGCGCTGTCGCACTTTGGATGACAATTGCGCGGTCATACAACACTGTACCCAAATTAAATTTTTATCATTACTTTCCTACAAATAGAGCTTTCTTTTGATGGTATTTGATCACCTCTGCGGTTTTTAGTTTTTGTTAAAATAAAATGAAAAAGACAGAATTTAAAAAAAAAAAATAATATTTTTTTTATATTTTGTTATACAATTTTGCAAACAGGTAATTTTTCTCCTTCGTTGATGTACGCTGATGAGGCGGCACTGATGGGCACCGATAGGTGGCAGTGATGGGCACTGATGGGTGGCGGTGATGGGCACTGATGGGTGGCGGTGATGGGCACTGATTGGGCACTGATTGATGGCAGCACTGCTAGGTGGTACTGATTGGCACCACTGGTGGGCATTGATAGGTGGCACTTGTGGGCATTGATAGGTGGCACTTGTGGGCATTGACAGGTGGCACTTGTGGGCATTGATAGGTGGCACTTGTGGGCACTGTGGGCACTGTCAGGTGGCAATGACAGATGGCACTTGTTGGCACAAATGAGGCATATGTGCCTCCTTCCTCTTCGGGACCGATGTCCCTTTGACATAAGCCAGTGATCGGCTTGTTTCTCCTCCTCACGCTGTCAGCGTGAGGAGAAAACTAAACCGATCACCGAGGTTTTGTTTACATCATGTGATCAGCTGTCATTGGCTGACAGCTGATCACATGGTAAGGGGCCAGGACCGGCCCCTTACTCGGATCTGTGATCATCCGAGTCTCCGTGACTCGGTGATCACAGCGCGCACACCGGGGAGGATGTCCCATGACGGCCTCCCGGAAATTGAGGTCTGCGCTGTAGCCATCATTCGGCTATGGCCCGGACCTCAAGTGGTTAAATAAAGGAATTGTCAAAAACTGTCTCTTGTCATTTTTAACATTTTTGAGAGTTTTTTAGTGAAATGGTAGGGGTACTTTTGTAACCCCTTACCATTTCACACAGAGGGGAGGGCCGGGATCTGGGGGTCCCCTTGTTAAATGGGGCTTCCAGATTCCAATAAGCCCCCCGCCCGCAGACCCCCACAACCACCGGCCAGGGTTGTGGGGATGAGGCTCTTGTCCTCATCAACATGGGGACAAGGTGTTTTGGGGGGCACCCTCCAAATGTTGAGGGCATGTGGCCTGGTACGGTTCAGGAGGGGGGCTCTCTCTCGCCCCCCCTCTTTTCCTGCAGCCTGCCAGGTTGCGTGCTCGGATAAGGGTCTGGTATAGATTTTTAGGGGGACCCCACACATTTATTTTTTTTATTTTGGCGTGGGGTTCCCCTTAAAATCCATACCAGACCTGAAGGGTCTGGTATGGAATTTAGGGGGACCCCCCACGTCATTTTTTTTTTAAATTTTGGTTCGGGGTTCCCCTGTGGGGAATTCCCATGTCGTTTTTATCAATGAACTTCTATGTGTATTGTCGGACTGGCAATGCATTAATAGCCGCGAGTAGTTTTAAATGACGTTTTTTCCTTTGAAATGTAATTTTGCTGTCAGACTGTTCTAAACACGGGAAACATGCTCCCCTTTACAGACATACTATAGACACCCCCCAGGTATTAAATTTAAAGCGATATTACACTTTTATTGTTTCACTTTAAGCATTATTAAAATCACTGCTCCTGAAAAAATGGCCGTTTTTAAAACTTTTTTTTGCATTGATCCATGTCCCCTGGGGCAGGACCCAGGTCCCCAAACACTTTTTATGACAATAACTTGCATATAACCCTTTAAAATTAGCACTTTTGATTATTCATGTTCGTGTCCCATAGACTCTAATGGTGTTCGCGTGTTCGAACTAATTTTTTGCCTGTTCGCATGTTCTGGTGCGAACCGAACAGGGGGGTGTTCGGCTCATCCCTAGCTGACATACATGGACTAATAATGAGTTCTAGCTACCAGGTAAGATGAATACTTAGGAATGGAGATGTTATTCCACAGCAACTTTGTATGTTTGCTTTTTTACCATTCCAAACCCTGTCCCATGTGTTCAGTAAAAGATAGATGGAGGATAATGTAATCTCAGTGCAACAATTCTATATTTGCATATATTTGCAAAAATTCTTTACCAATCAATTTCATATAGCATGTCCAATGTGACCTCTTACATAAGGTTAAGGAAATGCGCTACTGAGCTTCTTTCTACCTTTCTGATTAGTCACCTGGTATCTAAGCAAAGCCTTCTTTAGCCACGTCAATACCAGGCACTTAGGCACTTTCCTGCCCAAGCCAATTTTCAGCTTTCAGTGCTGTAGCAATTTGAATGACAATTGCACGGTCATGCTATACCATACCCAAACAAATTTTTTAACATTTTGTTCCCACAAATAGAGCTTTCTTTTGGTGGTATTTGATCACCTCTGTGGTTTTTATTTTTTGCATAACAAATAAAAAAGACAGAAAATTTTGGAAAAAAAAAGTTTTTCTTTGTTTCTGTTAAAATTTTTTGTAAATAAGTACGTTTTATTCTTCAATGAAGGGCACTGATATGGCTGCACTGACGGTAACTGATAAGGTGGCATTAATGGGCATCGGTGAGGTGGCACCAATGAGGTGGCCCCGATGAGGTGGCACTGACAGGCACTGATGATGGGCACTGATAGGTGGCACTGAGGGACACTGATAGGTGGCACTGGTATGCGGCACTGATGAGCACTCATAGGCGGCACTGATGGGAGCTCATAGGTGGCACTGATGGGCACTCATAGGTGGCACTGATGGGCACTTATGGGTGGCACTGATGGGTACTTATGGGTGGCACTGATAGGTGGCATGGATGGCCACTGATAGGTGGGCACGAATGGGCATGGATAGGTGGCACAGATGGACACTGATGGGTGGCACTGTTGACACTGATTGGTGGCACTGATGACATTGATGGGTGGCATTGCTGGGCATCACTGATTTAAATTGGTGCCAGTCAGTGCCCATTTGTGGACATTGATTGGCACAGATTGGGCACAGACTGGGCACATTGGGCACATGTGGATGGCCATGGGGTACATGCCTGGCCATCCACAAGTTGCCCGCTTCCCTGGTGGTCCTGGCGGCTTCCCTGGTGATCTAGTGTGGGCATCCGAGGGGGGGCTGCGCTGATAAACAATCAGCGCAGACCCCCCTGTCAGGAGAGCCGCCAATCGGCTCTCCTCTACTCGCGTCTGTCAGTCGTGAGTGAGGAAAAGCCGATCAATGGCTCTTCCTATTGACATCGTGATCAGCCGTGATTGGACACGGCTGATCACTTGGTAAAGAGCCTCCGCCGGAGCCTCTTTACCAAGATCGGTGGAGCGGTGTGTCAGACTGACATGCCGCTCCACCGATCACCGCGACGCGGTCCCCCACGGGCTCGCAGTGGTTGTTAACTTGAAGGACGTCATATGACGCCCAGTCAGGATACCTGAACCACCGCCCGGCCGTCAATCTGCTATAGCCCGGGCAGGAAGTGGTTAAAGTTCACTAATTTAAAAAAATTAGAGAAGGGTAAAAAAGTAAAGCAATGTTAGTCAGTCATGTTGGAGGTTATCTAAATATATTGTATTAAAGATTTCAGATCATCCCCATTGTGGTATTTCTCTGATTTTATTGACTATCTTACAGTAAACTTGAGTTACATGCATACTTAACCAATCTGCTGTTACTTTTATAAATTCTTAAAAGGTGCAGAATGTTCAACTGCTAACTAGACTTTTGGAAAGGCATTCTCGGTAGATTGGCTGAAAATACTATGAATTCTAAACATTCTAAACATCTATATCCATCTCCAGCTTGCTATTGGTATTTTGGTTATCCAACTGTAATTGTGAGTAGGCTTACCTAAATCAGCATTTAATAAAGGAAAAGAAGGAGTGTTTACTGAAAGCCTATTAGAAAGAGAATGCCACTAGCACATATTGTAGTAATGGAGGTTGAGGGCATATGTTCTAAAATTTCTTTGGCTGTGAGGGATCTATAAAGAGAAGGGGCATATTGCTTAATTAAACCTCAAATCAGCCTTCTCTTTCACATCTTATTCTAAGATTTCATTAATTAAGTATTTAAAAAAGGATTTAAGCCTATTTTGGAGATATTTTGAATCTTTAAGCTCCAAACTTCAACCAAGTATGTGTGTGTGTGTGTATGTATGTGTGTGTGTATGCCTTCTCTCTTGAGAAGTTTAATGTGGTCTTCTGTACACTAATTGTCTCTCTAGTCACATAGGTGTGCCCAGCTACTGACTAATATTTTAAAATGCCCCACAGTACGAGGTACAATTTTTATGTGATTAACACAATTATAACATTGTTTCATCATATGCACATATTTTTAACCTAAGCTTTATCCTAAGCTCTTTAGTCCTTTAATCTAAGCATTCACCTCCCAAACTAAGTGAAGTTATCCTTCACTAAGGTACTTTAAGTTAGGTTAAGCTAAGTTACGTTGTCCTTAGCTATGTTATCCTAAGCTAAATTCTTTATCTTAAGCTTTCACATATCTAGTATTTTTTGTATACTGACAAATCCCCAAATTATTTTTAACATTATATGTTATACCTGGGAAAACTCTGTTTGATTGCTCTGTAAAATGTCATTACTGATCCATAATCTTTTTGCTAATCTATAACAGGTTTGTTTAAAAATGACTCTATACCAGAAAGAAAAAGAGCTCATTATATTTTATTGAAATCTGACATCAGGGTTAAAATATCTATGTGTATTAGTTTTATGAGACAAACCATTAAATCACTGACAGGAAAAGAAATTCAGATCAATTATCCACATGGTCTCTGAACAGCTGATAATCATATTCTGCAAAATGTTACTTTTTTATAGGTAGAAACAGTAGATTTAGATACTCATGAGAGTTATGTTGGCACAAAGCGGTATAATTCCTTTTATTAAAAAATTAAACAGCATGTTAAATGGCAGCCTAAAATAGGAAGTCATGACCGCTGGCAGCACACTGTCAGTCACCTTCCTCTAGTGAATACATTTGCCATAAACATTAGAAAAATCATTCTTCTTGTCAGAGGCAAAACCATTAGGTTTGTATCCAGAGGACGAAAGGGAACTACACAAGCAACTAGGAACTCTCACACTAATTATTTTCCTCCAAAAGTGAGTGGATTGAAATTCTAACTCATCTGTTGTCTGACTTGACAGACATCTGCCTCTTACATCTTTATTCCCAAAGTACATTTTTAAAATGCCAACAGATGCAAAGGAAACAAAATAGAAAATGTTAGCAAGGCTGAAGGAATAGAGAGGTAAATAAAGAGACAGATCTCAGTGCATGATTATTATTTTTTCCTATTATTACTATTTGAAACATTGTTAAGTGCAGTGTCATTTTCCTTGATAGTGTATAAACCCTCATAGGAGCAAAGGTAATTGAAGCCTATCTACCCAGACCACATTTAATTGTATTAGTATGCATCGGTTCACTTGCAAATTAAACTATATGAGGCACATTTATAAAGCAGTGAATCTGATATTCAGATAAATCTTACAGATGCATGTGTTCTAAATGACAATGATTGGGAGGGGGGGACGTGTGACCTGTTAGTGGCACTAGTTGAATGCATTTGAGTTGAGCTCCGACACCGGCTCTGGACTATGAGACTTCCTCAATCAACATCCCACCACTGATTACAATAAGATGTGATGGAAATAAAATTATGTAGATTGAAGATGGCAGACCTGTTAAGAAACGTATCCACTTGATCTGAGCTAGGCTCGATGCTCTGTCCCCTTAACTTTTACTAAAGACATGTCAACCATGTATTCAGACTCACTTTCTCACTACAGTTGAGAACACTGAAGCCAGGATTGATCTACATTTTAAGGCCATATGTGAATTGCAAGCAGCCACTAAGCACATGCACAATTTACTTCGTTATACAAGCAGGAAGATCAGAAAAACAGGAACAGGCAAAATAGCATACGCATTCAGGGGATCCCTGAGGTAGGAGAAGATTTATTGGACACTGTTAAGGGGATCTGTAACCCTGTGCTGAGTAAACTAGCCATGACCCCTCTGCACTTTGACAGAGTTCACCATTCTCTTTGCCCCTGTGTCAGAGGAGGTCTCAGAATGGATCTGCTATTGGGCACTCTGGTGTGCGCCGGTTCGCGCCGGTCTGCGCTGGCGTGCTGGCGCGCGCCCATTCACGCCGGTCTGCGCTGGCGCGCGCCCATTCACGCCGCTGTGCGGGTGCACGCGGGCACGCGCCTAGGCGCGTCGGCGTGGGCGTGCGCCTGGGCGCGCGCACGGCGCTTGGCACCAATCGCCCTTTTTAGCTTGCTGGAACCTCCTGCTCGGTGCTGTCCGATCTGCAGCTCCCAGTTCCTGAGTTCCTGTTTCCTGTTTGCTTCCTGTTTGCTTGTCTGATCTCCTTGTGACCCCGGCCTGTCTTTGGACTCCTCTCTGTTATCTGCCTGCACCTGACCCCAGCTTTCCTTGACTACGAATCTGCCTGCTCCTTTGTACCACGTTGCCTGCCTGTTGCCAACCCTGCCTGTGACCCAGACTTTGAGTCTGCCTGTTCCTCTGTACCTTGCTGACCGTTTGTTGCCAACTCTGCCTGTGACCAGACCTGCCCTCTCTGCTCCTGCTCTGCACTGGCTGCCTAGGCCCCTGCCTTCTAAGGACTTCCAGACCATTCGCATCAGGATCCTGGGCCTTACCTCCACAAGTCACCCGCCAGGCTCTCTTACCACTCTGCGCTCCTGTGCCTTCTGTTTACACTACCAGGGGCCGGGAACCAGATACGTACAGGAGGCCTTCCCCTGCTATATCAGGTTCGTCAGTCAGGTACGTGCAAGTCTGACACCCTGCAATCTAAATACCAAGATGTCTGGGACATGCTCTCCCACTTCCATTGCTGGGAGGAGGTGATGCATAAGCTCATCTCAGATATGTACACTCTGTCGATTTTGATGGTTCCACTCTCACGTTGCTTTCCAACTTGGCTAGGGAAGCATTGGTGTCAGTTATGACATCCTCTTCTGAATAAATTACACACTGCCAATACAGATGAGGATTTCAAGCTTGCCTAATCACTGGTAAAGACAGACAAATTCATACTCTCTGAATCCCTTAAGATCTTCAGAATTTTTGCTCCAACCTTCACATAGAGACACGTGAACTACTCAGATGACAAGCCACCATACTAACCCTTCTTTAGCTTCCTGAGGACCAGTTGCAGCTCTCCATGAAATAATGGAGTTCCAACACATCTGCCTCTTCTCCATGATCAAATTGCCCTCGTCTGTGTCCTCTTCCCCCCATAACAGTGTACTGTTCCCCACATAGCAGTGTCCTGTGCCTCCTAAAGCAGTATCATCTGCCCCTTCACATCACCCAATCAACTCCCCAACTGTAGTGTCCTCTGCCCCTCTGTCCCCTTCACATCACATTCCTCCCACTGTAGTGTCCTGTGCTCCCCCATAGCAGTGTCCTGTGCTCTCTGCCCACCTCCAAATCACCCCTCCCTGTAGTGTCCTCTGCCCCCCATAGCAGTGTCCCCCAAAATCATCTGTCATCTGTCCCCTTCACCCCCCACTGTAGTTTCCTCTCCCCCCCATCACCCTCCCCACACACACACACACACACACACACACACACATAGTGTAAGTAGCACTCTCCTGCCTTACACTGGTGTACACTGTACAGCAGAATGGAGAGTGAAAGGTGTCACAGTACTGGATGGAGTGTGGGAGCGAGAGCTGTTCGAGTTAACTTTTTACATAAACAAGCTGGTGATTGGTTGCTAGGACCACCCAGCTTCCAAGTAATCAATCACCTGCTGGTTAATGTGAACAGTTAACTACAGCAACTCCTGTCCTCCATCCAGTTCTGTGATATGTCCTGCTCTATGCTCTGCAGTGAGGTGGGGGGGGGCAGCAGAGGCTGAGGGGGGCAATGTAGGGCCATGTCCTATAATAAGGCTTATCTGTAGGTACTGTAAATATCTCCTAAACCTGCACAGTTTAGGAGATATTTACCATATACGCTTGCGCCAACATCACTATGAAGAAACAGCCCTCCGTGCCGTTTCTTCACTAGCAAGTGCTGTGACTGATGGCTCCTGCACGCATGTGTGAGAGTGGCGTTACGCGACTCCAGCCAGTCACAGAGCCGGAGTCCGCGGCCCCGGAAGGAAGAGGGGAAAAGATGGATGCAGCCACCAGCGGTGACAATGAGGGCTTTGATTGCAGGTAAGTTGCACATAATGGGCTATTTTGCAATGCATACTAGCCCATTATGCTTTTACTTTGCAGGGGAAAGTAGGGGAAAAAAGAGGAAGTAAAACCCATTAGGGGGTTATAGCTCCTCTATAGGATGCAACTAGTTGACACAGATTGGGCATTGTACCCACATGATTGAGAATAGTACTAATATTCTCATGTTCATAATTCATTCTCAAAAATAGATTTTATTTTCACATATATCATCACCATTTAGACTCATTATGTACAGTAAGGCTAGTATAGAACATGTTATCCTAATAGATCACAACCCTATCACTGCTACTATATAAGTGGTCTAGTGATTGGAGGATTCCTTATTGAACAACCCACCAGATGCAGCATCTCTAACTAAGAACTGTATTTCCAAACAAATGATTTGAGAGACACATTAACAGAATTTTATTGGGAGGTACACACAGTTATGTGTGGGAAGCTGATAGAACTAGGCACTAGAAAAAAGAAAGAACATTCTAAAAATGTTAAATGTTCTCAAAATATTTTTGAATTTCTGGTCTCACAACTTACTTCCCTAGAACAAATGCATTATCTATTGATCCAAAAGACACAATTGCGCTCACTCATTCTAAAGAAAAAGGAGTTAAAATAATCTTAGCATATGAAGCAAAACACTATTTCTGTCTTATCTCACAAAAAAAGACACAAGTGGAGCATTATGCCAGGCAGAAGTTTAGCTAGATTACTTTAAGACAAGAAATTAGCCACCTTTGTGTCTAAAATAAAATCTCCTTCAGATACCCTATTGCATTTGACAACCAATATTGCCCACACCTTTAAAGATTTTTACCTCAATCTTTACAATATTTCTTTACCCCTCACCCCTAGCCCCCATGCCGATTCGTACAACAGATGAATCTTATTCAACCTATAACAGGCTAACTTAAGTACTGTATGGTCTGATATTGGCCTATTATACATTTTTAATGAAATTTCGATCTCTAATTTGGCTTCCTATGTTAACGCTATTACATTAGGTGAGCAATTCAGCCAGAGACATTGTAAGCCCATGTTACCTTGATATCTAAACCAGGAAAGGATCCAATAGTGTATGCGAGCTACCATCCAACATGTTTACTAAGTATTGACAATAAATGTATATAATAATAATAATATAATAATAATTCCAAGGTCATGCCTGCTGGCTCTTTCCTCTTCTCCCAAAATAGATCTCTGTAGATCCAACTGTTTATAGACAGTAGAGGGTCTTGAGACAATTCTTTAATTACCTTGTGCATTGTGGCACTTGTTCATAGGCATGTCCAGCCCACCCTCCTCCTTCAAACAGAATGGGTAGACTGGATTGTGTACCTAATGACCACTTTACAACATACATCACCAGACATCTGGTTTATATGATTCACCAAGTGCTCAGGTCTGTAGTAATGGCACTCTGAATATTTCCTTTGTTCTGGGGAATGTTCTGGGCAATACTACTTAACGGGGTGCCCTTTGTCCTCCCTGCTGTTTTCCATCTCTTTAAAACCATTCCTGGCAACAGTCCATAATAATCCTGACATATGGAATGCTTGCATTGGAGGCCATAGATAAACTTGTGCTTACACTGATGATTCTGTATTTTATGTCCAACATACAAGTATAACCCTTCCAAATTTACCTTTGACTCTAGTCATATTGCTACCCTTTCCAATTTTAAGATACACCTCACCAAGTAATAATTGTTAAATCTTACCCTGCCTGCAAGAGAGGTTTAGCCACATTTTTCTTTCATTTGGCAATGGAACAAACTAAACTGTTTAGGCATCTTCTTTAGACCAACCCTCTCTAATCTATTCCCAACTAACTACTGGTATATTTCCCTCTTGGATGCCATCAACAGGGACCTGGATGTTGGTTGTCATTCACTCTTGGTTGGGTAAGATTCACGTTGTGAACAACCATGTACTACCCAGAGCCTTATTTTTCTTTCAAATGGTACTCATAGGTGCCCCTTCTAATTTTATCACCACCTTGTTTTCCTATGCTACCAAAAATTCAAAACAACAATTATCTACTGTGATATTTTTAATTGGAACCAAAGTGAACAGAGTGGTTAACAGTCCCGGACTTTTCAACAATAATAGGCCCACTACTTCAAAAAGATAGTTAGAAGAAGGTATACTCAACTCCTAAATTTTGTAAATATCTTGCCAAAGATGATCCATTCCTATGGTGAAAGTCATTTATTTGAGACTCTTTTGTCATTGTCTGCACCTCCAGCTAAATGCATTTCTCAGTTGTGGGGAAGGAGGACCCCCCACCTTACCAACATCCAAATATTAGAAAATAGGATTAAGAAAGTGAAGTTTCTGAAAAAAAATTGGACTTTGTGGGCACAACATGAGGCAGTACATACTACTGTATATAAACAAAATAATCTTTATTACAATTATGTTACATTTTTTTAACATAATTGTAATAAAGATTATTTAGTTTATATATGTACTGCCTCACGTTGTGCCCACAAAGTCCATGTTTTTTCAGAAACTTCACTTTCTCAATCCTTTTTTCTATTTCTCAGTTGTGTAAATTGCTTCTATGTATGGGCTCTGCTGCATACCAACAATATTTTCAAAATTAGAAACTGACCCAGGTCATTAGGGATGAGCCGAACACCCCCCAGTTCGGTTCGCACCAGAACCCGCGAACGGACCGCAAGTTCGCACGAACGTTAGAACCCCATTGACGTCTATGGGACTCGAACGTTCGAAATCAAAAGTGCTCATTTTAAAGGCTAATTTGCATGGTATTGTCCTAAAAAGGGTTTGGGGACCCGGGTCCTACCCCAGGGGACATGTATCAATGCAAAAAAAACTTTTAAAAACGGCCGTTTTTTCGGGAGCAGTGATTTTAATGATGCTTAAAGTAAAAAAAAAAAAGTGAAATATTCCTTTAAATATCGTACCTGGGGGGTGTCTATAGTATGCCTGTAAAGTGACGCGTGTTTCCCATGTTTAGAACAGTCCCTGCACCAAATGTCATTTTTAAAGGAAAAAATCTCATTTAAAACTGCTTGCGGGTTTAATGTCATGTCGGGTCCTGGCAATATGGATGAAAATCAGTGAGACAAACGGCATGGGTACCCCCCAGTCCATTACCAGGCCCTTTGGGTCTTGTATGGATATTAAGGGGAACCCCGCACCCAAATTAAAATAAGGAAAGGTCCCTATATACTCTGAACAGCAGTATACAGGCGGTGCAAACAAGACAGGGACTGTAGGTTTGTTGTTAAGTAGAATCTGTTTGTAATTTTGAACATTTTTAATGTGTTTAGCTCCAGCCAAAAAATCTTTTCTAAGCTTTTTGGAAAACATAGGGAAGGGTTATCACCCCTGTGACATTTGTTTTGCGTCTTTCCTCCTCTTCAGAAGATTTCACCTCACTTTTTTGTCCCAATGAAAAATGTTTTTTGAAAATTTGGGTTTTTTTGTGGAACAAGGATTGGAAAGCATCAGTGGAAAGGAGAAATTGTTTTCCCATATTAACTCTTACATGAGAGAATTTCCCTTCCTATGGGTAGATTTCATCTCACTTCCTGTTGTCTCCTTCCGTTTGCAAGTAGGAGTCGTTTGTAAGTTAGATGTTTGAAAGTAGGGTCCTGCCCTATATACTCAGCAGAAATTTGGGCCTTAGGTGTTGCTGTGGCCAAAACACTGTAAGCCCTCACAGGGCCCTGCTGTGAAATATTAGATCAAGAATTGTAATTACATGCCCCTGTTGAACAGGAGCTGAAAAATTAGGCCTTAGGCACTGGTGCTGGTGCCACAACACTGCAACCCCTCACAGACACTCTAGTTGGAACGCAGGAACGAGCACTGCTGCAAAGTATTGCATCAAAAATTGTAATTACACGCCCCTGTTAGACAGGGGCAGAAAAATTGGGCCTTAGGCACTGGTGCTGGTGCCACAACACTGCAACCCCTCACAGACACTCTAGTTGGAACGCAGGAACGAGCACTGCTGCAAAGTATTGCATCAAAAATTGTAATTACACGCCCCTGTTAGACAGGGGCAGAAAAATTGGGCCTTAGGCACTGGTGCTGGTGCCACAACACTGCAACCCCTCACAGACACTCTAGTTGGAACGCAGGAACGAGCACTGCTGCAAAGTATTGCATCAAAAATTGTAATTACACGCCCCTGTTAGACAGGGGCAGAAAAATTGGGCCTTAGGCACTGGTGCTGGTGCCACAACACTGCAACCCCTCACAGACACTCTAGTTGGAACGCAGGAACGAGCACTGCTGCAAAGTATTGCATCAAAAATTGTAATTACACGCCCCTGTTAGACAGGGGCAGAAAAATTGGGCCTTAGGCACTGGTGCTGGTGCCACAACACTGCAACCCCTCACAGACACTCTAGTTGGAACGCAGGAACGAGCACTGCTGCAAAGTATTGCATCAAAAATTGTAATTACACGCCCCTGTTAGACAGGGGCAGAAAAATTGGGCCTTAGGCACTGGTGCTGGTGCCACAACACTGCAACCCCTCACAGACACTCTAGTTGGAATGCAGGAACGAGCCGTGCTGCAAAGTATTACATCAAAAATTGTAATTACACGCCCCTGTTATACAGGGGCTGAAAAATTGTGCCTTAGGCACTGGTGGTGGCGCCCAGAACCAAAAATGTTCTTACAAGCTATCA
Source organism: Lithobates septentrionalis (assembly GCA_037952835.1). Classification (NCBI taxonomy): domain Eukaryota; kingdom Metazoa; phylum Chordata; class Amphibia; order Anura; family Ranidae; genus Lithobates; species Lithobates septentrionalis. The sequence continues at coordinate 1,917,858 of JBBDGP010001607.1, read as the reverse complement.
GCGTGATGATTGAGGAGGAAGAGGATAATTACTCAGGGATAATCACTCAGCATCAGCATAGGCAGTCTTTGAAGGGATCTGAAAAAAATTATTCAGTTACATCAGCATCAGGTGCTTGGTAGCTGGTGGTGATCCAAGACTGATTCATTTTTATGAAGGTCAGCCGATCGACCGAGTCAGTGGACAGACGCACCCTGTGATCGGTTACCACGCCTCCAGCAGCACTGAATGTACGTTCCGAAAGAACGCTGGATGCAGGACAGGCCAGTAGCTCAATTGCATACTGTGCAAGCTCTGGCCAGTGATCCATCCTCAAGACCCAGTAACCCAGAGGATTTTCGGTGGGAAAGGTGTCCAAGTCTGATCTTGCCCCTAGGTATTCCTGCACCATGTAAAACAGACGCTGGCGATGGTTGCTGGAACCGATCATACCTTGGGGCTGCGGACCAAAAAATTGTCTGAACGCATCGGTCAGACGGCCACCTTCTCCACCGCTCCTTCTTTGACTGACCGAAGCCTCAGCAACACGTTGTCCAGAAACAGGAGTTTGTAACCTCCCAGTCTCTGGGAACGCGTTGCACAGACCTTTCTGCAAGGCCTCCCGAAGATGTTTCATCCTCTGCTCCCTCTGCGATGGCAAGATAAGGTCCGCAACCTTACCCTTGTAACGTGGATCAAGGAGGGTTGCCAGCCAGTATTGGTCCTTCTCCTTGATACCACGAATACGAGGATCCTTACGCAGGCTTTGCAGGATCAGGGAGGCCATGCAGCGTAGGTTTGCTGAGGCATTCGGTCCGGAGTCCTCTGGGTCACTAAGGACAACAACGTCCGCAGCCACCTCCTCCCAGCCACGTACAAGTCCATGTGTTCCTTGGGACTGATCCCTTAAAGACTGCTGATGCTGAGTGCCAGGCTCCACCTCCATACTGACACAATCTTCCTCCTCCTCCTCCTCCTCCTCCTCGTCCTCTTCCTGTGTGATCGGCGGGCACGCAGGAACACTGTCTGGATAAAGGGGGCCTTGAGAGCTAAGGAAGTCCTCCTCTTCCTGCCTCTGTTCTGCCTCAAGTGCCCTGTCCATTATTCCACGCAGCGTGTGCTCCAACAGGTGGACAAGGGGGACAGTGTCACTGATGCATGCACTGTCAGTGCTCACCATCCTCGTGGCCTCCTCGAATGGTGACAGGACAGTGCATGCATCCCTGATCATGGCCCACTGGCGTGGGGAAAAAAAACCAAGGTCCCCTGACCCTGTCCTGGTGCCATAGTCGCACAGGTACTCATTGATGGCCCTCTGCTGCGTGTGCAGCCGCTGCAGCATGGCCAACGTCGAGTTCCACCTGGTGGGCATGTCACAGATTAGGCGGTTCTTGGGCAGGTTAAACTCCTTTTGGAGGTCCGTCAGCAGAGCACTGGCATTATATGACCGGCGGAAATGCACACAGACTTTCCTGGCCTGCCTCAGGACATCCTGTAAGCCCGGGTACCTGCCCAAGAACCGCTGCACCACCAAGTTAAGGACGTGAGCCAAACAGGGCACATGAGTCAGTTGTCCCTGTCGGAGGGCAGAGAGGAGGTTGGTGCCATTGTCGCAAACCACCATTCCTGCCTTAAGTTGGCGTGGCGTCAACCACCTCTGAACCTGCCCCTGCAGAGCTGACAGAACCTCTGCCCCAGTGTGGCTCCTGTCCCCCAAGCACACCAGCTCAAGCACCGCATGGCATCTTTTGGCCTGCGTACTTGCGTAGCCCCTTGAACGCCTACGGAGCACCGCTGGTTCCGAGGAAGAGGCCATGGAGGAAGAAGAAGAGGAGGGGGTGGAGGAGAGAGGTGTGTCACAATCAGCATTTTGGAGGCGTGGTGGCGGAACAACCTCCAACACTACTGCACCTTGTCCTGCATCCTTCCCAGCTGCCAGCAGAGTCACCCAATGCGCCGTGAAACTTAAGTAACGTCCCTGTCCATGCCTGCTGGACCATGAGTCAGCGGTAATATGCACCTTACCGCTGACCGCCCTGTCCAGCGAGGCATGGACATTGCCTTCCACATGCCGGTAGAGAGCCGGAATCGCCTTCCGTGAGAAAAAGTGGCGTTTGGGTACCTGCCACTGAGGAACCGCACATTCCACAAACTCACGGAAGGGGGCAGAGTCTACCAACTGAAAAGGCAGCAGTTGAAGTGCTAGCAATTTTGCCAAGCTAGCATTCAACCGCTGGGCATGTGGATGGCTGGGAGCAAACTTCTTTCGGCGGTGCAGCAGCTGGGGCAGGGAAATTTGCCTGGTACAATCTGACGTCGGTGTACCAAAAGCAGATTGCCCACAAGTACTTGGCTGTGACACACCTAATTCTACACCTTCATTCCTCTCACTGCAGGTCTCAGAGAGGACTGAAGGTCTAGTGGGGTTGGAAATCTCAGCTGATGAGGAGCAAGGAGAGATCCTCTTTGTTCTTTGGTGTGGGTCTTTCAGATACGCTTGCCAACGAACTGCATGGCAGGTCAACATATGTCTGGTCAAGCATGTGGTACCCAAGCGGGAGATGTTTTGGCCACGCGAGATACGCTTGAGACATATGTTGCAAATAGCAGCGGTGCGATCTGATGCACTCGTCTCAAAAAAGGCCCACACCAAAGAACTTTTTGAATAACGCGCAGAGACTGCAGCGCCCTGCACATGTGGAGCTTTGGGGTGTGATGCAGTCAATGTGCTGCCCTTAGGCTGGCCCCTGGAGGGCATCCTGCCTCGTTGGTGATGTGCCGCCTCCTCCTCCTCCTCCTCCTCCTCTCTCCTATCAGGCACCCACGTTGAGTCAGTGACCTCATCATCCCCTCCCTCCTCATCACTGGAGCAAACCTGGCAGTATGCTGCAGCAGGGGGAGCATGACTGCCAGATTGCTGTCCTTCTTGGGCACCCCCTCTGTCCGTGCTCATGTTACTGCCTTCATCGAGCTCAGTATCATCATCAGAGCCTTCCAAACGCTGGGCATCCTCCTGGAGCATGTACCCAACACTGTGGTCAAACAGTTCGAGGGAATCCTCATGAGGACATGGTGGAGCTAGGGAAGGAGTCACTGATGACATTGAGCTGAGGGAAGAGGCCACTGCTTTGCCAGACAAAGCACCCTGGGCATGGGTGAGAGAGGATGAGGAGGATGAGGACGGCTTGGTCATCCACTCGACCAAGTCTTCCGCATGTTGCGGCTCAACACGGCCAGCTGCCGAAAAAAAGGCCAAGCGTGTCCCATGGCCACGTGCTGATGAGGATGCACCGTCTCCACGACCAGCACTAGACACAGAGCCTGCTTGCCCTCTCTTATTGGCTTGTGACTGTCTGCCTCTCCTTCTTGGCCTTCCAGACATACTAATGGCCTGTAGCTGCACTAAGCTGGGATAGAACACCTGTAATTTTCTTCAGGTAGCTTTATATACTGTAACCAGACAAGCCTGCCTGTCAGTAGGAAGATAACAGGAACGGATCTAGCTGAACACTGTGAGCAGGACACACTGTACTAAATGTAAATAGTCTAGCTGCCTGACCGTGGTACTAATAGGATCAAAAAGAACACCTGTAATTTTCTTCAGGTAGCTTTATATACTGTAACCAGACAAGCCTGCCTGTCAGTAGGAAGATAACAGGAACGGATCTAGCTGAACACTGTGAGCAGGACGTACTGCACTAAATGTATATAGCAGGAACGGATCTAGCTGAACACTGTGAGCAGGACGCACTGCACTGAATGTAAATAGCAGGAACGGATCTAGCTGAACACTGTGAGCAGGACGCACTGCACTAAATGTAAATAGCAGGAACGGATCTAGCTGAACACTGTGAGCAGGACGCACTGCACTGAATGTAAATAGCAGGAACGGATCTAGCTGAACACTGTGAGCAGGACGCACTGCACTGAATGTAAATAGCAGGAACGGATCTAGCTGAACACTGTGAGCAGGACGCACTGCACTGAATGTAAATAGCAGGAACGGATCTAGCTGAACACTGTGAGCAGGACGCACTGCACTGAATGTAAATAGCAGGAACGGATCTAGCTGAACACTGTGAGCAGGACGCACTGCACTGAATGTAAATAGCAGGAACGGATCTAGCTGAACACTGTGAGCAGGACGCACTGCACTAAATGTAAATAGCAGGAACGGATCTAGCTGAACACTGTGAGCAGGACGCACTGCACTTAATGTAAATAGCAGGAACGGATCTAGCTGAACACTGTGAGCAGGACGCACTGCACTGAATGTAAATAGCAGGAACGGATCTAGCTGAACACTGTGAGCAGGACGCACTGCACTGAATGTAAATAGCAGGAACGGATCTAGCTGAACACTGTGAGCAGGACGCACTGCACTGAATTTAAATAGCAGGAACGGATCTAGCTGAACACTGTGAACAGGACGCACTGCACTAAATGTAAATACCAGGAACGGATCTAGCTGAACACTGTGAGCAGGATGCACTGCACTGAATGTAAATAGCAGGAACGGATCTAGCTGAACACTGTGAGCAGGACGCACTGCACTGAATGTAAATAGCAGGAACGGATCTAGCTGAACACTGTGAGCAGGACGCACTGCACTGAATGTAAATAGCAGGAACGGATCTAGCTGAACACTGTGAGCAGGACGCACTGCACTGAATGTAAATAGCAGGAACGGATCTAGCTGAACACTGTGAGCAGGACGCACTGCACTAAATGTAAATACCAGGAACGGATCTAGCTGAACACTGTGAGCAGGACGCACTGCACTGAATGTAAATAGCAGGAACGGATCTAGCTGAACACTGTGAGCAGGACGCACTGCACTGAATGTAAATAGCAGGAACGGATCTAGCTGAACACTGTGAGCAGGACGCACTGCACTGAATGTAAATAGCAGGAACGGATCTAGCTGAACACTGTGAGCAGGACACACTGCACTAAATAGTCTAGATAGAAGATAACAGGAACGGATCTAGCTAAACTGAATACAGTGTATATATATATATGCAACACCTGGGATGCATATATATACACAATACACTGTAAGTGCAGCTAACTGACTGACTGTTCTGCCTAATCTATCTAACTCAAATCAAATGACACTGTCTCTCTCTCTCTCTATCTCTCAGCACACCGGAACACACACTACACAGGGCCGCCGTGCAGGCGGCCTTATATAGTGTGGGGTGTGTACTAAATCCCCTGAGCCATAATTGGCCAAAGCCACCCTGGCTTTGGCCAATTACAGCTCTCTCTACTGACGGCGCTGTGATTGGCCAAGCATGCGGGTCATAGTGCATGCTTGGCCAATCATCAGCCAGCAATGCACTGCGATGCCGCAGTGAATTATGGGCCGTGACGCGCCACACGAATTTGGCGCGAACGGCCCATATCGTTCGCAATTCGACGGACGGTCGAACAGCCGATGTTCGAGTCGAACATGGGTTCGACTCGAACACGAAGCTCATCCCTACAGGTCATCAATTGTTGGATGAATAGAAACAAAAAAATCTACAGTTCTCTCATCTATCTGCATGTGAAAGTGGGGAAACCAATAATAAATGTCTGTTTCATTGGTACAACACACTCATGATCTTACACTTGATTTTTCTAGCAATCCTTCTTGAATGCCGGGGAGGTTGAAGTGAGGTTTGTACTCATGCCCACATCTGGTGGTTTTGCCCAGCGATTCAGAATTTTTGGAATATAGTGTCTCAGTATATAAATCAAATACAAGAAACCCTTGTGCTCTTATTCCAATGTGCAAGTGAACAACAAAGCCAATATAAGTGATCTATTATCCATCCCATACTGTAACATATTAGGCCTGTCCAGCAAAAGAAAATATCAAAACTATAAAAGTATGGGTTCCCTATTAAAATCCACACCAGACCTAAATCCTGGATTGGATCCTGGATTATCTTTGGATTTTGAGGGGGAAACTTACACATAAAAACAAAATGGTCTTTGACTTTCCCCTTCACCTTAGCTTAACTCCCACTTTTTTTTTTTTAAGTTATAACCACTTCTCCTAATTGAAAAATCTTTTAATTCCTCATATGTGATGTTAACATTTTAAGCCTCTTTATTCTGGTTATGATTACATTACAACATAACTCATAGTCATGTTGAGTTGGATAGTTTTTCCTCTCTATCACTCAAATTATTTGCAAAGTTGTTTCTATTCCACTTTGTTTACAAGAAAAATGTTAGCACCCCCTCCCCCCCCCCCCCCGTAGGAGGACTGTGTGCAATGCTGATTCTGGCTCCTTTATTTTATTGCTTTGCAGCTTTCTGTACTACGGACTACCATGTGACTGCTTAATTGTCCTTGATTAAATAAAGACATTTGTATAAAAAATGGTGTAGTGTCCCCTAAATTCTACAAATCTTTATCTGGGCATGCAGCCAGGCTGGCCAGGAAAGTGGGTGTGTTGCAGAAAACTTACTTCCCTCCTTCTGAAACATATCACATGTTGATGGGGACAAGAACTTTATCCCTACATTCCTGATCCAGTGGATATGGGGTTCTGAGGATAGGGACTTATTTGACTCACAATGTCCCCTTTAAGATAAGGGAGCTCTTTGATATCCGGTTCTCCCTTCTATGTGAATGAGTACAGGGTAACATTACCCTTGTTACTCATTCACAAAAAAAATGCATGTAGTAAGAAAAAGTGAAATAGTAAAAACCAAAACACACGTTATAGAAAAAAGTTTTTTTATAAAGAAAAAATTGAATAATGTCCTGTGATGTTAATCCAACATCAGTCATCTCTTCCAGTGATGTAGATCCATTGTTAATCATGATGAGCGATGCCCGAAGACTTGCCGACACAAACACAATGACTTTTACCACTATGACCCTCTCCTGTTACTACTCCTATCGCTGTAAGGAAAATGGCTGCACTTTGGTTCACTATATACTTTGGATAAGGGGCCTGAACTTTTGAACTTTTTATACAAGTTAAATGAAATGCTATTGCAAGACTTTTATAATGTCATAATGGAAATTTACTAGCAAGGAAAATAGGGAAGTTAACCTTTTAATAGATATAAGAAGAACTAGCTAGTAGCTCACTGCACATCTGGCCTAAAGCCAATGGTACATGACTGTCTTAAAAGAATATTCCCATATTTCAAAATTATTCATATTATTCATTTTCTCGGAATTCAAGCTAAGAAGGTATATTTAGACAAAAGAAATTTTAGGTACTTTTCTAAGCACGTCACTGAGCATGTCATATAAAATATAACTTGTGATATGTAACTTGTGATACCTGTACTCTTGTGATTGAATAAACTAAGGGACCGCCCCTTGGTTTGCCCATACTGATAAAAGATTGTTACCCTATAAAACATGTAAATGGATACAATACATTTGTATTTCTGGATATCCAACTGTGTGTGGTGTCTTGATTTAACCAATCGATTGAAAGATCTTTTTTGATGTCCAAGTTCAGCTCGAGCAAGGAAAAGGTTTGAGGGCGCACTTGACCAGTTAACCCTTACCCTTACAGAGTGGTACCAGAAGTGTGGGGTTCTGAATTTCAGGCCAAGGTAAGGTCTCTCTAATTTTTTTTGTGGGAGGTCTTGTGCTTGACCGGACTCCAGAATCTGCTGGTAAGGTCAAGTAGCTCGTCAAAAAAAATAATAGGAAGAATAATTGTATAAGTGTCATCCCCGCTAGGTTGGCTAGGACTGGTAGAATATTGTAAATATTTTACTAAAAAAATAGGACTGGACATCAAAAAACGTCTATGATGTATTGATATATGTCTGATAAAATTAAGGTGGCCACCAAGGGTGAAAGATATCACGCAGGACGCTGCGATAATTGTAGTCTTGGAATGTTATTTGTGTCATAATCAGGTTCCTTTAAGACCAAATTTGACAGTAGGTGGTGTAAGAAATTTTATTAAACATTTCTTTAAACAAACTTATACAATTTGTCTTAATTCATTGTTGGTCTGTGATCATAGAGATTTGTATAAATAATGGGAAATCATTTGGAAAAGGCAAATTCTGGTCAGAACAACCCACCCCGATTGATTTTGTTTCCGGAAACTGTGGAAAATATTATACTGATCCTTTTTGGTCTCAAATATTAAAACGGTCACATAGTCTGCAAATTTCAGGATTAACTCCCTATGGCCCTTGTAGCCAGAGTGATTGGGAAGAAGTTACTAAATGTGTGGGCAACATAAACAGTATAATTATCCACCTTTTTCCTTCTAATGCCCTGTACACACGGTCGGACTTTGTTCGGACATTCCGACAACAAAATCCTAGGATTTTTTCCGACGGATGTTGGCTCAAACTTGTTTTGCCTACACACGGTCGCACAAAGTTGGCGGAATTTCCGATCGACAACCATGCGGTCACGTACACCACGACGAGACTAGAAAAGGCCGGTTCAGAACCAAGCGCGGCACCCTTTGGGCTCCTTTTGCTAATCTCGTGTTAGTAAAAGTTTGGTGAGAGACGATTCGCGCTTTTTCAGACTCGTGGCTTTCAGACCGTTTTCTGCCGTTCAGTTTGTGCTTGTGGGTTTGTATCTGCTCTTCAGTGCATGCAAGCAAGTTCTGCGTGACTTTAAGTAGTCATTGTATTCTTGTTCGTTCGTTACTGGTTTTCAGGTCGCTCTTCACAGGCCTTGCTGTTCTTCAGTGCGTTCTGTTACTTCGTTCTGAGCAGCCGACCGTTTTCTAGCCATGTTTCGTATGCGTACTCCTCGTAGAGTTCGTGCTGTGCGGGGGCTTGGTATTGGGGTCCTGACCTTGACACAAGTCCAGTCCATGAACAGGGTGGGGAGGAGTTCATGGACCAAGAATTGGTTGCTTCAGCGTGACCAGTTCTGTCACATGCCTTTGCTTCGTGAGATCCGTGAGAATAATCCTGATGATTTCAGGAACTTTTAAGATACACCTCACCAAGTAATAATTGTTAAATCTTACCCTGCCTGCAAGAGAGGTTTAGCCACATTTTTCTTTCATTTGGCAATGGAACAAACTAAACTGTTTAGGCATCTTCCTTAGACCAACCCTCTCTAATCTATTCCCAACTAACTACTGGTATATTTCCCTCTTGGATGCCATCAACAGGGACCTGGATGTTGGTTGTCATTCACTCTTGGTTGGGTAAGATTCACGTTGTGAACAACCATGTACTACCCAGAGCCTTATTTTTCTTTCAAATGGTACTCATAGGTGCCCCTTCTAATTTTATCACCACCTTGTTTTCCTATGCTACCAAAAAGTCAAAACAACAATTATCTACTGTGATATTTTTAATTGGAACCAAAGTGAACAGAGTGGTTAACAGTCCCGGACTTTTCAACAACAATAGGCCCACTACTTCAAAAAGATAGTTAGAAGAAGGTATACTCAACTCCTAAATTTTGTAAATATCTTGCCAAAGATGATCCATTCCTATGGTGAAAGTCATTTATTTGAGACTCTTTTGTCATTGTCTGCACCTCCAGCTAAATGCATTTCTCAGTTGTGGGGAAGGAGGACCCCCCACCTTACCAACATCCAAATATTAGAAAAAAGGATTAAGAAAGTGAAGTTTCTGAAAAAAATTTGGACTTTGTGGGCACAACATGAGGCAGTACATACTACTGTATATAAACAAAATAATCTTTATTACAATTATGTTACATTTTTTTAACATAATTGTAATAAAGATTATTTATTTTATATATGTACTGCCTCACGTTGTGCCCACAAAGTCCATGTTTTTTTCAGAAACTTCACTTTCTCAATCCTTTTTTCTATTTCTCAGTTGTGTAAATTGCTTCTATGTATGGGCTCTGCTGCATACCAACAATATTTTCAAAATTAGAAACTGACCCAGGTCATCAATTGTTGGATGAATAGAAACAAAAAAATCTACAGTTCTCTCATCTATCTGCATGTGAAAGTGGGGAAACCAATAATAAATGTCTGTTTCATTGATACAACACACTCATGATCTTACACTTGATTTTTCTAGCAATCCTTCTTGAATGCTGGGGAGGTTGAAGTGAGGTTTGTACTCATGCCCACATCTGGTGGTTTTGCCCAGCGATTCAGAATTTTTGGAATATGGTGTCTCAGTATATAAATCAAATACAAGAAACCCTTGTGCTCTTATTCCAATGTGCAAGTGAACAACAAAGCCAATATAAGTGATCTATTATCCATCCCATACTGTAACATATTAGGCCTGTCCAGCAAAAGAAAATATCAAAACTATAAAAGTATGGGTTCCCTATTAAAATCCACACCAGACCTAAATCCTGGATTGGATCCTGGATTATCTTTGGATTTTGAGGGGGAAACTTACACATAAAAACAAAATGGTCTTTGACTTTCCCCTTCACCTTAGCTTAACTCCCACTTTTTTTTTTTTAAAGTTATAACCACTTCTCCTAATTGAAAAATCTTTTAATTCCTCATATGTGATGTTAACATTTTAAGCCTCTTTATTCTGGTTATGATTACATTACAACATAACTCATAGTCATGTTGAGTTGGATAGTTTTTCCTCTCTATCACTCAAATTATTTGCAAAGTTGTTTCTATTCCACTTTGTTTACAAGAAAAATGTTAGCACCCCCTCCCCCCCCCCCGTAGGAGGACTGTGTGCAATGCTGATTCTGGCTCCTTTATTTTATTGCTTTGCAGCTTTCTGTACTACGGACTACCATGTGACTGCTTAATTGTCCTTGATTAAATAAAGACATTTGTATAAAAAATGGTGTTGTGTCCCCTAAATTCTACAAATCTTTATCTGGGCATGCAGCCAGGCTGGCCAGGAAAGTGGGTGTGTTGCAGAAAACTTACTTCCCTCCTTCTGAAACATATCACATGTTGATGGGGACAAGAACCTTATCCCTACATTCCTGATCCAGTGGATATGGGGTTCTGAGGATAGGGACTTATTTGACTCACAATGTCCCCTTTAAGATAAGGGAGCCCTTTGATATCCGGTTCTCCCTTCTATGTGAATGAGTACAGGGTAACATTACCCTTGTTACTCATTCACAAAAAAATGCATGTAGTAAGAAAAAGTGAAATAGTAAAAACCAAAACACACGTTATAGAAAAAAGTTTTTTTATAAAGAAAAAATTGAATAATGTCCTGTGATGTTAATCCAACATCAGTCATCTCTTCCAGTGATGTAGATCCATTGTTAATCATGATGAGCGATGCCCGAAGACTTGCCGACACAAACACAATGACTTTTACCACTATGACCCTCTCCTGTTACTACTCCTATCGCTGTAAGGAAAATGGCTGCACTTTGGTTCACTATATACTTTGGATAAGGGGCCTGAACTTTTGAACTTTTTATACAAGTTAAATGAAATGCTATTGCAAGACTTTTATAATGTCAAAATGGAAATTTACTAGCAAGGAAAATAGGGAAGTTAACCTTTTAATAGATATAAGAAGAACTAGCTAGTAGCTCACTGCACATCTGGCCTAAAGCCAATGGTACATGACTGTCTTAAAAGAATATTCCCATATTTCAAAATTATTCATATTATTCATTTTCTCGGAATTCAAGCTAAGAAGGTATATTTAGACAAAAGAAATTTTAGGTACTTTTCTAAGCACGTCACTGAGCATGTCATATAAAATATAACTTGTGATATGTAACTTGTGATACCTGTACTCTTGTGATTGAATACACGAAGGGACCGCCCCTTGGTTTGCCCATACTGATAAAAGATTGTTACCCTATAAAACATGTAAATGGATACAATACATTTGTATTTCTAGATATCCAACTGTGTGTGGTGTCTTAATTTAACCAATCGATCGACCATCTTTTTTGATGTCCAAGTTCAGCTCGAGCAAGGAAAAGGTTTGAGGGCGCACTTGACCAGTTAACCCTTACCCTGACAGAGTGGTACCAGAAGTGTGGGGTTCTGAAGTTCTGGCCAAGGTAAGGTCTCTCTAATTTTTTTTGTGGGGAGGTCTTGTGCTTGACCGGACTCCAGAATCTGCTGGTAAGGTCAAGTAGCTCGTCAAAAAAAATAATAGGAAGAATAATTGTACAAGTGTCATCCCCGCTAGGTTGGCTAGGCCTGGTAGAATATTGTAAATATTTTACTAAAAAAATAGGACTGGACATCAAAAAATGTCTATGATGTATTGATATATGTCTGATAAAATTAAGGTGGCCACCAAGGGTGAAAGATATCACGCAGGACGCTGCGATAATTGTAGTCTTGGAATGTTATTTGTGTCATAATCAGGTTCCTTTAAGACCAAATTTGACAGTAGGTGATGTAAGAAATTTTATTAAACATTTCTTTAAACAAACTTATACAATTTGTCTTAATTCATTGTTGGTCTGTGATCATAGAGATTTGTATAAATAATGGGAAATCATTTGGAAAAGGCAAATTCTGGTCAGAACAACCCACCCCAATTGATTTTGTGTCCGGAAACTGTGGAAAATATTATACTGATCCTTTTTGGTCTCAAATATTAAAACGGTCACATAGTCTGCAAATTTCAGGATTAACTCCCTATGGCCCTTGTAGCCAGAATGATTGGGAAGAAGTTACTAAATGTGTGGGCAACATAAACAGTATAATTATCCACCGTTTCCTTCTAATGCCCCGTACACACGGTCGGGCTTTGTTCGGACATTCCGACAACAAAATCCTAGGATTTTTTCCGACGGATGTTGGCTCAAACTTGTTTTGCCTACACACGGTCGCACAAAGTTGTCGGAATTTCCGATCGACAACCACGCGGTCACGTACACCACGACGAGACTAGAAAAGGCCGGTTCAGAACCAAGCGCGGCACCCTTTGGGCTCCTTTTGCTAATCTCGTGTTAGTAAAAGTTTGGTGAGAGACGATTCGCGCTTTTTCAGACTCGTGGCTTTCAGACCGTTTTCTGCCGTTCAGTTTGTGCTTGTGGGTTTGTATCTGCTCTTCAGTGTGTGCAAGCAAGTTCCGCGTGACTTTAAGTAGTCATTGCATTCTTGTTCGTTCGTTACTGGTTTTCAGGTCGCTCTTCACAGGCCTTGCTGTTCTTCAGTGTGTTCTGTTACTTCGTTCTGAGCAGCCGACCGTTTTCTAGCCATGTATCGTATGCATACTCCTCGTAGAGTTCGTGCTGTGCGGGGGCTTGGTGTTGGGGTCCTGACCTTGACACAAGTCCAGTCCATGAACAGGGTGGTTGCTTCAGCGTGACCAGTTCTGTCACATGCCTTTGCTCCGTGAGATCCGTGGGAATAATCCTGATGATTTCAGGAACTTTCTCAGGATGACGGACCCCGTGTTTCACCGTTTGTTGGCTTCGCTGACCCCCTATATCAGCAGGCAGGATACCTGCATGAGGCAAGCCATCACTCCGGAGCAGAGGTTGGTCGCTACCTTGCGGTATTTGGCCACAGGGAGAAGCCTGCAGGACTTGAAGTTCTCGACAGGCATCTCCCCCCAGGCTCTGGGGATCATTATCCCAGAGACCTGTTCTGCCATCATCCAGGTCCTGCAGAAGGAGTATATGAAGGTAAGATGTTTATCCTTTAATATCACATTTTATTGTATTGAATGTTTGGTAATATATTGTATTTCTTTCCTCATTCCCTAATTACCATGATTGTAATATGCTGTCAATGTCCCCTTTGTCCTCATGCATGCTGGATTTTTATGTAATTATTATTTTCGGTCCTTCATACATATTTGCCCTTCAATAACCTCTCCAGCATGGTGTCTCCTGCCCCTATATTCACCTCATGTAGTCACTTAACAATGTATTTTATCAGCTCCATAGTAGTGCTTTACCCCAAACACCCCCTAAAATGTTAGGAAATGTTATTTTTGATTTAAATTCAGGCAGAGTGCCAGAGGCTTTTTTTTGTGGTGTCCCCAAATTTTTTGTAACCCTCCCTCCCCCAACTGCTAAGTCAGCTGATCCCAATTCTCTATCCTCAATCATCTATTTGCTGACTTTGCCAAACCCATACACACTATACCCATCTCTTTACTGGTCAGATTTATGGATGAATTCCCCAAAGCATGTAGTGCAAGGGCCTGCCTGTATACTTTCCAATGGTACTGTTTAAAGTTCTTGTATCCTATTATTATCTTGATAGGTAATAGCAGAATGTCCAAATGTCCTCAAATGTGTACAGTGTGTATTTATATCTTTGTATTATGACACTTCTTACCTGTCCAGTGGTCTGCCAATAGTGGAACTAAGGAGGGGCTGTTCCAAGTAATACCCATTATTTAGGCATTCTTCTCTAAATGAAGTGAAGAGGGTTACCTGTCCAAGAGTTCCCCCCCTATAATGTTAGAAATGGCCCATGAGGGGGGGAGGGGGAATATGATAGGTGTACCTTATACTTTGGCCTTGATAAATTCCCCGTAGTAAATGCTATCTGGAGGTTGACCCAGAATGTTTGTGTGTAATCTGCTTGCCATGTTTCTGTGAAAAAATAGTAATGTTTATTGTTTTTTCCTCAACAGTTTCCTTCAACGCCACAGGAATGGCAGACTGTGGCCTCCCACTTTGCCCAGCGGTGGGACTTTCCTAACTGCGGAGGGGCAATTGATGAGAAACACGTCCACATCATCCCACCACCCAACTCGGGGTCGTACTATTATAATTACAAGGGGTTTAATAGTATAGTGATGTTGGCGGTGGTGTCGGCTAATTACGAGTTCCTGTATGTGGACATGGGGAAGAATGGCCGGATGTCCGATGGTGGAGTGATCGCCCAGACAGAGTTCTACAGGCGTCTCCAGAATGGCAGCTTGGACTTGCCACCTCCAGAGGACAATGTTGAAGGTCTCCCATTTGTGTTCGTTGCTGATGAAGCATTTGCGCTGGGGGACCACCTGATGCGGCCATTCCCGATGAGGACCCTCACCCCGGAACAGAGGGTTTTTAATTACCGGCTGGCCAGAGCCCGAAGAGTGGTGGAGAACACATTTGGAATCCTGGCCAGCCGGTTCCGATTATTTCTGACACCCATCCATATGGCGGAGTATAAACTGAACCATATAATACTTGTCTGCTGTGTTCTCCATAATTTTTTAAGAAAACATTCAGCAAACTATGCTGGCTCAGTTGGGCCTGAGGCCGGAAATCCAAATCCATCAACACTGACGGCGCTTGAAAGTGGTCGTCCTGGCTTGCTCTCCCTGAGTGCCCGTGATGTCCGGTTACGCTACCTGGAGTTCTTTGCGGGTAGGGGGGCTATCAATATGCCAGACAATCTGTGAAAACTTTTTAAAATAAAAACCAACCAAAAGAAATTCTTTGTGGACATTTACTGCTTGTGTTTGTTTTAGCTGACCCTGACAGAAATGTGTTGAGTGCAGAAAATGTCGTGATTGGGTAACCTTATAAAAAACAGTGTTGGCTGGTCCTTCCTAAATGCAAAAACACATTTCACTACAAGTGCACTTGCAACTGCACTGAACCTGCACTTGCAGTGCAAAGTGTATTTGCCTTAGGAAATAACCCCCATTTTTGCATAAAACAGCAATTACATCACCCCAAAAGTGTTGTAGTGTTGAGACAATAATCCACACATTCTTGAGTAAGCCACTTTTTTATAGCTGCACAATCACATGTGCATTTACCAAAGGTTTTTAAAACAAACCAACATGTTTGTTGTATAACAATTTTTGCAGTAGCATTATCAAAAATCGAAATATCCATTTCAGATAAAACAGGCCTGTGTAAAACCAACAAGAAAGCCAAAAAACTTGAACTTACAAAGTTCACATATGGTAAAACCTGAAGGCTATATCAGACATCAGTATTTAGGAACTGGGTTTGATATAGCGTACAGATGGGGGGAAATCACCCCTGGAAAAGCCAAATTTGGAAGATGCACACCAATTTACGAATGTCAACATGTGCTATCTGCCATTCAGGGGGGATCAAGGGACGTGTTTTGGGGGAGCAAGCCCTTCCTCAACGCGACTTTATAATTGAGGAAGGGTTTGCACCCCCAAAACGCGTCCATTGATGTCCCGTGATGGCAGATAGCACATGTTGGCACACTGTGTGCATCCTCCAAATTTGGCTTTTCTAAACATTGTAAACATTTTTGGAAGATTGGACCACAATAAAACAGGTGATTTTGTGGGGTTTAAATTCGCCCCAAAACATCAATGATGTTATTATTTTTTTTAATAACATCACTGATTTGTTGCTGTATGTTGTGCAATTCGAGATTACACCCCATGACCTCCCCGATCAGGATCTGGGCACTTTCAGATGTGAAACGTTCTCTCTCCCTCACATCACGATCACCTAAAAAGAGATAAAGAACAAAAAAAAGGTCTCAAAAATCTGCCACCATCCATCTCTTACCTGAGCCTGTGGTCGCAGACACTCACCTGTTGTGGTGCCAATCTCCACCACATCTTCTTCTTTCTCCTGCTCTTCTTCTTGGGTTGGTGTTATTTCCCCTTCTTCCAGAGGTGGGGGGTCTCCTCGGATGAGGGGTGTCCTCCGAGTCTTTTCTCCCCTATGTAAAACAAAAATGGTATACTTAGCACACAGATATTTGATGGCAGAACTAGAACTAGGAAACATTGCTTGGAAGTGGGGTACAATTGTCTATTTTAGCCGAGTTCCAAGATGTATATTTTTTCTTGCCCTTTGTCAAGCTGCAATACTTTACCTGTTTGGTACAAACTTCACAGATGTAGCCCCCCCTATAGTATACACTGGAGCACCTGTGTGCCCCCCCTAATAAAAATGGTGTTCTTGTGTCCCACACTAGTGCGTCCAGATGTGAAAACAGCTGCTCAGTGTCCTCTCCTTACACACAATCTAGTTGGCATTTCATTCTAGTAACAAACCCATCTACACAAACAAATATTTGGCATCCAAGTAGGCCCCAAAAATGTGTGAAAATGCATATGGCCTAAACAATGGTGTTCTAGAGGCCGAAAGAAAAATGTTTGATACGAACAAATAATGGGCCCATGAACATTAAAGTTGCCCTTTTAAACGTTACAATTAATAAAAGCATATGGAGCAGAACGAACGGAATAAAGACAGAAAGAATAGGAACACAGCACAACTACTTACTTTTTTGCAGCACTCTCCGGATCTTTCGGTACTGCTCTGGCTCTCTCAACTTCAGGTCCAACCACCGTTTCCTGAGCTGATCTTTAGATCTTCAGACCCCGAAATTCCTCTCAAGACTCCTGACCACTTTTGCCATGATCTTGGCCTTTCAGATGTTGGGGTTGGGGTAAGGCCCAAATTTTCCGTCATAGTCGGACTTCCTCATGATGTCGACCATCTCCAACATCTCCCCAAAGGACATATTTGTGGCCTTAAAACGTCTCCTTCTGGATCGGGACGTGCCTGGATCCGGGCTTTCCTCCTCCTCCTCCTCGTTGCTAGAATTAGCATGCACCTGCTGTAACTCCGCCATCATGCTCTTCCCCCACTGCGCCGATCAAAAAGGGGTGGGGAATAGACTAGAAGGAACGCCAGGGGCGGGCGGAGTTACACGCATGCGCAGTGTGTATAAAGCATAACACGCGTGCGTATTACGTACGATCTGTGAGCGAAGGAAGGAGCATTGGACGCGCCGATCGTAAGAACGAAGGTAAGAGACAAACTTGTGCCTATACTGCTTCTAGATTGAGGCCTATATTGTAACAAGATTAGGAGAGTTTTGTCAGACATTAGGCTTTGTCTTGTGTTGTGTCTTGCAGTGAACATGGATATCTTATTAAAAGATACTGACTTCATGTCATTATTCCTCGAGATGCTAAGGGAGCTGCCCTGTCTGTGGGAGATTACCCACCCCCATTTCAAGAACCAAGCAAAGACGAAGGCAGCACTGGAGCAATTGTTGGAAATTGTGAAGCAGGTGATCCCCACGGCAGACATCATCTATTTAAAGATCTTCATTGGTGGCCTGAGGAGCACATATCTGAGGGAGCGCAAGAAAGTCCTGGATTCGCAGAGATCCGGAGCAGCAGATGACATCTATGTCCCCAGGATGTTGTACTACAACAGGCTGCATTTTCTGGCAGGCCAGACTGAACCAAGGCCATCCCTCTCCAGTCTTCCTTCCACGCTTCCTCCCCCCCCCCCCCGGCTGAGGCTTCTGACGCCCAACCTGGGCCTTCCAGGCCACATGTGGAGGAGCCCAGATTGAGCCAGGTATAGCATTCTTCTAAATATTTCTGCTTGTCCAATCAATGATGTTAACTAGATGTTAGTTGGGAGTACTAATTTAGGATTGTGATTGATGAAGCAACAACTAAAACCATGTCCCTTTTTCATACACAGGGAAGTCTCAGCCAGGAGGTGGCCGGGCCGAGCCGGCTGGCTGATCTGCAGGTCCCTCCACCCCCCCTGAAAAAAGAAAGTGGCAGTAGGAGGAGTGCCCTAGAGGAGGCGGCTATAGGATTCTTTTGGAGGTCTAGAGAGGTCCTGGGAGCACCCCACACCATGCAGGAGAACATTGCTGCCTTCATAGCATATAAAATGCAGAGGATGGAGGAGGGCCAAAAAGTCATGTGTGAGGCCCTCATATTGGAGGCTCTTGAGAAAGGTATGAGGGGCCAAATTACACCTGAGACACACCTTCGCGATGGTCCTCCTCCTCCTCCTGCAGGTCCTCCTCCTCCTCCTCCCTCTCCTCCAGGTCCTCCCAGTCCTCCTCCTCCTCCAGGTCCTACTCCTCCTCCTGCCACATCTCCAACTGCACAGCCACAGCCGGGAAGGAAGCGTGTGAGGAAGACCAGACAGTGATTGCCCTGGGTTCAGTCTGGTCGGCTAAAAGATGCAGCCTCTTGTGGTACCACAGCCTGGGGACACAGATGTCATCTGCTGCTTTCCAGATCTCTGCGAATCCCGGACCAGACTGCCCTCCCTTATATATGGACTCCTCAGGCCACCAATTTTGATGTTGAAGAATTGATGTCTGCTGTGGGGGTCCCAGGCTTCACTAATTTCTCATGTTGATCCAGTGTTGCCTTCCTCTTTGTTTGGTTCTGATCCCTTAATAAAGGATTTTTGTTTTGAATTATACTCTCCTATGTATTTTACTTCAAAAATGATGGTTTGTTTGTGAGGATTCAGGTACATTTCAAATATACAATGTGAAATGAACAAGGGACACCAACAACAAACAATCTCCTGGAGATTAAATAATAAAAGATATCAATGGTGTTGGGGTAACTTGACACACAAAACACACACAAAAATATTCTGGAGTAAAAATAAAAATAACATTGAACAAAGATCAGCCTTGGAAAAAATCCAAACATTAAAGAAAAAAAAAGGCTGAAAATCCAAAAAAAAATAAAAATAAATAAACTGTCAGATGTGACAACTAATAACAATATATTGAGGGAATCCCAATAAAAAAACACAAAGAAAAGTTTGTGAGAAGTGTGTGTTAATATGAGCAGCAAAACTACTTCATTCTTGTCACATTATAAAGAAGAAGAGAGTGCGCTGTATTAAACCATTTTTAACATTGCAGCGTGACGAAAGTGTTGTATCCATTGCGAACGCTAAGTTTACCAGAACGAGCTGTCCCATGTCGGAATTTCTTCTGAGCATGCGTGGCACTTTGTGCGTCGGAACAGGCCACACACGATCGGAATTTCCGACAACGGATTTAGTTGTCGTAAAATTTTATCTCCTGCTGTCCAACTTTGTGTGTCGGAAAATCCGATGGAAAATATCCGATGGCGCCCACACACGGTCGGAATTTCCGACAACACGCTCCGATCGGACATTGTCCATCGGAAAATCCGACCGTGTGTATGGGGCATAACAATGACTATATGAAAGAGTGTTTTAAGATATGGTCTAAAGCACTGAAGGAATATAAAAAGAAATTCCCACAGACTATATACAAAAACCCGACCTCATGTTTTCCCACCGCACCCGACCCACTTTTAGATACTCCAAAGGCTTTTTTTTTTTAAATTGTTTATTTAAGTGGAGAACACGACCCCCATGGGTCAACAGGTACATAGAAATACATGCATCAGATAACACGTCAGGTACAGTATCTTAATACACATTCTTGCATATTTCTTATTAATAGATCAACAACTAACTTGTTATTTCCACAACCATACATTAATGCTTATAGGACTGTAGCGTATCATACTGTGGATTCTTAATAACTATATATCGTCTTTTAGTACTAACTCCCATTGTGCCAGTCCTCTATTTTCTTAATTTATTAAAGGTAGGAAGAATTGGGGGGTGTTGAAAACTGAGTGGAAGGAAAGAAAAGAAAGTATAGCACAGAAGGGAGAAGGGGGCAGGAATGGAGGGACTGGGGGGGGGGGGGGATCTCGCGAACATGTAGGGTCAAAAAGTCCGTGTTCCTAGATATCTATGATTCTGCTCGTAGGAACCTGGTATCTCAGCATGCACGACCGCACCATCAACGGGTGTCAGCTACTCCTCTCAAAGATTGACCTGCCGCCGAGTATATAAACATCGACCATAATTGCCATGTTTTAGAGAATGCTTCTTCCCTATGTTGTGCCGTGTGGATGAGGTCTTCCATTTGTCTTATGTCTTCCACCTTCCCCAGCCACATGTCAATGGATGGTGGTATGGTGGATTTCCAGCATAGGGGTATGCAGGCTTTGGCTGCATCTAACAGATGTCGTATGACCGATCGTTTGTATGCCTTATCTGGAGTCTCAGTGGCGTGCAGTAAAAAGAATGCAGGGTCTTTTGTAATTGTCCTGTCAGTGAACAGTTGTACCGTCTCGTGTATTACCCTCCAAAAACGGGAGAGCTTGGGACATGACCAAAATATGTGTAGCAGGGTTCCTTTGTCTTTTTGACATCGCCAGCACACTTCAGACGTAGTAGGAAATATTTTATGTAGTTGTGCTGGGGTCCTGTACCACCTGGATAGTATTTTATAATTTGTTTCCTGGGTTTTAGCACAGATGGACGACTTGTGTGTGAAGCGTAATATGCGTTGTCTCTGCGTGTGGTTGAAACTGCAGTCTAGCTCCTCTTCCCATTTGGTTAAACCCGGGGGTATGTAGTCCGTAGGGGGTGTATTCAGAAGACTATACATCAGTTAGATTGTATGTGGTAAGGTGCCCGTGTCAGTACAAAGTTCTTCTAGAGTCGTAAGTCCTTGGTTAACGTCTGTGGGGGGTGGGATGGAATGCAGGAAGTGACCTAGTTGGAGTGTCCGCATAAAGTCTAGACGAAACCTCCCTAGTGGGTTAGAGAGCTCCTCGTATGTTCTCCAGCGTCCTTCCGAACTGAAATGGGAGGCCATATGTATACCTGCTTCCCCCAATTTCAGGAAAACTCTATCCTGTAGTCCTGGTGTAAATAGAGGGTGTCCTATAATTGGATAGAGGGGCGAGTTTCGGGATGAGATGTTCGGATTAGAAGTTAGTTTAGCACAGATTCGGGCAGTGTTGCCTATCAGAGGATGTCGTTTAAGTTCTATTGGTAGGCTTTGATAGCACCACGGGGTACCACCCAGCGGAATTGTGGTGAGGGATTGCTCTAGTTGGGTCCATAGTTTGGTCTCTTTATGTCTACGCCAATCTTTGAGTCTTCCCAAGTGTAGCGCTTGGTGATACGTGCGTATATCGGGTAGTGCCAACCCCCCATATGACTTGGGGAGGACAAGTAACTTAATTGGCAGTCTGGGTCTTTTCTTAGCCCAGACAAAGTCAGTAAATATTGTTTGTATCTGTTTAAAAAATCCGCGGGGCATACGTATTGGGATGGCCTGCATTAGATATAGTATTTTTGGTAATATGGACATCTTCAGGATGTTGCAGCGCCCCAACCAGGAATGTAGTCCTGACTGCCATGTGTTTAGTAGTGTTTTTATATTTGTCAGTAGTGGCGGAAAATTAAATTCGTATAGTTTCGACACTGTTTGGGGGATATATGTACCCAGATATTTTAGAGCTTGGTCTGTCCACTTCAGTTTAAAACTGGCTTTAAGAGATGTGAGTAGCGATGGAGGGATACCTACACCCATAGCTACCGATTTGGCCAGGTTCATTTTCAGGAAGGCCAGGGACCCATATATGGAAAATTCCTTTAGTAGGTTTGGAAGAGAAATAACCGGGTTTGTTAATGAGAACATCAAGTCGTCTGCATATGCGGATATCTTATACTGAGTGTTAGCTATGGTGATTCCGGAAATATCTGGGTTTAATCTAACATGGCAGAGGAATGGTTTCAGTGATAATGCAAAGAGAAGGGGCGAAAGCGGGCACCCTTGCCGGGTGCCATTCGAGATTTGGAAGGAGTCTGACATTACGCCGTTAACCCTGACTCTAGCAGTCGGTGCGGTATAGACTGCCGAGATCCAATTTAGCATAGTGTTCCCTAGGCCAGTGTGTCTTAGAGTTGTGAGCATAAACGACCAGTTTACTCGATCAAATGCCTTTTCAGCATCTGTACTGAGCAAGACCATCGATGTGTCCGTCATTGTGGCGTTATAGAGTAAGTTTAGGACTTTAGTAGTATTGTCCCTCGCCTCTCTGGTAGGAACGAAGCCTACTTGATCCAGGTGAATCAAGTTGGGTATATGTTGTTGTAATCTCGTGGCCAAAATTTTTGTGAATAGTTTTAGGTCCGTGTTCAGTAAGGAGATTGGACGGTAGCTGCCGCACTGGGTTGGGTCTTTATCTTCTTTATGAATTACTGTTATTTGGGCTTGTAATGTGTTGTTATGTAGTAAACTCCCTTTACCTAGGTCGTTGAAGAGGTTGGTCAAGTGTTGTCCTAATGCTGGGAGTAACGTCTTGTAATATTGGATTGTAAAACCGTCAGGGCCCGGGGCTTTCCCTTGCTTGGTGTTTTTTATTGCCATTTGTATGTCTGTTAATGTTATGGGTTTGTCTAGTAGGTCACGCGTCTCAGTCGCTAAAGAGGGCATTTTGGAGTCTGCTATATATTTTGCAATATTCTCTGGGGAAGGTTGAGTCATGTTTAGATTGTATAGATTTTCGTAATACGACCTAAATTCTTGTGTGATATGTTCGGGTAAGTCAGCTCTTTGTCCCAAGGGAGAGTTAATGTGTGGGATGTATGATGCCATGTTCTGCGATTTTAGAGATTGGGCCAATAGTCTCCCACACTTGTTACCAGATTCGTAAATCTTTTTGCGGGAAATCTGGAGAGCTGCCTTAGCCTTGCACTGGAGCAGGTCTGTTATTTGCATGCGTATCGTGTCTAATTCGCTACCTAGTGGTCTGGACGGTGTCATTTTGTGGACATGTTCTAGTTTATGGAGTTTGTCGAATAGTGTTGATAATTGTGCTGTCTTTTGTTTTTTCAGTCTTGCCCCATGTTTGATAAGCACTCCACGGATCACCGCTTTATGTGCTTCCCATATTAGTCCACTATCTCCGTCCTCTAAAGTGTTGGTGTGGAAGTAGTGTGAGATTTCTTTTGTGATTTCTGCTACTATGTCTGGGTCTTGGAGGAGACTTTCATTTAGTCTCCATGGTTTTCTTTGTCCTTTGAAAAAGTCAGTAAGGTCATATTGCATGGTAACTGGAGCGTGGTCAGACCATGTAGTGGATCCAATGACCGTGTCATTAACCGCTCGAAGTTGGTTGTGCGGCACTAGAAAGAGGTCAATGCGCGAATATACCTGGTGTGGGTGAGAGAAAAAGGTGTAATCTCGTTCCCCAGGGTGAAATAGGCGCCAGGTATCTATCAGCTGTGCTGCATGAAGGGCCGAAAGCATCTCTCTACGAGTGTCACGTGTGATAGAGGATGTGCCTGTCGATGTATCTTCTGCCGGGATCAAGGGGATGTTGATATCCCCTCCTGCGCTCAATTGGCCCTCTGAAAAATTCTGTAGTATTTTTAAGTGTTTTTTCATGAATGTATCTTGGTGTTCATTAGGGACGTAAAAATTTGCTATGGTCACTTTGGCGCCGCCTATCAGGCCTTTCAGAAAAAGGAACCTGCCCGCTGGGTCTGTCTTTTTGTCTACTAGTGTCCATGGTACTGATGCGGATATCTGAATAGATACTCCTCTGTATTTAGCTTCTACATGGGTGGAGTGATATATTGTCGGGTAATATCTGTTTTTTAGTATTGGGAATTTGTTTTCTCTAAAATGCGTTTCCTGAATTAATACTATATCAGCTTTCATGTGTCTCATGTCGTTTAGTAACATTCTCCGTTTTTCTGGGACGTTAAGCCCTTTTGCGTTGAGGGTGACAATCTTGAGAACCCCCATGTTCGCGAGAGTATAGTACGGATATAGAGGGGGAGAAAGGGGAAGGGTGAGGAAAGGAGGGGAAAGAGAAGTGATAGACTAGTAAGGAAAGAGGTTAAGATTAGGGTAAAAGACCACTCTAAAGTTGTAAGGGGTGTGGAGACAAAATCTCCCTCTCCGCCCAATCCAACGAGTGGTTAACTGCTATATAGCTGAAGATTACTTCAACGCCCACCAGAATATCTGGTTGGTGGCGTTTTCCTAATTGGGAAGGTGTCTAGCAAGGACCTCGGGAGGAAGGCTATGTCCTCCCCGAGCCCTCGGATCAAAAGATGGAAAAATGAAAATGGCACTCTAAGCATAACATGTTCTGTCTCTAGTGTCGGACTTAAAACTACATATATGAAAATATATATATGTGTATGCGCTCTGGGCAGCATGAGCTCTGTTGTGGTCATCTTATTCAACTTATTAACGTTCAAAACGAAACAAAACCATATCATACGCTGAGGACTACATTTACTGGTTGGTTTGCAAAATGTACTGAACTGATTGTACCCTTCATAATTGTGGTGGTGGTGATAATAGTACACAGCTTGCATACATCAGCATACTTCTTTATGTGTTGTTTTACTGGTGGTGGCTGTAGGCAATCTTCCAACAGTGCAATGACTATCAGTGAGGACACATGCAGCAGGGAACATAAGCTGAGTTCCCTCTGGGGTCCCACTGCAGTCAGAGTCCTGCACAGCCCTTCGTCCAGTCAACACATCCATTACACTATCGCCACGTCTTGGTTTTAGCTGTCCTTTATCTACTACGTACAAGAGCCATCTCACTGAATACTTCTGCTGACATTGGCTATCAGTATCCCCAGAGTCATCCCCCCCTCCCCACACCTCCAAACCCCCAGCCGGGGGTTCACGTGAGACCTCTGGGCGGTCGCCGGTCTCTTAAGAAAGAACTGATAACATATTATACATAACGAAAGTTCTTGGGTTGTAGTAATGTGCATCCGGGCAAGCGTGCAGAGTCAGGGGTGTCATCTCTCCTCTTCGCGCCCGCTCCAGCGTGGGGACGAGGGAGAAAGGGAGGGGGGGAGAGATCCTCCTCCCGAGGCATTGCAGCCACACAGATAGCTGCTCCGGCAAGGAAAGGGGAGGAGGGCGGTAAGGCGTGTGCTAATCAGTTCCCCATCGCCAACTACCGCGAGATGTCCCCCGTCCTTGAATTCTCTATCGCTGTGTCCAACAGGGACGGACAGGATGCATAAACAGGATGCATAAAGAAGAAAAAGGAAAGAAAAAAATAAATAAATAAATAAATGGACTTCTCCGGTAGTCTCATGCAAGTCTTATTCTATGACCGGGAGGGCTGAGAGGGGGGGTAGAGGACAGCACCGTGCCCAGTGTATGGGATATCTGGAAAATCGCACACTACTTGGGTGGGGCAGTAATATAAACTGTTCAGGAGACATATGATTAGCAGGAGACATATGATTACAAAAGCTTTTCACTTTGCGAAAAGCTTTTGTAAAAATACCTTCAGGACTCACGTGCTCCGTTCTCTGGCCTGGCACGGGACCTTCCCCAGGGTCTCTGTGAGCGGGTGGTCTGGTTGTTTCTGCTCAGGGTCGGGCCCGGCGGCCGGTCGGACGTGGGATCTTTATCAGCCAATTTGCAATCTGGATCGGTTCTGCCCCCATGAATTCAAAAAGGGCTGGAAGGTCAGCTGGTGTGCGTAGTGTAAAATAGGCTCGGTCTGTGCGGAAGGTCACCGCGAGTGGGTAACCCCATCTGTATGTGCAACCATGACTTCTTGCCAGCTCTAGGATGGGCTTCAGTATGGCGCGGCGCTGCAGCGTGGCCCTTGATAGATCGTGGAGTATTTGAATGTGTGCCCCGTCAAAGTCAATCTCTCCCTGGTCCCAGGCTTTCCTGAGTAAGTTCTCCTTCTGTGCGAAGCGATGCATGCGGCACAAGACATCCCGAGGTCTAGCGGGGTCCGCAGGCCTGGGGCCCAGGGTGCAGTGGATCCTGTCTATTTCCAGGTGCGGTGTGGGGTTGCCTAGCAGGCGCTGAAAGATCGCCCCCGCCGTCGCCGCCAGATCCTCCGGTCCCGTGGCCTCTGGGATTCCCCGCAGCCGCAGGTTGTTACGGTGTCTGCGGTCTTCTAGCTCCTCTAAATGGAGCTGCATGTCCCATGATTCTAGGAGATGGGTCTGCTGTGCATGCTCCAGAGCCGTCAGCCTCTCATCTAGGGTGGATAATCTATGTTCTCCAGAGGTGACCCGGTTCTCTACTAAGTGTAAGTCCTCTCGCACCTCTTGGATGTCTTTTCTGTGCGCCTCCTCTATCCTCGAAATCATGGTCTCAAAGTCCGCTCTCGTGGGGAGGGCCTCCAGGTCTGCTCTTGTGGGGAGAGCCCTGAGCATGCTACGGAGGTCATCTTCCAGGATGTTCTGGTTTCCCGGGTTGCTCTCCGGCTTCGTACAGAATAAGGCTGGTGTGCCCGTGAGGGGTATGGACGCCGGGGCCTGTGTCGGCAAAGCCATCTGGGAGTCGGTGAGAGATGGAGGTATGCAGGATCCACGTGGCGGGACTGTTATGGCGCCGGGGGGTAGGTCTGCCTGACCTCTGAAAAAGTGTGGAATCCCCGGTTGTGTGGTCCGGTAGTGGGCTCCCCGGGAAGTCGATCTCGTCCTGTATCTTTTGGGGTCGCTCATAATGTGCTCACTGCATAGAATTGATGGTTTTAGATCCTAATAGGCCGGGTTGGACAGGGAGCTCCTCCAAAGCACGTCTTTACTCGGCCATTGCTAAGCCACGCCCCCCACTCCAAAGGCTTTTTATGAATCTTCTCCACCTCCTTATGTGTTTCCCAAAATTGACCAACCTAAGGAGGAATTGAATCCTGAGACCCCCATAGAAACAAATAAAACTGTTAAACATGAAAAGAAATTGTATCCTCCTTAGAACTAACATTGGGGGGATTATTGGCTATAGCTGAGGAAAAGGGTACACATTGGTTAGATGAACAAGAAAATAGGAGAAGAGCTATCAAAGAATATGTATCTGTTATAGATAATCTAACCAACACTATAGACACCCATTACACAAAAGAGAGTGAAAAAATCCAACAAAACAGAAAGTCAAAAGAGACAGAAAAAAATAGAAGAGTTACATAGTTACATAGTAGGTGAGGTTGAAAAAAGACACAAGTCCATCAAGTCCAACCTATGTGTGTGATTATGTGTCAGTATCACATTACATATGTATATTGCGGTCATTCAGGTGATTATCTAATAGTTTCTTGAAGCTATCAATGCTCCCCGCTGAGACCACCGCCTGTGGAAGGGAATTCCACATCCTTGCCGCTCTTACAGTAAAGAACCCTCTACGTAGTTTAAGGTTAAACCTCTTTTCTTCTAATTGTAATGAGTGGCCACGAGTCTTATTAAACTCTCTTCTGCGAAAAAGTTTTATCCCTATTGTGGGGTCACCTGTACAGTATTTGTAAATTGAAATCATATCTCCTCTCAAGCGTCTCTTCTCCAGAGAGAATAAGTTCAGTACTCGCAACCTTTCCTCATAACTAAGATCCTCCAGACCCTTTATTAGCTTTGTTGCCCTTCTTTGTACTCGCTCCATTTCCAGTACATCCTTCCTGAGGACTGGTGCCCAGAACTGGACAGCATACTCCAGGTGCGGGCGGACCAGAGTCTTGTAGAGCGGGAGAATTATTGTTTTATCTCTGCAGTTGATCCCCCTTTTAATGCATGCCAATATTCTGTTTGCTTTATTAGCAGCAGCTTGGCATTGCATGCCATTGCTGAGCCTATCATCCACTAGGACCCCCAAGTCCTTTTCCATCCTAGATTCCCCCAGAGGTTCTCCCCCCAGTGTATAGATTGCATTCATATTTTTGCCACCCAAATGCATTATTTTACATTTTTCTACATTGAACCTCATTTGCCATGTAGTCGCCCACCCCATTAATTTGTTCAGGTGTTTTTGCAAGATTTCCACATCCTGTGGAAAAGTTATTGCCGTGCTTAGCTTAGTATCGTCTGCAAATACAGAGATTGAACTGTTTATCCCATCCTCCAGGTCATTTATGAACAAATTAAATAGGATTGGTCCCAGCACAGAACCCTGGGGGACCCCACTACCCACCCCTGACCATTCTGAGTACTCCCCATTTATCACCACCCTCTGAACACGCCCTTGTAGCCAGTTTTCAATCCATGTACTCACCCTATGGTCCATGCCAACGCACCTTATTTTGTACAGTAAACGTTTATGGGGAACTGTGTCAAATGCTTTTGCAAAATCCAGATACACCACGTCTACGGGCCTTCCTTTATCTAGATGGCAACTCACCTCCTCATAGAAGGTTAATAAATTGGTTTGGCAAGAACGATTCTTCATGAATCCATGCTGATTACTGCTAATGATATCATTCTTATTACTAAAATCTTGTATATAGTCCCTTATCATCCCCTCCAAGAGTTTACATACTATTGATGTTAGGCTAACTGGTCTGTAATTCCCAGGGATGTTTTTTGGGCCCTTTTTAAATATTGGTGCTACATTGGCTTTTCTCCAATCAGCTGGTACCATTCCAGTCAATAGACTGTCTGTAAAAATTAGGAACAACGGTCTGGCAATCACCTGACTGAGTTCCCTAAGTACCCTCGGATGCAAGCCATCTGGTCCCGGTGATTTATTAATGTTAAGTTTCTCAAGTCTAATTTTAATTCCGTCCTCTGTTAACCATGTAGGTGCTTCCTGTGTTGTGTCATGAGGATAGGATAGTTAACTGCTAAAACACAGAAAATATTGAACGAGATAGACCAAGAGGGACACATGGTTACTAGAGCCGCCAGACAGAGGTTTCAGACAGTTATGGAAAAACATAAAATGATGGAGGAAACAGAACATAGGGAGGAAGATGAATCAGAAGAGTCAGGGGCCGAAGAGGAGACCATAGGGGAGATTAAGGTTATTCGATCAACCCCCCAGAGCACCCATTTTGCAGGACAAACTGAGGGGTCTCCGGGTACTCCGATTTTGTTTACCACAGACATACCCACCAAAGAGACCATATGTCCCCTTATCACAATGGGAACAACTCAAGTACAAATACCCCTCCCACTGGGCACAATTAAAGAAATAAAAGACACCTGTCCCAAGCCTAACAAAGATCCGAAACAAACAGTTAATTTCTTAAAAAGATATTGTTTAGGTGGGAGAATGTCAGCGGAGGATCTACAGATTATTATTAACGCAGTAGATCCTGACAGTACAGCCGAGATTAAAATAGGCACATGGGTAACAGAAAGTAGCCTATATGAGAATGGGGAAGATTGGGAAAAATTTTGGCCATTATTGTTAGCTGCCTGGAGAAAAGCTTATAGACCTGAGATGCCCATCAATGACTTAATTTCATGTAAACAATTACCTGGAGAATCTTTTCACGCTTTTGTCTCCCGATTATATAAAATTTATGTCTCCTGTGGCATAGAAAGTGACCCCTTATTTGTCGGTACTGTGATGAATAACGGGGGTCCCAAGTCAGCCCAACTTATAAAACTGGTAAATACTAACTGGGCAACACAAACAGCTAAGACATTTATGGAAGATATATAAACAAGGGCGACATCTGGTGTCTTTAACACAAAAGGAGGACTCTTTACTATAGTAAAGGACTCTGGAATAAAAGAAGAGATCACACCGATATATACTTCTCTCCCAATGCCCACCTATGCATACAGACAACAATATCAAAACAGAGATAATGTTTACCAAACAGACAAGGGTTGTTTCAATTGTGGGGACCCATCACATTGGAAATCAGACTGTCCACATAGAAGAGGATACAGACCCAGACGTGGTAATGGCCCACCTCAAAAGGGACGGGGTAGAGGATACAATCCAGAGAGACCACAGAGTCAGACCAGACCTAACCCTAGAAATGACCAGCACAACCAAGCTAGCATGAATACCCAACAGAGAGTGCAAATGAATTGGCCAGGCAATTCTGGACATTCAAAGGATCACAACAATAAGCCATTTAGACAATAGGGATGCCCAGAGCAGGTTCCAGCCCTAGTACTTCACATGTTTTCAGATCATTGGAAAATCTTACCACAAGTCACCCTCAAGATCAAGGGTCAAGTGGTCAGTATGTTACTCGACACAGGTGCTAGTAGCAGCTGCTTAAACAATGAAAAATGTTTATGTGAAGATTGTACAGAGGGTTGCTCTATAGGGATCAATGGAACTGATGTGGTACACAAAATTACACCTCTCCTAGAGGTCTGTGACTTGGAGAACAGAGTGTTAACCAAATATAAGTTTGCAATTTTACCACAATGTCCCCTATGCCTAATGGGCCGGGACCTCATGTCTAAATTGAAACTGCATATAACTTTTACAGCAGAAGGAGGGATTAATGCCAAATCCCCCCACTGTGATTTACAAATGCCAAAAAGACAAGATTTTCTGTGTTACTTCATGACAGTTCCTACATACTTAGAAACACACCCCATATGGGCAAAGTCCAAAACTGAGGTAGGACACATACCATGTACACCATACGTACCTACCTTCAAACCAGACATAGTGCCCACATTTCAGAAACAATATCCTTTGCCAAAGGAAAAGATCATGGGACTACAGCCCCAGATAGAAGAATACCTAGGATTAGACTAAGACCTATAATTAGTCCCTGGAACACACCAGTTAATACAGTTAAAAAGGCTAACGGGGAATGGAGGATGGTGCAGGATCTTAGGGTAGTTAACAAAAGCATACAACCCTTACCCCCACTAGTGGCAGACATCACAGGAATATTCATCAATATTCCTGCACGGTCCTCCATATACACGGTACTAGACCTATCAAATGCATTTTTCAGTATAGAAGTGCACAAGGACTTCCAAGACATCTTTTCCTTTACATGGTCCATCAAACTGGCCACGGGCCAGCAGCTAACCTGGACTAGGCTTCCGCAAGGCTATGTGGACAGTCCGGCCGCCTTCTCAATGGTGCTTAAAGCCACTTTAGATGACTGGGTTCCCCCAATGAAATCCACACTCTTGCAGTATGTTGATGATCTACTGATATGTAGTGAAAGCAGGGCACAATGTGAGGTTGATTCCGAGAGTCTGATGTCGCACCTAGCACTCAAGGGCCATTTGGCGTCTCGAAAGAAGATCCAATGGTGCCAAGAGCAGGTAGAGTACCTGGGGTGTGTCATTGCAGAAGGAACATGGATGGTTTCTCCAAAACGGGTCGAAGCCCTCACTTGTCTCAGCCCACCAAAAGACAAAGCGTCACTATTGTCCTTCCTAGGCTCAATAGTATACTTCAGGCAGTGGATACCTGATTGTTCCTACTACGACTCCCTGCTATGGCAGGCAACAACAGCACAGGCACCAAAACTGGTCACATACACACCAGAAATGACTGAAGCCTTTCAAATTCTTTTAAAATCACTGGCGTCGGCTCCGGCGCTTGGCCTCCCTAATTATGAAAAGCCCTTTGCCCTATACTGTGTGGTCAGGGGTCATGCCTTTGCTGCAGTTCTGGCCCAAATGCATGGCACCCACTACCGCCCCGTAGTCTACATCTCAAAAAAACTACCGGTAACAGTCCAAGGGATGCCGGGCTGCTTACAAGCATTAGCAGGCTGTGCCATGACCATAAAAGATGCACAAAAGATCACCTTAGGGACTTCAACCACCCTATACACTTTACAAAGTGTTCTTCATTTGCTACAAAACATGAATACACAACACATGACTACACAGCGTTCATCAGGGTATGAAATCATTCTTACAAACACGTACAACTTAACTGTCAAAAGCTGTGCTGAGGTAACACCAGTAATCAAACTCTTACATGCTTTGCTAAAACTTTCAGTCACTTCCCAAGACTGTCATGACTGCACACAGGAACTTCTCACTGTTACAGCACCTCGCAGAGATCTCACTGATCTTTCTAACTCAGATTACCCTAACGTCTTTGTAGATGGGAGTTGCACACGTCCAGTGGATAATCAATACAAGACAGGCTATTCGGTGGTAATGCTACCGAATCTCATTCTAGAAGATGGTTACCTTACTGGCGCAACCTCCGCACAACAAGCCTTGTTATATGCACTCACAAGGGCCTGCTTAATCCACAAAGGTAAAAAGGTGAACATTTACACAGACAGCAGGTACACATTCGGGGTCGCGCACGATTTTTGTATGATTTGGTTTAGACACGGATTTCGGACCGCAGATAACAAAAAAATAAATAACAGTGGGTATGTGTACGATCTAATTAATGCAATACAACAGCCCCATAGATTAAACATTATCAAAATTAAGGGACATGCCACAGACGGATCCCTAGAGTCCCAGGGAAATGCTCTAGCAGACAGAGTAGCAAAAGCTGCAGCAGAAAGACAGCCACAGCCACATGACACAAAGATTCTATTATTCCAAAATGACTTTACCACCCCCTCGTTCCAACACATATCAGCACTCTTGCAAAAACAGGCATCTAATGATGACCTGGACTACTGGACCGATATGGGTTTGACCAGAGACCCTACAGGTCTCTGGACAAACAAGGAGGGAATCATAGGCATACCTAGAGCAGCAGCGCCCCTATCATTGTCTTACCTTCATGGTCCAGGACACATAGGAACAAGACCACTCTTAAAAAAGTACCAAGACTGTTTCAGTACATGCAAGGCACATGACCTAGTACAACAGCTTGTCTCCTCTTGTCTGAACAATGTTTAGGGCCCTCAACATGGGAAACATGGACATTTGCCACCACCATTAGGCCCGCTACAAGACTTACAGATAGACTTCACACACATGCCCAGGCAGAGAGGTAATCTCAAATATTTGTGCGTGATGGTGGACAAATTTTCAACTTGGCCAGAGCCATACCCGTTACAGGGGAAACCGCAGGCATTGCAGCTCGGTGTCTGATCAATATTTGGATCAGTCGATACGGACTTCCTGCTACCATATACTCTGACCAAGGCCCAGCATTTATTTCAAAGCTGGCGAAAGAACTGACAAGGGTATTAGGGCTACACATCCCATATCACCCACAGAGTTTAGGGGTAGTGGAAAGAATGAATAGAACAATCAAGGACAAACTTAAAAAGGCCACTAACGGTACCATGAAGGACTGGCTAAAATACCTGCCAGGGGTCCAGATAAGAACCACCCCCCATAGCAGGACAGGCTTATTCCCATATGAAATACTAATGGGAAAGCCGGCCCAGAAGAAAGCAATTGAGGGAGAGGAGGTTAATCGTTATTCCTTACAGGAAGAGCATGTGAAACATCTGGTAAGTAGCCTTACTGAGAACTACGACAAGGTAGCTGTCACTTTTCCTCCTCTCTCCACAGAGCCTACACACCCCTTTATACCTGGTGACAAAGTCCTGATAAAGCAGCTTGCAGCAAGGAAGGTACCAGGGCCCATCTACCAAGGACCATTTGAAGTACTCAAAGCAACCCGAACCGCCATCCTCACAGACCACGGACCACAATGGATTCACGCATCAAGGATAAAAAGAGCACCAAGCCTAGAAGCAAGCCAAGACCCACAAAAGAAAGAGACATTGAACTCAAACCCTTGCCCAAGCCCCCCAAACCCCCCTGCAGCACCCTCCCTAGAGGACTCCGGAGCCCCAGAGACCTTAAACCTAATGACATTTGAGTGGTAGATGATCAAGTATTTCCTCTAGGTTCCCAGGATCCACCCAAACAGAGGCCCTGGAAATGCACCACTCAAATAATCTTAGTCTTTGCCATCCTGATCATGTTTAAGATTTTTCTACTAACCACTTTTGTATGTTGGATGACTAACAGTTGTGGCTTTCAGCCCTCCTTTAATTATACTAACCATACTCGGCGAGGTTTTATAGGAAGTCCTATTTATCCTTGCTGCATTCAGGTAGCCGGACAAATGTCCAAAGCCCAATCTCAAGCAGTTACAGAGTATCATATTCAAAGAAGGGATGGGAATTGCCACATAGCAGCCATTGTCTTGACAGCCAAATATAAGGGAAGGTGGGACTTTAAATGAGATGGATGACTTTGTGGAGGCAAGTTTCAATAAGTGTGAATTTTTATTGGTAAAACATTAAATGCAATAGAATATGGCAATGGATAAAAGCCACATGTACAATAAGTATGCCGATTCATATTGAATCCACCCACACAAAACATACAAGCATGGCATGGGTAAAAGATTACATAGGTATAATAATTACAAAACAATTTAATGTTGTATTGCATAGAATGAGTTCATATATATACATATCACATAAAGAACAGCACCAGCAGCGACAATGTGAATATAAAAAATATATAAATATATAAGACCATAATAAATAAATAGGAATGTCAAAATTGATAATCTGCTGCAGACCAGGGTTTGATATGTCCATTACAGACATAAATCAGCATCACGTATGTCCGACGCGTTTCGTGTAGAGACACTCTTCAGGGGCAGATGCTCAGGTATGTCTGCAGAGTGTAAAAAATAAAATAAATAATAACATTAGTCTATTTCTGATAGGTAATATAGAGGAAAGGCAAATTTTGCCCATCCTAAGTACTCACAAAAAAGTCCAATGCGGTGAGGTGCTGCGATCATGCAATCAGGGTCCCCAGAATAGCTTTGTCCTCACGTAAGTCATTCACTAGGTCCACACACATCCCTCCACGCCATCCTTGGTTTTGCATTTGTTGGCCTTTTCACCCTTTTCTTTTTGTTTTCCTTTTTTTCTCACCATCTTTTATTTTTAGATTCCTTTTTTGTCATGTCATTTCACGATCACATTGTCCACTCAATTCACATTCATTTTTATTCTTTTTTTACATATTTTTCATTTAATTTTTGTTCACTCATTTACATAGTCCCATGTACACTTTTTATTTAGATTACTCCAGGTTACCATTTGGGGTTACCCTGGTCTTTCACTCATGCACCAGCTTTTGTGTCATGGACCATCGGGAGGTTCTGCTATGGGCGCTCTGCTGCGCGCGGCTATAAGTACCTCAGCTCCTGGGGAAGACTATTCTGGGGACCCTGATTGCATGATCGCAGCACCTCACCGCATTGGACTTTTTTGTGAGTACTTAGGATGGGCAAAATTTGCCTTTCCTCTATATTACCTATCAGAAATAGACTAATGTTATTATTTATTTTATTTTTTACACTCTGCAGACATACCTGAGCATCTGCCCCTGAAGAGTGTCTCTACACGAAACGCGTCGGGCATACATGATGCTGATTTATGTCTGTAATGGACATATCAAACCCTGGTCTGCAGCAGATTATCAATTTTGACATTCCTATTTATTTATTATGGTCCTATATATTTATATATTTTTTTATATTCACATTATCGCTGCTGGTGCTGTTCTTTATGTGATATGTATATATATGAACTCATTCTATGCAATACAACATTGAATTGTTTTGTAATTATTATACCTATGTAATCTTTTACCCATGCCATGCTTGTATGTTTTGTGTGGGTGGATTCAATATGAATCGGCATACTTATTGTACATGTGGCTTTTATCCATTGCCATATTCTATTGCATTTAATGTTTTACCAATAAAAATTCGCACTTATTGAAACTTGCCTCCACAAAGTCATCCATCTCATTTAAAGTCCCACCTTCCCTTCTTTTTCTTTTTTTTTTTTTTAAACAAGTTTTTATTGAAGTTTTCGAGCAAAAATTACCAGATACAGAAAAAGTAAAATAAGTCATTAATTCAGGTAACAATGCGGACGCAGCCACTTAGGTATTGAAATTAAGCATTTAGGCTATATATGTGTGTTAGTTTTGAGTAACTGGGTATGTAGTAATGGTGTTTACATTTAATATGAAAGATCCAGTGTGTATTCTCAATTGGTAAAAAATTAGCAATCTTACATGGATGGCGATTTAAGTGCTATTTATGGTACCTGATGAGGAAGGTAAATGTTGAGGGAAGTATATTTTCAGTCTTTTTCATAGTAAATGTGTATATGATGTCAAGCGGTATGATTATGGTTATGAGTGTAGAGTTTTGTAGGAAAGACATGTGTCTTTCATAAGTGGTGCAGGTTAATATGGTAGGTTAATGAGAGACTGTTTGGTTTAAAAGTCTGTTGTTATGTGTCTTGGTGTCCTGCGTGTTTTGTGCGGGATGGAGGAACGAATGTAGAGGTGAGGAGGGGGAATGAAGAGAGTGGAGGGGGATGTTATGGGATGGAGCAGGAGGGGACAGGGAGGGGTCTGTTTCCTGCCACAGCCCAATAGAGTCATTCATGTTGTGTATCTTTTGTATTCATCTGTAGTAGTGAAGTGTATCCAAGTTGTCCATGTTTTAGTGAACTTAGCTTGTGTGTCATTGGATTGATGAACAAGGTCTTCCATGACCATTGTTTGGTGTATGCGTTTGAACCATTCCATTATGGTAGGTGGTTCAGAGGAACGCCATTTGGGGGGTATGCACATTCTCGCTGCGTTCACTAAATGCATGGCTAGGGAGCGGTGGTACGCTGGTATATGGGTAGAAGAGTGATGTAGAAGAAACATTGCGGGTTCAAAATCTAAGGTGTATGTAGTGATTCTTGTGATCAGATTGTGGACTTCCTTCCAGAAGGGTTTGATTTTGGGGCAAGACCACCAGATATGTATTAGTGATCCCGTGTCCCTGTTACATCTCCAGCATATTTGGGGTATTGATGAGTTGAAGTGATGTAATAAAAGCGGGGTCCTGTACCATCTGGAGAATATTTTGTATGCATTTTCTTGGACTTGCACGTTCATCGAACCCTTGTGGATTAGGGTGCATATGGCGTCCCAATCTTGGTCATTTATTTGTATGGAAAGGTCTTTTTCCCATTGTTTGTTGGTCCAGTGCGATGTCGGAGTGTGTTCGTTGAATAAGAGGGTATATGTTTGTGAGATCAAATGTGGTATTGTGCTGGTACTCAAACATAGCTTTTCAAATGGGGTCGTGGTTCTGGACCAGTCTGCGGTGGTCGTTGTTTTGGTAAAGAAATTTCGGAGTTGGACGAATGTCCAGAAGGGAAAGGTATCTATGTTCAATTTAGAGGCCAAGGCGGATTGTGATAAGAGGCGTTGTCTTTCAAAGAAGTGTTCGGCTCTTATTGTCTTGTGGGGCCATATGTCTTGTAAGAAGGAAGTGTGCATGCCCGGAGTGAAGTCTGGATTCAGTCTTAGAGGTGTCATTGGTCCATTGATTGTTGAGATTTTGTGTTTACTACGTGCTGTTCGGAATGAAGTTAGCGTGGGGTTGATAAGTGGATGCGGGAATATTCCAAGGGTATAGAGGGGGAATTTATCCATGGGAGGTTTTGGATGGGAATATGTGAGAATGATTGTTCCAAGTGTACCCAGTCTTTGTTTTTGGAGTGTATATTCCAATCAATAATCCTAGCCAGGTGGCATGCTTGTTGGTTACTTATGTATGTCAGGAAGACCTATGCCTCCCATGCCTTTGGGTGTAGTCAGTCTTTCGAAGCTCAGTCTCGGGCGAGTTTTACCCCATAGAAAGGTCGTGCAAGCTTTACGGTATGTGGAAAAGAATGAAGGTGGTATTTTGATTGGGATGGTTTGCAGGAGGTACAGAATTCTGGGTAGGATGTTCATTTTTACGATTGCGGCCCTGCCGAACCAGGAGAAGTGTCCTGAGGACCATTTTGTTAAATCTGTTTGAATTTTATGAAGGAGTGTGGAATGGTTAAGGGCATATAAGTCTGTTAAAGAGGTCGGCACCTGGATGCCTAAGTAGGGAATTGCACGCTTGTTCCATGTGAATGGGAAATTGAGTTGGCATTGTTGGTAGATTTCTGGGGGAAGGGATATGTTAAGAGCTTTTGATTTCGAGAAGTTGATTTGAAGGTTAGATAGGGCATGAAAGGTTTGGAAGTCTTTGAGTAGGTTTGGGATTGTGGTGAGGGGTTCTGTAAGGAATAATAGGATGTCATCCGCGAATGCTGCCAATTTGTATGTGCGGTGTTTAATTTGTATACCTTTGATGTCTGCATTGGAGTTGAGGCGTCTAAGAAGAGGTTCAAGAGAAAGAATGAAGATTAATGGGGAGAGAGGGCATCCTTGACGAGTTCCGTTAGACACGGAGAAGGCATCCGACAGGTGGCCGTTAAGTTGGACCTTTGCTGTAGGATTAGAGTACAGCGCTAATATATAGTTCAGCATTATTTGGGGGAGGCCGATAGTTTTGAGGGTTTCCTTCATGTAGTCCCATGCCACTCTGTCGAATGCCTTCTCCGCGTCCAGGGATAGCATAAATCCCTTGTTTTTGCTGGACGTGAGCCAGTGGTGGATATTGAGGGTCTTTAGGGTATTATCCCTCGCTTCCCTTCCAGGTACAAAGCCCACTTGGTCAAGGCCTATAAGCTGGGGTATTAAAGGTAGGAGGCGATTTGCTAATGTTTTTGCGTACCATTTAAGGTCCACGTTTAGTAGTGAGATGGGTCTGAAGTTTGTGACTAGAGAATGGTCTTTGTCCGGTTTGGGAATTACTACTATGTGGGCCGTGAGGAGATCTCGCGGGGGGGTTAGTGGGTTGTGCGAATGTGTTGAAAGCTTTTAAAAATGAGGGTGTGAGAAGCCCTGCGTATGTTTTATAATAGCCTGCGGTAAGGCCGTCTGGACCTGGGCTTTTGCCTGCTTTCAACTGTTTAAGGGCGGTGTCTACCTCAGTGCGGGTAAGTGGGGTATTTAGTTCCTGGGCCGTGGATTCCGATATAGGAGTAGGGCTATATTTTTTTAAAAAGTCTGATATCATTTGGGTGCGGGAGATGTTATCCGAGGATGGTGTGGGGTTGGGAAGGTTGTATAGTTTGCTGTAGTACTTTACAAATTGTTGGGCAATATCAGGGGTTTTGTTCAGTTTGCGTCCGGAGGGGTCAGTAATTTGGTGGATCGTCTGGTTAGATCTAGTAGATTGAAGCACTCTGGCAAGCATTTTGCTTGCTTTGTTGCCAAATTCATAGAAATTCTTTTTAGATAAAATGTATTTTCGTTGTAACTGTTTGTCCAGTAGGTTTAGTAGATCTTTCCTGGCCTGTATCAGGTCATTTAAAGCGGCCCTTGCGTGAGATTGTTTGTGTATCCCTTCTGATCTGCGTATCTTTTCTATTAAATCTGCGTGTTGTTTTCTTTTTTCTTTGTTTCTTTTGGCCGCCGCCGCAATGAAAGTGCCCCTGATTACACTTTTGTGGGTTTCCCAATTGTTTATAGGGGAGGTGTCTTCTGGGTTGTTTTCTTGGAAAAAGTGATGTAATGTGGTTTCTACTTCCTTTGTGATGGAAGGGTCAGTGAGCAATGAGGGGTCCAGTCTCCATGTGCGTGAGCGAGGCGTAATTTCGGGGAGTTTCAGTGAAAGAGTTATGGGATGGTGGTCTGATATAGTCATGGGCTCAATGGAGGTGCGATGGATAAGCGGTAGGTCATTTTGTGACAGTAGTAGATAGTCTATTCTGGAGTATCGGTCGTGGGGTACGGAGTAGAAGGTGTAGTCTTTAGCATCTGGGTTTAGGGTGCGCCACGTATCGTGAAGAAGGAGCTTTTTGAGGAGGGTGTTGATTACCTTAAGGGCTTTGTATGGAAGTACTGTGGTTCCCGAGGATGTGTCTTGGATTGGATTTAAGGGGACATTGAAGTCCCCTCCTAGTACAAGGGTACCTTCCTTGAATGTCGTGAGGGCATTGGTGACTGATCTAAAGAATGTTATCTGATGTTTGTTTGGGGCGTATATGTTTGCCAGTGTTATCGTTCTGTCGTGTATCGAGCCTTTTAGGAAAAGATATCTGCCGTCCGTGTCTATCAGCGAGTCCGTGATCTTAAAGGGGCAGTTTTTAGCAACAAGAATCGAGACCCCTTTCGTTTTATGTAGAGGATTGGTGGCATGTGTCACGTATGGGAATTGGGCATTAGCTAGTTTTGGGATGTTATTAGAACGAAAGTGTGTTTCCTGTAGAAAGATGATGTTGGCGTTAAGTCTGTGCATGGTAAGAAGGAGTTTGGATCGTTTTTCTGGAGTATCGAGTCCCTTTACATTAAGGGAAACTATTTTGAGCGTGGTTTCATTTATTTTCGTTGTTGTCTGTGCCTTGAGGGCTTTATTCAAATTCATTTTATGGCGAGGTGTGGGCTGTGGCAGGAAATTTGGGGTGGTGAGGGTTGCGGTTTGGGTAAGGAGGGTAGGTAGAGCCTTCAAAGGGGTCGGGAAAGGGGGAGCCGGCACAATGTGGTGTTCAGGTCACCTAAATCGGTGTCTCGAGCCACAGGGGTATATCCGCCGGTACAAATCAGTGGGTTTATACTGGAAGTAACGATTAAGAGTTGGATGAAATATGTGCGACCACTGTGTGGGGGTTGGTTTGGCGGTTGAGAGGTATGGTTGGTGAGATGAGTCAGAAATGAAAAAAGAATGGAATAAAAGGAAAAAACAGATATGTCCTTCTCACCATCAGCCTTCTATCTTGGAGTTGGGGGTGTGTGTTAGTTCGGGGGTGTGTCTAATGTGGCAATGAGAGGAATGGACGCAGGAAGGCAGTGACGCTTGAGTGTTAGGTAGATAGGATGTGTGCGTTGGTTCGGGGACTTTAGTGGCCATCGAGTGTAAGGGCAATGTAAGATGGAGCCATGTGAGAGGCTGTCATGATGTTATTAGCCAATGGGAAGGGTAAGTAGAAGTGCATGTGCAAAGGGGATAGCAAGCCACTACCTGCTATGTTTGTATTTGGCTGAGGCTGCTGGAGGCTGTCAGGTCTGAAACAAATAAACATTTCTCAACCGGTAGCATTTAACGTTCGTGCAATTCACATAAAGCATAACAATTTTCAACATAAAAACAGTATAAACAAACCATGGTAGGAGAAAAGAGTTTCCCCCAAGAGCGTTCTGACTGGTGAGTTGTCCTATTCCCTCATTTCAGTTGTCTATTGTGTGTGTTGTTCTAAGAGCAATGAGTGAGTTCGGTTGTATAGTTCTAGGCCCGGTCTCATCTGTTGTATGATGCTGTCGTGGCGTGAAGTATTCGAGAAGGATTCGAGGGACCCCTGTCAGTATGCTCAGCAACCCTCAGGGATTGCAGCGGCGTGAGTAACTTTCGTGTGTGTGAGGATCTACGAGTCTT
The DNA here is from genome assembly GCA_037952835.1 of Lithobates septentrionalis. NCBI lineage: Eukaryota > Metazoa > Chordata > Amphibia > Anura > Ranidae > Lithobates > Lithobates septentrionalis. The sequence goes on along the minus strand of JBBDGP010001607.1, from coordinate 1,876,448 downwards.
AGCATCTAACGGTCTGTCTCACGTGTTGTGTGGTAGTCTGTGTAAGGGGTATATCGGAGCATACCAGCTGTCAGTGTTGCATAACTAGTGTACAGTGTAAAACTCGGTGTCCGTACGTTAAATGACTACCCCAACCTTGTCCCCGTCTGTCCAGGAGGAGCAGTAGTTTGTGAGCAGTGATGGTGTGTATGAGGGCCTCTGTATCGCTAATCTAGTGTACTCTAGAGGGTTGATTATAGGGGGGAAGGTTAAAGCTCCGTGGGGTCTCTACGTTTCTAGCTCTGATTGTTAGTGTGGATCGTTAGGCGAGAAGTGGCTTAGGTGCGCCATAGGGGGGAAATTGTGGTGAGGAAAGCCTCAGACAGATAATGAAGTGGACGGAGGATAATAATTATCTCATGTTGTCCTGACACAAGGAGAGGAAAACCAATTTGTAAGATCACCACGTGTGTTATGAGGGTTTGTTATTCCCCCGTTACCTGCGTGGCGTCAGATAGATGGTCAGGGCAGGGTATGGAGGTACCTCCTGCGCTGCTGCTGTCTCTGTGGGCTGTATGCGAGTGAAGGAGAGACAATGTTCTGCCTGGATGAGAAGGTTGAGGGTATGGGGTTGCGTCGTGGATCGATGGTGTGATGTCCGAAGGGGCTACAGTCCAGGAGGTTGCTGCGTTGCGACGGTGCAGTCCGTGATCGGAGATGTCCGGGTCTTCTCCTTCGGCGTCTTCCGGTAGTCAGGTGGGTAAATCATGGGCGATCGACGTTCTGCCTTGAAATCCTATGCATATGTCCATGGGAGCAGGGTGTGACCACGGGTGAATAGGATGGTCCGGTCGCAGCTAAGCTTCAGTATGGGTATCAGGAGCCGTTGATCGGGTTTTCGGGCGGTGAATGTAGACGGTCTTTGATTAATTGTATGGTGTATGTGGGAGATCCGGCGGAGATATCTGGCTGTTGTCAGGTAGGAGCTTGTTTGGCAGGGAGGTCATGAGGGAGCAGGACAGTCAGTTCTTACTCAGTTTTCCCCAATGGAGGGATAAATGATCAGCGATCACGTCTAGCTCGGCGAGGCAGTGGTGCCGTCATGGGGCTGGAAGGCGGGTGGCGTGAGCCCGGCGGTGGAGCCATTTCCGTTTGTGGGCGGTGAGCGTCTCCTGCGAAAGCTGGTGTTGTGGGCGTCCATCGGTTCTTCCCAAGGAGGCCGTCGGTGGGGAGGTTGTAAGTTGAACTCCGCATATCAGTCAGGTACCGGGGTGAACGGAATGTCCAGTGTACGGCAAAAGGTGTCAAGGTCCTCTGGAACTCTTAGGAGCGCTGATCGTCCCTGGTGGGAGGCGGATAAGCCAAAAGGAAACTTCCATCTATAACGGATTCCTCTCGTGCGCAGTACATCCAGCAGAGGGCGCAGGTCTTTTCGATGTCGGAGAGTGATGGCCGAGAGATCCTGATAGATCTGTACGGGGTTGCCATCGTATTCCACAGTTGGTGTTTCGCGGGCTTTTTGTAGAATAGCTTCTTTGATAGAGAAGTCATCTACATGGCATATAATGTCCCTAGGCGGTTCATTATCTCTCCCTTTTGTGCGTAGTGCCCTGTGAATGCGTTCCATTGCTATCTCTTTAGTTGCCGGTCTGTCCAGCAGGTGATTAAATAGGCCCGTCACCACTGGGAGAATCCTGTCCTGTTCCACTGCTTCGGGTATGCCTCTTACCGGGAGATTATCTCTTCTACCCCTGTTATCGAGATCTTCAACGTGGCGTTGAAGATCTCTTAACTGCATTGTGTGGCGATCGACATTGTGGTGGATGATCTTCACTGCGGCCTGCTGCTGGGCCGTCTTGTCCTCTACTCTCTGTATGCGGCCTGTGATGGCTTGTAGCTCATGCCGTAGATCCGTGATAGCCGAGAACAGGGTATCCTTTATATCCGCCGCAACTGCTTGTAGGTCCAGTAAGCTCGGTTGGCGGTGGGCTGGTAGAGAGGATTCCTGTGGAGGGTGACTGTGTTCGGTCGGCGTGAGAACGATCCCATCCTGGTTCAGAGAGGAGGATGAGGCGGGAGGGGAGGACGCCATATTGGGCCGCTGTGTTGGGAATATCTCCGGTATTGTTTGGCTCGTGCGGCCGGCTGTTTCTCTCGGGGATCTGGATCTGCTTTGTGATGTTCCGCGGGAAGATGTTCCCATAGTTGGAGCGCGGATTCAGTCGGTAGACCCCGACAAAGGCGGATTTTAGGCTGTGGTGAGAGGGAGCCAGAGGATCAAGCAGCCATCTCCTCTCAAGGCAAACCACGCCCCCTTCTTTTTCTATATATCATAGGGATGGAGGCACACCGCATATGTGCCTCATTTAAAGTACCATTTTCCCCCTCCATTTTTTTGACAGCCAAATATAAGGGAGTAGAAAAGACCTGGTGTATGAATCCCAATCATAGACCAATTCAGAACCTGGTGTCCAAATTTAAAAAGGCCAAACTGAGGGATAGAGGAATCAGTCAAGTTATTCAAAACAAGAGATCAAACTATGTGCCCTTGGCACCATTAAATAATACCAGTATGAAAAAGGCCCCCAAATCTAAATTTTAATTCCTAAAATCCAGAAGGGAACTCCTAAGACCAGACTTTAAAAGTATTAATAATGGGGCTCAGCTAGATCCTGAAACTTACTCAGTACCAGACTCAATTCCTCATCATTTCATAATGATGCATGCTTTCGCAAGTAAGCAGAATTATTCAGAATGCTGGGTTTGTTCCCATATGGGAACTGGCCGACACTCAGTCCTGATGGTTGGAAGACCATTGACCCTAGAGCAGTTGCTAAACATCACCCAACCCATTCCCCCTGAGAGCATCACAACCAATAGTAAACCCCTTCTCTTTACAGGGTACACAAGGAGTCCGCAATTTTGTTTTCTTAATGGAGCAGGTAAAGATTTGTATAATGGTAGATTTTGCAGAGACACGGTAGTGAATTTTACACTGGTGGATTTAATGCTCATAGCCAATGGGACATTAGATATAGAGGAACTTCTCACACACAACATATCAGAACCTGATGAGCGCATTGGAAATATGTCCTCCTACAATATTTCAAATTGTATAAAAGGGAATAACTCGGTAACAAAATCATGGCTCGTCAGCACACATATAAATAGCTCATGGATGGAGGAGCATGAGGATGAGGCACCCTCCATAGGGGATTCAATGTGCCTAGTAGGGTTAAGGTTCAACCTAGATTCACCTGGGGATGTACCCGCCCCTCATATGCCCCACGGATGGATGGTGTGCTGCGTTCTTTGGTGCCACACTACCATCCCATACCCCCTCGATAGAAAGACCTCAGGATGGTGCACCCTGGTAGAAATGATCCCTTTCATGGGTGCTTCTCCCGGTGACTCCCCTGTTGAGATGATACCAGCCCATGGTCATTTAGAGTTCAGGAGACACAAAAGAGAGGTCCCAACCTGGTGGGACAAGGTATTTGCTTCCATGGGTGGGCAGGCATGTACAATGCACTAACAAAGGTAGATGAGTTTAGGGAACTAGTAGATTCCTGGATGAATAAAACATCAACCGGTGTGGGCTTCATCAATGAGGAATTTAGGAAAATCCTGTTTGAACAAGAAATAATCAAGCAGCTTCAAGAGAGGATGATGATGGTACTGACAGGGCTGTGTGACGTGACAGGGGATAATAGCCTCTGTTGCACATATATGAACAATTTAACTAAACCTAGTGAAGATTTAGAGGTACCAGACTATTATGATATAATTAAAGGACACCAGGAGGAGAGGGCAAAGCTGCAAACACAAATGAGGAGGCTGGGAGACTCTTGGAATCCACTCTCAGGAATTGGGGGATGGTTTGGATCATTTTGGGACAGTGTTATGGGATTCTTTAAAAAGGCAGGCATGATACTGATCATGATAGTACTCCTGGGTATCGCCAATTATGCCACTATCAAATTCCTATTCTACATCACCAGTAAAGTTCCTGACATTGCAGCAAAAATTAAACCGGACTCTGAGCTTAAGGAAACCATGGCCATGTTCTACATTAAGCCTGAAGAAGCCGCGGCTATGTTCCACACGGAACAAACCTGGTACTCCAAGAATTAGGGAATTAGTGATCAGGGAGAATGAAATCCTCCCTGATCAAAGGAGGGATTGTAAGGAAAATGGCTGCACTTTGGTTCACTATATACTTTAGATAAGGGGCCTGAACTTTTGAACTTTTTATACAAGTTAAATGAAATGCTATTGCAAGACTTTTATAATGTCAAAATGGAAATTTACTAGCAAGGAAAATAGGGAAGTTAACCTTTTAATAGATATAAGAAGAACTAGCTAGTAGCTCACCGCACATCTGGCCTAAAGCCAATGTTACATGACTGTCTTAACCACTTGCCGACCGCCTCACGCCTATATACGTGAGCAGAATGGCACGGGCAGGCAAAATCACGTACCTGATACGTGATGCCTTCCCGCGGGCGGGGGGTCCGATCGGACCCCCCCCGGTGCCAGCGGCGGTCGGCTTTGGCCTGGCAGCGATCAAAGATGAGGGGGAGGCCATATGATCGTGGCCCCCCCTCGCGATCGCTCCCAGCCAATGAGAAACATCCCCTGCCTCTGTATAGTACACAGAGGCAGAGGATGTGATGTCATCTCTCCTCGGCTCAGGAGTTTCCGTTCCGGGCCGAGGAGAGAAGACATGTGAGTGACTGCACCAACACTACACAACTCAGTAGAACATGCCAGGCACACTAAACACCCCGGTCCCCCCCCCCCGATCGCCCCCCGATCCCCCCCCCAATCACCCCCCCCCCTGTCACAAACTGACACCAAGCAGGTTTTTTTTTTTTTTTTTTTCCTGATTACTGCATAGTGTCAGTTTGTGACAGTTAGAAGTGTTAGGACAGTGAGTATTACCCCCCTGTAGGTCTAGGGTACCCCCCCTAACCCCCCCTAATAAAGTTTTAACCCCTTGATCACCCCCCGTCACCAGTGTCACTAAGCGATCATTTTTCTGATTGCTGTATTAGTGTCGCTGGTGACGCTAGTTAGGGACGTAAATATATAGGTTCGCCGTCAGCGTTTTATAGCGACAGGGACCCCCATATACTACCTAATAAATGTTTTAACCCCTTGATTGCCCCCTAGTTAACCCTTTCACCACTGATCACCGTATAAGTGTTACGGGTGACGCTGGTTAGTTCGTTTATTTTTTATAGTGTCAGGGCACCCGCCGTTTATTACCGAATAAAGGTTTAGCCCCCTGATCACCCAGCGGTGATATGCGTCGCCCCAGGCAGCGTCAGATTAGCGCCAGTACCGCTAACACCCACGCACGCAGCATACGCCTCCCTTAGTGGTATAGTATCTGACCGCATCAATATCTGATCCGATCAGATCTATACTAGCGTCCCCAGCAGTTTAGGGTTCCCAAAAACGCGGTGCTAGCGGGATCAGCCCAGATACCTGCTAGCACCTGCGTTTTGCCCCTCCGCCCGGCCCAGCCCAGCCCAGCCCACCCAAGTGCAGTATCGATCGATCACTGACACTTACAAAACACTAAACGCATAACTGCAGCGTTCGCAGAGTCAGGCCTGATCCCTGCGATCGCTAACAGTTTTTTTGGTAGTATTTTGGTGAACTGGCAAGCACCAGCCCCAGGCAGCGTCAGGTTAGCGCCAGTACCGCTAACACCGACGCACGCACCGTACACCTCCCTTAGTGGTATAGTATCTGAACGGATCAATATCTGATCCGATCAGATCTATACTGGCGTCCCCAGCAGTTTAGGGTTCCCAAAAACGCAGTGTTAGCGGGATCAGCCCAGATACCTGCTAGCACCTGCGTTTTGCCCCTCCGCCCGGCCCTGCCCACCCAAGTGCAGTATCGATCAATCACTGTCACTTACAAAACACTAAACGCATAACTGCAGCGTTCGCAGAGTCAGGCCTGATCCCTGCGATCGCTAACAGTTTTTTTGGTAGCGTTTTGGTGAACTGGCAAGCGCCAGCGGCCTAGTACACCCCGGTCATAGTCAAACCAGCACTGCAGTAACACTTGGTGACATGGCGAGTCCCATAAGTGCAGTTCAAGCTGGTGAGGTGGCAAGCACAAGTAGTGTCCCGCTGCCACCAAAAAGACAAACACAGGCCCATCGTGCCCATAATGCCCTTCCTGCTGCATTCGCCAATCCTAATTGGGAACCCACCGCTTCTGCAGCGCCCGTACTTCCCCCATTCACATCCCCAACCAAATGCAGTCGGCTGCATGAGAGGCATTTTTATGTCCTCCCGAGTACCCCTACCCAACGAACCCCCCCAAAAAAGATGTTGTGTCTGCATCAAGCGCGGATATAGGCTCGACACCCGCTATTATTGTCCCTCCTGTCCTGACAATCCTGGTCTTTGCATTGGTGAATGTTTTGAACGCTACCATGCACTAGTTGAGTATTAGCGTAGGGTACAGCATTCCACAGACTAGGCACACTTTCACAGGGTCTCCCAAGATGCCATCGCATTTTGAGAGACCCGAACCTGGAACCGGTTACCGTTATAAAAGTTACAAGTTTGCAAAAAAAAACACAAAAAAAAATAGCTGTCGTTTTATTGTTCTCTCTCTCTCTATTCTCTCTATTGTTCTGCTCTTTTTTACTGTGTTCTATTCTGCAATGTTTTATTGTTGTTATGTTTTATCATGTTTGCTTTTCAGGTATGCAATTTTTTATACTTTACTGTTTACTGTGCTTTATTGTTAACCATTTTTTGTCTTCAGGTACGCCATTCACGACTTTGAGTGGTTATACCAGAATGATGCCTGCAGGTTTAGGTATCATCTTGGTATCATTCTTTTCAGCCAGCGGTCGGCTTTCATGTAAAAGCAATCCTAGCGGCTAATTAGCCTCTAGACTGCTTTTACAAGCAGTGGGAGGGAATGCCCCCCCCACCGTCTTCCGTGTTTTTCTCTGGCTCTCCTGTCTCAACAGGGAACCTGAGAAAGCAGCCGGTGATTCAGCCAGCTGACCATAGAGCTGATCAGAGACCAGAGTGGCTCCAAACATCTCTATGGCCTAAGAAACCGGAAGCTACGAGCATTTTATGACTTAGATTTCGCCGGATGTAAACAGCGCCATTGGGAAATTGGGGAAGCATTTTATCACACCGATCTTGGTGTGGTCAGATGTTTTGAGGGCAGAGGAGAGATCTAGGGTCTAATAGACCCCAATTTTTTCAAAAAAGAGTACCTGTCACTACCTATTGCTATCATAGGGGATATTTACATTCCCTGAGATAACAATAAAAATGATTTAAAAAAAAAGAAAAATGAAAGGAACAGTTTAAAAATAAGATAAAAAAGCAAAAAAATAATAAAGAAAAAAAAAAAAGCACCCCTGTCCCCCCTGCTCTCGCGCTAAGTCGAACGCGAGTATTTTTAGCAGTAGACCTCCTCTGTAAATCTAAAGTGGTAACCTGTAAAGGCTTTTAAAGGCTTTTAAAAATGTATTAATTTTGTTGCCACTGCACGTTTGTACGCAATTTTAAAGCATGTCATGTTTGGTATCCATGTACTCGGCTTAAGATCATCTTTTTTATTCCATCAAACATTTGGGCAATATAGTGTGTTTTAGTGCATTAAAATTTAAAAAAGTGTGTTTTTTCCACAAAAAATGCGTTTGAAAAATCGCTGCGCAAATACCGTGTGAAAAAAAAAAATGAAACACCCACCATTTTAATCTGTAGGGCATTTGCTTTAAAAAATATATATAATGTTTGGTGGTTCAAAGTAATTTTCTTGCAAAAAAAAATAACTTTTTCATGTAAACAATAAGTGTCAGAAAGGGCTTTGTCTTCAAGTGGTTAGAAGAGTGGGTGATGTGTGACATAAGCTTCTAAATGTTGTGCATAAAATGCCAGGATAGTTCAAACCCCCCCCCCAAATGACCCCATTTTGGAAAGTAGACACCCCAAGCTATTTGCTGAGAGGCATGTCGAGTCCATGGAATATTTTATATTGTGACACAAGTTGCTGGAAAGAGACAAATTTTTTTTTTTTTTTTTTGCACAAAGTTGTCACTAAATGATATATTGCTCAAACATGCCATGGGAATATGTGAAATTACACCCCAAAATACATTCTGCTGCTTCTCCTGAGTACGGGGATACCACATGTGTGAGACTTTTTGAGAGACTATCCGCGCACGGGACCCCGAAAACCAAGCACCGCCTTCAGGCTTTCTAAGGGCGTAAATTTTTGATTTCACTCTTTACTGCCTATCACAGTTTCGGAGGCCATGGAATGCCCAGGTGGCACAACCCCCCCCCCAAATGACCCCATTTTGGAATGTAGACACCCCAAGCTATTTTCTGAGAGGTATAGTGAATATTTTGCAGACCTCACTTTTTGTCACAAAGTTTTGAAATTTGAAAAAAGAAAAAAAAAAAATTTTCTGGTCTTTCTTCATTTTCAAAAACAAATGAGAGCTGCAAAATACTCACCATGCCTCTCAGCAAATAGCTTGGGGTGTCTACTTTCCAAAATGGGGTCATTTTGGGGGGTTTTGTGCCATCTTGGCATTTTATGGCCTTCAAAACTGTGATAGGTAGTGAGGAGTGAAATCAAAAATTTATGCCCTTAGAAATCCTGAAGGTGGTGCTTGGTTTTCGGGGCCCCATACGCGACTAGGCTCCCAAAAAGTCCCACACATGTGGTATCCCCGTACTCAGGAGAAGCAGCTGAATGTATTTTGGGGTGCAATTCCACATATGCCCATGGCCTGTGTGAGCAATATATCATTTAGTGACAACTTTTTGTAAAAATTATTTTTTTTTTTTTTTGTCATTGTTCAATCACTTGGGACAAAAAAAAATACATATCCAATGGGTTCAACATGCCTCTCAGCAATTTCCTTGGGGTGTCTACTTTCCAAAATGGGGTCATTTGGGGGGGTTTTATACTGCCCTGCCATTTTAGCACCTCAAGAAATGACATAGGCAGTCATAAATTAAAAGCTGTGTAAATTCCAGAAAATTTTTGCGCAAACCAATAAATATACGCTTATTGACATTTTTTTACCAAAGACATGTGGCCGAATACATTTTGGCCTAAATGTATGACTAAAATTTAGTTTATTGGATTTTTTTTATAACAAAAAGTAGAAAATATCATTTTTTTTCAAAATTTTCGGTCTTTTTCCATTTATAGCGCAAAAAATAAAAACGGCAGAGGTGACCAAATACCATCAAAAGAAAGCTCTATTTGTGGGAAGAAAAGGACGCAAATTTCGTTTGGGTACAGCATTGCATGACCGCGCAATTAGCAGTTAAAGCGACGCAGTGCCGAATTGTAAAAAGTGCTCTGGTCAGGAAGGGGGTAAAATCCTCCGGGGCTGAAGTGGTTAAAAGATTATTCCCATATTTCAAAATTATTCATATTATTCATTTTCTTGGAATTCAAGCTAAGAAGGTATATTTAGACAAAAGAAATTTTAGGTACTTTTCTAAGCACGTCACTGAGCATGTCATATAAAATATAACTTGTGATAACTTGTGATATGTAACTTGTGATACCTGTACTCTTGTGATTGGATAAACTAAGGGACCGCCCCTTGGTTTGCCCATACTGATAAAAGATTTTTACCCTATAAAGCATGTAAATGGATACAATACATTTGTATTTCTGGATATCCAACTGTGTGTGGTGTCTTGATTTAACCAATCGATTGAAAGATCTTTTTTGATGTCCAAGTTCAGCTCGATCAAGGAAAAGGTTTGAGGGCGCACTTGACCAGTTAACCCTTACCCTTACAATCGCAAATGGCAGTCAACAAACAGGCCAGGGATGATGGCTACCATTATTAACCAAATGTAGTCATGACCATATTTGGTTAATAACCTGGGATGCCCGCTGGCTTGTTATAATTTGAAGTAAGCGAGCAGGCATTTAGCTGCAGTGGTAATATCTTCACTAATTGGATTACTACATGGATTACTACATGGATTACTTCCCATGGGGGCACTGGACAAGAAGGAGGAGCCAAGAGAACCAGCAGGGGACCCGAGAAGAGGAGGTTCATGGCCGCTCTTTGCAATTCCATTGCACCGAGCAGGCAAGTATAGAGATGTTTGTTATTTAATAAAAAAAAATATTTTACCTTTACAATTACTTTAATTAGGGACAGTTTGAATAACACAAGTTAAAAAACAAAAAGTAATACATAAATAGCCTACATTCACTATATTTTCTATGTTGACAATTAGAAAAGCATTTTTATATTAAGTGCCACCTACTGGCAAAATTTTTGTTCACTATTTACTTGCAAATCAATAAGACCCCCTTTCACAATGAGGTGGGTTTTTTAGACATTTTAGCACTAGAAATAGCACATGGAAAGCACCTGAAAACCGCCTCCCATTAATTTCAGTGTGACTTTTCACACTGGGGCGGTGCGCTTGCAGGACTTTCGGAAACGTCCTGCAAACAGCATCCTTGGGGCAGGTTTGGGAGCGCTGTATTTAGCTCTCCCAAAATGCCCTGCCCATTTAAATGAATGGGCAGTGCTTCCAATGGGCCTGAAAAGTGATTTGGAAGCGCTGCAACACGTACACTTTTAATTCCTTCTTTAGGGTTAAAAGTGCATCGCTAGCGGCTGAAAAGCATTGCTTAACCACTTCAATACTGGGCACTTTCGCCCCCCTCCTTCCCAGACCAATTTTCAGCTTTCAGCGCTCTCACAATTTCAATGACAATTGCGCGGTCATACAATGTTGTACCCAAATGAAATTTTTATCATTTTGTTCACACAAATAGAGCTTTCTTTTGGTGGTATTTATTCATTACTCCGTTTTTTATTTTTTGCGATATAAGCGAAAAAAGAGCGGAAATTTGGAAAAAAAACAATATTTTCTTCTTTCTATTTTAATAAAAATCCAATAAAATCGAATTTTGTCATAAATTTAAGCCAAAATGTATTCTGCTACATGTTTTTGTTAAAAAAAATCCCGTTAAGTGTATAATAATTGGTTCGTGTGATCACGGACACATGTGCGCAAATGATAATGTACAGATGTGCACAGGTGATCTCGGACATATGTGTGCAGATAATCATTGGGACATGTGATTTTACTGGGACATATGTGGGGGACAGGTGTTTTTACTATGTGGGGACATGTGTTTTGGGGACATGTGTTTTGGGGACATGTATTTTGGGGACATGTGTTTTGGGGACGTGTGTTGGGGACATTGTGTGTTTACTTTGTGTTTTTTACATTGTGGGGACACTAGACTGGTGATCAGTGAGTAAAAAGCTGTAAAAAACAGCTCATACTCACTGATCACCAGCCGGCTGCAGCGATCCGCTCTCCTCTCCTCACTGACAACTTCCGTGTGAGGAGAGGAGAGCAGATTGCCTAGCAACCGGCTCTGCGTTTACATCACATGACGGCTGTGATTCGACACGGGCGTCATGTGATCAGGAGGGCCAATCACAGAGCCCTCCTACCGATCGGAGATGCGCCGTGTCCGGGTGACACGAGCGCATCGGGATCACGCCGCTGCGCGGGCACGTGCGCGCGCGATCCCGCTCCTTCTGAGGGACGTTCCTGAACGTCCACTCAGAAGGAGAGATAGCCCACCCGGCCGTTTATGTGCAGTGGCCGGGTGGGAAGTGGTTAAAAAGCGCTAAAGCGCCGCTAAAACGAGCATCGCTTTAGTGCTAACATGGCTGCGGCCCCAGTGTGAAAGGGGTGTAAATGTACCATGCTGGCAATTGCTAACTCATTTTATAGTTCACTTTCTGAAACTCTATCTGTTAAAGGTGCACAAATCCCATAGTAGATAAAAATGTTATTCAATAAATATCTAAAGAATGTTTTAACCACTTCAGCCCCGCTCACTGTATATATACGTCATTTTTTTTGAAGATGGATATCTCGGTAACGGCAGCAGCTGCTGCCACAACCGAGATATCCATCTTTTCAGTGAGCAGTTCTGTACATGATAATGGTGGTCTCTGCGGCGGGTTCGCCGTGAGATCACCGTTATCGGCGGCGGGAGAGGTGCCACCCCCCCTCCCGCCACTCTCCCGCACCCTCCGCCGCTCGGGTCCTGTCACTTCCTCGGTATGGAGATGAGTGAGGCCAAGATGGCCCCCACCCGTCTCCATACCATGTGACGGCCGGAGCGACGTCATTAAGACGGCTCCGCCCACTTCTCTTAAAGGCACAATTATTTGTGTCATTTTTTTAAACGACTTTTTTTTTTTTTTTTTTGCATTTTAGTCTAAATATGAGATCTGAGGACTTTTTGACCCCAGATCTCATATTTAAGAGGACCTGTCATGCTTTTTTCTATTACAAGGGATGTTTACATTCCTTGTAATAGGAATAAAAGTGATCCAAATTTTTTTTTTTAAAACAGTGAAAAAATAAATAAAATAAAGTAAAATAAATAATAAAAAAAAAAAAAAAAATTTTAAAGCGCCCTGTCCCGACGAGCTCGCGCACAGAAGCGAACGCATACGTGAGTAGCGCCCGCATATGAAAACGGTGGTCAAACCACACATGTGAGGTATCGCCGCGACCGGTAGAGTGAGTGCAATAATTCTAGCACTAGACCTCCTCTGTAACGCAAATCATGCAATCTGTAGAATTTTTTAAACGTCGCCTATGGAGATTTTTAAGGGTAAAAGTTTGATGCTATTCCACGAGCGGGCGCAATTTTGAAGTGTGACATGATGGGTATCAATTTACTTGGCGTAACATTATATTTCACAATATAAAAAAAAATTGGGCTAACTTTACTGTTGTCTTATTTTTTTTTTCAAAAAAGTGAATTTTTTCATTAAAAAGTGTGCTTAGAAGACCGCTGCGCAAATACGGTGCAAAAAAAAGTTTTGCAATGACCGCTATTGTATTCTCTAGGGTGTTAGAAAAAAAAACAATATATAATGTTTGGGGGTTCTAAGTAATTTTCTAGCAAAAAAAACTGTTTTAAACTTGTAAACACCTAAAATCCAAAACGAGGCTGGTCTTTTAACAAAGGCATGCTTATTCCTCTTTACCTTTAGCAGCATATATTTTTTACAGATTTTTGCAAACATTTAAATCTGGTTCAGGTGCTTCGTCTGCTTTTACTGTAATGTTTTCTGACTGAGCCTTCTGTTAGCCACAGAGGTGTATTCCTGCAAAATAGCATAAAAAACATTCCATTCAGATTTATTCCTTTTTCAACATTTTAGTCATTATGCACTGTATGCATTGTGCATAAATTTATTCTATGAAAGTGGCTTAGATTGTGGATTTAATTTATTTTTTAATTGTTTAACTATAAGAAGTAGCTAGACATTAAAGAAAATGTAAACTCAATATTTAATATTCCTGATATGCACTTGTATAAAAAATATCCTGTTTGTATTACTTCCCTTGTGTGAAATACCTGGTGGTTCTGCCAGTCCCTCTGCTTTCTTATCAAAAACTGAACACACTAGACATGAGAGCACAGCATGGTCAGTTCTCTAGCTTGATGGTAACTGAGCCTGTTCTTATCCAGTAATCAGACTTGTCCTGAAATACCCCCTCCTCTGCAGTGTCGTCTCCAGCTTTCATATTTAGGGGGGGCACATGGAGGGACAGGGACAAAAGTAGGGGGGGCAACTATAAAAATGTATATACACATGCATACAGTGCCTTGAAAAAGTATTCACACCCCATTGAAATTTCCCACATTTTGTCATGTTACAACCAAAAATGTAAATGTATTTTATTGGGATTTTATGTGATTGACCAACACAAAGTGGCACATAATTGTGAAGTGGAAGGAAAATGATAAATGGTTTTCAAAATTGGCACCTGGGGTGGATCCTATATCTGGCATCCCTCCCCCCAGGTGGACAGGCAGAGCACTGTACGTCGATGTCAAGTGATGTTAGGGTAGTATACTGGCAGATTGGGGTGATATAGTGCCAGGTTAGGGTGATATAGTGCCAGGTTAGGGTGATATACAATAGTGCCAGGTTATGTGGTAGTGCCAGGTTAGGTGATATACAATAGTGCCAGGTTAGGTGCTAGTGGCAGGCTAGGTGTTAGTGCCAGGTTAGGTGATATACAATAGTGCCAGGTTAGGTGGTAGTGCCAGTTTAGGTGATATACAATAGTGCCAGTTTAGGTGGTAGTGGCAGGCTAGGTGGCAGTGCCAGGTTAGGTGGTAGTGCCAGGTTAAGTGATAGTGCCAAGTAGGGTGGTAGTGCCAGGTTAGGTAATAGTGCCAGGTTAGGGTGGTAGTTTCAGGTTAGGGTGGTAGTGCCAGGTAAGGTAATAGTGCCAGGTAGGGTGGTTGTGCCAGGTTAGGTAATAGTGGCAGGTTAGGGTGGTAGTGCCAGAGTAAATACATGACAACATGAATAGATAAGAGTCATATTCCCCTCTTCCTCCATCACCTGCACTAAAAGCATGAATCTATGACTGTCCCTGCTGCTGCAGAACCTCCTTCTCACCCTCCCTGAAGTAAACATAAAGAAAAAAAACTCACATGGGTGCTGGCAATCTGAGGATTGATTCTGGCTTCTTCTTCCTGGAACTGTAATCAAAATGTTGCGGGTGGGAGGGGAAGAGGGAGGGGCTGCAGTATGGACAAAGCATTGCAGGTTCACCATGCCCATCATTGCCGCCTTACTGTGCCCATCATTGCAGCCTCATCATGCCCTCATTGCAGCTTCACCATGTCCATCTCTTTGCCGCCTTACTGTGCCCTCATTGCAGCCTCACCGTGCCCTCATTGCAGTCTTACTGTGCCCTCATTGCCGCCTTACTGTGCCCTCATTGCAGCCTCACCGTGTCCTCATTGCAGCCTTACTGTGCCCATCATTGCTGCCTTACCATGCCCTCATTGCAGCCTTACTGTGCCCATCATTGCCGCCTTACTGTGCCCTCATTGCAGCCTCACCATGCCCTCATTGCAGTCTCACCGTGCCCATCTCATTGCTGCCTTACTGTGCCCTCATTGCAGCCTCACAGTGCCCTCATTGCAGCCTTACTGTGCCCTCATTGCAGCCTCACAGTGCCCTCATTGCAGCCTCACCATGCCCTCATTGCAGTCTCACTGTGCTTATCTCATTGCCACCTTACTGTGCCCTCATTGCAGCCTCACAGTGGCCTCATTGCAGCCTTACTGTGCTCTCATTGCAGCCTCACAGTGCCCTCATTGCAGCCTTACTGTGCCCTCATTGCAGCCTCACTGTGCCCTCATGACAGCCTCACCATCGTTGCGCTGTGTCACGGAGCTGAGTGTGAAATCATGTTCTGCCACCCTATGACAAAAGTCCCGCCCTCCTCCTAGACCAGCTCATGTGATAGACAGATCACTGCATCTAGGAGGAGGGCGTGACTTTTTTCATAGCGTGGCAGAACATGATTTCACATGTGACACAGCAGTCTTCCACTGTGCTTGTGCGTGAGAAGGAGGGAGGGGAGCGCTGCGCTGCAGCCACGCACGGCATAGATCCAAAGCAGGCCCAGGGCAGGCAGCCTACTGGGAAATGTCCCGGTATCCCGGTAGGCCAGTCTGGCCCTGTTGGGGGGGCACATGGGGGGCCCAGTATGATGTTGGGGGGGTCAG
Organism: Lithobates septentrionalis; assembly: GCA_037952835.1. NCBI lineage: Eukaryota > Metazoa > Chordata > Amphibia > Anura > Ranidae > Lithobates > Lithobates septentrionalis. The sequence continues at coordinate 1,860,836 of JBBDGP010001607.1, read as the reverse complement.
GGCCCCCTGTGGCCCCAGGCTGGTGGCGCCTCTGCTCCTCTGCACAGCCATTGGCTGGGAAGACTAACGTGGTGCTACTTCTCGTCCCCTAGCTCTTATGCAGCTAAAACCAGAGATTATGTGATCACTTATAATAATGTTTATAACATTTTTTTTATATATGTACACAAATGTTTTTCTTTTCATTTCTATTTTAAACTGAATGGGTCGTTTTACAAGGTGAGGGTTTAAATATACTTTAAGGTATATAAAAGAACAACAAATGGTAGAGTTAAAATGCTGACCACTATTTACAGTTACTTTCAATAAGCATGTCAATTTAAAAAAATGCTGTGCACCGTGGCTTTATGAAAGAGCTAAAGCCATGGCACTCCATATTATGTAACGACAATGGCTTTGTGATGTACAGTTTCTATGTAACATAGCTTAGTGTAGTGTCACTTTATATGTTTCAAATTGATACATTGACTCATATTTTCATGTTGCTTAAAAAACCCTCATATAATAACAAAATATGTCAAGAATGCAAAAAAGGGACATAGAATGTACTCTGTCATCCAGGGTCCAGGAATTCTAAGAATTCTTAGCCTGTTGGAGTTATACTGCCCTATACATGAGAAATGGACACCAGAAACACAAAGCCAAGGATAAACCTGCCCACAACCATCATGCCTCAGTATTTGCTAGTGCCCTCAGGAGAATTGGCATGTTATCTTTAGGACTGAAGATTTTCTACTATCAACAGCTGCATTATAAACTCTTACTGGCTATATGAAAACTTGGAACTCTCTTCAGTTAGCTAATGGCATTGATAATTTCATACTAGACATATAAAATCATGGTAGTCTCTCCAGTTATTAAAGAAGAAATGATAGACCCTTGAAGTCTCTTCCGTCAGACAGCATACACTAGCAGATTCATATTGGATATATAACATCTTGGAAGTCTCCAGTACACTAGATACAGGTTTGCCTAGTTTTTCCATTCTAGTGTTTTGTCTGTGATAGCCCTGCTCTCCCAGTGATGACAACCTTTTAAGAAGACTTCACATCTAAGATCAAAGAGAAGAATGGTCTGGGGATTCCTTGTTTTATTTCTGGATCAGGGTTGTGTCATATCATGTTTAACCACTTCAGGAGGTTTTACCCCCTTCCTGACCAGAGCACTTTTTACAATTTGACACTTTTTAACTGGCAATTGCACAGTCATGCAATATTGTACCCAAACAAAATTTGAGTTTTTCCCACAAATAGAGCTTTCTTTTGGTGCTATTTGATCACCTCTCTGCAGTTTGTATTTTTTGCACTATACACAAAAAAGAAGCGACAATTATAGTAAAAATATTTACTTTTTTCTATAATAAATATTCCCAAAAATGTTTTAAAAGAACAAATTTCTTCATCAGTTTAGGCCAATATATATTCTTCTACATATTTTTGGTAAAAAAATAAATAAAATCGCAATAAGCGTACAGTACCTGACCGCGAGATTGTGTTTCCAGCACGATACCATCGCGCTGGTTCTCGGCGACAGGGTACTGTGCATGTCGTGCTGGCTCACTCATCGGGAAAGGAAAACTTTTTTCCTTTCCCGATGAGTGACAGGCAGTGCTGACAGGTGTCTGGTATGAATCCTGAGGGGGAAAGCCGCGCCAAATTTTAAATGAAAAGGCCAGCGTGGGTTCCCCCCAAGGGGCATACCAGACCCTTAGGTCTGGTATGGATTGTAAGGGGAACCCCCTACACCAAAAAAAAAATCGGCGTAGAGGTCCCCCCAAAATCCATACCAGACCCTTATCCGAGCACGCAGCCCGGCCGGCCAGGAAAGGGGGTGGGGATGAGCGAGCGCCCCCCCCCCCCCTCCTGAGCCGTACAAGGCCACATGCCCTCAACATGGGAGGGTGCCTTGGGGGAAGGGCACCTTGTCCCCATGTTGATGAGGACAAAGGCCTCTTTCCGACAACCCTGGCCGTTGTTTTCGGGGTCTGTCGGCGGGGGGCTTATCGGAATCAGGGAGCCCCCTTTAATAAGGGGGCCCCCAGATGGTGGCCCCCCACCCTATGTGAATGAGTATGGGGTACATGGTACCCCTACCCATTCACCTAGGGAAAAGTGTCAATTAAAAAAAAAACAGTACACAAGTTTTAAGAGTAATTTATTAGGCAGCTCCGGGGTCTTCTTCCGACTTCAGGGGGGTCCTCTTCCGACTTCTCCCGGTGTTCCGCCTCTTCTCCCGGGCCCCTCTGCTATCTTCTTCCAGCTCTTTTGCCAGCGGGGGCCCTGTCTGCTGCCGCTGTGTTGTCGCCGCTGTCTTGTCGCCGCTGTCTCACCGCTGTCTCGTCTCGTCGCTTCTTCTCTTCTTCTCTTCTTCTGATGTTGACACGACGCTCTCTCCGGCTGGAATGCTTTGTGCGAGCTGCGGAGCCATTTATATAGGCGGTGACCCCGCCCCCTTGTGACGTCACAATCCCAGCATGCACAAGGACTCTGGGGTCATGCGCCCTTATGACGCCAGAGTCCCTGCGCATGCTGGGACCGTGACGTCACAAGGGGGTGGGGTCACCGCCTATATAAATGGCTCCCCATCTCGCACAAAGCATGCCAGCCGGAGAGAGCATCGTGTCAACATCGGAAGAAGAGAAGAAGAGAAGAAGCGACGAGACGAGACAGCGGTGACAAGACAGCAGCGACAAGACAGGGGCAGCAGACCGGGCCCCCGCTGGCAAAAGAGCTGGAAGAAGATAGTGGAGGGGCCCAGGAGAAGAGGCGGAACACTGGGAGAAGTCGGAAGAGGACCCCCCCGAAGTTGGAAGAAGACCCCAGAGCTGCCTAATAAATTACTCTTAAAACCTGTGTACTGTGTTTTTTTTTTATTGACACTTTTCCCTAGGTGAATGGGTAGGGGTACCATGTACCCCATACTCATTCACATAGGGTGGGGGCCGGGATCTGGGGGCCCCCTTATTAAAGGGGGCTCCCAGATTCCGATAAGCCCCCCGCCCGCAGACCCTGACAACCAACGGCCAGGGTTGTTGGGAAGAGGCCCTTGTCCTCATCAACATGGGGACAAGGTGCTTTGGGGTGGGGGGGCCCGCAGGGCTCCCCCCTCCCCCAAGGCACCCACCCATGTTGAAGGCATGCGACCTGGTACGGCTCAGGAGGCGGGGGCGCTCGCTTGTCCCCACCCCCTTTCCTGGCCGGCCGGGCTGCGTGCTCGGATAAGGGTCTGGTATGGATTTTGGGGGGACCCCTACGCTGATTTTTTGGCGTAAGGGGTTCCCCTTACAATCCATACCAGACCTAAGGGCCTGGTATGCCCCTTGGGGGAACCCACGCCGGCCTTCTCATTTAAAATTTGGCGCGTCGTTCCCCCTCAGGATTCATACCAGACAGCTGTCAGCACTGCCTGTCACTCATCGGGAAAGGAAAAAAGTTTTCCTTTCCCGATGAGTGAGCCATCTCGGCGCTGGCTCCCGCGATGGGGTTCACAGGTGTCAAATCTCGCCGATAAATGCGGTGAGATTGACACAATATCACGGTCACCTACTGTATATTGATTGGTTTGTGCAAAAGTTATAGCGTCTACAAACTATGGGAAAGATTTATGGCATTTTTATTTATTTTTTTTTTTTTACTAGTAATGCGAAGGACAGATTGAACACTTTTGACACATTTTTGGGAGCATTGACATTTATACAGTGATCAGTGCTATAAAAATTCACTAATTACTGTGTAAATGACACTGGGGTTAACCTTAGGGGGCGATCAAGGGGTTAAATGTGTGTTCCCTCAGTGTGTTATAACTGTATGAGGATAGGACTGAGTAGGAAAGGAGACATATCACTGTTCCTACTTACTAGCAATAAATGACATGTCTCCTCTCTTCTGACAGCACAGGGATTTGTGTGTTTACACACACAGATCCCCGTGCACGTGATCGCACATGGCCGGCGGTGATCGCGACCGGCGGCCACGCCCATCAGGAAGAATGGCTCTTAAAGGAACCCATACCCTACACAGGGGAGCCATTGTGCTCCCGTAAATACACGTGAGGCGGTCGGGAACCGATTAAGTATACCAGTTGTGCTTTTAAGTTTACATACCCTGGCAGAATTTATGATTTCTTGGCCATTTTTCAGAGAATATGAATGATAACACAAAAACATTTTTTTCACTCTTGGTTAGTGTTTTGCTGAAGTCCTTTATTATCAATCAACTGTGATTACCCTTTTTAAATCATAATGACAATAGAAACTACCCAAATGACCCTGATCAAAAGTTTACATACCCTGGTGATTTTGGCCTGATAACATGCACACAAGTTGACACAAAGGGGTTTGAATGGCTATTAAAGGTAACAATCCTCACCTGTGATCTGTTTGCTTGTAATTCATGTGTGTGTGTATAAAAGGTCAATGAGTTTCTGGACTCCTGAAAGACCCTTGCATCTTTCATCCAGTGCTGTACCAATGTTTCTGGATTCTGACTCATGGGGAAAGCAAAAGAATTGTCAAAGGATCTGCGGGAAAAGGTAGTTGAACTGTAAAATACTGAAAAGGGATATAAAAATATATCAAGGAATTGAGAATGCCAATCAGCAGTGTTCAAACTCTAATCAAGAAGTGGAAAATAAGGGGTTCTGTTGAAACCAAACCACGAAATACAGGACTCTCTGAAAACATTTGGTGTGGCTGTTTCAAGATGCACAATAAGGAGGCACTTGAAGAAAGATGGGCTGCATGGACAAGTCGCCAGAAGAAAGCCATTACTATGAAATGCCACAAAGTATCCCGCTTACAATATGCCAAACAGCACAGAGACAAGCCTCAAAACTTCTGGCACAAAGTCATTTGGAGTGATGAGACCAAAATTTTGCTTTTTGGCCACAACCATAAATGCTTCATTTGGAGAGGAGTCAACAAGGCCTATGATGAAAAGTACACCATTCCTACTGTGAAACGCGGAGGTGGATCGCTGATGTTTTGGGGATGTGTGAGCTACAAAGGCACAGGAAATTTGGTAAAAATTGATGGCAAGATAAATGCAGTATGTTATCAAAAAATACTTGAGGAACATTTGCATTCATCAGCCAGAAAGCTGAGCATGGGATGTACTTGGACATTCCAACATGACAATTATCCAAAACACAAGGCCAAGTCGAGCTGTCATTGGCTACAGCAGAAAAAAGTGAAGGTTCTCGAGTGGCCATCTTAGTCTCCTGACCTCAATATCATTGAGTCACTCTGGGGAGATCTCAAATGTGCAGTTCATGCAAGACAGCCAAAGAATTTACAGGAACTGGAGGCTTTTTGCCAAGAGGAATGGGCAGCTTTACCATCTGAGAAGATAAAGAGCCTCATCAACAAATATCACAAAAGACTTCAAGCTGTCATTGATGTTAAAGGGGGCAATATAGAAACAAAATAAGTGTAGCGCTAAAAAGGGGTCAGGAAATGGAGTCCATGGACTAACAGTTCAAAGTTTGTGTATTTAAAAGAACATCCCTGGAAGGAATTGGAATAGTCCTCTGGAACAAAACTCAACAGAAGTGTGCATCAAATATGAAGGGAGCCCACACACCACCAATAGAAGTGAAGAGGCTTACCGGACTTGGTGGACCCAACAAGGCATACGCCAGGTAGAGTCAATCAGGCTTAGGTGGTGCTGGGTTACAGTTGGCGCGGGGGGCGAAGTTGGTGGAATGGCTGCCACGTAGCTGTGTTCCTCATGCGTAGTCAGGTCCAAATATATGAAGTATGACACCCATAAATTGTATCCCTCGGATCAGCGTTGGAACCAGCAATATCAGCCGCAAAATGAAGAAAAGGAATGGCCAAATAGTGTAAATCCGTTTAATTAGGAAATATAATAAAAAAGTATACACTCACATAAAAGGTATTTAAAAACAGCGCTGTGGAGAAGTGGCGACAGTGGGGTCCTACCCGACGTGTTTCGTCTGCATAAAGCCTCATCAACAAATATCACAAAAGACTTCAAGCTGTCATTGATGTTAAAGGGGGCAATATACAGTATTAACCACTTGCCGACCGCCTCCTGTAGATATATTTCGGCAGAATGGCACAGCTGCGCAAAGTAATGTACCTGTACGTTACTTTGAATTTGCCGCCGTGTGCACGCCTGCCGCGAGCTCCGTGAGTCGGGTCATGGGTTCCGCGGACTCGATCGCCGTGGGGATACCCACAATCGCCTCACAGAGAGGACGAATGGGGAGATGCTGATGTAAACAGCATCTCCCCCGTTCTGCCTAGTGACAGTGTCACTAATCTCTGCTCCCTGTCATCAGGAGCAGAAATCAGTGATGTGTCACACACAGCCCATCCCCCTTACAGTTAGAACACATCCCTAGTACTGACTTAACCCCTCCCCGCCCCCTAGTGGTTAACCCCTTCACTGCCAGTGTCATTTACACAGGAATCAGTGCATTTTTATAGCACTGATTGCTGTATAAATGACAATGGTCCCAAAAATGTGTCAAAAATGTGACAATAAAAATAGTTGATCGCCGCCATTACTAGTAAAAAAAAAATATTAATAAAAATGCCATAAAACTATCCCCTATTTTGTAAATGTTATAACTTTTGCGCAAACCAATCAATAAACACTTATTGCGATTTTTTTTTTACCAAAAATATGTAGAAGAATACGTATCGGCCTAAACTGAGGAAAAAAATGTTTTTTTATATATTTTTGGGGGATATTTATTATAGCAAAATGTAAAAAATAATGCGTTTTTTTCAAAATTGTCGCTCTTATTTTGTTTATAGCGCAAAAAATAAAAATCACAGAGGCGATCAAATACCACCAAAAGAAAGCTCTATTTGTGGGGAAAAAAAGAACATCAATTTTGTTTGGGAGCCACTTCGCACGACTGCGCACTTGTCAGTTAAAGCGATGCAGTGCCGAATCGCAAAAAACGCACTGGTCAGGAAGGGGGGAAATCCTTCCGGGGCTGAAGTGGTTAAGAACTGGGGTATGTAAACTTTCGATCAGGGTCATTTGGGTAGTTTCTGTTGCCATTGTGATTAAAAAAGGGTAAACACAGTTGATTGCTAATAAATGGCTTCAGCCAAACACTAACCATGAGTGAAAGAAAAGTTTTTGTGTTATCATTCATATTCTCTGAAAAATGGCCAAGAAATCATCAATTCTGCCACGGTATGTAAACTTATGAGCACAACTGTAACTAGATCTGCGTCCAGTTATTATATGATTTCAACACCCAGATTTTTCTGTAGTCATCTTGTCATCGGACTAAGTAGCTGTATTGCTAATACTATGTAAAAGGAACCTTGAAGCAGATGTATTTAAACCTTATTGACTGTCAACATGATCACAGTTTCTGACTGTTAGACTAAAGTTATTGTTAACTTTTGATGTGCTTTACAGTTGGATAACCACCCAGTATTAAGCTGTAGAGCTCCTAATGTCACCACTTGACCATTGAAGGTCCTAATTGTTAGCTTGTTTTGTTTGTCTTCCACTTTTTTCTTTCATAACTGGAGCCTCTGAGCATATGAGAGCACTTCAAATCTTGGCTCTATTTGGCTTCAGAATCTGCTGGGTATCCCCTCTGTTACATGGTATCCCCTCTGTTACATTTGCTGGACCGATTAGGGGGTATTTCAGGTTCAAATCCCTCTACAACTCCATTCTTAAATGAAGACTCTATGCCCTCCATGAAGGAAGTATTGTTCAGACAATTTCAGCCTGTGGCTATTATGCCCTCATTTGAGCTTTTGTCTTTCTCCTTATTGCATTGGTCAGATTCCTTCTTTATTTTATTGGCACAACAGCTCATGTTTGCAATTATACTTTGTTTACCTAGGGAGTATGCATGCTTAGACAAATGGCTGTCATTATTACATCAACTGTGGCAGTTTCCAGATTGTTTTATTATCATTTGATTCTCCTGTTCTTACTCATGCCCAGCATCCTTATTAGGGTGCTGGAATGTAGTCTCCTTTCCTTACAACATTTGTCCTGCATGATCTTTGAGGAACGCCATATATTCAGTTTCTTCCAGATACAATGTAGTAACTCTTTTTCAAAAACACTACTGACGGGGGGTGTGGTCTTGGCATGGAAGAGTGAGGATGAATCTTCCCAGGGCTCCCGGACCTCGGCTCCTTCTCAGACCACCCGCACAGCCATACCCAGTATTTAAACTTCTCAACCCCGACTTTCACAGCCAGAGGGGGGATACTACCGTACTGTGTGTCCCGGAGCTCCAATGGAATGGTTCCTGAAGCCGAAACAGCAAGCGGCCTCCACCCCAGATCCAGCCAAGATGGCGCCGGCCGCAGCCACGAGGGCGGAGCCCGGATCGCCTGAAGGGAGAGAGGAGAAACAAGATCACGGTAATGACATGTTACCGTTCTCTCCCTCTAGCGATCTCTCCCCCTGCTTCCCCCGCTCTCTCTCCCTCACATCTCTGGGCAGCCCAGGAGGGGAACCCAGCAGCTCCATACCATGGGCTCCACAGCACACGCAGCCCTCTCAGCACCAGCTCGCATCCCTTAGTGCACCCTTGCATATACCACAGCAACTGCAGGCAATGATGGATGCAAGTCCTCTAGCTTTGCCGCCCCAGGAGCACATATCTTTTGCTCAGTAGTGACAAGGCAATATGGGCGCTTTTGCAAAAACTACCCACCAGAGAGGATCTAGATTCAGTGGCAGCCAGAATGGAGGCAGCACTTTGTGGGGAAATTGTAGGCATTAAGCAGGAAGTGTCAGAAGTGACTGCACGAGTCTCCACATTGGAAACAGACACTTCCACCCTCCGCAAGGATGTCCAAGCCTTACAAGTCACGCATGAAGAAGTCACTGACCAAATTGCGCAGCTACACCTATTAATGGATGATTTGGAAAACCGTAACTGTAGGCGTAACATTAGGATCCGCGGTTTGCCGAGGGCTACCCGACAGGCGGACCTCAAGATGACTGTGACTGCCATATTTAACAACTGTCTGGAGCGCCCAAAGGAGACACCCATTGCCATCGACCGAGTACACAGAACCCTCCCCCCCTCTCCCCTTTTTTTTTTTTAATGCGTGACAGAGGGATCAACTTTTTGCATTTGCCCCCGACCCGAGGGTCCCAAGAGTTGTCTCAGTTGAGACCTAGTTCTTTCCTTTTTCCCAACAGGAGAGAAAAACTGTTTTTCACCTTTTTTTTTCTTTTTTCTTTTATCTTTTTCTCTCTCATGTGGTATTGATTTAAAAATGAGGTTCCAGCTTGCTCTCTCTGGGCTTGGACCCTCGAGGAGCAAGTGAGCTTGTCAGTCGTCAGAACCAACGACAGGGTTATGGGGTTGTTGGGTACTGTTATAACTTTGCTAACACTCCTGGTACTCTTGAATGTTAAGATTTTTTTTTTTTTTTTTCACAAAATTTTTATTGGTTGAACATAGAAACATAATACAACATAATATTGGTATAATCACATAGTCATCTTAGTTACATTTGGGTTGTAGTGAAGTTTACATTAGACATTGTCTAATAATTTTGGACAATACTAATAGCTAGATTTTAAGCATAAACATATCGTACATCTAAACATTCTTACATACTGAATATTGAGGTGGAATAAATCACTATAGGAATGGGGTGGGATGGGGGAAAAAAATATATATATATATATATAAATTGAAATAGGAAGGGGGGAGGGTGGGATGGTGTGTAGAGATGATTAATTTATTGCAGTAATCTAGTAGTCTCTTTGGCATTTCTGTATGATTTATTTTCATGGAAGGGTTCTATTATTAATTAATAATTGCTTTGTAAGCCTGTGAGTTTTTGAATTCAGTCCAATTGTACCAAGTTGATGCAAATTTAGATATCTTCTCCTGTGATCTACTTATAAGTTCTTCTATCTTTTCTATATTGTTTATTCTCCGGAACCATTCTTTTTTCGATGGAGTGATGTTTGAACGCCAGTGACATGGGATACAGTGTCTTGCTGCATTTATCATGAACATGGATAAAGATTTTAAATATTGTTTTTTGGGGATTGTATTGTAGTGTAGGAAGTATTGTGCTGGATTGAAGCTTAAGTTCTCTGAAGTGAGTGAAGTAATGGTTTCATGAACCATTTTCCAGAAGTTCTGGATTAGAGGGCATGACCACCAAATATGAAGCATGGAGCCCTCCTCCCATTTACATCTCCAATATCTATCAGAGATGCAAGGGGAGAATTTGTGCAATAGGGTGGGTGTTCTATACCACCTGGTAACGAGTTTGAAGCCACACTCCTGGGTGGCTACATTAAGAGATCCTTTATGTGCGTACATGTAAATTGTTTCCCAGTCTGCTTCTGTAAGAGATATATTGAAATTGTGTTCCTAAGCTTGGCATGACGCACTGGAAAACTCAGTTTTGTCCCCCGAAAAGCGAATTGTAAAGGGTAGATATAATGTGTCTTTGTGGAGTTTTTTTTGTACATAGTTCCTCTAATGTCATGAGGTGTCTTGTCCATAGTCGGGCTGTCTCGTTTCTGGTCAGAAAGTGTCTGAATTGTATATAGTTCCAATGTGGGATCTGGTTTGGGTTAATGTCTTTATTAAGTTCATCTCTGGACAGAAGTCTCTTATTCTTAAAGAAAGGACTGACCAGGATTTATTCATGAGGCCAGGAATTTGAGAGGAAGTTTTGTTCTAAACCTGGGGGAAAATCTGGGTTGTTTCTGAGTGGTGTAAGGGGGCTAAGCCAAGGAGATGGATTCGATCTTTTGAAGGTGTTGCAAAAATTTTCTAATGTAGGGCCTATTAGAGGGTGGGCTTTGATATTTTTTGAGTGATTTTTAGGATGTAACCATGGTAGAGATTTAATCTGTTGGGAGAATTGTTTTTGCTCTAAGGATACCCAGTCTTTTACTGTATGATGGATGTTCCAATCTACTATTCGAGCTAGGAGGGCTGCCTGATGGTAGTTCCTTAGATCAGGTAATGCAATTCCCCCCTTATTTTTGGGTAAATTAAGTCTATTGAATTTGATTCTGGGAGATTTACTCCTCCATATAAAGGTGGAACATGCCTTGCGAAAGGACTCGAAGAATGATGTTGGTAGTCTAATGGGAATAGTTTGCATAACATAGAGAAAACGGAGTAGGATCGTCATTTTTATTAGGGAAGCTCTTCCAAACCAAGATACGTTCAAGGAATTCCATCTTTTTAAATCATCATATGTTTCTTTCAGGATAGGTGTGAAATTAAGTTTGAAGAGATCATTTAGATTTGTAGGTATTTCAATTCCGAGATATGTAATACTATGGTTGGCCCATGAGAAGGAGAAGTTTTTTTGGCAAATTTCTACTGAACTTGGGGGTAGAGAGATGTTGAGGGCATTAGATTTAGAGTGATTAATTTTTAGATTCGATAATAGTTGATAGTGTTCTAGATCTTGTACAAGATTGGGTATAGAGATGTGGGGTTCTGAAAGGAAGAGGAGCATGCCATCCGCAAAAGCTGCGACTTCATATGTATAGTTTTGGATTTCTATTCCCCTAATATCAGGATTGGATCTAATTTTGTTTAGTAGTGGTTCTAGTGTGAGGACAAATAAAAGTGGAGATAAGGGGCATCCCTGTCTCGTACCGTTGCGTAAGTGAAAGGCGTTCGACAGGTGGCCATTGACACAAACTCGTGCTGTTGGATTTGAATATAATGCTCTGATGTATGATCTCATTTGAGGAAGAATTCCTATATGTTTTAATACTGCGTCAATGAAGTCCCAGGCCACTCTGTCGAATGCCTTTTCAGCATCTAGGGAGAGAAAGAATCCTTGTTTCTTATTGGATGTTAACCAATGATTTATGTTTAACGCTTTGATTGTGTTGTCTCGTTCTTCTCTACCTGGGATAAATCCCACTTGATCCAAATAAATAAGGGAGGTTAATAAAGGTAGAAGTCTATTAGCTAATATTTTGGCATATATTTTTACGTCAACATTGCTTCTTTGGGAATGACAGTTATGTGTGCTTCTAAGTTTTGGGGGCTGTTGTTCAGTGTGTAATGATTGGAAGGTTTTCAAAAATCTTGGTTTCAGTATATTAGTGAAAGTCTTATAATATTGTAGGGGTAGTCCATCCAGGCCTGGGGCTTTGCCTACTTTCATATCCTTTATAGCTTTGTCAAATTCTGGGCCTGATATAGGGGCTTCAAGTTCTTGGGCTGTATTTTCTGCTATTTGAGGGGGGCTATGTTTTTCTAGGAAATCTTGGATGAGTTTTGTTCTTCTTTCTGTGTTATGTGGGCATTTGGGGTTGGAAGGGATGTTGTATAAAAATTGATAATAGTTTTCGAACTGTTTGGCAATCTCCTCATTCGAAGAGTGTGGTGTACCTTGTTTATCTCTTATCTGATGTATTGTTGAAGCCACTTTCTTGTTTTGAACTGCTTTTGCTAATAATTTTCCACTCTTGTTTCCTTGTTCATAATATATCTTATGTCTTAAGATATATTGTCTTTTAGTTTTCATGTTAATTTCTTCTGAAAGTAGAGTTCTTGCTTTTGTTAATTCTTCAAATGTTGAGAGTGCAACAGTTCTTTTGTGTGTTTTTTCTAGTTTGTGTATTTGGTCTATCAATAATCTTATTTTGGATTGTTGTTCTTTCTTTAGACTGGCCAGTTTCCTGATAAATTCTCCCCTAATGACGTATTTGTGCACCTCCCATTGTGTGTTTACGGATGTCTCATCACTTTCAGTTTGTGAGAAGTATTCTTTTAATGTATCATTAAAATGTATTACATCTATGGGATCTTTTAGTAAGGTGGTGTTAAGTCTCCAAGTTTTAGTTATATTTTTTTCTCTGGGAAAGTCAATGTCAAGGTGATCGGGTGATGATCGGATAAGGTCATGGTTTCGATTGTGTAATTTGTCAATAAGTCGAGGCTAGGTTGTGAAAGAAAAAAGTAGTCGATTCTAGAGTATTTTTGATAGACAGAAGAGAAATAAGTGTAGTCTTTAGTTTGAGGGTTTAGAGTTCTCCAGGCGTCGTGCAGCATTAGTTCCTGTAATTGAATTTTGATTTGTTTCAGTGCTCTATAAGGGAGGCTCGACGTGCCACTTGAGGTGTCTATAAGGGGGTTTAAAGGAATATTGAAATCTCCTCCAAGGATCAGAATGCCTGATCTGAAGGACGTTAACAGGTCTTTTATCTTGTGAAAGAAAGCTACCTGTTTTGAATTGGGGGCGTAAATATTTGCTATTGTAATGGGGTGGGCCTTATATTTCCTTTCAAAAATAAGTATTTTCCCCCCGGATCTAGCATTGCATCATGAATCTGGATTGGTGTTTGTTTAGATATCAGTATTGACACTCCTTTAGTTTTTTCTTCTGGATTGGTGGCGTGAAAGGCTGTTGGAAATCTTTTGTCTTGTATTTTTGGAATTTTGTGAGATTTAAAATGAGTTTCCTGTATGCAAATTATATTTGCTTTCTGTTTATGGAATTCATTAAGAAATTTGGTTCTTTTTTGCGGTATGTTGAGTCCTTTAGTATTTACTGAAAGTATTTTTAATGTTGATGAAATGGTTTGATGTTTTTGGTTAGGCATTTTGGAGGTAGTTTTTAAGTTTTCCGAAATAATTTACTCTAAGAAGTTTACGTTATGATAAGGCTCTGTGTTTTTAAAAGTTAGAGTGTTATGCCTGTTTGTCTTTGTGTTAGTCTGAGAAAAATACACAAGGTTGTAGGGGAAAAAGAAAAAAAAAAAAAAAAAACACCCATTGAGTGTGGGGGATATATATGTTCCGGAGGTAGGTTAGACCAGCTAGTCTACCCTATAAAAAATGAATCCGGTAAGGTCAAAGGGTAAAAGGGATTCTACCCTTTGTGTGGGTTTGAGGTCTAAGTAGGACAAGATGAATTCTTATAGTGATTCACTTTCTCTCTTTCTATTTTTATTAAGCAGTAAAAGATAGATCAGTTCTTTCTAACTTATTTCTATTTTCTAGCACTTCGGAGCAGCTAGCATAATAGGATGTTCTAATATTTCAGGAATCAGGTATTCTATTTTGTGGGTTAGGGTGTAATGAGTTTCTGTATGTATATGTGATAATACATAAACCCATGTCATAATTAGGTATATCAAGCTTTCAGGATTGAGTAGATTTAATTATGTCAGACATTGGTGAGGCCATCTTTAACATATATGCATTTTGGCCACTAGCGGGCTCCATTAAATTCAGGAATATATACTTCTTGGAAGTTAAAGAAATATAATACATATCATATAAAACAAAAAATATAAATTCTAGTAAGTTATAAAATAATGATTCATCAACTGTATAACCTTCTATTGAACAAATCCAGAAGCAGTAAATGCTTGCATTTATATTTTCATCAGATACATATGAAAAGCATCATGGTGGTCAAATAAATTGTATGTTGTTTTAGTATGTCTGATGCATCCTGACTGATTGAGGAGGTTTTGTCCAGTTGTATTATACATTTCCCAGTGAGCTATTTAAGGGAACAATTGTGTATCTTTATAATTATTACCTTTAACATTTAATTTTTTGAAGACATTTATTATGTACCACCCTGATACTTTTCTTCTATATTAAATTTGATCAGTTAACAAAATATAGTAAAAGTAACTTAAGTTATGACTGAACAATAAGAAAGTAAATTTAGCTTGGATCTGTGAACTATATCACAAGCAACTAATAGTTCCCTTTATAGTTTTATAATAGGGCATATTTCAATTTCAACTCAGGTTATGCTTGCATAAAGTTTTGTTTGTTTTCTGGGTAATCCATTGCATGTAGAAATTGTAATTTTTAGACTGTAAGGCATGTCTGGTACTGGGTAACCAAAGTTAAGAATATTGTTTTCTTTTTTTTTTTTTTAATTATTTATTTATATATATATATTTTTTATTATTATTTTTTTTTTTCAGGTTCCCCGAGTATCAGAGTAGAAGCAGAAATTACTGTACTTACTAGAGTTCGCCCATCAATCAGGCTTATTCACCATAACATTGAGATAATGATTTTTCCCAAAGGGGTTGTATATGATCGAGTGTTCTTGAGTATAGTAAACTTGCCTTGTTTGGGGTTATATCGTAGTTGTAGATGGATAGAAAGTAAATACAGGGGGAGGGATTGAAGCAAGCAGTCATATTTTTTTTTTTTTTTAATTTAAACTTAAATCTCTGTGGTTGGATAGAAGTTTGTTGATCTTCTTGTTTCTGTTTCTTCTGGATAATATAAAGACGTATTGATGTAGACTAGTTGCATATGATTTTGTGAACAACGGGTGACAATCATATCAAATAAGGGCAATTAGAGTTCAGGTGTCCATTTGATCCTGATGATCCATGCGGTCTCTGCGCCTGGGTGGTGAGATTCCCGGACTTCCTTGGTTTAGTCCTCTTCTGTTGTGTTGCGCTGATGGCGATCTGCGACGTCGATCTCGGTTTCTTTGAGCTCTGGGAGTGTAGTTGTTGGTTACTTCAATCCATGTTTCGTTTATCATGAACGAATTGTACCATTCTGGGACCTCGATTGAAGGGATATTCAAAGTTTTGCAAAATGATTGAAGATCGTCGGGTGTGCGTAGCAGTGCTGTATGACCTCTCCAAGAGGCTGATAGACAGAATGGGAACTTCCATCTATATGGTATTCCTCTGGTACGCAGTTGATCAAGAATCAGACCCAGGGCTCTGTCTTGCTGTAATGTGATATTTGACAGGTCTTGGTATAGCTTAATTTCATTTCCATTAAATAGGACTCTATTTTTCTCCCTTGCTTTTTTTAGAATGGCTTCTTTCAGAGGGAAGTTTACCAGGCAACATATAATGTCCCTAGGAGGATCAGTGTCTCTTCCTCTCGGTCTGAGGGCTCTGTGAATCCTTTCAAAATCAATGGGAGAGTCTGGGGGTCTGTCTAACAGATCATTGAAAATTGTTGCAGCAGTCTGTTCTATTGGGTTTTGGTCTGCCAATTCTGGGACCCCTCTGATTCTTATGTTGTGTCATCTTCCTCTATTATCGAGGTCCTCTAAATGACGATGAATTTCAATAATATGAGATAAGTGCATATCTGAAGTTTTCTGTACCTGTTTGATGGCTTCTGCATGATGTGCTGTGGCTTGCTCCACTGGTCCCATCCTTGCTGCTACAGCCTGTATGTCGGTTTTGAGATCTGTTATGGCTGCAGCTAAGGTTGCTTTGATATCTAGGGCCACTGCTTGTAGGTCTGCCTCACAAAGGGCTTGTGATTGCTGTGCTGGCAATCCTGCTTGTATTGCAGGGTTGTGGGCGCCGTTCACGCTGTCCGTCACAGAGCTGGAGCCGCCGAGCGGACTGGGAGGCTTAGGCGAGGCCACGGCTTTGAGGCCTTCACCCTGCGATGTGCGGAACATCGCAGGGATGTTAGTAAAGCTTTGCGGGCTTAACTCCTGTGGTTCCTGGGTAGATGAGGAGCTCCGGTCACTCTTTCCCATGTTGGGGTAAGTATTTATTAGACCTGAGGCATAAGTTAGCTATTTGTGCTAGAGAGCTTGGTCTAGGCATCCATCTTGGTCCTGAGTTAGGCCACGCCCCCCCTAAGGTTTTTGCTTTATTCTATGTTCCCTTTTGGGGTTACTTTCATGATAAGAAGTCTAACACAGATATGCAATTCCTATATGGACCACCGTTAATGGGGAGTGACTGGGGGGTCCCCGGGTACTGGGAGCCCGACCTCTGAAGTGCCTTACCTCTTCCCCACTAGGCCCTAGCTGCCTAAATAGGCAGTAGTCCTCCGTTTGGAGATTTAGATTTCTCCCATCTCTTCTTTCTCGTTTCCCACCTTCCTATCCTCCTCTTCACTGGTTCCCTCTGTGTGACCGTTTCCCCCTCTTCCCCTCAGCTGTCTTTACATATTCCTCCTCCCTTCCCCCCTCCCTCCCCCCTACACTACCTACAGTTCTAGTTCCTGGCGGGGTCTGGCGACCCGATCTCGCCCCACCTGAAATGTCTCTGAAATTCGTGTCCTAGAATGTGAAAGGCTTAAATGTCCCAGAAAAACTTTCCAGTTGCCTCGCCGAGCTTTGGAGACAAAGACTCATAATAACATTTCTGCAAGAGACCCACTTCAGGGCAGATAGGATCCCAAAACTCCATAATAAGCATTTCCCAACCACAGTGTACCACAGTGCATCGCCCTCCACAAAATCAAAGGGCTCAAGTATCCTCCTGGCCAAAACTTTGCCCTGGCAACTGATAGACCTCCATTCTGACTGTGAAGGTAGATACCTTTTTGTTAAAGGTACACTTCAGTCGCAAATATTCACCTTTGCTAACCTCTGCTTGCTGAATGTGGATCAGCTTTCGGTACTCGAAACATGCTTATCCACCCTGGCTTCCTTCACAGAGTGTACGCTGGTGTTAGGGGAGACCTCAATCTTACCATTGACCCTCATAAAGACTCGTCAACAGGCTCCTCGGCCCTCTCTCTGAGATCCTGAAACCGGATCAGGAAATTGATGCACTCCCACCGACTAGTCGATATTTGCCGTATCCTCCATCCACAGGAGAGGGACTACACCTTTTTTTCAGCGGTACATGGATCGTACTCTAGGATAGACCTCTTCTTAATATCGCACGCCACAATCCCACTTGTTTCCAAGGCTCAGATTGGACACATTGCGCTTTCGGATCATGCTCCAATCTCCATAACGTTAGCCCTACAACAACCGACACCGAGACCAGCGACATGGTGACTAAACAAATCTCTTATTCAAACCCCAGAGGTTAAAGCTGATATCCAAAGAGAATTGGAACTTTTCTTTGAGAGCAACAGAGACTCGGTCCCTAATCCTCTCACTATATGGTCTGCGCATAAATGCTACATAAGAGGAATACTTATCAAACATGGCCATAGACTCAAGGTGGCCAGAGCGAAAACGTTATCGGAATTGCTTGCAAAACTTCATGACTGTGAAAAACGCCATAAATCCCACCCAGATAGGGACCTAGAAGCAGAAGTCACTAGCCTCAGAGAGCAAATCAGGGAGCATTCCCTTTTTCAAGCTAAGAACAACCTTTTGAAGGCGCGCAGAACCTTCTATGAGTATGGGGACAAATGTAGCAGATCTTTGGCGAATGCCATACGGACCTGACACAATCTATCTTACATCCCTGCTTTATCTGCCCCCTCAGGAGTAAAAATTCATGACTCCAAGGAAATGGTGGAATCTTTCCATGCTTTCTATGAGGGTCTCTACAATTTGCATTCCCGACCTCTGGGGGGAGCAGCCACAGGACAACTCGGAGGCCATAGAGTCTTACCTTGCAGCGGCAAATCTGCCTGCTCTCAATGACGAGGAGGTGGATCTGCTTTCGCAGCCTATAACCATAGAGGAACTCACGGGTGCCTTGGCCTTCTTCAGGGGGGAAGGCGCCCGGCCCTGACGGGTTTACAACTTCCTATAATAAAACCTTCCAAGCCCAATTAGGAAATCATTTTGTTATCGCCTTCGACGCATTGCTAGATAATCATACCATGCCTTCGGACCTTCTACAAGCTAGCATCTCTGTCATACATAAGCCAGAGAAAGACCCGCTCCTATGTGCAAGTTACAGGCCAATCTCCTTACTTAACTGTGACCTGAAATTGTTCACCAAAATTTTGGCCAAACGAATAGGGCACATCCTCCAATGCATAATCTCTCTAGACCAGGTCGGTTTTATCCGGAACAGAGAGGCAAGGGACAACACAATAAGGGACAATAGATGTAGTGGCTAGGGCCAAACGCCTTGGCGCCCCATTCATCCTGTTGTCCGCAGATGCTGAAAAGGCGTTTGAGGGTGGACTGGACGTTCCTTCAGGCTACCCTGCGACGCCTTGGAATGCCGTCCTCCATTTTGTCCTGAATTTCCGCCATCTATTCCTCCCCCACAGCTACAGTCAGAGTAAACGGAGTGACTTCCAATCCCTTTAAAATTAGTAACGGCACGAGACAGGGATGCCCACTTTCCCCGCTTCTTTTTATAATTTCATTATAACCCCTTTTGCAACACATCAGGCTCAACCCTGACATCAGAGGACTTGAAACAAGCTCACACCACCATAAAATTGCAGCATATGTGGATGACCTGCTGTTCTACATTGCAGAACCGCATACTTCTCTCCCAATACTCCTATCGGCAATAAGCCAGTACGGTAAACTTTCAAATTTTAAAATGAATCTGCAAAAATCAGAGGCGCTTAATGTAACACTCACTCCCAACGCTCAAATTTGGCTTAGTGGCAATTTTCCCTTCCAGTGGATCCCTCGGGCTATCCAATACTTAGGCACAAAAATTCCCTCTGATTTACATCTCATTTACCAACTCAACTTTCAGCCACTCCTGAGCACTTTTGCCTCAGATTTAGACAAGTGGAAGAACCTAGCAGTTTCCTGGTTTGGCAGATGTAATGTTTTGAAGATGAACATCATGCCGAGGCTGCTCTTTTGCAAGCTCTGCCAGTTGGGATTCCACAGAACTTTTTCGGAAACTACATACGATCTTTATCAATTACGTATGGCAAGGCAAGCCCTCGTGACTCAGGAGATCCCTACTACAGTGGCCAAAGCTCAGAGGAGGGGTCGGCCTCCCTGACCCAGCCTTCTATTATACGGCAGTCCACATGAATAGAGTGGTAGACTGGTGCAGACATTTGCAACATAAGTTATGGGTCTGTATAGAACAGGAAGCAGTGCCATTCCCCCTTGCGGGTCTACCATGGAGTGGGACCCGTTTTTCTGAACAGACTTTTTCCCACCCACTAATTGAACCTACCCTGAGGGAACTGCACAGATACTTTAGGCTAGCGGAGACGCCCAGTTTTTCCTCCCCTCTGACTCCCATAATTGGCCACCCGGATTTTTTACCAGGTATCTTTGATAGATCCTTCAGACTTCACCCGGACCAGAGCCTAGTCAGAGCCTCCTCTTTTTTAGGACCCTCTGATTGGAGCGACCCCTATGACATATATCCTAGCTTTAATACTTCCAACTTGGGGAGATGGAAGATCCTGCAACTCACCCACTTCCTTGGATCCCTCCTGGAGGTCGGCGGTTTCCGCAGACAGCCTTCGCCTTTTGAAGATTTGTGCCTGGGAGAGGGGCCCATACGGAAGTCCCTTTCTTATTCTTACAACATTTTACTTGCCCATACATCTCAAGATGATCCTCCGTATCTGAAGAGGTGGGAAAAAGACCTTAACACTACGTTCACTGAGGACCAAAAGAATCGTATACTCTTTTCTGCCCATAAATCCTCCCTGTGTAGCAAATACCAAGAAATAACATACAAAATCTTGACACGTTGGTATAGGACTCCTTCTGTTTTAGCGTCCATATTTCCTGGACACAGTCCTCTCTGCTGGAGATGTGGCACACAGACTGGCACAATACTCCACATCTTCTGGGAGTGTCCGGTTTTGACCCCCTTCTGAAGACAGGTGCTGGAGATCATCTACGAGCTTACCGAGGTGGCGCTCCAGAACAACCCGGCAGCAATACTCCTAAACTTGACCCCCATCTCTAATAAGAGATACCGCAAATCCCTACTGAAGCACCTCTTGAATGCAGCATACTAGCATACTAGCTTGATATCCGACCAAGGGGGACGGGCCTGCTCTACCTCCAGGGCCCCCCCTTCCTCCCTAATGAGCATATGGAAAAGTCTACACAGATCTCCTGAAGCTAGGTTTTTTGATGGTTAGGAAATTTCCTATACTATCCTGGTTGAAATGCAAAAAACAAAAAAAATGTCTATTGCAGAATCTTTTATAAACAGTTATCCTGCTGAATTATTGAGTTGCTATGTAACCTTGATTATTATCCCAGTA
The DNA here is from genome assembly GCA_037952835.1 of Lithobates septentrionalis. NCBI lineage: Eukaryota > Metazoa > Chordata > Amphibia > Anura > Ranidae > Lithobates > Lithobates septentrionalis. The sequence goes on along the minus strand of JBBDGP010001607.1, from coordinate 1,839,992 downwards.
TTGTACATCAACTTAATTGATGAGTAATTGTAATAGCCTAACCCCAGACTAAACTGTTTGTCATGTTTGATTCATTGTATTTTTGTATAATCCGCATTCCTTAAATAAAAATTTCAGTTGTGAAACATTCTTGTTTTGTTTTTTTGCTTCCTTGCAGAGATCCCCCCCAAGCCAGATACCCAGTCTTCATGAAGGGTCTGGCAGCCAGTCTATCAGATCCTCAGACAAGCTTTCCTTGGCCTGTAGGTATACTTCCATTTCCAGAATGTGGGGCAATTGGACAACTTGCATCTTATGTTAGGTGACAGAAAATGGTACCAGGGCTTGCTTTCTACCACATCCTCAGATTCTCACCCCCAACCCTCCTGAGTTGCCCTATAGCTTAGCAAATGTAATTGTGACCCCTCAAATATTCTGGATCTCAATATTATTGCTCCAGTTCTTGAACCTGATGGTTTTGGGCTTTTACATTTACTTGATTATCTTTCCTACAACCATAGGGAACATTTGCGTAATTTTGGATGTCTATAGTCTGGCTGTTTTTCTTGGAAACTGGAGTAATTATTGTTGGGCTCCTGCACTAGTACTTCTTGGCCCTTATGTTTTGATCTCGTGTTTGCACCTCAGGTGTTAACCAAAGTTCTGACACTAGTATTAGGCCTGCTTCTCTCTTGTGGCATCCCTGCTGTGGGATGCTTAATTTAACTCCTGTTAAGGGAACAGTTGGTGTAGGGTCTGCAGGACAGCTTGGCTTTGACAGCTTATATTTTCTCAGCACTTTGAATGGATCCTGGCTCTTCAAAAATCATTGCTAGGACTAGCTTCTTGTTTGGAGTAGCTGGGCAGTCAATGATGCCTTGAGTGTTTCTTTCTCAGAAGTCACATCACACTTTCTAATCTCAGATTCCAGTCCAGAAGTCATCTACTCCCTGCTTTTTACGATGGTCATCTTTTGAGTCAATCCCCTTTGCCAAGTTTCTCTTCTATCCTCTGCTACACAGAGCTTTGTAGTCATTGGACACATCTTTGCAGTACTAGGACTGATCTTTTAGTTTGGCACCAAGGGTTAGGTTGTAATTAGCCTGATGGCCCAGGAAACTGTTGCCGAATTAAGGTACTCCTTCAATCACTGTGCTAGATCTTTTTGACAGATGACAGTCTATCAGGCTGGGAAGGAATCCTGGGTACCCCCTCTATGTAGTGGACTTGGTCATCTGAGGAGTCTTATCTCTCAATCAACATCCTGGAAATGTTAGTGATTTAGCTGTCTCAGATGCACTTTATGCTGGAACTTCATCTGCTTTGGATTAAATCAATGCCACAGTGGTGGCATGCACCAACCATCAGGAACGAGACAGTTCTCTTGCCATTGCAAGACAAATATTTTGATTATGTCCAAAGTGGAACTTGCCATTCTCACTTTTTGATGCCTAGGCAAGAACAATGGGCAGGCAGCCTGCTTTAGCAGGAGAATAATCCCTATTTGTGCCACAATCCAGGAGAATAGCCCCTACTCCTGGAGGTATTCCAGAACCTATGTCACAGGTGGGGGGTGCCAAATGTGGACCTTATGATCTTTGGTTTATCCCAAGAACATGTGGTATTCTGACCTGTAAGACTCCTGGCAGATGTTGTGTGGGCTCTGTCCTCATTCGGATCTTCTCTCCCTAGAACTGTAATCCCATCCCCTTTACAGTTTCTGATTTTCATGAAATTGTGGTTTAAACTGAGGTTCTGAGGGACAAGTCCATCTCTCAATGTGTGTCTCCTATGATGCTAACAGCCATTAGGGCTACTTTCAGTAAGGTCTATCATCAGACAAGAAAGGCATGCCTCACTTGATGAAGTCTCTAGGTTTCAACCGTAAAAAGGGCTCCTTTCTTTTCCACAGCTGAGTCTAGACCAGCTCTTGGCTTTTTCTACATGGTCTATTTTGTTTCAGAGACTATTGGTCTTTTGCTCCTTGATTCAGACCTTTGTAAAGGAAGTCTCATATGTAACGCCCCCTATTAATTTCCCTGTGACACCATAGGATCTGAATCTGATTCTCTCTGTGCTTCAGTTTTCATTGTGTAAACCCATTAATGACATTCCTCTTATTACAAGTGTCAGAACTGGTGGCCTTATCCTGCAAGGTAGTTTTCCTTAGGGACAAGTTGGTGTTGAAACCTGGCACTTACTTGCTTAAGGTAGGTTACTTCATCTAGGACATGTATAAAGCTTCCCTCTGTCCAACTCAAGCTCACCAATAGAACATTCAGGCTTTGAGAGTCTCTCTTAGTCACTGCTTTTTCCAGGAAGACTGGTTCCTTTTGTGTTCTGGATGGACTCCATAAAGGTACATTGCTTTCTCTCTCCACTTTCTCTAGGTGACCCAGGAAGACCATAATCCAAACCTAAAATCTATCAGGTTCCCTTTCCTATCAGGTCATACTCTCTATGATCTGTGAGTGTTTCTTGCTCATTTTGGTATCTTGATACTTTTCTCAGTGTGCAAGGATACCGCCTGGTCTTTGGTTTTGTTTTTTACCAGGTGGATATTCAGGCCTCATCTAATTCCAGCTTCAGGTGTTAGGACAAGCAAACTCATTCATGAGAGTTAGATATTGTGAAATTCACTAAATTATTATTTAATCTTTTTTGCTTTCACACCTGCATTTGTTCTAACTTTGGTTGGTTTGCCTACCATCTCTGGCATATTTTCTTCTCCAGATAACAGTTTTCCCAATATCTACAACAACTAATATGCAGGGTGACCTGTTCAGGCACGCCCTCATAATAAAATCTCAGCTTGCATTGGCAGGCTGAATTTATGTGTTATGGTAAAGGAAAGAAGTGTAAGGAGAGTGGGCAAGTGTTCGGCTGCTAAAAGTTCTGGATGGTCCTCTCTACCCCTCTCTAAAACTCATAATGCCCATATGAAGACATTTACTGGAAACTTTTGAGCATTTAACATTATAGGGACCTACAGATTGTGGCACCCCCTGCCTCTTTAAATACTGCGCCCCACTTTATCCCCCCCTTCACCCGTCCATCAGTTGTACCAATGCATTTTTGTGCACTGACATGTGTTAAAGTAATTGTAAAGCTGCGTTTTTGTTTATTAAAATAGTAACCTTGTCATACTTACCTGCTCTGTGTAATTGTTTTGCACAGAGCAGCCCTGACCCTCTTCTGCTGGGGTCCTGTCTCTGTCTGTAGTCACAGACAGGGCGGCTCTGCCTTGCCCCCCCCCCACTCTTCTCATCACAGAATTTAATTGACGGCATCAGGAGCCAACTGAGAATGGGCACAGGTAAGTATAAGGAGGAGGGGGGTTGGGGCCCTCTGGCATAGAAGATTTTTTTACCTTTATGCAGAGATTGCATTCAGGCAAAAAAAACATAAGGCTTTAGATCAGTGGTTCTCAACTCCTTTCCTCAGTACCACTTAACAGGCCAGGTTTGCAAGATAACTGAAATACATCTCAGGTGATATCATTTGCGGCTCAGTGATTGCAGTATTCTAGTCTGCATCTCCCAAAGGTAATACCTAAAATCTGGCCTGTTAGTGGGTCCTGAGGACAGGAGTCGAGAACCATAGCTTTAGAACCACTTTAAGCAGGCCTTTGAAAGCAATAGTACAAAAAGCACTTGCTTTTATGTAATCTACACCATGGTAAATCCCTATTCTGAACCTCCCCAACCAGGGCCGGACTGGGCATAAAAACCAGCCCTGGAAATAATTTCATAGCAGCCCCAGTGGCATAGCATTGGTTGTCCGCACCCAAGGCAAGTAATTTGCGCCATTAACCCGCGGACATTTAGCACTCCGAGTCCCTTCCACTCGTACAGTATATTTAGCATAAGGTACCCTTATGGTACCTCTTAGGATGTACCACTCTTTCTCTTTGTTCTCCTTTCTTTCCCTTTTATCTCTCTCTATCCTAATGTCTTGCTTTTCTTCCCTATATATCACTCTCTATCCATCTGTCATGTTCATTCTCAGCCACTTTCTTTGTTCCTCCCCCTCTTTTTATTCCTTCTCTTACTCTTTGCTTTTTTCCCCTCTCTCACCTCTATATCTATACACACACATACACTGTATGTATTTACACCTATATGCACCGAATGAATAATTGTCTTTTGGGGGAGGGTGGATTCCAATGTGAAATGTGCCTTGGCCATAGCGCCCACCATAAAGCATTCTCCCTGTGTAATGGTCGAGGACTGGGGGCTGTAATATACTTCTGCTGTGGCAGGTGGGGAAGTGTATACAGTGTGTGTGTGTGTATCAAGTGTGTGTCCTCTCCTGCAGGGATTGCAGACACATTACAGGAGATGGTCAGAGAGTGCAGCCATATTGCAGAAGATGGTCAGAGACTGCAGATATAGTACAGGAGATGGTCAAAGACTGCAGACATAGTACAGGAGATGGTCAGAGACTGCAAATATAGTACATGAGATGGTCACAGACTACAGACACAGTACAGGAGATGGTCGGAGACTGCAGACATAGTACAGGGGATGATCAGAGACTGCAGTCATACAACAGGAGATGGTCAGAGACTGAAGACATATTACAGGAGATGGTCAGAGACTGCAGACATAGTACAGGAGATGGTCAGAGACTGCAGACATATTACAGGAGATGGTCAGAGACTGCAGACATAGTACAGGAGATGGTCAGAGACTGCAGACATAGTACAGGAGATGGTCAGAGACTGCAGACATAGTACAGGAGATGGTCAGAGACTGCAGACATAGTACAGGAGATGGTCAGAGACTGCAGACATAGTACAGGAGATGGTCAGAGACTGCAAATATAGTACAGGAGATGGTCAGAGACTACAGATATAGTACAGGAGATGGTCAGAGACTGCAGACATATTACAGGAGATGGTCAGAGACTATAGATATAGCACAGGAGATGGTCAGAAACTGCAGACATAGTACAGGAGATGATCAGAGACTGCAGACATAGTACAGAAGATGGTCAGAGACTGCAGACATAGTACAGGAGATGGTCAGAGACTGCAGACATAGTACAGGAGATGGTCAGAGACTGCTGACATAGTACAGGAGATGGTCAGAGACTACAGACATAGTACAGGAGACGGTTAGGGATTGCAGAGATGATTGATTCAGGAGATGGTCAGAGACTGCATTTAAAGCTGAATTCAGTGTACAGGTATAATGTATTGCAGGGTTGCTCCACTCTATTTAAACCATCTCTGCAAGATCAAGTCAGTCATTTTCCTTTGAAAGTACAACCAAGTGACAGAAGAAAACATCACACCCAGTTTCCAAAATACAAATTTTCTTGCAAACACTGAACTGAACATTATTAATTTTTTTACTTTATGTATTTTACTTTATTTTATTTTATTTCATCCTATTTCAATTTATTCTTTTTTGGTTTTATTTTTTCATTATTATATTATATTATTTTAATTGTATTATTTATTTATTTTTCATTTTTCTATATTTCCCCTTTTTTCCATTTTTCTTTATTTTATTATTATTATTTTTTCATTCGTTATATTTATTATCTATTTACTATTTTCCAATAATATATTTTATTATATATTGTTATTTTCATTTCCATTATTTCTTCTTTTTTGTTTGTTTTTCATTTCCAATGTTTTTATTTTTCCATCCTAATTATTTTTCCATTCCAATTATACCAGTTATCCACATTCCTTATTTTTTTATCGTTGCTGTTTTTTTCATTCATTTCTTTTCACTTTCACTTCTTTAGATAATTCATTTTTAGCAATATTAGTATTTTGATTACCATGCAACCCCAGTTATACATCTCGTTCACATTTTTTTTCCATTAAAGAAGTTTATTGCAGAAGTATTAAGTAGACAATACAGAACAGAGAGTACAATAAAAATGCTTCTGATCGAACATAAGTTTCAGTAAAACGGCCGCAGTTTACATTTGTTTATGCAATGTTGATTCAGAATAATCAAAAATTAAACACTGTAATATCGGTTGTGTCTTTTACATGAACCATATCACCTCAGAAATAAGCCTGTTCAATGTCACAACCCATTTCGCCTAGGCCTATAATAATATTATAAGCGATATTACAATTGACCCTCTGAATAGATCAAAGAGATGAAAAGAGGGGAAAGAATAAAGTATACATGTGAAAGAAGGGGAAATGAAAACCTAAACCGTATGTGAAGTAGGAGGGGTGAAGTTTGTGTTTATTCAATATCTTGTTATAAAAAAGAAGAGAGAATGATCTTGAATGATCCTAATTGACCTTGACCACCCACGTCGACCAAGTGTGTAGTCCAGCACAGATCTACAGTTACGCCATATCCAAGACTAATTTAGCTTATCGCCTAAACCTGGGTACTGAAAATGTCGGAAAATGTCTGGGAGTATTTAAACACGTTCCATGGGCGCCAAGTATCGAGAAAGTTTTCAACTTGTTTGTTTGCTTGCGCCAAAGTGTCTTTCATTTCATAAAATTCTGTGACCCTATTTAGCCATTCCTTAGTTGTTGGTACGTGAGTTGATTTCCAATAAATTGGGATGAGGGACTTGGCCGCATTCAGTAAGTGTTTTGTGAGCGAACGCTTATATCTCCTCAGAGGCCAGCTCGAAATATGCAGCAGGCAACAGGCTGCATCTAAAGGTAGAGTGGTCTCAGTGATTTTTTTGATATATTCTCGTACACTGTCCCAGAAATGGGCAATCAAGGGGCAATGCCACCATATATGTAGCAAAGTTCCACTATCTCCCAGACACCTCCAGCATCGATCCGATGTCTGGGGGAACATCTTATTTAATTTTGTTGGAGTTAGGTACCACTGAGTCAAGAGTTTGAAAGCTGTCTCTTGCACTTTGGTGCTGATAGAGCACTTGTGTGATAAGATGCAAGCGTTCCTCCACTGTTTCGGGGTTATGTTTACCTGTAAGGCTTCTGACCACCGCCCTCTGAGTCTGTCGTCCATGGGTGTTTTTGTGTTCTGTAGCCACGCATAAATAATTGAAGTAGCCCCACGTATTGGTTCTCCCCCAAGGCACACCGACTCAAAATCTGTCAAAGGCCTAGAAAAGTCTCCCACCTTGTGGTTAGTGCTTACATAGCTTCTAACTTGGAGGTAAGTCCAAAAGGGCAAGTCAGTCACATTGTCATTTTGTTTAAGTGTCTGAAAGTCTTTCATTTTAGCTTGATGGTAACAATCTCTTGCCAAAAGAGGTCTGTCACTGTGGGAGGATCTGAGGTGAGGGTTGCCCACCCCTGGGATGAAATATGGGTTATCCCTCAGTGAGGTAAGTGGACCCAAGGCGGATGTAACTTCTGTGTCAGCGGGTATCTCATGGATCACTTTCAGAGTGGTGCCCGTTAAGGGGTGTTGCTTCAGGTCGTTAGTGTATGAAAGCCAAGGTCGCCAAGGTGCAAAGATAAGTGGTAAGGCTTGAAGGTCCATTTCTAATTTCACCCAGTCTTTGGAAGCTCTGTGACAGTGCCAGTCAATGACCCTTGTTACGTGGGATGCTTTGTAGTAGCCCTGTAAGTTAGGTACTCCTAACCCTCCCAGTGCCTTCGCTTTCTGCAGTGTTTCAAGTTTGATTCTCGGATTTTTTTGTGCCCATATAAATTTCAAAAACATGGTTCTCAGTGTCCTGAACATGGTGGGCGGCAGTTTAATCGGTAAAGTGCGCATTAGATAAAGGAGCCTGGGAAGGACTGTCATTTTAATGACTGCTGCCCTTCCAAACCAAGAGAAGGTTCCAGCGTGCCATTTGCGTAAGTCCGTTTCAATAGATTTTAGGAGAGGAGGGAAGTTTTGTTTGTATATTGTCGATAATTGTGGTGTTAGAAACACCCCCAGATATTTCAGTTTTTTGTGGTCCCATTTAAAGGGCGAGTTCTCTATCATTGATGTGAGTGAATGGTTAGGGAGGGATATGTTCCTGGCTTCGGATTTGGAATAATTTATCTTTAGATTAGAGACATAGCTATAATGTTCAAAGGCTTTCATAAGATTAGGGAGAGTAGTGTGGGGCTTAGATATGAAAAATAGCAAATCATCGGCATAGGCGGCTACCTTGAACTCCCGTCCGTCTACCCAAAATCCACTGACCGAATTATTTGCATTGACCTGTCTAATAAATGGCTCTAGGGTTAAAATGAACAAGAGTGGTGAAAGGGGGCAGCCTTGTCTTGTACCATTCTCTATATGTACCCGATCCGAAAGAGTGCCATTTATTTTCAATCTAGCCGAGGGATTATGATAGAGTGCGGAGATCCAAGCCAACATCCTATCACCCAATCCAATATGTCTACAAGTAGACAACATGTAGTCCCAAGCCACGCGGTCAAAGGCCTTCTCCACATCTGTGGATAGGAGAAGGCCCTCTGACCCGCTAGACCCCATTTGGTGTATTAGTAGGAGGGCTTTGGTGACATTGTCTTTGGCTTCATGGTCGGGCATGAAACCCACCTGTTCCGGACCAATTATTTTTTGGAGGAAGGGTCTCAGTCTGTCAGCAAGTATCCTCGCAAAAATTTTCACATCCAGATTCAATAAGGAAATAGAATGATAACTGGCACAATCGGAGGGGTCCTTATCTGTTTTCGGTATTACTGTTATATAGGCTGAAAGTAAGTCTGGAGTAGTGGTCCTGGGTTCGGACAAGGAGTTCAAGGCCGCCGCCAAAGGGTCTGTCAACAAGTCTGTAAATGTTTTGTAGTAGATAGCCGTATACCCATCTGGGCCAGGACTTTTGCCTAGCTTCAAATTCTTAATGGCCATTCTAATTTCAGTCGTGGTTATTGTGTCTTCAAGGGTGTTAGCTTCTGTGGTGTCAAGAGATGGAAGACCACTCTGTCTAAGATAGTCTTCGATTACTTGTGATCTATTACCATCCATGCCCGGTTGTTTGTGTTGTGGCGGTAAATTGTAGAGATTTGAGTAAAATGTATGGAAATGTTTAGCAATCTCTTCTGTGGTGACATCTAGTGTCCCATTTTTTTTCTGTCTTATGCCTATAATGTTATTGTTTTGGGCGTGTACTCGTAACGCCCTTGCCAACGTCTTGCCAGGTTTGTTGCCCCCCTCGTAATAGATTTTTTTCCTAAAAAATAAAAACCGTTTGGCTTTAGCGTCAAAAAGTGTCTGTAGTTGTTTCCTGGCTACTAGTAATTCTGTGGCTGTATTCACTGCAAGAGATTGTTTGTGTTGGGATTCTAGCTTATGTATACGGCTTATTAGAGTTTTGATTTCCCTTTCTCTCTCCTTTCTCCTTCTAGCACCCATCGTGATCAATTCCCCCCTTAGTGTACACTTGTGGGCCTCCCAAATCATCAGTGGGTCCATCCCTGGGGTGTTATTCTGGGTGAAAAAATTTGACAGGGCCTCTTTGAGTTTGGGTAGGTGGGTGGGGTCCGAGAGTATCGAGGAGTTAAGTCTCCAAATCTGGGTCTTTTTTGGGGATTTTGTCAGGTCTAGCGTTACTGCCACTGGAGCGTGGTCAGAGAAGGATTGGGTGCCTATGCAGGCCTCGGAAAGAACAGGAAGGTCTTTTTGAGTTATAAACAGATAGTCTATCCGTGTATATTTTTTGTGGGGTGCTGAGTAAAACGTGTAGTCACGTCCCTGTGGGTTGAGAAATCTCCAAGAGTCTACCAAACCCAGCTTATGGAGAAGGCATTTAATACTTTTCAGGGTTTTGTACCTAATGCTAGTGTTGCCATTGGAGGTGTCTGTTAGGGGATTCAAAGGGATGTTGAAGTCTCCTCCCAGTATCAGACACCCCGTAGCAAACTCCTGCAGCTTATGGACCATCTGTTTACAAAACAGCAGATGGGCTGAGTTTGGAAAGTACACATTTGCTATTGTGATGGGCTTTCCGCTGTAGTACCCTTTTAGAAAAATGTATCTACCCTCAGGTTCTGTCAGTTGGTCCGTCAGGTCAAAAGGTGCATTCTTACTGACCAGTATCGAGACACCTTTAGTTTTAGCAAGGCTGTTTGTGGCATGAAAAACCCTTGTGAAGTTCGAGTCGGTGAGCCTGGGTACGTGACCAGTTTTAAAGTGGGTTTCCTGTAACAGTATGAAATGTGGCTTACCTTTTTTAATTTCTTTAAGTAATGTAGATCTCTTTTCCAGGGTATTCAATCCCTGTATGTTGTGGGATATTACTGTGGGGTTGCGCCCTAGAAAAGAGTAAGCCATGGTGCAGACTCAGGAGCGGTGCGAGACTCTATTGATCTGAAAAAGAGATACCGGTGGTCAGTTAAGGCGTTCTTAAGGTCGAATACGTGGGTGGTCAAAACCTCTGAGATGAATAACAAAAAAAAAAAGATAAGCGGGGAAGGTAACAGAGAAGGAGAAAAAGAACAGAAAATAAGAAAACAAGGAAGTGAAGGGGGGAAGAGAAGCGAGTCGAATAAGAATTAAGTTCAACCCCTAGATAGAGCCCTATCTAGAGAACTGTAGTGCTTCTGTAAAGCTTAATGCAATGACAGACCACTTGTGGGGGTAGGGGGAGGCGGCTGCCTGGTGTATAAGTCAAACAGAACAAACCGTTAAGTTTAAACAGAAAACTTATGAAGGATATAACTGGCATAACCATCCTCCAACGGACACACAGCCTGTGGCTAAAAGAGATATACTTCTCTTAACTGAAGTAAAATATATATGATTAATTCACCCTGTCGATTAAGGGAACCTCTCCGTCCCCAAACAGGAGGGCCAAGAGGCCTTGCTATCACTGTCACCCCCGCGACGTGAAGACCCAGCCGACCGCCACCTCTAAAGTGTCACAGCCGAGCCGGCCCCCTCCGCCGCGAGGGCCACAGAACTGCTATGACTCAGACTAATGCTTAAACGTCATGAAATAAATTGTAGTATATAATATGTGCACGAAGCATGCCTATGTCTGCCTGGAGAAAATGGGAGTCAGTGGGGCAATGCCCTAACATACTGAACCAAAAAAAAAAATGGAAAAAAATTGGAGGTTAAATTGGGCACAGATAACTCCCTTTGGCGTCAAGACAGTTAGTCAGATCGATGTGAAGGTTCATAGGCTGGACAGCTTTGCATCAATCCTCCGTGTGTTCACAGTCCCAGAGAGCTCTTGGATTCGATGTGTTGAATTTGGAACATCCTGCTTTGCTTGACTTCATTTTCTTGGAAGATCTTTTTTCAGGTGTGGAAAATGGTTATCTGGAAGGACTCCTGTTGTGTGGTGGTAAAGCAAACTCGGCGTACCAATCTGGCAATTCCACTAGGTCCAGGCCAAGTCCTGCACAGAAATCGGGAAGATCCAATGGGGTGCGTAGGATATGCTGGTGCCCATTTGTCGCCACAATGAGGGCAAAGGGTAAGCGCCAAGTGTACCTGAGGTCTTTTTCGCGAAGTTTGTCCAGTAGTGGGCGTAAGGCCCTGCGGTTTTTAAGTGTAATCTGGGATAGATCTTGGAATAGCATTATGTTCTCTCCATTGAAAATGATCCTCTCATTCCTCCTCGCTTTGCGCATTATGTCCTCCTTTAATTGAAAGCTTTGAAGGCAGCAAATGATGTCCCGGGGTGGCGCAGTGTTGGGACCTCTAGGCCTAAGTGCTCTGTGGGCCCTGATGAAATCAATCACAGTCTCCTCCTGCCTTTCCAGTAGGCTATTAAAGACCCTCTGAAGAGCCGGGGCTATTTGATCTGCCTCCACAGTTTCGGGGATCCCCCTTACCCTGATATTGTTCCTCCTGCCTCTGTTGTTGAGGTCCTCCAGGTGTCTGTTTACATCTATAAAGTGTTGGGTATGGGACACAGCAATCTTGTCCATCCTGTCCAGGGCCTTATCTCTCTGTTTCCCCGCATGTTCCGCCGATGCTAGTTTTTCAGTGAGGACAGCCAGATTCGTTTTGAGATCAGTTATGGTGGCTGAAAAGGCCGATTTGATTTCGGCAGTGAAACCGGACATATCTGCGTATGTTAGGGGTTTGTGGAGTCTTGATTTCCCCCTGTTAATGTCTTCATTAACATCTGACTCACCGCTGAGGTCTTCCTCGTGGAGCTCTGCCTGCTGCATCGGCGCCATCTTGGGTTCGGCCTTGCCGTTCTCAGCCTCCGGCTTTTGTCTCAGCAAATCCACAATATTCCTGGCTGTGGAAGTCGTCAGCCCTTTGCGGGAACGGGTGTGCGGGGTGCTGTGTAGCTTCCTGGCCGGCATGGAGGGTTCTTGGAAAGGGTGTCAGGCTAACAGGCTGTGTGTCTGACGGAGCTCCTCCAGTGTGCTGCTATCCAAGCCGCACACCAAGCCACGCCCCCCGTTTACATTTTTATTCCTTTCTGCTGATTATATAAACAAAAAAACATATACTCCATGTCCCATTAAATCCTTTCTTTCACATATACAAATAGCGTTTATAAGTCCTGTCACAGCAGACACACAGACACTACGTTATCCACTTTTAGTATCCCACTCGCATTACACAGCTCTGTGCCTTAGTCTGATTGATGTTATTTTCCTCCAATCAATGCCCTTAATAGATCATATAAGTGTTGACCTATCAGTGGTCACGTTAGGCCTGAGGAAGGAGCGTAGCTCCGCAAACGCGTCGCCTATCTCTGCATGAACCCGGAAGTGACCCCGTTCCCCCGATCACCAACAGCACGATCCAGCGGCAGGAGACACTGACCATCCAGCAGCGCAGCCTGTCGTGTGGAAAAGGCTTCATTCATGATGTGATTGGACACTGCTCCTGGGACTTCTGGCACCTTCTATCTGTTACCCACATGCCTATTTTACATGTACCCGTGTGAGTACCCATTTTTAAAGATGCATTAAATTCGCTTTTAATACTGCACTTAGAGTGGCGCCCTTGTTGTTCTTTTTCTCCAGTGTTCATCTAAAGCAACAAGTTAGTGCAGTGTGTCCTGCTCACAGTGTTCAGCTAAAACTACAAGTTAGTGTAGTGAGACCTCTGCACAGTGTTCATCTAAAGCTACAAGTTAGTGTGGTGCGTCCTCCTCACAGTGTTCAGCTAAACCTACAAGTTAGTGTAGTGAGACCTCTGCACAGTGTTCATCTAAAGCTACAAGTTAGTGCAGTGCGTCCTGCTCACAGTGTTCAGCTAAAACTACAAGTTAGTGTAGTGAGACCTCTGCACAGTGTTCATCTAAAGCTACAAGTTAGTGCAGTGCGTCCTGCTCACAGTGTTCAGCTAAAACTACAAGTTAGTGTAGTGAGACTCCTGCACAGTGTTCACCTAAAGCTACAAGTTAGTGCAGTGCGTCCTGCTCACAGTGTTCAGCTAAAACTACAAGTTAGTGTAGTGAGACCTCTGCACAGTGTTCATCTAAAGCTACAAGTTAGTGCAGTGCGTCCTGCTCACAGTGTTCAGCTAAAACTACAAGTTAGTGTGGTGCGTCCTCCTCACAGTGTTCAGCTAAACCTACAAGTTAGTGTAGTGAGACCTCTGCACAGTGTTCATCTAAAGCTACAAGTTAGTGCAGTGCGTCCTGCTCACAGTATTCAGCTAAAACTACAAGTTAGTGTAGTGAGACCTCTGCACAGTGTTCATCTAAAGCTACAAGTTAGTGCAGTGCGTCCTGCTCACAGTGTTCAGCTAAAACTACAAGTTAGTGTGGTGCGTCCTCCTCACAGTGTTCAGCTAAACCTACAAGTTAGTGTAGTGAGACCTCTGCACAGTGTTCATCTAAAGCTACAAGTTAGTGCAGTGCGTCCTGCTCACAGTGTTCAGCTAAAACTACAAGTTAGTGTAGTGAGACCTCTGCACAGTGTTCACCTAAAGCTACAAGTTAGTGCAGTGCGTCCTGCTCACAGTGTTCAGCTAAACCTAAAAGTTAGTGTAGTGAGACCTCTGCACAGTGTTCATCTAAAGCTACAAGTTAGCTACAAGTTAGTGCAGTGCGTCCTGCTCACAGTGTTCAGCTAAAACTACAAGTTAGTGTGGTGCGTCTTCCTCACAGTGTTCAGCTAAACCTACAAGTTAGTGTAGTGAGACCTCGGCACAGTGTTCAGCTAAAACTACAAATTAGTGTAGTGAGACCTCTGCACAGTGTTCATCTAAAGCTACAAGTTAGTGCAGTGCGTCCTGCTCACAGTGTTCATCTAAAGCTACAAGTTAGTGCAGTGCGTCCTGCTCACAGTGTTCAGCTAAAACTACAAGTTAGTGTAGTGAGACCTCTGCACAGTGTTCATCTAAAGCTACAAGTTAGTGCAGTGCGTCCTGCTCACAGTATTCAGCTAAAACTACAAGTTAGTGTGGTGCGTCCTCCTCACAGTGTTCAGCTAAACCTACAAGTTATTTTTTTGTGAGCTCTGCACAGTGTTCAGCTAAAGCTACCTGTAGAAGGTTGGTGGTGTTTTCCTGATCTTATCACTACCGTAGGCAGCTAAAAAAGCTACAAGATAGTTTTTTGCGAGCTCTGCACAGTGTTCAGCTAAAGCTACCTGTAGAAGGTTGGTGGTGTTCTCATACTACAGGCAGGCAGATGATTTTGCTAGCTGCAGTATTAGTACATATATATATATATATATATATATATATATATATATATATATATATCCCAGCTTAGTGCAGCTACAGGCCACTAGTATGTCTGGAAGGTCAAGAAGGAGAGGCAGACAGTCACAAGCCAATAAGAGAGGGCAAGCAGGCTCTGTGTCTAGTGCTGGTCGTGGAGACGGTGCATCCTCATCAGCACGTGGCCGTGGGACACGCTTGGCATTTATTTCGGCAGCTGGTCGTGTTGAGCCACAACATGCACAGTGTTCATCTAAAGCTACAAGTTAGTGCAGTGCGTCCTGCTCACAGTGTTCAGCTAAAACTAAAAGTTAGTGTGGTAAGTCCTCCTCACAGTGTTCAGCTAAACCTACAAGTTAGTGTAGTGAGACCTCTGCACAGTGTTCATCTAAAGCTACAAGTTAGTGCAGTGCGTCCTGCTCACAGTGTTCAGCTAAAAGTACAAGTTAGTGTAGTGAGACCTCTGCACAGTGTTCATCTAAAGCTACAAGTTAGTGCAGTGCATCCTGCTCACAGTGTTCAGCTAAAACTACAAGTTAGTGTAGTGAGACCTCTGCACAGTGTTCATCTAAAGCTACAAGTTAGTGCAGTGCGTCCTGCTCACAGTGTTCAGCTAAAACTACAAGTTAGTGTGGTGCGTCCTCCTCACAGTGTTCAGCTAAACCTACAAGTTAGTGTAGTGAGACCTCTGCACAGTGTTCATCTAAAGCTACAAGTTAGTGCAGTGCGTCCTGCTCACAGTGTTCAGCTAAAACTACAAGTTAGTGTAGTGAGACCTCTGCACAGTGTTCATCTAAAGCTACAAGTTAGTGCAGTGCGTCCTGCTCACAGTGTTCAGCTAAAACTACAAGTTAGTGTGGTGCGTCCTCCTCACAGTGTTCAGCTAAACCTACAAGTTATTTTTTTGCGAGCTCTGCACAGTGTTCAGCTAAAGCTACCTGTAGAAGGTTGGTGGTGTTTTCCTGATCCTATCACTACCGCAGGCAGCTAAAAAAGCTACAAGTTAGTTTTTTGCGAGCTCTGCACAGTGTTCAGCTAAAGCTACCTGTAGAAGGTTGGTGGTGTTCTCATACTACAGGCAGGCAGATGATTTTGCTAGCTGCAGTATTAGTACATATATATATATATATATATATATATATATATATATATATATACATTGTGGCAGTAGGACCCTGTGCTACCTGGAAGATTGCTGGTTTACGCCAGATTTTGGAGAGAAAGGCACGCTGATTGCACAGCTGTGTGCTGGGCTATTTAATTGTGACCTGGCTATGGCTCAGGGTTCCACCCAACAGACAGGAAGTCTGTGCATGGGAGTCAGGTGGGCTCCCATTCCTCTGAGAGGAGTCAGAAGCTGCAGGAGGCAGCCAGGGTATGCATGTCTGCAGGAGGCAGACGTACTTGGTGACAGAACAGCAAGTAGTAAGCAGCAGGAGTAAGCTAGGAGAGAGCTTCACTCTCGGAAACTCTTTTGGGTCTGAGGAGCAGACCTAAGGCCTAGGCTAAAGGCCGGAATCAGCCGTATGGCAAGAATGTACGCCAGGAGGCTAAAGTATTGAGTGCGCAAGATACAGTAATGGTGGAACCCCCTGCGTGGGCTACTGATGTCTTTGTGAACTTTTCCGTGCTTTTAAATAAAAGTGGGCTACCAGGCCCTTAAAAATACAGTTGTGTACTGGAGTACTCACTGACAACGCACCTACCATTTGAGTCTGATACCCCTATCTTACATATGGTGGAGATATTGCTTCGGGCAGATTTGGAAGAGTTCCAGATCCTCGCATACCAAAAACAGTGAGTAGCAAGAAACTGTGTTTTGCAGCAATGCTGTGAGGAGCAGCTCATGTGAACCAGTGGAGTCTGCATGTGAAAGTGTGCTGTTTGCAAGTCTTAAAGAGACGGTACGCAAAATTTTCCTGTGTTAAAAGGAACTGTGTTAAAAAGCGTTGTGTGCCTGACTGCAGAGATGGGGCGGTCAAAGCGCAAAAAGGAAGCGATGTTTGCTGAGATGAGAGACAGAACCTTGTGGCTGGAGGGGTTGTTACCGACAGAACAAGCCCCAGACTGGTGCAAGATGCATTTGGCAGCACTGGAGCAAAGGAAAAAGGAAAGCAAGCCGTCCTTTAGTGCAAAGAGTGAGCAGATGGGTGCGGTTGTCCATGGCAACAAAGCAGAAATCCATACAGCTGACTTCATACGGCCTATGCTGCCTTCTGAACATGTTATAGACTTTTTGGATGATTTTGCGATGATTGCTTCCTACAGAGGATGGCCTAAAAGTCGCTGGGTTGAGTTGGTGCAACCTTTTTTGATGGAGGAGTACCAAGAGGTGTACCGCGGGATGTATCATAACCGAGATGACTATGACAATTTCCTAGGAGCAATCCAATCTAGAGAGCGCTGGAAAAGATCAACAGGGAGAAAGTGGTCTCCCATGGCAACCGGAGAAAGTCTGTTTGCAGAAAAGAGGAGCTACAGCGGAGATGTGGCTCAAATTCTAAATGAAGAGGTTTGTGCAAAAGTGTCTGTTGTCACCCCTGGCAACCGTGAAGGAAATTTTGTTCAGCCTGCAGGGGGTGATGGAGAGCACAAGAAATCAATGGTTTCAAGTTATGGCTGCTTGTGTGAAGTGGTCAGCCCAGAGAAGAGAGCACAGTATCCAGCATCCTGCAAGGGGTATGACCATGTGTGTAAGTCTGCTGTTACCCCTGGCAACAGAAAATCTGTTTGGCCTGCAGGGGATGTTGGAAAATCCAAGAAGGATGCAATGTTGCCCTGTGTCCATGTGGGGGCATTAGCTTGTGAGAGCACAGCAAAGAAGGGACAACGCCCTCAATTGAAGCTTTCAACACCTTCCAAATGTAATGGTAAGACTGTTGCAGTTACAAATGTGAGAGAGACTGGTTATGGGACTATTCCCTGTGAAGTGGGAATAAGTCCAGTGAGAAAAATTGCTTTCAGAGACTTGCAAGTGAATACCCTGTGTAGTAACAAAGCCCAGTTTGAAGCTGAACCTGCAGCAAGCTTGAGGACTGGTAAGGACTTGTCTTCAGGCAGTGTATTGTTTAGCAGGAAGACAAGTGGTAAAAATGAAGATATGTTGCTTGCTAAAGCAATTAAAAATGTGATATTGCATCCAGAAATGTCAGGGGTGACCACTGAGAAATGTGTGCCGTTGCCCCTAGCAACCATGGCAGGTGTAGCAGAGGTGTCCCTGGAGACCACCCAGGAGCTCATGGTGTCTGAGCTCAGAGTTTCCCAGGACAACTGTGTCGCCGCACCGACTGACAAGTGTGTTTCACATGAGGTGTAAAGCAATGTACTAAATATCCTACAATATCAAACTGCTAATGTGATAACACAGCCTATACAAGGCAGGAAGGTTGATAATGATGATGTTGAAAAGTGTATTACTGACAATGTTGATGGTTTGGTGTCTCCCATGGTAACCACAGGTAGTGCAGCAGAGTTGTCCCAGGAAATCTCAGGAGGACTCCCAGTGTTGGAGCCGACGGGGCTCCCGGACAGCTCTGATACTGCTCAGGTGGAAAACGATGGGAAAATAGCTCAACTGATGGCGCATGAATTATCACAATCTGATGTGGGTGACAGTGACTGGTGCAGATTGTCTGCTGCTAAACCACTCTGTCCACCTGTGTCTCCATGGGCAGAGGGAGCAGTACTACAGAGTGCTGATGACTGGAGCACAGACAGGATAGACTGGGATAGTCTCGCCATTAAGGTGATAGCGTGGTGGAAAGAAATTTCTGAAGGTAATAGTAAGCTGGACACTATTGCTGCTGTGACAAATGGAGAGGCTGCAAAGCCAGTAGACACAGGTGCGTTGGCTGTTGCAGAACTTAACCCCCTCCAGGCGGAAGGATCGGAAAAGGGCGCATATATAGCAGAAGTTTTGTCCACAGCAAAAGAGATGAGTAATGTTGAGTGTCAGGATGATGGGATAATAGATAGGGACTTGGAAGGGCTCAGTGTTGCTGAAAATGAGACGATGAGTGTGACACATGCATTTAGCAGTGCTCATGGGGAGCCGCAAGTTTTGTCAGTGGCCTCTGAGGTGGAGGTCTCTTTGAGTGTCTCGGCCTCTCAAGCCTTAGCAAATGAGCCCCTCCACGTCGTTAGTAAGGGAAAAGTCCCTAGAGTTCTGTGTTTAGATGTGGCATGTCTAGAAATAACTGAGATGTTGTTGGAATTGGTGAAAACCTTTCCGCTGTATACCTGCATGTATCCACCGCAGATGGGCGACCTGGTACTGCGTAGTACCAATCAGTGGAGACACGTGGTACAGGCGATGTTAAGCAATGTTGATAAAAATTGGTTACTGCAATGTTGGTTATTTTTGCGGAAAGTGGTCTCGCAGTTCTCTGCGAGAGTGCTTCCAGCGACAGTTATGTGCGGAAGGCGTTCAGGGGAACTGCTAGAGGAATCAAAAATGATAGACATAGTGGAAGTCTCTCCGTATGCTGGTGTGATGAGGTGCATTCCTGCTGGTGCGGTCCGAGGTGCAGCTGAGCAGTGGTTGGTAAATGGCGCGTGTTCTGTCTCACCCGCTAGACCTCATGTAAAGGAAGGGCTCGGAAAAGATGCAGCAGTAGTGGGAATTCAATCCATCACTCGCAGGGAGGTGCAGTTTGAGGTACCCGGAGACACTTTGACAGGAAATGACAGTGTTGGTAACTGTAATAAAAAAGTGTATGAGAAGCACTGTAGAGCACTATCGGACAGCTCAGAGGTATTGGTTGAGGTACCAATGGACACAGAAATGGTTAAAGAGATTGGTGTGGAAAAATGTGGCGAAAAATGTGCGTTGGTAGGACAGTCGCTATTGGAGTGTTGGACAACAGGGAGCGATGTGAAACTGCGGGAATGTCCCATAGGGAGTAACTGCTTGCCTGTAGATGGTCCCTCCCTAGACACTGTCCTAGCAAACAAGGTGACAAGAGGTCTTGATGATAATAATATTGAGTTGAATAACCCCTTGTGGAACATTGCTATTGAGGTTAAACAGAAGTATGTGGTGTTGATCTCAGATGATTTGGTTGCCAAGGGTAACCACACAGGGGTCAGTGAACCTGATAAACGGATGTTGTTGGTTAGTGTTGCATCAGGTAGTGAGAGGGGTCAGTCCCTGACAGATTTCATGGAAGTGGGTCACCAACAGTCCCAGGAGAGTAGGTCTGTGGGAGGAAAAAGGAGGATCCCGTGGCCAGAAGGTGGAGGGGATAGAGAGATTAGTGGGAGCCCACGGTTCAGGAAGAAGTGCTGGTGGAAGCACACCCGGAAGAAGATGTGGGTGGAGTGCCCCTTTAGAGAAAAGGTTGGGCAGATTAGGACTCCTACTGCTGATAGTTGGCACAGAGGTGCCAAGGTGAAGTGCTGGTGGAAACATACCCGGAAAAAGAAATGGGCCTACGCAGCTAATGGCTGGCACAGAGGTGTCCCATTCTTGGTGACGGGTTTATGTGTTCCTCCCTCCGGTTCGAAACAAGGGGGGAGGATATGTGGCAGTAGGACCCTGTGCTACCTGGAAGATTGCTGGTTTACGCCAGATTTTGGAGAGAAAGGCACACTGATTGCACAGCTGTGTGCTGGGCTATTTAATTGTGACCTTGCTATGGCTCAGGGTTCCACCCAACAGACAGGAAGTCTGTGCATGGGAGTCAGGTGGGCTCCCATTCCTCTGAGAGGAGTCAGAAGCTGCAGGAGGCAGCCAGGGTATGCATGTCTGCAGGAGGCAGACGTACTTGGTGACAGAACAGCAAGTAGTAAGCAGCAGGAGTAAGCTAGGAGAGAGCTTCACTCTAGGAAACTCTTTTGGGTCTGAGGAGCAGACCTAAGGCCTAGGCTAAAGGCCGGAATCAGCCGTATGGCAAGAATGTACGCCAGGAGGCTAAAGTATTGAGTGTGCAAGATACAGTAATGGTGGAACCCCCTGCGTGGGCTACTGATGTCTTTGTGAACTTTTCCGTGCTTTTAAATAAAAGTGGGCTACCAGGCCCTTAAAAATACAGTTGTGTACTGGAGTACTCACTGACAACGCACCTACCATTTGAGTCTGATACCCCTATCTTACAATATATATATATCCCAGCTTAGTGCAGCTACAGGCCACTAGTATGTCTGGAAGGCCAAGAAGGAGAGGCAGACAGTCACAAGCCAATAAGAGAGGGCAAGCAGGCTCTGTGTCTAGTGCTGGTTGTGGAGACGGTGCATCCTCATCAGCACGTGGCCGTGGGACACGCATGGCCTTTTTTTCGGCAGCTGGTCGTGTTGAGCCGCAACATGCACAGTGTTCATCTAAAGCTACAAGTTAGTGCAGTGCGTCCTGCTCACAGTGTTCAGCTAAAACTAAAAGTTAGTGTGGTGCGTCCTCCTCACAGTGTTCAGCTAAACCTACAAGTTAGTGTAGTGAGACCTCTGCACAGTGTTCATCTAAAGCTACAAGTTAGTGCAGTGCGTCCTGCTCACAGTGTTCAGCTAAAACTACAAGTTAGTGTAGTGAGACCTCTGCACAGTGTTCACCTAAAGCTACAAGTTACTGCAGTGCGTCCTGCTCACAGTGTTCATATTTTATATTTATATGTGTTTATATATATATATATATATATATATATATATATCCCAGCTTAGTGCAGCTACAGGCCATTAGTATGTCTGGAAGACCAAGAAGGAGAGGCAGACAGTCACAAGCCAATAAGAGAGGCAAGCAGGCTCTGTGTCTATTGCTGGTCGTGGAGACGGTGCATCCTCATCAGCACGTGGCCATGGGACACGCTTGGCCTTTTTTTCGGCAGCTGGTCGTGTTGAGCCGCAACATGCGGAAGACTTGGTCGAGTGGATGATCAAGCCGTCCTCATCCTCCTCATCCTCTCTCACCCATGCTCAGGGTACTTTGTCTGGCAAAGCAGCGGCCTCTTCCCTCGGCTCAATGTCATCAGTGACTCCTTCCCTAGCCCCACCATGTCCTCCTGAGGTGTCCCTCGAACTGTTTGACCACAGTGTTGGGTACATGCTTCAGGAGGATGCCCAGCGTTTGGAAGGCTCTGATGATGATAATGAGCTCGATGAAGGCAGTAACATGAGCACGGACAGAGGGGGTGCCCAAGAAGGACAGCAATCTGGCAGTCATGCTCCCCCTGCTGCAGCATACTGCCAGGTTTGCTTCAGTGATGAGGAGGGAGGGGATGATGAGGTCACTGACTCAATGTGGGTGCCTTATAGGAGAGAGGAGGAGGAAGCAGCACATCACCAACGAGGCAGGATGCCCTCCAGGGGCCAGCCTATGGGCAGCACATTGACTGCATCACACCCCAAAGGTCCACATGTGCAGGGCGCTGCAGTCTCTGCACGTTATTCAAAAAGTTCTTTGATGTGGGCCTTTTTTGAGACGAGTGCATCAGATCGCACCGCTGCTATTTGCAACATATGTCTCAAGCGTATCTCGCGTGGCCAAAACATCTCCCGCTTGGGTACCACATGCTTGACCAGACATATGTTGACCTGCCATGCAGTTCGTTGGCAAGTGTATCTAAAAGACCCACACCAAAGAACAAAGAGGACCTCTCCTTGCTCCTCATCAGCTGAGATCTCCAACCCCACTATACCTTCAGTCCTCTCTGAGACCTGCACTGAGAGGAATGAAGGTGTAGAATTAGGTGTGTCACAGCCAAGTACTTGTGGGCAATCTGCTTTTGGTACACCAACGTCAGATTTTACCAGGCAAATTTCCCTGCCCCAGCTGCTGCACCGCCGAAAGAAGTTTGCTCCCAGCCA
Organism: Lithobates septentrionalis; assembly: GCA_037952835.1. Taxonomy (NCBI): domain Eukaryota; kingdom Metazoa; phylum Chordata; class Amphibia; order Anura; family Ranidae; genus Lithobates; species Lithobates septentrionalis. The sequence continues at coordinate 1,817,700 of JBBDGP010001607.1, read as the reverse complement.
TCCACATGCCCAGCGGTTGAATGCTAGCTTGGCAAAATTGCTAGCACTTCAACTGCTGCCTTTTCAGTTGGTAGACTCTGCCCCCTTCCGTGAGTTTGTGGAATGTGCGGTTTCTCAGTGGCAGGTACCCAAACGCCACTTTTCTCACGGAAGGCGATTCCGGCTCTCTACCGGCATGTGGAAGGCAATGTCCATGCTTCGCTGGACAGGGCGGTCAGCGGTAAGGTGCATATTACCGCTGACTCATGGTCCAGCAGGCATGGACAGGGACGTTACCTAAGTTTCACGGTGCATTGGGTGACTCTGCTGGCAGCTGGGAAGGATGCAGGACAAGGTGCAGTAGTGTTGGAGGTTGTTCCGCCACCATGCCTCCAAAATGCCACTACTAATGATTGTGACACACCTCTCTCCTCCACCCCCTCCTCTTCTTCTTCCTCCATGGCCTCTTCCTTTGCTTTTTCCTCTGAACCAGCGGTGCTCCATAGCCGTTCAAGGGGCTACGCAAGTACGCAGGCCAAAAGATGCCATGCGGTGCTTGAGCTGGTGTGCTTGGGGGACAGGAGCCACACTGGGGCAGAGGTTCTGTCAGCTCTGCAGGCGCAGGTTCAGAGGTGGTTGACGCCACGCCAACTTAAGGCAGGAATGGTGGTTTGCGACAATGGCACCAACCTCCTCTCTGCCCTCCGACAGGGACAAATGACCCATGTGCCCTGTTTGGCTCACGTCCTTAACTTGGTGGTGCAGCGGTTCTTGGGCAGGTACCCAGGCTTACAGGATGTCCTGAGGCAGGCCAGGAAAGTCTGTGTGCATTTCCGCCGGTCATATAATGCCAGTGCTCGGCTGGCGGACCTCCAAAAGGAGATTAACCTGCCCAAGAACAGCCTAATCTGTGACATGCCCACCAGGTGGAACTCAAAGGGCCATCAATGAGTACCTGTGCGACTATGGCACCAGGACAGGGTCAGGGGAGCTTGTTTTTTTTCCCCACGCCAGTGGGCCATGATCAGGGATGCATGCACTGTCCTATCACCATTTGTGGAGGCCACGAGGATGGTGAGCAGTGACAGTGCATGCATCAGTGACACTGTCCCCCTTGTCCACCTGTTGGAGCACACACTGCGTGGAATAATGGACAGGGCACTTGAGGCAGAACAGAGGCAGGAAGAGGAGGACTTCCTTAGCTCTCAAGGCCCCCTTTATCCAGACAGTGTTCCTGCGTGCCCGCCGATCACATAGGAAGAGGACGAGGAGGAGGAGGAAGATTGTGTCAGTATGGAGGTGGAGCCTGGCACTCAGCATCAGCAGCAGTCTTTAAGGGATCAGTCCCAAGAAACACATGGACTTGTACGTGGCTGGGAGGAGGTGGCTGCGGACCATGTCGTCCTTAGTGACCCAGAGGACTCCAGACCGAATGCCTCAGCAAACCTACGCTGCATGGCCTCCCTGATCCTGCAAAGCCTGCGTAAAGATCCTCGTATTCGTGGTATCAAGGAGAAGGACCAATACTGGCTGGCAACCCTCCTTGATCCACGTTACAAGGGTAAGGTTGCGGACCTTATCTTGACATCGCAGAGGGAGCTGAGGATGAAACATCTTCGGGAGGCCTTGCAGAAAGGTCTGTGCAACGCGTTCCCAGAAACTGGGAGGTTACAAACTCCTGTTTCTGGACAAGGTGTTGCTGAGGCTTCGGTCAGTCAAAGAAGGAGCAGTGGAGAAGGTGGCCGCCTGACCGATGCGTTCAGACAATTTTTTGGTCCGCAGCCCCAAGGTATGATCGGTTCCAGCAACCATCGCCAGCGTCTGTTTTACATGGTGCAGGAATACCTAGGGGCAAGATCTGACTTTGACACCTTTCCCACTGAAAATCCTCTGGGTACTGGGTCTTGAGGATGGATCACTGGCCAGAGCTTGCACAGTATGCAATTGAGCTACTGGCCTGTCCTGCATCCAGCGTTCTTTCGGAACGCACATTCAGTGCTGCTGGAGGCTTTGTAACCGATCACAGGGTGCGTCTGTCCAACGACTTGGTCGATCGACTGACCTTCATAAAAATGAATCAGTCTTGGATCACCACCAGCTACCAAGCACCTGATGCTGATGTAACCGAATATTTTTTTTTTAAATCTCAGATCCCTTCAAAGACTGCCTATGCTGAGTGACTATCCCTGAGTAATTATCCTCTTCCTCCTCAATCATCACGCTGATAGCTTGTAAGAACATTTTTGGTTCTGGGCGCCACCACCAGTGCCTAAGGCCCAATTTTTCAGCCCCTGTTTAACAGGAGCGTGTAATTACAATTTTTGATGCAATACTTTGCAGCAGGGCTCGTTTCTGTGTTCCTACTAGAGTATCTGTGAGGGGTTGCAGTGTTGTGGCACCAGCACCACCACCACCACCAAAGGCCCAATTTTTCTGCCCTTGTTCAACAGGGGCATGTAATTACAATTCTTGATCTAATATTTCACAGCAGGGCCCTGTGAGGGCTTACAGTGTTGTGGCCACAACAACACCTAAGGCCCTAATTTCTGCTAAGTATATACGGCAGGCCCCTACTTTCAAACATCTAACTTACAAACGACTCCTACTTGCAAACGGAAGGAGAGAACAGGAAGTGAGATGAAATCTACCCCTAGGAAGGGAAATTCTCTCCTGTAAGAGTTAATATGGGAAAAACATTTCTCCTTTCCACTGATGCTTTCCAATCCTTGTTCCACAAAAAACCCCAAATTTTCAAAAAACATTTGTCATTGGGACAAAAAGTGAGGTGAAATCTTCTGAAGAGGAGGACAGACAGCAAAACAAATGTCACATGGGGTGATAACCCTTCCCTATGTTTTCCAAAAAGCTTAAAAAAGATTTTTTGGCTGGAGCTAAACATGTTAAAAATGTACCCGTTCAAAATTACAAACAGATTCTACCTAACAACAAACCTACAGTCCCTGTCTTGTTTGCACTGCCTGTATACTACTGTTCAGAGTATATAGGGCTTGGGGGCCCCACACCTTTCCTTATTTTAATTTGGGTGTGGGGTTCCCCTTAATATCCATACAAGACCCAAAGGGCCTGGTAATGGACTGGGGGGTACCCATGCACTTTGTCTCACTGAATTTCATCCATATTCCCAGGACCCCACATTACATTAAACCCGCAAGCAGTTTTAAATGAGATTTTTTTCCTTTAAAAATGACATTTTGTGCAGGGACTGTTCTAAACACGGGAAACACGCGCCACTTTACAGGCATACTATAGACACCCCCCAGGTACGATATTTAAAGGAATATTTCACTTTTTTTTTTACTTTAAGCATCATTAACCACTTGAGCCCCGGACCATTATGCTGCCTAAGGACCAGAGGTCTTTTTCCAATTTGGCACTGCGTCGCTTTAACTGCTAATTGCGCGGTCATGCAATGCTGTACCCAAATGAAATTTGCGTCCTTTTCTTCCCACAAATAGAGCTTTCTTTTGATGGTATTTGATCACCTCTGCGGTTTTTATTTTTTGCGCTATAAACTGAAAAAGACCGAAAATGTTGAAAAAAAATGATATTTTCTACTTTTTGTTATAAAAAAAATCCAATAAACTCAATTTTAGTCATACATTTAGGCCAAAATGTATTCGGCCGCATGTCTTTGGTAAAAAAAATGTCAAGCGTATATTTATTGGTTTGCGCAAAAGTTATAGCGTCTACAAACTAGGGTACATTTTCTGTAATTTACACAGCTTTTAGTTTATGACTGCCTATGTCATTTCTTGAGGTGCTAAAATGGCAGGGCAGTACAAAACCCCCCAAATGACCCCATTTTGGAAAGTAGACACCCAAAGGAAATTGCTGAGAGGCATGTTGAACCCATTGAATATAAATTTTTTCTGTCCCAAGTGATTGAATAATGACAAAAAAAAAATATTTACAAAAAGTTGTCACTAAATGATATATTGCTCACACAGGCCATGGGCCTATGTGGAATTGCACCCCAAAATACATTCTGCTGCTTCTCCTGAGTATGGGGATACCACATGTGTGGGACTTTTTGGGAGCCTAGCCGCGTACGGGGCCCCGAAAACCAATCACCGCCTTCAGGATTTCTAAGGGTGTAAATTTATGATTTCACTCTTCACTGCCTATCACAGTTTCGGAGGCCATGGAATGCCCAGGTGGCACGAAACCCCCCCAAATGACCCCATTTTGGAAAGTAGACACCCCAAGCTATTTGCTGAGAGGCATATTGAGTCCATGGAATATTTTATATTTTGACACAAGTTGCGGGAAAGTGACACATTTTTTTTTTTTGCACAAAGTTGTCACTAAATGATATATTGCTCACACAGGCCATGGGCATATGTGGAATTGCACCCCAAAATACATTTAGCTACTTCTCCTGAGTACGGGGATACCACATGTGTGGGACTTTTTGGGAGCCTAGCCGTGCACGGGACCCCGAAAACCAATCACCGCCTTCAGGATTTCTAAGGGTGAAAATTTTTGATTTCACTCTTCACTGCCTATCACAGTTTCGGAGGCCATGGAATGCCCAGGTGGCACAAAACCACCCCAAATGACCCCATTTTGGAGAGTAGACACCCCAAGCTATTTGCTGAGAGGAATGGTGAGTATTTTGCAGCTCTCATTTGTTTTTGAAAATGCAGAAAGTCAAGAAAAACCTTTTTTTTTTTTTTTCAATTTTCAAAACTTTGTGACAAAAAGTGAGGTCTGCAAAATACTCACTATACCTCTCAGTAAATAGCTTTGGGTGTCTACTTTCCAAAATGGGGTCATTTGGGGGGGGGGGGGGTTGTGCCACCTGGGCATTCCATGGCCTCCGAAACTGTGATAGGCAGTCAAGAGAGAAATCAAAAATTCACGCCCTTAGAAAGCCTGAAGGCGGTGCTTGGTTTTCGGGGTTCCGTACGCGGCTAGGCTCCCAAAAAGTCTCACACATGTGGTATCCCCGTACTCAGGAGAAGCAGCAGAATGTATTTTGGGGTGTAATTTCACATATTCCCATGGCATGTTTGAGCAATATATCATTTAGTGACAATTTTGTGCAAAAAAAAAAAAATTGTCTCTTTCCCGCAATTTGTGTCGCAATATAAAATATTCCATGGACTCGACATGCCTCTCAGCAAATAGCTTGGGGTGTCTACTTTCCAAAATGGGGTCATTTGGGGGGGTTTTGAACTGTCATGGCATTTTATGCACAACATTTAGAAGCATATGTCACACATCACCCACTCTTCTAACCACTTGAAGACAAAGCCCTTTCTGACACTTATTGTTTACATGAAAAAGTTATTTTTTTTTGCAAGAAAATTACTTTGAACCCCCAAACATTATATATTTTTTTAAAGCAAATGCCCTACAGATTAAAATGGTGGGTGTTTCATTTTTTTTTTCACACAGTATTTGCGCAGCGATTTTTCAAACGCATTTTTTGGGGAAAAAACACACTTTTTTAAATTTTAATGCACTAAAACATACTATATTGCCCAAATGTTTGATGAAATAAAAAAGATGATCTTAGGCCGAGTACATGGATACCAAACATGACATGCTTTAAAATTGCGCACAAACGTGCAGTGGCGACAAAATAAATACATTTTAAAAGCCTTTAAAAGCCTTTACAGGTTACCACTTTAGATTTACAGAGGAGGTCTACTTCAAAAATTACTGCCCTCGATCTAACCTACGTGGTGATACCTCACATGCATTGTGCAATTGCTGTTTACATTTGACGACAGACCGCCGCTTGCGTTCGCCTTAGCGCGAGAGCAGGGGGCGACAGGGGTGCTTTTTTTTTTTTTTTTTTTTTCTTTATTATTTTTTTGCTTTTTTATCTTATTTTTAAACTGTTCCTTTCATTTTTATTTTTTTTTAATCATTTTTATTGTTATCTCGGGGAATGTAAATATCCCCTATGATCGCAATAGGTAGTGACAGGTACTCTTTTTTGAAAAAATTGGGGTCTATTAGACCCTAGATCTCTCCTCTGCCCTCAAAGCATCTGACCACACCAAGATCGGTGTGATAAAATGCTTCCCCAATTTCCAAATGGCGCTATTTACATCCGGTGAAATCTAAGTCATAAAATGCTCGTAGCTTCCGGTTTCTTAGGCCATAGAGATGTTTGGAGCCACTCCGGTCTCTGATCAACTCTATGGTTAGCTGGCTGAATCACCGGCTGCATTTTCAGGTTCCCTGTTGAGACAGGAGAGCCAGAGAAAAACACGGAAGACGGTGGGGGGGGGGCATTCCCTCCCACGGCTTGTAAAAGCAGTCTAGAGGCTAATTAGCCACTAGGATTGCTTTTACATGAAAGCCGACCGCTGGCTGAAAAGAATGATATCAAGATGATACCTAAACCTGCAGGCATCATTCTGGTATAACCACTCAAAGTTGTGAATGGCGTACCTGAAGACAAAAAAATGGTTAACAATAAAGCACAGTAAACGGTAAAGTATAAAAAATTGCATACCTGAAAAGCAAACCTGATAAAACATAATAACAATAAAACATTGCAGAATATAATACAGTAAAAAAAGAGCAGAACAATAGAGAGAATAGAGAGAGAGAGAACAATAAAACGACAACTATTTTTTTTATTTCATATATTTTTTTTTTTACACTTTTTTTGTAACTAACTTTTATAACTGTAACCGGTTCCAGGTTCGGGTCTCTCAAAATGCGATGGCATCTTGGGAGACCCTGTGAAAGTGTGCCTAGTCTGTGGAATGCTGTACCCTACGCTAATACCCAACTAGTGCATAGTAGCGTTCAAAACATTCACCAATGCAAAAACCAGGATTGTCAGGACAGGAGGGACAATAATAGCGGGTGTCACGCCTATATCCGCGCTTGCTGCAGACACGACATCTTTTTTGGGGGGGTTTGTTGGGTAGGGGTACTCGGGAGGACATAAAGAAAATGCCTCTCATGCAGCCGACTGCATTTGGTTGGGGATGTGAATGGGGGAAGTACGGGCGCTGCAGAAGTGGTGGGTTCCCAATTAGGATTGGCGAATGCAGCAGGAAGGGCATTATGGGCACGACGGGCCTGTGTTTGTCTTTGGTGGCAGCGGGACACTACTTGTGCTTGCCACCTCACCAGCTTGAACTGCACTTATGGGACTCGCCACGTCACCAAGTGTTACTGCAGTGCTGGTTTGACTACGACCGGGGTGTACTAGGCCGCTGGTGCTTACCAGTTCACCAAAACGCTACCAAAGAAACTGTTAGCGATCGCAGGGATCAGGTCTGACTCTGCGAACGCTGCAGTTATGTGTTTAGTCTTTTGTAAGTGACAGTGATCGATCGATACTGCACTTGGGTGGGCTGGGCTGGGCCGGGCGGAGGGGCAAAACGCAGGTGCTAGCAGGTATCTGTGCTGATCCCGCTAACACTGCGTTTTTGGGAACCCTAAACTGCTGGGGATGCTAGTATAGATCGGATCAGATATTGATCCGTTCAGATACTATACCACTAAGGGTGGTGTACGGTGCGTGCGTGGGTGTTAGCGGTACTGGCGCTAATCTGACGCTGCCTGGGGCTGGTGCTTGCCAGTTCACCAAAATACTACCAAAAAAACTGTTAGCGATCGCAGGGATCAGGCCTGACTCTGTGAACGCTGCAGTTATGCATTTAGTGTTTTGTAAGTGTCAGTGATCGATCGATACTGCACTTGGGTGGGCTGGGCTGGGCCGGGCGGAGGGGCAAAACGCAGGTGCTAGCAGGTATCTGGGCTGATTCCACTAACACTGCGTTTTTGGGAACCCTAAACTACTGGGGATGCTAGTATAGATCTGATCGGATCAGATATTGATCCGCACAGATACTATACCACTAAGGGAGGCGTGTGCTGCGTGCGTGGGTGTTAGCGCTACTGGCGCTAACCTGACGCTGCCTGGGGCTGGTGCTTGCCAGTTCACCAAAATACTACCAAAAAAACTGTTAGCGATCGCAGGGATCAGGCCTGACTCTGCGAACGCTGCAGTTATGCGTTTAGTCTTTTGCAAGTGACAGTGATCGATCGATACTGCACTTGGGTGGGCTGGGCGGAGGGGCAAAACGCAGGTGCTAGCAGGTATCTGGGCTGATCCCGCTAACACTGTGTTTTTGGGAACCCTAAACTGCTGGGGACGCTAGTATAGATCTGATCGGATCAGATATTGATCCGTTCAGATACTATACCACTAAGGGAGGTGTATGCTGCGTGCGTGGGTGTTAGCGGTACCGGCGCTAATCTGACGCTGCCTGGGGCGACGCATATCACCGCCGGGCGATCAGGGGGCTAAACCTTTATTCGGTAATAAACGGCGGGTGCCCTGACACTATAAAAAAGAAACGAACTAACCAGCGTCACTCGTAACAGTTATACGGTGATCAGTGGTGAAAGGGTTAACTAGGGGGGCATCAAGGGGTTAAAACCTTTTATTCGGTAGTATATGGGGGTCCCTGACGCTATAAAATGCTGACGGTGAACCTAAATATTTACGTCCCTAACTAGCGTCACCAGCGACACTAATACAGCGATCAGAAAAATGATCGCTTAGTGACACTGGTGACAGGGGGTGATCAAGGGGTTAAAACTTTATTAGGGGGGGTTAGGGGGGTACCCTAGACCTAAAGGGGGGTAACACTCACTGTCCCAACACTAACTGTCACAAACTGACACTATGCAGTAATCAGAAAAAAAAAAAAACCTGCTGGTGTCAGTTTGTGACAGGGGGGGGGTGATCGGGGGGGGATCGTGGGGGGGGGGGGTCGGGGGGGATCGGGGTGTTTAGTGTGCCTGGCATGTTCTACTGTGTGTGTGTGTGTGTGTGTGTGTGTAGTGTTGTGCACTCACATACCTGTCTTCTCTCCTCGGGCCGGAACGGAAATTACCGAGCCGAGGAGAGATGACATCATTTCCTTTGCTGCTGTTTAGCATACAGCAGCAAAGGAATGATTCGATTGGCCGGCGGTGATCGCGAGGGGGGGCCACGAACGGATGGTCTCCCCCTCACCTCTGATCGCCGCTGGACAAAAGACGACCGCCTCGGGCACCGGGGGGGGTCCGATCGGACCCGCGGAAGGCAAATCACGTACATGTACGTGATTTTGCCTGTCCGTGCCACCTTGCTGACGTACATCGGCGTGAGGCGGTCGTCAAGTGGCTAAAATCACTGCTCCCGAAAAAAGGGCCATTTTTAAAAGTTTTTTTTGCATTGATACATGTCCCCTGGGGTAGGACCCAGGTCCCCATCCCCTTTTTAGGACAATACCATGCAAAGTAGCCTTTAAAATGAGCACTTTTGATTTCGAACGTTCGAGTCCCATAGACGTCAATGGGGTTCTAACGTTCGTGCAAATTTTCGGTCCGTACACAGGTTCTGCTGCGAACCGAACTGGGGGGTGTTCGGTTCATCCCTACCTGTGAGTACCACCTACATGGGGCCCACCTCCCCAGGATCCACTGAGTCCCTCATTGAACAGACATTAGGCTTGGTTGTGAGTGGAGGCATACCAGAAGTGACGCCGCTAAGAAACAAGTTCAGCACTCGTGGATTTTTGCCAGTTTTTGGCTTTTTAATGTGAGTGTTATACTGCTATATTTTTTTAATAAACCTTTTTCAAATGGTACTACACTACAAGAGCGTTCTCCTTTCTTTACACATCCCCATTGGGAGGTTATTAAACAGGATTTCCTAGGAATAACAGAGACCCAGAACTATCACAGTAGAGAGCAGAGCATTGAAAACATCTACAGAGGACCCCTAGAGGTGACCCCACGGCATTAAATGCTCTCTGAGAGATAACATCATATGCTGGTGTAGTTGTACCCCCGCAGAAGCCGCTGGTTAAGTTTGTTCTTTCTGTTACTCTGCCCTTCAACCCCAAGAATGGCCTCAGCCCCTACTGGCACACCTGGCAATGTGATTAATAGAATACCACACTAATGACACACTGACACAGTTCAACTATTAATGTTTTCTTCAATTTACTTAGGCAGCAAGAAACTCAAGATGGTATTGGTCAGCCAGATCCCAGACAAACAACCAGGATTCAGTTGAAGTGATTCTTATAGTGCTCAAACAAATTTATAAGATATGCAAATAGACAGCATCAATATACACAGTGACAGATAATCAGTAAATACCTTATTCAAAATTATTGGGTACATGTTTATATTACCAATACTAAAGGGGAACCCCGGGCTGGCCTATAATACCTTAAGGTCTATTGAGAACAATATACTATAAGAATTTGTAATGTGTCCCCTTTAAGAGCAGTAAATAAAAGTGACCTAAAAGTGAGGCCTCACACTATCTTCACTGGCACGTTGGAGCTCTAAGAACGAGGGTCTCTTGATGTTACAGAGTGATGAGGAACAGGGTAAGATAGCTGTTTTGTGATATAACACTCCTCTATGCGATCCATGTAACAGATATCTGTGCACAGTGTTTAAATGTGGAATTCATGAAAGGCAACGAGATTCCTGGGCAAGAGCCCCCTCACCAATCCTGCACACATTCAGCGGTTCTCTGAAGGGCGATCAAACGATTTTCCTAATTGCAGATGTGTTGCGATGGCATTCAGTCTGCTGACCTAGTGAATCGGCCGATTCTGTGGTGTTTAGCATTGCTGCAGAGCATCCTTCTGGAAGCAGATGGCATCCTGACCCTCTGGATTGGAGCTGTAGGCTGTGTGGCACTCGGTAGGCTGCAATCCCCCTCTTACAGCGACGAGATCGCATCCACATGAAGGGATCCAGGAAACAAAAAGAGACTCGGGCCTAGTCCACCCTATATTTTTATAGTCTCTCTCACAATTCTCTTGACTCTCTGGAGTGCAGCCTGGGATCTGCAGTTCTGCCACCTTAAATGTCAGTGAGGCTGCTTTGTGCTGGGACTTCATATCCCACAGTTCTCCGCTGCTGCTCCCTGATGATTGGCTCTCAGTCTCTGCCAATAGTGAGGCAGGGGAAAGAGCAAAGCGAGCAGATATCTGTGTGTGAGCACCGCTCTGCACACAGAAAAAACAAGAGGGAGAGGGGAGAAAGCCTGCACAGGGGCTGACAAGAGCGTCAATGACTGTGCCAGTCTCTGCCCGGCAGCCGCCGGCGGGGATAACAGGAGGTGAGCAGACCCCTGCTACACTAGCTTTAAGCATATTTAAGGTGAGAATCCATTGCGCACAGAGATGACACGGTAAGAAAGATATCAAGTCACCCCTATTATGAACAATCACAATCAATGGTTAAAGGATAGATCACGCACAGTTATCCAGGATTCATTAAGGACTTTGTATAAAAGGAATGTATTTATTGCTATGGTTATTTTATTTAATGTGTGGATTACTTGGTGTCCATACTTGAAAGAGAGAAAGGTTTCCCCTAAGTGGACTTTTAAGGCAACAGCTGATATCAATTTATACAAGTAAGCAAAGTATTATAGTAGCAAAAGATTTTATTTATAATTAAACATGGTTAAAAATAGAAATGGAATATTGATTTATCTGAACAAAATCAGCTAATATCACCATGTTGAGAGAACCTCCTTACAGCCAACACGTTTCGGGGTACAGTTTACAGCTTCAGGGGTGCATAAAGAGAAATTCATCTATAGCATAATTGAAAACATATATAGTCAGTTTCACAAGTAGAAAATTGCAATTATGGTACATAGAGTACCAAACATTTCAATGATCCACTTACATGGTATTGGATAGCAAGGTAATTTTCAATGTTTCATTGTATAATATTAAAAAATGTGGATAAATAACAAAAAAAATGTGCTGATGGGGTTACTATCTCAAGGCATATGGGCTTCAAAAAAGGCAGATGAGAAGTTTAAAAATCTGACTTGATATTGTGGCGGTCGTCCCCGAAGAGAGATATCTCCTTACATTCCAAGTCAGCAGAGTGGCCAGAAGGATATACTGGGGCCAGAAAAGAGGATCCCTAAAAGTAAGAACATTATACTAAATTATAACTCCAAGGTAGGGGTGCACAGTATATTTTTATGTAAATATATGTAACTGCACAATAAAGTAAAGAATAAAATACCTGGATTTCGTAGATGCACACAAATAAAGCAGAGATAGCCACAAGGAGTTGGAAGACAAATTTTCAACAACTGCAAGGATAGTAGAAGGCAATCCATCAGTTCAGTTGAAGATGTGTTTACATTTACAATAACAGATATATAGGTCAAGGCTGGTATATGCATCTATCCATATTTCACACTATATTGATGAAGAGTATATGATAACGATCATATTAAGGGTAGTAGAAATTGCAGTAAATATGTATCTATGCACCTCTACATATCAAACCTATATAAATAAGTAATAATAGTAATAATAGAAATGGTATTCCAAATAAATTATTGTAGAAATTTGTGTATATTAACATAGCAATGCAAACATAGGTATATTACATATATTAGAGTATGTTCAGTCTAACTTGTGTGCATAGCATATAATTAAAATATTAGTTTAATTAGCTGATGAGACATACTGGAATGGTACAAAGATTCCTGTGAAAACAGAATTTTGTTTCCAAGAACCCAATGATGTTCTTGGCAGTCTACCCAGTGGTGTGCAAAGGTACATATATTGACCCAAAGTAAAAGTAATCCAATTTTTACCTAGGTTGGAGAATAGTTGAGAAGCCAGCTGCACTCCTCAACATCCAGCAAGTGAGTGTTGGGTGTGGGAGTGCGCCGGCTGTTTATTTGTAGGGCATTCTCTCCAATCAACGAACAGCTGATATGGAGGAAGAGAACTGACCGGAAAACCTCTGAACGCCCCCTGGACCTGGTGTGCGCGGGCCCCGCCCCCACCACGCATGAGCAATTGTCAACGTGTCGGAGTGGCATCCCGCACACCCAGTCCACCAACACAGTAAGCCTCATCAGCGGACTGAGCATGTCCGCTGGAGTGCCAAGATGGAGACTAGGGCGGTGATGTTATACCATCCAACAAACTTGTGAAACCAGGCGGCTTGGTGTGCTGGGCAATCCTAGTGGTCAGCTTCAACACAGAGGAAATAGAAGCAGGAGAGATTTAATTAAATGTACATTAATGACGTTTCATAAATTAATAGATGAAGCTTTCAAAAATGTAGATAACTATCCTCACATAGCATTGAGAAGATATCCCCATAGGCAACAGTTGGTGGTTTAGCACAAAGGTGAGTATTTCACAGGCAGAATCATGTTTATATATATATATCATTTTGGATACAAATATACAAATATCTGAAATACAGAAAAACAAATATATGATGTTGAACTTAGAAAAGAAAAACATACAGTGTTAGTACCTACTGCAGGTTCACTTCAGAACATGGCATTAATCATTTTTGTAATTGTTTTTATAAATACATCTATATATATATATATATATATATATATATATATATATATATATATATATATATACACGTGCATACACATTTCCACATATACAATGTAGAAAAGACAAAAAAAACGTAGATAGAGGGAGATAATATGTATGTGTGTCCCTATTAAATGGTAGGGGGGTACAAATATACTAATGAATATTTTTACAGGCCAGTAAACAAATCAATGAATTTAAAGTTGATTTTTCCATTCCACCTGAGGAAAAGCCTCTTATGATGGCATAGTCCCATCATGCCCTGGGACTATGCCATCATAAGAGGCGGGGTCACCCGGTGACATCACACGGTGACCACGCCCCATGCCTATATAAGTCTCCGCACACCTCGCAGACGGCATTACAGCGGGAGAGAGTGTCGTGTCAACATGGGAAGAAGAGAAGAGGGGAAAAGATGACTACGTAGAAGAAGAAGATCGGGCCCGCTAGCAAAAGAGCTGGAAGAAGATAGCGGGGGATCCGGAAGAGGATACCGGTGAAAAACCGGACAGCGACAGAAGATCCGGACAGTGGCAGAAGACCGAGCCCCCACTAGCAAAAGAGCTGGAAGAAGATAGCAGGGGAGGCCGGCAGAAGATCCGGACACTGGGAGAAGACCGGGCCCCCGCTAGCAAAAGAGCTGGAAGAAGATAGCGGGGGAGACCGGCAGAAGATACCGGACACCGGGAGAAGACCAGGCCCCTGCTAGCAAAAGAGCTGGAAGAATATAGCGAGGGAGGCCGGCAGAAGATACCGGGGAAGAACCGGACAGCGGCAGAAGACCGGGCCCCCGCTAGCAAAGAGCTGGAAGAAGATAGCAGGGGAGGCCGGCAGAAGATACCGGACACAGGAGAAGAGGCAGGACAGCACGGAGAGGAACCGGACACCTGGAGAAGATGCAGGGAGCGCGGAAGAAGACCCCCGAAGTCGGAAGAAGACCCTTGGAGCTGCCTAATAAATTACTTTAAAAACCTATGTAGTGTGTTTTTTTTCTTGACACTTTTTCCCCCCCAGGTGACTGGGTAGGGGTACCATGTATCCCATACTCATTCACGTAGGGTGGGGGGCCGGGATCTGGGGGCCCTCTTATGAAAGGGGTTCCCGGATTCTGATAAGCCCCCCGCCCGCAGACCCCAACAACCAACGGCCAGGGTTGTCGGGAAGAGGCCCTTGTCCTCATCAACATGGGGACAAGGTGCTTTGGGGTGGGGGGGCCCCACAGCATGCCCCCCTTCCCCAAAGTACCCATCCCCCATGTTGAGGGCATGCAACCTGGTACGGATTCAGGAGGGGGGCGCTCACTCGTCCCCACCCCCTTTCCTGACCGGCTGGGCTGCGTGCTCGGATAAGGGTCTGTTATGGATTTTGGGGGGACCCCCACACCGTTTTTTCGGCGTAGGGGGTTCCCCTTAAAATCCATAACAGACCGAAGGGCCTGGTATGCTCTTGGAGGGGAACCCATGCCATTTTTTTATTTAAAATTTAGCGTGCCGAAAGGGGTTAAATACACTCGCAAAATGCTGCTGGAGTGGCATTTTGCCGGCAGTATCACAGCACTGCCCCATTTATTTCAATGGGGAGGACCGGTGAGTTCACCGCTCCAAAGAAGCTGTTGCCAGGACTTTTTGTGATGCCCTGCCAGCGCACCGCTCCAGTGTGAAAGCTCTCACTGGAGTGAATAGCTTCTTTAGGGCATTTTTCAGATGCTATTTTTAGTGCTGTAGCGCCTAAAAACACCCCAGTGTGAAAGGGGCCTAAAAAAAAGGCCTGCTAGCAGCACCTTTGGAGCGGTGTATAAACCGCTTCTGCCCATTGAAATCAA
Organism: Lithobates septentrionalis; assembly: GCA_037952835.1. NCBI lineage: Eukaryota > Metazoa > Chordata > Amphibia > Anura > Ranidae > Lithobates > Lithobates septentrionalis. The sequence continues at coordinate 1,802,502 of JBBDGP010001607.1, read as the reverse complement.
TGGGACAGTGCGGCTATACCGCCGGCAAAACACCGCTGCGGTGGTGTTTTGCGGGCGGATTTATATAAACCCCTTTTCGTCCGCTAGCAGGGGTTTAAACCGCTAGCGGCCTAATGCTGCCGGTAAAGCGGCGCTAAAAATAGCGACGTTTTACTGCTGCCGCCCGCACCGCCCCAGTTTGAAAAGGGCCCAAGGCCCTTTCACACGGATGGACCATTCAGGTCCACCGCGGAACTGAACGGACACTCCATAGACCTCTATGGAGGGTCGGATGTCAGTGGTGACATGTCCGCTGACATCCGACCCACTCCAATCCGAAAAAGTGTAACGGAGGAAACACCCATTTTTCCATCCATCATCGGATCAGGTGATGACGGACTCTACGGTCTGTCATCATCCGATCCCCCATAGAGGAGAGCGGAACTCTGACAGGTCCGTCCCTGCACAGTGTGCAGGGACAGACCTGTCATCTGCCTGCTCAGTGGGCATCCACGGAGCGGAGCGATCCCCTTCCCTTGCACCTAAGCCGGTGATTAGCTTTTATTTTTATCCTCATGCTGTCAGCGTGAGGAGAAAAAAATAAACAATTACCGAGCTTTAGTTTACATCATGTGATCAGCTGTCATTGGCTGACAGCTATTCGCGTGGTAAGGGGCCAGGATCGGCCCCTTACTCGGATCTGTGATCACCCAAGTCTCAGTTACTCAGTGTGCACTGCGCGCCCTGCAGGGAGCACGCGGGGAGCCCGTCCTATGACAGCCTCCCAGAAATTCAGGTCCACGCTGTGGCCGTCGTTTGGCTATAGCACAGACACCAAGTGGTTAATAGAAAAACAGATGCAGATTTGTAGGACTGGCCAAAAATAATGTTTAGAATCAAAGGCAACTGATGACTTTCTTTTAAAGGTCTAAATGGGCCATTAACATGCATCACAATTGAACTTAGGAATGTGTCTTTGCAAAGTTAAACTAATTAAAATCCTTTCTTATTTTTGCTTTGGGATAGACTGTAGAGGGATTAGAAGTTTTGGGGGATGTCTACACCCCTCCCAAATTTTGCCAATTTCTCATTCAAAATTATTCACTTCCTGTCAAATAGCCAAACAGGAAGTGAGGGTAAAACCCTACCAATGTATGTCCTTGGGGATACACAGGTCAATATAAATAGTTTCCCCATTCGGGAAATTGCACTCTAGCATTTTGCCATGTACATCCCAAATTATTATGTATCTTGGGGTTTATTTACTAAAAGGTAAATCCACTTTGCACTACAAGTGCACTTGCTGGAGATCCGAGGGGGACAAGCAAGGAAAAGAAAAAAACAGCATCTTTGCCTCTACATGATTGGATGATAAAATCACCAGTGCTTCCCCTCAGATTTTCATCAACTACACTTGTATTGCAGAAAGGATTTGCCTTTAATAAACCCCAAAATACCTAATAATTTGGGGTGTACACAACAAAGTGCTAGAGTGCAATTTGCATAGTGGGGGCACTAGTTAGATTGACCTGTGTGTCCCCAAGGAAAAATATTGTTAGGGTTTTACTCTCACTTCCTGTTTGGCTATGTGACAGGAAGCAAAGCCAATTTTAAGAAAAGGGACACAAAGCCCAACCTTAAAAAAAAATAAATAAATAAATAAAAAATAAAAATCTTGATTTCCCTCAAATGTCCACAATTAGAAAAGGATTATCTTCAGCTTGATTTTAGTTCAGTGCTCTAAATCAGCGCTTCTCAACCCTGTCCTCAAGTACCCCTCAACAGGCCATGTTTGCAGGTTTTCCTTCATCTTGCACAGGTGCTTCAAATCAAAGTAAATGGTTTTGTATTTTGGACAGCTATTTTAGATAAGATACAATTTCCTAAACATCTCCTGTGGGGAGGGTACTTGAGTACTGTGGCTGAAAACCACTACTCAAAAAGAAAACTGAATACTTACCACTCTGAAATATTACTTTCCTGGTCACTATCCATGGCAGCATTCGCACAATCCATGCATGTGCTACCATGAAGGCACCAGGAAAGTAACTTAAAACTAAAAAAAAAAGGATTTGTCAAAGACATGCCAGTCAGCCTACTTAGGCTGCAGCTGGGAAATCCGTTGCATGAAAAGAACACACATAAAACATAAAAAAATTGAAACAATTTTATTGGTCCAAAAAAAACAGGACTTGGAAAAGAAGCAAGGAAAGCAAAATACACACATGTATTTGAGACACTAACAGAATATGTTTGAGGTTTGACCCTTTTGCAGTGTAAATTAACAGGAGTTAAAAGGAGTGCACCCACAAAATGGACATCTATTAAGGATTAAAACAACATTAGGCACAAAATCTTGAGAAAGAATTTTAAAAATAAGGCAGCACAGACAGTTAAATCAAAGTGAACAACGTAAAAACAACAAAAATTGCCAACATAAAAAAGATTTCATGGTAAAATAACCACCACCCAAAAAAAAAAAAAACCAAAGTAACAAATAAATTGCATAAAAACACATCTGTTTTGCAACAACATAATAAACAAAATACAAATAGAAAATACATGTGTTAGAAACTCGATAAGGACACCCAAATGTACTCTCTTGCCAGCCCCCCACACACACACATACAATCTTGGGTCTTTTCAGGGCAAAGTAAAGAATGCTCTCTGCAAGCGTCCGGACTGCGTTTCTATGGTGTGAACTAGCCCTAAGGGCACTAAGGGCCAGATCACACTATAGAAACGCAGTCTGGATGTGTTCCAGGTGCTTTTCTGCATGCACGTTTTTGATGCTTTCCAGTGTGTTTTTGATGCATTTTACAGTGTTCCAGTACAGTCCAGTGCATAAAAAATGCAGCATGTTCTACATTTTTTTCTGGAACTGGAAACGCACTGGCACTGCAAGCACTGGTGTGAACTATGCCATTGAAAACCATATAACCTACTTTCCGTGCATTTTTGATGCAGAAAAAAAATGCACTGGACTGCATGTGGTGTGAACTGGCCCTTAAGGAATAAGTTATTTAAAAATACCCGTGGCTATATTGAAATGTCAGTCCGGCAATACACATAAAAGTTCATTGATAAAAACAGCATTAAGAAAAAAAACAAAATTAAGAACAAAAAAATGTGTGGGGTTCCCCTGAAATTCCATACCAGGCCCTTCAGGTCTGGTATGGATATTAAGGGGAACCCCACGCCAAAATAAAAAAAAATGGCGTGGGGGTCCCCCTCAAAATCAATACCAGGCCCTTCAGGTCTGGTATGGGTTTTAAGGGGAACCCCACGCCAAAATTAAAAAAAAAATGGTGTGGGGTCCCCCTCAAAATCCATACCAGGCCCTTCAGGTCTGGCATGGATTTTAAGGGGAACCCCACGCCAAAATTTAAAAAAAAATGGCGTGGGGTCCCCCTAAAAATCCATACCAGACCCTTATCCGAGCACGTAACCTGGCAGGCCGCAGGAAAAGAGGGGGGATGAGAGAGTGCCCCCCTCCTGAATCATACCATGCCACATGCCCTCAAAATTGGGAGGGTGCTTTGGGGTCCCGCCCAAAGCACCTTGTCCCCATGTTGATGAGGACAAGGGCCTCATCCCCACAACCCTTGCCCAGTGGTTGTGAGGGTCTGCGGGCGGGGGGCTTATCGGAATCTGGAAGCCCCCTTTAACAAGGGGACCCCCAGATCCTGGCCCTCCCCCCTGTGTGAAATGGTAAGGAGGTACAAAAGTACCCCCACCATTTCACAAAAAAAGTGTCAAAAATTTTAAAAATGACAAGAGACAGTTTTTGACAATTCCTTTATTTAAAGTCTTCTTCTTTCCATCTTCTTCCTTCTATCTTCTTTCTTCTATCTTCCTTCGGTTTCTTCCTTCAACTTCAACTTCTTCTTCTTCTGGTTCTTGATCCGGTGTTCTCGTCCGGCATCTTCCTCCGCGGCACCGGCGTCTTCTTCCCTTCTTCTCAGGCCGCTCCACATCCATGGGAGGCTCCCGCTGTGTGACGCTTCTCGTCTTCTGATGGGTCTTAAATAACGGAGGGCGGGGCCACCCGGTGACCCCGCCCCCCTCTGACGCACCGGAACTTTCCCAAGGCTTTCCCCGTGATGTCAGAGGGGGCGGACAGGGAAGTCCCCGTGCGTCAGAGGGGGGTGGGGTCACCGGGTGGCCCCGCCCTCCATTATTTAAGAACCGTCAGAAGACAAGAAGCGTCAAACAGTGGGAGCCTCCCATGGATGCGGAGCGGCCCCAGAAGAAGAAGGGAAGAAGACTCCGTGGAGGAAGATGCGGGACGAGAACACCGGAGGAAGAACCAGAAGAAGGAGATGAAGATGAAGGAAGAAACTGAAGGAAGATAGAAGATAGAAGAAAGAAGACAGAAGAAAGAAGAAGCATTTAAATAAAGGAATTGTCAAAAACTCTCGTCATTTTTAACATTTTTGACAGTTTTTTTGTGAAATGGTAGGATGTACCCCCTTACCATTTCACACAGGGGGAGGGCCGGGATCTTGGGGTCCCCTTGTTAAAGGGGGCTTCCAGATTCCGATAAGCCCCCCGCCCACAGACCCTCACAACCACCGGGCAAGGGTTGTGGGGATGAGGCCCTTGTCATCAACATGGGGACAAGGTGCTTTGGGGGGGACCCCAAAGCACCCTCCCAATGTTGAGGGCATGTGGCCTGATACGGTTCAGGAGGGGGGGGGCGCTCTCTCGTCCCCCCTCTTTTCCTGTGGCCTGCCAGGTTGTGTGCTCGGATAAGGGTCTGGTATGGATTTTTAGGGGGACCCATGCCATTTTTTTTTTAAATTTTGGTGCAGGGTTCCCCTTAAAATCCATACCAGACCTGAAGGGCCTGGTATGGAATTTAAGGGGACCCCCATGTCATTTTTTTTTTTTTTGGCGTGGGGTTCCCCTTAAAGAGGAGTTCCACCCTGGGGCTCCATTAAAAAAAAAAAAATTAAAAGTCAGCAGCTACAAATACTGCAGCTGCTGACTTTCAATTGGACACTTACCTGTCCCTGGGTCCAACGATGCGGGGGATCGAAGCCCCGCTCGTCTCCCCCCTCCGCTCGTCGGCGCCGGCATTGCAACTGTGGGCGCCGGGCTGTGGCTTCACAGCCTGGCACCCACTGCGCATGCGTGAGCGGCGCCGCGCGCCGTGATTGGCCGCTCAATCACCTGGGACCTGTAATCGGTCCCAGATGATTGACAGGAGGGAGGGAGCAGAGCCGAGCCCTTCCTGTGCCGAGGGGGAAGTGATGTCACCAGCCCAGGCTAAGGAACAGGCAGACTACGAGGGACCACCTAGCAACAGGCATTTAGAGGTAAGTGAAAAAAAAATATCCAAATGTTTTTTTGTTTTTTAATTTTTCAGGTATTTTTGTTTTTGGGTGGAACCCCACTTTAATATCCATACCAGACCTGAAGGGCCTGGTATTGAATTTTGGGGGAACCCCACGCATTTTTTTTTCTGAATTTTGTTTGTTTTCTTAATGCTGTTTTATCAATGAACTTTTATGTGTATTGCCGGACTGACATTTCATTATAGCCACGAATATTTTTAAATAACTTATTTCTTAAGGGCCAGTTCACACCACATGCAGTCCAGTGCATTTTTTTTCTGCTTTAAAAACGCACGGAAAGTAGGTTATATGGTTTTCAATGGCATAGTTCACACCAGTGCTTGCAGTGCCAGTGCGTTTCCAGTTCCAGAAAAAAAATGTAGAACATGCTGCATTTTTTATGCACTAGACTGTACTGGAACGCTGTAAAATGCATCAAAAACACACTGGAACGCATGCATGCAGAAAAGCACCTGGAACGCATCCAGACTGCGTTTCTATAGTGTGATCTGGCCCTTAGTGCCCTTAGGCTAGTTCACACCATAGAAACGCATTATAGCCGCGAAGTGAACCAGCGTAAGAAAAAAAAAAGTGTAGAGGTGCGCCCATTCAACCTATGCAAATGAATTTACGTTGCTTGACATTTACTAAGATTTTGCCGATGCACTGAACCGTTTGATGCCATTTCAGCAGCTCTTAATATATTTGCCGGCGCTGTTGGCTTGTTCAGAAAAGGACACTTTCTCATTCTATTTTGGCCATATTTGTTACTTGAACAGTTAGTACTACACTTCCCCACATCACCCCACATCACCCCCATAATATTGGCACTTCCAGCTTGTTTAAATTTGAAGTTAAAGATGCCGTGCGCCATGTCTATAGTGGCGTACCGATCAGCTCTTCCCGTGCGCCGGGAAGAGAATAGTAAATAGGGGATTGCGCTGTGTTACCGGCGCAAATGCTTTGTAAATACGAAAATGTCATTTGCGCATTGGCGTGCACCGCAAGTCATAGCACAAATGCTTCGTAAATCAGCCCCATTGTGTCCAAGGATATACTCCAGCAGTGAAAGAATGAATTCATTGTAGACGGGATCTACGACAGTGACTTGTTGTAGGACATGGTTAATAGCTGCTAAGCCTTTATCGTGTGGAATTGAGTTATACAAAGGGCATAGACCGTAATGTTTAGTTTGTCAATGATCTGTAGGAGGTGAACGGTATCTCTTACATAAGATGGTAATGATGTTACATACGGTCTTAGGAATTCATCCACTAATTTGCTTGCATTATCACTAATTGAGCCAATTCCAGAGATAATAGGCCTACCTGGGGGGGTTTGTGGAATTTTTGTGGATTTTAGGAAGTATATAAAATGTGGGCACCTTTGGAAAATTATTTCTGATGAAGCTCCATATCTTCTTATTAATTACATTGTTCAGATCGGCGGTATCTATCAGTACATAGAATTCTTTGTGATATTTCTCAACAATGTCCGCTGGATTTCGGCGGTATCAATCATGATTATTGAGAATTTTTTTACATATAATAATGTAGTCTTCATTGTTGAGAAGAACGATATTTCCACCTTTATCCGAAGGTTTTATAGTAATTTGGTTATTATCAGCAAGTGATTTCAATGCTTCAACTTCTTTCTAATTTAAGTTCATGGAACCCTTGGACAGGCCTTGCTTGAGTTTCTCTAGATCGTTATTCACTAACTTCAAAAATGCTGCCGCATTTGAATTGATGCTAGGGGGTGGGCAAAAATCAGATTTTTTCCTTAATAGTGACTTAGAGGGATTAGTTTTAGTGTAGTAATTCTGTTCATCTATTGACTGTAGTCAATGAGATCTGCTGTATCGCTTTCTTCAAGAAGAGAGATCAGCTGGTCCACAGCTTGATTCTCTTGAGGGGTATGGTCTATATTGCCTTGTTGTCTGTGGTAAAATTGTTTTATAATTAGTTTGCGGATAAATAATAGGAGATCTTTGTATATCTCAAATTTGTCCAAGTTTTGACTTGGGCAGAAGTTTAAGCCCTTCTTTAAAACTGAAACCTCTTCCTTAGATAAATTATGTGAAGATAAATTGATTATACTTAAATCAATATTGACTTGCATTGAAGATTCATCCAAGGAATTTAAAATGCAACTTGTGTGTATGTGTTTAGACTGGCTTGACGCCTGCTAAAATTCGCTCTAAAAAAGACGGGTCATTGAGACCCAATTCAAGTGAGTTGGGAGGTGCATTCGTGGATTGGGACAGCAAATCCCCTGGTGGTGGTTTTTGTGTAAGACAATTGATTGATTTTTCAGATATCGGGGTGACCAAGTGAGGAAGCCTAGATGTATTTTCCAAAACTTGTTTTTAAGCTTTTTGATCTTGAGCAAAGTCGCCATGGTATTGGCGTTTGGTGCCTGGTGTGGGTTTTTGTTTGGGAATAGGTGTGAGGGCCTTGTTGGGTCATATTGTGATATTGTCCCTGGTTGGAATTACTTTTGTTTTGTTTTTTTTGGGTCCATTTATAGGCTTTACCATTTTCAAATGCATTTTTATCCCATATAGATTTATGTCCCTTTTTGATAAGAATCTCTTTATTAAAGGTTTCTAAGTGTATTTTTAGTTTTTTTCTCTTTAGCGATAACAGATTTATGTGTCTTTAAATTCTGTAGTTTCCCGCATAAATTGACAATCTCTGTATCAAGCTCTTTAGACCTTTTGTATATTCTCCTATTAAGATCTCCATTAGATTACGTGAACATGTCTGAGGTATTTGTTCTCATCTTTGTTTGAGGTCAGTGTCCAGATCGTCCAGGGTGGGGAAGATCTGGACCTGGAGTCCGAGTGGGATGATATTATCTCTAATATAATCCCTAAATGACTTTACATGCCAAAATATGAGTGATTTCTTTTCTAAGGTTTTTGAAAATCTAAAGAATAAAGATGAAATCTCTGAGTCAATCTGTTCGTTGTCACCAAATTTTTTGAGATACCCCTCCATGAGGGATTCCCAGTCATCGCCTGTGAAATTACTTTCCATATCCATGCTATTTGCCTTTAAAAATTAGATGTTTAAATGAAAAGGTGATATAAATCCTTTTGGTAAATTGTTTAAAATTATAATTGAAAACAGAGAAAAGGTGCACGTAAGTGCAACAATTCTCTGTACTGATTCTTGTTTAATTAAAAGCATAGAGTGCCAAGCATGTCAGGGAGCAGTATTTACTGCCAATTATTTGAATAGAGAAGAGAGAGCAAATGGCAAACTTATGCTTATAGCGTGCTGCATCCAGTAGTCAAGAAAGAGAGAAAGGTTTCCCCTAAGCAGACTTTGAAGGCTACTGTACCACTGGTATCAATTTGTACAAATATGCAGAGTATTATGCCCCATACACACGGTCGGATTTTCCGATGGAAAATGTCCGATCGGAGCGTGTTGTCGGAAATTCCGACCGTGTGTGGGCTCCATCAGACATTTTCCCTCGGATTTTCCGACACACAAAGTTGGAGAGCAGGAGATAAAATTTTCCGACAACAAAATCCGATCGCGTCAATTCCGACCGTGTGGCCTGTTCCGACGCACAAAGTGCCACGCATGTTCAGAAGAAATTCTGACACGGAACAGCTCGTTCTGGTAAACTTAGCGTTCGCAATGGATACAGCACTTTCGTCAAGCTGCAATGTTAAAAATGGTTTAATACAGCGCACTCTCTTCTTCTTTATAATGTGACAAGAATAAAGTAGTTTTGCTGCTCATATTCACACAGACTTCTCACAAACTTATTTTGTTACTATTTATCGGGATTCCCTCAATATATTTTGATTTCTCACATCTGACAACATATTTTTGTTGTATTTTTTTTTTTGGCTTTAATGTAGATTCTTTTTTTGTGTTTGTATTTCTTTGAAGGGTTCTTTTTTTGGGGGGGATTTTTATTTGTACTCCCGAAAATGTTTGTGTGTGTTTTTTGTGACAAGTTCCCACAACACCATTGATATGTTGTTCTATTTAATCTGTAGGAGATTGTTTGGTGTTGTTGTCCCTTGTTAATTTCACATTTTATGTTAGGAATGTACCTGAATCGTCACCAACAAACTGTCCTTTTTGGATGAAAACACACACAGGAGAGTATAATTTTCCAAAAAAATTTTTATTAAGGGGTCACAACTAAACAAAGAGGGAGGCAACGCTGGAGAAACAGCAGAAGTGGGTGAAGCCTTGGACCCCCAGGGCAGACATCAATTATTTAAAAGCAAAATTGGTGGCCTGAGGAGTCCTTATCTAAGGGAGGGCAGTCTAGTCCAGAAGTCCCAGAGATCCAGAAAGCAGCAGATGACATCTGTGTCCCCAGGCTGTGGTCATACGAGAGACTGCAGCTTCTGTCAGACCAGACTGAACCCAGGGTCATCACTCTCAGGTCTTCTTTCCACGCTTCCTTCCACGCGGTGGCTGTGGTGGTGGAGTTGTGGCAGCAGGAGGAGGAGGAGGAGGAGGAGGAGGATGGTCCAACTCAATGACATCGGTCTTGGATGTTAGTTCCCCACTCACCCCCTTACGTAGGACTTTATACATAAGGTCCTCACAGAGCCTGCGTTGACCCTCCTGCATGCCCTGCAGTTTTGCCGCAGCCATGCAGGCAAAGGCCTCTTCAGGAGTGGGTAAGGCTCGTAGGGACACCAAAGCCTCCTGAATGAGCCTGAACGCAGAATCCTGCACGGGACTCGGAGTCGTCTTCCTGGCTCTTTTACATGGAAGGCGGAGGGGAGGAACCTGAGATTCAGTCAGGCTGCGACTGGTCCCAGGCTTCTCCTGGCTGACACTTAGCCCCACCTCCTCCTGGCTGCCACTAATCCCCGCCTCCTCCTGACTGCCACATTCCACAACCTCCTCCTGGCTGAGGTCTTCCTGTGTATGAAAAAGGGACATAGTTTTAGAATTTTTTTCATCAATCACACACAATTTTCACCTCCTGACTGTTGCAAATTGAATGTTAACAAATATAACAGACTATCCTTCTGAGCCCAGCATTTTTCATTCTTGTCCCAAATTTGGGTGCCCACTACTGTCTATTGATATGTAAAACACTTTTTTCAATCAGCAATTAGTGATTAATAATAACATCTATAGTAAACATCATTTCTTTATTGCCCAGAAATCAGTAGAACAATGCTATACCTGGCTCCAGCTGGGCTCCTCCACTTCTTCCTGGCTGGAAGGCCCAGGTTGGACATCGGAAGCCTCAGCTGGGGTGGAAGGAAACGTGGAAGGAAGAGTAGAGAGGGATTCCCTGACTTCAGTGTGGTCTGACAGAAATCGCAGTCTCATAGTACCAGAGCCTGGGGACATGAACGTCATCTGCTGCAGTCCGGACGTCTGGGAATCTGTGACCTTCTTGCGCTCCCTAAGATAAGTGCTCCTAAGGCCACCAATTTTGGCTTTTAAATAAGGGATGGTTGCTGTGGGGGCCACCGTCTTCACCAACTCCAGCAGTTTCTCCAGCGCTGCCTGCCTCTTTTGTTTATGGTTATAGTGGGGGTGTCTCACTTGCCACAGACAGGGCAGCTCCCTGTATTTGTCAATGAACAGGGGGAGGAAATTGTGGTCATTGAACCCATCCATTTTCTCTGCAAGACACAACACAAGACAAACCCTAATGTCAGGCCAAACTCCCCTAATCTTGTTACAATATAGGCTTCCATTTCGAAGCACTATAGGCCCAAGTTTAGATCCTACCTTCGTTATCACGATCGGCGCCTCCGATGCTCCTTCCTCCGCTCACAGATCGTACATAAGACGCACGTGTGTTGCGCTTTATACACACTGCGCATGCGTGTAACTCCGCCCGCCCCTGACGTTCTTTCTAGTCTATTCCCCGCCCCTTTTTGTTCGGCGCAGTGGGGGAAGAGCACATGGCGGAGACACAGCAGGTGCGTGCTAATTGTAGCAACGACGAGGAGGAGGAGGAAAGGCCGGATCCGGACACGCCCCGATCCAGAAGGAGATTTAAGGACTCAAATATGTCCTTTGGGGAGATGTTGGAGATGGTGGACATCCTGAAGAGGGCCGACTATGATGGGAAGTATGGACCTTACCCCAACCCCAATGTCAGGAAGGCCAAGATCATGGCGAAAGTGGTCAGGAGCCTGCACCGGAATTTTGGGGTACGACGATCGAAAGATCAGCTCAGGAAGCAGTGGTCGGACCTCAAATTACGAGAACATGAGCAGTACAGAAAGATCCGGAGAGTGCTGCAAAAAAGTAAGTAGTTGTGCTGTGTTCCTATTCTTTATGTGTATTACGTTCGTGCTGCTCCATGTGCTTTTAGGAACTGTTGTACAGTTTAAAATGGCAACTTTCAGGTTCATGGGCACATTATTCGTTCGTATCAAACATTTTTCTTTCGGACTATAAAATACCATTGTTTAGGCCATGCATTTGGCCAACATTTTTACGCCCTATACTTGTCTTAAAATAATTGGGTTGTGTAGATGGCTTTGTTACTAGAATGAAATGCAAACTAGATTCTGTGTAAGGAGAGGACACTGAGCAGCTGTTTTCACATCTGGACACTGGAGCACTAGTGTGGGACACAAGAACACCATTTTTATTAGGGGGCCACACAGGTGCTCCAGTGTATACTATAGGGGGGGTACATCTATGAAGCTTGTACCAAACAGGTAAAGTATTACAGCTTGACAAAGGACACTGAAAATGCTACAGAGCCCCCCCCCCTCTGGAAGAAGGGGAAATCCCCCCAACACAATCTGAGCAGGAGGAAGAAGACGTGGTGGAACTAGTCACCACAACAGGTGAGTGTCTGTGACCACAGGCTCAGGTAAGAGATGGATGGCGGCATATTTTTGAGATCTAATTTTTTTTTTGGGGTTCCTCTCTTTTTAGGTGATTGTGATGTTGTGGATCCAGATCCTTTCACATCCAAAAGTGCCCAGATCCTGATCGGGGAGATCATGGGGTGTAATTTACAATTGGAAAACATCAAGAAAAACATCAATGATGTTATTCCAAAAAATAAAAACATCATTGATGTTTTGGGGCGAGTTTAAAGCCCCTCCAAATCACTTTGTTTTTTGGTGTGCTACAATGTGCAAAATGTTTTTGTGATTTTTCACAAAGCAAAATTTGCAGGATGCACACAGTGTGTCAGCATGTGCTATCTGCCATCACGGGAGATCATTGGACGCGTTTTGGGGGTGCAACCCCTTCCTCAATAATAAAGTAGCTGAGAGGAAGGGGTTGCTCCCCCAAAACACGTCCCTTGATCCCCCATGATGGCAGGTCGCACATGTTGACATTGGTAAATTGGTGTGCATCTTCCAAATTTGGCTTTTCCTGGGGTGACTTCACCCCATCTGAACGCAATATCAAACACAGTTTCTAAATATTCATGTCTGATATTGCCTTCAAGTTCTACCAAATGTGACATTTGTAAGTTCAAGATTTGTGTCTTTCTTGTTGGTTTTACACAGGCCTGTTTTCTCGTAAATGGACATTTCTATTTTTGATAATGCTACCCCAAAAATTGTTATACAACAAACATGTTGGTTTGTTTGAAAAACCTTTGGTAAATGCACATGTGATTGTGCAGGTATAAAAAAGTTTGTTAAGCAAGAATGTGTGGATTATTGTCTCAACGCTACAACACTTTTGGGGTGATGTCATTGGTATTTTCAGAGAAAATGGGGGTTATTTACTAAGGGCAAATCCTCTTGGCACTACAAGTGCAGTTTCAGTGCAGTTGCAACTGCACTTGTAGTGAAATGTGGTTTTGCATTTAGAAAATAACAGCCAACAGTGCTTTGTATAAGGTTACACAATCACGCCATTTTCTGGACTCAACACATTTCTGTCAGGGTCAGCTAAAACAAACACAAGCAGTAAATGTCCACAAAGAGTTTCTTTTTTTTTTTTAATAGAAAAAGGCTTCACATATTTGCTGGCATATTGATGGCCCCCCTACCCGCAAAGAACTCCAGGTAGCGTAACCGGACATCACGGGCACTCAGGGAGGGCAAGCCAGGACGGCCACTTTCAAGCGCCGTCAGTGTTTCAGGTATCACTCCGGCCTCAGGCCCAACTGAGCCAGCATAGTTGGCCGAATGTTTCCTTAAAAAGTTATGGAGAATACAGCATGCCAGTATAATATGGTTCAGTTTATACTCCGCCATATGGATGGGTGTCATAGATAGGCGGAACCGGCTGGCCAGGATTCCAAATGTGTTCTCCACCACTCTTCGGGCTCTGGCCAGCCGGTAATTAAAAACCCTCTGTTCCGGGGTGAGGGTCCTCATCGGGAATGGCCGCATCAGGTGGTCCCCAGCGCAAACGCTTCATCAGCAACGAACACGAATGGGAGTCCTTCCACATTGTCCTCTGGAGCTGGCAAGTCCAAGCTGCCATTCTGGAGACGCCTGTAGAACTCCGTCTGGGCGATGACTCCACCATCGGACATCCGGCCATTCTTCCCCACGTCCACATACAGGAAGTCGTAAGTAGCCGACACCACCGCCAACATCACTATACTATTGAACCCCTTATAGTTGAAATAGTACGACCCCGAGTTGGGTGGTGGGATGATGTGGACGTGTTTCCCATCAATTGCCCCTCCGCAGTTAGGAAAGTCCCACCGCTGGGCAAAGTGGGAGGCCACAGTCTGCCATTCCTGTGGCGTGGAAGGAAACTGTTGAGGGAAAAAAATAAAACATTACTATTTTTGCTCAGAAACATGGCAAGCAGATTAGGCACAAACATTATGGGGCAACCTCCATATAGCATTTATTAAGGGGAATTTAACAACACCAAAGTATAAGGTACACCTATCATATCCCCCCCTCTCATGGGCCATTTCTAACATTATAGGGGGTGTGTGGAAATCTTGGACAGGTAACCCTCTTCACTTCATTGAGAGATGAATGCCTAAATAATGGGTATTACTTGGAACAGCCCCTCCTTAGTTACACTATTGGCAGCCCACTGGACAGGTAAGAAGTGTCATAATACAAAGATATAAATACACATTGTACACATTTGAGGACATTTGGACATTCTGCTATTACCTATCAAGATAATAATAGGATACAAAAACTTTAAACAGTACCATTTGAAAGTATACAGGCAGGCCCTTGCACTACATGCTTTGAGGAATTCATCCATAAATCTGAGCACTAAAGAGATGGGTATAGTGTGTATGGGTTTGGCAAAGTCAGCAGATAGATGATTGAGGATAGAGAATTGGGATCAGCTGACTTAGCAGTTGGGGGAGGGAGGGTTACTAAAAATTATTTGGGGACACCACCAAAAAAAAAAGCCTCTGGCCCTCTGCCAGAATTTAAAGCAAAAATAACATTTCAAAACATTTTAGGGGGTGTTTGGGGTAAAGCACTACAATGGAGTTGAAAAAATACATTGTTAAGTGACTACATGAGGTGAATATAGGCCAGGAGACACCATGCTGGGGAGGTTATTGAAGGGCAAATATGTATGAAGGACCTAAAATAATAATTACATAAAAATCCAGCATGCATGAGAACAAAGGGGACATTCACAGCATATTACAATCATGGTAATTAGGGAATGAGGAAAGAAATACAATATATTAGCAAACATTCAATACAATAAAATGTGATATTAAAGGATAAAAATCTTACCTTCATATACTCCTTCTGCAGGACCTGTATGATGGCAGAACAGGTCTCTGGGATAATGATCCCCAGAGCCTGGGGGGAGATGCCTGTTGAGAACTTCAAGTCCTGCAGACTTCTCCCTGTCGCCAAATACCGCAGGGTAGCGACGAGCCTCTGCTCCGGAGTGATGGCTTGCCTCATGCAGGTATCCTGCCTGCTAATATAAGGGGTCAGCGAAGCCAACAGACGGTGAAACATGGGGTCGGTCATCCTGAGAAAGTTCCTGAAATCATCAGGATTATTCTCATGGATCTCACGGAGCAAAGGCATATGAGAGAACTGGTCACGCTGAAGCAACCAATTCTTGGTCCATGAACTCCTCCCTACCCTGTTCATGGACTGGACTTGTGTCAAGGTCAGGACCCCAACACCAAGCCCCCGCACAGCACGAACTCTACGAGGAGTACGCATACGCAACATGGCTAGAAAATGGTCAGCTGCTCAGAACGAAGTAACAGAACGCACTGAAGAACAGCAAGGCCTGTGAAGAGCGACCTGAAAAACAGTAACGAACGAACAAGAATACAATGACTAATTAAAGTCACGCGGAACTTGCTTGCACGCACTGAAGAGCAGATACAAACCCACAAGCACAAACTGAACGGCAGAAAACGATCTGAAAGCCACGAGTCTGAAAAAGCGTGAATCGTCTCTCACCAAACTTTTACTAACACAAGATTAGCAAAAGGAGCCCAAAGGGTGCCGCGCTTGGTTCTGAACTGGCCTTTTCTAGTCTCGTCGTACGTGGTGTACGTGACCGCGTGGTTGGCGATCGGAAATTCCGACAACTTTGTGCGACCGTGTGTAGACAAAACAAGTTTGAGCCAACATCCGTCGGAAAAAATCCTAGGATTTTGTTGTCGGAATGTCCGAACAAAGTCCGACCGTGTGTACGGGGCATTATAGTAGCAAAAGATTTTTGGTGTCCATCCTTGAGACACACGGATTCATTAACTGTGTATCCACTGGAATCACTTTGATTATATGAATAAAAGGTTATTTAACACTGAAGTTACTATTTTGACATCTGTGAAGGTTTCTACACAGATGTCAATTTAAATTGCAGCCCGAAATTGCAAAAAGTAGTACAGAACTTTTTGAAATTGGTGTGGCGCTGCAAATGCAGCGTCCCACTGATTAGGAGGGTGCCATTACCGGCAATTGCCAGCAATTGCCGCTGATTTGAAATGCAATTTGACATGTTAAATTGCATGTCAAATTACACCAATGTGAACCAGGGCTTAGACACAGAATTTCACTTTATACAGAGGAATCACTTTATTATGTAATTGACAGCGCATCACTATCTTTATTTTTAGAATCACATTCATTAGCCATGGATATGCTATTTGAGTGAGGGCAGCTGTCTTGGTTACACTTTCTCCTCATATTTGCTAGTGGTAGCGCGAGAGTATCACACATTAT
The DNA here is from genome assembly GCA_037952835.1 of Lithobates septentrionalis. NCBI lineage: Eukaryota > Metazoa > Chordata > Amphibia > Anura > Ranidae > Lithobates > Lithobates septentrionalis. The sequence goes on along the minus strand of JBBDGP010001607.1, from coordinate 1,786,056 downwards.
AATTGATCTCCTATTAACCCCTATGGATTCTTCTCCTCCACAGCCTGGGGGCCTAACACAAGCTGCTGGTGTCCACCCCTCACAGCATTTAGACACAACATTAATTTTTATCAAATTTACTGAAATGCTAGACTGTGGCTTATCTCACACAGTGACCAAAATTACATCTGGAATAAAAGCTGATATTCAGAATCTTGGTTCTTGCATGGAAGCTATTAAGTCCAAACTGGATGCCACTGTCACTAGAGCCAACCAGAACACTGACCAAAATCTGCACAATCAACTTGAGACTGCCCTAGATAAAATTGATGACCTTGAAAACAGATCCAGGAGGTAAAATTTCAGAATCCGGGGTCTGCCACAAACCGTTACTGATATACCCGATGCTGTGTGTTCCCTTTTTAAGGATCTTATCCAGGACATTTAACCATACCAGCTTGAACTTGACTGACCCCACAGGGTCCTCAGTCGTCCTCGCTTGGACAGCCTCCCTCGAGATATCATGGTGAAATTACATTTTTATGCAGTCAAGGAAGAAGTGATGAAGAGAGCCCATTCGACCCCTCAACTCCAGCTACAGGGTCATCCTATCCAGATCTTCGCCGACATCTCCCCCTCCACAATCCAGAGGAGATGGTCGCTTAAACCACCGCTTTCAATGCTGACGCAGAGGGACATCAAGTAATGGTAGCTCTTCCCCTCAGCCTTAAATTTGAAAATAAACCATTCCTATTCTCTTCCTTCTCTGAGGATGAAAACCTACTGCTGAGGCTGGGCATTATCTACAAAACGCCAGTCCCCTTTTAGTCCACTTACCCTGGTATGCAAAAAATCCAAGACCAAGAAAGCTAAAGAAGGACAACCCCCGTAATGCTGATCCCTTTGAAGCTTGGATTATCTATACCTTCTTCACTTAGGGTTATACCCCTATTTTTGTTCACCCTACATTGGAACTTGGACAGAGTCTTTTTTCGGATTCTTGTTACTCACTATGTTCTCAACAATTTTTTCCAACTTATTTTTTATTGTTCCTTCATACAGATCTACTACCCTCTCCACATTGGGTAGTTCTACTCAGTGCCTGACTCAGCTGGAGCTGGACGGACAGGTCCGGTGATACGTCAGTTTGCTACCTTGATATTGGGACTGTTTGCAGGGATTGGCCTATTTGCTACTCCTATTGGTTTATTAACATTCGCCTGCCCCCTTTGGCTCAGATCTGCCCAGATATATCCGATATGTTCCTGTTTTGTTACTTTCAATTTAGGTGGGCTTCTTGAAACTTTGGACTACCAGTTTACTGAGTGACAAGCTTATTTCATATACAGGACACTACATCCCCCCGTTTCCCCACCGGCCCCCAAGTATCCCCTTCCCCCCTCCCCATTTCCTCTACCCTTTCCTCCTTTTATCTTTTTTTTTTTTTTTTTTCTTTTGTTTCAAATAATTTTATTAATGAAGCATTAAGTGGTACAATAACATTTATCTTAAGGTACAGTCAACACAGATGTGTCAGTCAGGAGCACATTAAACAAAATACAGTGCACGTATATAAACAGTATAATTCATATAATTGCGATGTTTTACATGTAGAAATAGTCCTACTGAAGATCAGAACAATTCGAAAGAGAGAGCTGTAAGTAACAGTAAAGTAAAATCAGTATTTAACTGTAGTGTATTGATTAGGCCTTGAGGATGGACTGTGTCTGGTAGGTAGATTGAGAGATGTCAGTGATCCATCTCGCACCCCTAATGGGATCATACTGTGCGAGGGATACTGCAAGAAAGGTCGCTCAAATCATATCAAAGTTATAAATCTACCAATACCTGAAGTGTTCCACCCCAAGCCTATACCAAGGAAGTGGAATTGCGAGGTGTCTAATATTTTGCTTTGTAAGGGGTAGGGGAGCCCAAGTAAATAAAATAGAGCACTTGTCAGGAAAGATTTGGTACGTAGCTTCTTGAATGAGGTCTTTTTGTTTCTAGGAATTTCTTATTAGTGAGTGGTCTACTAGTATGTTAGGGTTACATATTAGGGGTTGCACAACTCTCGCATCGGTAATGTTATATACCCGGTACCAAAGTAACCAACATGGCATCCACAATAAACCACAGAGTCTGTCCTATATGCGAACGTAGTATTATGAGTTAAGGAGGAGCTCTTGGTATTCTGGAGAAGCCCTAAAGTGCGTCCAGCATGCCCAAATCTTTCCGTATTTAGAGGGATTGTCGCTGGCTTGATGAATTAAATTTTCCAATTCAGATATTTTATCGATTCGTTTGAACCACAATGCTATGGTAGGCAGGTCAGAGCTTCTCCATAATACTGGTATGCATTGTTTAGCAGCGTTCACGAGATGGAGTACCAGGGATTTTTTGTATGCGTATTGTGGAATTGATGAGTGATGTAGTAGGTATTGCGATGGCGTAAAGGAAAGGGTATAAGTCGTGATACGAGTTATCGTTTCATGAACCGTTTGCCAGAATTTTTGGATTCGTGGACAATTCCACCATATATGGAGCAAAGAACCTTCGGCGGCGTTGCATCTCCAACAAAGGGGTGAGATAGACAGGTGATAATGATGTATAATATCTGGTGTTCTATACCATCTCGAGTATAGTTTGTAGGAGTTTTCCTGTGCAGACACATTGACAGAACCTTTATGGATATGGTCATATATGTTTACCCAATCATTAGAAGATAGTTCTAAGCCTAATTCCATTTCCCATTTTTGATTAGTTGTATTTATTTGGGGGTCATGTTTACTGAAGAGAAGTGAATATATTTCTGAAATAAGGTGTTTTTGTGGCGACGAGCTGGTGCAGAGTGATTCAAATGTTGTTAGGTCTCTATACCACTGGGAGATAGGTCTGGCCTCATTTAGGAAGTGTCTGATTTGGAGGTATTTAAAGAATGGTATGTTGTATTCCGGAAGTTGAGAGAGTAGTGAACGAAAGGGAAGCAGCTGTCCGTTCTGGAAAAGTTGTGAGGATCTAAGCGGTGTTTTCTTTTGTAGAAGAGATTGGGCACGTGGTTGTATGCCAGGTTCAAAGTCACGGTTGTCAACTAAGGGGGTGAGCGGTCCTGGGGAGGGGTGCCAATGAAGTGTATGGGAGACTTGTCTAAAGGTGGTCAGTGTAGGTCCTGTTAGGGGGTGCGAAGTGTATGCTGTCGGTGCCTTTCGAGAATTAATCCAAGGTAGATGGGTAAGAGGAAGTGGTGCAAGGGAATCTTCAAGGTCAACCCAATCTTTAGTGGATTGATGGATATGCCAGTCAATTATCCTTGTGAGGTGGCATGCGGAGTGGTATTTCGAAATGTCTGGGAGACTCAGACCACCTTTATTTTTAGGGGTGGTTAATTTTTCCCAACTCAGTCTAGGGGATTTCCCTGTCCATATGAAGTGTCTACAAATTTTTTTATACGTGTTGAAGAAGGAGGGTAGAAGTTTGATTGGGACGGTCTGTAAAAGGTACAATATTCTGGGTAAGATATTCATCTTAACGATAGCAATCCTTCCAAACCAGGAGAAATGACCCGAGGTCCATTTGAGGAGGTATTTTTGTATAGTAGTGAAGATCGGGAGGTAGTTGCTATCATATAGGTCATCTAAATGTGTCGGTATTTGTATTCCCAGATAAGTAAGGGCGTGGGGCTCCCATTGAAATGGGAAATTTAGCTTACATTGCGTCACTGTCTTCTGTGGAAGGGAGATATTAAGCGCCTTGGATTTTGTGAAATTAATTTTAAAGTTGGATAGGCTGTGGAAGGTATCAAAGTCTTTTAATAGATTGGGCATGGAGATCAGGGGTTCCGAGAGGAAAAGGAGAATGTCATCAGCGTAAGCTGCAGTCTTGTATTGTTTGGAGTTTATAACAATTCCCTTTATATCTGGATTTGCCCTGATTTTACGTAGCAACGGTTCTAAGGTGATAATAAAAATGAGGGGTGACAGTGGGCATCCCTGACGGGTACCATTCGAGACGGAGAAGGCGTTCGACAGGCGACCATTAACTCTTATCTTAGCCGTGGGGGATGAGTATAATGTTAGTATCATTTGTACAAAGAGCGTTGGCAATCCCAAGGCTCGTAGCGTTGCGGACATGTAGTCCCATGCCACCCTGTCGAACGCCTTCTCCGCATCAAGCGATAAAAGAAAACCTTGTTGTTTGGCAGGGGAAGACGAGGAAAGATGGTGATGTATGAGGATGGCTTTTATGGTGTTATCCCTGGCTTCCCTACCAGGGACAAAACCAACTTGGTCCAGGGAGATCAATTGTGGGAGGATAGGGAGAAGTCTGTTGGCCAAAATTTTCGCGTATATTTTTAAATCTACATTGAGGAGGGATATGGGTCTATAATTGGTGACTAAAGTAGCATCTTTACCCGGTTTTGGTATGAGGGTGATATGTGCCTCTAACAGGTCTTTATTGCCTTGTGTGGACGAGGCCAATGAGTTAAAAGCTTTCGTGAACTGGGGGGCGAGTATATCTTGAAATGTTTTATAGTATCCGACGGTAAGTCCATCCGGACCGGGACTTTTTCCTGTTTTGAGTTGTTTCAATGCCGTCATTGTTTCCTCTACGGTAATGGGGCAGTCAAGGGTCTTGGAGTCCTCAGTAGAGATAGGTGGTGAGCCATATTGTGCTAGAAATGCAGATATGGCAGCCTGTCTGTCTTGGTCATTGTTAGTCAATTTTGGGAGTGGTAAGTTGTAGAGTTTTGTAAAGTAGTCCACAAATTTCGTGGCTATGTCGTCTGGTGACGTAAATGATTTCCCAGCTGAGTTCTTAATTTCATGTATGTTATATGTAGCTTTCTTATGTTGCAGCGCTTTCGCTAATAGCTTCCCTGATTTATTGCCGAATTCATAATATAGTTTGTTCTGTAAAATGTATTTGCGGCGTATTTCTTTGTTCATTTCTTCTCTCAAAGCTTCTCTAGCTTGTAACAGTTCTTCGAAGGATTTAGTGGCTAGAGACAGTTTATGTGCCCTTTCTAGCGTATGTATTTTGGATGAGAGGGTATTAATATGTGTTCTTCTTTGTTTATTTCGGAAAGCGGCAATGGAGATGAAGTCTCCTCTTACCACACATTTATGTGCTGCCCATATGATGGGTGGGCTAGGTTCGTCCAGTGAGTTGTCTTGGAAGTAGTGGGCAAGTCGGGTGGAGATTCGCTGTGTGAGATCGGGATCCGTCAGTAGTGAGCCGTCTAGTCTCCATATCGAATGGGCCCGTGGAGACAGTGCAAAAGTCAGTGAGATTGTGATGGGATTGTGGTCAGAGATTGTCATAGGTTCTATGGTCGCTTGTTGGAGCATGGGAAGGTCAGTTTGGGAAATGAAGAGGTGATCTATCCTAGAATATTTGTTGTGGGGAGATGAGTAGAAAGTAAAATCTCTATCGTTGGGGTGCAAGGTACGCCATGTGTCATGAAGGGTCAATTCCTGTAGTTGCTTTTTAATGGCTCTGAGTGCCCTGTAGGGAAGCGAGGTTGTACCTGTGGAGGAATCTTGTTGTGGGTTTAGCGTGACATTGAAGTCTCCACCAACCACCAGAACCCCCGATTGAAATTCAGTGAGTGATTGTAGTGTTTCTCTAAAGAATGTGACTTGTTGTTTGTTAGGAGCGTATATATTTGCCAGGGTGATGGGTTTGTTGTGCAAGGTACCTTTGAGAAAAAGGTATCTGCCATTGGGGTCTCGTTTAGTGTCTGAAATATGTATGGGACAGTTTTTTGAAATTAAAATCGAGACACCTTTCGTTTTTGAGGTGTCATTGGAAGCATGATAGACAGTGGGATATCTATAATTACCTAGTTTGGGGATATTATTTGTTCGAAAATGTGTCTCCTGGATGAAAGCTATGTGTGTTTTGAGTCTCTGTAACGTGTAGAGGAGTTGTGACCTCTTTTCCGGAGTGTTTAGCCCTCTGATATTCAGTGAACATATCTTAATCTTTAATTCCTTCTGAGGTGTTTGAGGGTCGTGTTTACCATGTTGAAGGGAGTTTGTAGCTGCCATGTCAGGTGTGAGGTATGCGCGTCTTATTGAGAAACGGGACCAGTAATAAGTGAATTTCCTATGTTTACAGTATAGTACCGGTAATGAGAAGTAGTAGACGCACAGATACAAGATGGATTGGGCTGGGATATGTGGGTAAGGGAGAGGTACACTTTACTAACCTATCCTATATCGAGATAGGTCAGATTCGTACAGTGCTGTATCTCTGGAAATTCGAACAAAACGGGAACTGGAATTTCATACAGCACTGATGTGGGGTTGGGATGAACCAAACGTAGGAGATAGGTTATGAGTTGTGTAAGGGGGATATGTCCCGCCGTTGCGATCCACGAAGTCGCATGTGTGGAGATGATCCTAGTGAGACGTATGCCTATACGTATAGAGATAACCGCCGGACTTGAGTGGATGATCACTTAAAGGTGCTTTGTCTGCGCGCCAATAGGTGGAAGGGTGAATAAGGATATCTATTCCCTTGCAGGGATGTGATAATCGGGATAGGTGAGGATGAAAGTGATTGAGATACTGGAAACCTCAGGGATCAGGTCCCGAAGGGGTAGTTGTCATCTAAATCAGTAGTATGTTATAGATGGATGTGAAGGTCGTGTAATATTGTCTGCATCATAGTGGGGTAAGTCATGAAGAGGGTTGTCTGTATGGCTGGCTGTGTACATATCGCCGGACAATAAATGATAAGAAGAAAATGTACCCTTCGTTTAAACAGTACTAAAAGGATAATTTCACAACAAAACATAACTAGCAACAAAACCAGATTCTACGTATGTATTGATGAACCAATGTATTCTGCCGTAGGGCCGTGGTCTCTTATCATGGTTTTCTGGGGTTTGATTTAGGTATATAATATATTATTATATTATTTTTTATTTTTATTTTATTTTTATTTTTTTTATTTTTTTTTTCTCCCCCCCCCCATTATATTGCTTACTAAATAATTTTTTTTTTTTTTTTTTTTTTACTATATTAAAGAATAGCCCCCGTTATCCCCCCCTTGTCAATCCCTGTCATTTTGTACGATAATTTTATCTCCGCATTATGGGGTGATGCGGAGACAATAAACCATGTATGTTTTGAACTCTCCAGAGATCCAGCCTATGAGACTGTGTCGACAGGGGGTGTGTTATTAAATGAGGGAAACACAGTATGAAATTCGTCTGTGATTGAACATATAGGGGAAGATATACACCACGTGACATCGAGGTCAGCGTGGTGTAATGATCTCGTGTCATTGAGTTGTGGCCGATAGCGTACTGGTCCCTTGAAAGCATTAGTGTAGCCGAAGGGAAGCTTGCGAAGGGGTAGCCGCGAAGGAGGTGGAGTTAATTAGTTAAGGAGGGGGGGGAGGGGTTTAAAGCGAGCATTAGACTTATGCAGAGTCGCTTACTCGATATGTGTGGGGATGGGCTGGGGGTTGGGCCTGTCACAGCACAGGTTAAGTGATTTCTGGAGATCGGTTGTTAATCTCTAGCATGCAGTACCATGGAGAAATGATCTCTGTGCCCATACATAGATAAGCCAAACAAAACAGATCCAACGGGGAACTATGGCCTCTAATCTGTATGTGAGCAATGGTACCCCTGTCAAAACATTTAACAGTTCAACATTACCTAAGCCCATATATGAAATAAAAACGACAGTAAAGCTTGATTGTAGAGAAGTATCATCCGGGTGTGCAGTTTCCAGTTGTTCGCCGAGCTGTTGTCTGAAGACTGTCTGGCGTAGGTGATGAAAGAGGAGGTCTGTTTCCCAGAGGCTCGGGTGATCATTCTTGTTTGATGGGAGCTAACGTCCTAGCAGCCGAGGGGCACTGCTGATCTCCATGCGCCAGGTATACAACAGCCAAAAGTGTTAGCAGGTAAGCGATATGCCAGGAGTGGGCAGGTTGGAAGGTGTTCTCCTGGTAGATGCCAACTTTGTGATGACAGGTATAAGTCCAGAAAGAGAGACATTAGTGGGGAAGTCTTGGGACGGTCTCCGCGGTATACAAAGGGGAGCGTGGCTGCTGCGGGGAGCCATGGAACCCGTCAGTGTGGTTGGGGGCTCCGAGAATTTGTCTAGTGTAGCGGACCTTAATAGTCTCTACGGGCTCTCCGGGCCCTTGGTGATGTCATGTGGTCGTTACTGCGCTGGGGTCCCTGAGAAGTCGCGTGGGTACGGTCGGCTGATGGGGATCTCCGTCGGCGATATTGTGAGCCTTGCGCCTCCATCGGTTCTGCGTGAGGAGATTGTTTCCCACTGGTGTAATGGCGGAATTCCGCATACCATGCTGGAACCTCCACCAGGGGTAAGCCCAGGCTGTCACAGAAGTACGGTAAGTCTTCCGGCACTTTGAGGAAGGCCGTGCGGCCTAGATGAGTGGCTGCTAGGCAGAACGGAAATTTCCACCGATAAAGAATTCCATGGGTGCGTAAGACATCAAGCAGCGGTTTGAGATCCCTGCGGTGTTGTAGGGTGATGCCTGATAGGTCCTGGAAGATCTGGATATGTGCGCCTTGGTATTGTAGTGGATGTTTGTTTCTCGCCTGCTTCAAGATAGCTTCTTTTAATTGGTAATCTACAATACAGCAGATAATATCTCTGGGGGGGTCATTTTCTCTTCCTTTTGGGCGCAGTGCCCTATGGATCCTTTCCATGTCAATTCTGGTTTGAGGTGGTCTGTCAAGTAGGCCATTAAACAGCTCAGATACTGCAGGGGATAAGTGTTCAGCATCAATTGCTTCTGTCATGCCTCGTATCCTGAGGTTATGCCTGCGGCCGCGGTTATCGAGGTCCTCAATGCGGCGTTGAGCTTCCCTAAGCTGTAGGGTGTGTGTGTCTATTTTCCTTGTGGCTTTGCGGAGGACCGTGTCATGTTTAGCAGAGGTTTTTTCAACGTCTGCCACCCTGTCATTTAGTGTATGAATATCCATTCTGAGTTCAGCAATGGCGGCTGACAGAGTATCTTTAATATCGTTAGCGATTGCTTTTAGGTCATTTATGTTAAGACCGGGATGTTGAGGGTTCTCTGTCATTCCCGAGGTTAGGGGATATGGTCCCTGAGGCGTGGGTACTTGTCCCGATGTGTGTGTTCCTGAGTCCTGTGAGGAGCTGTGGCGGGACGGCGCCATATTGCTTCTCTGTGTCCTGAACATTTCAGGGATATTTTGACTCGGATTCCCCGGATTTTCGCGGGGTGAGCGGGACCTGGAGGCCGATGTGTGACGGGAAGACGTTCCCATTATATCTCGTGGGTGTAAAGCGAAAGTTACCTCCGTAAAATCGGTGATAAGGGATGCAACGGCGGGAGCTGTTCTCTTAAGCTGCCATCTCCTAGTTCGTCCAGGCCACGCCCTGTCCTCCTTTTATCTTTACTCCCGGTAACCCCTTAATCACTCTACCTGGGCCATATGATTACTTGTTGCATGTGCTGGAATTATTTGTGATGCTCACATTCTTTGTGCTACTAACCAGTTTATTCTACAGGGGAGTGCTGCGGCTGGAGTGGTACTCATGCACCTCTTCCTGTCTCGGAGATGTGGTTATTTCTTCTTCTCCTGGTCAGGAATTCCCTCTCTGTATTAGTGGAGGAACTTTTTTTTGTATCTGAAGGTGCGTTTGTGCTCTGAAATGTCTTCTCTTCACTCTTTTCCTTTTCTTTACTTTCTCTTTCGCACTAACTTTACTTTATTTCTAGTGATCCATGTGTGCTTGCCCAGTCTCTGGTCCGCAGCTCGAGATAGGCCTTCCCAGTTGCTTCAACTTCATCTCAAGATCTTCTGTTGGTTATGGGTAAGTTACAGTATTTCATTGGAAATTGCTCCCTGGGTGCTCCATGGCTAATCCTGCCTCTCTGAACCCCTCCTTGCGTGTCGTATCTCACAACACGCAAGGACTGAACTCCCCAGTTAAGCGCCGGAAAATGTTTCAATATTACCACAGCCAAATAATAGATATTATTTTCCTTCAGGAAACTCATTTTCCTTGAAAGTACAACCCTTCGTTCATTCTTCCCGAATCCCAAGTTTTCTACCTTTTACCTGACAAACATGGAGGATAAAACCAAGGGGGTGGCAATCCTTATCACGCGTAATTATAATTTCGTACTTCACTCTGAATATAAGGACCCAGAGGGTAGATTTTCGCTTGTTAAGGGTCTTATAGAGAACCAACTTTACTCTTTTATATCATATGACGTGCCTAATCGGGGTCAGGCCCGGTTGTTTAACTCTATGTTCCGATCCCTGAGCTCACTAGTTAAGGGCTTAGTTATCTATGGCGGGGACTTTAATACAGCTTTCAACATGGGGTTAGACAAATCCTGCCCTCTGGGTGGGGGTCTTATCCACCCATTCAAACAGAGCCTCTCCATTGCTAGACAGATTTACCAACAGGGACTAGTTGATTTCTGGAGAGAAGTTAACCTGACTATGCGGGACTATACTCACTACTCCAGCCCACACAAGTCCTTTGCTAGGATTGAACATATTTTCATTGCAATGGTTCACACCCTGTTGGTCACAAAATCTTTCATTAGGGACTCTATTTCTTCAGACCACTCTTTGGTTTTCATGATAAGGTGGTAGCTGGAAACTGAATGCTTCAATCCTTAGAAACTCCATAAATGCTCTAGAGATTAAAAAGGCTATACAGGAATACTTCCTCCTGAATATGTAGAAGATGTCTCCCCGGGTACTTTGTGGGCAGCACACAAAGCTACCATCAGGGACAAGATTATCCAGATAGCGTCGCGTTTGCATACAGCACAACAAGCAGAAATCGAACAACTAGAGCAGGACTTTCTATCCTTGAGTAAACAACATAAGCACAATCCCAAATTAGTTTCAATGGATAGATTAGATGCTGCATGTATGGCTCTAAATCTAGTTCTTACTTCCAAAGCAGAAAAGAGCCTACGATGGAGTGTGGCTCGTTTCTACTCCCAGAGGGATAAAACAGGATCCATGTTGGCTGCTAGATTGACCCCTAAACTGCAATCTCACACTCTGCCTAAAATCAAGCTTGCAGGAGGTAGTCTCTCTCATAACCCTCAACGCATTATGGAAGCCTTCCATGCATTTTATAAGAAACTATACAAAGCTGATAAGGAGGTCTCCAGCAACACCTTAGACTCCTTTCTGGACTCAATCCGGGTCCCTAAACTTGAGGACCGGAATCTAGACAGGCTTGAATCATCGATATCTGCTGAAAAAGACTCTTAGATTATTAAGAATCTCAAAAGTAAATCTGCCCCTGGTCCTGATGGTTTCTAAGTACCCTACTATAAACATTTCTCTGGCACCCTGACCCCTTACATGGCTTGCTTCTTCAACGCGTTACTAAAGGGAACCAAGTTAGACAGGTCATTAAACTCTGCGTTTATCTCTGTAATCCCCAAACCGGGTAAAGACCTGAGCTCAGTTGCTAACTACCAACCCATATCTCTGATAAATAATGATCTAAAGATTCTGACAAAAATCCTTGCTGACCACATCTCCTCATTTATTGGCCTTTACACAAGGACCAAGTAGGTTTTATTCTGAGTAGGCAAGGCCCTGACCAGATCAGGAGATAGATTGATATTGTCTCTCTTTTGAGATCTAGCTGGGATAGAGGTCCCCCCAAGAAGGCTTCCTCCTCTCTTTAGATCTACAGAATGCCTTTGATTGTGTTTCTTGACTAGGGATGAGCTTCGAGTTCGAGTCAAACTCATGTTCGACTCGAACATTGGCTGTTCGCAAGTTCGCCGAACAGCGAACAATTTGGGGTGTTCGCGGCAAATTCGAATGCCGCGGTACACCCTTTAAAAGTCTATGGGAGAAATCAAAAGTGCTAATTTTAAAGGCTAATATGCAAGTTATTGTCATAAAAAGTGTTTGGGGACCTGGGTCCTGCCCCAGGGGACATGGATCAATGCAAAAAAAAGTTTTAAAAACGGCCGTTTTTTCAGGAGCAGTGATTTTAATAATGCTTAAAGTCAAACAATAAAAGTGTAATATCCCTTTAAATTTCGTACCTGGGGGGTGTCTATAGTACGCCTGTAAAGGGGCGCATGTTTCCTGTGTTTAGAACAGTCTGACAGCAAAATGACATTTTGAAGGAAAAAACTCATTTAAAACTACCCGTGGCTATTGCATTGCCGACAATACACATAGAAGTTCATTGATAAAAACGGCATGGGAATTCCCCAAAGGGGAACCCCGAACCAAAATTAAAAAAAAAAATGATGTGGGAGTCCCCCTAAATTCCATACCAAGCCCTTCAGGTCTGGTATGGTTATTAAGGGGAACCCCAGCCAAAATGTAAAAAAAAATGACGTGGGGTTCCCCCTAAATTCCATACCAGAACCTTCAGGTCTGGTATGGATTTTAAGGGGAACCCCGCGCCCCAAAAAAAAAAAACGGCGTGGGGTCCCCCCAAAAATCCATACCAGACCCTTATCCGAGCACGCAACCTGGCAGGCCGCAGGAAAAGAGGGGGGGGACAAGAGTGTGCCCCCCCTCCTGAACCGTACCAGGCCACATGCCCTCAACATTGGGAGGGTGCTTTGGGGTAGCCCCCCAAAACACCTTGTCCCCATGTTGATAAGGACAAGGGCCTCATCCCCACAACCCTGGCCAGTGGATGTGGGGGTCTGCGGGTGGGGGGCTTATCGGAATCTGTAAGCCCCCTTTAACAAGGGGACACCCAGATCCCGGCCCCCCCCCTGTGTGAAATGGTAAGGGGGTACTTACCGATACCATTTCACTAAAAAACTGTCAAAAATGTTAAAAATGACAAGAGACAGTTTTTGACAATTCCTTTATTTAAATGCTTCTTCTTTCTTCTATCTTCCTTCATCTTCTGGTTCTTCTGGTTCTTCTGGTTCTTCCTCCGGCGTTCTCGTCCAGCATCTCCTCCTCGGCGTCTTCTATCTTCTTCTCCTCGGGCCGCACCGCACCCATGACATGGGGGGAGGCTCCCGCTCTTCTCTTCTCCTTTTCTTCTCTTCTTCTCTTCTTCATTTTCTTCTCCGGGCCACTCCGCATCCATGCTGGCATGGAAGGAGGCTCCCGCTGTGTGACGGCGCTCCTCGTCTGACAGTTCTTAAATAACGGGGGACGGGGCCACCCAGTGACCCCGCCCCCCTCTGACGCAGGGACATGACGGGACTTCCCTGTGGCATTCCCCGTGACGTCACAGGGAAGTCCCGTCAAGTCACCGATGACGCCTTTGACAACGTCGATGACAAAACGCGTAAGGCGGAGCTACGTACCTACGTCACACGCGGAAGTCGGAGAGACTGTGGAGCGCAGCTGAGGCGCACGCTGCCCGGCTGTCAGAATATATCCACGAGGTCCTCTCTAGGCTTGACCTATCCAATCTAGTGTGATAGTCTGACTCCTCACAGGAGCCTGACTTTTTTAATTTATTCTCAATTTATTTTATTTTATGTAATTTGATCGCTGTAATCAGCAATTTTTAATAAAAACCACTTCATTACGTTATCACACTATGGGAGCCCTGTCTCTTTCATATGAGGTGAACCCGGAGTTCTGAAGGCGTTATTGCTATTGGAGTGAATACCCCCAGGGAATACTTCACTGGAACCATAGATGGCACCGAACGCCGGAGAATACATGCTGATTACCCCTGCAGGGGTGCATGGATCTGGTGAGTGGGGAACCTTGAGGGGGAGCACCGGAGTCACTGGATATCAACTGTAACAGTCACAAAAGTCACTTTTCACAGAATACCTGAACCTGATGGAAATATATGGAACTTTTTAAGCTGGAACTTTCACAAATGGATTTTTGACTTTTTTGATCAATATTTTTCATTTTTTTCATTTTCTCACTAATACACTGGTTTCACATTCAATGTGGGTTTAACAATAGCGTATTTCACACATTTTTATTAGCCACATTTTTTATTATTAATAATTTGGTTTTGCAACGTTGATGCACTGTATTTAGACTATATTTAGGCTGTATCCAGCCACCCAGCTGATTGCTGGGGAGCTAATGTGGTAATACTTGTATTAGATGCATGGTACCAATTGATAATAGAGTGACAGTTAATGATCACAGCAGTTGGAAAGAAGGTTTTTATCCACGGATTTATTTAACCCCTTTTATACTTATCTAGGGGGGATGTTCTTCACCTGAATATTTATATAATTTTTTGATCATATGTCACCAATGTGGGTGTATTTACAAGTTTTTCATAATAAGGACTCATTTATTTGCACACACCGGTACGGCACATTAATTCTAACTGGCACATACTCTATTTTGGAATTTGGTTTATTTATTTTATTTTATTAATTTTCCTACACACCTAGGAGAGACTTATATTCAATTAGGCACCCAACACAGGTAGCGCCACTCACCCCCATCTATAAACCTACTTCCCTGTGGCATTCCCCATGACATCACAGGGAAGTCCCGTCAAGTCACAGTGCGTCAGAGGGGGCGGGGTCACCGGGTGGCCCCGCCCCCGTTATTTAAGAACTGTCAGACGAGGAGCGCCGTCACACAGCGGGAGCCTCCCTCCATGCCAGTATGGGTGCGGAGCGGCCCGGAGAAGAAAATGAAGAAGAGAAGAAGAGAAGAAAAGAAGAGAAGAGCGGGAGCCTTCCCCCATGCCATGGGTGCAGAACGGCCCGAGGAGAAGAAGATAGAAGACGCCGCGGAGGAGATGCTGGACGAGAATGCCGGAAGAAGAACCAGAAGAGCCAGAAGAACCAGAAGAACCAGAAGATGAAGGAAGATAGAAGAAAGAAGAAGCATTTAAATAAAAGAATTGTCAAAAACTGTCTCTTGTCATTTTTAACATTTTTGACAGTTTTTTAGTGAAATGGTAGGGGTAAGTACCCCCTTACCATTTCACACAGGGGGGGCCGGGATCTGGGGGTCCCCTTGTTAAAGGGGGCTTCCAGATTTTGATAAGCCCCCCGCCCGCAGACCCCCACAACCACCGGCCAGGGTTGTGGGGATGAGGCCCTTGTCCTCATCAACATGGGGACAAGGTGTTTTGGGGGGCTACCCCAAAGCACCCTCCCAATGTTGAGGGCATGTGGCCTGGTATGGTTCAGGAGGGGGGGCGCACTCTCGCCCCCCCTCTTTTCCTGCGGCCTGCCAGGTTGCGTGCTCGGATAAGGGTCTGGTATGGATCTTTGGGGGGACCCCAAGACGTTTTTTTTTGGCACGGGGTTCCCCTTAAAATCCATACCAGACCTGAAGGGTCTGGTATGGAAATTAGGGGGAACCCCATGTCATTTTTGTAAAATATTTTGGCCGGGGTTCCCCTTAATATCCATTCCAGACCTGAAGGGCCTGGTATGGAATTTAGGGGGACTCCCACATCATTTTTTTTTTTAATTTTGGTTTGGGGTTCCCCTTTGGGGAATTCCCATGCCGTTTTTATCAATGAACTTCTATGTGTATTGTCGGCAATGCAATAGCCGCGGGTAGTTTTAAATGGGTTTTTTCCTTCAAAATGTCATTTTGCTGTCAGACTGTTCTAAACACAGGAAACATGCGCCCCTTTACAGGCATACTATAGACACCCCCCAGGTACGAAATTTAAAGGGATATTACACTTTTATTGTTTGACTTTAAGCATTATTAAAATCACTGCTCCTGAAAAAATGGCCATTTTTAAAACTTTTTTTTGCATTGATCCATGTCCCCTGGGGCAGGACCCAGGTCCCCAAACACTTTTTATGACAATAACTTGCATATTAGCCTTTAAAATTAGCACTTTTGATTATTCATGTTCATGTCCCATAGACTTTAACGGTGTTCGCGTGTTCGAACGAACTTTTTTCCTGTTCGCATGTTCTGGTGCGAACCGAACAGGGGGGTGTTCGGCTCATCCCTACTCTTGGCCCTACCTATCTACGATTTCACAACAATGGGGATTCATTTAAAGCTTTCTTAATGTGATAGGGGCTCGCTACTCAAATCCTGAAGCAAAGGTGCAGCTACAGGGATACTACTCAGATTCTTTCCCAATCTTTATGGGAACGAGACAGGGATGTACCTTGACCCCCCTAATCTTTGCCAAAGCCATCAAAATGTCAGCTATTGCTATCAGAGAACAAGCAGACATTCACAGGGTTCAGTGTGGGACACAAATTCAAAAATGTGCTCTTTTTCCAGATGATATCCTTTTATTCCTCACTGCCCCTCTCACCTCTCTCCCCAATATATGTAGCCTGTTAGATGACTTCAGTGTGATCTTGGGCTTCCGAGTAAACTTTTCAAAATTCATAGCATATTATGGAATATAAAAGTATCAGAACCTTTAGTTACGCATTTAAATGAATATTTTGAGTTCAAATGGAGCAACTTGGACATTCCCTATCTGGTGGTCAATCTAGCTGCCACTGTGGATCGTTTATATTAGGCCAACTTTCCTCCACTATATCATAAGCCAGAAGAAGAGCTCAAACAATAGGCCAACTTGGAGTTACCTTGGATAGGCAGAGTTAACTCGGTGAAGATGACTCCCACGCATTCTTTTATCTCTTTAGATCCCTATCCATTCCAATTGTCAAAGATCATTTGCCGCACATCCAGTCAAAGTTAATCAAATTTATCTGGGGTGCGAAGGGACATAGAGTCTCCAAGGAAACTCTTTTTCATGCTAAGGATAAGGGTGGAGCAGGGTTACCTAATCTCTTATGGTACTACCAAGCGGCACAACTAACCCAGATCTCGACAATTTACTCTTATGCCCTGTACACGCAATAGGATTTTCCGACAACAAAATCCATGTTTTTTTTCCGACGGATGTTGGCTCAAACTTGTCTTGCATACACACAGTCACACAAATCTTGTTGGAAATTCCAAACATCAAGAACGCGGTGACATACAACACGTACAACGAGCTGAGAAAAATTCAAAAAGCTGAGAAAAGTTCAATAGCCAGTGCGGCTCTTTTGCTTGATTCTGAGCATGCGTGGAACTTTGTGCGTTGGAATTGTGTACACACGATCGGAATTTACGACAAAGGATTTTGTTGTCAGAAAATTTGAGATCCAGATCTCAAATTTTGTGTGACGGAAATTCCGATGGAAAATGTCCGATGGAGCCTACACACGGTCGGAATTTCCGACAACAAGCTCCCATGAAACATTTTCTTTTTTTTTTTTTTTTTAAGGGTAAATTTTATTAAATTAAAAACAATCTTTTACATTTCAGTGTTACATTTCAAATATTAATACAAGCTAATATGATTGTATAACATTCCAAACTCCACAATGTGTAACAACCACATGTGCAGGTTAATAGTCGAACCTTTCTGTTTTGTTCGGTAACCAATTAAAATTTGTTGCTATAAAGTAATACTACATCATTGCTTTATCTCCTCTGTGTCTCTCCTCTGAGTGTCATGATACCTCTCAGCATACATTCAATTTCCAAGTTAGTACATACTCTTTCTAACATACATTATATCTATCAATCCTCTACATCACCTGATATTTTTTCGATCCATGCCTCCCCATACCCTCTCAAACTTTTTGGAACTCCTCTGGCCTTGTAAGTTAGGTTGTACATTGGTAGGGCATTGTTAACTAGTGTCACCCATATTTTGTAGGGATGGAGGGGACGGGTTCCGCCATTTAAGGGCCAAAGCTTTCTTGGCATAACAAAAAACTATTTTCAAAAGAGTTTTCTTTGGCATCGATAATTCCTCTTCCTCCAAGTCTCCTAGGAGACATCTAGCTGGAGAATATATGTTTGGAAGCCCCAGAGTATCCTCCAAGTATGTAAGGATTGCTTTCCAGTATTTCACCACCTGGGGACACTGCCATAACATATGAAAAAAATCTCCCACTGCTGTATTGCAGTGAGGGCACTCTGGCGACTCACTTCTACCCATTTTATGTAATCTTTTAGGGGTGTAATATATTTCATGTAGAGAGTTAAATTGTAAAATTTTGTCTCTAGCAGAGATCATTGAGGGCACTAGTGTCTCTAGGGCTTCTGACCAGGCTTTCTCTGTGAGGGACAGTATGTCTGTCTTCCATCGTGCGGTGACCCTCTCCACTCTAGGGGAGGAGGATGTGAGCAATGCAAAGTAAAATTTAGAGATGAGCTTCACATGGTCCTATTCAGCCACCAATTTTTCCATATTGGAGGGTGAGAGTGCCACTTCCCCCCCACCATATTGGGCAGTTACTGTGTGGCGCAGCTGAAGGTACTTGAAAAAGAATGTGTTTGGAACTCCATATTCAGTTCTCAGGTCTGTGAAAGTTCTAAACACCCCCTCCCTAAACAGCTGATGGGCATATTTTACTCCATATACTGCCCAGCATGCTCCATCCGGTACCTTGACTATCTCTTGTATCTCTTGTATCTCTTGTAGTTGAGGATTGTGCCTCAGTGGGGCATTAGGAGAATCTGCAAAGTTAGTGCCACCTGTTCTAGCATTGCATATGTGAAATATTTTATATGACAATTTAAGTATAGCCGCCCCCTTCTCTGGGTATGGACCATTTCTGCAGAGGATATTAATCATTATTTCTTATGAGTGGACCTGAGCTGCTTGTGTTGCCACTGAAGCAATGTTCATTTGGGGAAAACCCCACTAGTGCACATGTGTCAATTGGGCTGCTGAATAATAACATTGTAGATTTGGTAATGCTAATCTTACTGGTAAGTAACGTGTATCCAGGGACACCCCAGCCAGTTTAGGTCCCCATAAAAAGAGGAAAGTATTTTATTAATGTCTGTAAACCATTTCTTAGGAATATAAATTGGGGCATGCCGGAACAGGTAAAGGAATCTGGGCAGGTAAATAATTTTGAACATATTTATACGTCCAAGGAGGCTGAGAGGCAACTTATCACATGTTTGCACACTCTCCTTTAAGCGTTGCCTCATGGGGGACAAGTTATTGGGTATATATGTACTCAGTGGCAGCTGTATTTCGACCCCTAAATATCGAAATTTGGAGACTACCTTTAGTGGGACCTCCAAGGGTAGTTTCGGGGCATATTCAGAACTGAAGAGAAAGATCATGGATTTATTCCAGTTTACCTTAAATCCCGAATACCTCCTGAACTCTGAAATTCTATCCAGGGCAGTAGGGACGAGCCGAACACCCCCCCAGTTTGATTCACACCAGAACCTGCGAACGGACCAAAAATTTGCATGAACGTTAGAACCCTATTGACGTCTATGGGACTCGAACGTTCAAAATCAAAAGTGCTAATTTTAAAGGCTAATTTGCATGGTATTGTCCTAAAAAGGGTTTGGGGACCCGGATCCTGCCCCAGGGGACATATATCAATGCAAAAAAAAGTTTTAAGAACAGCTGTTTTTTCGGGAGCAGTGATTATAATGGTACTTAAAGTAAAAAAAAAGTGAAATATTCCTTTAAATATCGTACCTGGGGGGTGTCTATAGTATGCCTGTAAAGTGACGCGTGTTTCCCGTGCTTATAACAGTCCCTGCACAAAATTACATTTTTAAAGGAATAAAAATCATTTAAAACTGCTTGCGGCTTTAATGTAATGTGGGGTCCTGGCAATATGGATGAAATTCAGTGAGACAAAGTGCATGGGTACCCCCCAGTCCATTACCAGGCCCTTTGGGTCTTATATGGATATTAAGGGGAACCCCGCACCCAAATTAAAAAAAGGAAAGGTGTGGGGCCACCAGGCCCTATATACTCTGAACAGCAGTATACAGGCAGTGAAAACAAGACAGTGACTGTAGGTTTGTTGTTAAGTAGAATCTGTTTGTAATTTTGAACTGGTACATTTTTAACGTGTTTAGCTCCAGCAAAAAAAATCTATTTTAAGCTTTTTGGAAAACATAGGGAAGGGTTATCACCCCTATGACATTTGTTTTGCTGTCAGTGCTCCTCTTCAGAAGATTTCACCTCACTTTTTGTCCCAATGACAAATGTTTTTTGAAAATTTTAGTTTTTAGTGAAACAAGGATTGGTGATAAAGCATCAGTGGAAAGGAGAAACATTTTTCCCATATTAACTGTTACAGGAGATAATTTCCCTTCCTAGGGGTAGATTTCATCTCACTTCCTGTTGTCTCCTTCCATTTGCAAGTAGGAGTCATTTGTAAGTTGGATGTTTGAAAGTAGGGGCCTGCCCTATATACTCAGCAGACATTTGGGCCTTAGGTGTTGGTGTTGCCACAACACTGTAAGCCCTCACAGGGCCCTGCTGTGAAATATTAGATCAAGAATTGTAATTACATGCCCCTGTTGAACAGGGCCAGAAAAATTGGGCCTTTGGTGGTGGTGGTGCTGGTAAGTCCTCACAGTTACTCTTGGTGGGCGCAGAAACAGGCCCTGCTGTGAAATATTAGATCAAGAATTCTAATTACATGTCCCTGTTGAACAGGGGCAGAAAAATTGGGCCTTAGACACCACTGCAACCCCTCAGAGATACTCTAGTTGGAGCGCAGAAGCAAGCCCTGCTGCAAAGAATTGCATCAAAAATTGTAATTACAAGCCCCTGTTAAACAGGGGCTGAAAAACTGGGCCTTAGGCACTGGTGCTGGTGCCACAACACTGCAACCCCTCACAGATACTCTAGTTGGAGCGCAGAAACTAGCCCTGCTGCAAAGTATTGCATCAAAAATTGTAATTACACGCCCCTGTTAAACAGGGCCTGAAAAATTGGGCCTTAGACCAGAACCAAAAATGTTCTTACAAGCTATCAGCATGTTCATTGAGGAGGAAGAGGATAATTACTCAGCATAACAGGATAGTCACTCAGCATCAGCATAGGCAGTCTTTGCACCTGGCTGCAGGTTGCTATACTGTAGGTGAGACTGTGCAGGGTACACAGTACAATAGCTGGAAATACTTCAATGAGCCCACACAAGCACCTGGCTGCAGGCTGCTATACTGTAGGTGAGACTGTGCAGGGTACACAGTACAGTAGCTGAAAATACTTCAATGAGCCCACACAAGCACCTGGCTGCAGGTTGCTATACTGTAGGTGAGACTGTGCAGGGTACACAGTACAGTAGCTGGAAATACTTCAATGAGCCTACACAAGCACCTGGCTGCAGGTAGCTATACTGTAGGTGAGACTGTGCAGGGTACACAGTACAGTAACTGGAAATACTTCAGTGAGCCTAAACAAGCACCTGACTGCAGGTAGCTGTACTGTAGGTGAGACTGTGCAGGGTACACAGTACAGTAGCTGGAAATACTTCAATTAGCCTACACAAGCACCTGGCTGCAGGTTGCTATACTGTAGGTGAGACTGTGCAGGGTACACAGTACAGTAGCTGAAAATACTTCAATGAGCCTACACAAGCACCTGGCTGCAGGTAGCTATACTGTAGGCGAGACTGTGCAGGATACACAGTACAGTAGCTGGAAATACTTCAATGAGCCTACATAAGCACCTGGCTGCAGGTTGCTATACTGTAGGTGAGACTGTGCAGGGTACACAGTACAGTAGCTGGAAATACTTCAGTGAGCCTACACAAGCACCTGGCTGCAGGTTACTATACTGTAGGTTTGACTGTGCAGGGTACACAGTACAGTAGCTGGAAATACTTCAATGAGCCTACACAAGAACCTGGCTGCAGGTTGCTATACTGTAGGTGAGACTGTGTAGGGTACACAGTACAGTAACTGGAAATACTTCAATGAGCCTACACAAGCACCTGGCTGCAGGTAGCTTTACTGTAGGTGAGACTGTGCAGGGTACACAGTACAGTAGCTGGAAGTACTTCAATGAGCCTACACAAGCACCTGGCTGCAGGTTGCTATACTGTAGGTGAGACTGTGCAGGGTACACAGTACAGTAGCTGGAAGTACTTCAATGAGCCTACACAAGCACCTGGCTGCAGGTTGCTATACTGTAGGTGAGACTGTGCAGGGTACACAGTACAGTAGCTGGAAATACTGTAAAAACACCTGCCTGCCTGTCAGTATATTAGGAAGAGAAGAACAGGATCTAGCTAAACTAGCTAAACTGAATACAGTATATATATATATATATACAACACCTGGGATGCATATATATACACAATACACTGTAACTGCAGCTAACTGACTCAACCTGCCTACTCTATCTAACTTAAATCAAATTACACTTTCTGTCTCTCTCTCTCTATCTCTCTATCTGAACGCCGGAACACACTACACAGGGCCGCCGTGCAGGCGGCCTTATATAGTGTGGGGCATGTACTAAACCTCCTGAGCCATAATTGGCCAAAGCCTCCTTGGCATTGGCCAATTATGGCTCTCTGTTCAGACGGCGCTGTGTTGGCCAAGCATGTGGGTCATAGTGCATGCTTGGGCAATCATCAGCCAGCAATGCACTGCGATGCCGCAGTGAATTATGGGCCGTGACGCGCCACTCGAATTTGGCGCGAACGGCCCATATCGTTCGTAATTCGGCGAACGACCAAACACACAGTGTTCGAGTCGAACATGGGTTAGACTCGAACACCAAGCTCATCCCTAAAGGGCAGTAAGCAGTGAGTGCTCTGCCTCATTCAGGTACAGGAGCATATAATCTGTGTATAGATATGTTTTTTCCTCCAACGCATTAACACTACATCCCCTGATGTTTACATCCGCTCTCAGTACAGCTGCCAGCAGCTCTATAGCCAGGGCAAACAGCAGGGACGACAAAGGGCACCCCCGCCATGTGCCCCTAGCAATATTGAACAGGTTTGTAATGGTATTATTAACCCTAATTCTGGCCTTTGGCTCCGCATATAATATTTTGACCCATGTAATGAATCTAGGACCGAAACCCATCCGCCCAAGGACCTCAATTAAATATGGCCATTCTATGGAATCAAACGCTTTGTGCGTATCAAGTGACACCACTACTCTGGTGTCTGGGGTAGGACCTTCCGACTGAACAATGGTAAAGAGGCATTGCAAATTTGTAGCAGTTGATCTTTCAGGTATGAAACCCATCTGATCTGGGTGGACAATAGTGGCAATCACTTTATTTAGTCTCTTGGCCAGAATTTTAGCCAATATTTTTGCATCAACGTTTATTAAAGATATTGGTCTGTACGATTCACATAAGTCATGGTCCTTGTGTGGCTTGGGAATCAGCACTATAAGTGCCTCCCTCAATGGTTCGGGAAGTATACCTCTATCAGAGGCATCCCTATACATGTCAAGTAGTTTGGGTGCTAGGTTTTCAGTGTATGTGTCATACCATTCAACTGGTAGACCATCTATTCCTGGGGTCTTATTTGGGTTCAGGGATCTTATGGCCAGTATGACCTCTTCCACCGTAAGGGAGAGGTCAATTTCCTCTGCTCCTTCTATGGTAAGCTCCTGCAGAGGTATTGGGGCTAAATAATTTTGGACTGCCTCCTTCCCATAGTCTACCTTAGATGAATAAGGATCAGAATAGAAGGATACAAAGGCTTCCGCTATCTCCGACTGTAATGTGCAGCGTTTCATGTTCGCATCATAGATGCATGGGATAGAAGTCGGAGCCTGTTGTGCGTGAGCCAGATATGCTAGTAGCTTACTGTTTTTCTCCCCGAACTCAAAAATCCGCTGTGATTGATAGAGCATTTTTTTCTGCGCTTTTTCCACCAAATCTAAATCTAATTGGCGTATTGACTCTCTCCATTTTTTATGGGTAACAGGGTTTGGGTTTTTGATGTAATCTACCTCGGCTTCAGTAGCTCTTTGTTCTGACTCCTTATTCTTCCAATCTCTGTCTGATTGGAGCTGTTTGACCAGGCCCGAGATAGAACCTCTAAGAGTGGCTTTGAACGCATCCCAAGTTACCCCCACCGGGACCTCTCTTCTATTCTCCAGCCAAAAGTTATTTATAGACACTGCAGTGGACCTCTCATAGCACTCCTCCTTGAGCCACAAAGGGCTCAGTCTCCACACAACATACACATCTGATTTCCCCATATCAGTGGTGAGAAGCATTGGGGAGTGATCCGAGATGGCCCGTGGCAGATATTGAACTTCCTTTATCCTTGGCAGCAGTGCCCTGGATACAAAACACATGTCTATCCTAGATAGGGTGTTGGATGTGGAAGAAAAGCATGTGTATGCTTTAGCATCAGGGTGCTTCCAACTCCACGCCTCTGCTAGATCATATGGTTTCACACATGCTTCTAGCGGGGATCCTCCCATAGTCACCATTCTAAACCTATCTTTGTCAGGAGACAGCACTGCGTTTAGATCCCCAGTTAAGATAATAGGTCCCTCCGCCACCTAAATCACCTCCACCATCATTGTTTCCCAAACCCCTACTGTAAAGGGAGGTGGTATATAAACTGCTACTAGGGTATATGGTTGGTTATTAATAATCAATATTAAACTACGTACCTACCAAAAGGGTCCAATTTCACTGTCTTGGTAGTATGCATTAGGGATTTGGATATCAGAACAGACACACCCCTAGCATAGCTAGAATATGTGGAGTGAAAAGCTCTACTTACAAAGGCCCTATGGAGAGCCAGTGTCTTGGAGCCCACTAGATGCGATTTCTGGAGGAATATAATATGCGGCTTACGCTTTAGTATATACTTAAATACTAGGGCTCTCTTAATCTTGGAATTAAGCCCCCTTACATTCCAAGACAGGAGATTAAGGTTCTGCATAGGGGCATTCAAAGAAAAACTGTATTAGAGGATTGTCTATATATGGGTACAACAGTAGCAGAGAGTTCCCCAGGCGGCAGCTAAACACATAGCTAAAATTCAATTCCCCTTTTGGGGGGTAGTACATTAGTACACATGCTAGACTAATAGGGTAAACAGTTCCTGAGCATTCATAGACATTTGTTTGAACTATATGTAAGACACACAGAAGAGATCGATATTCTGGTTCCCCTGTCAGTGGGGACTTAGGAGACCACAAAAAGAAAAAAAAACAGTGCATAGAAATTAAAAAAGAAAACATAAACGATCCTGGATCCAAAACCGAGGATCCTAACACCCATTCCCCCCACCCTGCCTGCGGCCCCAAAGATTCTGCGGGCTTCCATCCCGAACAATAAACAACAACGTCTCCCTAAGGGGGGTAGTCTTCCTGCTCCAGTCGGACAGGAAGGTTTAGGGATATAACTGAAAGAGTTAACAGAGCATTAACGAGACCGTTTTGCTTGAAGGTCATAATACATGGTTCCTGCAAGACTTGAAATGTTTAGGATCATTCAGACCGGGAAAGTTCAACCACAAAGTGATAGATTAATATTATTCATATACATAGTCTTCATTAGACAGGCCAAGGTTATCCGCTTGGGGGGTCCCCCCCAAGCCCTCTAGGTCACATACCCATCTGCCGGGAGAGTGGAGTTATTATCCGGGACCCAATGATTCCAGCCATCTGTTCGCTTCCATAGGTGACATGAAGAATTGTGTCTGCCCTTATATACAACTTTCAACTTAGCCGAGTAAAGCATACTGTATGGCAGGCTATGTTCTCTCAGCCGCTGCTTCACACTCTGGAAACCTGCTCTTTGTTTCTGTGTGGCAGCAGAGAAATCTGGAAAAATGGATATGCGATTGTTGTTGTACATCAATTTGGGTAAATTTTGTGCCTTACGCAGTATGGTTTCCTTATCTCTGAAGTACAGAAAGCACGCCAACATGGGTCTAGGATATCTGCCCGGGGGGGGGGGGGGCTCTTCCACTGCGCTTATGCATTGTTTTGTGTGCGTCACCCTCTGTCTCACCTTCTGCACATCATCTTTGAGGATAGCAAATTCAACTCTGATGGTTTCTATTTGTGTGGACAAAGCCGCATGGCAGCTTTTAATAGTGTCCATAATCTGCAGCAGCGTTGGTCCTCCCGTCTGTGTACTGGAGCCGCCCTCCTCCGAACCTGATTAGGGAGAGGGCAGGGGATTCACCAGAGGATCAGTCGGATCTAGCCAGTCTGTGTCCCTCTTGGTCCATCCGCGATCTGGAGGAGCAGTAGCAGCGCGCCGCTCCGAGCGGGCGCCATCTTGGGAATCTTCATGGGCAAACTTTGCCAGCTTTGCTGCAGGCCTGGTGCTTCCCTCTATCGATGCTGGTCAATATGGGGTGAAAAGTCCAAGCCTGGAACCTGTCAGGATAGTGAAGGATGGTTTCACGGTCGGAGCTCTATAGAAAAGCCTCCTCACATACCGGTGGTCAATAATGGTGGTCACGCCCCCCCCCCCATTACTATGGTGCTCTCCCAAGGCCAGACCTGCTATTTTGGCCCCAACACTCTCTCACTCTATTGCACTTTGGGACTAACGCAAGATTTACCCACAGCTGGTCTCGGATTGGCGTCCTTTATCACATCTCTTTCTCAACCCCCTCTTCCCTCCAGGTTTAGAAATAAAAGCCGTCAAATGGTGGCTGGACAAAGGTTTGTACAGAATTGGACATTTTATTAAGTCCACAGGCCCACTTACCTTTGCTTATTGTGTTAGTAAATTAGATATGCCCCTATCAGAAAAGTTTCAGTTCCACCAGATTTCTCATTACCTCCATAAATTATGGTCATCAAACCCAGATCCGGTGAGTATCACAAACTACGAGTTTTGGTGTGGATAAGCCATGAAGCAGAGGGGGGGGGGATTTCAGTGATCTACAAGTCATTGGCCATGGCCCATACAAAATCCCTCTACATGCTAGAATGGGAGAGGGATCTTTTTTTTTTATAATTCATTTTTTATTCAGTTTTTTCCAATACAAAATTAAATAACACAATAATCATTGTGATCATAAAAAACTGACAGGTATTACAATTATATTTTCATATTCCAATATTGCAATGCATGATATACATGCTCTTCCCCCCTCCCACAACCTTTTTTTTCTCAGCCTATACTAAGTACGTATATAATCTCTATATGCTATTTTACTCTTTTGTTTTTTGTTGTATTCTCATATCTTCCCCTATCTAGAGTTTAGAAGGAAAAAAAGAAATATTAATTCCATGTTTAACACTTTACTTTCAGTAGTTCGCCAATCTGACCATATCCTCTCTCCTCTAAGGGGGGATCCCATTTTTTCCAGCCAGGGCCTCCACATCCTCTCAAAGTCTCTAAGATTTCCTCTTTTTGTGCAAACTACTCTCTCTTTACATATAGTTTCATTTATAACAGTGATCCAGTCCCTTACTCCCGAGGGGTGTCCTTGACTGCCATGTTATCGCAATGATTTTTATAGCTTGGAATAAGCATCTCAGTATTGCTACTGTGATACTTTTCCTCTCCCCAGGTTCCTTCCTGTATCCGAGTATACACAGTTCGGCTTTCATCTTCAGAGTTATCCCATAGATCTCACCCATGGTACTAAGAACCCCCTCCCAGTATCTAAAAAACTTTGGGCATCTCTATACCATTTGGATGAGATCTCCGGTCCCCGGGCATCTAGTTGTACCTGCGTGGAGTATATTTTGAAAGAGAGGGCTTTTATTCCATTCTAATGCTTGTGTCCTAAATAAGACTTCTAGAGCATGTCATATCTGTATATATCTAAAAAATGATTGTTGTGGTATATTAACCACTTCAGCCTCGAAAGATTTTACCCCCTTCCTGACCAGAGCACTTTTTGCGATTCGGCACTGCGTTGCTTTAACTGACAATTGAGCGGTCGTGCGACGTTGTACCCAAACAAAATTGACGTCCTTTTTTTCCCACAAATAGAGCTTTCTTTTGGTGGTATTCGATCGCCCCTGCGGTTTTTATCTTTTGCGCTATAAACAAAAAAAGAGCAACAATTTTGAAAAAACTGCAGTATTTTCTAGTTTTTGCTATAATAAATATCCCCCAAAAAATATATTTCCTCAGTTTAGGCCGATAGATATTCTTTTACATACTTTTAATAAAAAAATAATAAGCGTATATTGATTGGTTTGCACAAAATTATAGTGTCTACAAAATAGGAGATAGTTTTATGGCATTTTTATTTTTAATTTTTTTTATTAGTAATGGTGGAGATCTGCGATTTTTATCGGGACTGCGACATTATGGCGGAAACATTGGACATTTTTGACACATTTTTGGGACCATTGTCATTTATACAGCAATCAGTGCTATACAAATGCATTGATTTCTGTGTAAATTGACACTGGCAGTGAAGGGGTTAACCACTAGGGGGTAGTGAAGGGGTTAAGTGTATCCTAGGGAGTGAGTATAACTGTTAGGGGGAGTGTCTTGAACACACAGGACAGTGATCACTGCTCTCGATCACAGAGAGCAGTAGATCACTGTTCTGTCACTAGGCAGAACAGGGAATGCTTTGTTTACATAAGCATCTCCCCATTCTTCATTACATCGCACGTGCTCGCAACACTGCTTCTTAAAGGGGACGTACCTGTACGCCCTTTTGCCTGCCAGTGCCATTCTGCCGACGTACATCGGCGTGCGCTGGTCGGCAAGTGGTTAAATTCCCTTCTGAAGTCCAAAATTTTTTTAAGATTAATACCATCGTACAGCTGTATCAACCTATTAATACCCTGTATTTCCCACTCTTTGACCTTTCCTATCAATAGCACTTCCTGCAAATTCTTGTTGTTCCAGAGGGGAGTATTTTCATATAATCTGGTATATCCCATCTGCTTTTTAACTGTTTTTCATATTTTGGTTATCATTTTTATCATCAAATTTCTATAACAAAAGGAGTCCGCTTCTAACGCATCAATAATTGTATTATGCAAGGTTCCTGAAAGCATTATTCTCCCATTAGGGGTGCCGCCTCCCAGGATCTCACATCCCATTAGATGTTGCAATTGTGCTGCCAGGTAGTAACTCTCGGGATGCGGCACCGCCAAGCCCCCCCCCCCGGTCGGGAGCTGCATAGTTCGAAGTCGGATCCTAGCTTGTCCCCCTTTCTAAATTAACTCTCTGAAGAGAGTTTCATTGTTTTAAACTATTTCTTACATATCCACATTGGATAATTATGCAGTAAGTATAGTAGCTGTGGCATCAATATCATTTTGATTAGGCTACATCTACCGGCTACCGATAAAGGCCATTTAATTTTTGTTTAAACTTAGTCAGTAATGGTATTAAGTTTTTACTAATAAACTGGTTAGGATCTTTTGTCAGTAGTATCCCCAGATATTTCAACGTATCTACTACCACCAGTTGAGGCATTCCTAGTAAAGTGGAACCACTCATGGGGTCCAGCGGCAGGAGCTCCGATTTCTCCCAATTTATCACTAGTCCTGTAAATCTACCAAATTTCTCCGCTATACTCATTGCTTTAACAAAAGATTGCCCCGTATCCCTCAGGAAAAGCAGAACATTGTCCGCGTATAGGGCAATTCTTTCTTCTGTCTTCCTCTGGAATCCTCTTATCTCAGGGCATGATCTTATAGGATATTTCTTGTTAGCTCCACCTCTAAATCTACCCGTAATCTTATTATGTTTATTATTACTGGGGCAAAATTAACCATAGCTTGGAAACAGCCCCATGTTTCTTTCCAAATGGCCAAAAGGAAAATCTGCTGGATTATGGCACTCCTAAAAAGTGGGCCCAATATATGCAGTTACCTCTTTTGCTTTGAGGCTGCCCTTTTCTCATGAGGTCGGGTGTGGTCCATTCAGTCACTATTTTTTTTCTCTTATTCTTTCTTCTCTCTGTTTCCCATCTTTCTCGACTTCCTTCTTTCTTTTTGGCTCTTCTTTTTTTCTTCCACTTTTCTTTAATTTGAAAATCAGCTCTTGGAGCCTTACTGTCCCTGGTTTGTTGAAGCCCTTGTTTGATTCTCATTGTTAACTGTTTCTGATTATTCTTAATAAAAACAGTTGAAAGAAATGTAATGTTTGGTTGTCTTTTTTAAAGTTTTTTTACTGTGCTTGTTAAGCAGGGTAGACACCTTAATAATAATTTCAGCATTAAAAAATGTACTTGTTAGGAATCAGCAGCTGGGAGACCAGATATATGTAGCTACACCAAGAAAACTGGGACCAGACGATGTATGTATATCATAACTCCTTCAGATCCACACTATAGCCGAATGATGGCTACAGCACAGATCTGTTTTGCCGGGAGGGCATCAATAGACGTCCTCCCCTTTGCAAGCTGGCCGCGCCCCCCTGCAGGGGGCATACAGCACTTGCTGTGATCACCCAAGTCAATGAGACTCGGGTGATCACAGATCAGAGTGAGGGGTCGATCCCGACCCTTACCACGGGATCAGCTGTCAGCCAATGACAGCTGATCATGTGATGTAAACAGAGGATCAGTAATTTTTTTTGTTTTTCTCTCGCTGACAGCGTGAGGAGAAAAAAAAAGCCGATCACCGGCTTCTGTTGAAGGAACATCGGTCCCAAGCAGGGAGAGGTGAAGCCGCCTCATATGTGCCCACAGTGCCCACCAATCAGTGCCCACCAGTACACCAGTGACACCTATAAATGCCCACGAGTGCCACTATCAATGCCCACCAGTGGTGTCAATCAGTGCCTCATCAGTGCCACCTAGCAGTGCTGCCTATCAGTGTCGCCTACCAGTGCCAATCAGTGCCCATCACTGCCACCCATTGGTGCCCATCACTGCCACCCATCAGTGCCACCTATTAGTGCCCTTCAGTGCCACCTATCAATGCCCTTCTGTGCCACCCATCAGTGCCACCCATCAGTGCACCTCTCAGTACCCACCAGTGCCACCTCATCAGTGCCCACCAGTGCCGCCTATTAGTGCCCATCAGTGTTGCCTTATCAGTGTCCATCAGTGCAGCCTATCAGTGCCCATCAGTGCAACCTATCAGTGCCCATCAGTGCGGCCTCATCAGTGTACATCAATGAAGGAGAAAAATTACCTGTTTGCAAAATTTATTAACAAAATATAAAACGGTTTTGTATTTTTTTTTTAATTCGGTCTGTTTTAATTTTTTAACAAAAAATAAAAAACTCAGAGGTTATCAAATACCACCAAAATAAAGCTCTATTTGTAGGAAAAAAAATGATAAAAATTTTATTTGGGTACAGTGGTACATGACCGCACAATTGAGTGACAGCTCTAAAAGCTGTAAATTGGTCTGGGCAACAGGGGGGTTTAGGTGCCCAGTAAGCAAGTGGTTAAAGTGAGAGTTTTTTACAGTGAAAGAAAAGACAAGCATACACCAACAAACAGTAAACATGAATGAACCCCAGTGACAAAATAACTAATAAACTTAACAACTAACTATATACAAAATATTTACAAAATTAGGGACACAGGTCACAAGGAATACCAGGGATGCAAGGAAAGGGGGAATCAAGACTGGGTACAGGAACAAGGAGCTGGAGTAAGCAGCAGGCTACACAGGCATAAGGATCTGGCAGCAAGGGTGGCAATCAAACCACAAGCAAGGAGCAGTAGCCAAGGTGGAACTTGCCTCCCAGCAGGTGTGGCCAGGTGGAGCTGATCGATGGAACCTGCTGGCTACTGGGAGGCACCTGCTGGTGGACACTAAAACTACAGCTTTCTGCCCAGAGCACCACAGTGCACCAGCAGGCAAACTCCGTCCTAACACTACTTAACATCTGTGTGAAAGGTGAAGGTGAGAAAAAATACTCTCCCTGCTGCTCTTGTATCTACTCTATAAGTTTGAGACATGAGACTACTAACAGTAGAGGTGTGTGTCAATCTCTTGAGGCTTTTTTCTTTCTTCACTGTTTCTGCTCTGTAAGAGACTATGTATTATATTCAGAACTTAGAAGAGTACTTAGAAAGAATTACATAGTCGTTTCATGTTGTGGCAAATTCAATGTAAAGGCTTTGGTAAAAACCATATCCTTCTCTCTAGTTTTATATTTATTGAATGGTTTCCATTCCTTTGCTTCAAACAAGGATTTGCCAGATAAATAGAAGTACATAACTGATCTGGCCTTGCTCATGAGTAAACAGTTATCACTATGCAGTCTTAAGTCCCCATTATAACTGTGAAATTGTGGACTAAAAAAAAAAAACTTTCTTGCATTGGAAGAAGGGGCTACTGAGAGCAGAAAATGCTCATTATGGGATTGGTTTACAGTTTCTGAGAAATACACTAGGTTTTGAGATTTGTTCCAAACCAAAATGTTTTCCCCTCGTCAGTATACTCCACAACTACTGAAAACCAAGTGCAATATTCTGTTTTTCAGAATGTAATGCAAATAAAAATCAGGTATAAGTACTAACTACATATTGAAACTGATTGTGCCTTTAAAGAGAACTTGCTTTTTATTGTTATGAAATGTCATTCAGCAGGTTACTTGATTACATTTGCAAACAGAAGTCAAATATTGTGTTCTTATAAGAAACACATACAGATATTTTTAATTAAAAATATTTTATCTGGGAGATGACGGGCAAAAAGCACTACTAACTAGAGGGCATTATAATATCACTGGCCACCAATGTAAAATAACTATTAGAAGTACCTTTACATTCAGTTACTGCCGATCTAAATCAGGGATATTGTATATGCTGTTGAATAGCAATGCATGCCAGGGAAAAGGCTTCAATTTTCTTTATGCTATTGACTTAGCTTGATAGTACTACTGAAGAGAAAGCCTCTCCAGGTGAGCACATTAGCCCTCCATCCACAGCATAGCCAAGGTTTAGGCTAAGGTGCTAGCACAGCTCGTCTGCAGATACACAATCAAAAGAAATCCAGAATTTGCTGCAACACTTCACCTTTATTGATCCTTCATGCAAAAGGCATCACAGACATTGCAGGATACAGTAAAAGTTGGCGTGTTTATCCTTGTGACTAGCGCATACTCATAACCTCATACACAAAAATACAATAAATAACCCTTATAAGCTTTATACCACCATGAGCCCAATTACACTAGTTAGAAAATCCCTCCCATCTCTATTAAGGGTGAGATATGTGGGAACTACTTACAACACATCAAGAAAAAAGTGTGGAGCATAGAAAATCTTAGCAAATCAAATAAAACCAAAAAAAAAAAAATCTCCATTTTATCCATACACATAATTACTAACTGAATCAGTAACACACTAGAGCGCTGGGATGTGAAGGGGGCAGGAGGGGCCAGCTCCGGCTCTCAGCAGCTCGCTGAGAGTCTGAGTTGGGTAATGGTGCAGGCACGTGGGTGGATCCCGACTTCATTCCTGGACTGGATAGTCCTGGATTTAAAAGGGAAATCTTCTATGCCTATATGGAGTAAAGCCAGATTTGGGCCTGGGTTAATCATTTTATCGATCACCCCTGCTATCAGTTTAAAAATTGTATTCCAATAGAAAACAAGGGATTTGCAGGACCACATGACATATAATTGTGATCTCTTTTCCCCACATTGGCATTGGCGCCAGCAATAGGGCTAAGTGTTGGGGTAAATTTTAGAAAGTTTTAAGGGTGTTAAGTACCAGTGGTGAAGGATTTTTACTTAAGACTCCCAGTGATTTGCACATAGGGAGGCATTATTGGTGCAGGAAAATATTTTCTGCCGGGTAAGGTCCTGATGGGGAATTTAAGGTTGTTGAGATAGGAATAAAAAAAGTATATTCTGGGGGGCATGGCCGGATCTCGAGCGAGATACTAACACCGTTTTGATCCACAGCAGCTCTCCAGGGCACTCACAGGTGGTCAAATCCCCACAGCAGCGATTCTCAACGCCAACCCCCGGAGACATCAGGGAGCATGTCTAAGAGGAGGAAAGACCAATCGGCTCCCCGCAAACTGATTGAGTTCTAGCCACCTCCGCCAAAGCCTTCCTTCTAAGATGGCGCCGGAAGGTCCATGGCTTCATCACGCAGCGGACTGTCAGCCTCTCCAGCGCAGGCATACTCTGCCCAGAATACTGCCGGCTCACAGGACGGATGCAGGCTCAGCTTCTTCCACACCATCAACAAGCCCAGTCAAATGCAAACCCTGATTAACACAGGCAAAGGATCCAGCAATTGAGGTAGGCCTCCCTCCACAGCCCTCCCTCTCAGGCACAACGCTGCACAACTCCATAGCAGCATTCCCCACCACCTTAAGAGATATGCTAATAACTGTGCAAAGTGCTATTATTTCTGAAATAGCTAACATGGTGCAGCACTTCTCATCTGAAATGTCATAGGCAGAGACCAAAATAGGTGAAATTACATCTTCCTTCAATGAAATGGTGGATGCTCAAGGAGAGGAATCAGATGATATTGAATGGCTAAAGGCCAAGGTGGCAGATTTGGAGGATCATTCCTGATGGAACAATGTTAAAATAAGAGGGATCCCACAGACTGTCCCACAACAACATGCAACTTTTATCGACATTCCTCCCTAATTCCCAATGGGATGAACTGGAAATTAACCACTTCCTTCCTAAACCGACTCACTTGCCAGATACTATCCTGCGGGACACCATTCCCCGCATTCATTTTTTTCATGTGAAAGAAAGGTTCATGAGAGCAGCTACAAGTACCCACAACAATACTCCAACTTTGCTTTTTCTCTTTCAATAGATTTTTTATTGAAGTTTTAACATTGGAAAAATAACATGGTACAGCGAAGACATTCATCAATCAGATAATAGATCAACAGTGTGTTTCAGAGGTGCAACAAAGCCAGAACAAACATGGTCCTAGGTATAGAGTAAATTCAAGGAGCATTCTTCATCATTATTCGCTAAAGGACGGAACTCCTTAGTCCCAACACCCCTAATGGGAACTAACTGTGTTGGGGTCCGAGGAGTGTCACCCCTCCCCAGGAGCCGCTCGCTCATCTATTGTTCACTTCCTTGCTGTCTAGCCAGGGCTGCTCATTTGGCGAGGACCTGTTTTAAGAGCCTGTAGGAGTCTTTTTGGTTACATCCCCAGATTTTCACATACAGCTTTGCTGCATTTAGTATCTGTGACCTCGACTATAACCATGCTGTACCTATAAATCAAACCAGGGCAATAAAGGGATAGCGAAGATAGAAAAAAGTATAAGGAGGAAAAGGAAAGAGAGAAAGAGAGGTGTTGATAAAGTGACATAAGAGGGAGTGGTGGTCGCTCCTCTGCGTTTAATTAGAAGGTGAAATACGGTTCAGTAGCCTGGAAATGTATTTGGCCCAGGGTTCCCAAACTGCGTCATGTCTGTATACCGTGTCCAAAAGGATGCTGACTGTTTTTTCCTGAGCCATAATCCAGGATATCTTTCTTTTAACCAACATAAATGAGACTGTGGGCCATTTCCAAGCTCGAGCTATTGTTATTTTAGTTCTGAGAAGGATGAACCTGATAAGATTTTGGGCTAATTTCTGTATACCCGGGTTGGAGAAGTTTAATAGAGCATACTGTGGAGTTTTTGGGATAGGTATATTCATAATTTTCCTAATAATATGGAATATTTTGTTCCATAAATCCCTGATTTTGGGGCATTCCCACCAGATATGGATCATGGAACCAATATGTCCGTAGTTACGGAAGCATAAGGGGATGCATTCGGGTAGATTTTAGCTATCCACGTGGGAGCCATAAACCATCTCATTAAAATTTTTAAGTTAGCATCAACTAATGCTATATTGAGAATGCCTTAGAAGCAGCGACAGAAGCTCTGTGCCACTCAGGGTCCATTCTTGTTGTAGATCAGTCTCCCATTCTCGCATAAAAAGTGTTTTAGATACAGCTCAAGCAAGTGCCCGGTAAATCACCATTATCCCCCCTCTGCTCCATGGCTTGACCACACCATAGTTCGTATTCTGTGATGGACAGAGGTTTGTGAATGGAGAACCGTAGAGATCTGATAAAATTGGATATTTGTTAGAGTCCAAATCTTTCCGTCTTTGGCATGTCAAGTTTGCTGGTGCAGTTGGCAAAGGTAAGAGGGCCCGTCGGGTTTACAAAGTGGCCGATCCTGTAAAGCCCCATTATCTAGCCACCATTGGAAGGCTTTAATGTCCTGTCCGGGCGGAGAAAGGGGATTTCTGAAAATGTGGGATAGAGGGCGCCAGTGGGAGATCAAGTGAAAATTGTTTTTAAGGGAATCCCAAAGTGTTAAGGAATGAGAGAGTGTGGGTGCTAGGATGGCCGGTCTTGTCTTGGTTGAACACCAAAGTATATAGTCTAGAGCAGTGGTTCTCAACTCCGGTCCTCAGGACCCACTAACAGGCCAAAATTTAAGTATTACCTTGGGGAGATGCAGACTAGAATACTGCAATCACTGAGCAGCAAATGATATCACCTGTGATGTACTTCAGTTATCTGGCAAACCTGGCCTGTTAGTGGGCCCTGAGGACAGGAGTTGAGAACCATTGGTCTAGAGTGTAGTGTGGGATAGCCTGTCATTCCATATGCACCCAATCAGGGTGAGCAATTTTAGAATATATAGTGGATAGTTGGGAAAGTTGAGCGGCTTGATAGTACCAGAGTATGTTTGACACACCCACCCCGCCCTGGTCTCTACTGCGGAAGAGAGTCCCCTTGGCAATTCTGTGCCCTTTGGCACCCCATATAAACTTTATGATTTTCGATTGGAAATTCCGGATACGGTACTTAGGGATAGGTAAGGATCTGATGCGGAGTAGTAGGGTCATTTTCACCGAGTTCACCCTGCCTAGCCAGGAAAGGCCCAGTTTGTCCCATGTTGAGAGATCTTCCTCCATTTTGCGAAAGATTGCAGGGAAGTTGGCTGAGTAGAGTTTATCTATAGTTGCAGTCAAATTAATCCCTAAATAGGGGAGTGCTGTCTCTGTCCACCCAAACCTAAAGTTGTTTTTAAGCTGAGAGACCAGCTGAGCTGGTAGATTAATATTAAGAGCTAAAGATTTTGAATAATTAACTATGAGTCCCGACGCTTTTCCAAAATCATCCAGCACCCTGCATATAATAGGAAGGGAGGTGATTGGCGAGGATATAAAGAGCAAGACGTCGTCGGTGAACAAAGCACATTTGTGAGATTGTGGTCCGCATCATACTCCTCGTATGTCAGGGTTGTCTCTGATGGAAATGGCCAGGGTCTCGATGACCATGGCAAAAGGCACCCCTGTCTCGTACCGAAGAGGATTGGAAAGGAATTTGAGTGGTATCACTGGATCTTAATTTTCGCTTCTGGAGTAGAATACAGAGTACCTATTATGTTCATAAAGAACTCACCAAATCCCCATTTTTGCAGGGTAGGGACCAGAAAAGACCATGAGACGGAATTGATTGCCTTCATAAGATCCAGCGAGAGCAGATAACCCTTTTGTTGGGGTCATCCTGATCCCAAGAGCGAGACGACGTCGATAGCCCTCCTGAACTGCTCTCCTGATCTGGTCCGGCCCCTGTCGCCCGGGAATAAAGCCAACTTGGTCCTTATGAATGTAAAGGCCAATAAAGTTGGAAATCCTGTCAGCTAAAATTTTTGTTAGAATTTTAAGATCATTGTTGATCAAGGATATGGGCCTATAATTGGAGGTGCAACTGGGGTCCTTTCCTGGCTTGGGGATCACTGTAATGAATGCTGAGTTTGAGGCCTTATCAAGGGGCGCTCCGGATCGGAGATGATTAAAAAAGCGAGCTAAGTGTGGGGAGAGTATTGGGGAGAAATGCTTATAATATGGAACAGAGAAGCCATCAGGGCCTGGGGCCGAGTTGTTTTTAAGCTATTTAATTACCTGTGCTACTTCTTCCGTTGAGATTGGAGCCTCTAACTCGTCCCTGTGCTGTTTCCTAATTTTTGGGGTCTTCACCGATCCCAAAAAGGAGTCTATGATGTCGGTAGACGGTTCCTTCCCTATCTTGCTATACAGAATGCGATAGTAGTCATGAAAGGCTTCCATAATTTTTTTGGGGTTCTGTGTGAGGGACCCGTCACTTAATTTTATTTTAGGCAGTGCATGGGTTCTGATTTTAGGGGTCAATTGTCTTGCTAATAAAGAACCTAGTTTATCTTTTTGGTGGTAAACCCGTCCCCCCTCCCATCTGAGGCTCTTTTCCGCTATTGCAGTGAGGGCTAGGTTCAAGGCTGTGTGTGCTAATTCCAGCCTTTTTGCGGAGCTATAGGAAGGTTTGGATTTATGTTATGCAAGTGAAGGCGCAAAAAACTGGTGATAACAACAATAACAACAATGGTAAGAACAGAGGGATAGGGAACAAACTGAAATCTTTCCAGTCTCACATTACATTAAATGGATAGATAATGTCCACATGTATATGTCCAAAGTGGAGAGATTGAATATCTCATTAACATATATAGGGTAAAGTCTCACTGTCATGTGAACATAAGGATTTCAAGGGTCCAGTTTGTCATGATAGGTCCACGAGCAGGGCTGCCTTCATCAAGAAGTGAAACCACATTCTAGTCCTGAGGAAAAGCAAAAAAGAGAGGCGCCTCTGGGTGCAGACTAAAAACAAAGTTTATTTCATAAAAAAGTAGTGATCATCAAACTCACATTTGGAAGGTCGTCAGTAGGCATAAAGTGGTGATCAATACTGAGAAGAACATCATCCATCAAAGGTACAAGACAGTCAGAATCAACTCCTAGCAGGGGGCTCTGCCTGTGTGTGAGGAGAGGTACCGCTGAGATGTGAGGCCGGCCGCAGCGGTGACAGGTCACAGTACTAGGCCGAGAGCATGGAAGACTGTAAACATCCGACGAGGAGTGATGACGTCATGTGTCGAGCGACGCATTGCAGGGCGTACGGGCTGTGATGACGTGACAGCCGCGCCCCTTCATCAGGCTGAGGATGGATGGGATTGGGCGGTTTAAGACAACCAGAGGTTGTGGTGATTGGTGTGGGTGAGGAAGGGGAGGGGCGGGACCGGGAAAGAACAGGAAGTGACCTAGAGGAACGATCAAGAAGTGTCAGCAGTGGAGTATAAAGTGTAAGTGTCAGCAGTTAAGTGTAAAAAGCATGACAATAATGGGGAAGCAGTTGTGTGAAGAGAAGAAAAAGAAAAATGATGTAAAAAATGTTGTAAAAAAGAGAGAATAGGGATGGAGGAGATAAAATGAAAATGGTAATAATGGTAAAAATATGTAAAGAATTTATGAATGAAAAAAATATAATAATAAATAAAAATAAATATAAAAATAAATAATAAAATATAAAAAAATATTTATATAGTAAAAAATTAAGGGAAAATAATAAAATAAATAAATAGAAAATGGAGAATGATAAATATATGTAAAAAATATATATATAGATGTCTGTTGATATATACATGAATATCAATCTGGGGGGGGGGGGGGAGGGGGGGGGGATAAGCATATACATATATCTATACATATACGTATACATAAACATATACAGTCCCATATGAAAAATAGAACTGGAGGGAAAGGGGGAGGGGAGGGGGAAGGGAAGAGAATATATACAGGCACATATGATTATGATTATAATGAGGAAAAAAATCTAATGGAACTGAAGGGACGGGTAAAAAGGGGGGGGGGGTTTTGGGGGGAGGGGAGGGGAGGGGTAGGGAAGGCGGAGAGAAAAAAGAAGATTCGGCATGTATCTCTCCATCACACACAAATCAGACCTTATGTAAAAAGACACACACAGTTAATAAATAATTGATTAAAAAAGAGGCAAACAATTTCAATTATCACTAAATTAGTGATAATTTGATAAAGGTTCTTATTTAAAATTGTAGCACATGTGTGCGCATGTGTGCGTACGCAAAAATGCGCATGCACACAGCGCACACAGATACGGAACAAGACTTCAAATTTACACAAACCTAGACAGCTAATGATCTGGTAAAGAAGCAGAGAACTAAAATATGTGTATAAAATATTTTAAAGGATGGTGGAAATCTCTATACTTTCATTAATTCCTCCTGGCGATAGGGCATCTAAGGTATATATCCAAAAAGTTTCCTGGGAACAGAGCTTCTTGAACCTTTCAGCGGGAGACAGGGATCTGGGAATTTGTTCAATTACCCATACCCTGAGTCCCACTGTCGAGCTCTGATGGGCCGCCGCAAAGTGTCTAGGGACACTATGTGGATCGGTGCCACCTTCAATTAGCCTTCGGTGCTCACCGAACCTCTGTCTGAGAGCCCTGATAGTACGGCCTACATAGATCAATCCGCATGGGCAGCTCAGGCCATAGACTACAAAGTCTGATGAACAGTTGAAGAAGTCTTTTAACATGTAGGTTTTACCTTTTGTAACAAAAGACTTCTGACCATGATGGACGAAGTGGCAAGTTTTGCACAAGGCCTTGCGGCACTGATACATACCCACCAGGGGTATGAGTGTGGGTGCAGCAGGAGAAGGTACGGTGGATTTGAGTTTGCTGGGGGCAATTTTGCTCTTAAGGTTAGGGGCCCTACGGTAAGTGACTTTGGGATGTGAAGGTATTACGGCTGAGAGGTGGGGATCCTGTTGTAAGATATCCCAATGTTTGGATAGAATTTTTTCCATATGTTTGAATTTGTGGTGGAAAGTAGTGACAAATCTGCTACAACAGTCCTTGGGAGATGTACTATCTCTAGGAGGTTTACCGTGAAGATAGTGATTGTAAGCTTCATCAACCAAGGACTCAGGGTATTGTTTATCCAAAAACTTCCTTTTAAGATTAACACTAAGTGCAGTGTAATCAGACTCTTTTGTGCAGTTTTGTCGAAGACGACAAAACTGTCCCTTTGGGATGTTGGTGATCCACTTTGGGAAATGGCAACTGTTGTAGTGTAAGTACGAGTTGCCTGCGGTAGGCTTGGTATAGTTTTTGGAGGTGATGGCTGAACCTTCGTGACCCAATTCTAGATCCAGAAAGGCTATGGTAGCACAGTCTGTGACAGATGTAAATGAAAGTCCATAAGGATTACTGTTGCAATGTTTCACAAAGGGAGTAATGAGCTCGAAGTCACCATCCCAGATGATAATCACATCATCGATGTACCTGCCAAAAAACACTATGTTTGCTGCGAAAGGGTTATGATTGTAGATGTACACGAAAGCAGAAAGTTTATTCCTGCGGAAACCTTTTTATCAAATCCCTTATTTTTATTACCTACCCAAGATTCACAAAAGTCCAACGAATCCTCCTGGCAGACCCATTGTAGCAGCGATGGAAAGTGTCACCACAGGTTTCAGTTTGTACATAGACCAATTCTTACAGCCCATAGTCTTATCTTTACGGTCATACATACGTGATGGAACGCACCTTTTAGAGCTCCTGTCTTCTTACAGATGGGAGTCCTCTTATGCATGGCTCTCACTCGATGTATGCTCTCTGTACACCTCTATTCCACATCAATTCGGATTGATGGCATTGGAGCAGTTTTTATCTATGGATCCCTTAATGAATACACGCCAGGCCAGATTTATCATAGAAGCTACAGAATTCTGCCTTACGCACAATTATTTTACTTTCAATGGAGATTTCTTTCATCAAATACAGGGTACGGCGATGGGAGCTAATTTCGCTCCGTCTTACGCCAATATAGCTATGGGTTTTTGGGAAAACGAATACATCTACAATCATAACCCTTTCGCAGCAAACATAGTGTTTTTTGGCAGGTACATCGATGATGTGATTATCATCTGGGATGGTGACTTCGAGCTCATTACTCCCTTTGTGAAACATTGCAACAGTAATCCTTATGGACTTTCATTTACATCTGTCACAGACTGTGCTACCATAGCCTTTCTGGATCTAGAATTGGGTCACGAAGGTTCAGCCATCACCTCCAAAACTATACCAAGCCTACCGCAGGCAACTCGTACTTACACTACAACAGTTGCCATTTCCCAAAGTGGATCACCAACATCCCAAAGGGACAGTTTTGTCGTCTTCGACAAAACTGCACAAAAGAGTCTGATTACACTGCACTTAGTGTTAATCTTAAAAGGAAGTTTTTGGATAAACAATACCCTGAGTCCTTGGTTGATGAAGCTTACAATCACTATCTTCACGGTAAACCTCCTAGAGATAGTACATCTCCCAAGGACTGTTGTAGCAGATTTGTCACTACTTTCCACCACAAATTCAAACATATGGAAAAAATTCTATCCAAACATTGGGATATCTTACAACAGGATCCCCACCTCTCAGCCGTAATACCTTCACATCCCAAAGTCACTTACCGTAGGGCCCCTAACCTTAAGAGCAAAATTGCCCCCAGCAAACTCAAATCCACCGTACCTTCTCCTGCTGCACCCACACTCATACCCCTGGTGGGTATGTATCAGTGCCGCAAGGCCTTGTGCAAAACTTGCCACTTCGTCCATCATGGTCAGAAGTCTTTTGTTACAAAAGGTAAACCTACATGTTAAAAGACTTCTTCAACTGTTCATCAGACTTTGTAGTCTATGGCCTGAGCTGCCCATGCGGATTGATCTATGTAGGCCGTACCATCAGGGCTCTCAGACAGAGGTTCGGTGAGCACCGAAGGCTAATTGAAGGTGGCACCGATCCACATAGTGTCCCTAGACACTTTGCGGCGGCCCATCAGAGCTCGACAGTGGGACTCAGGGTATGGGTAATTGAACAAATTCCCAGATTCCTGTCTCCCGCTGAAAGGTTCAAGAAGCTCTGTTCCCAGGAAACTTTTTGGATATATACCTTAGATGCCCTATCGCCAGGAGGAATTAATGAAAGTATAGAAATTTCCACCATCCTTTAAAATATTTTATACACATATTTTAGTTCTCTGCTTCTTT
Source organism: Lithobates septentrionalis (assembly GCA_037952835.1). Classification (NCBI taxonomy): domain Eukaryota; kingdom Metazoa; phylum Chordata; class Amphibia; order Anura; family Ranidae; genus Lithobates; species Lithobates septentrionalis. The sequence goes on along the minus strand of JBBDGP010001607.1, from coordinate 1,743,586 downwards.
ACCAGATCATTAGCTGTCTAGGTTTGTGTAAATTTGAAGTCTTGTTCCGTATCTGTGTGCGCTGTGTGCATGCGCATTTTTGCGTACGCACACATGCGCACACATGTGCTACAATTTTAAATAAGAACCTTTATCAAATTATCACTAATTTAGTGATAATTGAAATTGTTTGCCTCTTTTTTAATCAATTATTTATTAACTGTGTGTGTCTTTTTACATAAGGTCTGATTTGTGTGTGATGGAGAGATACATGCCGAATCTTCTTTTTTCTCTCCGCCTTCCCTACCCCCTCCCCTCCCCTCCCCCCAAAACCCCCCCCCTTTTTACCCGTCCCTTCAGTTCCATTAGATTTTTTTCCTCATTATAATCATAATCATATGTGCCTGTATATATTCTCTTCCCTTCCCCCTCCCCTCCCCCTTTCCCTCCAGTTCTATTTTTCATATGGGACTGTATATGTTTATGTATACGTATATGTATAGATATATGTATATGCTTATCCCCCCCCCCCCCCCCCCCCCCCCCCCCAGATTGATATTCATGTATATATCAACAGACATCTATATATATATTTTTTACATATATTTATCATTCTCCATTTTTCTATTTATTTATTTTATTATTTTCCCTTAATTTTTTACTATATAAATATTTTTTTATATTTTATTATTTATTTTTATATTTATTTTTATTTATTATTATATTTTTTTCATTCATAAATTCTTTACATATTTTTACCATTATTACCATTTTCATTTTATCTCCTCCATCCCTATTCTCTCTTTTTTACACATTTTTACATCATTTTTCTTTTTCTTCTCTTCACACAACTGCTTCCCCATTATTGTCATGCTTTTTACACTTAAACTGCTGACACTTACACTTTATACTCCACTGCTGACACTTCTTGATCGTTCCTCTAGGTCACTTCCTGTTCTTTCCCGGTCCCGCCCCTCCCCTTCCTCACCCACACCAATCACCACAACCTCTGGTTGTCTTAAACCGCCCAATCCCCATCCATCCCTCAGCCTGATGAAGGGGCGCGGGCTGTCACGTCATCACAGCCCGTACGCCCTGCAACGCGTCGCTCGACACATGACGTCATCACTCCTCGTCGGATGTTTACAGTCTTCCATGCTCTCGGCCTAGTACTGTGACCTGTCACCGCTGCGGCCGGCCTCACATCTCAGCGGTACCTCTCCTCACACACAGGCAGAGCCCCTGCTAGGAGTTGATTCTGACTGTCTTGTACCTTTGATGGATGATGTTCTTCTCAGTATTGATCACCACTTTATGCCTACTGACGACCTTCCAAATGTGAGTTTGATGATCACTACTTTTTTATGAAATAAACTTTGTTTTTAGTCTGCACCCAGAGGCGCCTCTCTTTTTTGCTTTTCCTCAGGTTTTGAATTTATGCAGTTTGCTTAGGGAGGAAAACTCCCTCTCTAACCTATCAATATCCATCTTGCGAGCCTTGCAAATTCTAGAAGAAATTTGGGATTATGCTACCCCTAATCGCAGCCTTATGAGCTGAATGTGCTTATTCCTGAATGTGTTTTTCGATTTCGCTAACATGCGTTGGGTAGCTAAGGTGGAGGTGTTAAGTCTCCAGTGGAATCCCGGACATTGAATTGGACCGTCGTTCAATGTCAGTAGGAGAAGGGAGTGGTCCGACCAGGCAGAGTCCCCAATGTCTGACTTATGCACCAGCGGAACATATTGTTGTAGAATAAAAAATGGTCTATTCTAGAAAAGGATTGATGCGGGTTGGAGTAGTGCGTATAGTCCAGTGCCCTTGGATTCATTTCCCTCCAGATATCCACCAAACCGTGATGGAATATCTGTCTGGCCACATTAAGACTGTGCCTGGTAGGATGAACCCGGTTTTTGCCTGGGGGACGGGTTTTATCGATTCCCGCATTGAAGGCTAGGTTGGAGTCTCCTCCATAAATGACTAGGCCTTCAGTAAGTGGTGCTAGTGTGTGGAAGAGGGATTTAAAAGAACTTTGTCTGCCCCTTGTTTGGTACGTAATATGAAATGAGGGAGTAAAGTTGTTCGTCTATTAGGGCCTTCACCAGCAAGAATCTACCCTCTGGGTCCTTGATTCAGATACCAGGAAGAACTGAGTTTTGCGAGAAAAGAACAGGCCTACGCCTTTGGTCTTATTGTCAGAGTTTGCTAAATAAAATCTGGGGAATTTGCCATGAATGAATGAAGGGGTATATGATTTAGGGAAATGGGTTTCCTGCAAGAATAGTATGTCTATTTTTTGGGCATGATAATGTTGGAAGATTTTCTTTTGTTTCACGGGAATTAAGTCCCTGAACATTGTGGGTGGCAATACGTAGAGCTGGTCTATGTGTGGTGGGGTCAGCCATGGAGCAGTATAGAGGGGCAAGCGGGCGATCCCCGACCACCTACCTTTGTATCCAGGGTTAGTTCCAGTGCTCGAGCTGCGATAAGGTTTACCGTGTCATCCAACCAGATCCTGCAAAGGAGCGAGACCACATCCGTCACTGAAAGAAAAATTAGAAAGGTGAAAGAGAGAAAAGAGAGAAAGAGAACAGGGAAGAGAGATGGTAGAAATAAGCTCTGTGGGAGAGGGGAAATCATACCCGCCCCACCTGGAGATACAATCATGGTGTCCCCCTCTGGTGGTTGGTTTTCCGACCAGAAGTGGAAAAACCAAAACTGTTAACGTCTCAGAGTATGGGAGGAGGTGCATTGGACCCACTCCAACCTCCGTGCCCCTAAATTCTAACTAGGAAAAAACAAGATAAAGTTAAAAGCACAAGCAATCAGGGTGTCTGCCCCGTATAACCTCAAACAGAAAGGTCAGAAACCAGGGGTAAATCAGAGTGTGGGCAAGGGATTTGGAGTGTGCAAGAGAACAAGTAACATACAACTTGGGACTGTGATCCGTGAATCTGGTCATGAACCAGCCATGGGAGCCCGGAAGGGGAGATCGGACATAACATAGGGAGAAGGGAGGAGGGGGAGGGAAGCCCAATGGATAGTTACTGATCTGCACCAATGGTGGTGGGAGGGGGCTAAGAAATTTCCCTCTAGGTGCTCGATGCTAGTGCCCCAGGTCTAGGAAAAATGGGGGAAAGTCAATCTGAAAAAAAATTCTTCCAGCTTAGGTGAAGTTTGCTTCGTCTGACAGACTTGCTATGATTGGTCGGTCAAATTTGGGTGACTTGTAGGGAGCCCAGGGATTCTCAGGAGGTGCCATGGCCAAGGAAAGGAGAGTCTCCTCGAAGTTTGCGTGAGTTCAGATGTCTAAGAAGATGGTGGAGAGAACCGTAGGGGGGGAGCCCGAGTTGCCGGAGGAGCGATAGGGCTTTGAAGTAGACTAGTGAGGAAATCCAGTTGGGTGTTGATTCCTGGGAGTCCAGGTGTGACCAGGCCCAGAAAGATGTGTGTTTGGAGAAAGGGTAAGGAGCTCCTCTAAATCATGGGAGAAGTCCTTCCTTGGCTTTCTTGTTCCTGAGCTTCATCCAAAGAGAGGTGATAGGGCTAGATGGAGGCGGACGTTTGGTCAAGCTTGACACAGAAGTCTGAATTGGAGAGGGTGGGTCCTTGGGAAGTAAGCCTAGTTTCTGCAGCAAGTGTTCTCCTTCTTGGAATGTGGAGAATCTGAAAGGTTTACCATTGAAATCAAACTTTAGGCTGAAGGGGAATAGCCACCAATATTTGACATTCTTCTGTGTCACAACCGTCAGAAGGGGTTTGAGTGCCCGCCTTTTCTGAATGGTGAAGGGGGAGATGTCCGCGTAAATTGGGATAGAGTGCCCCATCAGTTGGATGTGTGGGGTAGTGTGGGCTCTTCTCATCTTGACCTTGACATTGTAGTAGTGTGGTTTGACGACAATGTTGCGTGGGAGGCCTTCCTGGTGGGGAGGTCCCAGGGCCCTATGAGCTCGGTCAAGCTTAAATTTGTGAGCACGGATGTCAGTGATGAGGTTTTTGATAAGCATATGTACTGCTTCAGGAACGTCTGTGACAGACTCAGGCAGTCCCCTAATTCTAAAATTAAGTCTCTTGGACCTGTTTTCAAGGTCATCGATTTTTGCCATGGCCCCCTCTAGTTGGTCGTGCAGTTCTTGAAAATGATCGGTATTTTGGTTCACCCGGTCAATTGTGGCATCCACTTTTTTTCAATGCTGTCAATGCGAGTGCCTAGGAGTTGGAGGTCTGCTTTAATATCAGAGGTAACTCTGGCTGCGGTCTGCGTTAAGCCCCTATCTAGCATCTCTGCAAATTTTGCAAACATAAATGTAATGTCCTGGGGCTGTGAGGTGAGTTGATCAGTCCCCTGACATAAGACATTAGGCCTGTTAGTTTGTGCTCCTGAGGACAAGAGCCCCTGCATGTCATCCAGGGTTTGGTCCAGAAGTAAAACCGTGGTCGCTGGAGATAGTGGACCTCCACACATAATGGGTGAGGGGGGCCTCTCCACATACCTCCTCATGTAAAGTGTCCCTCCATGAAGCTGAGCAGGGGATCCCTGTGTGAGCCTCTTGAGGCAGCCAATCCGCCGTCATCTTGGATTTTCAGCTGTTTCAGGGTACGCCTCTGGGAGCGCTATTAGGGCTTGTTCTGCCTCTTATTTTGTCCCCACAATGTAACCTGAGGTTTCCCGACCTCTCCGGTCCCGGCTAAGCTATGTGCTAATGTGCTTGTTGCAGGGGGGAATGCCCGGAGCGGGACGGAGCTCCCTGTTCAGGCGTACATCACACAGAGCGCCGCGCATGCACCTGCCAACTTTGCTTTTTATGACGACCTATCGAAGTATACTATGCAACAACACAAAAAACCTGGCCACAATTACTAAACCACTTTGCAACCACCAGATCTCTTCTAAATGGGGCCACCCAGTGAAGCTAATACACGAAAGACAACAACTCCTTCACGATCCGTTCACTAGATGAAGGTCTTTTGCTTCTTAGGCAATGGAATATCCTGCAACCAAAGGAACAATGACAGCAATGTCAAATTCACCATAACCGCAATGACAACTGGGAAGAAGTGGACCCGCCGGACAACATGACCACCTGAATCACTTCAGCCATAACAATCTAACCAGTTAGCCATGGATTGCTCACTTAAGATTAGTTTGTTTTGTTATCTACCCCAGTTAAGTGACTCTGTACTAACCGCTCACGCAGAGTTCTGCAAAATGTCTTATTATTCTGCTTCAGAATCACTGGTTCTTTCCTATGCAAATATCTATTGAACACTTTACAGTTATCTTCTTTTTTTTGCTTCTTCTAAGTTAAACTAAACAGAAGACACATTCTGAAAGGTCCTGACACTTTTGCTTGAAATGCTTGAACAGTAAGTTACCCACACGACACTCACCCACACGACCTTCAGCGGACTTTTCCAGTCGAAAATCTGACGGACTTTAGATTTGAAACATGCTTCAAATCTTTACGTCATAACTCCGCCGGACCCAGTTCCTATCGAGAGGTCCGCTCGTCTGTATGCTAGTCCGACGGACAAAAAAACGACGCATGCTCAGAAGCAAGTACGAAACGGAAGCATTCGGTCTGGTAAAACTAGTGTTCATATTGTAGGTAGCACATTCCTCATGCTGCAAATTTTGTGATCGTTGAATGCAGCGCATTAATTGTCTTCTTTATAATGCTAGAAGAATGAAGTTGTTTTGCTGTTCATATTCTCACAGAGTTCTCGCAAACTTATTTCTGGATTATTTCTCTTGATCTCATGAATGATATTGTATTTTTTAAAAGCCATATCTCCATACTAATGTTTACACAATTGTTTCCTGGCTGACACTAACCCCTGCCTCCTCCTGGATGACACTGGGTCCGGCCTCCTCCTGGATGACACTGGGCCCGGCCTTATGCCGCGTACACACAGTCGGACTTTCCGGCATACTTGGTCCGGCGTACCAGAGTGTGCCGGACAATCCGCCCGTGTGTGGGCGCCGGCGGACTTTTCCGGCGGACTTCTTCCCAAAAGCCCGCCGGATCTAGATTTGAAACAAGTTTTAAATCTTTCCGTCGGACTCAGTTTCGGGCGGAAAGTCCGCTCGTGTGTGTGCTGGTCCGACGGAAAGCCCGCTCGTGTGTATGCTGGTCCGACGGACCAGATACGACACGAGGGCAGGGTATTGCATCTCGCGCTCGCTGCAATAGGAAAAACAAATTTTCCTATTGCGGCGAGCGCGGGTCATACCAGGCCCTTAGGTCTGGTATGGATTATAAAGGGAACCCCGCTACGCCGAAAAAACGGCGTGGGGTCCCCCCTAAAATCCATACCAGACCCCGATCCGAGCACGCAGCCTGGCCGGTCAGGAAAGGGGGTGGGGACGAGCGAGCGCCCCCCCCCCCTCCTGAACCGTACCAGGCCGCATGCCCTCAACATGGGGGGTGGGTGCTTTGGGGGAGGGGGGCGGCCTGCGGGCCCCCCCCCACCCCAAAGCACCTTGTCCCCATGTTGATGAGGACAAGGGCCTCTTCCCGACAACCCTGGCCATTGGTTGTCGGGGTCTACGGGCGGGGGGCTTATCGGAATCTGGGAGTCCCTTTTAATAAGGGGGCCCCCCCACCCTATGTGAATGAGTAGGGGGTACATGGTACCCCTACCCATTCACCTAGGGAAAAAGTGTAAGTAATAAAACACACTACACAGGTTTTTAAAATATTTTATTAAACTGCTGGGGGGGGGGGATCTTCCTCCGGCTTCGGGGGTCTTCTTCCGGCTTCGGGGGTCCCTCCGCTTCATCTTCTCCCGGCGTCCGGTTGGTTCTTCTCCGCTCTCTTCTCTCCAGTTCTTCGGCCGGCTCCTCTGCTGTCTTCAGGTAGCTCTCTTGCCAGCAGAGGTCCGGACTTCTGGTCTTCTGGGCCTCTGGGCTTCTGGTCTTCTGGTCTTCTCTTCCCCAGATGTTGACACGACGCTCTCTCCAGCTGGACTGCTCTCCGAGGGCTGCGTTGTGACTTATATAGGCGGAGACCCCGCCCCCTTTTGATGTCACAGTCCCTGGGCATGCTGGGACTGTGACGTTTTAGGGGGCGTGGTCAACATCACCCAGTGACCACGCCCCCTAAAACGTCACAGTCCCAGCATGCCCAGGGACTGTGACATCAAAAGGGGGCGGGGTCTCCGCCTATATAAGTCACAACGCAGCCCTCGGAGAGCAGTCCAGCCAGAGAGAGCGTTGTGTCAACATCTGGAGAAGAGAAGAGAAGACAAGAAGCCCAGAAGTCCGGACCTCTGCTGGCAAGAGAGCTACTTAAAGACAGCAGAGGAGCCGGCCGAAGAACTGGAGAGAAGAGAGCGGAGAAGAACCAACCGGACGCCGGGAGAAGATAAAGCGGAGGGACCCCCGAAGCCGGAAGAAGACCCCCAAAGCCGGAGGAAGATCCCCCCCCCCCGGAGCTGTTTAATAAAATATTTTAAAAACCTGTGTAGTGTGTTTTATTACTTACACTTTTTCCCTAGGTGAATGGGTAGGGGTACCATGTACCCCATACTCATTCACATAGGGTGGGGGGCCGGGATCTGGGGGCCCCCTTATTAAAGGGGGCTCCCAGATTCCGATAAGCCCCCGCCCGCAGACCCCGACAACCAACGGCCAGGGTTGTCGGGAAGAGGCCCTTGTCCTCATCAACATGGGGACAAGGTGCTTTGGGGTGGGGGGGGCCCGCAGGGCGCCCCCTCCCCCAAAGCACCCACCCCCATGTTGAGGGCATGCGGCCTGGTACGGTTCAGGAGGGGGGGGCGCTCGCTCGTCCCCACCCCCTTTCCTGACCGGCCAGGCTGCGTGCTCGGATCGGGGTCTGGTATGGATTTTAGGGGGGACCCCACGCCGTTTTTTCGGCGTAGGGGGTTCCCTTTATAATCCATACCAGACATAAGGGCCTGGTATGCCCCACGACGGGGCTCGCAAGGTGTCAATCTCGCCGGCAAGCGGCAAGATTGACATCCTCTTCTAGTCCCGTCGCACCTGAGTCACGTTCAAAATGAACACACTTGTCCGTGTGTGGGCAAGTCCGTTCATTCTGAAAGTCCGCCGGAACTCCGGCAAAAGTCCGTCGGAAAGACGGGCGGACTTAGCCCGCCAGAAAGTCCGGGCGTGTGTGGGCAAGTCCGTCCGTTTTAAAGTCCGGCGCACCTGGCGGACAAAGTCCGTCGGAAAGTGTGCCGGACCAAGTAGGATAGAAAGTCCGACCGTGTGTACGCGGCATTAGAGTTGCCACCTCATCCCTTTAAACCCGAACACATATTAATTACACAGGTTCTGTGGCTAATTAAGGTGGTAATTAAACTCACTTGTTGCCTTATCTGCATTTAATTAGCCTCAGAACCTGTGTAAATCATATGTGTTCGGGTTTAAAGGGATGAGGTGGCAACCCTACCCGGCCTCCTCCTGGATGACACTTTCCACACCTTCCTCCTGGCTGATTTCATCCTGTGTATAAAAAAGGGACATAGTTTGGGTTTTTGGTTCATCAATGACACACAGTTTTCAGTTCATGACTTGCAAATTCAATGTAATACATATAAAAGAGTATAAATCTGACACCAGCATTTTTTAAAGCTGGTGATAAGCATTTTTGGCCACTACTGTCAATTGGTATGTATACATCATTTAAAAAAAAAAAAAACCTTTAATAGGTAATCAATTATAACATCTAGTTAACATCATTAATATTAGGACACTAAATATGTCTAAAAATAATATACCTGGCTCCAGATAGTCACATCCAGTTCTTCCAGGATGGAAGGCACAGCTTGCTCCTCATCAGCCTCTGCTGGGGTGGAGGGAAGGGTGGAGGGAAGGGTTGAAAGTGATGCCCTGGCTTCAGTCTGGTCATCAAGAAAACATAGTTTATCCTAGTACCACAACCTGGGCACATACAAATCATCTGCTGATGCGCCTGATCTCAGGGAAATCTGGATCTTGTTATGCTCCCTCCTATACATATTTCGTAAGATCCCAATTTTATTTTCCACAAACTTAAAGGTTGCTTTTGGGATGAAATTCTGCATAAATGCAACAAGTTTCTCCAGGGTTGACTTCCTTATTGTTGTAATATAATATGCAGGGTGTTTGACCTCCCATAGATTCCTCATCTCCCTGTACTTCTCAATAAATTGAGTCAGAAATTCAGGGTCCTTAAACTTAGTATTCATGTTTTCTATGAAAGATACAGAAGACAAAAACACTAATGTTAGGCTAAACTCTCATAATCTTACTTATCCCAACATAGGTCTCAATCTTTAAGCAGTATAGGCTGATACAAAGTTAATAAAATTTACCTTCATTTCAGACGCTCGCAAATTCAGTTCCTCTATCCTTCAGGCACAGAAGGTACGGCACAGAAGGTACGTACGACACATGCGTGATAGCTTTATACACACTGCGCATGCGTGAAACTCCGCCTGCATCGCCCGCCTCTGACGTTCTTTTTTAATGAATATTCTCCGCCCCTTTTTTTCTACACACAGAATGTATGTACGGCACATGCGTGATAGCTTTGTATACACACTGCGCATTTGTGAAACTTCGCCTGCGTTGCCCGCCCCAGATGTTCTTTTTTAAGGAATATTCTCCACCCCTTCTCTCTACCGTGCGCAGTAGGAGTAACAATGGCGGAGACACAGCAGGTGTGTACTAACTCTAGTAACAAGGAAAGCCCGGAGCCCGAAATGTCCCGATCTGGGAAGAGGAGATTTAAGGCCTCCAATATGGCCTTTGAAGAGATGGTGGAGATGGTATCAATTTTGAAAAAAAAAGATTACGATGGGAAGCATGGACCGTATGTCCAGTCTAATTTAGGAAAGGCAAAAATAATGGCGAAAGTGGTGAAGACCCTGCATCATGATTTTGGTGTACGGCGCTCTAAAGATCAGCTAAGGAAACAATGGTCCGACCTCAAACTCAGGGAGCCGGATCAATACAGATGAATCCAGATAGTGCTGAAAAAAGTAAGTACTTGTCGTGTGTTCATATTGTGATTATTACCTTGCATGCTGCTCCATGTGGTTATCTTTACTGTACAAGTTTTACTCGTTAAACGTTCGTAGGAAACATTGTTCGTAGTAAACATTGTTTAAAAAATATATGCGATGTATTTAGTTGATACAGGGTTGAAACAACATTTTGGTCTTGGTAGTTTGTCTTATTAAAAGAAGTTTATGACATTGTTGTCTAGATGTCTTTTGAAACTAGAATGAATAGCAAACTTCATTCAGTGGAATGTAAGGAGAGGACACTCAGCAGCTGCTTACACATCTGGACACAGGAGCACAAGTGTGGGACACCAGAATACATTTTTCTTTTGTTAACCCACACAGGTGCTCCAGTGGATACTTGTTGTGTCTCTATCTGTGAAACGTGGATAAAAAAGGTAAGTATTCCAGCTTGTTTCCAAGGGAATTTTAATTATGTCTTCAACTTGGATCTCTGCCCAAACAGACAATTCTACACCACTTCAATGTTTCATATTCCTATTCCTGGACTCAAATATCTGTGTGCTAAGTAGGGATGAGCTTCGTGTTCGAGTCGAACCCATGTTCGACTCGAACATCGGCTATTCGACCGTCCGTCGAATTGCGAACGTTATGGGCCGTTCGCGCCAAATTCGTGTGGCGCGTCACGGCCCATAATTCACTGCGGCATCGCAGTGCATTGCTGGCTGATGATTGGCCAAGCATGCACTTTGACCCGCATGCTTGGCCAATCACAGCGCCGTCAGTAGAGAGAGCTGTAATTGGCCAAAGCCAGGGTGGCTTTGGCCAATTATGGCTCAGGGGATTTAGTACACGCCCCACACTATATAAGGCCGCCTGCACGGCGGCCCTGTGTAGTGTGTTCCGGTGTGCTGATAGAGAGAGAGACAGACAGTGTCATTTGATTTGAGAGCTAGATTAGGCTAGATCTGTTCCTGCTCTTTACATTTAGTGCAGTGCGTCCTGCTCACAGTGTTCAGCTAGATCTGTTCCTGCTCTTTACATTTAGTGCAGTGCGTCCTGCTCACAGTGTTCAGCTAGATCCGTTCCTGCTCTTTACATTTAGTGCAGTGCGTCCTGCTCACAGTGTTCAGCTAGATCTGTTCCTGCTATTTACATTTAGTGCAGTCAGTGCGTCCTGCTCACAGTGTTCAGCTAGATCTGTTCCTGCTATTTACATTTAGTGCAGTGCGTCCTGCTCACAGTGTTCAGCTAGATCCGTTCCTGCTATTTACATTTAGTGCAGTCAGTGCGTCCTGCTCACAGTGTTCAGCTAGATCCGTTCCTGCTATTTACATTTAGTGCAGTCAGTGCGTCCTGCTCACAGTGTTCAGCTAGATCCGTTCCTGCTATTTACATTTAGTGCAGTGCGTCCTGCTCACAGTGTTCAGCTAGATCCGTTCCTGCTATTTACATTTAGTGCAGTGCGTCCTGCTCACAGTGTTCAGCTAGATCCGTTCCTGCTATTTACATTTAGTGCAGTGCGTCCTGCTCACAGTGTTCAGCTAGATCCGTTCCTGCTATTTACATTTAGTGCAGTCAGTGCGTCCTGCTCACAGTGTTCAGCTAGATCCGTTCCTGCTATTTACATTTAGTGCAGTCAGTGCGTCCTGCTCACAGTGTTCAGCTAGATCCGTTCCTGCTATTTACATTTAGTGCAGTGCGTCCTGCTCACAGTGTTCAGCTAGATCCGTTCCTGCTATTTACATTTAGTGCAGTGCGTCCTGCTCACAGTGTTCAGCTAGATCCGTTCCTGCTATTTACATTTAGTGCAGTGCGTCCTGCTCACAGTGTTCAGCTAGATCCGTTCCTGCTATTTACATTTAGTGCAGTGCGTCCTGCTCACAGTGTTCAGCTAGATCCGTTCCTGCTATTTACATTTAGTGCAGTCAGTGCGTCCTGCTCACAGTGTTCAGCTAGATCCGTTCCTGCTATTTACATTTAGTGCAGTGCGTCCTGCTCACAGTGTTCAGCTAGATCCGTTCCTGCTATTTACATTTAGTGCAGTGCGTCCTGCTCACAGTGTTCAGCTAGATCCGTTCCTGCTATTTACATTTAGTGCAGTCAGTGCGTCCTGCTCACAGTGTTCAGCTAGATCCGTTCCTGCTATTTACATTTAGTGCAGTGCGTCCTGCTCACAGTGTTCAGCTAGATCCGTTCCTGCTATTTACATTTAGTGCAGTCAGTGCGTCCTGCTCACAGTGTTCAGCTAGATCCGTTCCTGCTATTTACATTTAGTGCAGTGCGTCCTGCTCACAGTGTTCAGCTAGATCCGTTACTGCTATTTACATTTAGTGCAGTGCGTCCTGCTCACAGTGTTCAGCTAGATCTGTTCCTGCTATTTACATTTAGTGCAGTCAGTGCGTCCTGCTCACAGTGTTCAGCTAGATCTGTTCCTGCTATTTACATTTAGTGCAGTCAGTGCGTCCTGCTCACAGTGTTCAGCTAGATCCGTTCCTGCTATTTACATTTAGTGCAGTGCGTCCTGCTCACAGTGTTCAGCTAGATCTGTTCCTGCTATTTACATTTAGTGCAGTGCGTCCTGCTCACAGTGTTCAGCTAGATCTGTTCCTGCTATTTACATTTAGTGCAGTCAGTGCGTCCTGCTCACAGTGTTCAGCTAGATCCGTTCCTGCTATTTACATTTAGTGCAGTGCGTCCTGCTCACAGTGTTCAGCTAGATCTGTTCCTGCTATTTACATTTAGTGCAGTCAGTGCGTCCTGCTCACAGTGTTCAGCTAGATCCGTTCCTGCTATTTACATTTAGTGCAGTGCGTCCTGCTCACAGTGTTCAGCTAGATCCGTTCCTGCTATTTACATTTAGTGCAGTGCGTCCTGCTCACAGTGTTCAGCTAGATCCGTTCCTGCTATTTACATTTAGTGCAGTGCGTCCTGCTCACAGTGTTCAGCTAGATCCGTTCCTGCTATTTACATTTAGTGCAGTCAGTGCGTCCTGCTCACAGTGTTCAGCTAGATCCGTTCCTGCTATTTACATTTAGTGCAGTCAGTGCGTCCTGCTCACAGTGTTCAGCTAGATCCGTTCCTGCTATTTACATTTAGTGCAGTGCGTCCTGCTCACAGTGTTCAGCTAGATCCGTTCCTGCTATTTACATTTAGTGCAGTGCGTCCTGCTCACAGTGTTCAGCTAGATCCGTTCCTGCTATTTACATTTAGTGCAGTGCGTCCTGCTCACAGTGTTCAGCTAGATCCGTTCCTGCTATTTACATTTAGTGCAGTGCGTCCTGCTCACAGTGTTCAGCTAGATCCGTTCCTGCTATTTACATTTAGTGCAGTGCGTCCTGCTCACAGTGTTCAGCTAGATCCGTTCCTGCTATTTACATTTAGTGCAGTGCGTCCTGCTCACAGTGTTCAGCTAGATCCGTTCCTGCTATTTACATTTAGTGCAGTGCGTCCTGCTCACAGTGTTCAGCTAGATCCGTTCCTGCTATTTACATTTAGTGCAGTCAGTGCGTCCTGCTCACAGTGTTCAGCTAGATCCGTTCCTGCTATTTACATTTAGTGCAGTGCGTCCTGCTCACAGTGTTCAGCTAGATCCGTTCCTGCTATTTACATTTAGTGCAGTCAGTGCGTCCTGCTCACAGTGTTCAGCTAGATCCGTTCCTGCTATTTACATTTAGTGCAGTGCGTCCTGCTCACAGTGTTCAGCTAGATCCGTTACTGCTATTTACATTTAGTGCAGTGCGTCCTGCTCACAGTGTTCAGCTAGATCTGTTCCTGCTATTTACATTTAGTGCAGTCAGTGCGTCCTGCTCACAGTGTTCAGCTAGATCTGTTCCTGCTATTTACATTTAGTGCAGTCAGTGCGTCCTGCTCACAGTGTTCAGCTAGATCCGTTCCTGCTATTTACATTTAGTGCAGTGCGTCCTGCTCACAGTGTTCAGCTAGATCTGTTCCTGCTATTTACATTTAGTGCAGTGCGTCCTGCTCACAGTGTTCAGCTAGATCTGTTCCTGCTATTTACATTTAGTGCAGTCAGTGCGTCCTGCTCACAGTGTTCAGCTAGATCCGTTCCTGCTATTTACATTTAGTGCAGTGCGTCCTGCTCACAGTGTTCAGCTAGATCTGTTCCTGCTATTTACATTTAGTGCAGTCAGTGCGTCCTGCTCACAGTGTTCAGCTAGATCCGTTCCTGCTATTTACATTTAGTGCAGTGCGTCCTGCTCACAGTGTTCAGCTAGATCTGTTCCTGCTATTTACATTTAGTGCAGTGCGTCCTGCTCACAGTGTTCAGCTAGATCCGTTCCTGCTATTTACATTTAGTGCAGTCAGTGCGTCCTGCTCACAGTGTTCAGCTAGATCCGTTCCTGCTATTTACATTTAGTGCAGTGCGTCCTGCTCACAGTGTTCAGCTAGATCCGTTCCTGTTATCTTCCTACTGACAGGCAGGCTTGTCTGGTTACAGTATATAAAGCTACCTGAAGAAAATTACAGGTGTTCTATCCCAGCTTAGTGCAGCTACAGGCCATTAGTATGTCTGGAAGGCCAAGAAGGAGAGGCAGACAGTCACAAGCCAATAAGAGAGGGCAAGCAGGCTCTGTGTCTAGTGCTGGTCGTGGAGACGGTGCATCCTCATCAGCACGTGGCCATGGGACACGCTTGGCCTTTTTTTCGGCAGCTGGCCGTGTTGAGCCGCAACATGCAGAAAACTTGGTCGAGTGGATGACCAAGCCGTCCTCATCCTCCTCATCCTCTCTCACCCATGCCCAGGGTGCTTTGTCTGGCAAAGCAGCGGCCTCTTCCCTCAGCTCAATGTCATCAGTGACTCCTTCCCTAGCTCCACCATGTCCTCATGAGGATTCCCTCGAACTGTTTGACCACAGTGTTGGGTACATGCTCCAGGAGGATGCCCAGCGTTTGGAAGGCTCTGATGATGATACTGAGCTCGATGAAGGCAGTAACATGAGCACGGACAGAGGGGGTGCCCAAGAAGGACAGCAATCTGGCAGTCATGCTCCCCCTGCTGCAGCATACTGCCAGGTTTGCTCCAGTGATGAGGAGGGAGGGGATGATGAGGTCACTGACTCAACGTGGGTGCCTGATAGGAGAGAGGAGGAGGAGGAGGAGGAGGCGGCACATCACCAACGAGGCAGGATGCCCTCCAGGGGCCAGCCTAAGGGCAGCACATTGACTGCATCACACCCCAAAGCTCCACATGTGCAGGGCGCTGCAGTCTCTGCGCGTTATTCAAAAAGTTCTTTGGTGTGGGCCTTTTTTGAGACGAGTGCATCAGATCGCACCGCTGCTATTTGCAACATATGTCTCAAGCGTATCTCGCGTGGCCAAAACATCTCCCGCTTGGGTACCACATGCTTGACCAGACATATGTTGACCTGCCATGCAGTTCGTTGGCAAGCATATCTAAAAGACCCACACCAAAGAACAAAGAGGATCTCTCCTTGCTCCTCATCAGCTGAGATTTCCAACCCCACTAGACCTTCAGTCCTCTCTGAGACCTGCAGTGAGAGGAATGAAGGTGTAGAATTAGGTGTGTCACAGCCAAGTACTTGTGGGCAATCTGCTTTTGGTACACCGACGCCAGATTGTACCAGGCAAATTTCCCTGCCCCAGCTGCTGCACCGCCGAAAGAAGTTTGCTCCCAGCCATCCACATGCCCAGCGGTTGAATGCTAGCTTGGCAAAATTGCTAGCACTTCAACTGCTGCCTTTTCAGTTGGTAGACTCTGCCCCCTTCCGTGAGTTTGTGGAATGTGCGGTTCCTCAGTGGCAGGTACCCAAACGCCACTTTTTCTCACGGAAGGCGATTCCAGCTCTCTACCGGCATGTGGAAGGCAATGTCCATGCCTCGCTGGACAGGGCGGTCAGCGGTAAGGTGCATATTACCGCTGACTCATGGTCCAGCAGGCATGGACAGGGACGTTACTTAAGTTTCACGGCGCATTGGGTGACTCTGCTGGCAGCTGGGAAGGATGCAGGACAAGGTGCAGTAGTGTTGGAGGTTGTTCCGCCACCACGCCTCCAAAATGCTGATTGTGACACACCTCTCTCCTCCACCCCCTCCTCTTCTTCTTCCTCCATGGCCTCTTCCTCGGAACCAGCGGTGCTCCGTAGGCGTTCAAGGGGCTACGCAAGTACGCAGGCCAAAAGATGCCATGCGGTGCTTGAGCTGGTGTGCTTGGGGGACAGGAGCCACACTGGGGCAGAGGTTCTGTCAGCTCTGCAGGGGCAGGTTCAGAGGTTGTTGACGCCACGCCAACTTAAGGCAGGAATGGTGGTTTGCGACAATGGCACCAACCTCCTCTCTGCCCTCCGACAGGGACAACTGACCCATGTGCCCTGTTTGGCTCACGTCCTTAACTTGGTGGTGCAGCGGTTCTTGGGCAGGTACCCGGGCTTACAGGATGTCCTGAGGCAGGCCAGGAAAGTCTGTGTGCATTTCCGCCGGTCATATAATGCCAGTGCTCGGCTGACGGACCTCCAAAAGGAGTTTAACCTGCCCAAGAACCGCCTAATCTGTGACATGCCCACCAGGTGGAACTCGACATTGGCCATGCTGCAGCGGCTGCACACGCAGCAGAGGGCCATAAATGAGTACCTGTGCGACTATGGCACCAGGACAGGGTCAGGGGACCTTGGTTTTTTTTCCCCACGCCAGTGGGCCATGATCAGGGATGCATGCACTGTCCTGTCACCATTCGAGGAGGCCACGAGGATGGTGAGCACTGACAGTGCATGCATCAGTGACACTGTCCCCCTTGTCCACCTGTTGGAGCACACGCTGCGTGGAATAATGGACAGGGCACTTGAGGCAGAACAGAGGCAGGAAGAGGAGGACTTCCTTAGCTCTCAAGGCCCCCTTTATCCAGACAGTGTTCCTGCGTGCCCGCCGATCACACAGGAAGAGGACGAGGAGGAGGAGGAGGAGGAAGATTGTGTCAGTATGGAGGTGGAGCCTGGCACTCAGCATCAGCAGTCTTTAAGGGATCAGTCCCAAGGAACACATGGACTTGTACGTGGCTGGGAGGAGGTGGCTGCGGACGTTGTTGTCCTTAGTGACCCAGAGGACTCCGGACCGAATGCCTCAGCAAACCTACGCTGCATGGCCTCCCTGATCCTGCAAAGCCTGCGTAAGGATCCTCGTATTCGTGGTATCAAGGAGAAGGACCAATACTGGCTGGCAACCCTCCTTGATCCACGTTACAAGGGTAAGGTTGCGGACCTTATCTTGCCATCGCAGAGGGAGCAGAGGATGAAACATCTTCGGGAGGCCTTGCAGAAAGGTCTGTGCAACGCGTTCCCAGAGACTGGGAGGTTACAAACTCCTGTTTCTGGACAACGTGTTGCTGAGGCTTCGGTCAGTCAAAGAAGGAGCGGTGGAGAAGGTGGCCGTCTGACCGATGCGTTCAGACAATTTTTTGGTCCGCAGCCCCAAGGTATGATCGGTTCCAGCAACCATCGCCAGCGTCTGTTTTACATGGTGCAGGAATACCTAGGGGCAAGATCAGACTTGGACACCTTTCCCACCGAAAATCCTCTGGGTTACTGGGTCTTGAGGATGGATCACTGGCCAGAGCTTGCACAGTATGCAATTGAGCTACTGGCCTGTCCTGCATCCAGCGTTCTTTCGGAACGCACATTCAGTGCTGCTGGAGGCGTGGTAACCGATCACAGGGTGCGTCTGTCCACTGACTCGGTCGATCGGCTGACCTTCATAAAAATGAATCAGTCTTGGATCACCACCAGCTACCAAGCACCTGATGCTCATGTAACTGAATAATTTTTTTCAGATCCCTTCAAAGACTGCCTATGCTGATGCTGAGTGACTATCCCTGAGTAATTATCCTCTTCCTCCTCAATCATCACGCTGATAGCTTGTAAGAACATTTTTGGTTCTGGGCGCCACCACCAGTGCCTAAGGCACAATTTTTCAGCCCCTGTATAACAGGGGCGTGTAATTACAATTTTTGATGTAATACTTTGCAGCAGGGCTCGTTCCTGCATTCCAACTAGAGTGTCTGTGAGGGGTTGCAGTGTTGTGGCACCAGCACCAGTGCCTAAGGCCCAATTTTTCTGCCCCTGTCTAACAGGGGCGTGTAATTACAATTTTTGATGCAATACTTTGCAGCAGGGCTCGTTCCTGCGTTCCAACTAGAGTGTCTGTGAGGGGTTGCAGTGTTGTGGCACCAGCACCAGTGCCTAAGGCCCAATTTTTCTGCCCCTGTCTAACAGGGGCGTGTAATTACAATTTTTGAAGCAATACTTTGCAGCAGGGCTCGTTCCTGCGTTCCAACTAGAGTGTCTGTGAGGGGTTGCAGTGTTGTGGCACCAGCACCAGTGCCTAAGGCCTAATTTTTCAGCTCCTGTTCAACAGGGGCATGTAATTACAATTCTTGATCTAATATTTCACAGCAGGGCCCTGTGAGGGCTTACAGTGTTTTGGCCACAGCAACACCTAAGGCCCAAATTTCTGCTGAGTATATAGGGCAGGACCCTACTTTCAAACATCTAACTTACAAACGACTCCTACTTGCAAACGGAAGGAGACAACAGGAAGTGAGATGAAATCTACCCCTAGGAAGGGAAATTCTCTCATGTAAGAGTTAATATGGGAAAACAATTTCTCCTTTCCACTGATGCTTTCCAATCCTTGTTCCACAAAAAAACCCAAATTTTCAAAAAACATTTTTCATTGGGACAAAAAAGTGAGGTGAAATCTTCTGAAGAGGAGGAAAGACGCAAAACAAATGTCACAGGGGTGATAACCCTTCCCTATGTTTTCCAAAAAGCTTAGAAAAGATTTTTTGGCTGGAGCTAAACACGTTAAAAATGTTCAAAATTACAAACAGATTCTACTTAACAACAAACCTACAGTCCCTGTCTTGTTTGCACCGCCTGTATACTGCTGTTCAGAGTATATAGGGACCTTTCCTTATTTTAATTTGGGTGCGGGGTTCCCCTTAATATCCATACAAGACCCAAAGGGCCTGGTAATGGACTGGGGGGTACCCATGCCGTTTGTCTCACTGATTTTCATCCATATTGCCAGGACCCGACATGACATTAAACCCGCAAGCAGTTTTAAATGAGATTTTTTCCTTTAAAAATGACATTTGGTGCAGGGACTGTTCTAAACATGGGAAACACGCGTCACTTTACAGGCATACTATAGACACCCCCCAGGTACGATATTTAAAGGAATATTTCACTTTTTTTTTTTTACTTTAAGCATCATTAAAATCACTGCTCCCGAAAAAACGGCCGTTTTTAAAAGTTTTTTTTGCATTGATACATGTCCCCTGGGGTAGGACCCGGGTCCCCACACCCTTTTTAGGACAATACCATGCAAATTAGCCTTTAAAATGAGCACTTTTGATTTCGAACGTTCGAGTCCCATAGACGTCAATGGGGTTCTAACGTTCGTGCGAACTTGCGGTCCGTTTGCGGGTTCTGGTGCGAACCGAACCGGGGGGTGTTCGGCTCATCCCTAGTGCTAAGTATACCTTTTGTTTCATTCTCATAGGGGAGAAAAGACTCAGACAACCTGAACCCAGGGACCCCCGACCTCACCAGCCCGTTTGGGAAATCAGCCCAAGCCCCATGGAGGATGTGGAGGAAGGAGAGGTGGGCGACATGTGCACCCCACCAGGTGAGTGTCTGACACCCCAGCTTATGATAATCTATGTATGCCTGCATATTTCTAAATACATGTTTTTTGCATCAATTTTAGGTGATGTGGTTGTGGAAGGGGAAGAAGTGGTGGAAGCAGGTCCAAGTGCCAGCGCCCCCCTGAGGATGTTGACGAAGGAGAGGTGGAGAATGTGGGCGACATGTGCACTCCACCAGGTGAGTTTCTGACACCCCAGCTTATGGTAATCTATGTATGCCTGCATATTTCTAAATACATTTTTTTTTCATTAATTTTAAGTGATGTGGAAGGGGAACCATTTACCACCGACAGTGCACAATGATTAATTGGGCAGATCATGGCCAGGAATGGGGATATTGATGCCATGTGCACTAGCCTTGACCTAACGCGTAATCGGCTGGACAATATGCAGCAGGAAATGAAGAACATGATCAATGTTTTGGGGAGAATCTAAATCACTTTTTCACAAAAAAACATTGATCATGTTCTTCATTTTCTGTTTTGCTGACCCCATTCTGGGCTTTGACTTTTAAAGATTGTATGCCTGTTTGTAAAAAAAAAAATATTAAAAAACAAACTAAAAAATATATAGAGGCATGGTTGTTTAAAATATATATATATAAAAAAATAAATAGAGGCCTGTTTGTTTAAAAAAAAAACAAATAATAAAATAAAATAGAGGCCTGGTTGTTTAAAAAAATTAAATAAATAAATAAAAATAGAGGCCTGGTTGTTTAAAAAAATAGAGGCCTGGTTGTTTAAAAAAAATCTAAATAAAAAATAATTTTTAGAATAAAAAAAAATTGATTGTTTGAACTTTTAAATCATACAATTTTCACAAACGCACATGTGAATGTGCACAGATTAAAACATCTGTTATTAAACAACAAGATGGGTGGCTTCTTCTTTCAATGCTCAATTCCAGTTTTGGAAGTTATTTGGTGTTTACAGTGACAATGGGGCTTATTTACTAAAGGAAAATACACTTGGCACTACAAGTGCACTAGGACAACCTAGGAGACAGCCAAAAGGAAAGGCAAGCAATAAATACAATTCGAGATTTTATCTGATCATTATATTTTATTCAAAAAAATTAGAGATTGTCTGGCATTGCAATGGCCCCCTACCTGTAAAAAAATCGGGGGGCGTGGCTTGGAGCCGAACGAGAATGGCTGCCTGATCTCCTCGCTCTGTCCCACGGAGGTCCTGCAAACTGCCTAAAGGAGCCCTTATTTGCCGCTAACATGGGGAAACTGAAGGACAAAACATCCCAGTCCCGGTCCCGATCCCCCAGGGGCACGGATCCGCTCTCCGGACACAACATCCCGGAAATCTTCCGGCCGCGATCACGTGAGGCCCCGGCTTCATCTCCGGCCTACTCCGGAACACGGGCCTCAAGCCTCAGCCCTGCCAGGAGAAGCTCACAGCGTGCAGAGAGCCCATCTACTGCCCGACCACTTACCATGAATGATCTCAGGTCGGTGGCCACAGATATAAAAGACTCCTTTGCTGCTGCCTTTACAGATCTCAGGAGGGAGATTCAATCGATGCACATGAGAATTGATGACCTAGAAACAACCACTACCCGCCATGATGCCGCCTTACAACAGCTAAAGCATTCGTCCCAGATTTACAACAGCCAGCTCAGAGACCTACACAGGCATATGGAGGATCTGGACAATCGTGGACGCCGCCATAATGTAAGGGTAAGAGGCATACCTGAGTCCGTTGAGCAGAATCACATTATACAGGCCACAATCCAGATTTTCAATGACTTACTGGGAAGACCCCCCGAGACCCCCATTGAATATGAGCGTCTACACAGAGCTCTCAAACCCAGAGGCAGAGACTCAGACCCTCCCAGAGACGTGATATGCTGCCTAATAAATTTCAGATTGAAGGAAGACATACTAAGAAGAGCCAGAGAGCGCCGCAGCTTAATGTACCAGGGTGCTGAAATCAAGATTTTTCAAGATCTGTCCCCCATAACCTTACAAAACAGAAGAGACCTACGCCCGTTGCTCGATCTACTGCGCCAAAAAGGATCCAATATCGCTGGAAATTTCCCTTCTGCAACAAATGCTGGACGCACTGCCAATCTGAAAGTTCCGGAAGATCTCAGGGGGTTCTGCAACACTCTGCAGATACCATTCATCGAACTCCCGGACTGGTATAGAGATTTTCGCTCCCCCCAGCTCCAAAGAACCAACTCCATGGAAGCTATCCCAGTGAGAGACGAATTCCACATTAGAAGACGCAGATCATCCTCTCCAAGACCATTTCCTCAGAGGGATCAGCTGGACAGAGACCGACAGAGCCCAACAGCGTCCCCAGCTCACAGGCGGGCTCGGCCAGATCAGCCTTAATCAATCCTGTCCAAATGTTTGAAAACAGTACAACTCATGTTCAGAGTTGCAGTCTCTCTTAGGTCGCCACCCCAACCCTAGTTCCAGGACCATAGCATCAGGACAGAACAGCAATCCGATCGACACTTGAAATCCACCTGACAGCGGCATACCTCAAACCGGACCCGAACTGGATCCACCAGATACAGACAGATAACAATACACTCCTACAAGCTTAGAAACCCATGAAGACCCCGCGCTACACACCTCCACATCAACTCAATTCCAGGACATTCTCCCTGGGGAAATATCCCTCATCCACAGACCCCATCAGAACTCAATCCACTCTCCTAAGTAACAGAACTTGAGCTGCATACATCATCAGTGGAATTCTGTCTGGCTGAGCAACAGGCCACCACACAAGCCACCAACATCCTCACTTAACTGCCAACCTTTACTGAGTCCAGGAATGACAGCTTAAGGCAGACCCCCCCCTTCAATATGGTGTCATCCACCACAGCTCACTACACCACTTGGGTATCCCCCCGCCATTCCCCCCTCTCCCCTTCCCCCCCACTTCCCTACCCACCCCAACCCCCCCCTTCTTTTCAGGTACCTTCTCCAGAATGAAGACGACGCAACAAAGAGATGAACTGTACCTCTGGAACCAAAACAAGTTAGATGTTTAACGTACGGTATTCCACCGTGCTCTGAGATACATTTAGAGTTCTCTCTTTTTTGGCCCCTTTTTTTCTGTCTGTTTTTCCCCTTTTTCTTTTTACTCCATCAACTTTATTTACTGCTTTTGAACATGCTTATGCTGAATGTTTTGATTTGTTTATAGGGAAGAAGAGGGGCTCATCCCGCATGGATAAGGGCTCTTTCCCTACCTGACACACTCCTACTCGCTTTACACTTGCCAGGGACGTCCATGGGGGATGAGCTTCCTAATGAGGGGCAGGTTGTATTAAACCAACCACTCTAGGGCCACAGCCGCTGAGTTCTGTACAGTCAATTAGACACCTACTAAAGACCACTTCATACCTAATCTACTGCTAAATTTTGCTAGGAACTACCATAGACCGCTCTGGGAATGAGCAACTGCTCGAGGTACAGCTCTATCCTAACTCGGTGTCCAGACCACACTTAGATTATTCCTTACACGTAAGCATCAATGGATCCTTATTTATTTCCCCCCATAGTCAAATGCCCCCCCCAAATTATAGTGAGCTAGCCTCTTAGAGGCTGCGCCACCTCACGCCCCCATATAGCCTCAATACTTACTACGAGCTCATAATTTGCACTAAACCCAACCTATCCTTAAGATTATTGCTGCTACTAGTTTCAGTATCATTTTTAAGATGTATCTATAGATGGTTTAGCAACGCCACTCTTCCTGAGCCTTTGTACTTGCTGTCCAGGTGGCGACCTTCACATGTTTCCGAACGTAGCTAGTTTATTTCTAGGACCACAGTTTAATGTTCAATGTACCAAATGTCTATATTATCGATTGTTTTTGCTCTCACATCATCAATCTGAGATCTTTAACCACACATTCTCCCCTTGATACATAAGCAGGCTCCCTCCTTACAAGTTGAATAGACCCAGGATGACCTCCCACGGACAGAACGTCTCTCGAACCTTTCTTCGAGCACCTTCCACTCCTCCACACAACAGGACAGTGACTATCCTAGTTGACCCACACCGGACGTTTCAACCCATAACAGGGTAAGGTAGCCGGACTACGTTTACCTCCGGTAAGTACATCTTACTCCCCGTTACTAAACCCCACTTGACTAACCTCCCCCCTCCTTTCTCCTATCTCTCCCCCCTTTCTATACGCTCTCTTTCCCCCCCTCCCCCCTCCCCCCTTTATATATCTGGGCTTCTCCCCCTCCCTAGTCTCCACCGTAGCATTTCCCACTATAAAGCTTAAATACCTTTGTAGAGCGTACGTCTCTCCACAGATTACATTCACCCACATCGGCCACATCGGCAAATTGCACCCCCTCCCCATACCTAATATATCAACTAGACTATACCCAACGATCATGGACCCCCTATATTCTACTACACAACACAACACGCTCAAAGTAGTCTTTCAAAATGTCAAAGGACTAAACATCCCTGAGAAGCGTAGTCAAATCCTCAGCATGATGAGTAAATTAAAAGCAGATGTGGTGTTTCTGCAAGAAACCCACTTTCACACGAACAATACCCCTAAACTAGCAAGCCGCAGGTACCCTACCTCCTTCCATGCTACAAACCCTCTAGCCAAAACAAAAGGGGTTACAATTTTGCTTTCTAAAAATCTTCCATGGCAACTGATAGATTCCCTAATAGACCCAGAGGGCCGCTATGTATTCCTGAAGGGAACCATCCATAATCGGATGGTCACTTTAGCAAACATATACAGCCCCAATACTGCCCAGGTCAGCTTCTTCCGTTCTATCGCAGCCATCCTTGCAGGCTTTCAAGCAGGGACTACAATTCTTGGAGGTGATTTTAATGTGACACTTCAGCCCATCCTAGATTCCTCATCGGGGTCATCCACCCTTCCTTACAGAGCACTGAGACAAATTAAAATACAAATACAGGAACTTCTTTTACACGACACATGGCGTACTTTACACCCGAATGGGAAAGATTACTCCTTTTTCTCCGCACCTCACAATAGGTACTCTAGGCTTGACTACCTCTTCCTCTCCCAAAAAGATCTCCCCTTCCTAAAGTCTGCTACCATTGAACCCCTACTCATCTCAGATCACCACCCGATCACCCTCTCCCTTTCCTTCCCGGAAAGAAACTTGGTCACAAAGATATGGCGTCTTGACCCATCTCTCCTCACTTCAGAAATTGACACTAACCACATCCGCACCAGCCTAAGCAACTACTTCAGGGAAAATGACAACTCCGAAACAGCACCCCTGTCCCTCTGGGAGGCACATAAGTGCGTCATCCGAGGGGAATTTCTCACACTTCAGGCCAACCGGAAAAAAACACAACAAATAACCTTACGGGAACTCACTAACAAAATAAAGAGACTAGAATTACTTCACAAGCAGTCTCAATCACAAGACACATACCTAGAACTTACTCAAACCAGGAAACTTCTGTTGGAAGTCCTCAACCGTAAAACCCGACGCAAATTTATATTAAACCAAAAGCTATTTTATGAACAGGGGAACAAGTGCGGGAAGCTACTAGCCAGAGCCATACAATCTAAAAAAGCTAGCACCAACATTCACACCATTAAAGACCCTTTAGGTAACTCAAGCTCAAACTCCGCAGACATAGCATCTCAATTTGAACGCTACTACATAGAACTTTATAACATACCACAGCAACCCGAAACAACCGTAGGCCAAACCTCTAGAAAAGCCATGATCACAGACTTCCTCAAAAAATTCAGCCCCAAATCCATACCCCGGGAAGAGGCTCGCGATTTGGACAACCCCATATCCGAAGAGGAACTTAAGAGAGCGATTAAACAACTAAAAACAGGCAAAAGCCCAGGCCCCGACGGCTTTTCAGCACCATATTATAAGACCTTTATAGACATACTATCAGCCCCATTCCTAAAGACTTTCAACTCCTTAACCTCATCAAAGTTACCTTTTCACAGACTGCTTGAAGCACATATCACGGTCATCCCGAAGGAGGGGAAGGATGCCACTTCAGTCACTAGTTACTGACCAATCTCTCTACTCAACGTAGATATTAAATTATTCGCAAAAATCCTAGCAAACCGACTCCTTCCCCTCCTTCCTACAATAATAGGGAAAGACCAGGTTGGATTTGTTCCTGGCAGAGAGGCCAGGGACAACACCATCAAGGCAATTAACTTAAACCATTGGCTAACTTCCCAAAAACAAAGAGGCTTCTTTCTATCCCTGGATGCTGAGAAGGCGTTTGACAGGCTGGCCTGGGACTACCTGGGGGCAGTTTTACGCCACCTAGGTCTACAGAACCGAATGTTCAACCTAATTATGTCCCTATACACCACACCAACAGCAAAAGTCAAAGTCAACGGCCACCTGTCAGACGCCTTCTCCATCCAGAATGGAACGAGACAAGGATGTCCATTGTCCCCTATCCTTTTTATCTTAACTCTAGAACCCCTACTACGCTGCCTACGATCGAACGAGAACATCAAGGGTATTCCCATTGCAGGACGTACGTATAAAATAGCGGCTTTTGCCGATGACATTCTGCTATTTCTAAGTGACCCACTTACCTCGATCCCAAACCTCCTCAGAGATTTTGACCTATTTCGGCAAATATCCAACCTAAAGATTAACTTCTCAAAATCCCATGCTCTCAACATTTCCCTCCCGGAAGACCTAGTCTCCCAATGCCAAGATAATTTTCCCTTTGTCTGGAAACAAAACGCCATCATTTATCTGGGAATCCAATTGACCACACGCCTGTCGGACTTGTACACTAAAAACTTCACCCCGCTGATTCGCACAATCTCCGAGGACCTACGCAGATGGGACAAACCCCACTTTTCTTGGTTCGGCCGCGCGGCCATCCTAAAGATGAATGTGCTCCCGCGTGTCCTATATCTGCTACAAACAATACCCATCAAACTCCCTGCAGCCTTCTTTCACACGATCAAACAACAATCTCTGAAGTTTCTTTGGAAACACAAGCGTCCTAGGATAAGCTACTCCCAACTCTCGAAACCCAAAAACAAAGGGGGTATTGGGCTACCAGATTTGCAGAATTATTCTAGAGCTTGCCATCTGGGAAGAATTGTAGACTGGGCAGTACACGAAGGGGTTAAAGACTGGGTGAGACTAGAAGGCTCGTTCTCCCACTTGCCCATTAGAAACACCCCATGGATTCTCCAATGCCACATTCCCAAAACCCTAAAAGAACACCCCCTAATAGAGGCTACCCTCAGGAGCTTTAGGGAAGTATGTAAAAAATTCCAAATCTCCTCTAACCCAGGGCCCCTTACGCCTATCCGCCTTAACCCAGCCTTTGTCCCGGGGATGTCCGATAACTTCCTTAAAGATACTTGGCCACACAAAGACATACTAGCCCAACACTTCTTTAGAGATGGTAATTTCATAAACCGTGATGCACTTCCCATAAATACAGGGGGCGAACCCTTCCCGCTATGGACTTACTTCCAGATTCGCCATTTTCTTGCAACAACACACCGAAACACGTCTGTATCTAGAAACTTAACCCCATTTGAAAACGTATTCTCCCAAACCACACCGCAACAGCACCTGATTGCAAATACCCACTCCATGCTCTTTGCCCTGACTTCCCCTAAAGATATCAAAGCTTGCCAGGCTTGGGAAAGGGAACTTCAAATAGACCTAACGGAAGAGAACTGGGAACGAATTTTCACAATAGCACACAAGGGCTCCCTCGATGTCACGATACAAGAGAATAACTACAAAACCCTATCCCGATGGTACCGTACACCTGAACTACTAAACAAATTTAATCCTGATACGTCAAACAAATGTTGGAGATGCCTCAATGATATAGGCACATTTTTACACATCTGATGGTCCTGCCCTCTTCTCCAGACTTTCTGGAAACAGGTACATGACATCACTTCCCAGGTAACCACATACCCCCTGGACTATACTCCTACCAGACTCATTCTCCACCATTCCTCCACTTCAGCCCACACATACAGAAAGTCTCTGGGAATACACATGATCAACGCAGCCAAATTATACATCTCAGCCAAATGGAGATCCCCCTGTAGCCCAACTATGTCTGAATGGTTTTCCCGTGTGGACAAAATCGCTGAAATGGAGGAATTAATCCACATTGCAAAAGATACACCTTCAAAATACTCCCGAACGTGGGCTTGTTGGACCCACTTCTGCACCACAGAGAGATATTCCTCCATTATGAAACCAAACCGTCCCGAATCCTCCCACAACGACTGATTGAAATAAGCCAAAAATCCCCTTGAGACATACACCTACCCATCAAAACTCACTGTTTCGCTCACTCCTGCTTTTATGTGGATCCCGGGGGGAACCCCCCTTCAGACAGGGATCCGCACACGAGTACGTCCATGCTCTTGAAGCCCGGTGGAGACTGGGGAGGGGTTTCCTACCTCCCCCACCTACTTCTATCTTTCACTTCATCCCTCAATCTCATTCACGTCTATGTCTATCTCCCTTTCTATTCCCCTACCCCAACTGAACTGACGACGACAACCATCTACCTACTCCCATGACTAACCTAACTCCGATGTATAATTCGCCATCTAATCTTCACATCTCAAAAACCGACGAGACTAACTTACCATACAGATAGACCCCACGTTACTAACCCGACACATCCACACGTGTTCAGGAACAAACATACGGACTCATAGTTGACTACACTCGTCCATTTCCTCAATTAGCCCCTAATTTCTGAAATCATATTCAAGGTGATACTCCTGCCCAAGATGGTTCCTGATCTCAGATGATGAGGTAAACCTCGAGTTCGAGGCTTTCTTATTCTGTTATACGTCTGTTTGACTTACAGTTGAATACATAACTGACTTTACTGTAGTGAAATAAGTCATGTTAATAAGAGCCATGTTGTCTATCCACCTATTGTTTGTAAAAACTGTGTAACATCATTTGTTCACAATAAAAACTTTTATGGAAAAAAAAAAAAAAGTAAAAAAATCAACATATTGATCCCAAACTTGACGGGCGCTTTGGGGGGCTAAGCCAGTGCGGCCAGTATCCAGGCCTGTCAGAGGATTCTCTATAAGTCTGGCCTCAGGCCCAATATAATTGCTCGAATGTTTGTTTAAATAATTGTGCAGGATGCAGTACGCTAGGACAAGGTGATTTCGTTTGTATTCCGCCATGTGGATAGCTGTCTGAAACAAGTGGAACTGGCTCGCCATGGTTCCGAAGGCATTCTCCACAACTCTTCTCGCTCTGGCCAGCCGCAAGTTAAAAACCCTCCTCTCCGGGGTGAGGGTCCTTTGGGGGAATGGCCTCATCATGTGGTCACCCAGACCGAAGGCTTCATCTGCAATGAAGACATAGGGGAGTCCTTCCACGTTATCCAAATCAGGTGGCAATCCCAGGCCACCACTCTGGAGATGCTGGTAGAACACCATCTGGGTGAAGACTCCTCCATCCGACATCCGGCCATTCTTCCCCACGTCCACATGCATAAATTCATATTGTGCCGACACCACCGCCATTAAGACAATACTATGAAACCCCTTATAATTAAAATAGCATGACCCCAAATGGGGTGGTGGCATGATGTGGACGTGTTTCTCATCTATAGCCCCTCCACAGTTGTGAAACTCCCAATGGGTGGCAAAATGGGATGCCACAGTCTGCCATTACTGTGGCGTTGAAGGAAACTGGGGAGTCAAACAAGAAAAAATAAAATATAAGTACTTTTGCACATAACATTGCAAGCACATTACACAAAAAACATTCTTGCCCAGCATCAGTATAACATTAATTGTAATAAGTATTATTTAAAGACTAAAATATAAGGCCCACTTATCAGATTCATCACCTCCTCTGATGGCACATTGCTAAATTTTAGGGGGGGGATTCTAAATCAATTTAAGGACACACAGACCATTTGCAGACATTTTAGGGGGTGAGGGGATTCTAAATCAATTTAAGGACACACAGACCATTTGCAGACATTTTAGGGGGAGGGGATTCTAAATCAATTTAACCACTTGCCCTCCTGCCCTATTACAAAATGATGGCGGCAAAGTGGTTTGATATTCCTGACCGGACGTCATATGATATCGAGCCGCTGCGCGCCCCCCGGGGGCATCATGGCAATCGTTGTTGCGGGGTCTCAATCTGACACCCTGCAACACGATCAAGGTAAAGAGTCTATGACGGAGACTCTTTACAATGTGATCAGCCGTGTCCAATCACGGCTGATCACAATGTAAATAGGAAGAGCCGGAGATTGGCTTTTCCTCACTCACGTCTGACAGACGCGAGTAGAGGAGAGCTGATCAGCTGCTCTCCTGACAGGGGGGTCTGTGCTGATTGTTTATCAGCACAGCCCCCCTCAGGTCCTACCCAGGACCACCAGAGAAGCCGCCCAGGACCACCAGGATAACCACCACATGGACCACCAGGTATGCCCCCTAGACCACCAGGGAAATACCAATCTGTGCCCAGGAAGCTGCCAATCTGTGCCCAGGTAGCTGCCAATCAGTGCCCACTCCAATGCCTACCACTGCCAGTGCCACCAGGGATGCCGCATATCAGTGCTGCGTATCAGTGCCCATCAGTGCCACGTATCAGTGCCCATCAGTGCCACGTATCAGTGCATAGCAGTGCCACCTATCAGTGCCCAGCAGTGCCACCTATCAGTGCCATCCTATCAGTGCCCATCAGTGCCCAGCAGTGCCGCCTTTCAGTGCCAAGTGTCGCCTATCAGTGCCCATCAGTGCCAACCAGTGCCACCCAGTGCACCCAGTGTCACCCATGAGTGCCCATCAGTGCCACCTATCAATGCCCATCAGTGCTGCATATCAGTGCCACCCATCAGTGCCGCCTACCAGTGCCCATCAGTGCTGCATATCAGTGCCCATTGTCAGTGCCCGCTCATTGGTGCCACCTCATCGGTGCCACTGTATCAGTGCCTGTCAGTGCCGCCTTATCAGTGCCCATCAGTGAAAGAGAAAACTTACTTATTTACAAATTTTTTTAACAGAAACAAAAGCAAAACTTTTATTTTTTTCAAAATGTTCGGTCTTTTTTTATTTGTTTGGCAAAAAATAAAAACCGCAGAGGTGATCAAATACCACCAAAAGAAAGCTCTTTTTGTGGGAACAAAATGATAAAAATTTAGTTTGGGTGCAGTGTAGCATGACCGCTGAATTGTCATTCAAACTGTGACAGCACTGAAAGCTGAAAATTGGTCTGGGCAGGAGGGTGTCTAAGTGCCCCGTATTGAAGTGGTTAAGGACACACAGACTATTTGCTGTCATTTTCGGGGGGGAGGGGATTCTATTTCAATTTAAGGACACAGACCATTTGCTGACATTTTGGGGGGGGAGGTGATTCTAAATCAATTTAAGGACACACAGACCATTTGCTGACATTTTAGGGGGTGGGATAGGATTCTAAATCAATTTAAGGACACAAAGACCATTTGCTGACATTTTAGGGGGGGGGGTTAAATCAATTTAAGCACACACAGACCATTTGCTGACATTTTAGGGGGGGATTCTAAATCAATTTAAAGAAACACAGCACACAGACCATTTGCTGACATTTTAGGGTAAAGCAATACAATGGAGCTGAGGATATATAATTAAATTATATGTGATCTTGCACATAAATCCCAATAAAGTGAATGGTTGAAACAGGTGCAAATAATAAACGGCGTGTGTACGGCCAAATCACGACCAATAATAAAACTTTACACCAATAAACTCATATAAAAAATGTGCTCACATGTGTAACAGAATAAAAATGATCAATACATAACACAATAAATGTGCAAAATATATATAAAAAAATATACATATTCAAAGAATGTTCATAAAAAAGTACATAAAAAATTCCAATGTGTACAACTTTCAAGAGTCTTCACCAGCAGATGAAAAATAAATAATATGTTGACCGTGGTTCAAATGATATCCCTTCATTATGCTCCCATTGCTCTTACCTTAAGGGCATAGATCAAATGCCTTGAACTATTCCTAGGATAATCACCTCGGTGTTAGATAGGGTTGAGCTTCGTGTTCGAGTCGAACCCATGTTCGACTCGAACATCGGCTGTTCGACCGTCCGTCGAATTGCGAACGATATGGGCCGTTCGCGCCAAATTCGTGTGACGCGTCACGGCCCATAATTCACTGCGGCATCGCAGTGCATTGCTGGCTGATGATTGGCCAAGCATGCACTATGACCCGCATGCTTGGCCAATCACAGCGCCGTCAGTAGAGAGAGCTGTAATTGGCCAATTACAGCTCTGCACGGCGGCCCTGTGTAGTGTGTGTTCCGGTGTGCTGAGAGATAGAGAGAGAGACAGACAGTGTCATTTGATTTGAGTTAGATAGATTAGGCAGAACAGTCAGTCAGTTAGCTGCACTTACAGTGTATTGTGTATATATATGCATCCCTGGTGTTGCATATATATATATATACACTGTATTCAGTTTAGCTAGATCCGTTCCTGTTATCTTCTATCTAGACTATTTACATTTGGTGCAGTGCGTCCTGCTCACAGTGTTCAGCTAGATCCGTTCCTACTATTTACATTTAGTGCAGTGCGTCCTGCTCACAGTGTTCAGCTAGATCTGTTCCTGCTATTTACATTTAGTGCAGTCAGTGCATCCTGCTCACAGTGTTCAGCTAGATCCGTTCCTGCTATTTACATTTAGTGCAGTGCGTCCTGCTCACAGTGTTCAGCTAGATCCGTTCCTGCTATTTACATTTAGTGCAGTCAGTGCGTCCTGCTCACAGTGTTCAGCTAGATCCGTTCCTGCTATTTACATTTAGTGCAGTGCGTCCTGCTCACAGTGTTCAGCTAGATCCGTTCCTGCTATTTACATTTAGTGCAGTGCGTCCTGCTCACAGTGTTCAGCTAGATCTGTTCCTGCTATTTACATTTAGTGCAGTGCGTCCTGCTCACAGTGTTCAGCTAGATCCGTTCCTGCTATTTACATTTAGTGCAGTCAGTGCGTCCTGCTCACAGTGTTCAGCTAGATCCGTTCCTGCTATTTACATTTAGTGCAGTGCGTCCTGCTCACAGTGTTCAGCTAGATCTGTTCCTGCTATTTACATTTAGTGCAGTCAGTGCGTCCTGCTCACAGTGTTCAGCTAGATCCGTTCCTGCTATTTACATTTAGTGCAGTGCGTCCTGCTCACAGTGTTCAGCTAGATCCGTTCCTGCTATTTACATTTAGTGCAGTGCGTCCTGCTCACAGTGTTCAGCTAGATCCGTTCCTGCTATTTACATTTTGTGCAGTGCGTCCTGCTCACAGTGTTCAGCTAGATCTGTTCCTGCTATTTACATTTAGTGCAGTGCGTCCTGCTCACATTGTTCAGCTAGATCCGTTCCTGCTATTTACATTTAGTGCAGTCAGTGCGTCCTGCTCCCAGTGTTCAGCTAGATCCGTTCCTGCTATTTACATTTAGTGCAGTGCATCCTGCTCACAGTGTTCAGCTAGATCTGTTCCTGCTATTTACATTTAGTGCAGTCAGTGCGTCCTGCTCACAGTGTTCAGCTAGATCCGTTCCTGCTATTTACATTTAGTGCAGTGCGTCCTGCTCACAGTGTTCAGCTAGATCCGTTCCTGCTATTTACATTTAGTGCAGTGCGTCCTGCTCACAGTGTTCAGCTAGATCCGTTCCTGCTATTTACATTTAGTGCAGTGCGTCCTGCTCACAGTGTTCAGCTAGATCTGTTCCTGCTATTTACATTTAGTGCAGTGCGTCCTGCTCACAGTGTTCAGCTAGATCCGTTCCTGCTATTTACATTTAGTGCAGTCAGTGCGTCCTGCTCACAGTGTTCAGCTAGATCCGTTCCTGCTATTTACATTTAGTGCAGTGCGTCCTGCTCACAGTGTTCAGCTAGATCTGTTCCTGCTATTTACATTTAGTGCAGTCAGTGCGTCCTGCTCACAGTGTTCAGCTAGATCCGTTCCTGCTATTTACATTTAGTGCAGTGCGTCCTGCTCACAGTGTTCAGCTAGATCCGTTCCTGCTATTTACATTTAGTGCAGTGCGTCCTGCTCACAGTGTTCAGCTAGATCCGTTCCTGCTATTTACATTTAGTGCAGTGCGTCCTGCTCACAGTGTTCAGCTAGATCTGTTCCTGCTATTTACATTTAGTGCAGTGCGTCCTGCTCACAGTGTTCAGCTAGATCTGTTCCTGCTATTTACATTTAGTGCAGTTAGTGCGTCCTGCTCACAGTGTTCAGCTAGATCCGTTCCTGCTATTTACATTTAGTGCAGTGCGTCCTGCTCACAGTGTTCAGCTAGATCTGTTCCTGCTATTTACATTTAGTGCAGTCAGTGCGTCCTGCTCACAGTGTTCAGCTAGATCCGTTCCTGCTATTTACATTTAGTGCAGTGCGTCCTGCTCACAGTGTTCAGCTAGATCCGTTCCTGCTATTTACATTTAGTGCAGTCAGTGCGTCCTGCTCACAGTGTTCAGCTAGATCCGTTCCTGCTATTTACATTTAGTGCAGTGCGTCCTGCTCACAGTGTTCAGCTAGATCCGTTCCTGCTATTTACATTTAGTGCAGTGCGTCCTGCTCACAGTGTTCAGCTAGATCTGTTCCTGCTATTTACATTTAGTGCAGTGCGTCCTGCTCACAGTGTTCAGCTAGATCCGTTCCTGCTATTTACATTTAGTGCAGTCAGTGCGTCCTGCTCACAGTGTTCAGCTAGATCCGTTCCTGCTATTTACATTTAGTGCAGTGCGTCCTGCTCACAGTGTTCAGCTAGATCTGTTCCTGCTATTTACATTTAGTGCAGTCAGTGCGTCCTGCTCACAGTGTTCAGCTAGATCCGTTCCTGCTATTTACATTTAGTGCAGTGCGTCCTGCTCACAGTGTTCAGCTAGATCCGTTCCTGCTATTTACATTTAGTGCAGTGCGTCCTGCTCACAGTGTTCTGCTAGATCCGTTCCTGCTATTTACATTTAGTGCAGTGCGTCCTGCTCACAGTGTTCAGCTAGATCTGTTCCTGCTATTTACATTTAGTGCAGTGCGTCCTGCTCACAGTGTTCAGCTAGATCCGTTCCTGCTATTTACATTTAGTGCAGTCAGTGCGTCCTGCTCCCAGTGTTCAGCTAGATCCGTTCCTGCTATTTACATTTAGTGCAGTGCGTCCTGCTCACAGTGTTCAGCTAGATCTGTTCCTGCTATTTACATTTAGTGCAGTCAGTGCGTCCTGCTCACAGTGTTCAGCTAGATCCGTTCCTGCTATTTACATTTAGTGCAGTGCGTCCTGCTCACAGTGTTCAGCTAGATCCGTTCCTGCTATTTACATTTAGTGCAGTGCGTCCTGCTCACAGTGTTCAGCTAGATCCGTTCCTGCCATTTACATTTAGTGCAGTGCGTCCTGCTCACAGTGTTCAGCTAGATCCGTTCCTGCTATTTACATTTAGTGCAGTGCGTCCTGCTCACAGTGTTCAGCTAGATCCGTTCCTGCTATTTACATTTAGTGCAGTCAGTGCGTCCTGCTCACAGTGTTCAGCTAGATCCGTTCCTGCTATTTACATTTAGTGCAGTGCGTCCTGCTCACAGTGTTCAGCTAGATCTGTTCCTGCTATTTACATTTAGTGCAGTCAGTGCGTCCTGCTCACAGTGTTCAGCTAGATCCGTTCCTGCTATTTACATTTAGTGCAGTGCGTCCTGCTCACAGTGTTCAGCTAGATCCGTTCCAGCTATTTACATTTAGTGCAGTCAATGCGTCCTGCTCACAGTGTTCAGCTAGATCCGTTCCTGCTATTTACATTTAGTTCAGTGTGTCCTGCTCACAGTGTTCAGCTAGATCCGTTCCTGCTATTTACATTTAGTGCAGTGCGTCCTGCTCACAGTGTTCAGCTAGATCCGTTCCTGCTATTTACATTTAGTGCAGTGCGTCCTGCTCACAGTGTTCAGCTAGATCTGTTCCTGCTATTTACATTTAGTGCAGTGCGTCCTGCTCACAGTGTTCAGCTAGATCCGTTCCTGCTATTTACATTTAGTGCAGTCAGTGCGTCCTGCTCACAGTGTTCAGCTAGATCCATTCCTGCTATTTACATTTAGTGCAGTGCGTCCTGCTCACAGTGTTCAGCTAGATCTGTTCCTGCTATTTACATTTAGTGCAGTCAGTGCGTCCTGCTCACAGTGTTCAGCTAGATCCGTTCCTGCTATTTACATTTAGTGCAGTGTGTCCTGCTCACAGTGTTCAGCTAGATCCGTTCCTGTTATCTTCCTACTGACAGGCAGGCTTGTCTGGTTACAGTATATAAAGCTACCTGAAGAAAATTACAGGTGTTCTATCCCAGCTTAGTGCAGCTACAGGCCATTAGTATGTCTGGAAGGCCAAGAAGGAGAGGCAGACAGTCACAAGCCAATAAGAGAGGGCAAGCAGGCTCTGTGTCTAGTGCTGGTCGTGGAGACGGTGCATCCTCATCAGCACGTGGCCATGGGACACGCTTGGCCTTTTTTTCGGCAGCTGGCCGTGTTGAGCCGCAACATGCGAAAGACTTGGTCGAGTGGATGACCAAGCCGTCCTCATCCTCCTCATCCTCTCTCACCCATGCCCAGGGTGCTTTGTCTGGCAAAGCAGCGGCCTCTTCCCTCAGCTCAATGTCATCAGTGACTCCTTCCCTAGCTCCACCATGTCCTCCTGAGGATTCCCTCGAACTGTTTGACCACAGTGTTGGGTACATGCTCCAGGAGGATGCCCAGCGTTTGGAAGGCTCTGATGATGATACTGAGCGCGATGAAGGCAGTAACATGAGCACGGACAGAGGGGGTGCCCAAGAAGGACAGCAATCTGGCAGTCATGCTCCCCCTGCTGCAGCATACTGCCAGGTTTGCTCCAGTGATGAGGAGGGAGGGGATGATGAGGTCACTGACTCAACGTGGGTGCCTGATAGGAGAGAGGAGGAGGAGGAGGAGGAGGAGGAGGAGGAGGAGGCGGCACATCACCAATGAGGCAGGATGCCCTCCAGGGGCCAGCCTAAGGGCAGCACATTGACTGCATCACACCCCAAAGCTCCACATGTGCAGGGCGCTGCAGTCTCTGCACGTTATTCAAAAAGTTCTTTGGTGTGGGCCTTTTTTGAGACGAGTGCATCAGATCGCACCGCTGCTATTTGCAACATATGTCTCAAGCGTATCTCGCGTGGCCAAAACATCTCCCGCTTGGGCACCACATGCTTGACCAGACATATGTTGACCTGCCATGCAGTTCGTTGGCAAGCGTATCTAAAAGACCCACACCAAAGAACAAAGAGGATCTCTCCTTGCTCCTCATCAGCTGAGATTTCCAACCCCACTAGACCTTCAGTCCTCTCTGAGACCTGCAGTGAGAGGAATGAAGGTGTGAAATTAGGTGTGTCACAGCCAAGTACTTGTGGGCAATCTGCTTTTGGTACACCGACGTCAGATTGTACCAGGCAAATTTCCCTGCCCCAGCTGCTGCACCGCCGAAAGAAGTTTGCTCCCAGCCATCCACATGCCCAGCGGTTGAATGCTAGCTTGGCAAAATTGCTAGCACTTCAACTGCTGCCTTTTCAGTTGGTAGACTCTGCCCCCTTCCGTGAGTTTGTGGAATGTGCGGTTCCTCAGTGGCAGGTACCCAAACGCCACTTTTTCTCACGGAAGGCGATTCCGGCTCTCTACCGGCATGTGGAAGGCAATGTCCATGCCTCGCTGGACAGGGCGGTCAGCGGTAAGGTGCATATTACCGCTGACTCATGGTCCAGCAGGCATGGACAGGGACGTTACCTAAGTTTCACGGCGCATTGGGTGACTCTGCTGGCAGCTGGGAAGGATGCAGGACAAGGTGCAGTAGTGTTGGAGGTTGTTCCGCCACCACGCCTCCAAAATGCTGATTGTGACACACCTCTCTCCTCCACCCCCTCCTCTTCTTCTTCCTCCATGGCCTCTTCCTCGGAACCAGCGGTGCTCCATAGGCGTTCAAGGGGCTACGCAAGTACACAGGCCAAAAGATGCCATGCGGTGCTTGAGCTAGTGTGCTTGGGGGACAGGAGCCACACTGGGGCAGAGGTTCTGTCAGCTCTGCAGGGGCAGGTTCAGAGGTGGTTGACGCCACGCCAACTTAAGGCAGGAATGGTGGTTTGCGACAATGGCACCAACCTCCTCTCTGCCCTCCGACAGGGACAACTGACCCATGTGCCCTGTTTGGCTCACGTCCTTAACTTGGTGGTGCAGCGGTTCTTGGGCAGGTACCCGGGCTTACAGGATGTCCTGAGGCAGGCCAGGAAAGTCTGTGTGCATTTCCGCCGGTCATATAATGCCAGTGCTCGGCTGACGGACCTCCAAAAGGAGTTTAACCTGCCCAAGAACCGCCTAATCTGTGACATGCCCACCAGGTGGAACTCAACGTTGGCCATGCTGCAGCGGCTGCACACGCAGCAGAGGGCCATCAATGAGTACCTGTGCGACTATGGCACCAGGACAGGGTCAGGGGAGCTTGTTTTTTTTTCCCCACGCCAGTGGGCCATGATCAGGGATGCATGCACTGTCCTGTCACCATTCGAGGAGGCCACGAGGATGGTGAGCACTGACAGTGCATGCATCAGTGACACTGTCCCCCTTGTCCACCTGTTGGAGCACACGCTGCGTGGAATAATGGACAGGGCACTTGAGGCAGAACAGAGGCAGGAAGAGGAGGACTTCCTTAGCTCTCAAGGCCCCCTTTATCCAGACAGTGTTCCTGCGTGCCCGCCGATCACACAGGAAGAGGACGAGGAGGAGGAGGAGGAGAAGGAGGAAGATTGTGTCAGTATGGAGGTGGAGCCTGGCACTCAGCATCAGCAGCAGTCTTTAAGGGATCAGTCCCAAGGAACACATGGACTTGTACGTGGCTGGGAGGAGGTGGCTGCGGACGTTGTTGTCCTTAGTGACCCAGAGGACTCCGGACCGAATGCCTCAGCAAACCTACGCTGCATGGCCTCCCTGATCCTGCAAAGCCTGCGTAAGGATCCTCGTATTCGTGGTATCAAGGAGAAGGACCAATACTGGCTGGCAACCCTCCTTGATCCACGTTACAAGGGTAAGGTTGCGGACCTTATCTTGCCATCGCAGAGGGAGCAGAGGATGAAACATCTTCGGGAGGCCTTGCAGAAAGGTCTGTGCAACGCGTTCCCAGAGACTGGGAGGTTACAAACTCCTGTTTCTGGACAACGTGTTGCTGAGGCTTCGGTCAGTCAAAGAAGGAGCGGTGGAGAAGGTGGCCGTCTGACCGATGCATTCAGACAATTTTTTGGTCCGCAGCCCCAAGGTATGATCGGTTCCAGCAACCATCGCCAGCGTCTGTTTTACATGGTGCAGGAATACCTAGGGGCAAGATCAGACTTGGACACCTTTCCCACCGAAAATCCTCTGGGTTACTGGGTCTTGAGGATGGATCACTGGCCAGAGCTTGCACAGTATGCAATTGAGCTACTGGCCTGTCCTGCATCCAGCGTTCTTTCGGAACACACATTCGGTGCTGCTGGAGGCGTGGTAACCGATCACAGGGTGCGTCTGTCCACCGACTCGGTCGATCGGCTGACCTTCATAAAAATGAATCAGTCTTGGATCACCACCAGCTACCAAGCACCTGATGCTGATGTAACCGAATAATTTTTTTTGAAATCTCAGATCCCTTCAAAGACTGCCTATGCTGATGCTGAGTGACTATCCCTGAGTAATTATCCTCTTCCTCCTCAATCATCACGCTGATAGCTTGTAAGAACATTTTTGGTTCTGGGCGCCACCACCAGTGCCTAAGGCACAATTTTTCAGCCCCTGTTTAACAGGGGCGTGTAATTACAATTTTTGATGTAATACTTTGCAGCAGGGCTCGTTCCTGCATTCCAACTAGAGTGTCTGTGAGGGGTTGCAGTGTTGTGGCACCAGCACCAGTGCCTAAGGCCCAATTTTTCTGCCCCTGTCTAACAGGGGCGTGTAATTACAATTTTTGATGCAATACTTTGCAGCAGGGCTCGTTCCTGCGTTCCAACTAGAGTGTCTGTGAGGGGTTGCAGTGTTGTGGCACCAGCACCAGTGCCTAAGGCCCAATTTTTCTGCCCCTGTCTAACAGGGGCGTGTAATTACAATTTTTGAAGCAATACTTTGCAGCAGGGCTCGTTCCTGCGTTCCAACTAGAGTGTCTGTGAGGGGTTGCAGTGTTGTGGCACCAGCACCAGTGCCTAAGGCCTAATTTTTCAGCTCCTGTTCAACAGGGGCATGTAATTACAATTCTTGATCTAATATTTCACAGCAGGGCCCTGTGAGGGCTTACAGTGTTATGGCCACAGCAACACCTAAGGCCCAAATTTCTGCTGAGTATATAGGGCAGGACCCTACTTTCAAACATCTAACTTACAAACGACTCCTACTTGCAAACGGAAGGAGACAACAGGAAGTGAGATGAAATCTACCCCTAGGAAGGGAAATTCTCTCCTGTAAGAGTTAATATGGGAAAGAAAATTCTCCTTTCCACTGATGCTTTCCAATCCTTGTTCCACAAAAAAACCCAAATTTTCAAAAAAACATTTTTCATTGGGACAAAAAGTGAGGTGAAATCTTCTGAAGAGGAGGAAAGACAGCAAAACAAATGTCACAGGGGTGATAACCCTTCCCTATGTTTTCCAAAAAGCTTAAAAAAGATTTTTTGGCTGGAGCTAAACACGTTAAAAATGTACCCCTTCAAAATTACAAAGAGATTCTACTTAACAACAAACCTACAGTCCCTGTCTTGTTTGCACCGCCTGTATACTGCTGTTCAGAGTATATAGGGCCTTTCCTTATTTTAATTTGGGTGCGGGGTTCCCCTTAATATCCATACAGGACCCAAAGGGCCTGGTAATGGACTGGGGGGGTACCCATGCCGTTTGTCTCACTGATTTTCATCCATATTGCCATGACCCGACATGACATTAAACCCGCAAGCAGTTTTAAATGAGATTTTTTCCTTTAAAAATGACATTTGGTGCAGGGACTGTTCTAAACATGGGAAACACGCGTCACTTTACAGGCATACTATAGACACCCCCCAGGTACGATATTTAAAGGAATATTTCACTTTTTTTTTTTTTACTTTAAGCATCATTAAAATCACTGCTCCCGAAAAAACGGCCGTTTTTAAAAGTTTTTTTTGCATTGATACATGTCCCCTGGGGTAGGACCCGGGTCCCCAAACCCTTTTTAGGACAATACCATGCAAACAAGCCTTTAAAATGAGCACTTTTGATTTCGAACGTTCGAGTCCCATAGACGTCAATGGGGTTCTAACGTTCGTGCGAACTTTCGGTCCGTTCGCGGGTTCTGGTGCGAACCGAACCGGGGGGTGTTCGGCTCATCCCTAGTGTTAGAGCCCACACTCATTCTGGGTAGGGGATGGATTCTTGATGCAATAGGTAAATATCACCTCCAGCCCGATATCCGGATCCACATGTAAAGGAATAGCCTCCAATAGTGTATTACCACAAAAGACCAATTTATTAAAGATAAAATTATGCTTACATCAAACAAATGAAGGATAGGCCAAACAAAGACCAGTAAACAGCGTGTTTTTGCCACCTCCACTTCCGGTCCGCAGTAACCACTTCTGGTTCGCGATCAACTCCCGGTTCGTGGTAAACAGCTTCCGGTTATGCCTTGCATCTTACGCATTACGTCACACCCTCGTGACTTCCTCAGAGAACCAGATTGGATGAATGAACCATCTATTTATATCGATTGGGCAGGAAGTGACCCAACCACCATTTTGTTGAAGACCAAAGGTTAAATTCACCTTTTACTACAAAAGGCCATCTAATCTCTTCATATTAATAATAAAGTAAATGCTCAACATTTATCAGGGACATCTATTTAAAAAACATTCAATGCAAATTAAAAATGAAAAAGATACGTGAGTATCCAAATAAATAATCCTAATTGAGAGACTTATAGTAGGCATTCCAAACACTGCCATTTTGTGGAAATTTAGAGCAATTGGTTCTCAAATTTGCTGGGCTTTGATTAGTGATAATGATACGCCCTCTTGTGGATCGTAGGAGGAATTAATTCTAACAACACCAATTATGAATAGTGTTCATGCCATCTTGTGGACATTCAGAAGAATGACCACAAAAATATAGAATATGTCCTCAAGTAGTGCCATCTTGTGGAAAAAAAACAATAATAGACCAAAGAAATAATTCACTACATAGATTCATGCCATCTAGTGGGCGTTAAAAGAATAACTTCAAAAATTATAAATATAAATATTTCCGCCAATTCAAATGGAGATAGCAAAATAAAAATCATTCTATAAAAATAGAAAAAATGTCTGACTCTAAAAAATTGTCGCCAACCTGATTGCAAATAAGTAGTACAAAAATGATAAAAAATCAAAAAATAAAAATTAAAAATTAAAATTAGAACCCGCACACCGGATATCAAGTATGAGGTTCACAAAATAATTAATAATCACTTATAAAACAATTCAAATAAAAATCAATATTTAACCCACCAGTTGCCAATGTTTTCATTCTATAAAACCATTTAGATTCTTTTTGGCTGATGGTTCTGACTTTGTGATCAACTCTCCATGATTTATTATATCTCTCTATACCCCAAAAGGTGAGTTCTGCTGGATCATTTTTATGAACTGCAGCAAAATGTCTTGATACACTAGGTTTTGGGAATCCTTTAATTATATTTCGGACATGTTCTTTAACTTTCAAAGCCCTTTTGGTTCTCCCTACATATTGCAAATTACATGAACATTGTAAAACATATACCACCCCCTCTGTGTGGCAGCTGATAAAATCCTTAATTGGGTATGTATGACCTGTACTAGTATCTTGAAATTCTTTCCTTTTTCCTTGGAATTTTTTTGAGTGCTGGCAGGCAAAACAATACTTACTGTATGTCAGTAGCGAGATCCAAGCCTCAAGGGTTGCTTTAATGCATGGATGGTTCGGGGCATGGTATTTAGAGTATATAGAGCTCAGGAAAGAAACCTTTTCCACTAAAAAAATAAAATTGATTCTTTACGGGAGGGTCTACAACATTTTTCACAATTAGATCTCGTAATGTAGTTGCCTCTTTGTATACAATGACCGGTTTATCTGGTAGAATGCTTTGGAGATGTTTATCTCCTTTCAAGATATACCAATGTTTCTTAGGTATTTTTTCTATATCCTTATATTGGACATTATAATCAAGCACTAGAGCTGGTGCTTCCAGAAGGCATTGGACTTTCTTATCTCCATGGATCATTTGCCGTCTATCCATAGATTGTACCAATTCAATTTGTTTTCCTACGAATTGTTGAGTGTATCCCTTGCTGGTGAACTTCTTGCCAATAAAATCAGCCTGGGTCCTACAATCTGAATCCTTCCTACATTTCCGACTTATCCTTGCTAGCTGACCTTTCGGGATGTTGAACAGCCAGGGTTTGAAATGGCAACTTGTGATTGGTAAGTAGTTATTTCTTGCTACATCTTTAAAATGTGTACAATGGAGCTGACAAAATAAATTGTTAAGTGACTATACTAGGTGGATATGGGCCCAGCATAGCATGCTGGGGAGGTTAGTAAATGCTAATATGCATGCAGTACAAAAAGATCATAAAAAAATTACAGCATGCATGAGGACAAAGGGGACATTCACACTATATTGCAATCATGGTAATTAGTGTTTGAGTAAAGAAATACATTACATTAGCAAACATTTAATACAATAAAATGTGATGTTAAAGGGTAAAAACCAGA
Source organism: Lithobates septentrionalis (assembly GCA_037952835.1). NCBI lineage: Eukaryota > Metazoa > Chordata > Amphibia > Anura > Ranidae > Lithobates > Lithobates septentrionalis. The sequence goes on along the minus strand of JBBDGP010001607.1, from coordinate 1,700,200 downwards.
ACCAGAACATGCGAACAGGAAAAAAGTTCGCTCGAACACGCGAACACCGTTAAAGTCTATGGGACACGAACATGAATAATCAAAAGTGCTAATTTTAAAGGTTTATATGCAAGTTATTGTCATAAAAAGTGTTTGGGGACCTGGGTCCTGCCCTAGGGGACATGGATCAATGCAAAAAAAGTTTTAAAAACGGCCGTTTTTTCAGGAGCAGTGATTTTAATAATGCTTAAAGTCAAACAATAAAAGTGTAATATCCCTTTAAATTTCGTACCTGGGGGGTGTCTATAGTATGCCTGTAAAGGGGCGCATGTTTCCCGTGTTTAGAACAGCCTGACAGCAAAATGACATTTCGAAGGAAAAAAAGCCATTTAAAACTACCCGCGGCTATTGCATTGCCGACAATACACATAGAAGTTCATTGATTAAAAACGGCATGGGAATTCAACAGAGGGAAACCCCGAACCAAAATTTAAAAAAAAAAAAATGAAATGGGAGTCCCCCTAAATTCCATACCAGGCCCTTCAGGTCTGGTATGGATATTAAGGGGAACCCCGGCCAAAATTTTTTTTAAAAAATGACGTGGGGTTCCCCCTAAATTCCATACCAGACCCTTCAGGTCTGGTATGGATTTTAAGGGGAAGTGGAGAGTGATGGATGAAGGGCGCGTGATCAAGCTCACATCAAAACATATAATTTATTTCAGAGGAAATAAAGAGCAAATAAAAACAGTTGAATAATACCAATACTACGTATCATGCAAACAGGTGACAAAATGTAAAAGACATCAAAAATTAAAAATGGGTTAAAAATATCAAGAGCCCATGTTAAGGCAGGTATTTAGAGTTGGCTAACGCGTTTCGAGGATGACCTCTTCATCAGAGCTTGTTTGAGAACCAGGGTGCAGTCTCTAATTGCCAGTAGGCCAAAGTATGTACATCAACATGATGGCTAGTTGGACAAAGCGGCCTGAAATGGAAGATGCGATTTTCTGTGTTCCATACCAGTCCACCTTCAAGCGTTCTAGGTGGAACAGAGAACAGAAAAGAAATATATATATATATATATATATATATATATATATATATACACACATATATATACACATGTGTACAAATTATATATATGGATTTTAAGGGGAACCCCGCGCCAAAAAAAAAAAAAAAAAACGGCGTGGGGTCCCCCAAAAATCCATACCAGACCCTTATCCGAGCACGCAACCTGGCAGGCCGCAGGAAAAGAGGGGGGGACGAGAGTGCGGCCCCCCCCTCCTGAACCGTACCAGGCCACATGCCCTCAACATTGGGAGAGTGCTTTGGGGTAGCCCCCCAAAACACCTTGTCCCCATGTTGATGAGGACAAGGGCCTCATCCCCACAACCGTGGCCGGTGGTTGTGGGGGTCTGCGGGCGGGGGGCTTATCGGAATCTGGAAGCCCCCTTTAACAAGGGGACCCCCAGATCCCGGCCCCCCCCCTGTGTGAAATGGTAAGGGGGTACTTACCCCTACCATTTCACTAAAAAAGTGTCAAAATAGTTAAAAATGACAAGAGACAGTTTTTGACAATTCCTTTATTTAAATGCTTCTTCTATCTTCCTTCATCTTCTTCTTCTTCTTCTGGTTCTTCTGGCTCTTCTGGTTCTTCCTCCGGCGTTCTCGTCCAGCATCTCCTCCGCGGCGTCTTCTATCTTCTTCTCCTCGGGCCGCTCCGCACCCATGGCATTGGGGGGAGGCTCCCGCTCTTCTCTTCATCTTCTTCTTCATCCTCTTCTCTTCTTCCTTCTTCCTTCTTCTCTTCTTCTCTTCTTCTGCGGGCCGCTCCGCATCCATGCATGGAGGGAGGCTCCCGCTGTGTGACGGCGTCTCCTCATCTGACGGTTCTTAAATAACGGGGGGCAGGGCCACCTGGTGACCCCGCCCCCCTCTGACGCACGGTGACTTGACGGGACTTCCCTGTGACGTCACGGGGAATGCCACAGGGAAGTCCCGTCATGTCCCGTGCGTCAGAGGGGGCGGGGTCACAGGATGGCCCCGCCCCCGTTATATAAGAACCGTCAGATGAGGAGACGCCATCACACAGCGGGAGCCTCCCTCCATGCATGGATGCGGAGCGGCCCGGAGAAGAAGAGAAGAAGAGAAGAAGAGAAGAAGGAAGAAGAGAAGAGGATGAAGAAGTAGATGAAGAGAAGAGCGGGAGTCTCCCCCCAATGCCATGGGTGCGGAGCGGCCCGAGGAGAAGAAGATAGAAGACGCCGCGGAGGAGATGCTGGACGAGAACGCCGGAGGAAGAACCAGAAGAGCCAGAAGAACCAGAAGAAGAAGAAGATGAAGGAAGAAAGAAGAAGCATTTAAATAAAGGAATTATCAAAAACTGTCTCTTGTCATTTTTAACTATTTTGACACTTTTTTAGTGAAATGGTAGGGGTAAGTACCCCCTTACCATTTCACACAGGGGGGGGGCCGGGATCTGGGGGTCCCCTTGTTAAAGGGGGCTTCCAGATTCCGATAAGCCCCCCGTCCGCAGACCCCCACAACCACCGGCCACGGTTGTGGGGATGAGGCCCTTGTCCTCATCAACATGGGGACAAGGTGTTTTGGGGGGCTACCCCAAAGCACCCTCCCAATGTTGAGGGCATGTGGCCTGGTACGGTTCAGGAGGGGGGGCGCACTCTCGTCCCCCCTCTTTTCCTGCAGCCTGCCAGGTTGCGTGCTCGGATAAGGGTCTGGTATGGATTTTTGGGGGAACCCCACGCCGTTTTTTTGGGGTTTTTTTAGGCGCGGGGTTCCCCTTAAAATCCATACCAGACCTGAAGGGGAAACCCCACGTCATTTTTTTTTTTTAATTTTGGCCGGGGCTCCCCTTAATACCCATACCAGACCTAAAGGGCCTGGTATGGAATTTAGGGGGACTCCCTAAACATGCGCCCCTTTACAGGCATACTATAGACACCCCCCAGGTACGAAATTTAAAGGGATATTACACTTTTATTGTTTGATTTTAAGCATTATTAAAATCACTGCTCCTGAAAAAACGGCCGTTTTTAAAACTTTTTTTTGCATTGATCCATGTCCCCTGGGGCAGGACCCAGGTCCCCAAACACTTTTTATGACAATAACTTGCATATAAGCCTTTAAAATTAGCACTTTTGATTTCTCCCATAGACTTTTAAAGGGTGTTCCGCGGCATTCGAATTTGCCGCGAACACCCCAAATTGTTCGGTGTTCGGCGAACTTGCGAACAGCCAATGTTCGAGTCGAACATGAGTTCGACTCGAACTCGAAGCTCATCCCTACTCTGGGATAATGATCCCCAGAGCCTGGGGGAGATGCCTGTCGAGAACTTAAGGTCCTGCAGGCTTCTCCCCGTTGAACATTCCAAAAATCCTCAGGGTTATTCTCACGGATCTCACGGAGCAAAGGCATGTGAGAGAATTGGTCATGCTGGAGCAACCAATTCTTCATCCATAAACTCCTCCTCGCCCTGTTTATTGGGCTTGGGATGAAGAATGAACTACAGCACCAAGCACATACAATGCATGAGCTCTACGACGATGAACGCATACACGCATGAACATGGCTTCAAAACAGTTGGCTGGTCAGAACGAACTTAACAGAACGCACTGAAGAACAGCAAGGCCTGTGAAGAGCGAGCTTAAAATCAGCAACAAGCAGACAATAACACACTGAATAAATCAATGCGAACTGACTATATGCACTGAAAAGCAGATACAAACCCCACAAGCCCAAACTGAACAAGAGTTAAACGATCTGAAAAATACGAGTCTCACAAGCTCGAATCGTCTCTCACCAAACTTCTACTAACATGAGATAAACACGAAATTAGCAGAAGGGGCCCAACGGGTGGCGCACGAGCTATTGAACGTCCGTTTTATAGTCTCGTCGGACCTGGTGTACGTCACCGCATACTAGACGGTCACACTTTTGTGTGTCCGTGTGTGTGCAAGTCCGTTCGTTCTAAAGTCCATCGGAAGTCCGTCAAAAATCCAACGAAAGTCCACTGGAATGGCCATCAGACTTTTGTTGTCGAAAAGTCCGCTTGTGTGTATGCGGCATTAGAAATACTCCACCCACCCAAGTTATCTGACAGCCACCTTGTTGCTTCTAATGCCCCATTTGCTGTTATTGAAATTACCAAAATTAATCTCGACACTTCCCAATGGCAAAGCCCCGGACCCAGATGGCTTTTCAGCCGAATACTACAAATCCTTTTCCAAAGTCCTAGCTCTCCATTTCTGCCAAACATTCAATGCTGCTGTGTCCTCTGGTGAGTTCCCAGCTGAAATGTTATCTGCCAATATTATTACTTTACCTAAACCAGGTAAGGAGCCGGTTTCCCCTCAAAATTTTCACCCTATTTCAATACTATATACTGATCTCAAACCATATGCGAAAATGGTAGCCCAAAGGTTAGCACCCATCATGCCCCATATTATACATCCGGATAAAGTAGGCTTTACCTTAGGCAGACAAGCTCCGGATGCCACACGAACAATTATCAACCTCTTGCACTTTACTGAATCTAAAAAAATCCCAGCAATTTTTGTAGCGCAAGACCCCAAAAAGGCATTCGACAGGATATACTGGGGCTACCTAAAACAAACCTTCACCAAATTTGGATTCCAAGGTAACATCTTGACAACCATATTGGCGTTATACTCTCAACCCTCAGCCCGTGTATTTATCATCCTCACATTAACTGAACCGACTTCTTCCCTACCAGCAGTATGCGATATACAGTACTTGACAAATTCAATACATGCTTCTTTTATAAAATCAATGAAACAAAGTTGAAAGTTTTTTTTTTTTTCCACATCAGCAGCACTAGAGAGATTTAACTCAGCCGAGTCATTCATTTATATCCTCTCTCGTTTTGTGGCAAAGAGTATTTTGTTTTCACGTTTTCATTTCTTCTTATTAATTAAACTTTTAATTTTTTTAATTTTTTGTCTGCCAAATATATAAATATATATATTTTTTTGTGTATTTATCATCCTCATATTAACTGAACCGGCTTCTTCCCTACCAGCAGTATGCGATATACAGTACTTGACAAATTCAATACATGCTTCTTTTATAAAAAATTAATGAAACAAAGTTGAATGTTTTAAGTGTGGGTGTGAAGAACTTCATAAAAAACACATTACAATCCAAAATTACCTCCTCAATATCATATTTAGGCATATCTCTATCGACCCCGTCAAACACATTATTCTCACGACTTCACCCCATTTCTGAACACTTGTAAGCAAGACCTGCAACAAATTAATAAGCAACACCTCTCGTGGGCAGGAAGAGTGGCAGCATTCAAAATGCTTACACTCCCCAAACTTCTATACCTATACAGAGCCATGCTGATTAACATTCCTGACTCCAGCTTTACCTCACTGCAAAGAACACTGTGCTCCTTTATCTGGTCACACAAAAAAACAAGATGCCCTCATGCAGTAACTACCAGACTCAAAAAAGCAGGGGGCATGGGGCTACCAGATGTGAAAGACTACTACATAGCAGTCCTATTAGACCAAACTAGCCATTGGTTCACCCCCACAATGGGTAAACAATGGAGACACATAGAACAATCTTTCATACCTAGAGGGGACCTGGGTACACTACTCTAAGCAAGCGGGATATCAAATATCAACTACAACATAAACCATCTGACAATTACAGCAACCCTGAAGGCTTGGAAATTTTTTATCTCCAATATTAATAGAAAGGCAATAGACAAGGGCATTCCCGCAAAAGTGGAAATCTTCCAATTCATCCCCCTGGATATATCACTGAAATACTGGCCCTCCCTTAAACACAAACCACTGTCAACTGTGATTATGAAAAATAAGCTCCTTCCCTATCTAACATTACAAGCCAAATACAACTTGCCTCCACAAGGCTTATTTGCTTACAGGCAAATGACCTCTTATATGGAAAAACCCCACCCCAATTATACACTTACCTGGAAAAATTTGGTCTTTTCTATCTTCTGATTCATCAAAGGCATTTCAAGGTAAACATAAACAAAAGCAGTGCTCTATGGGACAAAAAGTCAAAATATCTGTGTCCATATGATCCAGCATCCCCGTCTCCTCCATCCCGGATCCACTGCTCGGCATTGACAGACACTATTCCAGTCAGCCGCTTGTTTGTGAACCACAGAGCTCAGCTCCAGACACTGCCGTGACCGGCAGAAGTTCTTCTGCTCCTCCATCTCTACACTCACCGGCCCTGGGATTACAGGCAGAGCTCTCTGTCATGCCCACCTCACTGGAGCCTGAGCATCCCTCCCTGCATGACTTCTTGTCTGTGAAACTTTGAGCCTTCCGAGTACAGTTAACCCTCCTCTTCAGGTGGTACCGTGCTTAAATCTTTTCTTTTAATTCCACTAATTTTAAGCGTAAAGTCTTAACATAAGAACGTCTTTTTATATATACATATGACTGTTTACACTTCTAACTATAGCCCCATGGACATTGTTGGGCTAAAAATACGTGCAATAAAGTGCTTCTTTTTTAAAAATCCAATCCAAGGTGTACATATATGTAAAATTACACCTTAACCTGATTAAAGAATATAAACACATCACAGCCCTAAATTCTGGCACCCTTACAAAATGTAAATACTCTTGGGAGCCATGGCTCCAACTCCAGATACGCTATGGGTAATAATACTTTAAATATGCTACTCCCATCAACTTCCCTATGAATCCCTTTATTGCATAACAATAACTACCTATCCAACGCATATCCCTCTTATAGGGCGTACACACGGTTGGACTAAGTTGTCGGAAAATCCGATCGTTCTAAACGCGGTGACGTAAAACACGTACGTCGGGACTATAAACGGGGCAGTGGCCAATAGCTTTCATCTCTTTATTTATTCTGAGCATGCGTGGCACTTTGTCCGTCGGATTTGTGTACACACTATCGGAATTTCTGACAACGGATTTTGTTGTCAGAAAATTTTATCTCCTGCTCTCCAACTTTGTGTGTCGGAAAATCCGATGGAAAATGTCCGATGGAGCCCACACACGGTCGGAATTTCCGACAACACGCTCCGATAGGACATTTTCCATCGGAAAATCCGACAGTGTGTACGGGGCATAAGAAACTAAATCTGTATTCACTGCTTTGGACCATATCTGTGTATATACCAATACTTGCTGTTCTGTTGTTTAACTACCTTTCATCCTCTAAGACTATATAGTGACGTAAATTCTGTTACACTTCGAAAACAAAGTTTGTACTAACTGTGTTGGACCAACTCTGTGTCTATGCCAATACTTACTGTATTGCTGTTAAACCATCTTTCGTTCCCTATATGACTGTTAAGTGACATGAATTCTGTTAATCTTTGAAAAACCAATAAATATTTTAACACACAAAAAAAAAAGAAAAAGGATATTCTATGTCGCAAGTACTTGGGGTTTTCATAAAACTGCAGAATAGGAGCTAGGAAATCAGTGCTAGGAGGGATTGTGGAAGTACGTAAGAAGTGGTAAATTCTTATATATGTAAAAAATTCTGAGGGAGATAAGGCAAAGGTATTTTGCAAAGCATAGAAGGGTAATAATTTATCGCCTCTGTGGAGGTCTTGCAGAGGAGGGATCCCACTGTTTGTCCAAGGTGCTAAGTTTAGATTTGGTATTATAGCTTTAAGGATATCAACAGGTAGAGCTAGTGACCTGAGCTCTGGGAATTTGTATGTCAGTAGTGAGGTCCAAGCCTCAAGGGTTGCTTTAATGCACGGATGGTTCGGGGCATGGTATTTAGAGTATATAGAGCTCAGGAGAAGAAGTTTACATGGGGTAAGTGGGTACAACGAAGGAGGTTCCATCTGTGACCAAGTTTTTTCCTTGGTTGGGTACCACCAGAAATACATCTGGTCGAGCAATGTGGCTTTGTAAAAAAGATGTATATGAGGGAATATCTCTCCACCTCTTCTAGTGTCTTTGGACACTATGAAAGAATTTAGAGGGAAGTGGGATAGGAAGGGTCCTGAATAGATACAGCAGCTTAGGGAGTATGAACATGTTGACTACTGCAATTTGCCCCATTTGTGACATGCCAAAGGAGTGAAAGGACACTAGGTCCTTGGATAAGGACTTAAATAGTGATTTGTGATTACAATCAAATAGTTGGGTAGTAGAAGGGGTCATATTAATGCCTAAATATGGGATGGATTGTTTGGCCCAACTAAAAAGGAACATTTTCGTCAGAGCTTTTTGTATATACGAGGCGTATGCAGGTTTAGGTTCAAGGACTTTGATTCATTCCATTTGTAATTAGAAAAATCTTTATTTTTGCTAGAAAATTACTTAGAACCCCCAAACATGATATATTTTAATTTCAATAATTTTTTATTGAGTTTATCAAGAGCATCATAGATACACAGGTGCAAAGAGAAATGTCATGAAGTACATTTGGACAATTGGAATTCACCAGAAATACAGTAGTATACTGAGATCTCCCGCCTTACTATGACACAGTCCCCATTCGTGCCTCAGTCATGGTCGAGGAAGGTTACAGCTCCCCCCCGGCACCCCCAATGGGCTCTAGCTGCACCGGGGGAGAGGGCCTTTCCCCCCCTGAGAAAGTAACTTTGAGGAAGAGGAACGATGTGGACTAGGTCAGGGCCGAAGCTATAATAGACCATTAATCAAATGCACCATGTGTGTTGAAAAATTGTGAAAATGGTCACTCCAGAATCAGATCGGGAGATCCAATAGGCATCAGAGTCATCACTTGTGGACAAAACAAATGAAACAATAAGTGTGTCGATAACTGTGCCCATAGAAGAAGGACATAGAAGCACCTCGTGCAAAGTCAATGACCAAACATCCCAAATGTCCGCTGTGAGCCAGGGGAGACATGTACGTCTGCGGGTCAATAGACGCCAGTCTGATAAGCAAAGCATCTGTTAGGTAGTGGTCACAGTAGTTGACCCAATCGTGGCGTCTCCGCTGCTCCCAACAGACAGGGGATACGGCCATATCCTTAAATACAATCCTGTGTATCAACCGTGAGAAATCACGTGAGTAAAGACTAAACAGAACCAGATAACAAAACAAGGGGAAAGCACAGGTCAAGAGACCCAAGGAGACAAGAGAGTGAAGAGAGGAAAAAGAGAAAAGAGATACAGAAGAAGTTAAGAGGCAAGAAAAAGATCTTCAGTGACGGGGTAATACTCGCTTCCCTACTCAGTACCGGAAGAAGTAGAGGTGGTAGGTACCAGAGATATGTATTTAATCCAGGGTTCCCAGATGGCATCATGTTTGGCAAACGTATCCAAAAGGATGCTAGTTGTCTTTTCCTGAACACAATCAGGTGTTGAGTCAGTTTCGGTGATGGAAGTTAAGAAGAGCTATTTGAGAAGTCTGAGGGATGGGTCTGTCCATAAGTTTCCTAATGATTTGAAAAACCTTATTTCAGAGTCCTCTGAGCTTGGGACAATCCCACCAGGTATGTAGCATCGACCCCACGTGCCCGCAATTACGGAAGCACAGTGGAGATGTGTTTGGGTAAATTCTTGCATTTCTTAATGGAACGAGATACCACCCCATCAGGACTTTCAGATTAGCCTCAATCAGTGTTATGTTCAATAAGCTCTTGAATGCGGAGGTTGATGCCTTATGCCATTCCCCCAGACTCCAGATCTGTCCCAGGTCTTTTTCCCATTCACTCATGTAGAGAGTTTTGGAATCAGCTGAGGCGAGTGATTGGTAAATCACTGTTATCCCTCCCCGCTGCTCCATAGCCTGACCACACCTCGTATGCTGTAACCGTCAGAGGGTTGGGCCTAGAGGATTCCAGAGAGCAGATAAAATGAGAGATCTGGTGGAGTCTGAAACTCTCTGTGTCAGGCATTTCCAGCTTTCTAGAACAATGGGCAGGTGTTAGGGGCCCCGCAGAGCTGACAAAGTGTCCGATTCTATAAAGCCCCCGGTCCAGACACCATTGAAACGCCTTAATGTCCATACCTGGGGGAAAGAGAGGGTTTCGGAAGATATGTGAAAGCGGGTGCCAATGTGATATCAAAAGTGGATTTCCTTTGAGTGAGTCCCAAAGACTTAGGGAGTGGGACAACATTGGGGCCATTACAGCTGGTCTAGTTTTGGCAGGGCACCATAGGAGGAAATCCAAGGTGTGTTGGGGAACTGCCTGCTGCTCCATATGTACCCAGTCAGGGTGGGACAATTGAGCTGCGTAATGGAACCAGAGAAGGTTCGGTAGTCCAACCCCTCCCTGGTGTAATAGAGGGTGCCCTTAGCTACCCTGTGTCTGTTCGACCCCCCAAAAAAAACGGATTATCTTAGCTTGGAAATTTCTAACCTGATCTTTAGGAATAGGGATGGGTAGGGACCTAAATAAGTATAAAATGCGTGGCAAAAGGGTCATCTTAATAGAGTTAACCCTACCCAACCATGAAAGCCCCAGATTATCCCAATGTTTGATATCATTACCTAGTTTGCGAAACATTGGGGGAAAGTTAGCAGCATAGAAACTGTCAATAGAGGCCGTCAAGTTAATCCCTAGGTAAGGGATCGCCTTGTCATGCCATTGAAATTGGAAGTTTTCTTTGAGTTGTGTGACCAGGTTGGCTGGTAAATTAACGTTCAAGGCTAGAGATTTTGCATAATTAACCCAGAGACCAGAAATTTTACCAAAGTCATTGAGCACCCTGCAGATATTTGCTAGTGAAATCAATGGCAAAGTGACAAAGAGCAGTACATCATCAGCAAAAAGGGCACATTTATGAGTCTTAGGCCCACAATTTACTCTGCTGATATCAGGGTTGTCCCTGATGGCAATGGCTAGGGTCTCAATGACAATGGCAAAAATCAGTGGGGAAAGGGGACATCCCTGCATTGTACCATTGCGGATTGGGAAGGATTCTGATTAAAAGCATTGCATTTTGATCTTTGCTTCCGGGTTGGCATAGAGGGCCCCAATTATGTTAAGGAAGGATTGTCCAAATCCCCACTTCTGTCAAATTGGAGTCAGGTAAGACCATGACACAGAGTCAAACGCTTTCATCAGATCTAGTGAGAGCAGGAACCCCTTCTGAGGAGAACCCCCATCCCATGCTGACTGCAGAAGAGAGATGATGTTGATCGCCCTCCTGATCTGGTCAGGGCCCTGTCTCCCAGGTATGAAACCAACCTGGTCCTTATGTATGTAAAGACTGATGAAATTAGAGAAATTCTGTCTGCCAAAATTTTTGTCAAGATTTTAAGGTCATTATTGATTAATGATATAGGGCGGTAGTTAGTAGGAAAGCTAGTGTCCTTGCCTGGTTTGTGAATTACTGTGATGAAGGTGGAGTTTAAGACCTTATCAAGCGGAGTACCTGCTCATAGATGATTGTAGAATCTAGCTAGATATGGAGCAAAGGTGGTGGAAAAATGTTTGTAGTATGGAGTGGAAAAGCCATCGGGGCCAGGGGCTGAGTTATTTCGGAGGTTCTTAATGACTTGAGTTACTTCCTCAGTTGAAATCGGAGAATCAAGTTCAGCCCTGTGTTGGTCTGTGATCTTAGGTATGTTTAGTGAGTTGAGAAACGAATCCCAATAGATAGGGGAAGAGACCTTTCCTTCTCTACTATACAGGGAGCTATAGAAGGTGTGGAAGACTTCCAGGATTTTTTGAGGGTTTTGTGAGAGGGTACCACCCCAAAGTCTAATTTTAGGTAAGGTGTGATGTTTTATTTTAGGGGTCAGCCTACTAGCTAGAAGGGTACCCGTCCTATCCTTCTGGTGATAAAACCTGCCCCCCTCCCAGTGTAGGCTTTTTTCAGCTATGGCGGTAAGGGATAGATTCAGGGCAGTACGTGCCGTGTCAAGTCTTTTCGCCGAGTCTGGACAGGGGTTGCTTTTGTGTTGTGTACTTAATAGCTGAAATCCTTTTTCTAACCGTTCAACCTCTGCTTTGCAAGCTTTACGAATCCTAGAGGCTATTTGAATAGTTTTACCCCTAAAGGCCTTGTGAGCTGCCCATAGTGAAGTAGTGGAGATATTGTTGACATCATTTAATAAAAAGTATTCCTGCAGACCCTTTTCAATTTCAAGAGCATGTGTGGAATTACTAAGAAGCGAGGCATTAAGTCTCTAACAAAACCCTTTATTGTGACCTGATGGTCTGTTCATGGTGAGGAGGAGCATGGAGTGGTCCAACCAGGCAATGTCTTTTATGACAGACCTATTCACCAGAGGGATATGGACAGACAGCATGAAGAAGTGATCAATTCTTGCATATGTGTTGTGGGGGTGAGAAGCGTGTGTAGTCTCGTGCATTTGGATTCATCTCTCTCCACACGTCTACCATCCCCTGGTGAAAAATCTGTCTCACTATATTAAGGCTCTGTTTTGTGGGGCGGATACGGTCTCTGCCTGGTGGGTGGGATTTGTCCAGTCCTGTGTCAAAGGCAGTGCTAGAATCTCCTCCATACACAACCAGACCTTCAGTGAGCGGGGTCAAGGTATGAAAGAGGTTCTTGAAAAAGTTGGATTGCCCTCTATTTGGCGCATAATAGGAGATGAAAGAATAGAGCTGTTCAGCAATGAAACCTTTCACCAGTAAGTACCGTCCCTCCGGATCCTTATACTCTGACAGAAGAGAAAACTGGGTATTGCGGGACAAGAATATACCCACTCCTTTAGATTTGTTGTTAGAATGTGCCAGGTAAAATTTGGGGAATTTAGCATGTATAAAGGACTATGCCTGGGGAAAATGCGTCTCCTGTGTCTATTTTATGGTCATGGTAGGACTGGAAGATTTTCCGGCATTTAACGGGTGAATTTAGCCCTTGAACATTATGCGAAGCAATGCGCAGGGAGGGACGGTGTGTGGCGTGGTCAGCCATGGAGCAGCATAGAGGTCATTGCTAGCGATCCCCAGTCACTTACCTTCAACTCATCGGGATGCCCGGGGTTCAGATGGACAGCATCATCAAAGGAAGCAGCCTCCAGTGTCCAGCGGGAGCATGAGTACACACACGTCACTAGAAAGACAGAGCGATTAGTACAAGTAAAATTGAATAGAAAAGAGAGAAAAAAGAGAAGCGTAGGGAGACAGTCCCCAGGGTGGATGTGAAATTTAACCATCCAGTCCTGTGGAAAAATACAAGAAAAAAGGCCAAAAAGGACAAACCAAACAAAACAAAACAAAACAAAAAAAGGAAGAATTTTAATGGAAATTTTCAGTGTCCCCCAATCAATGGTAGAAGATCCTGACTAGGAGGGCAAAGAAAATCTGAGGAGGAGAAATGGTACCGCTCCGCTCACGGAACTCCTAAAGTTAAATTTGTGAACGCAGTCAAAACAGAGAACATCACCATTAATAATTAGAACCTACAATCTGTCATTAAGGAAAGCGCTGAATGAGGATAGTCTACAACCGGGGGTTCAGGGGGAACAGAATGAGTGAGTGGTGGAGAATTATGTAGATTGCTGGGTAGAGGAGAAGGATGCAGGTTTCAAGGTGGATGAGGAATAGGGAACAGAGGATGACTCCAGAAGGAGATGAGAAAGGCAGTCTAGGCATCAGGCAGCTGACAGTTCACCTCTGGTGAGGAGAGGTGTTTCAATAATCCCTAGGAAATCCGTGTGGATTGTATAGAACATTATGGGCTACCTGGAGGGAGGTTGGAGGGGAAGTGGGGAGTGAGACCCAAGCAAGTAGGTAAACGGGGAGGCCAGGAAGTCCAGGGAGAACTTGGACAAGTCCCAACCCCAGATGGTGAGGGGCTTGTAGAAGTCCTGTTAACAATCAGGTAGGCCATGGGTGGAGGATAAATATGCAGGATGTCTGCTAGATTCCAGCAATGGAGTAGGGGGAAGAACCCCCTGAGGTCAAATGATGTGTGAGTCCAGGTGGGCATTAATGCCGAAAGGGCCAGGTCATTTCAGTCCCTGTGAAGGGAATGTAGAAAAGAGAGTAGTGCAGACCCTTAGATCAGGGAGGTATGCCTTCCTTGGCCTTCTTGCTTTTGGGATTTGACCATAGAGATGTGAGTGGGCTAAACGGGGGTGGACGTTTGGACAAACTGGAAGATGAGGTTTGCATTGAAGAGGGTGGATCCATGGAAATGAGGCCCAGTTTTTGTAGCAGAAGTTCACCGTTCTGAAATGAAGAAAATCTGTAGGGTTGTTATGGTACTCGAACTTCAAACTGAAGGGGAACAGCCACCAATACCTGATGTTTTTCTGCATTAGTACTGTCAGTAGAGGTTTAAGCACCCACCGTTTCTGGATCGTGTATGGAGAAATGTCCGCGTAAATTTGAACTGGATGACCTAAAATTTGGATTTGCGGGGTTGAGCGGGCCTTCCACATAACTTCTTCTTTGAGGTTATAATAGTGTGGTTTGACCACAATATCTCAATATCTCGGGGCAGTCCGTCAGGTCGGGGGGGGGGGTCCTAGAGCTCTATGAGCCCTATTGAGCTCCATTTTGTGTGCTCTGACATCAGGAATAAGGGTTTTGATGAGGGAGTGCATCAGTAACTCCATCAGTGCATCGGTATATCAGTAACTGTCTCAGGTAGGCCTCTAGGCCTCTGATTCTGAAATTTAGCCTTCTGGACCTGTTTTCCAGGTCATCAATTTTGGCCATGGCGGTCTAGTTGGTCATGTAAATCTTGGATACGATCGGTATGTTGATTGACTCTGGTGATTGTAGAATCCACTCTATTCTCAATAGTTTCAATGCGAGAGCCCAGCACCTGAAGATCCATTTTAATATCAGTAGTGATCCTGGCAGCAGTCTGTGCTAACCCCCTGTCTAGCATTTCTGCAAATCTGGCAAACATACGGAAGATATCCTGGTGCTGGAGGGTGTGAGGCTCCCTGGCTTGGTACGTCAGATTCTGCCCAGGGGATGCTGCAGCTGAGGGGGACATCAGTATCTCATCCAGAGTCTGGTTCAACAGAGATACTGTGGAGGCTGGAGATAAGGGGTCCCCAATGGATGTTGTGGTGGGTGCTTTTGCACATACCTCCTCCTGAAGCGTGTCCCGCCATGGTGAGGAGAGAGCTGCTCCTGTTGCCTCCTGCAGCGGCTGTTCCGCCACCATCTTGGATATCGCCAATTGCCCTGAGGCAGCTTAAAACAAAGCTTTCTAGCCTCTTTTCACTGTCCCCACCGGCTGTAAAACGTGCCTGCAGGCTCCCCCTCTGCTCCGGTGCCATGTATGCTGCTCACGGGTGACGTTGCTCTGTGCAGGGAGTGTCAGTGGAGTGGAGCGGGACAGAGCTCCAAGGTCAAGCGGCCATCTTGGTCAGCTCCGCGCATGCGCCTCATATGATATATTATTGTAGCAGAGGCCCTAGAGTATAAAATGGTGCATTTTTCAGATTTTTATGGCACACGGTATTTGCGCAGCAGTTTTTCAAATGCAATTTTACACACTAACGCATGAATACATTTTAATGAATATCAATGCACACACAAGCAATATATTACCCAAATTTTTGGTACAGCATAAAATATGGTGTTTTCACCATGTAAATAAATACCTAATATGTCATGCTTTAAAATTGCGAACTTTTGTGAAATGGTGCCAAACTTTGGTATTTAAAAATCTCCAGGCTATATAAAGCTTTATTGGTTACCAATTTAGAGTTACACAGGATACACAGGAGGTCTGGTGCTAGAATTATTTGTCAGTTTTTGGGGATGTCTGCACCCCAAATGTTGCCAGTTTCTTCTTCAAATTTATTCACTTCCTGTCACATAGCCAAACAGGAAGTGAGGGTAAAACCCTACCAATGTCTTTCCTTGGGGACACACAGATCAATCTAAATAGTTTCTCCATTAGGTAAATTGCACTCTAGCATTTTGCTGTGTACACCCCAAATTAATAGGTATCTTGGACTTTGCGGTTTATTTACTAAAGGCAAATCTACTTTGCACTACAAATGCACTTGGAAGTGTGGGGATCCAAGGGGGACATGCAAGGAAAATAAACAGCAGCATCTCTGCTTCTACATGATTGGATGATAAAATTTACAGCGAGTACACTTGTATTGCAGAGTGGATTTCTCTTTAATAAACCCCAAAATACCAAATAATTTGGGGTGTACACAACAAAGTGCTAGAGTGCAATTTGCCTAATGGGGAAACTAGTTAGATTGACCTGTGTGTCCCCAAGGAAAGACATTGGTGGGGTTTTACCCTGACTTCCTCTTTGGCTATGTGACAGGAAGTGAAGCCAATTTTCAGAAAAGGGACACAAAGCCTAACCTAAAAAAGTCAAGCAGGGGTTCTAACACTCACTTGGTTTTCCTAAAAAATGCCCACAATTAGAATAGGATTGTCTTGAGCTAGATTTTAGCTCTAAATCAGTGGTTCTCATCCCTGTTCTCAAGTACCCCCAAACAGGTCATGTTTGCAGGTTTTCCTTCACCTTGCACAGGTGTTTTAAATCACAGTCAATGGCTTGGTATTTTGGACAGCTATTTTAGCTAAGATAAATTCCCAAAACATGTCCTGTTGGGGTTACTTGAGGACTGAGGCTGAGAACCACTGCACTAAAATGGAAAATTGAATACTTACCTCTCTGTAATCTTCCTTTCCTGGTGCCTATCCATGGCAGCATACGCACAATCCATGCATATGCTGCCATGAAGGCACCAGGAAAGTAGCTTTTGAACAAATCACACCTTTTTTTGTTTTGCCATGCCAATCAGCCTAGTTAAGCTGCAGCTGGGAAATCTGTTGCATGAAAATTGTTTAGGGGGGGGGGGTGTAAAATGCATTATTTGGATTGAGCATGCATATGCAAAACAAATTATTAACAAAACACATAAAACATAAAAATTTGCTACAAATTTTATTGGTCAACAAAACAGGACTTACTTGGACACGAGCAAGGAAGGCAAAAAACACATATATGTTAATTTGAGACAATAACAGAATATGGTTTTGAGGTCTGACCATTTTGCAGAGGATATTGACAGGAGTTAAAAGGACTGTGCCCACAAACGGACAGTCTCTTAAGGATTTAAACATTTATTAGTCACAACATCTTGAGGAAGATTTTGCAAAATAATGCAGCACAGACAAGTAAATCAAAGTAAAACTAACAACCTACAAACACACATTGACATCAAAAATATTTCAGGGAAAAATATCCCCTTCCCCCAAAAAAATAAACAAAAGTAAAAAATACTTGCTCTAAAACACATCTGTTTTGCAAAGACATAACATGTGTTACAAACACACACACACACACCTCTTTTCAGGGCAAGGTAAAGAATGCTACACACACACACACACACACACCCCTCTTTTCAGGGCAAGGTAAAGAATGATACACACACACACACACACACACACACGCATGCTATGCTATACACACACACACACACACACCTCTTTTCAGGGCAAGGTAAAGAATGCTACACACACCTCTTTCAGGGCAAGGTAAAGAATGCTATCTGCAAGCTTTATAAAACATTTGTTTGTGTGCTAATGAGGCAATTGAAAACACACTCCATGAAACACACAAAATGCAAGTTCACCCAGTGTAGAGACATTACTTCAAAGTGAGTACACCTGTTAAGAAAGTCCTTAAATTACTAACCCAAAAAACACTCTCTGAGCATGCCCAGAAAAAATCAAAGTGCTGTTCACACACAAAAAGCACAAAAAAACAAAAGTCCCTGAGCATGCCCAGACCAACTCAAATGCATTTCACACACCAAAAGCCACAGCAAAAAACCAAAGTCCCTGAGCATGCCCAGACCAACCCAAATGCAGCTAGCACAAAATAAGCCACCCACCTGTCCAAAATTAAGCACATCATCCAGCATGCTACAAAATTACAGATGGGACAAACACCCCCGGTCCAGGGGGGCAAACAAAGAGCCTAACATGGGCAAAAGTTATACAACAAATACCATTGCAGTCTATGGGAATTGACCTATTAATTTTGCTAGTCCCCACTTGGCTGGCTTATATTCTAGTTATTGGCCTTAAAATGGGTATGGGGGCCCAGGTCTCACCCTGAGGGACATATATCAATGTCACCAATTTGGACAACCCCAAAAACGAAACAAGGAGAAAAGGAGAAGTGCCTTTAAAAATGCAAAATTGCGGAAAATCTAGCAACTTGGGGGGGGGGGGGCTTACGCTGCCTGTAAAGTGGTGCGTCTGTAGCATGTATCCAAAATGCTGCTTCAAAGATGTACGGCTTTAGAGAAAACTTACAAATCTACTTTGCAGCTGCAAATAGCCTGCCCCCCAATACATACAAGGCCATTTTGGTCTGTTAAGGCTTAAAATAAGAACGTCCACGTGAAAAATACCACCCCAAACTAAAAAAATATTCTTCCCCTCTCACACACTAACAAACCCCTAGCCAAACACACAGCAAGCCAGCCCATGAAATGGGGGTGGATGCTTGGGGGAAGGAGGTGCTCGGGCACCCCAAAAGTCAACCACCTTGTTCCCATATTCAGGGGGACAAGGGCCTCTTCCACACAACCCTAGGCTGGGGTTGTGGGGGGCTGCAGACAGGGGGCTTTATGGAATGTGGAAAGCCCCTTTAAACTAGTGGGTACAAGGTGCTTTGTGGTTGGTATTGGGCTGAGCCCAACATGCCCCAAAGGAAGCCAGCTATGTTGAGTGCATGTGGCCTTGTATGGTTCAGGAGGGGGTTGGGCGATCACTCTTCTCACCCCTTTCCTAGATGGCCCTGTTGTATGCTCTAAAAAAGGATGTGGTTTGGATTGGTGAAGGCAGCTTACAGTCTTTTGAGAATGGAGTGGAGTGTGGAGTTCCCCTTTAAATGCAAAAGCTAGCCCATGGAAATACCAAGGGGTTAGAGGGGGGAGACAAGAGCATTGGAGAATGGAGTGTGGAGTTCCCCTATAAAGGCAAAAGTTAGCCAATGGAAATCCAAGGGATTAAAGGGGGGAGAAAAGAGCATTGGAAAATGGAGTGTGGAGTTTTCATTTAAAAGCAAAAGCTACCCAAGGAAATCATATGCATTAGAGGGGGGAGGTTAAATGCCCTTTTAGGAGTAGCTAGAGGAGCGAGAGTCTTTTTACATAATTTTAACAAGGTGCATGTCACATGTTGGCAACATAACATACTGACATGTGTGCAAATCTCCTTAAAAATACATAAAGGTGAACCAGCGTAAAAAAAAAAAAATTGTCAAGTTTAGAGGTGCACCCGTTCAACCCATGCAATTGTATGTATTTTGCTTAACATTTACTAAGATTTTGGCCGCGCTGTGAACAAACTCATGTGAACGAGCGCAAGAGTAAATCACCCCCAGATTCTCTGTTTACACTGTGAAGGCAGTGTTTGGACAAAGCCATCACATGATCTGGAGGGCCAATCACAGCACCCATATCCTGATCTGTAATGGGCTTTATCGGAAGATCGCAGCCATCACACGATCACGCCACTGTGCGGCCTCCCATTTTGAGCGACGTACAGGTATGTCCACTCAGAACAGGGAAGCTCCCACCCAGCCACTGTACATAAAAAGTGGTTGAATCACAACCCTACGTTGAGGAAAACGAATATTGATATGACAGAAATGTATACCAAAAGCGTTGTACAGAGACAAAGAATGCAACTATGTGAAAAAGCTAATACTTTGAATGTCGAATCCTGTACATCTACGTCTCAAGCCCTTGTTCTACATATTTCTATCGGTAACTGTACTGAGCAGTGTAATCTGATAGTATAATGGCAAATCACATGTTGTGAGTGGAATGAAAACTAAGTAACTCAACTAGCATAGACATACAAAGGGGGTTATTTACGAAAGACAAATCAACTTTGCACTACAAGTGCTATCTACAAGAGCAAAATGCAAAATGCAGATGGAAATGCAGTCGCTTTAAATCTGAGGGGTAGATCTGAAATGAGGGGAAGCTCTGCCGATTTTATTATCCAATTATGTGCAAGCTAAAATGCTGTTTTTTATTTTCCTTGCATGTCCCACTCAGATCTACAGCGACTGCACTTCCAAGTGCACTTTCAGTGCATTTTCAAGTGCACTTTGCACTTGTAGTTTGCACTTGTAGTGCAAAGTGGATTTGCCTTTAGTAAATAACCCCCATAGAGTTAATTTGGATGTAATCTCAACATTATTGTCTAAAAATAGCCAAATCAGATGTGTAGTAGGAACACACTTAACCCTATACATCCCATATTTCCATACTCACTACAAACATGCGTGTAATACATATTTAGATGCATTGTTACTCACTCCACCTTAACTTGTTGGTACAAACTGGCTCCACAGGTAGAACATATGTCCCCCTGTGCTGGCTAATAGCACCAACTTAAGACCAGAGATAGTTCACGATTGGAGGTCTAAACTTTATACCCTGTCTATTCCAGATTACTCATAGTAGTGTGTAAGAGGACATTCAAAGTTTAAACCTTCTGGTGTCCTAGTCTTCAAGTGGAA
Source organism: Lithobates septentrionalis (assembly GCA_037952835.1). Classification (NCBI taxonomy): domain Eukaryota; kingdom Metazoa; phylum Chordata; class Amphibia; order Anura; family Ranidae; genus Lithobates; species Lithobates septentrionalis. Next base: position 1,679,756 of record JBBDGP010001607.1, on the reverse strand, counting down.
TATCCAATGTACCTCATGCTTACATAACAGCCTAAACGCATCTCCTCCTCTCCTCGGGGGAATTCACTTTCCCAAAAGATTGTATTTGTATGCAAATGGTATTGCCTCCATGTGCCTCATTAAAATATCTTGCTATATTTGTGTCATGTTTTTTAAACGTGTCATATATGTGGTCGCTAAGATGGTCACGAAGCCGATCGCGCAGCGCTCCACCTCGATGGGAGGCCTCCCGGCAACTGCTGTCTCTTGGCTTTGACAGCTGTTATATAGGCAAGGGTTGGGCCACCCGGTGACATAAGAGATTGACCCCGCCCCTTCTGATGTCATGTGACATCATGTGACATCAGAGGGGGCGGGGCCCCATCCTTGCCTATATAACAGCTGTCAAAGCCAAAAGACAGCAGTCCCCGGGATGCTCATGCTGTGTGTCAGAGATCTGAATCGCCGTGCAGCCACTGTAACAATGTCCTGCCTCCTAGACTGCCTCTTGTGATAGACAGTACACTGATCCAATGCTAGGAATCATTGTGCCGTGTGTCATAGGAGGCGGGACATCGTTACAGCGGCTGCACGGCAATTCAGATCCAGTTCTGACACACAGCGTGACATTGCATTACCAGGCACTGGCAGGCTGTACCTCATGGGCACTGGTAGGCTGTACCTGATGGGCACTGGTAGGCTGTACCTGATGAGCACTGGCTGGCTGTACATGATGGGAACTTGTAGGCTGTACATGATGGGCACTGGTAGGCTGTACATGATGGGCACTGGCAGGCTGCATGTCATGGGCACTGATAGGCTGTACATGATGGGCACTGGTAGGCTGTACATGATGGGCACTGGCAGACTGCATGTCATGGGCACTGATAGGCTGTACATGATGGGCACTGACAGGCTGCATTTCATGGGCACTGGTAGAATGTATATTATGAGCCCTAATACAGGCTGCTCAATGCAAACAGTCATGTCATCACAAAAACATTTAACCTACTGATGCCTCAATTAATATAATTTTATTGGTATCTATTTTTATTTTTGAAATTTACCAGTAGCTGCTGCATTTCCCACCCTAGGCTTATACTCGAGTCAATATGTTTACCCAGTTTTTTCTGGTAAAATTAGGTGCCTCGACTTATATTCGGGTCGGCCTATACTCGAGTATATATGGTAATGGGATCAAAATCAGATTTAACCTGGAAGTTCACTGGCCAATATTGGAGGCATCTTAATCTACTACCTCACCAGATTCTCCCAAAAGCTCCTCCCAGGTGATAATGCTACATTGTTCAATAAAGTCAGGTACCCATGTATCAGACCTATCCAGTTCATCACTACTCATGACATTCTCTAGTTGACTGCAGAATAGTAATGTTTACTCAATTGCCCTCTCAAATGTAATCAAATCAAGTATTGTGTTGAAAAGATTAAAATTTATTTTTGAAATGTAGTTATTTAGAGAGGAGAGTAATGTCCCCTGTAGTCAGTTCCTTTGTAGAGAGGTTCAATACATTACAGTTCACCTCCTGTTTAGACATCTCAGGGCATGGCCACATTTTCATTCAGTTTTTCTGTCCCTCTCATCTTGTTTCATTATAAGGTGATGTTTTTTTCTTTTTCTTGGTGCCACTGCATTAATTCCCTTTTAAACAGGCATCATTTGGTGTGCTGGAAGTGGCTCCTACTGTTGAACCTGGAGAGGAGGACCAAAGTGATTTTGTTTCCATTATCACTTTTGAAATCATTGGGGCTTTCTCCATATATGCATGGAATTAATTTCATAATTGTTTTTGTCTCTTGTGAATTTCTCTTTTCCTACAGCAATGCATTCATTTTATTTTTATTAAGGTGTACGTCCAAGTCTTCAAACAGCCTGGTATCCTTAAGCAGAGTGATCTCCTTTTGTATATCTGCTATTTCTTCATGTAATGTTTCTAGTTGTAAGCTGTAACAATAGTTTTAGTTTTAGCTGTAACAATCCTAATAAGCTCAAATGAGCAGGTAGTCAGTATGTCAAGCCATTTCTTTTTAAGTGCTTCATCTGTGATATCAAATGTTGGGAACTTCTTAATTCTGAGACCTCTTGGGATCATTTCAACAGTTAAATATTCAGTCAGTCTGCATTAGTCCCAGTATGCTCTCATTTCTCTCACTATCAGCCGGTCCAGCTTGATGGCAATTGGCAAAGCAATTTCAAAGAATCAGAAACATCAGAGCTGCGAGTCTGTAATGGTAGACCAGCTTCCAATCTAAGTGGGTCATCTTCAAGAGTCAGCAACGTTCTACTTTATTTGTTCCCCACACTATTGCCTTGTGATGTATTCATAGTCTTTTGTAGGAGCTGTGGGCATACACAATTGTATAGTTCCTAAAAGTTCACACTCGAGCTGGTCCAAACGAGATCTGGACAACCACCACTGAAGAGAAAACCGCTTCAGGTGAGCACATTAGCCATCCATCCACAGCATAGCCAGGGTTTAGATGAAGGTGCTAGCACATCTCGTCAGTCTTAAATCACAACCCGACATTGGGGGAAACTAATATGGATTGTCCATACCATGTTCTTGTCAGATTGCATGATACAATTGCTCTGTGTATGGTTTCCAATGGTGCAAGTATTTGGTACAAGGGCTTGAGATGTAGATATACAGGATTCAACATTCAAAGTATTAGATTTTTCACATAGTTGCATTCTTTGTCTCTGTCTCCGAACAACGCTTTCAGTATATATTTCCGTCATATCAGTATTAGTTTTCCCCAATGTACTGTAGGGTTGTGATTTAAGACTGACCAGAAATGACATTCCTGCTCCCTCTACTGGCCTCTGTGGGGATGTTCACCTTTTAACCCCGTCTCAACTAGGTTTTACAGAATGCAATTTGATCCATATAGAGGTCTGGTAGATTTAGATTGGACATGCTGATTGTCTTGTGTGTGGAGGATATGTTAACACACAGAACAGTGACCAGGCTTTTGCGGTATTGTTGACTTATACTTAAAGAATAAATTGAGATACATATGGTCTTTGTCTTGTAGACATTCAGGTCTGCTGTAGATAGAGGAATGAACCTTACACTCTTTAGGTAGACATTCAGATCCTGATGGAGTAATTAACTATTGGATTTTTGCTGATGGATGTTGGCCAAGTGCTATGAAAGTAGACACAAAACAGTACACCAATACACAGCATTATGATGGTATGTGTAGCCAATGGTATCTTTTTCTATTCCCATTACAGCATGTTCCTACATATTAAGGTTTTATATACTGTACAAATATATTATTAGAGCTGTGAAGTCTGCGTATGAGTGCTGCAAACAATTTTTCATGAGGACCAGCTTCTTTTATATTTATGCTAGTTGGGCTGTTTATATGGCCATATGATATTGAATTATCAAAAAATGATGTGGAATGTTTTTTATATATTCATTTTTTATTTTTATGAATTCAGATTCTTCATACATCAGGGTAATTGACCTATATACTGTATGTTATTTTGATTTTTATTTGTTATTTTGATTTCATACATTTTATTTTTTACAAACATGGATTATCATAAACTGCATGTTAGTAAGGTGGTAGATTATTCCTGTGCTAATTTCTACTGTATTCCACAGTTGTATTTTCATCAGTGTGTTACTGATTCAGTTAGTAATTATGTGTATGGATAAAATCATGGTTTGCACACATTATGGAGATGTTTTTTAATTTTTTTGTTTTATTTGCTTTATTAACACTGAGCCTGGGTTCACACATATGCAAACATAGACATTGCATGTGATTAACCCGCATTGCTGTGCCAATCACATGCAATGTCTGTACAATGTGAGTTCAGCCATACAGTTTGTATGGCTGAACTCGCATTAGATTCACACAAAAAAGGTGCAGGGACTTTTTTTCCCGCACTAAAATTGGATTGCATGGACGTTCACACCCATGCAATCTTGATTCCTGTCTGAATCCACAGTTCGCACTGCGATCTGTGAACCAATATTGGGGTGTCAATAACTTTTTTATTATTTCGTAAGTAGTTACCATATATCCCAACCTTGATAGGAATGGAAGGGATTTTCCAATTAGTGTAATTGGGCTCATGGTGGTATAGAGCTTATCAGGGCGATTTATTGTATTTTTGTGTTAGCCAAAAAAGGTTTTCTTCTTGACACCTAAAAGCTGTAACTTGTGACATTACCTGCAGGGGGACCATTTTTTTTTCTTACACTGTTTACTACTGCTTTAACCTGCCTTACTTCTGTTTTTAATCAAATGGCCAAAGATCCGCTTTATGTCTACCAGAACATTATCTTAGATGAGAATCTACAATGTAGTATAGATGTTAATTGGAGATTTCTACACAAAAAAAAATATCCGACCCTTATTATTGATAAGTGTTTGGTATGGATGTAAGGGGAAAAAACAAGAAAAAAAACATGGAACCCCCCAAAATCCATTTCAGGCCCTAATCCAAAAATGTGTGTATTTGTGTGTGTGTGTGTGGGGGGGGGGGGGGGTAAGCATGTAGCATCCCTCCTGAACCATACTGGACCACATGTCCTAAATATGGGGTGGGAACATTGCAAGAGGGGATCCCCTATGTGGATGGCATGATGGCATGGTTGAAGACAAGGATACTGTGAAAGTGATGATATTGTGATCAGAGAGAGGAAAGGGGGTGTTGGTGAGATTGCCAGGAGTGCAAAGATAGGAGAAAACATGGTTAAGGGTGTTACTATCAGAGTGACTGGAGGACTGTGTCCATTGTGTTAGGTCAAAAGATGAGGTCAAGGCTGTAGCCAGGCTGTTGACATTAATGGGGGTGTTAAAATCACCAAGAATAATAGTGTTGTTTTCAGAGTAGAGACAGTAGGTAGCCAGGCAGAGAAGGAAGAGTGACACCGGTTCAGAAGGCCGTTAGATCAGTGCAATCCTAATGCCGCGTACACACGGTCGGACTTTCTATCCTACTTGGTCCGGCACACTTTCTGACGGACTTTGTCCGCCAGGTGCGCCGGACTTTAAAACGGACGGACTTGCCCACACACGACCGGACTTTGCGGCGGGCTAAGTCCGCCCGTCTTTCCGACGGACTTTCGCCGGAGTTACGGCGGACTTTCAGAATGAACGGACTTGCCCACACACGGCCAAGTCTGTTCATTTTGAACGTGACTCAGGTGCGACGGGACTAGCAAAGGATGTCAATCTTGCCACTTTTATCGGCGAGATTGACACCTTGCGAGCCCCGTCGCGGGTCATACCAGGCCCTTAGGTCTGGTATGAATTATAAAGGGAAGCCCCTACACCGAAAAAACGGCGTGGGGTCCCCCCTAAAATCCATACCAGACCCCGATCCGAGCACGCAGCCTGGCCGGTCAGGAAAGGGGGTGGGGACGAGCGAGCGCCCCCCCCTCCTGAACCGTACCAGGCCGCATGCCCTCAACATTGGGGGTGGGTGCTTTGGGGGAGGGGGCGCCCTGCAGCCCCCCCCCACCCCAAAGCACCTTGTCCCCATGTCGATGAGGACAAGGGCATCTTCCTGACAACCCTGGCCGTTGGTTGTCGGGGTCTGCGGGCGGGGGGCTTATTGGAATCTGGGAGCCCCCTTTAAAAAGGGGGCCCCCAGATCACGGCCCCCCACCCATCTTCGGGGGTCCCTCCGGTTCATCTTCTCCCGGCGTCCACTTGGTTCTTCTCCGCTCTCTTCTCCCGGTGTTCCAGTTCTTCGGTCGGCTCCTCCGCTGTCTTCAGGTAGCTCTCTTGCCAGACGAGGTCCGGACTTCTGGGCTTCTGGTCTTCTGGCCTTCTGGTCTTCTGGTCTTCTCTTCTCCAGATGTTGACACAACGCTCTCCCCGCCCCCTTTTGATGTCACAGTCCCTGGGCATGCTGGGACTGTGACGTTTTAGGGGGCGTAGTAAACATCACCCAGTGACCACGCCCCCTAAAACGTCACAGTCCCAGCATGCCCAGGGACTGTGACATCAAAAGGGGGCGGGGTCTCCGCCTATATAAGTCACAACGCAGCCCTCGGAGAGCAGTCCAGCCGGAGAGAGCGTCGTGTCAACATCTGGAGAAGAGAAGACCAGAAGACCAGAAGACCAGAAGTCCGGACCTCTGCTGGCAAGAGAGCTACCTGAAGACAGCGGAGGAGCCGGCCGAAGAACTGGAACACCGGGAGAAGAGAGCGGAGAAGAACCAAGTGGACGCCGGGAAAAGATGAACCAGAGGGACCCCCGAAGCTGGAAGAAGACCCCCGAAGCCGGAGGAAGATCCCCCCCGGACTGTTTAATAAAATATTTTAAAAACCTGTGTAGTGTTTTATTATTTACACTTTTTCCCTAGGTGAATGGGTAGGGGTACCATGTACCCCATACTCATTCACATAGGGTGGGGGGCCGGGATCTGGGGGCCCCCTTATTAAAGGGGGCTCCCAGATTCCGATAAGCCCCTGCCCGCAGACCCCGACAACCAACGGCCAGGGTTGTCGGGAAGAGGCCCTTGTCCTCATCAACATGGGGACAAGGTGCTTTGGGGGGGGGCGCAGGGCGCCCCCCTCCCCCAAAGCACCCACCCCCCCACGTTGAGGGCATGCGGCCTGGTACGGCTCAGGAGGGGTGGGTGCTCGCTCGTCCCCACCCCCTTTCCTGACCGGCCAGGCTGCATGCTCGGATCGGGGTCTGGTATGGATTTTAGGGTGGACCCCACGCCGGTTTTTTGGCGTAGGGGTTTCCCTTTATAATCCATACCAGACCTAAGGGCTTGGTATGCCCCGCGCTCGCGGCAATAGGAAAATTTGTTTTTCCTATTGCAGCGAGCGCGAAATGCAATACCCTGCCCTCACGTCGTATCTGGTCCGTCGGACCAGCATACACACGAGCGGGATTTCCGTCGGACCAGCACACAGACGAGCGGACTTTCCATGTTTCAAACATGTTTCAAATCTTGGTCCGGCGGGCTTTTGGGAAAAAGTCCGCCGGAAAAGTCCGCCGTAGCCTACACACGGGCGGATTGTCCGGCACACTCTGGTCCGCCGGACCAAGTATGCCGGAAAGTCCGACCGTGTGTACGCGGCATTAGAGAAATTAGAGAAAACAGAAAAAAGACAGTGAGTCTCTAAACAAGAGAAGGATGTAGAGGGAGGGGTAGGAAAGACTTGAAAGGTGCTCAGTGGAAATAGAAGCAAACCAGCCTCATCTCCTTTCCAACCATGGGATCTGGGTAAATGAGTCCAGGGGAGGTCCCCATGGGTTGTAAACAATCACCTTGTAAAACAACCCATTCAGTTTAAAATAGAAATGAAAGGCAAAACATTTTTGTATAGATATAATAGCATTATAAATAACTTTTTTTTTCCTTTTTTTTTTATAAGGAATCACATTCCCTCTGTTCTCAGCTGCATGAGAGCTGGGGGGAGAAGAAGCAGTAGCATGCTGAGCTTCCCAGTGAATGGCTGTACAGCGGGGATGTGTCAGGACAAGTCTGATTATTGGAGCAGAGTGCACTGAGTTCCCAGCATAGCTAGAGAACTGACCACAGTGTGTTCTCCTGCTTGGTGTGGTCAGTTTTTAATAGGAAAGCAAGGGGACTAGCAGAAACACCAAGGATTTCATACAAAAGGAGGCAATAAAAACAAACAGAGTACATTCTCATACAGGTACATGGTACAGCAGGCACACATCAGGAAAATTAAGTGTTGGGGTAACAAACGGTTTAAGATATTGACCTAAACTAAAACATTTTACATCACTTTACAATTTTATGGGCTAGAACCTGAGTAGAATCATAGGGGTCTGATAATGTTGAGATAGATGTGCTTTTGCTGTGCCCTCAGAATAACTCAACATACAGCCATTCATGTCTAAACCACTGGCATTAAAAGTGAGTACACCCCTAATTGAAAATGTCCAAATTGGGGCCAAAGTGTCAATATTTTGTGTGGCCACCATTATTTTCCAGCACTGCCTTAACCCTCTTGGGCATGGAGTTCATCAGAGCTTCACAGGTTGCCACTGGAGTCCTCTTCCACTCCTCCATGATGACATCACAGAGCTGGTGGATGTTAGAGACCTTGCGCTCCTCCAACATCCATTTGAGGATGCCCCACAGATGCTCAATAGGGTTTAGGTCTGGAAGCATGCTTGGCCAGTCCATCACCTTTACCCTTAACTTCTTTAGCAATACAGTGGTCATCTTGGAGGTGTGTTTGGGATTATTATGTTGGAATACTGCCCTGCGGCCCAGTCTCCGAAGGGAGGGGATCATGCTCTGCTGCAGTATGTCACAGTTAGGGATGAGCTTCGTGTTCGAGTTGAACCCATGTTCGTCTGTTCGACCGTTCGTCGAATTGCGAACGATATGGGCCGTTTGCGCCAAATTCGTGTGGCGCGTCATGGCCCATAATTCACTGCAGCATCGCAGTGCATTGCTGGCTGATTGGCTTTGGCCAATTATGGCTCAGGGGGTTTAGAACACGCCCCACACTAAATAAGGCCGCCTGCACGTAGTGTGTTCCGGCATGCTGAGAGATAGAGAGAGAGAGAGACAGTGTCATTTCATTTGAGTTAGATAGATTAGGCAGGACAGTCAGTCAGTTAGCTGCACTTACAGTGTATTGTGTATATATATGCATCCCAGGTGTTGTATGTAAATATATATATATATATATATATATATATATATATATATATATATATATATATATATATATATATATATATATATATATATTGTGGCAGTAGGACCCTGTGCTACCTGGAAGATTGCTGGTTTACGCCAGATTTTGGAGAGAAGGGCACGCTGATTGCACAGCTGTGTGCTGGGCTATTTAATTGTGACCTTGCTATGGCTCAGGGTTCCACCCAACAGACAGGAAGTCTGTGCATGGGAGTCAGGTGGGCTCCCATTCCTCTGAGAGGAGTCAGAGGCTGCAGGAGGCAGCCAGGGTATGCATGTCTGCAGGAGGCAGACGTACTTGGTGACAGAGCAGCAGGAGTAAGCTAGGAGAGAGCTTCACTCTAGGAAACTCTTTTGGGTCTGAGGAGCACACCTAAGGCCTAGGCTAAAGGCCGGAATCAGCCATATGGCAAGAATGTACGCCAGGAGGCTAAAGTATTGAGTGTGCAAGATACAGTAATGGTGGAACCCCCTGCGTGGGCTACTGATGTCTTTGTGAACTTTTCCGTGCTTTTAAATAAAAGTGGGCTACCAGGCCCTTAAAAATACAGTTTTGTACTGGAGTACTCACTGACAACGCACCTACCGTTTGAGTCTGATACCCCAATCTTACATATGGTGGAGATATTGCTTCGGGCAGATTTGGAAGAGTTCCAGATCCTCGCATACCAAAAACAGTGAGTAGCAAGAAACTGTGTTTTGCAGCAATGCTGTGAGGAGCAGCTCATGTGAACCAGTGGAGTCTGCATGTGAAAGTGTGCTGTTTGCAAGTCTTAAAGAGACGGTACGCAAAATTTTCCTGTGTTAAAAGGAACTGTGTTAAAAAGCGTTGTGTGCCTGCCTGCAGAGATGGGGCGGTCAAAGCGCAAAAAGGAAGCGATGTTTGCTGAGATGAGAGACAGAACCTTGTGGCTGGAGGGGTTGTTACCGACAGAACAAGCCCCAGACTGGTGCAAGATGCATTTGACCGCACTGGAGCAAAGGAAAAAGGAAAGCAAGCCGTCCTTTAGTGCAAAGAGTGAGCAGATGGGTGCGGTTGTCCATGGCAACAAAGCAGAAATCCATACAGCTGACTTCATACGGCCTATGCTGCCTTCTGAACATGTTATAGACTTTTTGTATGATTTTGCGATGATTGCTTCCTACAGAGGATGGCCTAAAAGTCGCTGGGTTGAGTTGGTACAACCTTTTTTGATGGAGGAGTACCAAGAGGTGTACCGCGGGATGTATCATAACCGAGATGACTACGACAATTTCCTAGGAGCAATCCAATCTAGAGAGCGCTGGAAAAGATCAACAGGGAGAAAGTGGTCTCCCATGGCAACCGGAGAAAGTCTGTTTGCAGAAAAGAGGAGCTACAGCGGAGATGTGGCTCAAATTCTAAATGAAGAGGTTTGTGCAAAAGTGTCTGTTGTCACCCCTGGCAACCGTGAAGGAAATTTTGTTCAGCCTGCAGGGGGTGATGGAGAGCACAAGAAATCAATGGTTTCAAGTTATGGCTGCTTGTGTGAAGTGGTCAGCCCAGAGAAGAGAGCACAGTATCCAGCATCCTGCAAGGGGTATGACCATGTGTGTAAGTCTGCTGTTACCCCTGGCAACAGAAAACCTGTTTGGCCTGCAGGGGATGTTGGAAAATCCAAGAAGGATGCAATGTTGTCCTGTGTCCATGTGGGGGCATTAGCTTGTGAGAGCACAGCAAAGAAGGGACAACGCCCTCAATTGAAGCTTTCAACACCTTCCAAATGTAATGGTAAGACTGTTGCAGTTACAAATGTGAGAGAGACTGGTTATGGGACTATTCCCTGTGAAGTGGGAATAAGTCCAGTGAGAAAAATTGCTTTCAGAGACTTGCAAGTGAATACCCTGTGTAGTAACAAAGCCCAGTTTGAAGCTGAACCTGCAGCAAGCTTGAGGACTGGTAAGGACTTGTCTTCAGGCAGTGTATTGTTTAGCAGGAAGACAAGTGGTAAAAATGAAGATATGTTGCTTGCTAATGCAATTAAAAATGTGAGATTGCATCCAGAAATGTCAGGGGTGACTACTGAGAAATGTGTGCCGTTGCCCCTAGCAACCATGGTAGGTGTAGCAGAGGTGTCCCTGGAGACCACCCAGGAGCTCATGGTGTCTGAGCTCAGAGTTTCCCAGGACAACTGTGTCGCCGCACCGACTGACAAGTGTGTTTCACATGAGGTGAAAAGCAATGTACTAAATATCCTACAATATCAAACTGCTAATGTGATAACACAGCCTATACAAGGCAGGAAGGGTGATAATGATGATGTTGAAAAGTGTATTACTGACAATGTTGATGGTTTGGTGTCTCCCATGGTAACCACAGGTAGTGCAGCAGAGTTGTCCCAGGAAATCTCAGGAGGACTCCCAGTGTTGGAGCCGACGGGGCTCTCGGACAGCTCTGATACTGCTCAGGTGGAAAACGATGGGAAAATAGCTCAAATGAGGGAGTATGTATTATCACAATCTGATGTGGTTGACAGTGACTGGTGCAGATTGTCTGCTGCTAAACCACTCTGTCCACCTGTGTCTCCATGGGCAGAGGGAGCAGTACTACAGAGTGCTGATGACTGGAGCACAGACAGGATAGACTGGGATAGTCTCGCCATTAAGGTGATAGCGTGGTGGAAAGAAATTTCTGAAGGTAATAGTAAGCTGGACACTATTGCTGCTGTGACAAATGGAGAGGCTGCAAAGCCAGTAGACACAGTTGCGTTGGCTGTTGCAGAACTTAACCCCCTCCAGGCGGAAGGATCGGAAAAGGGCGCATATATAGCAGAAGTTTTGTCCACAGCAAAAGAGATGAGTAATGTTGAGTGTCAGGATGATGGGATAATGGATAGGGACTTGGAAGGGCTCAGTGTTGCTGAAAATGAGACGATGAGTGTGACACATGCATTTAGCGGTGCTCATGGGGAGCCGCAAGTTTTGTCAGTGGCCTCTGAGGTGGAGGTCTCTTTGAGTGTCTCGGCCTCTCAAGCCTTAGCAAAGGAGCCCCTCCACGTCGTTAGTAAGGGAAAAGTCCCTAGAGTTCTGTGTTTAGATGTGGCATGTCTAGAAATAACTGAGATGTTGTTGGAATTGGTGAAAACCTTTCCGCTGTATACCTGCATGTATCCACCGCAGATGGGCGACCTGGTACTGCGTAGTACCAATCAGTGGAGACACGTGGTACAGGCGATGTTAAGCAATGTTGATAAAAATTGGTTACTGCAATGTTGGTTACTTTTGCGGAAAGTGGTCTCGCAGTTCTCTGCGAGAGTGCTTCCAGCGACAGTTATGTGCGGAAGGTGTTCAGGGGAACTGCTAGAGGAATCAAAAATGATAGACATAGTGGAAGTCTCTCCGTATGCTGGTGTGATGAGGTGCATTCCTGCTGGTGCGGTCCGAGGTGCAGCTGAGCAGTGGTTGGTACATGGCGCGTGTGCTGTCTCGCCCGCTAGACCTCATGTAAAGGAAGGGCCCGGAAAAGACGCGGCAGTAGTGGGAATCCAATCCATCACTCGCAGGGAGGTGCAGTTTGAGGTACCCGGAGACACTTTGACAGGAAATGACAGTGTTGGTAACTGTAATAAAAAAGTGTATGAGAAGCACTGTAGAGCACTATCGGACCGCTCAGAGGTATTGGTTGAGGTACCAATGGACACAGAAATGGTTAAAGAGATTGATGTGGAAAAATGTGGCGAAAAATGTGCGTTGGTAGGACAGTTGCTATTGGAGTGTTGGACAACAGGGAGCGATGTGAAACTGCGGGAATGTCCCATAGGGAGTAACTGCTTGCCTGTAGATGGTCCCTCCCTAGACACTGTCCTAGCAAACAAGGTGACAAGAGGTCTTGATGATAATATTGAGTTGAATAACCCCTTGTGGAACATTGCTATTGAGGTTAAACAGAAGTATGTGGTGTTGATCTCAGATGATTTGGTTGCCAAGGGTAACCACACAGGGGTTAGTGAACCTGATAAACGGATGTTGGTTAGTGTTGCATCAGGTAGTGAGAGGGGTCAGTCCCCGACAGATTTCATGGAAGTGGGTCCCCAACAGTCCCAGGAGAGTAGGTCTGTGGGAGGAAGAAGGAGGATCCCGTGGCCAGAAGGTGGAGGGGATAGAGAGATTAGTGGGAGCCCACGGTTCAGGAAGAAGTGCTGGTGGAAGCACACCCGGAAGAAGATGTGGGTGGAGTGCCCCTTTAGAGAAAAGGTTGGGCAGATTAGGACTCCTGCTGCTGATAGTTGGCACAGAGGTGCCAAGGTGAAGTGCTGGTGGAAACATACCCGGAAAAAGAAATGGGCCTACGCAGCTAATGGCTGGCACAGAGGTGTCCCATTCTTAGTGACGGGTTTATGTGTTCCTCCCTCCGGTTCGAAACAAAGGGGGAGGATATGTGGCAGTAGGACCCTGTGCTACCTGGAAGATTGCTGGTTTACGCCAGATTTTGGAGAGAAGGGCACGCTGATTGCACAGCTGTGTGCTGGGCTATTTAATTGTGACCTGGCTATGGCTCAGGGTTCCACCCAACAGACAGGAAGTCTGTGCATGGGAGTCAGGTGGGCTCCCATTCCTCTGAGAGGAGTCAGAGGCTGCAGGAGGCAGCCAGGGTATGCATGTCTGCAGGAGGCAGACGTACTTGGTGACAGAGCAGCAGGAGTAAGCTAGGAGAGAGCTTCACTCTAGGAAACTCTTTTGGGTCTGAGGAGCACACCTAAGGCCTAGGCTAAAGGCCGGAATCAGCCATATGGCAAGAATGTACGCCAGGAGGCTAAAGTATTGAGTGTGCAAGATACAGTAATGGTGGAACCCCCTGCGTGGGCTACTGATGTCTTTGTGAACTTTTCCGTGCTTTTAAATAAAAGTGGGCTACCAGGCCCTTAAAAATACAGTTTTGTACTGGAGTACTCACTGACAACGCACCTACCGTTTGAGTCTGATACCCCAATCTTACAATATATATATATATATATATATATATATATATATATATATATATATATATATATATATATATATACACTGTATTCAGTTTAGCTAGATCCGTTCCTGTTTTCTTCCTGACAGGCAGGCTTGTCTTGTTACAGCATTTACAGCTACCTGAAGAAAATTGTGGGTGTTCTCTTGATCCTATTAGTACCACAGTCAGGCAGCTAGTCTATTTACAGTTAGTGTAGTGCATCCTCCTCACAGTGTTCAGCTAAAGCTACAAGTTAGTTTAGTGTGACCTCTGCACAGTGTTCAGCTAAAGCTACAAGTTAGTGTAGTGCGTCCTCCTCACAGTGTTCAGCTAAAGCTACAGGTTAGTTTAGTGTGACCTCTGCACAGTGTTCAGCTAAAGCTACAAGTTAGTGTAGTGCGTCCTCCTCACAGTGTTCAGCTAAAGCTACAAGTTAGTGTAGTGCGTCCTCCTCACAGTGTTCAGCTAAAAATACAAGTTTGTGTAGTGCGACCTCTGCACAGTGTTCAGCTAAAGCTACAAGTTATTTTAGTGTGGCCTCTGCACAGTGTTCAACTAAAGCTACAAGTTAGTGTAGTGCGTACTCCTCACAGTGTTCAGCTAAAGCTACAAGTTAGTGTAGTGCGTCCTCCTCACAGTGTTCAGCTAAAAATACAAGTTTGTGTAGTGCGACCTCTGCACAGTGTTCAGCTAAAGCTACAAGTTATTTTAGTGTGGCCTCTGCACAGTGTTCAACTAAAGCTACAAGTTAGTGTAGTGCGTCCTCTGAACGGTGTTCATCTAAAGCTACAAGTTAGTGTAGTGCGTCCTCCTCACAGTGTTCAGCTACAGGTTAGTTTAGTTTGACCTCTGCACAGTGTTCAGCTAAAGCTACAAGTTAGTGTAGTGTGTCCTCCTCACAGTGTTCATCTAAAGCTATAAGTTAGTGTAGTGTGTCCTCCTCACAGTGTTCAGCTAAAGCTACAAGTTCTTTTAGTATTCAATCTTTTTTTTTATTATATAAACAATAATTGTTATACAGAAGGTTGACAGTATACACATTTCTATTGTGGTCATTACATGGCAGATACATCTTTTACATTGGTGTTAACTGTATAACCAATCTGAGTAATTTATTAGCATCTGTTCGTGGCGCCCGTGGTACGGGTCCGACGGCCGGCGTGGCACTCGAGATCCTTCATATTGGTCCCCCGTCCCCGCCGGTCGCCCCCCGCCCCTCCAGGCACCGAAAACACAAAGTGTTGTCGAATTGTGTACATTCTGAACAAACAAGAACTGTTTGTCTTCAACATAGCGTTTTAGGTAACTTTTTTCTATGTTAACTTATTAAAAAAAATAAAATAAAAAGGAAAAGAAAAGAACAGATAAAATATAAAATAATAAAATAAGACTAGGTGTACAGTCAGCATATGTGTTGGTACCTCATTGTATGTTACCATTATCATTTTATGAAACCATTAAACCATAGATCTGCTGGCATACCATTTTTGCCATGGGGCCCATGTTTTGGAGGCCCATTCGAACCTCCCTCTCGCGGAGTGGTGTAGTATCTCATATGTTCCATTTGTGTTGACACTTGTTATTACCTCTGAGATCTTTGGTATTTCTGAATCTTTCCAGTGTCTGAGGATAATAAGTCTGGTAGCTAGGATAATATGGGATACTAACATTTTGGAGTGTGGCGGAAAGGATTCTAATTCTAGTGAGAGAATGGCCGCTCCTGGTGAGAGCGAGAGGTTCGTCTGGGTGACATTTCTTATTATCTGTTCTGTTTGGTTCCAAATCTTAGTTAGTTTTGGGCAACTCCATAGCATATGTAATAATGTACCAGTTTCCCCGCATAGTCTCCAGCATGTTGGTGATGCGTTTTTTAGAAATCTGGAAATGCGTGTTGGGTCAAGTACCATCTAAGGAGTATTTTTTGTTGCATTTCCAGTAGGTTAGTACTTTTGGTGGATGAATAAGTTAGTTTAAGTGAATTTCTCCATTGCTCTACAGAGTATACCGTTCCTATGTCCCTTTCCCAAGCTTTCATGGTTTCTGTTTTTACGCATGTGTTTTTTTCTTGTAGCCCTGAGTAGAGGATTGATATTCCTTTTGGTATTGTCGGTGATTGCAAGTAGTAGAGAGTGATTTTTTTGGGTAGGGTTGTTAGTAATTGAGGGGATTTTTTTTTTTAAGAGGTGAGACAACTGTGTGTATTTATACTGATCTGTGTATGGAAGAAGGAATTCCGATTGTAATTCATGGAATGGTTTAATAGAGGTGTTGTCTAAGATATCTTCTAGATATTGAATCCCTTTATTTTCCCATGGTGTTAGGTTTAGGTCTGGAATTAGTTGATTAAGGGCAGAAATAGGAAGTTTCAAGGGTAGAGTTTGTCCAGACCATTGTTGATTTTTCCGGAGGTATCCCCAAGCTCGTATGGATGCTAATATCGTGGGAGCTAGTGTGCTATTTAGGTTTGTATTAAAATGGGCTGTCATTATGAACTCTTTTAAAGATCCTTTTGTTATTTGTGTTTGTTCTATTTCAGACCATAGTGTTTTAGCATCTGGAATTAACCATTTTTGGAGTTGGGCCAGCACAGTTGCAATGTAATAATCCTGCAGGTGTACGTGTCCCATCCCTCCTGCTTTTCTGTGTTTAATTAGTTTGTTGAATGTGCATCTGGCCTTTTTACCTTGCCATATAAACCTGTTTAGTATAGATTGGAGTGTGTTAAAGTAAGAATTAGGTATTGGTATTGGGAGGGTTCTGTAGAGGTATAATAGTTGTGGTAGTATTTGCATTTTAAAAGCTGCTAGTCTGCCTAGCCAGGAAAGTTCGTTTCTGTTTATGGTTTTTAGCTTATTTTCTAGAGACTTCAAAAAGGGAGTGTAATTCGCCCCTAATAAGCCTTCTGTTTTAGGGGTTAGCGTGATACCCAGATATTTAATACCATCAGATTTCCAGATGTAAGGGAATTGTTGTTCTAAACTTTGTTTGTTTTTTTCTGGGATTCCTAAGTTAAGTATATATGATTTGGACTCATTCACTTTGTAATATGATACCCTATTGAAGGTGTTTAGTGCCTTGTGAACCTCCTCCAATGAGGTGTCTGTTTCTGAGAGCATTAATATGATGTCGTCTGCAAACAGACTAATGATATGTTGCCTTGATCCTATTTGTATACCTTTTTATCAGTTGGTTTGAGCGTAAGTGCGAGGCTAATGGTTCCATTAAGAGATTAAATATCAAAGGGGACAATGGGCACCCCTGCCTGGTCCCGTTGCTTATTGTGAATGGGGTAGATATTGCACCTGAGATTAGTACCTGGGCTGATGGTTGGGAGTAAAGGGCCATTATGGCTAGATAAATGGAGCCCTCAAATCCAAATTTTTGGAGAACCTGTGCCAGAAATTGCCAATGTATTCTATCAAACGCCTTCTCTGCGTCCAGCGCTAGGAGCAGAGAAGGCGTTTTTTGTTTATTAGCTATGTGTATTACATTTATCAGACGTCGGGTAGCATCCGACGTCTGTCTTCCCTTAGTAAAGCCCGATTGATCTAAGTCTATTAGTGTAGGAAGAATATTGATCAATCTATTGGCTAGTAGTTTTGCGTACATCTTTACATCATTGTTCAATAAAGAGATGGGCCTAAAATTTTGTGGAGTAGTTGGGGATTTTCCTGGTTTGGGTAATGCTATTATAGTTGCTTTTAGCATTTCTTGGGGGAAGGAAGAGGAGGCAGCAGCAGCACCAAACATGCCCACTAAGTAAGGGGTTAGGATTTCGCTAAACGTTTTGTAATATTCTCCGGTAAATCCATCAGGCCCTGGAGATTTGTTTAGTGGCATGGAATTTATTATCTGTGTTACTTCTATATCAGTTATGGGTGAATTTAATGAAGAAAGTTGGTCTTTTGTTAGTTTTGGTAGATTGACTGTTTTTAGAAAAGATTCTATGATGTCAGGTGTTGGTTGTGAGATTGTTGTGTCATCTTTGAGATTGTACAGTGAGCTGTAGTAGTGGCTGAAGGCGTCAGCAATTTCTTGTGGGTGTTGATGTTTTGTTTGTGTCTTAGGATGTATTATATGCTGAATGTTTGTTTTGTATCTGTATCCTTTGAGTTGTTGGGCTAGTAATTTACCTGCTCGATTGCCACAAGTGTAGTATGACAGTTTTAATTTCCTGGAAGCTTTGTCAAAGTCTTCCAAAAAAAGTAGTCTTAAATCTAACCTTAATTGGGTGATTTGATCAGTTAGTACCTTAGAAGTGTGAGTCATATTTTGTTTTTCTAATATCTCAATTTGGTTAATAATTTTCTCGGTGTGCTGCTGCCTCATCTTTTTAGCCCTTGTCCCCTGTTGTATTAAAACACCCCTGGCAAAAGCCTTGTGGGCGTTCCACAAGGAAAATGGGTTCGATACTGAGGGCTGGTTCAATACAAAAAATTCTTTAAGATGCCGTTCAATATATGACCTAGTCGGACCATGTTGGAGAAGGCGGGAATTAACTCTCCACACAAAAGTGTTTTTATGACTAGAAGATCCTCCAATAACCAGTTCCACTGGAGCATGGTCCGACCACGTAATACTATGAATTTTAGCTGACTTACATTTGAACAACAATTGCTTATCTACCAGAAAGAGATCTATCCTACTATAAGTTTTGTGGCAGTGAGAAAAGAAGGAATAGTCTCTTTCGTTCGCATTCAAGCATCTCCAAGCGTCAAAGTTCGTATTTCCGTAAAATTGGTAGCAGGGAAGGTGGAAGTCTCTTGGATTGAGCTGTGGAGTCACTGGATGGATCAGGGGTGATGTTGAAGTCGCCACAGATAATCAATGAGCCCTCTTGGATAGTTTGGATCTTTTTCATTAATTTATGGAAAAATTTGGATTGCCTGGCATTAGGAGCGTAAAGGTTGACTAGTGTAGTTAAGTGGTTGTTGGTTTCACACACTAGGATGATAAATCGTCCTTGAGGATCAATGGCGCTCTTGTGTAATTGGAAGGTCACCGTGTCCCTAATGGCAATCATCACCCCTTTTGATTTATTTTCTGCATTTGCCAAGTGAATAATCGGAAATTTTGGGTGAGAACATTTTGGTGGTGCTGTGGATTGGAAGTGGGTCTCTTGGGTGCATAATATGTCGCAGTTCCTCTGTAGTGCCTCCCTCCACAGAGACCTGCGCTTGGCTGGGTGGTTGAGACCTTTTGCATTAATAGTCAAAAATTTTAGCGCCATGTGTTAAGGAAAAAAAGTGAAAAAAAGGTGACTGCAAGTGACGTTGGGTGAAATTAAAGGCACTTACGCTTGTTGAGGTCGTTGATCGTGGGCTTGGTAGATGGGGTCCTTTCTGAGAATGCAGAGGTGTTGGTACTGGGGTGTATTTCTTTTCCATTTTCTGTGGAAATGGGATGATTGTGCTGACTGTGAAAATAACAAAGCAAAAAAAAATTGTGCAAAAATATAAATTCAATGAAACTTTGGCTAGTTGCCATTTTAACTTGAATAGAAGAAAGGTGTGACTGGTAGTCACTTATGTTGTAACTTGGGGTTTTGTAGTCCTTAGACTTTTACGGATCGGAGATGCAACTCTCCTCAGCGGGAAAAGTGATAATTCGTACTCCCACCTTAGGGTCAGTTGTGCGATCGTGCGTTTTTGTGATCGACTGTGCGCCACTCCGGTTCAGGTCTTGTGGAGGAGTTTTTCTGTTGCTGGAATGGTTGAGGGTCTGGGATTATCCCCCATGTGTTTAGCAAAGCCATGCCCTTTGCTACTGAGTCAATTACGTATTCCTTATCCTCTCTTGAAACAATCAATTTGGTTGGGAACCCCCATTTGTATCCCAGTTTGTTGTTCCTGAGGGTTTTCGTTATGGTGTTGAGATTTCTGCGTTTCTGCAATGTGTACTGGGATAAATCAGCGTAGAATTGGAGATTAGCATAAGATACTGGAATTTGTTCTTTTTGTCTTGCTGCATTCATGAGTCTATCCTTCGTGTGAAAGAAGTGGAGTCTCATGATGACATCGCGTGGGATGTTTTCTGATAGGAAGGAAGGTTTGGGCAGTCTATGGACCCTGTCCACTGTAAAATCTAGTGCTGACATGTCCGGTAGTATTTCGGATAGGAGCTGGGATATGTAGTCCCTCAGATCGTGATGTTTAACCGATTCAGGGATCCCCCTTATCTTCACGTTATTCCTCCTTGATCTATCCTCTATGTCCGCCATTTTGGCTTGCAGGATTTCTATATCCTCCTCTCTATCCTCATTGGCATCAACCAAATCGTTGATTGTAGTGGCGAACTCCGCCATTTTTTGTTCCACGTGTGTTACCTTGTCTGAGACCGATCTTATCTCAGTGCTAAACTTGTGCATGCATGAAATCATATCAGCGTGGAGTGACCCCCTTAGTGATACTAGCATCTCCTTTAGCATTGTATCTAGGACTGGCTGGCCGTTAGTGGGGAACGCGTCTATGGAGTCTGGTAGTTCCCTAGTGTCATCCCCTGACTCTGAAAGGTAGCTCACCTCATGGTTTGCATCCGCTGCATCCGCCTTGAATCTCGTCTTTTCAGGGCTTCCTGAGGACGGTGTAGATGGGGGAGATTGCGATCCTTTAGGTGGGCTGCCTCTTTTTTGTGATTTGTTTTGTTGCGGCCTGTTGTTTTGGGCTGCTGCTGCTGGCGTAGATGAAGAGCCGGCGCCATTTTTCCGGGGCTCGAGGGGATAGAACTCCGTCATTCGTTTCGGTCTGTTATCCTCCTTCTTCCTCCGCGGCATTGTTGGGAATCGTTCCCTGGTCGGTCGGGATCTAATTCACCTTGTGTGGATAAAGTAAGCTGGATCTGGTGGGTAGATAATAGCCGCTGATGTCCCGCTGTTACCGGAGCTCCGCTAGTGCGCGTCCATCTTGGTCTCCGGCTAGCTCCGCCCCCTACAAGTTCTTTTAGTGCGACCTCTGCACAGTGTTCAGCTAAAGCTTTAAGTTAGTGTAGTGCATGCTCTGAACAGTGTTCAGCTAAAACTACAAGTTAGTGTAGTGCAACCTCTGCACAGTGTTCAGCTAAAGCTGCAAGTTAGTGTAGTGCGTCCTCTGAACAGTGTTCATCTAAAGCTACAAGTTAGTGTAGTGCGTCCTCCTCACAGTGTTCAGCTAAAGCTACAGGTTAGTTCAGTGTGACCTCTGCACAGTGTTCAGCTAAAGCTACAAGTTAGTGTGGTGTGTCCTCTGAACAGTGTTCATCTAAAGCTACAAGTTAGTGTAGTGCGTCCTCCTCACAGTGTTCAGCTAAAGCTACAAGTTAGTGTAGTGCGTCCTCTGAACAGTGTTCAGCTAAAGCTACAAGTTAGTGTAGTGCGGCCTCTGCACAGTGTTCAGCTAAAGCTACCTGTACAAGGTTGTTGGTGTTTTCCTGATCCTATCACTACTGCAGGCAGCTAAAGTATTTACACATTAGTGTAGTGCAACCTCTGGACAGTGTTCAGCTAAAGCTACCTGTAGAAGGTTGGTGGTGTTTTCCTGATCCTATCACTACAGCAGGCAGCTAAATTATTTACATGTTAGTGTAGTGCGACCCTCTGTACAGTGTTCAGCTAAAGTTACCTGTAGAAGGTTGGTGGTGTTTTCCTGATCCTATCACTACTGCAGGCAGCTAAAGTATTTACATGTTAGTGTAGTGCGGCCTCTGCACAGTGTTCAGCTAAAGCTACCTGTAGAAGGTTGGTGGTGTTTTCCTGATCCTATCCCTACTGCAGGCAGCTAAAGTATTTACACGTTAGTGTAGTGCAACCTCTGCACAGTGTTCAGCTAAAGCTACCTGTAGAAGGTTGGTGGTGTTTTCCTGATCCTATCACTACCGCAGGCAGCTAAATTATTTACACGTTCGTGTAGTGCGACCTCTGCACAGTGTTCAGCTAAAGCTACCTGTAGAAGGTTGGTGGTGTTCTCATACTGTAGGCAGGCAGTTGATTTTGCTAGCTGCAGTATCAGTATATATATACAGTGCCTTGCAAAAGTATTCGGCCCCCTTGAACTTTTCAACCTTTTGCCACATTTCAGGCTTCAAACATAAAGATATAAAATTTTTATTTTTTGTGAAGAATCACCAACAAGTGGGACACAATTGTGAAGTGGAACAAAATCTATTGGATATTTTAAACTTTTTTAGCAATTAAAAAACTGAAAAGTGGTGCGTGCAAAATTATTCGGCCCCTTTACTTTGAGTGCAGCAAACTCACTCCAGAAGTTCAGCGAGGATCTCTGAATGATCCATTGTTGTCCTAAATGACTAATGGTGATAAATAGAATCCACCTGTGTGTAATCAAGTCTCTGTATAAATGCATCTGCTCTGTGATAGTCTCAGGGTTCTGTTGAAAGCGCAGAGAGCATCATGAAGACCAAGGAACACACCAGGCAGGTCCGTAATACTGTTGTGGAGAAGTTTAAAGCCGGATTTGAATACAAAAAGATTTCCCAAGCTTTAAACATCTCAAGGAGCACTGTGCAAGCAATCATTTTGAAATGGAAGGAGTATCAGACCACTGCAAATCTACCAAGACCTGGCTGTCCCTCTAAACTTTCAGCTCAGACAAGGAGAAGACTGATCAGAGATGCAGCCAAGAGGCCCATGATCACTCTGGATGAACTGCAGAGAACTACAGCTGAGGTGGGAGAGTCTGTCCATAGGACAACATTCAGGCGTACACATCACAAACCTGGCCTTTACGGAAGAGTGGCAAGAAGAAAGACATTTCTCAAAGATATCCATAAAAAGTCTCGTCTAAAGTTTGCCACAAGCCACCTGGGAGACACACCAAACATGTGGAAGAAGGTGCTCTGGTCCGATGAAACCAAAATCCAACTTTTTGGCCACAATGCAAAACGATATGTTTGGCGTAAAAGCAACACAGCTCATCACACTCAACACACCATCCCCACTGTCAAACATGGTGGTGGCAGCATCATGGTTTGGGCCTGCTTTTCTTCAGCAGGGACAGGGAAGATGGTTAAAATTGAGGGGAAGATGGATGCAGCCAAATACAGGACCATTCTGGATGAAAACCTGTTGGAGTCTGCAAAAGACCTGAAACTGGGACGGAGATTTATCTTCCAACAAGACAATGATCCCAAACATACAGCAAAATCTACAAAGGAATGGTTCACAAATAAACGTATCCAGGTGTTAGAATGGCCAAGTCAAAGTCCAGACCTGAATCCAATCGAGAATCTGTGGAAAGAGCTGAAAACTGCTGTTCACAAACGCTCTCCATCCAACCTCACTGAGCTTGAGCTGTTTTGCAAGGAAGAATGGGCAAGAATTTCAGTCTCTCGATGTGCAAAACTGATAGAGACATATCCCAAGCGACTTGCAGCTGTAATCGCAGCAAAAGGTGGCCCTACAAAGTATTAACGCAAGGGGGCCGAATAATTTTGCACGCCCCACTTTTCATTTTTTTATTAGTTAAAAAAGTTTCAACAATCCAATAGATTTCGTTCCACTTCACAATTGTGTCCCACTTGTTGGTGATTCTTCACAAAAAATAAAAATTTTATATCTTAATGTTTGAAGCCTGAAATGTGGCAAAAGGTTGAAAAGTTCAAGGGGGCCGAATACTTTCGCAAGGCACTGTGTGTGTGTGTGTGTGTGTGTGTGTATATATATATATATATATATATATATATATATATATATATATATATATATATATATATATATATATATATATATATACCAGCTTAGTGCATCTAGAGGCCATTAGTATTTCTGGAAGGCCAACAAGGAGAGGCAGAGAGTCACAAGCCAATAAAAGAGGGCAAGCAGGCTCTGTGTCTAGAGGCAACGGTGCTGGTCGTGGAGACGGTGCATCCTCATCAGCATGTGGCTGTGGGACACGCTTGGCCTTTTTTTTGGCAGCTGGCAGTGTTGAGCCGCAACATGCAGAAGACTTGGTCGAGTGGATGACCAAGCCGTCCTAATCCTCCTCATCCTCCCTCACCCATGCTCAGGGTACTTTGTCTGGCAAAGCATCTGCCAACGTGGCCTCTTCCCTCGGCTCAATGGCATCAGTGACTCCTTCCCTAGCCCCACCATGTCCTCCTGAGGAGTCCCTCGAACTGTTTGACCACAGTGTTGGGTACATGCTTCAGGAGGATGCCCAGCGTTTAGAAGGCTCTGATGATGATACTGAGCTAGATGAAGGCAGTAACATGAGCACGGACAGAGGGGGTGCCCAAGAAGGACAGCAATCTGGCAGTCATGCTCCCCCTGCTGCAGCATACTGCCAGGTTTGCTCCAACTATGAGGAGGGAGCGGATGATGAGGTCACTGACTCTACATGGGTGCCTGATAGGAGAGAGGAGGAGGAGGAGGCACATCACCAACGAGGCAGAATGCCCTCCAGGGGCCAGCCTAAGGGCAGCACACTGACTGCATCACACCGCAAATCTCCGCATGTGCAGGGAGCTGCTGTCTCTGCGTCTTATTCCAAAAGTTCTTTGGTGTGGGCCTTTTTGAGACGAGTGCATCAGATCGCACCTCTGCTATTTGCAACATATGTCTCAAGCGTATCTCGCGTGGCCAAAACATCTCCTGCTTGGGCACCACATGCTTGACCAGACATATGTTGACCTGCCATGCAGTACGTTGGCAAGCATATCTAAAAGACCCACACCAAAGAACAAAGAGGACCTCTCCTTGCTCCTCATCAGCTGAGATCTCCAACCCCATTATACCTTTAGTCCTCTCTGAGACCTGCACTGAGAGGAATGAAGGTGTAGAATTAGGTGTGTCACAGCCAAGTACTTGTGGGCAATCTGCTTTCGGTACACCAACGTCAGATTGTACCAGGCAAATTTCCCTGCCCCAGCTGCTGCACCGCAGAAAGAAGTTCGCTCCCAGCCATCCACATGCCCAGCGGTTGAATGCTAGCTTGGCAAAATTGCTAGCACTTCAACTGCCACCTTTTCAGTTGGTAGACTCTGCCCCCTTCAGTGAGTTTGTGGAATGTGCGGTTCCCCAGTGGCACTTTTTCTCACGGAAGCGATTCCGGCTCTCTACTGGCATGTAGAAGGCAATGTCTTGGCCTCACTGGACAGGGCGGTCAGCGGTAAGGTGCATATTACCGCTGACTCATGGTCCAGCAGGCATGGACAGGCCGTTACCTAAGTTTCATGGCGCATTGGGTCACTCTGCTGGCAGCTGGGAAGAATGCAGGACAAGGTGCAGTAGTGTTGGACGTTGTTCCTCCACCACGCCTCCAAAATGCCACTATTAATGATTGTGACACACCTCTCTCCTCCACCCCCTCCTCTTCTTCTTCCTCCATGGCCTCTTCCTGTGCTTTGTCCTCGGAACCAGCGGTGCTCCGTAAGCATTCAAGGGGCTACGCAAGTACGCAGGCCAAAAGATGCCATGCGGTGCTTGAGCTGGTGTGCTTGGGGGACAGGAGCCACACTGGGGCAGAGGTTCTGCCAGCTCTGCAGGGGCAGGTTCAGAGGTGGTTGACGCCACGCCAACTTAAGGCAGGAATGGTGGTTTGCGACAATGGCACCAACCTCCTCTCTGCCCTCCGACAGGGACAACTGACCCATGTGCCCTGTTTGGCTCACGTCCTTAACTTGGTGGTGCAGCGGTTCTTGGGCAGGTACCCTGGCTTACAGGATGTCCTGAGGCAGGCCAGGAAAGTCTGTGTGCATTTTCGATGGTCATATAATGCCAGTGCTCGGCTGGCAGACCTCCAAAAGGAGTTTAACCTGCCCAAGAACCACCTAATCTGTGACATGCCCACCAGGTGGAACTCAACGCTGGCCATGCTGCACCGGCTGCACACACAGCAGAGGGCCATCAATGAGTACCTGTGGCACCAGGACAGGGTCAGGGGAGCTTGTTTTTTTTTCCCCAGCCAGTGGGCCACGATCAGGGATGCATGCACTGTCCTATCACCATTTGAGGAGGCCACGAGGATGGTGAGCAGTGACAGTGCATGCATCAGTGACACTGTCCCCCTTGTCCACCTGTTGGAGCACACGCTGCATGGAATAATGGACAGGGCACTTGAGGCAGAACAGAGGCAGGAAGAGGAGGACTTCCTTAGCTCTCAAGGTCCCCTTTATCCAGACAGTGTTCCTGCGTGCCCGCCAATCACACAGGAAGAGGATGAGGAGGAGGAGGAGGATTGTGTCAGTATGGAGGTGGATCCTGGCACTCAGCATCAGCAGCAGTCTTTAAGGGATCAGTCCCAAGAAACACATGGACTTGTACGTGGCTGGGAGGAGGTGGCTGCGGACCATGTCGTCCTTAGTGACCCAGAGGACTCCAGACCGAATACCTCAGCAAACCTACGCTGCATGGCCTTCCTGATCCTGCAAAGGCTGCGTAAGGATCCTCGTATTCGTGGTATCAAGGAGAAGGACCAATACTGGCTGGCAATCCTCCTTGATCCACATTACAAGGGTAAGGTTGCGGACCTTACCTTGCCATCGCAGAGGGAGCAGAGGATGAAACATCTTCGGGAAGCCTTGCAGAAAGGTCTGTGCAACGCGTTCTCAGAGACTGGGAGGTTACAAACTCCTGTTTCTGGACAACGTGTTGCTGAGGCTTTGGTCGGTCAAAGAAGGAGCGGTGGAGAAGGCGGCCGTCTGACCGCTGCGTTCAGACAATTTTTTAGTCCACAGCCCCAAGGTGTGATCGGTTCCAGCAACCATTGCCAGCGTCTGTTTTACATGCAGGAATACTTAGGGGCAAGATCGGACTCGGAAACCTTTCCCACCGAAACCTTTCCCACCGAAAATCCTCTGGGTTACTGGGTCTTGAGGATGGATCACTGGCGAGAGCTTGCACAGTATGCAATTGAGCTACTGGCCTGTCCTGCATCCAGCGTTCTTTCAGAACGCACATTCAGTGCTGCTGGAGGCTTTGTAACCGATCACAGGGTGCGTCTGTCCACCAACTCGGTCGATCGACTGACCTTCATAAAAATGAATCAGTCTTGGATCACCACCAGCTACCAAGCACCTGATGCTGATGTAACCAAATATTTTTTTTTGAAATGTCAGATCCCTTCAAAGACTGCCTATGCTGATGCTGAGTGACTATCCTGTTATGCTGAGTAATTATCCTCTACCTCCTCAATGATCATGCTGATAGCTTGTAAGAACATTTTTGGTTCTGGGTGCCGCCACCAGTGCCTAAGGCCCAATTTTTCAGCCCCTGTTTAACAGGGGCATGTAATTACAATTTGTGATGCAATACTTTGCAGCAGGGCTCGTTCCTGCATTCCAACTAGAGTATCTGTGAGGGGTTGCAGTGTTGTGGCATCAGCACCAGTGCCTAAGGCCCAATTTTTCAGCTCCTGTTTAACAGGGGCGTGTAATTACATTTTTTGATGCAATTCTTTTGCAGCAGGGCTCGTTCCTGCGTTCCAACTAGAGTATCTGTGAGGAGTTGCAGTGTTGTGGCACCAGTGCCTAAGGACCAATTTTCAGCCCCTGTTCAACAGGGACATGTAATTAGAATTCTTGATCTAATATTTCACAGTAGGGCCCGTTTCTGCATCCACCAAGATTAACTGTGAGGACTTACAGTGTTGTGGCACCAGCACCAACACCACCACCAAAGGCCCAATTTTTCAGCCCCTGTTCAACAGGGGCATGTAATTACAATTCTTGATCTAATATTTCACAGCAGGGCCCGTTCCAGCACCCACCAAGAGTAGTAGAGTAGCCTCTATGATGAGTAGTTAAGGTAACAATTTGTATAGGTGTACCATCATCCAGAAATCAATAATCAAAGGAGTTTGGAAGCCAGATCCCCGGTCAGGCAACCAAAGTAAGGGGCAAATTGGACTATTCCGGTACAGTAATCAGAGATGATAATATAAAGCATATAAAGGCGGTAATAAAACATAGGATTGTTTTTATTGATGCAGAAGACAGAACAATGATAATAAAATAAAACATAATAAAAGTACAAGTATATCACCAGTGGGATCATTGGTATACAGTATAACACAAAATCTTAGATATCATATTCCTCGACTAGTTTCGCGGGCATAAACCGCTTCCTCAGGAGGGAATCTAGAGATGATTATTTGGACTAAACAGTCTGAACCTAGCAGAAAATAAAAAATACACAATAAAGTTACCAAGATACATAATAAATAGTTATATTCTAGCATCGACATTCACAGAAGGGTAATGCAAAGTTGTGGGGGGAAAAAGAGCGAGTCTGCTTACCCAGGTCCCAACAGGTCTCAGGCGCGCGGCCCCACTGCCCAAGTATGGTCTCCCACGGCGACCTGGGGGAGCTAACAAGATGACGGGGGTAATCGGCATAAAGAAAAAATATTTTCAGGTAATAAGGTAACCTAAATTACCACAACCGAAAGGTGAAACAGAAATGATTAAGGTAATAGTAGAAAGGTAGGTGACAAGGGGGGTGGCTGGTGAAGGATGTGAAAGATGACATGAAGTGAACCTTCAGTGTGCAAGAGTGAAAAGGATTAAGTAAGGTGACCAATGGGGTACGAAAGGGTGAAAAAAAGGCCAAAGGGCATAATAGTGCATGTGGTGTGAAGGTGAGAAGGTGAGAAAGGACAGGATAGGAACCGGGGAGGGAGGAAGGGAAGGGAGGGGGATGGGGCTGGGGAAAGGAAGGTGAGGGAAAGATGGGGAATGCCGGGGAGGAGGGGGGGGGAAAGGGAAGGGAGGGGGATGAACCAGGGAAATAGGGGGGGGGAGGGGAAGGGGGGAGGGGGGGGAAGAAAAGGGGAACAAGGAAGGGATGTGACAATGTGGACTGGGTGAACAAGGGGTACAGGTACCTCATACTAATGTAAGCATGGATGAATTGCCAGGAGAGGCACCCTGCCGAGGCAGACGCCATCATGGGGTAGGTAGAAAGTAAGTACAGGCTGTAAGCGATGGACGAACACAGACCAAAGCATGTTCACCTCAGCCTAGGGCAACTATAGGGGAAGAACCAGTATGTTAAATATACAATGCTACTGCCCAAGGGTACGGGCTTGAGTGAAACAATAAATAGGTACTAACCTCAAAACTGTGCTAGGCTGGTTAGGGTACAGAGACCTGGAAGTCATGGACCGGCCGTCAAACTAGCAGGCACAGCCTGCCATTTGTAGCTCCCAACCCCGCGACGCTGCGTCGCGCTCCAGTGGGATGCCGGCGCATGACGTCACAGGGTCAAAGGTTCCACAGGGCGCGCGCACGAAGGGATCGCGCGCACACGCATGCGCACCGGCCATCTGGTCACGGGGATGACGTCCCCACTAAGACCAGTGCAAGAGGAGGGAGCGGTCCCGTGTCCGAGACCAATCCCTCCACCAGGGACCTCACCAGGCCGCCGCGAGAGAGCAGGGGCCCGCGCCGGCGCCCTGGGCGGGACCAGAAAATGGGAAAGCAGAGTCCCAATACAAAATTAGTAAAAAACAACAATAAGAAGGATAATTAAGCATGAAAACAAGAATAATTGAATGATTGAAAAAGCTTGGAAAGCTTGAATAGGTAAACTAGGGATTGGTGAATACCCTAGGAACCGGTGCAATAACCCCTCCGAGGCATAAACCCATGGACACCTAATTGCAAACATTGCATATAGGTTAAGGAGGGCCGAAGACAGAGCCACATGAATGGGTAAAAACATGTGGATGAGGGGGCGGGTAGCCAAGTAAAAGTGTCTGGCCAACCTAAAGGGCATCTGTCTCGGAGGGTTGCAACGGGGCTAACAATTAGCTAAAGTGGTAGTAGCGAGGGGTAAAATTACATGTAAAGAGAGGCCCCCCAAAAAAAGACACAAAATATAGGTGTCAGGGGGGGTGAATTAAAAATGAAGGGTGGGATAACTGGGGTCTGTAGGGTGGAGGGCACTGGATAACCCATCCACTCAAACAGTCCACCCCAGCATCCCACTCAACATGGTTCCGGGTGTGTTATCCACCCAATGTATACGATTAGTAGAGTAGCCTCTATGATGAGTAGTTATTGCACCGGTTCCTAGGGTATTCACCAATCCCTAGTTTACCTATTCAAGCTTTCCAAGCTTTTTCAATCATTCAATTATTCTTGTTTTCATGCTTAATTATCCTTCTTATTGTTTTTATTATTTTATTTTGTTTTTTACTAATTTTGTATTGGGACTCTGCTTTCCCATTTTCTGGTCCCGCCCAGGGCGCCGGCGCGGGCCCCTCCTCCCTGCTCTCCCGCGGCGGCCTGGTGAGGTCCCTGGTGGAGGGATTGGTCTCGGACACGGGACCGCTCCCTCCTCTTGCACTGGTCTTGGTGGGGACGTCATCCCCGTGACCAGATGGCCGGTGCGCATGCGTGCGCGCGATCCCTTCGTGCGCGTGCCCTGTGGAACCTTTGACCCTGTGACGTCATGCGCCGGCGTCCCACTGGAGCGCGACGCAGCGTCGCGGGGTTGGGAGCTACAAATGGCAGGCTATGCCTGCTAGTTTGACGGCCGGTCCATGACTTCCAGGTCTCTGTACCCTAACCAGCCTAGCGCAGTTTTGAGGTTAGTACCTATTTATTGTTTCACTCAAGCCCCATACCCTTGGGCAGTAGCATTGTATATTTAACATACTGGTTCTTCCCCTATAGTTGCCCTAGGCTGAGGTGAACACGCTTTGGTCTGTGTTCGTCCATCGCTTAGAGCCTGTACTTACTTTCTACCTACCCCATGATGGTGTCTGCCTCGGCAGGGTGCCTCTCCTGGCAATTCATCCATGCTTACATTAGTATGAGGTACCTGTACCCCTTGTTCACCCAGTCCACATTGTCACATCCCTTCCTTGTTCCCCTTTTCTCCCCCCCCCCCTTCCCCTCCCCCCCCCCTATTTCCCTGGTTCATCCCCCTCCCTTGTCTCTCCCCCCCCCCCTCCCCAGCATTCCCCATCTTTCCCTCACCTTCCTTTCCCCAGCCCCATCCCCCTCCCTCCCCTTTCTCCCTCCCCGGTTCCTATCCTGTCCTTTCTCACCTTCTCACCTTCACACCACATGCACTATTATGCCCTTTGGCCTTTTTTTCACCCTTTCGTACCCCATTGGTCACCTTACTTAATCCTTTTCACTCTTGCACACTGAAGGTTCACTTCATGTCATCTTTCACATCCTTCACCAGCCACCCCCCTTGTCACCTACCTTTCTACTATTACCTTCATCATTTTTGTTTCACCTTTCGGTTGTGGTAATTTAGGTTACCTTATTACCTGAAAATATTTTTTCTTTACGCCGATTACCCCCGTCATCTTGTTAGCTCCCCCAGGTCGCCGTGGGAGATCATCCTTGGGCGGTGGGGCCGCGCGCCTGGGACCTGTTGGGACCTGGGTAAGCAGACTCGCTCTTTTTCCCCCCACAACTTTGCATTACCCTTCTGTGAATGTCGATGCTAGAATATAACTATTTATTATGTATCTTGGTAACTTTATTGTGTATTTTTTATTTTCTGCTAGGTTCAGACTGTTTAGTCCAAATAATCATCTCTAGATTCCCTCCTGAGGAAGCGGTTTATGTCCGCGAAACTAGTCGAGGAATATGATATCTAAGATTTTGTGTTATACTGTATACCAATGATCCCACTGGTGATATACGTGTACTTTTATTATGTTTTATTTTATTATCATTGTTCTGTCTTCTGCATCAGTAAAAACAATCCTATGTTTTATTACCGCCTTTATATGCTTTATATTATCATCTCTGATTACTGTACCGGAATAGTCCAATTTGCCCCTTACTTTGGTTGCCTGACCGGGGATCTGGCTTCCAAACTCCTTTGATTACCCACCAAGAGTAACTGTGAGGACTTACAGTGTTGTGGCACCAGCACCATCACCAAAGGCCCAATTTTCTGGCCCTGTTCAACAGGGGCATGTAATTACAATTCTTGATCTAATATTTCACAGCAGGGCCCTGTGAGGGCTTACAGTGTTGAGGCCACAACAACACCTAAGGCCCAAATTTCTGCTGAGTATATAGGGCAGGCCCCTACTTTCAAGCATCCAACTTACAAACGACTCCTACGTGCAAATGGAAGGAGACAACAGGAAGTGAGATGAAATATACCCCATAGAAAGGGAAATTTTCTCCTGTAAGAGTTATTATGGGAAAAAACTTTTCTCATTTCCACTGATGCTTTATCACCAATCCTTGTTTCACTAAAAACCCCAAATTTTCAAAAAACATTTGTCATTGGGACAAAAAGTGAGGTGAAATCTTCTGAAGAGGAGCACAGACAGCAAAACAAATGTCACAGGGGTGATAACCCTTCCCTATGTTTTCCAAAAAGCTTAAAAACAGATTTTTTTTGGCTGGAGCTACACTTTAAAAATGTACCAGTTCAAAATTACAAACAGATTCTACTTAACAACAAACCTACAGTCCCTGTCTTGTTTGCGCCGCCTGTATACTGCTGTTCAGAGTATATAGGGCCTGGGGGCCCCACACCTTTCCTTTTTTTAATTTGGGTGCGGGATTCCCCTTATTATCCATATAGGACCCAAAGGGCCTGGTAATGGACTGGAGGGTACCCATGCCATTTGTTTCACTGATTTTCATCTATATTGCCAGGATCCGACATTACATTAAAGCCGCAAGCAGTTTTAAATGACTTTTATTCTTTAAAAATGTCATTTTGTGCAGGGACTGTTCTAAGCACGGTAAACACGCGCCACTTTACAGGCATACTATAGACACCCCCCCCCCCAGGCACGATATTTAAAGGAATATTTCACTTTTTTTTTTTACTTTAGGCATCATTAAAATCACTGCTCCCGAAAAAACGGCCTTTTAAAAGTTTTTTTAGCATTGATACATGTCCCCTGGGGCAGGACCCGGGTCCCCAAACCATTTTTAGGACAATACCATGCAAATTAGCCTTTAAAATTAGCACTTTTGATTTTGAACATTCGAGTCCCATAGACGTCAATGGGGTTCTAACGTTCGTGCAAATTTTCGGTCCGTTCGCAGGTTCTGGTGCGGACAGAACCGGGGGGGTGTTCGGCTCATCCCTAGTCACAGTATATGTTGGCATTCATGGTTCCCTCAATGAACTGTAGCTCCCCAGTGCCAGCAGCACTCTTGCAGCCCCAGACCATGACACTCCCACCACCATGCTTGACTGTACGCAAGACACACTTGTCTTTGTACTCCTCACCTGGTTGTTGCCACACACGCTTGACACCATCTGAACCAAATACGTTTATTTTGGTCTCATCAGACCACAGGACATGGTTCCAGTAATCCATGTCCTTAGTCTGCTTGCCTTCAGCAGACTGTTTGCGGGCTTTCTTGTGCATCATCTTTAGAAGAGGCTTCCTTCTGGGACGACCTGAAGGAAGCCATGCAGACCAATTTGATGCAATGTGCAGAGTTTGGTCTGAGCACTGAAAAGCTGGCCCCTCACCCCTTCAACCTCTGTAACAATGCTGGCAGCACTCATATGTCTATTTCTCAAAGACAACCTCTGGATATGACGCTGAGAATGTGCACTCAACTGCTTTGGTCGACCATAACAAGGCCTGTTCTGAGTGGAACCTGTCCTGTTAAAGCGCTGTATGGTCTTGGCCACCATGCTGCAGTTCAGTTTCAGGGTCTTTGCAAACTTCTTATAGCCTAGGCCAGGGACTTAGATAAGAGGGGGGGTAGGGGGGTACAAACTCCCCCCAGAGCATCAGTTAATGTCATAGCAGCTAGGCTAATGTAGCCTATCAGGTGCGGGAGCCGCACTGCCACTGGGAAGACCAGTTAAAAATATGTCTCTGCCCACATTGTAAAACAACAGCTCAATACATGGGAGGTCCTGTATGATGTCAGGAGGGAGGGAGGAAGGCACTTATGATGAGCTTCAGCTACCTATTGGCTAAGGAGGCAGCAGGGGAGGTGCTGCAGCCTCCTCAGCCAATGGGTACACAAAGTGCATTGTCCTTCCCTCCAAATTCATCCCGCGGGCTTTTTGTCTCCGTGTGTGTGGGAAGAAGCATCTCTGATGTGGGGAGAAGGCTGAACAGAAGCTGTAGAATTGCATGAAATGAGTGAACTTCCTGCAGTGATCGAAGGTGAGAGAGGAGAAAAGTCCCTTTCACTTTCACAAGTTTACTGTAATTTCCGTCGCCATCTCTCACTGCCAGCTTCATTTCCCCTCCCCTCTGTCTACTACATGGCTGTACATCTGACGGGTAGGACCATGCAGTAAATCCCTCTCACACCAATCCCCAACCCCCTGTTCTTTTCTGCTGTTCTTTTCTGCTCTCCACCTCCCATATAACTGCACTGAACATGTCCTGCAGCCTCTCACATTATGACATTCCACTCTAGAAGCCCACACACTGTCTGCTAACACCCTTTCCACTACTAAAGTGAGACTCAGGCTACTGTTTGCTATTCTGATACTACTTGTGACAGGAGTACTAATAGTATACAATGCAATACTGTCTGCAGCCATGAATGATACAGCCACAGCACCTGTGATCATCAGCATGATAATAATGATCACAAGTGCTGTGGCTGTATCATTCATGGCTGCAGACAGTATTGCATTGTATACTATTACTCAGGGCTTTTTTTTCAGCTGAAATGTATCACACCCTAAACCCTGGACCCTGTACGTAGCACACCGTGAACCCTGGACCCTGTACGCAGCACACCCTAAATGCTGGACTCTATATGTAGAACACCCTGTACATATCACACCCTGGACCCTGTACATAGCACACCCTGAACCATGTACGTAGCACACCCTGAACCATGTACATAGCACACCCTGGACCATGTACATAGCACACCCTGAACCATGTACGTAGCACACCCTGAACCATGTACGTAGCACACCCTGAACCCTGGACTCTGCACATAGCACACCCTGAACTATGTACGTAGCACACCCTGGACTCTATACGTAGCACACCCTGGACTCTGTACGTAGCACACCCTGGACTCTGTACATAGCACACCCTGGAGCCTGGACTCTGTACCTAGCACACCCTGAAGCCTGGACTCTGTACCTAGCACACCCTGAAGCCTGAACTCTGTACCTAGCACACCCTGAAGCCTGGACTCTGTACCTAGCACACCCTAAACCTTGGACTCTGTATATAGCACACCCTAAACCCTGGACTCTGTACATAGCACACCCTAAACCTTGGACTCTGTACCTAGCACACCCTGAACCCTGGACTCTGTACATAGCACACCCTGAACCCTGGACTCTGTACATAGCACACCCTGAACCCTGGACTCTGTACCTAGCACACCCTGAACCCTGGCCTATGTACATAGCACACCATGAACTATGTACGTAGCACACCATGAACTATGTACGTAGCACACCATGAACTATGTACGTAGCACACCATGAACTATGTACGTAGCACACCCTGAACTCTGTACATAGCACACCCTGAAGCCTGGACTCTGTACATGGCACACCCTGAACCCTGGACTCTGTACATAGCACACACTGAACTATGTACGTAGCACACACTGAACTCTGTACGTAACACGCCCTGAAGCCTGGACTATGTACGTAGCACACCCGGAAGCCTTAACTCTGTGCGTAGCACACCCTGAAGCCTGGACTCTGTACGTAGGACACCCTGGACTCTGTGTGTAGCACACCCTGGACTCTGTACATAGCACACTCTTGAACTCTGCACTCTGTGCATAGTGAACTCTGCATGTAGCGCACCCTAAACTCTGCACTCTGTATGTAGCACACCCTGGACCCTTCACTCCGTACATAGCACACTCTGAATTCTGTACATTGCACACCTTGAACCCTTCACTCTGTAGGTAATTGGGTACTCAAGGCTGAACCCCCCCAGGAAAAAAAAATATCTACAGCCCTGGCCTAGGCCATCTTTATGTAGAGAAACAATTCTTTTTTTTTTTTCAGATCCTCAGAGAGTTCTTTGCCATAAAGGTGCCATGTTGAACTTCTAGTGACCAGAATGAGAGAGTGAGTATGATAAGACCAAAATTAACACACCTACTCCCCATTCACATCTGAGACCTTGTAACACTAACGAGTCACATGACACTGGGGAGAGAAAATGGCTAATTGGGCTCAATTTGGACATTTTCACTTAGGGGTGTACTCACTTTTGTTGCCAGCGGCTTAGACATTAATGGCTGTGTGCTGAGTTATTTTGAGGGGACAGCAAATTTACACTTGTGTACAAGCTGTACACTCACTACTTTACATTGTAGCAAAGTGTAATTTCTTCAGTGTTGTCACATGAAGATATAATAAAATATTAGGCTTTCGTACCAAAACCAGTCTGAACTGACCAGATACTGCTGAAATCTCTTTTTTTGCCAGTCACATGAAGTAACCACCCATTTAACTGTTCCCTTGGTACTAAGAAGATATGAATGCTGATTGGACTAAACTATACAATCACACCTATAACATGCCTAGACCTTATGCATATTCATACGTATAAAATTGTATAGCCTGTAGATGTAACCTCAGAAACACTTTCACTTTTACTTGCTTATAGTAGCCAAAAACTGTGTTGTATTTCTCCACTGCAGTGTATGAATAAAATTGCACCTATCTGGATGTACTATCTCATCTGAATGTCTTGTTTGGAGACTCCTAAACCTGATTTAACAAACCATTAAACTGCAATGCTTTTGGGCTCAATATTATTTATTTAGTTCTTAGTTTAAAGAATATGATTTTACTAAACAGAGGGCACAGTTTTTCCCATTTACTGTAGACTGCCTTTCTTCAACTGAAACTGCACATAACTGTGCAAAGCAGGGAGGAGGGGAAGGTTAGTCACTCCTCTGAACATTCAGCTGTAAGTGTAATCTAGGCCTCAGTCCTATTGAATACATTTTTAATTACCAATGGTCAACAGAGGATGTGTTTCCATAACAATGGAAATTCAGTCACATATTTGCCAGTGCATACATCCTTTCTGTTTTTTTTTTTTGTACAGAAAGCAAATTGTCATGCAAGCTGTTTTAATATGCACAGAGAAAATCTCCAGTTTCTGGCAGGCAAAATACATAATGGTTAGCCTTACTAGGCACAGTCCTATTGCCCTAAGTGCAGAGCACTCCATAAACTTGCTAGGATGTCAGCACCTTTGGAAGTGGTGCCAGCAGATGATGCTGCCATTCACCTCAGGAGGAAAGAGTGCACCCTGAGAGCACTCAATGGACATGAAATCTAAGAAGGAGCTGCAGGTTCTGGTTGAACATGAGTTCAATTCAAACCCTACTTGGTTTTTACTATTACACCTGATGCATATACCACCATTTCTGGATCTCATGATGGTCAAAGAAGATAATAACACAATTAGTACCAAATTGTATAAAAATCTCATCCCTGGGAAGAACATGGTATACACCCATAGCTTTCACCTGCATGAATTGATTAAAAGTATTCCCATGGGACAATACTCATGCATAAAGCACAACTATACACAGGATAAGGATTTTTAAAATTAGATTAAACAAATAAAAAAAAAAGCTTGCAAGCCAGAGGCTATAGTAAAAAATCTCTTAAAAATTCAAATCTTTTATAAAACAAAGAGCAGCCTGGGGCACTTCTACTTTATCAAGGTAAACAGATGTTAGATGTCAACAAGACATGTGTCATCACGCAGTTCAGCAATCAGAGTGGGTGCTTTAAAAAGATACTGGAAAAAACACTGGCACCTGCTATGGAATGAAAAATGTCCAAATGTCCCAAAATATAATGTGTATCAGAGACCTAATTTGATTTTCAAAAAGGGCTTATTCCTGTAATAAAGACTTGTGCCTAGTCACTAAAGATGAGCTCGGGCGTGTTTGCACACTCCACGTGCAGAGCCCACCAGGAAGTCGGCACAGTGCTGCGCTAATCACAGGCAGTGAGACATTTCCCGATCTCTGCAGCCGCACATCGGGAAAATGTCTCACTGCCTGTGATTAGCGCAGTGCTGTGGAGACTTCCTGGTGGACTCTGCAAGTGGAGTCTGCGAACACGCCCGAGCCTATCCTTACTAGTCACTTTACACCCATTGTGAGAGGAGACCCATACAGTAGACTTCCACAGGACATGTTTCAGTGTGGTAATTTTGCATATTGTGGTGATCTACGTCCCAATATACTAAATACAAAAAATTGTAGGGTTTAGAGGCACTAAGGACTTTGATGGTACTTTGATGGACTTTGATAGACATAACAACTGGATATGGTTTATAGTTTAAGATCACTGTATTTTATTACACAATCCATAAAATTGTCATCAAACTAGACAAAGAATCAATCTAAAAGAAAAAATAATAGAGGAAAATAACTCCATCAAAACTGAAAATATTTACTCAACAAAATTATATAATACGTAACAAAAGTATCACAGGCGCTAAACTGAGGATCATGTGAAGAACCAAAGGGAATAACAGTTAAATGAGTATGCATTAAACCCAGTTCAGTTGGACGATTACCATACCTGGAGGATATGGATGGCAGCAATACAAAACAAAAGATTTCAGCGCTCAATGGGTCAAATTAAAAATGAGTCCCTCAGTGGCAGTGAGGAAGAACATAAACATGTTTGATGTTCATGGGAAGAATCAAATCCAAAAATCAATATAGTGATGTGAATACAGGAAGGGATATTAATAGAATAAAAATAGCTTACGGTCACACTGGTGGTCCCAGGAGCAGTGAGCAGCTGACGCTATCCGTTGAGGGAACAGTGCAGCATGGGAGACTCCCATGCTGCACTGTTCTATCAACGGATACCGGGATGGATATGTACACACGCTACTGCACATATGCGGTCTCTGTGTGGATTTTAAGGAAGTGTTTGGTTTGTTTGGATTGAGACATGCTCTCAGATTGAACTTTTGCTATCCTATGTATATGCACTGCTGCTAATAAACTGCAAAGAGGAGACAATATTACACTACGTGGAGTCTTTTATCTCTCTATATACTCCGGCTCTGAGGCTTTTCTAAAACACCGTGCCCTGATCAGCTGTGAAGTTCCTGGTGTGTATCTTCTGAGGCTACTGGGGAGAGAGACTTCAGGACATCTTTTCTGTGGCTCACAGATCCAACAAAGCGCTTTGTGACCTCCATGAATAGGGGGGGTCGCTGTCTTTCTGGAAAGCCTTTATTTTATTTGTGGTGATGGGGATCACGCTGCCAAGCATTTGATCATCATTTTCAATAACCCCCTCTTCATGGGACTCCTTCTAATGAAAATCAGCTGCATATGAACTTTTTCTTTTTGAACATGGTTTGCATGATACTACCTTGCACATATGTTATGATTTTTTTCATTTCAAACTGTATCAATTATTGCACAATTACACTTTATTATACCATTTTGTGTTGTGTGATTCGCATAAATTGCACTTTTTGCCTTAGCGCTGCACTTTTATTTAAACATTTTTCTTTGTGACTTATATCTAGATTATAGTGCTCAGCTGCTGGCTATTTTATGTACTAAGCATGGATATCTCTTTAGACTTATAAATGATAATATACAGATAGAGCTCAAAATCCACACTATTTTGCCAAAATCATTGGGCCATCCCTCCAAATCATTTGTTGGAGGAGGGATTATGGTGTGGGGTTGTTTTTCAGGGTTTGGACTTGGCCCCTTATTTCCAGTGTAGGAAACTCTTAAGGTATAAGCAGACCAAGACATTTTGTACAATTTCATGCTCCCAAATTTGTGGGAAGAGTTTGGGGATGCCCCTTCCTGTACCAACATGACTGCTCACCAGTGCACAGGTCTAAAAAACATAGATAACAGAGTTTGGGGGGGAGTAACTTGACTGGCCTGCACAGAGTCCTGACCTCAACCTGATAGAACACCTTTGGGATGAATTAGAGCGGAGACTGTGAGCCAGGCCTTCTCATCAAACATCAGTGCCTGACATCACAAATGCGCTTGTTTAGGAATGTTCAAACATTCCCATAGACACAATCCTAAACCTTGTGGACAGCCTTCCCAGAAGAGTTTAAGTAGTTATAGCTGCAAAGGGTGGGCCGTCTCAATATTGAACCCGACAAACTAAGACTGGGATGCCAATAAAGTTCATGTGTGTGTAAAGGCAGGCGTCCCAATGCTTTTGACAATATAGTGTGTGTGTGTGTGTGTATATATATATATATATATATATATATATATATATATATATATATATATATATATATATATATATATATATATATATATATATATATATATATATGTGTATGTGTGTGTGTATGTGTGTATATATATATATATATATATACACACTTTTTGAACCCACCGGGAGAGCACTTCTCCTAGGGTATTATCTGATGTAGGGAGGGGCCACGAGAGTCGCTGAGGGACCCCAGAAGACAGTGTTCGGGCCACTCTGTGCAAAACAAGCTGCACAGTGGAGGTAAGAATGACATGTTTGTTGTTATTTTTTTTAATAAACAAAGCTTTACAATCACTTTAAGTTCACCTTCTTTTTAAAAAAAATTCCAGCTCCCCTTTGTATCAATATACCATTAATGTACTTCTTTTGCAGAAAAAAAAAGCTTTCTATTTATCCTACACAGCCCTTACCTCAGTGTCAGTGTTTGTTGAATAAAAAAAATATTGCCATTACTTCCTGGATGGAGTTTAAGATATGATAAATGTTAAGACACAGAAAGAAGTTCACATGCTAACCTGATTAGCACACACCATGCAGTTGCCTTCCCCTTCCAGAAGGTCACTCCTACCCACCTTCCCTGGTGCATGGTTTTCCTATGTTATCAATCAGAAATCACTGTTCTCAATAATACACAGCCAATGTTTTTTTTTTAATCTTCATTTTTTCTTGCATAGATCATTCATTTGGAGTGTGCAGGAGCTGAGCGATCAGATAACAGCCTATGTAAATAGAGTTGTAGTATTGAAAACAGGAGAAGTACAGTATGTCCTGGGTTCTGTAAAGCTCACCATAAACTATACAATCTGATTGTACAATCTCCTTTAGATCTACCATCAACTATGTAGTGCAATGGCCTGCCTGACTGGATACAGAATAATTGGATAGATGGTGTGTCCTCCCATTATATCGTTTTGGTAAATAAGGCAATTGTACAGAGATTGTACAATTTTATTGCATAGTGTATGACTACCTTTATACACCTACAATTAACTAGTGAATGAGTTGCCCTATGTGTGATGAGCAAAAATGCTCAAAAACACCCCCCTCAAAAAAATGCAGGAATGTGAACTCCTGCTACATGGAGATGTGAACAGGGCTTGCCAGCTGAGTGGCTATGTCCACTCTTTCCTCCTATGTATAAAGAGGGAGGCCATCCACTATGCAATCTGATTGCACAATCTCTGTACAATTTCCTTTAAATTTACTAGAATTATGGAACAGGGGGATCCATTCAATTTGTATCAAATCAGGTAGGCCCTTGTGCCACATAGCTTATGTGATATCTAAAGGAGATTGTACAATCAGATTGTACAGACAGTAGGTGGAATAGAAAGAGGTGCTATAGTAATTACGGAGGTGTGGTCCAGACAGGTGAACACATCCTATCATACCCTCTTCTGTGATGCAGCAAGGAAATGCATGGTGGGGTATGATTTACAGGAAGTGATGGAATCATAACGCAGTTTTAAAAATCCAGACAAAAAGATGAAAGTTTGACGTGTCTATAAATGCGGTAAGTGAGAGATAAGCACATTTGCCTAATTCATATACCTGTCTAAAATTTTTACTTGAATTTGGCACACACTGCACCACTTACAAATAGGGATGGGCAAATAGTTTGGCCCGGGCATAAGTTCGGGCCAAACTTTGGTTGTTCAGATGTTCTGCGAACACCTAACAATATGCTGTGTTCGGGGTAAATTTGAAAGCCGCCGGAACACCATTAAAGTCTATGGGATATTAACATGAAAAATCAAAAGTGTTCATTTTAAAGGCTTATATGCAAGTTATTGTCATAAAAAGTGTTTGGGGATCTGGGTCCTGCCCCAGGGACATGTAGCAATGAAATTTATTTATTTTTTTAAACTGACCTTTTTTCGGGAGCAGTGACTTTAATAATGCTTAAAGTGAAACAATAAATGTGAAATATTCC
Source organism: Lithobates septentrionalis (assembly GCA_037952835.1). NCBI lineage: Eukaryota > Metazoa > Chordata > Amphibia > Anura > Ranidae > Lithobates > Lithobates septentrionalis. The sequence goes on along the minus strand of JBBDGP010001607.1, from coordinate 1,638,052 downwards.
TTTAAATTTCGTACCTGGGGGGTGTCTATAGTATGCCTGTAAAGTGGCACATTTTTCCCGTGTTTAGAACAGTCCCTGCACAAAATGACATTTCTAAAGGAAAAAAAGTCATTTAAAAGTACTAGCAGCTATAGTTAATTGTCTATGGGAGAAATCAAAGGTGCTAATTTTAAAGGCTTATATGCATGGTATTGTCAGAAAAAGTGTTTGGGGACCTGGGTCCTGCCCCAGGGGACATGTATCAATGCAAAAAAATGTTTTAAAAACTGCAGTTTTTTCAGGAGCAGTGATTTTATTAATGCTTAAAGTGAAACAATAAAAGTGAAATATTACTTTAAATTTCATACCTGGGGGGTGTCTATAGTATGCCTGTAAAGTGGTGCATTTTTCCAATGTTTAGAACAGTCCCTGCACAAAATGACATTTTTAAAGGAGATTGGCTACCACTCGCCCAACGAATTAAATTCAAAATACTAACAATAAGTTACAAAGCCATCCACAACTCTGCCCCCAGCTACATCACTAACCTAGTCTCAAAATACCAACCTAAACGCCATCTCCGTTCATCCCAAGATCTCCTGCTCTCTAGCTCCCTCATCACCTCCTCCCATATCTGCCTCCAGGACTTCTCCCGAGCCTCGCCCATCCTCTGGAATTCCCTACCCCAATCTGTCAGACTGTCTCCAAATTTATCCACTTTTAGGCGATCCCTGAAAACTTTCCACTTCAGAGAAGCCTATCCTGCCTCCATCTAACAACTGCACTATTTTCTCCATTAGCTCATCCCCCACAGCTATTACCCTTTTGTATTACTTGACCCTCCCTCCTAGATTGTAAGCTCTAACGAGCAGGGCCCTCTGATTCCTCCTGTATTGAATTGTATTGTACTTGTACTGTCTGCCCTAATGTTCTAAAGCGCTGCGTAAACTGTCGGCGCTATATAAATCTTGTATAATAATAATAAATAATAATAAAGGAAAAAAAGTCATTTAAAATGCACCACTTTACAGGCATACTATAAACACCCCCCAGGTACGAAATTTAAAGGAATATTTCACTTTTATTGTTTCACTTTAAGCATTATTAAAATCACTGCTCCCGAAAAAATTGCAGTTTTTAAAACTTTTTTGCATTGATACATGTCCCCACTTTTGATTTCTCCAATAGACAATTCACTATAGCCGCCAGTACTTTTAAATTACTTTTTTCCTTTAGAAATTTAATTTTGCTGTGGTATTGTTCTAAACACAAGAAACATACGCCACTTTACAGGCATACTATAGACACCCCCCAGGTGTGAAATTTAAAGGAATATTTCACTTTTATTGTTTAACTTTAAGTATTATTAAAATCACTGCTCCCTAAAAAATGTCAGTTTTTAAAACTTTTTTTTTGCATGGATACATGTCCCCTGGGGCAGGAACCGGGTCCCAAAACACTTTTTATGACAATAACTTGCATATTAACCCTTAAAATTAGCACTTTTGATTTTTCACGTTCGTGTCCCATAGACTTTAATGGTGTTCGAGTGTTCGAACAAATTTTTTTGCCTGTTCGCATGTTCTACTGCAAACCGAACCGGGGGGTGTTCGGCCCATCCCTACTTACAAGCTCATGCAAGACACTTTTGCGAAATCTGTCTGTGCCAGGGTCTCTCTCTCTACACATAAACAAACAAACAAAAATTTCCCAGCACACTTACCAGCTAGTCTGCACACAACCAGATTGACCCTGTCTAACAAGTCATGGTAATAACAGAGGGTTTCATTTGCACACATTTGCAAATATATTTGTAAGCTGCAGTCCCTACGTTAAGGCTCTTCTGTGTACTGTGTTCCTAACTCTATAATTTTCAGAGTCTCCCAAGTATACATATAGCAATGGATAAATTAAGGGTAGGTTTGCTTGGAGGGAGCCCACCCCTCCTTGAAGCCACAAGGCCACCCAGCACAGACAAAATGGCAGCTGAAGGTATCCCGTGCCTCCCCACACCAATTTGCCAACTGTGGCATCAACCCCAACCTATAACTAGACATTGCAGTAAGGTGCACATGAAAGTACATGCACACACTGCACCACTATTGGAACCCATGCATGACACCTTTGCAAAATTTGTTTGTGTCACCATGCATGACACCTATGCCAAAAGAGAGTTGGTCTTAAATAGCTTCTCTTTTGTAAGATGGCAGTATCTAATTTAGAATTTTGTGCAGGCTTGTGCCACAATGTAAATGTGGTGCACCTTAGAACTACCTGAATTTTGGCATATGAATTGCTGACAGAACAAAACGTGTCACAGAGGCTTCCTAAATTTGTTGCAACACATTAACAAGAGGGATTAAAACCAGACAAGTGGTAGAACATATTTTCTGAATTCACTCTAATATCTGCTTTCCACAAAAGCTCCACTTAAAAGCGACATTAAACAATATCTTTGTTCCCCCAAAAAATCCCTATGTATCTTATTGAATAGGGGGCGGCAGCAGCGACAATAGATAGATTCATGCAATGATTGAAGATTGACAGGTGCAATGTGTTTTTTTTATTTTTTTGTGTGCATTACTGGGCACTTTCACCCCCTTCCTTCCCAGGCCAATTTTCAGCTTTCAGCGCTGTCACACTTTCAATGACAATTGCGCGGTCATGCAACACTGTTCACACAAATAGAGCTTTCTTTTGGTGGTGTTTATTCACGACTCAGTTTTTTATTTTTTGCGATATAAGTGGAAAAAAAGAGCGGAAATTTGGAAAAAAAACCAATATTTTCTTCTTTCTATTTTAAAAGAAATCCAATAAAATCTAATTTTGTCATAAATGTAAGCCAAAATGTATTCTGCTACATGTCTTTGGTAAAAAAAAATCCTGTTAAGTGTATAATAGTTTGTCTGTGTGATCACAGACATATGTACGCAGATGATCATGTACAGATGTGCGCAGGTGATCACGGACATGTGTGCAGATGATCATTGGGACATATGATTTTACTGTTTCATATGTGGGGGACAGGTGTTTTTACTGTGTGGGGACATGCGTGTGGGGACAGTGTTTTGGGGACTTTGTGTGTTTACATTGTGGGGACAGTAGGCTGGTGATCAATGTGTAAAAAGCTGTAAAAAACAGCTCATACTCACTGATCACTGGCCGGCTGCAGAGATCCGTTCTCCTCTCCGACAACTTCCGTGTGAGGAGAGGAGAGCCGATCGCCTAGAAAACGGCTCTCTATTTACATCACATGACGGCTGTGATTCGACACAGCCATCATGTGATCAGGAGGGCCAATCACAGAGCCCTCCTGCCGATCAGAGATGCGCCGTGTCCAGGTGACACAAGCACATCGGGATCGCGCCGCTGCGCGGGCACGCACGCACGCACACGATCCCCGCCACCCGGCTGTATATGTGCAGTGGCCGGGTGGGATGTGGTTAAAGAGCAACTGTCATCTCTGTCCTGCAGCGGCTCCTCCTCTGACCCGCTGTTCACTCACCGACAGTCCCATTCACTTTAATGGGATGGCTGGTGATGCGGCAGTGACTCAACAAGGTGAGGGACGTGGCAGGAGCAGTCGAGTGGATGCCAGCTAACAGGCGCTGCCATGATGGATCTGAAATGACAGGTGATCTTTAAATGTAAGGAACCATTCTTGCTGGTAGTTAGAATCTTTGATATTTGCAAACAAAATGAAGGTTTCCTATTTAGAATAATAAGCTGTCAAGTTAGTAAAACAGCGATATTAGAACCAATTCAATCATACAGTTTGTAGTGTATATAGATATGCAAAACAATGGGATAAGTAATATTCCAGAATTTTGTTCATGATTACTTTGACATCAATGCAGTGCATGTTATCTCAACTTGCAGAGTTTGGATTCATTGAATGAGTTTAGCAAAAATGAAAATATTGCAGAATATACAGCCTCCTTTTTTTTTTGTCCTATTTCATCTTAAAGCGGGATTCCGCCCCTGAAAAAAATAAAAATAAAAGTCAGCAGCTACTAACACTGTAGCTGCTGACTTTAAATAAGTACTTACCTGTCCTGGGTGCCCGCGATGTCGGCCGCCCGAGGCCGACCCGTCCCTCGGCTCTCGGGTCCTGGCACCGCCATCCTAGGTAAGGGAAACAGGCAATGGAGCCTTGCGGCTTCACTGCCAGTTCCCCATTCCCCAGAAGACAACGCGGGGAGCAGAAGACTGAAGATCACCACGGTGTAGGAAGAGGCAGATTAGGAAGACTGCCTAGCAACAGCCATTTCACGTAAGTAAAAAAAAATGTTTTCTTTTCCTCCATTTTTTTAGGTATTTTTTGGTGCATTTTTTTTCAGGGTGGACCTCCACTTTAAATAGAAAACTATCTTTTAGATTTTTACTCCAAAAGCATTTTATTAAAATAAATTTGATAAAAATCAAACAAATCTTTTTTTTTTTTAAATCATTGATTTTTATTCACCCTGATAACCAGGGACTTATAGTAAAACTGTACAGGTGTAGTGAAGTGATGGAGGATAAACTGGGCTGGAGTGTGTTCCAGGGAGTAGGTGGAGATTAGTGACGTTATTTTGTGAACCTGTGACCAGAAAGGTTGTATTAGTGAACATGACCACCAAATATGTGTAGTGATCCAGGTTACCTGGAGCTTCTCCAGCAAGTGTTGGGGGTGTCTGGATGGTATTTATTAAGCATAACAGGTGTGTGATAACATCTAGTGAGGGTCTTATAGTTATTCTCCTGGATCGAGACATTTAGTGATGCCTTTGTGGGCAAAAGTGAAAATGTGCTCCCACTGATCCTCTGTTTTGTCCAGTTGCAATCCCCTTTCCCTTTCCCAGGCTTGGCATACTTTCCCAGATATGTGGGAGAAGTACGCGTAAAGCATATTATGAATATTTGATAGTACATGCTGCTGGGGTGAGGATTGGGAGCACAGGGTTTTAAAAGGGGAGAGTGCCCAGGAAACCGTTGAATTACAGTTACTGTCATGTAGAAAGTGGCAGATTTGGAAATATGTCCAGTTAGGGAATGACTTATTAGATGTATTTGCTGATAGCGTGTTTTGATCTAGGAGAGATTTAGGAAACATGGTTTTTTTTTGTTTTTTTTAGTGATTGAAATGGATAAGAAGGGTGAAGTTAAAAGAAAACAGAAAGGAGGAGCAGAAAAAAAACTCTTATGCCGCGTACACACGGTCGTACTTTTCGTCTACAAAAGTCCAACGGACGGTGACGGACTAAAGCTGGCTGGTAATCCGATCGTGTGTGGGCTTCTCCGGACTTTCAACGTACTTTTTAATGCCGCGTACACACGAGCGGACATTACGGCGGACTTTGCCCGGCGGACTTTTCGACGTACTTTCCGACGGACTTTGTGAATGAACGGACTTGCCTACACACAATCCACCAAAGTCCGTCGAATTCGTACGTGATGACGTACGACCGGACTAAAACAAGGAAGTTCATAGCCAGTAGCCAATAGCTGCCCTAGCGTGGCTTTTTGTCCGTCGAACTAGCATACAGACGGCTGACTTTTCGACCGGACTCGATTTCAACGGATAAATTTAAAACAAGTTTCAAATGTAATTCCTTCGAACTTTTGAGAAAACAAAGTCCGCTGGAGCCCACACACATCGAATTGTCCGGCGAAATCCAGTCCGCCGGGCAAAGTCCGCCGTAATGTCCGCTCGTGTGTACGCGGCATTAGCCTCAAATCCGACGTACTTTAGATTTGAAACATGCTTCAAATCTTTACTTCGTAACTACGACGGACCCCGAAGTCCGCTCGTCTGTATGCTAGTCCGACGGACAAAAAAACGACGCATGCTCATAAGCAAAAACTAAACGGAAGCACTCGGTCTAGTAAAACTAGTGTTCGTATTGTAGGTAGCACATTCATCACGCTGCAAAATCTGTGATCGTTGAATGCAGCGCATTTTATTTCTTCTTTACGAATGCTATAAAGAACGAAGGTGTTTTGCTGTTCATATTCAGAGTTCTCCCAAACTGATTTCTGGATTCTTTTTCTCTTTGATCTCATGAATGATATAGTATGCTTTTTAAAAACAATGTTTCCATACTAATATAATACTTTTTACCTTTTTTTTTTTTTGGATTTTTTTGTGTGGAGTCATATTTTCTTGTAATTTTTATCCAGATATTTATTTTATGATTGGTGTTGAACTTTTTTATATGTTTATCTCTAGATTTTTATTTTTCTTTTTTTGGTGTTTGTAAAGTTACCACAAATAACCCATTTGTATTTTTTATTTATTTTTTTATTTTTTTTATTTTTTTTATATTTTTTAGGTTTGTAAAGTTACCACAAAGAACCCATTATTATAGTTTTTTTTTTTCTAGTGATTATTTTTTATTTTTAAGATAAAGTTAACCCAAAGCACCGTTTTTGGTTATGTATATTTTTGTTCTTTCCCAGACTTACCACTCGAACATTATTAACATTAGTAATGTATTTTTGGTGTGTTTTTGCAAACTCAATGAGATTGTTGTCCCTTGATAATTTAACATTGTGTGTAAAATCAATGATTTAAAAGAAAACACATAAAGTCTTTTGCTAAACTCAAAAAAAGATCCATTTATTCATGGTCAAAATAAAATAAAGAGGAAGTCAACGCTGGAAAAAGTCTGTGTACCAGAAAATTGGGATCTTGAGGAGTCCATATAAGAGGGAGCACAATCTGGTCCAAGAATCCCAGAGATCAACAGCACCAGCAGATGATATAGATGTCCCCAGACTGTGGTACTACAACAGCCTGCGTCTTCTGTCAGACCAGACTGAACCCAGGTCATCACTTTCTTCTCTTCCCTGCAGCCTTCCCTCCACGCTGCCCTGCACCCTTCCCTGCAGCCTTCCCTGTAGCCTTCTTTGGAGGCTGTGGCTGTGGTGTTTCAGTTGTGGCAGGAGGAGGAGGAGGAGGAGGAGGAGGAGGAGGAGGAGGAGGGGGGGCTGCCTCATGTAGTTGTGTGTTTCGGGTTAGCGTGCCCTGCAGCCCCTTCTGGATAGTTTCCCCAAATAGGCGCTCGCAAATGAGACGCTGCTCCCAATCCATTTGAAGAAGCCTGCTGGCTAAGTAGCAGCCATAGGCCTCTTCTGCTTCGGGGGGGCTCCTCAAAAAACGTGTGGCCTCTTGCATGAGGCGCAGGGATGCCTCCTGTGTGACGGCCCCCTTCCTGGCCCTTTTTTTGAGAAGGTGGAGGGGAGGCACTTGGGATTGGGTCATGCTCCTACTGGGCCCAGCCACCTCACTGGGACCAGCCACCTCACTTGACCCAGCCACCTCACTGGGACCAGCCACCTCCTGCCTGACACTGGGCCCAGCCTCCTCCAGGATGATGGGGAATCCGGCCTCCTCCAGGCTGTCCATGGGCCCGGTCTCCTCCTGCCTGCCACTTTCCACACATTCCTCCTGGATGGACTCATCCTGTGTATAAAAAAAGGACATAGTTTTAGTATATTTTTTGGGGTTCATCAATGACACACAATTTGCTTCTCATGACTAGCAAATTCAATGTGAATACATCTCTTTAATAAAAGAGTCTAATCAGACACCCTAATTTTTTCTAGCAGGTGCCAAACATATTTAGCCACTCCTGTCAATTGATATGTCTACACAATTTTGAGTGCAAAAATCTGGGAGAAAATTATAACATCCAGTTAACCTCATTAATATTAGTACAGTAAATATTGTTTAAACTAATTTACCTGACTCCAGATGGTCATATCCGGTTCATCCAGGATGGAAGACCCAGCTTGCTCCTCATCAGCCTCTGCTGGGGTGGAGGGAAGGGTGGAGGGAAGGGTGGAGGGAAGGGTTGAAAGTGATGCCCTGGCTTCAGTCTGGTCATCAAGAAAACGTAGTTGATTGTAGTACCACAGCCTGGGTACATAAACATCATCTGCTGATGCTCCTGATCTCATTGATTCCTGGATCTTCTTATGCTCCCTCTTATACATATTCCTCAAGACCCCAATTTTCTTGAGCAATGTCTCCATTGTTGCGTCCGGGATGGTCGCCTGGACAAAGGACAGAAGTCTCTCCAGCGTTGACTTCCTCACATGCTTAGCATAATACTGAGGGTGTTTCACCTCCCACAAATTCCTCATCTCTCGATATTTAGATATGAAAGCTGTAAGGAACTCTGGATCCTTAAATAGGGGATTCATTATATCTGGAAAAGATAAAGTCACAAGACAAAAAACACTTATTAGGTTTCTGCTAACCCCTCATCATCTTCTCCCTATGTAGGCCTCATCAATCTATCAAGCCATATAGGCCGCTTGCTACAAAGTCATGACCATAAAAAATCAAAAAAAAAAAAAAATTTTAAATTACCTTCGTTTAGTAACGTCCCGGTCCACTATCACCTACGCACAGAACGTACGTACGACACGTGCACAAGGCCCCTCTTTATACACTACGCATGTGTGAAACTCCGCCTGCGTCGCCCGCCCCTGACGTTCGATTTTAACTCATGTTCTCCGCCCCCTAATTCGACGCACAGAACGTACGTACGACACGTGCACAAGGCCCCTCTTTATACACTACGCATGTGTGAAACTCCGCCTGCGTCGCCCGCCCCTGACGTTCGATTTTAACTCATGTTCTCCGCCCCCTAATTCGACGCACAGAACGTACGTACGACACGTGCACAAGGCCCCTCTTTATACACTACGCATGTGTGAAACTCCGCCTGCGTCGCCCGCCCCTGACGTTCGATTTTAACTCATGTTCTCCGCCCATTTTTAATTACGGCGCGTAGTGGGGTGAATAATGGCGGAGACACATGACATGTTAACTACCTCAGGTAGCGAAAAAAGCCCGGAGGCTGGAACGTCAACAAGATCTGTGAAGCCTAGATTTAAGGCCTCCAATATGAGTTTTGAAGAGATGGTGGAGATGGTGGCCATTCTTCTAAAAAAGGACTATGATGGGAAGTATGGGCCGTACGCCCGGCCAAATTTGCGCAAGGCCAAAATAATGGCGAAGGTGGTGGACACTTTACAGGCTTCTTTTGGGGTCCAGCGCTCCAAGGATCAAATTCGAAAAAGATGGTCTGACCTCAAGCTCAGGGAGCCGGATCAGTACAGACGGATCCGTAAAGTGCTTAAAAAAAGTAAGTACTTGTCGTGTTTTTCTCTTGTGTTTATTACCTTGTATACTGCTCCATGTGCTTTTCATTCCTATACGATTTTTGTTTTCTCGTCGTTTCAAACGATCTTTTAATAAACATCGTTACATATCTATATATGTATGTAGGAATATCTATATATATATATATATGTGTATGTATATATGTGTATGTATATATGTATATATATGTGTATATATATGTATATGTATATATATATATATATATATATATGTATATGTATATATATATATATATATATATATATATATATATATATATATATATATATATATATATATATATATATATATGAGAGAGAGAGAGAGATATAGGTAGATAGATAGATCGATATAGATAGATCTAGAAATGTAAAACATTCTTTTGGAATAATTTAAGTTATGTTTTTTTTTTTTTTTTTTAACATTTATTTAGATATTTATATTTTGCTCCAGATATAGAGAGAGAGAGAGAGATTAAAAGATTATTAACTATATTTCGAGATATTGATATCTAGATATCTATCTATCCGATATGTCTTTTTAATTTTTAATATTGAGGTAAAATAGGAACTCTACACAAACAGAACATTTGTACACCACTTCACTACAAAGGTTGGAAAATTACTATGTACTAAAATATCTGTGTGCTAAGTAGATTAATTTTTTGGTTCACATAGGGGAAAAATCACTCAGCCAACAAGAACACAGTCCACCCCAAGCCAAACAACATACTTGGGAAATCAGCCCAAGCCCCACTGAGGATGTGGATGAAGGAGAGGTGGGCGACATGGGCACCCCACCAGGTGAGTGTCTGACACACCAGCTTACGGAAATCTATGCATGGCTGCCTTTTCTTTTATGTAATTATTCTACTCTATTTTAGGTGATCTGGTTGTGCTTGAGTCAAGCAACAGCCCCACCCCCGAGGATGTGGAGGAATTATGCGACATGGGCACCCCACCAGGTCAGTGTCTGAGACAACAGCTTTATTATGGTAAGGTAAACTATGTATGTGTGCATATTTCTAAACACATTATTTGTTTTCATTCCACTTTAGGTACAAGAACTGAATATTTCACCTCAGACAGTGCCCAACGGCTAATTGGTCAAATAATGGCCTGGAATGGGGAGATCGATGAAATGCGGAATCGGCTGGATCATATGCAGCAGGAAATGAAGGACATGATTGATGTTTTGGGTCGAATCTAAATTCCCTTTTTGAAACCCCAAAACATCGATCATGTCCTTCATTTCCTGTTTTGCTGACCCCATTCTGGGCCTTCTCTTTATTATTTTTGCATTACTTATATGGCTGTTTAACAAAATTTAAAAAAGGAGGGCTGTTTATAGAAAATACCTTTAAAAATCAAAAAAAAAAAAATTGATTTAAAAAAAAAAAAAAAAACTGATTTAAAAAAAAAATAAATAAATAAAAGAATTGATTTTAATAAAAACACAAATAAAAATTAAAAAATTTATTTAAAAAAAAAAATAAAAAAAATAGATTAAAAAAAAAACTCAAAAAAAAAAAAAGGATTTTAAAAAAGCCCAAAAAAATATTTTATGGATTATGTACAAATCTTCATATATAATTATATTTTTCATAATTCTTAAGATATCATTATATTTTTGGTTAGGAACATTTTATACTAAATGCATAACTGAATGCATAACAACGATTAATAAAAAAATATCCTTATAGGAATTCAATAAATGTGTGGTTTGTTATTTCTATGCTCAGTATCAGTTTGGTTATAATTGTCAACAAGTTGTTTACAGTGGCAATGGAGCTTATTTAGACATTTAAAAGGAAAATACAGTTGGCACTACAACTGATCGACCATAACCTTAGGAGAAAGCCCAAAAGAAAGGCAAGCAATAAATATAATTCCAGATTTCATCCAAATTTTTTTTATTTAAAAAAATTAAAGATCCTGGCCCATTGCAATGGCCCCCCTACCCATAAAATAATTCACATATTGCTGTCTAACTTGACGGGCACTTTGGGGGGCCAAGCCAGTACGGACAGTATCCAGGCCCGTAAGGTGGTCATCTAGAAGTACGGCCTCAGGCCCAACTGTTCCGATATAATTTTGAGAATGTTTTTGTAAAAAGTTGTGCAGAATGCAGCAGGATAAAATGATAAAATTAAGTTTGTATTCCGCCAAATTAATCGATGTTTGAAACAGGCGGAACCGGCTGGCCAGAATCCCAAACGCATTCTCAACCACTCTTCTAGCTCTGGCCAGCCGGTAATTAAAAACCCTCCTCTCCGGGGTGAGGGTTCTTTGGGGGAATGGCCTCATGAGGTGCTTGCTCAGAGCGAAGGCTTCATCGGCAATGAAGACAAAGGGGAGTCCTTCCACGTTATCCGCATCAGGTGGCAATCCCAGGCCACCACTCTGGAGACGCTGGCAGAACTCCGTCTGGGCAAATACTCCTCCATCCGACATCCGGCCATTCTTCCCCACGTCCACATATAAAAATTCATAGTGTGCCGACACCACCGCCATTAAAACAATACTGTGGAACCCCTTATAATTAAAATAATATGACCCCGAATGGGGTGGTGGCACGATGTGGACATGTTTCCCATCTATAGCCCCTCCACAATTGGGAAAGTCCCAACGGCTGGCAAAATGGGATGCCACAGTCTGCCATTCCTGTGGCGTTGAAGGAAACTGGGGAATCAAACAAGAAAACCAAAATCATTAATTTGGAAGCTAACATTGCAAGAAAATTATACACTTAAAAACATTATTCCCCAGCATCAGTATAACATTAAATAATTTAAATCTTCTGGAATATCTAATATGGAAAGGCACACTTATCAGATTGCTCACCCCCTCTGATGGAACATTGATTACATTTTAGGGGGTTGTGAAATCCATAAAAAAGATTACTTTTAGGACACGCAGGAATTTAGGGACTAAAAAGGCTACAAGACTGCAGTTGTCGCACTCTGCAAGTGCAGTTGCTAACCAGCTTACAGTAAATGAGGGAAGGTAAAAAGGCAGTCATGTTGCAAGGAGTACACAATCACATGCAAGGGCAATTAATGAAAACACTTTTTGGCTTGCATATGATTTGATGATGGAAATCAGCAGAGCTTCTGCTCATTTACTAAAGCACTGGAACAAATGCACTTGTAGAGTGCACATGCATTTTGCAAAGTGCAACATATATTTGCTTTATACAAATCAACAACACAGAACATTCAAGCCAATTTTTACGAGGGTGGGGGGGGGGGATCAAGCTAATTGCTAATTAGCAGCACACTATTTGGAGTGAGTTTAGGTGGGGGGTGGGGGGTTGGGAAATCAAGCTAATTGCTAATTAGCAGCACACTAAATACACTCAAACAAAATACATTCAAAATGAGTAGACTAGGTGGATATGTTCCCATCATTGCATGTTGGGGAGGTTATTGAAGGAAAATATACATGCATGACAAAAAAGAACAGGAAAAAAATGCAGCATGTGTGAGGATAAAAAGGGGACATTCACACTATATTGCAATGATGGTAAGTAGTGTTTGAAGCAAGAAATACATTACATTATCAAAGATTACATAAAAGAACATGTGATGCTAATCAAAGAAAAATATCTTACCTTAATATAGTCCTTCTGCAGGACCTGTATGATGGCAGAACAGGTCTCTGGGATAATGATCCCCAGAGCCTGGGGGGAGATGCCTGTCGAGAACTTGAGGTCCTGCAGGCTTCTCCCTGTCGCCAAGTACCGCAACGTGGCAACTAGCCTCTGCTCCGGAGTGATGGCTTGCCTCATGCAGGTATCCTGCCTGCTGATATAGGGGGTCAGCAAAGCCACCAAACGGTCAAAAACGGGGTCCGTCATCCCGAGAAAGTTCCTGAAATCCTCAGGATTATTCTCACGGATCTCACGGAGCAATGGCATGTGACAGAACTGGTCACGCTGGAGCAACCAATTCTTGGTCCATGAACTCCTCCTCGCCCTGTTCATGGACTGGTCTTGGTCTGAAGAATAAACTACAGCACCAAACACATACAATGCACGAGCTCGACGACGAGTACGTACAAGTAACATGGTTACAAAACGGTCGGCTGGTCAGAACGCACTAAACAGAACGCACTGAAGAACAGCAAGGCCTGTGAAGAGCGACCTGAAAATCAGGAACGAGCGGACAATAAAACAAAGATTTCTCAATGCCAACTGACCAAACGCACTGAAAAGCAGATACAAACCTCACAAGCACAGACTGAACAACAGTTAAAACGAACTGAAAAATACGAGTCTCACAAGCGCGAATCGTCTCTCACCAAACTTCTACTAACACGAGATAAACACGAGATTAGCAGAAGGAGCCCAAAGGGTGTCGTACGGGCTATTGAACTTCCGTTTTATAGTCTCGCCGGACTTGGTGTACGTCACCGCGTACTATGCTGTCGAACTTTTGTGTGGTCGTGTGTAGGCAAGTCCGTGCGTTAGAAAGTCTGCCCCAAGTCCGCCGAAAGTACGCCGGAAGTATGTCGGACATGCTGTCGGACTTTTGTAGCTGAAAAGTCCAACCGTGTGTACGCGGCATTAGAAAAAGCTGCAAACCAGTATCAAAAAGTATCAAAAAGTCAGTAGCTTGTTTAAGATAGTGGCAACAAAGCATGACTTACCACCTGCATCTCCACCTAAAGGCAGTGGTGCTAGCTGTAGCACAGCAATACCTAGCACTGTACAAGTGGATATGGATACTGATGCAGGTGAAGATATTCACCGCAGTATTGGACCTCCTATTGAGCTAGAAACTGATGAAGAATTGGAAGAAGAAATTGTGGATGAATCATTAGCAGCAGAAGAGATTCCAGAAGTAGTGGGCATTAATTGAGGGCATACCTGACACAGTTGATGATAAAATGTGGTTTATCAGACCAAAATCAGAAAATTTGGATTAATTCTTCCGGTTTCATCCATGTCAACCAGATTTCCATTCTTTTAATTTGAAAAAGTTATATGAGAGGAGGGATGGAAAGAAGCGTCACTGATTGATCTATTCACATGGACATGGTGTTTTTTTCTGCATGGTGTGTCTTGCTTTCAGTAGAAAGACAGACATCAGTGCTTTTATTGATGGTTGCTTTGATGAAAAACATATGTATCAGAGAATTGAAGAGCACGAAAAAAGCAACCTCCACAATAATAGCTCTGAATCCTTCTTGATGAGATCAAAGAATATGGACATATCTAGTCATTTCTTTGAGAAACAAACAACAGCCAGAAAGGAGGAAGTGAAGAGAAAACGTGCCATCCTAGAGAGAGTGATTGACACCATCAAGCTGATTGGAAAAAGAGGTCTAAGCTATAGGGCAACAGCTGAAGCAGCATATACTTTAGAAGATAAAAATTTGGACCATGGAAACTTCTTTGAGATTTTGCTACTCCTAAGTAGGGATGAGCTTCGAGTTCGAGTCGAACTCATGTTCGACTCGAACATTGGCTGTTCGCAAGTTCGCCGAACAGCGAACAATTTGGGGTGTTCGAATGCTGCAGAACACCCTTTAAAAGTCTATGGGAGAAATGAAAAGTGCTAATTTTAAAGGCTTATATGCAAGTTATTGTCATAAAAAGTGTTTGGGGACCCGGGTCCTGCCCTAGGGGACATGGATCAATGCAAAAAAAAGGTTTAAAAACGGTCGTTTTTTCAGGAGCAGTGATTTTAATAATGCTTAAAGTCAAACAATAAAAGTGTAATATCCCTTTAAATTTCGTACCTGGGGGGTGTCTATAGTATGCCTGTAAAGGGGCGCATGTTTCCCGTGTTTAGAACAGTCTGACAGCAAAATGACATTTGGAAGGAAAAAACATTTAAAACTACCCGGCTATTGCATTGCCGACAATACACATAGAAGTTCATTGATAAAAACGGCATGGGAATTCCCCACAGGGAAACCCCGAACCAAAATTTAAAAAAAAAAATGACGTGGGAGTCCCCCTAAATTCCATACCAGGCCCTTCAGGTCTGGTATGGATATTAAGGGGAACCCCGGCCAAAATTTAAAAAAAAAATTATGTGGGGTTCCCCCTAAATTCCATACCAGACCCTTCAGGTCTGGTATGGATTTTAAGGGGAACCCCGCGCCAAAAAAAAAACAAAAAAAAAAACGGCGTGGGGTCCCCCCAAAAATCCATACCAGACCCTTATCCGAGCACGCAACCTGGCAGGCTGCAGGAAAAGAGGGGTGAGGAGAGTGCGCCCCCCCCTCCTGAACCGTACCAGGCCACATGCCCTCAACATTGGGAGGGTGCTTTGGGGTAGACCCCCAAAACACCTTGTCCCCATGTTGATGAGGACAAGGGCCTCATCCCCACAACCCTGGCCGGTGGTTGTGGGGGTCTGCGGGCGGGGGGCTTATCGGAATCTGGAAGCCCCCTTTAACAAGGGGACCCCCAGATCCCGCCCCCCCCCCTGTGTGAAATGGTAAGGGGGTACTTACCCCTACCATTTCACTAAAAAACTGTCAAAAATGTTAAAAATGACAAGAGACGGTTTTTGACAATTCCTTTATTTAAATGCTTCTTCTTTCTTCTATCTTCCTTCATCTTCTTCTGGTTCTTCTGGCTCTTCTGGTTCTTCCTCTGGCGTTCTCGTCCAGCATCTCCTCCACGGCGTCTTCTATCTTCTTCTCCTCGGGCCGCTCCGCACTCATGGCATGGGGGGAGGCTCCCGCTATTCTCTTCATCTTCTTCATCCTCTTCTCCTCTTCCTTCTTCTCTTCTTCTCTTCTTCATTTTCTTCTCCGGGCCGCTCCGCATCCATGCTGGCATGGAGGGAGGCTCCCGCTGTGTGACGGCATCTCCTCGTCTGACGGTTCTTAAATAACGGGGGCGGGGCCACCCGGTGACCCCGCCCCCCTCTGACACACGGGACATGACGGGACTTCCCTGTGGCATTCCCCGTGATGTCACAGGGAAGTCCCGTCAAGTCACTGTGCATCAGAGGGGGGCGGGGTCACTGGGTGGCCCCGCCCCCCGTTATTTAAGAACCATCAGACAAGGAGACTCCGTCACACAGCGGGAGCCTCCCTCCATGCCAGCATGGGTGCGGAGCGGCTCAGAGAAGAAAATGAAGAAGAGAAGAAGGAAGAAGAGAAGAGGATGAAGAAGAAGATGAAGAGAAGAGCGGGAGCCTCCCCCCATGCCATGGGTGCGGAGCGGCCCGAGGAGAAGAAGATAGAAGACGCCGCGGAGGAGATGCTGGACGAGAACGCCGGAGGAAGAACCAGAAGAGCCAGAAGAACCAGAAGAAGAAGAAGATGAAGGAAGATATAAGAAAGAAGAAGCATTTAAACAAAGGAATTGTCAAAAACTGTCTCTTGTCATTTTTAACATTTTTGACAGTTTTTTAGTGAAATGTTAGGGGTAAGTACCCCTTTACCATTTCAAACAGGGGGGGGCCGGGATCTGGGGGTCCCCTTGTTAAAGGGGGCTTCCAGATTCCGATAAGCCCCCCGCCCGCAGACCCCCACAACCACCGGCCAGGGTTGCGGGGATGAGGCCCTTGTCCTCATCAACATGGGGACAAGGTGTTTTGGGGGGGCTACCCCAAAGCACCCTCCCAATGTTGAGGGCATGTGGCCTGGTACGGTTCAGGAGGGGGGGCGCACTCTCGTCCTCCCCTCTTTTCCTGCGGCCTGCCAGGCTGCGTGCTCGGATAAGGGTCTGGTATGGATTTTTGGGGGGACCCCACGCCGTTTTTTTTTTTTTTTTTTTTTGGTGCAGGGTTCCCCTTAAAATCCATACCAGACCTGAAGGGTCTGGTATGGAATTTAGGGGGAACCCCACATCATTTTTTTAAAAAATTTTGGCCGGGGTTTCCCTTAATATCCATACCAGACCTGAAGGGCCTGGTATGGAATTTAGGGGGACTCCCACGTCATTTTTTTTTTTTTTAATTTTGGTTCGGGGTTTTCCTGTGGGGAATTCCCATGCCGTTTTTATCAATGAACTTCTATGTGTATTGTCGGCAATGCAATAGTCACGGGTAGTTTTAAATGTGTTTTTTCCTTCCAAATGTCACTTTGCTGTCAGACTGTTCTAAACACGGGAAACATGCGCCCCTTTACAGGCATACTATAGACACCCCCCAGGTACGAAATTTAAAGGGATATTACACTTTTATTGTTTGACTTTAAGCATTATTAAAATCACTGCTCCTGAAAAAACGTCCTTTTTTAAAACTTTTTTTGCATTGATCCATGTCCCCTGGGGCAGGACCCGGGTCCCCAAACACTTTTTATGACAATAACTTGCATATAAGTCTTTAAAATTAGCACTTTTGATTATTCATGTTCGTGTCCCATAGACTTTAACAGTGTTCGCGTGTTCGAGCAAACTTTTTTCCTGTTTGCATGTTCTGGTGTGAACCGAACAGGGGGGTGTTCGGCTCATCCCTACTCCTAAGCAAGTTTGATCCCTTGTTGAAAAATCAACTTGATAAGTTATTAAAAAAAGAAGCATCAAGGTGCAACGAGTAGCAAAGGACGTGGCGGCTTTGTTACACTAATTTCTAAAACGACAGTGAACAATATCATCTGTGTAATTTCAACACTTTTAAAAAAAAGTATTGCCCAAGAGATCAGAGATGCTGGCATGTTCTCAATTCAGCTAGATACAATGCAGGATATAAATGTCTCAGACCAGTGTTCAATTATAATTCGATATGTCACGGATGTGGTCCATGAACGTCTAGTTGCTGTGATAAATTGCACATCCACGACAGGGAAGGCTTTGTGTGAACTGGTTTGCAATGTATTGGAATCCATGGAAATTGAAGTTACAAACTGTGTTGGGAACTAAACAGATGGAGCTTCTAATATGCAGGGGCAGTACAACGGATTCAGCACATGGCTGAGTAAAAAAGCGCCTGGCCAGATTCATGTTTGGTGTTATGCACATGTACTAAATCTGGTGATGATGGATGTCACAAAGATATCTGTTCAGGCAATATCATTGTTCGGCCTTTTAAATTCATGTGCTGTGTTTATCCGTGAATCTTACCTCCAGATGAATGTATGGAGGGATAAGTCTCAGGAAGAAAGATTCCGATCACTTTCTGTGATTGGAGAAACAAGATGGTGGTCCACAGATGCAGCACTTACAAAGGTGTTTGGTTCATTTAATGATCCAAGTCGAGCCTTGTATGTAAACTTGATCCAGACCATGGCAGCGATATCATGTTCTGATCATTTTAATGCTGACATAAGATACAAGGCTGGAACTTTCTTAGACTCCCTCAAGAAATTCAAAACATGTATAACAGCACAGCTGTACTTATTTATTTTAAAGAATACCACTCCACTATCCTTGTACCTGCAAACACAGGGTATGGATATACTGCAGGCATACCGAATGGTATCAGAAACCGTTGACAACTTACAAGCACATGATCATGATTCTGAAATGATTATAGATGCTGCAAAGAAGTTTGCAGTCTGGGCAAATGGCAAGTTGGAGACAACTGATTGCCAAGTTATGATTGAGGAAGACTTTCCACCAACTAAAAGAATACAACAAAAGAAAAGAATGGCTGGTGAGCTTGCAGTAGACGAACCAATCTTGTTGGCAAGTGATCAGTTCAGGGTGGAGGTATACAAAGTGACCTTAGACAAGATTATTAATAGTCTGCAGAGCCGATTTACAAAACATGGTCATCTATTTGCAGATTTGGCATGTTTGGATCCCAGAAATTTTGAAGACATTTTGCTACACCTTCCCAACAATGCATTAGAACGACTGAGCAGTCTTGTAATTAAATTTGACTCCATGGCAACTAAAGAGAAACTGCAAAGTGAGCTACTTGATTTTTCATCAAAGTGGCAAAGATTGAAAATGTCTCTTGATGAAGAATATACTCAAGCTAACAATGAAGGTCAAGATGAAGATGCCATCCATTCTCATCTCATCACTGAAACTGAGGAACAACTATACTCAACTGTTGGTGATCAAAATGGAAAGTGCAAAACTTGTAAGAACTGTATAGCATGCTGCTACAATGTGTTACTGCGTTACAACTTATACAGTCTGACGTATAGTTCACTTTTTAATGCATACAAATTGACACTGACACTTTCCTCTTCTCAAGTAGCATGTGAAAGGTCATTTTCAAAACTGAAATATATCTTGAACAGACTTTGAAATTCCCTCTCCCAACCACATTTGGAGGCCTTTATGCTCATGTCCATGGAAAAAGAGGCCTTGATTGGACTAAGCAATGAAACCATCATTGATGTTCTGGCTTCAAAAAGCAGCTTGCTACAAGGGATGTTGCTTACATAACATTACAAGCATGTCTGAGGATTACAATGCTGGTTGATCTCTATTTTTCTAAATTTTGACTAGATTAGTTATTTGTTTACAATGTTTACAAACAGGTTTTTGCATATTTTATCCTCTAAAACTTTAGATGATAGTTTGCAGATTGCAACCTCCTAAAAGTTAATGAGCACTTTTTTTTTATCTACTGTTAAAGTCGTTTACTTGTTTTTAAAGCACTTTTTTTGAGTAATGTTTGAACATTACTTTTTGAAAACTGTTGAGTTGCTTGCCATTACATCGGTACATCTGAAACGTTTTTTTAATTCCTAAACTTGGACTGGAAAGCAAGTTAACAATATGTTTTCAAGGTATTCCAACTTGTCGAAATTCTAAAAGTTTTTGCGCATTTTGTACTGCTACAGAATTAACAGCAACATATTTGCACTTTTTTTTATCTCAAATGGTTTATTGTAACTGTTACAATATTTAATTACTGTTAAGTAAAACATTTTGCACATTTTTTTATGTGTAGTAATTAACTACTACTATTTTTGTGTCTTGGTGAGTAATTTCTTTATGTTAGGTTAATAAAGTTTTGAACATGTTTACGTCTTCCATACTTTGAAGTAAAGTTCTTTGATTATTCCTTATTCTATATATATCACCATAGCAATAAGTGGACTGTTCTTGATGATTGTTCCACTTTTACCACTTTTAACTGTAATTTGCTTTTATACATTATATATATATATATATATATATATATATATATATATATATATATATCTATATATATATATATATATCTATATTTATGAACAAGAAAATAATGACATTATGCTGTTGGGCTGGTATAATAAGGCTATGGGGCTGGTATGACATTTTTTCCAGGGCTGGTTTTCATTCCCAGTCCGGCCCTGCTTTACACACAGTTTTTGGCCCCTTGCA
Organism: Lithobates septentrionalis; assembly: GCA_037952835.1. NCBI lineage: Eukaryota > Metazoa > Chordata > Amphibia > Anura > Ranidae > Lithobates > Lithobates septentrionalis. The sequence continues at coordinate 1,617,681 of JBBDGP010001607.1, read as the reverse complement.
CACAGGTGTCACAAGATCCTGAGGAAACATCAGTAAATTATGACACCCATGTGCAAGGGTGCTAAAGGTGTTAGAGAGATGTGCAGATGATATTGTGCTGACATTAGTAATGTTTTGCATCATTTAATTTACAGAACATGCCCACAACTTTGAAGATTTTTTTTTATTGTGAAGCAAACAACAAATAGGGACAAATTAACAGAAGAAGTCAATGTGCATAACTATTTACCCCCCTAAAGTCAATACTTTGTAGAGCCACCTTTTGCGGCTATCACAGCTCCAAGTCTCTTTGGATAAGTCTCTATGAGCTTGCCACATCTTACCACTGGGATCTTTGCCCATTCCTCCTTGCAAAACTGCTCCAGCTCCTTCAAGTTGGGTGGTTTGCGCTTGTGAACGGCAATTTTTACGTCTGGCCACAGATTTTCTATTGAATTGAGGTATGGGCTTTGACTAGGCCATTCCAACACATTTACATGTTTTCCCTTAAACCATTCAAGTGTTGCTTTAGCAGTGTGTTTGGGGTCATTGTCCTGCTGGAAGGTGAACCTCCGTCCTAGCCTCAAATCACACACCGAGTGGTACAGGTTTTGCTCAGGAATATCCCTGTATTTAGCACCATCTTTCCTTCAACTCTGACCAGTTTCCCAGTCCCGACTGCTGAAAAACATCCCCACAGCATGATGCTGCCACCACAATGTTTCACTGTGGGAATGGTGTTCTTTGGGTGATGTGATGTGTTGGGTTTGCACCAGACATAGTGTTTTCTTTGATGACCAAAAAGTTAAATTTTAGTCTCATCAGACCAGAGCACTTTCCTCCATACATTTTGGGAGTCTCCCACATGCCTTTTCGCAAACTCAAAATACGCCATTTTGTTTTTTGCTGAAAGTAATGGCTTTCTTCTGGCCACTCTGTCATAAAGCCCAAATCTATGGGCTGTGTGGATAATTGCTGTCCTATGTACAGATACTCCAGTCTCTGCTGTAGAACTCTACAGCTCTTCCAGGGTTACCTTAGGTCTCTATGCTGCCTCTCTGATTAATGGCCTACTTACCCGGTCTGTGAGTTTCGGTGTGCGGCTGTCTCTTGGCAGGTTTGCTGTTGTGCCATGTCCTTTAATTTGGATATGATAGATTTGATAATGCTCCTAGTGATCATCAAAGATTTGGATATTTTTTTATAACCTAACCCGGAATTGTACTTTTCAAATACATTGTTTGGAGACTTCCTTGGTCTTCATAGCAGTGTTTGGTTAGTGGTGCCTCTTGCTTAGCTGTTGCAGCCTCTGGGGCCTTTCAAAAAGGTGTGTATATGTAATGAAAGATCATGTGACACTTAGATTGCACACAGGTGGACATCATTTCACTAATTATGTGACTTCTGCAGCTAATTGTTTGCACCAGAGCTTTTTATGGGCTTCATAACAAAGGGGGTGAATACATACGCACATGCCAATTATCAGTTTTTTTTTCTGCAAAATAGTTTTATGTATATATTTTTCTCATTTTACTTCACCAACTTAGACTATTGTGTTCTGATTCATCACATATAATTCAGATTAAAAAAACATCAAACTAAAGGCTGTAATGTAACAAAATAGGTAAAAAGCCAAGGGAGTGAATACCTTTGCAAGACACTGTAGGTACTATCTGTATTATGGGCAGAATCACAAGGTATATTTCATTACTTCTTTTTTTTTTTTTTTTTTTTTAGCAGTCAGATAAAATTTAGGAAATTAAGAAATGCCATTCATGTGTGCACAAGCTCTGTTATATATAGAGTTTTTGATTTTTGATTGTGATTATTGACCACACATAGGAAAGGAGACAAAACATCAGGTACATCTGTGATGGAATAAAAAATACAGTGGGATCACTAAAATGAAAACTGGGCACAACACTTATGTTGAGGGAGATGTGGATGTAGCAAATCTTTTTAAACAATTATTTCTATTCAGTCTTTTCAGAAATAAATTGCACTAACATTGGCACATTGGAAAATAATTGGTTGTAGTAATGACAGTTCTTTTCTGGAGACAGGTAGCAGAGGAACTGGCTCAGTTTAAAAAAGTATGGCATTCATCTCAGAGTTCTAAGAGAACTTTGAGTTATAGTTGGGCTATTAGCGGATCTTTTTAATCAGTGTTTTCTGACAGGAGAAGGTCCACATGACTGGCGGACAGCTAATAGTTTACCTATCCACAAGAAGTGTAGCAAGCTAGAAGCTGGCAGTTATAGGCCAGTGAATTTTAGTGCCATCTGTTGTAGTCGAGTTAATGGAATCACCCCTAGAGGAATTATTGGTTACTTAAAAGCACACAAATATTCCTGGACCCAAAGCAACATGGCTTTACTAAGGGCAGATCATGTCAGACTAATCTGATTGACTTTTTTTTCCATTATATCATTAATGTTTTGGACCAGGGTAGTGCTGTAGACATAGTCTAACTTGATTTCAGCAAGGCATTTAAAACAGTTCCACATAATGATTCAATAAAAAAAGTTATATAAGCTAGGACTTAACCCATGGGAGGTTTAGTGGATATGCAGTTGGCTAAAGCATAGAAGCCAGAGCTTAGTTTAAATGAGGTTCATTCTGAACAGAGACCAGACCCTATTGGGGTACCACAAGGCTCTGTACTAGGTCCTGTTCTATTTAATGTATAGGTAAGTAATATAACTTAACCACTTCAATACAGGGCACTTTCACCCCCTTCCTGCCCAGGCCAATTTTCAGCTTTCCATTCTGTCACACTTTGAATGACAATTACGAGGTCATACAGCACTGTACCCATATTACATTTTAATATTTTTTTTTAATAGATAGAGCTTTCCTTTGGGGGTATTTAAGCACTACTGGGTTTTTAATTTTTTGCTAAACAAAACAAAAAAGACAGAACATTTTAGAAAAAAACATTTTCTTAGTTTCTATTTTAACATTTTGCAAATAATTTTCTTCTTCACTTACGTGCACTGATGAGGCTGCACTGATTGGGCACTAATGAGGCTGCACTAATGGGCACTGATGGGAACTGATAAGCTGCAATGATGGAGACTGATGAGGCTGCACTGATGAGGTTATCAAAAAATATAGGTATATAGGACTTTTAAGGGGCTAATCCTTTTACCCTCAGAGAAATAACATAATATACCAATATTATAAAAACATATCTTTTTATGATTTAGCAAAATGTTAAAAAAATGTACTTGTAAGTCCTCATAAAAACATGTTAAATGCATATAGAAGTATACATAGCGACAGCTACCCCATACACGTTCCTGGTTAGATTTATTTCTAATTGTTACAATGCAACCTGAAGTAGATACAGTATATAAAGGTGAAAGAAAAATGGAAGGTGAAATGTCCCAATGCGTTTCACTGGTTGAGCTTCTTTAGGGGTTCAAAGGATACAGCCTATGAAAAGGAACACAACATTTATGAAATTACAAATACATAAAAAAAAAGAAATCACAATGTAACAGTGTCATAGATGTACATATATATTCTAATAAATATAACAGTAATGCCGCGTACACACGGTCCTACTTTTCGTCTACAAAAGTCCAACAGACGCTGATGGACTAAAGCTGGCTGGTAATCCGATCGTGTGTGGGCTTCTCCGGACTTTCAACTGACTTTTTTAGCCTCAAATCCGACGTACTTTAGATTTGAAACATGTTTTAAAACTTTACTTCGTAACTACGACGGACCCCGAAATCCGCTCGTCTGTGTGCTAGTCCGACGGACAAAAAGCCACGCTAGGGCACCTATTGGCTACTGGCTATGAACTTCCTTATTTTAGTCCGGTGTACGTCATCACGTACGAATCCGTTAGACTTTTGTGTGGTCGTGTGTAGGCAAGTCCGTTCGTTAGAAAGTAGGCCGCAAGTCCGCCGCAAGTCCACCGAAAGTCTGCCGGAAGTCTGTCGGACAGGCTGTCCGACTTTTGTAGACGAAAAGTACGACCGTGTGTACGCGGCATTATAGTTAAGTGCCATGAAGAACTTACAACACAGCTATGTATCCACAGTATAACGATCCTTTTCAATGTGAGTGAAGATCCAAAGGGAACAAGGGTTTGGGCATGTACAGAAATCACAGTAAGGCGGGGCAAGAAGAACCCCCAGGCGGGTACAACATGAGATCCCAAAACCGGCCAATAGGAAAGGTACAAATCATCCAGATTAAAGCTCATAATAGATTTAAAAATAGCAGTAAGCACTATATATGCAAAGCAAGCATAGCCCCCCCCCCCCCATCTACAATTATATAGGGCAATTACCTGCACTAGTTAAAGCAAAAAAAATCTTCTTGGTGCACTGATGAGGTGGCAATGATGGACAATGATTGGCTGCACTGATGGGCACTGATAAGCTGCACTGATGGGCACAGTGTCCTGATTATCAGTGTAAACTTTGTACTGACAGCCTTGCCAGATATGGGCAATCATTTCCTCACATAGACACAGTGTGTGAGGAAAGGACTGCCGATAACTGGCAATTCTGTTTACATGTGATCAGCTGTGATTGGTTAAGGTCGTCACATGGTAAAGGGCCATTGTGATTGCACAGTCGGTAAGTAGTCAAGGGTTGGTGGGTAGGGTATGTCTTTTTGCTGATGACACAATGGTATGCAGTAGGGTTTATATCCCTGGAGGTGTCTGCAACAGAGAAAAGGGTTTGGAATTGCTGCAAGATTGGTCAAAGCAGTGGCAACTATAGTTCAGTGGGTTTGACTTTGTAAAACTGGATAGTGAAAAATTGAAAAGACTGAAGTTGGAAGCTGAATGGCTTCCATGCAGAGCTGCACCAGATTTTAAACTCTCCAGTTAGTAAATCAACCACAATGTGTCTAAATATAAAAAGCATCTATGGAAAAAGAATCCCTTGACAACATTGGGAGTACAGTGTTGGCCAGCAGTGCACTATAGAGAAAAAAGATTTGGCAGTACTTATCTCAGATGATTGCAAAATGAGCAGTGTGGCCAGGCAGTGAGAAGAGCAAATATAATGTTGGTATGCATCACTAGGGGGAGAAAGGAGGTCCTGGTTCCCCTTTATAGATCTTTAGTGAGACCTCACTTAGAATAATGCATCCAATTCTGGAGACCTCACTTACAAAAAGATATTGAAAAGATAGAACAGTTCTAGAGAAAGGTAACAAAAATGGTGAAAAGTCTGTGGGATAAAACATATTAGGAAAGACTTGAGGAAATTAATATGTACAGTCTGGAGGAAAAAATTCTGAGTGTAGACATTATTGAAACCTTTAACTACATCAAAAGAGTAAATAAGGTTCAGGAGGGCTGTATTTTAACTATGAAGTCAGGATCAAGAACATGGGGACATCAATCTATCAGGAGGAAAGCAACTTTAGAAGGTATTATTTTACCAAAACGGTAATTGATGCTTGGAACAGGCTTCCAGCAGAGGTAGTGAGACAGTCAGCAGTAAGTGGATTTAAACATGCTGGGATAAACATAGATCTATACTGAGACAAAAAAGTTAACAAAAAATACAAAAACATGTATAAACTAAAACAAAAAAAAAGGCAGACTCGGTGGACTACTTGGTCTTTTTTCTGCTGTCACTTTTCTATGTTTTTGTGTTTCTATACCCTTTAACCAGTTAAAGTGGAGGGCCACCCTGAAAAAAAAAATTGCACCAAAAATCTTAAAAAAAAATAAAAAATAACATTTGAAAAAAAAAATGATTTAAACTTAGCTGAACCCTTGTTGCTAGGCAGTCTTCCTAATCTGCCTCTTCCTATTCCGCGGCGTGTTCTGTTCCTTGGTGAGCGGCCTCGTTACCTTCTGGGAACTGTGTGTGTTCCCATAAAACCACGGGGCCATTCACAGAGCGCCGTGCCACTCGCGCGTGCGCAGTAGGAAACTGGCAGTGAATCCGCAAGGCTCCACTGCCTGTTTCCCTTTGATAGGATGGTGGTGCCGGGACCCGAGAGCTGAGGGACGGGTCGGCCTCAGACGGCCGACATCGCGGGCACCCAGGACAAATAAGTGTACTTATTTAAAGTTACTTAAAAAAATGTTTTCGCTGGCCGGAATCCCACTTTAAGGTCTGCCCTATAGCAGTTTGACTGCTACAGGGCATCACCTCTGCACAGGATCAGTGTACAGCGCTGTGAAAAAGTATTTGCCCTCTTCCTGATTTTTTTTATTTTTTTGCATATTTCTCACACTTAAATGATTCAGATCCTCAAACAAATTTTAATATTACACAAAGATAAGAGTAAATCCAAGATGCAGTTTTTAAATTATTATTTCATTTATTAGTGGGAAAAAAACTGTTCAAACCTGCCTGGCCCTATGTGAAAAAGTAATTGCCCATGCTGAATCATGAATGAACTGTGATTAACCACAATTTTTTAGAAAGCTGAGTTAAATTTCACTTGTCACATCCAGGCCTGAATGACAGACCTGTTTAATCAAGAAATCACATAAATAGAAGCTGTCTGATAAAGTGAAGCATTCTAACAGATCACAAGCCATACATCATGCCACAATCTAAATAATTCAAGTACAGATTGGAAACAAACATGTATTGGTCTAGGAAGGGTTTCAAAGCCATTTCTAAGGTTTTGGAACTCCAATGAACCATGGGGAGAGCATTATTCACAAATGGAGATAACTTAGAACAGTGGTGAACCTTTCCAGGATTGGCCAGCCTACAAAAATTACTCCAAGAGCATGAAGATGACTCATCCAGGAGGTCATAAAAGAACCCAGAACTACATCCAAAGAACTGCAGGCCTCACTTTCCTCAGGTAAGATCAGGGTTCACGATGCAACAATAAGAAAAAAACTGGGCAAAAAAGGCATCCATGGGAAAGGTCCAAGGCCAAAGCCACTGCTGACCAAAAAGAACACAAAGGCTCATCTCACATTTACCAAAAAAACATCTTGCTTATCCCCAAGAGTTTTAGGAAAATATTCTGTGGACTGATGAGACAAAAATGTAACTTTTTGGAAGGTGTGCGTACCATTACATCTGGCATAACACGAATACAGCATTTCATAACAAGAACATCATACCGACAGTCAGACATGGTGGTGGTAGTGTAATGGTCTGGGGCTGCTTTGCAGCTTCAGGACCTGGACGACTTACCATAATTAATAGAACCATGAATTCTGAGCTCTACCAGAAAATCCTAAAGGAGAATATCCGGCCATCAGTTTGTGACCTCAAGCTCAAGTGCACTTGGGTTATGCAGCAGGACAATGATCCAAAACACAACTGCAAGTCCACCTCCAAATGGTTCAAACTAAGCAAAATGTAGGTTTTGGAGTGGCCTAGTCAAAGCCCGGACTTAAATCCAATTGAGATGCTGTATCATGACCTTACACAGGCCGTTCATGCTGGAAAACCCTCCAATGTGGCTGAATTAAAACAATTCTGCAAAGAAGAGTAGGCAAAAATTGCTCCACAGCAATGTGAAAGACTCATTGCCAGTTATCGAAAATGCTTGATTGCAGTTGTTGCCGCCAAGGGTGGCATGACCAGGTATTATGTTTAGGGGCCAATTACTTTTTCAGCCAGGTAGGTTTGGACAGCTTTTTTGCCTTAATAAATAAAGCCATCATTTAAAAACTGCATTTTGTATTTACCCGGGTTATCTTTGTGTAATAATAAAATTTGTTTGATGATCTGAGTTATTTAAGTGTGACAAATATGCAAAAAAATAAAAAATCAGAAAGGGGGCAAGTGCTTTTTCACAGCATTGTATATACATGATCTGGCTCTTCCAGGTAGGGGGCTGCGCATGTGCGCTGCCAGTAGCTCGCTCCCACTAAGATCATGCACAGTGGGAGCCTAGGGGCAGGTACCACAGACTCAATGTCCGCTGGCACCCGTCGATCATCGAGCAGGGAGGCTGAATGGTGGTATGCCTATGTAAACAAGGCAGATCACACTTCTGACAGGAAGGAAGGTATGGATCCTGTGTCTCTGCAAAGCAGGGACTAGGATCCATGTCTTCTCCTAGTAAAAGCACCTCCCACAGTTTAGTAAAACACAGTCACAGTGCATATTTTTTTTTGCACCGATCACTGTATTAGTGTTACTGGTCCCCAAAAAGTGTCAAAAGTGTCAGTTAGTGTCAAAATGTCCACTGCAATATTGCTGTCCCACTATAAGTCGCTGATTGTCATCATTACTAGTAAAAAAAATTATAAATAAATACAAATAAACAAAAATATCCCACAGTTTTTAGTTGGTTTGCGCAAAAGTTATAGCAATCAATATACACTTGTTAGGATTTTTTTTACCAAACATATTTAGCAGAATACATATTGGTCTAAATTTATGAAGAAATTCGATTTTCTCATTTCATTGGTTTTTATTGAGATTTGCACAAAAAGCAATACAATACAATACATGTAAACAATGTCATATAATGATAAGTGAAAATAAAGAAACAATCTGTTGCTATTAATGCTCTTACACTACTCAGACAGGTATAAACACATTTTCATGTTAAACAATTTCAGCATGAAAACCAAGCAATGGTATATCCAACTGAAGCTTGACAGATAGGGTCCAGGAAGAAGTCAATTCTGTTGAACACGACTTACTAATTTTTAGTGACTTATTCCTTAGCATACCAGGTAAACCATGAGCAGCACAGAGGCAGCCATTGCTGGAGGCAAACATACATTCATATATGCAATGCATTTGAGTGAGGGCAACTGCTTCAGGGAAAATAGGATAGATAGTAGAGAGCCAGTTGCAGGTGATGACTAGTCTTGCAGATAACAGAATGTTAATAACTACGCATCTGAGTGAGGGAGGGAAATCTTCAATGACCAAGTTTAATATGGCCAGCTCAGGTGATGGAATGATTTATCAACATATGTTGGACAAATAGTCTGGTAGGGTGTTACAGGACCAGAGTATGTGTATGATAGGGGCATGGAACCCACAGCCTCTCCAACAGAGAGGTGATAACAATGAATCTATCATATGTAGTAAGTGGGGAGTTCTGTACCAGTGGAAGGCAATTTTATAGGATAATTCCCAAAGACTAGCAGATTTAGAAACCTTCAAAGGGGCGTTTAGTGCATCTACCCATTGGTCATCTGTAAAAGAGGTTCCTAAGTCCCGTTCCCATTTAATATGGGAGTTAGATTTGGTGAAGGATAGTTTATCCTGTAAAAGCTGATAGAAGAGGGAGATACCTTTTCATATGAGAGTATTCGTCTGTCCAGAAATTACATGTTAGCTTGGGTATGTGTTGGAATATGTTAGGGGAGTGTAAAAAGCAATGAGTTATTCTGATGTACTGGAAGTAGTCAATAGAAGGTAAAGTGAATTATTTTTGAAGTGTTGGAAATGGTTTCAATACCCCAGATGCAAATAAGTCTAATACTCATGTAATGACTTTTACTTCCCACGATTGAGTGTTGATATTGGGAGTCAGTAACTTGATGGTGGTTAAGGAGATTGGCAATTGGAACAAAGATGTGCTTTGGAAACTAGATGGTGAAATGCCCCTTGTATGGTATGTCAGGGATTTGTCTTTAATGCATAACTGAATGAATGAGTGACTTGTATAGCGCTACCTATGCAAACTGAATCGCCTCAGGGCGCTTTTTTTTTTTTTGCTGCCGGTGTCCATCTGCAGTATAGCACGGTCCTTTGCCCCATGGGGTCCTGACACGTTTACAAACACATACACATACAACATACACATGTTTTGGCCAATTTTTCAACAGCATCTAATTAACCTACCAGCATGTCTTTGGAGGAAACCGGAGTACCCGGAGGAAACCCATGCAGGCACAGGGAGAACATGCAAACTCCAGGCAGATGATGTCGTGATTGGGATTTGAACCAGCGACCCTATTGCTGCTAGGTGAATGTGCCAACCACTACACCACTGTGCTGCCCTCACTGAAGAGTACTGAAGAGTACTAATAAGCCAGTCATAAAGAGTACAACCAGGTTCTAGATCCCTCCATATGCTCTGTGAGTGGGGCATAAACCAAGGTTTAAGTTGTGCTAGTAATGAGGCATAATAGTAATCCTTGAGGTCAACATAGCCTAGGCTTCCTACTGACTTGTGCATTATACATTTATTGTGAGAACATCCAGTGGGTTTTCCTTGCCAGATAAAGTGGCCTAATAGTGCTTATAGTTTCTTTAAGTAAGAAGCAGGTATTGGGATAGGTAGGGATCTAAAAAGGTACAAGAATTGTGAAAGTTTAGGCATCTTGAAAGTGGCCAATCTACCCAGCCAGGATAGAGTCAATTTCGAGAGGTGTGATACATCTGTTTGTAAGTACTGTAAAAAAGGGATAACATTTTCCTGAAATAGAGATTTGGAGTTAGTTGTGACCTGCACTCCTAGATATTTAATGTAGTATTGAGCCCAAACATAGGGAAAGCAAGTGGTGAGGAGGGATTGGGTAACTGGTGGTGTATTGAGGCCTAGTATGTAGGATTTGGAATTGTTAACTCTATAATATGATATCTGACAAAATTAGTTTTTTGAAATTTTTTATTGGATATGTTTTATAGTAGAAAGTAAAAAATATTGTTTTTTTTTTCAAAATTGACAGGTTTTTTTTGTTTATACTGCAAAACAAAACCATTTGTGGGAAAAAATGCATACATTTTATTTGGGTACAGTGTCACATGACCATGCAATTAAATTAACACTGTGCCATATTGCAAAAAATGGCCTGGCTGTGAAGGGGGGGTAAATCTTCCAGAGGTCAAGTGGTTTTTTATTTTTAGCGCTGCTTTACCGTCGTTTTTGCGGCGGTATTCGCTCACTAGCGGTGTGGTTTTAACCCCCGCTGGTGACCTAAAAAGGGTTAAAACCGCTCGCATAGTGCGGCTATAGCCGCGGTATTTCCGCGGTATAGCCGCGCTGCCCCATTGATTTCAATGGGCAGGAGCGGTGAAGGAGCAGGGAATACACCGCTCCTTCACCGCTTCAAAGATGCGGTTTGCAGGAGTTTTTTTCTTCTCCTGCCAGCGCACCGCTTCAGTGTGAAAGCCCTCGGGCTTTCACACTGAACAAACAGTAGCAGCAGTTTTAGGTCGGTTTGCAGGTGCTATTTTTAGCGCAATAACGCCTGCAAACCGCCCCAGTGTGAAAGGGCTCTTACTATAACTTTCTGTTACAAAGGCAAAACCAAACAACATCACAGTTTTGTATGACACACTGAATTTACAGCATATCAACAATCTTTTACAATGTAGCAAACAATACTTTGAGCTATTGCACTACAGTAAAAAAACAAATTAATACAAGAAAAAGAATTTTGAGCATCAAGTTGTTGCCTTATATGTTATCTGTTACTTTTTTGCAAGTAAATTTAAAATAAAGTAACATTTTTCTATAAAACATTAGTAATGGTAATAATTGTATACAAACAGAGAAAGTCAAAACAAGTTGATGAGTTTGATGATTTGTATATTTATTTTTATTTATGAAAGCCAATATTTTTTTTGGCAGTACATTACATAGCTGAGTAATAGACAGTTTTGTCATAATGTTGACAGTTCTCACTAGCATGGTTCTGCACCACAAACACTGAAATTGTTCCTACTGAGATAGACCGTCTGCTTTCAGAGAAATAAATCCAAACTGTTATAGATTTTATGCAAATGAAGATGATTAAAAAGAGAATTTTCATATCCAGTCACAAAAAGGTCAGAACAAGTTCTGACCATTAAATCATGTCTATTAATTTTAATAGTCCTGGCATCCCAGCTGTACAATAATATATACATACAATTGCTTTATACGAAGTGATCTAGATGTCATGCTTATTTTTTTTCAACATGTGCAATATCATGGAGCAGACATGTTGTCTGCCTAATTTTATTTTAATGGGATTAGTCAGATGTCTGATCTACATTTGCATTATTTATTGGAACCTTTAAAATGTTTTTATTGGCTGAACTATAACTCAGATATATATGGATGTAATTAAACAGCAGGTACATTTTTAGAAGAAACTGAAATTTTTATTGTGTGCCTAGTGTAATTATATTGCGACTTTCTGATAAAGCACTTCTAAGATAATCTTTATATATAATACATGAATGCTCAGTACACTGTTGATAATTTGAAGAGAACACAACCCTGCTTGAACAGTGTCTAAGGGCCATTTCCTTGTCAAAAGATTTTATTAAAGTGGGGTGCCCATTTAAAAAAAAAATAAAATTAAAAGTCAGCAGCTACAAATAGTGCAGCTGCTGACTTTTAATTGGACACTTACCTGTCCCAGGGTCCAGCGATGCGGAGGATCAAAGCCCCGCTTGTCCCCCCTCCGCTCGGTGGCGCCAGCATTCTAACTGTGGGTGCCCGGCTGGGGCTTCACAGCCGGGCACCCACTGCACATGCGCGAGTCGTGCCGCGCGCTGTCACTGGCCCCGTAATCATCTGGGACCAGTCACATGTCCCAGATTATTGACAAGAGGGAGGGGAGAGAGGCAATCTCCCTTCCTGCACCGAGGGAAGTGACGTCAGGAGCCCAGGCACCAAAGGAGGCAGACTACGAGGGACCCCCTAGCAACAGGCATTTAGAGGTGAGTAAAAAAAAAATTTCCCCAAATGTTTTTTTTAAATTTTTTAGAAACACATAACTAATTTTTTTTGGGGGGTTGGAACTCCACTTTAATTGTACAAGAAAATACATAACAAATATAAGTAGTAAGCATATTACAATAAAGGAAAAAAAAACTCAGAGTATTATTGGATATTAACATGCAGTATAAAGAATAATAACTGGATATAACCTAATGGTGGTGTAAAAGAACTATGAATGAACCGTTTGAGCTTATAGTTGAATCAAAGATTGCACAAATGTCAGCAGCATAGGTTATATCTGAGATGTCTAAAAAGGATGGTATAATATTATAAAAAGAGAGCTTCAAAAATACAAAAGAAGTAAGGGGGAAAGAAAGAAGAGAAAGAAAGAATGACAGAAGAAGGGGGGTCCACAAGGTTAAATCAAGAACTATCTTGAAGGTTGGCATGTTCATTGTGCGTTGTCTTAAGTCTTCCCAAGACAGCTACCATGGCATTAGAACAGTTTCGTCAAAGGTATGTGGCAGGTGATGTGTTATCCATGGGTGCCATAGTTTTTTAAATTTGGAAACCTGATCATTATCTATAGCCATCATTTTAGCGTGAATCATGGTGTTGTTCTTCCTATTTTTTGCTTCAGCTACTACCAATGATGGGGATCTCCATGCTTTGGCCATGGTTTGTTTCGCTGCTGTTAGAAGTAGAACAAACAATTTGAATTGGATGATCATTAAACATTCTGGCTTCAGATTGAGTAAGGCAGTAGGAAGGATCAGGCTGTATGCATAAACCAAACATCTTGGACGCCATTATAAAAATGTCCTTCCAAAAAGTTTGTGTTATTGGGCATTTCCACCAAATGTGTAAGTGTGTACCCTATTCTTAGCAGCCACGATAACATTGTGCAAAGCAAGTTGGTACATATTTAGCCACCCTAGCTGGTACAAGGTACCATCTTGTTAATACTTAAGGAAGTATCAGAATTTATGAGTGGAGTGAAAAAATGTTTAATTTGCAGGTACCAGAATTATTCAGAATGGGGTAAACCGTAAGTTTCGCAAAGGGTTTGGAAGGCGATAAAAGATGTAGAAGTAACAAATTTATCCATAGTCGAGATTTCAAAAGACTGCCAAGCTCGGAAGGATTTAGGAGAGATCCATGCAGGATAAAAAGCGGGATTTTTTAGAAAGGAGAGAAGGGGATTATGAGGCAATTGTAACTGGTGTTTAAATTTAAATCTGTCCCATAGACAAATAAAATGTTTGGTGATAGGATTGGGGAAGCCAAAGCAGATTAGAGATCGATAAGGGATCACATTCGGCAGCTTCAATCGACACCCATAGGGGAATTTCTCGTTGTGTGTGGTATTTAGATAAGCTAGCAATATGTGCTGCCTTATAATAAGTTGCAAAGTTAGGAAAGCCTAGACCTCCGTGTGTTTTGGAAAGATAAAGTGTGTGCAAGGGTACACGTGGTTTAGAAAGCCCCCATAAGTATGATGTGGCTTTTTTCTGTATTAGTCTATAATAATAAGCAGGAATTGAAATTGCTAACACTCTGAATAAATATAGTAGTTTAGGTAGGATCGGCATTTTTATTGCATTGATTCTACCGAACCATGATAACGGGAGGTGAGTCCAGGTATTCAATAGGTTTGTCACACTTTTCAAAGTCGGCAGATAATTGGCTGAAAAAAGTTCTGATATAGATGCAGTAAGATGAATCCCTTAATATGGGATAGATTTTTCCGCCCAGGTAAAAGGAAGACCTGCTTTTGCTGAGTTTAGTTCCAAATTGGAAAGAGATATGTTTAGTGCTATGCATTTTTTGGGGTTGATTGATAAGACAGAAAAAGCAGCAAACAACAAGATATCGTCTGCGAACAAACACAATTTATGTTGATATCCTCCTAGTTCTATTCCAGTAATTGTGGGATCTGATCTGATCGAATGGGCAAGTGGTTCTATAAGAAGGGCAAATAGGAGGGGAGAGAGTGGACATCCTTGTTTTGTGCCTCTTTCAATATTGAAGGGATCAGATTTAAAACCTGCGTATTTGATGCATGCTTTTGGTTTATTGTACAAAGCAGTGATCCAAGTTATAAAATTAGGGCCAAAGTCCCACTTTTGAAGTGAATATTGTAAATAAGGCCAGGAAATGGAGTCAAAGGCTTTCCTAATATCAAGGGATATAAAACAAGAAGGAATACGGCGGGTTTTAGCAATGTGAGTCAAAAGGACTGCTCGATGTACATTGTCACCTGCTTGGCGTGTTAGGGAAATGGGTCGATAATTTGTACAGGATGTGTCATCAGTATGGGATTTAGGAGTCATACAAATGGTTGCCATTAATGATTCCTGCCTGAAAGACTTACCCTCTAGTAAGACATTAAAGCCATCAGCCAAAATAGGGGAGAGGATATCCATAAAGGTATGATAATATAAGGCAGAGTAACCATCAGGGCCTGGTCTTTTGTTTATTTTAAGGTCTTTAATGGCTTTCGTTACATCGTATACCGTAATGGGTACTTCAAGTAAAGTCTTTTGGATATTAGTTATCTCAGGTAGATGGATATTGGAGAAGAAAGCATCTGCCTCAGCGGGATTAAATTTGTTTGTTGACGAGTATAGAGAGGCTAAGTGTGAGCGAAATTTATGAACAATTTTAATAGGGTTACTAGTGTATGTAAAAAAGTGCATAAAAACACTGCGCTAATACGTGAAAAGAAAAACAAAAGGGAGCAGCTACATACAATCTGACAAAGACCATGAGAATATACCTTAAAAAATGCAGCGCATAATATATGTGTGAGTGATGGAAATAAGTGAATTATTTCAAATAAGTGCTTCAAAAAGAAAAGTAAAAATGGTTAAAGAAAAATAAGCCTGATGGCCTGTGCTAAGCATAAAGTCAATAATAACTGAACAGTAATGTCCAACAACACTGGAAAGTAAATGGACTCCAAAGTTTGGTGGTGTTCAGATGGTTATCCCCATCGAACTTCATGTAAATCCAACCAAAATACAGGGATGAGACAATGGTAGAAAGGATGGTAGAGAGGATGGTATGTAGGAAAACTCTTACCAGATCCCGTAGATTCCCATGTCAGCGACAGGGAATCACATGTGCGTTGTGCCACTCAGGGCATGGAAAGCGACATCTCCTCACTGGAATCCTCCAGGCTCGTATCTGCTTGGAACTCCGGGGGCCACCAGGCAAGTCCTCACAGTAAAACCAGGATGCAAATTAGGTAGGCAAAGACGGCACTTAAATAGCTCAAGTAGACACTTGACTTATTGGAAGGATATGTGGAAAGAAAAAACATGCCTCCACATAGTGCAGGTAAAAAAGGGGAGTATTTTTATTTCTAAAAAAACACCATTTAACAATAAAAAAAGTGATCACAATGCTTTAAAATAAATGGGCAACATGGAGGGTGGTGTGGAGCCCAATGCGTTTCGACCTAGGGGTCTTCAACTGTTGAAGACCCCTAGGACCTTGTTGTCGGTAATTCCAACCGTGTGTAGGCTCCATCACACATTTTCCAAAGGAATTTCCGACACACAAAGTTTGAGAGCTTGCTATAAAATTTTCCGACAACAAAATCTGTTGTCAAAAATTCCGATCGTGTGTACACAAATCCGATGCACAAAGTGCCACGCATGCTCAGAATAAATTAAGAAACGAAAGCTATTGGCTACTGCCCCGTTTATAGTCCCGACGTACGTGTTTTACGTCACTGCATTAAGAACAATCAGATTTTCTGACAACTTTGTGTGACCATGTGTATGCAAGACAAGTTTGAGCCAACATCCGTCGGAAAAAATCCATGGATTTTGTTGTCGGAATGTCCGATCAATGTCCGACCGTGTGTACAGGGCATATTAGTTATATGTCAGCTTTGGGTGATGGACACTGGCATAATTACAGGCAGGAAGTCCCCCTTCCCTATTTAACCCCTCCCACACAGGGAGCACCTCAGTTTTTTGCCAGTGTCTAAGGTGTTGGTCACGGTTAAGATGTGTGCTAAAGAAGTTCCCTGGAAAGGCCTGCAGGGTCAAGGAGCTGCACAATCGGATCCATTCAAAGGTCACAATCAAAGGCTAAAGTGAATGATACCCGAGCCTCAGTATGGAAGAACGAGGTTTTGCCAGTAATGCTTCTCTTTAAGAGAGCTGGGTCCTGGGATCCAGTGACTTGGTCACATTCTCATACCACAGGTTTTGTTCTGGTAGGGCGCTATATGGGTCCAAGGCAGTGGAGCCTACATTTAAAGGGGACCCCGTCCTTGAAGGCCAGGCATGACTCCAACCCACCGTGATGGGTGAAGATTGGGTCACTGTGAGTAATCCAGTTTGTACCCTGTGGCAGGAATGGTAAGTTAAGAAGATCCTGGGACATTCCTATGGACTTCTTTAAGTAGATGTTGTCTTGCCTGTATTTATAATTTCAACCACTAGAGGGTGTTTTAACATTTGTAGTTTTAAACATAAACTCTTGCTAGTCCCTATGGATAGCTGTGTCATGCAGTACCTGTGGAGGGGTCTGTTCCTAGGCTTCTGGCAGCAGCTACTCAGAGGGGGAAGAAGGGGGGAGAATCCAGGCATCAGTGTGCTCACCCCCTTCCCCCCCTTCGGGATTGCCATTGTGTGCCGCCATGCGTGCATGCGCGAGGCGCTCCTCCTTCACAGTTTCTGTATTGAGAGGTCATCACAAGGGGCGGGGCTTGGCACCGACGGCATGCACGTGGATGGATGTGCACGCTTTCTCACGGCGCAGGCACGGACCGGCGGCTTGTATAAGCCTTTGCCATGTACAGAGTGCTATTTGAAGGAGGAACACAGGCACAGTCCAAGTGCATGTAAGCTCTGGGTGATTGGCTACAGGCAATTCAGACACATCTACTTAGCATCTTGCTGACATTGATAGCGGCATATAAACTATTGCTAAAACTGAGCTCAGCAATAGATGCTTGGTAATAGTACCTCTGCTGTGTGCTTAGGACTATGTATTCCCAAAAGAGAGGGACAAAATCAGGGAGAAGGAGTGCAAAAGCGCAGCAGTCAGGGTCTGAGCACCCTAGTCATGCCTCCACAGTATCATCCTCTCCTGAAAGTCCTGAAGCGGCTAACCAGGCTGAGCCATTGGAGCCATCAGGCATTGTAGCTACCTCCAACATTCCAGCCTCTGCCTATGTCACTAAAGACAATTTGGCTACAGCCCTGGCTGGTTTGGAAGGAAAGATAGCTAGTTTTCTCGCATCTTCCTCCCAGGCTGGGAGGAAACGCGAAAGATCCCCTTCCCATGTCCAGGACTTGGCATCTGTGGATCAGGAGTGGGTAGATGATTCAGATGTGCCCCTGGGGGGCCCACTAGAGGGGCAAGAGGATGGTTCCTCATTGGAGGACTCTATCACAGAGGATTTGGTTTCAGCTTCACAGTCGCAAAGGTTGTTACACAGGGTGTTTTTGTTATAAGTTACCCTTAGCAGAAATGGCTGAAGCACCTTTCTCCTCTTTGGGTTCAATGAAGCCTCCTCAGGGTTCACATGCTTTTCCTATGCACCCGTTGCTGGAACAGCTTATTTATGCTGACTGGGATCATCCAGATAGGCATTTTTTCCTCCTAAAAGATTCTCTCAGATTTATCCTATGGAGTAGGGATGAGCTTCGAATTCGAGTCGAACTCATGTTCGACTCGAACATTGGCTGTTCACAAGTTCGCTGAACAGAGAACAATTTGGGATGTTCGCGGCAAATTCGAATGCCGCGGAACACCCTTTAAAAGTCTATGGGGGCAATCAAAAGTGCTAATTTTAAAGGCTTATATGCAAGTTATTGTCAAAAAAGTGTTTGGGGACCTGGGTCCTGCCCCAGGGGACATGGATCAATGCAAAAAAAAGTTTTAAAAACGGCCGTTTTTTCAGGAGCAGTGATTTTAATAATGCTTAAAGTCAAACAATAAAAGTGTAATATCCCTTTAAATTTCGTAGATGGGGGGTGTCTATAGTATGCCTGTAAAGGGGCGCATGTTTCCTGTGTTTAGAACAGTCTGACAGCAAAATTACATTTCGAAGGAAAAAAGCCATTTAAAATTACTCGCGGCCAGGGTTGTGGGGATGAGGCCCTTGTCCCCATCAACATGGGGACAAGGTGTTTTGGGGGGCTACCCCAAAGCACCCTCCCAATGTTGAGGGCATGTGGCCTGGTACGGTTCAGGAGGCGGGGCGCTCTCTCGTCCCCCCTCTTTTCCTGCGGCCTGCCAGGTTCCGTGCTCGGATAAGGGTCTGGTATGGATTTTTGGGGGGACCCTACGCCGTTTTTTTTTTTTGGCGCAGGGTTCCCCTTAAAATCCGTACCAGACCTGAAGGGTCTGGTATGGAATTTAGGGGGACCCCCACGTCATTTTTCTTTTAAATTTTGTCCGGGGTTCCACTTAATATCTATACCAGATCTGAAGGGCCTGGTATGGAATTTAGGGGGACCCCCACGTCATTATTTTTAAATTTTGGTTCGGGGTTCCCCTGTGGGGAATTCCCATGCCGTTTTTATCAATGAACTTCTATGTGTATTGTCGGACTGGCAATGCAATAGTCGCGAGTAGTTTTAAATGGCTTTTTTCCTTCGAAATGTCATTTTGCTGTCAGACTGTTCTAAACACAGGAAACATGCGCCCCTTTACAGGCATACTATAGACACCCCCCAGCTACGAAATGTAAAGGGATATTACACTTTTATTGTTTGACTTTAAGCATTATTAAAATCACTGCTCCTGAAAAAACTGCCATTTTTAAAACTTTTTTTTGCATTGATCCATGTCCCCTGGGGCAGGACCCAGGTCCCCAAACAATTTTTATGACAATAACTTGCATATAAGCCTTTAAAATGAGCACTTTTGATTATTCATGTTCGTGTCCCATAGACTTTAACAGCGTTTGCGTGTTCGAACAAACTTTTTTCCTGTTCGCATGTTCTGGTGCGAACCGAATAGGGGGGTGTTCGGCTCATCCCTACTATGGAGGAGAAATTGACTAAAAAATGGAATTTGGCATCAGTAGATGTGACTGTTTCTTCTCTGAATAAGAGTCTTACTTGTCCAGTAGACAATGTTCAGGTGTTTAACACTTGCCGACCGCCTAACGCAGATATACTGCGGCAGAATAGCACGGGCAGGTAAAATCACGTATCAGATACGTGATTTGCCTCCCGCGGGCGTGGGAAAAATGTAAACAGCAATTGCACCATGCATGTGAGGTATCACCGCGAAGGTCAGATCGAGGGCAATAATTTTAGCAGTAGACCTCCTCTGTAAATCTAAAGTGGTAACCTGTAAAGGCTTTTAAAAATGTATCTAGTTTGTCGCCACTGCACGTTTGTGCGCAATTTTAAAGCATGCCGTGTTTGGTATCCATGTACTCGGCCTAAGATCATCTTTTTTTATTTCATCAAACATTTGGGCAATATAGTGTGTTTTAGTGCATTAAAATTTAAAAAAGTGTGTTTTTTTCCCAAAAAATGTTTAGGGTTCAAAGTAATTTTCTTGCAATTTTTTTTTTCTTTCATGTAAACAAATAGTGTCGGAAAGGGCTTTGTCTTCAAATGGTTAGAAGAGTGGGTGATGTGTGACATAAGCTTCTAAATGTTGTGCATAAAATGCCAGGACAGTTCAAATGACCCCATTTTGGAAAGTAGACACCCCTAGCTATTTGCTGAGAGACATGTTGAGTCCATGGAATATTTTATATTGTGACACAAGTTGCGGGAAAAAGACAAATATTTTTTTTTTTACAAAGTTGTTACTAAACGATATATTGATCAAACATTTCACGGGAATATGTGAAATTACACCCCAAAATACATTCTGTTGCTTCTCCTGAGTACCACATACCATACAATACCACATGTGTGAGACTTTTGGGAGCCTAGCTGCGTACAGGACAACCGAAAACCAAGCAACTCCTTCAGGCTTTCTAAGGGTGTAAATTTTTGATTTCACTCTTCACTGCCTATCACAGTTTCGGAGGCTATGGAATGCCCAGATGGCACAACCCCCCCCCCCTCCAAATGACCCCATTTTGGAAAGTAGACACCCCAAGCTATTCTGAGAGGTATGGTGAGTATTTTGCAGACCTCACTTTTTGTCACAAAGTTTTGAAAATTGAAAAAAGAAAAAAAAAAAAATTTTCTTGTCTTTCTTTATTTTCAAAAACAAATGGGAGCTGCAAAATACTCACCATGCCTCCCAGCAAATAGCTTGGGGTGTCTACCTTCCAAAATGGGGTGATTTGGGGGAGGGGTTGTGCTATCTTGGCATTTTATGGCCTTCGAAACTGTGATAGGTAGTGAGGAGTGAAATCAAAAATGTACGCCCTTAGAAATCCTGAAGGCAGTGATTGGTTTTCGGGGCCCCGTACACGGATAGGCTCCCAAAAGTCCCACACATGTTCTATCCCAAAGTTTGTCATTTTCCCGCAACTTGTGTCAAAATATAAAATATTCCATGGACTCAACATGCCTCTCGGCAAATAGCTTGCTTGGGGTGTCTACTTTCCAAAATGGGGTCATTTGGGGGGGGGGGGTTGTGCCATCTTGGCATTTTATGGCCTTCAAAACTGTGATAGGTAGTGAGGAGTGAAATCAAAAATTTACGCCCTTAGAAATCCTGAAGGCGGTGCTTGGTTTTCGGGGCCCCGTACGTGGCTAGGCTCCCAAAAAGTCCCACACATGTGGTATCCCCGTACTCAGGAGAATCAACAGAATGTATTTTGGGGTGCAATTCCACATATGCCCATGGCCTGTGTGAGCAATATATCATTTAGTGACAACTTTGTGCAAAAAAAAAGTTTGTCATTTTCGCACAACTTGTGTCAAAATATAAAATATTCCATGGACTCAAAATGCCTCTCAGAAAATAGCTTGGGGTGTCTACTTTCCAAAATGGGGTCATTCGGGGGGGTTGTGCCATCTTGGTATTTTATAGCCTTCAAAACTGTGATAGTTAGTGAGGAGTGAAATCAAAAATTTACGCCTTTAGAAATCCTGAAGGCGGTGCTTGGTCTTCAGGGCCCCGTACGCGGATAGGCTCCCAAAAGTCCGACACGTGGTATCCCCATACTCAGGTGAAGCAGCTAAATGTATTTTGGGGCAGAATTTCACATATAACCATGGCATGTGTGAGCAATATATCATTTAGTGACAACTTTTTCCAATTTTTTTTTTTGTTTCATCATTATTCAATCACTTGGGACAAAAAAAATTAATATTCAATGGGCTCAAAATGCCTCTCAGAAATTTCCTTGGGGTGTCTACTTTCCAAAATGGGGTAATTTGGGGGGTTTTGTACTGTCCTGCCATTTTAGCACCTCAAGAAATGAGATAGGCAGTCATAAACTAAAAGCTGTGTAAATTCCAGAAAATGTACCCTAGTTTGTAGACGCTATAACTTTTGTGCAAACCAATAAATATACGCTTATTGACATTTTTTTTTACCAAAGACATGTGGCCAAATACATTTTGGCCTAAATGTATGACTAAAATTGAGTTTATTGGATTTTTTTTATAACAAAAAGTAGAAAATATAATTTTTTCAAAATTTTCGGTCTTTTTCCATTTATAGCGCAAAAAATGTAAACCGCAGAGGTGATCAAATACCATCAAAAGAAAGCTCTATTTGTGGGAACAAAAGGACACAAATTTCGTTTGGGTACAGCATTGCATGATCACACAATTAGCAGTTAAAGTAACGCAGTGCCAAATTGTAAAAAGTGCTCTGGTCAGGAAGGGGGTAAATCCTTCTGGGGCTGAAGTGTTTAAGGATCCAGCAGATAAAAGACTGGAGACGTTGCTTAAAGCCTGATTTTCCATGGCTAGTGCAGTTGCACAGCCTGCTGTAGTGGCAATCGGCATCTGTCAATCTCTTAATGACAAAGTAAGACAAGTCATCAAAGGGGAAGAGGTCCCGGATTTGGCAGAATTGCCCAGGGCTTTTTGTTTTGCGGTTGACGCTATTAAAGATTCTATTCATCAGGTGTTTCACCTTGCCCTTCAGTTCACATGCGCAGGATTTTGTGGCTTAAGCATTGGTCAGCAGAGTTGCCTTGTAAAAAGCTGCTGACTGGTTTTCCCTTTCATGGGGAAAGATTATTTGGGGATAACTTGGATAAATATATCAAAAGATATCTGGTGGAAAAAGTACCCTTCTTCCAGTAAAAAGGAAGAGTAGGCTTGAATGGAGGAGAAGATTTGGATGCCGCACACCGGATATAGTCAAAAAACTTCACTTTATTGAAAAAATGGGATCATCAAAATAACAAGACTGTCATGCAGAAAGTACAGATAAGCTGACGCGTTTTGCACTCAGGACTGAGTGCTTACTCATATTTTGATGATCCCATTTTTTCAATAAAGTGAAGTTTTTTGACTACATCCGGTGTGCGGCATCCAAATCTTCTCCTCCATTCAAGCCTGCTTTGCCTAGCATTCAGCCAGCACCTGGAGCTCTTCTGCTCTGAAAATTCCACTTACACCTGGGTCAGTGTCAGCCTGAGCGGTGGAAACACTTTCTTTGCTTGTCTGCATCTAAGGAAAAAGGAAGAGTAAACGTTTTTCTTTCAAACGTTCTGCCTCTCCATTGCCAGGGGTAACAGCCTCCAGACAGTTACAACTGGCCTCCACAGTCAACTCCAAGAGGAAGGTCTCAGAACCAAATGCAGGGCCAGAAGAAGCCTTGGGGACAGAAGTCTACAAAGCAGAGTCCCAAGGCCTCCTTATGATGGAGTGGAGTGAAGGCTCTGGCAGTAGGGATGAGCTTCGTGTTCGAGTCAAACCCATGTTCGACTTGAACATTGTCTGTTTGATCGTTCGCCGAATTGCGAACGATATGGGCCGTTCGCACCAAATTCGAGTGGCGCGTCACGGCCCATAATTCACTGCGGCATCGCAGTGCATTGCTGGCTGATGATTGGCCAAGCATGCACTATGACCTGCATGCTTGGTCAATCACAGCACTGTCTGTACAGAGAGCTGTAATTGGCCAAAGCCAGGGTGGCTTTGGCCAATTATGGCTCAGGGGGTTTAGTACACACCCCACACTATATAAGGCCGCCTGCACATCAGCCCTGTGTAGTGTGTTCCAGCGTTGAAAGACAGAGACAGAGAGACAGTGTCATTTGATTTAAGTTAGATAGATTAGGCAGGACAGTCAGTCGGTTAGCTGCACTTACAGTGTATTGTGTATATATATATATATATATGCATCCCAGGTGTTGTATGCATATATATATATATATATATATATATATATATATATATATATATATATATATATATATATATATACACTGTATTCAGTTTAGCTAGATCCGTTCCTGTTATTATCTTCCTACTGACAGGCAGGCAGGTGTTGTTACAGTATTTGAAGAAAATTGCTGTTGTTATTCTGATCCTATTAGTCCTATTAGCTACAGTATTTACAGTTAGTGTAGTGCGTCCTCTGCACAGTGTGCACCTCAAGCTGCCTGTAGAAGATTGGTGGTGTTTTTCTGATCCTATCACTACCACAGGCAGCTACATTATTTTTTAGTGTAGTGCGACCTCTGCACAGTGTTCAGGTAAAGCTACAAGTTAGTGTAGTGCGACCTCTGCACAGTGTTCAGCTAAAGCTACAAGTTAGTGTAGTGCGACCTCTGCACAGCGTTCAGCTAAAGCTACCTGTAGAAGGTTGGTGTTGTTTTCCTGATCCTATCACTACCGCAGGCAGCTACATTATTTTTTAGTGTAGTCCGACCTCTGCACAGTGTTCAGCTAAAGCTACAAGTTAGTGTAGTGCGACCTCTGCACAGTGTTCAGCTAAAGCTATAAGTTAGTGTAGTGCGACCTCTGCACAGCGTTCAGCTAAAGCTACCTGTAGAAGGTTGGTGTTGTTTTCCTAATCCTATCACTTCTGCAGGCATCTACATTATTTACACGTTAGTGTAGTGCGACCTCTGCACAGTGTTCAGCTAAAGCTACAAGTTAGTGTAGTGCGACCTTTGCACAGTGTTCAGCTGTGTCTTCCTGCCCGATGTTGCATCTACAATTATGCCGCCTCAACTCCCGTGGAGAGGCTATGGCCCTGGCCCACCCTGCTCCCACCACAGCACACTGCACTTTGCTTGAGTCGGTGAGTGCGTTTGGTATAAACAGCTATAGATATCAAATGTTGATTTCAATATTTTTTACCTTTATATGAACTTTATGGTTCACTATACTCTTATATATATCCTTTAGGAAACCCAATCGCATCAGCTCCTGATGAGTGGGAACATACCCACGAAACGCGTCGAGCTTTACATTTATGATGCCCCAGCTACATCCTACATGGAACCATTGTTACCATCTGTTTTCCTCTATTACATCAACTCTTTCCTTATTTAAGAAATGCACATTTATCATGTGGGTGCATGTGCTGGTATCAGGCTTATTGTCGCTAGCAATACTATGCCATATTACTGTTGTATGTATATCGGACCCTATGCTGCTACACGTATATACAATTTTTATTATGTTTATGCTATGCTACATTACCTATGCATATATTAATGAATTGTTTACTGTATATGAAATGATTACTCTGTTATTGTTTGGTACTCCTTATAATTAATAAACATTTCTTAATGCATTTCTACTATGGTCTATCTCCCCTCCACTACCCAAGCGCTTCATTTAAAGTCCCAACTTCCCTTTTTATGTGTAGTGTTCAGCTAAAGCTACCTGTAGAAGGTTGGTGTTGTTTTCCTGATCCTATCACTACCGCAGGCAGCTACATTATTTACACGTTAGTGTAGTGTGACCTCTGCACAGTGTTCAGCTAAAGCTACCTGTAGAAGGTTGGTGGTGTTTTCCTGATCCTATCACTACCACAGGCAGCTACATTATTTACATGTTAGTGTATTGCGACCTCTGTACAGTGTTCAACTAAAGCTACCTGTAGAAGGTTGGTGGTGTTTTCCTGATCCTATCACTACCGCAAGCAGCTACATTATTTACACGTTAGTGTAGTGCGACCTCTGCACAGTGTTCAGCTAAAGCTACCTGTAGAAGGTTGGTGTTGTTTTCCTGATCCTATCACTACCGCAGGCAGCTACATTATTTACACGTTAGTGTAGTGCGACCTCTGCACAGTGTTCAGCTAAAGCTACCTGTAGAAGGTTGGTGGTGTTTTCCTGATCCTATCACTACCACAGGCAGCTACATTATTTAAACGTTAGTGTAGTGCGTCCTCTGCATAGTGTTCAGCTAAAGCTACAATTTAATGTAGTGCAACCTCTGCACAGTGTTCAGCTAAAGCTACAAGTTAGTGTAGTGCGACCTCTGCACAGTGTTCAGCTAAAGCTACAAGTTAGTGTAGTGTGACCTCTGCACAGTGTTCAGCTAAAGCTACCTGTAGAAGATTGGTGGTGTTCTCATACTAATAATACTACAGGCCCAGCTTAGTGCAGCTACATCTCACTGCAGACCATTAGTATGTCTGGAAGGCAGTGAGGTAAAAAGAAATCCTGGATAGCCGCACTCTGGGATAAGGACATCTTTATTTCAATAAAATCCAACAATACAGTCAATTGCAGAGACGTACAGGGTGGTAGACTTCTAACGCATTTCACATCATTTGGATGCTTATTCGTAGCTAGAGAGGAATAGTAGTAGTGTGGTATAAATAGAAAAGTGAAAAAGTAAAAAGAGGGGGGGCGGGGTATGCATGCCGGTAAAACAACCAATCACCGCGCTGCATAGCAAACCCACCCTCTCAGTGTGATTAAAACAATACTGATCCCATTAAAAAACTACACCTGCTAAAAGAGGAGAGAAAACATCCATTGTTAACCTAACCAAAATGCATAAAGAAAAATATAAGTAGACAAAACTGTCATGCCAATAAAAATCAGCACGAACTCATAAAAATAACTGAAAAAAAGAGAAAAGAAAAAGGTAGGTATTGGATGCTAAACCCCCCATAGCAGGTGAAGCCGCAACAATGGAACAAACTTGAGTAGTTGGGAGTGCTAAAAAAGTGTCAAAGCACTCTCACAACCCTAAAACAGCAAATGTGCATAAGCAGTTTAGATGAAATATACATACATTTTCATGAGATCAAAGTACAAGCATATTAGACATGCGATTAGCGTGTATGTACATTAAACATGAAATTAGAGATTTATGCACATTACTCCTCCAACTCCTCCAATCATTCTTAACCACTTGTATTTTATAGACGAGAGAGTTGACAAAAACATATGCAGTGAAAAATATATACATAGATCTGAAAAAGGGGTCGGTCCAACTACCCGAAAGAGTGGTTACAAATGTGTCAAAAGTATCAAACATGTAGCATCGCATCCAAAACACTGCTGTCAGATAAGTCTTTACTTTCTGAAAAGAAAAAACAGTAAAAAACAAACAGAAGCATTAAAATGGATTAGACACCAGATGAACCACAAAAAAGTATAGATAAATATCCATTGTTGTTGATATTAAACTCCCATGACAATTTCATGTTAGCTATGCGGTCAATAATGAAAAGATATGTGATCAACCACATAGGAAACATAGAAAAATCCAACAAAGGAACCAAAACAAAGAACCGAATGAACTATTAAATGAATGCAGTTTCCACATAGATCAACGTGCTGGCAGACTATGCTACAACAGCAAATGTATAGAGACCATAAGTCTCACTCCATGTGCTGAAATAGGTTGAGTTGAATAATAACACGAAAGAGAATAACCTCAAATGCACACAGATATAGTAGGGTAGCTATAGAATCTGCATCATACAAAGCCCAGACCTGCATCCCAAAGAAAAATTAAGAATTATTAAGGTGGCCTTGCTACATAGTACCATGCGATTAGAAATTCCCAAAGTCTCACTTCTCGTGCTGCAAAACACCATGGCTCACTATAAGAATACCATAAATCTAGAGTGGAATTGGCAAAAATAATAAAGCCAAAAGGCAGAAAGAACAAAATGGTCTATAACAAACCTAACAGCATTGACCCATGTATTCGGAGACTCGAGAGAGCGTCTCACTTGAAGCGCTGCAACATATCACAGTTGACTGTCAAAAAATTATGTCAATGGGACTATAGCTTAGTATATCTGAATAGATAAAACTAGTTTTTTACATTATATATTATTAAGGCGGCCTTGCTACATAATACCATGCAATTAGAGATTCCCAAAGTCTCACTTCTCGTGCTGCAGGATGCCACGGCTTGCTATTAAAACACTACAAATTTAGAGTGGGACTGACAAAAATAAAACCAAAAGGCAGAAAGGACAAAAAAGTCCATAGCAAGCCTTGCTGTATTATGCCATGCATTCGGAGACTCAAAAAGAGTCTCACTTAAAAAGTCTCACTCAAACTGCTGAAAAAATATATATAGTGCTACTTGCTATGGCATAAGGCTTAAGCCTAAAAAACTTAGGCCTAGGGAATTGTGTTTCCCATCTACCAAGAATGCAAAATGTATGAGTATTTGGAAACCTTGCTACATAGTGCCGTGCGATTAGAAATTCCCAAAGTCTCACTTCTCGTGCTGCAGAACACCATGGCCTGCTATAGGAATACCATAAATATAGAGTGGGATTGACAAAAATAATAATAAAGCCGAGAGGCGAGAAAAGCAAAATGGTCTATAACAAACCTAACTGCATTATGCCATGTATTCGGAGACTCATCAGGGTCTCACTTGAAGTGCTGCAGCACATCACAGTTAACTATTAAAAAAATTATGTCAATGGGACTATAGTTTAGTATATCTGACTAGATAGACTAGTTTTTTTATATATTATATATTGTTATGGCGGCCTTGCTGCATAATACCATGCAATTAGAAATTCCCGAAGTCTCACTTCTCGTGCTGCAGGACACCATGGCCCATGTATGTCTGGAAGGCCAACAAGGAGAGGCAGACAGTCACGAGCCAATTAAAGAGGGCAAGCAGGCTCTGTGTCTAGAGGCAGCAGTGCTGGTCGTGGACACGGTGCATCCTCATCAACACGTGGCCGTGGGACACATGTGGCCTTTTTTTCGGCAGCTGGCCGTGTTGAGCCACAACATGCGGAAGACTTAGTCGAGTGGATGACCAAGCCGTCATCATCCTCCTCATCCTCTCTCACCCATGCTCATGGTACTTTGTCTGGCAAAGCAGCTGCCAATGGGGCCTCTTCCCTCGGCTCAATGGCATCAGTGACTCCTTCCCTAGCCCCACCATGTCTTCCTGAGGAGTCCCTCGAACTGTTTGACCACAGTGTTGGGTACATGCTCCAGGAGGATGCCCAGCGTTTAGAAGGCTCTGATTATGATACTGAGCTAGATGAAGGCAGTAACGTGAGCACGGACACAGGGGGTGCCCAAGGACAGCAATCTGGCAGTCATGTTCCCCCTGCTGCAGCATACTGCCAGGTTTGCTCCAGTGATGAGGAGGGAGGGGATGATGAGGTCACTGACTCAACGTGGGTGCCTGATAGTAGAGGGGAGGAGGAGGAGGAGGCACATCACCAACGAGGCAGGATGCCCTCCAGGGGCAGCACACTGACTGCATCACAGGGCGCTGCTGTCTCTGCGTGTTATTCCAAAAGATCTTTGGTGTGGGCCTTTTTTGAGATGAGTGCATCAGATGGCACCGCTGCTATTTGCAACATATGTCTCAAGCGTATCTTGTGTGGCCAAATCTCCTGCTTGGGCACCACATGCTTGACCAGACATATGTTGACCTGCCATGCAGTTCGTTGGCAAGCGTACCTAGAAGACCCACACCAAAAAACAAAGAGGACCTCTCCTTACTCCTCATCAGCTGGGATCTCCAACCCCACTATACCTTCAGTACTCTCTGAGACCTGCACTGAGAGGAATGAAGGTGTAGAATTAGGTGTGTCACAGCCAAGTACTTCCGGGCAATCTGCTATCGGTACACCAACGTCAGATTGTATCAGGCAAATTTCCCTGCCCCAGCTGCTGCACCGCAAAAAGAAGTTCGCTCCCAGCCATCCACATGCCCAGCGTTTGAATGCCAGCTTGGCAAAATTGCTAGCACTTCAACTGCTACCTTTTCAGTTGGTAGACTCTGCCCCCTTCCGTGAGTTTGTGGAATGTGCGGTTCCTCAGTGGCAGGTTCCCAAATGCCACTTTTTATCACGGAAGACGATTCCGGCTCTCTACCGGCATGTGGAAGGCAATGTCTTGGCCTCGCTGGACAGGGCGGACAGCGGTAAGGTGCATATTACCGCTGACTCATGGTCCAGCAGGCATGGACAGGGACATTACCTAAGTTTCACGGTGCATTGGGTGACTCTTCTGGCAGCTGGGAAGGATGCAGGACAAGGGATAGTAGTGTTGGAGGTTGTTCCGCCACCATGCCTCCAAAATGCCACTACTAGTGATTCTGACACACCTCTCTCCTCCACCCCCTCCTCTTCTTCTTCCTCCCAGCGGTGCTCAGTAGGCGTTCAAGGGGCTACGCAAGTACGCAGGCCAAAAGATGCCATGCGGTGCTTGAGCTGGTGTGCTTGGGGGACAGGAGCCACACTGGGGCAGAGGTTCTGTCAGCTCTGCAGGGACAGGTTCAGAGGTGGTTGACGCCACACCAACTTAAGGCAGGAATGGTGGTTTGCGAAAATGGCAACAACCTCCTCTCCACCCCTCCGAAAGGGACAAATGAATCATGTGCCCTGTTTGGCTTATGTCCTTAACTTGGTGGTGCAGCGGTTCTTGGGCAGGTACCCAGACTTACAGGATGTCCAGAGGCAGGCCAAGAAAGTCTGTGTGCATTTCTGCCAGTCATATAATGCCAGTGCTTGGCTTGCAGACCTCCAAAAGGAATTTAACCTGCCCAAGAACCGCCTAATCTGTGACATGCCCACCAGGTGGAACTCAACATTGGCCATGCTGCAGTAGCTGCACACGCATTAGAGGGCCATCAATGAGTACCTGTGTGACTATGGCACCAGGACAGGATCAGGGGAGCTTGTTTTTTTTCCCCACGCCAGTGGGCCATGATCAGGGATGCACCTGTCACCATTTGAGGAGGCCACGAGGATGGTGAGCAGTGACACTGCATGCATCAGTGACACTGTCCCCCTTGTCCACCTGTTGAAGCACACAGTGCTTGAAATAATGGACAGGGCACTTTAGGCAGAACAGAGGCAGAAAGAGGAGGACTTCCTTAGCTCTCGATGCCCACCGATCACACAGGAAGAGGAGGAGGATTGTGTCAGTATGGAGGTGGAGCCTGGCACTCAGCATCAGCAGCAGTCTTTACGGGATCATTTACAGACCCAAGAAACACATGGACTTGTACGTGGCTGGGAGGAGGTGGCTGCAGATCATGTCGTCCTTAGTGACCCAGAGGACTCCGGACTGAATGCCTCAGCAAACCTACGCTGCATGGCCTCCCTGATCCTCCAAAGCCTGCGGAAGGATCCTCGTTTGTGGTATCAAGGAGAAGGAACAATACTGGCTGGCAACCCTCCTTGATCCACATTACAAGGGTAAGGTTGTGGACCTTATCTTGCTGTCGCAGAGGGAGCAGAGGATGAAAGATCTTCAGGAGGCCTTGCAGAAAGGTCTGTGCAACGCGTTCCCAGAGACTGGGAGGTTACAAACTTCTGTTTCTGGACAACGTGTTGCTGAGGCTTCGGTCAGTCAAAGAAGGAGCGGTGGAGAAGGTGGCCGTCTGACTGATGCGTTCAGACATTTTTTGGTCCGCAGCCCCAAGGTATGATCGGTTCCAGCAACCATCGCCAGCGTCTGTTTTACATGTTGCAGGAATACCTAGGGGCAAGATCTGACTTGGACACCTTTCCCACTGAAAATCCTCTGGGTTACTGGGTCTTGAGGATGGATCACTGGCCAGAGCTTGTACAGTATGCAATTGAGCTACTGGCCTGTCCTGCATCCAGTGTTCTTTCGGATCGCACATTCAGTGCTTCTGGAGGCTTTGTAACCGATCACAGGGTGCGTCTGTCCACCGACTCGGTTGATCGACTGATCTTCATAAAAATGAATCAGTCTTGGATCACCACCAGCTACCAAGCACCTGATGCTGATGTAACCGAATATTTTTTTTTTAAATGTCAGATCCCTTCAAAGACTGCTTATGCTGATGCTGAGTGACTATCCTGTTATGCTGAGTAATTATCCTCTTCCTCCTCGATGATCATGCTGATAGCTTGTAAGAAAAGTTTTGGTTCTGGGCACCGCCACCAGTGCCTAAGGCCCAATTTTTTAGCCCCTGTTTAACAGGGGTGTGTAATTACAATTTTTGATGCAATTCTTTGCAGCAGGGCTAGTTCCTGTGCTCCAACTAGAGTATCTGTGAGGGGTTGCAGTGTTGTGGCACCAGCACCAGTGAATAAGGCCCAATTTTTCAGCCCCTGTTCAACAAGGACATGTAATTAGAATTCTTGATGTAATATTTCACAGCAGGGCCCGTTTCTGCGCCCACTAAGAGTAACTGTGAGGACTTACAGTGTTGTGGCACCAGCACCACCACCAAAGGCCCAATTTTTCTGCCCCTGTTCAACAGGGGCATGTAATTACAATTCTTGATCTAATATTTCACAGCAGGGCCCTGTGAGGGCTTACAGTGTTGTGGCCACAACAACACCTGAGGCCCAAATTTCTGCAGGCCCCTACTTTCAAACATCCAACTTACAAATGACTCCTACTTGCAAACAGAAGGAGACAACAGGAAGTGAGATAAAATCTACCCCTAGGAAGGGAAATTCTCTCCTGTAAGAGTTAATATGGGAAAAACCTTTCTCCTTTACACGGATGCTTTATCACGAATCCTTGTTTCACTAAAAACCCCAAATTTTCAAAAAACATTTGTCATTGGGACAAAAAGTGAGGTGAAATTTTCTGAAGAGGAGCACAGACAGCAAAACAAATGTCACAGGAGTGATAACCCTTCCCTATGTTTTCCATAAAGCTTAAAATAGATTTTTTGGCTGGAGCTAAACATGTTAAAAATGTACCAGTTCAAAATTACAAACAGATTCTACTTAACAACAAACCTACAGCCCCTGTCTTGTTTGCACCACCTGTATACTGCTGTTCAGAGTATATAGGGCCTGGGGGCCCCACGCCTTTATTTTTTTAATTTGTGTGTGGGGTTCCCCTTAATATCCATACAAGACCCAAAGGGCCTGGTAATGGACTGGGGGGTACCCATACAGTTTGTCTCACTGATTTTCATCCATATTGCCAGGACCCGACATTACATTAAAGCCGCAAGCATTTTTAAATGACTTTTATTCCTTTAAAAATGTCATTTTGTGCAGGGACTGTTCTAAGCACAGGAAACACGTGCCACTTTACAGGCATACTATAGACACCCCCAAGGTACGAAATTTAAAGGAATATTACACTTTTATTGTTTCACTTTAAGCATCATTAAAATCACTGCTCCCGAAAAACGGCCATTTTTAAAACTTTTTTTTGCATTGATACATGTCCCCTGGGGCAGGACCCGGGTCCCCAAACCCTTTTTAGGACAATACTATGCAAATTAGCCTTTAAAATGAGCACTTTTGATTTTGAACATTCGAGTCCCATAGATGTCAATGGGGTTCTAACGTTCATGCAAATTTTTGGTCCGTTCGCAGGTTCTGGTGCAAACCGAACCCGGGGGGTGTTTGGCTCATCCCTATCTGTCAGTACTCAGGAGTCTGGTGGGAGGAAATCCAGGACAAATGGGTCATCTCCACAGTGTATCTGGGGTACAAACTAGAGTTTTGGGAGTTTCCACCACCTCGCTTCTGAGATCGAGTGTTCCCAAGG
This sequence comes from Lithobates septentrionalis, assembly GCA_037952835.1. NCBI lineage: Eukaryota > Metazoa > Chordata > Amphibia > Anura > Ranidae > Lithobates > Lithobates septentrionalis. Next base: position 1,584,299 of record JBBDGP010001607.1, on the reverse strand, counting down.
ACCCAATAAAAAGAAAGTCCTTATTTCAGGCACTAGACCAGCTGTTATCTCAGGGGGTGATCATAGAGACTCCCTTAAGAGAACAGGGGTTGGGGTTTTATTCAAACCTCTTTACAGTGCCAAAGCCAAATGTAAGTGTCAGGCCCATTTTAGATCTCAAGGGTCTGAACCAATTCCTAAACATTCATTCATTTTGCATGGAAACAATTCGGTCAGTGGTATCCACCCTTCGGGGAGGAGATCTTCTAGCATCAATAGACATCAAGGATGCGTATCTCCATGTTCCGATTTTTCCCACTCATCAAAGATTCCTACGATTCACAGTAGAACAGCGGCATTTTCAGTTTGTGGCCTTGCCCTTTGGGTTGGCCACCGCACCTCAGGTGTTTACAAAGGTCCTGGCTCCGCCTTTGGCAAGATTGAGAGCCCAGGGTATAACAGTGATGGCGTACCTTGACGACCTGTTACTGATAGATCAGTCCGTGGCAGGGCTAGATCAGCATGTGATAAGCACGGTCACATATCTGGACCATTTAGGTTGGGTTCTCAACCTAGAGAAATCATCCTTACGACCAGTAAAAAGATTGGAGTACTTGGGTTTAGTCATAGATACTACCCACAAGAAAGTGTTCTTCCTGGGTCTTTTGGTTGGAAGGCGGAGGGGAGGAACCTGCGATTCTGTCAGGCTCCTACTGGGCCCGGCCTTCTCCTGACTGCCACTTAGCCCCGCCTCCTCCTGGCTGCCAGTAACCCCCGCCTCCTCCTGGCTGCCACATTCCACAGCCTCCTCCTGTGTGCCACATTCCAGAGCCTTGTCCTGGCTGAGGTCTTCCTGTGTATGAAAAAGGGACATCGTTTTGTTTTTTTCTTCATCAATCACACACAATTTTCACCTCATGACTGTTGCAAATTGAATGTTAACAAATATAACTGATGATCATTCTGAGCCCAGCATTATTCATTCTTGTCCCAATTATTTTTGCCCACTACTGTCTATTGTTATGTAAAACACTTTATTAAATCAGCAATTAGTGATCAATAATAACATCTAGTAAACATCATTTATTTATTGACCAGAATTCTGTAGTACAATGCTATACCTGGCTCCAGATCGGCTCCTCCACTTCTTCCTGGCTGGAAGTCCCAGGTTGGACATCGGAAGCCTCAGCTAGGGTGGAAGATAGGGTGGAAGGAAGGGTGGAAGGAAGGGTTGAGAGGGATTCCCTGACTTCAGTCTGGTCTGACAGAAATCGCAGTCTCTCATAGTACCACAGCCTGGGGACATAAACGTCATCTGCTGCAGCTCCAGATCTCTGGGAATCCGTGACCTTCTTGCGCTCCTTAAGATAAGTACTCTTCAGGCCACCAATTTTGGCTTTTAAATAGGGGATGGTTGCTGTGGGGACCACTGGCTTCACCATCTCCAGCAGTTTCTCCAGCGCCGCCTGCCTCTTTTGTTTATGATTATATTGTGGGTGTTTCACCTGCCACAGACAGGGCAGCTCCCTGTATTTGTCTATGAACAGGGGGAGGAAGTTGTGGTCATTGAAGCCATCCATTTTATCTGCAAGACACAACACAAGACAAACCCTAATGTCTGAAACTCTCCTAAAACTCTTCTAATCTTGTTACAATATCCGCTCACAGATCGTACGTACTACGCACGCGTGTTACCCTTTATATACGCACGCGTGAAACTCCGCCCACCCCTGACGTTCTTTCTAGTCTATTCCCTGCCCCTTCTTGTTCGGCGCAGTGGGGGAAGAGCACATGGCGGAGACACAATAGGTGTGTGCTAATTACAGCAAGGAGGAGGAAAGCCCGGAGCCAGAAACGTCCCGATCCCGGAAGAGACGATTTAAGGCCTCAAATATGTCCTTTGGGGAGATGTTGGAGATGGTTGACATCTTGAAGAGGGCCGACTATGACGGGAAGTATGGACCTTACCCCAACCCCATGTCAGAAAGGCCAAGATCATGGCAAAAGTAGTCAAGAGTCTGCAGAAGAATTTCGGGGTACGACGATCCAAGGATCAGCTCAGGAAGCAGTGGTCGGACCTCAAATTAAGGGAGAACAATCAGTACAGAAGGATCAGGAGAGTGCTGCAAAAAAGTAAGTAGTTGTCCTGTGTTCCTATTCTTTATTTTGATTACGTTCGTCCTGCTCCATGTGCTTTTCTTTACTGTTGTACAGTTTGAAATGGCAACTTTCATGTTCATGGGCACATTGTTCGTTCGTATGAAACATTGTTGGTTCAGCCTAGAAAACACCATTGTTTTGGCCATATGCATTTGAATACATTTTTTCTAGCCTACTTCTCTTAAAATAATTTTGAAGTCTAGATGGGTTTGTAACTAGAATGTAATGCAAACTAGATTCTGTGTAAGGAGAGGACACTCAGCAGCTGTTTACACATCTGGACGCTGGAGCACTAGTGGGGGACACAAGAACACCCTTTTTATTAGGGGGCCCACACAGGTGCTCCAGTGTATACTATAGGGGTGTCTCCATCTGTGAAGCTTGTACAAAACAGGTAAGTATTCAAGCCTGACAAAGGAAAACAATACTTCTTCATCTTGGAACTCTGCCAAAATAGACAATTGTACTGCACTTCCAAGCAATGTTTCATATTCCTCTTTCTGTCATCAAATATCTGTGTGCTAAGTATACCTATTTTTTTTTACATAGGGGAGAAAAGACTCGGAGGACACCACTAAGCAGAAGAGACAACAGACCCCCCACTTCATGAAGAAGGTGAAATACCCCAAAGCCAAGCAGAGGAGGAGGATTAAGGAGAAGTGGTGGAAATAGTCACCACAAAAGGTGAGTGTCTGCGACCACAGATTCAGGTAAGAGATGGATGCCGGCATATTTATAATACATGGTGTGTTTTTGTTTCTCTATTTTTAGGTGATCGTGATGTTGTGGATCCAGGTCATTTCACCAGTGAAAGTGCACAGATCCTGATCGGGGAGATCATGGGGTGTAATAGGGACTTGGAAAGCATCCAGAAAAACATCAGTGATGTTAAAAACAAAATGAAGAACATCATTTATGTTTTAGGGAGAGTTTAAAACACCTCCAAATCCCTTCCTTTTTTGTGGTATTTGTAAAGTCAAAATTTTTAACATTTTTTGCCATTTTATAGAAAAGCCAAATTTTGAAGATGCACACAGTGTGTCAACATGTGCTATCTGTCATCACTGGAGATCAATGTAGGCATTTTGGGGGTGCAACCCCTTCCTCAATAATAAAGTAGCTGAGAGGAAAGGGTTGCACCCACAAAACACGTCCCTTGATCCCCCGTGATGGCAGCTAGCACATGTTGACATTCGGCAATTTGTGTGCATCTTCAAAATTTGGCTTTTCCAGGGGTGACTTCACCCAATCTGAACGCAATATCAAACACAGTTTCTAAATACTCATGTCTGATATTGCCTTCAATTTCTACAAAAATTGAACTTTGTAAGTTCCATATTTGTGTATTTCTTGTTTGTTTGAAACATGCCTGTTTTACCTTAAATGGACATTTCAATATTTATTAATGTTACCGAAAAAATTGTTATACAACAAACATGCTGGTTTGTTTTAAAAAACCTTTTAGAAATGCATATGTGATTGTTCTGGTATTAAAAAGATTGATAATCAAGAATGAGTGGATTATTGTTTCAATGCTCCTAAAATTTTGTTAAGGTAAAATTGGTGTTTTCAGTGACTGGGGGTTATTTCCTAAGGGCAAATCCACTTTGCACTACAAGTGCAGTTTCAGTGCAGGCTCAAGTGCACTTGTAGTGCAAAGTGTATTTTCCTTTAGTAAATAACACCCAACAGTGCTTTTTAAGGTCACATTTTCAGGAATCCCCACATTTCTGTCAGGGTCAGCTAAAAGAAACACAAGCAGTAAATGTCACCGAAGATTTTAGTAGTTAAAATGATTTTTTTATTTTAAAAATGTATCAGACATTGGCATATTGATGGCCCCCCTACCCGCAAAGAAATCAAGGTATCTAAGACGAACCTCGCGGGCACTCAGGGGGGGCAAGCCAGGACAGCCACTTTCAAGCGCCGTCAGGGTTGGTTCATTTACTTGAATTCCGGCCTCAGGCCCAACTGAGGCAGCATAGTTGGCAGAATTTCACCTTAAAAAGTTGTGGAGAACACAGCACATGGGATGATAAGATTCAGTTTATGCTCCGCCATGTGTATGGGTGTAAGAAATAGGCAGAACCCTCTGGTCCGGGGTGAGGGTCCTCATCGGGAATGGCCGCATAAGATGGTCCCCCAGCGCAAACGCTTCATCAGCAACGAAGACGAATGGGAGTCCTTCCACATTGTCTTCTGGAGGTGGCAAGTCCAAGCTGCCATTCTGGAGACACCTGTAGAACTCCGTCTGGACGATGACTCCACCATCGGACATCCGGCCATTCTTCCCCACGTCCACATACAGGAACTAATAAGTAGCCGACACCACTGCCAACATCACAATACTATTGAACCCCTTATAATTATAATAGTATGACTTCGAGATGGGTGGTGGGATGATGTGGACATGTTTCCCATCAATTGCCCCTCCGCAGTTAGGAAAGTCCCACCGCTGGGCAAAGTGGGAGGCCACAGTCTGCCATTCCTGTGGCGTGGAAGGAAACTGTGGAGTCAAACAAGAAAAATAAATTAATCATTTTGCACATAAACAGCGAAAGCAGATTAGACACAAACATTCTTGGCCAACATCAGTATAACATTTATTTTAGGGAGTATTTTAAGACAAAGGTATAAGGTCCACCTATCAGATCCCCCCCCCCCATGGGCCATTTGTAAAATTTTATGGGGGGAGATGTTTTGGACAGGTAACCCTCTCCACTTCATTGACAAAATACATTGTTAAGTGACTACACGAGGTGAATATAGGGCCAGGAGAGCATGCTGGGGAGGTAAATGAAGGCAAATATGTATGAAGGACAAAAAAATAAAAAAAAAATAAAACCAGCATGCATGAGGGCAAAGGGGACATTCACAGCATATTACAATCATGGTAATTAGGGAATGAGGAAAGAAATACAATATATTAACAAACATTCTATACAATAAAATGTGATGTTAAAGGATAAATCTTACCTTAATATACTCCTTCTGCAGGACCTGGATGATGGCAGAACAGGTCTCTGGGATAATGATCCCCAGAGCCTGGGGGAGAAGCCTGTCGAGAACTTCAAGTCCTGCAGGCTTCTCCCCATCGCCAAGTACCGCAGGGTGGCGACTAGCCTCTGCTCCGGAGTGATGGCTTGCCTCATGCAGGTATCCTGCCTGCTAATATAGGGGGTCAGCAAAGCCAACAAACGGTGAAATACGGGGTCCGTCATCCGGAGAAAGTTCCTGAAATCATCAGGATTATTCTCACGGATCTCACGGAGCAAAGGCATATGACAGAACTGGTCACGCTGGAGCAACCAATTCTTGGTCCATGAACTCGTCCCCACCCTGTTCATGGACTGGACTTGTGTCAAGGTAAGGACCCCAACACCAAGCCCCCGCACAGCACAAACTCTACGAGGAGTACGTATACGCAACATGGCTAGAAAATGGTCGGCTGCTCAGAACGAAGTAACAGAACGCACTGAAGAACAGCAAGGCCTGTGAAGAGCGACCTGAAAATCAGCAACGAACAAACACGAACACAACGACAAGTCAATTGTACTCGCTGCACGCACTGAAGACCAGATACAAACCCACAAGCACAAACTGAACAGCAGAAAACGATCTGAAAACACGAGTCTGAAAAAGCGCGAATCATCTCTCACCAAACTTTTACTAACACGAGATTAGCAAAAGAAGCCCAAAGGGTGCCGCGCTTGGTTCAGAACTGCCCTTTTCTAGTCTCGTCGTATGTGGTGTACGTCACCGCGTTCTTGGCGATCGGAAATTCCGACAACTTTGTGCGACCGTATGTATGCAAAACAAGTTCTATCTGGAGGCAACAGCTCACATACGGAAAACTGACACATTGTTTGTGCTACCTGAAGGTCCAAGAAAGGGGCAAGCAGCATCAAAATCAACTATTTCTAGGTGGATCCATCAGGTCATTATTCAGGCCTATGATTTAAAAGGGAAAATTCCACCTTTTCGTCCTAGGGCACACTCTACCAGGGCAGTTAGTGCTTCTTGGGCAGTTCATCACCAAGCCTCCATGGGTCAGGTTTGCAAGGCCGCAACATGGTCATCAGTACATACATTCATAAAATTCTATCAGGTGGATATAGGTCAACAAGAGGATACCGCCTTCGAGCCCACTGTTCTGCAGGCAGCAGTATAGGTCCTCACGTCTGACGGTGGTCTGCATTTTTTTTGTGTCTCCCTCCCCTCAGATGGCATTGCTTTGGGACATCCCATACAGTTATTACTGGTGCTCCATGTCTCGTGATGTAGGAAAAAGAAAATAGGATTTTTATAACAGCTTACCTGTAAAATCCTTTTCTTGGAAGCACACGGGACACAGAGGTCCTTTCCCTCTTTTTTGGGATATGTATGTATTGCTTTGCTACAAAAACTGAGTGCTCCCTGTGTGGGTTATATAGGGAGGGGGACTTCCTGTCTGTAATTATGCCAGTGTCCATCACCTGAAGGTGGCGAATAACTCATACAGTTATTACTGGTGCTCTGTGTCCTGTGATGTACTTCCAAGAAAAGGATTTTACAGGTAAGCTGTTATGAAAATCCTATTTTTCATGCCACTCCAGACCTCTTTCACATTGTTTTCATAGAGTTTCCACTCCAGCTTTCTCCTATATTACTATCTTCATTTTCAGGCTCCTCTGAATCATTTTTAACACCCCCTTATTGCCTCCTCTAAAAGCAATGTTCTTGGAGTTATGAATTTCCTTAACCACTTGCCGACTTACCGCCGTCAATTGAATGGCACTCCTGTGCAAATCACTGTAGCTGTATGGCCGGTGCTTTAAGGAGTATAGGGGGTGCGCGCGCGTGCCTGCCACGTCCCTAAGGCACTGATGCGTGTGACCGCACCCGCAATCGCTTCTGACAGAGCGAGTACAAGGATTTGTGTGTGTAAACACACAAATTCACGTTCTGTCAGGGGTAAGGAGACTGATCTGTTGTTTCTAGTATATAGGAACAACGATCGGTCTCCTCCCCAAGTCAGTCCAATCCCCCCACAGTTAGAACACACGCTGAGGGAACACATTTACCCCTTGATCTCCCCCTAGTATTAAGCCCTTCCCTGACAGTGACATGTATATAGTAATCATGCATTTTTATAGCACTGATCGCTGTATAAATGTCAATGGTCCCAAAAATGTGTCAAAAGTGTTTGATCTATCTGCCGCAATGTCGCAGTCCTGATAACAATCGCGGATTTCCGCCATTACTAGTAAAAAAATTAAAAAATAATAAAAATGCCATAAATCTATCCCCTATTTTGTAGATGCTATAACTTTTGCGCAAACCAATCAATTTATGCTTATTATATATGTATAAAGAATTATATATGTAGAAGAATATATATATTGGCCTAAACTGATGAAAAAATTGGATTTTGTTTTTTTTTTAATTTTGAGATATTTATCATAGCAAAAAGTAAAAAATATTGTGTTTTTTTCAAATTTGTTGATCTTCTTTTGTTTTTTAGCACAAAGTAAAAACCGCAGAAGTGATCAAATACCACCAAAAGAAAGCTCTATTTGTGCGTAAAAAGAACATAAATTTTGCTTGGGTAAAATGTTGCACGAGGGTGCAATTGTCAGTTAAAGTGACGCAGTGTCGTATCGCAAAAAAAATGGAGTGGTCAGGAAGGGGGTAAATCCTTCTGGGGCTGAAGTGGTTAAAATCCCTCATTACCCATTGTTCATTATTTAACAATTCCTGTTAGAACAACATAATCTACACAAAAATGTATGCAATGTGTTATGCACACAGCAAGCCCATTAATGTCCCTTCCATGTATGTTCCGTGTGTGTTCCATGTGTGTTCCATGTGTGGAATGTGAATTCCACCCAGTGCATTCTGATCTGTCTCCCCAAAAAAGCCTTGTATTCATTCAGAGGACTCCTCAGACCACCTTTTTACTGATCTGGCGGTCACAGGTTGTCTCCTAACCAGGGGCACATAACACAGATTGAGGTAGATCAAAATATCTACTCTGCCCAAAGGTGGAAGAGGAGAAGAGCTGTATGCATTCTTCAAATTGGCGTACACCAAATCCAAGGTCATATTCTCTCTAGTTGGGCAGTTCAAATATTTGTGTTAGTCAATGTTTTCTCCATGGTGATGTGATTAAAATCCCTTGAGGTTATGAAAAGGGCATTGGAATATACACTATTACAACAATAACATGCAGGATCTCCCTAGGCAAGTACATGGCTAGAGCGCAACAACCAGTAATTCAATATCCAGGCAGCAGATACTTTCATTAGTAGTTATGTGACTATCCTTTGTTTACAAATATAACACCAATCACCACTAGCTTCCAGATCCCGAGCAGAATGGCTGCCCTGCATTCTAAACACAGGAGGTTCGCCACTCGACATGAGGTTCCCTAAAATTGGTAACTTACCTATTATGTGTCCTAAAAAATATTAATATCACATGTGCTCAAGATGGCGGACTAAAGTAAGTGTCACCATCTACTCCAAATGTATATACCTACTAGGACAGATAATTGAAGAAGGATGGCATTCCCTGAGACTAATCCCAGCCCCCGTGCAAAAGCCAGAACTAGACCAAATTCTCAGGGGTGGAGGCAAACTCTCCCCAGGATAGATCCCGATGTTGCCACTTGGGATAGCGCAAATTATATATGCCCCATTCCTGGGTGGCATTCCATGTACAGTGAGCCCCTCCATCAGCCTCTATGGTGGAGAGAAGAGACAGAAGGGAAGGTTCACTCGCCAGAAGTGACCTAGGTCAATTCCCAGCTGGGGATTAGAGATGGCTTTGGGGTGTCACGAAATCCAGAAGTGACGTTGCCTGAAAGGACGCCACTTTCAGGTATGGCAGATGCATTTCACGGACTGGAATGCTCTGTAAGCAGGATGATGGTGGAATGAGTTGGGTTCTGACAGACCTAAAAAGGGCCAGCCCAATACTCCCACCTCCAAGTCCTGGAGAAACAAGGACCTGGCAGGGAGCCAGTCACCAACACACAAACCACATGCTGCCTTAATAATATAAAGATACATACCATTTGTATACATATCTATAACTAAAGAAAAGAATACATAGGTACCCAAGATTACATATTCACCAAGGGTATGTGTGTATACTAGGGATGGGTGAACGGTTCGGCCCAAGCATAAGTTCGGGCCAAACTTTAATTGCTCGGATGTTCTGCGAACACTGAACAATATTCGGTGTTCGGGGCAAATTCGAATGCCGGAACACCATTAAAGTCTATGGGACACTAACATGAAAAATCAAAAGTGCTCATTTTAAAGGCTTATATGCAAGTTATTGTCATAAAGAGTGTTTGGGGACCTGGGTCCTGCCCCAGGGGACATGTATCAATGCATTTTTTTTTTTAAACGTCCGTTTTTTCAGGAGCAGTGATTTTTTTCTTTTACAAAGGGTTTTATTGATAATCATAGCAATTTCACAGTTTAACAGTGTAGATAATGCATCATGAATAAACATAACAAAAAGTTTAGCATCTTATAAATAAAATAAGTATGCTAGTAAATCAAAGAAAAACAACACAATAAGAATATAACAGAGGCTGAAAACAGTCTTGAGAGGGAGGTTAAAGAAGAGCTAGGGGCAGAGATTAGTTGAGAAGGGAGGAGTAAAGAATAGGGGGAAAGGAGAGAATTACAGGGTAAGAAAATATAACATATTTTGAAACCCACCCGCCTCCCCGCAGGGACGGGAAACTGCTGTCAGCAGTCCGCAGCATGTTGACGGCTGCCTGAGAGCTGAGGGAACCAACATGTTTGCGTCAAAAAAAAAAAAAAACCCTCGACAGAGCAGGAAAAAACAAAGTAAAACCTGTCAAAATTCTATTATCCCGCTGTGTAGCAGGGTGTGAGTGCACCCCGCTATGGAGGCGGCAGTATGCAGTCAGCTGAACACTCCCTGGCCGCCATGTAAGACCCCTGTAAGGGGGGCCAAAGTGACATGCCTTATTAAGTGCTCAGTGTCTCGCCTGGGGGAGGCCGACTTGTCCCAGAGGCACCATCTCGCAGTTGGGGCGCCTCAGGGGGGGCCCAGTCCTGTGAAGTTCTTGCAAGAAATTGAGTGTCAGATCAGGTTCAATTGAACGGAGAAAACTAGCATCTGTGAGGTCAGTTCTGCCTATTACCAATTCAGTAACAACATGCTGGGTATCAGCGGGTACTAAACATAATGTAGGTCCGATAGCAACTGGAGGCAGGCTTAGGGTTTCATGGAGTCATTTGTAACTTTTCTGTGAAGAACCGTCAACTTGAGAGGTTATATGCCATCAGCCTTTAGGGCCTGCTATGAACCTTTGGGCCTGCAGGTCTCGCAAGGCCTGTGATCCGGGTTGAGAACTTTTAAGGGGCTGAGGGGTCCGGCGAGGAGGCTGGAAGGATCTGGGCCTGGAGGAAGAAGAGGGTGCATCTCCCTGGGAAGGTGGTATTTCCAGCTGCAGTTCCTGAAAATGACGTTTCAGGTCAGAGGGGGAGGATGCGTGGAACTGGCGACCGAGATGCAAAAATGAGAGCTTAAAAGGGAACCCCCATCTATATTTGATGCCAGCTCCTGAAAAAAGGCTGTTGCCATACCCTGCAAATCAGTGATTTTTTCCGGGATTCCGCGGATACGAAGATTATCCCTGTGGGCCCTATTTTCAGCATCCTCTAGTTTGTCTCGCAGGGACTCCAGCTCTGCAGACAATTTATCCACCTCTTCTTCATGGCCTTCAAGCACAGTGGTTGCTAAGTCCATTCTTTGCTCTTACTGGTTAGTGCGGTGGCCTATCTCTTTAAGTCCTTTTACAAGGTCAGAGGAGAGCTTGCGTGAGGCCTGTGTGATTTCATGTCTAACAATGGAGCGAAATTTGTTCAGCAAGGCATCTGAGTCTGCATGCAGGGGACTTACCAGGTCCGTAGGGAACTGGTGCAGGCTATCGGCTGGGGAGGCAGGGTCCGCTGCCGAGTGTTGTGAGGAGTCATCCGGCGGGTTTGGAGCCATTGCCCTTTCCCCTTCCCTGTGACCAGAGCTGATTTGGGTTGTGTGGTACACTTGTGGCGGTTCTTCGTTGAGCGGTACATAACCGCCGGATACTTTATGTGTTCCGGAGCTGCGAGAGGCTTTCAGTGTGTGCTGGGTGCGGATTGTGCTATGCTAGCCGAGGTTTGCCATTCCGTTGGCGCGGAGTAGGGGAATCAGGCAGCCATTTTCCCTGTTCACGCGCATGCATCCCCCTAGGGCTGTGATTTCAGCTTTTGTTATAGGGTCAAATCAATCTGTCCATCTCTGGGGGTCACAGCCTGGCCAGCCAGGGGAATCAGAATGGTGATTGCCAGGTATACTAGTCCTTGGTGTTTTCACTGTGGACAGACAGACAATGCTCACCAGCAGCCTCCCCCCTCACAGTAACAGGCAGACAGGAGTAAGGCAGTAAAGATGGTGGGCTGAGAGTGCCAGGGAGCAGAGGGCCCAGAACATGCAGCGGAGGCAGCAGCTGATGGGGCACCAATACCCCCACCCGGTCAGGCAGTCCTTGGGAGCACTCCGGGCCTTGGCAAGAACCTGGGGGACTGGTAGAGAGGATGTGTAGAGGATGCCTGCACCTCCGACGTAGGCCGAACCGGCTGCAGCGACCCCCGGTGGGAAGCAGCCGCAGGAAACACTGGGGTTTCACAGGCCTTACTAGGCCGCACTAGGCCGCGGCCTCCACGGACGTCCCCGGAGCTCGGCGAGGCCTCCGGTCTGTCCCAGGTGGGTAGATGGGTGAGTATAGGGGCGGATGAGAGTCCCCTACCTTCGGATCCATGTGGATTGAGATTCCCCCGGCAGGCCTCGGATCTGCAAGATGGCGGCGGCCGCGACAGTCCGGAGGCCGTCTCCCTCTGTTGATGACTGGCCGAGTTTCTGAAAAATATTGGCGTAAAACACTGTAAGGGCACTTAGATGAGTAAGCTGGCAGGTTTTTTGCACTTAGTAGGTCTTTAAACCCTCGGATGGCGACGGATTAGCAATCAGGATTCTGGAGCACCTTGCAAAGACGTCCGCCGTCGCTCACATCCGGACACGCCCCCCAGGAGCAGTGATTTTTTTAATGCTTAAAGTGAAACAAAAATGAAATATTCCTTTAAATATTGTGCCTGGGGGTGTCTATAGTATGCCTGTAAAGTGGCGCATTTTTCCCATGTTTAGAACAGTACCACAGCAAAATGGAATTTCTAAAGGAAAAATTGTCACTTAAAACTGATCACAGCTGTAATGAATTGTCGGGTCTCGGCAATATTGATAAAACTCATTGAATAAAGAGCATGGGATCCCCCCAGTCCATTACCAGGCCCTTTGGTTCTGGTATAAATATTAAGGGGCACCCCGAACCAAAAAACCTGAACCTAAAAAAAATTGCGTGGGGGTCCCCCTATTATCCATACCAGGCCCTTCGGGTCTGATATGGATTTTAAGAGGAACCCTGCGCCAAAAATTTTTAAAAAATGGTATAGGGGTCCCCTCAAAATCCATACCAGACCCTTATCTTAGCACGCAATCTGGCAGGCCACAGGAAAAGAGGGGGTTGAGAGAGTGCCCCCCCCTCCTGAACCATACCAGGCCACATGCCCTCAACATGGGGAGGGTACTTTGGGGTAGGCCCCCAAAGCACCTTGTCCCCATGTTGATGGGGACAAGGGCCTCATCGCCACAACCCTTGCCCGGTGCTTTTGGAGGTCTGCGGGCAGAGGGCCTATCGGAATCTGGAAGCCCCCTTTAACAAGGGGATCCCCAGATCCTGGCCTCCCCCCTATGTGAAATGGTAACGGGGTACAAGTATCCCTACAATTTCACAAAAAAGTGTCAAAATATTAAAAACAACAAGACACAGCTTGGGGACAGCTTATGTAAATGGGTGACCCCGACCCCTTTGACACTATGGGGAAGCCATGGTGAAGTCCCTGTGTGTCAGAGGGGGGCAGGGTCACCCGGGTACATCACCAGGTGGCCCGGCCCTCAGTTATATAAGAACTGTCATCAGCGAAGAAGCATCACATGGCGGGAGCCTCCCATAGAGGATCAGTTGCAGATTTCTTTTTTTTTTCTTTTTTGGTCCATTGCGGTGTAAGGAAGAAGATGAATGGACATCGTGGGACATTTTAATTTTTTTATTTTTTAATAAAGGACTTTTCCCCAAGCTGTGTCTTGTAGTTTTTAACATTTTGACACATTTTTGTGAAATTGAAGGGGTACACCATTACCATTTCACACAGGGGGGAGGCCGGGATCTGGGGGTCCCCTTGTTAAAGGGGGCTTTCAGATTCCAATAAGCCCCCCGCCCGCAGACCCCCACAACCACCGGGCAAGGGTTATGGGGGTGAGGCCCTTGTCCCCTTCAACATGGGGAGAAGGTGCTTTGGGGGCTACCCCAAAGCACCCTCCCCATGTTGAGGGCACGTGGCCTGGTACTGTTCAGGAGGGGGGTGCTCTCTCGTTCCCCCTCTTTTCCTGCAGCCTGCCAGGTTGCGTGCTCAGATAAGGGTCTGGTATGGATTTTGGGGGGACCCCTACACCATTTTTTTTAAAAATTGGTGCTGGGTTCCCCTTAATTTCTATATCAGACCCAAAGGGCCTGGTATGGATTTTAGAGGGACCCCCACGCAATTTTTTTTAAAAAATTTGGTTCGGGGTTCCCCTTAATATTCATATCAGACCCAAAGGGCCTGGTAATGGACTGGGGGGATCCCATGCTCTTTTTTTCAATGAGTTTTATCTATATTGCCGAGACCCAACAATTCATTACGGCCGCGATCAGTTTTAAATTACAATTTTTCCTTTAGAAATGTCATTTTGCTGTGGTACTGTTCTAAACATGGGAAAAATGTGTCACTTTACAGGCATACTATAGACACCCCCCAGGCACAACACAATATAATTTTAATAATTTTTTTGCTTCACATTAAGCATTAAAAAAAATCACTGCTCCCGAAAAAACTTTGCATTGATACATGTCCCCTGGGGCACCGAAACACTTTTTATGACAATAACTTGCATATAAGCCTTTAAAATGAGCACTTTTGATTTTTTATGTTCGTGTCCCATATGGTGTTCATGTGTTCTGCCAAATTTTTTGCCTGTTCGGTATGTTCTGGTGCAAACCGAATCGGGGGGTGTTCGGGCCATCTCTAATACTATATATGGACATAAAAAACTCCATCCTTCTATGGCAAAACACAGTAGATTTACAATTCTGACCAATCCCAACAACCAATCTCATATCATAAAAATCTATAGTGTAAAAGAAAAAAAAAGGAAAATATAAATTCGGCATATTTCTAATCTATAAAGAAGAAGAAAAACTAATAGCATCATAAAGTCCTGTGGGCTAGTAGCCCACAACTTATGAATCCATTTAGCTTCTATTTGTAAGATATTTTTATCAAAATCACCCCTTTTTTCACGAGGGTTAATGCTGAGCCATGTAGTCAGTAGTTTACGATTTCTCTCTGTATTGAAGGTCATCTTGGAAGTTTACGAAAATAGGCACAGTTGATGCTGGTCTGCCTATTTCTGCAGGTAAAGTTACCTAAATTTGGGTTATAATTGTGGAGGGGTTGCTGCCATCATCTCTGCTGCAATCATAGTTACATTACCATTTTTTTTGCTGGGATCTTGAACTGAATTGACAATGTTTAGAATACGCTCTTCTAGAAATTGGGGCCACATTTAAAATTGTAAAAATATGAAAAACAAACTGTGTGAAAATGCCAATGGCACATAATGGGTCCCAGATTATGTTTGTAAGATATGCAAATGATTGATTCTTAAAACATACTTTGTTTCAGTACATTCTTTATTTCATGACATTTCATGAGGGATGAAGGCTAAATCATTTTGTGGAATGAGATAAGAAGGAATAGTATCAATAAAAGAGATAGAAAGTAAGGTTGAGAGATTTTTGCAAAATGAATTTAAATATCCCAATTCATGAAATCTCGCCAAGGAAATCACTCAGCTTCACTCATTGAGCTGTTTAGATAACATAATAATAATAATAATAATAATAATAATAATATACTTTCTAAAATGTGTTTAAAGGGTTTTAGGTGGGTTTTGTGTTTTATTTTCCTTTTCTGTGTGTATTTGATTCCTATTTGTGTACTGTAACTAGACCAGGATATTCCTATGGAACCATTTAAGTCAATTGCAACCTTAACAACTTGCAAACCACTTTTACATCGGTACTTTGACATAGAATACTGGGATTATGGCAGCAGATAGCTGTCATAACCCCAGTATATTCTTAGACGGTCCTATTTCTGATAAAAGTAGTCTCTGCAGCGGATTCACCGTAAGATCAGTTTTATCAGGAGTGGGAGAGAGGCTCCCCTCCCACCATGCTCAGGTTGTCGCCGCTGCTTACCAGAGCCGTCAGTAGCAGCAGACATGATTGGGTCCTCTCCCCTCTGAGACATGGAGCCGAGTGTGGGAAATATGGCCCCCGCTTGGCTCCATAACATTGGATGATGAAAGCGACGTCAAACATCACTTCTGCCCAATGGTCTTAAAGGGGATTTTTTTTTTAATAGACATTTATTTATTTATTTTTATTGCATTCAAGTGTAAATGTGAGATCTTAGGTCTTTTTGACCCCAGGTCTCACATTTAAGAGGTCCTATCATGCTTTTTTTCTATTACAAGGGATGTTTACATTCCTTGTAATAGGAATGAAAGTGACCCAATTTTTTTCAAAAGGACAGTGTAAAAATAAAAAATAAAAAGTAAAATAAATAAGCAAAAAAAAAAAAAAAGAAGTACAGTGCCCCATCCCGCGCGCGTAGAAGCAAACGCATATGTAAGTCGCACCCACATATGAAAACTGTGTTCAAATCAAACATGTGAGGTATCACCATGATCATTAGAGCGAGAGCAATACTAGCAAAAGACCTACTCTGTAAATCAAAACTGTAGACATTTTTAAACATCACCTAAGGAGATTTTTAAGGGTTAAAGTTTGTCGCCATTCCACAAGCAGGTGCAATTTTGAAGCATGACATGTTGGGTATCAATTTACTCAGTGTAACATTATTTTTCACAATATAAAATTGGGCTAACGTTACTGCTTATTTTTTTATTCAAAAAAGTGTATTTTTTCTAAAAAAAATTGTGCTTGTAAGACCACTGTGCAAATACGGTGTGACATAAAGTAGTACAACAACGCCTCTCTAGGGTGTCTGAAAAAATATATATAATGTTTGGGGGTTCTAAGTAATTTTCTAGCAAAAAAAATATTTTAACTCATAAACACCAAGTTTGAAAAATTGGCTTGGTTCTTAAGTGGTTAAATAAAACACAAAACAAATTAATTTTACCTTCCTCATTGATGCACTTCCCTAAAACAAAATCTATTTTTCTGAAATTCAAGGGTAATGAAATCCCACTTTCTCTCATCCCCAATAATTTGATGATGTTTTAAAATAAAAAGTAAATGAATAACACAATAAGTATTGAAAGAATACTTACAAACTCATAACAATTTACACTGTATCATTAGCTAAAAAAAAGGGCAAAAGAAAACATTTCTGAAAATTTAAAAAAACTTGCAAATTACTGTGTTTGGCATTTACTAACAGGAGTTAAAGGACCATACTTTTTTCCCAAATAGATTTTCTGTTCTTAACATGATTGCACAGTAATGATTGGCCAATGAAGATACAATCACTTTGTGTTGAGTAACTATGCACAAAACATTCACAATGTTAAAACATTCACAATGTTAAAACTTGCAAGAAACAAAATATGTTGAAATACATTGCCTCTGGCAATGCTTGTGGCAAGGGTATAATACATTAATTTGTTTAAAATACAAGATTCACCTTTCATAGTTTTGAGTTCAGTATAGAAGGACTTACATTTTAAATAGTTCATTGAAATTATAGTAATTACCAGTATAAATGACAACTGATTGTCTCAAGGTTATTTTTCAATTTTCTGTTTTGTTTATCCTGGTTAGTTCAATCTCATTTTATTTTATTTTATTTTTAGATACAAAAAAACAAGTCATCAGATTAAGGAACACCATGTAGAAATGGAAATAAAGGAATACTAGTATTTGTTTGTCTTTCTTACTGTGAACTTTATTGAGATGTATCCATATCATATCAATTTATCTGACCTCATATATTGTATTTCTTTTATATAATATAGTAACTTGTTTTAAAGGCTACACCTGTTATGTGGATTCTTGCAAAAAAACAAAAACATAAAAAAAAACCTAAACACCATTACTGAATGCTTTACAGGAAAATGAAAGATCTCTAGACACATGAGGATAGTTGATCAGACACGCATGATCCAGTTCACACGTGGTTGGTATTTTAAGTGGATATAAATTAAGACTGCATTTTTGGCACACATGTTTTTGCTCATGAAGAAGGAAAGACAGAGAAGTGTGCAGACATTCCCAAAACTTCTCTGTCACATAAGAAAAAAAATGATTGGATAATGCTTTCAAACCTGTTCAATTAATCTTTTCCACTGAAAAAAATGATCATAGCAGCTGGATTGGGTGGTGGCACATTATATACTATATCACTCACAAATAAAAAAAAGGACTTTCACATAATACTACTACTAATACTAAAAATCTAAACACTATAATATTTCCTGAGCTTCATGTTTACTTTTTGTGTATATCTTGCAGTGTGCACCAGGACCTTACTGGTAATTAAACTAAGGTGTGCAGGGATCAACTATTGTTTGTGGTATGTTTCATGCAAATATTTGAGTTTGCAGGGAAAAAATAAGGATCTCCTGGAATTCTTAGAATATTGCACCAGTAATTACAGTGCCTTAAATATTTGTTTTAACGTTTATATCAATGTGCAGGATGTAGCTTGTACTTTTTGAACACACACTAAAACTTTATTGGTTGCACTAAGAATTATTGAAAACAAAACCTAAAATGAGGTTCAAACATTCAGTACTATATATTGGTGCAAACAGAATATATCAAACAAAACTATTTAGCAATAGCAGTAACTAATTTTGTGATTAGATCAGGCACTAATTTGGCACCAACTGTACCCACTTAAAGAGGCAATGGCAATTGATACTGCAACAGTGGCTTTCATGAAAGCTAAGGTGTCTTTGTAACAGAGTTCAGAAATAATACCCTGTTTCCCCGAAAATAAGACCTAGCGTGATTGTCGGTGATGGCTGCAATATAAGCCCTACCCCCAAATAAGCCCTAGGTAAAGTCCTTGTAGGTCTTATTTTCAGGGTAGGGCTTATTTTCGGGGAAACAGGGTAGGGCTTATTTGGGGGGTAGGGCTTATATTGCAGCCATCACCGACAATCACGCTAGGTCTTATTTTCGGGGAAACAGGGTAGGATTTTTTATAACAGCTACCTGTAAAATCCTTTTCTTTTGATGTACATCATGGGACACAGAGCCTCAGTAATTACTGATGGGTTATATAGGGTATCACTAAGTGATTGGACACTGGCACACCCTAAACAGGAAGTTCAACCCCCTATATAATCCCTCCCCTTACAGGGATACCTCAGTTTTGTAGCAAAGCAATATTGGTGTATTAGAAGAGGGGCGGGACCTCTGTGTCCCGTGATGTACATCAAAAGAAAAGGATTTTACAGGTAAGTTGTTATAAAAAATCCTATTTTCTTTCTCGTACATCACGGGACACAGAGCCTCAGTAATTACTGATGGGACGTCCCAGAGCAATGCTATTTGAGGGGAGGGGACCACACACGTAGGGTGTAATCAGACCTGAGGACCTCGTACTGCTGCCTGCAGCACACTACGCCCAAAGGCTATATCCTCATACCTTCCCACATCCACCTGATAAAATTTGGTGAATGTATGGACTGAAGACCAGGTTGCGGCCTTACAGATTTGAGCCATAGAGGCCCGGTGATGCACCGCCCAAGAGGCACTAATCACCCTTGTGGAGTGTGCCTGTCATGAAGATCCTGCCAGTAACAGATTAGACCCATCGGTGCACGATTGCGGGCGTCTATCCGCACGCGCACATGCACTCGTTAGTGTCTGGCGGGTTATTTATGTATTTTATTTTTTTTATATTCTTTATTTATTCGAAAGGAGGCAGGTAATACAGTAACATATCACTTTCCATATACATA
Source organism: Lithobates septentrionalis (assembly GCA_037952835.1). NCBI lineage: Eukaryota > Metazoa > Chordata > Amphibia > Anura > Ranidae > Lithobates > Lithobates septentrionalis. Next base: position 1,564,997 of record JBBDGP010001607.1, on the reverse strand, counting down.
ATTGCTTTTAACTGCCATACATTTTGTACCTAACTTAATAATCCATAATTATATAGGCATGTATATATACGTCTTCATTTACTTAAACTTATAAGTGTATATCCACGCAAAAGAGAAAAAAAAAAATCCTCCCTTTCTTTTTATATTTTACCAAAAACAAAAACCTACCAAAGTAAATAAATCAGCAAACCCACAAACCCAAGAAACAAATCAAAAACTAAAGAAGGAAAAAAAAAAAAAAAGGGGGGGGGAAGGGGTCATCCTCCGCTCCCAGAGGAGACGGGCGTACAAAGTGAGAACACACCAACATAGGGCCCATCATTCCCCAGACACACTCCCCATTAGTCTCCTCCCCTCTTCTGAGTATACGAATTGATCCCAGTCTGCCCATGTTCTAGTGTATTGCTTTTTTCTGTCTTGTGTTTTCTGTCTTGTGCTGACATTACAAGATCCTCCATTATCCCGATGTTCCTTACCCTATTTAGCCACTGAGCAATAGAAGGAGGTTTGGGATCCCTCCAGCTAAGAGTAATACAGGCTTTAGCTGCGTTGACCATGTGACATAACACAGATTTTTTATATGCCTGCCGGGGGATTTGTGAACAATGAAACAGAAAAAATGCGGGGTCGTCTGATATTGGGAAAAATGTAAACTTTTGAGATATCCTCTGAACCTCCAGCCAGTATTGTCTAATCTTAGGGCAGGACCAGAATATGTGAAATAGTGTCCCCCGATCCTCTCTACATCTCCAACAAAGGTCTGAGGCCTCTGGAGAAAGTTTACTTAACCTTGCCGGGGTGTAGTACCATCGTGTCAGTAATTTATAATTAGATTCCTGAATCCGTGTGCATATTGATGAGTTCAACAAAAGATAGATAATATTCTGTCGTTGAGCTGGGCTAAAGGTCCTATCCAGATCTCTCTCCCATTTACCAAAGCCTGGCATCACAAAATCTTCTGAGGGCATGCTAAGCAAGGCATATATCTTTGAAATCGTCCGAGGGAGGGGTTCATTTCCATTGCAGTATGACTCAAATAAAGTTAATTGACGCTGATAATTTATCGGTGGTCCCAGAGACCTAAGGAAATGATGCAACTGCAACGCCTGCCAAAGATTTATTTCGTATTGCGCCCCCGGGTGCATCAATGTGGCCACCGTGGGCCAATTCTCGTGATCCAGAAAGTGCGATGCCTGAAAACAGCCCCTCTCTATTAAATTCTTAAACGCCCCTAATTCCATACCTGGGGAGAAACTAGGGTTTCCCAGTATTGGGAACAAGGGTGATTGTGTCGTGGAAAATTTAGGGTTTCGACAGAGCCCAGATCCCATTCTCAGTGTAGGGCCTATAATAGGATGTGTTTTAAGAGGGGTGGGTACGGCTGCATAGCACCAGGGTGCTCTACCCAAAGGTATTGGGCTAGAATGTTGTTCTATGTCTATCCACAGTTTGAATGCCCTATGTCTGCTCCAATCAATCATCCTGCCCAGATGGGCTGCTTGATAATATTTAAATGTGTCTGGGGCAGCTACACCGCCAAAGCACTTGGGTAGCGTCAAAAGACATCTACTGATCCTGGGGCATTTATTCGCCCATATAAATTTAGTAAAAAGAGTGCGAATTTGACGAAAAAAAACTGCCGGTATAACGATAAGTAATGCCTGAAAAAGGTACAGGAATTTTGGCATGATACTCATTTTAATAATATTACATCGGCCAAACCACGAATGTAGCCCCTGGTTCCATTTATCCAATAAAGATCTTACTGCGTTGTATAATGGAGGAAAATTTGCTGTAAAAGTATTGCTCAGTTTTGATGGTATATATGTACCCAAGTACCTTAACGCTGAAGTCACCCATTTGAATTTAAAGTTAGGTTGTATAATACCACGCTCTAATTGAGGAAGTGCCACTCCCATAGCTTCTGATTTAGTAAAATTTATTTTTAAATTTGAGAGAGCTCCATAGCTTTCAAACTCCTTCATAAGATTAGGCAATGAAATGTGTGGGTTAGACATAGAAAACAACAGATCGTCTGCATAGGCTGAGACTTTATAATTGTGATCTCCTATCTGTAGCCCCAAGATATCTGGATTTTGCCGAATTTTATTCAACAATGGTTCCAGCGAAAGCGCGAACAACAGGGGCGACAGAGGGCATCCCTGCCGTGTTCCATTTGAGATCCTAAAAGGTTTTGAGAATACTCCATTTATTTTAACCGACGCCTGTGGGGCAGTATAGACCTTAGCAATCCATTGCAGCATACGGTCTCCTAGTCCCATGTGCCTCAGGACCGAAAACATAAAATTCCAGTTTACTCTATCAAACGCTTTTTCTGCATCGGTACTCAGAAAGACACACGGGGTATTTGTCTTATTAGCGTGATGGATCAAATTAAGTACCTTGATAGTATTGTCTCTTGCTTCACGAGAAGAGATAAACCCTACTTGATCTAGATGGATTAACTGAGTAAGCAGAGGTTGAATACGGGAGGCTAGTAATTTAGTAAAAAGCTTTAAATCTACGTTTAACAGCGAAATTGTACGGTAACTTCCACATTCTGACGGATCTTTCCCCTCCTTAGGAATAACAGAAATATACGCCAGAAGTGCATCTGGGGGCAGTGTGGTCGTCTGGCCCAGCGCATTAAACATCTTTTATCATGTGCGCACCCAGCACAGAAAGATAGTTTTTATAGTACTGTAAGGTAAATCCATCTGGGCCTGGTGCCTTCCCAGATTTGACCGTTTTTATCACCGTCGTCAACTCCTCTATAGTAATAGGGGCTTCTAAGCTACTACGTACCGGAGAGGGAAGTCGAACAAGACATGATGAGGAAAGGTATTCTTCCAAAACAGAAGGAGAAGAGGATGGTGGTGTCAAATTATATAAAGTTGAATAGAACTCTCCGAACGTCTTAGCAATATCTTTTGGCAGCGCAATTAGTTGACCATCCCTTCCTTTTATGTGAGGTATATATGTTGTCAAACTCCTCTCCTTAAGCTTCCCCGCCAACAATTTACTGCATTTATCTCCCAGTTCGTATGTCACCTTCCTGCCAGACTGTATCGCTGCTTTAGCTTTAAAACGTAGGAGGTCTGTTATTTGTCGCCTCAAATGAGCCAGATCATTCCCCACAGAGGGCTTCTGTGTTCTCTTATGTTGTAATTCAAGGACCTGTATATCTCCCAGTAATTTTGTTATCTGTACTTCTCGTGCTTTCTTCAAACGGGAACCATGTTTGATCAAAATCCCCCGTATTACTGCCTTATGTGCCTCCCATACCATGCCCAGATCGCTGTGTCATTCATCTGAAAATATGCTGTAAGTTCTTTTGCCACATCATCCCAAATTTCAGGATTTTGCAGCAAACTCTCATTAAGACGCCAGCGCCACTCTGGGGTGCCAGCCGAGCCTGACAGAGAGAGGCAGAGAGTCACCGGGGCATGATCTGACCACGTTATGTTTCCAATGGAAACATCTCGTATTGAGGAAAGTAAATAATGTGGAACCAAAAATAAATCTATTCCAGAGTACACTTGATGTGGGTTGGAAAAAAAAGTATAATCCTTTTCCCCTGCATGAAGGATTCGCCAAGCATCTACCAGTTGCAATTCGTAAAGTTTCCTCAGAATACGCTTTCTGACACTGCCTGGAACCAATGAAGTCCCTACGGAAGTGTCTATTCTAGGGTCCAGAGGGATATTAAAGTCCCCCCAGGATCAGTTTACCTTCTGCAAATTCTGCTAGCTTTGGTAGAACTTTGTTCAAGAAAGAGTCTTGGTTTAGATTTGGTGCGTATACAGTGGCCAGTGTCACCTTAATGCCATCGAGGTATCCTTTAAGAAAAAGATAACGACCATTTAGATCCAAACCTTTCTCTATAAGAGACCAGGATACTCGACTGGAAATCAAAATGGCAAGGCCTTTAGATTTTGCTTCTTGATTACAAGCGTGATATACACATGGAAAAAATCTGTTCTGAAGAAAAGGGAGTCTACTCGCCTTAAAATGTGTTTCTTGTACAAATTCCACATCTGTGCGTGTTCGCTTCAGGTCATTAAGGAGCATCCTCTGTTTCTCCGGGACATTCAGTCCTTTCACGTTTAGAGTAGTCACTCGCACCCCGTCCATCTCCCCCGGGAGCGGAAGGGCAAACCCCCAAAGAGGGAAAAAAAACAAAAAAAACAGAAAAAAACAAAACAAAAAAACAAAAAAAAAAAAACGCCGCCCCCTAACTAAACCCCTAAAGAGAGCACCCACCTCCGAGCTGCGGTTCACGTGGGTGCTGGCATATATAGGGAGTTGGCTTGACCTGGCCGAGATGCTCCGCTCCCAACTCTACTCCCCCGGTCATCGTCACATAATATATTACCGCCACACCGCTCAGTCAAAAAAAAAAAATATCTTCCTCCACTCCTATTTCCCCAAGCATAACCACTTATTACATCCTATATCAGTCTCCCCCCTAATGTAGGAGAGAAAAAAAAAAAAAAAGAAAAAGACCCCAAACACGGAGAGGCGAGGGTGAGCAAGGGAGAGAGCACAAGATAAAGGGAAAAAAATAAAATAAGAATCCCCATCTCCCCTCTCCCCACCTCCACTGCACCCCCCACCCATCCCCCCCCCAGTTTTCCCAGCATGCACCACTTGTCTCCCTCCCCCCATCAGTCCTACAGGGGGATTGAAGGCAAGTAGGGCACGGCTGAAACAGCACCCCTAGTCCTGCATGCTATCCGCTAAGCCATATTTATCTCTCATACTTAGTAACCGGAGCCCACCTTCTGGGCCAACAGCCTACTCAGACTATATTCTAGTGTTATCCCCTTTCCAAGAAAACAAAAAAAAAAAAAACTAACAAACAACCAAGCCAATGCCAAAACATATACCTAGTTTATCTATTTTCCCTCCTCCTGCCTTCCCCTTAAAAAAAACCCACTCCTATCCCCCTAAATCCTCAATAAACCTTTCCCATAATGTGTTACTCCATGAGTGTGTTTAGTGCCTTTCGAGTCTGAGTACGCTGTGGTCCTTGATCTATCTAACCAGACAGGCATTCCCCCATGTAGGAGATGCCCGTTAGTTTAACTGTTGAAGGAGGGCTCCAAGACCCCGACTTTGTTGTATGGCTTTATCATAATAAAAAAAAAAAAAAGTGTAGATGTGGTTCTCTATGGACCAATCATCTACTTAGGTCCGAAGTATATATAAACATACACATATAGGTATATACACACCCACACCCGTGCTCCATCCCAAAAACTCAATTTCCCCCCATTTAGTCATCAGCATCCCCATTGGATCCATGAAGAAAAAATTAAATAAATAAATAACAAACATCCATCTCCCATCTCTATATATAGTGCTTTTGCAAGGCACCCTTCTAATTCGTGACACAGAACAAGGGACACCCCTATCATCCCTACCCTCACAAAGTGCCCCTCAAACACCCACATACCTATATACATACATACATACACACATACATATATAAACACATACATACATACATACATGCATGCATACACATGTACACACACATACTTACATATCCACACATACATACACACCTACATAATAAAAATAAAATTCCATATCAATCCCAAGATATAAATAGAATAAATAAAATAATGAATAAAGATAATAAATTATATTCCAATACCCTCCAAATGTGTTGTCCCACCTCAAATTATACACATCATGCTCATACAGTGAAAAAAAATAAGTAAATAAAATTAATAAATAAATAATTAAATAAATATAACACTTCTAATTATACACCTCATACCCACACCGTGCAAAGAAAAGAGACAAAATAACTAAATAAATAGAAATATATAGTGCCTATACCATGTCTATACCTATACAGTACTAGTAATGTCCATATTCTCCACGAGGTTGCAGTAAACCAAGTATTAATAACAAAAAATAAATAAATAAAAGTGGACCAGGTATTACTGACGTCTCCCTGAGAGGAGGGAAAGAGAGAAAAAAAAGAGGGGGGGAGGCAGTGGGGATGTAAAAATATTTTTCTCTCCTTTCCAAAAAAAAAAAAAAAAAAAAACTAGGGAAGAATGGAAAGGAAGAGGCCTAGGCCGCTTAGTCACGTCATCCACTGGGGTTACATCTCCTGTCCTCCCCCATATTGAGATATACCACCCAGTCCCCCGCTTCTTCCTGTTGCTTGAGGTAATGGTTCTTCTGCTGCGCCTGGGGTCACTGATCGTTTCATTGGTCTTAGTATAGGCTGCAGCCAATTTGGAATAGCAAGGGTCTCTATCTCATGAAAGCTAAACAGTTCAGGGAGATCAGCGGGGTGCTGCAGAACGAAAGACAATGAGCCTTTCCTTACAATAAGTGCAATGGGGTACCCCCACCGGTAAGTTCCCCCCAGCTTCCTAATTCTTTGTAAAAGTGGACGTAACATCGCTCTTCTCTGTAAGGTAGCCCGAGATAAATCAGGTAATATTTTCACTGGTGTCCCCTCGTAAACAATTTCCCCAACCTCCCATGCCTTGCGGCTTATTAGTTCTTTGTGGGCATAGCACTGGAAGCGGCATATCGTATCCCTAGGTCTATTCGGATTCATTGAACGGGGTCCGAGGGATCTATGGATTCTCTCAAACTCTAGGTCATGGGGGGAGATAGGAATATCTAGTTGCTGGCAAATTGCCAGAACCGCAGGTTGTAAAGCTTCTTGTCCTACCCCCTCTGAAATACCTCTAAATCGCAAATTATTGCATCGGCTCCGGTCTTCGAGCTCTTCCAAATGGAGTTGCAGTGAGGATGCATAGGAAGCATGTAAACTCTGTACCTCTTCCAGGTGAGCAACCCGATTTTCCAGGGAAGCCAGGGATGATTCCTCAGTTGTGAGCCTGGCAGTCAGCTGTTCAACCTCCGTCTGTACCACCTTCAGGTCTCTGCTATGTACCTCTTCCAGGCGTGCCATCATTGCCTCGAGGTCCGCTCTCGTCGGTAGCGCCTGCATGAGTGCTCTGAGATCCATCTCCATGGACTCTGTAGGCAGAGCTTCCCGCGATCCTGGAGACCTCTGTTGTTGACCGTCCATGCTGCTCCGAGCTCCCGAGACGGACCCCGGCCCAGCCGCAGAGCAGGACGGAGCAGGACACGCCAGCCCCCCGGGCACCGCCGCCACGACAGGTGAGACAGTATTCACCAGTCTTCCAGGCTCTGCTACACCGCGTGTCTCCGCTGTTTGACCCCTGGCTTTGGCCGCCCGTGTGCACGGGAAGTACTGCTGGATCTCGGGTTGTAATGGTATCCCCTGTAATTGCTTATCCTTCCTCTTCATTCCGGGGGACTACCAGGTTTAAGATGCTGCCTTAACAGCACGTTGGCCGGCTAGTATAGCAGGTATAACCGCATGCTTCAAAAAATAGCCGGAGGAGTGTTCGGAGCTCTGTGAGCGTGTGTCTCTACTCGGCCATGTTCAAGCCCCTCCCCCCCTGGCGGGTTATTTAAACCTGTCTGGCACTTGCATCATTGCTGTTTGCTCTGCAGCTCTGTGTATGTGTTCCCTGAAAACCTGATATCTGCTCCTGTTTTGACCCGGCTTGCTTTGAGCTTGTTCCTGTTATGCGCCTGTACCTGATCCTTTGACGATCCCTCTGCCTGCTCCTTTTGTACCTCTGCTGCCAGCCTGCTTTCCGACCCAGCCTGTCTGACGTTCCTGGACTTCCATCCAGTCTGCTGAGCCTGTCTGCTGAGCCATCCCAGCTGCTCACCTGTTTGCTGATTCATCCAGTCTGCTGGGCCTGTCTGCTGAGCCATCCAGGCTGTTCACCTGTCTGCTGATCCATCCAGTCTGCTGGGCCTGTCTGCTGAGCCATCCCGGCTGCTCACCTGTTTGCTGATTCATCCAGTCTGCTGGGCCTGTCTGCTGAGCCATCCAGGCTGTTCACCTGTCTGCTGAGCCATCCAGGCTGTTCACCTGTCTGCTGATCCATCCAATCTGCTGGGCCTGTCTGCTGAGCCATCCAGGCTGCTCACCTGACTGCTGATCCATCCAGTCTGCTGTCCTGTCTGCTGAGTTGTCCAGTCTGCAGTTCCTGTCTACTGATCCATCCTGTCAGCTGTGCCAGCCATCTGATCCTTCTGCTGTTGATCCTGCCAGGCACTCATACCACTCTGCACTCCTGCACCCCTGTCACCACTACCAGGGGCCCTCGAGTCGGAGGCGTAGGAGAGGCCACCCTTTAGGTACGTAACAGTGCCTTGACCTGAAAAGGTGGAATTGTTTGTTTCAAACCGTAAGCCTGAATAATCATTTGTCTAATCCATTTCAAAAGGGTAGACCTTGACGCTGCCTGCCCTCTATTGGGACCTTCTGGTAGTATGAACAAAACATCCGTTTTGCGAACCTGAGCAGTTGCTTCCAGATAGGTCCTGACTGCCCTTACTACATCCAAAGAATGTAGTGACTTTTCTTCCGAGGAACCGGGATCTGGAAAAAAAGGAGGGCAGAACAATATCCTGGTTTAGATGGAAATCTGAAACCACCTTTGGTAGAAAGCTAGGATGAGGGCGCAATACCACTCTATCCTTATGCATGATCAAATAAGGCTCTTTACAGGAAAGGGCTGCTAACTCTGATACTCTTCTAGCAGAAGAAATAGCTACCAGGAAAATTAACTTCCTTGTCAATAAGACCAAGGGAATCTGACGTATGGGCTCAAAAGGCTGTTTCTGTAAAACCTACGGAACCAAATTCAAGTCCCAGGGGTTTAGGAGCGCTTTAACTGGAGGATTAAGACGCGTCACCCCTTGCATAAAGCTTCGGACCAAGGAATGAGAAGCAAGTGGTCATTGAAATAACACTGATAAGGCCGAGACCTGGCCCTTGATGGTACTCAAGGCCAGCTTCATCTCTAACCCTATTTGTAGAAAGTCAAGAATTCTACCAATGACATATTTTCTGGGATGCCAACCCCTGGCTTCACACCAGGATACATAAGTCCTCCAAACTCTATGATAAATCACTCTGGAAGCTGGCTTCCTAGCATTGATTAAAGTAGAGATCACAGGACCTGAAAGCCCACGACTCCTCAGAACGTGAGTCTCAACAGCCAAACCGTCAAATTTAGCGTTTGTAAGGCAGGATGGAATACTGGACCTTGAGATAATAGGTCTGGACGTGACGGTAGGGTCCACGAGGAACCCACTGTCATTCTTACTATGTCTGCATACCAAGCTCTTCTGGGCCACGCTGGGGCCACCAGAAGTACCGACTTCTTTTCCTGCCGGATCCTGCGAAGGAGCCATGGCAGTAGCATAATAGGAGGAAACGCATAAATCAGTGAGAACTGATGCCACGGAATCACCAACGCATGTGTCCCGTATACCCGATAGAATACCTAGACCTACAGATCTTCAAGCAGGATGGTGAGTTGTCAACAAGGACTTTCTTCAAAACCGACCGATCGTAATGGGTATATACCCATCTCAAGCTGCCACCATCCGAAATGGAAAAAGAACATACCTAAGGGGCAGTTCCTGAGAATAAGGAGGAACTGCGGGAACATCGAAGACTATCGGAACCAGACACATACCTTGATTAAGAAATTTTCAGATAAGGGATGCGACTCGGAACCTCTGGTCAAAATAAGAAATGAGATACAAGGATATGACCGGAACTCCTTGTTAACAAAGGAGGGTAACAACAAGAAGAACTCTCCGGTTGACATCTCCTTTGTCACAGGGTTCAGTAACCAATATAGATCTATTGAGCACATTGTAAGGAAATACTGGCCAATTTTAAAATCTGACAGAACTCTTGGGAATCTATTGACAAAAAAACCTCGGTTCATCTATAGGAGAGCACCCACCCTCAGAAACCACCTGGTCCATAATGTTATTGATCCCCCTAAGAATGTGAAATTGTTCTCTGATATGAAAGGATTTTACAGGTGTCAAAAGTGTTTGGCTTGTCGGGTCAGTAAAAGACAACCCAAAAAAAGAACATCTTTTAGGGCAAGGAATGGCAAAGAGTATGAAATTAGAGAGTTGGTCACTTGCAATACCACCCATGTAACCTATATCATCGAATGTCCTTGCCGGCTGCAATATGTGGGCAGGACTACCAGACCCCTCTGTGTAAGGATTAGGGAACATATTAATAATATAAAAAAAGGGTTCCCTAAACACAATCTCTCCAGACATTTCGATGAAGTCCATCATAGGGACCCGTCTGGGCTGATTTTTTATGGTATTGACACCATCAAGAATCACTGGAGGGGGGGCAGCAAGAGGGTGTTGATATCACAGAATGAAACAAGATGGATACATCGTCTGGACTGCCTTGTCCCCAAGGGTTTGAATGTAGAAATAGACCTTAATTGTTTCCTGTCCAACTTCTAGGGGCCTCCTCCATCAGCTATGCCAACCCCATTGCAACCTCTAGACTCCTTTAGCCACATCAATCCCAGACCTAGCTTATGGTTTATAAGTCTCTACCCTCATCCATACCTATACTTGAATCATCTCTACTATACTTGTTAATTCCTTCTGCATTCCACCCATTTCTACCGGTATCTTATACCGAGGCCTTGGGTTGACTGCACAGGCCTCTAGATTTCCATGAATTTTCATTCCTCTTGTCTCTCTTTTTTAACACAGGTCCAATATCTTGTATCATGTTTATATCATGTCTTTTAACTTTTTACATTTTTATTCTTTTATTTTTGTACTTTCACATCTCATGCTGTTGCCCCCAACGTGCACTATGTTAAAACTACGGGCAACCACATGCTTTCTACATATATATTTATAATATTTTTTTCGTTTGATATCTACGTCTTATTTATATGCATTTTTTGTTTGTATACATTTTTTATATATATACATTCTTTATATATATACATTTATTTATCGTCTATATTATATATATACATTTATGTTTCATATATGCATTTTCTATATATTTTTTAATGGCACTATGCCTTGTGGGGCATGTAGTATGATATGTACTTAGCGTTGTTACAATTTCCTTGTTGATCATGTAAAATGTCATTAATTCTATGTTGTGATTTTAAATTAAATGGAGGCGCCTAAACATGCTATTATCTATTTCACCCTCATGATGGCGCATCACCACCAGCAAGTATACCACTAGATCTCGATTAGAGGTCATGAGGGTGGTTTAGGAGCAACTGATTGGCTTCCGTGGCACCTCCATTTCCCTATATAGACGTGTGGGGTACCAAGATGGCCGCGCCTCAGATGACGTCTTGATGACGAAACACGTAAGGCATGGCCTCGTGATACGCACATGTCAGTACCGCTTTGTGATTGTTCCGGTTTCCAGCTGTGAGCGGTGGAACGCACGCCGCACCACGCCACTCAACAGCTGAGAGCCGGCTTCTGGAGCACTGTCAGCTCCAGTGTTTTCTCCATTGTTTTTACTGGTTTTATTTTTACCACGATTGTCATGGACCTTTACTAAATAAATTGCATCTTTTGTGGATTCACGCTATGAGGTTTCCTTTTTCCTTACATTACATGGATGTTCGCTATTGGGGATACCACCAAGGATAAAACACCCCTAGACGGAGGAACGCTTCCTGGATTCGCCAGCGGGATTTTTCCACTTATACCTTTTACCCCTGCAGGGGTGAGGTAGTCCGGTGAGTGCAAGCACGAGTGGGGGTGCAGTGGATGACGGGGACTATATCTGTTGTTATACAACCAGGAAGACTGCGCTAGCAACTTGCTAAAAATAAACCGTAACAAACCAAAGCACAAATACACTATGAGAGAAAAAGTGAGTATATAAAAAAAATATATAAAAGGACTGGACATACACCTTGCACAACACACCTAGTGCTAAGTGAAGACGTGCACGAATGCACTACCAGAATAAAATACCTTCAATGTGACAAAAAATCAAAAATGTACATAGTATACAAGTGCAACTGTGAAATGATATAAATACAGTTATCGCTACACTGATACAGAAATGAGATATGAATATATGTGCTCACAAGGATTCGCAATCACAAATGACAATGATCAAACAGGGCAGACGGTATATTGATGTTAGAGATGGTTGGAAGGAACCTTTTGAGGACCACAAGACTCGCGTTCCACCAAAAGAAAAGGAAAAGGCATATAGTGTAAAACCTTAAGATACCATAGGGTCACCTGCGTATTTATATCATTTCACAGTTGCACTTGTATACTATGAACATTTTTGATTTTTTGTCACATTGAAGGTATTTTATTCTGGTAGTGCATTCGTGCACGTCTTCACTTAGCACTAGGTGTGTTGTGCAAGGTGTATGTCCAGTCCTTTTATATATTTTTTTTTATATACTCACTTTTTCTCTCATAGTGTATTTATGCTTTGGTTTGTTACGGTTTATTTTTAGCAAGTTGCTAGCGCAGTCTTCCTGGTTATATATCACTAAAGTACAGTACTTTCATTCTGCAGCTGCAACAAAGTTTTTTTGGGTCTATAGATTATTATATCACACAGATACATTTGCGAGCGCTGTTTTGTATGTATTTATATATCTGTTGTTAGCTGAGATCACGTTTTTCTATCAAAAGGACACTTTTTTTGGGATTTTTGATCATGGACATTTATGTTTTACACATTTTATAATCCTTGATATTTATTACACCTGTTGGGGATTTTTTCATATATTTTTTATTTTTATGTTTTCTATTTTTAATGTTGCCATTGTTTGCTTGTATTGCAGAACACTGTTTTGATTACCACTATTGTCCATTCTCCTGTGGGCACATTTCCTCATACACAGATGGAACTTGATATACACACAATGGGCATTTGATAAATTGAGATTAAGGCACATCCTTCACTTTTAGGAGCACGTTGCACTTTATTGCATTACCCACTAGGGGTATTATTATTTTATACACCCTAGCGCTTGTTACGCTTTGTTCACACACACTACCTCTTTTTACAAATATTTTTTTCACTTCATTTTATTTAAAAAAACATTTTTACTTAAGTATTCTTTTATGTGCATATAGCCGGACAGCGCCATTCCCCCTGCGTAGAATTCTAATGTGTCCCGTATGCAAGAGGATCCCTTGTTCTTGCCACAAACTTGTCGACCTTGTTGTTGATCCTGGACGCAAAGAGATCTACATCTGGTATTCCCCATCTTTGGCATATGGCCCAAAAGACATCGGGGTGAAGAGACCATTCCCCCGGGACTAACCGTTGGCGACTCAAATAGTCCGCCTGCCAGTTCTCTATCCCTGGAATGAAAACTGCCGATATGCATGGCACATGCTTTTCTGCCCAGACTAAAATCTGGTTCACCTCTCTCTGAGCTGCACGACTCCTGGTGCCTCCCTGATGATTGATATAGGCCACTGCTGTGGCATTGTCGGACTGGATCCTGACAGGGCAACCCTGTAGCCTGAGAGTCCAGGCCCTTAGGGCTAGATATGCCTCACGGATCTCCAGAATGTTGATGGGTAAGGTCTTCTCGATTTCCGACCATTCCCCCTGGAGCGCAGACTGTTCCAGAACTGCTCCCCAACCCGAAAGACTGGCATCCGTTGTTACCACCGTCCAGGTAACAGGTAAAAAGGATTTCCCTTTCTGCAGGCTTTCGGGTATTAACCACCAACTGAGGCTCTGACGTACTGCACGAGACAGGTGCATCGGAAAATCTAATGCCTGTGCCTTCTTGTTCCAAGCAGACAGGATACTGTGTTGCAGCAGTCTTGAATGAAACTGAGCATAGGGAACTGCTTTGAATGCAGCCACCATCTTTCCCAGCAGTCTCATACAAAGACGGACAGAAGGACCCTTTTTGGTCCTGACTACCTGAATCAGCTCTCTTAAGGCACTGATCTTTGTCTGAGGTAAAAATACCTTCTCTTGGCTTGTATCTATGACCAGGCCCAAATACTCTAGTCTTCTTACTGGTTTTAAGAAAAACTTTTCTAGCTTGAGAATCCAACCCATGTGTTCCAGGTAGATGACTGTGGTCATCAAGTTCCCGCTCAAACAGGCTACCGACCAGTCTATCAAGAGCAGGTCGTCTAGGTATGCTATGACAGTTATACCCTGAGCCCTTAATCTGGCCAGAGGAGGAGCCAAGATCTTTGTAAACACTCGAGGTGCAGTGGCTAGCCCGAAAGGCAGGGCCACAAACTGAAAATGGCGTCCTTCTATTTCGAAGTGCAAGTACTTTTGATGAATGGAAAGCAAAAATAAAATTTAAGTACAGCGCTACGTTTAGAAAGAAAGTGAAAAGCAGCCAACACACCTATAGACTCAAGGCAGAAAAAAAAACAAAAGAAACAAAAGTGTGGCGCTAAATATCACATCCACAGCCGTGTGTATTACAATAAAGACATATAAAAATAGTGAATACTACCAAAAAAAATGTATGATCATAAAATGGATAGTGTCAAATAATTAATCAGTGTTGATCACATATAAAGTAAATACACAATAATGCTTAATCATCAGATGTGCCAGTGATTAGTAGAAACCCGTGCTGATTCCATGAGCCAGACACCAAACATAAAAAACATAAAACTTTAAAAGTCCATAAAAAATGTGTAGAAAAATAGTGAAGAAAACATCAACAGAGTTCAAAGGGGGTGATGCATGACCAGATGGTATTCACAGAATTTTAGTCGCACCAAATCTGACAAGTGGGCAGAAGTCGCACCAAAGTCGCACCAAAACTGGTGAGTGGGCAGAAGGAAAACCACAAGTGTGCATAGATTGTACATCAGTGCCAGGGCCAACACCAGGAGTAGAGGAGGCTTACCGGAGAAAATTGACCTGAAATGGCGTACGCCAGACAAGTCAAAAAAGCATAATGACCACTGGTTCTGGGGAATGCGTCTTGTCAGATGTCATCAACAGATGGTGGAAAGAAAAAGGGGGGGGTCTGCACGGCTTCCTCTCCCATAGGTAATCCAGCATAAGCCAAACGTGTAGTTTCATATGCCATGCAAGGAGCAAACAAAACTCACATAGCGTAATAACGTTTTAAAACACTAGTTTATTAAAATAATAAAAAACAAACTCACATTTGGAAGAATGAAACAGAGCTCAAATAGCAAATAGCGGCGATCGTGAGGAGTCCACCCCCAGCAGAAGTCTCTTCAGACGAAACGCGTCGGGTCTCCTTGCTGTACCCAGCCACCCACACCACGCTTATTTTGTCGTCATTTTATCTGAATCGATTCTATTTTTAAACCAAGATTTTTATGGATTGCTTTGATGATCGTGATTGATCCAATAAATGCCAATTGAGAAACAATTTTTTCGGATTTACACTATGTGGAGGTTCCTTGTCGTTGTTTTCTTTATGGTCCATGTATGCTGATGAAAACGGTGATCGTGCAGACCTTCAGGACAGGCTCCAGGCTCCCCATCCAAGGAGGACGTCTTCTGCTTTATCATCCATCTTCTTACTGTCATTTATCACAAGACAGTATAAGCTTGTTTGACTCACCGCCCACGGCTTGTGAGTCCACCGAAGTTGGTAAGAGTAGTCCACCTTACATTTTCTGAGTCTTTGTGGTGTAAGGATATCTGCCTTGGGTCCCCTCTGAGTTGGAGTTTCTGTATTATAAGGATATCTGCCTTGGGTCCCCCTGCTTCAACTGCATCATGCAACATATGGACTATAATAATAAGTCTTTATCATTTATATGGGAATAACACTTCCTCACCATTATTTTGGACAGTTTTCTATATTTTATCACTAGCAAAATGTGGACTTTTGAGATTATTATTTGCTGATTTACTTTCACTTTATTTTTTTATGCACATTTGCACTTTTTTCAAAAGAAAGAGCACTGCACTTTGTTTGTACTTAAGTGTTGTTACTACACTGTTTGTGTATACACATATTCGGTTTTGACCGAGCTGAGGCTACAGGCCACTTGAAATTGTGGTTTCACCTCTCCTTGCTCCAAAACCTTCTTTTCACTATATTTACTTTAGCGCTACACTTTTTTTATATTTTCTACACAGTCCCAGTCGTTCTGTAGTGTTGGCAGCTGTTTTCACTTACTAGACAGGCGCGGTATTTTACTTATTTATTTACTGACTGCTGAGCGATGTAGTACAGCAAATGTCGCTGCTACCAATGCCCAGTCAAATGTTTCTAAGTAAATGCTGCCTGGGAGAATGCCTGTGTCCCAACTTACATGCGACCGTCAGCTCTGTGTCCCTCCATAGGCTGAGTGCACCTGAAAAGTGTGCTTTTTATAGCCTGTGAAGCCGGCGATGTGGGCGTCTAGGCACGCCGGACGTTGCGCTAACGCTCTGCCCCCCCTCCTCTGACCACCCCTCCCGCCCCCTCCTCGTTTTTTTTAAAAATGTGCGCTTTCCCGCGTGAGCCGACCCTCCGGGACAAGCATGAAGGGGAGGCTGGGGTGGAGGAGGAAGGAGAGAGGCTGGCAGATGATGGGATCTGCCAATAGAAATGGCGGCAGCAGCGGTAGCGCGGTATACTACCGCCTTTCAGACCACCGCGGCCCCCCTAATCTTGGGGGAAATATCCCTGAGGAGGAGCCCCCCATCCTACCTGGAGCTCATCTGGAGGAGCTGTGCAGCGTGAACACTGACACAAACAAATCAAGCATGTGAAGGTATGTGCTCTTGGCAGCCCCCGGTGGCGACAATAGGCATAGCATGCATTTACTTAAAGGAGAAACCTACTATAATTAAACAATTCTGAAGAATCTCCCTTACCTTATCCAGCTGCAGGGTTCTGTTATACAAACCCAATCTTCACCTCTCACGGTGGGCTCCATTTGGAAAAACATTCAGAGACAGGGGCCCCCTAGAAAAGGAGGATCCACAGTTCTGGGCCCGTAAAGCACCCCGCCAGGGATATGGCTAGAAAAACCAAATACTAGATCCCGGGGTCCAGCTCTCTAAAAAGAGAAGCGTTACAGGTAAAACCTCGTTTCTTCGGACACGAAGAAAAAAGGACAAAAAGGACACCTTGAAATGGATTCGGTTTGCATGGCTTGCCCTAGTATAGGATATAGGATATTCCCTTTGGAGCTCAGCACAGCACATCTTTACATGTGACTAACACCTAAAACACTGGCGAAAAAACTGAGGTATCCCTGTAAGGGGAGGGATTGTATAGGGGTTGAACTTCCTGTTTAGGGTGTGCCAGTGTCCAATCACCTAGTGATACCCTATATAACTCATCAGTAATTACTGAGGCTCTGTGTCCCATGATGTACAAGAAAGAAATTGGATTTTTCTTTTCTTTTGTTTCATGAAATTGAAAGTTTCTAATCTAGATGCAGTTTATAACAAAGTCAACTTATCTGCAACATTTGGTTTGTGAGTTCCTGTGTCCCACGTGTCCCAACAGGGGGTAGGACATGAGGCTGACCTTAGTAAGAAGCACATATATTATTGTTTCCTGCTTGAGGATCGATCCAGATGCCTCGGAACTGGGAGGTGTGTGGCTGAATTCAAAGTACCAGAGATAACAATGACGGGGGTCAGACTGTTGAAAGCCTCTTCAGTGATAGACAGAGGGGCTGATGGCTGCAGGTCTCACTAGGAGGCTGGAAGATGCATGGAACTGTGGAGACAGATAGTTCCGTATAGGCTGTGCTTTGCTTTCTGCACTGCTGGGACTTGTAGTTCTGCATTGTCTGGGGGCTACAGATGCTGCAGCCAGGACACACTGCTCCCTAAGGACCAATGATGTGCCTATGAAGGACCTCTGCCTGCCAGACCTTCTTTTCCCTGCCAAGCTGCCTGGACTTCTTCTGCTGAGGCCACTGTTTGCTGGTGAGTGCCTGATCTTCTGCACTGTGCCCCTGGACTTTGCTGTACTAGATTGTGGCTTGTAAATATAAAGAGAGAGCACTCATTTGGCCACATAGATATACTCACTGACCAAAATAATCACTTCAAGTATATATTAGTACTTTAGCATTCCTCCAAAATAGATAAGGAGAAGACCAAAAATATAGAAAATATAGAAAGGAGGGGAGGGGGGAGGGGGGTTTTATGGACACAAACTTAGCAGGCTATCATTCAACAATAGTATGGTCGTGTTCATATAATATATGTATCTATTTGTTGGCTCAACATAACCATATTTTCATAAGCAATGAACAACCCAACCTGCAATTGGTAGGTATTTGTGGAGAATAACTAACTCCTTAAAGCCATCTGAAAAGAGAAAAAAGGGAGAGAAAAGGATAACAGCAGACTGTGAGTATCAAAGGCTACATCTGAAGGACTCTAATGCCGCGTACACACGGTCGGACTTTTCACCTGCAAAAGTCCGACGGACGCCGCCGGACCAAGTCCGGCGGAAAATCCGACCGTGTGTGGTCTCCATCGGACTTCCGACGGACCGTTTCGGGCGGAAATCCGACGTACTTTAGATTTGAAGCCTGCTTCAAATCTTTACGTCGTACCTCCGCCGGACTCAGTTCCTGACGGAAAGCCCGTTCGTCTGTATGCTGGTCCGAAGGACCAGATACGACGGAGGAGCAGGTTACTGCATCTCGCGCTCGCTGCAATAGGAAAAACAAATTTTCCCATTGCGGCGAGCGCGGGGGGCATCCCAGGCCCTTAGGTCTGGTATGGAACTTTAAGGAGAACCCCCCTACGCCGAAAAACCGGCGTGGGGGTCCCCCCCAAAATCCATACCAGACCCCGATCCGAGCACGCAGCCCGGCCGGTCAGGAAAGGGGGTGGGGACGAGCGAACGCCCCCCCCCCCCTGAACCGTACCAGGCCGCATGCCCTCAACATGGGGGGGTGCTTTGGGGGAGGGGGCGCCTTACGGTGCCCCCCCACCACAAAGCACCTTGTCCCCATGTTGATGAGGACAAGGGCCTCTTCCCGACAACCCTGGCCGTTGGTTGTCGGGGTCTGCGGGCGGGGGGCTTATCGGAATCCGGGAGCCCCCTATAATAAGAGGGCCCCCAGATCCCGGCCCCCCCACCCTATGTGAATGAATATGGGGTACATGGTACCCCTACCCATTCACCTAGGTAAAAAGTGTTAATAATAAAACACAACACAGGTTTTTAAAATAATTTATTAAACTGCTCCGGGGGGGGGGGTCTTCTTCCGTCTTCGGGGGTCCCTCCGCTTCATCTTCTCCCGGCGTCCGGTTGGTTCTTCTCCGCTCTCTTCTCCCGGTGTTCCAGTTCTTCGGCCGGCTCCTCTGCTGTGTTCAGGTAGCTCTCTTGCCAGCAGAGGTCCGGACTTCTGAGCTGCTGAGCTGCTGGGCTTCTTGTCTTCTCTTCTCTTCTCTTCCCCCAGATGTTGACACAACGCTCTCTCCGGCTGGACTGGTCTCCGAGGGCTGCGTTGTGACTTATATAGGCGGAGACCCCGCCCCCTTTTGATGTCACAGTCCCTGGGCATGCTGGGACTGTGACGTTTTAGGGGGCGTGGTCACTTATTATATTTTTTGACCAGACTCGCCGGTATAGGACGGTACCACTCTCGGTTGTCCAATAGTCTATTGCACATCTTAATATAGTCTTTATTGTCAAATACTACAATGTTCCCACCCTTATCTGCATTTTTAATCGTAATATTGTCATTTTTTGACAATGATTTGAGCGCTGCCTTCTCATTTTTAGTAAGGTTTTCAGGAAATTTGTTATGAATTCTTATTTTATCTAATTCTTTGCCAACTAGCCTTAAAAAGGCTGCTGCGTTCGGATGGGTACTTGGCGCAGGGCAGAAGTCAGACTTCTTTTTAAGTGTGGAGGTGTTTCTCCTCGGGGGTTCATTAGATCTTTCGATGGAGTCTAGTATTTGAGATAAATTGATTTCATCTATGAGATCAGTTGGATCGTTCTCATCGAGAAGTTTGGGACGGATCGATCGACCTCCTTAGGGAGTGTCTACTGAGGATGAACCGTAACGACTTCAACCTTAATTTCACTATGTCATTTGACAAACAATGCATCACGTTTCTTGATGTAGAGGTCTGCAGAGGTGAGGAAGGCAGTGTTATTAGCAAATTATATAGGAAATCAACCGCAAGTAATGCCATATTACATGCAAGTAGTTTCCACCCCAAACCCCTCCTTAACTCTATTCCATATAGTCAGTACTTGAGAGCAAAACGAAATTGCTCAGACATTAACACCTTTAAATTAGAGGCGAATAAGCTACGTGATAGGCTACTACTAAGGGGGTACTCCCATGCATCTCTGAAACGTTCGTTTAAAAAAGCCCTCTTGCAGCCAAGAGAGGAACTGTTATACTCTAAAAAAGCCAACAAATCTGACAAGAATGATATTGGTACTCTTAGAATCATTACTAAATTTAATAATCAACACAGACAGGTGAGGAACATTGTGACAAAATATTGGCACATGTTACAATGCGATCCAACTTTAGGACCATTGGTCCCACAGAGACCTCTTTTTACATTCAAAAGAACTACCTCCCTGGGAGACAAAATTACAGCTAGTGAATTCAAGGTAGGGAATAATAAGACACACTGCAAACATAAGGGGACATTCATGTGTGGCAAATGTAGATACTGTAAATATATGCTTACAACTAGAAACCCGACCCTTCCAAATGGTCAGCCCTTCCACCCCAAACATTTTGCCAATTGCAGGACCTATGGGGTTATCTATCTACTCCTTTGTGAATGTACTTGTTTTTATGTAGGAAAAACCAAGACAGAGTTTTGGAAGAGGGCATATAGACATCTAGTAAGCATGGAAACTGGTGACCCGGACCTCCCACTGGGGAGACACACCCTAACAGTACATAACGGCATATGCCCAAAAATCAAATTTCTCATCCTGGATCGGGTACATCCAGAGTCAAGGGGAGGGGATTGGAACAAGACACTGCTGCAACTAGAGTCTCGGTGGATATATAATCTAAGAGCCACCGAACCCCCAGGCCTAAACGAAACCATTTGGTTTAAACCCTTCCTCAAGGGTTTTTCATCTGGTGGTAGAGAGCAATAGGGAAGACCACCCCATAGACAACTATATGTCTAGGGTGAAACTACAGACTAGTTAGCTATACCTACTCCATCTATTATTACCCCCGAATATAGGGGACTCTACTATTGGCCATATGGCCTCCTACACGTCTGGTGAACCCCCACCTATTTGCTATCTACACCCATTAATAGGGAAGAATAGACTCCACACCCAATATCCTACGCAGCAGTCGAGCCTGACCACTACACACTGGCCCCCCCTTAGCCCTCATAGAAGGGAAACCTTGATTATACTATAGGACATACAGTCTCTATACTATACATTATGTCACTCTAGGTCATGAATTGAACTGTTGTTATCTATCTTGTATATTGTATTATATGACACTTGAGGTTATTGATGTCTAGATTATATGCATATGTACCTGATGTCACTTATGACTTTTATCCATATAACATGTCCCCTAATTGCACTCCCTATATCTGCATGTGATTACTGTTTTGTTATGTTTTCCTCCATCAGATTACCTTCCTAACCCGTATTGTACTGCCCATCAGCCCTGCTTCCCTGCTATAGCAGCAAGATTTAGTACTTTATCCTCTGTTTAGTTGCATATAATATATGCTTTGACTTATCCTTTATTGGTCCTACATTATGATCTGTGATCCGCCCGGCACGAAAAGAGCCGCCTGAGCGAAGTTTGGACTCATGGTGGCGCTGTGTGAGGTACAGAATCATCTGTCCTCCATCTTGCGACCCCAACGGACATGCGCAGTCCGTTGGGGAAGCTAGACGTGCCGGCGGGTGCAGTAGGCGTGGCCACGCCTCATGACGTCTGCGCTCGCATGCGCTGTGGGAGCCTGGCGGCGCGCGCTCCACCCGGGGGGCCAGCCAGAGTGTGTCCGTCCCTCCCTCACCACTGTCAGCTGTTGTATCTTTTCTATCAACAGCTGATAGGTGGGGAGGGCTTTATATATCCGGCTTTAGCCCACACCAGGCGTCATCTGCTGCAGACAGGACGCTTTTGGTGTGAGGTGCTGTGATACATGGTTAGTAATCTATTACCTATTTATTGACATGGATCTATATCGGAATCACTAGTTATGAACCCTACCTGTTATCTGTCATGCCTTATTTACTTCACCCGTCACCTGCTATGTTCTGGGGTTTTCCCTTCTCTTACAATACACTCAATGATCCAGTCTTCCTCATTGAAACTATTAGCCATTTATGCTACCTGGATGCCCTATATTTTTCTTCTCTTTTCTGTCTCCTTACTTACTATCTCTCTCTTTTTGCTTTTCTTTCCTTCCCCTTTCCTTCCCCCTTTCTTTCCCCCCCCTCCCCTCCCCCCTCCTTCCCCCTCCCTTTCCTCTCCTCTCTTCCTCCCCCCTGTTTTTTCCCCCCCCTCCCCTTTCCTTCCTTTTTTTCCCCCCTCTTTTCCATCCCCGTCCCTCCCCCCTTCTTCCCTCCTTCCCCTCTCCCCCCCCCCTTTCCCCCCCCCTTTTTTCTGTTTTTTCTTTTTTTCCCCCCATCCCCTTTTCCTTTCCCCCCCCTCCCTTTCCCCCCCCCTTTTCTCTTTTTTCCCCCCTCTTTTCCCCCCACAACCCCCCCCTCTCTCTTCTTTTCCCCCCCCCTCCTTTCCCCTTCCCCCCCCCACCCCTCCCTCCCCCTCCTCCCCCCCCCCCCTCTTTTTTCATCAATCAGGGTTTTGATATACCTCTTATTTCCAGTTATCTGGACCTTACCTGATCCATACCCATCATCAGCTACTGTCCTCTATACTTTATGCGGACCAGGTAGGACACACTTTCTAGATTTTCCATGTACTACTCTGGCTGTTCATATGTATGCACATCTTTACATATATATTTTCATGACTTACAGGATACACATTTGGCCCCAGTGTGATCTCAGATCTAAACTGTCATACGCCCTTGAATAATGGGCCTCTCTTCCCATTGAAAGGAAGAATAAAACCACCCTATATATTCATACCTTTCTATCTCCACCTCGACAGTGGCTTTGTGAATATTCTTGTTATACTCTACTAAAGTTCTAGACACCACGACCAGGGAACGCGTCTGATGGGCAGTATGTGTCAATACATCTATGTTCTTTTAAACTCGTCTTGGAATGCATAACCTATATCTATAGATACCAATGTAAGTGTAAACAGAAGAATATATATATATATATATATATATATACAGACTCATACAATTATAGGCTCTGTTTTCATGATTTTTCATTGTATACTTATTATGTTTATGTTATATACACTATTTTCCATATAGAAAACTCTTTTTGCAAACCCCACAATCACCCCTGAAGAAGGAGGCATAAGCAACTCCGAAACGCGTCGGGTGCAAATGTATTGGTATCACTAATTTGTGTATTTATGGAACTGCATTCCTTGTTTTTAACTATGTGATTATGTGATTCATTTGATGATTTTTTGTAATAAATAAACTGTTATCTACTTTACATACCTCTCTAAATATTTTCTTAAATGTGCCTTTAAAGTCCGCTAGGGGAATTTCCTTTGCTTTAAATTCGAATTCAGGATGTGGCACAACTAGCAGATAATTGATCGATCAAATCTTTTGTTCTTATGTGTGAAATTAAAGAATGGGAAAACTTATATTAACAGAAAAATTAAAATTAGTATAATAATGGAATAAATAAAGAAACAAAAAATAAATAAAGTTAAAGAGGCTGTCAATGCAATTGACTAATGAGACACCGAGTGGTTGGCATGGTATCTATGGAGTGATATGATTGGTGAAAATCCATAAGCCAAGGCAGTGCAGCATGTCCCACATGTCAACCGGATATGAAGAGCAGTCTCAAAGAAAGAATTGTTTGCTCAAATGCCATTATTTAGTATGCTCAAACCTAATATAGATCAAGTCCTAAAGTCTGTATAATGTCATATCAAATAACTCATACACTAGATATTTGTTTATATTGTCAACATGCTGATTTTATATATAACAGCAATATTGGTGTAATCCAAAGCATTGGCATAAACTCAAACATCACAGACACAAAAACAAAAAACAGGAAGGGCTATAAACAGGAATAAAGCATAACATTGGTCATTGTAGTTCACGTACATATAAAGTCCAGTGTATATTGCAGGAATATGCAATTAGCGGACCTCCAGCTGTTGCAGAACTACAAGTCCCATGAGGCATAGCAAGAATCTGACAGCCAGAAGCATGACACCCAGACGCAGAGGCATGATGGGACGTGTAGTTTTGAAACAGCTGGAGGTCCGCTAATCGCATATCCCTGCTATATAGATTGAACCATATAGTTACAAGCCCCGGCTGGAAACTACAAGAATGGTTTGAAACTTAAAACATCATAAAAACCTGGGAATGATGTAGCGAGTATACCCATTAAGTTTCTTTTTGTAGAATCTTTTGATCAAAATTGCCACCCTGTGGGTTCTCATAGACCCTCTCGAGGGTGGCAAATTTGAACACAAGGGGATTGTACTTTTGTTTAAAGGCCACATGGTGGCCTATAGTAGTATTGAGAAGGCCACATAGTACATGTGGTCCTTCATTCTTTTCCAGAGAGGTCTGATGGTCTTGCCAATGTAGAATGCTCCACATTGGCATAGGATAATGTAGATAACACCCTTGGTTTGGCAAGAGATATACTGGCAAATTCTATGAGTTCGTCCATTGGGGAGCATGATTGAAGAGCCCTCCATAAGTAAGTGACAATAGTCACATGATCCACATTGAAAAACCTGGTCTATCTTGTTGTTTGTTGGAAGATCTAGTATATTGACTCTGCACCTAACTGTCTCTGGACAAGTCTCCAGCAACAAATCCAAAGTGACTCTCATCAACGAACTAATGGAGATTGACCAGGCCAGCAACCCACCAGCAGATACCTCAGAGTCGGCAGAGTTCCAGCGTGATGTCCAGTGGCGCCTGGCCTTGTATGGTACTCACCCCCTGCAGTAGGTTATCAGTCAAGTGTTACGAAAGGTGTCCCAGCTGCGAATGGCTGAATTCCAGGGGGACCAAGTACCGTCAGTTATGTCCAACCGGGAAGCTCCAGCGGCCCGCAAAAAGCTACCTTATGCTGCCTTCTGCATGTTTCAAGATGGGAAGATGAGATGGATGTTTACCTGCAAATGTTTGAGCTGCAATGCGGGCTCCAAGATGTCGATAAAGCAGATTGAGTCACGCTCCTGGTCAGCCGGCTCACAGGAAAGGCTGCAGAGGCATACAATAATGTCCCAGATGAGATCAGCCAGGACTATGACTGGGTAAAAGAAAGACTATTGTCTCAATCCGGCATTACTCCAGAGGCACACCGTTTGAGGTTTTGCAACCTCCACCGAAAGGAGAGAGAGCTATACACAGAATGGACTCATCAAATGACCCGAGCAGCGGAGAGTTGGATGACCGGGTGCCAAGCTGTTACCATGGCAGATGCTCTTTAGCTAATCCTCCTGGAACAATTCTAAGATCATACCCCATTTGAAGTTACAGACTGGGTAAAAGATTGGTGGATTGGTGGCCAGTCACAGTAGATGAAGCTGCCACCCTAGCTGACCAATATGTGGATTCAAGGCGAACTTACAACCAGAGCCTAAGACCCCATCTTGGCCTGTCCCCAACATTCTGTGAAGCGCTGCCCCTCCACACCAACCATCGATCTCCTGTCCCACTCAGCTACCATCTTCACAAGGGAAGGGGGACCTCTGCTACAAATGCAATCAAGCAGGGCATGTTAGGAAGTATTGTCCGCAGAATTTTTCCCAGGACACGCTGAACCACAGGCCAGTTGGACCTGCCTGAGCTGCTGCACACTGTCTTGAGAGAGATGATGTTACTTACCCAAGTTAGGAAAATATTGGAATTCTACATGAGGCAGACCCTGGGCAAGCTGCTGCTACAGATAATCGTTTGCACAATTGACAAGCTGTGTGGATTAATGGTCAGGCTGCCCAGGGACCGCAGGACACGGGAGCTACTATTACCCTGATACAGTCCCGGATGATAACCCCGGCAGAGCAGACGGGACGGTCTGTGACTGTGCGGGTGGCCGGGGGAAATGTTATGTGAGTCCCCACTGCCAGGGTTCACCTTGATTGGTGTTCAGAGGCCAAAGAAGTGGAAGTTGGAATAATGCAGAACTTACCTGCAGAGGTTTTGTTGGGCAACGTTTTGGGAGTGGGAAATTTAAATTCAGCCTTCTCCCTGGATGTATCCACAGAAGCCTGCCCTGTTACCACCCGCCAGCAAGCCCAGATGGAGGTGCGCTCCCTCGAGGACGGGACCCAGGTAAGACCTGTCACCCCTGACCTAGACTGTACTAACCCAGCTATTTCTACCCCAACTTGGGCTTCTTCTCAAAACTTTGCACAGGCAACTCTCAGGGACCCTTCCATAGCTAGCTATAGGGAAAGAGCAGGATTGGACCCCGGGGGGTTGGAGGGGGAGAGCGAGTAGAGTGTGTCCAGGGATTACTCCATCGGGTAACTGAGGGAAACACAGCCTCCCATCCACCCAAGTGGCAGCTGATTGTGCTGCATAAATATTGGCATGACCTGCTGCGCATTGGGCATGACATACCCTTAGCCGGACCCTTCACCGTCTGACTCATTTTTTTGGCCAGGGATTACGGGGGATGTCCAACAGTATTGCTGGACCTGTGACACATGCCAGCGGGTGGGTAAGCATGGGGGCCCACTGAAAGCACCCCTACACCCTTTACCTATCATTGATGAACCCTTTAGCCATGTTGCTGACCTGGTAGGACCATTGCCCTGACCTAGTCCTTCTGGGAAGAGATATATCCTTACCGTGATCCACGCAGAAACCGTCGCTGGTGCCTTGCTCGGGATCTTTGCAAGGGTAGGTTTCTCTTGGGAAATCATCTCCAACCAGGGGATTCGGTTCACTGCTGAGCTCACTCAGCAGTTATGGAGGCTCTGTGGGATAAAGCCCCTACAGAGCTCTCCTTATCACCCCCAGACCAACGGACTGTGTGAGAGGTTCAAAGGAAACACTGAAACAGCTGCTTAGGACATTTGCAACCTCTCACAGGGATTGGGAGAGATATCTGAAGCACCTTCTCTTTGCTTATCGGAAGATGCCACAGGAATCTACTGGGTTCTCCCCATTTGAGTTACTGTATGGGAGGCGGGTGAGGGGGCCCCTAAATCTAGTCAGAGCCCACTGGGAAGGGGGATTGATCCCCAAGCGTCCTCTATTGTAGCATACAATCTTGAGTTTAGGGACAGACTGAAGGAGCTCACGGACGCTGTCAAGAGAGCCTTCGGGCTGCCCAGAGGTGGCAGAAAGGATACTGCCTGGAACCACACTCTGGAGGTTGGGCAGAAGGTTCTTGCCCCCAGGCCAACCAAGCAGGACAAGTCACAGGCCACTTGGCAGGGACCTTACTGGGTTGTAGCAAAGCACTGTGACACGACCTACCTAGTGACTAAATGTTCGAATGAAAGAGTCTGACGGTATCACCTTCAGTCAGTACTTGCGTTTGAGGAGGAACTGTTCAGATGAAGAATCTTTTAAATATGAGGCTGACCTTCTTTTTGACAGGTTGCTAGCCAGAGGGTATAGTAAATCTTGCCTCAAAAAAGACTACAAAAAAGCTCAGAGTAAATCCTGGGACACACACCTATTCTCGAGACCTAAACCTAAGAACTCCACAATGGTGAGGTTCATAACAACTTTTTCAGATCAACACAGACACATACAGCAAATTGTGCAAAAAACATTAGCATCTACTTTTGGGGGACCCAACACAAAGTTTTTGGGTACCTACCTGGAAATTACTTTCAGACGTGCAAGATTAATCAGGGATAGTTTGGTGCAGAGTCAATATACTAGATCTTCCAACAAACAACAAGATAGACCAGGTCTTTTTCAATGTGGATCATGTGACTATTGTCATTTACTTATGGAGGGCTCTTCAATCATGCTCCCCAATGGACGAACTTATGGAATTTGCCAGTATATCTCTTGCCAAACCAAGGGTGTTATCTACATTATCCTATGCCAATGTGGAGCATTCTACATTGGCAAGACCATCAGACCCCTCTGGAAAAGAATGAAGGACCACATGTACTATGCTACATGTGGCCTTCTAAATACTACTATAGACCACCATGCGGTTTTTAAACATAAATACAATCCCCATGTGTTCAAATTTGCTGCCCTCGAGAGGGTCTATGAGAACCCATGGGGGGCAATTTTGATCAAAAGGTTCTACAAAAAGAAAAACAAAATGTGTATACGAGTTACACGCTACATCATTACCAGGTTTGAGTGATGTTCTGAGTTTCAAACCATTTTTGTAGTTTTCAGCTGGGGCTTGTAGATATATGGTTCAATCTATATACACTGGACTTTGGTTCTTGTAGTTCACGTACATATAATGTTATGATTTATTCCTGTTTATAGCCCTTCCTGTTTGTTGTGTCTGTAATGTTTGAGTTTATGCCAATGCTTTGGATTACACCAATATTGCTGTTATATATAGAATCAGCGTGCTGACAATAAACAAATATCTAGTGTATGAGTTATTTGATATGACATTATACAGACTTTAAGACCTGATCTATATTAGGTTTGAGCATACTAAATAATGGCATTTGAGCAAACAATTATTTCTTTGAGACTGCTCTTTATATCCGGTTGACATGTAGGGCATGCTGCACTGCCTTGGCTTATGGATATTCACCAATCCTATCACTGCAGAGATACCATGCCAACCAACCGGACGCCGGGAGAAGATGAACCGGAGGGACCCCCGAAGCCGGAAGAAAACCCCCGAAGCCAGAGGAAGATCCCCCCTGGACCTGTTTAATAAAATATTTTAAAAACCTGTGTAGTGTTTTATTTACTTTTTCCCTGGGTGAATGGGTAGGGGTACCATGTACCCCATACTCATTCACATAGGGTGGGGGGGCCGGGATCTGGGGGCCCTCTTATTATAGGGGGCTCCCGGATTCCAATAAGCCCCCAGCCCGCAGACCCCGACAACCAACGGCCAGAGTTGTCGGGAAGAGGCCCTTGTCCTCATTAACATGGGGACAAGGTGCTTTGGGGTGGGGGGGCCCCGCAGGGCGCCCCCCTCCTCCAAAGCACCCACCCCCCATGTTGAGGGCATGCGGCCTGGTACGGTTCAGGAGGGGGGGCACTCGCTCATCCCCACCCCCTTTCCTGACTGGTCAGGCTGCATGCTCGGATCGGGGTCTGGTATGGATTTTAGGGGGGGCCCCACGCCATTTTTTCGGCGTAGGGGGTTCCCTTTATAAGCCATACCAGACCTAAGGGCCTGGTATGCTGCGTGCTCGCCGCAATAGGAAAATTTGTTTTTCCTATTGCAGCGAGCGCAAAATGCAATACCCTGCCCTCGCGTCGTATCTGGTCCGTTGGACCAGCATACACACGAGCGGGCTTTCCGTCGGACCAGCACACAGATGAGCGGACTTTCCGCCCGAAACTGAGTCCGACGGAAAGCTTTAAAACATGTTTCAAATCTAGGTCCGCCGGAGCCTACACACGGGCGGATTGTCGGGCACACTCTGGTCCGCCGGATCAAGTATGCCAGAAAGTCCGACCGTGTGTACGCAGCATTAGAGCTCTGTTTTCCATTAAAGCAAGGGGCTATTTTTTAAAAATAGATGCTTATGTTGAAGGGTATTGTAGAATAGTAAGATGCCCTTAGAGGCTTTTGTTGGGCAGGAAAGAAATTGCCAGACCTTGGGGTGAAGGTGTATAGAAGGAGTCAGCGTGGTCAATAGCGATGAGCCAAACACCCCCCCTGTTCGGTTCTCACCAAAGCATGCGAACAGGCAAAAAATTTGTTTGAAAACGCAAACACCGTTAAAGTCTTTTGGACTCAAACATGAATAATCAAAAGTGCTAATTTTAAACGCTTGTATGCAAGTTATTGTCATAAAAAGTGTTTGGGCACCTGGGTTCTGCCCCAGGGGACATGGATCAATGCAAAAAAAAGTTTTAAAAACGGCCATTTTTTTTGGGAGCAGTGATTTTAATAATGCTTAAAGTAAAACAATAAAAGTGTAATATTCCTTTAAATTTCGTACCTCTATAGTATGACTGTAAAGGGGCGCATGTTTCCCGTGTTTAGAACAGTCTGACAGCAAAAGTCTGTCAAAAGTCTGACAGCAAAATGACATTTCAAAGGAAAAAAAGTAATTTAAAACTACTCGCAGCTATTAATGAATTGTCTGTCCAACAATACACATAAAAGTTCACTGATAAAAACGGCACGGGATTTCCCCACAGGGAAATTTTTTTAAAAATGGCGTGGGGGTCCCCCTAAATTCCATACCAGGCCCTTCAGGTCTGGTATGGATATTAAGGGGAACCCCGCAACAAAATTTTTTTAAAAAAAGGTGTGGGGGTCCCCCTCAAAATCCATACCAGACCCTTCAGGTCTGGTATGGATTTTAAGGGGAACCCCGCACCAAAATTTTAAAAAAATGGCGGGGGGTCCCCCCAAAAATCCATACCAGTCCCTTATCCGAGCACGCAACCTGGCAGGCCGCAGGAAAAGAGGGGGGACGAGAGAGCGCCCCCCCTGAACCATACCAGGCCACATGCCCTCAACATTGGGAAGGTGCTTTGGGGTCCCCCCCAAAGGACCTTGTCCCCATGTTGATGGGGACAAGGGCCTCATCCCACAACCCTTGCCCGGTGGTTGGGGGGTCTGTGGGGGCTTATCGGAATCTGGAAGCCCCCTTTAACAAGAGGACCCCAGATCCTAGCCCCCCCTGTGTGAAATGGTAAGGGGGTACAAAAGTACCCCTACCATTTCACAAAAAAGTGTCAAAAATGTTAAAAATGAAAATTCCTTGATTTAAAGCCTTCTTCTTTCCATTTTATTTCTTCTATCTTCTTTCTTCTATCTTCCTTCGGTTTCTTCCTCCATCTTCTTCTTCCTCTGCTTCTTCCTCCGATCCTCTGCTTCTTGCTCCGGTGTTCTCCTCCGGCATCTTCCTCCACGGCATCTTCTTCTCTTCTTTGTTCTTGGGCTGCTCCGCATCCATGATGGGAGGATCCCACTGTGTGACTCTTCTCATCTTCTGACACTTCTTAAATAACGGAGGGTTTCCCCGTGACATCAGAGGGGACGGGGTCACCCGGTTTACGTAATGCGTGACCCCGCCCCCCTCTGACATCACGGGGAAACCCATAGGAAAGTTCCCATCAAGTCCCCGTGTGTCAGAGGGGGGCGGGAGTCACCAGGTGGCCCCACCCTCTGGTATTTAAGAAGTGTCAGAAGACGAGAAGCATCACACAGCGGGAGCCTTCCATCATGGATGCGGATCGGCCTGAGAACGAAGAAGGGAAGAAGACGCCACAGAGGAAGATGTCGGACGAGAACACCGGAGCAAGAAGCAGAGGATTGGAGGAAGAAGCAGAGGAAGAAGAAGATTGAGGAAGAAACTGAAGGAAGATAGAAGAAAGAAGATAGAAGAAAGAAGATTTTTGACACTTTTTTTGAGAAAGGGGTAGGGGTAGGGGTACTCCTTACCATTTCACAGAGGGGGGCCGGGATCTGGGGGTCCCCTTGTTAAAGGGGGCTTCCAGATTCCGATAAGCCCCCCGCCCACAGACCCCCACAACCACCGGGCAAGGGTTGTGGGGATGAGGCCCTTGTCCCCATCAACATGGGGACAAGGTTCTTTGGGGGGACTCCAAAGCACCCTCCCAATGTTGAGGGCATGTGGCCTGGTACCGTTCAGGAGGGGGGGCGCTCTCTCTTCCCCCCTCTTTTCCTGTGGCCTGCCAGGTTGTGTGCTTGGATAAGGGTCTAGTATGGATTTTTGGGGGGACCCCACGCCATTTTTTTTATTTTGGCACGGGGTTCCCCTTAAAATCCATACCAGACCTGAAGGGTCTGGTATGGATTTTGAGGGGGACCTCCACACCATTTTTTTTTTAAATTTTGGTTTGGCGTTCCCCTTAATATGCATACCAGACCTTTACAGGCATACTATAGACACCCCCAGGTACGAAATTTAAAGGAATATTACACTTTTTTATTGTTTCACTTTAAGCATTATTAAAATCACTGCTCCTGAAAAAACAGCCGTTTTTAATACTTTTTTTTGCATTGATTCATGTCCCCTGGGGCAGGACCCAGGTCCCCAAACACTTTTTATGACAATACCATGCATATAACCCTTTAAAATTAGCACTTTTGATTTCTCCCATAGACTTTTATAGGGTGTTCCGCGGCTTTCGAATTTGCCGCGAACACCCCAAATTGTTCGCTGTTCGGCAAACTGGTGAACAGCCAATGTTCGAGTCAAACATGAGTTCGACTCGAACTCGAAGCTCATCTCTAGAGGTCAATAGAAAGAGACAAAGCCTAAGGAGGGTAAAATAGAAGTGCCAAGGTAAGTTGTATTTGTTAAGGAGAGTCTGAGGGGATCCTGGTGAATCCTGGTTAAAGGGATCATCTGTCCAGTGAATACCACACTGATCCCAGTCCATGGGGGGTAATTGCGGAATTAGTCGAGACAGTATTGAAATGAGAAAGTTAATGTCCGGTTGGTCTGTCACCTCACCAGTGGAATGGATCAGTGTCTTCCAAGCCATGACAGGGAAAAGGATATTGGAGAAGTGGACAAAGTGCAGAGAGGGGCAACCAAACTGATAAGAGGCAAAAAGGAGCCCAGGTATGAGGAAAGATTAGAGGAACTGAATTTATTCTCTCTTGAGAAGAGAAGATTAGGGGGGATATGATCAACATAAATACATAAGTGGTCCATATAGTGAACTTGGTGTTGAATTTTTCACTTTAAAGTCATCACAGTGGACAAGGGAGCACGTCTAGAGAAAAAAAGATTTCATCTCCAAATGCGAAAAGGTTTCTTCACAGTAAGAACTGTGAAAATGTGGAATAGACTCCCTCCAGAGGTGGTTCTGGCCAACTCAGTAGATTGCTTTAAAAAAACGGCTTGGATTCTTTCCTAAATGTACATAATATAACTGGGTACTGATAATTATAGGTAATGTTGATCCAGGAAAAATCTGATTGTCTCTCGGGGATCAGGAAGGAATTTTTTCCCCTGCTGTAGCAAACTGGATCATGCTTTGATGGGGTTTTTCACCTTCCTCTGGATCAACTTAGGGTGAAGGTTTATGTAGATGGATTGTATGATTTTTTTTTATTATTGGTTGAAATAGATGGACTTGTGTCCTTTTTCAACCTGACTAACTATATATAACTATATGTAGTAGTAAATGGTAACAAACGCAGGCTTAGTGGACACCATTCATCAGCATATAGCAGGACACTAAGGTCATGTAGTTTGTTCAGGCTCTTTTCAACTTCAACCCATAAAGGTGTGTTGGGGCATTAAACCAGTATTTCAGTTGATCTAAATGTGCAGCTGAGTAATAATCCTGCATGTCAACTATATCCATGCCTCCCACTGATTTGTGCTTTAATAAATGAGAATGAGGGCACCTAGCTCTCTTCCCCTGCCATATAAATTGCTTCAGAACATGCGTAAGGGCTGTCAAATAGCATTGTGTGGGTGGAATACATAGAGACCTGAATAAGTAAAGGATCTGCAGTAAAATTTGCATTTTGTAGGCAGCCAGTTGCCCACCCATGATAATTCTGTGTGAGAAATGTAAATGGTAACAAACGCAGGCTTAGTGGACACCATTCATCAGCATATAGCAGGACACTAAGGTCATGTAGTTTGTTCAGGCTCTTTTCAACTTCAACCCATAAAGGTGTGTTGGGGCATTAAACCAGTATTTCAGTTGATCTAAATGTGCAGCTGAGTAATAATCCTGCATGTCAACTATATCCATGCCTCCCACTGATTTGTGCTTTAATAAATGAGAATGAGGGCACCTAGCTCTCTTCCCCTGCCATATAAATTGCTTCAGAACATGCGTAAGGGCTGTCAAATAGCATTGTGTGGGTGGAATACATAGAGACCTGAATAAGTAAAGGATCTGCAGTAAAATTTGCATTTTGTAGGCAGCCAGTTGCCCACCCATGATAATTCTGTGTGAGAAATGTGTTGGAGTTCTCCCTCCAGCTTTGCTAGAAGCAGTTTATAATTTGCATCCCCAAGTGTTGTATCACTAGTGGGGTATTGTAACCCCTGAGTAAGGTATGCTTTCATCCGCCCAGATGTATGGAAGCTGAGTTTTAAGCTAGATGAGGAGGGATACCTACGTTAAGAATCAGAGATTTGGTACAATTGACTTTGTAATAGAATAAGAGACAACATTCTGTAAGAAGTTAATGGGAGTGGGGAAGAGACACTAAGGGATTAGTCAGCATAAGAATCACGTCATCCACAAAAAGGTTGATTAAGTGGGAACTTTCTCAAAATTTTAAACCTAAAACATGTGGGTTAGAACAAAAGCTCTCCGTCAGTGGCTCAATCATTAGGTTGGATATTATTGGCGATAAAGGACAGCCCTGTCTAGTGCCATTGGATATAAAAAAGATATAGGTAAGAGACTAGATGTACACACCTGGGCGAAGGGCAACAAATTCAAGGCTAGAATAGCAGAGAGAATCAAGCCCTGGAAACCAAACTTGGATAAAACATGCTTCACATAGCACTAGTATACTCAGTCAAATGCCTTCTCTGTGTCAATACAGTTTCCTGGTGGATAATATTCAAGATATGTCCAGTAGCAACTGATGTTTGCCCACCAGGAATAAATTCCATTTGATCTTTTTGTATTAGGTGGGGGATCATTTCTTTGAGCCTTTGTGATAATATTTTTTGCATATAGCTTGACATCTGTATTTAAGCATTAATGGATAAGGGCATTACTGTGCATCGGTGAAGGACAGGCAGAGCATTGCATACCACATCCTGAAGACAGTCCTGCCATGGACCAAAGAGCACTGTGGAAAATCAGGAACGAGCCATGATCGCAAACAGGACATGAGTTTGTTGTAGCCGAAAGGGTAGGAGCAGAATAGATAAAATTGGATAAACAGATATGAAGTGGATGCCAAAACAGTGCATGAAGTGCACACAACATATTAGGTGAGTAACAGAGAAACAAAGAACTTCAACTAACAGGACAGATGAAGGGGTTTTAAGCTAACCAAGTGCAGCAATGCTGCTGAAGCTAGCTAGGAGTATAAGTAAAGAAAAAAAAAAAGAAGCCAAGTACTAAAGGATCAAATTTGTGACTCCGAGGGCAGAACTCTGAGCAACATAGTTATAGCAGAGGACCAAGGCCAAGTAATTTCTTCTTCGCTGACTTTTTATGGACAACTTTTTTATATTCGCCGTAGGATTTCAGGCAAGGGAGAGATGGTGCTGGTTGTGGAAGATCTGCTTGAACAATGTTCCACTCCTTGAGGAGGCAGAAGCCATCTTCCAAGTTGTCAATGAGAGACGTAGAACTCTCCCATGTGATTTTGAGCATGGCTGGGTGCCTCCATTGGTAGCCGAGCTGATGGTTTCAGAGAGCTTTTGTGATGGAGATCATGTTTTTCCGTCTCCGGAACGTGTAGGCCAGTGGTTCTCAACTCCTGTCCTCAGGACCCACTAACAGGCTAGATTTTAAGTATTACCTTGGGGAGATGCAGACTAGAACACTGCAATAACTGAGTAGAAAATTATATCAACTGTGATGTATTTCAGTTATCTAGCAAACCTGGTCTGTTAGTGGGTCCTTAGGACAGGAGTTGAGAACCACTGGTGTAGGCAGAAAGGTCTGGAAGGACTTGGAGATTAACAGCATATTCAGGCAACTTGCCTTCTGGCAGAAAGCAGCAAAGATCGATTCCTTAACCTGAAATGGATCCACAACAGGAGATCTCTTGGAGTCTCTTGTGTTAGGAATGATGGCTTGGGGACCCTGTGAATCCTGTCAATAGTGAGGTCTGTAGGTTGGAGAGGAGCTACCACCAGAAAGAGGTCTTGCACATAATGGGAAAGCTAAGCCGTTTGAACTGTCTCAGGGATCCCTCTGATTTTGAGGCGGGATTGGTCCTCCAAGTCCGTCACTTTCGATTTCAACTGCTCAATTTCCTTGCTGTGCCAATCATGAGCATGCACCATAGTATTGTAAGACGTGATGCAATCGCTCATAGCATCTTCCAGATGACTGATAATCGCCCCTAACTGTTGTACTGCAGAGTGCCCCTTAAGCACACTAACAAGTCAGCTTAAAATGAAGAGTGAAGTAACAGTAACATGCCCTGCAACATAGTATCAGAAATAGGCTTGCCCACAGTGGGAAATGAGGCTGTTGGATCTAAGAGGGGAGTCTGAAATGGTGATAGAAGATCAGTGCCACATACCTCAATATTGGGTTCTCCATTAATATCTGAGTGGGAATCTCTCCTGGGCCGAGATTTGGCAGGGCTTCTGGTGCTGGGGGAGAGAAGGATCAAATCAGGGCTGGCTTCAGTATAATTAGAAGCTGCAGCATCCACAGCATACAGTAAGCCTGTGAAGGACCTACTGCTAGAGGACCAGCCATACCGTTCTGACTCTTACTGCCATTTTGTTGTGGATTGCGCCACATGATGGAGAAGAACCCCCAAATTTTCTGCAGCTGGACGTCTTTTCTGAATCTTCTGGACATCTCGTGGGTGCAGGGCACAGGAGGAATGCAGCAGAGCTTTGTAGGAGGCATTGGGCAAGCGTGGATATGGAGTCCCTCAGAGGTGCCTATAAGGTTAATACAACCAAAACAGAAGCTTTACCATTACATACCCACCCTTCTATTCTCACCACTTTGCAACAGAATTTCCCATATCATTGGTGCCCCCTGTCCCTCAAGTATCTGGGGATTCACCTCACCTCCTCATTCTCAACCCTTTATAAAACCAATTATCCCCCTCTTTTTAGAAATATTAGTTACCTTCTACACCAGTGGGATAATTACCCTCTCTCTCTTAGGATGAATCAATAATCTTAAAATGTCCATACTTCCAAAACTTTTGTACCTATTTGAAACACTACCAGTCACTATTCCACTGAAACAGCTGAAATCCATTCAGAGATCTTTCCTTAATTTAATTTGGCACAATAAATCTCATTGCATAGCTAGTTCCGTGGTATTTGACCCCCCCCCCCCCCCCCCCGATCTCGAGGAAGTTTGAGTGCTCCAGATGTTATTAAATACTACTATGCTACCTACCTCAGGACGGTTGCTACATGGTCATCTAGAATGGCATCTAGCAGATGGTCAGAGATTGAAATGAGTATCACTTGCCCAGTACATCCCTGTGCCATGCTATGGTCAACTTTAGATACATCTACTGCCCAGCTAAGGAGCTTATGTCTGGATCTGATGTTTTTCACCCTTTCTATATGGAAGAGGTGTTCACAACAGTTTTCCCTCTCTTCTTCCAAATGGTTCCAAATGTACCCTTGGTCACAGGCTGATATCTTTTAGCTTTCACTCATGGTGCACCCACTAACATGCCGATTTTATTCTTTCACCGAGATCCAACACAAATACCAGATGTCTAAGCAACTTATGTATTCCTACCTACAATTTAAACACTATTTTGCCTCTAAATCATTATCCCTAACCCTAGATAAACCCACCGCATTTCAAGTTTTATGTGCCCAAGGTCCTTATCAACCTCACCTTATATGATCTATTTATCAAATCCTTCACAAGGCTATCCCACTTGATAACTCTTACCACCTTTATATGCAAAAATGGTCTCACATGATTCAACAACCCATCTGCCTACCACAATGACAGAAAATCTGGGATTCCAGAGAGGCAGCCTATAAGGTATTGCTTTTCTGGTATAGAACTTCGGATATCCTTACAGGTATAGCTCAGAGGTTTCTCGGTGTTGAAGATGCCATGGTGATGTGGGTTCACATTATCACATTTTATGGGATTGTCCTATGATCCAACCTTTTTGGTCCCCTGTTCAGTCTCTCTTACAAAACCTTCTTGGGACCAGTCTCCCATTGGATTCAGTCTCTTATCTTTTAGGTCTGCCTAACCATGACACCATGCCCAAATTCTTGAAAACATGGGATATGTGGGACAACTCTGAGTTTAAGCTAGAATCGTTACCTACAGCCTCTGAATAAGTATTGCTTTATTTTTAATATTCAACTACCCTACTCTTTATCGTTCCACACTTTTGGACTCCCCCCCAGTTTACCTTTTTCCCTTTTCTGCTATTATACCAAGTAGCCTTTAGTGGCCGATCTAATGAGCTGTAATAGATTATTTGTGTTGTTTTGACCCTGCTTTCAATGCTCGCTCTACTGGTGGCCATCTATATATTATCTACAGCCGTGTCTTGCTTTCATGTTTTATTGAAACTCTGTAATGTAATGTTGCATACTGTAATATGCCCAAGCCTTTTCTATCATACATCAATGTCCTTTTTACTTCTCTGTACTGTTTTGTTAAAAAATGTATAACAATACAATTGTAAAAAAAAATTGAACTACCACTTTTTTATTCTCTAGGTCCTCTGCTTTCAGAAAAGATGTCTTCTAATCTGTAATAATAGTGTTGATGGTGAATTGCATCCCTACTTAACAGCAGCTACTAACTTTTGCAATCTTATTTCCCAGGCTACAACACATGCAGTGATGCTCGCTCCTGTGTATTTATATAATAATAAAGAGAACATTTTTACATTATTTTTTCCTTTGTGTTGGATGTTCCAAATCACCAGAAAACTGTTTTCTTTATAAAAGTGAAATACTTGTAAACTACTGCCACAAAATTACAGGTCCCCAGATGGCTGGTGTTTGCTAAAAACAGCTGGGATGTCTGGGTGATGTCATTGACTAAATATATTGATAACCATATAAGGAGATGGAATTTATCCCCAAATCCAGTCTCCAAGATGCTGTTGGGGTTTTCAGGGGGAGCTATCAGAATCTTGATGCTCCTTTAGAATAGGGGTCTCCAGATATCCACCCCTAAGTGAAATAAGTAGTGGGTAAAAATTACTACAATTTGTTACTCATTCCCAATTAAATGTAAAAAGTAAATAAAGACACGAGTTGAAAAAAAAAAACCTGACTGTCTGTGTTGCTGGAAGAATCAAGCAGTGTTCTTTCCTTCAACCTGTGGTTGATGAGGGAATCCCTCCCGCTGCTCTATTGTATTCTGGCAGCTGGAGGATTCCCCACAGAATACAATGATCACTGTTTGCAGCTCTAGCCTCTGGCAGTGAATGAATGAAAAAACTGACAGGCTGTAAGGTAAACCAGATTCTCAGCATCAGAAAATAAGGTGTGCTTGCTGAGAAACCCGCTTATCCTTAAAGTGATACTAAAGTCTCCTTTTTTTTGTTAAAAATAACAAACATGTTTGACTTACCTGCTCTGTGCAATGGATTTGCACAGAGCAGA
This sequence comes from Lithobates septentrionalis, assembly GCA_037952835.1. Lineage (NCBI taxonomy): Eukaryota > Metazoa > Chordata > Amphibia > Anura > Ranidae > Lithobates > Lithobates septentrionalis. Next base: position 1,525,670 of record JBBDGP010001607.1, on the reverse strand, counting down.
CTGGATCCTCCTCTTGTCGGGTCCCTTTTCAGCTCTCCTGGCCCCCCATCCTGTTGAGTGCCCCCACAGCAAGCAGCTTGCTATGGGGGCACCTGAGCCAAGCCACAGCTCCATTTGGACACAGAGCCATGGCCTGGCCATGCCCCCTTTATCTCCTCATTGGCTGACTGACTTTGACAGCAGAGGGGGCCAATGGCGCTGCGCTGCTGTCTCAGCAAATGAAGAAGGGAGCCCCGAGCAGCTGAGACACTCCTACAACATTGCTGGATCGAGATGGGCTCAGGTAAGTATTGGGGGCTGCTGCATACAGAAGGCTTTTTATCTTAATGCATAGAATGCATTAAGATAAAAAACCTTCTGCTTTTAACTGCCTGATGGGCTGCAAGATGCATTTTTCCTTTTAGTTTATTCTTTAACAGTGTGTGAGCTTTATTCTCCTTGTCATACAATAATTATGATGCTTCCAGAATCACTGTTTGTGGTTATAGTCTTTGGCAGTGATTGAACAAATAAAACCTGACAGGCTGTAAAGTAAACTGGATTCCCAGAACCAGAAAGTAAGTTGTGTTTGCAGAGTACCCTGCTTATCCTTAACTGCCTGAAGGGTTGCTAGATGCATTTTTTTATTTTAGTTTATGCACTAACAGTGTGTAAGCTTCATTCCCCTTGTCATAAAATTATTGTTGTAGGTGGGTAAGAATTTTCTTAACTCTACCCAGGGCCAGTGTTATGCAATTTAACAATTTTGCACAATAAGTGCACCAACAGTTTGGAATGTAAACAGGTCTCAAAGGTACAGAGTTTAGTTTCAACCTGGCATTTAGGAAGATACAATGCCATATTGGTGAAGAAAAGTTATTATGTACCAGATTATTGATGACACACAACATTTATAGGATATGCATGGGGTTAGAGAATATCCTTGGGAGTGGTTTTGTTTTAGGCTGAGTTTACACTTGATTCAGGTGCAGCTGACAGCAGGGGTCTGGTGTGTGTTTCAGGGATGAATCAGGCCTGGATTTTTGCCTGAATTCGGACCTGAAATGGAGTCAAAGGCGCACTTCGCTCCACAGATGCCCTGGAGATGTGTGAACCGACTTTGTTGAGAGACTGTCACAGTCTCCTGTCATGCAAATTGGATATGGGGAAACCCGCATCCAATTCACATAAGTGTGAACACAGCTTTAGTGATAGACTTTAGGGGTTAAAGCATCATAAAATCTTAAAACAAAAAGAAAAACAGAAAAATACAGAAAAATATATATGTTTAAAAAAATACATTTTTAAATGGTGTAAAATAGCTGACTGTATAATAAAATATTCAGCTGACAATAGACATTAGAAATAAAGTCACTGAATAAATATAGAGTACATTAAGCACACGCACGCACACTGATACGGGTATAAAACCTACACATTTTCTGATGGTCTCGGAGTGTATAATCTTGTTTAGCAAATAGCTATTTAATCTGGAGGCATTCAGTGAAACTCCTGAATCCACATTACCAGACTAACAATTCATCTTCTCTTATTTTTCCTCCAATTTATATTCTGTACTGCATACAGTAGTAAGACATTTTATCATAATAATACAAAATCAGTTAATTTTACCAATTAGTCCGAATACAGTGATATCTGCTTACTGGGAGAAATGAAAAAAATATACAACAATGGCAAAAAACAATTATCTAATAATCTCCTTGTTTTATTTGTTGTACTGTTAATGCAAACAGATAAGAAGCCCCTGCATACATTTTCAGAAGCGCAATTAAAAATTACTATAATCTAGCCCTACTAAGAGTGGGTTATCGAAAAGCCCTCCAACTGAACACATGCATAACATAGTAGAGCCTTCTTAGAACAGAAGGTATTTACATATCCCATTCTATTGTGTATCCCAAAAATACAATGAATATTTGGATGAGAAATGTGTATACCTACTGTTCTAAAAATTATCTACTGTGGTTTGCAAATTTCAAAATAAAATTGTGAAACTTGACTGGCTACAAGTCCAACACTGTAAAAGGACCAACTTTGTATCTTTAGCACAGACCAAAATGTGTGTACCAAAAAATGAATTTTAAATACATTTTTATTAAAGTAATTATTTTTGATGTCAATGTGAGGCAAAAACTATGTATTATACAAACAAACACCAAATAAATGTATACATTACATTATATGGCCCTGTTTAACTTTAGTACCATCAGCACACAATTGGGGTATTTATTAAAACTGGAGAGTGAAAAATCTGGTGCAGTTCTGCATAGAAACCAATCAGCTTCTAGGTTTTATTGTCAATGCTTAACAGAACAAGCTAAAGTTAGAAGCTGATTGCCTACCACACACATCTGTGCCATATTCTGAGTGTTTACATTTTTGTAAATCTCCCACATTGTGTAACATAGAAAGCACTAATATAGCAATCCCATCAGATTATATCTTGAGAAAGGAGAATGGTATCAGAAACCAGCAAATGACAGCAACAATTAACATTTAAGTTATTGCATGTACATACACTAGATTTCCTTTTTGGTTGCACAGCTACTTACTGGCAATGAGTTAGCAGTGTCCTGACAGCTAGTCACTAAAGATAAAGAAAACTTTACAGTACACCCAAACTGCTAGATCCATTACAGACCCAGAAGGATTATTTCCATTTTTTCATCCTTGAGGAGGATTACCGCCTCACCAACCCCTATTTGGTACTGTTTATGTGTTAGTTTTAGAGTTATGTCAGTTTATATTTTGTTTAAAAATTAACTGATGTGCACTGGATATAGCTTATGGAAGGAAAATGTCTTCCACAGACAATGTGCTCTAATAAAAAAGAGACTTAAATACATATTTAGATGACAAACAATTAGAAGGGGTATACCAAAGCCTTACTCCCAGCTCTCCTCCTGGTTTTGTCACATCTCTTCCTTGGTCACCCACCACCCCATACCCTTACAATACCTCTCATGTCCACTGCGCAGCCTCACTTAACTGCTATATAGCCTACCCTTGTTGTCTCAACACCCTCCTTTCAATGGTATCTCACCCAATATCTGTGAGCAGTCACATTGTCCCACAGTTCTTTTGTGCCTCTCACTCCCCTGCTATCACACTGCAATCAAACATTACACTGTTTTCTGGTCCTGGGACTCCTAGGCTGATGATGTAACATCTTGTGCACCCAGTCATGCAGGTCTAAGGTGCCCCCTGGTTGCAGCTGCATATGTGAATGGAAGATAAACAAAGCCAGAGCCACCCTGACTCCAACAAAAATTCCACTTCTAATATCCAGCAGGGACTTCCTGTCTAGGATAGTCCAGGCTTCACTCCCCCACACAAACACATAGCATAGGGCTGGGAACTACTGACCACCACATGTGCCTGCACCACCATTTTGTTATCTCTTTTTGTTTTTTAGCACATGTACAAAGTCCCCTGATGCGCAAAGTTTGCATATCTTCTCTTTCTTTTTTGAAATGTTGATTCTGATAAAAATGTAAAATACTAAATGCAAGCTAAATGTTTGATGAAAAACCAAACTAATATAATATTTAAACAGAAGTTACAACAATACCCAGGTGACATCCACACACATTAGGCCAAATTTACGAAAGCATTTGTGTGCTTGTGCAACTGCAGTGATCATGACATGGAAAGGGAGCATACTCTATTGTATATGCACCTGTTAAGAATGGAGTACTCGGGGGCATGGCTGGATGTTGGTCTGGGCAGACGTGTCTGTGGAGGCCTCCCCATCTCTTCTGTGCTCAATTCAGACCCCATCCCACCACCAGAGCATCCCAGCCAGACATAGCGCGGGCCCAGTCGGGGATTGAAGAGGGTATCCTCCTCCATTTGTGGTGCAGGTAGCAGCAGTGGCCCTGACCCCTGAGCCACGTGTGGCGGCCATCTTGCTCCACCCTGCTACAGTGTTACTGGGGTCTCCCTAACCCCTCTGCACCTGAATCACTCCCTGCACTACAGTCAGAGCTGCCTAGCCTGTAAGACTACCACTAGCAGTCCACATCAGGAGAACTCCTCTGCTTCCACAGCCACACGAAGAGCAGATCCCAGCACAAATCCTGTGAGTACCGGCCATTTTACTGCACCACAGCAACTTCTTTTTGGCCTCCCTGATTGCTCTTTGCCCGACCGTTGCTCCATCAGGAAGCAGCAGCTCCCTCACCTGACAATTTATTACCCCACAATAGTATGGCAGCAGGTCTACAACTCAATCTGCGAAGGAGTAGACGAGATGAGCCAAGGCCAAGCTCCTAGCTAAGAGGAGGCGCATGTGAGGCGAGATGCAGATCAGCAGCTCTATGTACAGTAGGAGCTCCTTTGGATCAGCAGGGATATAAATGCACATCGCAGGGAGAAACCACCGTAAATCACCCCAATTTCCATCACCACCCCTGCAGGACACACCAGTGCATGCCGTCGGACAAGAAGGTGCACCGTCGCCGTTCACAACAGCACTCTTTGACCACTTATCTGCTGCGCAATAAAGAGCAGAAGAAAATGGCTCAAAATGCTGCAGGCTCTCCACAGCTTGTACTGTCCCCTTCAACAGTGTACAACCCTCTACAGGAGTTTGCTTCCACACAAGAGAACAGTGAGTACTCTTCTCAGCTCACAAAAGCTGATTTAGACACCAGCTTAACTAAGATTTATAAAAAACTTGTGGTTAAGATACAATATGAACTCCAAAAAACAACAAGCACACTCACACAAGAAATAGCAACCTTGAGGGGATGCACAGACGTTCTAGAAACCAAGCATAATGAGCTATCACTTGCACACAATGATCTTAGAAAAGACTTTGAACTTCTAGCTGAAAGCTACTCATATTTACAATCACAGGTGGAAGCTTTAGATAATCAAAACTGCAGGAACAACGTAGGTTTTGGGGTATCCCAGAATCAATTTCTAACCTGCAGTATCTAAACTGTTCCATAATCTCTTTCCTGAGTCACCTACATCTTCGTTTGCATGTGACAGAATCCATAGGGCCCTGCGTCCTAAACTACCTCCAGACAAACCTTCACGTGACATTATCCTGTGCATGAAGAATTTTATCACAAAAGAAAGCATATTAAGTGCATCCAGAAACATGCACAACATTGAATTGAATGACACAAAAATCCAAATTTTTCCTGAATTCTTCCAAGCTACCCTGAAAAGGAGACGCAAAATGAAGGAAATAACTTTGGCATTACAATCTGCTCACATAAAATACCGGTGGGGATTTCCATTTATATTAACAGTGTCGCACAATGGCACTATCTACACAGTCTTTAATGTCTCAGAAGATAAGGGTCTCCTGGTAAAGTTGGAACTTTTGGATTCAGTTGCAGAAGCAAGACCTCCTACTACTCCCCACACTTCACCTATTTGGGCTACCCCAGCCACACATCGGGATCAAAAAAGATGGTGACAATCTTTCAGAAATATAGATGTCTGAAGAAGAAGATGTCTCATTCTTTCAGCTAACATGGTTTTCCCTCTTCAAAAATACAACAGCATGGAAAAGATAGGAATTAAAAGGAAACAATAAACAAAGATTTCCACTTTTTCCATCAAGCTCAAAGAAAAGTTATTAAAGTTTTGAAAGTTTTCAAGTTTAAATGATTGCTTAAAGTAAACAGCTGATCTACTCCTTTAAAAGGACACTAGTCCTTTATATCATATTACCTGTTATACGAATTGATATATTTTTATTTTTCAATATATGATATACAGCATGCCAATACATTTTTGTTTTATAGAATCTTCACTGAGGCTGATTTGCTCTGCCTCTGTTAGTTTGTCCCCCAACTCACAATGGGATCCCAAAACATGATTCAGTTTGCGGCAATTCTTATGCCGCTGACCGCATTATCCATTGTTTTAATGGATAGGGCTCCTTATGTGAGTTTTGGACAATGTTGTCCACACCAAAATGGTTCTTGGTCAGGTGGTGTTCTACACCCTGACTCCCAATCTATATATAGTATTTCTTATAGTTTTACTAAGTTACTCTATTTTTACAAGTTTTTTAAAAGGTCTAACATAAAACTTTTTTTTTCCCCAAGGTGTTATATATACATAACCTTATGCAATGCAATGTTGGTATAGTCTCTAAGGTTTCAATTTTGTTGTTCTATTTGACAGATACTCTTTCTCGATTTTTCACAAGCTTAAGAATAATATAAGTAAATATTCTGGCTGTATAATTTTAGTTTTAGTAGTCCCTACTATAGTGAATATCGCTTACTATCATATCAGATCAATCTCTTTCTATGGTTGCTACAATGGGACTTAAAATATTATCACACAATGTTCAGTTTTTAATTCACCCAGTAAACATAAAAAAGCATTCCATAATTATAAAAGATTAGGAGCGGATATTATTTCACTGCAGGAAACCTACTTTGCCACCAATAATCACCTGCAATATTTTGACAAATCTTATAGCCAACATTATTGTACAGACTATATTTCCAGGACTTGTGGTACTGACATCTTCATAAGGAGATCACTAGTCATGGAAATACTCAACATATACAAGGACCTAGAGTAGATTCCTGATTCTGAAAGGCACCCTTAAAGGTCGCAAAATAAATATCACCTCAATTTATGCCACAAACAAGGCACATTCTACATTTTTCAAAAATGTTTTTGATATCCTTGATAGATATCACTCCCCCCATTTAATAGTAGGGGGATACTGTAATTTGGCAGCAAACTCAGTACTTGATAGAAGCAGAGTTGTCCCTTCATCAAAGGCATTCCCAAAATCTCTTTCCAGCTCCCTACACAACCTTCACTTAATAGATACCTGGAGAGCTCACAATGTTGGCATAAGGGCGTATACTTATTATTCTCATCCACATGAAAGCTATGCTAGATTAGAATATATTTTTGGAACCCCAATCCTTTTATCTAACTCATCTAATACTGACATCCATACAGTCCCGTGGTCTGACCATCACATTGCTTTGTTCACTTCCTCTCACAAAGGCCTGGCCCCTACTCCATATAAATGGCGTATTAATGACTCTCTATTAACAGACTCCACAATCACCAAACAATATACAACACAATTAGCAGATTACTTTTCTCATAATATAACTTCAGACATACCTTCTAACACTATATGGACAGCACATAAGGCACAATTAATGGATATTAAACCCTTTCACGACTAAGCCTATTTCTGACATTTGGTGTTTACAAGTTAAAATCCGTATTTTTTGCTAGAAAATTACTTAGAACCCCCAAAGATTATATATATTTTTTAGCAGAGAATCTAAAGAATAAAATGGCGATTTTTGCAATATTTTATGTCACACCGTATTTGTGCAGCGGTGTTTTAAACGTAACTTTATGGGAAAAAAGACACTTTCATGGATTTAAAAAAACAAAACAGTAAAGTTAACCCATTTTCTTTATATAATGTGAAAGATGATGTTATGCTGAGTAAATAGATACAAAACATGTCACGCTTTATAATTGCACGCACTCGAGGAATGGCGACAAACTACAGTACCTAAAAATCTCCATAGGTGACGCTTTAAAATGTTTTATGGTTACCAGGTTAGAGTTATAGAGGAGGTCTAGTGCTAGAATTATTTCTCTCGCTCTGACGATCACGGCGATACATCACATGTGTGATTTGAACACTGTCTACATATGCGGGCGTGACTTTTGTATGCGTTTTCTTTGCTGCGCAAGCTCGGGGAGACGGGGGCGCTTTAAACATTTTTTTTCTTATTTATTTTATTTATTTTTATATAATTAAATTGTTTTTTCAAGAAAAAAAATTTGATCATTTTTATTGCTGTCAAAATGAATGTAAACATCCCTTGTGACAGTAATAGGTGGCGACAGGTACTCTTTATGGAGGGATTGGGGGTCTAAAAGACCTCCAATCCCTCCTTTGCACTTCAAAGTATTCAGATCACCGAAAACAGCGAATCTGAATACTGTATTTTTTTTTAATCCGGCGCCATGGCCAGCCGAGTAAACAGAAAGTGTCGTTGTGACGTCGCTTCCGTGTTTACATTCAGGAGACTGGAACGAAGCTGTTTCCAGCTTCATTCCAGTCTGTCTCTAGGCATCGGAAGAGATGCATCACAGATCAGGACTCCCGGTGGAAGGAGGCCGGGAGCCCCGGTAAGAGTGGTGGGAGGCAGCGGGAGGGGGGATATCCTCTCCCGCTCCTTCGGTATAACAGCCGAGCGGCTTTTAGCTGCATCAGTTGTTATACCTGAAAAGCCGCTCTAAAAAATGGTACTGGGATGATGCCTGCAGCTGCAGGCATCATCCTGGTATAACCCCCAAAAGCCGAGGCCGCACATCTGCGTACGCTCGGCGGGAAGGGGTTAATACCCTAACTAAACTAAATAATTAGACAAAATATATTACAAACATTTCCAATCCCCATCTCCAAATTTATATAATAAAAACTGAGATAAAAGAAGAGCCCTTGAGACATTGTTGTCTGACACAAAAAATGCATTGAGATGGTCCAAAGCGAAATTCCTATTATATAGCAACTCTGCCTCTACAATGTTTGCTAGAAAGCTAAAACAATCTACAAACCCCCCACATGTCTATAAATTACGCAATTCTAACGGAAATGTAGTCTCTCACCCTAAAGAAGTTATGGAGATTTTCTCTGATTTCTTCAAGAATTTGCTTTCTGCTCCTCATTCTTCCCCAAGGCATACTTCTTTGGATTAGCTTGGGGACATTTTGCTTCCCAACGGTCATCACCTCATTAATCCACCCAGACCAAGCGGGTTTTATTTTAGGCAGACAGATTACTGACAATTTAAGGCTTGTCACAAATATAATACAGGATGCTAACCTATACGCAAACCCAGTAGTTATACTTAGCCTTGGTATCCACAAGGCCTTTGATAGTGTCAGTTGGTCATACCTGGAACTATTACTCCCCAAATACGGTCTTTGCAATGATATTATGCATGGTTTTAGAGCTTTATATCAAAATCCTCAAACTAGAATTAGACTTCCAGGTGAAAACTCAGAGTTCTTTGTATTAGATAGAGGAACTAGACAGGGGTGCCCCCTTTCGCCTCTCCTTTTTGCCCTGGCCATTGAACCCCTCGCTTGTACCATTTGAAATAATGTTAATATTAAAGGCTATACCAAAGGCCTAAAAGACTTCAAAGTGAGCCTATACGCTGATAAGGTTTTGTTGTTCCTTTCAGACCCCTTACTATCCCTTCCAAACCTTATCAAGGAACTAGAAATATTTCAAGATCTCACTGGACTACAGGTTAACTTATCCAAATGTACTGCAATGCCTATAAATATTCCACCATTGTTGGTTGTGAAAGAGATCTTGTAAGTGTGTTGCTTGAGAGGAATCCGTAGCAATGAAAGAGTCAAGGATTTCTGTCTATAGGTGGTCGAATTCGGAGAATAGCAAGAACCTGCTTGCTAATCCAAGGATACTTTGTGTCTGTATCCAGAAACAACCGAAATGAGTCAGTGGTGGTTATTGAAGGAGGAAGTGTTAGTCAGAAGTACCGATGTACGAAGATAACCACTGAGTGGGGAGTAACTAGAGATGACGGAGAGTGTAGCGGTTGGATGGGTAATTACTACCCGCTGTACAGAGAGAAAAGTGTGGTAGTGTGGGAGGGGGAGGTCAAAGGGGCATGTTGAATGCTTTACAGAATATGTTTAGGGCTAGTGGACAGCTGGACGTATTATGAGGGTTAATAGTACAGGAGGTTGTTGGAATGGGAGGGTATGGTGATCTCCAGGATGGGTAGTATGTCTATAGTGAAAAGACGGAATAGTCTGAGTTCTCTCCTAGTGTACGTGCGTGAGGTGCAGGGGTGAAGGAGAGATCCGTTAGAGAGTTTAAACTAACGTGGGGAGATCTCAATGTAGATGTTTAACATTGAAAAACAGATTATACCCATACGAATGGAGGTACTCATTAAGAAAAACCCAATTACATAAACTTTCTATAAACAGTCTCTAAAACAACTTAGCTTTAATCCTAGGATTGAGATGTGACGTGCCTTCTTAGCCTGCTGTATTCACTGCTTTGCGTGTTTGGAATAAGGGGAGTACTAACCAGGACATGTTGCTGGATGCTGAGTCGGATCATCTCTGGATCGTGTATGATAGTAAAGAGGAGGTCTAGCCAATTGGAACGTTAGCAGTGAGGGGGGAGGAGGTGAAGGAATCCAAAATATATAAGAAAAAAAAAAAAAACACGTCAGGGAAGTTTGCTAGGGTGGGTTTGGGACCTCTATGCCATAGCAGCTGTAGAGACTAGTAATTGATAGTCTAAAAACTCAGTGTCTGTGTGTGAGTTATAGGTCTATCCGTGTCAAAGAACACGGAGGGTTGCTCGAGGAAGCAACATTGTAAGGCAAGCATGGGAGTGTATGTTCCTTCAATTTGTTCTCTAGAGATTTTGATGGCTGTTGAGTGCGGTGTATCCATGTAGCATAAATGTGTAGTCATGGATCTGTATTGTGTGTGTTACATTTCCTTTTCTCCCTTATCCCTCCTAAGTGACATATCGGCGGCCTCAGGATCTATGTCATTCTTGTAAGAATAACCTGTGACCAGGTAGGAGGGAAAGGTCCTGAGCATAAATGAAAGATCATGTTATGGTAATCGGTAGACATGGGATAGCGTAAAAATAAAACATGTGTGAATGGTATCAATCATGTTCGGGTCTTTGTTAGATGCATTACGAGACTGGGGGTAGGAAACTTAGGGTACCCCGTGGTTCTGTGAATATATCGAAGAAGCTTAATTCTACATGGAGTACCCTGAGTGTTATAAAATACAGGTTTACATTAAGCGTTAGGTTTCATGAGTCCCATAAGCACATTGTTCAAGTATTGGTGAGGTGATGATCCATTGCGGCCACTCTGGTAAGCTCCCTACCTATGGGATTCTGGAAAGAAAATGTTGAGTGAGTTTATGGCAAAGTAAGGAGGGAGATCATATATGGAATGGATTTAGCATGATGTGATGCTGGCATATGATCCAACAAATGATCCAGTATTCAGGGTAGGTGGACCTAATTTCATTGGGATCGACAGATAGGAAGGGATATCTATATAGAAAGAGTTGGAGCGTTTTAAGTTGCCGCATGGATCATCATTCCAGCCGCATCTAAGTGAGATTGACTAGATGGTTATCATACATGCTCATAAATTTATCATCAGCGGAGAGGCTGCAGAGGTAAGCATTAGGATAGGCATACATTTAAATTTGAAAATATCTAGTGATAAAAAGGAAATAAGAAGGAAAAAAAGAAGAGAAGAAAGAGAATAAAGAGAAAAAAAAAAGGGAAGAAAGACAAAAAAAAGGGGTAGGGCAGGAGGGAGGGGGGGGGGGCAGGAGGGAGGGCAGGAGGGAGGGGGGAGGAGGGCAGGAGGGAGGGGGGAGGAGGGCAGGAGGGAGGAGGGCAGGAGGGCAGGAGGGCAGGAGGGAGGAGGGCAGGAGGGCAGGAGGGAGGCAGGTAGGAGGGGGGGAGGGAGGCAGGTAGGAGGGGGGGAGGCAGGTAGGAGGGGGGGGCAGGTAGGGGGGAGGGGGAGGCAGGTAGGAGGGAGGGGGGGCAGGAAGGGGGGGATCAGAAAGGGCTAGACCGTTAAAGAGGAAAATGCAAAACTCAAAGAGGCTTTTTTTTTTTGCTTAGGCGGGTAGAAGGGGTTACAAGCCAGCATGATAGTTGTTTGTTGCAGTCATCGCTAAAAGGTCAGAGGGATAGCGTTTGTAAAGTCATTCGGCATGCAGTGGTGGCACACGAGAGACATGTGTGCACCTAACGAGAGAGCAAAGAGTTTGAGAGTAAGCAAGCGGCATGCAACCCGAGCGGGTGGGAGAGTGACCAGCAGTACTTGTATAGCAGGACATTGTGGCAGCAGATAGAAAAAGCAAGCTGTGTGGAGGAGCAGGTGGAGCACATCCCGGGAAAAAAGAAAAACAGAAAAGAAAAAAGAACATGAGAACCATGGTTAACTTAGCTGAGGGTGGTGAGTCGCGGACTATCTCTTAATGGTCGCGGCGTGCTCTCCTGGGTTGCGGTGCTGTCGACGGGCTGGATCTGTGATTCTGACCTGGGGCTGAGTGGCGATCCCGGGGTTCGGATGGTGATCTTTGCCTCCTGAGATGATGGGCTTGGGTTTCCATGGGCTCGCTGCGATGTGAGGCTTTGTTGGCGGGGGGTCGATACTCGGCGTACCATTCGGGTACTTCCGTATAAGGAATATCCAGAGTCTCACAGAAGTGATGTAGATCTTCCGCCACTCGGAGGAGTGCAGAGCGCCCTTGAGTGGAGGCTGACAAGCCGAAGGGGAACTTCCATCTATATGGGATTCCGTTGGTGCGTAGAACTTCCAGTAGAGGGCGCAGTTCTCTCCTATGCTGTAATGTTATGGTAGAAAGGTCCTGGAAGAGACGAATTTCTGTGCCATTGTGCGGCAATGGAGTATTATTACGGGCATTCCGCAGGATCTCTTCCTTTAGTTGATAGTCAATCACATAACAGATCACGTCTCGGGGAGGGTCAGAATCTCTCCCCCGTGGACGGAGGGCGCGATGTATACGTTCCATCCCAATTGGTGTTGTGGCGGGTTTCCCCAACAGGGTATTAAACAAGCCTGTCACTTCTGCTTGAAGGTGATCTGCGTCAACTGATTCTGGTAGTCCTCGTATGCGTAGGTTGTGGTGCCGACCGCGATTGTCCAAGTCCTCCATGTGACGATTAAGATTGCGTATTTGCAGGGTGTGTGTGTCTAACACTTGGCATGAGCGGCGGAGTATGGAGGAATGTGTAGCCGTGACCTTTTCTACCTCATGAACTCTACCGGCGATGGATTGAATGTCAATCTTTAGGTCTGCGATTGCGGCTGTGAGGGCTGCCGTAAAGGTGTTCTTTATGTCCGTCGCTACAGAGTGGAGGTCATGGAGGCTCGGTTGCGTCTGCGGTGAGAGGACTATCCCGTCTGAGGGGATCTGTGAGTTGGGGTTGGATGGTAGTCATGGTGTGTGGGGTAGGCCGCGGGAAGCCGCCATGTTGCTTGCCTGATTGCGGAACATTTCCGGGATGTTCTGGCTTACCCTTCCCGTTAAACCACGGGGAGATCTGGAGCGGGAAGTAGAGGAGCTTCGGGAAGAGGTCCCCATAGCGTTTGGGGGTGGCAGTGAGTTGGAAACCTCCATTTTAGTCAGTTGAATCTCTCTGTCAGCGGGAGCTATCAAGTTAAGCTGCCATTCTCCGTCGAGTTCAGGCCACGCCCCCCCCACCATTGTTAACAACATCTTTGCAGGAGAAATTTTCTTTCACCTGTACTTCACACTCTTAAATATTTGGGCATCCTCCTTACCTCATCTTTTAAAACTCTTTTTCAAACCAATTATCCACCACTATTCACAAATATTAAAACACTACTAAAATTATGGTCTACTTATCACATTTCCTTTTGGGGAGAATAACTGCTACCAAAATGGTGATTTTACCTAAACTACTTTTTTATTTTAGAGCTTTACCCATACTGATCCCTAAAAGCACTTTAGACTCCCTTCAAAGAGAAATTAACAACTTTATATGGCTCAACAAAAAAACAAGGTTTGATTACGCTCTGATGCATGGATCTCAATCAAATGGTGGTTTAAGCCTTCCTAACTTATGGTGTTATTACCTAGCAGCAAGATTTACACAGTTAGCTCAATGGTTTGCTCCTTCAAATCAAGTTTCTTAGTTACATTTTGAAGAATAATTAATCATACCATTCCATCTTCAAGGTATTTTATGATCCAAGTCGATTCAACCCAGAGAGATCCTTCCCCTAAATATGGTGGTGGCTCACTCATATCAATTATGGCACGGATAAAAAAGATAAATTTGACTTGGTTTCTATGACCCCCCAGCATCCTTTATAGGAGACCCCCGCTTCTCCCCGGCTTTTAGAAATAGCAGCACTTTCTATATATGGAAACTATGCAACCTCACTACTTTGAAATCCCTATCCCTAAATGTTGCCCTTTTTCAGATCTATGTGAACATACAATCTCTCAGTATCAGAATAACCACATTATACTCAAATTGAATAATTCTACCAAAAATACTTCTTTCTAACATTACAATCCCACTATTCCCATTTTGAACAAGTCTGCATCTCCTCACCAAGGGATAAGGGATTGATCTCTCGTATATATTGCTGCTTAGGTTAAGATAGAAAGGGACATTGAGGCCATATGTGGGCCCCAGGGACTTTTAACGGTGCTAGGATCAATAAGGTAGAGAACATATAATAAAAAAAATATTTTATTTAACAATCATTTAAAAACAGACATTGGCCAAGGACAACATACAGAGCAAAAAGGTAATTCATTGATACAGAGATTAATACCACCTTCTCAACATGTTTCGCTTTCCTAAGCTTCTTCAGGAGATATATTGTGATATTATGGTCAACTATGAAAATAGAAAAAATATAATATCGTAATATCAGTTTCAATAGAGTCGACTATCAGTGACATTATGTATGGGAGTGAAAAGAATCCAGAATAAAGATAAAGGTTTACCTCTAATAGAATCAATTTATAGATAACGAAGGGTTACATCCAAAGGATGATAAGGAGCTAGATTGCTGAATGTATGGGAGGGCGGTTCTTGTACTGCAGTAGAGTAGCAGTCAGGAAGTGGGCACCTTTATCTTTATTCTGGATTCTTTTCACTCCCATACATAATGTCACTGATAGTCGACTCTATTGAAACTGATATTACTTACCATAATACCCTTGTATTTGATTTTTCTCCTTTTCAGAGAATTTCATTTACTCCTAGGAATTTTATTCCTCTCTGCATGCCTTTATAGTGAGGTGGGGACTGAAGAGCAAAACATCTGCCATCGCACAAACCCATTTTTTTAACTATATCTTTCTCTACAGGTAAGACTGAAAAGTAAAATTGTGACATGGTGGTTGATGGGTTTTTTGTTTTTTTTTGTTACAATATCATTCTGATACACATAGTATGTTGTATGTACTTTGATGTATGATATATGTATATATATATATATTTTATTATTTTTTGTACCTCCCATTTATTATACTGTTTCTTTATGATTAAATCAATATACATTATGATTGTAGGATTCACAAGCAGACATTAACTCTTATTGTTTACATTTGTTGTTCACATATATTTTTTCTATTTTCATAGTTGACCATAATATCACAATATATCTCCTGAAGAAGCTTAGGAAAGCGAAACATGTTGAGAAAGTGGTATTAATCTCTGTATCAATGAATTACCTTTTTGCTCTGTATGTTGTCCTTGGCCAATGTCTGTTTTTAAAAGATTGTTAAATAAAATATTTATTTTATTATATGTTCTCTACCTTATTGATCCTAGCACCGTTAAAAGTCCCTGGGGCCCCCACATGGCCTCAATGTCCCTTTCTATCTTAAATGTATTTTCTGGGATGTGGTGCTTTTGATTTTTCCTCCCTTCCGAATATCTTCATGCTGCTTAAATTAGTTTTCCCTCTCAGAAAAGTCAAAACCATCTCTTCAATCGGAAATTGACTTGGACCAATCTTTTGCACTACCAGAATGGACCACTATGATCCAAAACCTACTGAAATGTACTAGCTCAATTTCGGCAAGAGAAACAGCCATCAAGTTACATACCAGATAGTATCTAACCCCATATAAAATAAACTCATTTTATCCATCTGTATCTCCCACAAGTTTTCAGGGGATGCCCAGATCAAGGTATCATTTTACATACCTTCTGTAACTGCAAAATTTTGAAACCCATATGGCTACAAGCAGCTGCTAAGATTGAACATGTTATAGGCAAAAAAAATCCCCTCACCCCTCAGGTGTGTTTATTGTTTGCATCTATACCTAATGTACCCAAACCAGAATATTAGACTAATTCACACACTGTTTAACTCAATTTACTGGATGATAGCTTTTAATTGGTGTTCATCAATGGTTCCTTGGTCCCAGGTATTGAGTAGAATGGAACAAATAAAACTCTCAGAGGGTATCCACCATACACTCTTTGACACCATACACATTAAAAAAAAAAAGGTACCCTTGGGACATACCACTACCTTAATTATCACCTTATACAGCCTAATAATACATATCATTATAGAGCAAAAATGTGTTTTAAATTATACAACCTTATAGGAAAACTTCATACTTAGACATACTTAGTACTATTCACCTCATATTACGTACATACTTGATATATTGGATGTACATATGTTTCTTTTACACATTTGTACTAAACTATGACCTTCTACAATAATAAAAATTGTTTGTAAACAAAAAAAAGAATGGTGTACTCACAGGCATGTACCCAAACATTTGTTGCCTATAACAAGTGGGCCCCCAGATCCCAGCCCCCCCCCCATGTGAATGAGTAGGGGTACTACAAAAAAAGTGTGAAAAATTAATAAAAATACAGACAGTTTTTGACTTTATTAAAAAGAAAAATGTGTCCCCCCAATGTAGATCCATTATCAATCACACCGTATGCCGCACCGGCAAAATAAAAAAGCAAAAACTCTCACACTGTCTATGAAGGCTGGTCGCCTACTGCAGGCTCCACCGTTTGACAATTCTTTTATAGGTAAGGGGTGGAGCCATATGATGACGTTGCCTGGTGGCACCACCTCCTTGTGACATTGCCAACCCAGCATGCATTGGTCTGTGACGTCCCAAGGAGGCGGTGCCACCAGGTGACATTGTCAGGTGGACCCACCCTTACCTATATAAAAACTGTCAAATGGCAGAGCCTGCAGTAGGCTGCCAGCCTTCATGGACGGCGGAGCATTTGTTTTTTTTATTTTTCAGGTGTGGAGGGCTGCATGACTGACAATGGATTTACATTGGGGGACACTATTTTTTTATTTTTTATTGTTTAATAAGGCAATTTTTAGAAACTGTCTCTGTGTTTTTATTACATTTTGACACTTTTTTGGTGAATGGGTAGGTACTATGTACCCCATACTCATTCACATGGGGGGCCAGGATCTGGAGGGCCTCCTTGCTAAAGGGGGCTTCCAAACTCCAACAAGCCCCCTGCCTGCAGACCCCCACAACCACTGGCCACGGTTATGGAAATGAGGCCCTTGTCTCCACCCCAAAGCACTTATCCCCCCATGTTGAGGGCATGTGGCCTGGTATGTTTCAGGAGGGGGTCACTCGCTCATCCCCCCCATTTCCTGACCCACAAGGCTGCATGCCCGGATAAGGGTCTGGTATGGATTTGGGGGGGAAGCATTTTTGAAAAAAAAATTTGGTGTGGGGTTCTCCTTAAATTCTATACCAGACCCGAAAAGCTTTACAAATGTAATTTTTGCTACAGCATGTTCTTTGCATGTTACAGATGCGTCACTTTACAGGCAGACTAAGGGGACTGCCCATGCACTATATTTAAAGGAATTTTTAGTTTTTGTTGTTGCACTTTAAGCATCATTAAAATCACTGCTCCTGTAAAAATGACTGTTCAAAATGGACACTTTTGATTTTTCCTATTTGACTCCCATAGACTTGAATGGGATTCGCCGTTCAGATTATAACTTTTCCCCTGGAGTTCTGCTGCAAATCAAAAAAGGGGGCTGTTTGGCCCATCTCTAAGTACAGTATATGGGGGTTTGTAGGAGGAAACATTGGAATCTGGGAATACCTTTAGAATAAGGAAGGCCCAAATACCTAGCCCTCCCAGGTTAACGACTAAGGGGAAAAAAGTACCCCTTGTTACTTATTCACAAGAAAAAGTAAATACAATAAAAGCACCCACACTGTGAAAAAAGTCCTGTGTTAGAAAAAAATAGCAATGTTCAATTGAAATCCAGCATTGATTATGTTGTCTGGTAATATGGATCCTAGTCAATCACAATGACTTACTGACACGATGACCCGCTGATCCCAACTGTCATAAATTATAGATCCCCAGCTGGCTTATAAATGTAAACAAATGGGCTGGGCAAGCTGGGTAACATTAATGATTTCATATGGTCGTGAACATATTTGGTCAGTGATAGTATGCAGGATTCCTGGCCCATTTATTTACAAACAAGATGAAAGAGATCTCTCGTTTAGTGCTGGTTGGTTTACTGACAAACACAAGCTCGATGTGGTTTTGTTGTTTACTGATAGCAATGCTACTGCCACTAAATGACAGATCTCTAGCCACTATTTGAATTTAAAAAAATCCTCTTTAAATGGCTACATCCTACTGCTCTGTGACTTTAAGGCCTGGTTCACACCTATGCATTTTCTGTGCATTTTTAGTTTTAAAGAAACACACTACAGTCCATTTAACATGGATTCCTGTGGATGTAGGTCACATCTGTGCATTTTATGGAAAGGGCCAGGTTTTTTTTTGGTTTTTGGTTCCATAGACTTCAATGTTTTAAATATGCGTATTGAAAACGCAAAATGCACCTGCAATATGTGAACTGTAAATCAGGCCTTAGGCATCCCTGGGCATATTATTTAAATGTTGTTTTTTTTTTTTTTTTACTAATGTGGACTTTTAGGCAAACTAAAAGACTCTCTCCCACCTGAACAGTACAGTCCCTTTCATGTTTTTACATTGGCTTAAAAAAAAAAAAAAAAAGCCGGCACATTTGCCTTGAAAAAAGACAAAAAAAACCCAAGATCCAGCAACTAAAGATATCAATGTCAGTTTGATATTCAGGTTTTGAGGATTTTTCCTGGGTTCATCAAACCTCCTGTGTAATCTGCATACACATCCAATCCTGTAATGCAAGCATGTCATTTGAATTTATATCTCTTCTTGTTCATTTCTCTTCAGTAAATCAGACCCACTGCCATGTATCTATAAAATATAGGAGAATAAAATAAACAGCTAATGCATATGTGTTTAGTTTTTGTAGTTTGTAAATTGTATCATCTTTACTAAACAAATAATCTAAAAATGGTTTCAAGCTATGGCAGAGTCAAATTTTGTAGTCTCCTGCTGGGTAAAAATAATAACACAATTTCTCAATAAAGACAACAAGGAAAGGAACATTTTAAACTATGTTATTTAACATTTGTTTTAGTTCTCACTGAACAACAAATAGGGATTTTTCATTTCTTCAAAACACAGAACTACTTTTACTATAATTACAGATCCAATGCATTTGGGTTGAATTCAAAACCCTCCACCTAAACACATTTGTAGAAAATACTTTTTGTTTGTTTAGAACGTACAGTCCTTTCAAAAAAATATAAATACAACTTTTCAAAGCTATTGTGCTAGAAGTACATTTAGCAATCATCTAAATGGCTTGTTTCCAGAAGGTAGCATTGTTTACAGATCACTTTTGTCTCATTACATACTGAGTGTCTATATCTATACATTTCTGCACTGAACTCTATCACATTTTAGTGTATAAAGCAAAGTAAAATTGGAAGCCTGAACTAGCCTATGGCCTAGCCTTAGTACTGTATGTCCGGTCAGCCCCTACACTGTCCGACTTTAGGCGTTCCCTGAAAACATGCTTATTTAGGGAAGCCTTCCCCACCTCCACTTAAGAAATGTACCTGGAAATTGAAGTGGGAAGTTTGGGACTTTAAATGAGGCCATGGACAACATGGAGGTGACTAGGATGGAGGTACAAATTTATCAAGTGAAGTGCATAAAACATATCAAAACAGAACCACATGAAGAAAGACATTGTAATAAATATCATTCCATAAGTAATCACAAAACACATATGTATGTGCTTATGCAATATGGGCATCAAGGGTACATCAAACTTGGCACCACGTAGTGATCTCATTAGATAAATTATACATTTCAAAGATTTCATATATGTACATGTGACAATACAACAGCACAGCGGAGAAAATAAAAATGTGTATAACAAACAGTAAAACCATGATGAAAAGATAAAAGATATTCTGAGTAGGTGTTGTACTATAAACATATGTCTGTATCCCAAATGATCCCAGATGATCTGGGATTTCTAGAAAATATGATAAAATATATGGTGAATCTACTGGTAACATTTAAAGTCCCAAACTTCCCACTTCAATTTCCTAATTAGGGATGGAGGCACCCTCATTCAAAGTCCAAAATACCCCCTCTCTTGCAAGAACTGTACCTGAGTCACCTCTGTCAGATCATCCTCCGCAGCTATTACCTTTTGTACCACCTTTAGACTATAAGCTCCATGAGCAGGGCCCTCCTATTCCTTCTGTATTGAACTGTATTGTAATTGTACTGTTCCCTCTCTACATTGTAAAGCGATGCATAAACCGTTGGCGCTATACAAATCCAGTATAATATACTGTATATATATATATATTTTTAAATGGTATTAGCAAGACTGGCAGTAGCCATTGATGCTCAAACAGCCTAGAGATTAGTTTTAAAGCTAATAGGCCGCTGAGTAAACAGGAGATTCTCGCTGTATGTAATATGACGGCACTCATCCCACCCCCTCCCTGTCCCCTTCGAGACAGCAGTAATCTGATGTGAGGCTACAGATGGGCACTGATCAGGCTGCATTCATGGCAATGGTGAAGCTGCAGATGAGCATTGATCAAGCTGCATTGATGGGCAATTGTGAGGCTGCAGATGGACATTGATCAAGCTGCATTGATGGGCAATTGTGAGGCTGCAGATGGCATTGATCAGGCTGCAGATGGGCAACGGTGAGGCTGCAGATGGGCAATGGTGAGGCTGCATTGGTGGGCACTGACCCTTATTTTGCTTCAAAGTTCTTTATTTTAAATTTAAGTTTTTTCCTGAAACTTCCCTCCTAAAATGAAGGTGTGTGTTAAACGTCTGTGTGTATAAAACGTCAATGCGTGGCCATCATTGATCTTAAACAAAATCCATCCACATTAAATGATAATAACATATTAACGATCAGAAATGAAACAATTAATATCAAAATCTATGTTTAAGCCCGCTGGTACTAAAACCTTAGTCTCATGTATCAAACAAGATTTCCTGCGGCTTAAATGCAAATAAAATTACCTCCTCACCAATGTCTCATGACCCCAAAATTTGAGACCCCTAGGATTATGAACTAATCTAAAGTCTCTAGAGACATTATGGGTCTTCAATCCCTTTTTAATATTGTTTACATGTTCTCCTATATGAACATGCAGTTGTCTGGAGGTCCTGCAGACCGCAATCGCATTCAAGCACATGTTCAACACCAACTGTAGCACATGTTATCAATTGCTGTATTAGTCACTGAGGCCAAAAACTCTTTACGCTTTTAAGTATTAACTTTTGAATGGCTGCAGGCAGTACACCACCCACAAGCATAAAAACCAGTGAGACATTAAAACCACCTATTTTCAGTTTAATTATTTTTATTAATCTTTATATAAACATAAAATCTAACAAACATTTAAAAAAACATATATACAGTGGCTTGCGAAAGTATTTGGCCCCCTTGAACTTTTCAACCTTTTGCCACATTTCAGGCTTCAAACATAAAGATATAAAATTTTTATTTTTTGTGAAGAATCACCAACAAGTGGGACACAATTGTGAAGTGGAACGAAATCTTTTTGATTTTTGAAACTTTTTTAACTAATAAAAAAATGAAAAGTGGGGCGTGCAAAATTATTCGGCCCCCTTGCGTTAATACTTTGTAGAGCTACCTTTTGCTGCGATTACAGCTGCAAGTCGCTTGGGGTATGTCTCTATCAGTTTTGCACATCGAGAGACTGAAATTCTTGCCCATTCTTCCTTGCAAAACAGCTCGAGTTCAGTGAGGTTGGATGGAGAGCATTTGTGAACAGCAGTTTTCAGCTCTTTCCACAGATTCTCGATTGGATTCAGGTCTGGACTTTGACTTGGCCATTCTAACACCTGGATACGTTTATTTGTGAACCATTCCTTTGTAGATTTTGCTGTATGTTTGGGATCATTGTCTTGTTGGAAGATAAATCTCCGTCCCAGTTTTAGGTCTTTTGCAGACTCCAACAGGTTTTCATCCAGAATGGTCCTGTATTTGGCTGCATCCATCTTCCCCTCAATTTTAACCATCTTCCCTGTCCCTGCTGAAGAAAAGCAGGCCCAAACCATGATGCTGCCACCACCATGTTTGACAGTGGGGATGGTGTGTTGACTGTGATGAGCTGTGTTGCTTTTACGCCAAACATATCGTTTTGCATTGTGGCCAAAAAGTTCGATTTTGGTTTCATCGGACCAGAGCACCTTCTTCCACATGTTTGGTGTGTCTCCCAGGTGGCTTGTGGCAAACTTTAGACAAGACTTTTTATGGATATCTTTGAGAAATGGCTTTCTTCTTGCCACTCTTCCATAAAGGCCAGATTTGTGCAGTGTACGACTGATTGTTGTCCTATGGACAGACTCTCCCACCTCAGCTGCAGTTCTCTGCAGTTCATCCAGAGTGATCATGGGCCTCTTGGCTGCATCTCTGATCAGTCTTCTCCTTGTCTGAGCTGAAAGTTTAGAGGGACAGCCAGGTCTTGGTAGATTTGCAGTGGTCTGATACTCCTTCCATTTCAAAATGATCGCTTGCACAGTGCTCCTTGGGATGTTTAAAGCTTGGGAAATCTTTTTGTATCCAAATCCGGCTTTAAACTTCTCCACAACAGTATTACGGACCTGCCTGGTGTGTTCCTTGGTCTTCATGATGCTCTCTGCGCTTTCAACAGAACCCTGAGACTATCACAGAGCAGGTGCATTTATACAGAGACTTGATTACACACAGGTGGATTCTATTTATCCCCATCAGTCATTTAGGACAACATTGGATCATTCAGAGATCCTCGCTAAACTTCTGGAGTGAGTTTGCTGCACTGAAAGTAAAGGGGCCGAATAATTTTGCACGCACCACTTTTCAGTTTTTTAATTGCTAAAAAAGTTTAAAATATCCAATAGATTTCATTCCACTTCACAATTGTGTCCCACTTGTTGGTGATTCTTCACAAAAAAATTAAAATTTTATATCTTTATGTTTGAAGCCTGAAATGTGGCAAAAGGTTGAAAAGTTCAAGGGGGCCGAATACTTTTGCAAGCCACTGTATATATATATATTATATATATATACATATACACACAAATCATTCAAAAACATAGCAATGGGTCACTCCTAGAATATATACATTTCAAAGCTTTCAAAGTTCTTCATAGGGACAGAAACAGGCCCATTTTTCCCTGACTCATTCCATCAATAAATTTCCCTCCCTATAAACAATCCCCCCAACCCCCAAACATTCTCTGTACAAATTAACATTCCCTATTACCAAACGTGAACAACCAAAATTACTTAATATTAGTGTATAGTGAGTCTCTATCTCTTTCCCTTTTTTCCCTTCCTTATCCTTCCCCTTTGATAAGAGGGGGAGGGACTGAGACCCTTTTCCTCCACTACCCCCTATATCCTTCAAAATTACTGTGTACCCCTGCCAAATAACCCTATTCCCATTCCCCCTTAATACTGTGAAATAATATAAATATTTATACATATCATTTTTTTTTCAGATCCTCAGAGAGTTCTTTGCCATGAGGTGCCATTTTTTTTTTAAATTTTGGTTCGGGGTTCCCCTGTGGGGAAATCCCATGCCGTTTTTATCAATGAATTCTTATGTGTATTGTCAGACCGATAATTCATTATAGCTGCGAGTAGTTTTAAATGACTTTTTTTTTCTTTGAAATGTCATTTTGCAGTCAGACTGTTCTAAACACGGGAAACATGTGCCTCTTTACAGGCATACTATAGACACCCCCAAGGTACGAAATTTAAAGGAATATTACACTTTTATTGTTTCACTTTAAGCACTATTAAAATCACTGCTCCCGAAAAAACGTCCGTTTTTAAAAATTCTTGTTGCATTGATACATGTCCCCTGGGGCAGGACCCAGGTCCCCAAACACTTTTTATGACAATAAATTGCATATAAGCCTTTAAAAGTAGCTGATTTCTCCCATAGACTTTTAAAGGGTGTTCCGCAGCTTTTGAATTTGCCGCAAACACCCCAATTTGTTCGCTGTTCGGCGAACTGGCGAACAGCCGATGTTCGAGTCGAACATGAGTTTGACTCAAACTCAAAGCTCATTCCTAATCAGGGGCGATCAAGGGGTTAAATGTGTTCCCTTACTGTGTGTTCTAACTTCCTGCTTAGCAGAAAGACAGGGTCTGTGTGATCTCCCCTGTCACAACGGAGATTTGCCTTGTTTAAACAGGCAGATCCCCATTCTGTCACTGCGGGGAACAATCGCGGGTGCCTAGCAGACATCAAGTCCGCCGGACCCACTGACTGGCTCTCCCACTGGACAATGGGAGCGCACATGCACACAAAAGTGAGATACCACGCCGGCGTACACCTATGGCGATTTGCGAGCTTGTGCCACCTTGCCGGAGTATAATGATGGTCGGCAAGCGGTTAAGTATGGACCAATTTTTTTGGACCACTTTTTCACATTTTTTGTATTGGACATTATAGTCCAACACCATTTTAAAATTAGTCACATTACTGTTACTATGCCTATTTTGGTTAGATACTAACACCTGTCTATCCATGGTTCTTACTCTCTCTATCTCTCCATCAAGGATGGTTTTATCATACTCCTTCTGCTGAAATCTAGAGGATAGAACTTGGGATTGAGAAACAAAATCCTCTTCACGAGTGCAATTATGTCTAAGCCTAATAAATTGACCCCTGGGGATATTGCACAACCATAACCTATGGTGGCATATAGGCTTTCCAATCAGTCGGTTTAAAATAATTGCACATCCAGAAACGATCATTGTCCTTAAAAATCTCCAAGTTCAGGTACAACATGCATTCTGAGCTAACATTCCATGTCAAAATAATATTTTTGGTGCTATTATTTAATGTCTGCGTGAACACAGTAAAACTAGACCTATCACATTCTCAGATCATGATGAGCTCATCTTTGAATCTTTGGTAGAAAACAAGCTCAGGGGGGCGATTTTTGAAGACCACTTCTTCCCCCCAATGGGCCATAAAGAGATTGGCTACACTGGGAGCAAAACGGGTCCCCATTGCCACCCCTCTAGTCTGTGGATATAACTGTCTGTCATACCAAAAATAATTTCTTAACAAACAGAAGCTCAAACTACTTAAAATAAATGAAGAAAGAAATTTTTCCTGGAAAGATTCGAAGAGGATAAAGCCCACTGGACCGATGCTATAGCATTCTCATGTCCAATGATGGTATATAACTAGCTAACATCGGCTTTGACAAGGATACTCGACAATGAACACCCCAGGGCTTCCAATATCTGAATGATGGGCCATAAAAATGCCATACATCTGTCCCATAGCTTGTAGACGTTATAACCTTTGAGCAAACCAATCAATATATGCTTATTGCGATTTTTTTACCAAAAATATGTAAAAGAATACATATTGGCCTAAACTGATGATTTTTTTTTTTTAATTTGGGGGATATTTATTATAGCAAAAAGTAAAAAATATTAGTTTTTTTTTTCAAAATTGTCACTCTTTTTTGTTTATAGCAAAAAAAAAAAATGCAGAGGTTAAAGAAAAATTATTTTCCCCATGGGGCTTTAAAACAGCAATGCACATAATGAAAGGAAGTTCTTAATGGATGTATAAAAAGTTTTATCCAATATCATGGTTTGAAGTACAGTATAGAGAATCATCTGGTACAGTAACACACATCTTATTCCCCAGTGCAGTAACAAACACATATTAATACACATAGTTAGGTTACATAATGTTACATAAATAGCAAGCCCCGACGCGTTTCAACCTGTATATGGTCTCTTCAGGGGGACAGTTGGATCTAAAAAAGAATTACATAAATTAAATTCAAATAGATAAATATATATATTATTGTGCATCACTTGGATTAAACCAAGATAATGAGTCTTTACCGCTAAGTGGTGGAATGGGTGTTCTCTAGTCCAGGATATGTGCTGAGGGCCAATGGAAACACCGGGGGACTCGGGGGGCCACCCTCACTCTTCCAGGAGAGCCAGCCTCAGGGGGCTTACAAGGAGCCACACTTAGCGCGCCCCCCGGGAGGGGGGGGGGAGGGGAGATGAGGGGGAGGAGCCCACACCTGCAACAGAAACCCAAGAGTCTGACCCCTCGCGGCTTCCCGGCAGGAAAAGGGGGGGGGCATGCAAATTTCTTTGCGTGCCCCCTTTTTTGCTCATCGCTGCAGTTAAGGTGAGCTCTATCCTGCCGGCGGCGTCCCGTGTTCATCTCCGGACGTTTGGCGGAGTGCGCATGCCTGTAAGGGCCCGGCTTGCGCACAACGTCATGACGTCATGCGCATTGCGGCGGAGATGACGATAGTGGTCGGGGCCTGTTGGCCTTCCGGGATGCCGAGGGAGCCACACAGGGGCCGCTCCATCAGCGGTTCCAGCGCCAATCCTTCCGGGGTTTTTTTTTTTTTTTCTTGTGGGCGGTGTGGGTGGGGGGTTTGCACCTGCACATGATTATCCCATTTGCCTGAAATTGGATATAAAGGGAGACTGGAGGCCTGACAATCAGATCATGATCTCCTGCAGGCCAGGATGAATGCTACTGCTGCCAGGTTCTTTCTACACTAGAGCCCCTATTTTTGCATGATCGCCACCAAGCTTATCACATTGAACTTTTCAACAAGTCCAGCATTACCTCCAGCCTACACGATTTTTACAACTGATAAGGTAAACTTCTTGTTATTTCACCTTTATTCCACACAGCACTTTCCACCACCCTACATACACACTTTCACATTTTGATTGGCTTTTCACCTAATTTTAGACTTTTTTTACTTTTTAGTTTACTTTTCATTTTTGTTTTCGCACAGCAGGCACCAAGAAAGCACCATGTCATGTTACCACATCATGCACCACCTCATTCACACTATCCTCCACCACATAATGCACTCCTCTCCATTTAGGCCATCGTTGTTGTTGTTTTTCCTTTTTTTTTTTTTTCACACACACACCTTTCCCCCTCTTTTTCACCCATTTCATCCTTCTTATTTACCTATCCATTATAACAGACCTACCATACCACTGCATTGTTGGATCACACAATCATCAAATTTTGTCGATTACATTTATGGGATAGAATTAACATCTCAATATATTTACATAGTAAAAATCCTATCCAACGCCAGTCTCCACATAGACAAATTGGAAACACTCAGTACATTACCAAGTTAATTATTAAACTTCCTCTAACTAATACATGGCTATTCTTGGGTTTCTGTTGCAGGTGTGGGCTCCTCCCCCTCATCTCCCCTCCCCCCCCCTCCCGGGGGGCGCGCTAAGTGTGGCTCCTTGTAAACCCCCTGAGGCTGGCTCTCCTGGGAGAGTGAGGGTGGCCCCCCGAGCCCCCCGGTGTTTCCATTGGCCCTCAGCACATATCCTGGACTAGAGAACACCCATTCCACCACTTAGCGGTAAAGACTCATTATCTTGGTTTAATCCAAGTGATGCACAATAATATATATATTTATCTATTTGAATTTAATTTATGTAATTCTTTTTTAGATCCAACTGTCCCCCTGAAGAGACCATATACAGGTCGAAACGCGTCGGGGCTTGCTATTTATGTAACATTATGTAACCTAACTATGTGTATTAATATGTGTTTGTTACTGCACTGGGGAATAAGATGTGTGTTACTGTACCAGATGATTCTCTATACTGTACTTCAAACCATGATATTGGATAAAACTTTTTATACATCCATTAAGAACTTCCTTTCATTATGTGCATTGCTGTTTTAAAGCCCCATGGGGAAAATAATTTTTCTTGAATCCAATTTCGGGGTGTGCAGCCTTTCTTGTCTCTTTTTATATGTGTCTTCCTTTTTTCATATTTCAAATTTGGGTGGTTAAACACCCCTCCCCACCTTGACACATTAGAGATAAGACATGGGCTGTGTGTTTCCTTCTCTTCACGTATCCTGCACATTGTTAATCAATTGTTCCCACTCTGTCAATTTTTAACAACCCCATGCATGAGGGGGAATCTAACTTAGACCCCCACACTGCATGATATTCAATTGCCTTATATGGCAATTGCTGACAAACTCTATTTATATTCTACCTATCTCATACTGACATTCGATGCATGAACGTGGGGACCTGGAACCAACACACAGCCCATGTAAAAAATAAAAAATGTAAAAAATGTAAAAACAAACAAAAAACATACCAGACCATCAACATTTGCTGTGTGCTATGTTGGTGATCCCATAAAGTCAATCATTCATGTCCTACTGACACCATCCCTAGTATTTTGTTTTTGCTTTGAGGGCTGTTTTTTGGACTGGCGGGTGTTGGTGGTGCCCCCTCTCCCTTCTTGGGATGAGTCTGACCCCTCGCGGCTTCCCGGCAGGAAAAGGGGGGGGGCATGCGAATTCCTTTGCGTGCCCCCTTTTTTGCTCATCGCTGCAGTTAAGGTGAGCTCTATCCTGCCGGCGGCGTCCCGTGTTCATCTCCGGACGTTTGGCGGAGTGCGCATGCCTGTAAGGGCCCGGCTTGCGCACAACGTCATGACGTCACGCGCATTGCGGCGGAGATGACGACAGTGGTCGGGGCCTGTTGGCCTTCCGGGACGCCGAGGGAGCCACACAGGGGCCGCTCCATCAGCGGTTCCAGCGCCAATCCTTCCGGGTTTTTTTTTTTTTTGTTTTTTTTTTCTTATGGGCGGTGTGGGTGGGGGGTTTGCACCTGCACATGATTATCCCATTTGCCTGAAATTGGATATAAAGAGAGACTGGAGGCCTGACAATCAGATCATGATCTCCTGCAGGCCAGGATGAATGCTACTGCTGCCAGGTTCTTTCTACACTAGAGCCCCTATTTTTGCATGATCGCCACCAAGCTTATCACATTGAACTTTTCAACCAGTCCAGCATTACCTCCAGCCTACACGATTTTTACAACTGATAAGGTAAACTTCTTGTTATTTCACCTTTATTCCACACAGCACTTTCCACCACCCTACATACACACTTTCACATTTTGATTGGCTTTTCACCTAATTTTAGACTTTTTTTACTTTTCAGTTTACTTTTCATTTTTGTTTTCGCACAGCAGGCACCAAGCAAGCACCATGTCATGTTACCACATCATGCACCACCTCATTCACACTATCCTCCACCACATAATGCACTCCTCTCCATTTAGGCCATCGTTGTTGTTGTTTTTCCTTTTTTTTTTTTTTTTTTTCACACACACACCTTTCCCCCTCTTTTTCACCCATTTCATCCTTCTTATTTACCTATCCATTATAACAGACCTACCATACCACTGCATTGTTGGATCACACGATCATCAAATTTTGTCGATTACATTTATTGGATAGAATTAACATCTCAATATATTTACATAGTAAAAATCCTATCCAACGCCAGTCTCCACATTGACAAATTGGAAACACTCAGTACATTACCAAGTTAATTATTAAACTTCCTCTAACTAATACATGGCTATTCTTGGGTTTCTGTTGCAGGTGTGGGCTCCTCCCCCTCATCTCCCCCCCCCTCCCGGGGGGCGCGCTAAGTGTGGCTCCTTGTAAGCCCCCTGAGGCTGGCTCTCCTGGGAGAGTGAGGGTGGCCCCCCGAGCCCCCCGGTGTTTCCATTGGCCCTCAGCACATATCCTGGACTAGAGAACACCCATTCCACCACTTAGCAGTAAAGACTCATTATCTTGGTTTAATCCAAGTGATGCACAATAATATATATATTTATCTATTTGAATTTAATTTATGTAATTCTTTTTTAGATCCAACTGTCCCCCTGAAGAGACCATATACAGGTCGAAACGCGTCGGGGCTTGCTATTTATGTAACATTATGTAACCTAACTATGTGTATTAATATGTGTTTGTTACTGCACTGGGGAATAAGATATGTGTTACTGTACCAGATGATTCTCTATACTGTACTTCAAACCATGATATTGGATAAAACTTTTTATACATCCATTAAGAACTTCCTTTCATTATGTGCATTGCTGTTTTAAAGCCCCATGGGGAAAATAATTTTTCTTGAATCCAATTTCGGGGTGTGCAGCCTTTCTTGTCTCTTTTTATATGTGTCTTCCTTTTTTCATATTTCAAATTTGGGTGGTTAAACACCCCTCCCCACCTTGACACATTAGAGATAAGACATGGGCTGTGTGTTTCCTTCTCTTCACGTATCCTGCACATTGTTAATCAATTGTTCCCACTCGGTCAATTTTTAACAACCCCATGCATGAGGGGGAATCTAACTTAGACCCCCACACTGCATGATATTCAATTGCCTTATATGGCAATTGCTGACAAACTCTATTTATATTCTACCTATCTCATACTGACATTCGATGCATGAACGTGGGGAACTGGAACCAACACACAGCCCATGTAAAAAATAAAAAATGTAAAAAATGTAAAAACAAACAAAAAACATACCAGACCATCAACATTTGCTGTGTGCTATGTTGGTGATCCCATAAAGTCAATCATTCATGTCCTACTGACACCATCCCTAGTATTTTGTTTTTGCTTTGAGGGCCGTTTTTTGGACTGGCGGGTGTTGGTGGTGCCCCCTCTCCCTTCTTGGGATGAGTCTGACCCCTCGCGGCTTCCCGGCAGGAAAAGGGGGGGCATGCAAATTCCTTTGCGTGCCCCCTTTTTTGCTCATCGCTGCAGTTAAGGTGAGCTCTATCCTGCCGGCGGCGTCCCATGTTCATCTCCGGACGTTTGGCGGAGTGCGCATGCCTGTAAGGGCCCGGCTTGCGCACAACGTCATGACGTCACGCGCATTGCGGCGGAGATGACGACAGTGGTCGGGGCCTGTTGGCCTTCCGGGACGCCGAGGGAGCCACACAGGGGCCGCTCCATCAGCGGTTCCAGCGCTAATCCTTCCGTTTTTTTTTTTTTTTTTTTTCTTGTGGGCGGTGTGGGTGGGGGGTTTGCACCTGCACATGATTATCCCATTTGCCTGAAATTGGATATAAAGGGAGACTGGAGGCCTGACAATCAGTTCATGATCTCCTGCAGGCCAGGATGAATGCTACTGCTGCCAGGTTCTTTCTACACTAGAGCCCCTATTTTTGCATGATCGCCACCAAGCTTATCACATTGAACTTTTCAACAAGTCCAGCATTACCTCCAGCCTACACGATTTTTACAACTGATAAGGTAAACTTCTTGTTATTTCACCTTTATTCCACACAGCACTTTCCACCACCCTACATACACACTTTCACATTTTGATTGGCTTTTCACCTAATTTTAGACTTTTTTTACTTTTTAGTTTACTTTTCATTTTTGTTTTCGCACAGCAGGCACCAAGCAAGCACCATGTCATGTTACCACATCATGCACCACCTCATTCACACTATCCTCCACCACATAATGCACTCCTCTCCATTTAGGCCATCGTTGTTGTTGTTTTTCCTTTTTTTTTTTTTTTTCACACACACACCTTTCCCCCTCTTTTTCACCCATTTCATCCTTCTTATTTACCTATCCATTATAACAGACCTACCATACCACTGCATTGTTGGATCACACGATCATCAAATTTTGTCGATTACATTTATGGGATAGAATTAACATCTCAATATATTTACATAGTAAAAATCCTATCCAACGCCAGTCTCCACATAGACAAATTGGAAACACTCAGTACATTACCAAGTTAATTATTAAACTTCCTCTAACTAATACATGGCTATTCTTGGGTTTCTGTTGCAGGTGTGGGCTCCTCCCCCTCATCTCCCCTCCCCCCCCCTCCCGGGGGGCGCGCTAAGTGTGGCTCCTTGTAAGCCCCCTGAGGCTGGCTCTCCTGGGAGAGTGAGGGTGGCCCCCCGAGCCCCCCGGTGTTTCCATTGGCCCTCAGCACATATCCTGGACTAGAGAACACCCATTCCACCACTTAGCGGTAAAGACTCATTATCTTGGTTTAATCCAAGTGATGCACAATAATATATATATTTATCTATTTGAATTTAATTTATGTAATTCTTTTTTAGATCCAACTGTCCCCCTGAAGAGACCATATACAGGTCGAAACGCGTCGGGGCTTGCTATTTATGTAACATTATGTAACCTAACTATGTGTATTAATATGTGTTTGTTACTGCACTGGGGAATAAGATGTGTGTTACTGTACCAGATGATTCTCTATACTGTACTTCAAACCATGATATTGGATAAAACTTTTTATACATCCATTAAGAACTTCCTTTCATTATGTGCATTGCTGTTTTAAAGCCCCATGGGGAAAATAATTTTTCTTGAATCCAATTTCGGGGTGTGCAGCCTTTCTTGTCTCTTTTTATATGTGTCTTCCTTTTTTCATATTTCAAATTTGGGTGGTTAAACACCCCTCCCCACCTTGACACATTAGAGATAAGACATGGGCTGTGTGTTTCCTTCTCTTCACATATCCTGCACATTGTTAATCAATTGTTCCCACTCGGTCAATTTTTAACAACCCCATGCATGAGGGGGAATCTAACTTAGACCCCCACACTGCATGATATTCAATTGCCTTATATGGCAATTGCTGACAAACTCTATTTATATTCTACCTATCTCATACTGACATTCGATGCATGAACGTGGGGACCTGGAACCAACACACAGCCCATGTAAAAAATAAAAAATGTAAAAAATGTAAAAACAAACAAAAAACATACCAGACCATCAACATTTGCTGTGTGCTATGTTGGTGATCCCATAAAGTCAATCATTCATGTCCTACTGACACCATCCCTAGTATTTTGTTTTTGCTTTGAGGGCCGTTTTTTGGACTGGCGGGTGTTGGTGGTGCCCCCTCTCCCTTCTTGGGATGAGTCTGACCCCTCGCGGCTTCCCGGCAGGAAAAGGGGGGGGCATGCGAATTCCTTTGCGTGCCCCCTTTTTTGCTCATCGCTGCAGTTAAGGTGAGCTCTATCCTGAAGGCGGCGTCCAGTGTTCATCTCCGGACGTTTGGCGGAGTGCGCATGCCTGTAAGGGCCCGGCTTGCGCACAACGTCATGACGTCACGCGCATTGCGGCGGAGATGACGACAGTGGTCGGGGCCTGTTGGCCTTCCGGGACGCCGAGGGAGCCACACAGGGGCTGCTCCATCAGCGGTTCCAGCGCCAATCCTTCCGGGTTTTTTTTTTTTTTTCTTTTCTTGTGGGCGGTGTGGGTGGGGGGTTTGCACCTGCACATGATTATCCCATTTGCCTGAAATTGGATATAAAGGGAGACTGGAGGCCTGACAATCAGTTCATGATCTCCTGCAGGCCAGGATGAATGCTACTGCTGCCAGGTTCTTTCTACACTAGAGCCCCTATTTTTGCATGATCGCCACCAAGCTTATCACATTGAACTTTTCAACCAGTCCAGCATTACCTCCAGCCTACACGATTTTTACAACTGATAAGGTAAACTTCTTGTTATTTCACCTTTATTCCACACAGCACTTTCCACCACCCTACATACACACTTTCACATTTTGATTGGCTTTTCACCTAATTTTAGACTTTTTTTACTTTTTAGTTTACTTTTCATTTTTGTTTTCGCACAGAAGGCACCAAGCAAGCACCATGTCATGTTACCACATCATGCACCACCTCATTCACACTATCCTCCACCACATAATGCACTCCTCTCCATTTAGGCCATCGTTGTTGTTGTTTTTCCTTTTTTTTTTTTTTTCACACACACACCTTTCCCCCTCTTTTTCACCCATTTCATCCTTCTTATTTACCTATCCATTATAACAGACCTACCATACCACTGCATTGTTGGATCACACGATCATCAAATTTTGTCGATTACATTTATGGGATAGAATTAACATCTCAATATATTTACATAGTAAAAATCCTATCCAACGCCAGTCTCCACATAGACAAATTGGAAACACTCAGTACATTACCAAGTTAATTATTAAACTTCCTCTAACTAATACCTGGCTATTCTTGGGTTTCTGTTGCAGGTGTGGGCTCCTCCCCCTCATCTCCCCTCCCCCCCCTCCCGGGGGGCGCGCTAAGTGTGGCTCCTTGTAAGCCCCCTGAGGCTGGCTCTCCTGGGAGAGTGAGGGTGGCCCCCCGAGCCCCCCGGTGTTTCCATTGGCCCTCAGCACATATCCTGGACTAGAGAACACCCATTCCACCACTTAGCGGTAAAGACTCATTATCTTGGTTTAATCCAAGTGATGCACAATAATATATATATTTATCTATTTGAATTTAATTTATGTAATTCTTTTTTAGATCCAACTGTCCCCCTGAGGAGACCATATACAGGTCGAAACGCATCGGGGCTTGCTATTTATGTAACATTATGTAACCTAACTATGTGTATTAATATGTGTTTATTACTGCACTGGGGAATAAGATGTGTGTTACTGTACCAGATGATTCTCTATACTGTACTTCAAACCATGATATTGGATAAAACTTTTTATACATCCATTAAGAACTTCCTTTCATTATGTGCATTGCTGTTTTAAAGCCCCATGGGGAAAATAATTTTTCTTGAATCCAATTTCGGGGTGTGCAGCCTTTCTTGTCTCTTTTTATATGTGTCTTCCTTTTTTCATATTTCAAATTTGGGTGGTTAAACACCCCTCCCCACCATGACACATTAGAGATAAGACATGGGCTGTGTGTTTCCTTCTCTTCACGTATCCTGCACATTGTTAATCAATTGTTCCCACTCGGTCAATTTTTAACAACCCCATGCATGAGGGGGAATCTAACTTAGACCCCCACACTGCATGATATTCAATTGCCTTATATGGCAATTGCTGACAAACTCTATTTATATTCTACCTATCTCATACTGACATTCGATGCATGAACGTGGGGACCTGGAACCAACACACAGCCCATGTAAAAAATAAAAAATGTAAAAAATGTAAAAACAAACAAAAAACATACCAGACCATCAACATTTGCTGTGTGCTATGTTGGTGATCCCATAAAGTCAATCATTCATGTCCTACTGACACCATCCCTAGTATTTTGTTTTTGCTTTGAGGGCCGTTTTTTGGACTGGCGGGTGTTGGTGGTGCCCCCTCTCCCTTCTTGGGATGAGTCTGACTCCTCGCGGCTTCCCGGCAGGAAAAGGGGGGGCATGCGAATTCCTTTGCGTGCCCCCTTTTTTGCTCATCGCTGCAGTTAAGGTGAGCTCTATCCTGCCGGCAGCGTCCCGTGTTCATCTCCGGACGTTTGGCGGAGTGCGCATGCCTGTAAGGGCCCGGCTTGCGCACAACGTCATGACGTCACGCGCATTGCGGCGGAGATGATGACAGTGGTCGGGGCATGTTGGCCTTCCGGGACGCCGAGGGAGCCACACAGGGGCCGCTCCATCAGCGGTTCCAGCGCCAATCCTTCCGGGTTTTTTTTTTTTTTTTTTTTCTTGTGGGCGGTGTGGGTGGGGGGTTTGCACCTGCACATGATTATCCCATTTGCCTGAAATTGGATATAAAGGGAGACTGGAGGCCTGACAATCAGATCATGATCTCCTGCAGGCCAGGATGAATGCTACTGCTGCCAAGTTCTTTCTACACTAGAGCCCCTATTTTTGCATGATCGCCACCAAGCTTATCACATTGAACTTTTCAACAAGTCCAGCATTACCTCCAGCCTACACGATTTTTACAACTGATAAGGTAAACTTCTTGCTATTTCACCTTTATTCCACACAGCACTTTCCACCACCCTACATACACACTTTCACATTTTGATTGGCTTTTCACCTAATTTTAGACTTTTTTTACTTTTTAGTTTACTTTTCATTTTTGTTTTCGCACAGCAGGCACCAAGCAAGCACCATGTCATGTTACCACATCATGCACCACCTCATTCACACTATCCTCCACCACATAATGCACTCCTCTCCATTTAGGCCATCGTTGTTGTTGTTTTTCCTTTTTTTTTTTTTTTTTTTCACACACACACCTTTCCCCCTCTATTTCACCCATTTCATCCTTCTTATTTACCTATCCATTATAACAGACCTACCATACCACTGCATTGTTGGATCACACGATCATCAAATTTTGTCGATTACATTTATGGGATAGAATTAACATCTCAATATACACTACCGTTCAAAAGTTTGGGGTCACCCAAACAACTTTGTGTTTTCCATGAAAAGTCACACTTATTCACCACCATACGTTGTGAAATGAATAGAAAATAGAGTCAAGACATTGACAAGGTTAGAAATAATGATTTGTATTTGAAATAACATTGTTTTTACATCAAACTTTGCTTTCATCAAAGAATCCTCCTTTTGCAGCAATTACAGCATTGCACACCTTTGGCATTCTAGCTGTTAATTTATTGAGGTAAGCTGGAGAAATTGCACCCCACGCTTCTAGAAGCAGCTCCCACAAGTTGGATTGGTTGGATGGGCACTTCTGGCGTACCATACGGTCAAGCTGCTCCCACAACAGCTCAATGGGGTTCAGATCTGGTGACTGTGCTGGCCACTCCATTACCGATAGAATACCAGCTGCCTGCTTCTGCTGTAAATAGTTCTTGCACAATTTGGAGGTGTGTTTAGGGTCATTGTCCTGTTGTAGGATGAAATTGGCTCCAATCAAGCGCTGTCCACTGGGTATGGCATGGCGTTGCAGAATGGAGTGATAGCCTTCTTTATTCAGAATCCCTTTTACCCTGTACAAAGCTCCCACCTTACCAGCACCAAAGCAACCCCAGACCATCACATTACCTCCACAATGCTTAACAGATGGCGTCAGGCATTCTTCCAGCATCTTTTCATTTGTTCTGCGTCTCACAAACGTTCTTCTTTGTGATCCAAACACCTCAAACTTGGATTCATCCGTCCACAACACTTTTTTCCAGTCTTCCTCTGTCCAATGTCTGTGTTCTTTTGCCCATCTTAATCTTTTTCTTTTATTGGCCAGTCTCAGTTATGGCTTTTTCTTTGCCACTCTGCCCTGAAGCCCAAAATCCCGCAGCCGCCTCTTCACTGTAGATGTTGACACTGGTGTTTTGCGGGTACTATTTAATGAAGATGCCAGTTGGGGACCTGTGAGGCGTCTGTTTCTCAAACTAGAGACTCTAATGTGCTTATCTTCTTGCTTAGTTGTGCAACGCGGCCTCCCACTTCTTTTTCTACTCTGGTTAGAGCCTGTTTGTGCTGTCCTCTGAAGGGAGTAGTACACACCGTTGTAGGAAATCTTCAATTTCTTTGCAATTTCTCGCATGGAATAGCCTTCATTTCTAAGAACAAGAATAGACTGTCGAGTTTCAGATGAAAGTTCTCTTTTTCTGGCCATTTTGAGCGTGTAATTGACCCCACAAATGTGATGCTCCAGAAACTCAATCTGCTCACAGGAAGGTCAGTTTTGTAGCTTCTGGAAGGAGCTAGACTGTTTTTAGATGTGTGAACATGATTGCACAAGGGTTTGCTAATCATCAATTAGCCTTCTGAGCCAATGAGCAAACACATTGTACCATTAGAACACTGGAGTGATAGTTGCTGGAAATGGGCCTCTATACACCTATGTAGATATTGCACCAAAAACTAGACATTTGCAGTTAGAATAGTCATTTACCACATTAGCAATGTATAGAGTATATTTGTTTAAAGTTAGGACTAGTTTAAAGTTAGCTTCATTTAAAAGTACAGTACTTTTCCTTCAAAAATAAGGACATTTCAATGTGACCCCAAACTTTTGAACGGTAGTGTATTTACATAGTAAAAATCCTATCCAACGCCAGTCTCCACATAGACAAATTGGAAACACTCAGTACATTACCAAGTTAATTATTAAACTTCCTCTAACTAATGCATGGCTATTCTTGGGTTTCTGTTGCAGGTGTGGGCTCCTCCCCCTCATCTCCCCTCCCCCCCCTCCCGGGGGCGCGCTAAGTGTGGCTCCTTGTAAGCCCCCTGAGGCTGGCTCTCCTGGGAGAGTGAGGGTGGCCCCCCGAGCCCCCCGGTGTTTCCATTGGCCCTCAGCACATATCCTGGACTAGAGAACACCCATTCCACCACTTAGCGGTAAAGACTCATTATCTTGGTTTAATCCAAGTGATGCACAATAATATATATATTTATCTATTTGAATTTAATTTATGTAATTCTTTTTTAGATCCAACTGTCCCCCTGAAGAGACCATATACAGGTCGAAACACGTCGGGGCTTGCTATTTATGTAACATTATGTAACCTAACTATGTGTATTAATATGTGTTTGTTACTGCACTGGGGAATAAGATGTGTGTTACTGTACCAGATGATTCTCTATACTGTACTTCAAAACCATGATATTGGATAAAACTTTTTATACATCCATTAAGAACTTCCTTTCATTATGTGCATTGCTGTTTTAAAGCCCCATGGGGAAAATAATTTTTCTTGAATCCAATTTCGGGGTGTGCAGCCTTTCTTGTCTCTTTTTATATGTGTCTTCCTTTTTCCAAAAATGCAGAGGTGATCACATACCACCAAAAGAAAGTTCTATTTGTGGGGAAAAAAGGACGCAAATTTTGTTTGGGTACAGCATTGCATAACCGCGCAATTGTCAGTTAAAGCAACGCAGTGCCAAATTGTGAAAAGTGCTCTGGTCAGGAAGGGGGTGAAATCTTCCGGGGCTGAAGTGGTTAAAGGTAGACTTATTACGAAGGTTTGAATGAACACCTTCATCAGCCACAGCAATCCTGATAGGATTTGAAAGGAAATATTTTTTAATATTTAAGCTCCTAATGTATTTGTGTATGTTGACATATGGCTGATATTTGTTGAGATTTCATATAGAGGCAAATCTCATCATCATTCCGAGAAATACTGCTCAAATTGTGAAATGGAAAGATTTCCCCATGGGGTTTTATTGCCAGCAAAACATTAATTAAAGAAAATTATTCTCTCTTCCTTAGAAAAATATAAATATTCTATTGAGTGAAAATACAAGAAGGACATTGATGTATTAAAACATGAGTTCTGGACATCTAGCTAGAACATGTACATAAAAATACAGCCATGAGTGCACACAAAAAGACATAGCATGATATAAACATTTGTATTATAATACTATGCTCCCCAACCCTGATGCGTTTCGACCTTGGAAGTGGAGGTCTTCTTCTGGGGGAATGCTGAGGGGAGAACTCTAAAAGAAAATGCATTGTAACAATGAGAAAAACAATACTATCAAAGACAGAACATATTTAGTGCTTATACAAACAATTCAAATATATTTATATTTACCACTGAGCAGAAAAAGCTCCTGATAGCTGTGCCCAGAGACTGCCAAAGGATCCAACCAATGCGATGAGCACTCCAGTCCCAATGCGCAGAACGTAATAAACACCCCCAGGGCCCACAAGAGGCCGCGCTGACTCGCAGCAGCAAAAAAAAGGGGGGGGGGAAAGAGGGGAGGGGGACCCAATGAAGGAGGTACCCCAAAAACAGGGAAGAGAGCGGAGCAGGGAAGCCACAGGAAAACCAAACCTCACATCAAAACACTGTTGAAATATAAAAGATAAATGAAAAAATTAGAATGAATAATGTATTAGAAAAAAAATGACTATGAGTGAAAAAGATAAATAATAAGTTATATGTGGACACGTTGATGAAGGGAAGATGTGTGTGGAGATTGGAAGTGCAGATGTGAGTAAAGTGGAAAGTGCAAGAGAGGAGTGCACAAGGGCAAGAAGGGGGGAGGGGAGGGGAAAGGGTAAGGAAAAAAAGGGGGAAACATGAAAAAGAGTGGGATCAAAAAGAATGGGGGTGCAAAGAGAATGAGAGGAAAATGGACACAAACGCGTGTGAACGTAATAAGACACCAAGAAAAAGTGGGGTCCTTTCTAAATGTATGAACTGTGTTATTGACAGAGTCTTCACTCTAGGTGAAGTATGTTATGTGCAGGATCATCAGGTGAAAAAAGAGGAAAAGACGCTTGAGTTGAATTGTGTTTGTGCAATTAGAAAGCAGTAGCTCAGAATATAGTGATTCCACCCAACTAGTCCTTGAGTACAACAGTATTAATATTCAGTATAATATGATATATATATATATATATATATATATATATATATATATATATATATATATATATATATATCATAAAAAAAATAATAATATTTATGTATTTAAATGTTTATATCCCTCATATACTGTGCTACTGTGCTCCCTGTTTCTTTAAAAATATATTCAATGTGTTAACAGATTTCAGAATATAGGAGTAAATGTAAGAATTGAACATTTTAGTGTGTCTTATAAGTTATATGCATTTCAACACCAAGCTATTGGGTTTAAGTGCTTCTCTGTACTCTTTTTTTTCACAAATAGACTAGCTCCTCTGGGATTCATCAGAAAAACCCATTAGTGCACTCCCTGGCTTAAAATTTCATGAGACTGTAAATCATTTAACAAAATACTTTTGAAGATTTTTTTGAAGGTTAGATGTGTTAGCTAAGCTTCACTACATGAACCTCGACACAAGCCTTTATCATTACCCCTTTTGACATTTAATAAAACAAGGATAAAAAAGATGCCCTCTGAGGCTATGTTATTGCAACACATGATAAGTGAAATGAATGGGATATTTTTAGAGTTATCTCAGCTTTAAATCCAATCAAATATGTTTCAATGTATCTACTATTTAAATATCAGCCTTTTTACGAATCATTAGCTCAGGAGAAGTATATCTGTAAATGTGTAAATGCTGCCATTTGAGATCCCCTGTAAAATTTCTATGCACAAAATTAAAGGTAAACAACATGCATTTTATGATAAGGTTATGTAAAAAAAAAAAATATGGATAATCAGCTTTAGTAATTTAAGCAAGGGTAACTGCCACTAACTTCCACATTTTGCTATTTCAAAAGATTGATATCAAAGTCAAAACAATAAATTCTATTAAAGTCCCACTAACAATCATCTAAAGTATTTATCATGATATGCCAATAAAAAAGTCAATAAGAACAGAAGTAGTCACAAAGTCAAACAAACAAACATACCCTAGGCATTTAAGTGGCAAATTCTATACTGAGAATAGATAAAACAGCCAAATGATCTCCATATCTGTTATCACAGTATTAGCTATGTGGAACTGAAGTGTGAAATTCTCCCTTACAATATGCTTTATGGGCTTTAATATTACCCTGGATAAATGTTTTCTGAATTTTTGGAAGCTAGAGCAGCATCTCTATTATTAGAGCTGCAATTAAGATACTAATGTTTCTCTGTTAGTGTTAGGTATGCAGAAGATACAAAGCTCCCTGGTAATCGGAAAGAGAAAAGTATAGGGCGCATGCGCGAGGCTGAGATGGCGGCTGTGTGAAGTCTCAGCTCCGCTCCCCACCGGCCTGTTCGTCACTCACCCGGACAGATAACGATCCCGCCCGCCGGTGAAAAAAGCCCTGATCGGACCACCGCAACACCGGGAACCTGATCCGCGGCCCGGACGCACCATAAACTGTCCCTACGTTAGCCGCTGGAGCGGGGACCAGGGAAGGCCGGAAGCCGCGGCCTCAATTACACCACCCGCCGGCCCGATCGCTCCTCCTCACCTGGGCTTCCAGTATCCCTGCTAACCACAACGAGCAGCCCTCGGACACCTGCAGCCCTGAGAATCATCACCACAGGTTGAGGTAGGCCAGATCAGCCCCCCCAGCTGCCGCTCTGACATAGGCCAGAGAGGGCCTGAAACACCAAGATGGCGGCGGCAGCAGCGCGGCTCACTAACAAACAGCAGCCCCCATCACAGACACGGCCTGAGAATGCCTTATTCCACAGCTTGACTGGGGAGGCAAATGAGG
This sequence comes from Lithobates septentrionalis, assembly GCA_037952835.1. NCBI lineage: Eukaryota > Metazoa > Chordata > Amphibia > Anura > Ranidae > Lithobates > Lithobates septentrionalis. The sequence continues at coordinate 1,483,927 of JBBDGP010001607.1, read as the reverse complement.
CGACCTCCCAAGCAGCTTCACTATCACCAGAACGGGACATGTTCTCCTCACAATCTGATGGGGATAGGGCCTTGGGGGACATGTTATTCAGCCAGGGGAGCCCAGATAATAGCCCCAGCTATCCATCCAATTTGCAGGCGGCTCCACCACCCGCTGAATATTCTGGGGATCCTATACTTTTAGCCAGATTTTCTGCATTGCTTGACCAAGGCCTGGAAAAGGCCACTACACGCATAACCTCCGACCTTAAACGTGAATTCCAAGAATTGGGCACCCGCATAGGAATGTTAGAAAACACGCTGGATGATACTATTACGAGGACCAACCAAAATACTGACTGCATAGAGAATATCCACAAAAGGCTTGATGACGCCTTAAACAAGATCGATGACCTGGAGAACCGCTCTCGCCGCTACAACTTTCGGGTCCGCGGCATCCCTGAAAGTTTCACAGACACTGAGGCTATCGTCAAGGAACTGATTTCATACCTTTTTCCAGATATACCCCCCCACAGAATGGAACTAGATCGAGTCCACAGGGCCTTGACTGCTCCCCGTCCCGATGGTCTACCAAGAGATATCATTGTAAAACCTCACTACTACGAGGTGAAGGAAAGAGTGATGGCTAAAGCAAGGGAGATCGCGGACTTACACCTGAGAGAGCACTCTATCCAGATTTTTGCCGACATCTCGCCTGTCACCGTACAAAAACGCAGAGCATTGAAACCGCTGCTACAACCACTCATTGCTAACAACATAAAGTATCACTGGACCTTCCCGTTCCGACTGAACTTTACCTTCCGTAACAAAAAACACGCCTTCTCGACCTTTTCTGATGGCGAAACATTGCTGAGAAGTCTGGGTCTGATCTCCACTGAACCTAGAGGATCCCCCCATACCCCGCAATCCAAACCTCCAACCAGCGTGCCATTGCAGAGCCCCCTATCCCAGGTGCGGCGCTCCACAAGAAGCAAGGCCAAGCTCATGGCTCAACCTCCCTGACGACGACGGCTGTCAAGGTCCCCTTTGGGATGATGAAAAATTCCTTCTTTGTCGCTAATTTCCCTAATTGATCCTAGGGCGGGATCACAGTTAGAATCACAGTTAGAACCATTGAGGGTTCCAAAGTTTACAGTTATGTTACAGAAAGAAGGAAACCCTTCCTTACAAACAAACACTTTCCTCTAATATAGTGTACAACAACATTGGGACTTCCATTTCTTGTTAAATAAGTATGGTTCTACAGTTAATGATTTAAGGGTGTTCTAATGGCCGGTGGCGGATGTCATCTGCCCTGTTTGATTTCGCTCTCCCCCCTTGTTGAGGAGACTGGGATCAAACCTGGCCTTGGGTCTAACCCAAGGCTGTTACTGACGACAAGGGGCTTATACCCCCTTCCCCCTACCCTCCTTCTTTCCCCCCCCCCCCCCCCTTTTTTTTTTTTTTTTTTTTTTTTTTTTTTTTTTTTTGTTTGTTTCCCCCCCCTCTTGTTATTACAATTTAGCTATCATTAACAATATAAGTGACTTGTTCTAATATTGTTTTCTCCATTTTGTAGGACAGTACCTATTCAGGTTGTAAACTTCATCTCTACTCTCTACCTCTCTTTCTTTCCCTTTCTCTCTCTTCCTTCTCTTAAATCTTTCCCTTGGAGTCCCTCGGTCCTGGGTCCTGACCACTAAGTGAACTTCGCCAGTTGGACAATCCCGAGACCATCCTCTGGGGCATAGGTGAGTGAGATTACTGCTTCTTGAGTGCACCATGGCGAACCAGAATACAGACCTCCCCTTTAAAATTGTTACACATAATGTTCAGGGATTTAATTCTCCAGTTAAACGCAGAATGGCTTTTCAACACTACAAATCTCTACACTCAGACGTGCTTTTCCTTCAAGAAACACACTTTCCTCCTAATTACAATCCTAAATTTCTACACCACTACTACCCCCACTTTTATCTAGTGAACGGCCCGGGTAAGATTGGGGGGGTGGCAATATGTTTTTCCAAGCGGGTTTCCTTTTCACTGGAGAAACAAATTAGTGATCCAGAGGGCAGATACCTAGCATTAATAGGAAACCTAGAGGGCTCCCGCGTTACCTTAATTTCTTACTATGCACCCAACACAGGCCAACTACCTTTTTTTCGTAAACTACTGCACGCCGTGTCCCCTGACCTAGGAGGAGTGGTTCTCTTTGGGGGAGACTCCAATGTGGCCCTAGACTCTATTTTCGACAAAACCAGGAGGCCCTCATCGGCTCCACGACACTTCCCCAAAGCTGGATCTAAATTAGCCAAAATGTTATATTATCACAACCTGATCGACGTCTGGAGAGAGTTAAACCCATCCAGGAAAGATTACACATTCTTTTCCCATGTCCATAATACCTACTCCAGAATAGACCACTTTTTCACAAACTCCACAAGTGTTCCTCTTTTTCGGGCCAGTAAAATAGGGGAAGTGACTTGGTCAGATCACTCCTTGCTTTGGACTACGTGTGACTCTCTACGAGACACTAGGGGTCCAGCTCCCTGGAGAATCAATGATTCTCTTCTGAGTAACCCTTCCGTCTGTTTTGATGTGGAGCAGCACCTTAAGGAATATTTCTCATTGAACGACTCGGAAGATACTTCCCCTGTGACCAACTGGGCTGCTCACAAGGCCACAATTAGAGGATATCTCATACAAATAGCGTCCCGAATTAAGAAACACTCTAACTCATTAATACGGGAAAAAGAACGGGAATTAAACGATCTATTGTCCCAGCACAAACAATGCCCTGACCTAGACTTGAGAGACAAAATAGATTCCACTAGGTTGGAATTAAACCTTTGCTTGACAACCAAAGCGGAAAAAAGCCTTAGATGGACCCAGGCTTCCTTCTATACGTTGAAGGATAAACCTGGTACTATGCTGGCTCGCAGACTAACGCCTAGGACCCGTCGGACGGTACCCCCAAAACTCAGACAGCCTAATGGAAACTTGACACAGAACCCACAAATTATCACAAAATTGTTCCACTCCTACTATACTTCCTTATACTCTACACAGGAGGCCCCCCCTCCCGGAGCCCTGGATGACTTTTTTAAAGACGTGGCCCTACCATCTTTCTCAGATTCTCACCGTGAGGTCTTGGAGGGAGACATCACCGTAACAGAAATATTGTCTGCAATAAAACAGGCTAATGCATCCAGGACTCCGGGGCCGGATGGCTTCTCAGCCTCTTATTATAAGAAATTTGCTCCACTATTGGCACCTCATTTACTAAAATTCTTTAATGCCCTTCGTGACGGGGAGCAACTTGATACAGATTCTAACAGAGCTCACATCAGTCTGATCCCCAAGCCAGACAAGGATCATAGTGAAGTGGCAAACTATCGCCCTATATCACTGATCAATAGCGACCTGAAGCTACTCACAAAAATTTATGCAAATCGATTTAATACATTTCTGGCGCAATATATCCATATAGACCAAGTGGGATTTGTCACGGGGCGGCAAGCTGCTGACCAGATCCGACGGGCCACTGACCTGATTTCTATTTTACGCTCTGATTGGGATGGGATGGGCACTAGGCGAGGAATGCTTTTGTCACTGGACCTTCACAAGGCCTTTGACTCCATTTCCTGGCCCTTCCTCTTCCATACATTGAGACAGTGGAACTGCGGGCCTAAATTTATGAGTCTTATTAGCACATTATACTCTAATCCTTCGGCCAACATTCTTGCATATGGACACAAGTCTGATCTTATACAGATAAAGAAAGGAACCAGGCAGGGATGCCCTCTCTCGCCTCTCCTTTTTGTTCTGGCGATCGAATCACTGGCAGCGGCAATCCGTGCTAACCCCAACATTCATGGGATACCTAGCGGTGACAGGACACATAAATGTGCTTTATTCGCCGACGACCTGTTATTATTTGTAACAGATCCGATTACAACTCTACCTAATTTATTTGCTACACTCTCTAGATTTGAAACTGTCTCTGGTCTACGGGTTAACCAATCTAAATCTGAAGCGTTGGACATAAACCTTCCTGGTCAGGTACGAGATGCAATACAACAGTCGTTTACCTTTAAATGGTGCACACAGGCACTCCCTTATCTGGGAATTAAACTTACTCGGGATGTCTCTACACTGTTTCAGGTTAATTATACCCCACTTTTTAAGTCCATTGAACAAGAACTAAAGAACTGGCAATCACATGATCTTTCCTGGATGGGTAGAATAGCAGCCATAAAGATGACGGTGCTCCCCCGAATCCTTTACTATTTCCGATCATTACCGATCCCGATACCATTTGCATTCCTTAAAAAACTTCAGACGCTAATATATAAATACATTTCGGGTGGTAGGGGATGCAGAGTAGCTCACTCCACTCTCTATATTTCTAAAGGGAAGGGAGGACTGGGAGTTCCCCACCTCGTGAAATATTATAGGGCGGCCCAACTGGTACAACTTTACCAAATTTTTTCTACAACATACCAACCAGACTGGGTTCGGTTGGAAGCACAAGCCAGTCCCTCACTACCAATAGACCTCCTGCTGTGGCTCCCGACAAGAGAACGTCGGGCCATATTGTGCCCTTCCTTATCCCACTCCCTGCGTCTGTGGGACACGGTGAACAAAATACACTCATTGAAATCTCCTCATTCTCCTGTAGCCCCTATACTTAATAACCCACACTTCCCTCCAGGACAAAATCCCCAGCAATTTACGTGGTGGGTTAACAAAGGCCTTTATAGGATAGCACACTTCATAGATCACAAAGGGATCAAGCAACAGGCTTATTTTCGAGAGACATTACAGATGCCACAGACGGAATCTTTCCGTCTATATCAAATCACTCACTTCATCAAATCCCTAGCTACTGATCTGACAGACATTACTACTAGGACCTTGTTTGAGAATAAATGTTTACGCAGAACTGAGTCACGGGGAGGGATCTCTGAGCTCTATGCCCTCTTCAATACCCAACAGACCAAACTTTCATACCAAATAGCATGGGAATCTGATCTAGGAGAGACTATAGAGGAGGAGAAATGGGGGAAATGGTCGACCATGGTGCATAAGGGAATACTTAATACTTCCCTGGTGGAGGGAAACTACAAGGTGCTGTCCAGGTGGTACCTTGTCCCGGCGAGGCTGGCGAGGATGTACCCCGGAACTTCACTCCTTTGCTTTAGAGGATGCGGGCAGGAGGGTACCATGTTACATGTTTGGTGGTCCTGTCCCAAGATCCAGCGCTTCTGGATCAGAATATTCACCTTGGCCTACTCAGTGACAGGACAAAATCTACCTAAAAATCCCAAGACGGCGCTATTTGCAGACTTGCCGGATGGGATCCCTAGACATCTCCGAACTCTCATCTTTTTTATTTTTTCAGCAGCTAAAATCACAATAGCACGAGCATGGAAAACTCCAGTGGTCAACCTTGCACTGGTAAAGAATAAAATATCTTGGATCATGGTCAACGAAAAATTGGCCAGTATCCTTAAAGACAGACAGGCCAGATTTGACAGGGTGTGGTCCCCCTGGATCAAATACCTCCAAGCCCCATAGTCTCTAGAACTGTATAGTGGGGGACCCAGGCCGGGGGAAACGGCTCCTTCTTCGGATTCTGGACCTTTACCTTTTTTTCTCTCTCTCACCTTTCCATTCTCCTCCTTCATCTTAATCTTACTTTATATCATTTCTCTTGTCCCCTCCTTTTCTTCTCCTTTTATGTTTAAAAAAACTCTACCTATGGATACAAGTGGAGAGTTATGAAGCCTCACTTGGCCTCGAGGGAGGAACAAGGTAAACTCATTTTAAAGGCCTAACCTCCTTTGACGCCAAGGGCCCTGATACTGAGATGTACTAAAGGTACTACAACTTGATTTAACATTACCAAGAAGTTAAGAGTACTCCGCTTACGGGGCAAATTTATCCTCTTTATCCCCCCCTCCCCCCCCCCCTTTTTTTTTTTTTTTTTTTTTAGTCTTTAATTTTTTGATAAACACTAATGATATATGGAACCTATATGATATGTTATTCTAGACCCTCTAAGGATAGATCTACACTAGTGTCCTTATGTCCACAGAGCGTACTAATACTCACATACTACCCCCCCCCCCCTTTTTTTTTTTTTTTTTTTTTTTTTCCCTTTTTTTTTCCCCTCGTGTTCTGTATAACACTTTTGTGTCATTTAACAGAAAATATGTTTGCTGACTGATTGTTCATGCCATTTTGTATAATTTGCAAAACCTTTAATAAAGAAAATTGAAAAGGGAAAGAGAAAAGTATGATGGGCCAAATTTAAACTGAAATCTTGAATCTAACATTTCTGCTAGGTGTATTACTCTTGTAGAAGAAACATGCTAAAACCTAAAACATGAAAAAGACTGAATAACAGTTACTCTGTTCTTTTTAGTGTGTATTTAGGAAAAATAAAACTGTGATTTAAAATGAAAAAGTTGTCATTTTGTGGGACAAAAGCAAATATTATTTGTAATGTGCATCATGCAACCTTGGATTAACATAATTTTTCGTTGACCATGATCCAAGATATTTTATTCTTTACCAGTGCAAGGTTGACCACTGGAGTTTTCCATGCTCGTGCTATTGTGATTTTAGCTGCTGAAAAAATAAAAAAGATGAGAGTTTACTTCTTAAACCCTAACTATGAAAGACATACTGTATAATGGGTTATCACAGAGTATACAAAAACCACAGAACCACAGTAGCAGTTAAATGCTACTTTTATATTTTACCAGCTGGGCTGAAAGAGGAACCAAAGGCAGTGATACTTACCTTTCCAGTGGTTTCTCTGGTGCCAGCATCTTCTCCTGTTTGCTGGTTTTCAGGCCTCTTCATTGGCTGGTACAAAACTACATCATTATTGGACATGTGCAGGAGCTAGTCATCCAATCACACAGGATCCCCAGAATGCGCAACTCAGCTTACATTTTGGGGATTGCTGTAATCAGGCAGGTAGGTGTAGTTTATTGCAGAAGAGACATTGCATTTTACTTTTTCAATAAAAAGCCTGCCTACAGCAGAACGTTAGAACAGAGAGACTCAGATGCTTACCCTCATCCGGGCGCCTCCAAATTAAAGAAAAAATCGGACCTTTGCCCACCACTGAGCACATGTCCGAATGCAGCAACTTTTCTCAAACTTGTTAACAATGATCTGGAGAAACTCAAAATAAAACAACAAGGACCCTCCAACCTTAACCCAAAAGAACTAGAGGCATTAAACTCCCTGAGGGCGAACGACACAATTACCATAAAACCTTCTGATAAGGGTGGTAATGTTGTGGTGTTGGATAACAACCACTACATCAAGATGTGTAAAAAAATTCTCAACAATGCAGACTGGTACCGCTGCATGCCAGCCTCCATTGTTGAGAAGTACAATAAAGAATTTTACGCGTTGGTCGACTCTGCTTTTCTTAACCACACTATCAGTAAATCTACCTGGACTTTCGTAAGAAACAATTTTCCCAAGACCCCGACGTTTTATGCACTCCCCAAAGTGCACAAGAATTTTAGAGACCCACCGGGTAGGCCGATAATTTCCGGTGTGGGTTCAATAAGCGAAAATGCCAGTAAACTCATCGACGAATATCTCAGACCTCTCGTGGTGTCTCTAGCATCCCATGTAAAGGACACTAGCCATTTTTTACAAATTTTGGACCACCTTTCTGTCTCGGATCGAGCCCTCCTTGTCACCATTGACGTGGAGACACTCTACAGCTCCATTCCACATGAATTAGGATTGGCAGCAATTAGACATATACTCCAGCAAAAATCGCATTCCGACCCCAGGTACAATGAATTCATCATTGAACTGCTTGAGTACATCCTCACCCACAATGTTTTCACCTTTCTCGGCTCCCACTACCTCCAGGTGCAGGGGGTAGCGATGGGAACATGCTGTGCCCCGTCGTATGCTAACCTGTACCTGGGGGAGTGGGAGAAAGCCCTTCTTGCAGACGGGAACCTTACTCACTATACTAACCACATTCAAGGGTGGTATCGATACATAGACGACATTTTCGTCGTGTGGGAGGGTCCCTCGGATGTACTCGAGCAGTTCATACTTTGGATGAATAAGAATGACTTTAATCTGACATTTACTATGTCCTTCAATATTACCCATGTAACTTTTTTGGATATTGAAATTTTCAAGGATAGACAGGGCAAACTTTCCACCAAACTATTTAGAAAAAGCACTGCCGGCAATACCATATTGCACGCTGCTAGCTTCCACCCTAAACCTTTAATCGACTCCATTCCTTACTCCCAATACATTAGGATCAAGCGCAACTGTACAGACAATAATAACTTTCTTATAGAAGCTGCTGCCCTCCGAGACAGATTGCTACTACGCGGCTATTCCCACAAATCCCTCAAAAGAGCCTTTCATAAAGTCAATAACAAACCCAGACAAATACTCCTCTACCCCACTGAACAACAAAAAGACTCTCACCCTCTCAGTATCATCACAACATACAACCAGCAACACCGTCAAACCAAAAGAATAATTGAAAAATACTGGCACTTACTGGCCCTTGACCCCAGCTTGGGCCATCTGGTTCCAGAAAAGCCTTACTTCACCTTTAGAAGAGCTACCTCCATTGGTGACCAGATCACCAAAAGTGAGTTCAGACCATCGACAATTCATTGCAAATACAGGGGTACTTTTGCCTGTGGCTCATGCCACTACTGTGGTTACATGCTTACTCAAAAAAACCCCACTCTCCCAAACGGGAAAACTTTTTTCCAAAACACTTTGCAAACTGCAGAACCACTGGAGTGGTTTATCTACTCCAGTGCAACTGCGGCTGCTTCTATATAGGAAAGACCAAGCTTGAGTTCTGGCGACGAGCATACAGGCATATTTTATCTATGAAAACAGCTGACCCTGACCTTCCTCTCGGTCGACATGTAAACTTGGTACATGGAGGCAAATTTCCCTCCATTAAATTTCTAATCTTGGACCGCATACACCCTAGCCCCAGAGGGGGCGACTGGAATAAAATCCTACTCCAGAGAGAACTTAAATGGATCCATCTACTTAAGGCAACTACACCCCCAGGCCTCAATGAGGCGGTCTGTTTTAAACCCTTCCTACAAGGCTTCAATTCCGGAGGTATGGAAAAATAGGGTCACGGCCACCTTAGAGTACATTCTTTGTTTTTCAACTATTCATTAATTTGCTGTATTTGGTTGTTTTTCCATTGGGTTTGACTATTTCTGTACACCAAGCTGTACGTCTGTCACATACATGCTCCCCCCTCCCCTCTCCTCCCTCTCCCCCCCCCCCCTTCCTCCCCCCCTTCTCTTTTTTTTTTTTTTTCTTTTTTTGTTCCCCCCCCCCAAACCCCCCCCCACCCCATTTCATTATTATATGAATTACTTTTCATTTTCTCCAATGCATTCATCCATTACCCTATTGATTTTTCAGTTGGTACCCCAGGGGACCGTGTATCTGGACACACAATCAGCTTGGTTGGTTCCCTTCGGGAACCCCCCTTTTGTCCTTATATTGGTTATATACGATCTATCTATGTTTGCCATATATCCTTAGTTAGCATCTGTACATATACATCTTTCACATGTTCTTAGGTTTCCTGTTGTCCATTGCTGTTATATTGTGCAATATTTTATTATGTTTATCTCCCTATGTAGAAATTTACACTCACAGTTCCCAGTATGATCTAGTTCCCTCTTATCCCTTAAGAAATTGACTTGATTTGGTGTAGGTTAATTGTCTATTCCTCATCCTTCCCTTGTCCAATATCCCTCATGTCTTCCCAAAAAAAACCCCCCTTCTTTTTCTACCCCTCCCCCCTTCCTACTTCTTTACGCTTGTAGGAATATAAACAATTGTGATCGGGTATATTTTACCCCATCTCGTTGGTACACAATCTCCATATGCTCTCCCCTGTGTTTTTTGTTGTGACACATCCCCCCTCCCCCCGCCCCCCCCAAGGCACGGGTGGCTAGAGCGGCTGCCCGGCACGGAAAGCCGCCACAGGATTTTCCCTCCTTGGGCGGCGCTTAGGGAGGTATTTGGGCGTTTCTCCATCCCACGCCCACTGCCTCCATGTTACCACTCCGGCGAGCATGCGCAGTTCGCCGGGGTGGCACTTCCGTGCCGGTGGGGCGGGTGTGCGCGACGTCGCTCCAAACGCCATGACGTTCGCGCATGCGCTGTTGGGGCGGCGCCGCGCATCCTCGCCTCGGGGGGTCAATATAGCACGTCCCTGCTTATGCTCTCCATAACACAGCTGTGCCTCATTTTGACGCCAGCTGATTGGAACCTTCACATTACTTAAACCAGCCTCATTCATTCCCCACCAAGGCGCTACATACGCCGGACGCTTGGTTATGAGGCTGTCGGTATGCACTCTTGTTCCCATCTAAGGTATGTTTTTCCAGTTATTGCTCCTTACTACTTCTGTACCCCAGCACTCAAGTTTTTAAGCATAGTTATTATTTCTTCCCTCAGCCTTACAATTACACTTTACTACTTCTGGGCCTCTTTTTACTTTGGTCCCTGTAGGCTATTAGGAGCATGCTTACATGGGCTTTGCAATAACACATTTGTCCTTCATACACTCCACATATATCATTGTTGTACTTAACTATACTATTCCAGCTGCTACTTAATACATAATATGGAATCCTCCAATACTCATGCATACCATATACTTACTCTGAGGTATGCAATTATTTATCTACATTTACTCTGCATTATGTGTAACTCTCAGTTAACACCCATATATGTATACATATGTACTTTGCTACTCTAATATAATATGAGCTGGATCTTTTCTGTCGGCCCCTATTCGATGCTATTTAGTCATTAAATTGCTCGCATATATACTATCCTTAACATCTTCCTCATTACCAATTTCGTTCCTATTATTCTATACATTCACCTACTACCTTTCAACCTACCTACGATGGACCCTCTCACAAGGTCCCCTTTATATTTTTTTATTTTTTAGAGACGCCTTCCTGTGACCTCAGCACGCCGCTCTGGTTTGCGCCCGCCCGGGTCGGGCGGGACGGGAGTATTGTCACACTTCTTCATGGTGACTGCAGCCTACCAACCTGCACCTCTCACCATCTAAGTATCAACATCCACACTAGCTACACCACTACTGCTTACCGTTATATCCTGCCCTCTCTCCGTGGCTCTCTTTGCTTTTAGAAGAAATCCCCTTTTTTCACAAGCAAACAATCATATATCTTCAGGTAGGTGATCAATCGATCATCCCAACCTCTCACCAAATACCTATTGAAAGCCTTACCAATACTTGACCCCCCCTCCCTTTTATTCTTTTTCAATTAGCTCAGATGAACCCTTCTCTCTCAACTATGCACCTGAAGAAGGACCTTACAAATATTAAGTACCCCGAAACGCGTCGGGCTTGAGAAGAGCTTTTCATCACGACTCATTATGTGTTGCTCACCATGGTTACTATGTAGTTTTACTATGTTACCTTAGATATCTATTGCTTGTTTTTAACATTTGTAATTTTCAACACGAATAAAATCATATGTTTTATTATATAAAAACGCTATCTATTTTTATAAATTTTCTTTGCCCATGCAAGTGCCGGAAAAGTCCACCTAGGGGAACCCTTTGTTTTTGTGTCTACAGCAGAACGTTATGCCGCGTACACACGGTCGGACTTTTCAGCTACAAAAGTCCGACAGCCTGTCCGACAGACTTTCGACGGACTTTTGGCGGACTTTCGACGGACTTGCGGCGGACTTTCTAACGAACAGACTTGCCTACACACGATCACACAAAAGTCCGTTGAATTCTTACGTGATGACGTACACCGGACTAAAATAAGGAAGTTCATAGCCAGTAGCCAATAGCTGCCCTAGCGTGGGTTTTTGTCCGTCGGACTAGCATACAGACGAGCGGATTTTTCGACCGGACTCGAGTCCGTCGGAAAGATTTGAAGCATGTTTCAAATCTAAAGTACGTCAGATTTGAGGCTAAAAAAGTCCGTTGAAAGTCCGGAGAAGCCCACACACGATCGGATTACCAGCCAGCTTTAGTCCGTCAGCGTCCGTTGGACTTTTGTAGACGAAAAGTCCGACTGTGTGTACGCGGCATTAGTTTCACTTTAATGTAGTTCTGATTTGATTATTCCTGCAGTATTTACAATCAAAACTCTTCCCTATGACCACCACCACTGCTCTGTCCTCATTTTGTTCTCCTGTGAGCTTGGGGCAACTGTAGCTCACATCAGGATAAAAAGCAGTTCCTCTGTTCCATCAGGTTAAAAGGCAGTTCCTCTGCACCAACTGAACCTGTAAGCAATCATCTCTATATGTCCTGAAGTAGCATATTGCTATAAATTAAACATTTTAGCCTAATCTATCACTTGACAGCTGCTGTACTATATGAAATATGGGCATTGTTCCTCACACAGAATTCAGGTTTGAATTTGTTTTTAAATAGAGAATGATGAAGAAGCAAGAAGATCACCATGGATTCATTTTTATCAGTTCATCAATAAAATAGTTAATGGGAGCAGGGGTAAGCAATATGTATTTATATTTAATAAACATTTTAAAATCTGTTGTCTATCTCTTTAAAACCTTTAATTTGAATTTTAGCAAATAATTAAAGCTGTACTAAAGCCTTAAAGTTTTTTTTATCTGAATGCATTATCTTCATTAAGGTAAAAACCTTTTGTGGAGATGATTCCTCCCAGCCTCCCCATTATACTTACCTGAGCCCGATTCTGATTCAGCGCTGTGCACAAGAGCAGTGGCTCTCTTTTCTCTTTCCTTTTGTACTTGGCAGATTGATAGTCAATCACATCCTATAATGAGGGAGCAGGGCATAGCCCAGCTGTCCTTGTCTGTGGATGCAGGCAGCGAGACTCGGGAGTGAGCCTGAACAAGTACCCCCCCAGCAAGCCATTTGGTATGGGAGTACTCCCCAGAATTGGGGAGGAGCCATTAGCACTAGCAGGGGACCCCAGAAGAGGAGAATCAGGGCTTCTCTGTGCAAAACAATTGCATGGAGCAGATACATGTAACATGTTTGTTATTAAAAAAAAAAATGTAAGGTTTAAAATCACTTTAAGAAGATATGTGCCTTTTACAACCTAGCCAGGAGAGGTTAAAATTTTACCTGCTGTCTTTGCAGGCAGGTAGGCTACACATGAGTTAGAGAAATGTTATCTGGCATGTTCTCTTTTCTCTTCTTTCCAAATGCATATATACAGTTACTATGCAAACATGTACAGTAAGAAAACCCAGAAAAACATTCCCACGCTTTTTTCACTCTGCTTTGAAACAAAAGTTTTTATTGCTGTCCGTCCCCAATAGATAGATTTTGCACACCTTCTGTGCATGGGCTAGCACAAAGGAGACAATGCTACAATAAAAAAACAACACACCGTAAATTCTTTATAACAACTCATTTATTTTGGAAATTAAATTTTGGCCACGATGTTGTTCAAGGGGTAACCTTATAATGCAATGAACTTCAAATAATTATAAAGCCATCTTGGCTATAATACATCACTCAAATTTACACTGTGTCCATCCAGACAATGCTGAACAACTATTCCCCCACTAAACAACACCATGACTGATAAGAAAATTGGGGAGGGCGGGTGGGAGTCCCGGTCCGGTTCCACAGGGTCTGCTTGTTAACGGCCGGACTGCCCCTTTTATCTCCTTCAGAAAGCAGGCTATGCAAACCGCCAATTTCCTCCAATCAGCTGCTTGTTGCTGTGCAGCAGATGCTGCTGCTGTAACCAATAGCAAACCTGTAAGAAACATAAGGAAACCTGCATCCCCTTTGAGCTCTCCCATGTTGGTCCTGCATATTGCATGGACCTGTCATGGGCTAGCACAAAGGAGACAATGCTACAATAAAAAACCAACACACCGTAAATTCTTTATAACAACTCATTTATTTTGGAAATTAAATTTTGGCCACGATGTTGTTCATGGGGTAACCTTATAATGCAATGAACTTCAAATAATTATAAAGCCATCTTGGCTATAATACATCACTCAAATTTACACTGTGTCCATCCAGACAATGCTGGACGACTATTCCCCACCGACCGAAGCCAATAGAGAAACCTTTGGCTGAGGTCCCCCCAACAACGTGGCCCTTTCAATTAAAGTTTGCAGTCCCATGTTGAAAATGTCCAGACCTATGTCTGACAAGTCGACTAAATCCTTCCTAAATAACCCCGGAATGAAACCTTCCAGCTCCAAGTGGCGGAAGGACACACCTCCCGAGGACACTAAGAAATTATGTATTGTCCTATTTAACCGTCTCCGAATCTTATCCAAATAAAATAGATTCCCAGAAGGGGACCAAAGGAGTCTAGGAACCATTTCGGAGAAGGCTAAATTGGTATTTGGAAACAAAAGTTTAATGGAATAAATATCCTTCTTCATTTCACAAAGGAGTTCCCATGTTCTAACTTTACCAACATCGTTTGCTCCAACATGAAGCACTAGCACTTGGGGAGAAGGCCAAATTGCGGATAATTGAATTAAGTGGTCTTTAAGATTACGTCATCTGAGGCCCCTAACTCCAGACCATAACACCTTAAAGACATTGTTATCCAAACCTAAATTGTTCGTATAGATCCTGGATGCAGCCTGATTTTCAGCCCAGAAAATGTAGGAGTGGCCTACTATCCAGATTGTGCATATAGAAGAATCTGAAAATAGAAAATCACACAATTAATAATTCCGGGGGCGAACATAAATTTTATATCTACTACTAACCCACCTACCAACCCGTTTTTGACCTTCAGGAGAGAAACCCAACAAATTGGCTGTGGTGGCGGCCCCGATTCTAAACGAATGTGAAGAGAATCCGAGACCCCCGAGGTTGAGGCGCTTGAGACATGCGGATAGAACCGCTGCGAATTGGTAACGAGTCAAAGGGGACAAATCCTGGTGGATAAAAAATGAACTGTTAGAGAAAGGCCTCACTGACATATAACTAGCCGTATGTGACACCGGGCAAATAAAGTTATTGGGGGATTTTCCTAGATATATCCACTGACCATTGCCCAAACCAAAAGTTTTGGACCGGCAGATAAACAAACTTAAGCAATCGGATTCTAACAACATATGAGAAAATAGCAGAAAAGATGAAGATGATCTGTTTTGGGCAGTAAGTTCTCCAACTCTGGGGGCACCAAAAAAGGTAACCGAAAAGGCTGCCCTGAAAAGCAGAAGTTCAAATTCGGTAAAACAAATCTCTTCTAATATAGATAGTAATTGGATTAATAAATTAACTGAAATGGGACGTCTGGTATCCTGGGTAGGGTGTGAATTCTTGAAACCTTTGAGGACCTGGCTGACCTGAAAAAAGGAAGATAGGGCTGGTAAACCTGCAAATTTTAGAAAAAAGGAAACACCAGCCAACACCTTGCTAATAGAGGCAGGCCTAAGACCAGACTGAATCATAAAGGACACAAAAGCTAAAGAAACATACGCGTTCACTTCCAATTCATCTATACTCCTGCTAGAGCAAAAAGAACACCATTTGGACCAGGCCAGACTATATTCCAGCCATGTCTTACGTGCTACAGAGTTCCTAAGATGCGCAGAGATCAGTCCCAGATCAAGCCCCAGAGGAAATCCGGGCACGGGGTTCCACACTGATCCGCCGATGGGGCCAACTCCCAGAATCTCCGCAACTGTAAACGAGATAAGGCGTCAGCTATGTTATTATCAATCCCAGGAATATGCTTGGCTTTTAACCAGATATTAAATCTCATGCAGTGCAACACCAAAAAACGTAAAAGTTTGATAACTAGCTCTGATTTGGAAGAAAGCATATTGATAGCAAATAGAACACCTTTATTATCCGTATTAACAATAATCCTACGATTAACAAAGTGTTCTTTCCAAATCACAATAGAAACTATAACCGGGAATAACTCGAGGAGGACTATATTGCGCAAAATGTCTTGCTGCAACCAACTGGAGTGCCATCTAGAGGCACACCAGTGGCCATCAAGAAAAGCGCCAAAACCAGATGAACCGACGGCGTCTGTAAAAAAGTTTAACTGAAAATCATTAGTAAAAGATTGCTGCCATACTGTGGACCCATTGAAATTGCAGAGAAAAGAATCCCAAATTTTAAGATCCTCCTTAACACTCTTAGAGATGCGGATATGAGAATCAGGGTTCTTAAAAGCTCTAATAGCTAGAGCAAAACATCTGGAAAAAATTCTAGCTATGGGAATAACCCTAGCCGCAAAGGCAAACAGACCCAAAAGGGATTGGGCCTCTTTTAATAAAACTTTGCGTTTTGACAAAAATAAGGAGATCATTATTCTCATACGGTGTAATTTATCCTCGGGCAATCTGAACTCCATTGACGATGAGTCAATAGTGATGCCCAGAAATTCTAAAGAGGATACCGGGAGAACCGTCTTCTCATGGGCAATGGGAATACCGAAGGAGTCACAAATATGAAAAAATGTTTCCAGCAATACCGAACATACTGGGGAGTCTGCTGGACCTAAAAATAAAAAATCGTCTAAATAATGCAGAATACCCCCAACAGGGGAACATTCAGACAGAACCCAATGCAAAAATTTTGAAAAGGACTCAAAATAAAAGCATGATAACGAGAAACCCATGGGCATACATTTATCAAAATAAAATTAGTCCTGAAAATGAAAACCCAGGGAATTGAATCCCTGTGGATGCACCGGTAGCAGGCGAAAGGCAGATTTGATGTCTGCCTTAGCCAACAGAGCACCGTGCCCAAAGTGACGTAAAAGTTCTAGTGCTTCATCAAAGGAGGAGTATGACACTAGGGCTATAACCTCTGCAACCTCATCATTGAGTGAAGCATCCACAGGATATGATAAATGGTGAATAAGCCTGAAACTACCCCGCTCTTTTTTAGGAACAATGCCCAATGGGGATATGTGAACATTTTTAAAAGGTGGGCAGGAAAAGGGGCCAGCTACTCTTCCTTCTGACACCTCTTTAAAGATTTTCTCTTGTACAATTTCAGGATGACACCTAGCAGAGCGCAAATTTTTAACTAAAGTGCATCCAGACCCTGAAAAGGAGGGAACCAAGAAAGCGTCCTTGAAACCATCAGATAGCAGCCGCGCCATCGTGCGGTCTGGGTAGAGATCTAGCCACGGTTGCATGCTTAGCAGGCTCACTGGGGTCCTGGCCTTTTCCACCAGCATCGCGTGGAAAGGATGGGAGGGAAGCAACTGATGATTTTTTGAAACATCTATTTGCCGAATGGTTCCCATTGCAGAAGGAGCACTCATGCCTATATCTGCAGTTAGATGAGAATCTGCACTGTCCTTCATTAAAGGCAAAACAGAAACCTTTACGAAAGGCAGTCTGTGGACTAGGCCCAGTTCTAGGTGTGAACTGCGGTTTTTGTGGAAGCATGAGATTCAACCATAAACCCACATCCTTACATCCCCATTGCAAGGAAGGATGAACTGCTAATTTTTGTCTGAAATTCTCATCATAGGTGAACCAGGCTGAACCGCCAAAATTACGAAATGCTTCAGAAACTATATCCACGTGTTGAAAAAGGCCTGAGCATTTCTCAGGAAATTGCTCTCCCAACACGGAAGAAAAAATGCAAAAGGCCTGCAGCCAGTTCTGAAAGGTTTTAGTTACAGCCCTGCGCCTATCCTCTTCTGTGCGCTCATCTGATTTCTTGTCAGATTTAACTAGAAATTCCTTGGAAGCTGGCAATAAAGACAACAGATCAACAAATTCACCTCCCCAAATTTTTTCTTTGACAGAAGTGGATAAGTGGAAGCCCAGCGGTGATATTTCACATGGCATAGGAGCCTTAAAGGAGGACTCTGCAACCAAGGAATGCGCAGAGCGTGCAGAAGGCATAACAGCTTTACGAACCTGAACCGGCTTGCGGACCGTACCACCTGTATTATGTTTAAAATTCTCACCCAGGGGGTTCTCTATCACATTATGCCAAATTGTACTTATGTCATCACTTTCATACTGTTGTAAAAAATTCTCAGCTTGCTGTGAAAAAGCACCATGTAACTGTGCCCCTTTTAAATCATTAATAGTATCAGCATCATACAAAGCACCAGAAAACTGTGCACCCTCAGCCTCCTCAGCAAAAGCACCAACTGTGTGTGCCCCTTTAAGCTTTTGCAACATACCAGATAACGATTTAATAAGAGCATTAAATTCAGTGACATTAACATCTGAGAATGTCTCACCAGCAGGCAGACTCCTATTTTGCTCACTTCTGGCCGCAGCAGCTGCAGACTGAGTAGCAGTACTTTCTCTCTTTGGAGGTGCATTCCTGTGAGGAACGCTGCCAGCTCTCTCCTTTCCTTTAGGCTGAGAAGAAGCCTCCATTCTCTGTCTCTTCTTTTTCCTCCCTGGCTGCTGGCGCGGACTGCGCATGACCTCTTCTGGCTCCTCCATCTTTACTTGGGCTGTGACATTCGACGGGCCGGGCGGAGTCTCAGCACGTCCATCCTCCAGGCACTGCATAAGCCACTCCTCACCTCCTGAGCCCTCAGCTTTTTCTATGAGGCGGTGGAGCAAGCTCTCTCTTCTCTCAGGTGAGCGGCGCTTCATGCTCCTGAGTCCCGGTCCGGTTCCACAGGGTCTGCTTGTTAACGGCCGGACTGCCCCTTTTATCTCCTTCAGAAAGCAGGCTATGCAAACCGCCAATTTCCTCCAATCAGCTGCTTGTTGCTGTGCAGCAGATGCTGCTGCTGTAACCAATAGCAAACCTGTAAGAAACATAAGGAAACCTGCATCCCCTTTGAGCTCTCCCATGTTGGTCCTGCATATTGCATGGACCTGTCATTCTTTTCTGTCTTAAAAAGTCACACATTCGGCACATCACGGATCTTGTGGACAGATTACTGGGAGGGGCTGGGGAAGACCCGGCTGTCATGGTGCACGTTGGCACCAATGACAAAGTCAGAGGCAGATGGAGTGTCCTAAAGAACGATTTTAGGGACTTAGGAGCTAAATTGAGGAAAAGGACCTCCAAGGTAGTGTTCTCAGGAATACTACCGGTACATCGAGCCACACCAGAGAGGCAGAGGGAGATTAGGAAAGTAAACAAGTGGCTGAAGAGCTGGTGTAGTAAGGAGGGGTTTGGGTTCCTGGAGGACTGGGCCGACTTCTCAGTCGGTAACCGGTACTATAGAAGAGACGGACTGCACCTAAATGAGGAGGGTGCAGATCTGCTGGGAATGAAGATGGCCAAAAAGTTAGAGGGGTTTTTAAACTAGGCGATGGGGGGGAGGGACCAGAGACAGTGATAGCCAGCGCGGAAGATATTCCAGAGGGTAGTATTGGGGGCATTAGTGGTAGGTTAACCAAAGCACAAAAACACAAGGTGAGTATAGTAGCAAGTCCAAGTTGCAATCTTGAAACACCCAATACGAGGACAATATGCGACCGGTCTAAACTATGTGGCATGTTCACCAATGCCAGGAGCCTGGCGGACAAGATGGGGGAACTAGAGATACTGTTGTACAAGGAGGATTTGCATTTTGTGGGAATTTCAGAGACCTGGTTCAACAGCTCTCATGATTGGCTGGCAAACATTCAAGGGTATACCCTATACCACAAGGATAGAGAGGGTAAAAAAGGGGGAGGGGTATCCCTATATATCAAGAATAATGTACAAGTGATTGGGAGAGATGACATCACTGAGGGGGCTAGGGAGGAGGTGGAATCTTTATGGGTAGAGCTCCAAAGGGATGAAGCTAAGGGGAAAATAATACTGGGAGTATGCTATAGGCCCCCTAACCTGAGGGAGGAAGTGGAGACGGATCTCCTATCACAAATTGGATTAGCAGCAAGGATGGGAAGTGTTATCATAATGGGGGATTTTAATTATCCAGACATAGACTGGGCGGAGGGAACCGCGCATTCATTTAAGGCTCGCCAGTTCCTTAATGTCTTGTAGGACAATTTTATGGGTCAGATGGTAGACGCACCAACTAGAAATAAAACATTACTAGATCTACTGATTACCAACAATACAGACCTGGTAACAGATGTGGAAATATGGGGCAATTTAGGTAACAGCGATCACAGGTCAATTAGTTTCAGTATAAATCACACAAATAGGAGACATGAAGGGAAAACAAAGACACTGAATTTCAAAAGAGCCAACTTCCCTAAACTACAAACCTTGCTAAAAGGCATAAATTGGGATAAAATATTAGGAACAAAGAATACAGAGGAGAGATGGGTTTGCTTTAAGAGCATATTAAATAAGGGCATTAGCCAATGTATCCCATTGGGTAATAAATTTAAAAGAGCGAACAAACATCCTGGATGGCTTAACTCCAATGTAAAAATGCATATAAAAGCAAAGGAGAAGGCCTTCAAAAAATACAAGGTTGAGGCATCATCCTCAGCATTCAGACTTTATAAAGAATGCAACAAGAAATGTAAGGGTGCAATTAGGACGGCTAAGATAGAACATGAAAGACACATAGCGGAGGAGAGCAAAAAAAATCCCAAGAAATTCTTTAAGTATGTAAACAGTAAAAAAGGGAGGACAGACCATATTGGCCCCATAAAGAATGAGGAAGGACATCTGGTTACAAAGGATGGGGAGATGGCAAAGGTATTGAATTTATTCTTCTCCTCAGTCTTCATGAGTGAATCGGGGGGCTTCAGTAACCAAAACTGCAGTGTTTATCCTCATGACACAACACAGGAAGCACCTACATGGTTAACAGAGGACGGAATTAAAATTAGACTTGAGAAACTTAACATTAATAAATCACCGGGACCAGATGGCTTGCATCCGAGAGTACTTAGGGAACTCAGTCTGGTGATTGCCAGATCGTTGTTCCTAATTTTTACAGACAGTCTATTGACTGGAATGGTACCAGCTGATTGGAGAAAAGCCAATGTAGCACCAATATTTAAAAAGGGCCCAAAAAACATCCCTGGGAATTACAGACCAGTTAGCCTAACATCAATAGTATGTAAACTCTTGGAGGGGATGGTAAGGGACTATATACAAGATTTTAGTAATAAGAATGATATCATTAGCAGTAATCAGCATGGATTCATGAAGAATCATTCTTGCCAAACCAATCTATTAACCTTCTATGAGGAGGTGAGTTGCCATCTAGATAAAGGAAGGCCCGTAGACGTGGTGTATCTGGATTTTGCAAAAGCATTTGACACAGTTCCCCATAAACGTTTACTGTACAAAATAAGGTGCGTTGGCATGGACCATAGGGTGAGTACATGGATTGAAAACTGGCTACAAGGGCGTGTTCAGAGGGTGGTGATAAATGGGGAGTACTCAGAATGGTCAGGGGTGGGTAGTGGGGTCCCCCAGGGTTCTGTGCTGGGACCAATCCTATTTAATTTGTTCATAAACGACCTGGAGGATGGGATAAACAGTTCCATCTCTGTATTTGCAGACGATACTAAGCTAAGCAGGGCAATAACTTTTCCGCAGGATGTGGAAATCTTGCAAAAAGACCTGAACAAATTAATGGGGTGGGCGACTACATGGCAAATGAGATTCAATGTAGAAAAATGTAAAATAATGCATTTGGGTGGCAAAAATATGAATGCAATCTATACACTGGGGGGAGAACCTCTGGGGGAATCTAGGATGGCAAAGGACTTGGGGGTCCTAGTGGATGATAGGCTCAGCAATGGCATGCAATGCCAAGCTGCTGCTAATAAAGCAAACAGAATATTGGCATGCATTAAAAGAGGGGTCAACTGCAGAGAAAAAACGATAATTCTCCCGCTCTACAAGACTCTGGTCCAGCCGCACCTGGAGTATGCTGTCCAGTTCTGGGCACCAGTCCTCAGGAGGGACGTACTGGAAATGGAGCGAGTACAAAGAACGGCAACAAAGCTAATAAAGGGTCTGGAGGATCCTAGTTATGAGGAAAGGTTGCGAGCACTGAACTTATTCTCTCTGGAGAAGAGACGCTTGAGAGGGGATATGATTTCAATTTACAAATACTGTACTGGTGACCCCACAATAGGGATAAAACTTTTTCACAGAAGAGAGTTTAATAAGACTCGTGGCCACTCATTACAATTAGAAGAAAAGAGGTTTAACCTTAAACTACGTAGAGGGTTCTTTACTGTAAGAGCGGCAAGGATGTGGAATTCCCTTCCACAGGCGGTGGTCTCAGCGGGGAGCATTGATAGCTTCAAGAAACTATTAGATAATCACCTGAATGACCGCAATATACAGGGATATGTAATGTAATACTGACACATAATCACACACATAGGTTGGACTTGATGGACTTGTGTCTTTTTTCAACCTCACCTACTATGTAACTATGTAACATTGAAAATCAGCAATAAAAATCTTGCAAAAACTTTAAAACTTTCCTATATCCAATTCAAAGGATAACATGCTCAAAAAGAGTTATAGACTTATTTTTAAATTCCTTTTTGAATGTAAATGGAGTTTATTTAAGGCTAATGCACTGACTATGGGGAATAAAAATATAGAAAAGAGGTAAAGAATACACATACATGTAGTTAAATCATTTCCATAGAGAATGTCAAATCTCTTCATGCTTGTTGTTGGCAGCCAGCCCACACCCACAGAGTAGCAAACGTATGAAAATGTTGATCCTATTGAAAAAAATATATATTTTATGTGAGACACTGGTACTTTACCATAAGAGGGAAAGAATCTACTTAAAACAGGTGCAAAAGCGAGTAATTTCCAACTCTTTTCCTATCTCTAAATTGCAGAAAAATAACATTAGATTGCTTTTTGAATTTTTTGACTGAAGAGCACATTCTTCCAAGCTGAGCATAATGACCACAGGTTACACTTTTAACAGCATGCAGGGGATGCCAAGGATTTCCCAGTAAAATAGAAAAT
This sequence comes from Lithobates septentrionalis, assembly GCA_037952835.1. Classification (NCBI taxonomy): domain Eukaryota; kingdom Metazoa; phylum Chordata; class Amphibia; order Anura; family Ranidae; genus Lithobates; species Lithobates septentrionalis. The sequence goes on along the minus strand of JBBDGP010001607.1, from coordinate 1,461,035 downwards.
TATTGGATGTATTTTGAAATTCAAATGTAAACTTCAAATTCAACTTATTGTCATTCAAAAGTTTAACCATCTTCTGAAATATACCTGTTATCAGGAAAACCTAAAAAGTGGTGCACTTCCCCCAAATACATGATTGTTAAGAAACAGAATAATAAAATAGATAATAACATAATAAAAAGTGTAGATCCTATTTCACTTTATAAGTCTCCATACTGGGGGCGGAGCCGGCAGCCAGAGCGGATGGTAGTGTGAGGAGAGAGCTCTGACACAACGGCTTCTATAGAGCGGCTCACAGCAACACTACACCCTGCAAAATACATCCACAGAGAGGAGAGACACAGGGGAACCCAGCGGTTAAGATGTACAAAAGAAAAACGAGAGAAGCACCGAAAAAATTGACCGATTTCTACCCCCTCACGGCCGGCCGAGATTTCCAAGATGGCGCCCGCTCCGAGAATAGAAATGCGGCATCCCCTGCACACTCCTGCAGCCATCCGTCGCCATCCTCGGGTGAGTCTAATCTCACACAGCATCCACCAACATCCTCACCCTCTGATAGCCCAGTTAAGCAGAAAAGGAGGATTGGGGTGGAGGAGGAGAATCAGGATGAGGCAGGGGCAGAGGAAGACATAATGGAGGATTCATCCTCTCATAGCCAGCAGTTAGATGCCTTTCCCACATCAGGGCAGCCCATCCTGGATACCACAATGAAGGAAATGTTATTAACCCTCAGGGGGGCCCTCCAACAGGACATGTCAGCATTTATGCACACTACAAAAAAAGAACTGTCAGCGTTTGGTAGCAGAGTCAAGTATGTGGAAAAAAAAATGGAAGAATTCACACTAGCTCATAATGAGCTGGTGGATGCGCACTTTGATGTAGAAGATGAGATAAAATCTATGCGCCTAAAAATGGCGGACATCGAAGACAGGGCACGCAGGAACAACATAAAGTTCAGAGGGATCTCTGAATCGATCAAACCAGCAGAACTTACGGCGTACCTCCAAAAGCTCATGACCACGGTTCTGCCGTCTTTGGGGCCTAATGACATAATCATAGACAGAGCCCACAGACTGCCAAAACCCTCATTCCTGCCGGACCAAATTCCCAGGGATGTCATCGCTAGGATCCACTTTTACCACATAAAAGATCAGTTGATGCGATTTGCCAGACAGCACCCCACGCTCCCTGATCCATTTACCGGAATCGCATTGTATGCAGACTTATCGCAAACTACACTAACGGCAAAGCACAACTTAGTCCCTATTACAAAAATCTTACGCAATCACAAGATTCTGTATAAATGGGGATTCCCTGCCAAACTGCTGCTGGAAATGCACGGCGAATCGCACGCAATTAGTTCACTGGAAAAAGGGATGGATCTCCTCAGAAAATGGAGACTTCTACCGCTGGATGGAGAAGCTGCAGACCCTGATCCACTGCTTGACAGACGAAACAACTACCGTCAAAACAGAAGAGGCAAGTAAATCCTACTCGGCTACACGGTCGTCTCAGTAGATGGCTTTTATACACGTGTGGCACTTCTCCCAGGATCAACAACCCCTGATGCCTTCCAAATCTTCCATGCACTCAGGTGTAGGCTCCAGAAGCAGCCGTTGTTCGGCTAATATGTTTCTTAGATATCCCCCTTCTTCATTTACAGGATGACACCTGTGACCTGTTCTACACAAACTTTAATGTTTGATTGGTATATAATGCTGCATAAGTCAGCTTGGTTTTTTGTTCATGTTTTTCTTTTTCTTTTTACTATTCTGACATTTTTTTCGGAATCTTTATTTCAATCCTTACACATACCCAACATCAATCCAAGAGCATATTGTTTATTGATCTCCACCACTAGATGGCAGCAGCTTGTACTCATTGAATGGAATGAATCTTAAAATAGTATCACACAATGTGAGAGGTTTAAACAGCCCCTACAAGCGCAGGGCTATGTGGAAATCAGCTCTGGACCTGAAATGTGACATCCTGTGTGCACAAGAAACACACTTCGCCAGCAGCAAACCTCCAAAGTGCACGCACAATAAATTTTCCAAAGTATTCACCGCTAATGACACTTCGAAAAAAAATGGGGTATTGATCGCTATTAAGGACACATTAACCTTTTCTTTATTGCAGATCCATAATGACCCCCATGGACGCTATATTATTTTGATCGCAGAAATAGATCGGGTCCTCTACACACTGGTAAACTTATATGCCCCAAATGTTAAGCCAATGAAGTTTATCCGTAAGGTTGTTAAACATGCCAAATCCTTGCAAAAGGGCAATCTAATAGTATGTGGGGATTTTAATATGGTCATGAATGAGGAATGTGACTCCTCCTCGGTGGCTCTGAGGAAGAGGCCCTCTTTAAGCACTTGGTGTCATGAAGAAAGGCTCTTTGATCCCTGGCACTGCCTTAGATCCACCGAGAGGGACTACTCTTATTACTCTATGGTGCATAATAGCTACTCTAGAATTGACTTTTTTCTAACAGATATGTATACCCTGCAGAAAGTGATTAAGGCTGATATCCTCAACATTACGTGGTCTGATCACGCGCCTGTGGCCATTGAGGTTGAAACTAGCAATAAAACATCCCACAAACCACTATGGCGTAACAATACCTACCTACTGTCTTGTCCTCACATTAAAGAGGAAGTAGAGAAGAAACTTAAAGAATACTTTAGTATCAATTCCAATGGGGAATGCTCCCCAACAATGATCTGGTGTGCTCACAAAGCATACGCTAGGGGTATTCTTATTCAGATTGCTTCAAGGGAAAAAAAAAAAGAAATCACATCGCTTAGCGAAACTCCATAAAGATATTGCAGATCTAGAGGCTCAACACAAGGACCCCAGCACCGCATCCCCCAGTATCTTAAAATGCCTTAATTCTTGTCGTGAAGAACTGCGACAGGAACTTAGGGCAGATTACGATCTATACTTCAAAAGGCTGAAACTATCATTTTACTCCCAAAGCAATAGGGCAAGCAAACTTCTGGCCTCGCAAATTAAAAAAAGACATGCAAAATCCAACATCACTCATATTCAACATCATAGCTCTAATACCACACTCCACAATCCTAAGGACATAGCTAATGCTTTTGGAGACTATTACAAAACCCTTTACAATCTCAATAAGGATCCATCCACCTACCAACCCACAGATAAAGAGATAGATGAGTTCCTTCAAGGAATCCAACTCCCCTCAGTAGACTCAACAACTCTTCAAACCTTAAACTCCCCAATCACCGATGCAGAAATTGAGGTAGTTATTAAAACTCTCCCCATGCATAAATCCCCGGGAGCGGACGGTTTTTCTGCTGAGTATTACAAGGCATTCAGCTCCCTGCTCGCACCAAAACTAGTAGATGTTTTCAATAAAGCAGCCATAGGAGGATCCTTCCCAAAAGAAATGCTCCAAGCAATAATAGTAACACTACCCAAACCCGGCAAAGACAACTCCCACCCCCAAAATTATAGGCCAATATCCTTACTCAATTGTGACCTAAAGATCTATGCGAAAATATTGGCCAACAGGTTATTAGAAATTACCCCTTCCCTAATACCCTGTTTCCCCGAAAATAAGACCTAGCGTGATTGTCGGTGATGGCTGCAATATAAGCCCTACCCCACAAATAAGCCCTAGTTAAAGTCCTTGTAGGTCTTATTTTCAGGGTAGGGCTTATTTTCGGGGAAACAGGGTAGGGCTTATTTGGGGGGTAGGGCTTATATTGCAGCCATCACCGTCGATCACGCTAGGTCTTATTTTTGGGGAAACAGGGTAGGATTGGATCAGGTGGGATTTGTAAAGGGCAGACAAGCACCGGATGGAACTAGAAGGATGTTAGATCTACTACGATACGCAGAACTTAATCAATTACCAAGTATTTTTCTTGCATTAGACGCTGAAAAGGCATTCGATAGGGTGCATTGGGGTTACCTATCGAAAACTTTACAAAAATTTGGAATATCAGGAACAATACATTCGGCAATTATGTCCCTATACTCAAACCCATCCGCCCAAGTCTATACCTCTAGTCTCCTATCTGATCCTTTCCTACTATCTAATGGTACACGACAAGGTTGCCCCTTATCACCAATAATCTTTTCACTCATTATAGAACCTCTGGCACAAAGCATTAGGTCCAATACTTCCATCAAAGGCATAACTATAGGTAAAGAGAGTCATAAAATAGGACTCTTTGCCGACGATATAATATTAACCTTATCCGAGCCAACAACCTCTATACAAGAAATTAAAAAACTATTGCATAATTTTAGTAAAGTCTCCTTTTACAAAATCAACACAAAAAAGTGTTTTGCTTTAACACTCAATATACCCCTAGATGAACAAAGCACGATTAAACATTTGTTTCCCTGTAATTGGGACCCCCCCTCAATTACGTATCTTGGTGTGCAGCTCACCTCCTCTTCCGCTAAACTATACTCCAGCAATTACACTCCTCTACTTACAAAGGTGGAAGAAGAAATGGCCCAAATAGGTAAACTGCATTTATCATGGATGGGGAGGATAGCTGCATATCAAATGCAAATATTACCTAAACTTCTATACCACTTCAGAACTATGCCCATACCTCTCCCTCAAACATTCTTCTCACAACTAGCGAAAAACTTAAATAAATTTATTTGGGCAGGAAAAAAACCTAGAATTGCACTGACTCATCTATATAAACCCAAACAATTAGGAGGAGCAGGTCTCCCAAATGCACACACTTATTACCAAGCTGCTATATTGGAACAAACCCGATATTGGTTCGCATGCCAAACTGACAATAAATGGTCTGAATTAGAACAAGAGATTACTCCCGGCCATAATCTACCAGCCCTGGTGATAGCAGCTGGCATACACCATAGACCAATCACTCCACTATACCCTACGGTACCAGCTTCTATAACAGCCTGGTCCTCTTTGCTAAGACAACCATTTAAGGATACTCCTATGCAGGAAATGCAAATCCCTTTGGCAACATACGAATACTTGATTCCAAACATTTCGACCCATACTTTGAAAATTAGAGGGGAACATTTCCACACACCTGACCTACAAGGACAGGAAACAATGGAAAGTTATCAACTGTTTCAAATAAAGCACTACCTCAAACATAATAATTCTAGACCACTTAGATTACCCCAAATACTGTGGCGCTATCTATTAAACAAAAACCCGGGGAAACACAAGGGAATATCGTTATTCTACAAATTCGCTACCCCTCTATACTTCCAAGCTAAACTGCCCAACATGAGAAAGTGGGAACAGGACCTCAAAAAGGAATTCCCATTACACCAATGGCAATTAGCGGTGAAGAGTAATAGTAAATCTTCAGCGTGCATAGACCACTGGGATAATGCATTGAAGATACTACACAGGTGGTATCTTACTCCCCTACGTATTCACAAAATGAATCTGAGTTCCTCCTCAATATGCTGGAGAAAATGTGACAATACCGGCAACCTTCTACACATATTGTGGAGCTGCAAAGTAATAAAACCTTTCTGGCAGAAAGTAGCCTCCATCATTCACACAATTACAAACACCACGAGCCCACTAAATCCTGAACTTTCCCTCCTTAGTTTGGGCATAGACAACTTTCCTCATTTGACGAGAAAGGTTGTTATAAACATTCTATTTGCAGCACGCATATCCTTAGCAAGAGAATGGCGCTCTCAATCACCCCCAAAAATCGAAGAAGTAATTTCCAGAGTGAATGCCCACTACACAATGGAAAAAATGCTAGCGTATAAGGAAAGAAGAGTCCCAGCCTTCCACAAACACTGGGAAGTCTGGAAATCTTCTCAGTATGCTCCCTCTCACTTGTGAAACTGAGTACTGTGTTTCATGATATTTAGGCTAAACGACTAGGCTTATAGTGGTAAAAGTGTTTAAATAATTAGATAAAGCAATCAGAATATTAATAAACAAATCGTCATCATTAGAAGTAGTCAAACCAGAAGAACCATCACAGACTATATTATTGAGTGACTGCTCTAAAAGGTATGTGTTTTCTGTTCTTAATGTACTAAGAATATATCTATGTTTGAAGTTCATAAGATAGCTGTCTACAAAGTTCAATATGAACATATATAGTATTTCCTCACTATTGACCCTCATTAAGGTCATTAGAGGGCTGCCTGGTTTAAGACTACTAGAGGTTCCTGCTCACAGTCTGTACCCAGTCGGGGTGACAGGGCCTACCTCCTGTTGAGGTCGTTAGCTACGTGGTTATAGGTGGCTCACGTAGATTTATCTCTTTGTGGAATTATGACTGTCAGTCAATTCTCACCCTGTTTATGTCATATACTATAAACAATGCTTTGTACTTTATGTATAAACTGAAATTCTTTAATAAAAATCTATGGTTAAAAAAAAAAATAAGTCTCCATACTGATTTTGATGGTCATCATTGTACAATGTTACAACTAAAAATGAGTAAATTTCTGAATGTTTGATTAGAAAAATTCACTAGACTCCAAAGTTCAGTTTCCCAAGCTAGAAGCCCCAACAGTCAATAGGAAGCTGAACCAGGCTACTAAAAGTATGTTTTACAGACCAAGGGATCATGCAAAATTAGGAAGCTTCTGGCAGCCTTGAGACTGATGAGAAGATGGGGCAACAAACTGAAAAATTGGGATACAATCTGGGTGTCTGAAAAACCTGTAGCAGCACCTAGGAACCCTGAAACCCCTTACCTTTCTATGAAAATAATGTATTGGTTTTGGCATGTTTGCACATGGGAAGTAGTGTTAGCCAGGCAAAGGATTAGAGATGAACTAATTTTTCCAGGTTCACTGAAGTGTTGTTGGGTGAACATTTATGCCCATTTCCAAGGCTATTAAGCAAGATATTGACAAAAACAGAACATGAACTCCATTCACTCTGGAGTCTGGAATCTTTACCATGACACATCAAGTGCACATAAGGGTATATTGTTCTTCTATAACCTGTTCCATGACAGAATGACCTTTTCCAAAACAGCACCTATTTTAGCATTGGATAAAGACTTCACATCCAATCAATGGTGTAGTGCATGCCGATACTCATACAATCAATCACATTGTGTTAATCATTGAGAGTTGACACAACTTATTTTTGGATGCGTAAAAACCTATGGAGTTTCTGGAGGAGTGTGTTCCATCATCTCTTTAATGTCTCAGGTATCTTAACTGACCCCAAGCCAGCCCTGGCTATTCTAAATTTAGGCATAGATGACTACCCTCCTAACTTTGGTAGGGCGATTTCTTGCATATTATTGGCCACCAGATGTGTCATAAGGCATTGGATTGGAGAGATGGCGCCAAATCAGAAGTTCTGCCATATGTATACTCGCTTTATACTTTTGAGAAATTATTAGCTGTGAGAAATAATTCCTAAAAGGCCTTTGAGAAGGCATGGTTGCCGTGGATGCAATATTAGCCATGAACACACTCCAGGACTAAATTAGCCATTCAAGTATGATTTAATTAATTGTAGGAAGGTTAAATTCTCCTTTAGGCCAAAAGGTGGATATAAAACATATACTGTAGAGAATGACTGACTGATTCACATAAATTCCTCATAGCGCAAGAAACAGGCATCACTTGCTTTATTCACAAGCATAGATATGTTCTTGTAGAAATCACAATGATGAAGCAAAAACAACTTGCAAACATCCACAGGTAAGAAGCAGACCTCAAGTTCTCACACTAATCTCATATAGTCATAGCCAGTCAAAGTGGCATCATTTTTTACAGATCATGCCTTGAAATAAAATGTGATGATGACATATATTCATCAAGCTTCAAAACTATCAAATATAAATTTGTGCAGAGTGAAATTTCATAAATCATTGGCATCACTGTAGCATATTTTGTTAGCAGAAATACTCACACCCCAATAATGGATAAACTTGCTTGTTGTGGAAAAAAGAATTTCAATTCAAAAGGCCGACAGCAAATGGCATGGAAGGGAATCCTCTGGGTTCTGACCCGTTTCACCAGTAACCACCCAGCTTCCTTCCTTATTTTTATTATTAAATGAAAATACCCCAAAAATGTCCCTTGTTGTAAATCCAACATCAATCATAATGCCCACTGCCCCCCCCAAAAATGATCACCTGACACACACAACCGATCCTGACTCCCCAAGCTGTCATCAGCTATATAAGTGAAGAGGTGGAGGTAAAGGTGACATTTTTGTCAGTTTTTTCTTTACAAACTGGGGATTCCCAATGACATCAGTGGTTCCTAGGAATGCAGTAGGTTCAAGCACTCACTGCCTTCTTAGGCCCCATCTACACTGAGGCTGTTAAACGGACATTCAGAGGCAGTTGGACACTTTTTTCAACTGCCCCTGAACTTATTCAATGTTATCCTATGTGACCATGTACACAGTTTCATTTACAGTCGTTTTTAGGCAGTTGTGTTGAACAGCCTTTCTTTGAAGGCAAAAAATGAGTTCAGATGCTGAAGATTTCCAAGTTTCAGGCGCCAAATGCGGCTAAACGCTGGTGCCGCGTTTAGCCGCATTTTAGTTTATAAGCGTTTTTAAAGGTTCCCTATTTTTTTTACATTAACAATCTCAAAAATGATGGCAAATGATGAAAAACCATTAGAAAATACTTTAAAAAATTGTAATTGCTTGCAATGATTCATAGACCATTTATATACCCTAATGAGCACATGATACAATCCAATACACCACTAGCATTGCTGTTACCTGAAGCATAATTGGAATTTGACCCATATGTTGTTAGATTTGAACAAGCAACTTGTGGCAGGTGACGTGGCAAGTGGACAATCCACAACTTGTGGCAGGTGACATGGCAAGTGGACAATCCACAACTTGTGGCAGGTGACATGGCAAGTGACAATCCACAACTTGTGACAGGTGACCTGGCAAGTGACAATCCGCAATGTGTGGCAGGTGATGTGGCAAGTGGACAATCTGAAACTTGTGGCAGGTAAAGTGGCAAGTGGAAAATCCACAACTTGTGGCAGGTGACGTGGCAAATGACAATCCGCAACTTGTGACAGGTGATGTGGCAAGTGACATTCCACAATGTGTGGCAGGTGATGTGGCAAGTAGACAATCTGCAACTTCTGACAGGTGACGTGGCAAGTCACAATCTGCAATGTGTGGCAGGTGACGTGGCAAGTGGACAATCTGCAACTCCTGACAGGTGACGTGGCATGTGACAATCCGCAATGTGTGGCAGGTGACGTGGCAAGTGGACAATCCGCAACTTGTGGCAGGTGACGTGGCAAGTGGACAATCTGCAACTTGTGGCAGGTGACGTGGCAAATGACAATCCGCAACTTGTGGCAGGTGACGTGGCAAGTAACAATCTGCAAAATGTGGCAGGTGATGTGGCAAGTGGACAATCCACAACTTGTGGCAGGTGACATGGCAAGCGGACAATCCACAACTTGTGGCAGGTGACGTGGCAAATGACAATCTGCAACTTGTGGCATGTGATGTGGCAAGTGGACAATCTGCAACCTGTGGCAGGTGACGTGGCAAATGAAAATCTGCAACTTGTGGCAGGTGATGTGGCAAGTGGATAATCCACAACTTGTGGCAGGTGACGTGGCAAATGACAATCTGCAACTTGTGGCAGGTGACGTGGCAAGTGGACAATCCACAACTTGTGGCAGGTGACCTGGCAAATGACAATCCACAACGTGTGACAGGTGACGTGGCAAGTGGACAATCTGCAACTTGTGGCAGGTGACATGGCAAATGACAATCTGCAACTTGTGGCAGGTGACGTGGCAAATGACAATCCACAACTTGTGGCAGGTGACGTGGCAAATGTCAATCCACAACTTGTGACAGGTGACGTGGCAAGTGACAATACACAATGTGTGGCAAGTGACAATCCATAACTTGTGGCAGGCAACGTGGCAAGTGACACGCTACATACAAGTACACTGCTGCTCTTTCAACTGCTGCTACTCACTCTGGTTTCACAAAATGGCTGAAATAGTCAAATAATACTTCTAGACACCAACGCGGTAAAATGCCGCTAAACGCGGCATGCAAACACAGCTAAATGGGCGTTTTAAATGTAGGTTTCAAGGTGTCAAAAAAAATTGTTCAGAGGACTTTGCCTCAGCGTCCCGTGTACACGGAGCCTTAGGAAACAGTAAAAGCAGGAAGCTTTTATATATAGCTGATGCTCAGCTCCAACTGGACAGGCAACATTTTGGATGTTTGGACAAAGAGAACCATCTGCTCATCCTTTCTTCTGACCCAATATGCACTTGAGGTACTAGCCACATGTCAGGGAGGGCCTTCAACCCTGCAGGAGGATTTGTGACCAAAAAGCTGTCTTTTAACAACCTGGGGTGAGAGTGTGTAGTCTTTTGGGTGCACAGTGTTTTTACTTTTTTTTCAAAGAATGCTACATTTATATTCTAAAAAATATTGGCCAGCAGCAGATTATTTTTAATGATGGAGACATTTCCAAAATGCACTAGAAGCAAAGAAGTACAGTCAGGTGTTTTATTACAAGATTTTCAGACTCTAGATGACATAGCAGTATAAAGTTGACCAGCAGCGGGAACATTTTCAACAGCAAGGTTAGGTCTGATTTACTAGAGACAAATAGCACAGGCTTGGGCTTTTACTACATTAAGATACAGCAGAGGATACAGCAGTGTGAAGTTGACCAGCAACAGCCCATGTTTGAGATTAAGAAGAACTGTTCTAAATATACTAGAGACTAAGGGGTTGACTTACTAAAGACAAATAGATTGCTCAATTTGCAAGGGGGGTTTTCCCAAAGTTTAGTGAATGTAGTGAAACTTTACTTTGCAAAGAATACCCAATCACATACAAGGGAAAAAAATAAATATTTTTGTTTGCACATGATTAGATAATGGAAGTCAGCAGAGCTTCACCCAATCCACAAAGCTCTGGGGGAAATTTCCCTTGCAAAACTGCACCTTCCCGTGCACAGTGAACAGCCTATTAGTAAATCAGAACTTTGTTGCAGGATGACTAGAATTGTTAGAGAAATATTTTTGTTATATATATATATATTTTCAAAAGTATTTTGTTTATAAACATGCATTAAAACAACAAAGGAAATATGGTTAACAGGGTGACCGACAATAAGAATGACAGTTTAAAAATTAAAACATGTGCGGCCTAGGTCACAATATATTTTTTTTGGTGAAATACAGAATAATGCTATAATTTGTTTTAGAAATTGAAAAAAAAATGATAACATGCACTCTCACATGAATAGCTATGGACTGGCTATAAAAAAGATAGAAAGACACAGGGGAGAGTGGTAGGCCACTTAAAGCGGAGTTCCACCCAAAAGTGGAACTTCCACTTTTCCGGCTCCTCCCCCCATCCGGTGTGACATTTGGCACCTTTCAGGGGGGAGGGGGAGCAGATACCTGTCTAATACAGGTATTTTGCTCCCACTTCCGAGCATAGATACCTGAGCCACCCGCAGGAATCTACGCCACTTCCAGCGCCTTCTCCGTCCCCCCCGTTGTCTTATGGGAGACATACAGGTCCCAGAACACAGCAAAGACCAGTGGGATAGTGCAGCACGAGTCACGCATGTGCAGTAGGGAACCAGGAAGTGAAGCCGCAAGGCTTCACTTCCTGATTCCCTTACCGAAGATGGCGGTGGTGGCACCTGACAGCCGAGGTATAGATCGGCTTCAGGTGCCGACATCGCGGGCACCCTGGACAGGTAAGTGTCCTTATTTTAAAAGTCAGCAGCTGCAGTATTTGTAGCTGCTGACTTTTAAAAAAAAAATTGGTGGATCTCCGCTTTAAGACTTTGTGGAAGAACTCACTGATTATCACTAAGAAAAAAAAAATGGAAATATGAGCATTCAAATGAACCAGTGTGATCTTAGCTGGATTCTTGTTGCTGAGAAATGCTTCACTCATCTTCATTTGGTATAAACTAACATTACACCAGTCTTGTGTTAATGATTTCCCATTTCATCCTAATTAGAAGTTTTGTAATTAATGCCTATAATCATAAGTTTCAGCAAAAGTGTTTTGTGTAATTATCATTTTATTCAAATAATCTTTTTTATTATATATATGTGTTATCCGACATATTCTACCACCCAACTTTTTACCAGAGAGTTTTTCTCTCAGCATTCATCTATAAAATGACATGAGTAATTATTTATTTATTGCACTCTCAACTTACAGCCACCTATTTTAGACAGATGTGCTCAGACACAACTAAGTAACAAGTGAAGCAACTTAACTGAGACTCTGTGACATTGATAACTGGGTAATTATTAGACCTGTGTAAAGGTACATTAAACAGAGCTTCAGATGCTTGAAAATGCTCTGAAGGAATAGATAGAGTGAGTTCATCAAAGTTAGTTTCACTACAAAATAACAATTTTACCTTCACCAAAATTGTGTCTCTATGAAAGTTTCTTAGCTAAGATATTGTTGAGAAAATAATACTAATGAGTTTTTTTGTTTTTCTTTAACATATCCAACCCTAGTGCTAACCATAACTCTAATGCCACGTACACGCGATCGCACATTCCGACAACGAAACCCTGGGATTTATTTGCGACGGATGTTAGCTTAAACTTGTCTTGCATACACACGGTCGCACAAATGTTGTCAGAAATTCTGATTGTCAAGAATGCGCTGACGTACAACTCGTACAATGGCACTATAAAGAGGAAGTTTAATAGCCAGTGTGCCACCCCTTGGGCTCCTTCTGCTAATCTTGTATTAGTAGAAGTTTGGTGAGAGACGATTCGCGCTTTTCAACCACGTGCTTTTCAGATCGTTACTGCTGTTCAGTTTGCGCTTGTGGGTTCGTATCTGGTTTTCAGTGCGTGTAGTCAGTGCGCATTTTTACATTACGTATTTGATTTACAGTGCGTTCTTGTCCACTCGTTTCTGATTTTCAGCTCGCTTGTCTCAGGCCTTTCTGATTTTCAGTGTGTTCTGTTAGTTCGTTCTGACCAGCCAACCGTTTTGAAGCCATGTTGTGGGTACATACTCATCGTAGTGTTCGTGGTGTGCGGGGGCTTGGTGTTGGGGTTCTTACTTTGACCCGAACCCAGTCTGTGAACAGGGCGAGGAGGAGTTCATGGACGAAGAATTGGTTGCTCCAGTGTGACCAATTCGCTCATATGCCTTTGTTGTTGATGAAGCGTTTGGGCTGGGTGATCACCTGATGCAGCTGTTCCCATAAGGACCCTCCCCCTGGACCAAAGGGTTTTTAACTACCGGTTGGCCAGAGCCAGAAGAGTGGTGGAGAATGCTTTCGGGATAATGGCCAGCTGGTTCCGCCTATTCCTTACGCCAGTCAACATGGGGGAATATAAAATTAACCATATAATCCTTGCATGCTGCATTCTCCACAACTTTTTAAGGAGAAATTCTATAAACTATGTGGCCTAAGTTGGGCCTGAGGCTGGATTTCAAAAACAAACCCTGACGGCGCTTGAAGCTGGCCGTCCAGGCTTGCCCCACCAAAGCGCACGCAAGGTCCGTCTAAAATATATAGAGTACTTTGCGGGTAGGGGGGCTATTGATATGCCAGAAAATGTTTAAGAAACATTTATTAAAAAACATTGTATTTTAAACTAAAAAATATTTAATTTGAGTTACTGCTTGTGTTTACTTTTACTGCTTGCTGTCTCCTAGGTTACCAAATGGACTTTCCTTTTTAGCTATTTTCAATAGTACAAACATATTTATTTGAGACATGAGGTGACAATCTCTTCTTCAGCTAACTATCATGTTGTGGGTCTGCTACACACACACCTTGTTTTGTTGTTAATGTAATGCATTAAGTATACAAATATTCATCATTTTTAGCCTGATTGTTGCAAATTATAAAGCACTGTGGGTGTTATTTACTAAAGGAAAATCCACTTTGCACTACAAGCGCTCTGCAAAAGTGCACTTGAAAGTGCACTGAAACTGCACTAAAAATTGCACTTGTAGTGCAAAGTGAATTTGCCTTTAGTAAATAAACCCCATTGTCACTGTAAACACCAACTTAAGCAAAAAACTGCTGTTGAGCATTGAAAGAAGAAGACACACATTGTTGAGTTGAAACATTTTTACTCTGTGCACATTCACATGTGTGTTTAGAAAAGGGTTTTGAAAACCAAATTTTGAAGAGGCACACAAATTGAGAGTCAAAATGGAGATTTTCCTCCTGATCCCATGCCTAATGTCAACATGTGCTAGCTCCCATCATGGGGGATCAATGGACAAAATGTCATCTACTTTAGTTGCGAGGAAGGGGTTTCACCCACAAAACGGGTACACACTGTGTGCATCTTCAAAATTTGGCTTTCCAATTTTTTTAGAAAAGTTTGATAAATAAAAACAATTTTAAAAATGTTGGTGTGTTTTAGATTCTGCCTAAAACATCAATGATGTTTTTGAGTTTTTTTTCCACATCATTGATGTCTTCCTTGATCTTCTGTAAATCTCTATTGCACACCATGATCTCCCCGATGAGGACGTGTGCACTTGCACTTGTGAAATGTGTTTCTTCTTCACAACATCCACATCAACTAAAATAAAAAAAACACACCATGTATTATAAATATGCAGGCATACATCTATTACTTGAAGCAGTGGTCTCAGACACTCACCTGTTGTGGTCACTATTTCGCCCACTTCATAAACCTCTTCTTCTTCCACATCCTCTGGCTGTGGTGTGGGAATTTCACCTTCTTTAGGAGTTGGGGGGTCCCTGGTGTCCTCTGATGTCCCAAGTCTTTTCTCCCCTATGTGAATAAAAAAAAGGTATACTTAGCACACAGATATTTGAGGGCAGAAATAGTAATATGAAACATTGCTTGGAAGTGTCGTACAATTGTCTGTTTTGAGTTCCAAGCTGAAGACATGATTTTTTCCCTTTCTTCAAGCTGAATACTTACCTTTTTGGGTAAAGTTTCACACATGGAGACACCACTAGTATCCACAGGAGCACCTGTGTGGGACACCCTAAAAAGTTTGTTCTGGTGTGCTAGATGTGTAAAAAGCTGCTGAGTGTCCTCTCCTTACACTGAATCAAGTTTGCATTTCATTCTAGTTACAAACCCATCTAGACAACAATGTAATAAACTTCTTTGATTACAAATAGGCCTGAACAAATGTAACCCTTATCTGCCAAAAACATTGTATTAGTGGGCGAACGAACAATGTTTACTACGAACTATTACTGTGCCCACTAACCTGAAAATTGTCATTTTAAACTGTACAACAGTAAAGAAAAGCTCACGGAGCAGCACTAAAGTAATAATAATAATAGGAACACACAACAAGTATTTACTTTTTTGAAGAACTTTCTTGATCCTTCTGTAGTGATAGTGCTCCCTCAATTTCAGGTCTGACCAGCGTTTCCTCAATTGATCCTTGGATCGTCGTACCCCAAAATTCCTGTGCAGACTTTTCACAACTTTAGCCATGATCTTGGCCTTTCTCACATTTGGGTTTGGGTACAGTCCATGCTTCCCATCATAGTTGTCCCTCTTCAAGATGTCCACCATCTCTACAAAGGACATATTCGAGGCCTTAAATCTCCTCCGGGATCGGGACATTCATGGCTCCGGGTTTTCGTCGTTGCTGCTGTCTTCATGCACTTGTTCTTGCTTCGTCATGTGCTCTCCCACTGTGCAGAAAGAGAATGGGCAGGGATTATACTAGATAGAAGGTCAGGGGCGGGCGGAGTTCCACTCATGTGCTGTGTATATAAAGCATAACACGCATGCGTCGTATGTACTATCTGTGAGTGGAGGAAGGAGTGGTGGAAGCGCCAATCGTGATAACGAAGGTACAATTTTAACTTGGGCCTATACTGCTTAGAGATTAAGGCTTATATAGGGACAAGATTAGGAGAGTTTAGCCTGACATTAGGGTTTTTGTCTTTTGTTGTGTCTTGCAGAGAAAATGGATCTATTGAATGATCAGGAATTTATCCCCATATTCATTGACATGTACAGGGAGCTGCCCTGTCTGTGGCAGGTAAACCACCCCTTTTATACCAATCAAAGAAAGAGGAAGGCAGCGCTGGATCAATTGTTGGAATTAGTGAAGCCGCAGATCCCCACGGTAACCATCAACTATTTGAAGGCCACAATTGGTGGCATGAGAAGCACTTACAATAGGGAGCGCAAGAAGGTCCAGGATTCCCAGAGATCAGGAGCAGCAGCAGATGACATGTATGTTCCCAGGCTGTGGTACTATGACAGACTGCCTTTTCTGGCACACCAGAGGGAACCCAGGCCAGCACTCTCCAGTCTTCCTTCAACACTTCCTTGCACGCCAGCTGAGGCTTCCGATGTCCAACCAGGGCCTTCCAGCCAGGAAGATGTGGAGGAGCCCAGCTTGAGCCAGGTATAGCATTGTTCAACATATTTCTTGTCAAAAAATTAATGATGTTGACTAGATGTTATTATTGATAACCAGGGATGAGCCGAACACCCCCCTGTTTGGTTTGCACCAGAACTTGCGAACAGACAAAAAATTTGTTCGAACACGCGAACACCGTTAAAGTCTATGGGACATGAACATGAATAATCAAAAGTGCTAATTTTAAATGCTTATATGCAAGTTATTGTCATAAAAAGTGTTTGGGGACCTGGGTCCTGCCCCAGGGGACATGGATCAATGCAAAAAAAAGTTTTAAAAAACTGCAGTTTTTTCGGGAGCAGTGATTTTAATAATGCTTAAAGTGAAACAATAAAAATATAATATCCCTTTAAATTTTGTACCTGGGGGTGTCTATAGTATGCCTGTAAAGGGGCGCATGTTTCCCATTTTTAGAACAGTCTGACAGCAAAATGACATTTCAAAGGAAAAAAAGTCATTTAAAACTACTCGCGGCTATTAATGAATTGCCGGTCCGACAATACACATAAAAGTTCATTGACAAAAACGGCATGGGAATTCCCCACGGGGGACCCCGAACCAAAATTAAAAAAAAAAAAGACGTGGGGTCCCCCTTAATTCCATACCAGTCCCGTCAGGTCTGGTGTGGATATTAAGGGGAACCCCGGCCAAAATTTAAAAAAAAAAATGGCGTGGGGTCCCCCTAAAAATCCATACTAGACCCTTATCCGAACATGCAACCTAGCAGGCCGCAGGAAAAGAGGAGGGGACGAGAGAGCGCCCCCCCTCCTGAACCGTACCAGGCCACATGCCCTCAACATTGGGAGGGTGCTTTGGGGTAGCCCCCAAAACACCTTGTCCCCATGTTGATGAGGACAAGAGCCTCATACCCACAACCCTTGGCCGGTGGTTGTGGGGGTCTGTGGGCAGGGGGCTTATCGGAATCTGGAAGCCCCCTTTAACAAGGGGACCCCCAGATCCCGACCCTCCCCCCTGTGTGAAATGGTAAGGGGGTACAAAAGTACCCCTACCATTTCACTAAAAAAGTGTCAAAAATGTTAAAAATGACAAGAGACAGTTTTTGACAATTCCTTTATTTAAATGTTTCTTCTTTCTTCTATCTTCTTTCTTCTATCTTCCTTCAGTTTCTTCCTCCATCTTCTTCTTCTTCTGGTTATTCTGGTTCTTCCTCCGGTGTTCTCGTCCAGCTACCCCAAAGCACCCTCCCAATGTTGAGGGCATGCAGCCTGGTACGGTTCAGGGGGGGGCACTCTCTCGTCCCCCCTCTTTTCCTGCAGCCTGCCAGGTTGCGTGCTCGGATAAGAGTCTGGTATGGATTTTTGGGGGGACCCCACGCTCTTTTTTTTAAAAATTTTGGTGCGGGGTTCCCCTTAAAATCCATACCAGACCTGGAGGGTCTGGTATAGATTTTGAGGGGGACCCCACGCCATTTTTTTTTAATTTTGGCCGGGGTTCCCCTTAATATCAATTCCAGACCTGAAGGGCCTGGTATGGAATTTAGGGGGACCCCCCCACGTCATTTTTTTTTTAAATTTTGGTTCGGGGTTCCCCTGTGGGGAATTCCCATGCCGTTTTTATCAATGAACTTTATGTGTATTGTCGGACCGGCAATTCATTAATAGCCGCAAGTAGTTTAAATGACTTTTTTTCCTTTGAAATGTCATTTTGCTGTCAGACTGTTCTAAACACGGGAAACATGCCCCCCTTTACAGGCATACTATAGACACCCCCAGGTATGAAATTTAAAGGGATATTACACTTTTATTGTTTCACTTTAAGCATTATTAAAATCCCTGCTCCCGAAAAAAACGGCCATTTTTAAAACTTTTTTTTGCATTGATCCATGTCCCCTGGGGCAGGACCCAGGTCCCCAAACACTTTTTATGACAATACAATATAAGCCTTTAAAATTAGAACTTTTGATTTCTCACATAGACTTTTAAAGGGTGTTTCGCGGCATTCGAATTTGCCGCGAACTCCCCAAATTGGTGAACTGTCGAACAGCTGATGTTCGAGTCGAACATGAGTTCAACTCGAACTCAAAGCTCATCCCTATTGATAACTAATTTCTAATTTAACAAAGTTTTTTACATATCAATAGACAGTAGTGGCCACAAATGATTGGGACAAGAATGAAAAATGCTGGGGTCAGAAGGATAGTCTTTTCTATTTATTAACATTCAATTTGCAACAGTCATGAGCTGAAAATTGTGTGTGATTGATGAACCAAAAACTAAAACTATGTCCCTTTTTCATACACAGGAAAGCCTCAGCCAGGAGGGGGCTGTGGAAAGTGGCAGCCAGGAGGTGGCTGGGTAAGTGGCAGCCAGGAGGTGGCCGGGCCCAGTAGCCTGACCAAATCCCAGGTCCCTTCCCTCCGGGTCATAAAGGGTCATAAAGAGGAGGAACCTGGAGGAGGCAGCACTTGGGCTATTTTTTCAGGCTACTGCGACCCTCAGACCCCCCCCAATCTTCAAGAGGACTATGCCTGCATGGCAACCTGCAAAATGCAGGAAATGGAGAAGGGCCAACGTCTCTTCTGTGAGGAAGTTATCTTACAAGCTCTAAATAAGGGGTTGAGGGGCAAACTGACAAGCCAAAGCCAGGTTTGTGAGTTTGATCATCATCCTCCTCATCCACCTCCTGCCACAACTACAACACCAGAGCCAGAGCCTGGAAGCAAGCCTGGAAGCAAGTGTAATGGAAATTTGTACGTTCTGTATATAATTGTATTGTATTTTGTATGTATTGCACACTGCCCTCACTGTGCACACAGCACTAATAATGTTTTCAGTAAATGTTTACATTCTTTCGAGTCCTGATTAGAATTAGCCTGCCTATGTAACGCCCCTTGTTACGATAAACGTACAATTGTAATATTAATGTGATACCTACGTAATCATGTGCATAAAAACCTTCAATTGCGTCATAATAAAGCAGAACAGTTATTTGGAAAGATGCTGAGCGTATCTTTTGTGTCTGTTCCCTACTGCAGTAGTTATTATTAATTTGGAACCACTAATCAATATGAGGATAGGAGTTGCATATCATCAATTTAACCGAGTCAGCATGGCGAGCTTTGCCTTAGGAGGGGATTCCAGGTGACCCTGAGTATCCGAAATGAGGAGCTTGAGACGATCCGGGAATTTCTGATAATCAGCCGGCTGAGGTAAGCCTTTTGCTTACATTTGAGTTATCAGACTTCCTTGATCGGTAAGGCATTTTCGGGACAAAGGGTACCTATTTTACTCTCCTTAATCGAACTGTATTGATTGGTGGTTATATGTTATGTTGTCCCTGTCTATTGTCCATTGGAGTGTTATAGATAAGAAAGGGAAGAATAGTGCTGTTCACAGGTATATGTAGTAAATCTGCTAGATAAAGTAGTTTAGAGGCAAGAGGGTATAGGCACACGTAGAGAAGAGAGAAAACTGGCCAGTCATTATGGGCATTGAATTAAGTAAGGGAATGAAGGGTAAGAGACCCTCAAAAATGCCCAGCGCAAGAGGAGCGCTATATATGAACCAAAGGTGCGGTTCCGCCTATACTGAGCCCCTAGATTAATTGTTAGAGTGGACATGGATCCACAATGGGTAACTGGGTTACCAAAGTCCACAGGGACTAAGAATCATGCAGAGTAAACAGCTAGAGAAACAGCTATCTATGTGAGCAGGATGGATCAAGGGTGACATTAACACTAGACAGAAAGGGACATTTTCATGTTAAGTTGTGGGATGAATTTGGGGTCAGGCACTACAACTATTAGAGTCAGAAACAGAGAAATGAGATATCTGAACAAAATAAGGAATGCAGAATTTAGGCAGGGAAATAGTAAAGTGTTAAAAGAAAGTGAGAGAATGATATGCATGTGTTGTGTACAAATGGGAAAAATGTAAGCGATTTTAGAGAGATATTGGCGTATGTGTGTGCGAATGCTGGGACCTTTAGTTCTATTGCTTGTGTGTGTCATGTACGCAGATGTGACCCCCTCCTTTGTGCTCTCCTGAAAGAATGTGGTCAGTGATAAGCTGGAAGGACACCATGCCAATTCCAGTTTTTTTTGACAAAACATGTGGCGGGTTAACGAATCTAATGGTAAACAATGTGATCACAATTATTTTGAATCTGTTTTCCAAACATGGTAAAATGAAGGTTACATTTAACCATGTATTACACAAATTGAATATCCTTTGATAGTGGAAACAGTGCATTTAAAAAAGGGAAATTACGGTAAGTAAAATTAAGTAATAATGAGTATTAATTTCTAATATGAGTTTAACAGTAATATAGATACATTGAAACTGGTTTAGACAACCTTTGGTTGGAAATGAAATGCAGGTTATTGGGGAAATTTGTAAAAATGGGATTAGTTTAGATTAAGATAACAATTTTTGTAATTTTACATTTATTCAATAAGCTCTTATTTAGAGAAAAAAAAAATTAAGATGAGGTTGTTATTTGGAATAAAGCTGCCATAATATTTAACAAAGCCAAGATGGATGAGATACATAAAAAGTTTTTCTACAAAAATGACATTTTAAAGTTTTTGATAATAACTTGATGTGCGGTCCATGATGTAAGAGTAAATAAATAAAATTTAAATATAACAGACCCATCACATCAAGTCCACACACTCTGTTAGGATAGATGCCACCTGCAGCCAGTTGTTTTTTAGTTTTTGATGCTTTGTGGTCCATCACACAGATTGTTGATCCTTTTGTTTTTATTTATTTTTATTTTTGAAATCCAAAGCAGAATGTGTGGATTGTGAAATGATGTGCCCCTTTTTCTTGTAAGTACAGTGGTATAAGCAAAAGAATAGTTTGGATTTATGGGCATCTCTCCATGAGACCGCAGGGTATTGTTATCGTTTATTATAATATTGCCAGGAAAAAGTTGTCTTTTGAAACATGAAACTGGAGTTCTTACACAAACAGCGTGATAGAAAACAAGCCATTGTAATATATTTATGCAAGCTGGACCCAGTAATGAAGGGTTCAACCCGATATATCAGAGCTGTAGCTTTTATGGTGCTATTAGACAAAGTTAGATATTGTTTTGGTCAAACATTTAATTTTTAATGGTCCGACATTCTGTGCAGCAAATATACAGCTAACTAAATGTCTGTCTAATGAATGGTTTAAAATATGAGTTTGTTTATGTACAAATCTAACAATGAAAAATGCGTACATTTGAATCCAGCCACCTTATTGCCTCTATTGGAGAAGGCTGGAGACAAAGGAAGACACATGTGTTAAATTGATGACGTAGGAATCAGCTGCTGTGAGCCCAGTGCAGGACACACTCCCTGAAGACCCAGATATTTAATTTTTTGTAGATTTGAGTATGCAGTTTATCACCCAGAAGGATACTCTGTATTCAAAGTCATTGGATCTTTTTTGCCCAGCTCAAGAAGCAGAGCTCCATGTTTTAGCAAAGCCTGTGAGCTATAAAAAGAGTGTATATATTTATATAGATAGTCGAGATATTGAGAGCTTTTGGTTCCATTTGAAGGGCCAGAAGTTTGTTTTTACTTCGGCAGGTAAACCAATAAAGCATGCCAAGTTAATTTGATTGGCTGTTTTCAGCCTTCCAGGTTCTTGCTGAGGTAGCCATATTAACTTTCACACATGGAATCAGACCAGGTTGATCTAAGGATGCTGCATTACAGCCCTGGACACTTGATGGGTCTGTGCAACTCACAGATTCCACCCTAGTTCTGGCCCAGTATAGCTGGGATTAATAATTCAACTTTAAGGACCCCAGAACGAGAAGAAAAGTGGTCCACAGGGGGCAACTTCTTATGAAACAGGACTTTGGAAAAGGTGATTATTTAAGTCTGCCAGACACTCTTTTCCCTTCAGCTTGACACATGGACCGTGTCATCAGTCACAAGAAGTTATGGCTGCCTTAGTAAATGAGCGTGGGATAGAGCCAGGGCTTCTCCACAGTTGTTTTTATAACATACCACTTCTTGTTTTACCTGTTACCAAAGGTGTTACCAAAAGCTGAACATCCCTTCCAGAGATTACAAAAAGATATATCCAGATGCCCAAGTCAGGATCTTACAAGTATGCATTTTGTCTGTATGGACATGTTTTTTGGATGTCCAGTGGCAAATGCTACTGCAAAGGCCACAGTAAAAAGTGTTATCAGAAGTAGTTTGTAAGTACAGAGTGCCAGAAAGTACAGAGAGTAACAGAGGAAATCATTTTTTATAGGAGAGTCCTTACTAGAAGTTTTGAGGTTTTATTTTTACACCCCCACTGTCTACAATGTAGTGGACAAAGTAGAGTAAGAAACTAGAAAACTTTTGCCTGAATGTTTTCTTATATTTGATGAAGCCCCTAAGGGAGATGTTGGACTCTCTCCCTATGGGATTTGGTTTGGGAGTGTGTTACTCGCTTGCTTATATTTTGTCTCAGCAGCTGAAGTCCTCCATTCGGATCTCACAGAGAATGTTGCTGATCTTTTAAGGTTTTTGACAAACTAATTTATGTGTTTTCTCCCCAATTCCAGATCCTAAAAGTTTGGAAGGATCTAAAACTAAAGCCAGGTGACTTTTGGATTGTTAAGAGACATTTATATATAAGGAAATGTTTGGAGACTCAATACAGCATCTATTTCATGTACAGTTTTTGCAAAACTTGAAGGAAAAGTCACCTGGATCCACACCAGACACTGCAAAAATGACTAAATTAAAGAAATCTCTGTGTTTGATTTTTTTCCCTCTTGTGATCACAGTCTAGGGTACTTTTTGATTCAATTACTTTAATTGTAAGGGATATATATATATTTGAAAAGTAGTTTAGCCATGTTGAAGTCATATTTGTCTTTTGTATGTCTTCCATTTTATGTAGAATTGTCTGTGTTTACATATGCTGCTAAGTCAGCATGCTCACAAATAAGCTAGAAGGCCATTCTGGCCACAGGAGTGTACAGCCAGTACTCTGTAAATATGTCTTATCAATCATTTGTTTTTCACAATGAAAAGTCATTTGGTAATGAAAAAGTTGCTCAGCTATTATTTTCTCCACAATGGAGTTTTTTGCCTCTTTGGCCAGGACTACCTCCACCTAAGAGTGTGAAGGTTCCAGTTTAAAGGTGATAGCAGGTGTAGTTAGTGATCAAAATATTGATCAAAAGAGGGGAGACTGTAATGGAAATTTGTACGTTCTGTATATAATTGTATTGTATTTTGTATGTATTGCACACTGCCCTCACTGTGCACACAGCACTAATAATGTTTTCAGTAAATGTTTACATTCTTTCGAGTCCTGATTAGAATTAGCCTGCCTATGTAACGCCCCTTGTTACGATAAGCGTACAATTGTAATATTAATGTGATACCTACGTAATCATGTGCATAAAAACCTTCAATTGCGTCATAATAAAGCAGAACAGTTATTTGGAAAGATGCTGAGCGTATCTTTTGTGTCTGTTCCCTACTGCAGTAGTTATTATTAATTTGGAACCACTAATCAATATGAGGATAGGAGTTGCATATCATCAATTTAACCGAGTCACAAGCATGGAAAGAAGCGTGGAAGAAAGACAAGAGAGTGATGGCCTGGGTTCAGTCTGGTCTGACAAAAGATGCAGACTGTTGTAAGACCGCAGCCTGGGGACATATATGTCATCTGCTGCTGTTCCTGATCTCTTGGAGTCCGGGACCGGATTGTGCTCACTATTATATGGAATCCTCATGCTACCAATTTTGGCTGTAAAATAGTTGATATGTGCCCTGGGGTACAAGGGCTTTAGAAATTTCACCAGTTTATCCAGCGTTGCCTTCCTCTTTATTTTGTTATGACCCCTAATAAATGGCTGTTTTTTTTTAACAAATACTTGCCTCTGTGTTTTACTTCAAAAAGAACAGTTTGTGAGTAGGCAGGTACATTTCAAAAATACAATGTCAAATTAGTAAGGAATAACAACACCAAACAACCTCCTTGAGGCTACAAAAAATACAAGTTAATAATGGTGTTGTGGTAAATTGACACACAAAATGACAAAAAAATATTATGGAGATCAGTAGAAAAAAAAATATAAAAAAAAACAGGAGATCTTCATAAACAAAATAAAATAAATGGAGATCTTGATAAAAAATAAATAAAAAAAGATCACTATAAAAATAAATTTAAAACATTATTATGGAGATCTGATGAAAAAAATAACAAATATTATTCAGGAGATCACGAGAAATAATAAGGAAATCAGTTTGTCAGGACTCTGTGTGAATATGAGCAGCAAAACAACTTCATTATTCTAGCATTATAAAGAAGAAGAGAATGCGCTGCAATAAAAGATTATTAAATTTGCAGCGTGACAAATGTGCTATCTCCATTACAAATGCTAGTTTTACCAGACCGAGCGTTTCCGTCTGATACTTGATTTAGAGAATGCGTGGAATTTGGTGCATCGGAATTTTCTATACACATTCGGAATTTTCAACAACGGATTTTGTTGTCAGAAAATTTGAGAACCAGCTCTCAAATCTTTGTTGTCGGAAATTCCGACAAAAAATGTCTGATGGAGCCTACACTCGGTCGGAATTTCCGACAACAAGTTCCCATCGAACATTTGTTGTTGGAAATTCCAATCGTGTGTACGTGGCATAGTACTACCTCTAAACTTGGGATAACCGTGTCCACATTGACATAGTGATCAGTGGTTTTCCTTACTAACAAATCCATTGATCACTAAGGGGGAGGGTGACGGAAATCTAAATGATCTAGCCAACCAACTTTTTACACCTTTTTAATGGGAATACTGACATGCTCCGGAGTAGCGATGAGCTGAACACCCCTTGGTTCGGTTCACATAAGAACATTCAAACGGACAAAAAGTTTGCATGAACTTTCGAACCTCATTAAAGTCTATGGGACTCGAATGCGAGAAATCAAAAGTGCAAATTTTAAAGGCTAATATGCAAGTTATTGTCCTTAATAGGGTTTGGGGACCCGGGTCCTGCCCCAGGATACATGTATCAATGCAAAAAAAAGTTTTAAAAACGCTAGTTTTTTCAGGAGCAGTGATTTTAATGATGCTTAAAGTGAAAAAATAAAAGTGAAATATTCCTTTAAATATCATGCCTGAGGGGTGTCTATAGTATGCCTGTAAAGTGGCGTGTGTTTCCCATGTTTAGAACAGTCCCTGCTCAAAATGACATTTCTAAAGAAAAAAAAAGTCATTTAAAACTGCTTGTGGCTTTAACCACTTCAGCCCCAGAAGGATTTACCCCCTTCCTGACCAGAGCACTTGGCACTGCGTCGCTTTAACTGCTAATTGTGCGGTCATGCAATGCTGTACCCAAACAAAATTTGCGTCATTTTCTTCCTGCAAATAGAGCTTTCTTGTGATGGTATTTGACCACCTCTGTGTTTTTTATTTTTTGCGCTATAAACGGAAAAAGACAGAAAATTTTGAAAAAAAATGATATTTTCTAATTTTTGTTATAAAAAAATCCAATAAACTCAATTTTAGTCAGACATTTAGGCCAAAATGTATTCGGCCACATGTCTTTGGTAAAAAAAAATGTCAATAAGCGTATATTTATTGGTTTGCGCAAAAGTTATAGCGTCTACAAACTAGGGTACATTTTCTGGAATTTACACAGCTTTTAGTTTATGTCATTTGTTGAGGGGCTAAAATGGCAGGGCAGTACAAAACCCCCCAAATGACCCCATTTTGGAAAGTAGACACCCCAAGGAAATTGCTGAGAGGCATATTGAGCCCATTGAATATTAATTTTTTTGTCCCAAGTGATTGAATAATGCCAAAAAAAAAAAATTACAAAAAGTTGTCACTAAATGATATATTGCTCACACAGGCCATGGGCATATGTGGAATTGCACCCCAAAATACATTTAACTGCTTCTCCTGAGTATGGGGATACCACATGTGTGGGACTTTTTGGGAGCCTAGCTGCGTACGGGGCCCCGAAAACCAATCACCGCCTTCAGGATTTCTAAGGGTGTCAATTTTTGATTTCACTCTTCACTGCCTATCACAGTTTCGGAGGCCATGGAATGCCCAGGTGGCACAAACCCCCCCAAATGACCCCATTTTGGAAAGTAGACACCCCAAGCTATTTGCTGAGAGGCATGGTGAGCCCATTGAATATTAATTTTTTTGTCCCAAGTGATTGAATAATGCCAAAAAAATAAAAAAATTACAAAAAGTTGTCACTAAATGATATATTGCTCACACAGGCCATGGGCATATGTGGAATTGCACCCCAAAATACATTTAGCTGCTTCTCCTGAGTACGGGGATACCACATGTGTGGGACTTTTTGGGAGCCTAGCCGTGTACGGGGCCCCGAAAAACAATCACCGCCTTCAGGATTTCTAAGGGCGTAAATTTTTGATTTTACTCCTCACTACCTATCACAGTTTTGAAGACCATAAAATGCCCAGATTGCACAAAACTCCCCAAAATGACCCCATTTTGGAAAGTAGACAACCCAAGCTATTTGCTGAGAGGCATGTTGAGTCCATGGAATATTTTATATTTTGACACAAGTTGCGGGAATGTGAATTTTTTTTTTGTTTTTGCACAAAGTTGTCACTAAATGATATATTGCTCACACAGGCCATGGGCATATGTGGAATTGCACCCCAAAATACATTTAACTGCTTCTCCTGAGTATGGGGATACCACATGTGTGGGACTTTTTGGGAGCCTAGCTGCGTACGGGGCCCCGAAAACCAATCACCGCCTTCAGGATTTCTAAGGGTGTAAATTTTTGATTTCACTCTTCACTGCCTATCACAGTTTCGGAGGCCATGGAATGCCCAGGTGGCACAAACCCCCCCAAATGAACCCATTTTGCAGCTCTCATTTGTTTTTGAAAATGAAGAAAGACAAGAATTTTTTTTTTTTTTTTTTTCAATTTTCAAAACTTTGTGACAAAAAGTGAGGTCTGCAAAATACTCACTATACCTCTCAGCAAATAGCTTGGGGTGTCTACTTTCCAAAATAGGGTCATTTGGGGGGGGGGGTTGTGCCACCTGGGCATTCCATGGCCTCCGAAACTGTGATAGGCAGTGAAGAGTGAAATCAAAAATGTACATCCTTAGAAAGCCTGAACGCGGTGCTTGGTTTTGGGGTCCCGTACGAGGCTAGGCTCCCAAAAAGTCTCACACATGTGGTATCCCCGTACTCAGGAGAACAACAGAATGTATTTTGGGGTGTAATTTCACATATTCCCATGGCATGTTTGAGCAATATATCATTTAGTGACAACTTTGTGCAAAAAAAAAAAATTGTCTCTTTCCCGCAACTTGTGTCACAATATAAAATATACCATGGACTCGACATGCCTCTCAGCAAATAGCTTGGGGTGTCTACTTTCCAAAATGGGGTCATTTGGGGGGGGTTTGAACTGTCCTGGCATTTTATGCACAACATTTAGAAGCTTATGTCACACATCACCCACTCTTCTAACCACTTGAAGACAAAGCCCTTTCTGACACTTTTTGTTTACATGAAAAAATATTTTTTTATGCAAGAGCAGGGGGGGACAGGGGTGCTTTTTTTTTATTTTCTTAATTTTTTTTTGCTTTTTTTATCTTATCTTTAAACTGTTCCTTTTATTTTTTTATCATTTTATTGTTATCTCAGGGAATGTAAATATCCCCTATGATAACAATAGGTAGTGATAAGTACTCTTTTTAAAAAAAAATTGAGGTCTATTAGACCCTAGATCTCTCCTCTGCCCTCAAAGCATCTGACCACACCAAGATCGGTGTGATAAAATGCTTTCCCAATTTCCCAATGGCGCTGTTTACATCCGGCGAAATCTAAGTCATAAAATGCTCGTAGCTTCCGGTTTCTTAGGCAATAGAGATGTTTGGAGCCACTCTGGTCTCTGGTCAGCTCTATAGTCAGCTGGCTGAGTCACCGGCTGCATTCTCAGGTTCCCTGTTGGGACAGGAGAGCCAGAGAAAAACACGGAAGATGGTGGGGGGGGCATTCCCTCCCACTGCTTGTAAAAGCAGTCTAGAGGCTAATTAGCCACAAGGATTGCTTTTACATGAAAGCCGACCGCTGGCTGAAAAGAATGATACCAAGATGATACCTAAACCTGCAGGCATCATTCTGGTATAACCACTCAAATTTGTGAATGGCGTACCTGAAGACAAAAAAATGGTTAACAATAAAATACAGTAAACGGTAAAGTATAAAAAATTGCATACCTGAAAAGCAAACATGATAAAACATAATAACAATAACAATAAAACATTGCAGAATAGAATACAGTAAAAAGGAGCAGAACAATAGAGAGAGAATAGAGAGAGAGAGAACAATAAAACGACAACTTTTTTTTAATTTTATATATTTTTTTGTGTTTTTTTTTTTTTTACACTTTTTTTTGTAACTGTCACTTTTATAACTGTAACCAGTTCCATGTTCAGGTCTCTCAAAATGCGATGGCATCTTGGGAGACCCTGTGAAAGTGTGCCTAGTCTGTGCAATGCTGTACCCTATGCTAATACTCAACTAGTGAATGGTAGCGTTCAAAACATTCACCAATGCAAAGACCAGGATTGTCAGGACAGGAGGGACAATAATAACGCGTGTCACGCCTATATCCGTGCTTGCTGCAGACACAACATCTTTTTTGGGGGGGTTCGCTGGGTAGGGGTACTCCGGAGGACATAAAGAAAATGCCTCTCATGCAGCCAACTGCATTTGGTTGGGGATGTGAATGGGGAAAGTATGGGTGCTGCAGAAGTGGTGGGTTCCCAATTAGGATTCGCGAATGCAGCAGGAAGGGCACTATGGGCACGACGGGCCTGTTTGTCTTCTTCTTGGTGGCAGCGGGACCAGAGGCGTAACTAGAACCTTCAGGGCCCCGGTGCAAGAAACCATGAT
Organism: Lithobates septentrionalis; assembly: GCA_037952835.1. Lineage (NCBI taxonomy): Eukaryota > Metazoa > Chordata > Amphibia > Anura > Ranidae > Lithobates > Lithobates septentrionalis. Next base: position 1,431,760 of record JBBDGP010001607.1, on the reverse strand, counting down.
GGGCCCCCCTTCCATCCGAGCCCCGGGCTTCCAATATTGGGAGGGTGTCCATGGACATCCTCCCAAAACCGTGCTTCCCACATGACCCCTGGGACATGCATCCAGCGCAATCACATCGGCCCTTTACAATGTGATAAGCTGATCACATGTAAACAGGCTGGTTATCCACAGCCCTTTCCTCACACGCTGTGTTTGTGTTAGGAAAGGACTGCCATTAACTGTCAAGAATGTCAGTAAATTGTTTACACTGATAATCAGTGCCCCAATCATCAGTGCCATCTATCAGTGCCCATCACTTCCACCTACAAGTGTTACCTATCAGTGCTCATTAATGCCGCCTATTAGTGCCCATCAATTCTGCCTATCAGCACCACCTATCAGTGCTCATTAATGCTACCTAACTGCGTCCATCAGTGCCACCTATCAGTACTCTTCAATTCTGCCCATCAATACTGCCTGACTTCTGCCTATCAGCGTTCCTTAGTGCCCATCAGTACCACCTAGCAGTGCCCATCAATGCCACCTATCAGTGCAGCCTATCAGTGCACATCAGTGCCTCCTATCAGTGCTGCCTATCAGTGCTCATCAATGTGGCCTATCAGCACTCATCAGTGCCTCCTATCAGTGCTCATCAGTGCCTCCTATCAGTGCCCATCAGTGCCTCCTACATGTGCCCATAAATGCCTCCTATCAGTGCCCATCAGTGCCTTTTATCGGTGTCCATCAGTGCCTTCTATCAGTGCCCATCAGTGCTTTCTATCAGTGCTCATCAGTGCCTTCTATCAGTGCTCATCAGTGCCCATCAGTGCCTTCTATCAGTGCTCATCAGTGCCCATCAGTGCCTTCTATCAGTGCTCATCAGTGCCTTCTATCAGTGCTCATCAGTGCCGTCTATCAGTGCTCATCAGTGCCTTCTATCAGTGCTCATCAGTGCCTTCTATCAGTGCTCATCAGTGCCCATCAGTGCCTTCTATCAGTGCTCATCGGTGCCTTCTATCAGTGCTCATCAGTGCCCATCAGTGCCTTCTATCAGTGCTCATCAGTGCCTTCTATCAGTGCTCACCAGTGCCCATCAGTGCCTTCTATCAGTGCTCATCAGTGCCTTCTATCAGTGCTCATCAGTGCCCATCAGTGCCTTCTATCAGTGCTCATCAGTGCCATCTATCAGTGCTCATCAGTGCCCATCAGTGCCTTCTATCAGTGCTCATCAGTGCCTTCTATCAGTGCTCATCAGTGCCCATCAGTGCCTTCTATCAGTGCTCATCAGTGCCGTCTATCAGTGCTCATCAGTGCCTTCTATCAGTGCTCATAGAATTCCCATAATTGTGGATAATAGGTGGAATATTTGCCTCCAGAAGATGGAATTCTTCCTTTAGGCTTTTGCAGCTTTTGAGCTTGGTGAAAAGAATCTTGGTTGTTTCTAAATAAAGCTTAATAAGCTTAATAGGCTCGTTAAGGATTTGAGATACGATGTTGGGACAGGGATGGGGAGCACTCTAAAGAATAATATAATAGAATATAGGAGAATATAGTAGTTGGGGTAATATTACCATTTTAAAAGCTGCTAGTCTTCCCACCCAGGAAATTTCCCTCTGAGTCATGTACTGGAGCTGACTTTAGATTTTTTGATCAGGGGTGTATAGTTAACTTGGATTAGAGCAACTGACGAGGCTGTTAGGGTGAACGCCCTAGGTACGACACCCCTTGGGAGCTCCATGTAAATAGTAAGAGTGTTTGGAGTTCAAACTTAAATGTATCACCACAAGATGGCGTTGTGGATACAGACAACTATAAGTGTGCCAATGTCCTAACTATGTTGCAAAATGTATTCAAGAGAAGAAGACATGGACTTTAGAGGTCTATATGTTGTTCATAATTTAGACCTATGTCCTGATATAGAGTTAGTAACTGACCAGTAAAGAGACTGAGCATCCTGTTGGAACACAGTGATTAGCTTGATTTCAAAGCTGCAGCGTCATACGACTTGGTTAGCATGGTATAATGCACTATGGATCAAAACACTCAGAGTTCGCTTTCTGCAGTATATGGAGAGGAACAAACAAATGGAGATGGTAAATTTATAACATAGCCCGAAGGCTCTCACCTGATGAATGTAGCAAGACCCCACCGTCCGTATCTCTCCAGACAAGGTAAAACAAGGTAAAAGAGACAGTTTTACCTTGTCTGGAGAGGTACGGTGGGCTCTTGCTACATTCACCAGCTCTAGCCGTAAGACTGTTGGAGCTTTATTGGCCTCTCACACTTAAAGTGGATTCTATATAGGGATAGCCATTTTGGGCCTCCCCTTCACAAGCGTATGCTATTAGTGCCTATATTTTTCAAAGTTTCTTAGTTTGGCTGTTGGGGATTTGGTGACCACCACCAACCAACTTTCCCTTTACTAACATCACACCATTTGAATCAGTTTTGATTTATTTGTATTTTTATTTATTTCAGGTACTTATATAGCACTGTCAATTTACGCAATGCTTTACATATACATTGTACATTCACATCAGTCCCTACCCTCAAGGAGCTTACAATCTAAGGTCCCTACCTCACATACATACATACTAGGGACAATTTAGACAGGATCCAATTAACCTACCAGCATGTCTTTGGAGTGTGGGAGGAAACCGGAGTACCCAGAGGAAACCCATGCAGGCACAGGGAGAACATGCAAACTCCAGGCAGTTAGTGTTGTGGTTGGGATTTGAACCAGCAACCCTTCTTACTGCTAGGCGAAAGTACTACCCACTACACCACTGTGCCATTTGATCAATTTCCCAACTGTGGTAATAGTCGGTTGTGTTCGGTGGTGTGAGCGTTGTTTAGACTAAACACCATGTTCTGTTTTTCATTTGTTATGCCAATGATGTGAATTTTAAACAAAATAAAAGTTTTTTGTATCTCAATGTTACGGGTGTGCCTCTAAAGAGTGTTTGGCGTTTTTTTTTTTGGTTTTGGGTGGGACTCCTAAGTTGAGTATTAGGGGACTTAGGGAGAAAAGTTGACTTTGTAGTAAGAGACCGAACTAAATGTCGTTAGCATTTGGTTTGATTGAAGAAGTGACAATGCTGGATTGGTTAGAAGGAGGGTGACGTCGTCCGCAAAAAGGTTAATGACATGTGGTCTGTCTTTGAATTGGAATCTTCTGATGAGGGGATTTGTGCCGATAGACTCTGCTAGTGGTTCTATCGTGAGGTTAAAGATAGAGGGAGATAGTGGGCATCCCTGTCAGGTTCCGTTGGATATGTTGAATGTTTGAGAGAAGGCCAGAGGTGTACACTTGGGCTAAAGGGTGGGAATAAAAAACAAGAATTGGCTGCATCCAAATCCTGGTTGCATCCAAAGGTTGCTTCCCTTTTACAAATCCCATCTGGTCTTTCTATATAAGAGATGGTATTACGGTGGATAGTCGTTGTGCTAGCTTAGCATAAACCGAGAAGAAAGGGTCTTTCCCTGGTTTGGGTAGAGTTACCACGTATGTCTTAAGCGTCTCCTGGGGAAAGGAAGCAGTATGTGCTGCTGTGGTGTATATTGTGGATAGGTATGGGGTGAGTATGGTATTGAAGATTTTGAAATACTCATTTGGGAGACCATCAGGTCCTGGGGATTTGCCATTCAGTAAAGATGCTATGGTCTTCTCTATTTCGCTAGATATGAAGGGGGTGTTTAGTTGTGAAAACTGTGGTTCTGTCAGTTTGGGTGGATTTAATTTTTTTTAGAAAGGCCACAATATTATCCTTAGATGCTTGGGGTGTATGGGTATCTTCTTTAAGATTGTATAATGCCCCATAGTAGTCTATGAACTGATCAGCAATTTCCTGTTGATTTATTACTTTATGTTTGTCAGTAGGATGGATCAATAAATTGGTTCTTGCCTTAGATTGAGCTACCTTAACCCTACTGGCCAGGAGTTTGCCTGCTTGATTTGCATTAGCGGTAAAGGTTAAAGTGGAGTTCCAAGCATTTTTTAGTTTATTCAAAGTCATCAGCTACAAAAAGTGTAGCTGCTGACTTTTAATAAACAGACACTCACCTGTCCCACGGTCCAGCGATGTGGCCACCCGGAGTCTCGCTCCTCTCCACGGCGCCATTATAGCAACTGTGGGCACCAGGCCGTTACAGCTTATGGTTCCACGGCCAGGTGCACACTGTTATTGCCCAGGCAATCTTCTGGGACCTGTGACATGTCCCAGAAGATTGCAGGGAGGGAGGGGCCACCTAGGGGAGAGGAGGAGTCGCCTTGGTGGCCAAGTAGCAGAAATAAGAAGGGGGACACAAAGACCCTCTAAAAAGAAGGTACCCACTCCCCCCCAAAAAAATTACATGTCAAATGTGGCATGTAAGGGGGTGAGGAGTGCTTAAAGCAGAAGTTCCACTTTTGGGTGGAACTTTGCTTTAAAGTGGATGTAAACCCGCTCTCAGATTTCTAAATTACTTCCATAGTGCTTATCTATAAGGATATACAGTGCCTTGCAAAAGTATTCACCCCCATGGCATTTTTCGTGTTTTGTTCCCTCACAACCTGGAATTAACATGGATTGTTTAAGGATTTGCATCATTTAATTTACAGAACATGCCCATAACATTGAAGATTTTTTTTTTATTATTGTGAAGCAAACAACAAATAGGACAAAATAACAGAAAAAGTCAACGTGCATAACTATTTACCCCCCTAAAGTCAATACTTTGTAGAGCCACCTTTTGCGGCTATCACAGCTCCAAGTCGCTTTGGATAAGTCTCTATAAGCTTGCCACATCTTACCACTGGGATTTTTGCCCACTCCTCCTTGCAAAACTGCTCCAGCTCCTTCAAGTTGGATGGTTTGGGCTTGCAAAAGTCAATCTTTAAGTCTGACCACAGATTTTCTATTGGATTGAGGTCTGGGCTTTGACTAGGCCATTCCAGCACATTTACATGTTTCCCCTTAAACCACTCAAGTGTTGCTTTAGCAGTGTGTTTGGGGTCATTGTCCTGCTAGAAAGTGAACCTCCTAGCCTCAAATCACACACAGAGTGGTACAGGTTTTGCTCAGGAATATTCCTGTATTTAGCACCATCCATCTTTCCCTCAACTCTGACCAGTTTCCCAGTCCCGACTGCTGAAAAACATCCCCACAGCATGATGCTGCCACCACCATGTTTCACTGTGGGGATGGTGTTCTTTGGATGATGTGATGTGTTGGGTTTGCACCAGACATAGCGTTTTCTTTGATGGCCAAAAAGTTAAATTTTAGTCTCATCAGACCAGAGCACCTTCCTCCATACATTTTGCGAGCCTCCCACATGCCTTTTCACAAACTCAAAACGTGCCATTTTGTTTTTTGCTGAAAGTAATGGCTTTCTTCTGGCCACTCTGCCATAAAGCCCAACTCTATGGAGCGCACGGCTTATTGTCCTCCTATGTACAGATACTCCAGTCTCTGCTGTGGAACTCTACAGCTCCTCCAGGGTTACCTTAGGTCTCTGTGCTGCCTCTGTGCTGCCTCTCTGATTAATGCACTTCTTGCCCGGTCTGTGAGTTTTAGAGTGTGGCCGTCTCTTGACAGGTTTGCTGTTGTGCCATGTTCTTTCCATTTAGTTATGATAGATTTGATGGTGCTCCTAGGGATCATCAAAGATTTGGATTTTTTTATAACCTAACCCAGACTTGTACTTCTCAACAACATTGTCCCTTACTTGTTTGGAGAGTTCCTTGGTCTTCATGGCAGTGTTTGGTTAGTGGTGCCTCTTGCGTAGGTGTTGCAGCCTCTGGGGCCTTTCAAAAAGGTGTGTATATGTAATGACAGATCATGTGACACTTAGATTGCATACAGGTGGACATCATTTTACTAATTATGTGACTTCTGAAGGTAATTGTTTGCACCAGAGCTTTTTATGGGCTTCATAACAAAGGAGGTGAATACATAAGCACATCCCAATTATCAGTTTTTTATTTATGAAAAATAGTTTTAAGTATATATTTTTCTAATTGTACTTCACCAACTTAGACTATTGTGTTCTGATCCATGACATATAATTCAGATTAAAAAAACATTGAACTAAAGGCTGTAATGTAACAAAATAGGTAAAAAGTTAAGGGGGTTGAATACTTTTGCAAGGCACTGTGCATGCCTCCTGCATGTATCCTTACCTCTCAAATATCTCCCCCTGAACTGTTTTTAGCCCTACAATACTCCAGATTCTGTGGGTGGGTCTGTTGTCCAGGGCTCGGGGGTGGAGTCGTGATGTCAGTAGACTCCCCGCCCATCTCTATACTCCCCCTGGCCAGACATCAATATTTATTACACTGAACTTCTGCTGGTCTCGTGGATTATGCCCCATGATCACTAACATCCAGTCAAAACCAAGGAAAGTCACCAAATGACTTCAGCATGCCCAATCATGCTGAGGTGTGGAGCAGCCAATCCTGGGAGAGCTGGAGAAGAATGGAGGGGGTGTGAAGTAAACAGAATGCCTCTCTCACACTCCTGCATGAGATAAGGAAATCACCTGTCACTCACAGCAAGGGGGAAGAAACTGACACCTATTTCTCTGTGTGTCTGTTTTTATCTTACTGAAGAAAGATAAGAGGATTGCTCAGAGGTGGATTAACTCTTTGTGGCAAGACTGGGCACAGATGAAATGACATCCTCTGCTGTAACAGATATGAGTCTTAATTTTGAAAAAAATGGGTCGGATACGCTGGACAAAGCTAGTTTTGCCAAAATTAGGCGGCGGTATTGGCCTCCCTGACATCCAACGATATTATTGGGCCGTCCATCTGGCCCAGATCGTTGACTGAAATTTAAATGCTCGATGCAAAGGATGGGTGAGCCTTGAGAACTTGATCTCGAACTCCAGACAAATTGTGCTCCATCACTCCAGTTAGAGGCAACCCGGCATTCACCCTGCGCTTATCTGGAGCCCTCCTGCAAGCTGAGTGGCCGTATGAGGAAATATTGGCCAAACACTTCTTTTGCGGAAGCCGTTTTTGCGACAAACGGAACTTGCGGAGATTTAAAAAACGGGTGCATTTCCATTCAGGTCCTATATGCAAATCAAACATTTTCTTGATGCCCCGACCAATAGAGAGAGGTTCGCAAAATCCACTACGACGCTAGATTTACTCTGCTCCAGCACAACTCCCCAGAGCCATGTCATTTCGTATATCTATGCCTCCCTGTTCGGGAATCCCTCTGTTCTCCTACACTCAGACCATAATTACTGGGAATCCGCGCTGGGGACAGAGATAGACGAGGATAGCTGGAACCACATAAATCTGTATATCCACAAAGGGTCTTTGAATGTCTCTGTGCAAGAAAATGGCTACAAACTACAGACACGCTGGTAAAGAACCCCAGATCTGATCCACAAATACTCCTCCTCAGTCTCTGAGTGGTGCTGGCACTGCGGAAGGGAGAAGGGCACGTTCCTCCATATTTGGTGGGACTGCCCGGTACTCCAATCATTTTGGCACAAGGTTCATGATATCATACTAAAGGTATCGTCTCTCCCGTTCGATTTCTCGCCAGCACAATATGTACTACACCTGTCTAAGATACCTAAAAAATGCTATTACAAATCGATTGCACTGCATATGGTTAACGCTGCATGGATGTGCGTGCCAGTGCACTGGCGGTCAACATCCACCCCATCTATAACTGAATGGATTCATAAAATATAATATAAAATATAAAATAAAATATAACATCTACAGGGAACCGCTCACAAAGGGAACATGATATCCTGACATATCATTATCAAAACACAGGGAATACAGCCAGATTGAGAGCATGGAAGAGATGGGTCATATGGAAGGCCACAGGAATATAATCAATAAGTCACTCAACCCTGATATACTTTTCCATGCCATACAAGTTTTGTAGCAATGTAAATCCTCGCTTCTCGTTTCATGCTTTTGCATTGTAATACAGTACTGTACAAGAATCTTTGTCTTTATTGTTGTTAAACGTGATTATACCTTGTTGTATGTCCCGGTGAACCGGTTTTCTGATACAAATTAACAATTTAAAAAAAAAAAAAAGAAAAGGTTTCGCTGAAGTTTATAAAACTGATGTTATTTCTATATCTATTCTTCGTTCTTTATTATGTGTGTTTTTTTGGGGTTTTTTTTTTCGTTTTTTTCTTCTTTTTTTTTTTCTCTTCCACGGGTTTTGCCTGTTCCCTGGGCTTGCCCAGTTGGAGCTCTAATGTCATTATATGTGAGTATAACTCTGTAAACCATGTATTACCCCCACATTCCCATCTTTTCTCTTCTGTATCCCCGTGAAAAATCAATAAAACTTTTATGGATAAAAAAAAAAAAAATGGGTTTTACATCCACTTTACGTTATAGGCGCCTTAGGTGTTTATCATATTTTTGCATTAGTAGGATTCTTAGTTCTCCCCTAAGTTTTTGAAGGGAAGCAAATAGCGTGGTTGATGGTAAGGATTTGTTCTTTATTTCTAAGTTGTGAATTTCCGCTGTAAGTTTGCTTAAGAGAAGATCATAGCATCTTTTAATTCTGGCTCCTTGCTGTATGAGAATCACCCTTATGTACTGTACGCTTTGTGTGCATTCCATAAGGTAAACAGGTTCTCCACCATATTGGCATTGAATGCAAAGAATTCTCTGAGATGTTGGGTGATGAGTTTAGAGCTTTCGAGTTCTTGCAAAATTCTGATATTGCAACGCCAGATGGGGATTGTAGTCGGGGCACCTTGTTCTGTAATTGCAATAGATATGGCAGCATGGTCTGACCACAATATGTCATGAATAGTGGAGGAAGACTTTTTCTGCAGTAGCCAGTTATCGAAAAAAAAAAAAAAACATGTCAATATGGGAGTTTCTTTGGTGTCTGGGGGAGAAATATGTAAAATCCTTTTCATTTGCATGTTGGCACCTCAAGACATCATACAGCTACTCATCCTGCAATAAGTTGCGTAAAGAGGGTCTATTTTTTATGGTACTAGAAGAAGTGTCTATATGGGGATCCATTGTGAGATTAAAATCACCACAGAGTAGTAGGTGTCCATGTTTGATTTGTGATGAAACGTACTTGGAGTTTGTTCAGAGCGTAATGTGCTACTAAGGTATAAGGGCGTGCGTTTAAGTCACAGGTGGTAATAATATATCATCCCTCACTGTCCAGGATATCATTTTTAAGCTGGAAGGCCAGTTTGTTCCATATCGCTAGAAGCACATCTTTCATTTTCTTCTCAGATACACAGAAGAGGGAGATATGTGGGAACTGTTTATGAGAGCATTTAGGGATATTGGAAGTCCTAAAGTGTGTTTCCTGTATGCAGAGGATGTCAGCCTAGTTCTTCAGAGCCTCTTTCCACATGGAATTTCTCTGAGCCGGATTAGTTAATCCTTTAATGTTCAGGGACGGACACATGGTCATGGTGGTTAGTTATGAGGAATGAGTGCAAAGAGAGGGCAATACTTACTGCGATAGGTATGATGTGAAAAATGTGGAGTATTGGATATGATTTCCGGTGTCTTCTCCTATGTGGAGGAGAGGCGAATTCTTGGAGATGGATGAAGGTGAGGTCAGGTTTTTCATACGCTGGAGGTATTTCAGTATCAGAAAGCTTGAAGTTTCCTCTGGTGGTTGTTAGTGTACCGGAAAAGCATAAAAGAAAACAAGATATAACAAACTGAAATAGAAACAAACATAATGAACTGGTAAAAAGAGAATCCTTAGGGGGATTCGTGAACATTGCGTAATGTTAAAAAGAAATGGAGGGTATTGGATAGATATCCATGTTTGACCATAACCGGGGAGAGGTTATAGAACTTCAGAAAGTGTTTTTTTAGGAGCCTCCACTAGAATTTTTCTTCTGTGAAGAACGCTTGTAGGACACATCCAGCCAATCTGCTTGTGTGTGTGGAGCTCTGTCGACTTGGGTGGGGCCTGGGGGAGGATTTACGATGATACCCCATTGACAGAGAGCAGACATCCCTTCTTCCAATGATGACACAGTAGTGGTAGCTCCGTTTTAGATGATGAATAGTGTTGCTGGGTACTTTCACTTGTGTGGAATGTGGTGGTCGTGGAGGGTCTTGGTGATGGTGGCCAAATTGCGTCTACACTGAAGAGTGTGTCTGGAGAGATCCGGGATCATGTGCAGGGAAGCGTAAGGGGCCAGACGTTGGTCAGGTTTACAGAATGTATCTAGGAAAATTTATTTTGCACTGTAAAAATGTAGCCTGAGCAGGATGTCCCTGGTCACATTGTCTGCCAGTAATGATAGTTTTCGAACCCTGTGGACCCTGTCCACTGTGAGTTCTAGGGCTGATTGTGTTGGTGCTAGGGTTGTACATATGGAGGGAGTTGTGTGGCATTCACCGTTTCCGGGAGATAATGGGCATCCCTGTCGGGTTCCGTTGGATATGTTGAATGTTTGAGAGAAGGCCAGAGGTGCAAACTTGTGCTAAAGGGTGGGAATAAAGAGCAAGATTTGGCGCCCTGATGGGCCCCTAAAAAACAAACTTTGTTAGTACATTTGACATATATTGCCAGTCAACGCTATCAAATGCCTTCTCTGCATCAATAGAAAGTAGCAGAGAAGGTGTTCGAGTTTTGTCAGAAAAATGTATAATGTTTAGAATTCTCCTGGTTGCATCCAAAGGTTGCTTCCCTTTTACAAATCCCATCTGGTCTTTCTATATAAGAGATGGTATTACGGTGGATAGTCGTTGTGCTAGTAACTTAGCATAAACCGAGGAAAAAGGGTCTTTCCCTGGTTTGGGTAGAGTTACCACGTATGTCTTAAGCGTCTCCTGGGGAAAGGAAGCAGTATGTGCTGCTGTGGTGTATATTGTGGATAGGTATGGGGTGAGTATGGTATTGAAGATTTTGAAATACTCATTTGGGAGACCGTCAGGTCCTGGGGATTTGCCATTCAGTAAAGATGCTATGGTCTTCTCTATTTCGCTAGATATGAAGGGGGTGTTTAGTTGTGAAAATTGTGGTTCTGTCAGTTTGGGTGGATTGAATTTTTTTTAGAAAGGCCACAATATTATCCTTAGATGGTTGGGGTGTATGGGGGTCTTCTTTAAGATTGTATAATGCCCCATAGTAGTCTATGAACTGATCAGCAATTTCCTGTTGATTGATTACTTTATGTTTGTCAGTAGGATGGATCAAGAAATTGGTTCTTGCCTTAGCTTGAGCTACCTTAACCCTACTGGCCAGGAGTTTGCCTGCTTGATTTGCATTAGCGGTAAAGGTTAAAGTGGAGTTCCAAGCATTTTTTTAGTTTATTAAAAATCATCAGCTACAAAAAGTGTAGCTGCTGACTTTTAATAAACAGACACTCACCTGTCCCACGGTCCAGCGATGTGGCCACCCGGAGTCTCAGTCCTCTCCCCTCCTCTCCATGGCACCATTATAGCAACTGTGGGCACCAGACCGTTACAGCTTATGGTGTCACGGCTGGGTGCGCACTGCGCATGCACTCTGCTATTGCCCAGGCATTCTTCTGGGACCTGTGACATGTCCCAGAAGATTGCAGGGAGGGAGGAGCCACCTAGGGGGAGAGGAGCAGTCCCCTTGGTGGCCAAGTAGCAGAAATAGGAAGTGGGACACAAAGACCCTCTAAAAAGAAGGTACCCACTCCCCCCCCAAAAAAATTATATGTCAAATGTAAGGGGGTGAGGAGTGCTTGAAGCAGAAGTTCCACTTTTGGGTGGAACTTTGCTTTAAAGTGGATGTAAACCCGCTCTCAGATTTCTAAATTACTTTCATAGTGCTTATCTATAGGGATATACAGTGCCTTGCAAAAGTATTCACCCCCTTGGCATTTTTCGTGTTTTGTTCCCTCACAACCTGGAATTAACATGGATTGTTTAAGGATTTGCATCATTTAATTTATAGAACATGCCCACAACATTGAAGATTTTTTTTTTTATTGTGAAGCAAACAACAAATAGGACAAAATAACAGAAAAAGTCAATGTGCATAACTATTTACCCCCCTAAAGTCAATACTTTGTAGAGCCACCTTTTGCGGCTATCACAGCTCCAAGTCGCTTTGGATAAGTCTCTATAAACTTGCCACATCTTACCACTGGGATTTTTGCCCACTCCTCCTTGCAAAACTGCTCCAGCTCCTTCAAGTTGGATCGTTTGGGCTTGCGAAAGGCAATCTTTAAGTCTGACCACAGATTTTCTATTGGATTGAAGTCTGGGCTTTGACTAGGCCATTCCAACACATTTACATGTTTCCCCTTAAACCACTCAAGTGTTGCTTTAGCAGTGTGTTTGGGGTCATTGTCCTGCTAGAAAGTGAACCTCCGTCCTAGCCTCAAATCACACACAGAGTGGTACAGGTTTTGCTCAGGAATATTCCTGTATTTAGCACCATCCATCTTTCCCTCAACTCTGACCAGTTTCCCAGTCCCGACTGCTAAAAAACATCCCCACAGCATGATGCTGCCACCACCATGTTTCACTGTGGGGATGGTGTTCTTTGGATGATGTGATGTGTTGGGTTTGCACCAGACATAGTGTTTTCTTTGATGGCCAAAAAGTTCAATTTTAGTCTCATCAGACCAGAGCACCTTCCTCCATACATTTTGCGAGCCTCCCACATGCCTTTTCACAAACTCAAAACGTGCCATTTTGTTTTTTGCTGAAAGTAATGGCTTTCTTCTGGCCACTCTGCCATAAAGCCCAACTCTATGGAGCACACGGCTTATTGTCCTCCTATGTACAGATACTCCAGTCTCTGCTGTGGAACTCTACAGCACCTCCAGGGTTACCTTAGGTCTCTGTGCTGCCTCTCTGATTAATGCACTTCTTGCCCGGTCTGTGAGTTTTAGAGTGTGGCCGTCTCTTGACAGGTTTGCTGTTGTGCCATGTTCTTTCCATTTAGTTATGATAGATTTGATGGTGCTCCTAGGGATCATCAAAGATTTGGATTTTTTTATAACCTAACCCAGACTTGTACTTCTCAACAACATTGTCCCTTACTTGTTTGGAGAGTTACTTGGTCTTCATGGCAGTGTTTGGTTAGTGGTGCCTCTTGCGTAGGTGTTGCAGCCTCTGGGGCCTTTCAAAAAGGTGTGTATATGTAATGACAGATCATGTGACACTTAGATTGCATACAGGTGGACATCATTTTACTAATTATGTGACTTCTGAAGGTAATTGTTTGCACCAGAGCTTTTTATGGGCTTCATAACAAAGGAGGTGAATACATAAGCACATGCCAATTATCAGTTTTTTATTTATGAAAAATAGTTTTAAGTATATATTTTTCTAATTGTACTTCACCAACTTAGACTATTGTGTTCTGATCCATCACATATAATTCAGATTAAAAAAACATTGAACTAAAGGCTGTAATGTAACAAAATAGGTAAAAAGTTAAGGGGGTTGAATACTTTTGCAAGGCACTGTGCATGCCTCCTGCATGTATCCTTACCTCTCAAATATCTCCCCCTGAACTGTTTTTAGCCCTACAATACTCCGGATTCTGTGGGTGGGTCTGTTGTCCAGGGCTCGGTGGGTGGAGTCGTGATGTCAGTAGACTCCCCGCCCATCTCTATACTCCCCCTGGCCAGACATCAATATTTATTACACTGAACTTCTGCTGGTCTCGTGGATTATGCCCCATGATCACTAACAACCAGTCAAAACCAAGGAAAGTCACCAAATGACTTCAGCATGCCCAATCATGCTGAGGTGTGGAGCAGCCAATCCTGGGAGAGCTGGAGAAGAATGGAGGGGGTGTGAAGTAAACAGAATGCCTCTCTCACACTCCTGCATGAGATAAGGAAATCACCTGTCACTCACAGCAAGGGGGAAGAAACTGACACCTATTTCTCTGTGTGTCTGTTTTTATCTTACTGAAGAAAGATAAGAGGATTGCTCAGAGGTGGATTAACTCTTTGTGGCAAGACTGGGCACAGATGAAATGACATCCTCTGCTGTAACAGATATGAGTCTTAATTTTAAAAAAAATGGGTCGGATACGCTGGACAAAGCTAGTTTTGCCAAAATTAGGCGGCGGTATTGGCCTCCCTGACATCCAATGATATTATTGGGCCGTCCATCTGGCCCGGATCGTTGACTGAAATTTAAATGCTCGATGCAAAGGATGGGTGAGCCTTGAGAACTTGATCTCGAACACCAACTTACGATTTGCCCCGTGGATGGCCAGAGACCATGTGTCCCCACATACTTTGACCCATCCCCCCGTTAGTGCCACTCTCCATGCGTTTGAAAGAGCCTGTGCTATTCACTCGGTTTCAGACAAATTGTGCTCCATCACTCCAGTTAGAGGCAACCCGGCATTCACCCTGGGCTTATCTGGAGCCCTCCTGCAAGCTGAGTGGCCGTATGAGGAAATATTGGCCAAACACTTCTTTTGCGGAAGCCGTTTTTTGCGACAAACGGAACTTGCAGAGATTTCAAAAATGGGTGCATTTCCATTCTGGTCCTATATGCAAATCAAACATTTTCTTGATGCCCCGACTAATAGAGAGAGGTTTGCAAAATCCACTACGACGCTATAATCACTCTGCTACAGCACAACTTCCCAGAGCCATGTCATTTCGTATATCTACGCCTCCCTGTTCGGAAATACCTCCGTTCTCCTACATTCAGACCATAATTACTGGGAATCCGCGCTGGGGACAGAGATAGACGAGGATAGCTGGAACCACATAATTCTGTATATCCACAAAGTGTCTTTGAATGTCTCTGTGCAAGAAAATGTCTACAAACTACAGACACGCTGGTACAGAACCCCAGATCTGCTCCACAAATACTCCTCCTCAGTCTCTGATCGGTGCTGGCGCTGCGGAAGGGAGAAGGGCACGTTGCTCCATATTTGGTGGGACTGCCCGATACTCCAATCATTTTGGCACAAGGTTCATGATATCATACTAAAGGTATCGTCTCTACCGTTGGATTTCTCGCCAGCACAATATCTACTACACCTGTCTAAGATACCTAAAAAACGCTATTACAAATCGATTGCACTGCATATGGTTAACGCTGCATGGATGTGCGTGCCAGTGCACTGGCGGTCAACATCCACGCCATCTATAACTGAATGGATTCAGCGAGTCAACCGTGTGGCGGAGATGGAAGAGCTGATCTACATCGCCTTAGATAAGATCCCTAAATTCACTGCCACATGGGAATCTTGGATGACCTTTAAAAGCTCTCACTTATTCAAGGAGCTCACATGTAACACAACGTGACTTCGCCAACAATCATTTCATTTTTGTTGTTTTTCTGAGACCACCCTTATGTCACAATAAGGGTGCTACACTTACTACTGTTTGATTTTGGACAAAGGAGAGGGCAGTTGGTGAAACCCTCACCCCCTTTCCTTTCCCTGCTTCTATCCGGGATTTAGTTCATCCAACTCACCTCCCCACCCCTTCTTTTTTTTTTTTAATTCTCTCTTTTTTCCCTTTCCGTTTCACCTTTCTAATTTCCCCCGCTCAGATTGACAGACCAAGGCCCATGAGGCTATGCTTAACCTGCTACATCTCACGGAGGGACGTGCTATTAACGTTTAGAAAAGGTTCGCTTAAGTTTATAAAACTGATGTTATTTCTATATCTATTCTTCGTTCTTTATTATGTGTGTTTTTTGGGGTTTTTTTTGTTTTTTCTTCTTTTTTTTCTCTTCCAGGGGTTTCGCCTGTTCCCTGGGCTTGCCCAGTTGGAGCTCTAATGTCATTATATGTGAGTATAAACCATGTATTACCCCCGCATTCCCATCTTTTCTCTTCTGTATCCCCGTGAAAAATCAATAAAACGTTTATGGATAAAAAAAAAAAAAATGGGTTTTACATCCACTTTACGTTTCAGGCGTCTTAGGTGTTTATCATATTTTTGCATTAGTAGGATTCTTAGTTCTCCCCTAAGTTTTTGAAGGGAAGCAAATAGCGTGGTTGATGGTAAGGATTTGTTCTTTATTTCTAAGTTGTAAATTTCCGCTGTAAGTTTGCTTAAGAGAAGATCATAGCATCTTTTAATTCTGGCTCCTTGCTGTATGAGAATCCCCCTTATGTACTGTACGCTTTGTGTGCATTCCATAAGGTAAACAGGTTCTCCACCATATTGGCATTGAATGCAAAGAATTCTCTGAGATCTTGGGTGATGGGTTTAGAGCTTTCGAGTTCTTGCAAAATTCTGATATTGCAACGCCAGATGGGGATTGTAGTTGGGGCACTTTGTTCTGTAATTGCAATAGATATGGCAGCATGGTCTGACCACAATATGTCATGAATAGTGGAGGAAGACATTTTCTGCAGTAGCCAGTTATCGAAAGTTGCCTAAAGAGGGTCTATTTTTTATGGTACTAGAAGAAGTGTCTATATGGGGATCCATTGTGAGATTAAAATCACCACAGAGTAGTAGGTGTCCATGTTTGATTTGTGATGAAACGTACTTGGAGTTTGTTCAGAGCGTAACGTGCTACTAAGGTATAAGGACATGCGTTTAAGTCACTGGTGGTGATAATATATCATCCCTCACTGTCCAGGATATCATTTTTAAGCTGGAAGGCCAGTTTGTTCCGTATTGCTAGAAGCACACCTTTCATTTTCTTCTCAGATACACAGGAGAGGGAGATATGTGGGAACTGTTTATGAGAGCATTTAGGGATATTGGAAGTCCTAAAGTGTGTTTCCTGTATGCACAGGATGTCAGCCTAGTTCTTCAGAGCCTCTTTCCACATGGAATTTCTCTGAGCCGGATTAGTTAATCCTTTAATGTTCAGGGACAGACACATGGTCATGGTGGTTAGTTATGAGGAATGATTCCAATGGAGGGCAATACTTACTGTGATAGGTATGATGTGAAAAATGTGCAGTACTGGATATGATTTCCGGTGTCTTCTCCTATGTGGAGGAAAGGCGAATTCTTAGAGATGGATGAAGGTGAGGTCAGGTTTTTCATAGGCTGGAGGTATTTCAGTATCAGAAAGCTTGAAGTTCCTCTGGTGGTTGTTAGTGTACCGGAAAAGCATAAAAGAAAACAAGATATAACAAACTGAAATAGAAACAAACATAGTGAAGAGGGGTGAGCCGAACACCCCCCTGTTCGGTTCGCACCAGAACATGCGAACAGGAAAAAAGTTTGCTCGAACGCGCGAACACCGTTGAAGTCTATGGGACACGAACATTAATATTTAAAAGTGCTAATTTTAAAGGCTTATATGCAAGTTATTGTCATAAAAAGTGTTTGGGGACCTGGGTTCTGCCCCAGGGGACAAGGATCAATGCAAAAAAAGTTTTAAAAACGGCCGTTTTTTCAGGAGCAGTGATTTTAATAATGCTTAAAGTCAAAAAATAAAAGTGTAATATCCCTTTAAATTTCGTACCTGGGGGGTATCTATAGTATGCCTGTAAAGGGGCGCATGTTTCCTGTGTTTAGAACAGTCTGACAGCAAAATGACATTTCGAAGGAAAAAAAGCCATTTAAAACTACCCGCGGCTATTGCATTGCCGACAATACACATAGAAGTTCATTGATAAAAACGGCATGGGAATTCCCCACAGGGCAACCCCGAACCAGAATTAAAAAAAAAAAAAAAATGACGTGGGAGACCCCCTAAATTCCATACCAGGCCCTTCAGGTCTGGTATGGATATTAAGGGGAACCCCGCGCCAAAAAAAAAAAAAAACGGCGTGGGGTCCCCCAAAAATCCATACCAGACCCTTATCCGAGCACGCAACCTGGCAGGCCGCAGGAAAAGAGGGGGGGACGAGAGTGCGGCCCCCCCCTCCTGAACTGTACCAGGCCACATGCCCTCAACATTGGGAGGGTGCTTTGGGGTAGCCCCCCAAAACACCTTGTCCCCATGTTGATGAGGACAAGGGCCTCATCCCCACAACCCTGGCCGGTGGTTGTGGGGGTCTGCGGGCGGGGGGCTTATCGGAATCTGGAAGCCCCCTTTAACAAGGGGACCCCCAGATCCCAGCCCCCCCCCCTGTGTGAAATGGTAAGGGGGTACTTACCCCTACCATTTCACTAAAAAACTGACAAAAATGTTAAAAATGACAAGAGACAGTTTTTGACAATTCCTTTATTTAAATGCTTCTTCTTTCTTCCTTCATCTTCTTCTGGTTCTTCTGGCTCTTCTGGTTCTTCCTCCGGCGTTCTCGTCCAGCATCTCCTCCGCGGCGTCTTCTATCTTCTTCTCCTCGGGCCGCTCCGCACCCATGGCATGAGGGGAGGCTCCCGCTCTTCTCTTCATCTTCTTCTTCATCCTCTTCTCTTCTTTCTTCTTCTCTTCTTCATTTTCTTCTCCGGGCCGCTCCTCACCCATGCTGGCATGGAGGGAGGCTCCCGCTGTGTGACGGCGTCTCTTCATCTGACAGCTCTTAAATAACGGGGGGCAGGGCCACCCGGTGACCCCGCCCCCCTCTGACGCACGTTGACTTGACAGGGACTTCCCTGTGACGTCACGGGGAATGCCACAGGGAAGTCCCGTCATGTCCCGTGCGTCAGAGGGGGCGGGGTCACCGGGTGGCCCCGCCCCCCGTTATTTAAGAACCGTCAGATGAGGAGACGCCGTCACACAGCGGGAGCCTCCCTCCATGCATGGGTGCAGAGCGGCCCGGAGAAGAAAATGAAGAAGAGAGGAAGAAAGAAGAGAAGAGGATGAAAAAGAAGATGAAGAGAAGAACGGGAGCCTCCCCTCATGCCATGGGTGCGGAGCGGCCCGAGGAGAAGAAGATAGAAGACGCCGCAGAGGAGATGCTGGACGAGAACGCCGGAGGAAGAACCAGAAGAGCCAGAAGAACCAGAAGAAGATGAAGGAAGAAAGAAGAAGCATTTAAATAAAGGAATTGTCAAAAACTGTCTCTTGTCATTTTTAACATTTTTGACAGTTTTTTAGTGAAATGGTAGGGGTAAGTACCCCCTTACCATTTCACACAAGGGGGGCCGGGATCTGGGGGTCCCCTTGTTAAAGGGGGCTTCCAGATTCCGATAAGCCCCCCACCCGCAGACCCCCACAACCACCGGCCAGGGTTGTGGGGATGAGGCCCTTGTCCTCATCAACATGGGGACAAGGTGTTTTGGGGGGCTACCCCAAAGCACCCTCCCAATGTTGAGGGCATGTGGCCTGGTACGGTTCATGAGGGGGGGCGCACTCTCGTCCCCCCTCTTTTCCTGCGGCCTGCCAGGTTGCGTGCTCGGATAAGGGTCTGGTATGGATTTTTGGGGGGACCCCACGCCGTTTTTTTTTTTTTTTTTTTTGGCGCGGGGTTCCCCTTAAAATCCACACCAGACCTGAAGGGTCTGGTATGGATTATAGGGGGAACCCCACGTCATTTTTTTAAAAAATTTTGGCTGGGGTTCCCCTTAATATCCATACCAGACCTGAAGGGCCTGGTATGGAATTTAGGGGGTCTCCCACGTTATTTTTTTTTTTTAATTTTGGTTCGGGGTTGCCCTGTGGGGAATTCCCATGCCGTTTTTATCAATGAACTTCTATGTGTATTGTCGGCAATGCAATAGCCGCGGGTAGTTTTAAATGGCTTTTTTTCCTTCGAAATGTTATTTTGCTGTCAGACTGTTCTAAACACAGGAAACATGCGCCCCTTTACAGGCATACTATAGACACCCCCCAGGTACGAAATTTTAAGGGATATTACACTTTTATTGTTTGACTTTAAGCATTATTAAAATCACTGCTCCTGAAAAATGGCCGTTTTTAAAACTTTTTTTGCATTGATCCATGTCCCCTGGGGCAGGACCCAGGTCCCCAAACACTTTTTATGACAATAACTTGCATATAAGCCTTTAAAATTAGCACTTTTGATTTCTCCCATAGACTTTTAAAGGGTGTTCCGCGGCATTCGAATTTGCCGCGAACACCCCAAATTGTTCGCTGTTCGGCGAACTTGCCAACAGCCAATGTTCGAGTCGAACATGAGTTTGACTCGAACTCGAAGCTCATCCCTAATAGTGAACTGGTAAAAAGAGAATCCTTAGGGGGATTCGTGAACATTGCGTAATGTTAAAAAGAAATGGAGGGTATTGATAGATTTCCATGCTTGAAAATAACCGGGGAGAAATTATAGAACTTCAGAAGGTGTTTTTTTAGGAGCCTCCACTAGAATTTTTCTTCTGTGAAGAACACTTGTAGGACACATCCGGCCATTCTGCTTGTGTGTGTGGAGCTCTGTCGACTTGGGTGGGGCCTGGGGGAGGATTTACAATGATACCCCATTGACAGAGAGCAGACATCCCTTCTTCCAATGATGACACAGTAGTGGTAGCTCCGTTTTAGATGATGAATAGTGTTGCTGGGTACTTTCACTTGTGTGGAATATGGTGGTCGTGGAGGGTCTTGGTGATGGTGGCCAAATTGCGCCTACGCTGAAGAGTGTGTCTGGAGAGATCCGGGAGCATTTGCAGGGAAGCGTAAGGGCCAGACGTTGGTCAGGTTTACAGAATGTATCTAGGAAAATTTCTTTTGCACTGTAAAAATGTAGCCTGAGCAGCCTCTCTGAAGAACTAGGTTGACATCCTGTGCATACAGGAAACACACTTTAGGACTTCCATTATCCCTAAATGCTCTCATAAACA
Source organism: Lithobates septentrionalis (assembly GCA_037952835.1). NCBI lineage: Eukaryota > Metazoa > Chordata > Amphibia > Anura > Ranidae > Lithobates > Lithobates septentrionalis. Next base: position 1,411,198 of record JBBDGP010001607.1, on the reverse strand, counting down.
GTTCCCACATATCTCCCTCTCCTGTGTATCTGAGAAGAAAATGAAAGGTGTGCTTCTAGCAATATGGAACAAACTGGCCTTCCAGCTTAAAAATGATATCCTGGACAGTGAGGGATGATATATTATCACCACTTGTGACTTAAACGCACGCCCTTATACCTTAGTAGCACGTTACGCTCTGAACAAACTCCAAGTACGTTTCATCACAAATCAAACATGGACACCTACTACTCTGTGGTGATTTTAATATCACAATGGATCCCCATATAGACACTTCTTCTAGTACCATAAAAAATAGACCCTCTTTAGGCAACTTATTGCAGGATGAGTAGCTGTATGATGTCTTGAGGTGCCAACATGCAAATGAAAAGGATTTTACATATTTCTCCCCCAGACACCAAAGAAACTCCCATATTGACATGTTTTTTTTTTTTTTCGATAACTGGCTACTGCAGAAAATGTCTTCCTCCACTATTCATGACATATTGTGGTCAGACCATGCTGCCATATCTATTGCAATTACAGAACAAAGTGCCCCGACTACAATCCCCATCTGGCGTTGCAATATCAGAATTTTACAAGAACTCGAAAGCTCTAAACCCATCACCCAACATCTCAGAGAATTCTTTGCATTCAATGCCAATATGGTGGAGAACCTGTTTACCTTATGGAATGCACACAAAGCGTACAGTACATAAGGGAGATTCTCATACAGCAAGGAGCCAGAATTAAAAGATGCTATGATCTTCTCTTAAGCAAACTTACAGCGGAAATTCACAACTAATGACGGTCAGACTTTTCAGCTACAAAAGTCCGACAGCCTGTCCGACAGACTTCCGGCGGACTTTCGGCGGACTTGCGGCAGACTTTCTAACGAACGGACTTGCCTACACACGACCACACAAAAGTCCGACAGATTCGTACGTGATGACGTACACCGGACTAAAATAAGGAAGTTGATAGCCAGTAGCCAATAGCTGCCCTAGTGTGGGTTTTTGTCCGTCGGACTAGCATACAGACGAGCGGATTTCGGGGTCCGTCATAGTTACGACGTAAAGATTTGAAGCATGTTTCAAATCTAAAGTCCGTCGGATTTGAGGCTGAAAAAGTCAGCTGAAAGTCCGGAGAAGCCCACACACGATCGGATTACCAGCCAGCTTTAGTCCGTCGGCGTCCGTTGGACTTTTGTAGACGAAAAGTCTGACCGTGTGTACGCCCCATTAGAAATAAAGAACAAATCCTTACCATCAACCACGCTATTTGCTTCCCTTCAAAAACTTAGGGGAGAACTAAGAATCCTACTAATGCAAAATATGATAAACACCTAAGACGCCTGAAACGTAAAGTGGATGAAAAACCCATTTTTTTTTTATCCATAAACTTTTTATTGATTTTTCACGGGGATACAGAAGAGAAAAGATGGGAATGTGGGGGTAATACATGGTTTATAGTGCAACTTCATGATGTCGTCATGGAGGAGTGGAAGAGGACTCCAGTGGGAACCTGTGAAGCTCTGGTGAACTCCATGCTCAAGAGGGTTAAGGCAGTGCTGGAAAATAATGGTGGCCACACAAAATATTGACACTTTGGGCCCAATTTGGACATTTTCACTTAGGGGTGTACTCACTTTTGTTGCCAGCGGTTTAGACATTAATGGCTGTGTGTTGAGTTATTTTGAGGGGACAGCAAATTTACACTGTTATACAAGCTGTACACTCACTACATTGTAGCAAAGTGTCATTTCTTCAGTGTTGTCACATGAAAAGATGTGATAAAATATTTACAAAAATGTGAGGGGTGCACTCACCTTTGTGAGATACTGTGTGTGTGTGTATATATATATGTATATATATATATATATATATATATATATACAGTGGGGACGGAAAGTATTCAGACCCCCTTAAATTTTTCACTCTTTGTTATGTTGCAGCCATTTGCTAAAATAATGTAAGTTCATTTGTTTCCTCATTAATGTACACACAGCACCCCATATTGACAGAAAACCACAGAATTGTTGACATTTTGGCAGATTTATTAAAAAAAATACCTTCATTTGAGTCCAGCTGTGTTTGATTATACTGATTGGACTTGATTAGGAAAGCCACACACCTGTCTATATAAGACCTTACAGCTCAGAGTGCATATCAGAGCAAATGAGAATCATGAGGTCAAAGGAACTGCCTGAAGAGCTCAGAGACAGAATTGCGGCAAGGCACAGGTCTGGCCAAGGTTAAAAAAAAATGTCTGCTGCACTTAAGGTTCCTAAGAGCACAATAGCCTCCATAATCCTTAAATGGAAGACGTTTGGAACGACCAGAACCCTTCCTAGAGCTGACCTTCTGGCCAAACTGAGCCATCGGGGGAGAAGAGCCTTGGTGAGAGAGGTAAAGAAGAAACCAGGAGGCGCATGCGCGGCGCTCTGTGACATGGACGCCTGATCACAGAGCTCCGTCCCGCTCCGAGCATTCGGCACTCCCCGCAACGGATCCACTCGCCCCCAACACCCACAATCGGGAGCAGAGCACGGCGGCTACCCCCAGGACAGAGACAGGGCATATTGCAGCAGCCAAACGGACCCCAGAGGACTGTTTCTCGGCTGGGTCTCCCACAGCACAGACACCTAAGATGGCGGCGGAGCGGCACACAAGCGATGCTGCACACACAGGTACAGCTGATTCCTCTCCCTGGCGCACTGCTCTGCTTAAAGAGGTATTTGGAGAGGCTCATCTGCCCCATATTATCTTAGATCCAGCATCTCCTGCCTCCACATTGTCCTTATTAGATCAGACCCTGGATGGGCTTCACATACCTCACACAGCCTCATCCCCCCAGAGGCCTGTCATACAGCAACAAGATGTGCATCAGTTCTCCTCATGTCCCCCTGATATCTCAATGCTCTTCAACAAATTCGCAGAAATGCTTGATAAAGGACTTGCACAAACTGCTGCCAAAATAACTTCAGATATCACCTCTGACATTAAATCAGACCTACATCTCCTGGGATCCCGCATTGAGCATATTGAAACTAAAACGGATGCCACAATTGATCGGGTCAATCAAAATACGGATCGCTTTCAAGAACTCACTGATCAGCTGGAGGGGGCCATCGCCAAAATCGATGACCTTGAAAATAGGTCCAGACGGCTGAACTTTAGGATAAGGGGTCTTCCTGAGACTTTCACGGACATTCCGGAAGCAGTCCACTCTCTCATCAAACACCTGATACCTGATATCAGAACCCACAGGTTGGAGCTCGATAGGGCCCACAGAGCCCTAGGTCCTCCTCGCTCGGATGGTCTTCCCAGGGACATTGTGGTAAAACCTCACTACTACAACGTTAAGGAGGAGGTCATGAGGAGGGCTCGCACTATGCCCCAAATCCAGCTCCTGGGTCATTCAGTTCAGGTGTACGCTGATATTTCTCCTTATACTATTCAAGGACGGCGAGCACTTAAACCACTTCTGAATGTCCTCACACAGAAAAATGTGAAATACTGGTGGCTTTTCCCGCTGAGCCTCAAATTTGAATTTAACGGCAAGTCTTTCAGATTTTCTACACTAGCGGAAGGAGAACTTTTACTGAAAAAATTGGGACTCTTGAACACTGATCCATCATCACCGATGCAGTCTTCTCCATCACTCCTACCCAAACGACCACCTCCACCCAGCCCTCTGACTCCTACGTGGCAAAAACCCAAGTATAAGAAAGCCAAGGAAAACCCTGCTACCTGAACCACCGGACTCTTTTTTTTTTTATCTCCCTTTACATCCCTTTTTGGGTTGTGGACATGCCTTACCCCTTCACCATACAAGTCTCCCCCCCCCCCTTTTTTATTTTTTTTTTATTTATTTATTTATTTATTTTTCCTATTTGGAGCACCTGTCTGGTCGTGGGGGGCGTTGAAAGTTTTTGATCCTGGTTTTTGGGGTTATACCCTCTTCATGATAAAATTATTTTTATTTTTATTTTTTTAGAATTTTGTTATGGGGGTCAATTTTAACTTGTGATCCTTTCTGCCCCCTCCCGTTATAGATATACTTCTCAGTTCTTAATGGGGTAGGGAGTGTATCCTAATATATTGCTGTCATAGTTTTTTAGGGGTGCCGTGCACGGGGCGGTACCTTTGCGCCTCATCCTTCCCTCGAAGTCGGATTGCAGTTATTCCTACTTCGGGTGGGGATTTCCTCCAAGAGTTTGGAGGCAACACATTTATATCTCGGGATATGATGAACATTTTTTTCACATATCCCTGGATCTTCTTCTCTTCTCCTACTATTCTTCTGCTTTTTCTCTCTCTTAATCCCCTTACTAAATTTTTACTCTTTTCAGTGACGTGTGCGATCTCGCTTGCCCATGGGACCGGGGATCGTGATCTGAGGATCCTAACATTGATACATGACCACATACCACCCGTCAATTGGAAGGTAGGTGATTGGGGTTTACTGGCATCTCAACCTATCCTGCTCCATGGCTGACCATACCACCTCCTCACAGGCCCTACGCCTGGCCTCACATAACGTACAGGGGCTTAATTCCCCACTTAAGCGTCGGAAAGTATTTCAGTATTATCATGACCAAAAAATAGACATACTATTTCTTCAGGAAACACACTTTCCAAGATCTTACGCTCCATCTTTTATACATGCCAAATTCCCCACGTTTTTTCTTGCCAATTCTGATAAAAAAACCAAAGGGGTGGGAATTTTCTTCTCCCGCAAAACGCAATTTTCACTAACTTCTGAATTTAGAGACCCTGATGGCAGGTTAATTCTAGTGAAGGGATTCATTGATGGTCAGATTTACTCACTAATCTCATATTATGCACCTAACCGAGGACAATCCAAATTTTTCCAATCCCTCTTTCTCACCCTTGCTCCAATGCTGGAGGGCATGGTCCTTTACGGCGGAGATTCCAACATAGCATTTGACGCAGGAAAGGATAAGTCTAGACCCCCGGGAAGGGATGGAGTGCGCCCCACCAGACAGAGCCTCAATGTAGCCAGACAGATCTTCCAGCAGGGTCTGGTAGATGCTTGGAGGGAACTAAATCCTGGTACTCGGGATTATACGCATTATTCCAGCCCCCACAATACTTTTGCCAGAATTGATCACTTTTTCATTATGCAAAAACATATCCCACTGGTGCGTAAAGTTATCATTAAAGACTCTGTCTGGTCGGACCATTCCTTCCTTCTTTTAATCATACACAAATCTGTAACTCCTCACCGAGGATTTCATTGGAAATTAAATGCCTCTTTACTCAGCAATCCCTCACATGTCAATGAACTTAGCAAAGATATTCAGGAATATTTCTTACATAATGATGTTGATAATATCTCTCCCATCACACTGTGGGCTGCTCACAAAGCCTATGTAAGGGGTAAGCTAATCCAAATGTCCGCTAGAATAAACAAAGCCCGCAAACTGGAAATAGCTAGACTTGAAAGTGAATTTTCTCACTTAAGTAAACAACATAAACGCAACCCCACGGCTACATCGACAGCTAGCCTTGAATCCGCGCGCATGGCTCTTAATCTGTCCCTCACGGCCGTTGCGGAGAAAAGTCTACGATGGGATGGAGGGAGGTTCTATTATCAAAAGGACAAATTGGGTGCCATGTTGGCACGCAGGCTTACTCCTAGGCTGAGGGTGCGCACCTTACCTAAGATACGTTTAAGTACTGGCTCCCTATCACAGAATCCTCTGAAAATCATGGAAACCTTTCATGCTTTTTACCGATCTTTATATAGTACTCAAGGGTCGGAACCCTCGTCTCACACAATTGACTCCTATTTGAGCTCCCTGAAGCTCCCTAAGCTACGAGAGCATCATAAGGACAGCCTTGAAAATCCTGTTTCTGCGGAGGAAGTTTCTCAGGTTATTCATGACCTCAAAAATGACTCCGCTCCTGGTCCAGATGGCTTTTCAGCCCCATATTACAAGCACTTCTCCCAGCAGCTTTCTCCATATCTAGCTCACTTTTATAATCAGTTACGAGCTGGGGGTCAATTAGACAAGACGCTTAATTCGGCTTTCATTACAGTAATACCAAAGCCAGGTAAGGACACTAGCTGTACAGCTAATTACAGACCCATATCATTGATCAACAATGATCTAAAAATCTTAACTAAAATCTTAGCTAATAGAATATCCTCCTTTATAAGCCTGTATATTCATGGGGATCAGGTGGGCTTCATTCCTGGGAGACAGGGTCCAGACCAGATCAGGAGAGCGATAGATATAGTTTCGTTACAAAACTCCGGCTGGGACAAGGGACTCCCTCAGCAGGGATTCGTTTTGTCTCTGGATCTAATGAAAGCTTTTGACTCTGTCTCCTGGGCCTTCCTGTTCCCGATACTAAAAAAGTGGGGTTTCGGTCAAACCTTTATGAATATAATAGGAGCACTATACGATACCCCGGTTGCACAAGTCAAAATGCAGGGTTACTATTCGGACTCTTTTCCGATCCTACGTGGTACTAGACAAGGCTGCCCTTTGTCTCCATTGATTTTTGCCGTAGTCATCGAGACACTAGCTAGCGCCATCCGGCATAATCCGGACATACAGGGAGTGCGTTGTGGCCAACAAACCCACAAGTGCGCCCTCTTTGCTGATGATGTTTTACTTTTCATCACCTCACCACTTACTTCTTTACCTAACCTATACAAGGTGCTCGATGACTTCGGCAAGGTATCTGGTCTTAGGGTTAATTACTCTAAATCTATGGCGCTAAACATTAATCTACCGACCTCCGTGATGGCCTTACTTAAAACCGACTTCCGATTCAGTTGGGGGGAAAAAATGATCCCCTATCTGGGTATCAACCTTACTTCCTCAATTGACAATCTCTACAATGCTAATTTCCCCCCACTTTTTCGTAAATTAGGAGAGGACTTATCCAGATGGGACAAAATGGGGCTGTCTTGGCTAGGTAGAATCAATTCTGTAAAACTAACTTTGCTACCACGTGTTCTTTATCTCTTTAGGTCCTTACCGATACCTATCCCCAAAGATCACCTCAGGAAGTTTCAATTGAAAATTATTAAATTTATATGGGGTGGAAAGGGACATAGAATTGCCAAGGAGACCCTGTTCAGGAGCAGGGATCAAGGAGGAGTGGGTTTACCTAATCTTCTTTGGTATTATCAAGCAGCGCAACTCTCCCAACTGTCCACTGTATATTCTAGGGTTGCTCACCCAGATTGGGTTCATATGGAGCGACAGGCTATACCTCAATTTACTTTAGATTACATTATCTGGTCCCATCCTAGATCTAGACCTGCCATCATGGTCCCTACACTTTCCCACTCCCTGACACTGTGGGACTCTCTCAAACATAACCCTCGAATAGTATCAAATTGGCATCCACTGTCCCATATATTCCGAAATCCTCTTTTTCCCCCAGGCATGGACATACAAGCATTCCAATGGTGGCTAGATAAGGGGATGTATAGAATAGGACACTTTGCGAATCCTACGGGACCCCTCTGACCCACTGCATCAACAAACTTGACATGCCCAACACTGAAAGATTTCGTTTCAGACAGATATTTCACTTTCTGCAGTCTCTTAGGTCCCCCAGTCATACCCCACTTTCGATCACGGAATACGAGCGGTGGTGTGGTCAAGCTGTGGAGCAGAGGGGAGGGATCTCAGTGATTTACCGATCGCTAGCTAGGGCTGAGACTAAATCACTCTTTATGCGAGAATGGGAGAGTGATCTCCATCACACATGGAGTATTGAGGAATGGCATAGAGCTTCCCTTGCAGCATCTAAGGGCATATTGAATATAGCTGAAAGTCCTTATGCGATGGTACATGGTCCCTCTCAAACTCTCCAAAATCTACCCCAGTGCTTCCCCTATGTGCTTCCGAAATTGTGGGCATATAGGGTCCATGTTACACATTTGGTGGGACTGCCCTAAAATCAGGGGTTTATGGAATAGGATCTTTCATACCATCAGGAAAATAACAGGCTTCCCAATCCAAAAGTCTCCTCAGCTGGCTCTCCTCAATTTTCCCTGCCCTAAAACTCCTAAAGTAGTTCAACGACTTATTATGTTCATTTTCCTGGGGACCAAACTCACGATTGCACGGGCCTGGAAGAGATCCACTGTTTCATTTCTCTTGGTTAAGAGAAAGATTTCATGGATCATGGCCCAGGAGAAGACGGTTAGTATTCTCCTGGACACTACTGCTAAACACGATGCCACATGGGACCCATGGGTTAAATATATATCTCCGCCACCTTTGTCTACAGCTTGACCTGGACCCCTGTGGTTGAGCGAGTACCGCACCGTCTCATGATGTATCATTTCTCGTTCTCTATCCTCTCTTTTCTTCTCTCTTTCCTTTCCTATCTTTTTCCCTTACTTACCCTATAGATTTTTGGCATGCAGGTTAGACTACTTTGCTAACACTTACAGAAGTTACTATAATCCATTACCTTATTATAGATGGTAGGCTTCTTCAGATACTTAACAAAGCTTATTTACTGCTGACTGAACCTACGATATCTCTTTCCTCGCTAGTTGGTTAGTCACATGCAAACCTTACCATAAGCTCTACTAGTTATTCTGTCTTTCTAGGTATAATACTCCTGATAGACACCTCAGGTTTGAATTCACTAATCCTATTACAAACGTTACTACATTATTATTTCATCATATATCTCTGGTTTACTGGTATTGCTTCTCCTGAGTGGTGGACCTCCCCTCCTAGCACAGCGAGCTCCCAGGTGGGGTGCTGGAGTAGGGGAGTGGCCCCTCTTTTTGGAGTCGATCTTATGAAATTCAATGTAATGATTACGACATATCTCTCTGTGTCCTACAAGCAGTTTATGATCTGCCAACTACTTTATGTGTATGAGTATAAGTTGATCTTTTGGTAAGACCTGTAATCTTGATCTTCCTTATTGTTTTATTAACTTCTCAATAAAACTATTGAAATGAGAAGAACCCAAAGATCACTGTGGCTGAGCTCCAGAGATGCAGTCGGGAGATGGGATAAAGTTGTAGAAAGTCAACCATCACTGCAGCCCTCCACCAGTCGGGGCTATATGGCAGAGTGCCCCGACGGAAGCCTCTCCTCAGTGCAAGACACATGAAAGCCCGCATGGAGTTTGCTAAAAAAAACACCTGAAGGACTCCAAAATGGTGAGAAATAAGATTCTCTGGTGATGAGACCAAGATAGAACTTTTTGGCCTTAATTCTAAGCGATATGTGTGGAGAAAACCAGGCACTGTTCATCACCTGTCCAATACAGTCCCAACAGTGAATCATGGTGGTGGCAGCATCATGCTGGGGGGGTGTTTTTCAGCTGCAGGGACAGGACGACTGGTTGCAATGGAGGGAAAGATGAATGCGGCCAATACAGGGATATCCTGGACGAAAACCTTCTCCAGAATGCTCAGGACCTCAGACTGGGCCGAAGGTTTACCTTCCAACAAGACAATGATCCTAAGCACACAGCTAAAATAACGAAGGAGGGGCTTTACAACAACTGTGACTGTTCTTGAATGGCCCAGCCAGAGCCCTGACTTAAACCCAATTGAGCATCTCTGGAGAGACCTAAAAATGGCTGTCCACCAACGTTTGCCGTCCAACCTGACAGAACTGGAGAGGATCTGCAAGGAGGAATGGCAGAGGATCCCCAAATCCAGGTGTGAAAAACTTGTTGCATCTTTCCCAAAAAGACTCATGGCTGTATTAGATCTAAAGGGTGCTTCTACTAAATACTGAGCAAAGGGTCTTAATACCTCGGACCATGTGATATTTCAGTTTTTCTTTTTTAATAAATCTGCAAAAATGTCAACAATTCTGTGTTTTTCTGTCAATATGGGGTGCTGTGTGTACATTAATGATGAAAAAAATGAACCTAAATGATTTTAGCAAATGGCTGCAATATAACAAAGAGTGAAAAATGTAAGGGGGTCTGAATACTTTCCATCCCCACTGTATATACACAGTATATACATTATTTACCAAAACTATTGAGACACGTGCCTTTACACGCACATGAACTTTTATGGCATTACAGTCTTAGTCCACAGGGTTCAATATTGAGTTGGCCCACCCTTTGCAGCTATAACAGCTTCAACTCTTTTGGGAAGGCTAACCACAAGGTTTAGGAGTGTGTCTATGGGAATGTTTGACCATTCTTTCAGAAGCACATTTGTGAGGTTAGGCATTGATGTGGATGAGAAGGCCAGGCTCACAAGTTTGGCTCTAATTCATCCCAAAAGGTGTTCTATCGGGTTGAGGTCAGGACTCTGTGCAGGCCTCCAACCCAAACTCGCTATTGCAAGTCTTTATGGACCTTGGTTTATGCACTGGTACATATCATTTGGTGGAGGGCAATTATGGTGTGGGATTGTTTTTCAGGGTTTGGGCCTGGCCCCTTAGTTCCAGTGAAGGGAACTCTTAAGGTATCAGCGTACCAAGACATTTTGGACAATTTAATGCTCCCAACTTTATGGGAACAGTTTGGGGATGGCCCATTCCTGTTCCAACATGACTGTGCACCAGTGCACAAACAAGGTTCATAAAGACATGGTTGAGCGAGTTTGGGGTGGAAGAACTTGACTGGCCTGCACAGAGTCCTGACCTCAACCCAATATGAATTAGACTGAGTCTCTTTGGAGGCTCAAGCTTTTACCCCCCTCCCAATTTATTTATGTGGGTCCCTCTGAAACATCACAGAGCAATTCTTAGCCCCACAATGTCCCACTCCCTTAACCTGTGGGATACTTCCTGTAGGAGGTGGCCTCCCCTTTTCCCCCACACACCAGTGGCACCATTGTTTTATAACCCAATGTTTCCAACTGGCCTTCAGTCCTCCCACTTCCGATGGTGGGTAAATAAGGGGCTATATAATATAGGACACTTTATGGATCACAAAGCCATACATCATTCTTTTTATTTTGTTCAACAGCTTGATTTGCCCTCTAAAGAAAACTTTTGGCTACAACAAATTTAACATTACTTACATTCCCTTCAGATATACCTCTGTTATCACATTTAGAAAGCTGTTTGAACATGAATGCTTTGGAGATACAGTTGAACGAGGGGGCATCTCAAAGCTGTATCAGGTATTCCTTGGCACACTATCCATAGTGCCTTACCAACTGGCATGGGAAGAGGATTTAGAAGAGGAAATAGATGAGGAGTCTTAGAGGGCCTGGACCATACATTTCCATAAAGACATTATGAATGTAGCCTTAGTTGAGGCTGAATATAGAGTGCTAGATGCCACTTCGTTCCAGAGAGATTGTCAAAAATGTACCATGGGTCCTCTCCCCTATGCTTCCAGTAGTGTGGCCAGGTTGGAACAGTCCTACACGTGTGGTGGACATAACCCAAAGTTAGATATTTCTGGGTACAAGTTCACTCCCTGGTCTACTCCATAACTGTGGTAAATATTGCAAAGAATGCTTGGGTCACCCTTCTTAATGAGCCAGCCAAGAACATACCCTAAACACACACAAACATACATTATTTTCATATTCCTGGTGGCTAAGATAGCAATTGCCATGGCTTGGAAGAGCCCTGTGATCAACTTTTCTTTGTTGAAGCGCAGACGTACTTGGATTATGCTGAATGAAAAAAATGTTATGTTAGTACTCTCCAAGATAAACAATCACTGCTTTCAATGAAGTTTGGAACCCTTGGATGTCTCACCTACAGCTAACATCTGATTATTGTTGGACTGGATGCTGGGAGGATGCCCTTCTTGTTTCTCCTCTTCCCCCAATTTTTTCCTGTGCTCTCTTTTATACTCCTATATTTGTATTTTTGTACTCAGTTGTACTCAGACAGTCACCTTTTTCCTTTATGTATACAAACATTTTTGGGATGAATGTGACAAGATTTCACCAAGCAGCAATGATTTCTGACCTTATTTTTCTTAATACAGTGATTTCTCATAACTGTCAGCTCCATCTAGTGGCCATTATGTTGTATTTTCCTGACATTTTTTTTCAGAAAGAAAAGCATCACATTATGGTCAACAGATGGTGTTGATGACCATAGGAAGTTGTAGTATTAAGAAAAATGTGGTCAAAATTTGTCATAGGTGGGCGAATGCTTATTGCATTTGTTCAACTAATTTTTTATAAATAGATCCCCTAAATGTGGCAGCATAAAGCATGTCTGTGTGTACTTAACAGTTTCACAAAGGAAAATCAATTGGCAGCAAGTGGTGAGTAGGGATGATCTTAAGGTTTGGGTTGAACATGAGTTTAACCCAAACCCAGCCTGATCGCTGTTCAAAATTTGTCAGTTTGCATTTGATATCTGACCTATTTTCATGCCTGTATACCAGCTGATGCTTGTAAACAAACATCAGCTGGAATTTTGTCAAATGACAGGTCTCTTGTTGGCTGGTGTTTGTAAACAAAGGCATGTGGTATGGTGTGGTTCAGGAGTGGGGCACATGCTCACATGCTCACATATCCAAGTGTTTACATATAGCGCTGCTCCATTTAATTGGATGAAGACTTACAGGCACTCGTGCCACTCTGTACTCCTGTGTCTCCTGTCTACACTGTTAGGGACACTATGGTAAGGCTGCATTTCATGGGTCCTGGCTCTGGTAAAGCTGCATTTCATGGGCACTCTGGTAGGGTTGCATTTAATGGGCACTCTGGTAAGGCTGCATTTCATAGGCACTGACTCTGGTCAGGCTGCATTTCATGGGCACTGACTCTGGTCAGGCTGCATTTCATGGGCACTGACTCTGGTCAGACTGCATTTCATGGGCACTCTGGTCAGACTGCATTTCATGGGCACTCTGGTCAGACTGCATTTCATGGGCACTCTGGTCAGACTGCATTTCATGGGCACTCTGGTCAGACTGCATTTCATGGGCACTCTGGTCAGGCTGCATTTCATGGGCACTCTGTTCAGGCTTCATTTCATGGGTCCTGACTCTGGTAAGGCTGCATTTCATGGGCACTCTGGTAAGGCTGCATTTCATGGGCACTGATCAGGCTGCATTTTATTGGCACTGGTAAGGCTGCATTTCATGGGTACTGGTAAGGCTGCATTTCATGGGCACTGATCAGGCTGCATTTCATGGACAACGGTAAGGCTACATTTCAAGGCCGCAGACATAGTACAGAGAAGATTCTGACCATCTCCTGTACTATGTCCATAGTCTCTGATTGTGATAATGTGATAATGACATTGTCAAAAAGGGGTGGAGCATGGGTGACCATAAGATAATGCCCCCCCCCCGAAAGAAGTTCTGCAGACGCTCATGACAGTACCTGTTCAAGTTTGTTTTTATAAGCCCTTATTTCTGAAGGAAGAGGGGATGCTTTACCCAGCCGCATTACTTGTTTAGGGTATTTGCTTCAATTGGCCCTGGGCACGCATTCTCTCTACTTAGCAGTAGATAAGGGCTTATGGGACTTTCTTTCTTGCAACCCACCATGTGGAAAAAAGTGAAGCTACAACTGTTTGTAGTTTTCTGGATAGGTTATTTTACTCTTTCCCTGTGGTTAGAGATGAGACCCCTCTTTAGGTTTACGGGTTCCTCCATTTTTCTGTATATCCCTTTGTCAAACACAGGTTATTTGCTGATTCACCACTGTGTACAGATTTGGTTAGTTAAGGCTAATAATTCTTTTTCATTGAAATCTGAATACTCCTCCCAATGGCCACCATAAAATCAGTATCATGGAACCTTAAGGGCCTATGCTTGCCTTCTAAGCACATGAAGGCATTACTGCATCTCAAGCGAATACAAGTGGATATTGCCTTACTACAGGAGACCCACCTACCAGCCACTGATTTCACTGTAGTAGGGACCTACTGCTGGTCACAAGGCAGGAGTAATAATACTAATTCATAAAAACCTACCATGCACTGTCCAACCTGTTGCTCATGACAACATAGGGTGCAAGGTTAAACTTTGTCTACAATTTCCCTCTCGTGATATACAAATCTCCAATCTATATGCACCCAACTCCCCTGGAAATACATTCTTCCAGGAAACACCCAAATGGCTCATGCAGCATCCTATGCCATTACACATTGTAGGTGGTGATTTTTATACTGCAATGAATATGAGAATAACAGCACTCAACCTGGGAGATTATCTCTTCCTGGGGAATCTCCACTGTCATCCATGATGTCAGCACTGAATATGACAGAAACTTGGCGTCTTAGTCATCCCACAGACAGGGAATATACCTTTTACTCCCCTCCCCATGACTCTCTGGCCAGACTAGACAATCTATTCTGCACCATCCCATTACTTCCTATGATTCAGGATTCCAATATCCATGAATTAGGACCATTCTCCCACATCTTTATCCCTTGATATCCTCCAGTCACATACAACGCCCAGGTTGTGGAGGTTCCCTATGTATTTGGTCCAAAATGAGGCTTTTCTGAATAACATACATGCAACCCAAGCAGAATACATAACACATACAGTAACCATGAACATATAAGCTACCCAATATTATTTTGGGAAGCAGGTAAATCTGTCCTCTGGGGCAAAATAATTGATTATGCGTCTACTTTCAAAAAAGCTTCCCTTCGAAACTACACACAGGCAAGTACAGCACTATGTCATGCCCAACAAAATTTGTATGCTTCTGATTCCCTAGATCACAAGAAGGCCTGGCACAAAGCCAAATGGCAATTTGATCCCTGAGCAGAACAACAAGAGATGATAAAAAGATTGTACTTAGATATGCAATTACACAAATTTGGTAACAAGTGGGGCAAATTGATGTCTAGGCTCTTCAAGGGTCCATACAAACTGACCCATATCTTGGCTCTGAAGGATAAAGCAGGCCAAATCACTCAGCCCCCTAAGGAGATTACTAAAATCTTAGAGGCCTACTACATAATTCTGTATTCCAAGGACTCTATTGACCAAGAATCCACTCATTTTTAGATGGCTTGGCACTTCCCAGCCTCACAACATCTCAACTTGATACACTCAATGCACCTATATTTTCAAATGAAATAATAGACACAATTGAATCACTAGCAAACCATAAAGCCCCAGGCCCAGATGGCTATACTGAGGAGTTTTACAAGGCAGTCAATGAAACTATTCGACCACGCCTTCTAACTCTTTACAATGAAATTTGGGATATGAATAGATACATGCCCATTGGCTCTCATGCTTTTATTAAACTACTCGGCAAGAAGGGGAAAGACCCAATGCTGCAAGGTTCATACAAACAAATATCGCTGTTAAACATAGATGACAAAATCCTTTCTAAAATTATTGCGACGTGACTAACATCTATACTTCCCTCTCTCATGTATCCCACACAGGGAGGCTTTGTTAAGGACCGCTCTGCAACATCAAATATTAGTAAAGTATTAACTGCCCTTGGATATGCCAAATCACACCTCTTATTAGATCTAGCTATTGGGACCTTAGATCCAGAAAAAGCCTTTGACAATGTCAATCTCCAATGGCATTTCTCATGCCCTGTACACACGAGCAGAATGTCGGACAGAAAAAGTCAGACGAAAGCTTTTCATCATCTATTCCGATCATGTGTAGGCCTCATCGGACTTCCTTTTTCGAAAATCCTGACGGACCTAGAAATAGAACATGCTCTAAATATTTCCGACTGAACCAATTCCTATCGGGAAAACCGCTCGTCTGTATGCTGTTCTGACGGACCAAAAACGACGCTTGCTCTGAAGCAAGTACAAGAAGGAAGCTATTGCCTACTGGCTATTAAACTTCCTTTTTCTAGTCCCGTCGTACGTGCTGTACTTCACCGCGTTCTGGATGGTCGGACTTTGGATTGACCGTGTGTAGGCAAGACCGATTGAATGGAATTCCGTCGGAGTTCCGTCGCAGAAGCCTTCAGAGTTTATTCCGACGGCTAAACCGGTCGTGTGTACATGGCATTAGACCTGACTAAATTCAGCGTCACAGGTCGCATAGCGGAATTTTTACCCACTATGTACTCTGGCCCATCAGCATGCATTATAACCTCAGCAGGCATGTCCGAGAATATACCTCTACACAAAGGCACCAGACAGGGTTGCCCATTATCCCCTATGCTTTTTAATCTCACTCTGGAACATCTTTTAATAAGTTTACTGACCTCAGCCCCTCTTCATGGTATTCAAATAGACTCAAAGGAGCTCCAAACAGCATTATTTGCAGACGACATGCTAGTCTTCTCTTCTAATTCTTCTTGTGACCTTTCCCCCCTATTTCCACTGGCAAAATATTACATCACTTATTTAGGCATTCAGATAGCAAAAGAACCCTCCTCACTATACCACTTTAATTTTCCGAGGTTGTTTAGCAAAATTAGGAAGGAACTGGAGGTTTGACTGACTCTACCTCTGTCGTTCTTCGGAATATGCCATCTGGTTAAAATGGTGAGCTTTCTTCGGCTCTTATACAAACAATATCCTCCTGAAAAAAGATGTGCAAAGCCTTAACAAATCAATGTCCTTCTTTTTATGGTGCAGGGAAAGACCACATATTGCCCTGTCCAAGTTACATCTTCCGAAGAGCACAGGAGGGGCTAGTTTACCAGATATCAGGATGTATGACTTAGCTTGCCTACTTAGATATGTTTTAGACTGGCTCTCTCAATCCTCTGTCTATGCTAATTATGCTCTAAAAACTAATATAGCTCATCCTTACCAACTTTCATTGGTGCTACATAGTAAATTCCAATCTCTCCCGAAGAATCTACAGCAACACATCTTATTTCAGGACACCGTCATTGCTTGGAGAGAGATCATGAAAAAACTCAATCTCCCACCTTACATTTTACGGCATCTAGTTTTACATAGAAATCCTATGCTCCCTCAAGCAGTAGACCACAAAGCCTATGACATATGGCGCACTGCAGGGCTGGTTAAAGTAACTTAATTATTCCATTTGGACACTATGAAACCAAAACTCTTTGCAGAACTTTCAAATAAATTTCATCTTCCCCAGACGCATCTCATATATTATCACCAGGCGATTTCCTACAGTTCTTCTTGCTGTAGAGAAGCTTCTAAGACATTCCAATCATCTTTATTTTCGAACCGTGTTTTATCTGGAGGCCGATTACCCTTGCTATCCTAGGATGTTTCAATACGGACACAAAATATTTTTTTGTAAAATTTACTTAATTATTCTGGTCTAGGTCTTATTAATAACTAGCTAAGAGTTATCCAAACATCAGGTTAGTTTTTTCCCCCTGTCCTATGCGAGACAGCTAACCACTATGTTGTTATTGACATTGCTTCTGTTAGGCTACAATTAATCAAGGTTATTTTTGGATTTACGAAAGTGTAGAACGTTTTACTATTTGACAGTTACAGTTATGTTATCAGACTGTTATATAGGTTTATGTATGTCATATATATTTGTTATATATATTTATACTTGAACACATGTTTAATGAAAATTTACAATGAAAAAATAGAAAAAAAATGATCTGGCTCAATTGACAACTGTGGAATTTGGCAGATCTTTTATGAGGGAGTGTACATATGATTATTGTCATTAATTTGTTTGTGTCTGCTCCCTCCCAACTGGTGAGTTATTTCCCCATATATGTTCCCAGGAAAATGGAAAATTGTTTACTCACCTTTCTGCAATTTTCTTTTCTTTGTGCATCTTCACTCCTCTCAAATTAATAGACAGCCAGTCCTAGCAGGTTAGGGGCAGAGCCACAACCCAGTGTTTGCTGCCATGAAGATGCAGAAAACTAAACAGGAAAATAAAATTATGAGTATACAATTTTCCGTTCTCTGTCCTGGCACAAAAGATATCTTTAAACAGAATAGACATACAAAAAGAGCTGATTTGAAATTGGTAAAGGTAGTGTCTCAGTCCCAAAGTAGTATGCACACAACAAAAATATTTAGCCCACGGGACTTTTAAAGAGTCACACCTACTTGCATACATTACATAACAACTATATAACAACTTGTTAATGAACATCAATGCATAAATAGTGTATCACAGGAAAAAAACCTTTTTGATAGGACCTACAAATGCCATAAAGATATCACCATCAATCTGTGCAACTATCTTGACGCGTTTCACAAGACAACTCTCGCTTCTTCAGGGGAGTATCTGCAGATAAAGAACATGCACTGGCTGCTTTCTCTCTCTTCTTCCGTTCTTTTCTATGATTGCATAGAAAGGCCAAGGACCTAAAAAGACAGCCATGGACCTAGAGAAACCTCCAGAACAAATAAGAAGACTCCTATAAGGAGCCATCCACAGAAAGTTTTCTTGACCAGTTTCTTGCCATCTTTGTTGGTAAGGAATGGTATTTTTTATTTTGCCAATTGTCATTTATGTTGTTTAACTAGAATGGCTCCTGCTTTGTTGCCTTGGCAATAAGAGTTCAGTCCAAGTCTCTTATAAATAGGTTGCAGAAACTCAGCTATTAAAGCCTTATATACAATTCTAGTGTCAAAGTCCTTTTCAAATAACCTCGCCAAGGCTGTCCTCCTATCTCCTCTTATATTTTCCCTCATTATGGAACCCTGGCTCAACTCATTAATTTTGATCCTTGAATATCAGGAGTACAGAACACAAAATCGGCCTTTACTTTCCTTAAAGTGATTGTAAAGTCTTGTTTAAAAAAATAAAATAAATAACAAACATGTCATACTTACCTCCTCTGTGCAGTGAATTTTCACAGGGCAGCCAGGATCCTCCTGTTCTTGGGTCCCTCTTCACTGCTCCTGGCCTCTCCCTCCTATTCATGTGTGTACAGTGCCATGCGATCTACAGTAAGAGCTATCTGGTCTCATGTACTGTAAAGACCAGTGCTATTCTGATAGGAGGGGAGAGCAGAACATAGTGCACCTCCTCCTGGCTGTTAGTGGCTTCCCCCTTTAAGTGGGGGGAGGGAGGTGGATGGGCAGCAATCTGTAATGGGGATTTGGGGAGGGGGATATGTGCTATGAGGAGGGTTTGAGGGGGTTACAGAGTGATTAAACCAGGAGAGGGGTATCTGTGCAAGGAGAGGGAATGTTTGTGCTAAGAGGGGGGTGGGGGGTTAGTGCTGGGGGTTTTGAGTAGGGAGGAAGAATTTGTTCTGGGAAGGGTAATTTAGAGGGGGTTGTGCTAGGAGGAGGGATTTGTGGAAATTTGTCCTAGGAGGGGGATTGAAGAAAGAAGATTTGTGCTGGGAGGGGAGATGGGGAGATTTTGTGCCAGGAGGGGGTGGGGGAATTTGGACTAATAGGAAGGATTAGGGGGGATTTGGGAGAGAAGATTTGTGCTAGGATAGAAAGCTTGAGAAGAAAGAGAATATGTGCTAGGCGGGTGATTTTTTGTGGTGAGGGAGATTTGTGCTAGGAGGGGCGATTTTCATTTTAAATTTTTTGCACGGGGGGCCCGTTCGGTATGCTGTATGGGGCCCAGTGATTTCTAACAGCGGCCCTGAATGTAACTAACTGTAGGGGATCTCTGAAAAACCTTTTTTTTTAAGCCTATCCTGCTTCCACCTAACAACCATACTTTTGTTTCTCATCCCCCATAGCTATTACCTTTTGTATCACTTGACATTGACACTCCCTTCTAGATTGCAAGTTCTAGCGGTCAGGGCTCTCTGATTCCTCCTGTATTGAATTTTATTGTAACTGTCCTGTCTGCCCTCTTGTTGTAAAGCACTGCGCAAACTGTTGGTGCTATATAAATTCTGAATAATAATAATAATAAT
The DNA here is from genome assembly GCA_037952835.1 of Lithobates septentrionalis. Classification (NCBI taxonomy): domain Eukaryota; kingdom Metazoa; phylum Chordata; class Amphibia; order Anura; family Ranidae; genus Lithobates; species Lithobates septentrionalis. The sequence goes on along the minus strand of JBBDGP010001607.1, from coordinate 1,391,515 downwards.
GTTATCATTTTTTCTTCCTAGCTAATGTTTAATTTGTTTATTTTTTATATAACTCTCTCTATTGGGGTAAAACTTTTTGATCTATTTTTTTATAAATTAAGATCTATCTCAGTGTTTTGTACCAGCACTTTATGTAACCTTAAACATCCAAGTCTATATAACAAATGTAGGATACAATATATTGTCTATTACTTGCATGTTATCCCTTCAGAAGGTACTACTCTTTATGCACTTATAGTTATAATCAATAAAGTGATAACGTTAGAAAAAAAATAAGGTTGAGCCCCAGGGAAAAAAAATGCCTCTAAAAATGCATACCTGGCCCTTATCCTTTACAAAAAAAAAAACTGTGGGGTCAAACTCAAATTCAATATCAGACCCTTCAGGTCTGGTATGAATTTTAAGGGGGAACCCCATGCATAAAACAAGAATGAATTAATGAATTAAGAGTCCATCCAAAATCACACCAGACCCAGGAAAGGTAGAAGTGAGTGTACAGCCCCACCTCCTGCACCATACCAGGTCACTGGCCAAATATCCACTGGATAAAGGACAAGAGTCTCTTCCCCGCATCTCTGGCATGGTGGTTATGGGGATCTGGGATGGGGGGCAACTTACTGGAATATGAAAGCCTCCTTTAACATAATCAGATAGTACTTCTGAATACCTATTCATGAAAAAAATTAATTCACACTCATTTTAAAAAGCCCATTATTAATCACCTCAATACTGGACGCTTTCACCTCCTTCCTACCCAGGCAAATTTTCAGATTTCAGCACTGTCACACTTTGAAGAACAGTTACTCAGTCATGCAACACTGTACACAAATTAAATTGTTATTTTTTTTAGACAGATAAAGCTTTTTTTTGGTGGTATTTAATCAACTCTGTTTTTTTTCTTGCACAAAGTAAGGTGCATAAAGACATGGATGAGCGAGTTTGGGGTGGAGGAACTTGACTGGTCCTGACCCCAACCAGATAGAACACCTTTGGGATGAATTAGACCGGAGAGGTCTTCTCGTCCACACCAGTGCCTGACCTCACAAATGCATTTTTGGAAGAATGGTCAAACATTCCCATAGACACACTCCTAAACGTTGTGGACAGCCTTCCCAGAAGAGTTGAAGCTGTTACTGTATAGCTGCAAAGGGTGGGCCAACTCAATATTGAACCCTATGGACTAAGACTGGGATTCCATTAAAGTTCATGTGTGTGTAAAGGCAGGTGTCCCAATATTTTTGGTAATATAGTATATTTATACAGATATATATGTGTATCTATATCTATATTATATTATATTATATTATATATATATATATATATATATATATATATATATATATATATATATATATATATATATATATATATTATTTTTTTTACTATCTTTTTTTTTTACATTGTTTTTTTTACACGCTTCCACCAAACCAAAGCAGCACAGTGTCACCATGGCACTGTACTGCTCTCAGCATTTTGTTCCCACTATGATTGCTTATTACAGTGATAATTTTATGATCTGATCACTGTTATAAGCAATCATTTTTATGAATTGCATCAATTTATGTGCCATTGTGTACTATTGTGATAGCTGTGATTGGCTACAGCTATCACATGGTACATGCCTGCTGTAATTGGCCCCTGTATCATGTAATCATTGGTAAATATAACCCAAATCAATGTATGGTATTCAGTCTGTATGCAAGGTATAGAGTCTACAAACTATGTGTAAGGTAAACCAGATCTCTACAACCAAAAGGCCAGTGTGGATACATGCTCATGCTCCTGCACATTTATTTATAAGCGAAAGACCATTGTCATTTCTGCAGTGCCAGTATTTGAGAGCATGTGCCAATTCATACATAGTTAGTAAGGTTGAATAAAGACACCAGTCCATCCAGTTCAACCTGAGTGAGCGTGCGTGTCTACAATTATCCCTGTCCCTGTACATTGCATCTCATTAAGATGCTCATCTATTATATTATTATTTTATTTAAGGTACCCATATAGCACCGTCAATTTACACATACATCGCACACTCACATCGGTCCCTACCCTCAAGGAGCCCACAATCCAAAGTCCCCAACTCACATTCATATACTAGGGCCAATTTTGGACAGAAGCCAACTAACCTACCAGCATGTCTTTGGAGTGTGGGAGGAAACTGTAGTACCCGGAGGAAACCCACGCAGGCACAGGGAAAACATGCAAACTCCAGGCAGGTAGTGTCTTGGTTGGGATTCAAACCAGCGACCCTTTTTACTGCTAGCTGAGAGTGCTATCCACTACACCACTGTGCCACCATAAACGTGTGTGCGCACAAGTGCACATACCAATTAGCACTTGGCGCCCAGAGGCCTATTTTAACTTTATCACTGTGAACAATTGCTAGGTGGTCTTTAGCTTGTTCCTGATTTCCCAAGACCTGATCTGCTGTTCCTGTTTACTTGTGTTGCTGACTTGCACCGCATTGCCCGGCTGTTACCGACCCTTGCCTATTTTCTGGACTTCCTTTGTCTGCTGATTTGTTATTTCACTGCCCAGTTGCCACTGACTGCTGCTCATCTCCTGGTTCTGCTTCTGTCACACGCTCTGGTGCCAAGCTGCTCTTGTATGCTGTTCTGTGGACTGTGACTACTAGCTCTACCCACCTACAGAGTGGACATCACCAGCCAGCTTCTACAGCACTTGTGCCACTCCTTGCCTTTACACTCTCTGTCCCCACCTTCAGGAATGTTAGGCTGGAGGTGCAAGAGAGGCCTCCACAACATTCCAGTCTTCACCAGGTATGTGATACTATGGTATATATAAATTTATCAATAGATCCGCGCTTCAGACTATTTTACACCTGCAGCCCCCTATGTAAGTAGGGAACACCTCAGTGATACCCCAAAAAAAACTTAAAATCAAAATATAGGGAATGGCGCTGTGTTAGAACAAAAAAGTGTAACTGTAGAATTAACAAGTACTCTAGTGCGTGATATAATCGCTTCTTAGAAGTGAAAAAATATTATAATCTGAAACTCCCAAAAATCAATATATCCATATATATTATTATAAAGTGATAAATCCTTATTTAGTGGTAGAGGGAATTGTCAGCTATGTATGCAAGCAGTGACAATCCCATCCAATGGGCAAACTCAAACTTTAAATTATCACCATTATATAACATGTGTTGACAATGGCATATATAAATCTACTAATTAGTAAATATAAAGTGACAAGTGCCAGATGGTGCTATGTATAAAAAACTATGGTTATCAAACCATTGTGCAATAATGTGCGAAAAAACATTGAAAATAGTAAATCATTATTTATGTGTAAAATCCTCAACAATATATCAAAAAAATCCCATATACTATTTATTGCAAAGTGTTCGTAGCAGTAATACAATGTGCCATGCACCAAATCCCCATAGAAATGATGCAGAAGGTTCTCCTTTGGTAGTGAAGAGCCGTGCTTTAATTATTGGCAATCTCCCCCCAATGTGGTTGCACTCCCTGGAGCACTCCACCCCTGCAGGGGTATGAGCGTATGATGTTGATCTTGTTGGTCTCTCCAATTGTATGGGTGCCGGTATCCTTCCACGTGTCCTAATCCAAAACAGCGACTTGCATAGAGGGACGTGGGGACTCACTGTCCCTTGTTGTAATGCAGGTCCCAACTAGATATCCACTTTGATGTTTTAAATAAAAAATAAAAGGTTCCACATAGCGTGACTCTGTTTAAAATTGATTCATTTATTTGTATTAAACAGTCCAGTCATATAAGACTGAATCCACACTAACAGATAAAAAAACACTTTAAAAATAGTGTTCCCAGAGAGGAGAGGGAGCTCACAGGCTCGTATACTCTCCACACAGTCCGGGGACACAGCGCTAACATGAACCGCCACTTGCGTTCCACCGGTCAGGTTTCCGGAACCACGATACAAAACAATCGGAGGGACCAACAGGATCAACATCATACGCTCATACCCCTGCAGGGGTGGAGTGCTCCGGTGAGTGCAACCACATTGGGGGGAGATTGCCAATAATTACAGCACGGCTCTTCACTACCAAAGAAGAACCTTCTGCATGATTTCTATGGGAATTTGGTGCATGACACATTGTATTACTGCTACGAACACCTTGCAATAAATAGTATTTTTTTGATATATTGTTGAGGATTTTACACATAAATAATGATTTACTATTTTCAATGTTTTTTCGCACATTATTGCACAATGGTTTGATAACCATAGTTTTTTATACATAGCACCATCTGGCACTTGTCACTTTATATTTACTAATTAGTAGATTTATATATGCCATTGTCAACACATGTTATATAATGGTGATAATTTAAAGTTTGAGTTTGCCCATTGGATGGGATTGTCACTGCTTGCATACATAGCTGACAATTCCCTCTACCACTAAATAAGGATTTATCACTTTATAATAATATATATGGATATATTGATTTTTGGGAGTTTCAGATTATAATATTTTTTCACTTCTAAGAAGCGATTATATCACGCACTAGAGTACTTGTTAATTCTACAGTTACACTTTTTTGTTCTAACACAGCGCCATTCCCTATATTTTGATTTTAAACTATGGTATATATATTTGAAAATTGATCAATCCTGATGTACTGACTGCCTATCTCACTTTCTTGAGGCCCTAAAATGCTAGGGCAGTACAGTTACTTCCCAAATGACCCCTTTTTGGAAAGTAGGCAGTTCAAGGTATAAACCACTTAAGCCCCGGACCATTTGTCTGGCCAAAGACCAGAGCACTTTTTGCGATTTGGCACTGCGTCGCTTTAACTGACAATTGCGCAGTCGTGCGACGTGGCTACCAAACAAAATTGGCATCCTTTTTTTCCCACAAATAGAGCTTTCTTTTGGTGGTATTTGATCACTTCTGCGGTTTTTATTTTTTGCACTATAAACAAAAATAGAGCGACAATTTTGAAAAAAAAAACACAATATTTTTTACTTTTTGCTATAATAAATATCCCCCAAAAACATATATAAAAAAACGATTTTTTTCCTCAGGCCGATACATATTCTTCTACATATTTTTGGTAAAAAAAAATTGCAATAAGCGTTTATTGATTGGTTTGCACAAAAGTTATAGCGTCTACAAAATAGGGGTTCGTTTTATGGAATTTTTATTAATAATTTTTTTTACTAGTAATGGCGGCGATCTGCGATTTTTATTGGGACTGCAACATTATGGTGGACACATCGGACACTTTTGACACATTTTTGGGACCATTGTCATTTTTATAGCGATTAGTGCTATAAAATTGCATTGATTACTGTAAAAATGACACTGGCAGTGAAGGAGTTAACCACTAGAGGGGCTAAGGAGGGGTTAAGTGTGTCCTGGGGAGTGTTTCTAACTGTTAGAGGGATGGGCTATGAACGGCACTTCACTGATCATAGCTCCCAATCACAGGGAGCTATGATCAGTGACAGTGTCACTAGGCAGAACGGGGAGATGCTTGTTTACATTAGCATCTCCTAGTTCTTTAGCTCCGTGAGATGATCGTGGGTATCCCCACGGCGATCGAGTCTGCTGGCCCTGCGATCCGACTCACAGAGCTCCCGGCAGGGTTGCACGTGCACCGCCGCAGGCGCCCACGTGACCACACGGCCGCAAATTCAAAGGGACATACCTGTACGCCCATTTGCCCAGCCGTGCTATTCTGCCGACGTAGAAGTGGTTAAGTAAGTGGCATAGAGAAATTTATTAAGTTGTCATTTTTTGACACATTTTTTGGAACATGAAGTAAATATTTGTTTCTCACCAAGTTGACATTTTAATAAGTTATTTCTCATACACAGCATAGGCATACTTACAGTTACACACCAAAACACATTCTGCTACACTACCCAGGTATGGGAATAACATGTGTGAGACTTTTTCACAGCCTTGATGCATAGAGGGGCTCAAAATCGATTAAGCACCTGTGGACTTTCAAGGAGCATAAATTACTTTTATGCATCAAATTTCCTGACTACCTACCTTTAGAGGCCCTGGAGCACCAGGACAGTGGAAACACCAACAAAATGACCCTATTTTGGAAAGAAGCAAACACTCCAACGTATTTTCCGAAAGGCATAGTGAATCTTGTGATAATGTCATTTTTCACCACAAGTTTTTGGAAAGTGCAGGAAAGAAACCAAAAGTGTTTTTTTTTTTTTTTACACAAAAATGTAAATTAATAAGATATTTCTAACACACAGCACACACAAGTGCACATTGGTCAGCGAGTGCACATTGGTCTGCGAGTGCCAGTGTATTGTTTTGTTGAGTACCTGTGTATTGTCTTGTTGAGTACCTGTGTATTGTCTGTACTAGTGTCAGGAAGCTAGTTGTTAGGTAATTTGGACAGGATATAATCCCAATCCTCATTAAATTAGTAGGTACGATGCCCAGTGGGTGTGGAGACGCGACTCGGTATACATCTTGCGGCATGTATGCGTTCCTTGATCATGAGATCAAGGGTGAATACTGCTGTGCAAAATGTAAGCACATTTTTCCCCTGGAAGCCCAGGTTCTGAATCTGGGGAAGCAACTGTTAACACTGAGAAGTCCCTTCATACTAAAGGAGAGCCAGGAACATACACGGCAGGTGCCGGCAGGGGCCAGCACAGAGGCGGGTGGAGACAAAGAGGTGCAGGCACTAAGAAAGTAGAGTAGATGGCTGACGGTCAGGAAGGGTAGAGGGGGGAGTGCCAGGGAGGCTGATCCAGGGCTGGAGCATCCCAATAAGTATGCTCCAGCACTGCTGGAGCTGAGGGACTCTCCTAGCTTCTGGGGGAAGAACTCCTCCAGTGAGAGTGGGGGGGAAGCGAAGGGAAAGGAAAGACAGATTCTAGTGGTAGGGGACTCAATTCTTAGAAGGACAGAAAGGGCAATCTGTAACAAAGACCTGAATCGCCAAACTGTATTTTGTCTACAGGGCGCTCAGATTCAGCACATCACGGATCTGGTGGATAGATTATTGGGAGGGGCTGGGGAAGACCTGGCTGTCATGGTGCACATTGGCACCAATGACAAAGTCAGAGGCAGATAGTGTCCTAAAGAACAATTTTAGGGACTTGGGAGCTAAATTGAGAAAAAGGACCTCCAAGGTAGTATTCTAAGGAATACTACCGGTACATCGAGCCACACCAGAAAGGCAGAGGGAGATTAGAGAAGTAAAGAAGTAGCTGAAGAGCTGGTGTAGTAAAGAGGGGTTTGGGTTCCTGGAGGACTGGGCCGACTTCTCAATCAATCACCAGTACTATAGAAGGGACAGACTGTACCTAAATGAGGAGGGTGCAGATCAGCTGGGAGGAAAGATGGCCAAAAAGTTAGAGGGGTTTTTAAACTAGGTGACGGGGGGAGGGCCCAGAGGTAGGGATAGTCAGCGCAGAACACATTCCAGAGGGTAGTATTGGGGACATTAGTGGTAGGTTGACTAAAGCACATAAACCCAAGGTAAGTATAGTAACAAGTCCTAGTTGCAATCTCGGAACAACCAATAAGAGGATAGTATGCGACCAGTCTAAACTATGTGGCATGTTCACCAATGCCAGGAGCCTGGCGGACAAGATGGGTGAACTAGAGATACTGTTGTACAAGGAGGATTTGGATTTTGTGGGAATTTCAGAGACCTGGTTCAACAGCTCTCATGATTAGCTGGCAACCATTCAAGGGTATACTCTTTATCGCAGGGATAGAGAGGGTAAAAAGGGGGAAGGGTATGCCTATATATCAAGAATAATGTGATAGAGAATGTGAGAAATGACATCACTAAGGGAGCTAGGGAGTAGGTGGAATCCTTATGGGTAGAGCTCCAAAAGGATGAAGCTAAGGGGAAAATAGTACTGGGAGTATGATATAGGCCCCCTAACTGGAGGGAGGAAGGGGGGACAGATCTCCTATCACAAGTTGGATTAGCAGCAAGGGTGGGAAGTGTTATCATAATGGGGGATTTTAATTATCCAGACATAGACTGGTTCGGAGGGAACCAAGCATTCGTCTAAGGCTCACCAGTTCCTAAATGCCTTGCAGGACAATTTCATGGTTCAGATGGTAGATGCACCAACTAGAAATAAAGCGTTACTGGATCTACTGATTACCAACCATACAGACCTGATCACAGACGTGGAAATACGGGGCAATTTAGGAAACAGCGATCACAGGTCAATTGGCTTCAGGATAAATCACACAAATAGGAAACATAAGGGGAATGCACTGACACTGAATTTCAAAAGAGCCAACTTCCCTAATCTACGAACCTTGCTAGAAGGCATAATTTGGGATAAAATCTTAGGAACAAAGAACACGGGGGAGAGATGGGTTTGCCTTAAGAGCATATTAAATAAGGGCATTAGCCAATGCATCCCATTGGGTAATACATTTAAAAGAGCGAACAAAAGTCCTGGATGGCTTAACTCCAATGTAAAAATGCATATAAAAGCAAAGGAGAAGGCCTTCAAAAAATACAAGGTTGAGAGATCATCATCAGCATTCAGACTTTATAAAGAATACAACAAGAAATGTAAGGGTGCAATAAGGATGGCTAAGATAGAACATGAAAGACACATAGTGGAGGAGAGCAAAAAAAACCCCAAGAAATTCTTTAAATATGTAAACAGTAAAAAAGGGAGGACAGACCATATTGGCCCCATAAAGAATGAGGAAGGACATCTGGTTACAAAGAATTGGGAGATGGCGAAGGTATTGAATTTATTCTGCTCCTCAGTCTTCACGAGGGAATCGAGGGGCTTCGGTAACCAAAATTGTGTGTTTATCCTCATGTATCACGTACCTGGTAGTAGAGCCTGATTGGACGAGGAAGGCCTCCCTTACACCTCTGACACGCGGTCTCTGGTAATGTGAACAGAAGACACTGAAGTGCAGAGTCGCACGAGTGCCAAGGAATCTTACAGGCAGCAGGGTGGATGTCCTGGATGGCTGGTGAAGATACTGGAAGGTCTTGACAGGTAGGCAGCTGGTGCAGGTGACGGCAACAGATAGCAAGGTCGGGCAGGCTGGGCCATACATGGCAAGACAGTCAGATGCAGGGTGCAGGCAGGAACTTAGTCAGGAGACAAGCCAAGTCTGGAACCAGATGAGTACAACAGGAGCCAAGGGAGCAGGCAGAAGAAGGGTCATAGGACAAGCCGAGGTCAATGCAGGTGGAGTTCAAGGGACGGTCAAGACAAGCCCGGTAGTAACAGGAATCAGGATACAGGTTTCACGGGTAACAGGATACACAGGAGCTGAAGACGAAGCAGCACTGGAGCCAGGCACTAGCTGGGTTTAAATAGGCTATTTTGATGCCAGCATCAATCACGGGCGTGCACAGATGCGCAAGGGCATGCACAAGCGTTGGTGTGCACGGGGATGCGCGACGGCTTCTGTTTGCGCGCCACTTCTATGTGCCAATGCTCGATTTCTACGAGCAAAAGCAATAGGTGTTCTTCTGTGCTTTAGAGTTCTTTTAGAGGGACGAACTTGTCTGCTGGCATGTACACCCTGACAACATGACACATCACAGGAAGCACCTCCTTGGTTAACAGAGGACATCATAAAAATTAGACTTGGGAAACTTAAAATTAATAAATCACCGGGACCAGATGGCTTGCACCCGAGGGTACTTAGGGAACTCAGTCAAGTAATTGCCAGACCATTGTTCCTAATTTTTACTGACAATCTACTGACTGGAATGGTACCAGCTGGTTGGAGAAAAGCCAATGTAGCACCAATATTTAAAAAGGGCCCAAAATACATCCCTGAGAATTACAGACCAGTTAGCCTAACATCAATAGTATGCAAACTCTTGGAGGGGCTAATAAGGGACTATATACAAGATTTTAGTAATGAGAACAGTATCATTAGTAGTAATCAGCATGGGTTCATGAAGAATCGTTCTTGCCAAACCAGGGTTCTGTGCTGGGGCTATTCCTATTTAATTTGTTCATAAATGACCTGGAGGATGGGGTAAACAGTTCAATCTCTGTATTTGCGGACGATACTAAGCTAAGCAGGGCAATAACTTCTCCACAGGATGTGGAAACCTTGCAAAAAGATCTGAACAAATGAATGGGGTGGGCAACTACATGGCAAATGAGGATCAATGTAGAAAAATGTAAAATAATGCATTTGGGTGGCAAAAATATGAATGCAATCTATACACTGGGGGGAAAACCTCTGGGGGAATCTAGGATGGAAAAGGACCTGGGGTTCCTAGTAGATGATAGACTTAGCAATGGCATGCAATGCCAAGCTGCTGCTAACAAAGCAAACAGAATATTGACATGCATTAAAAAGGGGATGAACTCCAGAGATAAAACGATAATTCTCCCGCTCTACAAGACTCTGATCCGGCTGCACCTAGAGTATGCTGTCCAGTTCTCGTCACCAGTCCTCAGGAAGGATGTACTGGAAATGGAGCGAGTACAAAGAAGGGCAACAAAGCTAATAAAGGGTCTGGAGGATATTAATTATGAGGAAAGGTTGCAAGCACTGAACTTATTCTCTCTGGAGAAGAGACGCTTGAGAGGGGATATGATTTCAATATACAAATACCATACTGGTGACCCTACAATAGGGATAAAACTTTTTCGCAGATGGGAGTTTAACAAGACTTGTGGCCACTCATTAAAATTAGAAGAAAAGAGGTTTAACTTAAACTATGTAGAGGGTTCTTTACTGTAAGAGCAGCAAGGATGTGGAATTCCCTTCCACAGGCAGTGGTCTCAGCGGGTGGCATTGATAGTTTCAAGAAACTATTAGATAAGCAGCTGAACGACCAACATACAGGGATAATCAATGTAATACTGACATATAATCATACACATAAGTAGGACTTGATGGACTTGTGTCTTTTTTCAACCTCACCTTCTATGTAACTATGTAATATATATAAGGTTCTTACTTTTTTATGAATAGGAGATATTTTGTATTTATTTTCTATGAAAAAACTTCAATAAAATAATGTATTATGTACATGTTACATGTAACATCTCTTGGAAATGTAGTAAAGATCAGTCAATGAAACCCCCCTATAATATATGCGTCAGAGATTTGAGGCAAAAGAGTTTCTAAGAAAAAAAGAATATATGTTATCAAGTGAAGGTGCCACTAGCATAGACACACCAGTGGAAACTTCCTGGCTTTAGTAAAGCAGCCATTCTGTTTTCAGTTTGCTAAAAATTTACATTTGAATTAGATATTCACCTGTTTTCGTGTCCTTGATAATAAATTCACAGACAATATGCTAAGTGCATATGAAAATAAGTACTGCTGCCAGGAGTTAACTGTAGTGGTAAATACCTAAGATTCTCCATAAAATTCCCTCTGGTTTTTGACTTCACAAGTAATTTCAAAATACAAGTGTTTTTATATTGAAGTTAAAAATAAAGACACCCCTTTAGACTTTCATTTTGTTAAGTAAGGTTCGAATGGCTCAGAGCTATTATGGCAGATCACAGAACAGGTATATTTATCATCTTTAAACCTTTGTGATGAAACTCCTCCAGCATTTTGGAATAACAAACTTTTATTTTACATTGTAACATAATCATAAAATTTAAATAGATTTTAAAAGGTGACAGATACTAAATTTTACCATTTTTAAAATGGGAAAACATGCTCGTAGGCATAACTCGGTTCATGGTTTCTTTTACCACAGACCCAAAATAAATAATTTAAAGCATAACTAACCTTACTGCAAAGCAAGAACTATACATATACTAAGGAGTCCATATCTGTATGAAGTTACCACCAGTTAGGCCAGTGGTTAAAAGGTGTGCATGTGTTTATGCTTGTTCATGTAAGGGTCAGATTGTATATTTCACTAGTGCATGTGCGTTATTTTCAATAAAGTTGCGCAAGATAAAAATAATAATCAGGCCTTTTTAAATTAAATAAATAGCAAGACCGTCAAAGCTTTATTATGAGTGTGGTCAAACATGGGTTTGGGTGATGACCACCTTTAAATAATAGTAGTAATACTGTCATCACCTTGCTGGAGAAATAATTTCATTGCCAGTCACTTGCTGGCTGTAGAAGTGATAGAGTAAATTTGCCACTAATGCTGTCTATATATGGCTAGATTCTTTTCAGTAAGCCTGTGGGTTGAATTAAATAAAATCAACAGATTCCATCACCCACACAAATATGGTGGATGTAGGAATTTACCTCCCTTGGAACTTTGTATTTTGACAGCAGCGATTGACTGCAACAGCTCATTGAGAAAAGTCTTCCAACTTGTTTGTTTGGCAAAAGTCGAATAAAACTTTTGATGAACCGAGGGGGGGGGGGGGGGGGCTGCTGAAACAGCCAAATTGTTATCTGTCTATGGCCAGCTTTAATCAAAATAACAGCAACAACAAGAAGATGACAGTATATGTACATGCCTGTTGCTGCAAAAATATTCCTCCTAGATCCTCTCAACATTGAAATTCTGTTTTTCCATGAATACATTATTTCCATCAACAACCAACATCATTTAAAGTGGTTGTAAACCCTTTTTGTTGATTTTTACCTGTAGGTAAGCCTAGAATAAGGCTTACCTATAGGTAGTGGAACTATCTCCTAAACGTGCGCTGTTTAGGAGATACCTCACTTGTAGAGCGCCAATGTCCTCATCGGTGCATGCACTGTGAAGAAACGACCACCGCGCCGTTTCTTCCCCCAGCGCGTTCCGTGACTGACGGCTCCCGCGGGCATGGCGCATGCGCGGGAGTGACGTCATGGGACTTCGGCCAGTCACAGAGCCGGAGTCCATGGCCCTCAGAAGGAAGAGGGGCTTTAAAAAAAAAAAAGAAGGAAGAGGGGCAAAGATGGACATGGCCTGCTCAGGGGACAGCGCGGGCTTCGTTTGCAGGTAAGTAACGTATAATGGGCTAGTATGCTATGTATACTAGCCCATTATGCTTTTCATTTGCAGACCTTGAGGGGATCAAAAGAGGAAGTAAAACCTATTGGGGTTTACATCCTCTTTAAAAAGCTAATGCTATAAAAAAAAATTCTTAATACACTAATACCTAGAGAAAAAAAAAAAAGAACACATTGTGCTGCTCATCATAACAACAAACGCCATCACTCCCTACAGGAAGTTACAAATTAAAACAATCGTTTGACCAATCACCATGCTTAACAAGAACCAGAAAATGTTACTATTTTCAATTTTTACAGCTTGTAAAATGGCAATTGTTTAAAGAGCAGCACAAAGATTTTTCCTAGTGAAATATTACAGTTAGTTATGCAGACGCATATATCAGACTAAAAGGAGGCAATAATGGGAAGGAAAGAGGACAGAGGAAATTAATTCAAAGACTTATATTTAAAGTGCATCTAAAGTCTAAACTTTTTAAATATTATGGCAAGAGTAAGAGGTCTATACAAGTTGTATTGCTGCCGGTGTCTTTTTTTTTGGTGATCATTGTCATTGGGACTGAATGTGAGAAAAAATAGAAATATTTAAATTATCACTAGAATAAAAATAGAATGGGTCCCTTCTCACCCTTATTCCAGTGACAACTGACTGAGGGGACACTATTGTAAAGTCTCCCCTTTCCTCCTGTGGGGTCTACAGGACAGAAAATTAAAGGAAATCTTCCCAAATGGGAACAGAGATGGCAAAAAAAAAGTGAACAGGGCACCTCTCTATCCTCTACTTTATTCTTTAATGTAAAAAGATGCTTTCCAAATCCTAGAGTTTTGTTATGTTACTATGTATAAGAAGAATAGAGGGGGGTAGTACAATTTTAAAATCAGTTGCCAGAGAACCCCTAGACCGTTAAAAAGGGATTTGAGCAGCTAGCGATCAGGTAATAATAACAGTAATTGCAGTTGTCATAATTTTTTTTAACTACCTTTTTACTGACTGGAATCTAATCTGGTTTCATCTGTTTAGTTTTATATATTTTTTTACTTAAATAAAACAAAATTAGAAAATTATTTAAACAAAACACTTATACTGGATTCTTCACGTGTAGCGCATTCCATTTATACTGTGACAGCATAATGATATATTTTGAAAATTTTAGATAATAGAAAAGCATTTTCATTATAATAGAGCTCCCGGGTATCAATTCAAATCTGTTGCAGGCCATTAGTAGTTTAAAGTCTTTCAATTTAGTAGTAGACAGGTGTCTTCATCATATTTGACATAATAGCTTTAAGCCACATATAAAGGAAGAAGATAAAGGTTGATCACACAGCCTCGCTGCTTTGCTCTGCTGTCCAGCTGTCTGTTTTATATTGTTACTGAATAAGTTAAACACTGCATGTAAAGCCTGGACAAAGAGAATACAGCACACACATTTACTAATCCTGTGACTCCCAGTGGTAATTGCAATTATAAATTTAAACTTGTAATATCATATTATCATTCAGGTGGTACCATTTAATACGCTACATTTTTTAATTTCTTTTTAGAAAGTATAGTGTTGTATAGTATAGTTTTAGTGATCCCAAAGTTTGAACTATTTTTGCAGGGTTTACCTTAGTAGGTTGTGATGGGCGTATCAGATTATAAAACAAAAAGCACGGAAAGCTGGACACTGCCCGGGGGCATGTACCAATACTTAAAAAAAAAAAAAATACCATTCACTGAGGAGCAGCTCTTTTAACAAGGCTTAAAGACCAACATTAAAAACATACAAAGTCTTTTAAATAACATGTTTGGGGATGCCTTAAAGCAAATCTGAACCTAAAACCAGATACTTAACCACTGGGCACGTAAATCCCCTTCCTAACCAGACCAATTTTCAGTTTTCGGTGCTCTCACATTTTGAATGACAATTACTCAGTCATGCAACACTCTACCTATATGAAATTTTTGTCCTTTTCACACAAATAGAGCTTTCTTTTGGTGGTATTTTTTAATTTTTTGCGCTATAAAAGAAAAAAGACCAAACATTCTGTAAAAAAATGCATTTTTCTTTGTTTCTGTCATAAAATTTTGCAAGTTAGTAATTTTTCTTCATAAATTTTGGACAAAATTTATACTGCTATATATCTTTGGTAAAAATAACCCAAATCGGTGTATATTATTTGGTCTTTGTAAAAGTTATAGAGTTCACAGGCTATGGTGCCAATCTCTGAAAATTAATCACACCTCATGTACTGATGGCCGATCTCATTTCTTGAGACCCTAACAAGCCAGGACAATACAAATACCCCCCAAATGACCCCTTTTTGGAAAGTAGACATTCCAAGGTATTTAGTAAGAGGCATGATGAGTTTTTTTCACATTTTTTTTTTCACAAAATTGTTATATTAGCATTTTATTTCTCACACACAGCATATGCATATCACAAATTACACCCCAAAACACATTCTGCTACTCCTCTTCAGTATGGCGATAACACAAGTTTGAGACTTTTACACAGCATGGCCACATACAGAGGCGCAACATGCAGGGAGCACCATCAGGTGTTCTTGGAGCATAAATTGCACATATAATTTCTTGACCACCTCTTACATTTTTGAAGGCCCTGGAGCATCAGGACAAGCGAAACACCCCAAAAATGATCCCATTTTGGAAAGAAAACAACCCAATGTATAATCTATGAGGCATAATGAGTCTTTTGAACATGTCATTTTTTTCTACAAGTTTTTGGAAAATGTGTAAAGAAAATGAAAACACATTTTATTTTACACAAAATTGTCAATTTATACAATATTTATAACACATCAAATGTACATACCAAAAATTACACCCCAAAATAGATTCTCCTACTCCTCCTGAGTACGGCGATACCACATGTGGCAGACTTTTAGACAGCCTGGCCACATAGAGAGGCCCAACATGCAGGGAGCACCATCAGGTGTTCTAGGGGCATAAATCTCAAATCTAATTTGACTACCTATTACACTTTTGTGAGGCACTCTAGTGGCATGGATGTGGCATGGATGAGAACTGATGTGGCATGGATGACCATGAATGGGGATGGATGAACCGTGGATGGGGATGGCTGAGTATGGATGGAATGACTGAGCATGAATGAGTATGGCTGAGTACGGCCGGGTACGGCTGAGTACGTTTGGGTGCGGCTGAGTACGGCTGGGTACAGCTGAGCACAGCTGGGTATGGCTGGGTATGGCTGGGTATGGCTGGGTACGGCTGGGTACGGCTGAGTATGGCTGAGTATGGATGGGGTGGATGGGATGGCTGAGCATGGATGGATGGATGAACATGGATGGATGAGTATTGCTGAGTATGGATGGATCGATGAGTATTGCTGAGTATGTTTGGATGGATGAGCATGGATGAATATTGCTGAGTATGAATGGATGAGTATGGATGGATGGATGAGTATTGATGATTATGGATGGGGATAGATGGGATGGCTGAGCATGGATGGATGGATGGCTGGACGAGGCAGGAATTGTCACATATCAGCACTGTGGGCACTACACATCCAGCCCACAGCGCTGCAGCATCTGATTTCTCCCCTCTCCTCTCACACTGTACCAATCAGTACAGAGAGGGGAAAGACGAACTGTATATGACGTGGGTTTGTTTACAAGTGATCGCTCCGTCCTTTTACAGAGCAATCACGTGGTAAACGGCCGCTGTCAGTGGCCATTTACCGTGATCCATGATTCGACAGGTCCGGTCACGGATGTTCCCGGGTGCGCGCCCCAGGGGTCGCGCGGGAGCAAGATTCTGGGAGGACTTCAATGTACGCTCTCCCAGAGTTATCGAGCCACGCTGTAGCCATCATTCGGCTATGGCGCGGTCGGCAAACAGTTAATATATTGCAGCGTACCAATAGTATAGTATGTGGTATCTACATTGTTTTAATATTGTGTTAATATCTGTTCTGTGAATTCATTATTTCTTATCCTGATGTCATCAGTGTCTGTGAGTGGTGATTGTGGTATGTATATGTGATGCTAGCCGCGGCTCCCTTGTTTTTAGTCTTTACAGACCACGTTGTCTTTATTTTAATGGGTCCTTGATAGTCACTTATCTTTGCCCCCTTTTTTTTTATAACTGTCTTATTAGCGTGGTGATGAATTTTTTGTATCAATAAAATTATTTTGTTTTTTCCATAGTGTTCAGTTCTTTTTGCTCTCTTAAGAGAACTATGTTTTCTTAGTTTTTTCTGTATGCTCTTAGGGCAACCCAAACTGCATCCCACTTTCTAGTGTGGATGAAGGTATATACACAATTTACCTGATTAATTTACTTTGAAGGTTGATCCAGGCAATTAAACCTTTATTTCTTGTTAGGCTCTCTGTGACTACTGTCCCTTCCTTGCCTTAGTGATCCCCCCACCACGGATCTAATATCTGTGTATATATATGCACATATATTTATATTACTCTATTTGTGGCTATTGATAAGTGGACTTTTCATTTGACCTAATATAGTGATTGCACACATGGCTTATATGATCGACCCTGATCTTGATAATGAGATTGACAAGGCCTTTACATTAGGTGGAGAAAATTGAGAAACGGAGAAGGAACCAATTAGGAAATTGTTTAAAAATCACAAAAAACTTATGATTAAATTTTTGAATCGTAAATGGGACATTGCCTCATTGAAATCGCACATTTCCAATCAAATTATTTCCAGAGGCCTTAGGGAGCGAGTTGTCCCTGCTGCACAATTCCACACCTCTAGATTTCTGGAGGTGTGGAAGGAGGAATGCCTGAATAGAGGTCTAACCTTGATGAAACTTATTGTTGCCGAGGAAGAAGCTCAACTGCAGGAGATCGGTGAGTAACTCAAAATTAGTGCCAAACTGCTGGAACCTCATAAACATGAACCAGAGTTTGACAAAAACAATGACTTTATTAAAAAAAGAGATAGAAAGAATCCAAAAAAAATCTTAAACACCAAGCAAGATAAATTTAGACAGAATGTGGTAGATTGGGAAAGTGGAGATATATTTAACCCCACTACCCAAATCAGAAGTAGGTCTCTCTCTAGGAACTCTAGACAGCAGTAACGCTCACGTAAAAGTAGGACAGGTTCCTCTTCTGATAGTGATCTAGATAAGGATATCCTACAGAAATCTGTCTCTTTTTTAGAGGAGCTGGAGGGCAAAGTCTCTCTAGAGGATCTGAAATCGTTAGTGGACAAGAAACAGGCAAAAGAAGGAGGCAAAGGCAACACAGAAGGAAGAGGAAACGACAGGGACACAGCTCAGTATTGAAGCAGTGGAAGACTGAGAAGCCAGAGGAGACGCTGAATAGCGCTATCAGCGTCCCTTCTATGGACCTTAGTGTTGTAAAACTTTCAGAATTTCCACTTAATGATGAACATTTTAAACTTCTTAAAAAGGGACTTTCCTTTTCTCCCACTTCTCTCATGAATGAGTTTGAAGTCTTTAAAGACATTAGCCTCTTCCTAAGGAAAGTTCTTTTCAAATTATGGCACACTAGAAGTGTAAATATTCAGCAAAACCCTGAAGAGAATTTGGATAAGGATGAGAGGGAGGCTACTGAAAGCCTCCTATCCTTACTGGATGAGAACTGTGATAGTGATTCTGACTCATGCCACCCACTTAGAAGGTCCTCCAATTTGAAAATTAGATCCACGAAAATGCCCACTTTATCTAAGCACAAATGGCTCCAAGTGTTCTTGGACCAGGTAAAAGAGGACCTGGGGAGGGTTAATTGGGATTGGATCGGGCCCAAAAACTTAACTAATGCTGAGAGACAGGCCCTACGTGAATTAGAAGATGCACCAAACCTAGTGATTAAAAAAAGAGTGACAAAGGGGTAAATGTGGTTTTATTAAGTGAGAGGCTCTATGAGGAGGAAACTCTAAGGCTGCTCAGTGACAACTCTACCTATAAAAAACTCCCCTCAACTCCCTTCCCTTCTCTGGTAAATACTCTAAATAACAAACTAAAGCTAGGAATGGAAGCTGGTCTTCTTACCAAAAAGGAATACTCTTTTCTTAGAGTGGAGGAAATGGCCATTCCAACTTTTTATATAATACCTAAACTGCATAAATCTTTAACCCCTCCTCCAGGCAGGCCTATTGTGTCGGCCATTAATGGCCCATTGGAGAGAGTGGGTAAATACGTGGACTCTATGATTAAAGATCTTAACACGTTGCCATCTTTTGTCCTTGATAGTCGAGATATCCTTGCTAAACTGTCACAGTTTGTCCTTCCCGTGGGCGCCTTACTGGTGGGGATTGATGTGGAGAGTCTATACTCGTCAATACCCCACCAGTGGGGCCTCGGGGCCACCATGTTCTTTTTGGATCCTCATTACCCTCTGCAGGGTGCCCAAAATGAGTTTATTGGAGAGTTACTTGAATTCATGTTAAATAACAACTTCTTTCAATTTCTGGGCAAATATTAGCAACAAGTTAGAGGCACAAGTATGGGGGCACCCTGGGCCCCATCATATGAATGCCTCCACCTGGGTCTTTGGGAAGAGGAAGTAGTCTACAAGTCCTCGATGTACCTCAACCACTCTTTGTTGTGGCTGAGGTACATCGATGATGTCTTTATGGTGTGGGGGGGTTCAGTGGAACAACTTGTGGACTTTATGTCCCAACTGAACACTAATGATAGGAACATACGACTGACCTACTCACACCATACTGAGACACTTCCATTCCTTGATCTGCAAATTAGCAGATCGGGATGTAGAATCACTACCAGTACCTTCCGTAAAAAGACAGCTGCCAATACTCTTCTCCTGGCCCAGAGTCATCACCCTAAGCTATTAATTAATGGGATACTCACGGGACAGTTCTTACGAATTAGGCGGAATTGCTCTGAGGATGAGCAATTCCATAAAGAGGCACGTGAGATGTAACAGAGATTTAGACAAAGAGGCTATTCTCATCGCTCTCTTAAAAAGGCCCAAAAAAAAGCATCAATGAGAAAACGTGAAGAGCTCCTTGTTGCATCCAAGACTATGAGTTTGGAAAAAAATGAGCTGAATTTCCTTAGGATTATTACTAGATTTGGCTCCCAGTGGAAAATGGTCCAAGAGATCCTTGAGAGACATTGGCATATTCTAAAGTCAGCCCCATTAATAACCAATCTGGTGAGTCCTAGACATGTGCACACTGAAATATTTCGTTTCGGAATTTCGTTTTCGTCTGAAAAATACATTTATTTAGTTACTCCCGAAATTCGTTTTTATCTATTTCGTTTTTCGTTAAAAATTGCATTCGTCCGAAAATCCAAATTAGGGTCAAATCTGTCATTGAAGGCTTATGGTGTCTGTTGAATGTTCAAAGAAGATTCGACGGAGCAGCTAAACTGTACAATGCCGTATAGTTTACCTGCTCCGTCGAATCTTCTTAGAACTTTCAACAGACACCATAAGCCAAAGTACGTGTGTACTTAGTTCTAGCTATTTTACTGCTCCACCTCTTTGGTTACAATCAGCCAATAACATTCATCATCATCATTATTTTTATTTATCTTTTCTCCCCTACGTCAAATCTTTTCTCCCCTACGTCGAATCTTTCCTCCCCTACGTCGAATTTTTTCTCCCCTACGTCGAATCTTTCCTCCCCTACGTCGAATCTTTCCTCCCCTACGTCGAATCTTTCCTCCCCTACGTCGAATCTTTTCTCTCTATGTCGAATCTTTTCTCTCTATGTAGAATAATCTTGGACTAATAGAGCTAAGGTTAGGCACATTCGACCGCAGGTTTGATGGACACAGATTGTTATTGTCATCATCATGTCGAATCTCCTATCTATATCGAACTGTTGTAGCAACGAAAACGAAAATAAAGCATTTGTTTATGTCGGATCTTTCGTTTTTCGGACTCTGCACTTTCGTTATCATTTGTTAAAACGAAAACACCTAAAATTCGGACGAAAATGCATTCGGACGAAAACGAATGCACATGTCTAGTGAGTCCCAGACCTCTTATGACAGCCAGAAGGGCACGTAATCTTCGTCCATTCAGAGTACACATGGACGTCCAATAAGAATTAGCTCACCAGGTCCATTCAGAGTACACATGGACATCCAATAAGAATTAGCTCACCAGGTCTAGACCTCTTTTAGGTATGTACGCTTGTGGACACTGCAGCATTTGCAAGTATTTACACCAGACCGACGTGTTCGCCAATCCATGCGGGGGAAAAAATTACAAAATCAAAAACAGTTTATCAACTGCTCAACTACTCGCGTTATTTATATGCTTACATGTCCGTGCAATAAAATATATATAGGCAAAACCAAACGCGCGCTCCGCATTTGGATTGGTGAACACTTTGCTGGTATTAAGAAGAAGGATGATGAACGTCCAATCCCTCTGCACTTTGCCAAATTCCACAATCGTGATCCAAAGGGCTTGACTGTAAAGGGAATTTATATGCTTAACCTGCCTCCCAGACGTGGAGACTTTGATAGAATCCTTCTCCAAAAAGAAAAAATGTGGACATATTACTTGGACTCTATGGTCCCCAAAGGGTTAAATACTGAATGCAGTTTACAGCCTTTCTTGGAAAGGTAATTACCCTGTCCACATTTTTTCTGCTTTTGAATATATACTATTCTGGTTGATTGTATTTTCCTAGTTCTGTTTAATGCATGTTCCTGCATTATTTTTCTATATCCGAATTGGTTCCTTATCGGGTCCCCCTTCCCTTTCTTCCCCCCTTTTTCTCTTTTTCTCCACCGTGTGCCGCTCCTTTAATAAAACGTTTTCAACTAAATATGAATGAGATCATATATAGCCATCTGCATCTTTTATGTATCTTTGCTGAATGATCGTAATGAGAGGTGACCTTGGATGACATCTGGTGGTAATAATTAGTAATTACATCACTAGCTTATGTCTACTTAATTCCACCCCACGGACTCCTCCTTGCTCTGAAGAAACCAGCGTTCATTGGCTGGTGAAACGCGCCAGAAACGTGACGTCAGCATGTCACTCCGGAACCGTGTGCTCACTGGATGGAGTGTCAGCAAGAAATGAACAGCTGACAAAAAGCTTTTTCTTCCCTGGATGGTCGTGCAATCTTAAGCATGGTAACTAACATACAGCGAGGGCTCTGACATTCTGGCAGGAACACGGCCCAAGATGGAATAATATTGTCAACCACAATCTTCCTGGGGTAGAGTATCGCTATGTGAGGACGGTGGACACCCTCTAACCAGTGAGAGATGTATTGATCCAGTTTATATCTGCATACTTGTATACGCTCTCCCAGCCATTAGCACTCCCCCTGCTGCTTCTGCCATTACTATGCATGCCAGCTCCCCTCTGCTATCTATCTAACATCATTTAAGCAAGCTTTGCTGGCTGTATCTGCTGTTTATCCTGCTCATACAATATGGTCTGGGTCTAAATGTTTTTATTGACCGTACTGAACCAACACACCCAATGAGCTTCTACTAGAACGATCCACCCATTCATCCACATACCCAATTATACCACATCAATGATTTCTGATATACGGACTCATTTCATTAATATTTGTTCTATTAATTCATTATTTCTTATCCTGATGTCATCAGTGTCTGTGAGTGGTGATTGTGGTATGTATGTGTGATGCTAGCCACGGCTCCCTTGTTTTTAGTCTTTGCAGACAACGTTGTCTTTATTTTAATGGGTCCTTGATAGTCACTTATCTTTGCCCCCTTTTTTTCTATAACTGTCTTATTAGCGTGGTGATGAATTTTTTTGTATCAATAAAATTATTTTGTTTTTTGTTCGGTTCTTTTTGGCCTCTTAAGAGAACTATATTCTCTTAGTTTTTTCTGCACCTGATTTTGCACTCTCCAGTTTCAGTAAATCAACCCCACAATTTTTTCCATCCGTAGTCACACAGCATAGTTGGAGAGATACGTGCTGGAAAGAGGGAAAGGATAGGAAATTCATCACCAATTTAGGCTCAAAATAGGTCTATGTGAATCTAAACTATGATAGTTCAGTTTATGTTTTATCTGTTTCATTAGCTGTTTGGTTACTTTTGCAGGGGTTGATTTACTAAAACTTGAGAGTTCAAAATCTGGTGCAGTTCTGCAGAGAAACAGATCAGCTTCCAGTTTATTTTTTGTCAAAGCTTAATTGAACAAGCCAAAGTTAGAAGATGATCGGCTACCATGAACAGCTGCACCAGATTTTGCACTCTCCAGTCTTAGTAAATCAACCCTACTAAAGGAGTAGGGAATTCACTTAACCTAGTGAATTATGTTCACTCCAATGCCTAATAATTTTGACATAATTAATTAAAAAATAAAATTTCTCTTGCCCATGACTGAACACTTGAAGTTTCTTCACTTGGCTGATTAAATGTTGTTTTCGTTTAGTATTCTCACCCCATAAATCCCAGCTCCCTATCAGACGGTAAGTTTAACCTCACCTTCCACTAGCCTCTGATTTGTGCTACATACACAAAAATAAGCAAAATAATAATAATTTGCTGCCATTTGATACCAGTCAGATTTTCCAGATCTGTATGTATGTTAACCTTTTGCCGCCCATGTAATTCATATGTGCAGCAACACAAAGGGTGGACTTTAATGGTTAAACACAGCATAATATATGCATCCATGTGAGGTCACTCACTGGGCACTCTCAGCACAGAGACTGAGCTAGCATAGATAGCACCTGGTCTCTAGTAATGATTGGGAGCTGGCAAAACCAGCTACCAATCATGTAACCACTTTAACAGCCAATGACAGTGGTCACATGATTAGGTATTTCTTCCTGCCCCCTGGGCACAATGACCCTGTTAAAGGAAGGCCAGGGCTGGGTGGGAGGGGTTAAAAGATTTACACAGTAAAATTATATGCAAGCTTTTAGTCACTTAAATATTTTAATCCTATAGTGCGAATGTACAGCTGCAGCCTACAATAAAAGAAAGAAACAGAAAAACCATACAACCTAATATAATGTGATTTTACTAGTGATATTATCTTATCTGGAGTTTTTCCATAACAATTTTTTATAATGACAAGTTCTTACAAAACTCCAGTTGCCTTATTAAAAGTAAAATTATGAGATTAGTTAATTCCCAAACAATATTCATGTTATAATTACTTTGTTGTGAAATGTAACTTTATTTGTAGCACTGAATCCCCACACCCTCCAGATGTGAATGTCCTAATTGCATAAATTATTACATACTTTCCACATTCTTCAAAATGACAACAGTACAAGAAATTACTGGTTTAATATTTGTCTAGAATAACAAAACAATTTGAAAAAGAATTTTGACATTCAGTTGCAGATTTATTATTGATAACAATTTAAGCATCCTACTATCCTTGAAATGGAAACTATGATTATGTTAAGCATAACTGTGTAATCTCAGCTGCTCTGTATAGTAGTGATAAATGTAGACACGATAAGGAGCTGAATTGATGTGATTTAGATGCCTAGTGTTAACTGAAATTCTGCCCACAGGCTTTCACTATAACATTTTGGTAGCTAGACAGACTTACACATAAAGAAAAGGTGACCTTGAAACTTTGTTAAAGTAACTTGGGAAAAATAATTGCAGCACATAAATATTTTGGTAGGTAAAACAGCAACTATACAAATTATTTTGCAATAAGTTAGTATATGTTCTTGTTAAGCCTTTTACTCTAGTTTTTGAAATGTTTCTATATTTCAAAAAACAGATAAAACCCTAATTTATATAATTGCAAGTTGTTGCAGAAATAAAAATTTGGAAACAAATTGTTATACCACGCAACATTCAAAATAAACACATAAATCCTATCTATGACTGAATTCAAATCTCTATGTAACGCATTACCTGCATTGCATTAAAGCTGAACTCCGAAAATCCTGCCACTTTGTAAAATGTGTTGGCATACTATGAGTTAAGTCCAAAGAGGTGCATTCACCTCATGGACATGTCTCTGTTTTATTTACATCTGACAATTTTATAGCAATCCAGGAGCTATCATTACACTCCAGGGACTCTGACAGATGAGATTCTGCTTTCTCATACAGCAGCAGCTCTGCCCACCCCTCCATTCCCTTCTATTGTTCATCCACAGAAAGTTTTTTATTTTGTAAATAAGTTCACACAATATAAAGAACATCAGAGCAGTGTAAGTATAGCAATAGCTATGTTCCTGGCACTCAGTAAAAATATAAATTATAAATTAAAGTGTAAGTCCACAAGGTGGCATGCACCTCCTTAGATTAACCCCTAGTAATCCAGCACACTGTACAATTTGTCTGAATTTCTGGAGTTCAGCTTTGGGGTAGGCCATTTTTTATGACCTTACTTTTTGAACACAGTGGAACACAACACATGCCATTTGCATTGTGGTGCACTGCATCACCTGCTACTGTAATTGTGCATTAGGATGAAATTCAAATGGCATAAGCTGTGTGTTTTGATAATGTGCATTTTACCACATGTTGCCTCAATTAATAAGTCTGAAAGGGCCCTAAAGGTAACCTCTTACCCTTACCTTAACCTTACTTTAACTTTAAACATAAATTCTAATTCCAGCCTCCTCTTCCCTTCCCAAAAGGGAAGAAGAAATTTATATCATTTTTTTCACACAAACCGAGCTTTCTACTGGTGTTATTTAATCACCAATGCATTTTTTATTTTTTGCGATATAAACAAAAAAAGACCAAACATTTTGAAAAAAAATATATATGTTTTACTTTCTGCTATAAAACATATCCAATGAAAAAATGAATTTAATGATTGGTTTGCATGAAAGCCTACAAACTATGGTATATATACTGGAATTTGCATCTTTTTTATACTACTAATGGCAGTGATTAGCTGTTGTCCACTTATAATAGGACTGTGATAGTGCAGCGGAAATCTGACACTAACTGACCCTGGAGGTAACTGACTAACTGCCACTGACATCACCAGTGACATTAATACAGTGATCAGTGATAATACTACACACTGTCACTGTACTAATTACACTGGCTGGGAAGGGGTTAATATCTAGGGCAATTAAGGGGTTAAATATGTGCCTAACTATGTTTATAGTGTTAAAAATTAAAAATCATCATCATCTGACTTTGTCAATGGGGTTCCCCATTGACAACATCAGATGATGACGAAACGAGCCTGGGAAGGTATGCACTGACGTCACCACGCTTCCGAAGTAGGAGAACGGGCTCCGCTTATCCTGTATGCCGGCCGGCTTTCGTATGCGCAACTCTGCTGTTTTTACTGTGAGTGACTACACGTTTTTATAATAAATATTTAGATGGTATTACACTATGGTTAGTCTTTCCTTCCTTTGAGCAACCTGAGTTTTCATTGGAATATATGGATACGTGGACACCGCGAACGAGCCTGGAGATTTACCCCCCATCTGAACACCGGGAGCGCCAGCAAGCTTTAAGGCCTTGGTTGGGCTATAGCCATCTGCCCTGTTAAGCTTGCCGTCTATAGGCGCACGGTGGTGGTGTTTATGCTCTTAAAGGACACTAATTTTTTCTTGATGTCATACATTATGGACTTTTAATTTTTAATTTTTAGCGCAGTTTTTTATATATAATTTTGATGTTTGGTGTGATCGCACTGTATGCTGCTGCTTGTTGTTTAGTTTTTGTTAGCACGGTATTCCTTACCAATATATAATGTTTATAGTTTGCTGCTTTTAGTAAGAGATCTTTCAGTTTCTCATCCCTGCTTTGCAGACACCTCTACAGCCTGGCCGAGTGCTCCGATCCAGCTCCAGGTTCAGCGATCCCGCCAGGCACTCGTGCGACTCTGCATCTCGGTGATTCCTGTCAGCTCTATCAGGGGCTCCAAGTCAGAGTTGTAAGAGAGGCCATCCTCTGCATATCAGGCTCCATCACCAGGTACATGACAGAGATACAGTTCTATTAAAACACAGATCATACAAAAACTGTTCAAAATAAAAATCCTGCGCTGGGCACTTGAATGCAGAGATCAGAGACGGACATCAAATAGGTACCTTAGTTTGGAATATAGTGTCATATATAGCCACGATAAGCTGAGTGAT
Source organism: Lithobates septentrionalis (assembly GCA_037952835.1). NCBI lineage: Eukaryota > Metazoa > Chordata > Amphibia > Anura > Ranidae > Lithobates > Lithobates septentrionalis. The sequence goes on along the minus strand of JBBDGP010001607.1, from coordinate 1,364,598 downwards.
GCGTTTAGAAACTAAAAGCTAGAAAAAGAACAAATACAGCCAGTCTCAGTAAGATGGAGTATGTTTTACAGCAAGGTGGTACAGAATTTTAAGCATATAAACTTACTAGATACGATGTGGTTGGGTAGATAGGCAGGGGCAGATGAAAATTTACTATTCCTGATCTACAAAAGGTAGGAAAAAGGGGGGCCGGAAGGCATCCAATGATAAGTCCTTAGTTCAATTTCAGCAGTGCTGATGGCTGTATAGAGCCTGACAGCATAACGCTGTGTCTATGGACATAACATAAAATAGAGTCAATGTAAAATTAAGAGACATCTAGACGAGCATGTAGAAGGCTAGAGCTCAGTAATAAATATCAAAAGGCTGAGTACTTACAATCAGGATTTTTGTAAAGAGGTAAGCCCCTGGGAGACAGCAATCCACTGCACACCAAATTCAAAGCAGATAGAAAGACTATTTATACTCTAAAGTAGCTACAGCTGATCGTGAGAAAGATATCAGGTGACATATTGATGCAGAGGGCTGAGGCAAACAAGGCTTATGGGTATTGTAGGAGAGCTAACTGCTTGTACTTACTGCGCATGTGCAGATGATTATATGGCAAAGCAAGGAGCATAAGACAAGAACTCATGTTAGAGCGGCGCAGCGTCTGGCATCACAGAGCCTCGCACATGCGCCGTAAACACTAAAACCGACTAGGTGCATTATGGGCAATGTAGGAACTAGTGAGCCGGTATATAGCTCGAGATATACATATAGCCGAGAGAAGCCTACAGCCATAGAAAAAACACAGGGCCATCGGGGAACAAACTCTGCAATACAGTAATATTCTATGAGGAGCGGAGTTCAGTAATAGACAAAGTAAACAATGTGCATTGGCTATTATGCTAGCATACTGCCAATGGCTTCTTAGACATCAATACATAAAGAAATTAAGTGAGAGCAGGGCTTTTTTTCTCAAACAATAGGTGCTGGAACTTTACCACGGCCCCACAAAACCCCTCCCCCTACACAACCTCCAAATCACATCAAATAGTGGGTGCGTTCAGTCAAATTTCACAAAAACAGTAGGAGGGTCTTAAAGGGGCATTAAATACCAGGATTGCATTACATACAGAATGCAGAGCTGTCACTTGTAAACACAGAAACCAGACTTCTGTGTTTACAAGTGATTGTGGTGAGCAGGCACCAAGGGTCTGAGCCAGAGGTGGTGAAACCGAGTTCCACCAAGTTCCCCCTGAAAAAAAGCCCTGAGTGAGAGGGTCCTTTATAATGCCGACATGCTAGTGCAGTATAATCCAAGTGGCATAAAAGGAAAAAGTGACATGAAGATAAGGTAACTACAAATGTAAGTATAACGTATCTGATCTTCACAAGTAAGCAGCACACAACAGATCACTAAAAACAAAACAAAAGATGCATATATGGTGATCAAGAAATAAGCACATATAACACAAATAAATCCCATTGCTTGTAATAAATGTAATGTTCAAAAAAATTCATAGCAAAAACGATTTACATTAATCATTTATACATGGTATATATAAGTACATATACATCAGGCATCCCTGTTGCCTGATGTATATTTGAATATTTCAAGTGATTTACATTACTATGTAGTCTAACATAGAAGAGGTTTGTATCACAGAACAAATGCCAAGAAAAAAAGGGGGAGGAGGAACAATATGAAAGGGTAAAAGGTGGGCTAAAACAAACAAATCGCAAAGTGAGTAAATAGGCTAAGCGCATTAGAGAAAATATTTAAAGCTAATCATGTCATTTAAGCCTGGATAAACCGTGGACTGCAGCTTGTGTATCCATTGCGTTTCTTGCTGTAGTACTTTTTCTATCAAAGTCGCCACCACAAGGATCTGCATAGATGGTATCAAGAGCAGCGAATTTGAATATCAATGGGCCATAACCATGTTTGAAAGCTATATGATATCCCATTGTGGTATTCAAAAGACCATTTGTAGCATAATATACATGATCTTTGATTCTTCTCCAGAAGGGTCTGATAGTTTTGCCCACATAAAAAGCTCCACATTGACAAAAAATATGATATATATAAATGACTCCTTGAGTTTGACAAGTAATGTGGTGCCGTAGAACATGCGTATGGCCATTTGGGAGAAGAACTGAAGGTCCCGTTACTAGAAAATCGCAGAAATCACATCTACCACATTTAAAGAGGCCTGCAGGGGATTGTAGTGTATTGGTTGTTTTGCAATAATGGCTTCGTACTAAACAGTCTTTTAAGGATCTAGCTCGCCGAAAGGTAATCTCTGGTCTTGATCCTATGTATTTACTGATGGTGGGATCTGTAGTTAAGATATGCCAGTGTTTTTGGATAGTTGAGCGTATAATTTAATGCTGGTCAGAAAAAGTTGTGATAAATCTCACTGTGTCTGAACTGGTTTGTTTAGGTTCCGGAAAGAGGAGAGTATTTCTAGGTCTAGTTAGAGCTTTCTTGAAAGCTTTTTTAAGACAGGTTTTGGAGTATCCTCTCATTAGGAGACGGTGATAAAGAAGATCTGCTTCATGTTTGAAATCAGCATCTGTTGAGCAGTTACGTTTTAAGCGCATATACTGACTAAATGGAATACTTTGAACAAGAGGTCGTGGATGTGCGCTATGCACATGTAGTATTGTGTTTCCGCTGTGGGTTTTCGAAAAAGTGATGTATTGATTTGGCCCTCATGATTGATCTTAATAGTGATATCTACAAATGTCATAATAGTGGGGCTAGACTGCATAGTGAACTTCAAATTATAGTCATTCTGACTCAAAATTGCCATAAAGTCATTAAGTGCTGCTGGTGGTCCCGCCCATAGTAACAAAATGTAATCTATATAGCGGAACCAGCGCAGCACTTAAGAGAAAAAGTTAAAATGCGTATCATTGGCAAAAAGATCCCGCTTCCACCCCCCCAGGTACAGGTTCGCATAAGAGGGTGCACAGAATGCGTCCATAGCGACCCCCTGTACCTGAAGGAAGTGGGACCCATCAAAAGAAAAAACATTTTTTGTAAGAATATGCGATAGGAGTCGCAGTAGGAAGCCATTAAGGTCGAAAAAGGTGAGTCCTCTTTCATTCAAAAATCTAGCAACTGTTTTCAAGCCTAGTTCATGTGGGATAGAGGAATACAGGGCTTCCACATCATCATTTTTAAATGAGCAGTGATTTACATATACTTAAAGTGAAACAATATAAATGAAAAATTCCTTCAACCACTTCCCTACACGCCCATTGTTATATGAACTCCGGAGGAAGACTCTGTCCCTCCGGGCGGGCATCATATGACGTCCTTGGATTCCCGGTGGTATGGGGGCGCGCGCCGTGCCACTCGGGAGCCAATGCAAGTGCCCAGCGACCGCGATGTCCGCCGGGCACCCGCGATTGCTGGTGACCGAACAGGAACATGGATCTGTGTGTGTAAACATCCTGTCAGGGGAGAGGAGACAGGTCGTGTGTTCCTAGTATATAGGAACACCGATCGGTCTCCTCCCCTAGCCAGTCCCCTCCCCCACATTTAAGCCTCGTACACACAATTCGATTGTTGGCCAACAGAGCGTCAGACTTTTTTCTGAAGGGCATGTGCCAGGAACTTGTCTTGCATACAAATGGTACACAATTGTCGGCCAACAAACACAAACATAGTGACATACTATGAGCCAATAAAAAAGAAGTTCAGTTGTCAGGCGCCACCCTCTGGGCTCCTTCTGCTAATGTTGTGTTAGTAGAAGTTTTGTGAGTGTTGATTCACGCTTTTCAGTTTGTGCTTTTCAGTTCATTTCTGAACGGCCGTTTGTTAAACAGCCATGTTGCGGAATCGGAGGAGAGAACGTGCTATTATTGGGCTTGGAGTTATTGCTTTGACCCAAGTACAGTCCAGGAACAGGAGGAGTTCTCGGACCAAAAATTGGTTGCTTAATTGTGACCAATTATGTCATATGCCATTGCTGCGTGAGCTCCAGGAGAATAATACGGATGATTTTCGAAAATTATCTCCGGATGACGGACCCCTGCTTTCACCAACTTTTGGCATTGGTGACCCCCTATATTAAGAAGCAGGACACATGCATGAGGCTTGCCATCACTCCAGAGCAAAGGCTCATAGCCACCTTGCATTACTTGGAAACGGGGAGAAGTCTCCAGGACCTCAACTTTACCACTAGGATCCCCCCAGGCTCTGGGACTCATTATTCCAGACACCTGCTCAGCCATTATTCAAGTACTGAAGAAGGACTATATTCGGCTAAGTTTTTCCCTTTAAGTTCACATTCTATGTATTATTGTTTGCCAATGTATTGTATTAATTTGTTGATTACATAATTATCAATGTTTCAATATGCTGTGAATGTCCTCATCATTAATGCTGTAAGCTTTTCCTCCTCCTTTGTTGGCCTACATGCATATTTTCCCTAACTAACCTCCCCAGCATGCTATCCTGAGCCCATATACACCTAGCCTAGTAACTTCACAATGTTTTTTGTCAGCTACATTTTGGCTTACCCTAAACAACCCCTAAAATGTGTACAAACATTATTGTTGTCCTCAAATTCAGGCAGAGTGCAAGAGACCATTTTTTGGGGCACAAACTCATTTGGAACCACCCCAAAAAAATGCAAGTTCAACAGATACAAATACTCTATCTGCTGACTTTGCCAAACCCATACACACTATCCCTCTTTTGTGTTTAAATTTCTGTATAAATTCACCAAACCATGTAGTGCAGGGGCCTGCCTGATTACCTACAAATTGTAACGTAGAAAGTTCTTGTCTCCTACTATATTGATAGGTATTTTCAGAATATCAAAATGTGCTGCAATTTGGACAGTGCGGATCCATATTTTTAGATTATGACACGTCTTACCTTCCACTGGGCTGCCAATAGTGTAAGTAAGGAGGGGCTGGCTAAAGTATCCCAGATTATTTATGCAAACAGCTCTCATAGCAGTGGAGAGGGTTAACTGTCCAAAACATCTACCCATTTCCTCCCCCCCACCAGAGGGGGAGATCAATCAGATAAGTTGACCTTATCCTTTTGTCTTTAAATACTCATTTAAGTGTTCTCCTTATGTTTGTGTCAAATCTGCTTACAATGTTATGTGTAGAAGTAGTTATTTTTTTAATCCAGAATTTCCTTCCAACCCACAGCAATGGCAGGATGTTGCAGCCTAGTTCCACAATCATTGGGATTTTCCCAACTCTGATGGTGCTATTGATGGCAAGCATGTTCAAATTGTCCCACCACCCAACTCTGGCTCCTATTATTCTAATTATAAGGGTTTTTGCAGCATAGTCATAATAGTGCCTGCCAATTATGAGTTTTTGTAAAAAATAGCTAAGAAAATTCAGCGCTGTGCAATTATATCCTTACTAGTACAAGGATACTAAAGCTATAGCATCAATAATATGTTGTATAATATAAAAAAATTGCAATAAAACAAAAAAACAACAATTTGTGTATCAAGCAAGTTCACAGTGAAAAAGTCTTTGCCTTAGTAGCAAGTGTCCAAAAAAGTGTTTCATCCTCAAATCCACAAATGTTAAAGTGCATATGTGCATATTATTAATAATAATTGAAACACCCCCTGGGAGGGTCAATCACAACAAATATATATACTGACACGCGACCAAATATAGAAGGCAGGTAGATTACTAAATAATAAAGAAAAAAAGGAAAGACGGAAAGAAGGATCCATATGCCTACATTGAACTCGTAATTTAGTCAAGGGTTAATGAATGTGGATTGTTTTTTATCTCCTCCCTTAGGGGGGCTTCATTCTTGTGTGTCCTCCCTGCTCTGCATATAACGTAATTATCATATTAACTATATCTAATATTAGTGATCATGCCTAGAGTTATCACCTCTACTACTGTGGGTGTTATCTACTAATGGCGGTCAATATGATTGCCTGCGGCTATACAAACATGGCCACGGTTGTGGTTTATCATTTGTATGGATCCATAACAAAATGGCGCTAACCGCGGCTTCACTTTAATGGCCTCCAGCACAGTATATATTCCAGTAATCTTCACCATCCAATCAGATCTCCCTGAGGAAGACACGTGATAAACCTTGTGCGTCATCACGTGTAGGGGAGGGGCCAGGACTGTGGAGGAAACAGTTTCACGCTCGTTTGAGCAAACTACTGGCACACACAAGATTTGCAGGCACTTGGGAGAGGATTTTGCTACATAATGGATTTTATAGTTTGGTGTGCTGGAAGCACCAATGAAATGTGAGTACACTGACGTTCTTTTCTCTAAATAAATTTACAAACAAAAGGATAATGCACTATCCAGCCTCTTTTATCTTTAACATTGAGGATATCTTCTCTGGATTTTACTGTGGGATCCTGCTGAAATTATCTTTACCCAGAGCCCAGGAGTGACTCAACAGTTTATGTGGACCAAACTTAGTAAGGGGTGAGGTAAGCGCAGCTACATGGAGGGAGACCGTGTGTAAAGTCACCCTCTTACTAACCAGGATTTTAACATCACAAAAGTCACCGTATGGAATATTATTGCACATATGCAATTTAACATTTGTGGATTTGAGGATTTATGAAGATAAAACCTTTTTTTGACAAATACTTTTTCACTTTGAACTTGCTTGATACACAGTTTTTTTATTGCATTTTTTATATTATACAATGTATTATTGAAGCTTTAGTATCCTTGTACTAATAAGGGTATAATCGCACAGCGCTGCATTTTCTTTGTTATTTTTATATATGTTTTCACACAATATGGGATTGTGATTGATGCATAGCAGCTGTGAATTGGCACTTTTTACTCTTTTCTTGAATCAACCGCACCTGACGCTAGGAGGGTGACGCTTAGGGTAGCTTGTACGCTTTTCATATATTTACATTGTTCAGCTATGAGTTTTTGTATCTGGATGCTGGGAAGAATGGCCGCAACTCTGATGGAGGAGTGATTATGCAGACAGAGTTCTACAAGTGGCTCTAGAATGGCACCTTAAACTTGCCACCTGCTGAGGAGAATGTCGAGGGCCTCGATTTTGTTTTTGTTGCAGATGAGGCCTTGCTCTGGGGGAACATCTGATAAAGCCATTTCCTATGAGGAACCTCACCCGAGAGCAGAGAATTAAGGAAAATTTTTGTCCATACTTACCGTAATTTTCCTTTCCTGGATCCTCCCCATGTCATCCTACTATGGGTCAGCTCCGCCCCCTCTTACCCTCCAGGACAACCTCTTTTCTAGCCCATAAAGGGCGTCTGGCTGCCCACACCAGTGGTCAGTGCGGCTCCTTGCGACGGAAAAACTGGGTGGGAATCCTCCGGCTGACATGGGGAGGATCCAGGAAAGGGAAATTACGGTAAGTATGGACAACAATTTTCCTTATTCCTGGACCTCCCCATGTCAGCCTACTATGGGATGTACCAAGCAATATTAAGAAGGGAGGGAAGACAAAAATAAGCCAAACCCTCAATGCAATGCTACTCAAAATTTTTAATGGGCAACAGCCGCCGTAATACTGTAGAGCCAAATGTTTCCTCAGGCTGGCAAGCCATATTAAGCTTGTAATGCCTAATAAAAAAGGTGTTGGGGATGCTCCAGCTTGCTGCTCCGCAAACTACCTCAGGGGCGACCTTCGCATATGCCCAGGATGCTGCCATACCCCTCGTCGAATGTGACTTGATCTCTGAAGAAGAAGGAAGGCCCAGCGTTTTGTATGCAATATGCATGGTCTTGACAAACCAGGAAGACCCAAATCTGGATGTTGCTGGCATACCCTTTTTAGGCTCCATAGGGAAAACCTACAGCTGATCTTGTTTGCCAAAGCTTTTAGTCCATTTCAGGTAGGTTGAAACCGCAGAGACCAGGTCTAACCTACTCCACTCATCAGCTGTATCTGCTGGAAAGGCTGGGAGAAAGACCTCCCAGTTCATACGAAATTATGTGGCCACCTTAGGTAGAAAGCTCGGTATTGGCCTAAGGACTACCTTGTCTGGGAGCACTAAACAATATGGTTCTTTAGATGAGAAGGCGTACAACTCTGAGTCTCTTTTGGTCAAGGCCACGGCTAGTAAAAAACAAAACTGTTAAAAGAAATAATGAACAAGAGAAAGCTTGATAAAACGGAGGAACCAGCAATGTTCCCAAGACTAGTGTTAAGTCCTCTTTTGGAAAAAACTATTTCAATGGAGGTCTGATTTCTATGGCTGCACCTAAAAAATCAGATCACCAACGGATGTAGAGCCTTTCTTGTACACGACATAGCCGACAAGGCAGGGATTTGACCCTTTAGGGAATTATAAGCTAACCCTTGGAGACTACTCTGCAGAAACTCCAAAATGTTGGATACTGAAGGAGATCCAAGGTCCCAACCCCTTTCCATAGTATTCCAGATTCGTTGATAGGTTACATTCATTCTGACAATCCTGTAATAATGTCATCAACTTTATCCTCCTGCAGGTTGGGTGTCAGGCCCCACTCTGCAGGAGATTTTGACAAGGAGGCAGAGGGATTGGTGAGCCCAACTTTATCCTCCAAGCCAGAGGTCCAAGTAGGACTACTATTGCTGTGACCCTTTCTCACTGAATCTTCAGCAGGATTTTGAGAGCCAATGTAAGCGGCGGGAACACATACACCAAGGGGAAGTTCCAAGACCTGGACAGAGCACCCTGACCCAATGCCTGTGGATGCTAGGTCCGGGTGAAGAAGCAAAAGCAGTTGACAATTCTCCAATGTCATAAGACCTATCAAAGGCATCCCCCAGATCCTGAGATCTTGCGTAGGTACTTGGGGTTGAGGCCCCATTTGTTGTGATCCCCAATGCCTCGACTCAAGCTATCTGCTAAAACATTGCCTGGCCCTGGGAGTTAAGATGCTGTAAGAGAATCGAGATTCTTCTCTGTGCAGAGGAAGATTGACATGCCACCTGAAGGAGAGGGTGACTTCTTGTGCCCCCTTGATGAGACACATAAGCCACCATCGTTTTGTTGTCCAAAAGAATCTTGACAGCTCGACCTCGCAACATAGGTTGGAACACTAAGAGCGCATCTGACAGCATCCAATCCCAGGAAATTTGAACTTTTCGCCCCACAAAGGTACCATTGGCCTTTTGAACCTACTGTCCCAGGCAGTGTGCCCTGCAGCCTGCCAGACTTGCATTGGTCGACACCACTATTGGTTATGAGGCCTTCAACGGAAATCCGCTGGAAAGATTGCGAGCTACTGACCACCAACCAGGGACCAGATTATCGGAATTGGCAGATGATCCCACTGAAGAAGAAAGTTGTATTGAAACCTCCTTCTGCGCCACCTGACCCACGGGACTACTGGACCTGTGGCTGATAAAACCCCCAGATACTGCATGGATTCCTTCAGCATCATAGAAGGCCTGGCCATCACTGCTTTGTCTGAGACTGGATCCCCTGGACCTTCCTCTGAGGAAGAGAAACACGACCCCGATCCGTGTTAAATTGTACTCCCAAATACTCCAACATTTGGGTCAGATGCATCTGGCTCTTCCGAAAGTTGATCAACCAACTGAAACGAGTTAATGTTTTGCAGGTAAATTCATATGAACTAGAGGGAGCTCATTTAACAGACCCAGAAGTAGCATGTCATCTAGATAATTATATATTTGCACTCCCTTGACCCTGAGAGTCGCAACGACAGCAGACAGTAGCACGGTAACAAAGATAGAGATGCCATTCTTGCTAAAGCCAGAACCATGGGAGGCAAGCTAGCTGTCAACAATTCCAAGATATCCCTGTTCCCAGATTTCTCGGCTGAACTTCAGAAGCAGCGTGCAAAGTTCACGGATGTTAAGCGAAGATTAAGGGACCTCAACTTGTCATATGTGATGCTGTATCCTGCCCACCTCCGTGTGGTCGCACTCAGGGAAACTCGTTTTTTTGATCGCCCGGACATGGCGGCTCAATGGCTAGATCAAGAAGACAGAGCCCTTAAAGCTGCCAGATCACAAAGAGATGCTCCTGTTTAAGTGTTGAGTCTCATATCTGCAACAGGCCGACACGGGCCGGCTTCTCCTTCTGGAACGGATGCCTGGGCCGTGGGTGGGCCTTAAGCTCTGAGTTTGCTGGAGGGAAAAAAGGTCTTTTTTTTTTTTTATTTATTTATTTTTTTAAAGGGGAATTTTTTTTCTTTTTCCTCCCTTCTTTTTGTATACGCTTATTGATGCGGACAGTTCCTGCACTCACATCTGTTGCCCAGGCGGACGAGGAGTACTGCTTGTTTAAACCCCTTTTTTCCTTTTTGATTGCAATCAAAGAAGGACTATGTGCTTGCCACAGTTGTAAAACCCCTGCAAGAACTAACCTGCTGGTTAACCAGGAGTTTTCAAGGCTTTTACCCCCCCCCCCACACCTGTTGTGTGGGAAATGTTAATACTGCAGTCGCTGTGGCTGCGTGAACTGTTGACCTTTAGAGTTATGCCATACAGAGCAATATACATTAGGCTAAAAATGTATTGTCCTCTGTGCTTATACGCAAACCTGCAAGAGAATTATCTTCTGCTTTGTAATCTGATTCCATGTTTACAGGTGCCTATACATGTCCAGGAAGAAGAGATTAAGTACAATATAGGTTTTTCTTCAGGTGACATGCTGATATGCAACTTGAGAGACCTAATGGGGGATATGCTAGACTGGCCAATGTTTCTAAAACAAAATGCAGATGGCTAAATTGACCATTGTGACGTGGAATGTCAGAGGACTGGGTAATCCAGTGAAACGGATGGCGGTCCTTAGGCATGTCAAGTCGCTGAATGTGGGTGTGGTTTCTCTGCAGACCCTGCTCCCAGCTTTAGTCCACGATTGTATACGAATCAGTTTCATGCGACATACTTCACCTATTCTAGGGGGGCAAGTATACTGATCAGGAAGGATATTCAATTTAACTGTATCAGAAAACGCATAGACCAGGCTGGCAGATATGTATTTCTTTTATGCACAATCTCAGGCCTAAGATGTATTCTTGCTAGCATTTACATTCCCCCACCGTATACCTCAGAGATTATCAGGCACTTGGCAAGTTTTATGGCCCAATACCCAGAGGTACCCTTACTGGCAATGGGAGACTATAACAACTTTCTAAATTCCCTCAAAGATAAATTACCTGTACCCGTTGCTAGTGCATGTCAAGTAAAGGGTAATACCCCCTTTGCTAAAATGCTTGGAGAAATGGGACTGATAGATATGTGGAGGTGTAAACATCCCGATGACAAAAAATATTCCTGTTATTCAGCCTCATATGGTGGATTGTCTAGAATAGATTTGGGCCTGGGGAATGACAAAATGCTACATTTAATATTGGAATCAGGATATGCAGATAGGCATGTATCTGATCATTCCACCTTCTGGGTGACCATTTCATTGCCAAATAGGATCAGACGCCCAATCTGGAAGCTTAATCCCTTCTGGCTTTCGCTGTTCACTGAACCAGACCCCATACGAAATATGCTCAATCTTTTTCTGCAGGATAATATTGGTACTGCTAAATTGGGGGTGGTTTGGGATGCAGCGAAGGCCTTTTTTGAGAGGACAGCTTATCAAAACAATATCACAGATTAAAACAGACACTAAGGCCTGGGAACTATTGGTACGGAATATGGTCACTGAAACTGAGAATACTTATACTAACAACCCCACAGAGGATACCAGGAGAGCATGGTCAAGTGCGCAGTCAATGTCTGGGCAGCTGGCGTTGCAGTTGGCGGAGAACAAACGTTTTTTTTTGCAACAATCACATTTTGAGGAGGGGGAGACAACCGGTCATATGCTTGCAGTAATGGCAAGGTCTCAGCAATCATCCTCCCTCATCCCCACCATCTGCGATGAGCAGGGAACCTTGAAATGCTCTACTCTTGATATCCTAAAAGTTTTTAGTGATTTCTATGCTGATCTCTATACTTCCAAGGTGACAGTGCAATAGAAGATTTCTTAGGAGGCTGTGAGCTCCCCAATTTGCCAATAGAAGATAGGACTATGCTTAATGCCCCTTTAACGGTAGAGGAACTAGACATTGCCTTATCCCAAACTAAAAATAACAAATCACCAGGTATAGATGGCCTCCCGTCAGAGATATACAAACGCTACACCGACTTCATGCTCCCCACACTACTGAAAGTCTACAATGAGGCATTAGGAGAGGGCTCCCTGCCAAACTCGATGAATGAGGCGATAATTATTGTCATATTAAAACTGGGTAAAGATGCCAACTCCCCTGGCTCTTATAGACCCATATCACTGCTCACATCTGATATCAAACTGTGGGCTCGGGTGTTAGCAAACAGATTAGCCAAAGTAATTCATAAAATTGTACATAGAGACCAATCCGGGTTCATCCCCACGAGATGCACGGCCCAAAATATAAGACGATTATTCCTGAACCTACAACTCCCAGTGGACAATACAGGCAACAGAGCAATTTTTTCACTAGACGCAGCTAAGGCCTTCGACAGTGTCGAATGGCCTTATCTGTGGAAGACGTTACAGAACATGGGTCTAGGTAACACTTTTATTCGCTGGATACAGCTTCTGTATGCTGCACCCACTGCCAGGATACGGATTAATGGGGAACTTTCGGAACTTTTTCCATTATTTAGAGGCACCAGGCAGGGGTGCCCACTGTCACCCCTGCTGTTTGTCCTGGCCCTGGAACCCTTAGCGGCAAAAATTAGAGGGGACTCAAGAATAGCAGGTTTCCAGAGAGGAATGAATAAGGATGTAGTGTCCATGTATGCGGATGATACCTTACTTTATTTAGGGGATACAAAAGATACATTACAAACAGTCATGTCCCTCATTAAGGATTTTGGAGAATTATCGGGCTTCTCCATCAATTGGGATAAGTCGGTGCTGATGCCGCTTGACCCCCTGAATACTCCACTGCCCTTAGGTGCAGAGATGGTACAACAGGTGAGCTCTATCGCTACCTGGGGATTCAGGTGACTTCGGATCCGGCCACCTATATTGATCAGAATTTGACACCTTTGCTAACTAAATTTTGAGAAAAGTGCAGGGCTTGGTGTAAACTGCCCCTGTCCATAGTAGGTAGAATCAACCTTATTAAAATGGTGTGGGCACCACAACTGTTATATATTTTTAATAACTCCCCGGTATGGATACCTAAAAGATGGTTCGATAGAATAGAGACCCAATTCAGAGAGCTTATTTGGAGGAAAAAAATAGCGAGGATAAAATTATCGACATTACAATACGGCAAGGAGGAGGGGGGACTTGCAGTCCCTCATCCCAGAATGTACTATCTGGCATCCCAATTACAACAGCTAGGAGGATTGGGTTTACTAGATCCAAAAGACCCGATTCGTAGGCTTATTACACTAGATGAAAATAACTGTTCAGCATTGGCAAATTTGGAGGCGGGATTCCTACATTTAGACCCGGAAGCTCCTACGATTAAATTGCTGATTTTGCTCTGGTCCTTTGTTAAGAAATTGCTAGGCATTACAGGTTTTTTGTCCTGCACGCCTCTTTGGCGAAACAGACAACTTAAAGAAGTACAAAAATTAAAAGGCTTTAAGAGATGGGATGATGCAGGCATCAAATATATTTCACAATTATACCAAGACAACACCCTCAAATCATTCCAGCAGATTCAAATAGAGTTTGAGATCCCGCATAATAATTTCTCCAACTGCGTCATGCCCTGCAAACTCAGAATAGAACTGTCAGGATTCAACAAACAGACCATGTGATTATTCAGGATGTTTTTATGGATGAAGTTAAAAAGGGTATGATATCTAGATGTTATAACACTCTCCTTGCCCGTATACAGGACCCCTCTAGGCTACCATGTGGACAGCGATGGGAGGAGGATATAGGAGTGATGGATGGAGATAGTTGGGATATATGCCTTGTGAATGCCCCCCTGGTATCAATATCTGCGTCCCAGAAACTCTCACACCTCTATCTATTGCATAGGGCATACAGAACCCCCCTTCAACTTTATAAATTGGGAATTAGAGATTCACCTCAATGCCCAAAATGTGAATGCGACCATGGGGACTTGCTCCATATGGTCTGGAAATGCCCCAAACTGTTCTGATATTGGAAGGAAGTATTGGATACGATCTCGGAAGTATATATGATACCTCTTGCAAGAACCCCAATAATTTGTCTACTGGGGGGGGATAGATGATGAGTTGGTACCCCCACCCACTCGCATAGCACTTATTCGCCTATTATACATGGCAAGGAAACGCATTGATCAGTGGTGGATTACTCCGCGAGTTCCCACCAGGGGGCAATGGATAGACAGTGTTAACAGGCTCCTAATCAGAGAAAAGATTGCCTACCAACATAGAAAGGTCCCACAAAAGTTTTTTTCAATATGGCAGGCGTGGTTAGACGTCCCTGGTCTAGCCTCACACCAATTAATTAAAGACAGATTACTCTTGGGTTGATGTAGACCTGACTATCGCATGGAGACTGAGCACATGCAAAGGACAGGGGTATACAGGAATATACACTTCCTGTTGGGTATAAGGCAAAGTATGTTATATTGTAATGTATGGCATTGTTTTGTTTTGCTTCTGTTTTTCTTTTTTCTCTTCTTTTCTCTTTTTCTTTCTCTTTTCTCTTTTTCTCCTCTACTAGTGAATATTATACTGGGTTAAATATAATGAACCTAAACAGGCTTAATAGAGTCATAATGTAGTGGAGTTGTTCCCAATGATCTTGTCAGATAATCGTTATGTTCTCTTTTCATAACTCAAGGCTATTGTAGATCACAGGAGTCCTCACTGTATGCAGTAACACTATCATAGTTGGAACTTGATTATATTAAACTACACCTAGGAACATACTCTTTGCGAGTTACATTACACACTGGGTCTATTGTTAAAAGATAACAGTACACTAGTTTATACTCTTGTTAGAATGTGAATAGCGTCTTCTTATGGCAACCTTGGGAAGCTGATAACTTTCTCCATAAAGTGATGTGGGAGAACTCCAAGATGTGTATACATTGTGCATTCTAACCCGTATGTTATATATTTTTGTTTCTTATGCATAATAAAAACCTTTCTGATTAAAAAAAAAAAAAAAAAACAGAGGGGGAACATACTCCTTGACCCAATTTGTGCCTTGGAACTGGAAGGATGGCCCTTGCTGCCAACAACTCCCCTATATATCCTTGCAAACATTGCCTCCTTTCCAAATCCGTAGGAAGTCCAGTTTCTATGAACAAGGTCTGAGGGGGCCTTGTTCTGAACTCGAGACGATAACGTGATCGAATGACGGCTACAATCCAGGCATCATGTCATTTGTCCGCCCAAACCCCCCCTGAATTGGGCTAGTCTTGCTCCTACTTGAGAGGGTTAAGCGGAGACAGCTTTAGAAGGACTTATTTGAAGCCTTAGGCTCTGTCCCCACTACTGTGATTTGTTGTGCGACCTGACACAAGCGAAGTCGCATAACAAATCAAAACCCATGTATTTCAATGGTCCCCATTCTAATTGGTGCGACTTAAGTCGCATCGACTCCAAAAAAGGTTTTTTTGCACTACTTTGTTCCCACATCTGTGCGATTTGTACTAATATGATTTTCACAGGTTGAATGATATCGCATCACAAATCGCACAGCAAAGTCGCAGTGTAAATCGTGTGACTCTGGGGAGTCACACGATTTAGTGGAAACAGTCCCAGGAGCTTTGCTGGCCCTTGGCTTGGAAGGTTGAACCAGCTCCTCTCCACTGTCTGAAAAACTGTCTGTAAGCCCTGGCCTCTCTGAATCCATCTTTGGATCTCTTGTTAAACCGAAAGGGCTGCTGTGTCTAAAAGAGCCATTATCTTTGCTGTCATCTTGACCTGGTCAACAGCCACAACTCTACAGCAGTCTGCAAGGAGAAGAACTGCCACTTCCAAGACTTTCATCCAAACATCCATCCACCAGCTCTGCTACCCACACTCTAATGCCCCGTACACACGGTCAGACTTTGTTCGGACATTCCGACAACAAAATCCTAGGATTTTTTCCAACGGATGTTGGCTCAAACTTGTCTTGCATACACACGGTCACACAAAGTTGTCGGAAAATCTGATCGTTCTGAACGCGGTGACGTAAAACACGTACGTCGGGACTATAAACGGGGCAGTGGCCAATAGCTTTCATCTCTTTATTTATTCTGAGCATGCGAGGCACTTTGTCCATCGGATTTGTGTACACACGATCAGAATTTTGAACAACGGATTTTGTTGTCGGAAAATTTTATATCCTGCTCTCAAACTTTGTGTGTCGGAAAATCCGATGGAAAATGTCTGAGGGAGCCCACACACGGTCGGAATTTCCGACAACACACTCCGATCGGACATTTTCCATCGGAAAATCCGACCGTGTGTACGGGGCATAAGGCTGGATTCACACCCATGCACTCCCAGTGCATTCCGCAGAACCGCACCACAGAACGTGTTCCATAGGAGACCATGATAAATGGACAGTAGTGCAAATCCGCAAAAAACACCAAAAAACGCACAGGTGCAAACCCAGCCCAAGTGCTGCTGCCACAGGAGTGAGTGCTACCGCCGGTCTGCAGGCTGCTGTCCAAACTATACGACCTTTTAGGTCTGCGTTTACTTTGCGATCCATAGGATTCCTAAAAGACACCAGATACTCCAGCGGAAGCGTAATGTGGCAGGCGAATATACGTAATGAAGCAACCACCTTAGGCGTAGTGTCCCAAGGGGTACAGCTTTGATACACTATTATGCACATTGAGCTTCTTCTCAGCCCCCCCCCACTCATCGTCAATTACTTTTTTTAATTTCAGAAATGAAATGGGAAGGAGGGTAACGATCTCTTTAAATATGGGTAGTATGGGGGGCGTGTCCGGATGTGAAAGGAGACAGACGTGAGAGAGATGAGCTCCAGAAATCCTGACCCTAATCCTTAGCCATCTGAGCACTAAGCAGCCTAAATCCGTTACATTTCTTCCCCGGACTGTCCCTATACCTGTCTGGCTGCACCCGGTGGCTATATTGAGCAAGATCTTTCCGGGACTGGACAGGGAGACACGGATCCTGCACATCCGTGGCCGCCGCCATCTTCCCGGCCTACATCCTCATGGAGGGAGCTGCTGCCGGCCTGGAGGTACAGTAGGGGACTCAAATTTAGTTTCTGCAACTGTAACAGAGCAGTAAAAAGATGACCTAATGTGACAGTTGAATCCTTATGTGCTGATGGTGTGTATGATCAAAAAATCGCAGTATAGATACACAATAAATAATAATAAATATAACGTGCAAAGTGATTAGTGCTTAAACAACATGATAGCAAACATAAATCTATGGGTGAATAAATATAGCATAAATAAAAATCGCAGCTGGCTCAAACTATCACCAGTCGCCAACTCGCTTAATTAAATATAAATCAACACATTCATAAGTGCATATATAACCAAAGTGCATCCAGTGCAAGTTAAATGTGGCTAAGTGCTTAAAAGTTCATTAATATGCATGCAAATCTGCGTGCAAAATATTATCAGGTGCAGTGCTCCTTGCGGCGACAAACAATCAATCAAAGTCCATAAAACGTGTAATGACTTCCGTGCTAAACATGGGTGACAGTAGTGGTCAGTCTTCATGCAACAGTGTGCACATTGGTGGGCAGTGGCCCCTTACCTGAGGGTAATGGGGTAATCGCGTTTAGCCACTCAGAGGCATGGCGGCCTTTGTAGAGACCATGGGTATAATCTGTAATGGAGGATGGTGGGAATATGGTCCTATCCTGATCGCTTCTCTTGTAGGGGCGTCTGGTCCTTTCAAGTAGTGTCCCGGGGTCACCCAGATAGATTAAGAAAGGAAGCCCACAATAGTGTAGTATTGTATGGAAGCATATCACTTTTATTACAGTATAAAATTCAGTACTCACATAAAACGTTTAAAAACCGGGTGGAGATCCGACGAGCGGCGAGCTCGTAATGCAATAACTGTCAGAGAGTGCCTGTCCCGTCCCTACGCATGACGTCACGGTCATGGGACTTCTTCAGGGGATACAGGGAGGCACTGTAGATGTCTTTAAATAGCTCCCCATAGACTATAATGGGCGGCCATTTTCCCGGAGCCGCCAGGAAGTATACCGGCGGCCATTTTGCCTGGGACTAGTGGGCGCAGCTGAGATGGTAGTCGGCCAGTCACAGTAACAGGGGCGGGTGCCTCACAGTAGCAGCCCCGCCTCATCTGGCCAGCCCACATACACATCCTTTGTAACTGTCAGCAGAGGGGGAAATAGGCAGAAAATACCGGCCAGCCAGGTGTCCGATCGTCTGTGTATGGCGGTGGATATCTCATCAGCCTACACAGATCGATAATCGGGCAGGGGACATGGAGCTTCAAACATGTTTCACAATTAAGACATGTTAAAAACAGGTTAAGGTAAAAAATACATTAAATGGCTGTATAATACATAAAAGGCTGTATAATATGTCCAAAAAAAACGTATATTTTATTAAAAAATATTAAAATAAGCAAAAATAAAAAGATGGAATGGGGAATTTAAAAAAATTGTATATAAAATATATACAAAGCCGCACGGTCTGGGACAGGCATCTAGACACACTAGAACAATATAAAATAAATCCAAACTAACATATGCATAGTCAAATCATACAAAAGTGCTAATACCAGGTAAAGATATACGACTACTGATGTTGTGTGGACGTATGTGGCAAAGAGAGGTAATCCATACATTAATATACCTAGGGATCTAAAAAGAGCGGTGGGTGTGTGTAGCAAATGCTTCTCTATTTAGTAGTGGTGGGATTCCCTACATTGTGTGATCTCCACCATGCGCCTACATGTCAGCACTGTATGGGGATGCTGGTGGCGTATGTAGAGGAGATATAAAAAAGGTATATAAAAGACTCTTCAAGATGGACAAATTAAAGATAAAAATTAAAAATTACTCAGGAAACAATTTAAGTCAAATTCTATGTTGAGGCCTCTTGGCGAGAAGGTGTCTATGGTGAAGATCCACCTGGACTCCATTTGGCTCAAAGTCCTAACCTTGTGTCCCCCCCGCCAGTGCCTCACATAGGGTTCAATACCCCAAAATTTTAGCTGGGAAGGATCTTTGTTGTGATGAATTAGGAAGTGTTTTGATACGCTGTGCTTATCGTATCCGTTGATAATATTTTTTACATGCTCCTTGATGCGGACTTTGAGCGGTCTTTTAGTGCGACCTACGTATTGCAGACCGCAGCTACATTGTAAGGCATATACGGCCCCTTCTGTGTTACAACAGACAAAGTTGCAAACTTCATAGATGTCCCCCGTCGATGTGGATGAAAAGTGGAACACTTTCTCATTGGGGCGTCTGGTTCTTAGACATGCGTAGCATCTTTTACATGGGAAAAATCCTTTCCCAGAAAAAAACGTAAAAGGTTTCCTTGGAGGCTCTATCACACTTTTCACCAGTTTATCACGAATTGATGGTGCCCTTTTATAGATAAATCTAGGGTTTTTTGGCAGTCTTTCTTTCAGCTGTGGATCTGTCATTAGAATATGCCAGTGACGTCTGACTATTCTTTCTATTTTCTTGTATTGTGCGTTGTAGTTGAGGATAAGCGCTGGTCCCTTCATCGAATGTTTCTGTAAGGTTTTATCTTTGATCAATGTATTGCGATCCATTACTGCGACTTCTGCGGTTTTCTTCTTTAGATGTCTTTGGTCATATCCTTTTGCAGTGAACCTTGCTTCGATCTTCTCTGCCTGTTCATAGAAGACTTGGAGTTTCGTGCAATTTCTTCTCAGCCACATCAACTGACCTTTTGGGATATTGTAAAGCTAATTCCTATGGTGGCAGCTTTCTAATGGGAGGTAGCTGTTACGGTCAACATTTTTAAAGTGCGTTTGTGTGTAGAATCTTGAATCTTCTTGTAAGATATCCAGATCTAAGAACGTAACCTTTTCCTCGCTTATATCCCATGTTAATCGAATGTTTACATCGTTTGAATTAAGTTTATCTAAAAAGTTGTGTAACTGGTGTGCATCGCCTTCCCATACTATAAAAATATCGTCTATGTATAGTTTATAGATTAAAAGTTCTTCTGGTCGATTATTAAAAACAGCTTCTTCTTCCCACTTTGCCATAAAGAGCCCAGCTATGCTGGGAGCAAATTTTGCTCCCATGGCTATTCCCGTTTGCTGGTGGTAATATGTATTGTTGTACCAGAAGTAATTGTTTTTTAAGCTAAAATCTAGACATTTCACCAGCAACCTTCTTTGTAAACATGGTAACTCAGAATATCTCCTCAGGCCCCATTTTGCGGCCTCACATGCCAGATGGTGGGGTATAACCGTATATAGGGATGCGACGTCTGCCGTGGCCATGATGCATTTCTTCTGGTTCTGGGGGATCTCATCTAAAATTTGCAGGATATGTTTCGTATCTCGTAGGTATGCCTTTGTGTTCTGAACCACTGGTTGCAGAAAGAAGTCGATGTATTCCCCTATCCTGGATGTCAATGAATCGATCCCATTTACTATGGGCCTTGGGGGTGGATTGATCCCGTCCTTATGGACTTTGGGTAATGAGTATATGATAGGGGTGCGACATGAGTCGGGTACGAGGAACCTCGCTTCTTTTTTACTTAGGATGTTCTTTTTAGCTCCAAGATGAACTATTTGTTTGAGCGCTTTCCTACATCTAAACATTGGATTGCTTAATAGTTTCGTGTAGGTATTTACGTCATTTAGCATATCCATCATTGATTTATGGTATTGCTCTTTGGATAGGATGACGATGCCTCCCCCTTTGTCCGCTGGCCAGATGACATGTGTCTAGATGCCTGTCCCAGACCGTGCGGCTTTGTATATATTTTATATACAATTTTTTTAAATTCCCCATTCCATCTTTTTATTTTTGCTTATTTTAATATTTTTTAATAAAATATATGTTTTTTTTGGACATATTATACAGCCTTTTATGTATTATACAGCCATTTAATGTATTTTTTACCTTAACCTGTTTTTAACATGTCTTAATTGTGAAACATGTTTGAAGCTCCATGTCCCCTGCCCGATTATCGATCTGTGTAGGCTGATGAGATATCCACCGCCATACACAGACGATCGGACACCTGGCTGGCCAGTATTTTCTGCCTATTTCCCCCTCTGCTGACAGTTACAAAGGATGTGTATGTGGGCTGGGCAGATGAGGCGGGGCTGCTACTGTGAGGCGCCCGCCCCTGTTACTGTGACTGGCCGACTACCATCTCAGCTGCGCCCACTAGTCCCAGGCAAAATGGCCGCCGGTATACTTCCTGGCAGCTCCGGGAAAATGGCCGCCCATTATAGTCTATGGGGATCTATTTAAAGACATCTACAGTGCCTCCCTGTATCCCCTGAAGAAGTCACGTGACCGTGACGTCACGCGTAGGGACGGGACAGGCACTCTCTGACAGTTATTGCATTACGAGCTCGCCGCTCGTCGGATCTCCACCCGGTTTTTAAACGTTTTATGTGAGTACTGAATTTTATACTGTAATAAAAGTGATATGCTTCCATACAATACTACACTATTGTGGGCTTCCTTTCTTAATCTATCTGGGTGACCCCGGGACACTACTTGAAAGGACCAGACACCCCTACAAGAGAAGCGATCAGGATAGGACCATATTCCCACCATCCTCCATTACAGATTATACCCATGGTCTCTACAAAGGCCGCCATGCCTCTGAGGGCTAAACGCGATTACCCCATTACCCTCAGGTAAGGGGCCACTGCCCACCAATGTGCACACTGTTGCATGAAGACTGACCACTACTGTCACCCATGTTTAGCACGGAAGTCATTACACGTTTTATGGACTTTGATTGATTGTTTGTCGCCGCAAGGAGCACTGCACCTGATAATATTTTGCACGCAGATTTGCATGCATATTAATGAACTTTTAAGCACTTAGCCACATTTAACTTGCACTGGATGCACTTTGGTTATATATGCACTTATGAATGTGTTGATTTATATTTAATTAAGCGAGTTGGCGACTGGTGATAGTTTGAGCCAGCTGCGATTTTTATTTATGCTATATTTATTCACCCATACATTTATGTTTGCTATCATGTTGTTTAAGCACTAATCACTTTGCACGTTATATTTATTATTATTTATTGTGTATCTATACTGCGATTTTTTGATCATACACACCATCAGCACATAAGGATTCAACTGTCACATTAGGTCATCTTTTTACTGCTCTGTTACAGTTGCAGAAACTAAATTTGGGTCATCTTTTTACTGCTCTGTTACAGTTGCAGAGACTAAATTTGGGTGCACTACAAGACACTCACGAGCACAGAGCTAATACACGCCAATCTCATTGGGATTAGCGCAGCACCACACTTTATTCTATTTCTTTTTATCTGGGGACAGGCTGTACCCCATCCGGTGTAGGCTGCTTTTCCTTGTCTTATTGAGATTGGGTTTCCCTCCTCCTTTCTCCCTAACTCCGTTCACGATAGCGCAGGAATACCCCATAACTATTTTACAGTAGGGGACTCCCTCATCATTCAGCCTGCCCTGTATTGTGCCTGGTGGGGTCTGGTGATCCACGGGGCCGCCGAGATTGCTTGTGGCGGCCGCGATCTGGTCCGACCTGGTGCGGCCTAGTGAAGCCTGCCGCCCACCGCATTTTCCTAAGAGGCCGGCCCGCGGAGGGGCGCCGCAGCCGGTACGGACTGTAATCCAGGGAGCAGATGATGCAGATATCAGCCTTTTCACCATCCTACTAAGCCCAGATAGGTTTTGGATGGAATCAGCCTGTGTAGGCTGGGGACAGAGTACAAGGGCCCAGAGCTACCCACATTCTCCTGCATACATCCCAGCTCTCTGGCAGTAATCCTCAGTTACCCCATCATTTTGCCAAGATCAGCTCAGTGTTGGATAGAAACTGCCTGTGAGAGCTGGCAGCAGTGTTCAAGGACCCAGCATCATTCATATCCTCCTGCCCCTGTCCCAGCTTGTTGAAAAATAGCCCTCAGTTACCCCATCATCCTGCCAAGCACTGTGAGGGCTGACGGCCATGTCCAGGGCCCAATATAATCCACATCCTGCTGCCTCCATCCCGGTTCTCTGTTCTGATACCCTACAGCAAGTAGTCTCCTGGCCGGTAGACGGCGGCAGTGTGATTGGGGGCACCTCCTGATTCCTTAGATGCCATCCAAACGGCGATCAACAAGGAAACAGCCGCCTCCCAGGACACAGAGCTCTCTGGCAGTGACACGGCAGTTGTCGTGCCCTTCGGTGCAGAGCGAGCTGTGGCCATACAAACAGCCCTACAGCTCTTGAAGGACATGGAGCAGAATGTAGAAGAACCGCAGCAGCCCTCAGATATGGAGCAAACACCAGCTACCGATTCCACTGCAGCCATCCTGGTGGCCATTGAGGAGAGTAAAACTATGGTCATGGGGAGGATAGATACACTGGCCATAGAGTGTGGTCTTATTCGTCAAGACATGGACAAGTTTAAGGGATGTGTCACTGTTGCTGAGAATCGTATTTCAGAGGTCGAGGATACAGTGGCTGCCACTTCCCAAAATGTCGCTGACCTGCAATGTACGGTTAAAACCCTGATGGCGTACTCTGAAGACACTGAAAATAGACTGCGCCGCAATAATGTGCGTGTTGTGGGCCTTCCTGAGAGAGCGGAGGGCTCCCATCCAGCCAGCTTTTCTGAAAATTTCTTTAAAGACATCCTCAATTTACAGCAAGTATCCTCAGCTTACATTGTGGATCATAGGGTCCCCACGGGCCCGAGACCACAAGGCGCCTTGCCCAGACCATTCCTGGTGAGGTTTCTAAACTACCGGGTTAGAGATCTTATCCTGGCTGAAGCCCCTAAGAAACCATAGCTCCGGTTTGAGAATACCACCCTGCATTTTTTCCCGGATTTTTCCCCGGAACTGCAGCGGCGCCGTCGCACGTTTGTGGAGGTTCGGAAGCAGCTCAGAGAAAAGGGACTCACATATAGTATGCTGTACCCGAGTAAGCTCCGAGTTGAACACCGGGGGACTGTGAAATTCTTTGAGGTCCCCTCGGATGTCTCAGATTGGCTGGATACCTTGTCTTGAAGTGAATCATCGTTTATTTTTGTTTTGTTTTTTTTTGTTTTTTTACCACAATCCGGTACAGTGAAGGCTGACTGTACACTGGCGAGTGCATACACTTGACTATATTCTTATCCAAAGTTCTCCTTCCCAATAGGTTTAATGGTCGTTTGCCTTGTCAGGGGATACATTTGTAAGGACCCTGCCTGTACTGCATTCAACATTCCTTTCAAGATGTTGCAGCATGTGTCTAGCTGCTTGGTGCTTCATGGCTACAATATACATGGAGCCAGATGCTCTCTCTGCAAAGAGTACCCACAATTTTCCAGTTTTGTATTTTATTGGGGTTTGGGGATCAAGTCTGCCGGCTGATGCAGGGTTTGTGTTTTTTTTTCTGTTTTCTCCCCCATTTTTTTTAACCTGGCAAGACAGGGAATTGTTTTGGAGTGAAGTTTTTGTTCATGTCCTTTCTTATGTTTTGTTTTTGTGTATTTGCTTCACCTTTCTGGTGGTCGTCTGTTTGTGGTGTCATCCTCGGAACTGCACGGTTGGCAGATCGAGGGACACTCCGAAATAGGCTCCACCAAAATGTAATGTTTGTAGGTGGATACATGTTTTTCTTCAGCATACTGTATGGCTCTGTGTGCCTCTGGACTTCAATTGTGCTCCTAGGCCTCCATCTAATGGCAAATTTCTGAATTACAGTCATGTCTTTGAATATTAACATCATCTCCTGGAATGTCAGGGGTTTGAATTCAAAATTCAAGAGAGCTTTGGTGCTGAAATTTTTACAGGCCCAACATCCTTACATAATGTTTTTACAGGAAACTCATTTACTAGGCAATAAAATTTTAGCCATGAAACGACCCTGGATACACAGAGCCATACATGCTACTTATTCCTCTTATGCTAGAGGAGTGTCTATCTTGTTGCACAAGTCCTTACCTTGCTCCGTAGAAACGGTGATTACAGATCCTGGGGGCAGATACTTAGTGGTAATAATTGAAGTTTATTCCCGCAGGTTGGGCCTGGTTAATGTATACATTCCCCCTCCTTTTACAGGGAATATCCTGTATGAGCTGTTGGAGAAATTGGCACCACATGCTCCATTTCAGTTATTGGTGGCCGGAGATTTTAATAATATTCTTAATTATACATTAGACACATCCAATCCACATAGGGCTCCGAACCACGACTTGTCACATTGGGCGGAAGCTGCGGGTCTCACAGAGATCTGGCGGGGGAAGCATCCCACGGACAGATGCTATTCATATTTGTCCTCGGTACATGCTTCGTCCTCCAGAATAGACCTGGCGTTCGCCAATGGGACATTATTATCACTGGTGACTGGGGCGGCCTATCTTCTAGGAGGCTTATCAGATCACACCCCACTGCAGATTACCTTGCATTTGGGCGCCCGGAGCTCAATGAGAGCTTGGCATTTGTCTCCTAGGTGAGTTGACAAACTCACTGTGGAGGAGATGCTGAAACACATTGATACGTATTGGCAGATTAATGAAGGATCAGCAATGGTTCACACTGAGTGGGAGGCCTTCAAGGCCACAACTCAGGGGGTATACATATCAGCCATAAAAGCACTGAGAACAGAGCAGAAAAGTGTAGAAAATCAACTTCAAGACAAAGAGCAAGAATGCGCTAAGGCACATGCTGATTGCCCCCCCCCCCCCCCTGCCACGTTGGCTCAGTTGCGGTTCGCAAGGAGGAATATATCTCTCCATTATCATGAGGTGACTACTTGCCAGTTGCAACGGAGTGCAGAAAGAGTCTTTGAAAAAGGAGATTAAAATGGTAAACTATTAGCTTTACTGATGGCAGGGGACACGTCCCCGACAGTAGTTCCCTGCATAATGTCTCCGTCCAGACAAATATTGAGAGACGGAGAAGACATACTACGGGAGTTTGTGTCCTTCTATAGGTCACTACACTCCCCTATAGATTCATACGACACTGAGGACCTTAGGGACACCTTGGGGGCCCTACAGTTGCCTGGGTTGCCAGAGGAATCTAGCAGTTTTCTGGATGCTGAGTTCATGGAGGAGGAGGTAGCCTCGGCAGTAGGGTCATTCCCTAGTGGTAAGGCTCCTGGACCCGATGGTCTGCCAATTAAGTGGTACCGCCATTACTCAGAGACCTTGGTGCCCAGACTGCTTCAATTATACACAGAATGTTTTCAAATGGAAGCCTCCCCTTCTCCTTTTATGAGGCTCACATTGTATTGTTGGCTAAACCAGATAAGGACCCATTACAGTGTTTATCATATAGGCCCATTTCTTTATTAAATATGGACTTCAAAATACTGACCAAACTGTTAGCTACTAGATTGATGTTGGTCCTGCATCAGGTTATCTCCCCAGACCAAACGGGGTTTATGCCCAAAAAGGCCACGGATATTAACTTACACAGGGTTTTCACTCACATGCAGCTGGGCCCAGATATTTCCAGCGGTGGAATACTGGTCTTTCTAGATTTGGAAATGGCCTTTGATTCCGAGGATTTTGAACAATATGTTATCCGAACTTTTTCCAATATATAGGGGCACTCGCCAAGGATGCCCTTTATCCCCGGGTCTTTTCTCTATCATGATTGAACTCTTGGCTGCGGCTTTGCGAGCCTCTGAGGAGGTACAAGGGATAACGGTGGGTAGCCTGACTGAAAAAACAGCACTATATGCGGATGATATGGTTCTTTTTTTGCGAGACTCCAAGAATTCCCTGTCGACAGCTTTAGACATCCTAAACTCCTTTGCTCACTTTTTGGGTCTGAGGGTCAACTGGAGGAAATCCCAGATTCTATCACTCAAGACGCCATCCCCCAGATGTGAGATTCCCACAGATTGTCCTTTGCAGAGGGTAGAAGTGATTAAATATCTGGGGTTACACATATCCAACTCTGTATCAGACTTTATTACTTTGAATGTCGATCCGCTTCTGACTAAACTAAAATCCAGGCTACAGGCATGGCAGAATTTACCATTGACACTCATAGGTAGAGTGAACTTAGTGAAAATGAAATTTTTGCCTCTGTTTCTGTATATATTTCGGAATTCCCCTGTTTGGATTTCGAGATATATATTCAAAAGAATAGATCAGCTCATAACGACTTTCCTGTGGCAGGGACGACACCCCCGCATTAAACTTCGGGTGCTGCAGCTGCCGTGGAAACAAGGGGATTGGCGGTCCCAGACTTTCATAGATATTTCTTAGCGGGTCAGCTAGTAATTGTACATAGGTGGTTTGTTATGCCTGAGGACGACACTGCTAACACTCTAGAGGCAGCGGTTGTTGGTTCTTATGAGGCACTGAGACATCTCCCGTTTCGGGGTTTTAGGGCTCCGTATAGACTCACGATATCCATGTGTGCGACTAGTAGGGCATGGGTGGCGGTGACCAAGATGGGTAATGCGTCTGAAATTTCTCCTCACACACCACTTTGGAAGAATCCTACATTAGCACACTTTTATGAGCATCCAGATCCGGTCATCTGGACTAAATTTGGTATTAAGACACTGAAAGACATAGTGGGTGGTAGGGAACTTTTACAGTTTGACGCCCTTAAAACTAAGTTTAATCTTCCCAACACTCACCTGTTCCGTTATTTTCAGCTCAGGCATGCATATAATGCCCAGTTTGGAAATAATGGAATTACCCTGAAAATGAGTGATATTGAGTCTTTATTGAGGGAGGACACTTTGGACAAGGCCTTGTCTACAATATACAAACAACTGTTCGGTGAGGGGGGAGATCTCCTTGCAAAGTGTAGGGCGACGTGGGATGAGGTGTTCCCCCAGATGGACGGGGATGACTGGGACGATGTATGGGACATTAATTTTACTAGATTGGTTTCTGCTAGAGACCAACTCATTCAATTCAAATTCCTTCATCGCATATATCTTACTCCAGCTAGATTAGCTGGAATGTTCCCTACCCGGTCACCTAGTTGCTGGTGGTGCAGCTCCCTCACTGCTGATTTCATGCATATTTTCTGGAATTGCTCGAACATTCAAGCATTTTGGAAGGGAGTTACAGAATGTATAGCAGAAGTAACAGCCATTCCTATACAGCCCACAATAGAGGTGTGCCTTTTGGGGTTGGTGGACAATTTAGCCCCAAAGAGAGTGACTCGTACTTTGCTAACGATCCTAATCTATTACGCTAGAAAAATGATAGTGCTGTCATGGAAAAAGCCTAATCCTCCATCTGTATCAGCGTGGAAGGGTGTGGTGAATAGGGCTGCATCTTTATACAAGGCTACATACATTAGCAGGGGCATACCACAAAAATTTGATAAAGTGTGGGGCAGTTGGATGAATAGTTAAACTACGGTGGCGGATTGAGTGGTACCTAATGGAATATGCTTATAGTGGGTTTTAACATGTATGTAACTATCTGACATATCCTAAAGTTTTCATTGACTGATATTGTGAAAAGGTGGCCTAATTACTATTATCTTATTTTTTTATTTTTACTGAGCGAAGGTCTGGAGAAGGAGGAGTGAGCCAATGCTGAAGAACTGTAAATAGTTTATTATGTGTGTGGCCCAATGGGTCTTGTATGTACTTGTTATGGTATGTAAAAAAAGCAATAAATAAAACTTAAAAAAAAAAATATGGGTAGTATCTTTGCTGTTTATTTGGAAGCGAAAATTCTTTTCTTAACAGCCTACACCGAGGGGTGAACCAGTGCAAAAATCAAACGTATGCGATTCTGAGACCATCTCAACCTCAGATGGATCCGAATCGCTATCGACTTCAGAGTTAAAAACGCACTGAAAACACATGATCTGAAGCTGCAGATGGTGAAGATACAGCAGGATGAGAAGGATTCCTTGAAACACTCTTTAACCCTTCCTTGACTGCGTGCTTAATGTAGGATTTGACCTGGCGCGCTTTCGCATCATTGTCCTGAGCCGTCTGATGTCTCTTGGCTCGGGTCCGAGTGACTAAAGTGAGGTAAGAGCGAGGGAGATCTGGAATGCTGTGACAACAGGCATCTATCCAGCTGCATGTGACTCTGCGATTTGTCATGTCTAGTCCCTTCTTTACTCTTTTGAGGCTGGAATGCTGATTTGGAACCTCTTTACGGGAGTTTATCTCGCAGTGGGCCCTTCTCTCTGTAAAACACAGAGGATGTGCTCTCTTTAAAAATAAATAAATAAATAAAAATAAATAAATACATAAATACAATTAAAATAAACTTCTCCATCCAAATCTTCGGTGCTTAAGGCAGCTAGGCAGGCAGGCATAATTCTCCATTCCTAGAAGGTACAGGATAATAAAAATATTCTGACAGACAAGTAATACAGCAGAAAGTACCTGAAGGAAGCTTACCAGAGCAGAACAGAGAAGCAGATTGACCAGCTGGAGACTGAGATCAGCCTAGAGGACAGAATCAGCAGTGAGCATTCTGGTGTTTGCTATACAACACAAAGAGGAAGCTACCTCTGACCTCACCTGCACAACTCTGAGCTTCCTGAAAGGAGTACATGTGGAGGAGGTGAACTATAAGACTCAGCAAGCCAAACCGTGAACACACAAAAACATGGAAGGAGAGAGTGCCAGCACCTGCCTAATGAAGGTATTTACAGTCATTTATACTGCCAGTGACCTTTGCCAGTAATACACACTCATTTATACTGTACCATACAATCCCAGCACCATAGGAACCCACCTCCTCAGGAGATTTACAGCCTATATGGGGGGGTCTTCTGAATCGGGAGAGGCTGAACCCGACAGGATGGATGGATGGATGGAGAAGAGAAAAAAATAAATAAATAAATAAAAATAAACTTTAAAAGGCGTCCGGAGCGAGGACAAAAAAAAGAACACTGGTGTGGGCAACCAGCCGCCCTTTATGGGCTAGAAAAGAGGTGGTCCTGGAGGGGGCAGAGGGGGCGGAGCTGACCCATAGTAGGCTGACATGGGGAGGTCCAGGAAAATCAATTACAGGCTCTCTTGTGCCAGAAGGGTGGTTGAAAAAACCTTTGGTATCCTATCGAGTCGTTTCAGTCTGTTATTGACTCCAATCAACCTGGCACTCAACAAGATGAACCATGTGGTCCTGTGCTGTTGTATTTCACATAATTTTTTAAGGAGGAATGCACTAGCTACCTTGCCTCACTGCCAAGTGACGTGGACCCTGCAGTGGCAGGGCCAGCTAAAAAGGCTGCAGCTCGGCCGTCTGTGGGTGTGCTGACAGCTCTTGAAATTGCCCTCACAAATTGCCAGAGATTTACGGCAGAAATACCTCGATTATTTTGTGGGTAGAGGAGCAGTGGCTTGGCAGCAAATTGTAGCTGATTATGTCTAATATCATTTTGAGATCATAAACTCATATTTCATTTGAACTACTGTTGTCTGTGTTTCTTATCTGTCTATCATGTTCACAAATGGGCTTTATTTTGGCCACTTGCTCCAATAGTGCAAATGTACCTTATTTGCTACATGAGTTGACAATATCTTCTTCAGCTAACTAATATGGTGTGCTGTGGGTCTGCTACACGCACACAATGTTTTTGTTCTTAATGGATCTAATGCATGAAGTTCAAAAACATTATGCCTTTTCAACGCTTATAATTTTTTGGAGGACTAAAAATTGCAGGAGTTGGCCACATTTAAGAGCACATTGTCACTGTAATTACAACTTAACAAATACACTGGTATTGAGCTTTGAAATAATAAGCCACACTTTGTTTAGTAAAAACCAATTTACTCAAAGCACATTCACACATGCGTTTTAAGGTTTTAAAACAAACCAACATCTCGGTGTATAACATGTATGTTTTTCATTATTTCCCCTTTTTTTGGGGCTAAGCAGGCATGTTCCAAAACATTAAATACACATCCCAAACTCAGAAACTTACAAAGTTTGATTTTGGTAAAGTGAAGGCCAAATGAGACATTAGTATCCCAAGACTGTGTGGATGTTGCCTTCCTCACATGGGGTGATCTCACCCCTTTATTAGCCAAAATTTGAAGCCACGTACACGTAGAGGCATAACAAATTACCCATATGATCCCATGCCACAAATGTGTGTAGTTACAAACATTTTTTTTCAATTTTTTGTGTCAACATGTGCTAGCTCCCATCAAGGGATATCAATGGACGTTTTTCTGGGGTGCAACCCCTTCCTCTGAGCTTCTTTAGTTATGAGAAAGGGGTTGCACCCCCTAAACGCGTTCATTCATACCCAGTGATGTTAGATAGCACATGTTGACACACTGTGTGTTTTGTGGCTTTTGGCAAACTAGATGTATGGAAAGACACACATTTTAGGCATGGGATCATGAGGGAAATAAGAATTTTAAGGCACAAATTACAATTCACATTAGTTAGGGCAGTGTTTCCCACTTCTCCTCCATAAGATGCAAATCCAGGTCATGTTTTCTCTACTTGTAGAATTTGGCACAGGTGATGTTGTCATGTTCACTGTTAGTAATTCGCACAGTTGTTTTTAGACTGAGGAAAAAACTGAAAACATGACCTGGTGGTGCAGGTAGAAGAGTGGAGTGGAGAAACACTGAGTTCTGTCCCTAAACTTTGACATTTCCAAGTCTGAAAAACATGTTAAAAAAGAAAAGGGCAAACAGGAGCCAACAAGTGGAATAAAAAACTTTAGAACAGGCAAGAGGAAATTAAAATTTGGCAAGCATGTCCACAAAATCTCTGATTCTTCACTGTAAAGCATAGTTACATATAGTTACATAGTAGGTGAGGTTGAAAAAAGACACAAGTCCATCAAGTCCAACCTATGTGTGTGATTATATGTCAATATTACATTGTATATCCCTGTATGTTGCGGTCATTCAGGTGCTTATCTAATAGTTTTTTGAAGCTATCAATGCTCCCCGCTGAGACCACCGCCTGTGGAAGGAAATTCCACATCCTTGCCGCTCTTGCAGTAAAGAACACTCTATGTAGTTTAAGGTTAAACCTTTTTTCTTCTAATTTTAATGAGTGGCCTCGAGTCTTGTTAGATTCTCTTCTGCAAAAAAAGTTTTATCCCTATTGTAGGGTCACCAGTACGGTATTTGTATATTGAAATCATATCCCCTCTCAAGCGTCTCTTCTCCAGAGAGAATAAGTTCAGTGCTCGCAACCTTTCCTCCTTTCCTCCAACTAAGATCCTCCAGACCCTTTATTAACTTTGTTGCCCTTCTTTGTACTCACTCCATTTCCAGTACATCCTTCCTGAGGACTGGTGCCCAGAACTGCACAGCATACTCCAGGTGCGGCCAGACCAGAGTCTTGTAGAGTGGGAGAATTATCATTTTATCTCTGGAGTTGATCCCCTTTTTAATGCATTGCAAGCAGTGGCAGCCTCCTTGATTTGCTCCAGATCCTTCAAACAATGCAACATATCTGCACTCATTCTGCCAATAGTACATTGTGGAAGATCGTGACCTAGCAAGAAAAGTAAAAAGTATTAATGTAACGATGGTCAAGTGGCTGAAGCCCTACATAGTGAGTTATGGTAAAATTCAGTAAATACTTACCTACACAGTCTATTGTTGTTTGCAACCTGCTTGCCCTTCAGACACCTACACTACTAGGAATCTACACACTGCAACTACTCTTTAATCTTGGTCCTGGTGCCTGGGTCTCCAATCTTGCACTTGGTCTGTTGTCAATGTTTGCTCCTGACTTGTTGTCTCCACCACTCTGCACTCTGGTTGTTTTCCTGTGGAAAATGCATAGAAAAGAGATGGTGATGTCATTTTACAGAGGACAAAAACTGGACAAGTGGCAACATTTACAAAGTCCAGCAGTTGCCCCCCCACGCACACACACCCCTCTTGTCTCCTATGGAAAAGGGGATATATGATGATCATCCTAGCAGGCGTAACTCTGTGTGACTGTGATCCCCGGGGCCTCTCCTCTACCCATGTCTACAATGACAAGGCTGCATTAATGGGCACTGATGAAGCAGGCAGCAACCAGAAAGTGTTCTTTACCCCTTAAGTTCTGACCTAAGCCCATGGCCTTTGGCCCACCTAAAAGCACCCTTATCTATGCCTAAATGAGTGTGTTTTAAGTTGTCACGTACACTTTTGGGGGGAAGATGCCGTTGTTGCTTCCACTTTTGGGGCCCGTGTGAGGGTAGCCTCCCTTCCTGCATTGTGGTGGCTTGGCTGATGCCTTCTTTTTTGGTGCCTCCCTGTTGAAAGAAGATTAAAAAATGTATTACAAAAATAGAAATGTCCAAAAACATGACCAAATAAGAATGTTCATATCTGCTTTATATTTACCTTCATCTTTCGAATACCAAGTCATACAAAGATTTTAGATAACCTTATATATAATTCTCTAGAGCTACATGGAGAAAGAACATATACAGACAGCTAATTTACACATATACATATTGGTTAGATACAAATCTTGCTTACTTTTTTTATGATCTGATGTATGTACTCTATCTGGTCTTGCTCACAGTGTTTGAGATCAGGCCATCGTTTTCTGATTTGGTCCTTTGATCATTCCACCGAAAAATCACTCTGCAAAACGGTAATGACCTTCTCCAAAATGTTGTCTTTTCGGCTGTTGGGCCTTTCATAATTGTGCAGCTTGAAGTTGTAGTCGTGCTTCCCTAGGATGTGCACCATCTCCACCATCTCATTCTTGCTCATGGGGTTTGCTTTATGCCTCCTATGAGCTCCACCATCGCGGGGCTGCCTGGAATCCGCCAAATCCGCCATGTTGTCCCTCCCAAATGTTCCGCCTGGTGTGTCGCATGCAGAAGAGGAATGGTCACACCCCAGCGTCATGAAGCACTGAGAGCAGAGTTTCACGCATGCGCAAATGTAAATAAAGCCAGGAACGATCTCGGAGTGGGAACGATCTTGGAGTGGAGGACGAATAATCACCATCGCCAGCACGTGAAAGAAGCCAGAAAGTGAAGGAACAATTGGAAATTGGGGCATAGGTGGTTAGTGGCCTATACTGCTTAGATTGAGACCTAGATTGGGAGCAGCTTAGGAGTTAAGTCAGACATTATGTTTTGTCTTGTGTTCTGTCTTGCAGGCATCATATCATTTTTCATGATGAATAAATTTACTGCGCCTGATTTTTTGCCTCAATTCATTGACCTGTACTGGGAGCTACCCTGTCTCTGGAAGGTCATGAGTCAAGACTACTCGAATAAAATCTTGAGGAAAGCAGCGATGGAGAAACTGCTTGACTTGGTGAAGCCAGTTACCCCAGGGCAGACATCAACTATGTTAAGACAAAAATATCAAACCTGAGCAGTACTTTTAAAAGGGAGCACAAGGTCATGGACTCACAGAGATCTGGAGCATCAGCGGATAACCAATATGTCCCCAGGCTGTGGTATTACCACAGCCTGCGGTTTCTGACCAATTAGACAGAACCCAGACCATCGCTGTCTACGCTGCCTTCAACATCTGCTGCTGAGGTCACAGCTCATGAGGTCCATACAGGTCCTGCTGCACAGGATGAAGATGTGGAGGAGCCCAGCTTGACCCAGGTATAGCATTATTGAACATATTTGTATCCAAAAATACAATGATAATAACTAGATGCTATTGTTAAAATATTTCTGCTTTAACAAAGTGGTTTCAATATCAATAGAAAGTAGTGACCAAAA
Source organism: Lithobates septentrionalis (assembly GCA_037952835.1). Taxonomy (NCBI): domain Eukaryota; kingdom Metazoa; phylum Chordata; class Amphibia; order Anura; family Ranidae; genus Lithobates; species Lithobates septentrionalis. The sequence continues at coordinate 1,329,906 of JBBDGP010001607.1, read as the reverse complement.
ATGACTTGAACAAGAATAAAAAATGCTGAGTCAGAATGATAGTCTTTGCTATTTGTCCACATTCAATTTGCAACAGTGAGGAGAAATTGTGAGTGATTGATGACCAAACCCATTTTCATACACAGGAAAGTGTCAGTCAGGAGGAGCCCGTGGCCAGCAGCCAGACGGAGTCCCCTATGCCCTCTCACTAAAAGGGCCAGGAATCTGGAGGAGGCCACAGCTGCCTTCCTCAGCCAGGCCACTACTGCCATCTGTACTGACCCAGATGAGTGATGAGGGATTTGATGTGGTGACAGACAATAGGTTAAAGGGGATGGCCAGTGACCAGAGGAGAAAGTGTGAGGAGCTCATCCTGCAGCTCCTCAACAGGGGCGACGGGTGAGATCTATGCCACCACCCACCTGTGTGATTTTGTGGGCTCACATACACAACCTCCACAGCCAACCCACCCACCACAGCCACCCCACCAACCACAGCAACCCCACCCACCACAGCAGCATGGTCAATGGCAATACCAGCCCCAAGACACCCAACAAGGCCGCTGGTCTGGGGATTTTCACCACTTCCCCACTTAATATTTATTAGTTTATTTTCTGATTGAATAATGATTTGATTTGTTATATTTTATATATTTTATGATGCATAGAATGCACTTTTTGGTTAAGTTATATTGGCAGATAGCATGTCTAATTTTTATTGGGAGTAGGCCAGTACAATTTAAAAAATACAATGTAAAATTAACAAGGGACACCAACATAGTTGTATCTTTGATATTAAAAACTACGGGATAATAGTGTTGTGGTAACTTGGCCCAGAAAAACAAACAAACATAATAATATTATTCTTGATATCACTAGAAAAATAAAGCTTTTGAAAATACGTTTGCCAGAACTCCATCAGTATCACCAGCAAAGCAGCTTCATTATTATCCCATTAAAGAAAAAGAGAATGTGCGCTGCATTTCTATATTTCATAATTTGCCACGTCACGTAGGTTAATTCTCCATTACGAACGCTAGTTTAAAAGACTGACCGCTTCCGACTCCTCCTTGCTTCCGAGCATGCGTGTTTGTCCTTTGGACTTTTGTGTCATGGACTTGTGTACAGATGAGATGAAAATCTGACAACAGACCGTTGTCCACCGAAAATTTACTAGCCTGCCATCCAATATTTGTTGGCTGAAAGTTGGACAACAATTGTCTGAAGGAGCATATTAACGGTCAGATTTTAGGCAAACAGTCTTTTCATCACACAATCCCCTGGTGAAAATCTGATCATGTGTACGAGGCTTAAGAATCACTCCCTAGGTAACACAGTTAACCCCTTGAACGCCCCATAGTGTTAACTCCTTCCCTGCCAGTGACATTAATACAGTAATCAGTGCATATTTTTAGCACTAATCACTGTATAAGTGTCACTGGTCCCAAAATAGTGTCAAAAGTGTCTGATCTGTCCACCACAATGTCACAGTCATGATAAAAATTGCCGCCATTAATAGTAAAAAGAAAATGAGTAATAACAGTGCCATAAATCTATCCCCTATTTTGTAGGTGCTATAACTTTTGTGCACACCAATCAATATACGCCTATTGTGATTTTTTTTTACCAAAAATATGTAGAAGAATACATATTGGCTTAAACTGAGGAAAAAAATTATTATTTTTTTTAAATTGGGATATTTATTATAGCAAAAAGTAAAAAATATTGTGTTTTTTTCAAAATTGATGCTTTTTTTGTTTATAGTGCAAAAAATAAAAACCACAGAGGTGATCAAATACCACCAAAAGAAAGCTCTATTTGGGTATAGTGTTGCATGATAATGCAATTGTCATTCAAAATGTGACAGCGCTGAAAGCTGAAAATTGGCCTGGGCAGGAAGGGGGTGAAAATGTCCTGTATTGAAGTTGTTAAATATGGTGCCTGGGGGTCCCCTTAGTCTGCTTGTAAATTGGAGCATCTGTACCATGTATAGAACCTGCTGCAGCAAAAAATTACATTTATAAAGTCAAAAAAATTAAATTTTCCCTGCAAGCTTTCTTTATTTTATAAACAATGGCCTGGGGAGCCAGTCTGTATGATAAGTAAAAATGTGTGTACTTGTGCGCTGCTATGTTGTGTTATTGAGTGCTCTAAAGCTGGCCATACACCATACAATTTTCTTATTCAATTTTCTTTAGATTTACCTTCAACTATGTAGTGCAGGGGTCTGCCTGATTGCATACACATGGAAAGGGTTTAGGTTTCACCTCATATTATATGGTTTTGGTAAATCTAAAGGAAAGTTGAACAGGAAAATTGAATAGTGTATGGCCAGCCTAAGACTACAAAACTTACTAAGCGGATCACTCACACCTGTACACACTCTCTAAACCTGTATCAATGTGCAAAATTCTATTCAAAAGTGGTGCTGCACTCCCAAACGCTAATGTGTGCTATGCAAGCAGATTTAAAGGTATACTGACACATTAACATGTGGGAGTGCGACACCACTTTTAAATATAAGTCTGTATGATAAGGCCACAATTTAGTGCACTCGGAACAAGATTAGAGATGTTTTGGTTAAATTCTGGTGTCTGTTTCGCAGACTTTGGATAGAAGTAACAGGTGCAGAAAAATTGTGCTTTGGGTGTTGGTGGTGCCTTCACACCGTAACCCTATAGAGGTACTTTTGATGAATCAAGTAATGCCTGTGAATTGTCAAGGGGCAAGTGGCTGACGCTGTGTTCAAATAACTCAGCTGACTCCTCCATGCCTGATGCTGGGGCTATTAGTTTAGTAAGTCAGTCCACCACCTCCTCTGCATGCTGTGACTGGATAGCATGGGCGACATCACTAAACAAAGGAAATGGTGTCCTGCCTGAGGACAGACCATGTCCACCTTTGCCTGTGGACACAGACGCTGCTGGCCCCTCACGGTGTCATGGGAATGTCTGCCTCTCCTTGTTGGCCTCCCAGACATGATGGGGCGCTTTTTACCGAAATGTCATGGAGAAGGGAAAATGTGTACTCGGATGCACTTTAATCAATGGAACGTGGTGTTTGGTGCACTTTAACTTGAGCACTCACTACACAGACACACTCCACTGACACACTACAATATACTGCAGTAAAACTGCACTGACGCACTTCAATATACTGCCATAAAAGTGCACTAATGGACTTCAATATACTACCGTAAACATGGACTAATGCAGTTCAATATACTGCAGTAAATGTGCACTAATACACGTCAAAATACTGCAGTAAACATGCATTAATGCACCTCAATATACTGCAGTAAATGTGCACTAACGCAGTTCAATATACTGCAGTAAACGTGCACAAACGCATGTCAATATACTGTGGTAAACATGCACTAATGCACCTCAATATTCTGCAGTAAACATGCACTAATGCACCACAACATACTGCAGGTAACCTGCCCTGAAACACTGAACTGACACTAAAGTAAAAATGAATGATTGCACTATACTCACACTGCACTATCACTATATTCACACTACACTTACACTCTACACTCACAACAGAATCACAATAGCACACTATAGCACTCTAACTTGCTAGTAGCAATGAACATAGCCCTGTTCTATCTCCACTCCAATATCACACTGCAAATGTCTGCTCTGGGAAGGATCCTTTTATAGCAGGGGGTGGGTCTATGAGCAATGATCCATGATTGGGCACAGTCATCATTACTTTCTCCAATCATGGCTCTGACAGTGTTCTGTGCCCTGATTGGGCAAATCCTTCATTGCTTCAGCCAATCAGGGATTCCAATGCACTGTACAGTGCGCAGTGCATTGTGGGGTGCTCGGTGGGCCGAACAAATGGTCAAATGCCCCGACAATTCGGGTGTTTGTGAATGGGCAAACAGACAATGTTTGGCCCAAATTTACACTCGGGCCAAACCGTTCGAGCCAACACTATTTGTCAGGCCTCTCCCTCACATCTCTCCATCAGGTCTTCCCCAGTGTGCGTCTCTCTTTCATTCTCTGTCATTGAGAAATCTCTGATAGGTCCAAAAAGCACAACCATATCCTTCTCAGGAAAATAATGTGATGGTAACTCAAGCCCCTTTTGATGTGATGACTATCCAATATTAATCAAGATCCTCCCATGGTATTTGGAGTCATCTGTTTGTCATTTGGTCTTTACTGGTCCTCCACATATTCACCTGCCCCCTGAATACAAAGAGACAATGCTAATTATATTGTGTTGATAGTCCCCCCGAACTGAACACAATGCATTGCGGCGTTGAACAGTTTATTCCAAGCAGTGTAAGCTTCAGCCAATCAGGGCACAGAGCACTGTCAGAGTCATGACTGGATACTGTCATCATGCTTTATCCAATCATGGCTCATTCCCATCCCACAGTATATAAGTATTCTTTCAATGGCAGTCATTTTCGATAGATAAGATAGATAAGATAGATAGATAGATAGATGGATAGATAGATAGATAGATAGATAGATAGATAGATAGATAGATAGATAGATAGATAGATAGATAGATAGATAGATAGATAGATAGATAGATAGATAGATAGATAGATAGATAGATAGATTGATTGATAGATAGATAGATAGATAGATCAGTCTAGTGATAGTGTGAGTATAGTGAGGAGTACGGATGAGCCGAACACCCCCCCTGGTTCGGTTTGCAGCAGAACATGCAAACAGGCAAAACATTTTTTCAAACACGCGAACACCGTTAAAGTCTATGGGACACGAACATGAATAATCAAAAGTGTTAATTTTAAAGGCTTTTATGCATGGTATTGTCATAAAAAGTGTTTGGGGACCTGGGTCCTGCCCCAGGGGACATGTATCAATGCAAAAAAAGTTTTAAAAACTGCCCTTTTTTCAGGAGCAGTGATTTTAATAATGCTTAAAGTGAAACAATAAAAGTGAAATATTCCTTTAAATGTTGTACCTGGGGGGTGTTTATAGTAATAAAGGACTTTTATTTTTTTATTCTTTAATAAAGGACTTGTCCCAAGGTGTGTATTGTAATTTTTATCATTTTCACACTTTTTTTGTAAAATGGTAGGGGTACATTTGTACCCCCTTACCATTTCACACAGGGGGGAGGCCGGGATCTGGGGGTCCCCTTGTTAAAAGGGGCTTCCAGATTCTGATAAGCCCCCCGCCCGCAGACCCCCAAAACCACCGGGCAAGGGTTGTGGGGATGAGGCCCTTGTCCCCATCAACATGGGGACAAGGTGTTTTGGGGGGCCGCTATCCCAAAGCACCCTCCCCATGTTGAGGGCATGTGGCCTGGTACGGTACAGGAGGGGGGCACTCTCTCATCCCCCCATTTTCCTGCAGCCTGTCAGGTTGCATACTCGGATAAGGGTCTAGTATGGATTTTTGGGGGGACCCCATGCCATTTTTTTTTAATTTTGGCGTGGGGTTCCCCTTAATATCCATATCAGACCTGAAGGTCCTGGTATGGAATTTGGGGGGACCCCCACGCAATTTTTTTTTAATCTTGGTTCCGGGTTCCCCTTAATATTCATACCAGACCCAAAGGGCCTGGTAATGGACTGTGGAGGAATCCCATGACATTTTTTTCAATGACTTTTATGTGTATTGCCAGGACCGACAATTCATTATAGCCGTGAGTACTTTTAAATGACTTTTTTGCCTTCAGAAATGTCATTTTGCTCTCGGACTGTTCCAAACATGAGAAGCATGCACCACTTTACAGGCATACTATAGACACCCCCAGGTATGAAATTTAAAGGAATATTTAATTTTTATTGTTTCACTTTAAGCATTATTAATATCACTGCTCCCAAAAAAACTGCTGTTTTAAAACTTTTTTTTGCATTGATACATGTCCCCTGGGGCAGGACTCAGGTCCCCAAACACTTTTTATGACAATACCATGCATATAAGCCTTTAAAATTAGCACTTTTGATTTCTCCCATAGACTTTTAAAGGGTGTCCGCAGCTTTCGAATATGCCGCAAACACCTCAAATTGTTCGCTATTTGGCAAACAGGCACACACCCGATGTTCATAAGTTTGCGTATGTAACATAAGTTTGACTCAAACACCGGGCTCATCCCTAGTGAGGGGGACGATCATTCAGCTTTGCATAGTGTGCAACTAGAGTAGGGACAGCTCAGATAGTTTCACTGTAGTGTAGTGAGACAGCGTCATTCATACATACATTAGTATGGAGTAGGGACAGCTCGTATAGGTTCAGTGTAGTAAAGGTTGAACACCGTCTATTTGATTGCACTACTGCCAGTTTAACGCCATTTACTTCTGTGTGCGTTGCTACCAGTTTAACGCCATATAGTTTTGTGTGCGTTACTGCTAGTTTAATGCCATATAGTTCTGAGCGTCACAGTACGTTTGGCGCATTATATTGCAGTATATTATAGTGTATCCGTGGAGTGTGTCTGTGTAGTGTGAGTACTCAAACTAAAGTGCATCAAATACCTCTCTATATTGATTAAAGTGCATCTACGTTCAGATATCAACTTCTTCTTTACATTTGATTATAAGCACTGCCCCCTCCCTCCCAATAATGTCTGGGAGGACAAGGAGAGGCAGACGTTCCCTTGGCTCTGTAAGGGGGGCAGCAACAAATGTGTCCACAGGCAAAGGTGGACATGGTGGTCAGTCCTCAGGCAGGCCATCATTTCCTCTGTTTAGTGAGTTTGCCCGTCCTATCCAGCCATAGCATGCAGAGGAGGTAGTGGACTGGCTTACTAAACCTTCCTCATCCTCCTCACCCCCTGTCACGCAAGCAGAGACAAGTGTGCAGTCCCCTGCAGTTGCCAGAGTGGATAAACCTGCCTCCTTGTCCACATCTATTCCTGCCATAGCCCCAACATCAGCCATTGAGGAGCCAGCTGAGTTATTTGACCACAGCGTCAGCCACTTGCTTTTGGTATAGGTTTAGGTTTTTGCTTTTGGTATAGGTTTTGGTATGGATATAGGTTTTTGATTTTGGTATAGGTTTTGGTATAGGTTTCATGGGCACAATTGACACCTGAAGACCATTTTTTCAGCACCTGTTTGGCAGGTGTATATCATTGCAATTTTTTACAGCAAGGCCAATTCTTGCTTTCATCAAGAGTACCTCTATAGGGTTATGGTGGGAAGGCACCCCCAACACACAAAGACTAATTTTTCTGCATCTGTTTGACAGGTGCATATCATTGCAATTTTTACAGCAAGGCCAATTCTTGCTTTCTTCAAGATTACCTCTATAAGATTATGGTGGGAAGGCGCCACCGACACCCAAAGACCAATTTTTACGCACCCGTTACTTCTATCCAAAGTCAAAGTGACACCAGAATCAATCCAAAAAACATCTCTAATCTTGTTCCCAGTGCACTACATTGTTACCTGATCATGCAGCTTGCAGGGAAAATGTTATTTTTTTGGCTTTATAAATGTAACTATTGCTGCAACAGATTATAGACATGGTACAGATCTGCCACTTTACAGGTAGACTAAGGGGACCCCTCAGGCACTATATTGGAAGGAATTTTTTTGATTTTTATGCTTTCACTTTAAAAAAAAAAAAAAATCACTGCTCATTTAAAAATGACGTTTTTCACAAACGTTTTTTTTAATTGATACATGTCCCCCAAGGCAGGACCCGGACCCCTATAACCGTTGTATGCCCAATTACTTCCATATAAGCCTTCAAAACGGGCACTTTTGATTTTTGACGTTCGGGTCCCATTGACTTTAATGGGGTTCGTTATTCGTGTCAAAACTTTTGTGGTGGTCAAAAGTTCTGGTGCGAACCGAACAGGGGACCGTTCGGCCCATCCCTACTTGTAAATAACAGATAAGTTATATATTAACCTAGTGTAAATATAAATATATATTACCTACAAACACATATCTTATTGGTCAATGTAATTTCTTACCTGTGTGTGCATGAATCAGTAGACTGGGATTTTGTATTCATTATCCTTTTTTACATACCTCTTAACTACTTGAGCATGTATTACCCCTCTATTGCCAACCCGTTTGTCAGTTTTCTTATATATATATATATATATATATATATATATATATATATATATATATACACACACACATAATATACATTTATAATTTTTTGGTGAAAAATATAGATTTGTTTTGGTGGTATTTAACTTTTGTTGTAACTGCTGCTGTCATGACTGTACTGTGTTCAGGAACTAATGAATGAGCCATTCATTTATTAGCGTGTGTTTTCTCTCCTCTCTCCATTGTAAGAGGAAGGGGAGGGCTTCCAGATGTAAACACACACTGTTTGCATTATGTGATTACTGTGATTTGTCTCTCCATGACAAATAACGGAGATGTTAAGGTACAGAGCCCCTTAAATTGACACTGTACAGAGCCCTCCCGGCCCAATGCGGGGGATGTTGAGGGCATGTGGCCTGGTATGGTTCAGGAGGGGGATGCTTGCTCACCCCCCCTTTCCTGACCTGCCAGGCTGCGTGCTTGGATAAGGGTCTGATATGGATTTTGGCTGGGACCCCACGCTGTTTGTTTTTTTCATTTTGGCATGGGGTTCCCCTTAAAATCCATACTGAACCCAAAGGGTCTAGTATGGACTAGGGGGGGGGGGGGGCACACTGTTTTTTTTTTTGTTCTTATTTTCAATAGATGGGTGTCGGAAATTGCAGCCACAAGTCAGTTTAAATGTGATTTGACTTGTTTTTTTCCTTTAGAAATGTAATTTTTGCTGCAGCATGTTCTATATATGCTACAGATGCTCCACTTTACAGGCTGTCTAAGGGGACCCCCAGGCACTATATTTAAAGGAATTTTTCATTTTTTTGTTGCAGTTTGGGCATCATTAAAATCACTGCTCCTGAAAAAATTATTCTTTTTAAAAAACATTTTTTGCATTGATACATGTCCTCCAGGGCAGGACCTGGACCCCCCTACCCATTTTATGGTCAATTAATTGCATATAAGCCTTCACAAAATGAGCACTTTTGATTTCTCATGTTTGGCTCCCATAGACTTCAATGGAGTTCATTGTTTGGGGAAGACCTTTTCCCCTGTTCAGGAGTTCTGCTGCAAGCCGGGTGTTCAGCCCATCTCTAATCCTGATTGATGTTCCTTAGTGCTAGATTAGCTGTAAATGTATGAGTTATGATGGGAACCTGTTTCTTTGTGCATTGTAATTAGAAATAAATATATAAAAAGATTAGCATATGATTGCTACTGTTAGTACTGATTACTATTGCTGTTTTTTTTTGTTCTATATGTACAGCTTATGCACTGTTCCAGGACAAATAGTCAGCTGGTAAAATTGTGAATCCTCATGACCTGTATACTTTTTTTGGGACATGCACATCTATCCACATAAGACATACAGTACATATCTGGTGATTATTGTTCAGTAAAAGGATGAAGTTCAGGAAATCCATGATGAATAATCAGAACACAGTGGCTGATCACCTAACTGGCCCTACAGTTATAATTTTGCCACAGAAATATCTACATGTTTGGTATTGATAGTTACAATTTGCAAACATTGCTTCAGTGAAATGACAAGAAAATGTATATGTGAGTTAACAACTTTTTAAAATTGTTATATGTGACTTTTTGTAACCCATCTTTTTCTGCATGTCCCTCAAAATTTCTACGGAGATCCAAGTTTGATAAGATTTTACAATTAGAATAAAAACTGTTTACAATGAAATTTGTAGAGAATTATGTTATTTAATTTGTGGTAATTCCCGAACTGAATTTTAATGAGCTGACAGATGGTACAAACTCAACAAAATCCTTTTATAAACTAAGTGCGTGTATAAAAACTTTGGATGCAAACCTTAATTAAATTGCAATCATGTACTATAGCTTGGGGATATTTGTTTTGCTTACAGGGCTAGATTATTTTCAATTTTATTTTGTATGTACAGCCATTCATTTCAATGTGATTATGTATGAATATTCTTCATCCTTGCCTAAAGAAACTGCTTTTTTTTAAGTAAATTGTAATTAATAGGTAATCTAAAGCATACTGGCTTTGTTATTGGACCACCCACTGCATTTTTATTGCATTATTTCACATGTGAGCTACTTTACATTTATTATCATTTTGTTCTTTATGATGGTAGTAAAAAAAATATGAAAATCCACCCAACCTTTCTGAGCAAGGTATGGAGGCCAGTTTGTCATAATTAGGGTCATTTTTTAAAACTCTAGTGAATCCAAGCACCTTCATCAGCATGGACTGTGCTGGAACTCACAATACATTTTCTGACATTCATCTCTAACATTCATTCTAAAATGCATGTACCATTGGATAACTGTGTAAACTTAAATTTCTAGACAGGGCATGCTACAGTTCACAATGCCTAGCCAATATATATCCGACCTCTAGCTCTTTGTGCCTGACATGTCAAATGTTGATCAGAACTTTTTTCCATATAGTGTGAGCTTGTCCACTAATTCACCCTTTTTGGGTGGCTGTAGTTTATGATATTAATACCGTCTATGATTTGACTCTGGGGTTGGATCCTGTGATATTTTACTATGCATACATGATGGTATGGAAGTTGGCAGATATGTCAATTTTTTTGTTTTTTTTTTACCCTCTTTTTACACCAGGAGGGAAATGCTTTGAGACTGGAAGTCACCCAATTGACCTACATTTTCTGTGTGGCATGCCTCTATTAATACCATCTTGCCCCTTTATCAACTGACTTATGAGAGCAGGAGGTGCCAGAGGAAGTTTGACACAGTCTGGAATGCCTGGATTGATGCCTCTGGTATGTTATGGGAATCCTACTCATTTATACTTTATTGCCAGCCATCCATACTCAGCCAGCCATCCATGCTCAGCCAGCCATCCATACTCAGCCAGCCATCCCTAATCAGCAATACTCATCCATGCTCAGCCATCCATCCCTAATCAGCAATACTCATCCATCCATCCATACTGAGCAATACTCATCCATCCATCCATGCTCAGCCATCCCATCCACCCCCATCCATACTCAGCCATACCCATGCATACTCAGCAATACCCAGTCATACTCAGCCATACCCAGCATACTCAGCCATACCCAGCCCTACTCAGTCATATCCAATACCCAGCCATACTCAGCTGTACCCAGCTGTACTCAGCTGTACCCAGCCATACTCAGCTGTACCCAGCCATACCATCTATACTCAGCCATACTGACCCGTACCCAGCTGTACTCAGCCGTACTCAGCCATACTCATTCATGCTCAGTCATCCCATCCATACTCAGCCGTCTCCATCCACGGCTCATCCATCCCCATTCATGCTCATCCATGCCACATCAGTTCTTATCCATGCCACATCCATGCCATTAGAGTGCCTCACAAAAGTGTAATAGGTAGTCAAATTAGATTTGAAACTTATGCCCCTAGAACACCTGATGGTGCTCCCTGCATGTTGGGCCTCTCTATGTAGCCAGGCTGTGTAAAAGTCTCACACATGTGGTATCACTGTACTCAGGAGGAGTAGGTGAATCTATTTTGGGGTGTAATTTTTGTTATGTACATGCTATATGTTAGAAATATTGTATAAATGGACAAATGTGTTTTCATTCTCTTTAGACATTTTCGAAAAACTTGTAGAAAAAAATGACATGTTCAAAAGACTCATTATGCTTCATAGATTATACATTGGGTTGTTTTCTTTCCAAAATGGGGTCATTTGTGGGGTGTTTCCATTGTCCTGGTGCTCCAGGGCCTGCAAAAGTGTAAGAGGAAGTCAAAAAAAGATGTGTAATTTATGCTCCAAGAATGCCTGATGGTGCTCCCTGTATGTTGAGCCTCTGTATGTGGCCACGCTGTGTAAAAGTCTCACACATGTGGTATCACCATACTCAGGAGGAGTAGTAGATTGTGATTTGGGGTGTAATTTGTGCTATGAATATGCTGTGTGTGAGAAATAACCTGCTAATATAACAATTTTGTGAAAAAAAATCTTGATTTTGCAAAGAATTGTGTGAAAAAATTACAACTTCAAAAAACTCACCATGCCTCTTACTAAATACCTTGGAATGTCTACTTTCCAAAAGGGGGTCATTTGGGGGCTAATTGTATTTTGTCCAAAATTTATGAAGAAAAATTACGAATTTGCAAAATTTTATAACAGAAACAAAGAAAAATGCTTTTTTTTACAGAATTCTCGGTCTTTCTTTTATAGCGCAAAAAAAAAAACAAAAAAAAAACAGACTGATTAAGTACCATCAAAAGAAAGCTCTATTTGTGTGAAAAAAGGACACAAATTTCATATAGGTACAGTGTTGCATGACTGAGTAATTGTCATTCAAAATGTGAGAGCACTGAAAGCTGAAAATTGGTCTGGTTAGGAAAGGGTTTAAGTGCCCAGTGGTCAAGTCGTTAAGTTTGTATCTTTCTGTTTCTTCATCTACAGATGAAAGGGATGAACTTCCCTCTGATGAAGTCAGTTTAAAGCAACCTGTAAAATAAAATACATTTTTTGTGTGTTTTGTATTAAATGTTCCTCTCTTTCACCCCTTATTAACCCTTCATATACTCTAATCAGTCTTAATTAACTCCTTCTTCGTCTCCATTTAATTATTATTTTCCTGCTGATTTTTTTTTGTTCATTTCTATTTTATAAATGATTAATAAGTTAAAACATTTTTTTGCTTGCTTAGTTTTTTAACTACTTCCAGACCACTGCATGCCAATATACATCCTAACTTTGAACAGGAATATTGTTGTTATGGCAGCAGCTAGCTGCCATAACCCCAGTATCCTCTTCTTCGGTTTCCGATAATAGTGGTCTCTGCGGTAGATTCACTGCAAGATTACTTTTATCGGTGGTGGGAGAGGGGCCCCAATCCTGCTGCGCTCCGGTGCCCTCTGCTGCTTACCGGGGCCGTCGGCAGTGGCGGAGGCAATTGGATGCTCCTCCTTGCTGGGTATGGAGATAAGTGAGGGGAAGATGGCCCCCACCTGCCTCCATACCATTTCAGGGCAGAAGCAACGTCAAAACGTCACTTCCGCCCATAGCTCTTAAAGGGCCATTTTTTTTAAAATAATTTTAAATGACACAATTGATTTTCTTTATTCCATTTTAGTGTAAATATGAGATCTGAGGTCTTTTTGATGCCAGATCTCATATTTAAGAGGTCCTGTCATTCTTTTTTTCTATTACAAGTGATGTTTTCATTCCTTGTAATAGGAATAAAAGTGACACAATTTTTTTTTTTTAAGGAACAGTGTAAAAATAAAAATTAAAAGGTAAAATAAATAAGAAAAAAAAGTAGCACCTGCATATTAAAACGGTGTTCAAACCACACATGTAAGGTATCGCCGCAATTGGTAGAGTGAGAGTAATAATTCTAGCCCTAGACTTCCTCTGTAACTCAAAACATGCAACCTGTAGAATTTTTTAAACGTTGCCTATGGAGATTTTTAAGAGTAAAAGTTTGTCTCCATTCCACGAGCGGGTGCATTTTTGAAGCGTGACATGTTGGGTATCAATTTACTCGGTGTAACATTATTTTTCACGATATAAAAAAATTAGGCTAACTTTACTGTTGTCTTTTTTTTTAATTCAAAAAAGTATATATTTTTAAAAAAAGTGCGCTTGTAAGACTGCTGCGCAAATACGGTGTGACAGAAAGTATTGCAACAAACCCGCCATTTTATTCTCTAGGGTGTTAGAAAAAATGTATAATGTTTGGGGGTTCTAAGTGATTTTCTAGCAAAAAAAAAAACAGTTTTAACGTGTAAACAACAAATCTCAAAAAGAGGCTCCGTCCTTAAGTGGTTAATATTTTGACACCTTTAACATGTATTTACATGGTTTACATTGAAAAAAGCACAAAATGTAAAAAACAAGACATTTATTTGGAAATAACTTTTCACTGCTGTTTACCATTGCTGACAGCTGAAGTGTAAACAAAACAGTTGTGGTAGGTATCGGTAATTGGTATCGATGAGTACTAAAAAAAAGAGTATCGGTACTTTAATTTATAAGTAGTTGTGCAAATACAGTTTTCAGTCCTCTATTTTGATGCTGATCTTACATTGCATAACCTCCATGTTTGACACTGGATATGATCATTGTACTACTATATCTACTTTTTCTTTGATGTATCCAAATGTTTTCTGCTTTTGTATACTTTTTAAGGGTTTGACTCAAAATGAATTGTGCCACAGATGGTGTGCAACAACAAAACAATCAAGTAAAGCTACTATCCCTAAGGTGAGGAGCTCACCTCAAAAAGATAAAAAATATAATATGGCAGCTGTGAACCCACTGAAAACTAAAAAGTGTGACACAAAAATCACAAATATATCATCATAAAAGTGAATAATGCAGCTTAAAAAAACTACAAATGCATCAGTGATAATCATAATTCATCCACGATAATAAAAATTCATCTTCACAAAGTATCCTGTGCTTATGTGCAACACATAACACAAATATGCATGCTCTTGGCTTTTGTGCGCCCCTTAAGGACATTGTTAGATATAACAGGGCGGGACTACGGATGTGACATCATCACAATAAACAGGAAATCACCCCGGGTCTTTAAATGAGGTGAATGCGGTTAGCCAGCAATTGACAGCGTAAATGCAGTCTCAAAATGTATTAAAACATAAACAACATGAATCATAGCCAAACCACTGAAATGATACATACAGTAAAAAATGTCATTACACATATCATGGTATAAATTGTAAATTGCATGTGTGTGTGGTACATCTGTAGGGGGTATAATGAACGAAATAAGTATTAACACAGAGAGTATTGTGACAATTAGTCAAGAGTGTCCAAAATGCATGGCCTTATACTCACCAAAGGCTGGATCAGACTACCAAATGCTGAATACCCAGAGGCGGCATTAATGAGCGTCCAGCTCGGGAGCTGAGGAGGCAGAGGAAAAAACAACCCAACATAGCACAAACGGGGGGGTAGACATGACAGGGATGGGGGTGTGTGTCACCAAAGATCTCCCAGTATCCATTAATAATGTCAACTGAATCATAAATGCATATGTATCAATAGATGCTGTCATAACAGCATAGAAGTAAAGTAGTATGATATAAGTATGTATATGCATGAACCAATCTAGTTCAATAATGGTATGGGCTTAGAATCTAGGGGGCAAAAGAGAAAAAAAAATATTAAAATGTGTAAATAAAAAAATATGACAAAACAGTGTGATAGAGTGTGTGTCCCACATAGCATGTATCCAAGTCCATTGTATATGTCAGCTTAAATAAGAATATATGTATATCAGTTGGTACTACACCAACAGAGTAACCATGAAGTATACAATGTAATGAAAAAAAAAAAAAAAAATATATATATATATATATATATATATATATATACACATATGAACCAATGTTGTTCAAAGCTAGATGGATGGCAAAGGTATTGAATTTATTCTTCTCCTCAGTATTCACGAGTGAATCGGGGGGCTTCAGTAACCAAAACTGCAGTGTTTATCCTCATGACACAACACAGGAAGCACCTACATGGTTAACAGAGGACGGAATTAAAATTAGACTTGAGAAACTTAACATTAATAAATCACCGGGACCAGATGGCTTGCATCCGAGGGTACTTAGGGAACTCAGTCAGGTGATTGCCAGACCGTTGTTCCTAATTTTTACAGACAGTCTATTGACTGGAATGGTACCAGCTGATTGGTGAAAAGCCAATGTAGCACCAATATTTAAAAAGGGCCCAAAAAAAATCCCTGGGAATTACAGACCAGTTAGCCTAACATCAATAGTATGTAAACTCTTGGAGGGGATGATAAGGGACTATATACAAGATTTTAGTAATAAGAATGATATCATTAGCAGTAATCAGCATGGATTCATGAAGAATCGTTCTTGCCAAACCAATCTATTAACCTTCTATGAGGAGGTGAGTTGCCATTTAGATAAAGGAAGGCCCGTAGACGTGGTGTATCTGGATTTTGCAAAAGCATTTGACACAGTTCCCCATAAACGTTTACTGTACAAAATAAGGTGCGTTGGCATGGACCATAGGGTGAGTACATGGATTGAAAACTGGCTACAAGGGCGTGTTCAGAGGATGGTGATAAATGGGGAGTACTCAGAATGGTCAGGGGTGGGTAGTGGGGTTCCCCAGGGTTCTGTGCTGGGACCAATCCTATTTAATTTGTTCATAAACGATCTGGAGGATGGGATAAACAGTTCAATCTCTGTATTTGCAGACGATACTAAGCTAAGCAGGGCAATAACTTCTCCGCAGGATGTGGAAATCTTGCAAAAAGACCTGAACAAATTAATGGGGTGGGCGACTACATGGCAAATGAGGTTCAATGTAGAAAAATGTAAAATAATGCATTTGGGTGGCAAAAATATGAATGCAATCTATACACTGGGGGGAGAACCTCTGGGGGAATCTAGGATGGAAAAGGACCTGGGGGTCCTAGTAGATGATAGGCTCAGCAATGGCATGCAATGCCAAGCTGCTGCTAATAAAGCAAACAGAATATTGGCATGCATTAAAAGGGGGATCAACTCCAGAGATAAAACGATAATTCTCCCGCTCTACAAGACTCTGGTCCGGCCGCACCTGGAGTATGCTGTCCAGTTCTGGGCACCAGTCCTCAGGAGGGATGTACTGGAAATGGAGCGAGTACAAAGAAGGGCAACAAAGCTAATAAAGGGTCTGGAGGATCTTAGTTATGAGGAAATGTTGCGAGCTCTGTACTTATTCTCTCTGGAGAAGAGACGCTTGAGAGGGGATATGATTTCAATTTACAAATACTGTACTGGTGACCCCACAATAGGGATAAAACTTTTTCGCAGAAGAGAGTTTAATAAGACTCGTGGCCACTCATTACAATTAGAAGAAAAGAGGTTTAACCTTAAACTACGTAGAGGGTTCTTTACTGTAAGAGCGGCAAGGATGTGGAATTCCCTTCCACAGGCGGTGGTCTCAGCGGGGAGCATTGATAGCTTCAAAAAACTATTAGATAATCACCTGAATGACCGCAACATACAGGGATATGTAATGAAATACTGACACATAATCACACACATAGGTTGGACTTGATGGACTTGTGTCTTTTTTCAACCTCACCTACTATGTAACTATGTAACTATATGACTTGGAAACTCAGAGACACTGAAATAAATTAGATAAATGTGTAATGGTGTGTGCATGAATGAACCATGAGAGTGAACATAATAATGTGTGAGACAATGTATATGGCGAACCATGCTAAAGTTAAGTGCTCAAATGTGAAGGGAGTGAATGGATGATTAGCATCCATCAAGGAGTGTGAACTCACCTTGAATGAAGTGAAACTGCTGTGTGTGAGGGAAATAGGAAGTGACAGATTCCAGCCATGACTAGCCCTCGATTTAGATCCCCAGAGGGCCCAGTGAGCTCTGCCTCCAATGTTATGTGTGCATGACAAGGCACACAAACGCGAATGATGCTCGCCGCCAAATGGGGGCGTGCCTACGCAGATGCCCCCAGTCACATGTGCTGACATGCCACGCAATAGCGAGCTGGCGCTGCATCTGCAGACGTCACCCAATAGGCGTGGTTGCATGACGCTCATGTGTAGGTGGCCCCGCCTGTCCGGACAGGGCAGGGGGACAGCAGGAGGTGTGAACACCTACCCTTGTACACATCGCAGCTCCCGAGCCAGACAATAACCAACGCCACCAACAGGAAACAGCACCAAGAACCTAGATCAGCCCATGGAAGATGTTGTACCTGAGTGTTGTACAAAATGGTTGAAAGGGCTACGGAATAGAATAATTGTATGTAATGAATAGTTGGCTAATGGTGGCAGCAGACCAGGTTTGGGCTAAATGAGTGTCTTGCACTCAAGTTCAATAGACAAAAAGAAAAAGGTCTGGTGTCACCTGCAAACCACCTCCATCCCAGTTTTGACAACAAATAACAGGCAATCGCCCTGGGTATTTTATTATGTCAGATTTTGGATGCTGAAAGTGGTACAATGTTTCACATGGAAATTTAGCGTTTATATTGTAGGCAGGGATGAGCCGAACACCCCCCTGTTCGGTTCGCACCAGAACATGCGAACAGGCAAAAAATTTGTTTGAACATGTGAACACCGTAAAACGCACGGCTTTTCCCGTGACGTCAGAGGGGGCGGACAGGGAAGTCCCTGTGCGTCAGAGGGGGCGGGGTCACCGGGAGGCCCCACCCTCCATTATTTAAGAACCGTCAGAAGACGAGAAGCGTCACACAGTGGGAGCCTCCCATCATGGATGCGGAGCGGCCCGAGAACAAAGAAGGGAAGAAGACCCCGCGGAGGAAGATGCCGGACGAGAACACCAGAGCAATAAGCAGAGGATTGGAGGAAGAAGAGGATGGAGGAAGAAACTGAAGCAAGATAGAAGATAGAAGAAAGAAGATAGAAGAAAGAAGATGGAAAGAAGAAGACTTTAAATAAAGGAATTGTCAAAAACTGTCTCTTGTCATTTTTAACATTTTTGACACTTATTTTGTGAAATGGTAGGGGTACCTTTGTACCCCCTTATCATTTCACACAGGGGGGCCCGGGATCTGGGGGTCCCCTTGTTAAAGGGGGCTTCCAGATTCTGATAAGCTCCCCGCCCGCAGACCCCCACAACCACCGGGCAAGGGTTATGGGGATGAGGCCCTTGTCCTCATCAACATGGGGACAAGGTGCTTTGGGGGAACCTCAAAGCACCCTCCCAATGTTAAGGGCATGTGGCCTGCTATGGTTCAGAAGGGGGGGCGCTCTCTCATCCCCTCCTCTTTTCCTGCAGCCTGCCAGGTTGCGTGCTCGGATAAGGGTCTGGTATGGATTTTTGGGGGGACCCACACCATTTTAAAAAAAAAAATTGGCGCGGGGTTTCCCTTAAAATCCATACCAGACTTGAAGGGTCTGGTATGGATTTTAAGGGGGACCCCCACGCCTTTATTTTTTAATTTAGGCGCGGGGTTCCCCTTAATATCCATACCAGACCAGAAGGGCCTGGTATGGAATTTAGGGGGACCCCTGCGCCATTTTTTTAAAAAATTTTGGTTCAGGGTTCCCCTGTGGGGAAATCCCATGCTGTTTTTATCAATGAACTTTTATGTGAATTGTCGGACCGACGATTCATATAGCCACGAGTACCTTTAAATGACTTTTTTTCCTTTGAAATGTCATTTTGCTGTCAGACTGTTCTAAACACGGGAAACATGTGCCCCTTTACAGGCATACTATAGACATCACCCAGGTACGAAATTTAAAGGAATATTACACTTTTATTGTTTCACTTTAAGCATTATTAAAATCACTGCTCCTGAAAAAACGGCCGTTTTTAAAACTTTTTTTTGCATTGATCTATGTCCCCTGGGGCAGGACCCAGGTCCCCAAACACTTTTTATGACAATACCATGCATATAAGCCTTTAAAATTAGCACTTTTGATTTCTCCCATAGACTTTTAAAAGGTGTTCCGTGGTTTTCGAATTTGCCGCGAACACCCCAAATTGTTCACTGTTCGGCGAACTTGCGAACAGCCGATGTTCGAGTCGAACATGAGTTCGATTCGAACTCGAAGCTCATCCCTAATTGTAGGCCTGTAATTCTTAGGAATAACTCACTTAAATCTGTCCAAACAAGAGTCTAGTAGACATCTCAGGTATGATAAAGTTTGAAACACAAAATCATAAATTATAATAACTATAAATAATTATAACAAATAATATTATAATAATAATACAAATTACTCAATAATGTACTCAAATCAAAAACACTGAAATTTGCTCAGTTGCAGAATTGTCGCTGTCATTACTTTCAGTGTTTGATGACGAATTTCCCCACAAATCACTATCGTTCAATTCTGCAAGTGATTCTAATTTATTATCGCTGTTCTATAGCTGGTCTAAAAGGCTTTTTATGTAAAAGGGACACTTTTTGGTTGCTATGGAGAATCTCAAGTTTCCAGGCAGAAAGAACAGTATATATAATATAAAACTACATGCAGGGCACTGGACAAAGCATTAGGGACAAAGGGGAGGTGAAATAATTTGATACAGTAGCGTAATCTGTAAGATTACAGTTTACTGTATGCGTTATGTGTTTTTAACTTTTTGAATTTGGTGCCGGGCTTTGTCCCCGTACGTTGCGACGCTCACAAGGAACGGAGCATTGCACTGTGATGAATCAAGCGGAGGACACAGCTCACACACAGCGGGAGGACATCGCAGGATCCTGGGGACAAGGTAAGTAACTTTGCCTGGATCCTGCGAAGCAAATCTGAGTGTGGCTCATGTTACCGCTTTTGGTATGGAAAATTCACCCCGAGCCACACTCAGGAATACCGCTAGGAAGGTTAAATGAGGTGAATGTGGTTAGCCAACAATTGACAGAGTAAATGCAGTCTCAAACTTATTAAAATTGTCATGCAAACATAAACAACATGAATCATAGCCAAGCCACCGAAATGGCTTGGGGCGAGGCCACCTACACTTCGTCGCCATGCAACCACGCCTATAGGGTGAGCGTCAGCTCGGTATTGTGTGACATGTCAGCATGTGTGACTGGGGTGTCTGCGTAGGCGCGCCCACATTTGGTGGTGAGCGTCATTCACGTTTGCATGCCTTGTCACGCACACATGACATTGGAGGCGGAGATCCCTGGGCCCTCTCGGGATATAAATTGAGGGCTAGTCATACAATTATTCTATTCTGTAGCCCTTTGAGCCATTTTGCATAACACTCAGGTACAACATCTTCCATGGGCTGATCTAGGTTCTTGGTGCTGTTTCCTGTTGGTGGTGTAGGTTATTAACAAAAAAACAGGGGTTTTGCCTGGATCAACCGATTAATTAATCAATAATTGGCCACTTTAGCAGGTGAGTATAAATCAATCATGCAGACGTAAGCCTGGATGCAGTTCAAGTTGCCCTAATCGCATATAGAAAAAACAAAGAGAAAGGTTCTCTTAAGAGGGTCAACGAAGAACACTACGATAGATACAAACCAGCTTTATTAATTACCAAAAATATATAAGAACCAAATTGAGAATACAGAAAATGAAAAAAAGCAATGTGGACAGATGGCTACCACAAACCTATTAAAAGTTGGACAACGTTGTCACAGGGGGTAATAAAAACAAATGGGAGCCGCGGCTTCACACCCACTCATGCACATCAGTCAGACATCATCCATACAAGATGGGGTATAATAGTGTTGGTAAAGTCCAGCTCGAGTTAAATAATAAATAATAATAGAAAATGATCCTATAAGGGGGTATCCAGCATAACAAGGACAGTCTTATACCAACAGTATAAATGTGATGTTTTTGGGTGAACGATCTGGCCGTGAGGTTGAATATGATGTTAATCAACACAGATGGATCGATTTCATGGAAGTACTGAGCCACAGACATTATTGGATGAAGACCAGCTGTTGGTCAAACTGCATATCAGACCGCTGGTGGTGTTGGTTATTGTCTGGCTCGGGAGCTGCGATGTGTACAAGGGAGGTGTTCATACCTCCTACTGCCCCCCCTGCCCTGTCTGGATGGGCAGGATCACCTACACATTGGCATCATGCAACCATGCCTATCGGGCGACTTCTGCGGATGCAGCGTCAGCTCGCTATTGTCAGCACATGTGACCGGGGACATCTGGGTAGGCACTCCCCCATTTGGCGGCGAGCGTCATTCACGTTTGCATGCCTTGTCATGCACACATGACGTTGGAGGCAGAGCTCACTGGGCCCTCTGGGGATATAAATTGAGGGCTAGTCATGGCTGGAATCTGTTTGTCACTTCCCATTTCCCTCACACAGCAGTTTCACTTCATTCAAGGTGAGTACACACTCCTTGATGGATATTAATCATCCATTCACTCCCTTCACATTTGAGCACTTAACTTTAGCATGGTCTGCCATATACATTGTCTCACACATTATTATGTTCACTCTCATGGTCCATTCATGCACACACCATTATACATTCATCTCATTTATTTCATTGTCTCCGAGTTTCCAAGTCCATTTAGCTTTGAACAACATTGGTTCATCATTGGTTCATATGTGTATATATATATATATTATATACCGTATTTATCAGGGTATAATACACGCCGGCGTATAACACGCACCCCAAGTTTAGGAGAGCATTTTAAGGAAAAAAACTTTTAGGAGGGAAGTTTAAGGAAAAAAAACTTACATTTAAATGCCCATCAATGCAGCCTCATCAGTGTTCATCTGTAGCCTTATCCATCATTGCAGAATGATCAGTGTCCATTTTCAGCCTTGCCCATTGTCATAAGCAGCCTTGCCCTTAGTTATATGCAGTCTTGCCCAGTGCAGCCTTGCCCAGTGCAGCCTTGCCCAGTGCAGTCTTGCCATGTGCAGTCTTGCCCAGTGCAGCCTTGCCCAGTGCAGCCTTACCCAGTGCAGTCTTGCCCAGTGCAGCCTTGCCCAGTGCAGCCTTGCCCAGTGCAGCCTTGCCCAATGCAGCCTTGCCCAGTGCAGCCTTGCCCAGTGCAGCCTTGCCCAGTGCAGCCTTGCCCAATGCAGCCTTACCCAGTGTAGTCTTGCCCAGTGCAGCCTTGCCCAGTGCAGCCTTGCCCAATGCAGCCTTGCCCAGTGCAGCCTTGCGCTGTTCGCGCCATTTAAATCTGCCACCGATTGACAGAGCCTGTGTACTCGGCTCGTCACGCTGCCCCGCCTCCCTGCTGAGGATGAGAAGCGAGCGCTTCCGAAAAAGACCGAGCCGAGTATACTGTGTACTCGGCTCGGCTCCGATCGCAGTCCCGCCCAGTCCTGCCATTGGACTGAGTGTTATGTCCATCAAAGGAGCTGGGCGGGACTGCGAGCCGAGACGAGTACACAGTATACTCGGCTTGGTCTTTTTCGGAAGCACTCGCTTCTCATCCTAAGCAGGGAGGCAGGGCGGTGTGACTGCGAGTTGAGCCGAGCACTCAGCTCGGTCTTTTTCGGCGGCGCTCGTTTTTTTCCGTCGGCGCTCGTTTTTTTCCGTCGGCGCTCGGTTTTTCCGCGGCGCTCGTGGCTTTTTTGGCACACAGAGAGTGGGGATCGGCGTATAACACGCACCCAGGATCTTCCCCTGATTTTAAGGGGAAAAAAGTGTGTGTTATACGCCGATAAATACGGTATATATATATATATATATATATATATATATATATATATATATATATTTATATATATTTATATATATATATATATTTCATTACATTGTATACTTCATGGTTACTCTGTTGGTGTAGTACCAACTGATATGCATATATTCTTATTTTAGCTGACATATACAATGGACTTGGATGCATGCTATGCGGGGGACACACTCTATCACACTGGTTTTTTTTTTCATGTTTCTATTTATTTTATTATTATTATTATTATTATTATTATTATTATTATTATTATTATTTGTTTCTCTTTTGTCCCCTAGATTCTAAGCCCATACCATGCATATATATACAGTACTTATATCATATACTACTTTACTTCTATGCTGTTATGTCAGCATCTATTGATACATATGCATTTAGTTGCATATGTTTGCAATTTCATGCATTTCAGTTGACATTATTAATAGATACTGGGAGATCTTTGGTGAAACACACCCCCATCCCGGCCTTGTTTATTCCCTGTTTGTGCTCTGTTGGGTTGGTTTATCCTCTGCCTCCTCAGCTCCTGAGCCGGATGCTCATTACTGCCGCCTCTGGGTATTCAGCATTTGGTAGTCTAATCCAGCCCTTGGTGAGTAAGGGGCCATGCGATTTGGACCCTCTTGACTAATTGTCACAATATCATCTCTGTGTTAATACTTATTAGGTTCATTATACCCCCTACAGATGTACTACACACACATCTACCCATAATAAAACGAGCATTGTGAAACAGATTGGGATACTTTTCATGCCTGTGCAATTGACATCTTATATCATGATACGTGTAATGACATTTTTTATTGTATAAATTGTGTAAAATAATGGGTCAGAGCAGCATAATGCTTATGACCCTCTACTTATACATAAAAATAATAATAATAGTGTCATGAAAAATATTATTTTTATCATGAAAAGAAATTTCTTTAACACCCAGTGAAAAGTGTCTCCTGTTGACATGTTCATTTTAATTTATTAAAATTCATTTTTATTGGTTACTTTTCCACATTAGCACTGTAACTAGTGGTGGATTATAAGTTAGGAAATGTCATATGTCATATATGGTAATGCTGGACGCAGCATTCCAACTACACACCGTAAAAATGTTTGGGATCCACTAATTTATTCAGTCTTTGTACCTGTGCTTCACGATCAGGGGAACATGAAGTGTGAGCATGTGCAGAGCAGGAGGTCACATGACTGATGATGATCACATGACTGATAATCACATGACTTATGATGATCACATGACTGACTGATGATGATCACATGACTGATCATAGATAGTATATAAGGATTGATGAACCATCCGTGTAGCCAATCCCATTTGAAGAAGTCTTTTCGACAAAACATGTCTTGGGCATGGTTACACGGCATTCCATCGCACTGACATTAGATGCCGCTGTCTGAGGAGGACTACACCGATCGGATGGCTGGGCCTTAGAAGGTTGGGTGAGAGATACACCAGTTTACACTTCAGGTCCGCTGTGACCGCAGTGCACCGTTGGATCACTGATCCTGTTGCTTGCTGTGCTTGCTGTGGATTTTTTTAAAGGCTTTTATGTTTCAGTTTAAAAGTGAGTGTAACCATTGAAGTGTGTTTGAAGTGATTTTAATAAATCTGTCAAAATGGTATCACGCTATGTGGAGCACTTTATTCATTTTTTCACATATGGAGCTGGCTTGATTGGATTCACGGTTCATCACATGCAACCCAGGTGTGGTTCAATTGCTCTTTTGCCGAACACGAGAGTGGGAGGCTATACAATCTGGTGAGTGCGCTCTTCAGAGGAAGTGGTGTCACTATCACGGTGGTGTGGTGGAAGAGTAGAAGATTTTTCACACAAGAAGATTGAAAAACAACTGTTGAACTTATTCATTCATTTCTTGTAATTTATTATTTATAGTGACACTTTTCACTGGGTGTTTAAGAAATTTCTTTTCTTGATAAAAATAATATTTTTCATGACACTATTATTATAATTTTTATGTATAAGTAGAGGGTCATAGGCATTATGCTGCTCTGACCCATTATTTTACACAATTTATATTAGCGCCGCTGTCTCTATCTGTACACATGTGAGAGGTATATTTTTGGGATTCTTAATCCGTTTACGTATTTATTTAAGTGGCAGCTTTTTTCACTGTACACTGTGTATGTACACACTTTGTATTCATTTACACATCTTTTATATAGCTTTGTACTTTTCTTTGGCGCAGTGGAGTAAGAGAGATTCAGGGGCGGTTTATTTGTATTTCTCTTGCAACAAACCATTTTTTATTGTATGTATCATTTCAGTGGCATGGCTATGATTCATCTTGTTTAGGTTTGCATGACAATTTTAATACATTTTGAGATTGTATTTACTCTGTCAATTGTTGGCTAACTGCATTCACCTTATTTAAAGTCCCAGGGTGATTTCCTGTATTTTGTTGCATTGATTGGGATAGAGGTGGTTTGCGGGTGACACCAGACCTTTTTCTTTTTGACATCATCACATTGGTCAACTCCGTGCTCAAAGCCAGGAACTAGCGGATGGTGTCAGATGGAGATTGTGTATTATTGCCTGCAAATAGTGTTCATTATGACACAAGATAACATAAGTGTTTTGGGCACTTGTATCTCAACCACTTCAGCCCCGGCAGGATTTGCCCCCTTCGTGACCAGAGCACTGTTTTCCATTCGGCACTGTGTCCCTTTAACTGACAATTGCGCGGTCGTGCGACGTTGCACCCAAACAAAATTGACATCCTTTTTTTTCCCCACAAATAGAGATTTCTTTTGGTGGTATTTGATCACATCTGTGTTTTTTATTTTTTGTGCTATAAACAAAAAAATAGCGACAATTTTGAAAAAAAGAAATATTTTTTACTATTTGCTATAATAAATATCCCCCAAAAATATATAAAAAAAACATTTTTTTCCTCAGTTTAGGCCGATATGTACAGTGGGGCAAAAAAGTATTTAGTCAGCCACCAATTGTGCAAGTTCTCCCACCTAAAAAGATGAGAGAGGCCTGTAATTGTCATCATAGGTATACCTCAACTATGAGAGACAAAATGTGGAAACAAATCCAGACAATCACATTGTCTGATTTTTGAAAGAATTTTTTTGCAAATTATGGTGGAAAATAAGTATTTGGTCAATATCAAAAGTTCATCTCAATACTTTGTTATATATCCTTTGTTGGCAATGACAGAGGTCAAACGTTTTCTGTAAGTCTTCACAAGGTTATCACACACTGTTGCTGGTATGTTGGCCCATTCCTCCATGCAGATCTCCTCTAGAGCAGTGATGTTTTGAGGCTGTCGCTGGGCAACACGGACTTTCAACTCCCTCCAAAGGTTTTCTAAGGGGTTGAGATCTGGAGACTGGCTAGGCCACTCCAGGACCTTGAAATGCTTCTTACGAAACCATTCCTTCGTTGTCCGGGCAGTGTGTTTGGGATCATTGTCATGCTGAAAGACCCAGCCACGTTTCATCTTCAATGCCCTTACTGATGGGAGGAGGTTTGCACTCAAAATCTCACGATACAATACCCCATTCATTCTTTCATGTACACGGATCAGTCGTCCTGTTCCCTTTGCAGAGAAACAGCCTCAAAGCATGATGTTGCCACCCCCATGCTTCACAGTAGATATGGTGTTCTTTGGTTGCAACTCAGCATTCTCTCTCCTCCAAACATGATGAGTTGTGTTTGTACCAAACAGTTCTACTTTGGTTTCATCTGACCATATGACATTCTCCCAATCCACTTCTGGATCATCCAAATGCTCTCTAGCAAACCTCAGACGGGCCCGGACATGTACTGGCTTAAGCAGGGGACGCGTCAGGCACTGCCGGATCTGTGTCCCTGGCAGCGTAGTGTGTTACTGATGGTAGCCTTTGTTACGTTGGTCCCAGCTCTCTGCAGGCCATTCACTAGGTCCCCCCGGGTGGGGGGCTCACCGTTCTTGTGATCATTTTGACTCCACGGGGTGAGATCTTGCGTGGAGCCCCAGATCGAGGGAGATTATCAGTGGTCTTGTATGTCTTCCATTTTCTAATCATTGCTCCCACAGTTAATTTCTTCACACCAAGCTGCTTGCCTATTGCAGATTCAGTCTTCCCAGCCTGGTGCAGGTCTACAATTTTGTTTCTGGTATCCTTTGACAGTTCTTTGGTCTTCACCATAGTCGAGTTTAGAGTGTGACTGTTTGAGCTTGTGGACAGGTGTCTTTTATACTGATAACAAGTTCAAACAGGTGCCATTAATACAGATAATGAGTGGAGGACAGAGGAGCCTCTTAAAGAAGAAGATACAGGTCTGTGAGAGCCATAAATCTTGCTTGTTTGTAGGTGACCAAATACCTATTTTCCACCATATTTTGCAAATAAATTCTTTCAAAAATCAGACAATGTGATTGTCTGGATTTGTTTCCACATTTTGTGTCTCATAGTTGAGGTATACCTATGATGACAATTACAGGCCTCTCCCGTCTTTTTAAGTGGGAGAACTTGCACAATTGGTGGCTGACTAAATACTTTTTTGCCCCACTGTATTCTTCTACATATTTTTGGTAAAAAAATTGCAATAAGCGTATATTGATTGGTTTGCACAAAATAGGGGATAGTTTTAAGGCATGTTTATTATTAATTTTTTTTTATTAGAAAGCGATCTGCGATTTTTATCATGACTGCGACATTATGGCGGACACTTCAGACACTTTTGACACTATTTTGGGACCATTGTCCTTTATACAGCGACCAGTGCTATAAAAGTGCACTGATTCCTGTATAAATGACACTGGCAGGGAAGGGGTTAAACACTAGGGGGTGATGAAGGGGTTAAGTGTATCCTAGGGAGTGATTCTAACTGTGGGGGGATAGGCTTCAACACATATGACATATGACAATCACTGCTCCCAATGACAGGGAGCAGTGATCTCTGTCATGTCACAAGGCAGAACGGAGAAATGCCTTGTTTACAACGGCATCTCCCCATTCTACCTCTCCATGACATGTACGCGGGCACCCGGCGGACATCGAGTCCATGGGATCCGCGGTCATGGAGAATGTGGTGGGCACACGTGTGCCCGCAGCACCGCTTCTTAAAGGGGACGTACCTGTGCGCCCATTTGTGCACCCATGACATTCTGCCAATGTATATCGTCTTGCAGCGGTCGGGAAGCTGTTAACAAAAGTGGTTTTCTGTAATACACTATGAATGGTTTTCCCCTCTCTCCCTTGCTGTATATTGTGAGCTTGGTGAAACCCAATTGCTGAATTTGACTGCTGTGTGCCACTGTGGGATCAGAGTGGAATTGCTGACCACACACTCCATATTGGGAAATTCAATAAAAGGCACTGTTTTGCTGGTTTATTTGAGTACCAGTCAATATCTTTAATGATTAAAGTTGAAGTCCAGCCAAAGCTAGTTTGGTTGGGCTTCTCCTATGGATCACAGGAGTGCAATTCATTTTGCACTCCTGTGACCCATTTTCAGCAGAGAGCAGGCTGAAGTCCGCTCTCTGCTGACGTCACAGATATTAGTTCAAGCACTGCATCATTATGACAATTAATATAGAACACTAAACGTCTTCCCTTGTGAATATTGGCTCATTATGTGCTTGCAGGCTTTTTATTTATTGAATATATTTGTTTGCTCTTAGGGTCTCTGCTCTCCCTTAGGGGTATTGGCAGATATTACCACACAGCAGCATTGCACTGGTTGGGTCCCAATGTTGGGTGTAAAAGCAGTTTTCTTTTGCCTACCACCCCTTCCCTGTTTCATCTGGAGGAATAATACTTTCCTAAGTCTTGCAACCATCCAGACCTCCCTGCATCAGCCGTATGTGTCTCCATGCTTGGCCATACCCATTGTGTCAGTTTCTTCCTCTCTCTTTTGGATTCTTTCAACTTGGTATGTTTTTACTTGGCTTCAACGGTGCTCATTCCTGCAACTAGGAATATGATTTTGATGTGTGACTCTATCTCATTATAGAATATCAATACATCAGCACTACTCCGTATGAAATGCCCCTGAAGAAAGGACTCTACAAAAGGTCCAGAAATGCATTGGGCTCAGTATTGAATGATCTGTTGTTTTATATTATATGACTCAAGTGTATTTTTTATACAATTTTATATTAATAACGTTCTATTTTTTTTTCTTTAATTGTTGATCAGCTGCCTTTAAAGTCCCTTAGTATTTCTTGGGGGGTACTCCTTTTCTAATAATATTCAAATTGGGATGTTGGCAACATATGGGTCTCTTCGGTTGGATTTCTATAAATTACAGAAATAATATTGGAAGCACTTTTTTGAGTACTGCACACTTTATTATCCTGGGCACACACACATATTTGTGTTACATGTTGCCCATAAGCACAGGAAACATTATGAAGGTGATTTTTTATTATCTTGGATGAATTTTGATTATCACTGATGAATTTGTAGTTTTTTTTTTTCAAGGAAGTTTATTGTTCATACAAGTTGAATTACACGTTGAAATACACAATCTGGGGGGGGGGGGCGTGGCTAGCCGGGGGAGACGATGGACGCATGATAGACTAGCTCTGCACTATCCTGGGCTCTATTGGGGGATTACAGCGACTAACAGCCCCATCTCACTTCACCAGACACCGGGTGCAAACCGGCAACATTCCAGGATGCCTTCCCGCAAAAGAAAAGGCACGACAAGACCAGGGAAGATGACTGATTTTCTCATACAGCCGCGCCGTCTCCCTGTCCAAGATGGCGCCGGCAGACATGCAGACGATACGCGCGGCCTCAGCTCCGGCACACAGAGAAGCCAGCATGGGAGACAGGGATCCAGCCACGCATCCACCAACCCTCCTAAGGGACAAGGTCAGTACCCACCACCCCCATCTGCATCATCTAGCCCTGCAAAAAGCAAGATGAAAATGTCCTCAGTTTCTGCAGAGACAGCAGACATCAGTGGCTTTGAGTCCTCCCTTGATGACACTAGAGAACTACAGGACTCCATTATTGACTTTCCCACACAAAACCAGCCAGTTATGGACACAACGCTCAAAGACATGCTGGTGTCCCTGCATTCTACACTACATTCTGACATGCTAGCATTCACACAGCAATTAAAAACAGAACTGGCAGCAGTGTATTCCAGAGTAACTCACATAGAATCAAAGATGGGCGAGTTTACATCTACCTTCAATGACCTAGTAGATGCACATAATGATAGGGATGATGAAATTCACGCCATTAAAACAAAATTAGCAGATTTGGAAGACAGATCAAGACGTAATAACGTGAAAATTCGGGGGATACCCGAATTGATCAAGCCCCCAGACCTAAAAGAATACTTCATAAACATAATGAAAACTTCGCTTCCAGAAACGCCCCTGGAGGAACTGATCATCGATCGGATTCACCGCCTTCCAAGACCCAGAAATATCCCGGACCATCTCCCCAGAGACACAATAGTGAGAATCCACTTTTATCATATAAAAGACCAATTTATGATGATAGTCAGAAGAAGAGAAAACCTTCCACAAGAGCTACAGGATCTTTCCTTCTATGCTGACTTGTCAGCATTCACCAAGCAACAGCGAAAACAGCTTGCAACAATAACTAAACCACTAAACAACCATCACATCCAGTACAGATGGTTGTACCCAGCTAAGCTACTAATCACAAAAGAAGGCAAATCACACGTGATTACAAATATTAAAGAGGGAATCCGCCTCCTGAGAGATTGGCAAATCATTGATCCATGCAACAACGGGAATGACAAGCCACATTCACCCTCTTCCACCCGAGCCAGTTCTGACACAGAAACAGGCTGAAATCCAACAAAATCAACAACAAGGAACCCCAATTGGCCCAGGAACAGCCACTTAGCCATTGTTGCTTTACCCCCGAATTAAAAACGGAATAATATCCGTACAGATTCCTTACGGGATCGCTCTTTTTATTGCTTGGTTTGGTTACTCTATCCTTCTTGCACTTTTTTTTTTCTCTCTTTTTTTTTTTTTTTCATAAAGTAGTTTATTGAAGAAAATTAAGCATATATAAACATACATGAGTGCAGATAGGATCTGATATACATCAATCAATTAGTATCAAACTTAAAATCAAAGTCGTATCTAACATGTCCGTGAGTCATAGCTATACATTCTGACAATTAAGCAAGCTGTCTTTAGATAAGAACTTCTGTGTGTTCTGGAAACTATGCCCACCTTTAGGTATCTTTTTGAAATCTGCAATTGTTTGATGAGTAGGGTAAGGAACAGAGTGGAGAAAAGAAAAGGTAAGAAAACTAGTGAAAAGGATAGGTGTTATGACCTATACGTCACAGTGACTTGAGGGAGTTATTTAGAGCTTATTGGGCTCTAACGTCTAATGTACTTTCTTAGGTTCAGTATAACAAAACGGTTCAGGTTATTACATGGTTATGTATTTGATCAAGTAATGGTAAGTATTGACCAGTTATTTAATCAAGTTTTCATAATCTTGGGAATATCTATATATGAACCAGGGAGACCAAGTTTCATGATAACGTTCAACTTTTTCTTCTGACTGTGCCCGTGTGTCTTCCATTTCACAAATATATGAAATTTTGTGCAACCAGTCTTTCAGAGAAGGAACTATGGTTGATTTCCAGAACAGTGGAATGAGAGACTTGGCCGCATTTAGTAGGTGTCTGGTGAGAGAGTTTTTGTATCTTCTAAAGGTAAAATTTGTAATGTGAAGCAGGCAACATGCTGCGTTAAGTTTGAGCTTGGTCTCCGTGATTCGGTATATTACCTCTTTAACCCTGTTCCAGTACGGTGTTATTCGTTCACATTGCCACCAAATGTGCATTAGAGTTCCTTTCTCTTTGTTGCACCTCCAGCATGTGTCTGGCGACTGGGGGAACCATTTGTGAATCTTTGCTGGGGTTGCATACCAATGCGCGAGCATTTTATAAGCCGTCTCCTGCATTCTCGTGCTTAAGGAGCATTTATGCGCCATAATACAGGCTCTCTCCCATTGGGTATCTGAAATTGTCATGTCAAGGCAGTCTGACCATCTCTCTCTGAGCCTATTATCTGTGGGTTTTTTCGAGTTTTGTAACCACTGGTAAGCGACTGATGTGGTCTTTTTTGCCTGTTCTCCCTTTAGGCACACCGACTCCAACTCAGTAGGTTCTCTAGTGAAGTGTCTCTTACGGGTGACATTGTTAACGTAACTTCTGACCTGGAAGTACGACCACAAGGGAAGGGAAGGTATATTGTTGTCAGCCTTTAGATTAGTCAAGTCTTTCATTATCTTGTTGTCGAAGCAATGAGAAGTCAGAAGTGGTAGTTTTTGATCAGAAGAGCGCAAGAGGCGGTTCCCCATTCCAGGTGGGAAGTCTGGGTTATTTTGCAATGGGGTGAGAGGACTGAGAGGCGAAGAAAGTTTGGGTTGTTTAGCTAGATGATGAAAGATTTCTAAAGTAGTCCCTATCAAAGGGTGGACTCTCAGAGTCGGGGGGTATTTGAGTTTTGGTATCCAGGGGGAGAACATCAGGGGAAATTAGGCTCAAATCATTTTCCAACGACACCCAATCCTTTACGCCGCCATGGCAGTGCCAGTCTATGATCCTGGCAATGTGTGTGGCATGATAGTACATTTTAAAATCTGGTATCCCTAACCCACCCACTGCTTTGGCTCTTGTTAGTAGGGAAAATTTAATACGTGGTGGTTTGTGTGCCCAAATGAATCGCATTTGAAGGGCCTGAAGCGATCTAAAAAAGCTTAGTGGGATTTTAATAGGGAGTGTGCGTAATAAATATAGAATTTTAGGCAGTATGGCCATTTTGCAAATGGCCACCCTGCCAAACCACAAAAAGAACCCCGTGTGCCAGGTTTGTAAATCCTTTTCTATGATTTTGAGAAGGGGAAGGAAGTTTCGGGAGAAGATAGAGGACAATATAGGTGTAAGCCAAACTCCCAGGTATTTGACGGCCTGTGTTTCCCACTTGAATGGGCTATTGTCTTGGATTGTCTTTAGTGTTTGTACAGGGAGTGAAATATTCATCGCCTCCGATTTCGAAAAGTTTATCTTAAGGTTAGAAATGTAACCGAATATTGCGAACTCTCTCATAAGGGAGGGGATGGATATATGTGGATCAGTCAAGAAGAAGAGTAGGTCATCGGCATATGCCGCTACTTTGAATTCACGCCCTATGACCTCAAATCCCTTTTACAGCTGTGTTTGCTATGATTCGTCTAACAAATGGTTCTAGTGATATTATGAATAGTAGGGGCGACAATGGGCAGCCCTGTCTTGTCCCATTGTTTATGCTTACTTTATTGGATAGTGAACTGTTTATTTTGAGTCTAGCTGAAGGGTTTTGGTATAAGGAGGTTATCCAGGCCATCATTCCTGGTCCTAGGCCTATGTGTTTTCAAGTTTCAAACATGTAGTCCCAGGCTACTCGATCGAAGGCCTTCTCCGCATCCGTAGACAGGAGAAGACCCTTGATCTTTCGCCCATGGGCAGCGTGAATCAAGTTTAGGGCTTTGGTGACATTATCCCTTGCCTCTCTTCCAGGCATAAAGCCTGCCTGTTCCGGTCCTATCACATTATGAAGTAGAGGTTTTAGTCTATTGGAGATGATTTTGGCCAGTATCTTCACATCTAAATTCAGTAGCGATATAGGCCTATAGCTAGAACAGTGAAGCGGATCCTTATCTGGCTTGGGTAACACGGTGATAAAGGCCGATAAAAATTCTGGGGGGACCGTTCTTGGCTTTGATAGGGTATTTAATGCATCTTGGAGGTGTGGAGACAATGTGTCGACGAATGTCTTGTAGTATATGGCCGTGAATCCGTCAGGACTCGGGCTCTTACCTTGTTTTAAATCTTTAATAGCGAGTTTGAGTTCCGACAGGTCTACGGGACTCTCGAGTGATGCGGCGTCCTCCGCTGTAAGCAAAGGAAGGCCTGAACCCCTCAAGAAATCCTGCATCACCTGGAACCTTTCTCCCTGCAAATCATGTGGTCTATGTTGGGTTGGGAGATTATATAAATTGGAATAAAATTCCTGGAAGTGTTGTGCTATTTTGTCTGTTGTTCTATCAGAAAGGAAAGACAGATTCTGGTGGTAGGGGACTCAATTCTTAGAAGGACAGAGAGGGCAATCTGTAACCAAGACCTGAAGCGCCGAACAGTATGTTGTCTACCGGGCGCTCGGGTTCGGCACATCACGGATCTTGTGGACAGATTACTGGGAGGGGCTGGGGAAGACCCGGCTGTCATGGTGCACGTTGGCACCAATGACAAAGTCAGAGGCAGATGGAGTGTCCTAAAGAACGATTTTAGGGACTTAGGAGCTAAATTGAGGAAAAGGACCTCCAAGGTAGTGTTCTCAGGAATACTACCGGTACATCGAGCCACACCAGAGAGGCAGAGGGAGATTAGGGAAGTAAACAAGTGGCTGAAGAGCTGGTGTAGTAAGGAGGGGTTTGGGTTCCTGGAGGACTGGGCCGACTTCTCAGTCGGTAACCGGTACTATAGAAGGGACGGACTGCACCTAAATGAGGAGGGTGCAGATCTGCTGGGAATGAAGATGGCCAAAAAGTTAGAGGGGTTTTTAAACTAGGCGATGGGGGGGAGGGTCCAGAGACAGTGATAGCCAGCGTGGAAGATATTCCAGAGGGTAGTATTGGGGGCATTAGTGGTAGGTTAACCAAAGCACAAAAACACAAGGTGAGTATAGTAGCAAGTCCAAGTTGCAATCTTGAAACACCCAATACGAGGACAATATGCGACCGGTCTAAACTATGTGGCATGTTCACCAATGCCAGGAGCCTGGCGGACAAGATGGGTGAACTAGAGATACTGTTGTACAAGGAGGATTTGGATTTTGTGGGAATTTCAGAGACCTGGTTCAACAGCTCTCATGATTGGCTGGCAAACATTCAAGGGTATACCCTATACCGCAAGGATAGAGAGGGTAAAAAAGGGGGAGGGGTATGCCTATATATCAAGAATATCAAGAATAATGTACAAGTGAATGTGAGAGATGACATCACTGAGGGGGCTAGGGAGGAGGTGGAATCTTTATGGGTAGAGCTCCAAAGGGATGAAGCTAAGGGGAAAATAATACTGGGAGTATGCTATAGGCCCCCTAACCTGAGGGAGGAAGTGGAGACGGATCTCCTATCACAAATTGGATTAGCAGCAAGGATGGGAAGTGTTATCATAATGGGGGATTTTAATTATCCAGACATAGACTGGGCGGAGGGAACCGCGCATTCATTTAAGGCTCGCCAGTTCCTTAATGTCTTGCAGGACAATTTTATGGGTCAGATGGTAGACGCACCAACTAGAAATAAAACATTACTAGATCTACTGATTACCAACAATACAGACCTGATAACAGATGTGGAAATACGGGGCAATTTAGGTAACAGCGATCACAGGTCAATTAGTTTCAGTATAAATCACACAAATAGGAGACATGAAGGGAACACAAAGACACTGAATTTCAAAAGAGCCAACTTCCCTAAACAAAGAATACAGAGGAGAGATGGGTTTGCTTTAAGAGCATATTAAATAAGGGCATTAGCCAATGTATCCCATTGGGTAATAAATTTAAAAGAGCGAACAAACATCCTGGATGGCTTAACTCCAATGTAAAAATGCATATAAAAGCAAAGGAGAAGGCCTTCAAAAAATACAAGGTTGAGGGATCATCCACAGCATTCAGAATTTATAAAGAATGCAATAAGAAATGTAAGGGTTCAATTAGGATGGCTAAGATAGAACATGAAAGACACATAGCGGAGGAGAGCAAAAAAAATCCCAAGAAATTCTTTAAGTATGTAAACAGTAAAAAAGGGAGGACAGACCATATTGGCCCCATAAAGAATGAGGAAGGACATCTGGTTACAAAGGATGGGGAGATGGCAGAGGTATTGAATTTATTCTTCTCCTCAGTATTCACGAGTGAATCGGGGGGCTTCAGTAACCAAAACTGCAGTGTTTATCCTCATGACACAACACAGGAAGCACCTACATGGTTAACAGAGGACGGAATTAAAATTAGACTTGAGAAACTTAACATTAATAAATCACCGGGACCAGATGGCTTGCATCCGAGGGTACTTAGGGAACTCAGTCAGGTGATTGCCAGACCGTTGTTCCTAATTTTTACAGACAGTCTATTGACTGGAATGGTGCCAGCTGATTGGAGAAAAGCCAATGTAGCACCAATATTTAAAAAGGGCCCAAAAAACATCCCTGGGAATTACAGACCAGTTAGCCTAACATCAATAGTATGTAAACTCTTGGAGGGGATGATAAGGGACTATATACAAGATTTTAGTAATAAGAATGATATCATTAGCAGTAATCAGCATGGATTCATGAAGAATCGTTCTTGCCAAACCAATCTATTAACCTTCTATGAGGAGGTGAGTTGCCATCTAGATAAAGGAAGGCCCGTAGACGTGGTGTATCTGGATTTTGCAAAAGCATTTGACACAGTTCCCCATAAACGTTTACTGTACAAAATAAGGTGCGTTGGCATGGACCATAGGGTGAGTACATGGATTGAAAACTGGCTACAAGGGCGTGTTCAGAGGGTGGTGATAAATGGGGAGTACTCAGAATGGTCAGGGGTGGGTAGTGGGGTCCCCCAGGGTTCTGTGCTGGGACCAATCCTATTTAATTTGTTCATAAATGACCTGGAGGATGGGATAAACAGTTCCATCTCTGTATTTGCAGACGATACTAAGCTAGGCAGGGCAATAACTTCTCCGCAGGATGTGGAAATCTTGCAAAAAGACCTGAACAAATTAATGGGGTGGGCGACTACATGGCAAATGAGGTTCAATGTAGAAAAATGTAAAATAATGCATTTGGGTGTCAAAAATATGAATGCAATCTATACACTGGGGGGAGAACCTCTGGGGGAATCTAGGATGGAAAAGGACTTGGGGGTCCTAGTGGATGATAGGCTCAGCAACGGCATGCAATGCCAAGCTGCTGCTAATAAAGCAAACAGAATATTGGCATGCATTAAAAGGGGGATCAACTGCAGAGATAAAACGATAATTCTCCCGCTCTACAAGACTCTGGTCCGCCCGCACCTGGAGTATGCTGTCCAGTTCTGGGCACCAGTCCTCAGGAGGGACGTACTGGAAATGGAACGAGTACAAAGAAGGGCAACAAAGCTAATAAAGGGTCTGGAGGATCTTAGTTATGAGGAAAGGTTGCGAGCACTGAACTTATTCTCTCTGGAGAAGAGACGCTTGAGAGGGGATATGATTTCAATTTTCAAATACTGTACTGGTGACCCCACAATAGGGATAAAACTTTTTCGCAGAAGAGAGTTTAATAAGACTCGTGGCCACTCATTGCAATTAGAGGAAAAGAGGTTTAACCTTAAACTACGTAGAGGGTTCTTTACTGTAAGAGCGGCAAGGATGTGGAATTCCCTTCCACAGGCGGTGGTCTCAGCGGGGAGCATTGATAGCTTCAAGAAACTATTAGATAATCACCTGAATGACCGCAATATACAGGGATATGTAATGTAATACTGACACATAATCACACACATAGGTTGGACTTGATGGACTTGTGTCTTTTTTCAACCTCACCTACTATGTAACTATGTAACTATCCACCCTGCCACCCTTATTTTGAATGCCTGAGATGTTATATTTAGGAGTGGGTCCCCTCAGTGCCCTGGCAAGCAGATGGCCGGGTTTGTCACCTTGCTCGTAGTATATTTTTTTTCTAAAGAAAAGGAAGCGTTTCGTTTTAGATTCTAGAAGCTGTTTAAGGGTCAATCTTGTCTCGAGAAGAGCAGTCGCCGATCTGGATGTAAAGGATTGCTTGTGTAAGGTTTCTAGACGACGTATTTTTTGCGTTAATTGGAGAATTTCCTTTTCTTGGTCTTTCTTTTTTTGTGCACCCATCCTAATTAGCTCTCCCCTGATGGAGCACTTGTGGGCTTCCCAGACCATCAGTGGGTCCATGCCCAGGGTCACGTTATGCCTGAAGAACTCTTTCAAAGCTGCAGTCAGTGTAGACAGCAGAACTGGATCTGTTAAGAGAGAGGAATTCAGTCTCCAAGTTCCCGATCTGGCCGGGTTATCGGTCAAGTTTAGGCCAATGGAAACTGGAGCATGATCAGAAATTGTCTGTATCCCTATGTTTGCTTCTCTGACTATATGGAGATCCCTCTGTGTGATAAAGATGTAATTAATCCTAGAGTGGCGATCATGGGGGATTGAATAGAAGGAGAAATCTTTATCCTCAGGGTGTAGGAAGCGCCAAGTGTCAACTAAATCTAAAGAGTGGAGGAGAGTTTTGATTTTTTTTAATATTTTATAGGTAATGAAGGTTTTTCCTGTTGACGTATCTACTAACAGGTTTAAGGGAATGTTAAAATCTCCCCCTAAGATTAAGCGACCTGTGCTGAAACCCTCTAACTCCCTCATCAACTTTTTGCAAAAGGACAAGTGGGAGGTATTGGGGAAATAAACATTCGCTAATGTGGTGGGCACCCCAGAACATTTCCCTTTGACAAAAATATATCTCCCCCCTGGATCAACCAATTTGTCTGTGATCTCGAATGAAGCCTCCCTACTGAGCAGTATTGTCACTCCCTTAGATTTGGAACTGTCGTTTGTGGCGTGATGTGCCTCTGTGAAGTAGGAGTCGGTGAGCCTGGGAACCTGGTTTGTCTTAAAATGGGTCTCTTGCAGGAAAACAATTTTAGGCTTACCTTTTTTTAATTCCCACAAGAGAGTAGTGCGTTTCTCCGGAATGTTTAGGCCTTTGACGTTGTGAGATACCACCGTCGGGGTTCGACCTAACGCAAAGTAAGCCATTGTTCAGGACCAGAGAGTGACTGCAGACAGTACCTGTAATCACAACTATAAAAAAGTACTTGTTAGAATTTAAATACTTAAACGTAGTTGTACCACCTCAATCAGTGACTAAGAAGAATGGGAAGAAATAGACGGAAAGATATGAGTATCGTGAGAAATTAGAAATAAGAGTACGGAGAGTGAGTTTTACAACCCTCCCAGACAATAACTACGTCTGAGTGGATCAATATTTAGTGTGTGAGAGTGGGTCTATAACCCCTCTGACACACTCTGTGGGGACGCGGGAGGCACACGGTCAGATATCAGTCCCAACTTAACAAAAGTAGAGAAAAAAAAAATGAAATGAACTGTCAGGGACTTAGGACAGCCAGACCACGGCCCATTTTAGCAAGTGGATAGTGCCTGATGGTCTTTTTTGCCGCTTGAGCTGTTAGAGCGGAGCTCCAACCAAGAAAACGGAGCGGAACAAGCAATAACTATAATAACTTGTAGAAATATATGGGGCGGTGGGATCAGGATGTGAAAGGCATAGTCGCCTGCCCACCCTTCCCCTCCCCCTTCCCGTACGGGAATCACTTAGTGCAGGAACCAAAAACAAGAAAAAACAAAAAGAACAGAAACTCCCAGAGGGAAGTATAAGCAGAAACTCTACATTGAGCTAAGAGTCCCCATCCGGCTTGTAGTGACATTTAAAATAGATAGGAGGTAAAAGGATCTTGCTAGGTCTCTAGGTAGGCCGGACCAGCACCATAGTCCAACTGGGCTTCTTGTGGAGACAAACCAACCAGCAAGCTGTGTCGTGTCTTCTGAGTGGGGTACATAGCAACGCCCTGGGCTGCAGCCCTGTCTCCCACGTTCCTGTTAGGCTGGCAAGTTCACAGCGAGTGGAGCAAAGGTTAATGTGATTTACCACAGGGATCTTGTGGGACCCCCCAGGTGAGTGGTTAGGAGGTACCCAGGTCTCTGCCAAACAGCCCACGCTATCCCTCCCATGTGTGAAGAAAAAAAAAAAGGGGGAGGGACCATAAACAAGGACGACACTAGTAGTAGTAGGCCTTTTCCTCCAAGTGTCGAATGATCCGGAATGGGGAGTCCTTGCGTGAAAACTTAACTGTAGCATAAACAAAGTACCTGCTCAATTTAGCACATATGCTAAGGTGTGAGTTGAAACCTGAACGAAACAGAACATCGGTAGGTGATAGGATTCTCGCGCTCATGCATCCATTAACATCCTGGAAGAGTGCGCTTTGCCCCTTGGAGTGCCAGCAATTGAACCTTCCTGCCGACTCTTCTGTTTCTTAGCGTGATGCTTCTCTGGGGTCACCGTAGGGGAGTGCGGTGGGCTTCTGTCTCCGGATGGGAGTAAAAACTCCTGATACCACTCCGGTAGGTCAATCTCGCCTAACTGCAGGGCGCTGCAAAACTCCCGGAGGTCACTTGGAGTGCGGAGAAAGTGTTGTTTGCCATTGTGCGACACTGAGAGGGCAAAGGGGAAGCGCCACGTGTACCGAAGATCTTTTGCCCGTAGCGCCTCTAACAGGGGTCGCAGGGCCCTGCGGTTTTTCAGCGTAATTTGGGAAAGATCTTGAAATAAAGTTATGTGGGCACCGTTGAACACAATCTGCTCATTTCTGCGTGCCTTGTACATGATCTCCTCTTTAAGGGAAAAACTTTGCAGGCAACAAATGATGTCACGAGGGGGAAGTGTATCTGGGCCTCTGGCTCTTAGGGCTCTGTGCTCTCTGACAAATTCAATGTCCGTGTCCTCTGGTCTCTCCAGGAGGCTATTAAAAACCCTCTGCAATACATGAGTTATTTGGTCTGCATCAACTGATTCTGGTATACCTCGAACTCTAATGTTATTCCTTCTCCCCCTGTTATCGAGATCTTCCAGGTGTCTGTTCATCTCAATAAAATGAAGTG
The DNA here is from genome assembly GCA_037952835.1 of Lithobates septentrionalis. Classification (NCBI taxonomy): domain Eukaryota; kingdom Metazoa; phylum Chordata; class Amphibia; order Anura; family Ranidae; genus Lithobates; species Lithobates septentrionalis. The sequence goes on along the minus strand of JBBDGP010001607.1, from coordinate 1,289,019 downwards.
CATGAGAGGAAACCACCCTGTCCAGCCTGTTTATGGCTTTATCTCTGTGTTTTCCTGCTGCTTCAGCGGTGGCCATCTTCTCTGTGAGAACTAACAGGTTGGTTTTGAGGTCCGTGATAGCTGCAGAGAACGAGGCTTTGATGTCAGCAGCAAAGCCTGACATATCTGCATAAGTTAGTGGATGATCAGGACGTGCCCCTCTCCTACCATTATCCTCTGTAGCAGACAGGGAGTCTTCGCTGAGATCCTCCTCACGCTGCACCGGCGCCATCTTCCCTTCTGCAGTCACTCTCTGTATCACGGCTTGATTCCTGAAAATCTCTGAAATGTTCCTCCCGGCTGATGCAGTGGTAGAGCGGCGGGAACGGGTGTGCTGTGGGAAACTATTCTGTCTGCTCATTGTCGCTTGCTGTGCGGCAGAAAGACTGGTTTGGGCCGCTGGTCTGACAGAGCTCCTCGTTTAGGCTGCCATCTCCATCGCGCACCAAGCCACGCCCCCTCTTTTTGTTTTTTATATTATCTACAGGACCAGAAGTACGGACACATAGAACAGATATACCCGGACGCCAGAGCCCTTTGCCGCACCATCTCCACCACGAGGATAATCAACATCATCAAATCAACCCACTGTCTTCCTACATCACTCACTCCACTAAAAGGTACGACGCACAAAAAACATCAGAATGTCTTTTACTATCACATCGTTAAACGTTAAAGGTCTGAATAGCCCTCATAAACGACAAATGGCCTGGAAGGAAGCGTCAAGGTTAAAAAGTGACATCATATGTTTTCAAGAGACTCACTTTATAGCAGACAAACCCCCAGCATTCAGTAATCGCAGATTCCCTCAAGTTTTTACAGCAAACGGCCCAAAGAAAAAAGGGGGAGTTGCAATTGCTATAGGGGACAGTAGCTCATTTTCAGAAATCACAACTCATCTGGACACCTCAGGCAGGTATATCATACTAGTATGCAAGATCTTTGCAGTGAAGTACACTCTGGTTAACATATACCTGCCAAACAACAACCAATTACAATTCCTTAAAAAAATATGGAAAAAAGTTGAATCCCTGAAACAAGGACATATAATCTTGTGCAGAGATTTCAATGCAGTACCTGACAAAACCATTGACTGTACAAACCCTAAACAAGTAACTTACCGAAGAACAACACTGGAAAAATTTATTAACACATCGGAACTATTCGACGTATGGAGGTGCCAACATTCCTCAGAGAAAGATTTTACCTTTTTTTCTAATGTACATAACACCTACTCGCGCATAGATCTATTTTTGGTAGACAAATTTTTATTGCAGAAAATTGTAAAATCAGACATTGATATCTTATCCTGGTCTGACCATGCTCCAGTTTCCATAAGCTTGGGGGGGAGGAAAACCGAGACAGGAGCGAATAGATGGCGGAACAACATTTTCACTATGTCCAAACCAGAAAATCTTAAATTACTTAGAAGTTCACTAAAAGAATTTTTTGAAATTAATGCTCCATCGGTATCTGACCCTTTCACGCTGTGGAACACTCATAAGGTGGTCATAAGAGGTTTATTAATACAACTAAGTGCTAGGGCCAAGAGACAAAAGGCGGCGAGGATCAATGACCTGCTAAATAAAATAAAGTCCCTAGAATCATCCAACAAACAGAATTCTACCCAAAAGACAAGAGACCTACTATTCTATGCCAGACAAGAACTAAGAACTACCCTGGTTTCTCAGCAGGAGAACCGCCTTCGCACCTTAAAAGCACAAAACTACCGCTGCAGCAACAAGGCGGGGAAACTGCTGGCAAACCAATTAAAAGAAAAAATGGCAAAACAAAGAATTCCGCACATAGAGAACCCTAAATCTAAAAAAAAAAGTCTTTAACCCCAAAGAAATAGCAGACGCCTTTTGTGATTACTATGAGGCATTATACAACCTCAAGGATGACCCTAATACACCCCAACCCTCAGACAATCTGATCTCAGAATTCCTGGAAGCTATAAACCTTCCAAAAGTCCCACAACCAGCACTTACTAAACTAAACTTACCCTTCACTACCCATGAAATTGATAAAACAATTAAAAACATGCCTCATGGTAAGTCACCAGGACCAGATGGTTACTCATCTGAATATTATCAACTGTTTAAAACTGAATTATCCCCTTACTTAAAGCAGGTCTTTGATACCGCAATGTCCAATGCCTCGTTCCCAAAAGATATGCTAACTGCTACTATTATAACGCTGCCAAAACCTGGTAAAGACTTCACTGTCCCACAAAATTTTAGACCCATCTCTTTGTTGAATGTGGATGTGAAATTGTACGCTAAGATTATAGCCAATAGATTGTCATCATTACTACCAGATCTCGTCAACCAAGACCAAGTAGGTTTTGTATCAGGCAGGCAAACAAATGATGCTACTAGAAGACAGGTAAACATAATTCATCTTGCGGAGGAATCTCAAAGGCCTTCTCTGCTCCTTACTTTGGGCACGGAGAAGGCCTTTGATAGAGTTCACTGGAGATATCTGACCAAGGTACTAGAGAAATTTGGTTTGATAGGCCCAATCCAACAGGCAATTTTGGCTCTATACTCATCCTCATCTGCATATGTTTTCACTGAAGGTATGTTCTCCAGAAATTTTCAAATAACAAATGGGACAAGGCAGGGGTGCCCACTGTCACCCTTAATCTTTGCATTGATTATGGAACCACTGGCAGAAACAATTAGAGAAAACACAATGATCAGAGGCATCCCATCTCAAGATAAAGAACACAAAATATCATTATTCGCGGATGATGTTATCTTAACTCTATCTGACCGGTATAAATCATTAAAAGCAGCACACGCGACACTAACACAATTCAGTTAAGTAGCATATTATAAAGTTAATGCCCCCAAATCAAGTATTTTAGGAATTGCAATTGACAAAACCACTAAATCAACCATGCAAAAAGATTTTCCATACCCATGGTCCACAGATTCTATTTCCTACCTAGGATTACAACTAACAACACCCGTAGCCAAATTATTCCAACTCAACTACCAACCTTTATTGAATGACTTCAAGAAAGATATCCTTAGATATCAGAAACTTCACCTATCATGGCACGGCCGCCTAGCAGCATATAAAATGCTACTTTTACCAAAACTAATGTACCTTTTCAGGGCCCTCCCAATACCTATCCCAACCCCCTTCTTCAAGGCTATGCAAACACAAATGACAAACTTTATCTGGGAAGGCAAAAGAGCAAGATTTCCAGCTCAAATGCAAGGGAAACACAAAGAGGTGGGAGGACTAGGAATTCCAAATTTAAAAGACTATTACGCTGCAGCAATCCTAGATCAACTGAGAAATTGGTTTAGCCAAAAAGAAATAAAACACTGGTGCCAACTAGAACAAAATTGGATTCATCCTAGATCCCTTCAATCACTTATACTAGCACACAACATACATCCAATCGTAGCTCAAATTAACCATCCCACTATACAGGCTACTTTACAGGCATGGTCTCATCTAAAAAAGTTCACCAATCCCAAAGTAAGCCATACGGAAATTCCTATCCCACTAGAAGCACTTTACTGGCTGATTCCGAATATCTCTTTGACACAATGGCATAAAGTAAACATTCTATTAGTGAAGGACATAACATGTACAGGCAGTGTGCTACCTTTAAATGTACTGCAGGAAAGATTCAATCTACACCCTTCAGAGTTCTTGACACACCTACAGATAGTTTCATGGTTTAAGACATGGAAAGTATCTGACTCTCAAATCCCAACACAAGCATGGAAATATCTTCAATCCTCCAACCTTAAAGCAAAAGGCATATCCCAGATGTATGCCCTAATCAATGATAAAAGAACATTCACGAAATTCAACATATTAAGCAGATGGGAATCAGAATTGGGCCAAAAATTCACTGATAAACAATGGTCACTAGCATTCCAATGTAATCGCAGATTCTCGAGGTGCTCTAACTATGAGGAACTGGCGGCAAAACTATTAGCAAGATGGCATTACACACCGTACATGATGGCAAAATTCTCTAGTGAAAATTCTAACCTGTGCTGGAGAGGATGCGGACAGGTGGGAACATTGGTCCATATGCTCTGGTCATGCCAGCATATTAGAAGCTTTTGGTCAGAAGTGTTCAAATTAATAGCGAAAACCACGGGTGTTTTTACCACACCCTCGGTTGAGAAAGCAATTTTAAGTATAAACATGGTAGACTACCCAATACTAGTCAGATCAATAGCGATGCATATTCTATTTGCTGCCAGGTCCTTATTAGTGAGCAGATGGAAGTCCAATGAAATTCCAAGCGTAAGAGAATTGAAAACAAAAATCAATATAATTTCTGAGTATGAAAAAATAATGGCAATCAGAGATGGCAATGAAGCAAAGTACACGTCCAATTGGAATCTCTGGAACACACTGTACCAAAGCTACGTATAATCTGTTACCTGTAGTATGATATCCACTCAAGATAACCTTTTTTCTTTTTGTTTCGTTTTTCTTCATCCTTTCTTACCCTACTGTTTTTGTATTAATGGTGTTCTGTTTCAACACCATAGTCTCTACCTCAATGGGTTAAATATAAAACAAGGAAAAAGTTCAATTAAGTCTCACATATTCATTAAAGATAAGTTACTAACTCATGATTTACAATGATGACATATACTTACATTATTGTTAAACACATCGACAACAATGCATATACTGTAAATTACAAGTGGTAATATACGTGGACTCATATTCACTCTGTATGTTTTACTTTTTTGTATGACTACTCAACACCGGTTGAGGAAATTTGATGTATCTTCTTATTCTGTACAACTGTTAAACATTAATAAAAACTATTTCTAAAAAAAAAAGAAATACACAATCTCGGTAACTAAGAAAGGTGTTACAGGCTGGGATCAACAGGGTGATACAGAATATGAGGTACAGTATTCAACAATGTTCAAACAGCATTGCAGATTTGTATGAATCAAGTTTAAGGAAAAGATGAAATCCTAAATATATAACCAATAACCAAAAACTCAACAGGGGCATTGAGCCCTTTATTTAACTAAATGGTTGAAACATTGTACGGATTCTCCGTTAGGTATGAGTATTGTCTGTAACGAAATACCTTGATTCGATCAGCGGAATTTATTAATCGCTTTGTGCGATTCTAAACCTGTGGGCTGTATTCGCCTGAAGGACATATTTGGGGAGCGTGGGCCCATAGAAAATATGGTGGCTGTAGTTTGGGTATGTGGACTCGATGCTAGGGACGGAGAGATGGGGGATATTTAATTGGGGTTGCTGTGTGTTTGTACGAGGGAGGCGATTGCCACCTGTCTCTATTTACACGGTGTCTAACGAGTCAGCTGGTTTGCTGACTACGGACCACTAGCCAACCCTACAAGAAGTGACATTGGCTATCAGGAAGTATGAGTTAGATGGAGACTCGGAGAAAGTGATTTAGTAAGTAAGAGTGGGTGTGGCAAGGGTTTGGAGTGGGTGGAGGTTTTGTGGTTTCAGGGGTTGTATAACGACCTGATCTATGGTATGATGATGGTTAATCCGATTGGTCTGGGTGTGAGGGAGTAAAACTTGGAGGTTGTGAGAAATGGATTGTGTCTCCTACTTTTTGTTATCAGTCTCTTGGGCCGTTGCCTACTTTTTTGAGAGTAGATGCGTATATTCATCTGTTGTCTGATAGTGTTGCCAACAAGACCAGATTTTCCTGAAGTTTGTGGGCGTATCTTTAGATTGGTGTATCAATTCCTTTAAGCCAAATGGCGGTGGTAGGGGGTTTGGGGGATTTCCAGAGGGTCGGGATGCACATCTTTGCAGCGTTCAGTAAGTGTAGTGCCAGGGAGCGCTGATAGTGTCGTTTTGGGATAGAGGAGTGATGTAAGAGCATTTGTGCGGGGCTAAATTCTATCTGGTAGGTGGTGATATTAGAAGTGATGTGATGCACCTCCTTCCAGAATGGTTGGATAGATGGGCATGACCACCATATGTGTAGTAGAGAACCTTCTGCCTCAGAGCATCTCCAGCACCTGGAAGGTATGGCGGGGAAAATTTTATGTAGGGTCGCCGGAGTTTTGTACCACTTAGAGAAGATTTTAAAGCTGTTCTCTTGAGCAGACACATTGATTGAACCCTTATGAATATATGTGTAGATATTTTCCCAGTCTTCTTCCGACAAGTTAATTGACAATTCTCTTTCCCAGCTGCGGGTTGCTTTATTAGACTTAGGGTTGTGGTCAGAAAATAGGAGAGAATAGATATCTGAGATCAAGTGTCGTTGTGGTTCTGTTTTGGTACACAATTGTTCGAAAGGTGTGAGTTGTCTGGCATAATCGGAATGTTTGTGGGGGTGGTTGAGAAAATGTCTGATTTGGAGATAAGTCCACCTCGGAAATGGTCGGTCATTCGATCGTGTAGGTAAATTGGTGAGAGATAGAAAGGTATCTCCAGAGAAGAAGTGTTCAGCGCGTATGTCAGTGTGAGGCCAGAAATCTGTAAGGAAAGTGTCGGTCATGCCAGTTGGGAATTCCGGGTTGTTTCGGATTGGCATCAGTGGACCATGCGTGGAAGAGATGTGGTGATTTCTGCATGCCTTCTGAAAGGTTTGGAGAGTGCAACCTATTAAGGGGTGTTGTAAGCAGGCCGGGGGGATATTGTTTGGGGTGATCCAAGGTAGCTGTTGCGTTGGTATCTGGGAGAATTTGTTTTCAATTGTAACCCAAGCTTTCGTAGAAGAGTGGACACACCAGTCTACTATTCTTGTCAATTGACATGCCTCGTGGTATTTAGCAATGTCTGGTAGACCAATGCCTTCTTTAAGTTTAGGTAGGGTCAGTCGTTCAAAGCTTAGCCTGGGACGGTCTTTGCCCCATAGGAAGTCACTGCATGCTCTGCGATACGAGGTAAAGAAGGCTTGCGGTAGTTTTATGGGGATAGTTTGTAAAATGTATAATATTCTTGGGAGGATATTCATTTTAAGTATTGATGCCCTTCCGAACCATGAGAATATGCCTGTCGACCACGCCTTTAGGTCCTTCTGAATTTTTTGGAGGATACGAAGGTAGTTTTTAGAATATATGTCAGAAAGCTGGGATGGTAGATTGATTCCTAGATACTTGATGGCATTCTGAGACCATCGAAACGGGAAATTGGTTTGGCATAGCGTAAGAGTCTCTTTACTCAGTGAAATGTTTAGAGCTTCCGACTTCTTGAAATTGATTTGTAGGTTTGAAAGGGTGTTGAACGTGGCAAAATCTTTGAGTAGGTTAGGTAAAGTGATGTGTGGGTCTGTTAGAAATAGGAGAATGACGTCCGTGAAGGCAGCGAGCTTGTGTGTAGTATTTGATATTGACACTCCTTTAATGCCCGGGTTGGACCTTAAACATTGGAGTAGGGGTTCTAGGGTAAGGACGAATATTAAGGGGGATAGCGGGCATCCCTGACGAGTCCCATTGGATATGGAGAACGCGCCCGACAGGTGACCATTGACCCTGACTCTTGCGGTAGGGGAAGAGTACAGGGCCATAATGAAATGAAGCATACGGTCTCGTATTCCCAGCATTTTGAGCACTTCAGTCATATAGTCCCAGGCCACCCTGTCAAACGCCTTCTCCGCATCCAGGGACAGAAAGAATCCCTGTTGCTGGGAGGAGGTCAGCCACTTGTGAATGTTAATAGCTTTGATTGTGTTGTCTCTTGCCTCTCTACCTGGTATAAAGCTTACTTGATCTAATGATACAAGGTTGGGTAATAGAGGCAAGAGACGATTGGCTAGGATTTTGGCATAGATTTTGAGGTCAACATTTAATAATGAGATTGGGCGGTAATTAGTCACTAAGGATGCGTCTTTGTTTGGCTTAGGGATTACCGTAATGTGTGCAGTGAGTAGGTCTTGCGGTGGTGGATTTTCGGAGGAGAGGGAGCTAAAGGCAGAGAAAAAGTGAGGTTTAAGCGTGTGTATAAAAAATTTGTAATAGGGGGGCGGAGCTTGCAGCAGAAGGAGATGGACGCTCACTAGCTGAGCTCCTCCGCACTCAGGGGAAAAACGGCACACACCACCTGTAAACCTGAACAGAAAAGGCACAACAAGCACCAGCGGAACCTCAGCACACCCCGGGGATCCGACCGAACATGCCGCGGAGAAATAAGGAGCTCCGTAAGCCGCAGAAACTTACAGAATATTACCCGCTCGGGCCTAAGCAAGATGGCGGCGGACCGAAGGAACGAGGTATGTCCAGTACACCTCAGTATGACCAAATAAAAGGCAATCCGCACAAAAGGATTGCTCCACAAAGGAGCTCACAATCTCCGATTCACACTCCTACCTCAGGGAGCCCAGAAAAGGCGAGGGTGAGGCTGGATGCCTCGGATACAAGCCAGGACATAACACAAGGCCTAGATTCAGGGGAGGATACCAGAGACCTCCCAGACTCCATTGACTTATTCCCCACTAACAATCAGCCTGTCCTGGACACCACCCTCAAGGACATGTTGGTGTCTCTTAGAAGCTCCCTACATGCTGATATGTTATCATGTGTACACAAATTCGGTGTGGAACTTAGGGAGACTACTGCTAGAGTGGATCACATAGAAAATAAAATGGGAGAATTTGCAAATACCATTAATGATCTTGTGGACACCCATGACAATAATACTGATGAGCTGGACGCTATCAAAGCTAAAATGGCGGACATAGAAGACCGCTCTAGGAGAAACAATATGAAAATAAGGGGGGTCCCCGAGTCAATCCAACAAGCAGAACTACGTACCTATGCAGCACAATTATTCCAGGCAATAATCCCCGAATTATCAGAGCTGGAAATAACAGTGGATAGGATCCACCGCCTACCCAAACCAACACACCTACCAGACAACATACCCAGAGATGTTATACTCAGATTACATTTTTTCCAAACGAAAGAGCGACTGATGTCAGCCGCACGCAACAAAGACCTCTTCCCACCACAGTACAAAGATTTACAATTCTTTGCAGACCTGTCCCAATTTACCCTACAGAAAAGGAGAAACCTCAATACAATTTCTAAAACATTGAGAAACCATAAAATAGCCTATAAATGGGGATTCCCTACGAAACTGATCATTTCCCGAGATGGTAAAGATCACGTGGTGGATAACCTTGCCAAAGGTTTGCTCTTGCTCCAACACTGGCATATTATCCCAGAGGACATGCATAAAGAACGCAACGCAAAAAGCCCTGATCACATTGCTGAAAATTGGAACCTGGTAACTTCTAAGAATGCCCGTAAACACACCTAAACTATTCAATACCAATACAGGTTACACATAACTGTCCCCTGACACAGAGGAAATGTCTGTTAAGCTGGACTGAAATTTGATATAACCCCTGATCACAAGATGAGTGACTTAGTGTCACACCCAGGTCGCATAGACCTACTCGCTGTTCTTTGTTCAATTTTACCCTTTTTTTTCTTCTTAGTTATTTACAAGTTATCTCCGCAGCCGCAGAACTTTGCTACAGTTCTCAAGATTGGCCAAGCCGTACAGCAGGACTACTTCCACCTGACCCTCCCGGACTTAACTTCCACCAAAATCTACTCTGACAAGCTAACTACCAACTGTAAGTGTTATGTACACATGCTTCACAATGCATTAAATCCGAAATACAAAAATGCCTATAACGTTCCTAACAGTCAATGCTAGAGGACTAAATCATCCGGCCAAGCGTAGATCCATGTGGAAGGAAGCACTTCAACATAAAGGAGACATATTCTGTGTACAAGAGACGCATTTTAAAAAACAAGCCCAACCTACATGCTCTCATCCTAAATTCCCGCACATATTTTTTGCAAATTCTAATACCAAAAGAAGAGGAGTCCTCACAGCAATAAAAGACACAGTAGCATTTCACCTCCACACTGAGATAAGTGATACACAAGGTAGATACCTTGTCTTAATCTGTGACATCAACAATACCACCTATACAGTAGTGAACGTTTATGCTCCCAATACGCATCAATCCCGCTTTCTTCATAAATTACTGAAAAAAGTGCAGCGAATACAGAAGGGGCACCTAATACTCTGCGGGGACTTTAATCTGCCACCAGACCCCACCATGGACTCTAGTTCAAGTACTAAAAGAAGACCCCAATCACTCCAACACCTCTTGAGGACTTATGATGTATACGATGCGTGGAGATGTCTTCATGCCTCAGAAAGAGACTACTCCTTTTTTTCAGCTAGCCACAAAATGTACTCTAGACTAGATCTTTTTTTAACAGATAGATGGTTACTAACCAAAATTAAAGCATCTCAGATCAATGGCATTACCTGGTCGGATCACGCGTCGGTCTCACTGCTAGTGGAGGACCAATCCGCTAGCAGTGCCACCTTCATATGGAGATCTAATCCACACCTATTCCAAGCTGATCCTTCCAGGTCTGCTTTACAAAGAGATCTGGAAGAATTTTTTGAATACAATGCAGGTTCAGTTAATGATCCTTTTATTACGTGGAACAAGCATAAAGCGTTTATGAGAGGCCTTCTAATTAAAATGGGGGCCAGGGCTAAAAGAAAGAGGGGGCAGCGCATAATGGATATTTCCAAACAAATACAGACATTAGAAGATCAAAATAAAGCCAATCTCACCCAAACACAAACAGAAGAAATAACCAAGCTGAGGCATGAATTATGTCTCATACTGCTGGAGGATTTTGAAAAATCTTCCAGGAGGTTGAAAATGACATATTATGCTACTGGAAATAAGGCAGGGAAATTATTAGCCACTCGTTTACGAGGTCTTAGACATAAATCCAAAATTCCCTGCATTATTCACTCAGTAACTCAAACTAAATTATACCATCCCCAGGCAATAGCAGATGCCTTTAGCACTTACTACGGGTCTTTATATAATTTAAAAAAAGACCCCCAAGTAATTCAACCATCAACCGACACTATCTCTGAATTTCTCAGCAAAATAGATCTACCTCACCTTACAGATAACCAAATTGAAGCGCTGAACTCCCCTTTCACGACACAAGAAGTATCTCAAGGGATAGATTCACTACCCAAAAATAAATCCCCAGGCCCTGACGGATTTTCAGGCGAATATTTCCAAACATTTAAAGAAATATTGTCACCTAGACTTACGGAAATATATAACCGAGCTGCCTCCTCTTCCTCATTTCCCTCTGAAATGTTAAAAGCGATGATTGTAGCATTGCCGAAGCCAGGGAAGGAACCAAACACCCCACAAAACTTCCGCCCGATTTCATTACTCAATAATGACCTAAAACTATACGCCAAATTAATAGCCGGAAGAATAGTTAACCTCCTTCCTTCTTTAATTCACCCAGATCAATCTGGTTTTACTAAAGGACGCCAAACGGCGGATGCAACCAGACGTTTGGTCAATCTTATCCATGCAGCCAACAGAACAGGAACGCCTTCTCTGCTCCTTGCTTTGGATGCAGAGAAGGCGTTCGACAGAATCCACTGGAAATATCTAGAGCAGGTTTTAGCCAAGTTCGGCTTTGAAGGCCAAATATATCAAGCTATTATGGCTCTTTACACATCCCCGTCAGCACAGGTTTACATATCTGGAATGCTCTCCACCCCATTTGACATTACAAATGGGACACGTCAAGGGTGTCCATTATCCCCATTAATTTTTAACCATCTAATGGAACCATTAGCAGCATATATTCGCCAACACCCCCAAATCAAGGGATTAACAATAGGGAACAACATGCACACCATAAGTCTATTCGCGGATGATATAATTTTAATTCTCACAGACGTCACATCTTCCCTGGCTTCGGTTCATGATGCTTTACATTTGTTTAATGCTATATCCTACTATAAAGTAAATGATACCAAATCCTACCTATTGGGTCTGGGGCTTACAGGAAAGGTGACAAATTACATTACTTCCAAATTCCCATACAGATGGAAAGAAAAAGGCATTGCATACCTAGGGATTACTCTTACACCTAAAACCTCAGACTTAGTAATAGAAAACTACACCCCTTTTTTAGATTCCTTGAAATGTAAACTAGACAAAATGCAAAAGTTTGAATTGTCCTGGACAGGCAGACTTGCAGCATTTAAAATGCAAATTTTACCACAATTCCTTTATTTATTTAGGACCTTACCAATACCGGTTCCACAGTCCTTCTTTCACCAAGCACAACTTATAGTCGACAGGTATTTATGGGCAGGCAAAAAAGCACGTTGTGCTTTCAACAAACTTATAAAAACTAAACAGATGGGAGGGATAGGACATGTTTCTATTAAAGACTACTATGCAGCTACCATACTTACCCAAGTTAAGACTTGGTTCCCTCAGAGCACTACCACACTATGGTCGGGACTTGAAAGCGCACAAATTAAGGGGGGGAACCTATATAACTACCTGATCTCTAGTCCACACCATCATACCAAACCGTCATCACTTGCACCTACTATACAGGCTTCTATTGAATCCTGGAAATACCTACTTAAAAATATCACCCAAGAAGATCCACAAATTCTTCTAAAATTCCCGATCACAGCCTTGGATCATGTTATCCCTGACTTATCGCTAACAAACTGGTGTAATAGCAAATTACTCCTCCTAGAGGACCTTTTTGTAGGACCTACAATGAAATCATTCAGATCATTACAGATCGAATATTCCATACCAGACTCTGAGACCTACAAATATATCCAATTATCCCACCTAATAGACAATAAGAGTAGCAACCTACTTACACAAATACCTTGGAAACTGGCCCTTTTCTACACAAACACCAAATCAACTCAAAAAGGCACATCCTTAATATATAAATTCTTACAAGACAAACACTCCTTTCGTAAAACTAACAACATCACAGCGTGGGAAAGGGACTTTGAAAGGACCTACACAGAGGAACAGTGGACAAAAGCATTCAGATTTACATATAACTCTACGAGAAGTGCTAACCTATGGGAATTGTACTATAAAATACTATTGCGATGGTATCTTACTCCACACCGAATTTCTAAATTTGCTACTACAGCATCCCCTGACTGTTGGAGGAACTGTGGTCACAGGGATACATTACTACATATACTGTGGTCATGCCCACACCTTAAAAGGTATTGGTCCCTCGTTTTTAGTACCATAGAACAAATCTCAGGTACCAAGATTACATATTCTCCAGGTATGGCACTTCTGTCATTAGGAATAGAACTAATACCTGCTCCAATAAGAACTGTGGTATCACATCTACTTATAGCAGCCAGACTCAACATAGTCAGACATTGGAAGGAAACAAACCCACCATTAATAGCGGAAACCCTAAGCATAATGACTACACACAGTGCATATGAGATACAGTTTGCCCGTAGCCAGGGGAACTACAACCAGGCTTCCAAAATTTGGAACTCCTGGTTAACATGGTATCCAAAAAACTCAGGACTGAATTTCTATGGGAACATTAAATAATTACATAATCAATAAATTCATATTTAATTGAGGTAGGATAAAATGATATATACATCAAGTCAATGCTCCACGGATGGTCAATAGCAAAAGTTCATACTGCGGAAATATATTTAAAGTTCTGTTAATAGTGCTTTAGTGGCACTATTCATGTGTTGTCCAATAAGAGAAATACTGTACTGGTTTGATATAAACCTATGTCATGAAAGAACACCAGACACAACGGGTTATATCGGGACTGTGAAAAAACTCCCTCTATAGGACACAGTCAGATCCCAAAAAGGGGTGTCTTGGGGAGTCGAGTAACACTCCTGGTATGCCTGTATCCTCAAATGGTAATGAATGACATACAAATGAAAATACTTGTCCTAACATGAACCTTGTAAAGCAAATTGTGACAACTCTTAATGATTATACTGTACTTTATTTTCTGTTCATTATTATTTCATGAAAAAATAATAAAAACTTATTGAAACTAAAAATTTGTAATAAACCGTCGTCAGTCCGTCAGGACCGGGGCTTTTACCGGGTTTCAGTTGTTTAAGAACCATATCGATTTCCATGGACGAGATAGGTTGTTCCATTTCGGTGGCCGATTCAGCCGATAGGGGATCAGGACAGTATTTACTGAGGAAATCTCTGATTAGTTGTAGTCTGCCGGTGTTATCGGTCTGAGGGTCAACGGTGTGTAAGTTGTATAGATGGGAGTAATAGCGAATAAACTGGTCGGCTATTTGGTCGTTGGAAACTATTTTTTGTCCCTTAGCGTCGGTAAGTGAGTGGATAGTCATGGAAGCCTTTTTAGCTTGTAGAGCCCTTGCCAGGAGTTTACTGGACTTGTTGCCGTATTCATAGAAAGTTTTTTGGGCGAGTATATAGTTTCTTTTTATTCATTTGTTAAGTGTCTCTAATAATTCATTTCTAGCTTGAATCAGTTCTGTAAGGGTCCCTACTGCTTGGGAGTTTTTGTGCGTTTGCTCTAATTCTAGAATACGGGCTGTCAGTTTTGTAATATGAGCATTTCTTTCTTTTCTGCGTTTGGCTGAGATTGCTATGAGTTCACAATGTATAGTAATTTTGTGTGCCTCCCATCTCATCATAGGTGATATGTCTGGGGAATTTTTTTCTTGAAAATATAGTACCAATCGTTCATCTATGCTAGAAGCGATGGATGCATCTGTGAGAAGAAGGGGATCTAGGCGCCAGATTGGGGTTTTGGGGGGAGCGTCCGTGAGAGCTAAAGTCATGGAAATGGGATGGTGGTCCGAGAGATACATGGGGTCAATGGATGCCGCGGTCAGACATGGTAAATCTGTTTGTGAAAGGAAAAGATAATCCAATCTCGAGTGTCGATTGTGGGGTGTTGAATAAAAGGTATAATCTTTCACGTCTGGATACAGTGTGCGCCACGAGTCGTGTAATGATAATTCCTGTAACTTTGTTTTAATTGCCCTTAATGCTTTATATGGCATGGTGGAGGTGCCTGTTGAGGTATCCTGTAGGGGATTACGGGAGACATTAAAATCCCCTCCTAGAATAAGAAGGCCTTCTTGGAACAAGGAGAGTTTTTGCAATGTGTTTCTAAAGAATGATACTTGGCTGGTATTGGGGGCATATATATTGGCAAGGGTGACTCGCTTGCCATATAGCATGCCTTTCACAAAGATGAACCGTGCTTCCCCGTTGACGTATGTATCGTTAATTTGAAATTGGCATTGTTTGGCAATGAGGATAGAAACTCCTTTGGTTTTTGCTGCATGATTAGTTGCATGAAGAGCTGTTGGGAAGCGCTGGTTGGAGAGTTTTGGAATGGAGTTTGTTTTGAAATGTGTCTCATGGAGGAAGACTATATCGGCTTTGGTCCTGTGTAGGGAGAGGAGAACTTGAGAGCGTTTTTCTGGTAGATTAAGTCCTCGTGCATTGAGGGATATAATTTTAGTTTTAGATTTGTTAGATTTGTTTGTTGGTCATGACATTTTGCGGATACGGTTCCGATCTCAATGTAGCAGAAGAGGAGAAGGAACAGGTATAGATACTCATTGGGGGTGAGAATAGGGACGTCGAGGGGAGACGAGTGGGGTTAGGAGGTAGACGAATGGGCTTCGTCTTTGGAAAATGTGTTGGTGGCTTGATAAAAAAGGGGGGTTATGAGGGAAGAGGGCTGTGAAAGAGATCCAGTAGATGTTTCGCTGGAGGAGAATCCGTAACAATGAAAGAGGGAAGGGCTGCTGTCAATAGGTGGTCGATATCGGAGATTAGCGAGAACCTGCTTGCTAATCCAAGGATACTGTGTGTCTGTATCCAGGAATAACCGAAATAAGTCAGTGGTGGTAAGTGAAGGAGGAGGAGTTGTACAGAAGTACCAATGTATGAAGATAACCACTGAGTGGGGTGTAACTAGAGACGACGGAGAGTGTAGAGGTAGAATGGGTAATTACTTCCTGCCGAACAGAGAGAGAAGTGTGGTAATGTATGAGGGGGAGGTCAAAGAGGCATAATTATAGCTTTAGGGGATATCTTTAGGGCAATTGGACGAATAGACGTAATGTGAAGTTTAATAGTATAGGAGGTTGTTAAAATGGAAAGGTATGGTGGTTTCCAGGGTGAGTAGTATTGCTATAGTGAAAAGGAGGATCAGTCTGTGTTTTCTCCTAATGTATGTGCTTGTGGAGCAGGGGATAAGAAGAGATCCTGTAGAGAATTCAAACTAACGGGGAAAAATCTCGTTTTAGATGGATAACATTGAATAACAGAATATACCCATAAGGATTGAGGTACTCATTAAGAAAAACCCAAGGACATAAACATCCTATAAACAATCTCTAAACAAACTTAGCTTTATTCCCAGGATTGAGATGTGATGTGCCTTCTTAGCCTGCTGTGATCACTGCATTGCGTGTTTGGAATAAGGGGACACGGACCAGGATTTGTTGTTGGATGCCTTCTCGGATCCTCTATGGATCGTGTATACTCTTAAAGAGAAGGTATAGCTAATTTTAACGTTAGCATTGAGGGGGGGGGGTGAAGGAGTTAAAAAAAAAAAGAAAGAAAAAAAAAACACAACAGGGGAGCTTGATAGGTTGGGTTTGGGGCATCTGCCATAGCAGGTATAGAGTCAAGCACTTGAAAGTCTAAAAACTCTAAAAAGTGTCTGTGTGTGGGTTATAGGTCTATCCGTGTCAAAGAACACGAAAGGTTGCCCGAGGATGAAACAGTGTAAGACATGTATGGGAGCGTAGGTTCGTTCAATATGCTCTCTAGAAATTTTGATGGCGGCTGAATGCGGTGTGTCCATGTAGCATAAGTGTGTAGTTATGGATTTGTGTTGTGTGTGCTGCTTTTCCTTTTTCCTTTTTTTTTCTTTTTCCTTTTTCTTCCCATTGTTTTTCTCTTTCTTTCCTTCTCTTTCCCTTTCTTCTCCCTACTTTTTTTTTTCCTTCCCTTTTTCCCTTCCCTTCTTTCTTCTTCCTTCTTCCTTCCTTCCTTCCTTCCTCTTTCCCCTTGCTTTTCTTTTTTTTTTTTTTCTTTTTTCCCCCCTTCTCTTTTTCCTCCTTTTCCCCTTCCCTTCCTATTTCTTCCCTTCTTGAGGGACGTATCGGCAGCCTTAGGATCTGTGTCTGTTTATATAAGAATAACCTGTGACCTGATAGGAGGGAAAGGTCCTGAGTTTGAATGAAAGATCGTGTTATGGTGCTCGGTAGATACGGGATACCATAAATGTACACTATGTGTGGATGGTGTCAACCATGTTTAGATCATGTTACAAGCATTATAAAACTGGAAGTAGGAAACTTAGGTTACTCCTTGGAATTGAGACTATATCGATGAAGCGTAGATCTACATAGAGGGCATTAAGTGTTATAAAATACAGGTTTACATTAAACGTTATGTTTCATGAGTCTCATAAGCACACTGTTCAAGTAATGGTGGGGTGATGATCCATTGCGTCCACTCTGGAAAACTCCCTACCTATGGTAATCTGGGATAAAAATGTTGAGTGAGTTGATGGCCAAGTAAGGAGGGAGACTATATATGGAATGGATCTAGCATAATGTGATGCTGGCATAAGATCCAGCGGATGCTCTAGTATTCCGGATAGGTGGCCCTAATGCCGTTTGGATCTACAGGCAGGAAGGGATATCTATATCGGAAGAGTTGGGTCATTATAAGTTGCCAAACGGATCATCATCCCAACCACATATATAAGTGATTTTGGCTAGAAAGGTATCATACATGCTCTTAAATTTATCATCAGCGGAGAGGTGAGGTTGCATACGTAAGCATTAGGATAGGCTTATATTTAAATAAGTGAATACATAGTGATAATATAAATAATAAAAAAAATAAAAAATAAATAAAAAAATAAATAAAAAAAAGAAGGGGGGGGGGTCAGGAGGGGGGGTGGGGGGAGAGAGGGCTAGACCGTTGTGCTAGGAAAATGCAAAACCCAAAAATGTTTCCTTTCTTAGGGGGGAAGAGGGGGTTACGAACCAGCTTGACAGTTGTCTGTTGCAGTCATCAAGAAAAGATCTGAGGGGCAACGTTTGTAATGTCTCTCCGCATTCAGTGGTGGCACACGAGATACATGCGTGCACCTGACGAAAGAGCAAAGAGTTTGCGAGTAATCAAGCTGCACGCAACCCGAGTGGGTGGGAGAGTGACCAGCAATACCTGAATAGCAGGACGGTGTGGCAGCAGATAGAAAAAGCAGGCTGTGTGGAGGAACAGGTGGGGCACAACCAGAAAGCACAAAAAACAAAAAACACAAAAAAGAAAATGAGTACCATGGGTAACTTAGCTGAGGGCGGTGAGTCGCGTACTGTCTCTTAGCGGTTGCGGCGTGCTCTTCTGATTTGCGGTGCTTTTCCATGGGCTGGATCTGTGATTCTGGCCTTGGGCTAAGTGACGCTTCTGGGGTTTGGATGGTGATCTTTGCCTCCTGAGATGATGAGCTTGTGTTTCCATGGGCTCGCTGCGAGGTGAGGCTTTGTTGGCGGGAGGCCGATACTCAGCGTACCATTCGGTTACTTCCGTATAGGGAATATCCAAAGTCTTGCAGAAGTGATGTAGATCTTCCGGCACTCGGAGGAGTGCAGAATGCCCTTGAGTGGAGGCTGACAGGCCGAAAGGGAACTTCCATCGATATGGAATTCCGTTGGTACGCAGAACTTCCAGTAGAGGGCGCAGTTCTCTTCGACGCTGTAATGTTATGGTTGAAAGGTCCTGGAAGAGACTAATTTCTGTGCCGTTGTGTGTCAATGGGGCATTATTACGTGCATTTCGCAGGATCTCTTCCTTCAGTTGATAATCAATCACACAACAGACCACATCTCGGGGGGATCAGAATCTCTCCCCCGTGGGCGAAGGGCGCGATGTATGCGTTCCATCCCAATTGATGTTGTGGCGGGTTTCCCCAACAGGGTATTAAACAAGCCTCTTACTTCTGCTTGAAGGTGATCTGTGTCAACTGATTACGGTAGTCCTCGTATGCGTAGGTTATGGCACCGACCGCGATTGTCCAAATCCTCAATGTGACGATTAAGATCGCGTAGCTGCAGGGTGTGTGTGTCTATCACTTGGCACGAGCGGCGGAGAACGGAGGAATGTGTAGCCGTGACCTTTTCTACCTCATGTACTCTGCCGGCGATCGATTGAATGTCAATCTTTAGGTCTGAGATCGCGGCTGTAAGGGCTGCCGTAAAGGTGTTCTTAATGTCTGTCGCTACCGAGTGGAGATCATGGAGGCTTGGTTGCGGTTGAGGCGAGAGGACTATCCCGGCATTTTCTGAGGGGTTCTGCGAGTCGGGGTTAGATAGTGGGCCTGATGCGTGGGGTAGGCCGCGGGAAGCCGCCATATTGCTTGCCTGAGTGCGGAACATTTCCGGGATGTTCTGACTTACCCATCCAGTTAAGTCCCGGGGAGATCTGGAGCAGGAAGTAGAGGAGCTTCGGGAAGAGGTCCCCATAGTTTTTGTGAGTGTCGGTGAGTTAGAAACCTCTTTTCAGGCAGATGAATCTCTCTGTCAGCGGGAGCTATCAAGTTAAGCTGCCATTCTCCACCGAGGTCAGGCCACCGAATTTGTAGTTTTAATGCTGCATTATTTCCAATTTTTATGATGATATATTTGTTATTTTTGTGTCACACTTTTTGTTTTTAGTGGGTTTAGCGCTGCCATATTATATTTTTTATATAAATTTAAGGGTGTGTTAATTTTAGGTATTGATATTATAAATGGGGTCAGTGTTAGGAGTTTAGTTAGTCAAGGTTCAAGTTAGCTGTAAATTTCGGATATAGGACAGTGATGGTGAACCCTGGCACCCCAAATGTTTTGGAACTACATTTCACATGATGCTCATGCACTCTGCAGTGTAGTTGATTATCATGGGAAATGTAGTTCCAAAACATCTGGGGTGGCAAGGTTCACCATTACTGATATAGGAGTAAGCGGTTATAGTACAAAACATTTGAGACTTCTAGTATTTTTATTGTGATTACTTTTGGTTATACTTTCTAAATTTCACTGACAAACCAGAATTTTCTCTTTTTGCAAAGCCTTCTTATAAAATAAGCAGACGTGATTCCCCCATGTAAACAGATAAATACAAACTATATATAAAACCATACACTATAAGGCTGATCAATAAAGCAGCAGTATAGCCTTACCACAACCCCTTGCTTTAAAATAACTGCACAGCAATGTGGTTCACCATGGCCTACATTTACGATTGACTAAAATGTAGACACAGTGCAACACTGGGATGTTTATTACAGGGCACATGGTAAAGACAAATGAAGCTAATGTCATAACAATCCACCCAGGACAGGCTGAAACAGCAGTGAAGTTTATGGTTTGACTAAACTCCTCCATATTATCTGTTTCAGATGCCATTAGTAACCAGCAGTTATAAGAGGGCTATTGCATGTCTTCAGGCCATCAGCATCAGTACAATGAGTAATAGCCCCAAGGAAATGAGGATGCAGCTATCAGACACCAAGTCACCCCAGCATTGCAATAAGGTCCCACCCCTTTGTCTTATACGTGTACAAAACCATCTACATATAATCACTTAGTGACAAGAATAGCTTCAGTGTTATAGAAAAGACAGACATCAAAAACCAACAGAAAGTCTCTTGAAAATAAGGACAAAACCTATTCCTGCAGCTCTTTTCAGTAGATCATGGGAATGATCCAGTCAGACATGCAGGGAAAACAGAACAGCTCAATAGGAGCTCAATGTCACAGGGCACTGTTGTTGGTAAGCCCTAGTTACAATGGTACAAAGACCCGCTTTTCATATGTAACCTTCGGCAGCATCTACAGCCATGTTCAAACACTCCACTGATTACAGACAGAACATTATAGGGGATGGTGTGTGGTGACACAGGGCACAACCCCATTTTCTTTTTCTTTTAAACAATACATTTTTATTGTTTTTTTCAGTGTATACAGAGTAAATGCATAATGTACAGTTCTCATTTTTACAGAGTGATCGACAGTAAGGATCTTACTACAATCGTAGAATAACAAAAGTAAACTGGTTGGGTTACTAAGAAATATACTTGTTTAAGCTTTATGAAAAGGTCAAGCCTGTCACCCCTTTTGGGTTCACACTGTGGGCAGACTTTCTGATGAGTTCTTCAAAGGTAGCCCTGAGTGGACCTTACTGAGGGTCCACTCAAACATACTGTCACGTAAGTTCTCTTTAGGCCATGTCATTTACCAATAACAAACTTAGATTGAACTGTTCATTTCAAACTAGACATTATCTATCCCACATACTGAGGTGAATAGTGTTATAGTTTTATGTTGTGTGCTTCATATATGACCATACCTATCTTTGACCTGTACCACCAGATGTTAATGTGATTGTACATCAGTAATAAAAAAGTTTGAATGTGTGTTATAAATGTGAGGCGGCATACTTAGAGGACCTCCAAGTCTCCCAGTGTTTGTGGAAACTCAGGGTTCTTCTTTCTGTATATGCTAGCATTTTTTCCATAGTATATTGAGCATTTACTCTAGATATGACTTCTTCAATTTTGGGAGGTGAGGTAGAGCGCCACTCCTAAGCTATTGAGATACGTGCGGCAAACAAAATGTGAATTACTACTTTTCTCATTAAAGGAGGAAAATTTTCGATACCTAAGCTTAGAAGAGCAAGAGCAGGGTTGAGGGCATATTCTGAGTTGGTAATGTTTCGAATGAGTATCTGGATTTTCTGCCAGAAAGGTTGTATAGCTGTACAGTTCCAAAATATGTGGTGGAGGTTACCAATAGATTGTCAGTTTCTCCAGCAGAGAGATGTGATACTAGGGTTAATTTGTTTTAGTCGAAGCGGAGTGATGTACGGCACAACCCCATTTTCAAGTCCTTGAAAAATTCTGCCACCCACCCTTCCCTCTGATGTTCTGTTGGTTCTCCATGGCGGTGCTAAGTGTAATATCTGAGAAGCAGGTCTTAGCGCCAAGGTAACTAGGGCTTATCAACACCAGTGCCTTCCAACATTGGTTTCCTGGCTTTTGACTATGTTATGCTCTTCACTCTTCAGACTTGGCACAGTCAAATCTTTATGTAAGTCATGCTATTGATTATGGAATATAATTTTAAACTAATTACTGTGCCCTTGCTGCTCTATGTTCCCTTTTATCTTAGTATCACTGATTAAAAATTTTAAGGACATAGCTCAGGCCTTTTCTGCCTTACATCTGCTTATACTGCTACATGAGCACCCTTAGCTTGAATTCTAGTGCCTCTAGATCCCATACTTCTATTTTACAATCCCTGGTGCAAACTTTGAAATAAGTAGGCCCTTGCAACCTTCTAGGCCCAATACCTAAAGAATATGAGTAAGGATAAGAATCTGGTTCTGAAATAACATGTGTTCAGGAGGAACCTAGCTCGTTCACAGGTCCCATAGACTAATGAGTGATTTCTCCACCATACCAACCAGCTATCAAAAATGTATTAACTGACTTTAGATCAGATGGCCTAGAAGAGCCAGTAAGGTGGTATTTGAATAAGCCAGCCCCCCCCCCCCCCCTTATAAAAAGTTGGGTTCCCAGCTGCCATATGAACAATGTGCTTAGCTTTGATAGGGAAAGTTTAGGAAGCATAATTAATAAAGTGAATAGGGCATATTAGTGTAGGTCTTGTAGGCACTAGTCTGTTAGTCTTTTAAAATAGATATAAATCATTACTTAATGTGAAGTAAGTAACAAAATATTGTGTATCTTGGGGAGGGTGGACATTTGGGGAGGTAATTTTGTTAAATGGTAGTAAAGACTAATACTAACCAGGGCTTTTTTTCCGCCGGAATGTGCCGGAACGTGCCGGAACGCAGTGCCGCCACCTCAGACAGCTCTCTCCTCTGCAGTCTGTCACATAAAATAGAAGCTGGTGGAGGAAGTTTTCTATAACATTCACTTCTTCCACCAGCTTCTGTATGCTAGATGTCCTGGGAATTTGCTCCACAGCTGACTGATCGGTACCCGCAACTTTTGGCATTAATGGGGGATTTCAGAGACAGCCGAGTGAAGCTCTGAAACTCCTCCTTGGTTCTGTGCTACACTGATCTGACAAGCGGAGCTGCATGGAGGAGACTGCACAGTAAGCTGAGGGGAAAAAAAAAAAAAAAAAAGAAAAAAGCCTGATCTGACAGAACAGAACGGAAGGCTGCTGCACTGCTCTAAAATTAATGCAGGTGACAGAGCTGTAGAGGGAAAGGGGGAGGAAAGGGGTCTGGTTGTGCAGAGAGAGTAGAGACTGAAGTTGTGGATGTTCTGCAAGGTCAGAGCTGGGGGAGGTTAGATTGTGCAAAGTGAGAGTTGTGGGCAGGGGAATTTGTACAGGGTTAAGAGTGCTGGGGGGCTTGGGGTGCAGAGGTGGAAGATGGGGGGGGGGCTGTGGATGGGAGTGCAGAGGTGATTGTGGACTGGGGGTGTAAGCTGTGGATGGGGGTGTGCAGAGGTGACATGTTGACAGAGGTTAAAAGGGGAATTGTGGATGGGGAGAGGGAAATGCAGGAGTAGATAGGGTGAGCTGGTTGTGGATGGAGGGGGGGTGAACCATGGAGGGGGGGTGAGCTGTGGGGGGGAGGAGGTGAACTGTGGATGAGAGAAGAGGAGTTAACCTGTGGGGGGTGATCTGTGGGGAGCGTGAGCTGTGGGGGGGTGGACTGTGGACAAGAGAAGGTAGCTTGTGGGGGCTGAGCTGTGGACAAGAGAAGAGAAGACAACCTGTGGGGGTGAGCTGTAAAGAGAGAGAGAGAGAGAGAGAGGGTGAGCTGTGGGGGGGGGGGTAAATTGTGTACGAAAGAAGAGAAGGTAACCTGTGTGGGAGAGGGTAAGCTGTAGAGCGAGAGGGAGAGGGTGAGTTGTGGGGGGGTTAGCTGTGGACGAGAGAAGATAAGGTCGCCTGTGGATGGGGAGGTGAGCTGTGGACAGGAAGGGAGAAGGTAAAGAACACTTTACTTCTCTTTCCCAAAGAATGGCGGTATTGGGGGTGGGAATAGGGGTGGGGTGGTGAGGGGGCGGGGAGTTCACTGGGGAGGGTGGGTTCCTGCACCTATTCTCTGAGGAAAAAAGCCCTGATACTAACTATACTCCTACATGCCCTGTACAAAACAAGATGTGTACTTCCCTTTTTTAATCTTCCACAATCAGGTAACATGATTCTGTAGCTCTGGCTCCCATGGCCCTGCTATTGTCAGCATGTCCCCTTATGTCCCCTGCTGCAGCCACTCCCTGATAGAGGGAGGCCAGAGTTGCAGAATTATGTGAGTGGAATGGAGATAATTTAAAATAGCTAAGTATATAGATATTTTTATACAGTGTATGCAAGATGGGTAAGAGGAGGGAATAAGTTCACCATTGTAAAAAATGAATAAATAAATGCACATCTTCTTGCAGGTAAAAAAATGTGCATTTAATTGTATTTTTTAATACAAGCCTGCAAAGCATTGCACCTGTGATCAACAGATCACTGGTGCAATCCAGGACTTCTGTAGACTGTCTCTATAAACTGTCTGCTCGTACCTCATACGAGCAGGCAGTTACACACTGATAGAAAGAAACCTTTGCTGATGTTGGCTTGTAGTTCTCAATGAGCTACCAGGGTGCTATTGAGCACTCTAATGCCCTGTACACATGACCGGTTTTGCCGTCGGAATAAACTCTGAAGGTTTTTCTGACGGAGTTCCGACGGAATTCCGCTTAAGCTGTCTTGCATACACACGGTCACACTAAATTCCGACTGTCCAGAATGCGGCGGCGTTCAACACGTACGACAGGACTAGAAAACAGAAGTTCAATAGCCAGTAGCCAATAGTTTCCGTCTTGTACTTGCTTCAGAGCATGCGTCGTTTTTGGTGCCTCGGAACAGCATACAGACGAGCGGTTTTTCTGATAGTAATTTGTTACGTTGGAAAAATATAGAACATGTTCTCTATCTAAGTCCGTCTGAATTTTTGACAAAAAAAAGTCTGATGGGGCATACATATGGTCGGAATATACCATGAAAAGCTCTCATCGGACTCTTTCTGTCGGAAATTCCGCTCGTGTGTAATGCGGCATTAGTAGTTAATTGAGAACTACAAGGCAACAACTGCAAAAGCTGTCAGTACTTGTAGTTAAAGTGGAGGTTCACACAAAAATTGAACTTCTGCTTTTCAGAACCCTCCCCCCCTCCGGTGTCACATTTGCCACCTTTCAGGGGGGAGGGGGGTGCAGATACCTGTCTAAGACAGGTATTTGCACCCACTTCCGGCATAGACTCCCACGGGAGTCTACGCCCCCTCCCGTCCCCACCGCGCTGTCTGCTGGGACACACACGGGTCCCAGAGACAGCGGGGACCAGTTAGGAAGCGCAGCGCAACTCGCGCATGCACAGTAGGGAACCGGGAAGTGAAGCCGCAGCGCTTCACTTTCTGATACCCTTACAGAGAATGGCGGCGGCAGCACCGAGGACCGAGGGACGATTCGGTCTCGGGTGCCGACATCGCTGGACCCTGGGACAGGTGAGTGTCCTTATTTTAAAAGTCAGCAGCTGCAGTATTTGTAGCTGCTGACTTTGAATTTTTTTTTTCCGTGGGACTCCCTCTTTAACTCATTCACAGAACTGTGAATGAATGAAATGGCCAAGTGGGCCGAGCCGTGCATGGCCGCATTTTTTTTAAAAGCTGTGACAGTGAATTCTAGGAGAAGATCCTCGGCTCACTAGAGGTGGCTGGTCAGGGAATGGCTGCATCAATGGGAACATGTTACTTAAAATTGGATGGAACTTGAAACATGTTCCCAAAGGTAAACTTATCCTTTGAGAATAGTTAGTATTATTCTTATCTTCCAATTTAATGTTGCAGATATCCTGCAGTTTCTTTAAATCCTGTCCCTGTTTACATGCATTACAGTCATAAAAGTCCTGTGCTTTTTTTCACAGGACTTATTTCTTAATAATTGCTGGTTGCAATCATTTGTTTTCATTGGCTTTCCCTGTCAACATGCACTACACTGATAACAGGCTGCATGCATTTTCCACAGGGCATATTTTCTAATTGTTACTGACTGCCTTGGTCCATTGTTGTCTCCATTTAAAAATATGTGTGTGCATCAGCACAGAAGCTTATAGTCTACTCATTTACAGGCAAGAGATTGTGGGATAGAGGGGCAGAGCTTTGTCCTCCATAACACAGTGTTCAAACAAGGACCTTTATTTCCAACTACTGTTTTCTTGAAGGCTAGCCATTAAAATAGAATATTAAGGAATACGAATGCGCTACCAAGAGTGTGGAAAATAAAGGTGATATCATTATAAAGAAATTGTAAAAAAATTAGGTAAATAATGGATGCTGCGGAATCCCTGTAGTGTCACACATACACTGTAAGTACCCCCATGATATCCAATTCTGGTGCGGACAAAAAAGGGTCCTGTATGAGTTTGGTCCGAATGTGATGCAAATTCAGCCATACAGTTGGCATGACTGAATTCACATCACACAGACATCGCATGTGATCTGCACAGCAATGTTGTGCAAATTACATGCAATGTCTGGCATGGCAATAGTGTGAACCGGTGTTCTGCTGAGAGAGTTCCCCTCGGCGGATAATGACCCCCCTGTAGTGTGCAGGTGCAGCGCTTGCGCAGGAGGAACAACAAGGGAGCCGCCGAAAAGAGCCAAAGCTGAACACCTGAGTCAGCTGTACACGGCGCCTGCATGCCAAGACTATAGTAAAAAAAATACACTTTGTAACAGGCCCCTCGTGGGCTCTCTACACTCGTCATGCTTCGGGCATGGCCTCGCTGCGCTCGTCACTTTAATATTCTAACTCTATGTCCACTTGGATGGTGGGGCTTGAACGTGGACTTAGGTCAGAATGTAGTGCGCAGGCGCCGTATAAAGCTGACGATCAGCTGTTCTTCTTCGTCAATTTTTGCCGGCTTCGTAGTCATTTGTACTGCACAAGCGCAGCGCATGCGCAGTACAGGGGGGTCCTTATCCACCGGGGAACTTTCTCGGCAAGACACCTGCCCTAAAAGTACTTAAAGCATAGTTTGGTAAAGTAGATGTAAACTCAATCAATCAGTAAAATCTCATAAAGGCTTTAAAGTGCTAATATCACTAGGATAGACAATTTTATTTTAATGGCTATAAAATTCCATAAATGGAGTGGCGTTAATCATAATAAAATAATTTGATAAAAATCAATCACATAGAGATTCCTGCAATCAAATAACGTGTCAATTTTAAATAATTGGCAAACCGAAAAATAAATAAATAAATAAATAAAGTGCAAAAAGGTAAACAGGCAATCGATAAAAAGAGAAAATTAAAAATAAAAACAAATAGAAACAGTGGTAATCACTTTAAAAATCTCCACAGTAAATGGCGATGACAAAGTCCAGTGTAGAAATGGTGAACGTCATATAAAAAAAGTTCAAAGATAAAGTGCTGTGATCCAGTGATGTTCAAAACAATAGTGCAGTCAGGTGCTCAGTTCAGTCCAGTCCAGGGATAAACAGGCTCTTTGCAGACAGTCCAATACAAGCTGGGTAATAAATAGGCCAGAAGATGAAGTACCTGGCCTCTATAATTAACCCCCTTCTAAAACTTCCCCAAGCTAGCTCTCTACATACACCCCTTGTTCCAAGCCAGTGGTCTGGACACTACATACAAAATTGCCATAGGCTTGGGAAAGGGCATCCGCATTCTGATGCATGCCACCAGGTCTTTGCACTACTTTCCTAGTAGCATCTGAGCATCTGGGTATTCCTGGGCTTTTTGACTATCAACCCCTCTCTTTATTTATGGGGTTTGATAAGATTACAATGGTAACTCTGGCAGGGTTTACTCTTTGTAGGCTGGTAGACCTTGTAACTATCCTTTCCTATCCTTATCACTGTCTCCATGCTAATTTGTGACATATTTGCTCTCCACAGTAGACCCTTACACAAGAACCCGATCTCCAAGTTTAAACTCTGACCTTGGTAGACCGGCTACATACTTGACTCAGCGGTCTGTGGAAATGTTCAGTCACTTTATCATTTCCTTGGCATACTCTGTACCATATGTTATGATCCATAACAAATTGGGGGAACTGCTCCAGGTTGTTGTAGCTCACCACTTAGCACTATGACCTGTTCCCTTGCGGGATTAAAGTGGGGTCCTTTTGAGCACTAAGAAAATCTTCCTGGGAGCCCCTGAGATCTAACAAGTCTGGCTCAGAAGAAATACTCTCCATTTCCAAACCCGCAAACACCTCCAGGGGATATGGGTCAGTTTCTGCATGTTCACAAGTCTCCTGAAACATATCATCATTATTCACAAACTGAAGCACAATATGAATTACTTCACCTGAGGGTTTCCTCTTTTTTATAGGAGGACCATGGACCCTTGAACATTTGTTCATACAAGTGCCAAAATATGGGGCAGTCATGCCAGATTAGTAAGTTATGAGGCAACCCTGAGATCAACCCAACTTCTAAGGTAGCAGTTCCTGCTGATGTGGACAGGGTTACATGGACCACTGGATATTGTTTGACTTTACCATGCACAGAGACCACCTCAATCTGTTCTCCTGGAATCAGCTTTCTTTGCAGCCTGTCTGCTCGGAGCAGGGTGACCCCACTCACTGAGTCAAGGAGTGTTACAACCCTTTGTCCATTGACTCACACAGCACATTCATGTGGATTCAGACTTTTTGCAGTGGGTACAGCATTAGCATATATAGAACGACATTGCCTTATGTCACAATCACTTGGCTCCTCCCACTCCTCCATATGACCAAGTTGGTGACAGAACCAACAGCGAACCTCATGGGGTTATT
The DNA here is from genome assembly GCA_037952835.1 of Lithobates septentrionalis. NCBI lineage: Eukaryota > Metazoa > Chordata > Amphibia > Anura > Ranidae > Lithobates > Lithobates septentrionalis. The sequence goes on along the minus strand of JBBDGP010001607.1, from coordinate 1,260,235 downwards.
TTTCCCCCTGCTAGCTCTCAGGAGGGTTTTATGCTGGGATGCTCCTTGTGGGAGTGTTATGCACCTGAGCAGACACCATACGCCCAACAGGTGCCACCTTGGCACTAGAACACGCCTCCTTGTAATGGTCCATCTCTCGAGTTGCAGAAGGGCGTTCATGCAAGCTTTTTACACAGCTGTATTGTTCAACTGTGGCAGCCATCTCATCCATGCACTGGGGCTCCAACTGAGCCACCTATCCTTGCAGGTACTTGGGAAGACCTGGCAGATAATGGTCCTGGGCAACACTCTCCACAATTTTAGGGGGTGTCATTTCCTCAGGTTTCAGCTAGTCCTGGAGCAGGTGCATTAGATGATGCAGCTGTGCATGGGCATGCTTAGTCCTGTCAAAGCTCCAGTCATTAACTCAATTCACTCTCATCCTGGCTAGTATTTCTGCCCTTAGCAGTTTAGTGTCCCATGCAGATTCTGAGGCCAAGTCACAGTATGCCAGTTGGGAATCTGCCCAATCTTTCTTAGGCAGTCCTTCTCTTGTTGCAATCCACTCAAAAAGTGGCAAGTAAGCTTCAATGTTATTTGTGGCTGTCATCTTTTTGTAGAGCCTGATACACAGCCTCCCCCGGGTCATTCTTTATACTGGGGCCACCTCTCACCAATTCAGCCTGCTGGGTCACTGCCTTCTATAAACCTGCTATTTGTTCAATAAATAAGTGGTTTGTCTCTTGTTAAGCAGCGGCTGTATGTGTCAGGATCTGCTCCTGGCGGGCTTGTGCCTGTGCCAGGATCTTCTCATGATGGCCATGTTTTTACAGCCTGTGTAGCTGTAACCCAGGACATGGGACTGGCTAGCACCCTTCATACTACTCACTGCATTTCTCCATTAATTGTCAGGATCCTTTTAGATCAATAAACTTAAAATCTGCTTTATTTATCAGCAAACCGAAAAGTGACAGGTTTTGTTTTCAGATTCAGTGTCCCAGCCACAGCATACACAGTATTTCAAAGTCTCTGTTAAAGGCAAGCTCACCCAGCAGGTCAAAGACTTCCAGGCAACATCCAGGTCTCCTCACTACAGACAGCAAAACTGCCATCAATCAGCCTCTGACTAGCTAGTTAACCAAGGGCCTAAATAGGAAGTACCTACCCTCTACAATTAACCCCCTCCTAAACCTGCCCCAGCTCTTCTCTCCCCTCACTTTTGGGTCTTACTGGCTTTGCTGGGGCACCGGGAGCCATTGGCTCCCACTGCTGTCAATCAAAGCCATGGATGCAGCAGTGAGGCTCGGGAACGAGCACACACATGTGCCCCCATGGGAAGCAGTTTCCCATGAGGGCACTGGACAGAAAGGAGGGGTCAGGTGCACCAGCGGAGACCCAAGAAGAAGAGGTTTGCATTGCACAGAGCAGGTAAGTATGGACATGTTTGTTATTTTTTTTTAATGTACCTTTACAAGCTCTTTAATGTAAGCATACTTAGACCTAATATTTATGATTAAACCAGTCCTGCTGCTGGCCACTATCACTACTATATCCTTTAAAGAATCTTAATCTTAATCTTGTAGTAAAGCTCTTTTTCTCCAGTAAATTGGACCTATCTTTTCTAATTAAATTGTCCAGGTCCTGGACAATTTTCCTTGTCAAAAGATTTTATTGAGTATATAAAGAAGTAGATAATAAATACATGAGTAAACATATTGTGGTAAAGATAAGATGCTAAAATTATTAGTTAATAATAGATTATTACATAACATATAAATAGGGTTAATTGGGTATAACCTGGATAAGGTGTAGAATACCTAAGTAGGAGCTGTTAAAGAGTAAGTAAATTCTTAAAGCGGGGGTCCACCTAAACCGCCAAAAAAAATAAATATTAAAAGCCAGCAGCTACAAATACTGCAGCTGCTGACTTTTAATACATGGCCACTTACCTGTCCCAGGGTCCAGCGATGTCGGCAGGCGACGCCGAGAACCTGCTCGGTTCTCGGCAGCTGCCGCCGCCATCCTGGGTGGGGGAATCAGGAAGTGAAGCGTGGCGGCTTCACTTCCCGGTTCCCTACTGCGCATGCGTGAGTCGCGCTGCGCTTCCTAACTGGTCCCCGCTGTCTCTGGGACCCGTGTGTGTCTCAGCAGACAGCGCGGTGGGGACGGGAAGAGGCATAGACTCCCATGGGAGTCTATGCCGGAAGTGGGTGCAAATACCTGTCTTAGACAGGTATCTGCACCCCTCTCCCCCCTGAAAGGTGCCAAATGTGACATCGGAGGGGGGGGGGTTCCGAAAAATGGAAGTTCCATTTTTGTGTGGAACTCCGCTTTAAATGGTACTTGTGCCCACAACTTAAGCTATGTCAGAAATGTCTGAAGGAGACTACAATCTACTAGGAAAAGAGCTTCAGGATCGGAAAGTGGATAGGGAAGAAGAGAAAGGAGAGAAGGAGTAGAACATAGAAAAGAGGGGGTCCACAGAGTTGGATTGAGATCCATCATAAAGTCTGTGCGTTTTTTATATATCAGCTTAAATCATTGCAACTCAGCTACCATGGCAGTAGAACATTCTCATCAAAGTTAGATGGTAAATGATGTGTTATCCATGGGTGCCATTGTTTTTCAAATTTGGGAAGCAGAGCGTTGTCAATGGCCACCATTTTGGCATGAATCATGGCGTTAGTAATCCTATTCTTCGTCTCAACCACTACTAATGTCGGGGACCGCCATGCCTTTGCCAAAGTTTGCTTAGCTACCGTTAGAAGTTTTACAAATAGTTTAAATTGAATCAAAGTTAGCGATCCTGGTTTCAGATTAAGTAATGCGGTAGCAGGATCAGGCTGTACTTGCAAACCAAACATTTTGGAGGCCATTTTAAAGATCTCTTTCCAAAAGGTTTGTGCTATTGGGCATGTCCACCAAATGTGTAGTTGTGTGCCTGGCTCTGAGCAACCACGATAACACTGCGCGGAACAGGTTGATACATATTTTGCAATCCTAGCCGGTACAAGGTACCATCTTCTCAATATTTTATAATTAGCCTCTACCTCAATAATATTTGGGGAGGCTGATTTGGTAGATGACCAGATTTGATCCCATTCTGTAGTGTCGAGCGTTCAACCCAGGTCTTCCTCCCATCTCTGGACATAAGAGGGTTTATCCAGTTCAGGTTGAAATATCAAGTGTGAATAAAGTAAGGAAATCAAGCCTTTTGTGTGGGGATCTTTCCTGCAAATAGATTCAAATGCAGTAAAGTGTGTTAGAGGAGTGTCAGAGCTTATAAAAGGAGTGAAAAAGTTTTTAATTTGCAGGTATCGGAATAGTTCTGATTGAAGTATGCCGTAGGTTTCGCAAAGGGTTGGAAAAGGGATGAAAGATGTATTAGTGACAAATTTATGTATATTCAAGATTTCCCTGGATGACCATTCTCAAAAGGATTTGGGAGCAGTCCAAGCAGGATAAAAAGCGGGATTTTTTAGGAATGAGAGAAGGAGTTTATGTGGAGATTGTAACTTGTGTTTGGATTTAAGACTGTCCCATAGAGAAATGAAATGTTTGGTGATGGGGTTTCGTAAACCTTTACGATCTTTAGGATGAAGCCAAAGCAGGTTCGAGATCGATAAAGGATCACATTCAGTAGCTTCAATTGAAACCCATAATGGGATTTCCTGTCTTGCGTGATATTTTTTCTCATAAAATATTTCATTGAATTTTATGGTTGGACAAAAAGAGTACAACATGCATCTCAATAACAAAGTTACAGATGATTAATATGCATAGACAATGTAACAGTGTAGGTTTTCCGCCCACTGAAGAGGTAATGATCACCTTAAGTCAGGCGGAGCAACCTAAAAAAACATTTGAATATTGAAACTTGCAATAAACCTGTGGTATTTGCAATGTAGGCGAGATGACCAGTGGCCATTAGGTAGCCTATGGAAAGTAGAAAGAGGGCTAATTGTAATGTCAACTGATATACCATATATTCAACATTTTCTGCTAGAATAAGCAGTGATTAGTGTAGAGACCGGAAGATATCTATGGGAAGTGTAGTGTACACACCACCAGGTGATACTCCCGGTATCATTCACCCCCAAAGGGAGCTCCGCTGTGAATGAACCGGGAGGTTCGAGAAGTAAGTATGTAAAGCTAAATCGGTGGTGAGGTTGAGGGTTGGATAAGGTCCCGATAGGAATTCTGAAGAATGGGATTGTAATGCGATTTGGAGTGTGTATAACAGTACAGGTATGTACCTTTATCTGTGAGGTAAAGGCGAAAAGAGATATTTTATTATGAGTAGGAAGCTTATCTAGATGGGGAACAGTGTGGGGAGAGCACTGCCTGTAGGAGCGCGAGTGGAAAAGGGGGGTGAGGAATGGCGGCGGTATAATGTATGTGACATAAACGGAAGGGGACCGATGAACTTCAGGAGGGTCCTGGAGGAATGTGTGGCGATGATGTCCCAGTTTGGGTTTGTCTATAGTGTAGCCAACTTGCCCAGGTGACATAAAATTTGGTAGGGTGGTCTGTGGATTGAGATATGAGATTTTCCATGTCTGCTATGCGATCTACCCTACGGATCCAATCTTGTACTGTAGGGGGGGTAGTGGTCCTCCAGAGGGCAGGGATGCAAAGGTTGGCTGCGTTGATGAGATGTAAAGTGAGGGATTTTTTGTAGGAACGCAGGGAGGCAGGAGTATGGTGGAGCAGATAGAGTGCTGGGGAGGGTGTCATGTGGAACGTAGTGATTTGTGCAATCAGCTGATTGATTTCTTGCCAGAAGGGTTGGATCAGGCTGCATTCCCACCAGATGTGCAGTAGGGTGCCTCTGGACGCACCGCATCTCCAGCAGGTTGGTGGAATGGTGGGGTGAAAATGGTGGACCTTCTCAGGTGTCCTGTACCATCTGGAAAATAGTTTGTATCTATTTTCCTGTGTAGAGACATTAATGGAGCCTTTGTGCATGAGGGTAAAAATTTGCTCCCATTCATTGGGTGAGAGATCTATGGATGGGTCATTTTCCCACTGGTGTACCAGTTTGTCCTGTTTAATCTGGTGGCCTGAGAAAAGTAGGGCGTAAAGCGTGGAAATTAAGTGGCTCTGGGGTTCGGTACTTAGACAGAGGAGTTCAAACGGTGTGTGATCTCTATGCCAATGGGACATGTGTTGTGTGGCCTGTAGAAAATGTCTTATTTGTAAGTATTTATAGAAGGGTATTTCATGGTTGGGTAAGTTTGCAGAAAGTAGTGGTTGGGAGAGAAGTGATCCGTTCCTAAAAAATTGGTTTGCCCTAGCTTGTGTGGCATATGCCTCACGAGTCTTGTCTTTCAATGTCAGGCCAGGGGGGAAGCTTGGGTTGTTGTCGAGTGGCGTCATAGGGCCAGGAGAGGGTGAGGTTTTGAGCGATTTGCAGGCCATTTTGAAAACGGATAATGTGGCACCAGTGAGGGGGTGTGATGAGAAATCGCGAGGGAGGAGTCTGTGAGTAATCCAGGGAGAGTTGGCAATTGGGAAGCTTGTCAAGGAGTCTTCTAGCACAATCCAGTCTTTAGAGGGGCGGTGGATGTGCCAATCAACCACTCTGGTTAAATGGCAGGCCCAATGGTACTTTTGGATGTCCGGGAGGCCTAAGCCTCCAAGTTGTTTGGGGAGGGTTAGTCTGACCCAGCTAAGTCGTGGGGCTTTGGTTGCCCAAATGAAGTTCCTACAAATACGTTTGTAGGAAAGGAAAAAGGACGTCGGGAGTTTAATCGGTATAGCTTGGAGGAGGTAGAGTATTCTGGGTAGGATGTTCATTTTTAGTATGGCGATCCTGCCCAACCAAGAAAAGGAGCCAAGGTGCCACTTCCGAAGATCCGATTGGATGGACAGGATCAATGGAAGAAAGTTTTTTGCATAGAGGTCAGATAGTTTTGTGGTAAGTTTAATTCCGAGGTAGGAGATGTCTGAGTTTTCCCAACTAAACGGGAAGTTCTGTTTGCAAAGGGCCACTGTAGCGATTGATAGGGTGATATTAAGTGCCTTAGATTTTTCAAAGTTGATTTGAAGGTTGGAGAGGTTTTTGAAGAGCGTAAAGTCAGCCAATAAGTTTGGTATAGTCGTAATAGGGTCTGTCAAGAAAAGTAAAATGTCATCCGCATAGGCTGCTAGTTTATACTGCCTATGCAGAACGTCCACCCCTTTAATGGCAGGATTGTCCCTCAGTCTGCGGAGCATGGGTTCCATGGTTAATATGAATATTAGTGGCGATAGGGGGCAACCCTGTCTGGTGCCATTGGATACAGAGAAGGCGTCCGACAACTCCCCGTTAACCCTGATCCTGGCCCTCGGGTAGGAGTATAATGCCAAAACCATTTGTAGCAAACGGGGTGGGAGGCCTATAGTTCTCAAAGTTGCTTCCATGTAGTCCCATGCAATTCTGTCGAACGCCTTCTCTGCATCCAATGAAAGAAAAAAGCCAGGCGTAGACGTTCGTGATGAATGTTCAGTGCTTTGATGGTGTTGTCCCGGGCCTCACGGCCTGGGACAAAGCCCACTTGGTCTAGTGAAATCAAGTTAGGAATGAAGGGTAGAATACGGTTGGCCAATGCTTTTGCATATAGTTTCAAGTCCACATTCAGAAGGGAGATGGGACGATAATTGGACACTAGGGTGGGGTTTTTACCCGGTTTGGGAAGGAGTGTAATGTGGGCTTCGAGTAGGTCCTTGTTAGCTACAGAGTCAGGGGTAAGATTGTTAAGGGCTTTGGTTAGATGTGGGAGGAGTATGTTCTCAAAGGATGTGTAGTAACAGACCGAAAGACCATCAGGCCCAGGGCTTTTGCCCGTTTTCATCTGTTTTAGGGCCGCTTGTATTTCTGTCACGGAGAGAGGAAGGTCTAGAGATTGTGCATCCTCAGGAGATAAAGGGGTTGGGCCATATTGCGTTAAAAATTCTTTGATGGCTGATGAGCGATCTAAGGGAGTGTCAGTGTTGGAGGTGGACGGAGGAAGGTTGTACAGTTTGGAGAAGTATTGGTTGAATTGTGCTGTTATGTCTTCATTAGTCACCAAAGCTTCCCCAGCAGGACTGTTAATTTTGTGGATAGTACTTGAGGCCTTCCTTGCTTGGAGAGCTCTCGCCAGGAATTTCCCAGCCTTGTTGCCAAATTCATAGTAGAGATTTTGTGTTAGTGCGAATTTGCGTTTCAGCGTAACGTTCAGTGTTTCTAATAGCTCTTCTCTTGCCTGAGTAAGTTCATTTAGCATAGTAGCCGCTAGGGAAGCCTTGTGTGATTGTTCAAGCTTACGTATGCGTGTCGTAAGATCGTTAATGCGCGCAAACCTGAGTTTATTACGTTGAGCTGCTATGGACATTAGTTCCCCGCGAATGACGCATTTATGGGCCGCCCATGCAATCACTGGAGTGACATCATTTGAGGCATTGGTTGAGAAAAAATCAGAAAGGCAAGTAGATATTCTGAGGACGTCAACCTCGTCAGTCAGTAAGGAGCTATCCAGTCGCCAAATACGTGCCCGTGGACGTAGCGCAGAGAATTGCAAAGTCATGGAGATAGGGTTTTGGTCTGATAGTAAAGAAGGTTCAACGGTCGCCTTGGTAAGATATGTCAGGTCTTTTTGGGAGAGGAAGAAGTGATCCAATCTAGAGTATTTGTTATGTGGGGATGAATAGAAAGTGAAATCTTTTTCTTTAGGGTGTAGAGTACGCCAGGTGTCATGGAGTAAAAGGTTGCTCAGTTGTTGTTTGATGGATGGTAGTGCTCTATATGTGAGTGAAGAAGTCCCATTGGAGGTGTCAACGGATGGTACGAGAGGAACATTAAAATCAACTCCGACTATGAGGGTTCCCGAGTAGAAGCTGGAAAGTAGCTGTAGTGTGTTATGAAAGAATGTGACTTGGCCAGAATTAGGTGCATATATATTGGCTATTGTGAAGGGTTTCTGATGTATGCTCCCTTTTATGAAAAGGAATCTGCCGAGTGGGTCCCTGTGAACATCTGTTACCTGGAGGGGACAATGTTTTGAGACGAGGATGGAAACCCCTTTCGATTTTGCGACAGAGTTGGAGGCATGGAATACCATGGGGAAGTGGCCGTTGTGGAGTTTGGGGATGGAGTCCGTTTGAAAGTGCGTTTCCTGTATCAGTGCAATTTGAGTTTTAGCTTGTTTAAGCGCATGAAGGAGTTGGGATCGCTTTTCAGGTGTGTTTAAACCTCTAATGTTAATAGAGAGTAATTTGAGGGCATGTAGCTGAGGATTGTGCAATCTGTCGTGTGTGGGGGTGGTTGAGGTAGCCGCCATTAGAAGGGAGTAGGGGAGAGGAGAGAAAATATGAGGAAATAGGTGTGGTCTGTTTCAACTGAATGTGTACACAAGCGAGGTGCGTATGTAATTGGTGGGGAACTGAAGAGGCGCGGAGTTAAACGTCCACGAGCCTCTAATGAGGGAGGTCGGTGTGGTACAGAGCGCGCCCGAGGCACAGTATCCTGTAGGGATTACTGAACCCCGTGATGAGCCTGTGTGGGGGTTGACCTAAATCCAGGCGATGGAGATAAGGAGGTACTATAGGACTAGAGTACAGGTGTTAGGGTGTGGTCCGCCGCCACAGGATGGATAGAAGCAATGGAGGAGGTATATAGCTTTCAATGAGTTTTTGTGAGAGGGGTGAGGAGAGCCCTGATTGGTGTGTAGGGATGCGTATGGAGCTCAGGTAGTAGAGCAAACATTAGGGCTGTCAGGGTAGCCCAATAATGTATGCTGAGTCGCGGGGTTGTCCCCCATCGCGGCCCGGGAGAGGTGTTCCATGTCACCTCCCTCAGGTCCGTCCTGAACATTGCCCCAAATGACGCTAGGTGCTGAGGCAGCATACAAGAGCCATGTCCTCAACACGTATCATCACATATATCGATAGTAGTGGTAGTGTGAGGAGTATAAGCTTCCAATTTTGGGTGTTTCCCTTGAAGTCCCCAGTCTCCAGGACTACACCAGGGAACTTATGGAGCAATGTAGATCATAACAAGTAAACAATAAATGCATTTTAGACTTTAACATTACGGACAGTAATGAAGAAGAAACAACAAAAAAAAATAAAAAAATAAAAAAAAGAGGGAAAAATGCAAAGTCATTGTGGAAGACTGCATCACCTAGGAAAAAAAAGTGTTAGAGGTATGTTACCGGAACAGTCCCACAATGTAAGGAGAGTAGGACGCTCAGTTTGCCGTCAACATCAGGATCTGTATACAAAATGGTAGCTGCAATAAAAGTTTGAGTGCTGCGGTCGGCCTGTGTTGGATGAGTTAGAAGCTGTGCTGGGGCGAGTTTGATACGCTTGGAGAGGTAGGAGCGAGGCAGAAGCGGAGGTGAAGGGGTCATGTTCAATAGCCGTTAGACTCGGGGGAACTGCGCGGAGAAAGCTCCTGTGAGCGTCATGGTGAGGACAGGAAGGCAGTTCATATAGGCGAAACTTCCCGTCCTATCCAGGCGGAGTTTACACCCGCTGAGCTTTATGGGGAATGTAGTTTTGTGACATTGAGATCTGTTTTGGCCAGCCGTTGGTTTGCGTAGCCTACCTCTGGAGTAGGGCGGAGCAATTCACGAAGCAGAAGCGTAAGCGTTGTCTGGGGGACAATGCGCAGGCAGATATGCGTTGCTTAGGTAGCACACTAGAGGCCGGACGAGAAGGGCAGATGTGCCGTTGTCGGAGCTGAATTCCTTTTAGCGAAAGTTTCTAACTAAAAATAAAAATAACACAAAGTTCCAAATATAAAACTGGTGAAAGAAAAAAAAAGGAAGGGTTAAACGGCCGACGGAGGGTCGAACTGGGCAATCAGAGATTTGTGGTAGAGTCTCTTTATCCCGCCATTAGCGACCTCTGCGAGCTCTTCATGACCGCGGTGAGACGGTGGAGTTAACCTCTTGTGGCCCAGGGTGGTAGATGGCATGGTTCCTCAGGATGGAGGGCGAGCGGTGCCTACGATGTCCAGAGCCTTGTGTTTCCATGGGTTCGTCCCCGCGCCCGTCTCGGTGGGATGGCCTGGGGTGAAAAGCTGCATACCAGAGAGGTACCGAGATCAAGGGCAAGCCGAGTGTGGAACAAAATTGTGGTAAATCTTCAGGGACCTTGAGAGCAGCCGAGCGGCCATTAGAGGATGCAATAAGACAGAAGGGGAACTTCCACTTGTACACAATGTTTTTGTCTCTGAGGTCATCCAGCAAGGGCTTGAGATCGCGTCTGTGCTGCAGTGTAATCCCTGAGAGATCTTGGTAGATTTGGACAGGGTGGCCCTCGTGTAGAATCTGCTGCATACCCCTAGCTCGTTTAATTATGTCCTCTTTTAATTTGTAGTCAACAATGCAACAAATGACATCTCGTGGGGCATCGGTCTCCCTGCCTTTTGGTCGCAAAGCTCGGTGAAGTCTCTCCATATCGATTTGAGTGTGAGGGGGACGCTGCAGGATATTATTGAAAATGGCCACTACAGATTGTGTGACTTGCTCTCCTTCAATAGACTCTGGAAGACCCCTGACTCGTAAGTTGTGCCTTCTACCTCGGTTGTCGAGGTCTTCCAGATGTCTTTGCATATCACGCATTTGTAGGGTATGTGAATCAATGCGGGTGGTGACAGTGTGGAGAGATTCCTCTTGTCGTTCCGTGGTACGTTCAACGACATATACCCTATCATTGAGTTCCCTCATGTCCAGCCTAAGTTCTGAAATGGCCGCATAAAGGGTCTCCTTAATGTCATCCGCTATTGAGCGGAGATCCTGCAGATTAATTGGAGGTGGAGGCAGGAGCTCTATTCCCGTTTCCCCGCCGTGGGGATGTGGGGGTTGTTGAAGCGAGGCGCTGTGGTTAGATGGCGGTGCCAATTGCTGAGGAGAGTGAGGGAGCCCGAGGCGGGAAGGCGCCATGTTGTTTCTGCCGGCCCTGAACATCTCCGGAATGTTCTGGCCTTGGGAACCCGCTAAATCTCTGGGGGAGCGAGAGCGGGAGGCAGAGGAGTTTCGGGAAGCCGTTCCCATAGTTAAGGAGTGAAGTGGAGAAATAATACCTCAGTATTTTCGAAGTTTACTCCTGTGGCGGACAGAGCTCTGTAATCACACGTCTTTCTCCATGCCAGGTCAGGCCACGCCCCCCGTCTTGCGTGATATTTAGTTAGGCTAGCAATATGAGCTGCCTTGTAGTATGTTGCAAAGTTTGGTACGCCTAAGCCTCCATAAATTTTGGGAAGATAAAGTGTGTGCAAAGGTATGCGTGGTTTGGATGCCCCCCATATGTATGAAATAGCTTTTTTCTGTATTAGTCGTAGATAATAAGCGGGAATTGAAATTGGTAAAACCCTAAATAGATATAGTAACTTAGGCAGGATTGTCATCTTTATTGCGTTAATTCTACCGAACCATGATAATGGAAGTAGGGACCAAGATTTCAGCAGGTTTGTTACATTTTTGAGAATCAGTGGATAATTTGCTGAGAAAAGATCTGATAAAGAAGCAGTAAGATGAATCCCTATATATGGTATTGATTTTTCCGCCCAGGTAAACGGAAGTCCTACCTTTGCTGAATTTAATTCCAGGTTAGATAGGGATATATGCTAAGCATTTTTTTAGGGTTAATTGATAAGCCTGAAAAAGCAGCAAACCTATTGAGGATGGGAAGGAGATTAGGTCCTGAGACCTGTGGGGATGATAGAAATAGGAGGATATCGTCTGCAAACAGACAAAGTTTATGTTGATATCCTCCTAGTTCTATTCCGGTTATTTTGGGATCTGATCTAATCGAAAGGGCAAGCGGTTCTATTAAGAGGGCAAATAAAAGGGGGGAGAGTGGACATCCTTGCCTTGTGCCTTTTTCTATATTAAAGGGGTCAGATTTGTAACCTGCGTACTTAATGTATGCTTTTGGTTTATTATACAATGCAGTGATCCAAGTTATAAAGTTAGGGCCAAAACCCCATTTCTGAAGTGAGTAATGTAAATAGGGCCAGGAGATGGAATCAAAGGCTTTTTTAAGATCCAGAGATATAAAGCATGAAGGAATGCGGCGTGTTTTAGCAATGTGTGCCAAAAGAACAGCTCTACGTATATTATCGCCTGCTTGGCGTGTAGGCATGAAGCCTACTTGATCACAATGTATAAGATTACCTATGATTCCATTGAGGCGGGCCGCTAAAATCTTTGCTAATAGTTTGATATCCAAGTTTAATAAGGAAATGGGGCGGTAGTTATTACAGGATGTGTCGTCAGAATGAGGCTTAGGGATCATACAAATAGTTGCCGTCAATGATTCCTGTCTGAAGGATTTACCTTCTAGTAAAAAATTAAAAGCATCGGCCAAAATAGGGGAGAGGATGTCTGAAAAAGTATGGTAGTATAATGCAGAATAGCCATCAGGACCTGGTCTTTTGTTTAGTTTTAATTCTTTGATTGCTTTGGTTACATCATTCACAGTGATGGGTGCTTTGAGTATAGTCTTTTGAGTAATAGACATCTTGGGTATGGAGATATCTGAGAAGAAGGCATCGGCTTCAATGGTATTAAATTTATTTGTTTCCGAGTATAGGGAGGTTAGGTGGGAGCGAAATTTGTGAACAATTTTAGTGGGATTACTAGTGTATGTATCATTAAACAATTTAAGTCTAATTGGCTTAAAAGATTTGTTTAATGACTTAAGTGCGCGTGCTAGAAAAGTACCAAACTTATTGGATTTAATGTAGAAGGCATGTCGAGAGCGATTTAGGTATTTATCCGCGGATTCTGTGAGGAATAAGTCATATTCCAGACGTGCTTTTTCTAGACGACTTTTGGTAAGCGGTGTTGGATTATCTTGGAAAGCTATAAAGGAAGAGTTAAATTCAGTTTCTAATTTTCTTGCAAGATTCCTGCGTTCCCATTTGAATAATGTGAATTGCCTTTGTAAGGTGCCATGCAGCACAGGTTTATGTGCTTCCCACAATGTGATTGGGGAAATGTCAGGACTTTTGTTGTGTGTTAAATATTCTTTTAGTGCTTGTTCAATTATTAAACTATGCAACGGGTGTTTGAGTAATATATCTGGGAGGTACTAAGTAGGGTCCTGATTTTTGGGTATAGTGGAGGTGATGGTAGTAAGGACTGCGTTATGATCAGACCATGGGATGGGGATTATATGTGATGTAAGTAACTCTGGGATCATACCTATTGTTAGAAATATATGGTCAATGCGAGTGAATGTTTGATGTGGGTATGAATAATAAGTGTATTTCCTTTTAGTCGGATTACATTCTCTCCAAGAATGTACCAATTTATGTTTAGAAAGAAGTTGGGAGAGAGATATCTTAGTTGGACTTCGAGGAGAGTGTATGGTGATTTGTCCAGAAACGGGAGGAGGACCTGATTAGAATCTACGCATACGAGTGCGCATGCGCGAGAGCTCCGACATGGCTGCCTGAGCCCTGAGCTCCGCTCCACCCCGGACCATCGAGCCGCACACTAGCCGCCTCAGCCCACTAACGGGCGACACAGCACCCTCCCCAGGTAGGGGAACAGCCGGGGAACAGAAGAAGATGTCAGGGCCCCAGGCAAGACGCGATCTCGGCCCCCAATTTACTTCGGCGGGCGCGGACGGGAGTCCCAAGATGGCCGCCAGCACGGACGGACCGCTGCTTCAGGGAGGCATCCACTTCAGGACACCAGAGATCAGGCCAGTACTATCTCCTCCGACCCTGACTTACGCACAAGCAGCACAGGGACCCTCCCAAACTCTCCACGTACCTCCACACGGCCACACGAAGCCCCAGGCCACAGCAAAGACCCCCTCAGAGATGCTGTCCCTCTCTCAACAAGAGATAATCTCACAGGCCCTCCCTGCACAGGCCCAAATACCTTCTCCAGCTATGCAACAATCTGGTTTATCAGTATCAGACCTCACAGCACTACAGGAAGCCATGTTTGTAAAATTCTCATCCCTTTTGGAGAAAGGACTGGCTAACACAGCTAATCAGATCACCAATACTATTAAAGCGGACCTGTCCAATTTAGGCGCAAGAATTGAAGCCATTGAGGACAAAGTGGAATGCACAACCGCTAGAACCAACCAAAACGCTGCTCACCTCATGACCATTCAAGAGCAATTAGAAGTTGCCCTCTCCAGGATCGACGAACTCGAGAACCGGTCTAGGAGGTACAACTTTCGGATAAGAGGCCTCCCGGAATCCTTTTCGGATATACCCTCCACGGTCCAGGACATTATCACAGCCCTTATCCCCAACATACCCCCTCAATGTCTGGAACTTGACAGGGCACACAGGTCTCTCGGCCCCCCCAGACAAGATGGCTCCCCAAGGGACATTATCGTCAAGCCGCACTTTTATGCGGTGAAGGAAGAGGTCATGCGTCAATCTCGTCAAAAGCCTATGCTGCAGCACCAGGGTCACCAGATCCAAATTTTCGCCGACCTCGCCCCTACAACCATTCAAAGACGCAGGACACTAAAACCCCTTCTCACGGCCCTCTCTCAACGGGACATCAAATACCGTTGGACCTTCCCCTTCGCTGTTAAGTTCTCCATCCAGGGCAAAACCTACTCATTCGCTAAATATAAAATCATACAATACAGCGCTCGCAAATATATAATATCAAAAAAATATTTTTTGTGAAACCAAAGAAAAAACTTTGTTTCAGCTGCAGAGTGAAAGTACTGTACTTTAAAGATGTATAAACCGGGTGAACTGCGCTAGCAACTAAATGTGAAAATTATATATATATAAACAAAAACCACCACAAAAAACCACAGGCGATGGTAAAGTGGCGCGTGAGTATAGATATGGATGTGTCAGAGAACTGGACCTGCAGCTCGCGCATCTGAGCCAACACTCAGCACGCGTGCACTAGACTGCACTACCAGATCTCCAAGACCCTCCACAACAATTAGTGTAGGAATGACAGGATCATGGAACGATGCACTACTAGGACAAATGCATCTATCAAACCTCAGAGATAACAATTTGGCATACAATGATAAAAATATATATGTAAAAATATGGCATATCAATGGTGCAAGAAAGAAAAATTATGGAGCAAACCACTCAGCAAATTCCAGATGACACAAAGAAACCATGAAAATGTCATCTATAATATAATATAAAAATATAAAAACTCCTTCATGGGGCAAACAATGAGAAGGCTTCCAACTTTTCCATCTTTTCCAACAACCAGGGCCAATCGTGTGGCGATGTAAAAGGTATTGCTCGTACACCCACAGAAGCACACGTTCCACCGAAGGAGAGAAGAGAGGTATATAGCATAAAACCTTAAAATACCAAAGGTCACCTGCGCATAAATGCGCTACTCACGGGACCAATAAGGAAAGCAGGCATTCAGATATTTCGGTCGGTTCGCCGCTCTTGGCGTGCGTTCCACCGCCAGGAAGTGATGTCACTGGTAAGATACAAACGAACGTAGGCAGGATGTTGCGTCGACGCGTTTCGCCCCTCCCCCAGGGCGTTATCAAAGACTTAACATCCTGCTGACGTGTAAACCTTTTATATTATGTTCAATGAGTGACAGCCATTGACGGCCAATGGGTGAAAAGTTACCCATTCCTTCCTCTATCATCATATCCTGTTTGCGAATTAAAACTTTACTCAATGGTTGGAGACAAACAACTCCAGTGTACAGATAGGTGTTTACAACATCTCCATAAGGGAACCATCTTGACACTCACTACCTTCCATAGAACAAAGTATATGCAAACGAAAAATATATATACTAACATCAGGATATCTAGATAGGCAGAAAAACTTGTGCAATATATATTGAATATCTAAACTCCTAATAATAAAAACAATAATTTAATACATTATCCAATAATAAAAAAACTCTATAAAAATGACAAAGTAATTTTGGAAAAATATATATAGATTAAAAACATAGAAAAATATATATAAAAAATATACATAGCATCCCATATTTCACTCGATGATTTGCCAATTTCCCAGATTAGATGTTCATGATTAGGCATGGGAGAAAACACATGATCAAAAATACATAATAATGAATAAAGCAAAAATAAAAATAAGATATAATAAAAATAAGAGAAACAAATAATGATAGGTATAGAACTAAAGTGCACAAACACATGTTGGGATAAAATACAAAAATATATATTTATACACTACCAATTCGATAAAAAACAATTCAAGTCTAGCTCGATATTCAGGCCCAAGGGGTTCAAAGTGCGTAGTCTATGTATCCACTGGGTTTCATTTTGTGAGATATTTTGTCTAAGGTTAGAACCTCGCCAGTGATCCTCAACTCTGTCAATTCCACAGAAAGTAAGTAGGCTAGGATCTTGGTTGTGAAAAAGCCTAAAATGATTGGAAAGACCATGAAATCTATAACCCTTCTTAATCCTATTTACATGCTCATTAAGCCTTATACCCAATTGTCTGGTGGTTCTTCCTACGTATTGTAGATTGCAAGGACAAGATAGAAGGTAGGTGACGTGCGTTGTGCTGCAGGTTATAAATTTTTTGATTGCATACGATCTACCATCTACCAGAGAGCTGAAGTGGGTGGTTTTCCGCTTGCGAAATTTAGACGTCTTACACATTCCACACCTCCCACAACTGTAGAACCCAACACTGTCTAGAAAAGTGCATGTCTTCCTAGGGGGATCTATAACATTATGTGCTAACTGGAGCCTCAAAGTGGGTGGTTTGGTATAAATAAAATTTGGCTGTTTTGGCAGCACCTTCCTCAAGTCATCATCCTGGTGAAGGAGAGGCCAATGCCTCTTTATGATTCTCTCCAGATCACGATACTGTCTGTTGAATCCTGTGATGAAGGATAGACTAAAAGTATTCTCCCCTTTTGGTTTGGATTTGAACAGATCATCCCTATTCATTTCCCCGACTGCTTTATCTTCTCTAAATTTTCCAGACTATAACCTTTTTCTTGAAATCTTTTCACCATGGTATTAGCTTGCAAGTCATAGTCACTTAAGTTACTGCAGTTTCTTCTAATCCTAAGTAGCTGACTCTTAGGGATACCCCCTAGCCATCTAGGATGGTGGCAGCTTGTCAGGGGGATATACCCATTTCGGTCAACATCTTTGAAGAAAGTGCGGGTGAGTAATTTATTATCTTCTCTAAATAGTGTTAGGTCTAAAAAATTGATTTGTTGGTGACTGAAGCACTCAGAAAAGGATATGCCAAACCTGTTGTTACTTAATTTGGCCATAAATTCTAGAAAGGAGTCGGGTGATCCTGCCCAAATGATCAGGATATCGTCTATGTACCTCTTATATAACCTGAGCTCTGGGATACTGGATCGATAGATGGCCTCATCCTCCCAAAAGCTCATGAACAGATTTGCCACTGAAGGTGCATACTTGGCACCCATAGCGACCCCTTTCTTTTGCCTATAGTAATCCTTTTGGTGCCAAAAAAAGTTGTGGCTCATTGCTAAATCCAAAGCTTTTAAGATAAACTTCTTTTGTTTTAGTTTTATATCTGTATCCTCTAATGCCCATCCCACTGCTTGTAACGCATGTTCTTGTTGGATGTTGGTATAGAGTGAATTTACATCAATACTTGCAAGCAAACAGTTTTCGTCTATTGTTATGGTCTTAGTTAATTCTATGAGTTCTCTGCTATCTTTAAGATATGCAGGATATTTTTTGGTGAGTGGTTGCAGGAAACAGTCTAAATATTCACCAAGTCTAGAGAAGAGGGATCCGATCCCGCTGATTATTGGTCGGCCTGGGGGCTTGGATTTATTTTTGTGAATCTTTGGCAATTGGTAAATCACCGGTACCCGTGGTGCATCCGGAGTAAGATATCTAGCCTCTTTTTTCTTCAAAATGCCCTCATCAGTTGCTGTTTTAACTAGATTTTTTAATTTTGACTTGAATTTTTTAGTAGGATTGTTTTTCAACTTTTCATAGGTATCCTGGTCTCCAACCAATCTATTTAATTCCTCTAAATAATCAACTTTATTTAATATTACCACCCCCCCTCCCTTATCAGCCGACCTGATAACTATATTTTTGTTTTTTATCAATGTCTCTAAACCTCTCTCTAAATCTTTTTTCCTTCTTTGGGGCTTGACAACAAGCTTGTCCAAATCCTGTTCGACCAGAGTTTTGAACACCCCAACGAAATGATTATTACTAATCTGGGGGTTGAATGTTGAGTTATTCTTCAAAGTTGTATGTATATATTCCTCTTCCGGGGAATTTATTACTGTTGCTTTATTGGAAAAATGTTTTTTTATATTAACTTTTCTTATAAATTTCTGTAAATCAATGAACACATCAAATTTATTAAGATTTTTTTCCATGGCATATTTTAGGCCTAAGTCTAAAACTTTCAGTTCTTCTTGAGAAAAGTTTACATCACTTAAGTTAAAAATTCCCTCCATTAAACCATTCTTCTTCGCTTTCCTTTTACCTCCTCTACATCCTCTTGTTCTCCTCTGTTTTCTTGATTTGATTGTGGGGTCATGGGGTACCATGGTCTCCACTCCTCTGGTGGACTCTGGTCTCTCCCCCAGCCCCTGGGAGTTGTGGCACCTCTCCCTCTCGTAGTAGGGGGTCCCCCTGATCCTCTCCTCTGAAAATCCCCTCTCCGGTTACTGGGATACCATCCTCTTCCCCTATTTGATGGGGGATAATACTCAGGCTGATTATGAGCCCAAGGCTGTCCCCCATATCCTCCTCCTCTGTTATATCCTCTTTGGTTGTGGGATCCTCTATGGTCATAGCCCCTCTGTCCATAGGAACCCCCTTGGGATGAGTAAGGGTGGTCATACTCTAGGGGTTCAAACCGATTATATGTCGGTACACTATATCCGGATGCTGATGCACCATGATAGTTGTTTGACTGACCACTATAGGTGGTTTTGGCGGAGTCTTTCTGAGAGTCAGCAAACTTTCTAACGGGAGTTTTAATAGTGTCCAGCACTCGAATTGGCTCTGTTTCCATAGAGTTAGGTACAGTATTGGACTCCTCCCCCATTTCTTGCCATTTATAAACTTTGTTGGATTTATAGTCATTGGTGTCTCTGATGAATTTTTTGATTTTTTTCTTCTGGGTATCCTTATCCAATTTATCTACAAAATCCTGAAGCTGTTTTAGTTTATCCTTACATTCCCCAGAGGTAATAAGAGGGCCTAATTTGGATTTGATTCCATTAATGTTAGCCTCAATTAATTTTAATTTTCTCTCCTTCCTTGCTATTAGCATTTCTAAGAGTTTCCTCTCAACACTATTAAAGAAGGAAAACCATTCATCCTCGAGATCTTTGTCTAGGAGCCCATCATTGGGAGCTAAATCCCATCTGAGCCGTCTGGGGGTCATCCCATCTTTCACATATTTTCTAAGGGAAAAAATATCCCACCAGGTCCTGACTTGCTTATCAAGGGCTCCCCTAAGATGTTTGAAATCCGAATTAATATCAGATTGTTCATTATTGGACGAAAAAAATTCATCTGCATTTATACTCCTGTCATTAATAAAAGTGAAAATCTCCATCATGAAAAAATGCAGCTGCTGTGACCAAGTGCTCTTACTTGTGAAACATAAAATCATACAATACAGCGCTCGCAAATATATAATATCAAAAAAATATTTTTTGTGAAACCAAAGAAAAAACTTTGTTGCAGCTGCAGAGTGAAAGTACTGTACTTTAAAGATGTATAAACCGGGTGAACTGCGCTAGCAACTAAATGTGAAAATTATATATATATAAACAAAAACCACCACAAAAAACCACAGGCGATGGTAAAGTGGCGCGTGAGTATAGATATGGATGTGTCAGAGAACTGGACCTGCAGCTCGCGCATCTGAGCCAACACTCAGCACGCGTGCACTAGACTGCACTACCAGATCTCCAAGACCCTCCACAACAATTAGTGTAGGAATGACAGGATCATGGAACGATGCACTACTAGGACAAATGCATCTATCAAACCTCAGAGATAACAATTTGGCATACAATGATAAAAATATATATGTAAAAATATGGCATATCAATGGTGCAAGAAAGAAAAATTATGGAGCAAACCACTCAGCAAATTCCAGATGACACAAAGAAACCATGAAAATGTCATCTATAATATAATATAAAAATATAAAAACTCCTTCATGGGGCAAACAATGAGAAGGCTTCCAACTTTTCCATCTTTTCCAACAACCAGGGCCAATCGTGTGGCGATGTAAAAGGTATTGCTCGTACACCCACAGAAGCACACGTTCCACCGAAGGAGAGAAGAGAGGTATATAGCATAAAACCTTAAAATACCAAAGGTCACCTGCGCATAAATGCGCTACTCACGGGACCAATAAGGAAAGCAGGCATTCAGATATTTCGGTCGGTTCGCCGCTCTTGGCGTGCGTTCCACCGGAAGTGATGTGATGATCACTTCCTGGCGGTGGAACGCACGCCAAGAGCGGCGAACCGACCGAAATATCTGAATGCCTGCTTTCCTTATTGGTCCCGTGAGTAGCGCATTTATGCGCAGGTGACCTTTGGTATTTTAAGGTTTTATGCTATATACCTCTCTTCTCTCCTTCGGTGGAACGTGTGCTTCTGTGGGTGTACGAGCAATACCTTTTACATCGCCACACGATTGGCCCTGGTTGTTGGAAAAGATGGAAAAGTTGGAAGCCTTCTCATTGTTTGCCCCATGAAGGAGTTTTTATATTTTTATATTATATTATAGATGACATTTTCATGGTTTCTTTGTGTCATCTGGAATTTGCTGAGTGGTTTGCTCCATAATTTTTCTTTCTTGCACCATTGATATGCCATATTTTTACATATATATTTTTATCATTGTATGCCAAATTGTTATCTCTGAGGTTTGATAGATGCATTTGTCCTAGTAGTGCATCGTTCCATGATCCTGTCATTCCTACACTAATTGTTGTGGAGGGTCTTGGAGATCTGGTAGTGCAGTCTAGTGCACGCGTGCTGAGTGTTGGCTCAGATGCGCGAGCTGCAGGTCCAGTTCTCTGACACATCCATATCTATACTCACGCGCCACTTTACCATCGCCTGTGGTTTTTTGTGGTGGTTTTTGTTTATATATATATAATTTTCACATTTAGTTGCTAGCGCAGTTCACCCGGTTTATACTACTCATTCGCTAGCCTACAAGAAGGGGAGAGGCTTTTACTAGGCCTCAGGCTGATATCCCACGAAGCTCCAATGGACTTTACGTCTGCTTCCTCGGGCTCCACTAAACAGCCGCCTCCAGGCAGCCCGGTATCCCCACTCTGGTCGAAGGGCCCTTCCAAGAAGAGCAAGGAGGGGAAACCACCCTAAGACTGTCTTACCCACCTCATCTCTTCTCTCCAGTCTCTGCAGAGACATTTTCGGGACTGTTTTTCCCCCAAGTTGATGGAGCAGGTGCTCCAATACCTTCCCACGTCTTACGGACATGGAATCCCCCACATCTTCACTATCTTCGAGTCTCACTTCAATACACACAGTTTTCTACAACTGTCGACTTTTCCTGATGGAGAGGATCTGATCCAATCACTCACCTCCTTTTTCCCCAAAAAGCCGACTGCAACAACCAGCTAATTTGACTGTCAATCGTCCCTGAGGAAGAGGTCCTCCACAGGAAACTTAATTCTACAGGAAAACCAAGTTACCTCTAACATAAAGGGCAGATTTCAGGACTAGAAGGGTGGTATTGGTTTTGCTAGGCCAAAGCTTAGTTCAGATAGAAAGCTCGGTTTACCTGTATTTCCCAGAACCCCTCCCCTTTTGCAGCTGTGGGTCAGGTTGACTGGGTCATTGAGGCCTCCCTCATTACCAGGGGACCCCCAGGCTTTTTCCCTCACACAGGCAGCTGGGGGGGGGTACCCTGGGGATGACAAGGGGACGAAATTCTCAGGTTCTTGTTGTTTAGTTCCTACCTGGGTAAATTAATGTCACAGGCATAGAGACCCCTGATAGTAGGGCTGTTATTACAATTACTCTGTTATCAACTGTTGTGTGTTTTTTTTTATATAGTTCAAATTTTGACATACCAAGGGTCCGGGGTGGACCACTTGTGCCTCCACTCGATTCCAAAGAACCGTTGGTGTCCTTTGGTGTCGGAACTTCTGACGCCCGATAGGGCAGTCAGAAGAAGTTCATTGGGGTTATAGCGGATTTTGATCCGCATAAACCCAAGGGTATTTTCATGGTACCCAAGTCTTTGTTTTTGTCTTTAGTGTTTAGTAAGTATCTAATCTCTTTTTTCCCCATCTCACCTCTTTTCTCTCTTCTAGCCAGCCCGGGGGGGGGTACCCCTCCAAGTCCCAGAATTGTTCCTAGGACGGCTCCGCACAACCTGGCCCATGTTCAGTATCAGAAGACTCCCAAGGGTAAGTGACTGCGTGATTACCAGCTTCTTTCCCCTCTGCTCCTATGGCTGACCTGACCGTGAAGGATATTGACCTCAAGATCGGCTCACATAATGTCCAGGGCCTAAACTCTCAGAGGAAAAGGAGATTGGCCATGGATCATTATAAATCACTGAGGTTTGATGTGATGCTCCTGCAGGAGACGCATTTCCATACCCGGTACACCCCCAAGTTCCTACACGCACACTTTCCGACATTTTACCTAGCGAACGCCACCAATAAGACGAAAGGGGTAGCTATTCTCTTCTCTAAAAACTGCAAATTCTCATTCCTCTCTGACTTTAGGGACCCAGAGGGCAGATTCGTTTTGGTGAAGGGTACCCTGGAAGGCGTTTTATATTCTTTTGTCTCATACTATGCCCCAAATAAGGGCCAAGCAGCGTTTTTCCAGGACCTATTTTCAACCTTGAACCCGCTTCTGGAAGGCAAAGTTATTATGGGAGGGGACTCAAATGTTGCATTTGATCAGGGTCTAGACAAAACCAGGCCCCTTAAAGACCAACTCACACGCCCCACAAAACTTAGCACGAGGATCGCCAAAATGGTCCACTCGCAGGGTCTAGTAGACATATGGAGGGAATTGAACCCCAACAAAAGGGACTTTACGCACTTTTCCGCTCCCCACCAATCTTACGCTAGGATTGATCACATCCTCACCCAGACGGCTCTCATTCCTCTGTCAACTAAGGCAGCAATTCTGGACGCAGCATGGTCCGATCATTCCTTAGTTGCCATTACCCTTCGAAATGTCCTGTCTGGGCGGGGAGGTTTCTTCTGGCGACTAAACGAATCCCTATTAGCCGACCCTAGCCTGGTACAGGAAATTGCTAAATCTATTAAAGAATATTTCCACTTAAATGATGTGGAGAATATCGCCCCCGAAACCCTGTGGGCAGCCCACAAGGCAACCATTCGAGGAGTCATAATTAGACTAGCGTCCAAATTTAAGAAGGAACGATTGATAGACATTCAGAAGCTTGAAAATTCCTTCCTCCAACTAAAAGCAGAACATAAAAAGCACCCATCCAGGACCCTTTTAGGTAGACTGGATGCCACCAGACTTGAGTTGAATCTCGCCTTAACGGCTAAAGCAGAGAAGACTCTTAGATGGTGTGGAGCCAAATTTTATTGCCACAGGGATAGATTCGGCTCAATGTTAGCTTCTAAACTTTCACCTAAATATCGCTCTAATTCCTTCCCCAAAGTGAGGATAGCAGGTCAACCCCCAACAGCAAATCCAATAAGTATCATGACTGCGTTCCACGATTTTTATTCTTCGCTCTACAGCCCCCCCGATCAGAGAAAGGCCCCCTAGTAAATGATTTCTTATCGCATCTACAACTTCCTTCACTCTCCAGGGAATGCAGAGACTTAATGGAAGCCCCCATCACGGAGGATGAAATCAGGGAGGTAATAAAAGGCCTTAAATCCGGCTCAGCCCCAGGCCCAGACGGCCTATCGGTCCCTTACTATAAGGAATATAGCGCTACCCTAGCCCCGTGTCTAGCAAAGTTTTTTAATTCTAAAAAGTCAGGATCCCCCCTGGACTCCCAACTAAACACAGCATTCATCTCAGTGATCCCCAAACCCAACAAAAACCATGAGGAAGTTGAGAACTACAGACCCATTTCTCTAATTAACAATGACCTCAAAATTCTCACTAAAATTCTTGCCAACCGCCTCTCCTCTTTTATCAATCTCTATGTACACAAGGATCAGGTCGGTTTTATACCAGGTAGGCAAGGACCCGACCAAATTAGGAGAGCTATAGATATAGTATCCATCCTACAATCTAACTGGGAAGGGAGACCGAAACAGGAAGGTATGATTCTCTCGCTGGATCTCCACAAAGCCTTCGACTCGATCGAATGGCCTTATCTCTTCTCCATACTAGAAAAATGGGGCTTTGGACCCAACTTTTTAGGGACACTAAAATCATTATACTCCTCTCCCAAAGCGGTGATACGCTTACAAGGCCAATACTCTAATACCCTGTCCATTGCAAGAGGAACTAGGCAGGGATGCCCACTATCCCCCCTAATTTTTTCTATTGCGATCGAAACGTTAGCAATAGCAATAAGAGCAGATCCCAACATCCAAGGGGTTGCCTGTGGTGACCAGGTCCACAAATGTGGGTTGTTTGCGGACGACATGCTCCTTTTTATCACATCCCCAACCACCTCACTTCCAAACCTTTGCAGGCTCCTGAAAGAGTTTTCAAGGGTTTCTGGGCTTAAGGTCAATTATGCCAAATCTTCGGCCTTGAATATCTCCCTTAACCCAACTTTAGTGGCATCCCTGCAGAGTTCCTTCGAATTCAAATGGAGTGACTCTTACATAGATTACTTAGGGATAAGGCTCACAGCGAAAACGGAACTTCTTTATGCAACCAACTTCCCTCACACTTACCGCAAATTAGAGACAGACCTATCCAAATGGGCTAGGGGGGGGGTTATCATGGTTAGGGAGGATTCATGCTGTCAAGATGAACTTGCTTCCCAGAATTCTATACCTATTTAGAGCCATCCCAATTAACATCAATAGGGAACACTTGAAATCGTTCCAAAGGAAAATAGTAAAATTCATTTGGGGGGGGAAGGGGTACAGACTACAACAGAGCACATTATACTTAAGTTGAAAGCAAGGGGGATTGGGCCTTCCGCAGGTATTGTGGTACTACCAATCGGCCAGACTAGCTCAGATTTCAACGGTATACGCGAAGGCGGAGAGACCAGACTGGATACTGATTGAGAGACAGGCAGTCCCCTCTTTCACTATCGATTTTCTTTTGTGGGTTCCCCCTAAGAAACGACCCCCCATACTATCCCCAATCCTCTCACAATCCTTTCAGTTATGGGATTCACTAAGAAACCTTCCAAGCATATCTTCCCGCAAACAACCACTGGCACATATATTCAATAACCCTGACTTTCCCCCGGGAACCGATATTAAAGCATTCCGTTGGTGGCTGAACAAGGGGATGTACCGGATTGGACACTACTTCACATCAATGGGGCCTATAACCAGGGCCTTCTGTGTGAGTCAGCTGGAGATGCCCAGCTCTGAGAACTTTCGCTTTCAGCAGATCAGACACTTCCTCACTAGGGATGATCTTCGAGTTCGAGTCGAACTCATGTTCTACTCGAACATTGGCTGTTCGCAAGTTCGCCGAACAGCGAACAATTTGGGGTGTTCGCGGCAAATTCGAATGCCGCGGAACACCCTTTAAAAGTCTATGGGAGAAATCAAAAGTGCTAATTTTAAAGGCTTATATGCAAGTTATTGTCATAAAAAGTGTTTGGGGACCCGGGTCCTGCCCCAGGGGACATGGATCAATGCAAAAAAAAGTTTTAAAAACGGACGTTTTTTCAGGAGCAGTGATTTTATTAATGCTTAAAGTCAAACAATAAAAGTGTAATATCCCTTTAAATTTCGTACCTGGGGGGTGTCTATAGTATGCCTGTAAAGGGGCGCATGTTTCCTGTGTTTAGAACAGTCTGACAGCAAAATGACATTTGGAAGGAAAAAACTCATTTAAAACTACCCGCGGCTATTGCATTGCCGACAATACACATAGAAGTTCATTGATAAAAACGGCATGGGAATTCCCCACAGGGGAACCCCGAACCAAAATAATAAAAAAAAAATGATGTGGGGGTCCCCCTAAATTCCATACAAGGCCCTTCAGGTCTGGTATGGATATTAAGGGGAACCCCAGCCAAAATTTAAAAAAAAAATTGACGTGGGGTTCCCCCTAAATTCCATACCAGACCCTTCAGGTCTGGTATGGATTTTAAGGGGAACCCCGCGCCAAAAAAAAAAAAAAAACGGCGTGGGGTCCCCCTAAAAATCCATACCAGACCCTTATCCGAGCACGCAACCTGGCAGGCCGCAGGAAAAGAGGGGGGGACGAGAGTGCGGCCCCCCCCCTCCTGAACCGTACCAGGCCACATGCCCTCAACATTGGGAGGGTGCTTTGGGGTAGCCCCCCAAAACACCTTGTCCCCATGTTGATGAAGACAAGGGCCTCATCCCCACAACCGTGGCCGGTGGTTGTGGGGGTCTGCGGGCGGGGGGCTTATCGGAATCTGGAAGCCCCCTTTAACAAGGGGACCCCCAGATCCCGGCCCCCCCCCTGTGTGAAATGGTAAGGGGGTACTTACCCCTACCATTTCACTAAAAAACTGTCAAAAATGTTAAAAATGACAAGAGACAGTTTTTGACAATTCCTTTATTTAAATGCTTCTTCTTTCTTCCTTCATCTTCTTCTTCTTCTGGTTCTTCTGGCTCTTCTGGTTCTTCCTCCGGCGTTCTCGTCCAGCATCTCCTCCGCGGCGTCTTCTATCTTCTTCTCCTCGGGCCGCTCCGCACCCATGGCATGAGGGGGGAGGCTCCCGCTCTTCTCTTCATCTTCTTCTTCATCTTCATCTTCTTCTTCATCTTCTTCTTCTTCTTCTTCTTCTTCTCTTCTTCATCTCTTCTCCCTTCTTCATTTCTTCTGCGGGCCGCTCCGCATCCATGCATGGAGGGAGGCTCCCGCTGTGTGACGGCGTCTCTTCGTCTGACGGTTCTTAAATAACGGGGGGCGGGGCCACCCGGTGACCCCGCCCCCCTCTGACGCACGGGACATGACGGGACTTCCCTGTGGCATTCCCCGTGACGTCACAGGGAAGTCCCGTCAATTCACCGTGCGTCAGAGGGGGGCGGGGTCACCGGATGGCCCCGCCCCCCGTTATTTAAGAACCGTCAGACGAAGAGACGCCGTCACACAGCGGGAGCCTCCCTCCATGCATGGATGCGGAGCGGCCCGCAGAAGAAATGAAGAAGGAAGATGAGATGAAGAAGAGAAGAAGAAGAAGAAGAAGAAGAAGAAGAAGAAGATGAAGAAGAAGATGAAGATGAAGAAGAAGATGAAGAGAAGAGCGGGAGCCTCCCCCCTCATGCCATGGGTGCGGAGCGGCCCGAGGAGAAGAAGATAGAAGACGCCGCGGAGGAGATGCTGGACGAGAACGCCGGAGGAAGAACCAGAAGAGCCAGAAGAACCAGAAGAAGAAGAAGATGAAGGAAGAAAGAAGAAGCATTTAAATAAAGGAATTGTCAAAAACTGTCTCTTGTCATTTTTAACATTTTTGACAGTTTTTTAGTGAAATGGTAGGGGTAAGTACCCCCTTACCATTTCACACAGGGGGGGGGGGCGGGATCTGGGGGTCCCCTTGTTAAAGGGGGCTTCCAGATTCCGATAAGCCCCCCGCCCGCAGACCCCCACAACCACCGGCCACGGTTGTGGGGATGAGGCCCTTGTCTTCATCAACATGGGGACAAGGTGTTTTGGGGGGCTACCCCAAAGCACCCTCCCAATGTTGAGGGCATGTGGCCTGGTACGGTTCAGGAGGGGGGGGCCGCACTCTCGTCCCCCCCTCTTTTCCTGCGGCCTGCCAGGTTGCGTGCTCGGATAAGGGTCTGGTATGGATTTTTAGGGGGACCCCACGCCGTTTTTTTTTTTTTTGGGCGCGGGGTTCCCCTTAAAATCCATACCAGACCTGAAGGGTCTGGTATGGAATTTAGGGGGAACCCCACATCAATTTTTTTTTTAAATTTTGGCTGGGGTTCCCCTTAATATCCATACCAGACCTGAAGGGCCTTGTATGGAATTTAGGGGGACTCCCACATCATTTTTTTTTTTAATTTTGGTTCGGGGTTGCCCTGTGGGGAATTCCCATGCCGTTTTTATCAATGAACTTCTATGTGTATTGTCGGCAATGCAATAGCCGCGGTAGTTTTAAATGAGTTTTTTCCTTCAAAATGTCATTTTGCTGTCAGACTGTTCTAAACACGGGAAACATGCGCCCCTTTACAGGCATACTATAGACACCCCCCAGGTACGAAATTTAAAGGGATATTACACTTTTATTGTTTGACTTTAAGCATTATTAAAATCACTGCTCCTGAAAAAACGGCCGTTTTTAAAACTTTTTTTTGCATTGATCCATGTCCCCTGGGGCAGGACCCGGGTCCCCAAACACTTTTATTGACAATAACTTGCATATTAGCCTTTAAAATTAGCACTTTTGATTATTCATGTTCGTGTCCCATAGACTTTAACGGTGTTCGCGTGTTCGAACGAATTTTTTTCCTGTTCGCATGTTCTGGTGCGAACCGAACAGGGGGGTGTTCGGCTCATCCCTATTCCTCACACATAGGGGAAAAGACAATCCATCAAACCACTCATTCACCCCTTACGAGATATGGTGCGGTCGGTCTACGGAGCAGAGGGGTGGAATCTCCATCATTTACCAGTCACTCTCTAATCAATCAGTCAAGACTCCATACATGGTAGCTTGGGAGTCTGACTTATCCCTGGAGTGGGACCTGGAGAAGTGGAGGGTCACCTATGATAGGGCGTACAAGAGCATTCTGAACATCTCACTGGTGGAATCCAGCGTAAAGGTCATCACAAGATGGTACCTTCCACCGGAGAGACTGGCCAGGATGTTCCCCTCCACGGACTCCAGGTGCTTCAGGGGTTGTCTTCTTAGGGGCTCATTGGCCCATATCTTTTGGGAATGTCCACGGCTGAGGTCTTTCTGGCATAGGATTTTTCATATGATTAAAAAAGTCACCGGAGTACAGGTCCCAAGAACCCCCGCCGTAGCGCTCTTAAACGACCATCTACCCAAAACTCCCAAACTGACCCGTAGATTGATTCACTTCATTTTCCTGGGGGCTAAATTGTCTATAGCCAAGGCTTGGAAACAACCCAAGGTGTCCTTCAAAGCGGCTATCCGTAAAATTTCATGGATCATGGCCCAAGAGAAGGTGGCCAGTACCCTGAACAATACCACAGAGAAATTTGAAGCTATCTGGGAACCTTGGGCTAAGTTCTTGGGCATCTCCTTGATCCCAGGGGTTCAACCCTGAAGCATCAGGCAGTATCTGGGTTTGGAGGGTCTCCTCCCGTGGCTTGGCTTTCGTCTACCTTCTCCTCTCTCTCTCTCCCCCCACTCTCACCTCTCCCTCTTCTCTTTATTTCCTTTCTCTTGTCTCTTAGCAGGTTGTTCTACCAAGATGATGCTTTCCAGTTTTATTTTAGACCATTGCAGAGACCTCAGGGAGCCCAGCTCCCAAGGGCAGCATATGTAGTAGGTCATTACTTTCTGTTTTGTTGCCCAGATACCTTTAGCAATAACTAAGGGGGTGTCTGGGGCAAGTTGGAGTGTGCCGCTCCGGCACAGTGTGTTCCCAGTTGGGGTGCAGACGGCCGCTCCTGCTTCCCCCTCACCAAACTAATCCTTGTATCTGGGTCCTTGGACCTATACGAATTAACTCTGTCATTTGTAGGTTTTCATGCAAGGTTGCGGCTCTATTCATAATCGTATCTACTGTCATAAGGTACACATGCAACCCCTAAGGGGTTTCACTTTTTTTTTCTTATATGTACACCTGCACTCAAAGCAAAGGTTATGTATATTTGTTATTGATCTCATGAAAACTCAATAAAATATTTTGAAAGGCAAAATAATGGACCATCTGACATAGTGTTTATAAACATTATGAGATTGATAAATACAAAGTAACAATGTTTATAAACGTAGTTCAGATGTGGAATAGAAACCTACAAAGTAACATTATTTATAAACATTGTTCAGATGTGGAATAGAAACATAAAATGTACAATTGTTTATAAACATTGTTCAGATGGGGTATATAAACATACAAAGTAGCATTGTTTATAAACACTGTTCAGATGTGGAATAGAAACATACAAAGTTACATTGTTTATAAACACTGTTTAAATGTGGAATAGAAACATACAAAGCAACTTAGTTTATAAACAATGTTCAGCTGTGGAATAGAAATATACAAAGTAACATTGTTTATAAACACTGTTCAGATGTGGAATAGAAACATACAAAGTACCATTGTTTATAAACATTGTTCAGATGTGGAAAAGAAACATACAAAGTAACAATTTGTGTTTTTTTTTATTTTTTATTAAAGCTTAATTGAACAAGAATCTACGCATACGACAAATGTTCCCATCTTGTGTGTAGATACTACTTGTATAAGATGGGTGAGAAAAGTTATAGGCTGTTTATTGGGTGCGTAATATGACACAACAGTTATTTCTGTATCCATTATATGTCCCAGAAGAATTAAATACCTCCCTTCAGGGTCTTTTATTTCAGAATGAAGTGTAAATGGAGTGGTGCGGTGGAAGACTATGAGTGTTCCACGTTGTTTAGTAGTGGCTGAAGCTGAGAATACTTGCGAAAAAAAGGAGCTTACAAATTTAGGCGTAGAAGTTGTCGTAAAGTGTGTTTCTTGTAGGCACACTATGTGTGCTTTGTTTGCATGAAACGAACGGAAAGCTTTCGTTCTTTTCTGCGGTATATTGAGACCCTGAACATTCAGGGTTAATAAGTTTAAAGGGGCCATGGCAGCTGAGCTAGGAAATGATACTCACAGACTCTTGATGTTCTTTGGCTGTATGGAACGACCTGTGTGGACCTGAAGGAAAGCAAGGAGGAAGGAAATCCAGGATAGACTAGAGTGAAAGAAAAGTAAGAACCGTAAGAAATAATACAATATATTTTTAAAATATGATTGTAAATAGCGTCAAAAATTATCCGTGATTGGGGATACAACTCCCCATCAGGGGATAGAGGGCCTACGTCGACCACCCACATAATAAGAGTGGGGAGTCGAGGGAGGTAAGGTGGAGCACATGGAACATCCACGCGTGGGAGAACCGCCTATAAAAAAACATCATGAAGATGAATAATTATAACCTGCCGGGTATACCGGGTATAAAATAGCTCCAAATGTATTGTATTTTCCTAAAGCAAAGGGGGAATATACATATAGTACATACTAATGGAAAGTCTAATATAACAATTATATAAATAGGAATAAGCCACGAGAGGGGTTAAGGTATAAACCAGGAAGACTGGAAGTTAGGAAGGGACATGTGAGCAATTCGAGCTAAAACAAACCCAGTTCTGTATTAGTCAAACTAACTATTATATATCAATTGAGAAAACATATAGTATGTAATTAGGGATATTACATCGACTGACTGGGCCTTCGTGCCTAAATATGATGAATTCAACCAGTAAATAATAAAAAAAAAAAAAAAATATATATATATATATATATATATATATATATATATATACACACATATATATATATATATATATATATATATATACACATATATATATACACATATATATATATATATATATATATATATATATATATATATATATATATATATATATATATATATATATATATATATATATATATATATATACACATATATATATATATATATATATATATATATATATATATATATATATATATACACATATATATATATATATATATATACACATATATATGTATATATACACACATACACATACATACACATACATATACATACATATACACATATATACATATATACACATACACATACATAACATACACATACATATATATCTGAAATCTGGGTCCAGGTATTTAACCTGATCCCAAACTCCAAACCCACAAATGAGAACTTATATATTATAACAAAATAAAACCAGATATAATAAAGTAAAATAAACTATGTTTCTATGCATATGTGATAGAAAACAGTCCAATAAATTGGTGTTCAGTTATGAAAAATAATACGGTAGCATAAATTGTTTATATAAAAATAAATAAATAAATAAATAAAAAAAAGGAGAAAAAGTCAAACAAAGCAGAGATCTTTCAAAAATCGCTTCTAGGTTTTGATTATGAAGAGGAGGATTATAGGATTAACTAATCAGTCCATGGAATCTTCTTGTTCCTGAGGTGGAGAGGCGAAGCGCTCTCTCTTGTGGGATTGCTGCATTCCAGTTGTTTCTTGGGACTGAGATGAATTGCGTGGAGAGGAGGATGAAGCAGTTCTTCTACGTGAGGCAGAAGTGGAGGGTAGATCATCAATCAGGTGTAGGTCTTGAAGTGCCTTTTGAAGTTCTTTTGGTGAACTGCAGGTATGTCTTGAACCCTGGTAACTAAAGCGAATAGAGAATGGGAAACCCCATTGGTAGGTGATTTTATGTCGCTGCAATTCCATAAGCAGTGGCTTCATTGCATGTCTTTTAGATATATAGTTAATTGGGAGAGGTCCGAAAAGAGCTGATAATTATGACCTTGAAATGTTAAGGCTTCTTTCTCTCTGGCTGCTGTCAGAAGCTGCTCTTTCGTTCGATAAAAATGAAACTTAGCGATAATATCGCGTGGGGGGCCATCTGTTTTTTTTGGCATAAGGGCTCTGTGGACTCTGTCCATTTCCAAGCGTTCAAGGGGTATACCTGGTATTAGCTCTTGAAATAGTGCTGTTATTGTGGAATTCAGGTCAGTAATTGTTTCGGGTAAGCCCCTGATTAGGGATGAGCTTCGTGTAGGAGTCGAACCCATGTTCGACTTGAACATCGTCTGTTCGCCCGTTCGCCGAATTGCGAACGATATGGGCCGTTCGCGCCAAATTCATGTGGCGCGTCACGGCCCATAATTCACTGCGGCATCGCAGTGCATTGCTGGCTGATGATTGGCCAAGCATGCACTATGACCCGCATGCTTGGCCAATCACAGCGCCGTCTGAACAGAGAGCCGTAATTGGCCAAAGCCAAGGAGGCTTTGGCCAATTATGGCTCAGGGGATTTAGTACACGCCCCACACTATATAAGGCCGCCTGCACGGCGGCCCTGTGTAGTGTGTGTTCCGGGGTTGAAAGAGATAGACAGAGAGACAGTGTCATTTGATTTGAGTTAGATAGATTAGGCAGAACAGTCAGTCAGTTTGCTAAAAAAATGAATAAAAACCAAGCGCTGATGTGGATAGATATGTGTGATATAAATAAATTGTGCTTAAAAAATATATATATACCAATATAGTTAGTGCTATGAAACAATCAGTAAATTAAAGCTGCTATCAATATAGGGTGATCAGATAACCAAACAAATAGTACTAAGTATAAAATTGATGCGCTTTAAATAAATAGTGCACAATATGCTGCTGCGACTAAGCTTAAATCCAGGAATAAAAAATGCATACATGTGAATAAAAATAAATAAATAATTATGGTGCTAATACATGTGTTAAAATTGCCAAAATAAATCTTCAAATTGGTGATGTGACGGTGAATATAAATAAAATAATAATGACACTCTGAGTACAATGTCCAGGCAGAGATAAATAGTGGGAGAAAGTAAAAATAATTAAACAGTTCCTTCCCTTAATCCAGATTGATTGACTCACTGGGTTAGATCGTTTGTATCAGGATATTTAGTTTTTCTTGCATCCCACTTCAGCAATTACACTGCTGGTAATTCGGCTCTCAGGATAAAGGTTTTATGCAAAGCAAGCAAAGAAAAAATAGATCATTGTGCAGTGAACTTACTAGATAGTACATAAGCAAAACAGGGACAAGAGATACACTCACAAACTCCCGGTCTATTAGAAGCATTCAAATAAGCAGATTGCAGTCAGCCGCTGTGGACGAGGTTTCCCATAGAGAAACAGCTGCTGTTAACCTTCAGGTGTATTGCAGCACTGAACGTCCTAAGCTCCTCCCACGCGTTACATCACTGACACGTAATTATTTATTTATTTTTATTCACATGTATGCATTTTTTATTCCTGGATTTAAGCTTAGTCGCAGCAGCATATTGTGCACTATTTATTTAAAGCGCATCAATTTTATACTTAGTACAGTCAGTTTGCTGCACTTACAGTGTATTGTGTATATATATGCATCCCGGGTGTTGCATATATATATAGTTAGTGCAGTAGTTAGTGCGGTGTGTCCACCTCACAGTGTTCAGCTAAACCTACAAGTTAGTGCAGTGCGTCCTGCTCACAGTGTTCAGCTAAAACTACAAGTTAGTGTAGTGAGACCTCTGCACAGTGTTCATCTAAAGCTACAAGTTAGTGCAGTGCGTCCTGCTCACAGTGTTCAGCTAGATCCGTTCCTGTTATCTTCTTACTGACAGGCAGGCTTGTCTTGTTACAGTATTTACAGCTACCTGAAGAAAATTGCTGGTGTTCTTTTGATCCTATTAGTACCACAGTCAGGCAGCTAGACTATTTACAGTTAGTGCAGTGCGTCCTGCTCACAGTGTTCAGCTAAAACTACAAGTTAGTGGGGTGCGTCCTGCTCACAGTGTTCAGCTAAACCTACAAGTTAGTGGGGTGCGTCCTGCTCACAGTGTTCAGCTAAAACTACAAGTTAGTGTGGTGCGTCCACCTCACAGTGTTCAGCTAAACCTACAAGTTAGTGCGGTGCGTCCTGCTCACAGTGTTCAGCTAAAACTACAAGTTAGTGCTGTGCGTCCTGCTCACAGTGTTCAGCTAAAACTACAAGTTAGTGCGGTGCGTCCACCTCACAGTGTTCAGCTAAACCTACAAGTTAGTGCGGTGCGTCCTGCTCACAGTGTTCAGCTAAAACTACAAGTTAGTGCAGTGCGTCCTGCTCACAGTGTTCAGCTAAAACTACAAGTTAGTGGGGTGCGTCCTGCTCACAGTGTTCAGCTAAACCTACAAGTTAGTGGGGGGCGTCCTGCTCACAGTGTTCAGCTAAAACTACAAGTTAGTGTGGTGCGTCCACCTCACAGTGTTCAGCTAAACCTACAAGTTAGTGCGGTGCGTCCTGCTCACAGTGTTCAGCTAAAACTACAAGTTAGTGCTGTGCGTCCTGCTCACAGTGTTCAGCTAAAACTACAAGTTAGTGCGGTGCGTCCACCTCACAGTGTTCAGCTAAACCTACAAGTTAGTGCGGTGCGTCCTGCTCACAGTGTTCAGCTAAAACTACAAGTTAGTGCAGTGCGTCCTGCTCACAGTGTTCAGCTAAAACTACAAGTTAGTGTAGTGAGGCCTCTGCACAGAGTTCATCTAAAGCTACAAGTTAGTGCAGTGCGTCCTGCTCACAGTGTTCAGCTAGATCCGTTCCTGTTATCTTCTTACTGACAGGCAGGCTTGTCTTGTTACAGTATTTACAGCTACCTGAAGAAAATTTCTGGTGTTCTTTTGATCCTATTAGTACCACAGTCAGGCATCTAGGCTATTTACAGTTAGTGCAGTGCGTCCTGCTCACAGTGTTCAGCTAAAACTGCAAGTTAGTGGGGTGCGTCCTGCTCAGTGTTCAGCTAAACCTACAAGTTAGTGGGGTGCGTCCTGCTCACAGTGTTCAGCTAAAACTACAAGTTAGTGTGGTGCGTCCACCTCACAGTGTTCAGCTAAACCTACAAGTTAGTGCGGTGCGTCCTGCTCAGTGTTCAGCTAAAACTACAAGTTAGTGCTGTGCGTCCTGCTCTTAGTGTTCAGCTAAAACTACAAGTTAGTGTGGTGCATCCACCTCACAGTGTTCAGCTAAACCTACAAGTTATTTTTTTGCGAGCTCTGCACAGTGTTCACCTAAAGCTACCTGTAGAAGGTTGGTGGTGTTTTCCTGATCCTATCACTACCACAGGCAGCTAAAAAAGCTACAAGTTAGTTTTTAGCGAGCTCTGCACAGTGTTCAACTAAAGCTACCTGTAGAAGGTTGGTGGTGTTCTCATACTACAGGCAGGCAGTTGATTTTGCTAGCTGCAGTATCAGTATATATATATATATATATATATCTATATCCCAGCTTAGTGCAGCTACAGGCCATTAGTATGTCTGGAAGGCCAAGAAGGAGAGGCAGACAGTCACAAGCCAATAAGAGAGGGCAAGCAGGCTCTGTGTCTAGTGCTGGTCGTGGAGACGGTGCATTCTCATCAGCACGTGGCCGTGGGACACGCTTGGCCTTTTTTTCGGCAGCTGGCCGCGTTGAGCCGCAACTTGCGGAAGACTTGGTAGAGTGGATGACCAAGCCGTCCTCATCCTCTCTCACCCATGCCCAGGGTACTTTGTCTGGCAAAGCAGCGGACTCTTCCCTTGGCTCAATGTCATCAGTGACTCCTTCCCTAGCCCCACCATGTCCTCCTGAGGAGTCCCTTGAACTGTTTGACCACAGTGTTGGGTACATGCTCCAGGAGGATGTCCAGCGTTTGGAAGGCTCTGATGATGATACTGAGCTCGATGAAGGGAGTAACATGAGCACGGACAGAGGGGGTGCCCAAGAACAACAGCAATCTGCAGTCATGCTCCCCTTGCTGCAGCATACTGCCAGGTTTGCTCCAGTGATGAGGAGGGAGGGGATGATGAGGTCACTGACTCAACGTGGGTGCCTGATAGGAGAGAGGAGGAGGAGGAGGAGGAGTCGGCACATCACCAACGAGGCAGGATGCCCTCCAGGGGCCAGCCTAAGGACAGCACATTGACTGCATCACACGCCAAAGCTCCACATGTGCAGGGCGCTGCAGTCTCTGCGCGTTATTCAAAAAGTTCTTTGGTGTGGGCCTTTTTTGAGAAGAGTGCATCAGATCACACCGCTGCTATTTGCAACATATGTCTCAAGCGTATCTCGCGTGGCCAAAACATCTCCCGCTTGGGTACCACATGCTTGACCAGACATATGTTGACCTGCCATGCAGTTCGTTGGCAAGCGTATCTAAAAGACCCACACCAAAGAACAAAGAGGACCTCTCCTTGCTCCTCATCAGCTGAGATCTCCAACCCCACTATACCTTCAGTCCTCTCTGAGACCTGCACTGAGAGGAATGAAGGTGTAGAATTAGGTGTGTCACAGCTAAGTACTTGTGGGCAATCTGCTTTTGGTACACAGACGTCAGATTGTACCAGGCAAATTTCTCTGCCCCAGCTGCTGCACCGCCAAAATAAGTTTGCTCCCAGCCATCCACATGCGCAGCGGTTGAATGCTAGCTTGGCAAAATTGCTAGCACTTCAACTGCTGCCTTTTCAGTTGGTAGACTCTGCCCCCTTCCGTGAGTTTGTGGAATGTGCAGTTCCTCAGTGGCAGGTACCCAAACGCCACTTTTTCTCACAGAAGGCTTTTCTGGCTACGCAAGTACGCAGGCTAAAAGATGCCATGCGGTGCTTGAGCTGGTGTGCTTGGGGGATAGGAGTCACACTGGGGCAGAGGTTCTGTCAGCTCTGCAGGGGCAGGTTCAGAGGTGGTTGACGCCACGCCAACTTAAGGCAGGAATGGTGGTTTGCGACAATGGCACCAACCTCCTCTCTGCCCTCCGACAGGGACAAATGACCCATGTGCCCTGTTTGGCTCACGTCCTTAACTTGGTGGTGCAGCAGTTCTTGGGCAGGTACCCGGGCTTACAGGATGTCCTGAGGCAGGCCAGGAAAGTCTGTGTGCATTTCCGCCGGTCATATAATGCCAGTGCTCGGCTGGCGGACCTCCAAAAGGAGTTTAACTTGCCCAAGAACCGCCTAATCTGTGACATGCCCACCAGGTGGAACTCAACGTTGGCCATGCTGCAGCGGCTGCACACGCAGCAGAGGGCCATCAATGAGTACCTGTGCGACTATGGCACCAGGACAGGGTCAGGGGAGCTTGTTTTTTTTCCCCACGCCAGTGGGCCATGATCAGGGATGCATGCACTGTCCTGTCACCATTTGAGGAGGCCACGAGGATGGTGAGCAGTGACAGTGCATGCATCAGTGACACTGTCCCCCTTGTCCACCTGTTGGAGCACACGCTGCGTGGAATAATGGACAGGGCACTTGAGGCAGAACAGAGGCAGGAAGAGGAGGACTTCCTTAGCTCTCAAGGCCCCCTTTATCCAGACAGTGTTCCTGCGTGCCCGCCGATCACACAGGAAGAGGACGAGGAGGAGGAGGAAGATTGTTTCAGTATGGAGGTGGAGCCTGGCACTCAGCATCAGCAGCAGTCTTTAAGGGATCAGTCCCAAGAAACACATGGACTTGTATGTGGCTGGGAGTAGGTGGCTGCGGACCATGTCGTCCTTAGTGACCCAGAGGACTCCGGACCGAATGCCTCAGCAAACCTACGCTGCATGGCCTCCCTGATCCTGCAAAGCCTGCATAAGGATCCTCGTATTCGTGGTATCAAGGAGAAGGACCAATACTGGCTGGCAACCCTCCTTGATCCACATTACAAGGGTAAGGTTATGGACCTTATCTTACCATCGCAGAGGGAGCAGAGGATGAAACATCTTCGGGAGGCCTTGCAGAAAGGTCTGTGCAACGCGTTCCCAGAGACTGGGAGGTTACAAACTCCTGTTTCTGGACAACGTGTTGCTGAGGCTTCGGTCAGTCAAAGAAAAGAGCAGTGGAGAAGGTGGCCGTCTGACCGATGCGTTCAGACAATTTTTTTTGTTTCAATATATTTTATTTTCAAAAAAAAAAAAAGGAAAATTAGAAGGGGGAACAAAAAGGGGGGAAGGGAGAACAGTGCATGACATGACTACATCTCGAGTCAACGTAATACAGACGACCAACACGGTCGCTTGACAAACAACTTAATGAAGTTTAGGAGTCATAACATCATAATACAGAGTAGACGTAGTTAGACATGAACTTTGCATTTGGTAATCATGAGAA
The DNA here is from genome assembly GCA_037952835.1 of Lithobates septentrionalis. Lineage (NCBI taxonomy): Eukaryota > Metazoa > Chordata > Amphibia > Anura > Ranidae > Lithobates > Lithobates septentrionalis. The sequence continues at coordinate 1,221,351 of JBBDGP010001607.1, read as the reverse complement.
GACATATGATCAGATATGGTAGATAATATATTCGATAGTGGGAGGAAGTGGTCCGCCACCCCAATTGGGGACACACTGTGGCGGGGCCTCACCCTCTCCTACCTCCCTCCAACTAGAGAAGGAAGGAGATCGGTTCTCTGAGAGGGATGGAGGAGATATTATCCGAGGCTACTAAATTTATGCTCACCGCAGTGGGTGTGTGAGTTGATCCGATGTCTTCTGAACAATAACGAGCTCTTATAGCAACTGTTCTACAATAATAACTAAATAGTTGATAATGAAAATAAGTAAATTAGAAGACAGGGAGTATGAACTCCAATATAGCTGTTACAGTCAGGGCCAGGACCGGGAGCCAACACAAGATGGCCCCCGGCCAGGGCCCAGGTCATGGCCGTTTGAAAACCGTCCAATGCCCGAGACCATCAGTAAGGAGGGAGGGAGGAAAGAGAAAAGTACAAAAGGCGTATGGAGAGAAGAAAAAGAGAAAGAATAGAAAGAAAAGGGGGGAGAGAAGGCAGAGGAGATGAAGGTTGAAAAGGTTGTCTAGGAGTCGACTGGGGGGGTATAGATGTATCCAAATGTGGCTGCTCTGTGAGAGAGTCAAAGCGTGACTCCAATGTAGTTTGCCCAGGGTTCCCAAATTAGTTTGAACTTGGTTGAGCTTTCCAGGATTACACTAGCCATTTTTTCTTGGTTCATAATCCAAGAGATCTTTCTCTTGGCTAGGATTGTTGAGACTGAGGGTTTTTTCCAGGCTTTGGCCAGAGTGATTTTAGCTCCTAGAATGATGAAGAAGATGAGGCGTTGCATAACCCTGGGGACTTCTCTTACTGGGAAGTTGAGGAGTGCTACCAGCGGGGACACCTGCACAGGCCTTTCGGCTATCCTACTAATCCAACTGAAAATCCTGTGCCAGAATTGTCTAATCCTAGGACAGGTCCACCATGTGTGAAGCATGTCTCCCCTCAGGCCACATCCCCGAAAACAGAGGGGTGAAGCCGAAGGGTAGAAGCGAGCTAATTTGGAAGGCACCAGGTACCATCTAGTTAGAACCTTTAAGCTAGCCTCTACTAGACCAGTGTTTAAAATGCCTTTGTAAGACTGGGAGAAATTCCTGTGCCAAGTTTCCAGCTGCCAGCTTTGAGAAAGATCCCCTTCCCAGGCTAGCATGTAAGGTGCCTTGAGTTGTGCAGAGGATAGTGCCTTGTAAATCACCGAGATGCCCCCCCTCTGCTCGCAGGCCTGGCCACACCATATTTCATAAGGAGTCATTTGGGGTCCATTTGGTAGGGACCTACATTTATTGTGTAAATAGCTTGAAATTTGGGTGAATCGAAAGGATTCTGATTGTGGCATGTCGAGTCTGCTGACACAGAAAGCTTTAGAGAGTGGGCCTAAAGGTCTAAGGAAGTGTCCTATTCTATACATCCCTTTGTCGACCCACCATTTAAAAGCGGAGATATTGAGACCCGGGGGGAAATCGGGATTGTGGAACAGGTGCTGTAATGGTGTCGTTGGGGATATCAAGCGGTTGTTGCTTTTCATTCTGTCCCATAATGTAAAGGAATGTGACAATTTTGGGGAGAGGATGGGGGGTCTAAGTTTCTTTGGGATCCAGAGGAGGAAGTCTAGGGTGTGGTGGGGGACTGCTTGCCTCTCTATGTGGATCCAATCAGGATGTTCCCATCGAGAGTAGACTGTAGAAATCTGGGCCAATTGAGCCGCTTGCAGGTACCAGAGTAGGTTTGGTAGGCCCAAGCCGCCCTCTGACCTAGGTCTAAACAGGGTCGTTTTAGAGAATCTGTGTCCCCCTTTACCCCAAATGTATTTAACAATGTTTGCCTGGAAGCGTTTAAGGCGGATAGTGTCTACTGGTATCGGAAGAGCTCTAAAATAGTATAGGATGCGGGGGAGCAGTGTCATCTTGATCGTGTTGATCCTGCCTAGCCAGGTCAGGGACAGCCTGGACCAACGAGATAGGTCCTCCTCAAGTTTTTTATAAAGAGGGGGATAATTGGCTTGGTAAAGGAGTTCAATCTTAGGAGTCAGCTGAATCCCTAAATATGAAATGGAAGAATCGCTCCATGAGAACCGAAAGCTGTCCCTGAGCCTGGACAGGAGAGGGTCTGGGATATTGATATTGAGTGCCTGGGATTTGTCGTAATTAACTCTAAGGCCTGAGATCTTCCCAAAATCATCCAAGAGACGGCAGATAATGGGGAGCGATGTCAGCGGAGAAGATACAAATAGTAAGATGTCATCAGCAAATAATGCACATTTATGACACTTGGGGCCGCTTTGAATGCCTTGAATGTTTGGGTTGTTTCTGATGGCAATCGCCAGGGATTCGATTGCTATGGCGAAGATCAACGGGGAGAGTGGGCACCCCTGTCTTGTGCCTCTGGCTATGGGGAAGGAGTCTGAGTAGAACCCTTGCAGACGCACCTGAGCTGATGGGGTTGAGTATAATGCGTGAATGACATTGAGGAATGAATCCCCAAATCCCCATTTTTGTAGTAGATGGAAAATATAGGGCCATTGGACGGCGTCAAACGCTTTCTGTAAGTCCAGAGACAGAAGACACCCCTGCCTGGATGAGCCCCCATCCCAGTTGGAATTTATAAGGGAAACTATGTCTATCGCTCTTCGTATTTGGTCGGGCCCCTGTCTCCCCGGTATGAAGCCCACTTGGTCTTTATTAATGTAAATGCTAATGAAGGAAGCCAGGCGGTCCGCAAGGATCTTAGTCAAGATCTTTAAATCATTGTTGATGAGGGATATTGGTCTGTAGTTACTGACAGAGCTGGGGTCTTTATCTGGTTTGGGGAGGACCGTGATGTAGGCCGTGTTAAGTGATGTATCGAGGGGATCCCCCTTCCTAAGAGCATTGAAGAATCTAGCCATGTATGGGGCGAGTAAGGTAGAAAAGGATTTGTAATATGGTATAGAGAAGCCATCTGGGCCAGGGGCTGAGTGTGATTTCAGGTTTTTGATGACCGTGCAAATTTCTTCGGCAGAGATAGGAGAATCCAGAATCTGGCGGTGCCTAGCTTCTAGTTTGGGAATCTGAATGCTGTTTAGGAAGAGGTCCATGGCCTCAGTAGAAGGGCTGCTTCCACTACTGTATAGGGATTTATAGAAGGTTAGGAATTCTCCCATTATCCGTTGTGGGTTTTGGGACAGGGTACCACCCTGAATCCTGATCTTTGGTGGGGCCGGAGATCGAATTTTCGGGGATAATTTGCCTGCCAGCATAGGACCGATGCGGTCGCCATTGCTATAGTATCTGTTTCTGTTCCACCTAAGCCATTTTTCAGCCTTAGTGGTTAAGGCGAGGTTTAGGGCTGTGCGTGCTGCATCCAGCTGGGTGATAGGAACTGCAGTTCGGTCCGCTTTGTGTTGTTTAATTAAGGCTGTATATTCCCTATCCAGCTTTTCTATGTCTGTTTTGTTTTCTTTATTAATTTGAGAGGCTAATTGGATCAGGTGTCCTCTTATCACTGCTTTATGAGCTGCCCAGAGGCAAGAGGGGCTAGTATCTGCTGTATCATTAATGAGGAAGTAGTTGCGTATGTTGGTTTCAATATCTTTCGATCTGATCGGATCGCTCAGGATGGACTCGTTAAGCCTCCATCTTCGAGCAGGTTTATGGCCCCTCAGGCGCCGAAGTACAAGAATCACCATCGAGTGGTCCGACCAGACTGCGTCTTTAATATATGCCTTGTGTGTTAGTGGAATGGATGCTGAGGCTATAAGGATGTGATCGATTCTTGCGAACGAGCTATGGGGGTTGGAGAAATGGGTGTAGTCTCGCAATGTAGGATTTACTTCCCTCCAAATGTCTATCAGTCCCTGCTGGAAGATAAGTTTAGCTATGCGTAGGCTCTGTTTTGTCGGTCTAATGAGGCGCCTGCCCAGGGGACGTGATTTGTCCATGCCCTGGTCAAAGGCCGAGTTGGAATCGCCTCCATAAATCACCGTGCCTTCCAATAGTGGCGTTAGTGTTGAGAACATGTTTTGGAAGAAAGCAAACTGGCCCCTATTGGGAGCATAATACGAAATTAGAGAGTATAATTGATTGTCTAATTCCCCCACTAAGAGAAGATAGCGCCCGTCTGGGTCCCTAAATTCAGATTTGGGGGTAAATTTGCATCGTTTGGAAATAAAAATTCCCACCCCCTTTGTTTTGTTCTCAGCATTGGCAAGTCTAAAGAAGGGGAATTTGGAGTGGATGAATGTAGGGTTAAAACTTCTAGGAAAGTGGGTTTCCTGCAGAAGGATCACATCTGCTTTTTGGGAATGCAGGTATTGAAAGACTTTGCGTCTTTTGGACTGGGAGTTCAGGCCTTGGGCATTATGGGACACTATTTTAAGGGTCACGTTTACAGGTGTGTCATTAGCCATTGAGCAGAGGTAAGAGCAGAGCTGGGCAATCAACAACACTCACCATCCTGTGTCCACGGGTTCCAAGGCTCCTCGAACGGTGAGCACAGAGCGGTGAGAGCAGCAGTAAACGTCTAAAGTAGTCCCCCCAGAGGACTCCTGTGGTGAAAAACACATTAGAATATAAGCAGAGAAGGAAAGCAGGAAGGTAAAGAGGAAAGACGGGGAGCAAGGGAGTTCCCCGGAGAGTGGAGGGGACAGGGTCCTCCATCAGGAAGAGTGAGTCACAGAAGAATCTCTCCAGTAGGAAGAGATTGGTTTTGTCCAGTGGCCGTTGGAGTACCAAAAACCACTAGGCAGAAAGGGGGGCATGAACACCGCCCCAGCAGAGGGATCTTCTAGTAAATTATTTAAAATTAAGATCTTAGAAATAGGCACTTGGTCCAACACATACATCTCACCCTCCGGCAAAGATAAGCATTCACTTTAAGTAGAGCCTGGCGGAGAAGATGTACAGGTCAACATAACATTAAACGAACTAGTAAACTGGTATTAGAACTGTGCAAAGGGACCTGGAATAGCAGGGGAGATTGGGGAGAGGTATTACTAGGGGACCTCCCGAGTTAGCATGGGTTATTGAGAAAAAATCCCGGGGTCAGACTAGCAGGACGGGTACCCACCCTCCTCTCTACCCACCCGGACTGACCAAAAGCTGTGGAGGTGTAGATCACAGACCGTGTATGATGATAAGTATGGGTTAACAACGTCCCCAAGGATCGTGCCCCCCGAGATCGCCTCAGAAAAGGCGTAAAGGTGTCCAGACTCGACACTCATCTCGGGGGTCACAAACGGGGAGACCCCACCCCTTCAGCGAACAACTGAAGGGGGGCGGGCAAAAAAGGGGGTTACTAAATATAGGTTGATGTCAAAAAGAAAAAATTGAGTTCCGAAGAAAAAGTGAGGACAGGAGTTCACGGAGGATTAGTTTCCTTGGATTTCTTGGTTCTTGCTTTTTCCCAAACCGGATTCAGGGGACTCGTGGGCAAGTGTCTCTTTGCCGCGTTGGGTTGATTTCCTGGGTGGCGTGCAGTCGGGTCCTGGTTGATGAAGCCTAGTTGAAGAAAAAGCTTTTCTCCTTCCTGCAGGGATCCGAAGGTATATGCCTTGCCTTTGTGGAGTAATTTGAGTTGAAACGGGAATAGCCACCAGTATTTGATTTCTCTGTCCATCAGGATTTGGAGAAGTGGCTTTAGGGTTCTCCGTTTTTGTATAGTCGAGGGGGATAAGTCAGCAAATATTTGCAGGCGGTGTCCCTGGAACAAGATTTCAGACATGGATCTCGATTTCCTCATGACCTCTTCTTTGATCGAGAAGAAATGTGGTTTCACCACAACGTCACGGGGGAGGCCGTCAGCTCTAGGAGGTCGGAGTGCTCTGTGGGCCCGATCCAGCTCAAGCCTGTGCTGTGGGGTGTCTGGGAGCAAATCCTTAATGAACGATTTTATAGTCTCAGGGATGTCCTTGTAGGATTCAGGGAGCCCCCTGACCTTAAAATTGTATCTTCGGTTACGGTTTTCAAGGTCATCAATTTTAGCATTAGCAGTCTCTAGTTGTTCCTGCAAGGTCTGTATACATGCAGTATTTTGGTTTGTTCTGGAAATCGTGGAGTCAAGATTAGATTCAATGATTTCCATGCGGGTGCCAATGTTCTGGAGATCTGCTTTAATGTCACTGGTTATTTTGTGTGCAGTATTATGAAGGCCTCTGTCCAGTAGTTCTGCAAACTTGGTGTATAGGTCTGCTACTGATGCTGGCTGGGGTAGGCCTGAATCCCCATGCTGTAGTAGTTGGTGAGACTGGGGAGGGCCTGCATCCATTGGGGAATACCCCAGGCTTGTCAGGTTATGCTCTAGGAGAGAAGCGGTGGACGCTGGGGATGCTGGGTTTGATGGGATGTTGCTTGTAGGGTGATCTGGCTGAAGCAGGGAGGGGGAGGCCGTGTATGGGGGATTCGGCTGTGCAGCCTGAGGAGAGCCGAGGGGCGCGGTCGCCATCTTGGCAATCTCGGCCTGCGGTAATGCGGCTTCAAAAGCCGGTTTTAGGTTTCTCCTTACCGCTCCCGAGTACATCGGGAATGTCCTCAGGGGTTCCGGTGGCCCGGTGAGGCAGTTCCAGGTCCCGATCGCCGGTCCAAGTGCCGAATTTTCGATCCGGTCTGCTGAGGCGGGACGGAGCTCCCGGACTACGCGTCCATCTTAGGTGCCGCCGCGCATGCGCCTCTCAGACAATTTTTTGTTCCGCAGCCCCAAGGTATGATCGGTTCCAGCAACCATCGCCAGCATCTGTTTTACATGGTGCAGGAATACCTAGGGGCAAAATCAGACTTGGACACCTTTCCCACCGAAAATCCTCTGGGTTACTGGGTCTTGAGGATGGATCACTGGCCAGAGCTTGCACAGTATGCAATTGAGCTGGCCTGTCCTGCATCCAGCGTTCTTTCGGAACGCACATTCAGTGCTGCTGGAGGCTTTGTAACCGATCACAGGGTGCGTCTGTCCACCGACTCGGTCGATCGACTGACCTTCATAAAAATGAATCAGTCTTGGATCACCACCAGCTACCAAGCACCTGATGCTGATGTAACCGAATATTTTTTTTTGAAATCTCAGATCCCTTCAAAGACTGCCTATGCTGATGCTGAGTGACTATCCCTGAGTAATTATCCTCTTCCTCCTCAATCATCACGCTGATAGCTTGTAAGAACATTTTTGGTTCTGGGCGCCACCACCAGTGCCTAAGGCACAATTTTTCAGCCCCTGTTTAACAGGGGCGTGTAATTACAATTTTTGATGCAATACTTTGCAGCAGGGCTCGTTTCTGCGTTACAACTAGAGTATCTGTGAGGGGTTGCAGTGTTGGGGCACCAGTGCCTAAGGCACAATTTTTCAGCCCTTGTTTAACAGGGGCGTGTAATTACAATTTTTGATGCAATACTTTGCAGCAGGGCTCATTTCTGCGTTCCAACTAGAGTGTCTGTGAGGGGTTGCAGTGTTGTGGCACCAGCACCAGTGCCTAAGGCCTAATTTTTCAGCCCCTGTTTAACAGGGGCATGTAATTACAATTCTTGATCTAATATTTCACAGCAGGGCCCATTTCTGCACCCACCAAGAGCGAGTGAGGACTTACAGTGTTGTGGCACCAGCACCACCACCACCACCAAAGGCCCAATTTTTCTGCCCTTGTTCAACAGGGGCATATAATTACAATTCTTGATCTAATATTTCACAGCAGGGCCCATTTCTTCACCCACCAAGAGCGAGTAAGGACTTACAGTGTTGTGGCACCAGCACCACCACCACCACCACCAAAGGCCCAATTTTTCTGCCCCTGTTCAACAGGGGCATGTAATTACAATTCTTGATCTAATATTTCACAGCAGGGCCCTGTGAGGGCTCACAGTGTTGAGGCCACAACAACACCTAAGGCCCAAATTTCTGCTGAGTATATAGGGCAGGCCCCTACTTTCAAACATCTAACTTACAAACGACTCCTACTTGCAAACAGAAGGAGACAACAAGAAGTGAGATGAAATCTACCCCTAGGAAGGGAAATTCTCTCCTGTAAGAGTTAATATGGGAAAAACATTTCCCCTTTCTACTGATGCTTTCCAATCCTTGTTCCACAAAAAAACCCAAATTTTCAAAAAACATTTGTCATTGGGACAAATAGTGAGGTGAAATCTTCTGAAGAGGAGGAAAGACAGCAAAACAAATGTCACAGGGTTGATAACCCTTCCCTATGTTTTCCAAAAAGCTTAAAAAGTTTTTTTGGCTGGAGCTAAACACGTTAAAAATGTACCCGTTCAAAATTACAAACAGATTCTACTTAACAACAAACCTACAGTCCCTGTCTTGTTTGCACCGCCTGTATACTACTGTTCAGAGTATATAGGGCCTGGGGCCCCACACCTTTCCTTATTTTAATTTGGGTGCGGGGTTCCCCTTAATACCCTTAATATCCATACAAGACCCAAAGGGCCTGGTAATGGACTGGGGGGTACCCATGCCGTTTGTCTCACTGATTTTCATCCATATTGCCAGGACCCGACATTACATTAAACCCGCAAGCAGTTTTAAATGAGATTTTTTCCTTTAAAAATGACATTTTGTGTAGAGACTGTTCTAAACACGGGAAACACGCGCCACTTTACAGGCATACTATAGACACACCCCAGGTACGATATTTAAAGGAATATTTCACTCTTTTTTTTTTTTTTTTACTTTAAGCATCATTAAAATCACTGCTCCCGAAAAAACGGGAGTTTTTAAAAGTTTTTTTTTGCATTGATACATGTCCCCTGGGGTAGGACCCGGGTCCCCAAACCCTTTTTAGGACAATACCATGCAAATTAGCCTTTAACCACTTCAGCCCCGGAAGGATTTACCCCCTTCCTGACCAGAGCACTTTTTACAATTTGGCACTGCGTCGCTTTAACTGCTAATTGCGCGGTCATGCAATGCTGTACCCAAACAAAATTTGCGTCCTTTTCTTCCCACAAATAGAGCTTTCTTTTGATGTTATTTGATCACCTCTGCCGTTTTTATTTTTTGCGCTATACACGGAAAAAGACCGAAAATTTTGAAAAAAAATGATATTTTCTACTTTTTGTTCTAAAAAAAATCCAATAAACTCAATTTTAGTCATACATTTAGGCCAAAATGTATTCGGCCACATGTCTTTAGTAAAAAAAAATGTCAATAAGTGTATATCTATTGGTTTGCACAAAAGTTATAGCGCCTACAAACTAGGGTACATTTTCTGGAATTTACACAGCCTTTAATTTATGACTGCCTATGTCGTTTCTTGAGGTGCTAAAATGGCAGGGCAGTACAAAACCCCCACAAATGACCCCATTTTGGAAAGTAGACACCCCAAGTAAATTGCTGAGAGGCATGTTGAGCCCATTGAATATTCATTTTTTTTGTCCCAAGTGATTGAAAAATGACAAAAAAAAAAAAAAAATTACAAAAAGTTGTCACTAAATGATATATTGCTCACACAGCCCATGGGCATATGTGGAATTGCACCCTAAAATACATTTAGCTGCTTCTCCTGAGTATGGGGATACCTCAAGTGTGGGACTTTTTGGGAGCCTAGCCGCGTACGAGGCCCCGAAAACCAATCACTGCCTTCAGGATTTCTAAGGGCGTACATTTTTGATTTTACTCCTCACTACCTATCGCAGTTTTGAAGGCCATAAAATGCCCAGATGGCATAACCCCCCCCCCAAAATGACCCCATTTTGGAAAGTAGACACCCCAAGCTATTTGCTTTGAGGCATGTTGAGTCCATGGAATGTTTTATCTTTTGACACAAGTTGCGGGAAAGTGACAATTTTTTTTTTTTGCACAAAGTTGTCACTAAATGATATATTGCTCACACAGGCCATGGGCATATGTGGAATTGCACCCCAAAATACATTTAGCTACTTCTCCTGAGTACGGGGATACCACATGTGTGGGACTTTTTGGGAGCCTAGTCGCGTACGGCGCCCCGAAAACCAATCACCGCCTTCAGGATTTCTAAGGGTGTAAATTTTTGATTTCACTCTTCACTGCCTATCACAGTTTCGGAGGCCATGGAATGCCCAGGTGGCACAAACCCCCCCCCCCCCAAATGACCCCATTTTGGAAAGTAGACACCCCAAGCTATTTGCTGAGAGGCATGGTGAGTATTTTGCAGCTCTCACTTGTTTTTGAAAATAAAGAAAGACGAGAAAAACAATGTTTTTTTTTCTTTTTTCAATTTTTAAAACTTTGTGACAAAAAGTAAGGTCTGCAAAATACTCACTATACCTCTCAGCAAATAGCTTGGGGTGTCTACTTTCCAAAATGGGGTCATTTGGGGTTTTTTTTTTGCCACCTGGGCATTCCATGGCCTGCGAAACTGTGATAGGCAGTGAAGAGTGAAATAAAAAATTTACGGCCTTAGAAAGCCTGAAGGCGGTGCTTGGTTTTCGGGGTCCCGTACGCGGCTAGGCTATCAAAAAGTCTCACACATGTGGTATCCCCGTACTCAGGAGAAGCAACAGAATGTATTTTGGGGTGTAATTTCACATATTCCCATGGCATGTTTGAGCAATATATCATTTAGTGACAACTTTGCACAAAAAAAATAAAAAAATAAAAAAAATTGTCTCTTTCCCGCAACTTGTGTCACAATATAAAATATTCCATGGACTCGACATGCCTCTCAGCAAATAGCTTGGGGTGTCTACTTTCCAAAATGGGGTCTTTTGGGGGGGTTTTGAACTGTCCTGGCATTTTATGCACAACATCTAGAAGCTTATGTCACACATCACCCACTCTTCTAACCACTTGAAGACAAAGCCCTTTCTGAAACTTTTTGATTACATGAAAAAATTATTTTTTTTTGCAAGAAAATTACTTTGAACACCCAAACATTATATATTTTATAATAAGGCGTATATAAGTATAATAATAATATAAGGCGTGGCTTGACGGCTCGTACGGATGGCTGCCTAGATCCACAGCTCCGCAGTATACCCAGCCACAGCGACAGACATAGCGGCTACAGAGAAGGAGAAACCACTCCACAAGCTGCCTAATTGTCCCTACACAGCAAGCGACCATGCTGAAGAGGAGGAAAACATCCACACTCCCCAGGAAACTGACGGATTACTACCCCTCACCCTGCCTGACGAGCGGTCAAAATGGCGCCGGCAGCGGCCGAGAAACAACAGCGCGGCTCTCCTCACATCTCAGCCAGAGCCCCGCGCTGTCTCAGGAGCCTCCCCAATCCTCTGTCTTACAGGGTGAGTGCTCTCCCCCTAATTCACCCACGACATCCAGCCCTGCCAAGACTAGGCTCAGAACGGCTGAGCCTCAGCAGCCCCTGCCTGTCACAACTCCCTGCCTGTTCTCTCTCCCCCCTCCGCAGCAATCATCAGTGTTAGATGCCTTTCCTGCCTCAGACCAGCCATTGTCTGAGAATACTATGAAGAATATGTTACTCTCCCTGAGACAAACACTGTACAATGATTTATCTACTGCTGTCTCCTCTTTATCCATATCAGTAAACAAGCATGACCAAGCTATTACACAAATGGAGGCTAAAATGGGAGACATGCTTTCTGCCCACAATGAGCTGGTGGATGGCTTTGCGGATCATGAAGATGAATTACAACTAATCAATCTGAAACTCGCAGATTTGGAAGACCGTTCCAGACGGAACAATATCAAATTTCGCAATATCCCAGAGTCAATCCAACCATCTGATCTAACACAATTTCTGCAATCCCTGATGCAGACCCTTTTGCCTGACCTGACAACTCGTGACATTGAAATAGACAGGGCACACAGACTCCCCAAGCCATCACACCTCCCTGCTTCCACCCCCAGAGATGTTTTGGCCCGCATCCATTTTTTCACTGTAAAAGAAAAAGTAATGTACGCTGCCAAACGAGCGACAAGACTCCCTGACCCTTTCACTAATATCGCACTGTATGCTGACTTGTCCAAAACTACAATGGAAAATCGCAGACAGCTGGCGACTATAACAAAAGCGCTCCAGAACCATAAAATCCCCTATAAATGGGGCTTCCCTACTAAACTGCTCATTACGCATCAAAACAAAACTCACGCAGTGCGCACTTTACCTATGGGACTCACACTCCTGAGAAACTGGCATATCATCCCAGAAGAAACACCGCTCCCTTCAGATCAACCTCCAATCCTCATGGAAACCGGAGGAGACCCTCCAAACGCCTGACAGCCACATCCTATATCCTTCTCTAAACACACCTAATGGCTGGGAAACTGCAGCGCCTTTATTCAGTACCTGCCTGCCTGTTCAGAGATCCCTGTCCCACGTTGTGGACGTAAGATCTCTTGCCCCCGCTACCTGTTTGCAGTAGTATCTGCACATTGAGCCCGGACCCCTTCTGTTTTTTTTTTTTTTTTTTTTTTTTTTTTCCTCTTTGTTTCTGGGCTCTCCCTTTTTAAACAATCACCCTTTACCCAAACCCAGCACCAGCCAATCACAAACCACCTCTCCATCAAGCTACATCCGGATCCCCTTTCTTTTTCATAAGTGACAACTCCCTCTATCCTTACCATTTAAAGCCAGACTAGCAGATTGTTCCACGCCTACTGCTCACCACCTTCACCTCAGGTCTACCCACACTACCTTTAATCTCCTGGAATGGCTTTCAAAATAGTCTCTATTAACGCAAGGGGCTTAAACTCCCCGCAGAAAAGATCTGCGCTTCTCAGAGAGGCTAACACCCAAAAAGCCGATATCCTCTTCGTCCAAGAGACCCATTTTGCCTCTGCTAAAACTCCCAGATTCGCCCTAAAAAATTACGACCAGGTTTTTTCAGCTTCAGGACAAAAGAAGAAAAATGGAGTCCTCACTGCCATACGGAACACAATACATTTTAAACTACATCAATCCATTGCAGACCCCCATGGCCGTTTCCTGATTCTCCTATGTGACATTAATCAAGTCACCTACACCCTGATCAACGTCTATGGCCCAAACAAACAGCAACTACGATTCCACCACCGACTCTACAAGAAAATTGCACGACTCCGGAAGGGAAGGCTTCTTATGGGAGGAGACTTCAACATTATTGGAGACTCCACACTTGACACAACGTCCGAGACTAGAAACCGCCGAACTGTTCTAAACCCCTTTCTTCAAGCCAATGACCTTTACGATCCGTGGAGATGCCACCATAGCAACGAGCGGGACTTTTCATATTTTTCCTCTTCTCAACTCTCATACTCCCGAATCGACTTCTTTATTGTTGACAAAATCACCCTCCAGGACGTGACGAAATCCGAAAATGGAACCATCTCCTGGTCGGACCATGCACCTGTCTCCCTTACGGTGGGAAATTGCAGACCTAAGGCAACCAGATTATGGAGACTTGACGCATCCCTCATCTCCGACCCAAACATTGTCCAGAAACTTAATACTGAGCACCACTCTTATTTTCAAATGAACAACCAACCAGACACTGATAGGTTTGTACTTTGGTCAGCATACAAAGCTTACATGCGTGGCATTTTAATTAAACTTCACAGTAATGTTAAAAACCAGAGGTCTAAGCGAGTTGACGAGGTCCTCTCCCAAATTACCCTATTAGAAAACCAGAATAAAATGACCCCCTCTCATAAACTAACCAGTGAGCTCTTAGAACAGCGACAAAAACTCCGCTCACTTTTGCTTTTTCAATTCGAGAACAACCTTAAATTGTCCAAAGCCAAATACTATGCTTTAGGTAATAAAGCTGGCGCTTTACTAGCTCGGCAAGTCAAAGCCCAACGCATTAAAGGTAAAATAACATCCCTTCAACACCCTACCACCAAACAACTCCTGACAAACCCACAGGACATAGCTAATGCCTTTAGCGATTACTACTCTTCTCTCTACAACCTCTCACACGACACAGCTACTCCTCAACCAACTGATCAATCCATACAAAACTTCCTATCCACTATTGATCTCCCGAATATCAACCACGCACAACTAGAGGCTCTCTCCCAACCATTCTCAAATGACGAAGTCTTAAAAGCCATCAACACCCTTCCTCTCCACAAATCACCTGGGGAAGATGGTTACACCAACGAATTTTACAAAACATTCGCTAAACTTATCACCCCCCACCTTACTGACCTCTTCAACTCTGCTGCCACCTCTGGTTCTCTACCGCTTGATATGCTACGATCAATCATCACCACTATTCCCAAACCAGAGAAAGACCCTACTTCCACATCCAACTACAGACCCATTTCGCTTCTTAACACAGACGTGAAAATATTTGCTAAGGTCATTGCTTCTAGGTTGTTGAAATGTCTTCCCTCTCTAGTGCACCCAGACCAAGTCGGCTTTATGCCGAACAGACAAGCCCCAGACGCAACTAGAAGAGTCATTGATTTGATTCATCAGGTCACCCAAACACGAGCGCCTTCTCTGCTGCTATCCCTAGACGCAGAGAAGGCGTTCGACAGGGTGCACTGGGGATTCCTAAGAGCAGTACTATCTAAATTTGGAATCACAGGCTGGTTCCAAACGGCCATTCTCTCACTTTACTCGAACCCCTCAGCTAGAGTGTTAACTGACGGAACCTTGTCTACACCATTTGGGATTTCCAATGGCACACGCCAAGGCTGCCCGCTCTCCCCTCTTATTTTTGCTCTAATAATGGAACCCCTTGCAGCAAAGATTAGAGGGGACAAGCTCATTTCAGGCATCAAACACAATGACATAGAACATAAAATCAGCCTATTCGCCGATGATGTCATTCTTATGATCACAAACCCAGCCCACTCCATGCCTGTAATCCAAGACATCCTCACTCAATTTAGCTCTGCCTCCTTCTACAAAATTAATTCTTCCAAGTCTCTAATACTACCGCTTAATCTAACACATAGACAACAGTCCCTCCTGGAGAATACTCTCCCTTATTCATGGACGAAACAGTCTATCCCATACTTGGGGATAAAACTAGCCCCCTCGCTGCCTCTAATCTATGACCTTAATTATCGTGCCTTCCAAAAATCACTTCCTCAATTATTAAATCAACTGCGCACAACAGGCCTTTCTAAACTTGGACGAGTTGCATCCTTTAAAATGCTAATCCTCCCCAAGCTACTATACCTATTTCGCACAGTAATCTTACCTGCACCCCACTCCTTTTTCACCTCCATACAAAAACAACTTTCCAGGTTTATATGGGACACTAAACCACCTAGATGCGCTCAATACATTCTAACTAGACATCACAAAAAAGGTGGAGTAAGCCTTCCTCACATTCAAAGTTACTATTATGCTTCCATCCTGGATCAGCTATACTACTGGTGGCATCCAAGCCCCAATAAGGCCTGGTCAATCATAGAATCGTCATCCTTCAAACCAAATACTTTGCGAGATATACTCCTTGCAACGTCAGCGGGTCTCCCTCCTAACACAATGTCTACTCCTCCATCAATCACGGCCTCTCTAACAGTCTGGAAGAAATTCACCCAGACGTTAACCTCAGACCACCCATCTCATATAATACAGACCCCTCTCAGAACATTGATGTCACAAATACCAAATCTAAACTTACAAATCTGGCAGGCACAAAAGATAACTACTATCTCAGATCTCTACAACACAAATAACACTCAAAAAACCTTTACAAATCTTCAACACGAATACAACCTCCCCCATACTGAAGCCTTTACATACATGAGGATCTCCCACTTCCTTCAAAAATCTAAAATCTCTACTGAGGCCAAAATTCCTGAACCAATACACAACTTCTACACACACACAACATACCCAAAACATGGTATCTCTACATTCTACTCTATACTTAGCGACAACCGGCCATACTCCCAAATACCTTCTCTCTCAAAATGGACAGAAGAACTAAACATTGATGCCACCCCCAACATGTGGACACGCGCCTTTAAACACACCTTTACTGCCTCCCATTGCTCCAACCACTGGGAAACATACCAAAAAACAATTCATAGATGGTATCTCACACCCTACCGTCTCTCCAAAATCTTCCCTGGACATCCTCTTACCTGCTGGAGGTCCTGTGGAAGTTCTGGTACCATAGCACACATACTGTGGTTTTGCAAATCTCTAAGCTCATTCTGGAAACAAATATTTGCCTTAATCTCCGTCATATCACAGGTTTCAACAGCCCCTAATCCCTCACTAGCACTACTACACCTTGGAATCGAAAAATTCCCGCCCAGATCGCGAGTAGTAATAGTCCACCTGCTACTCGCGGCAAAAATGAACATCACTAAACTTTGGAAAACCACTGAGTCTCCATCCATTGCCAACACAATTTCAGATTTGAACCTTCAATGTGCAATGGAGAGACTAGTTGCTAGGAAAAACTTACATATAGAAAAGTTTTTGTATAACTGGCATGTCTGGCTTACACACCCAAACTGTACTGTTACCACCTGATGTACTTTGCCTGTTACGAATCTCTCTCATTCTTCTATTTTCTCTTATTCTCCTATCTACTCCCTTTCTACGATGTAACTAGTCGCCTACTTAACTGGTGCTCCTTTCCATACACCCTCCCCCCGTCTGGAGTTATCAAGTTGTTTTGTTCTTCTGTTACAATGCTACGCATTACCCACCACTGTTTAGTCCGACTTGTGTGCTTATCTCTGCTTTACTTGACTCTAATTTGTATGCTTTAGTATTACTTGCTCCAGTCGGAACATCCGACTTATTTGTAACAAAGGTATATCTTGTTCACTTTAATGAAAATAATAAAGAAATATTGAAATTAAAAAAATATTTTTTTTTTGCAAGAAAATTACTTTGAACCCCCAAACATTATATATTTTCTTTAAAGCAAATGCCCTACAGATTAAAATGGTGGGTGTTTCATTTTTTTTTTTCACACAGTATTTGCGCAGCGATTTTTCAAACGCATTTTTTGGGGAAAAAACACACTTTTTTAAATTTTAATGCACTAAAACACATTATATTGCCCAAATGTTTGATGAAATAAAAAATATGACCTTAGGCCGAGTACATGGATACCAAACATGACATGCTTTAAAATTGCGCACAAACGTGCAGTGGCGACAAACTAAATACATTTTTAAAAGCCTTTAAAAGCCTTTACAGGTTACCACTTTAGATTTACAGAGGAGGTCTACTGCTAAAATTACTGCCCTCGATCTGACCTTCGCGGTGATACCTCACATGCATGGTGCAATTGCTTTTTACATTTGACGCCAGACCGACACTTGCGTTTGCCTTAGCGCGAGAGCAGGGGGGACAGGGGTGCTTTTTTTTTTCTTTATTATTTTTTTTTTTTATCTTATTTTTAAACTGTTCCTTTCATTTTTTTTTTTTTTATCATTTTTATTGTTATCTCAGGGAATGTAAATATCTCCTATCATAGCAATAGGTAGTGACAGGTACTCTTTCTTGAAAAAATTGGGGTCTATTAGACCCTAGATTTCTCCTCTGCCCTCAAAGCATCTGACCACACCAAGATCGGTGTGATAAAATGCTTTCCCAATTTCCCAATGGCGCTGTTTACATCCGGCGAAATCTAAGTCATAAAATGCTCGTAGCTTCCGGTTTCTTAGGCCATAGAGATGTTTGGAGCCACTCTGGTCTCTGATCAGCTCTATGGTCATCTGGCTGAATCACCGGCTGCATTTTCAGGTTCCCTGTTGAGACAGGAGAGCCAGAGAAAAACACGGAAGACGTTGGGGGGGCATTCCATCCCACTGCTTGTAAAAGCAGTGTAAAGGCTAATTAGCCGCTAGGATTGCTTTTACATGAAAGCCGACCGCTGGCTGAAAAGAATGATACCAAGATGATACCTAAACCTGCAGGCATCATTCTGGTATAACCATTCAAAGTCGTGAATGGCGTACCTGAAGACAAAAAAATGTCAATAAAGCACAGTAAACGGTAAAGTATAAAAAATTGCATACCTGAAAAACAAACATGATAAAACATAATAACAATAAAACATTGCAGAATAGAATAAAGTAAAAAAGAGCAGAACAATAGAGAGAATAGAGAGAGAGAGAGAACAATAAAACGACAACTATTTTTTTTTATTTTATATTTTTGTTTGTGTTTTTTTTTTTTTTACACTTTTTTTTTTGTAACTATAACTTTTTTAACTGTAACCGGTTCCAGGTTCGGGTCTCTCAAAATGCGATGGCATTTTGGGAGACCCTGTGAAAGTGTACCTAGTCTGTGCAATGCTGTACCCTACGCTAATACTCAAATAGTGCATGGTAGCTTTCAAAACATTCACCAACACAAAGACCAGGATTGTCAGGACAGGAGGGACAATAATAGCGGGTGTCACGCCTATATCCGCGCTTGCTGCAGACACAACATCTTTTTTGGGGGGTTCGTTGGGTAGGGGTACTCGGGAGGACATAAAGAAAATGCCTCTCATGCAGCCAACTGCATTTGGTTGGGGATGTGAATGGGGGAAGTACAGGCGCTGCAGAAGTGGTGAGTTCCCAATTAGGATTGGCGAATGCAGCAGGAAGGGCACTATGGGCACGACGGGCCTGTGTTTCTCTTTTTGGTGGCAGCGGGACACTACTTGTGCTTGCCACCTCACCAGCTTGAACTGCACTTATGGGACTCGCCACGTCACCAAGTGTTACTGCAGTGCGGGTTTGACTATGACCAGGGTGTACTAGGCCGCTGGTGCTTGCCAGTTCACCAAAACGCTACAAAAAAAACTGTTAGCGATCGCAGGGATCAGGCCTAACTCTGCAAACGCTGCAGTTATGCGTTTAGTGTTTTGTAAGTGACAGTGATCGATCGATACTGCACTTGGGTGGGTTGGGCTGGGCCGGGTGGAGGGGCAAAACGCAGGTGCTAGCAGGTATCTGGGCTGATCCCGCTAACACTGCGTTTGTGGGAACCCTAAACTGCTGGGGCGCTAGTATAGATCTGATCGGATCAGATATTGATCCGTTCAGATACTATACCACTAAGGGAGGTGTATGCTGCGTGCGTGGGTGTTAGCGGTACTGGCGCTAACCTGACGCTGCCTGGGGCAGGTGCTTGCCAGTTCACCAAAACGCTACCAAAAAAACTGTTAGCGATCGCAGGGATCAGGCCTGACTCTGCGAACGCTGCAGTTATACGTTTAGTGTTCTGTAAGTGACAGTGATCGATTGATACTGCACTTGGGTGGGCTTGGCTGGGCTGGGCGGAGGGGCAAAACGCAGGTGCTAGCAGGTATCTGGGCTGATCCCACTAACACTGCGTGTTTGGGAACCCTAAACTGCTGGGGACGCCAGTATAGATCTGATCGGATCAGATATTGATCCGTTCAGATACTATACCACTAAGGGAGGTGTACGGTGCGTGCGTGGGTATTAGCGGTACTGGCGCTAACCTGACGCTGCTTGGGGCTGGTGCTTGCCAGTTCACCAAAACGCTACCAAAAAAACTGTTAGCGATCGCAGGGATCAGGCCTGACTCTGCGAACGCTGCAGTTATGCGTTTAGTGTTTTGTAAGTGACAGTGATCGATCGATACTGCACTTGGGTGGGCTGGGCCGGGCGGAGGGGAAAAATGCAGGTGCTAGCGGGTATCTGGGCTGATCCCGCTAACACTGCGTTTTTGGGAACCCTAAACTGCTGGGGACGCTAGTATAGATCTGATCGGATCAGATATTGATCCGTTCAGATACTATACCACTAAGGGAGGCGTATGCTGCGTGCGTGGGTGTTAGCGGTACTGGCGCTAATCTGACGCTGCCTGGGGCGACGCATATCACCGCCGGGCAATCAGGGGGCTAAACCTTTATTCGGTAATAAACGGCGGGTGCCCTGACACTATAAAAAATAAACGAACTAACCAGCGTCACCCGCAACAGTTATACGGTGATCAGGGGTGAAAGGGTTAACTAGGGGGCAATCAAGGGGTTAAAACATTTATTAGATAGTATATGGGGGTCCCTGACGCTATAAAACGCTGACGGCGAACCTCAATATTTACGTCCCTAACTAGCGTCACCAGCGACACTAATACAGCGATCAGAAAAATGATCGCTTAGTGACACTGGCGACAGGGGGTGATCAAGGGGTTGAAACTTTATTAGGGGGGGTTAGGGGGGTACCCTAGACCTACAGGGGGCTAATACTCACTGCCCTACCACTTCTAACTGTCACAAACTGACACCTAGCAGTAATCAGAAAAAAAAAATACTGCTTGGTGTCAGTTTGTGACAGGGGGGGGTGATTGGGGGGGATCGGGGGGCGATCGGGGGGGTCGGGGTGTAAAGTATGCCTGGCATGTTCTACTGTGTGTGTGTGTTGTGCACTCACATGTCTTCTCTCCCCGGCGCTGGAACGGAAACTGCCAAAGCCGAGGAGAGATGACATCACATCCTCTGCCTGTGTGAAACTACACACAGGCAGAGGAGGATTCCCATTGGCTGGGAGCGATCGCGAGGGGGGGGCCACGATCGGATGGTCTCCCCCTCGCCTCTCAACGCTCCCAGTCACAAGCCGACCGCCGCTGGCACCGGGGGGGGTCCGATCGGACCCCCCGCCCGTGGGAGGCAGATCACGTATGGGTACGTGATTCTGCCTGCCCGTGCCATTCTGCCACAGTATATCTGCGTTAGGCGGTCGGCAAGTGGTTAAAATTAGCACTTTTGATTTAGAACATTCGAGTCCCATAGACGTCAATAGGGTTCTAACGTTCGTGCAAATTTTCGGTCCGTTCGCAGGTTCTGGTGCCAACCGAACCGGGGGGTGTTCGGCTCATCCCTACCCCTGATGCATAAATTAGATCTTCTGGCACGATTCTCATAATCTTCTAACTTATTTTGCAGTGTTAGGTTTTCTTCTTTGAGGCATTCTATTTCTGACATAAATTCCTGAGCAGAGTTTTCAAATTCATCTGCTCTGTGTTCCAATTCTTCAGTGCACTTTCCCAGTTCTCTTATCTCTCTGGTTAAGCTGTTAGTTATGTGTTCAGATGTTTGTTTTAATGCTTTCTGCAGCATTTTCTCAAATTGTTTTATAAGACCTGGAGAAGCAGAGGATTCCTGTGGAGATTTCTGTGACTGAAAAGTCTCAGTATCAGACTCCTCTGTGAACACAGGCTGTGAATGTGTCAGCTTGTGAGAGCATTCTGAGGTATTGGTGTCTGAGGAGACTGGCTTCATTTTACCTGCTGCACGGGACGGGAAGGTTTTTACCTTTGCGCGGGTCACTCCCAACACCATTATCAATCCAACACTTCCTCCAGGTATTCAGGAGCTTGTGTGAGAAGCCGTGTATCTTAAAGGCCGGCTGGCTGACAGAGAACGGCAGCCTTCTCCCCTCATGGAGTGGAGCTCTAACAGGGCATTACTTTCCTGTCAGACTTCGCGCATGCGCTCCGGTCCTGGACAATTTTAAACTTTTGTGTTGTCTGCAGTCTCTTTATTCTTGGAGCAAAACATTTTCTAGTACTTTTTTGTATACCTACAATAACCCCTAATGACATTAACATTGATATTTCAGATATTTCTCCCTCACTGAAATTTATAGCTGCTTGCAATTGTACACTGTTGTGTCCTTTGCAGTATTTTAATTCTTATGGTCCAGTCCAGTCAAGCTTGTGCTTTTTGTCACTAGTAAAGTGGGCCTACCCTCGCTATTTAAAATTGTCTTGTGCTGGCCAATTTTACACTTCTCTGTTATCTGCAGTATCTTTTTTTCTTAGAATAAAACACCTTCCTGTACTCTATAATAACTACAATAATCCCTAATGACATTAACATTGACAGTTATGACTCCTACAGTAATGTTTCTGTAAAACCTCACTCCATAACCATAATTTGTCAGAGCACACAGTACTACACTGTCAAGCTTGTCTGCTGAATATTTTTCTCTTATCCCACTCTTCATATTACCTTTATCATTCTTGGACACTATTCTATATTTCATATTCCTACATAATTTTTTTTACTTATCTGCAAAATCTGCTTATTTGTATACATACTGTATCTACAATCTAAACCAAATTATATATTCCCAGAGCCTGTCTTCCCAGAGTCTTACATAGCTAGCTCTTAGCAAAGAGTACATTATCATTTGGTAAGAGTAGGGATTTTCCATACAAATGACATTGCTTTTTAACATACCAGTCTTCAGCCATGAAACATTTGAATGAAAACACGAAAAAAGGATTTTTGTATTACCAGTTAAAACTCTGAGTTTGACTCTTCTTTTAAAGAAAGTACATGTATTCTCCTTGTTCCTCCCTCTTGTCCAGTCCTTCAATATGGATCAACCCACCCAGGTTTGGGGAGGTTTGGCCAAACTTTTTAAAAGTTTGGATGCTGAATCCAAGCCCCATTGAGGTGAACAGGAACCAAATCTATAAGATCAACTTTTTCAAATTTTAGGGCTAATAACCAAGGCATTGGTAAAATAAAAAAGTGCATGGGGGATAGGCACAGCCTCAGGGGACATGTACCAATGCAATTTTTTATTAAATACCATTTTGCGGAAAGCAGTATTAATTCTTAAAGCTCAACAATAAAAATGCACTGTCCCTTTAAAAAAAAAATGCATAGGGGGTCCTCAAAACCTGGCCATGAAGTGGTGAATATCCACTATGAAAACAAAGTAGTATAGCAAAGGTTTATAAAGTTGTTTAAAATTAAGTTAATTCAAATTTCACTGCAAGTTTCCTTAATTTAATTATGTCTAGCAGGATGTTAAGGGAGAACTCCACACAGAAACAAAAAAAAATTATATGAGGTCCCCTCAAAAATCCATACCATATCCTTTGGATCTGGTACTGATTTTAAAGGGGAGCCCTGAGCAAAAAATAATGGTATGGAGTCCCCCTCAAATCAGTAGCAGGCCCTTAATCCAATAATTCAGTCTGCTTCAAAGGGACAGTCTTTCTAGGCACTGTTCACAGTATCTTAATTGAAGGTGGTGGTGTAATGTTATAAGAGAAATCTCTCACACATGATCTTAGCACACAAAGCAGATATGCTAAGAATTGTATATCAACAAATTCTGACTTTTTTCTGAGTTTTGCATGGCAATAGATAGTTTTTTTTTTTTTTTTTTTCCCTTTTCCACTTCAGCGAAAGTTTTTTTCTTTTTTTTAGAGACATTTCAACTTTGGAGGTCAAATTTGTCCCCTCTCATTTTTCACATCATTTATTCTAAATTATCTTTTTTAAACTTCTTTTTTCTTTTCCCTTTTTTCTTAGACAAATATTTAATTTATTTTAATTTCCAAAAGTTAAAAAAAAATATATATAGGTTAGATATCTATATATATATATATATATATATATATATATATATATATATATATATATATATATATATATATATATATATATATATATATATATATATATATCTATATAGATATAGATATAGATATATCTACTGTATATATATATATATATATATATATATATATATATATATATATATATATATACCACAATTCCTCTATCCCTTCCTTGTCACTCAGTCAGTTATTCCCTTCTACCCCCCCACCCCCCACTTCTATCTGGTTTGCTTTTTCCCAAGTTCTTTATCGTTCTAGCTCAATACCTACTCTTTCTTTCATCCTATCTAAGTATGTATCCAAGGTTTTATATAATTTCCATCCCTCCCAGAGACTATTGCACTTGTTATCACTTCTCTCCCTATTTCTCAACAAATCCATTTTACAGTCATAGTCTATTTTTTCGTACCACTCTCTTATATCTGGTTTTCCACTTTTTAACCAATATTTTGGGATCAGACCTTTTGCGGCATTCAGGAGTTTTGGGACCATTGATCTCATATATTGTTTCTTTGATGTTTTGTAATCATGAAACAAGCAGATCCATATATTTTGTTCCATTCTCTCACCAGTTATCTCCCCTATATTTTTTAGTACTTCTTGCCAGTAATCCGTTATTATTGGACACTCCCACCATAAATGTGTCATCGTTCCTCTTTGACCGCATTTTCTCCAACACAAGGGTGTTTTCTCTTGTTGATATCTATGGGTTCTTACTGGTGTCAGGTACCACCTTGTTAACAGCTTATAGTTCATTTCAATGGTCTTCATGTCCCAGGCATTATTGTATCCCGTTTCTATCATCTTTTCCACTTTCTGATCTTCAAATTTAAAATTCATTTCTCTCTCCTATTGTTTAATGTATTCAGGTCTTTCTTGTCCATTTACATCTGCCAGTATTCCATAGATTCTTGATATTCCATTTTTCAATGGCGTTTTGGTAAAACAAAGTTTTTCCAAGGGGCTTAATTTTTCTTCTTCTCTAAGTGGATGTGGTATTGTATTTACTAGATGTCTTAATTGGCAATAATTCCATTCGCTCATCTTCCACCCATTAATTTCTTCTAATTCTAGTCGTGTTTTGATTCTACCTTGTGTGGTGATATCTTTTAATAGTGGATTTCTTATTTCTCGTTTAACAAATATTTCCTTTCCTGGAGTAAAAAAATTAGTTCCTGTGAGTGCTAATAACTTTGAATTGTATCTCCATTCATACTTCGTGTGTACTATATCCCAAACTTTTGTGGTATCCATATGTTTTTGTGCAATGTGGTTTTACTTATTGTGTTTTCCATCTCCACCCACTTTTTTTCACTATTTCCATTTGTCCACTCAATCATCCGTGACAATACTATTGCTTTGTAATACCTACTTATGTCTGGAGTTGCTAATCCTCCGTGCTCCCTTTTCCTTGTGATTTGTGCAAATTTAATTCTTGTTTTTTTGTTATGCCAGATGTATTTTAACAATATTGTTTTAATTATTTTGAAAAAACTTTGTGGAATCTTCACTGGCAACATCTGAAATTTGTAAATTGTTTTTGGAAGTACCATCATTTTAAGCATATTTAGTCTTCCGAACCATGATGTTGGTTGTGTACTTAATTTTTTTTATTTCTTCCTTAACCTCATTGATTAATGGGATATAATTTGCTGGGAAGATTTTTTTCCACCTTTGAGGTTAATTTAATTCCAAGGTATTTTAGTTCTTCTTTTGCCCATGTGAATGGAAATTCTTTTTGAAGAGAAAGAACTTCCCTCTTCCCTAGTCCAATATTGAATATCTCTGCTTTTATCGGGTTTATTTTGAAGTTTGACAGTTCCCCATATTCTTTTGTTTCTTTCAGTATATTTGGCAGGGTCACTCTTGCTTTAGTTACATACATCAGGATGTCATCCGCGTATGCCGCAATTTTATGCTCTTTTTCTCCAATTCTCACCCCTCTCACATCCTGATTGTTTCGAATTCATGGCAATAGATAGTTAATGTAATTTTTAATGCTTCCCAGAGTCTAGCTAAATGAAGTACATTTCTAATTAATGTAAATCTTGCACACATGAGAAATAGCTTTTCAATAGTTACGCTCGGCAATATGTTTGAGGTTAACTTACAACAATAAAAATAGATATGTCAAGGACAAGAACATTTGCAGTATGCCCCTATTCGCAATAATGCTAATTGGTTTCCCTGATCAACAATGTTTTATGGCTTTGCATTTGAACAAGATTGAAATTTTATTCATCTGACTGACCCATGGTATTTTAATTACCAGTAGATCCAGATCATTTTTTTATTCCACTGTTACAAAAAACCTCATTAGTATTTAAAATAATGAATTGCTTTGCCAATCAATGTGATTTAGTTTTTATTCAGTTGGTTCCAATTTTCTTTTATATGTGTAATCATATAGAGGAAAATAAATTGAAATATGCATCCTATGTGTTTTATTTTTCCTTCACAAATTAGGGCCAGAACTAGAATATGTTTCAGGATATTTATTGGAACTTTCACACTGTGTGAATTTTTCACTCCTTTTTATATAGCAAAAGATTTTCACATAGAAAATGCATCCCCAAATCAGTGTTTCCTTTATAACATGCATATAAATAACACCATCATAAATAAAGAATATAGTATGCAGTAAAGACATACAATTACATATGTGACTTAAAAATGGACAAATGCAGCAGCAATTAAATTTTTTGCACGTTATTATTATTATTATTTATTCTGTTCAAACATTTTATTGAAGAATAGAATGAGTATACAGGGATGCAGCCCTTAGTGGAATAAGGTTTGTGGGGCGATACATACAAGAGGATCATGCAACATCTTATTTCTTACAGATGTAAAAGGCTATAAGTAACGGTATCATAATTACAGATACGTAATGTAGCAGGATCGCTGTGTAACCTCTCACAAATTAATGCTCAAGAGAGAGCAAACCTAGTGTGAAGCAAAAATGAGGATACTAGGGTCTCCAATAGGGATGAGCTTCGAGTTCGAGTCAAACTCATGTTCGACTCGAACATCGGCTGTTCGCCAGTTCGCCGAACAGCGAACAATTTGGGGTGTTTGCGGCAAATTCAAAAGCCGCGGAACACCCTTTAAAAGTCTATGGGAGAAATCAAAAGTGCAAATTTTAAAGGCTTATATGCATGGTATTGTCATAAAAAGTGTTTGGGGACCTGGGTCCTGTCCCAGGGGACATGGATCAATGTAAAAAAAAGTTTTAAAAAAGACAGTTTTTTCGGGAGCAGTGATTTTAATAATGCTTAAAGTGAAACAATAAAAGTGTAATATTCCTTTAAATTTCATACCTGGGGGGTGTCTATAGTATGCCTGTGAAGGGGCGCATGTTTCCCATGTTTAGAACAGTCTGACAGCAAAAATGACATTTCAAAGGAAAAAATGTCATTTAAAACTACTCGCGGCTATTAATGAATTGTCGGTCCGACAATACACATAAAAGTTCAATGATAAAAACGGCATAGGATTTCCCCACAGGGGAACCCTGAACCAATTTTTTTTTTAAATGGCGTGGGGGGTCCTCCTTAATTCCATACCAGGCCCTTCAGGTCTGGCATGGATATTAAGGGGAACCCCAGCCAAAATTAAAAAAAAATGGTGTGGGGGTCCCCCTCAAAATCTATACCAGATCCTTCAGGTCTTGTATGGATTTTAAGGGGAACCCCACGCCAAAATTTAAGAAAAAAATGGCGTGGGGTCCCCCCAAAAATCCATACCAGACCCTTATCCGAGCACACAACCTGGCAGGCCGCAGGAAAAGAGGGGGGATGAGAGAGCGCCCCCCCCTCCTGAACCGTACCCACCACACGCCCTTAACATTGGAATTTTCTTTGGGATAGCCCCCCAAAGAACCTTGTCCCCATGTTGATGGGGACAAGGGCCTCATCCCCACAACCCTTGCCCGGTGGTTGTGGGGGTCTGTGGGCGGGGGGCTTATGGGAATCTGGAAGCCCCCTTTAGCAAGGGGACCCCCAGATCCCGGCCCCCCCTGTGTGAAATGGTAAGGGGGTACAAAAGTACCCCTACCATTTCACCAAAAAACTGTCAAAAATTTTAAAAATGACAAGAGACAGTTTTTAACAATGCCTTTATTTAAAGTCTTCTTTTTTCTATCTTCTTTCCTCTATCTTCTTTCTTCTATCTTCCTTCGGTTTCTTCCTCCATCTTCTTCTGGTTCTTCCTCCGGTGTTCTCATCTGGCATCTTCCTCCGTGGCGTCTTCTTCCCTTCTTCTTCTCGGGCTGCTCCTCATCCATGATGGGAGGCTTCTGCTGTGTGATGCTTCTTGTGTTCTGACGGTTCTTTAAATAATGGAGGGTGGGGCCACCCGGTGACCCCGCCCCCTCTGACGCACGGGGACTTGACGGGGCTTCCCTGTGGCATTCCCTATGATGTCAGAGGGGGCGGGGTCACCCGTTACGTAACGTTACCTTCCCCTGTGGGGAATTCCCATGCCGTTTTTATCAATTAACTTTTATGTGTATTGTCGGACCGACAATTCATTAATAGCCGCGAGTAGTTTTAAATGATTTTTTTTCCTTTAAAATGTCATTTTGCTGTCAGACTGTTCTAAACACGGGAAACATACGCCCTTTTACGGGCATACTATAGACACCCCTCAGGTACGAAATTTAAAGGAATATTACACTTTTATTGTTTCACTTTAAGCATTATTAAAATCACTGCTCCCGAAAAAACGGCCGTTTTTAAAACTTTTTTTGCATTGATTCATGTCCCCTGGGGCAGGACCCAGGTCCCCAAACACTTTTTATGACAATAACTTGCATATAAGCCTTTAAAATTAGCACTTTTGATTATTCATGTTCGAGTCCCATAGACTTTAACGGTGTTTGCGTGTTCAAACAAATTTTTTGCCTGTTCGCATGTTCTCGTGCGAACCGAACAGGGGGGTGTTCGGCTCATCCCTAGTCTCTAGTGATTAAAACCGGAGTAATGGGGGGATTATCACCATCTTTAAAATGGACCATGGGTGTCGTAGAGTCATTGCGGATGATGTCCTGTCAAACATATACCTACTAGTGACCCAATGCTAGAGAGATAGTGTCAGATCACCTGAGACCAGGTGACAGATGCACTCCGTAGGAGTCAGAAGTGCACTGCTAAGATAGTGGACCCTAGGACTGACTGCTGCGGATAGTACCCAGGGAGGTTCAGAAAGCAGGTCTACTGGATCACTAACACAGATCCCAGTGGGAGCTAGAGCATAGATTCCCCAGGGTGCAAAGTCTAGAGCCAGCAGGTGTTCACCGGAGCCTCTAGTGGTGAGGATGGGCTGCGCTGCAGTCTGGCTCCAGGTCACGGCCCCTAGGGTCTCACAGCTCACGCCCATGGTAGACTACAGGAGAAGGAAGCAGCAGGCTAGAACAACAAGGATAGTAAAGGGATAAGGCAGAGGTCGGGGTTATCCTCAGAGACCAGAACCGAGGTAGGGAGAGGATGAGAGGACTTATTGAGGACTAAAGGCTTTTTAGGAATGGGTAAGTGCATGAGAAGACCATCAGGAGTCTGAGCAGGGTTGCCCAGACCCTTAAAGATGAGCTGGACATCCAGCACAGGACCATCAGACTGGGCAGAGGTCAGTGGATCCCTGAGGTCAGGTTGGTTAGAAGGTGACGTGTCACAAGAGTCAAGCTGGATAGCTAAAACACAAACAGAATGCAGAGAGCTCTGAGAAAAAGATTGAAAACCCCACCTGGCCGAATGAGGCAGTCTATCCAAAGGATGGATTGAGCCTCTTAAACAGGTTTGAATGGACGTAGTAGCAGTAGGGTGAGGCCAGGTTACAGAAGGTCCTGAACAAGAAGCAGGAAGCTCACTGGGCATGGGCTGGACTGGCATATCTGGTGCAGAGGCCGACTGAATAGTATCGCCAGGTGTAGCGACTATCTCAATCGCATCACAGGGCATAGCGACTGTGGAACTTGTGGACAAGTTAGCCTGGCTGTGCATCCAAGGGAGTTTAGGGACAGGCAAGGGTAAATGGTTATGCAAACTGGATTGAATAAACGGCTCAGGTTCATAGGTGGGCTCCTCATCCAGAGTGCCACATGATCTAGAGAGTGTATCAGTCCGACTATTGCAGGGCACATCCCAGAAATCGCTATATACAGCAGGAAGAGCAGAAGATACTGGGATGGTGGCAACAGGAAGTTTCTCTTTTGGGGTAACCTTGAGTAGGCAGGAAAAGGAACAGGAGGAACCCCAAGCCAGGATCTGTCCAGCAGTCCAGTCAACGTGTGGAGAATGGAGCCGTAACCAAGGAAGACCTAATATGATAGGAGATGAAGCCTTAGGTAAGACAAGGAAGGATATCCACTCCTGGTGGAGTGTCCCTACCGACATCTTAACAGGGAGGGTCTGGAAGCGGATAGGGCCCCCTGGGAGAACAATGCCATCAATCGCCAAGACCACCAATGGCATTGTAAGGGGCAAAAGGGTAAGTCTCATGGAAGATGCAGTTTCCCAATCCATGAAATTGCCAGCGGCTCTGGAATCCAGATGTGCCGAGACCGAACGAGAGGAAGCGCCGACATGAAGGAATACAGAAAGGAGAAGATGAGAAGGTGAAGGTGATATTTCAGGGGATAATACTCCACCTTCCAGATGTATTAACCCCAAACGTTTTTCTGGATGAAGAGAACAAGTGTCATGAAAATGACATTTGACCCCACAGTAGAGACACAGGCCCAGAGTTCTGTGCCTTCGAGAGATAACTTGGCCTGGCCCAGCTGCATAGGTTCCTCAGCAGGCAGGGGGTGCTCCTCGGATCGAAGAGAAGGGACAGGGAGCTCAGGCTGCCTTAAGAACGGGGAGTGCTGGCATCTTTTTTCCAGGGCCCACTCCTGAAAGCGAATATTGATCTGGTTACACAAGGTGATGACACCGTCCAGATCAGCAGGGAGGGATCTTCGTGCTAATTCATCCTTCACTCTATCAGAGAAGCCATGTAAAAAGGTTGCAACTAGGGCCTCATTATTCTAGCTCAATTCAGCTGTGAGGATACGGAACTAAAGAGCATATTGTCCCACAGAAGCAGACTCTTGATGGAGATGTAAAAGAGAGCTGGCCGCTGAGGAGACATGACCCAATTCCTTAAAGATATTCCAAAAATGTTTCAAGAAATCAGACAGGCTAGAAAACACTGGATCATTCAGTTCCCACAGAGGAGCAGCCCAGGCTAATGCCTCGCCGGACAGGAGGGATATAATATAGGCTACCTTCGCTCGATCGGACAGGAAGTTTTGGGGCTGGAGTTCAAAATGAATTGTGCACTGGCTACGGAACCCCCTAGAGACCTTGGAGTCCCCAGAGAAGTGGCCGATACTGGCAGTTGTAATGAATGTGTGTCTGCGACTGGTGCGATAAGTGCAGCCGCAGATAGCGGTTGAGGTTGTTGAACCGGGGATCCTAATGAGACCTGAACCTGTTCAAAATGGGAGGCCAAATCCTGAAGGAATCCTATCACCTGGGTCTGATGCCATTCCTGGGTCTCAAGTCTGCAAACTAAGCCCTGCAACGGATCATCTGCAGGAAGCGGCACGTCAGCCGGGTCTATGGCTGATCAAACTGTCAGGTCACCTGAGACCAGGTGACAGATGCACTCCGTAGGAGTCAGAAGTGCACCACTAAGATAATGGACCCTACGACTGACTGCTGCGGATAGTACCCAGGGAGGTTCAGGAAGCAGGTCTACTGGATCACTAACACAGATCCCAGTGCGAACTAGAGCATAGATTCCCCAGGGCATGGAGTCTAAGAGCCAGCAGGTGTTCACCAGAGCCTCTAGTGGTGAGGATGGACTGCGCTGCAGTCTGGCTCCAGGTCGCGGCCCCTAGGGTCTCACAGCTCACACTCACGGTAGACTACAGGAGAAGGAAGCAGCAGGCTAGAACAACATGGATAGTAAAGGGATATGGCAGAGGTCAGGGCGACTAGCAGACAGGAAAAACAGAGTACACGCCAAATGTTCAGGGTCACAGGCAAGCAGGGATAGTCGGGGACATGCCAAAAGGTCAGGGTCACGAGCAGACAAGAATAGTCGAGAACACGTCAAGGTCTGTAACAGAGACAAATGAAGAGCACACGGCAAGCAGGAAACAGGAAGCCAAACACACAATCAATACACAATGGTGGATCAGCAAGGTTGGCTTGCAATGCCCAGGTTAATATAATGTTCCTAATTAGAGGCCGGGGTGGAGCTATGCTGAGGGAAGATTATTTAAACAGTCAGGTGAGGGTGGCTGGCCTCTAAAGGTGAACACAGAAGGAAAGGTGAGCTGACAGACACACATTACTGCATAACCATGACAGATAGACCACTAGTAATTAAAAATTAGTGGGAATTAGAAAGTTGTAAAAGTGACAGAGAAGGGGGAAACAGAGGATAGGGGGAGAGAAAGGAAAGAGTCAGTAAGGCAAGGGGAGTTTAGGGCTGAATTATTATTATTTATATAATACCAGCAGTTTGTGCAGTGCTTCACAACTTGAGGGCAGACAGTACAGTTACAATAACTTGTAGTTTACATTCTAAAAGGGAGGGTCAAGTGATACAAAAGGGAATAACTGTGAGGGGTGAGCTGATGGAGAAAATAAAGGTACAGTTGTTAGGTGGGGGCAGGATAGGCTTCTATAAAGAGAAGGGTTTTCAGGGATCACCTAAAAGTGGACAGAGAGGGAGATAGTAGGACTCATTGGGGTAGGTAGTTTCAGAGGATGGGGAGAAGTCTTAGAGGTGAGCATGGGAAGAAGGGACAAGGGAGTTAGAGCAGGAGGTTGTGAATGGCTTTGTAAGTTGTTGTTAGAATTTTTAATTGAATTTGTTGCATGAGGGGAAGCCAGTGGAGGGATCGGCGGTATAGAGTAACAGGCACTGAATGGTTGGTAAGATGGATGAGTCTGGCAACAGCATTCATGATAGACTGAAGAGGGGAAAGCAAGTTGAGTATTTAAGAAAATTGCTCAGCAAAAATTATTCTGGCATTTACCAAAATAGATTATATTTATAAACTGATGTCAGATTTAATAGACTATAGATACTCATTATAATATATGGGATTAATGTACATTTTGCATTCTCAACACGCAACTATTAATAGAAGTGTTACCAATGCATAAACATCATTGCTCCACCTGGCACCATGTAGTTTTGCACATAACTGAGTAGTACATTTGGGGGTCTAATCTACCTCAGTATACTCATGTGCATAAGTACTGCAGCAAATTTTGGAAAAGCTCTGCTGGTTTGTCCTGCAGCCAAAATATATTGCATATTTTAAGTCTTGAAATGTGCCTGGAAATGTAATTGTATTAGAGGAGTCATCTAGTTGTAAAATAGGAAAGTCATTGCCCCTCAACTTTGT
The DNA here is from genome assembly GCA_037952835.1 of Lithobates septentrionalis. Taxonomy (NCBI): domain Eukaryota; kingdom Metazoa; phylum Chordata; class Amphibia; order Anura; family Ranidae; genus Lithobates; species Lithobates septentrionalis. The sequence continues at coordinate 1,188,695 of JBBDGP010001607.1, read as the reverse complement.
GTCATTACAAAATACTCTGCAATATAATTTTTGCTTTCTTTGTCTTTCAGGGCTACTGAACGAACATAGTATGCATTTTCCTTGATTTTACCTTCTACTTGGTTTCCTAATGCACTAGAATCAATATCCTTAGATTATCTTCCAATTTATAATTTTGTCCTATACCTGCTAGTGGATTAGAACCCTATTGCTACCTATTGCTCCCTCGCTTTTAATCAGTGGAGTTTGGAGACCCACTTCCTATGAAAATACCTGCCTGTAATAAGTTTAACACTGTGTACTAGGTATGAGCTTCGAGTTTGAGTCGAACTTATGTTCGACTCGAACATTGGCTGTTCGCAAGTTCGCCGAACAGCGAACAATTTGGGGTGTTCGCGGCAAATTTGAATGCTGCGGAACACCCTTTAACCACTTCAGCCCCGGAAGGATTTACCCCCTTCCTGACCAGAGCACTTTTTACAATTCGGCACTGCGTCGCTTTAACTGCTAATTGCGCGGTCATGCAATGCTCTACCCAAACGAAATTTGCGTCCTTTTCTTCCCACAAATAGAGCTTTCTTTTGATGGTATTTGATCACCTCTGCCGTTTTTATTTTTTGCGCTATAAACGGAAAAAGACTGAAAATTTTGAAAAAAAATGATATTTTCTACTTTTTGTTATAAAAAAAATCCAATAAACTAAATTTTAGTCATACATTTAGGCCAAAATGTATTCGGCCACATGTCTTTGGTAAAAAAAATGTCAATAAGCGTATATTTATTGGTTTGCGCAAAAGTTATAGCGTCTACAAACTAGGGTACATTTTCTGGAATTTACACAGATTTTAGTTTATGACTGCCTATGTCATTTCTTGAGGTGCTAAAATGGCAGGGCAGTACAAAACCCCCCCAAATGACCCCATTTTGGAAAGTAGACACCCCAAGGAAATTGCTGAGAGGCATGTTGAACCCATTGAATATTTTTTTTTTTTGTCCCAAGTGATTGAATAATGACAAAAAAAAAAAAAAAATTTACAAAAAGTTGTCACTAAATGATATATTGCTCACACAGGCCATGGGCATATGTGGAATTGCACCCCAAAATACATTCAGCTGCTTCTCCTGAGTACGGGGATACCACATGTGTGGCACTTTTTGGGAGCCTAGCCGCGTACGGGGCCCCGAAAACCCAGCACCACCTTCAGGATTTCTAAGGGCATACATTTTTGATTTTACTCCTCACTACCTATCACAGTTTTGAAGGCCATAAAATGCCAAGATGGCACAAACCCCCCCCAAATTACCCCATTTTGGAAAGTAGACACCCCAAGCTATTTGCTGAGAGGCATGGTGAGTATTTTGCAGCTCTCATTTGTTTTTGAAAATGAAGAAAGACCAGAAAAAAAAAATTTTTTTTTCTTTTTTCAATTTTCAAAACTTTGTGACAAAAAGTGAGGTCTGCAAAATACTCACTATACCTCTCAGCAAATAGCTTGGGGTGTCTACTTTCCAAAATGGGGTCATTTGGGGGGGTTTGTGCCACCTGGGCATTCCATGGCCTCCGAAACTGTGATAGGCAGTGAAGAGTGAAATCAAAAATTTACGGCCTTAGAAAGCCTGAAGGCGGTGCTTGGTTTTCGGGGTCCCGTGCGCGGCTAGGCTCCCAAAAAGTCCCACACATGTGGTATCCCCGTACTCAGGAGAAGCAACAGAATTTATTTTGGGGTGTAATTTCACATATCCCCATGGCACGTTTGAGCAATATAACATTTAGTGACAACTTTGTGCAAAAAAAAAAAAAAAAAAAAAAAATTTGTCTCTTTCCCGCTACTTGTGTCACAATATAAAATATTCCATGGACTCGACATGCCTCTCAGCAAATAGCTTGGGGTGTCTACTTTCCAAAATGGGGTCATTTGGGGGGGGTTTGAACTGTCCTGGCATTTTATGCACAACATTTAGAAGCTTATGTCACACATCACCCACTCTTCTAACCACTTGAAGACAAAGCCCTTTCTGACACTTTTTGATTACATGAAAAAATTATTTTTTTTTGCAAGAAAATTACTTTGAACCCCCAAACATTATATATTTTTTTAAAGCAAATGCCCTACAGATTAAAATGGTGGGTGTTTCATTTTTTTTTTTCACACAGTATTTGCGCAGCGATTTTCAAACGCATTTTTTGGGGAAAAAACACACTTTTTTAAATTTTAATGCACTAAAACACACTATATTGCCCAAATGTTTGATGAAATAAAAAAGATGATCTTAGGCCGAGTACATGGATACCAAACATGACATGCTTTAAAATTGCGCACAAACGTGCAGTGGCAACAAAATTAATACATTTTTAAAAGCCTTTAAAAGCCTTTACAGGTTACCACTTTAGATTTACAGAGGAGGTCTACTGCTAAAATTACTGCCCTCGATCTGACCTTCGCGGTGATACCTCACATGCATGGTGCAATTGCTGTTTACATTTGACGCCAGACCGCCGCTTGCGTTCGCCTTAGCGCGAGAGCAGGGGGGACAGGGGTGCTTTTTATTTATTTATTTTTTTTCTTTATTAATTTTTTGCTTTTTTATCTTATTTTTAAACTGTTCCTTTCATTTTTTTTTTTTAAATCATTTTTATTGTTATCTCAGGGAATGTAAATATCCCCTATGATAGCAATAGGTAGTGACAGGTACTCTTTTTTGAAAAAATTGGGGTCTATTAGACCCTAGATCTCTCCTCTGCCCTCAAAGCATCTGACCACACCAAGATCGGTGTGATAAAATGCTCCCCCAATTTCCCAATGGCGCTATTTACATCCGGCGAAATCTAAGTCATAGAATGCTCGTAGCTTCCGGTTTCTTAGGCCATAGAGATGTTTGGAGCCACTCTGGTCTCTGATCAGCTCTATGGTCAGCTGGCTGAATCACCGGCTGCATTCTCAGGTTCCCTGTTGAGACAGGAGAGCCAGAGAAAAACACGAAGACGGTGGGGGGGGGGGGCATTCCCTCCCACTGCTTGTAAAAGCAGTCTAGAGGCTAATTAGCCGCTAGGATTGCTTTTACATGAAAGCCGACCGCTGGCTGAAAAGAATGATACCAAGATGATACCTAAACCTGCAGGCATCATTCTGGTATAACCACTCAAAGTCGTGAATGGCGTACCTGAAGACAAAAAAATGGTTAACAATAAAGCACAGTAAACGGTAAAGTATAAAAAATTGCATACCTGAAAAGCAAACATGATAAAACATAATAACAATAAAAAATTGCAGAATAGAATACAGTAAAAAAGAGCAGAACAATAGAGAGAGAGAATAGAGAGAGAGAACAATAAAACGACAACTATTTTTTTTTATTTTTGTTTGTGTTTTTTTTTTTTTTTTACACTTTTTTTTTGTAACTGTAACTTTTATAACTGTAACCGCTTCCAGGTTCGGGTCTCTCAAAATGCGATGGCATCTTGGGAGACCCTGTGAAAGTGTGCCTAGTCTGTGCAATGCTGCACCCTACGCTAATACTCAACTAGTGAATGGTAGCGTTCAAAACATTCACCAATGCAAAGACCAGGATTGTCAGGACAGGAGGGACAATAATAGTGAGTGTCACGCCTATATCCGCGCTTGCTGCAGACACAACATCTTTTTTGGGGGGGTTCGTTGGGTAGGGGTACTCGGGAGGACATAAAGAAAATGCCTCTCATGCAGCCGACTGCATTTGGTTGGGGATGTGAATGGGGGAAGTACGGGCGCTGCAGAAGCGGTGGGTTCCCAATTGGGATTGGCGAATGCAGCAGGAAGGGCACTATGGGCACGACGGGCCTGTGTTTGTCTTTTTGGTGGCAGCGGGACACTACTTGTGCTTGCCACCTCACCAGCTTGAACTGCACTTATGGGACTCGCCACGTCACCAAGTGTTACTGCAGTGCTGGTTTGACTACGACCGGGGTGTACTAGGCCGCTGGTGCTTGCCAGTTCACCAAAACGCTACAAAAAAAAGTGACAGTGATCGATCGATACTGCACTTGGGTGGGCTGGACTGGGCTGGGCCGGGCGGAGGGGCAAAACGCAGGTGCTAGCAGGTATCTGGGCTGATCCCGCTAACACTGCGTTTTTGGGAACCCTAAACTGCTGGGGACGCCAGTATAGATCTGATCGGATCAGATATTGATGCGTTCAGATACTATACCACTAAGGGAGGTGTACGGTGCGTGTACGGTGCGTGCATGGGTGTTCGCGGTACTGGTGCTAATCTGACGCTGCCTAGGGCGACGCATATCACCGCCGGGCGATCAGGGGGCTAAACCTTTTTTCGGTAATAAACGGCGGGTGCCCTGACACTATAAAAAATAAACAAACTAACCAGCGTCACCCGTAACGGTTATACGGTGATCAGTGGTAAAAGGGTTAACTAGGGGGCCATCAAGGGGTTAAAACATTTATTAGATAGTATATGGGGGTCCCTGTCGCTATAAAACGCTGACGGCGAACCTAAATATTTACGTCCCTAACTAGCGTCACCAGCGACACTAATACAGCGATCAGAAAAATGATCGCTTAGCGACACTGGCGACAGGGGGTGATCAAGGGGTTAAAACTTTATTAGGGGGGGGTAAGGGGGGTACCCTAGACCTACAGGGGGCTAAACTTTTATTTGGTAATAAACGGCGGGTGCCCTGACACTATAAAAAATAAACAAACTAACCAGCATCACCCGTAACGGTTATACGGTGATCAGTGGTGAAAGGGTTAACTAGGGGGCAATCAAGGGGTTAAAACATTTATTCGGTAGTATATGGGGGTCCCTGTCGCTATAAAACACTGACGGCGAACCTAAATATTTACGTCCCTAACTAGCATCACCAGCGACACTAATACAGCGATCAGAAAAATGATCGCTTAGCGACACTGGTGACGGGGGGTGATCAAGGGGTTAAAACTTTATTAGGGGGGGTAAGGGGGGTACCCTAGACCTACAGGGGGGTAACAGTCACTACCCTAACACTGCTAACTGTCACAAACTGACACTATGCAGTAATCAGGAAAAAAAAAACCAAAAAAAAAAAACCTGCTTGGTGTCAGTTTGTGACAGGGGGGGGGGTGATTGGGGGGCGATCGGGGGGGGATCGGGGGGGGATCGGGGGTGTAATGTATGCCTGGCATGTTCTACTGTGTGTGTGTGAGTGTTGGTGCACTTACATGTCATCTCTCCTCGGCGCTGGAACGGAAACTCCCGAGCCGAGGAGAGATGACATCACATCCTCTGCCTCTGTGTACTATACAGAGGCAGGGGATGTTTGTCATTGGCTGGGAGCGATCGCGAGGGGGGGGCCACGATCGGATGGCCTCCCCCTCGTCTCCCATCGCTTCCAACCAAATGCCGACCGCAGCTGGCACCGGGGGGGGGTCCGATCGGACCCCCCACCCGCGGGAAGGCAATCACGTTTCAGGTACGTGATTTTGCCTGCCCGTGCCGCTCTGCTCACGTATATAGGCGTGAGGCGGTCGGCAAGTGGTTAAAAGTCTATGGGGGAAATCAAAAGTGCTAATTTTAAAGGCTTATATGCAAGTTATTGTCATAAAAAGTATTTGGAGACCTGGGTCCTGCCCCAGGGGACATGGATCAATGCAAAAAACGTTTTAAAAACGGCCGTTTTTTCAGGAGCAGTGATTTTAATAATGCTTAAAGTCAAACAATAAAAGTGTAATATCCCTTTAAATTTTGTAGCTGGGGGGTGTTTATAGTATGCCTGTAAAGGGGCGCATGTTTCCTGTGTTTAGAACAGTCTGACAGCAAAAAGACATTTCGAAGGAAAAAACCCATTTAAAACTACTCGCGGCTATTGCATTGCCGACAATACACATAGAAGTTCATTGATAAAAACGGCATGGGAATTCCCCACAGGGGAACCCCGAACCAAAATTAAAAAACAAAAATGACATGGGAGTCCCCCTAAATTCCATACCAGGCCCTACAGGTCTGGTATGGATATTAAGGGGAACCCCGGCCAAAATTTTTTAAAAAAATTATGTGGGGTTCCCCCTAAATTCCATACCAGACCCTTCAGGTCTGGTATGGATTTTAGGGGAACCCTGCGCCAAAAAAAAAAAAAAAAACGGCATAGGGGTCCCCCCAAAAATCCATACCAGACCCTTATCCGAGCACGCAACCTGGCAGGCCGCAGGAAAAGAGGGGGGACGAGAGTGCAGCCCCCCCTCCTGAACCGTACCAGGCCACATGCCCTCAACATTGGGAGAGTGCTTTGGGGTAGCCCCCCAAAACACCTTGTCCCCATGTTGATGAGGACAAGGGCCTCATCCCCACAACCCTGGCCGGTGGTTGTGGTGGTCTGCGGGCGGGGGGCTTATTGGAATCTGGAAGCCCCCTTTAACAAGGGGACCCCCAGATCCCGCCCCCCCCCTGTGTGAAATGGTAAGGGGGTAATTACCCCTACCATTTCACTAAAAAACTGTCAAAAATGTTAAAAATGACCAGAGACAATTTTTGACAATTCCTTTATTTAAATGCTTCTTCTTTCTTCTATCTTCCTTCAACTTCTTCTTCTGGTTCTTCTGGCTCTTCTGGTTCTTCCTCCGGCATTCTCGTCTAGCATCTCCTCCGCGGTGTTTTCTATCTTCTTCTCTTCAGGCTGCTCCGTCCCATAACTTTAACGGTGTTCGCGTGTTCGAACAAACTTTTTTCCTGTTCGCATGTTCTGGTGTGAACCGAACAGGGGGGTGTTTGGCTCATCCCTACTGTGTACACACTATGAAACTAATTTATTTAGGGAATTTACATTGTTACTGAATGAGCATTAGAATAGACATATTCTTATAGTGACAACATTTGCCATGTATTATGGATGTCACTACATACAGTATATAGCTCCAAGCAGAATTCCACCCATTTCTGTGTTTATTAAAAGTCAGCAGCTACAAAAAGTATAGCTGCTGACTTTTAATAAACAGACACTCACCTGTCCCACGGTCCAGCGATATGGCCGCCTAGAGCCTCTCTTCTCTTCTTCTCATCTCCACTGTGCCAGCATTGCAAGTCTGGGCACCCAGCTGTGACAGCTTGCAGCTTCACAGCCAGGTGCTCTCTGCGCATGCTTGAGTCATGCTGCATATTCTGAATGGTCGGGCAATCTTCTGGGTTATGTCCCAGAAGATAGCAGGGAGGGAAGAGGGAGAGGAGAAATTCCACTCGGCGCCACAGCGCCATGAGTGGAAGTGGGAGTTGGGTACCTGTCAAAACTAGGTACCCACTCCCCCCAAAAACAATGACATGCCAAATGTGGTATGTCAGGGGGTCAGGAGTCCTTAAAGCGGAAGTTCCACTTTTGGGTGGGACTCCACTTTAACTCAGAACTTTAGCAAACAGCTTTATTCTCATTTGAAACAAAGACATTTAACTGTATTACCTTTTAAGGGGTTTGCAATGCAATACAGATAATCTTGTGACTCGCACACCTCTGCCATCTTCATTACCTCTCCTCCATCAGTTTGTTCATTGGTCAAAAAGTAAGTATGAGAAAAGCGGCAAAGCTACATCAAGAAACAGAAGAGCAACTCTCCTGGCTGTACAGTGTGCAGGAATTTAAATACCAATATCAAATAAATTACATATTTTTAAAGGTAAAATAGTAAACTTGCTGCAAAAACTTTTGCCCAGAGTTCATTTTGAACATCTTAAAACAAAGCATTACTGATAATAGTATGATAGCAATTAATGTTCTTAAACAAAACAACATACACATTAATAATGCTATATGCTTCCAAATTTAGTGGGTGCTGCAAATTGCCTCCAGGAATGCTTCTACGTCTTGTTGCTGGAGGCTGACATTTTTTTAAAGCCCAGAAGAGTAATTTCCTTATTGGAAACTCTCCCCCCTCTCCTTGATCTCAAAAACGAAATGTCACTTTCTGTAATTAAAATATGCACATTTCCCGTCTTTATTGTATGTCTTGGATTAGCTAGAGAGGAGAGCTGACGGAATCTTTAAGGTCCATGCACACTAAGCGGCTGGAAAAATGCTGAAAAAGCATGATAGCAAAAGCAGCATACAAAATGCTCATAGTGGTTCATATTGCACAAGAGTTTATGAGAGTTTATGGGCATTTGCTGTTATGAGTATTTTTTTCAAAAACATTCCCCTCTGCTCATTTTTCACCATAATCAATGTACACTTGAAAATGCTAAATGCTCCTAAACACCGCATGCATTCCTGTTTATGAGCATCAAATGTTTTACTGCCCAAAAGCTCCTCTCAAAAATGTGATTCTGATGGTTTTTTTTTCTGCCTGAAAATGCTCCTCTGCAAAGATGCCTGTAAATGCCCTAATGTGCATGGAATAATAGGGTAACATAAAGCTGCTTATACAGGCTGAAAAAAAATCACCAAAAGCCTCTATAAGCATAATTGTTATACTCAGGGTGCATGACCCCTACAATGCTGATGTTCAAAGGCTGCCCATAAGGGAGAAAGTACCAAGAATCAGGTAGATACTGTGAGATAAAACACTGTTCTTTTAAGTTCACCTCGTTTGTGTCTCCTTGACAGCAGAATTTGTCTTGTCATCTCTCTTGCTTTGATTTTCTCTCTCCCTAATCTGTGTTCCCTTCCCACAGTCTGTCTCACTCCTGATGCTTTCTTCCTACTTCCCAGCAACAGTAAATATTAAATAGCGATGGGCGAATGGTTCAGCCAGAGCATAAATTTGGGCCAAACTTTGGTTGTTTGGACGTTCGGCGAACACCAAACAATATGCGGTGTTCGTGGCAAATTTGAAAGCTGTGGAACACCGTTAAAGTCTATGGGACACTAACGTGAAAAATAATTGATAATGATAATTTTAAAGGCTTATATTCAAGTTATTGTCATAAAAAAGTGTTTGGGGACTCGGGTCCTACCCCAGGGGACATGTATCAATGCAAAAAAAAGTTTTAAAAACTCCAGTGTTTTCAGGTGATTTTAATGATGCTTAAAGTGAAACAATAAAAATGAAATATTCCTTTAACCACTTGCCGACCAGCCGCCACAGTTTTACTGCGGCAGAATGGCACAGCTGGCTGAAAGGACGTTATGTTACGTCGCTTCGCCCTGTGGCCTGCTGCTCTACCCTGGAGCCGATGCGAGTGCCTGGCAGTCATGATCACTACCGGGCTCCAGCGATCACTATCTCCACCCATGACACAGGTGGACACTAATGGAAGGCACTTGACGAGTGTATCTTTAATGCATCTTTTAGGGTGTGCCCCCCAAATATCTTGTTTGACTATTGTATGGATTCAGACCAAATCATTTTGAGTGAGGAGCACCCCACTCCGTCATCAAGTGCCTCCCATTAGTGTCCACCTGTGTCATGGGTGGAGACCTCAAGTTCTCCCATATAGAGGAGTGTATCGCTCCCATGGTTCAGAGAAGCAGGATCTCCTCGTCTATGGATAGTGTAGGACCCACTAATCATGGGGTACTTTGTCACAGTAAGTGGACTTAAGCACCATATAGCAATATGGTGTGACCAAATCCCCATATTTTTTTATAATGTTTTTTGAAAATGTCTAGGTGTTTTAAATAAGCCTTGCTGGAGGTAAATGTCTTTTTTGCAATATTTTGTTCTTTTTTTTTCAAAATTGTCACTCTTTTTTTGTTTATAGCGCAAAAAATAAAAACCGCAGAGTTGATCAAATACCACCTAAAGAAAGCACTATTTGTGGGAAAAAAAGGACGTCAATTTTGTTTGGGTGCAACGTTGCACGACCGCGCAATTGTCAGTTAAAGCGATGCAGTGCCAAATCACAAAAAGTGCTCTGGTCAGGAAGGGGGTAAAATCTTCAGGGGCTGAAGCGGTTAAATATCGTGCCTGGGGGTGTCTATAGTATGCCTGTAAAGTGGTGCAGTTTTCCCATGTTTAAAACAGTACCACAACAAAATTACATTTCTAAAGGAAAAAGTAATTTAACCACTTACCCACTGGACACTTAAAACCGCTTCTTAACTTTTCTTTGTTTCTGTTATAAAATTTTGTTAAAAAATTTTTCTTAATTTTTCTTCATAAATTTTGAATAAAATTTATACTGCTACATATCTTTGGTAAAAATGACCCAAATTGGTGTATATTATTTGGTCTTTGTAAAAGTTATAGAGTCCACAAGGTATGGTGCCAATCTCTGAAAATTGATCACACCTGATGTACTGACGGCCTATCTCATTTCTTGAGACTCTAACAAGCCAGGAAAGTACAAATACCCCCCAAATGACCCCTTTTTGAAAAGTATACATTCCAAGGTATTTAGTTAGAGGCATTGTGAGTTTTTTGAAGTTGTATTTTTTCCCACAATTCTCTGCAAATCAAGATTTTTATATCTTTTTTTTCACAAAATTGTTATGTTAGGTTGTTTCTCACACACAGCATATGCATAGCACAAATTATACCCCAAAACACATTCTAATATTTCTCCTGAGTATGGCGATACCACATGTGTGAGGCTTTTACACAGCCTGGCCACATACAGAGGCCCAACATGCAGGGAGCGCCATCAGGCGTTCTTCGAGCATAAATTACACATATAATTTCTTGACTACCGCTTATACTTTTGAAGGCCCTGGAGCACCAGGACAATGAAAACGCTCCAAAAATGACCCCATTTTGGAAAGCAAACAACCCAATGTATAATCTATGAGGCATATCAAGTCTTTTGAACGTGTCATTTTTTCAACAAGTTTTTGGCAAATGTGTAAAGAAAATGAAAACACATTTTTTTAATATAATGTTGTGTAAAAAAACACAAAAATCCACATTATGCTAAAGACCCCTTCCTTAGACAGCCATGAGTAACTTCTGTCTAAGGAAGGAATACTTGGTGTCCCTAAAATTTCATATTTTTTAGTGGTAAAAGAATGCCCTGCTATTTGTCTTGCTAAAATGAAGTGCTGGAAAAACCTTTTATATAGACCGTTAACTGATATATGTGGACAGGACAGTTTTTAAGGCAGGGCAAAGGGGACAGCTGCCCTGGGCCCCATCATTGTTGTGGGGCCAAAAGCAGCTGCCTCATACTTGCCAATCATCCCAGTTTAAATTCCCTTGTCGCTTGAAGTTTCAGTCCCATGCTGTTTCCCGATATCTCAGTGTGAAGTTCTGTTACTAATGCTGCCCAGCTCTGCCCTATTGTCGTGTAAAAATGACTCACCTGCAGACTCCGTATTTACATGTAAATAACCCGCATTGATATGTAAATAGTGGTGGCATTAATATGTAAATAGCTCTGGACCAACAGCATTGATATGTAAATAGAGGCGGCATTCATATGTATATCATGCCTCCCTGAGATCATATTCACCATCACTTCTGCTGAACGCTGCCCAGTGGGGAGATAAAGGAACATGCTGGAAAGTCTTGCATACAACTGTCGTCATTAAGCCTAACATCATCCTGTTATCATCATCCTGCAAAAGTAAGCAAATTGGAGGTGGAACCCTTTTTCAAAATAACATGGTGTTACAGCACCCTGAATTTTGGTGCATGTGACGCACATCTCAGCAGATGCGTGAGAATGTCAATAACAATTAATGGCACTGCTGTGTATCTACTAAAGGGCAGCATGTTTCTGTGGTGTCAGGAAAACAATTTTGTATGCGTTCCCAACACACACAAATGTGAACGCAGGCTAAATGTCTCAGTTACATTGGTGGTCAGTGTAAATCTTCTCACTACATCGGGGCTTGGTGTACAATTCTTTCATTCACACTAGTGGCCAGTGTAAAGGTCCCCCTTACATTGGTGGTCAGTGCAAATCCCATCTTACATTGGTGGTTACTGTGAATGCTCCTATTACATTGGTGGTCAGTGTAAATCCCCATTACATGGTGGCCAGTGTAGAAACTCTTCTTTATAGTGGTAATCGGTAAAAAAATCCAAACTTGCATTTGTGGTCAGTTTCAAATCCTCCCTTACATTAGTGGTCCATGTAGAAACCCCCTTTAACCACTTGCCGACCGCCGCACAACAATGTGCGTCAGCAGAGTGGCACGGGCAGGCAAAAGGGCGTACATGTACGCCCTTGCCTTCCCCCGGTGCCAGCGGCAGTCGGATTCAGGTCAGGGGCGATCAAAGGTGAGGGGGAGGCCACTCATTCGTGGCTCCCCCCTCGCGATCGCTCCTGGCCAATGACAGACTTCCTCGGCTTCTGTAATGTAAACAGAAGCGGAGGAAGTGATGTCACCTCTCCTCGGCTCGGTATTTTCCATTCCGGCGCCGAGGAGAGAAGACTGTAATGATAGTGCACCAAACACACACACACACACACAGTAGAACATGCCAGGCACACATTACACCCCCCTTTACCCCCCGATCCCCCCCGATCACCCCTCCGATCATGCCTCCCCCCCCCCTGTCACACTGACACCAAGCAGTTTTTTGTTTTTTTTTTGATTACTGCATGGTGTCAGTTTGTGACAGTTAGTGTGTTAGGGCAGTTATTGTTAGCCCCCTTTACGTCTAGGGTACCCTCCTACCCCCCTAATAAAGTTTTAACCCCTTGATCACCCCCTGTCGCCAGTGTCACTAAGCGATCATTTTTCTGATCGCTGTATTAGTGTCACTGGTGACGCTAGTTAGGGACGTAAATATTTAGGTTTGCCGTCAGCGTTTTATTGCGACAGGGACCCCATATACTACCTAATGTTTTAACCCCTTGATTGCCCCCTAGTTAACCCTTTCACCACTGATCACCGTATAACTGTTACGGGTGACGCTGGTTAGTTTGTTTATTTTTTATAGTGCCAGGGCACCCGCTGTTTATTACCGAATAAAAGTTTATCCCCCTGATCGCCCGGCGGTGATATGCGTTGCCCCAGGCAGCGTCAGATTAGCGCCAGTACCGCTAACACCCATGCACGCAGCATACGCCTCCCTTAGTGGTATAGTATCTGAACGGATCATGATCTGATCCGATCAGATCTATACTAGCGTCCCCAGCAGTTTAGGGTTCCCAAAAACGCAGCGTTAGCGGGATAAGCCCAGATACCTGCTAGCACCTGCGTTTTGCCCCTCCGCCCGGCCCAGCCCAGCCCACCCAGGTGCAGTATTGATCGATCACTGTCACTTACAAAACACTAAATGCATAACTGCAGCATTCGCAGAGTCAGGCCTGATCCCTGCGATCGCTAACAGTTTTTTTGGTAGCATTTTGGTGAACTGGCAAGCACTAGCCCCAGGCAGCGTTAGATTGGCGCCAGTACCGCTAACATCCACGCACGCACCGTACACCTCCCTAATGCCCCGTACACACGATCGGATTTTCCGGCGGACAATGTGTGATAGGACCTTGTTGTCGGAAATTCCGACCGTGTGTAGGCTCCATCACACATTTTCCATCGGATTTTCTGACACACAAAGTTTGAGAGCAGGCTATAAAATTTTCCGACAACAAAATCCGTTGTCGGAAATTCCGATCGTGTGTACACAAATCCGACGGACAAAGTGCCACGCATGCACAGAATATATAAAGAGATGAAAGCTATTGGCCACTGCCCCGTTTATAGTCCCGACGTACGTGTTTTACGTCACCGCGTTTAAAACGATCAGATTTTCCGACAACTTTGTGTGACCGTGTGTATGCAAGACAAGTTTGAGCCAACATCCGTCGGAAAAAATCCTAGGATTTTGTTGTCGGAATGTCCGAACAAAGTCCGACCGTGTGTACGGGGCATTAATGGTATAGTATCTGATCGGATTAATATCTGATCCGATCAGATCTATACTAGCGTCTCCAGCAGTTTAGGGTTCCCAAAAACGCAGTGTTAGCGGGATCAGCCCAGATACCTGCTAGCACCTGCGTTTTGCCCCTCCGCCCCGCCCAGCCCAGCCCACCCAAGTGCAGTATCGATCGATCACTGTCATTTACAAAACACTAAACACATAAGTGCAGCGTTCGTAGAGTCAGGCCTGATCCCTGCGATCGCTAACAGTTTTTCTGGTAGCGTTTTGGTGAACTGGCAAGCACCAGCCCCAGGCAGCGTCAGGTTAGCGCCAGTACCGCTTACACCCACGCACGCAGCATACGCCTCCCTTAGTGGTATAGAATCTGAACGGATCAATATCTGATCTGATCAGATCTATACTAGCGTCCCCAGCAGTTTAGGGTTCCCAAAAACGCAGTGTTAGCGGAATCAGCCCAGATACCTGCTAGCACCTGCGTTTTGCCCCATCCGCCCGGCCCAGCCCAGCCCACCCAAGTGCAGTATCGATCGATCACTGTCACTTACAAAACACTAAACGCATAACTGCAGCGTTCGCAGAGTCAGGCCTGATCCCTGCGATCGCTAACAGCTTTTTTTTGTAGCGTTTTGGTGAACTGGCAAGCACCAGCGGCCTAGTACACCCCGGTCGTAGTCAAACCAGCACTGCAGTAACACTTGGTGACGTGGCGAGTCCCATAAGTGCAGTTCAAGCTGGTGAGGTGGCAAGCTCAAGTAGTGTCCCGCTGCCACCAAGAAGAAGACAAACAGGCACGTCGTGCCCATAGTGCCCTTCCTGCTGCATTCGCCAATCCTAATTGGGAACCCACCACTTCTGCAGCGTCCGTACTTCCCCCATTCACATCCCCAACCAAATGCAGTCGGCTGCATGAGAGGCATTTTCTTTATGTCCTCCCGAGTACCCCTACCCAAAGAACCCCCCCAAAAAAGATGTGTCTGCAGCAAGCGCGGATATAAGCGTGACACCCGCTATTATTGTCCCTCCTGTCCTGACAATCCTGGTCTTTGCATTGGTGAATGTTTTGAACACTACCATTCACTAGTTGAGTATTAGCGTAGGGTACAGCATTGCACAGACTAGGCACACTTTCTTTTATTTTCAAAATGTTTTATTGATTTTTCAAGAAAAGGCATACAACTCATCAGCATTAAGTAAGTATATATAAAGCAGAATAAGTCGGACCCCCTTGTGGTTACAAATCCAACTGACGACAGTAGTTTTGAGTATGTCTCTGGTCTGTGACCATACATGAATACCATTATAAACCATTACCCGTACACTTAAACCATAGAACCCTGTAACTTGAGAGGGCTGGTAGAAGGGGAGGAAGGAGAGACCGTCTGCACCCCAATAGGGAACACACTGTGCCCGAACAGAACACTTCAATCCTCCCCTTGCACCCCAATAGTTAACGCTATAGATCTCTTGGCAACGAACAAGTGAGTAAAAACCTACGTCGTACGCTTCCCTTGGGAGCAAGACTCCTTTGGGGTCACAACTGCAGTTTGGTCGAAAACAGACCAATCATCGTCTTGATAGCTCAAACTGACAAGTAACAAATGAGAGGAAAAAGCAAAAAGTTGAAAGGATAGGGGGGAGAGAGAAAGAGAAGAGAGAGTAGTCGGAAGCCAGTCCATGGGAGGAGTCCCCCCAGACCCCGAGACAGCCAGACGCTTCATGGTTGAACCCCTGGAATCAAGGAAATGCCCAAGAATTTCGCCCAGGGTTCCCAAATAGCTTCAAATATCTCTTTGGTGTTGTTCAGGGTACTGGCAAGATTCTCTTGGGCCATGATCCAAGAAATTTTGCAGATATCCGCTTTGAAGGACACCTTGGGTTGTTTCCATGCCTTAGCAATGGAGAGCTTAGCTCCCAGCAAAATGAAGTGTATCAGTTTACGAGTAAGTTTGGGAGTCTTAGGAAAATGGTCATTTAGTAGCGCTAAGGCGGGGGTCCTCGGGATCCGTACTCCAGTGATTTTCCTAATCAGGTGAAAGGTCCTTCTCCAGAAAGGCCTCAACCGTGGACATTCCCAAAAGTTATGGGCCAAGGAGCCCCTGAGTAAACAGCCCCTAAAACACCTGGGGTCAGTTGAGGGGAACATTTTGGCCAGTCTTTCCGGTGGAAGGTACCACCTTGTGATGACCTTTACGGTGGACTCTATCAATGAGATGTTCAAAATGCCCTTGTATGCCCTACTAAAGGTGACCCTCCATTTCTCTAGGTCCCACTCCAAGGATAAGTCTGACTCCCAAGCTGACATGTATGGGGTCTTGGCGGTTTGATTAGAGAGTGACTGGTAGATGATGGAGATTCCACCCCTCTGCTCTGTAGACCGACCGCACCATATTTCATAAGGGGTGAATGAGTGGGTTGATGATTTGTCCTTTCCCATATGAGTGAGGAAGTGTCTAATCTGCTGGAAACGAAAGCTCTCAGAGCTAGGCATCTCCAATTGACTCACACAGAAGGCCTTGGAGATAGGCCCCATTAATGTGAAGTAGTGTCCAATCCGGTACATCCCCTTGTCCAACCACCAGCGGAATGCTTTGATGTCAGTTCCCGGGGGAAAGTCAGGGTTATTGAAAATGTGAGCAAGGGGGTGTCTGTAGGAAGTTATGGTTTGTAGGTTTCTCAGAGAATCCTATAATTTAAAAGATTGTGAAAGGATAGGGGACAAAATCGGAGGACGTTTTTTGGGGGGGACCCATAAAAGAAAGTCTATAGTGAAAGAGGGAACTGCCTGTCTCTCTATCTGTATCCAATCTGGTCTCTCAGCCTTCGCGTATACCGTCGAGATCTGGGCTAGCCTGGCTGATTGGTAATACCAAAATAGCTGCGGGAGACCTAATCCCCCTTGTGGTCTAGTTAAGTATAAAGTGCTCTGTTGAAGTCTGTATCCCTTCCCTCCCCAAATAAATTTTATTATCTTTCTTTGGAACGCTTTCAAGTGCTCCTTAATGATGTTTATAGGGATGGCTCTGAAGAGGTAGAGGAGTCTAGGAAGCAAAGTCATCTTGACTACATGAATCCTCCCTAACCAGGATAAACCCCCTTTAGCCCAGTTGGATAAGTCAGCCTCGAGTTTGCGGTATGTGTGAGGGAAGTTGGTTGCATAAAGGAGTTCTGTTTTAGCTGTGAGCCTTATCCCTAAATAGTCGAAGTAGGAGTCGCTCCATTTAAATTCAAAGGCAGTCTGCAGGGATGCCAACATGGTTGGATTAAGGGAGATGTTTAAGGCTGAAGATTTGGCATAATTGACCCTTAACCCTGAAATCTTCGAGAACTCTTTCAGGAGTTTACAAAGGTTTGAAAGGGAGGTGGTTGGGGACGTGATAAAAAGGAGCATATCGTCCGCAAACAACCCACATTTGTGGACCTGGTCACCACAGGAGACCCCTTGAATGTTGGGATCTGCTCTTATTGCTATTGCTAACGTTTCGATTGCAATAGCAAAAATTAGGGGGGAGAGTGGGCATCCCTGCCTAGTGCCTCTTGCAATGGTTAGGGGTTTAGAATATTGGCCTTGTAAGCGAATCACCGCTTGTGGGGTGGAGTATAATGATCTAAGGGTCCCTATAAAGTTGGGTCCAAAGCCCCACCTCTCCAATATGGAGAAAAAAAAAGGCCATTCGATCGAGTCGAAAGCTTTGTGGAGATCTAGCGAAAGGATCATGCCTTCCTGTTTCGGCCCCCCTTCCCAGTTGGATTGTAGAATGGATACAATATCTATAGCTCTCCTGATTTGGTCAGGTCCTTGCCTACCCGGTATAAAACCGACCTGATCCTTGTGTACATAAAGCTTGATGAAAGATGAAAGGCGGTTGGCTAGAATTTTTGTAAGAATTTTGAGGTCATTGTTAATTAAGGATATGGGCCTGTAAATCTCAACTTCCTCATGGTTTTTGTTCAGTTTGGGGATCACTGAGATAAATGCTGTGTTCAGTTGGGGTTCGAGGGGGGATCCTGTCTTTTTGGAATTGAAAAACTTTGCCAGGTATGGGGCTAAAATATCGCTATATTCTTTATAGTAGGGGACCGAGAGGCCGTTTGGCCCAGGGGCAGAGCCGGATTTAAGACCTTTAATTACCTCCCTAATCTCAGACTCAATGATGGCTCCTTCCATTAAGTCTTTGCATTCTTTGGAGAGTGAGGGAAGTTGTAAATTCTGTAGGAACTTAGTAATTAAGGGGCCTTTCTCAGATTGAGGTGGGTTGTAGAGAGTAGCATAAAAATCGTGGAAGGCAGACATAATACTGTTCGGATTTGCTGTTGGGGGTTGTCCTGCTATCCTCAATTTGGGGAAGGAGAGAGTGCGAAATTTAGGTGTGAGTTTAGAGGCCAACATCGAGCCAAATCTGTCTTTGTGGCAGTAAAATTTGGCTCCACTCCATCTAAGATTTTTCTCTGCTTTAGCCATTAAAGCGAGATTCAGCTCGGGTCTGGTGGCGTCAAGTTTACTTAAAAGGGACCTGGGCGGGTGTTTTTTGTGTTACGCTTTTAGTTGGAGGAAGGATTTTTCGAGTCTTTGAATATCGATCAATCGCTCCTTCTTAAATTTGGTCGCTAACCTTATGATAACTCCTCGGACGGTTGCCTTGTGGGCTGCCCACAGGGTTTCAGGGGAGATGTTATCAACATCATTTAAGAGGAAATATTCTTTGATGGATTTAGCTATTTCTTTGACCAAGCTAGGGTCAGCTAAAAGGGATTCGTTTAAACGCCAAAAGAAACCTCCTCGCCCAGACAGAACATTTCTCAGGGTAAGGAGAACCAAAGAATGGTCGGACCATGCAGTGTCTAGTATTGCTGCCTTAGTTGACAAGGGAATGAGAGCTGTCTGAGTGAGGATGTGATCAATTCTAGCGTAAGATTGGTGGGGTGCGGAAAAGTGCGTGTAATCCCTTTTATTGGGGTTCAGTTCCCTCCATACCAAGCTACCAAGCCCTGAGAGTGGACCATTTTGGCGATCTTAGTGCTAAGTTTTGTGGGGCGTGTGAGTTGGTATTTAGGGGGCTTAGTTTTGTCTAGACCCTGATCAAATGCCACATTTGAGTCCCCTCCCAGGATAACTTTACCTTCCAAGAGCGGTTCCCGAGTTGTGAATAGGTCCTGGAAGAAAGACGCTTGGCCCTTGTTCGGGGCGTAGTAGGAAACGAAAGAGTATAAAACTCCTTCCAGGGTGGTCTTCACCAGAATGAATCTTCCCTCTGGATCCCTATAGTCAGATAGATGTGAAAATTTGCTATTTTTAGAGAAGAGAATAGCCACCCCCTTCGTCTTATTAGGGGCATTCGCTAAGTAAAATGATGGAAAGTGTGCATGGAGAAACTTGAGGGTGTACCGGATGTGGAAGTGCGTCTCCTGCAGAAGCACCACGTCAATTCTCAGGGATTTATAATGATCCAGGGCTAGTCTCCTTTTCCTGGGAGAGTTTAGGCCCTGGACTTATGTGAAACTATCTTGAGGTCATTACCCTTCACATTCGGGTCACATTCGGGTCAGGCATAAGAGCAGAGGGGATAGACGACAGTAATCAAGCAGTCACTTACCCTTGGAAGTCTTCTATTACTGGATTTAAGCCAAGTTGTGCGGAATTTTCTCAGGACCAACTCTGGGGCGTGAGGGGAAACCCCCCATGGGATGGCTAGAAAAAAGAAGAGGGATGAGTTGGGGAAGAAAAAGAAAAGAGACTTACTGACAAACAAGAACATAAGCACCAATAAGGGTACCAAGAAAATACCCTTGGGGTTATGCGAATTGAAATCCGCTATAGCCCCAATGAACCACTTCAGGCCGCCCGGAGGGGCGTCTGAAGTTCCGACACCAAAGGACACCATTCTTTGGAATCGAGTGGAGGCACAAGGGTTCCACCCCGGACCCTTGTTATGTCAAATTTGAACCATAAAATATACACACATATATGGAAAACATAATAACTGTAATATCAGCCCGATTTTCCGGGCTCTAAACGCCTGAAAAAATATTCAACCCAAAAAAGGAACGAACAACCAGGAACATGTGAATCTCACCCCCTTCCCACCTTCAATAGCCCCCCGCCCCCTATCTAACTAGAGGGGAGAGAATACGAGGGAGGCCAAAATGCCCTAGCGATCAGGACCACCCTCCAAAAGTGGGGCAGATATTTGGGTAGCTCGGACAAACCGTGACTCCTAACTGAACTTGGAAATGACCAAAACTAATTAACACTTGAAATCTAGTCCTGTAACCAATCCTTTATGTTAGAGGAACCAAGGTCTTCCTGGAGGAGCTTATTTTCTGCGAAAGTCATCTTCTACTGAGAAGGTTGCAAACTTAGTTAACTGGCTCTCGGAGGGTGCAGGTTGAAGAAAAAGATGGTAAACGTTGGTTTCAGACCTCCGCTGTTGAAGTAAGTTTACATTGGTGGGTAATGAGGTGCAAAACTATAAAACTCAATGTGAATCTAGATGTAGGGTCTTCCATG
This sequence comes from Lithobates septentrionalis, assembly GCA_037952835.1. Taxonomy (NCBI): domain Eukaryota; kingdom Metazoa; phylum Chordata; class Amphibia; order Anura; family Ranidae; genus Lithobates; species Lithobates septentrionalis. The sequence goes on along the minus strand of JBBDGP010001607.1, from coordinate 1,168,487 downwards.
TCCATAAGACGTGAGAAGGTTTGGAGCTCCAGAGTGGGGATACGGGGCTGCCTGGAGGTGGATGTTTAGTGGAACCCGAGGAAGAAGACGAGAAGTCCATTGGTGTCTCTTGGGAGATTAGCTTTAGGGCGAGAAACAATCTTTCCCCTTCTGGGAGGCTGGCAAAGGAGTGGGTCTTGCCCTGAATGGCAAACTTTACAGCAAAGGGGAAGGTCCAGCGGTATTTGATATCCCGTTGAGAGAGGACCGTGAGGAGGGGTTTTAGCGTCCTGCGTCTTTGAATAGTTGTGGGAGCGAGGTCAGCAAAAATCTGGATCTGATGACCCTGGTGTTGCAGCTTTGGATTTTGACGTGATTGACGCATGACCTCTTCCTTAACCGCAAAGAAGTGCGGCTTGACAATTATGTCCCTTGGGGAGCCATCTTGTCTGGGGGGTCCAAGGGACCTGTGTGCTCTGTCCAGTTCAAGACGCTGGGGCGGTATATTAGGGATAAGGGCAGCAATAATGTCCTGAACCGTGGAAGGGATGTCTGTAAAAGTTTCCGGGAGGCCTCTGATTCGAAAGTTATACCTCCTGGACCTATTTTCGAGCTTGTCGATCCTAGAGAGGGCCACATCTAATTGTTCTTGAATGGTCAGGAGGTGTGCTGCGTTTTGGTTGGTTCTAGCGGTTGTGCATTCTACTTTATCCTCAATGGCTTCAATTCTGGCGCCTAAATTGGACAGGTCCGCTTTAATACTGTTGGTAATCTGTTTTGCTGTATTAGCCAGTCCTTTCTCTAATAGGGATGAGAATTTAGCAAACATGTCTTCCTGCATTGCTGAGAGGTCAGTTACTGAGAAGCCTGATTGCTGGGTAACTGGAAGAGGAAGTTGGGCCTGTGCAGGGAGGGCCTGTGAGTACAGTTCCTGTTGTGTGTGGCTCGGTAGCTCTGTGGAGGCCTTTACTGTGGCCTGGGGCTTCATGGGGCCTTGCAGGGGTAATTGGGACGTTTGGGGGGTCCCTGTGCTGCCTGTGCATAGGTCAGGGTCGGGGGAGAAAGTACTGGCCTGTGCTCCTAGATCCTTGAGTGGATGCCTGCATGTTGCAGCGGCCCGTCCGTGCTGGTGGCCATCTTGGTACTCCCGTCCGCACCTGCTGAGGCAAATTGGGGGCCGAGATCACGTCTAGCTGGCGGACCGGACATCCCCGTTGGTTCCTCCGGGGTTCCCCTGCTCGGGTAGGGTGTTGTTTCGCCTGGTAGTGGGCTGAGGCGGCTGATGTGCGGCTCGGTGGTCCGGGGTGGAGCGGAGCTCCTGGCTCAGGCAGCCATGTTGGAACTCTCGCGCATGCGCACTCCGACTAGGCACACTTTCACAGGGTCTCCCAAGATGCCATCGCATTTTGAGAGACCAAAACCTGGAACCGGTTACAGTTATAAAAGTTAGTTACAAAAAAAAGTGTAAAAAAAAAAAAATATATATATATATATATATATATATATATATATATATATATATATATATATATATATATATATATATATATATATATATATATATATATATATATATATATATATATATATATATATATATATATATATATATATAAAATAAAAAAAAAGTTGTCGTTTTATTGTTCTCTCTCTCTCTATTCTCTCTCTATTGTTCTGCTCTTTTTTTACTGTATTCTATTCTGCAATGTTTTATTGTTATGTTTTATCATGTTTGCTTTTCAGGTATGCAATTTTTTATACTTTACCGTTTACTGTGTTTTATTGTTAACCATTTTTTTGTCTTCAGGTACTCCATTCACGACTTTGAGTGGTTATACCAGAATGATGCCTGCAGGTTTAGATATCATCTTGGTATCATTCTTTTCAGCCAGCGGTCGGCTTTCATGTAAAAGCAATCCTAGCGGCTTATTAGCCTCTAGACTGCTTTTATAAGCAGTGGGACGGAATGCCCCCCCTCCACCCCCCACCGTCTTCCGTGTTTTTCTCTGGCTCTCCTGTCTCAACAGGGAACCTGAGAATGCAGCCGGTGATTCAGCAGCTGACCATAGAGCTGATCAGAGACCAGAGTGGCTCCAAACATCTCTATGGCATAAGAAACTGGAAGCTACGAGCATTTTATGACTTAGATTTCGCCGGATGTAAACAGCGCCATTGGGAAATTGGGAAAACATTTTATCACACCGATCTTGGTGTGGTCAGATGCTTTGAGGGCAGAGGAGAGATCTAGGATCTAATAGACCCCAATTTTTTCAAAAAAGAGTACCTGCCACTACCTATTGCGATCATAGGGGATATTTACATTCCCTGAGATAACAATAAAAATGATAAAAAAAAAAAAAATGAAAGGAACAGTTTAAAAATAAGATAAAAAAGCAAAAAAATGATAAAAAAAAAAAAAAAAAAAAGCACCCCTGTCCCCCCCCTGCTCTCGCGCAAAGTCGAACGCAAGCATCGGTCTGGCGTCAAATGTAAACAGCAATTGCACCATGCATGTGAGGTGTCACCGCGAACGTCAGATAGAGGGCAGTCATTTTAGCAGTAGACCTCCTCTGTAAATCTAAAGTGGTAACCTGTAAAGGCTTTTAAAGGCTTTTAAAACGGTATTTAGTTTGTCGCCACTGCACGTTTGTGAGCAATTTTAAAGCATGTCATGTTTGGTATCCATGTACTCGGCCTAAGATCATCTTTTTTATTTCATCAAACATTTGGGCAATATAGTGTGTTTTAGTGCATTAAAATTTAAAAAAGTGTGTTTTTTCCCCAAAAAATGCGTTTGAAAAATCGCTGCGCAAATACTGTGTGAAAAAAAAATGAAACGCCCACTATTTTAATCTGTAGGGCATTTTCTTTAAAAAAAATATATAATGTTTGGGGGGTTCAAAGTAATTTTCTTGCAAAAAAAATAATTTTTTCATGTAAACAAAAAGTGTCAGAAAGGGCTTTGTCTTCAAGTGGTTAGAAGAGTGGGTGATGTGTGACAAAAGCTTCTAAATGTTGTGCATAAAATTCCAGGACAGTTCAAACCCCCCCCAAATGACCCCATTTTGGAAAGTAGACACCCCAAGCTATTTGCTAAGAGTCATGTCGAGTCCATGGAATATTTTATATTGTGACACAAGTTGCGGGAAAGAGACAATTTTTTTTTTTTTGCACAAAGTTGTCACTAAATGATATATTGCTCAAACATGCCATGGGAATATGTGAAATTACACCCCAAAATACATTCTGTTGCTTCTCCCGAGTACGGGGATACCACATGTGTGAGACTTTTTGGGAGCCTAGCCGCGTACGGGACCCCGAAAACCAAGCACCGCCTTCAGGCTTTCTAAGGGCGTAAATTTTTGATTTCACTCTTCACTGCCTATCACAGTTTCGGAGGCCATGGAATGCCCAGGTGGCACAAAACCCCCCAAATGACCCCATTTTGGAAAGTAGACATCCCAAGCTATTTGCTGAGAGGTATAGTGAGTATTTTGCAGACCTCACTTTTTGTCACAAAGTTTTGAAAATTGAAAAAAGAAAAAAAAAGTTTTTTCTTGTCTTTCTTCATTTTCAAAAACAAATGAGAGCTGCAAAATACTCACCATGCCTCTCAGCAAATAGCTTGGGGTGTCTACTTTCCAAAATGGGATCATTTGGGGGGGGTTGTGCCATCTGGGCATTTTATGGCCTACAAAACTGTGATAGGTAGTGAGGAGTGAAATCAAAAATTTACGCCCTTAGAAATCCTGAAGGCGGTGATTGGTTTTCTGGGCCCCGTACACGGCTAGGCTCCCAAAAAGTCCCACACGTGTGGTATCCCCGTACTCAGGAGAAGCAGCTGAATGTATTTTGGGGTGCAATTCCACATAGGCCCATGGCCTGTGTGAGCAATATATCATTTAGTGACAACTTTTTGTAAATATTTTTTTTTTTTGTCATTATTCAAACACTTGGGACAAAAAAAAAAAATATTCAATGGGTTTAGCATGCCTTTCAGCAATTTCCTTGGGGTGTCTACTTTCCAAAATGGGGTCATTTGGGGGGGGGGGGTTTGTACTGCCCTGCCATTTTAGCACCTCAAGAAATGGCAGTCATAAACTAAAAGCTGTGTAAATTCCAGAAAATGTACCCTAGTTTGTAGACGCTATAACTTTTGCGCAAACCAATAAATATACGCTTATTGACTTTTTTTACCAAAGACATGTGGCCGAATACATTTTTTCCTTAATGTATGAGTAAAATTGAGTTTATTGGATTTTTTTATAACAAACAGTAGAAAATATCATTTTTTTTCAAAATTTTTGGTCTTTTTCCGTTTATAGCGCAAAAAATAAAAATGGCAGAGGTGATCAAATACCATCAAAAGAAAGCTCTATTTGTGGGAAGAAAAGGACGCAAATTTTGTTTGGGTACAGCATTGCATGACCGCGCAATTAGCAGTTAAAGCGATGCAGTGCCAAATTGGAAGAAGTCCTCTGGTCCTTAGGCAGCATAATGGTTCGGGGGTGAAGTGGTTAAATTGGTGTGAGTGTAAATCCCCCCTACATTGGTGGACATTGTAGAAATCCCCCTTTATTGGTTGTTGATGTAAAATCCCCCAGTGTAAATTCCCCTTTATATTGGTGGTCAATGTAAATCCCCCTAACATTGGTGGTCATTGGAGGTGGTGTGCAGGCAGTAAGGAGATAATGTGCTATAACCTTTAGCAACCAATCAGTGAGCAGTAATGATGTGCACTAACCTCTCGCAATCAATCAGTAAATGGTAAGGATATGCAGTAGCCTCTAGCAACCAATCAGTGAGCAGTAATAATGTGCAGTAATGTCTAGCAACCAGTTAGTGAGTTGTAAGGATGTCCAGTAACCCCTAGCAACCAATCATTGAGCAGTATTGATGTACAGTAATCTCTAGCAACCAATCCACAGTGGAAGTCATGTGCAGTAACCTCAAGCAGCCAGTTAGTGAGCAATAATGATACACTGTAACCTCTGGCAACCACACACCATTTGTTACCTGATCAGATTCAGTAAACTGATTTTAAGTCTGTCTGCTATTTATTGTATGTATTATTTATTGTATGTCTCAGAGCAGGTGAAAAGCGAAATTGCATGGGGGGGGGCAATAAAATGTTTGCCCAGGGTCCAATCAATATTAAAGACAGCCCTGTATGTGGACCCTAACTTAGTCACTTATCAGTCATAGAAAGCCTGTATTGATTCTTCAAATGATAGGCTTGCCAAAATCCATAAAATTAACCCATAAAAATAACTTTCTATCTTGTTCACCACCACTTACACACCCAATCACAAAATATATTGTTTTACATTTTAACTACTGAACATTATCCAGGGAAGCAGAACATTTACTGATAAATTCTAAATACAAAAAGTAAAGAAAAGCAAAACAGATTACCATATTTGGAATTCTATATCTATCATCATAAAGAAGCAGCAACAAGAAAACTAATGTAAAATGTTGTCAGTATGCTCTAAATGATAGCCTAATAAATATACCTTAATGTAAAGCAATGCAGATTGCAACCTTAGTATAATAGATAGTAGTAAGAAACAACATTGCGGAATGGTGAAATACATATTATCATTTTGTTCACATTATTGAGTACATAGAAATCATATTTGCTGAAAATGTCCTATATATAAAATTATCTACGGTGCATAAAATATTCACAGCTTTTCTCTCAAGTAATGTCACTATCAATTGAAGCAAATGTTCACAGAAAAAAGAAATAAGCAGTTATTGCAAAAGTGTTACTTTAAACAGCAAAAATAATTCAGCCCATCATTAATTATTAAAAAGTTTTAAATAAAATTCAAGTAGGAAATTGGACTATATATTTCTGAAGCACATTAGCAGTAACTTAATTCTGCCTTTCCACTAAACCATTCATCAGCCCTTGAAAAAGGGTTTGTCCTAATCAACCTTATTTAGTATATGTTTCTTACAGAATTTTAATGTTGCGTTAAAAGGAAGGTTAACTGTATACATTTCTTTATGTAGATAAAGAGTAAGTAGAAATGTTATCATCACTTTTCCACACCCACATTTACACAGTAACATTAAAGGCCCATAAGCACTTAGCATTGCTTAAATCACATCCATTACCACTTTGGATTATCTTGTGCTATGGTGTGTGCCCCCTGCTGGGGGGAGCTGCAGAGAGGAGACCCTTCTTCTCTGTGGGTAAGCAATGATCTCATTGCAGATTGCTGACACATCTCCTACTGCATCAGACCTATAGCACTGCAATCAGCAAAGCTCATGCTTCCCGCTAATTGGAAAGCGCTTACTCTGAGTATTGTGTGAGTAAAAATCTTTGCAATGAGATCACTGCTTTCCGTGAAAGAGAAAAGGATCCACTCTGCAGTTGCTGGCAGGGGACACATACACGTTAAGTTATTGAATATCTTTTGTTTTGATGCACCTGGAAGATATTTATTTCATTTAAACTGAGGGTTCAATTGGACTTTAAACAGAAACATAAAAGTTGATTAGAAGTTGCTCCCCTTCTCCCAACCACATATGCTGAGTTCACCTCTGAGCAAATGTACCATTCATTCAACAGGATAAAATAATGTACAGCACAGTTTGGAGAGTTCATTAGTCTGGGCAATGTAATGCATAGCACAGCTTAGAAAATGCTGTAGTTTGTGTTAGTGGGTGTGCCATTATATTGGTGGTCAGTTGAGAAGTATGCCAGCAAAGTGGTTGTGGGTGGAGGATATGTGTACATATGTGTAGTGGTGGGCAGTGGAGTGTACAGTATGTATTAGCAGCATAGTGTAGTAGTCCAAAGTTTGAAATGTACAGCACAGAACACAGGGTGCAGGAGTCCAGAGTAGGTAATGTACAGTATGGGAACAGGCCACAGTGGTCCAGAGTATGTAACCTACAGCACAGCATATAGGGTCCAGTTTTCCAGAGTATGTAATGTACAGCACATCACGCAGGGTGCAGTAGTCCAGAGCATATACAGTACAACACATGCAGGGTGCTTTGGTTCAGAGTATGTCATATACTGAATGGTATACATTACACAGGGTCTGGGGTGTGTGCTGTGTAGCTTTGCAGCGCTTGATGGCAAAGCATGCTGGGCATGTTTTCTGATGCTAGTATTTTGTTCAAACAGTGGCTTGTCCTTAAAGGATAAGTTCTCTTTTTAGAAAAAAATAATAAATGCAATTTTTTTGCAGGTAAAAAAATGTGCATTTATTTGTTTTGAGCCTGTAAAGCATTGCATCAGCAATCAGCAGATCACTGGTGCCATGTAGGTCTTCAGCAGATCTGCCAATGTATGTGTGCCCGTACATCCCATACAGGAAAGCAGATACAATCTGACAGGAAGAGAGAATGAATTACCACAGCGCTGTGTTCATTGAAAACTACAAGCCAACAGCAGTTTTCCATTCGCAGGACACTGAGTGAATGAGTGATGCGGTCAGGCAGGCGGAGCCCCGCTCGGCCACATTTTTTTAAAATTGTGACAGCTAGCGGGAAGTGTGGATCCCCACCATCAGATTGGGGAATGGGGAAGGTGCGGGGGCTGGTCTGTTCATAACATGTTACACCCTGAATATGGTTGTACAGTAACATGTAACATATTACGAAAGGTGATTATATCCTTTGAAGTGTATGTATAGCCAAAACTTTAATATTTAGTTTTGGATAGGGTTAAAGGGTGTAGGACAGAAGCAAAGTAAGTTTTGTGATATCCTCGCTTTCTGAGAGAGCCTTGGCCTAGGCAAACTGTATATGGGAGACGCAAAAAACAGTTGTCTTGAGTTACCCTGAGTTTGTGGCTTTGTTTAAAAGGGTATTTGACGTTCCCACACGCTCCGCTTCTGCTGCCAAGTGTCTCATGTCCATCGAACACAGTACGAGAACTGATGCCAACTACGCCATTGAATTCCGTACTCTGGCAACAGATGTTGCGTGCAACAATGAGGCCCCCGTGGCTGCTTTTTCTCATGGTCTCTCGGATACCATCAAGGATGAGATAGCAGCCCAAGATATACCCACTGAGCTGGAGAAGTTGATCACGTTGGCCATCCTCTGACTCCAGACTCAGAGAAAAGCTCTCATTTAAGGAGCGCTTGCGGAAGCCTCTTGTACGTTGGTCTCTGAGCTTTGAGGTCCCACCCGTGCCTCCCTCACCTCCCATGCCTCCTCGTACTGAGTCGGGCAGTGAAGGTGAACCCATGCACTTAGGTTTCACGCGTCTCTCTGCGGATGAGAGAACCTTTAGGAGGAGGGAGAGATTGTGCCTTTATTGTGGCCAGGCAGGTCCCTTTTTGAAGTCCTGTCCTACCCATCCAGGGAACGCCTGAACCTTGAGGTCCTGTCATGGACAGACCTTAGGTGGCGTGGTTTCATCCCCAGTTATCCAGAAGGATAGGCCCTGGTTTCAGTCACCATTTCTTGGGCTGATTCGTCCGTCGAGATACAGCCTCTAATCTACTCTGGGGCTGCAGGCCTGTTCATTGATGCTGCCTTTGTATCGAAGCACTCAATTCCACTGCAGCTGCATGACACTCCACTTGCCATTGAGGCTCTTGATGGGAGACCTCTACAGCCTGCCCATGTGACTCATGAGACGGCTCCGTTGTCCATGGCCGTAGGGGCTCTTCACCATGACATAATCCAATTCCAAGTTATTTCCTCATCCAAGTTTCCGCCGGTTATTGGTTATCCTTGGTTACAGAGGCAAAACCCCTCTTTGATTGGCTCCATGCTGAGGTTCTCTCCTGGTCACCACAACGCAGTGAGACATGCTTCCAGAAGGTAGCCAAGGTCCTGTGCACATCTTCACTCTCCTCCCTGCCGGAGGAGTACCGTGATTTTAGTGATGTCTTTGACAAAGGTCAAGCCGGTAGTTTGCCTCCACACCAGCCATATGATTGCGGAATTGACCTTCAACCTGGTGCCATACCCCCTCGTGGCCGGGTTTACCCTTTGTAAGGATAAGGCCATGGAGGAGTATGTTGCACACGCACTTTCTCGAGGTTTCATCCGCAAATCCTCATCTCCTGTTGGTGCTGGTTTCTTCTTTGTGAAGAAGAAGAGTGGTGAACTGAGACCTTGTATTGATTATAGGGGTCTCAATCATTTCACGATTAAGAGTGCCAATCTGATTCCGTTGATTACAGAGTTATTTGACCTCCTCAAGGGAGCAATAGTTTTCACGAAGCTTGATTTCAGAGGGGCATACAATCTTGTGAGGATTAACCACTTGACGACCGCCTCACGCCGATGTACGTCGGCAAAGTGGCACGGACAGGCAAAATCACGTACAGTGTACGTGATTTGCCTTCCGCGGGTGGGGGGTCCGATCGGACCCCCCCCCGGTGCCCGAGGCGGTCGTCTTTTGTCCAGCGGCGATCGGTGATGAGGGGGAGACCATCCGTTCGTGGCCCCCCCCTCGCGATCGCCGCCGGCCAATGAGAATCTTCCTTTGCTGCTGTATGCTAAACAGCAGCAAAGGAAATGATGTCATCTCCCCTCGGGTCGGTAATTTCCGTTCCGGCCCGAGGAGAGAAGACATCAATGTGAGTGCACCAACACACACACACACACACAGTAGAACATGCCAGGCACACAAAACACCCCGATCCCCCCCCCGATCGCCCCCCGATCCCCCCCAATCACCCCCCCCCCTGTCACAAACTGACACTAGCAGTTTTTTTTTTTTTTTTTTTTTTTTTTTTTTTCTGATTACTGCATAGTGTCAGTTTGTGACAGTTAGTGTTGGGACAGATACTGTTACCCCCCTTTAGGTCTAGGGTACCCCCCTAACCCCCCCTAATAAAGTTTTAACCCCTTGATCACCCCCTGTCACCAGTGTCACTAAGCGATCATTTTTCTGATCGCTGTATTAGTGTCGCTGGTGACGCTAGTTAGTGAGGTAAATATTTAGGTTCGCCGTCAGCGTTTTATAGCGTCAGGGACCCCCCTATACTATCTGATAAATGTTTTAACCCCTTGATTGCCCCCTAGTTAACCCTTTCACCACTGATCACCGTATAACCGTTACGGTTGACGCTGGTTAGTTTGTTTATTTTTTATAGTGTCAGGGCACCCGCCGTTTATTACCGAATAAAGGTTTAGCCCCCCGATCGCCCGGCGGTGATATGCGTCGCCCCAGGCAGCGTCAGATTAGCGCCAGTACCGCTAACACCCACGCACGCAGCATGCGCCTCCCTTAGTGGTATAGTATCTGATCGGATCAATATCTGATCCGATCAGATCTATACTAGCGTCCCCAGCAGTTTAGGGTTCCCAAAAACGCAGTGTTAGCGGGATCAGCCCAGATACCTGCTAGCACCTGCGTTTTGCGCCTCCGCCCAGCCCACCCAAGTGCAGTATCGATCGATCACTGTCACTTACAAAACACTAAACACATAACTGCAGCGTTCGCAGAGTCAGGCCTGATCCCTGCGATCGCTAACAGTTTTTTTGGTAGCATTTTGGTGAACTGGCAAGCACCAGCCCCAGGCGTCAGGTTAGCGCCAGTACCGCTAACACCCACGCACGCAGCATACGCCTCCCTTAGTGGTATAGTATCTGAACGGATCAATATCTGATCCGATCAGATCTATACTAGTGTCCCCAGCAGTTTAGGGTTCCCAAAAACGCAGTGTTAGCGGAATCAGCCCAGATACCTGCTAGCACCTGCGTTTTGCGCCTCCGCCCGGCCCAGCCCACCCAAGTGCAGTATCGATCGATCACTGACACTTACAAAACACTAAACGCATAACTGCAGCGTTCGCAGAGTCAGGCCTGATCCCTGCGATCGCTAACAGTTTTTTTGGTAGTATTTTGGTGAACTGGCAAGCACCAGCCCCAGGCAGCGTCAGATTAGCGCCAGTACCGCTAACACCCACGCACGCACCGTACACCTCCCTTAGTGGTATAGTATCTGATCGCATCAATATCTGATCCGATCAGATCTATACTAGCGTCACCAGCAGTTTAGGGTTCCCAAAAACGCAGTGTTAGCGGGATCAGCCCAGATACCTGCTAGCACCTGCGTTTTGCCCCTCCGCCCGGCCCAGCCCACCCAAGTGCAGTATCGATCGATCACTGTCACTTACAAAACACTAAAAGCATAACTGCAGCGTTCGCAGAGTCAGGCCTGATCCCTGCGATCGCTAACAGTTTTTTGGTAGCGTTTTGGTGAACTGGCAAGCGCCAGCGGCCTAGTACACCCCGGTCGTAGTCAAACCAGCACTGCAGTAACACTTGGTGACGTGGCGAGTCCCATAAGTGCAGTTCAAGCTGGTGAGGTGGCAAGCACAAGTAGTGTCCCGCTGCCACCAAAAAGACAAACACAGGCCCGTCGTGCCCATAGTGCCCTTCCTGCTGCATTCGCCAATCCTAATTGGGAACCCACCGCTTCTGCAGCGCCCGTACTTCCCCCATTCACATCCCCAACCAAATGCAGTCGGCTGCATGAGAGGCATTTTTATGTCCTCCCGAGTACCCCTACCCAACGAACCCCCCAAAAAAGATGTCGTGTCTGCAGCAAGCGCGGATATAGGCGTGACGCCCGCTATTATTGTCCCTCCTGTCCTGACAATCCTGGTCTTTGCATTGGTGAATGTTTTGAACGCTACCATTCACTAGTTGAGTATTAGCGTAGGGTACAGCATTCCACAGACTAGGCACACTTTCACAGGGTCTCCCAAGATGCCATCGCATTTTGAGAGACCCGAACCTGGAACCGGTTACAGTTATAAAAGTTAGTTACAAAAAAAGTGTAAAAAAAAAAAAAAAATATGAAATAAAAAAAAATAGTTGTTGTTTTATTGTTCTCTCTCTCTATTGTTCTGCTCTTTTTTACTGTATTCTATTCTGCAATGTTTTATTGTTATTGTTATTGTTATTATGTTTTATCATGTTTGTTTTTCAGGTGTGTAATTATTTACACTTTACTGTGCTTTATTGTTAACCATTGTTAACCATTTTTTTGTCTTCAGGTACGCCATTCACGACTTTGAGTGGTTATACCAGAATGATGCCTGCAGGTTTAGGTATCATCTTGGTATCATTCTTTTCAGCCAGCGGTCGGCTTTCATGTAAAAGCAATCCTAGCGGCTAATTAGCCTCTAGACTGCTTTTACAAGCCGTGGGAGGGAATGCCCCCCCCCCCCCACCGTCTTCCGTGTTTTTCTCTGGCTCTCCTGTCTCAACAGGGAACCTGAGAATGCAGCCGGTGATTCAGCCAGCTGACCATAGAGCTGATCAGAGACCAGAGTGGCTCCAAACATCTCTATGGCCTAAGAAACCGGAAGCTACGAGTATTTCATGACTTAGATTTCGCCGGATGTAAATAGCGCCATTGGGAAATTGGGGAAGCATTTTATCACACCGATCTTGGTGTGGTCAGATGCTTTGAGGGCAGAGGAGAGATCTAGGGTCTAATAGACCACAATTTTTTCAAAAAAGAGTACCTGTCACTACCTATTGCTATCATAGGGGATATTTACATTCCCCGAGATAACAATAAAAATGATTAAAAAAAAAAATATGAAAGGAACAGTTTAAAAGTAAGATTAAAAAAGCAAAAAAATAATAAAGAAAAAAAAAAAAAAAAAAAAAAACACCCCTGTCGCCCCCTGCTCTCGCGCTAAGGCGAACGCAAGCGGCGGTCTGTCGTCAAACGTAAACAGCAATTGCACCATGCATGTGAGGTATCACCGCGAAGGCCAGATCGAGTGCAGTAATTTTTCCAGTAGACCTCCTCTGTAAATCTAAAGTGGTAACCTGTAAAGGCTTTTGAAGGCTTTTAAACATGTATTTATTTTGTTGCCACTGCACGTTTGTGCGCAATTTTAAAGCATGTCATGTTTGGTATCCATGTACTCGGCCTAAGATCATCTTTTTTATTTCATCAAACATTTGGGCAATATAGCGTGTTTTAGTGCATTAAAATTAAAAAAAGTGTGTTTTTTCCCCAAAAAATGCGTTTGAAAAATCGCTGCGCAATTACTGTGTGAAAAAAAAAAATGAAACACCCACCATTTTAATCTGTAGGGCATTTGCTTTAAAAAAATATATAATGTTTGGGGGTTCAAAGTAATTTTTTTGCAAAAAAAAAAAACTTTTTCATGTAAACAATAAGTGTCAGAAAGGGCTTTGTCTTCAAGTGGTTAGAAGAGTGGGTGATGTGTGACATTAGCTTCTAAATGTTGTGCATAAAATGCCAGGACAGTTCAAAACCCCCCCAAATGACCCCATTTTGGAAAGTAGACACCCCAAGCTATTTGCTGAGAGGCATGTCGAGTCCATGGAATATTTTATATTGCGACACAAGTTGCGGGAAAGAGACAAATTTTTTTTTTTTTTTTTTTTTTTTTGCACAAAGTTGTCACTAAATGATATATTGCTCAAACATGCCATGGAAATATGTGAAATTACACCCCAAAATACATTCTGCTGCTTCTCCTGAGTACGGGGATACCACATGCGTGAGACTTTTTGGGAGCCTAGCCGCGTACGGGACCCCGAAATCCAAGCACCGCCTTCAGGCTTTCTAAGGGCGTGAATTTTTGATTTCACTCTTCACTGCCTATCACAGTTTCGGAGGCCATGGAATGCCCAGGTGGCACAAAACCCCCCCAAATGACCCCATTTTGGAAAGTAGACACCCAAAGCTATTTGATGAGAGGTATAGTGAGTATTTTGCAGACCTCACTTTTTGTCACAAAGTTTTGAAAATTGAAAAAAGAAAAAAAAAAATGTTTTTTCTTGTCTTTCTTCATTTTCAAAAACAAATGAGAGCTGCAAAATACTCACCATGCCTCTCAGCAAATAGCTTGGGGTGTCTACTTTCCAAAATGGGGTCATTTGGGGGGGTTTTGTGCCACCTGGGCATTCCATGGCCTCCGAAACTGTGATAGGCAGTAAAGAGTGAAATCAAAAATTTTCACCCTTAGAAATCCTGAAGGCAGTGATTGGTTTTCGGGGTCCAGTACGCGGCTAGGCTCCCAAAAAGTCCCACACATGTGGTATCCCCATACTCAGGAGAAGCAGCTAAATGTATTTTGGGGTGCAATTCCACATATGCCCATGGCCTGTGTGAGCAATATATCATTTAGTGACAACTTTATGAAAAAAAAAAAAAAAAAAAAAAAAGTGTCACTTTCCCGCAACTTGTGTCAAAATATAAAATATTCCATGGACTCAATATGCCTCTCAGCAAATAGCTTGGGGTGTCTACTTTCCAAAATGGGGTCATTTTGGGGGGTTTTGTGCCATCTTGGCATTCCATGGCCTCCGAAACTGTGATAGGCAGTGAAGAGTGAAAGCAAAAATTTACACCCTTAGAAATCCTGAAGGCGGTGATTGGTTTTCGGGGCCCCGTACGCGGCTAGGCTCCCAAAAAGTCCCACACATGTGGTATCCCCATACTCAGGAGAAGCAGCTAAATGTATTTTGGGGTGCAATTCCACATAGGCCCATGGCCTGTGTGAGCAATATATCATTTAGTGACCACTTTTTGTAAATATTTTTTTTTTTTTTTTTTTTTGTCATTTTTCAATCACTTGGGACAAAAAAAATAAATATTCAATGGGTTCAACATGCCTCTCAGCAATTTCCTTGGGGTGTCTACTTTCCAAAATGGGGTCATTTGGGGGGGTTTTGTACTGCCCTGCCATTTTAGCACCTCAAGAAATGACATAGGCAGTCATAAACTAAAAGCTGTGTAAATTCCAGAAAATGTACCCTAGTTTGTAGACGCTATAACTTTTGCGCAAACCAATAAATATACGCTTATTGACATTTTTTTTACCAAAGACATGTGGCCGAATACATTTTGGCCTAAATGTATGACTAAAATTTAGTTTATTGGATTTTTTTTATAACAAAAAGTAGAAAATATCATTTTTTTTCAAAATTTTCGGTCTTTTTCCGTTTATAGCGCAAAAAATAAAAACCGCAGAGGTGATCAAATACCATCAAAAGAAAGCTCTATTTGTGGGAAGAAAAGGACGCAAATTTCGTTTGGGTACAGCATTGCATGACCGCGCAATTAGCAGTTAAAACGACGCAGTGCCAAATTGGAAAAAGACCTCTGGTCCTTAGGCAACATAATGGTCCGGGGCTCAAGTGGTTAAGGAGGGCGACGAGTGGAAAACTGCGTTTAACACCAGAGCAGGTCATTATGAGTACCTCGTATTGCCTTTTGGCCTTTGTAACGCCCCAACAGTTTTCCACGACGTCCTCCGAGATTTGTTGCAGTTATGTGTGGTGGTTTATCTCGATGATATCCTCATATTTTCCAAGTCCCTGGAGAGCCACCACACAGATATCTGTTGTGTGCTTCAGAAACTAAGAGAGAACTATCTCTATTGTAAACTGGAGAAGCATGAGTTCCATCGTGAACAGGTTAAATTCCTGGGCTATGTCATTTTCAATGCTGGTTTTTTGATGGACTCAGAGAAACTTTCGGCAATCCTACATTAGCCCCGACCCATGGGTTTACATCCTCTGCAGCATTTCCTGGACTTTGCCAACTATTATCAGAAGTTTATTTGTAACTTCTCGTCTCTGGTCAAGCCCCTGACTGATATGAGCAGAAAGGACGGTAACCCACAGAGTTGGTCTCCGGAAGCCATTAAGTCCTTTGAGAGTCTCAAGGCTGCCTTTGTTTCTGCTCCTGTGTTGGCACATCCTTATCCTACGTTACCTTTTATCCTTGAGGTTGATGCTTCTGAGACTGGTGTTGGTGCCCTTCTGTCTCAATGTCCTACCTCTGAGAGTGCTATGCATCCTTGTGGCTACTTTTCCAAGAAATTGTCACCTGCGGAGTGCAATTACGAGATTGCTGACAGAGAGCTGTTGGCGATCATTTTAGTCCTGAAAGAATGGAGACATCTCCTCGAAGGTACCAATGTTCCAGTTCTCATTCTTACTGACCATAAGAATCTCACATTCTTGTCTGAGGTTAAACGCCTCTCTCCCAGAAGGGCATGATGGGCTCTTTTCTTGTCAAGTTTCAATTACATTGTCTCATTCTTACCCGATACTAAGAATGTAAGGGCTGAGGTCTTGTCACAACAATTTTCTTCCACTTTTCACTCCACATCTCCTCCAAAGTTGGAGTCGGTTCCAGTTCCTGTGATTCCTCCTGATCGTATTCTGGCTACGGTTCGCACCAGTCTCACTTCTCCTTTGGGTGACAAAATTCTTGCTGCTCAGGTCCATGCTCCTCCTGAGAAACCTTGTGACCGCTGCTTTGTCCCAAAGAGTCTCTGTACTGCCGTGCTCCAGACTTACCATTCTCCCAAGGCAGCTGTCCACCCTGGAAAGAATCAACTTGTTTGGACCATTTCCCAACAATTTTGGTGGCATAGTCTACGTGCTGATGTAACTGCCTTTGTAGCTGCCTGTTCCGTGCGTGCTCAGAGTAAGACTCCACGACACCTTCCAGTGGGCCTCCTACAACCCATACCCAATGGAGAGAGGCCCTGGACCCACCTGTCTATGGATTTCATTGTGGAGTTGCCCAACTCCCAAGGCAACACAGTTATCCTTATGGTGGTTGACCGGTTCTCAAAGATGTGTCGTATTCCACTTAAGAAGTTGCCCACTTCTAAGGAACCTAAGGAACTGGCTTCCATTTTTGCTTGGGAGATCTTTTGCTTACATGGGCTACCCAAGGTGATTGTCTCAGACAGGGGTAGTCAGTTTGTGTCCCAGTTCTGGTGAGCCTTTTGTGCACAGTTGGGAATTAAGCTTGCTTTCTCCTCTGTGTATCACCCGCAAGACTAATGGGGCCACAGAATGAGCCAATCACTCCTTGGAGCAATTCCTATGTTGTTTTATTTCAGACCATCGTAACAACTGGTCAGACCTATTACCATGGGCAGAGTTTGCTAACAACAGTGCCTTGAATGCTTCTTCCCGATTGTCCCCGTTTATGGCAAATTATGGTTTCCAACCTTCCATGTTGTCTGACTCGTTTGTTCCGCAGAGTATTCCTGCATTAGAGGAGCATCTCCGTGGTCTTCATATCACTTGGGCACAAGTCCAGGAGGCTTTACGTCATGCTACTGATAGGTACAGACTACATGCTGACCGCAGACGCCTGCCTGCGCCTTCTTACCAGGTTGGAGATAGAGTCTTGCTGTCATCTCGCAACCTCTGTCTTTGTGTTCCCTCACTGAAGTTCACACCTCGGTTTATTTGGCCTTTCTGTATTCTTTGCAGGATTAACCCAGTGGCCTACGCATTAGACCTTCCTTCTAATATGCGTATTTCAAATGTATTTCATGTCTCCTTATTAAAACCTTTGGTCTGCAACCGCTTTACCATCTCGGTGCCACGTCCTCACCCTGTACAAGTTGAGAACCATGAGGAGTATGAAGTGCAGTCAATTGTTGACTCCCGTAGGTTCCATGGGCGCATACAGTACCCGGTGCATTGGAAAGGGTACGGTCCGGAGGAACGCTCTTGGGTCTCATCCTCAGGCGTACATGTCCCTGTCTGCCTCCGTGATTTCCATAGACATTTTCCCCTCAAGCCTGGTGGTCCTCCGAGGGGGAGGGGTCATTGAGGAGGGTGTAATGTCAGGGCTGGTCTCTCAATAGTTACTCAGCTGTTGATGATCCTGCTCGTCAGTCCTGCCTACTTAAACTGTCCAGTGCAGAAGAGCTCTGCCTTCGCCTTGGTCACATCACAAGAAACTATTGCCTGCTTTCCTGGTTTAACCACTTGCCGACCGCCTAACGCAGATATACTGCGGCAGAATGGCACGGGCAGGCAGAATCACGTACCCGTACGTGATCTGCCTCCCGCGGGTGGGGGGTCCGACCGGACCCCCCCCCCCGGTGCCAGCGGCGGTCGGCTTTTCACTGGGAGCATTGGGAGGCGAGGGGGAGACCATCCGATCGTGGCCCCCCCCCTCGCGATTGCTCCCAGCCAATGGGAATCCTCCCCTGCCTGTGTGTAGTTTCACACAGGCAGAGGATGTGATGTCATCTCTCCTCGGTCTGGCAGTTTCTGTTCCAGCGCCGAGGAGAGAAGACATGTGAGTGCACACAACACAAACACACACAGTAGAACATGCCAGGCACATAAAACACCCCCAATCGTCCCCCGATCGCCCCCCGATCCCCCCCAATCACCCCCCCTCCCTGTCACAAACTGACACCAAGCAGTATTTTTTTTTTTTTCTGATTACTGATTGGTGTCAGTTTGTGACAGTTACAGTGTTAGGGCAGTGAGTATTACCCCCTTTAGGTCTAGGGTACCCCCCTAACCCCCCCTAATAAAGTTTAAACCCCTTGATCACCCCCTGTCACCAGTGTCACTAAGCGATCATTTTTCTGATCGCTGTATTAGTGTCGCTGGTGACGCTAGTTAGGGACGTAAATATTTAGGTTCGCCGTCAGCGTTTTATAGCGTCAGGGACCCCCATATACTACCTAATAAATGTTTTAACCCCTTGATTGCCCCCTAGTTAACCCTTTCACCACTGATCACCGTATAAACGTTACGGGTGACGCTGGTTAGTTTGTTTATTTTTCATAGTGTCAGGGCACCCGCCGTTTATTACCGAATAAAGGTTTAGCCCCCTGATCGCCCGGCGGTGATATGCGTCGCCCCAGGCAGCGTCAGATTAGCGCCAGTACCGCTAACACCCATGCACGCAGCATACACCTCCCTTAGTGGTATAGTATCTGAACAGATCAATATCTGATCCGATCAGATCTATACTAGCGTCGCCAGCAGTTTAGGGTTCCCAAAAACGCAGTGTTAGCGGGATCAGCCCAGATACCCGCTAGCACCTGCATTTTTCTCCTCCGCCCGGCCCAGCCCAGCCCACCCAAGTGCAGTATCGATCGATCACTGTCACTTACAAAACACTAAACGCATAACTGCAACGTTCACAGAGTCAGGCCTGATCCCTGCGATCGCTAACAGTTTTCTTGGTAGCGTTTTGGTGAACTGGCAAGCACCAGCCCCAGGCAGCGTCAGGTTAGCGCCAGTACCGCTAACACCCACGCACGCACCGTACACCTCCCTTAGTGGTATAGTATCTGTACGGATCAATATCTGATCCGATCAGATCTATACTAGCGTCCCCAGCAGTTTACGGTTCCCAAAAACGCAGTGTTAGCGGGATCAGCCCAGATACCTGTTAGCACCTGTGTTTTGCCCCTCCGCCCGGCCCAGCCCACCCAAGTGCAGTATCAATCGATCACTGTCACTTACAAAACACTAAACGCATAACTGCAGCGTTCGCAGAGTCAGGCCTGATCCCTGCGATCGCTAACAGTTTTTTTGGTAGCAATTTGGTGAACTGGCAAGCACCAGCCCCAGGCAGCGTCAGGTTAGCGCCAGTACCGCTAACACCCACTCACACAGCATACGCCTCCCTTAGTGGTATAGTATCTGAACGGATCAATATCTGATCTGATCAGATCTATACTAGCGTCCCCAGCAGTTTACGGTTCCCAAAAACGCAGTGTTAGCGGGATCAGCCCAGATACCTGCTAGCACCTGCGTTTTGCCCCTCCGCCCGGCCCAGCCCAGCCCACCCAAGTGCAGTATCGATCGATCACTGTCACTTACAAAACACTACATGCATAACTGCAGCGTTCGCAGAGTCAGGCCTGATCCCTGCGATCGCTAACAGTTTTTTTGGTAGCATTTTGGTGAACTGGCAAGCACCAGCGGCCTAGTACACCCCGGTCGTAGTCAAACCAGCACTGCAGTAACACTTGGTGACGTGGCGAGTCCCATAAGTGCAGTTCAAGCTGGTGAGGTGGCAAGCACAAGTAGTGTCCCGCTGCCACCAAAAAGACAAACACAGGCACGTCGTGCCCATAGTGCCCTTCCTGCTGCATTCGCCAATCCTAATTGGGAACCCACCGCTTCTGCAGCGCCCGTACTAACCCCCATTCACATGCCAAACCAAATGCAGTCAGCTGCATGAGAGGCATTTTCTTTATGTCCTCCCGAGTACCCCTACCCAGCGAACCCCCCCAAAAAAGATGTTGTGTCTGCAGCAAGCGCGGATATAGGCGTGACACCCGCTATTATTGTCCCTCCTGTCCTGACAATCCTGGTCTTTGCATTGGTGAATGTTTTGAATGCTACCATGCACTAGTTGAGTATTAGCGTAGGGTACAGCATTCCACAGACTAGGCACACTTTCACAGGGTCTCCCAAGATGCCATCGCATTTTGAGAGACCCAAACCTGGAACCGGTTACAGTTATAAAAGTTAGTTACAAAAAAAAGTGTAAAAAAAAAAAAAAAAAACACATACAAAAATATAAAATAAAAAAAAATAGTTGTCGTTTTATTGTTCTCTCTCTCTCTATTCTCTCTATTGTTCTGCTCTTTTTTACTGTATTCTATTCTGAAATGTTTTATTGTTATTATGTTTTATCATGTTTGCTTTTCAGGTATGCAATTTTTTATACTTTACCGTTTACTGTGCTTTATTGTTAACCATTTTTTTGTCTTCAGGTACGCCATTCACGACTTTGAGTGGTTATACCAGAATGATGCCTGCAGGTTTAGGTATCATCTTGGTATCATTCTTTTCAGCCAGCGGTCGGCTTTCATGTAAAAGCAATCCTAGCGGCTAATTAGCCTCTAGACTGCTTTTACAAGCAGTGGGAGGGAATGCCCCCCCCCCAACGTCTTCCGTGTTTTCCTCTGGCTCTCCTGTCTCAACAGGGAACCTGAAAATGCAGCCAGTGATTCAGCCAGCTGACCATAGAGCTGATCAGAGACCAGAGTGGCTCCAAACATCTCTATGGCCTAAGAAACCGGAAGCTACGAGCATTTTATGACTTAGATTTTGCCGGATGTAAACAGCGCCATTGGGAAATTGGGAAAGCATTTTATCACACCGATCTTGGTGTGGTCAGATGCTTTGAGGGCAGAGGAGAAATCTAGGGTCTAATAGACCCCAATTTTTGCAAAAAAGAGTACCTGTCACTACCTATTGCTATGATAGGGGATATTTACATTCCCTGAGATAACAATAAAAATTATTAAAAAAAAAAAAAAATGAAAGGAACAGTTTAAAAATAAGATAAAAAAAAATAATAATAATAAAGAAAAAAAAAAAAAAAAAAAGCACCCCTGTCCCCCCTGCTCTCACGCTAAGGCGAACGCAAGCGTCGGTCTGGCGTCAAACGTAAAAAGCAATTGCACCATGCATGTGTGGTATCACCGCGAACGTCAGATCGAGGGCAGTAATTTTAGCAGTAGACCTCCTCTGTAAATCTAAAGTGGTAACCTGTAAAGGCTTTTAAAGGCTTTTAAAAATGTATTTAGTTTGTCGCCACTGCACGTTTGTGCGCAATTTTAAAGCATGTCATGTTTGGTATCCATGTACTCGGCCTAAGATCATCTTTTTTATTTCATCAAACATTTGGGCAATATAGTGTGTTTTAGTGCATTAAAATTTAAAAAAGTGTGTTTTTTCCCCAAAAAATGCGTTTGAAAAATCGCTGCGCAAATACTGTGTGAAAAAAAAAAATGAAACACCCACCATTTTAATCTGTAGGGCATTTGCTTTAAAAAAATATATAATGTTTGGGGGTTCAAAGTAATTTTCTTGCAAAAAAAAAATATTTTTTTATGTAATCAAAAAGTGTCAGAAAGGGCTTTGTCTTCAAGTGGTTAGAAGAGTGGGTGATGTGTGACATAAGCTTCTAAATGTTGTGCATAAAATGCCAGGACAGTTCAAAACCCCCCCAAATGACCCCATTTTGGAAAGTAGACACCCCAAGCTATTTGCTGAGAGGCATGTCGAGTCCATGGAATATTTTATATTGTGACACAAGTTGCGGGAAAGAGACAATTTTTTATTTTTTTTTATTTTTTTTTGCGCAAAGTTGTCACTAAATGATATATTGCTCAAACAGGCCATGGGAATATGTGAAATTACACCCCAAAATACATTCTGTTGCTTCTCCTGAGTACGGGGATACCACATGTGTGAGAATTTTTGGGAGCCTAGCCGCGTACGGGACCCCGAAAACCAAGCACCGCCTTCAGGCTTTCTAAGGCCGTAAATTTTTGATTTCACTCTTCACTGCCTATCACAGTTTCGGAGGCCATGGAATGCCCAGGTGGCAAAACCCCCCCCCCCCCAAATGACCCCATTTTGGAAAGTAGACACCCCAAGCTATTTGATGAGAGGTATAGTGAGTATTTTGCAGACCTCACTTTTTGTCACAAAGTTTTGAAAATTGAAAAAAGAAAAAAAAAAGAAAATGTTCTCGTCTTTCTTTATTTTCAAAAACAAATGAGAGCTGCAAAAATACTCACCATGCCTCTCAGCAAATAGCTTGGGGTGTCTACTTTCCAAAATGGGGTCATTTGGGGGGGGTTTGTGCCACCTGGGCATTCCATGGCCTCCGAAACTGTGATAGGTAGTGAGGAGTAAAATCAAAAATGTACGCCCTTAGAAATCCTGAAGGCAGTGATTGGTTTTCGGGGCCCCGTACGCGGCTAGGCTCCCACAAAGTCCCACGCATGTGGTATCCCCATACTCAGGAGAAGCAGCTAAATGTATTTTGGGGTGCAATTCCACATATGCCCATGGCCTGTGTGAGCAATATATCATTTAGTGACAACTTTGTGCAAAAAAAAAAAAAAAAATGTGTCACTTTCCCGCAACTTGTGTCAAAATATAAAAAATTCCATGGACTCAACATGCCTCAAAGCAAATAGCTTGGGGTGTCTACTTTCCAAAATGGGGTCATTTGGGGGGGGGGGGTTATGCCACCTGGGCATTTTATGGCCTTCAAAACTGTGATAGGTAGTGAGGAGTAAAATAAAAAATGTACGCCCTTAGAAATCCTGAAGGCAGTGATTGGTTTTCGGGGCCCCGTACGCGGCTAGGCTCCCAAAAAGTCCCACACATGTGGTATCCCCATACTCAGGAGAAGCAGCTAAATGTATTTTGGGGTGCAATTCCACATATGCCCATGGCCTGTGTGAGCAATATATCATTTAGTGACAACTTTTTGTAATTATTTTTTTTGTCATTATTCAATCACTTGGGACAAAAAAAATGAATATTCAATGGGCTGAACATGCCTCTCAGCAATTTCCTTGGGGTGTCTACTTTCCAAAATGGGGTCATTTGTGGGGGTTTTGTACTGCCCTGCCATTTTAGCACCTCAAGAAACGACATAGGCAGTCATAAATTAAAGGCTGTGTAAATTCCAGAAAATGTACCCTAGTTTGTAGGCGCTATAACTTTTGCGCAAACCAATAAATATACACTTATTGACATTTTTTTTTTACCAAAGACATGTGGCCGAATACATTTTGGCCTAAATGTATGACTAAAATTGAGTTTGTTGGATTTTTTTTAGAACAAAAAGTAGAAAATATCATTTTTTTTCAAAATTTTCGGTCTTTTTCCATGACATGCTTGGTTTATGCCTTTTAAGCTGTATGTGGTATCAAGGAACAGAGCAATTGTCATAAACAACATCAGCCACTCCGTATTCAGGCATCACATATTTCGCATGTGTATTTTTTTACTTTTACATAATTTCTTAGCCTACATAAAGCAACAGCAGCACTTGATTTTTTTATTCAATGGTAATAGGCCTGAATTGACAGTAGCAGCTGCAAGAGATCTAAAAGCTATAGGAAAGTTTACTCTTATTAAAAAATAGAGCTAAAGATTGTACAAATTTGTACAAATTGGCTAGTTGCAGATCAATTTATTGTTTTAGTTCATGAGGATTTTTTCTTTTAAGTATCACTCTGGCCTGCATTGTTTTAATAGTTTAAAAATGTCAGGGGGCGTGGCTTAACACGGCTCGAGTAGATGGCCGGATCAAAAAACGGGAAATCCCCCTAGCGGGGCTTTAAAGCAGCCAATAGTGTGGTTTACAAAATGCAAAAAAGTAGGTAATAAATAATTTATTAGTACAAGAAAGTATATTGATACTGACATCGGAGGTCAGGACATGAACTGGAGTACAAAAGCAATAAATTAAAAAACAATACCAATAGTAAAGGGCAGTATGCAGTAGGTTACACCATAAGCAACAGTAATACAATAACACAGAGATCTTGTGTGTAGGAAACTGACGCGTTTTGACCCCAATGGGTCTTCTTCAGAGGATAAATATATAAAAACTGTAAGAATGTAAGCATGTGTTAAATTACTTCAAAAACAGAAAAAGAAAAAGAATATATAAGCAAGTCCATATCTTATGTCTTTACCAGTCATGATGTATTCAATGGTTACGGGTGGCCATGATATGAAGGAGTTTCCCTCTTATTATATCCCCAATCTTCCGGCGGTTAGACCAATCAATAGAGGAGCAAATATCACACACACATGCCTTACAAGGAATTACACGCTGAATATCCCCAACAATTGAGGGACAGCAGATAGGAGGGGTGTGTGCTGCACCTGTGGTAAAGTAACAATATATGCTGAGTGAGCAACTCGCAAGGGAGTTTCTGGAAAAAGAGGAAGAATATATCTCTGTATTTGTGTTTGGGTTATTCGGGGTAAATTAACTATGTGTATTAGCAGGCGTGGCGTGAGAAAGAGTCCATGCAGAAAATACAAAAAATGTACTGGACAGCATGGAGAAGGCCCTTTTACTGCAACCTCAAAAACAACACTGTAAAAAGCATTTCAATGACATGCTTGGTTTATGCCTTTTAAGCTGTATGTGGTATCAAGGAACAGAGCAATTGTCATAAACAACATCAGCCACACCGTATTCAGGCATCACATATTTCGCATGTGTAATATATATTTTTTTTACTTTTACATACACTTGATTTTTTTATTCAATGGTAATAGGCCTGAATTGACAGGTAGAAGTAGCAGCCGCAAGAGATCTAAAAGCTTTAGGAAAGTTTACTCTTATTAAAAAATAGAGCTAAAGATTGTACAAATTGGCTAGTTGCAGATCAATTTATTGCTTTAGTTCATGAGGATTTTTTCTTTTAAGTATCACTCTGGCCTGCATTGTTTTAATAGTTTAAAAATGTCAGGGGGTGTGGCTTAACGCGGCTCGAGTAGATGGCTGGTAGCTTTTTAGCTCTGTAGGAAACCTGGCCTTAGCTACTCCACAGTGGCTCCAGAAGAGGTACTACCCACACATTGAATAGCCCAGACACCCCAGAAGCTACCAAGCGCCATGTCAAAATGGAGGAAGGACAGCAAGCCTCCTAAAAAAATCACTGCCTTCTTCTCCTCGTCAGGCCTGGCAAGCAGGCAAGATGGCGCAGGCGGAGACAATAAACTCCCAGTGCGGCTCTAATCTCCTCCCTCCAGACAGAGCCCCACACAGCAAACAGGAACCCCCTGATCTCCTGAACTGAATGGTGAGTTCTCTCCCCCAAACTCGCCCACCACCTCCAGCCCTGCCAAATCCAGGCTCAGAATGGAATAGCCACAGCAGACACAGACTGTCACAGCTCCCTGTCTTTTATCTCTCCCTCCTCCACAACAGTTGTCAGTGCTGGATGCCTTCTCTGTCTGACCAGCCACTGTCTGAAAACACAATGAAAAGCATGATGCTTTCACTGAGATGGACCCTTTACACTGACTTATCCACTGCAGTGTCTTCATTATCTACCACTGTACAACAACACGACCAAAGCATTAAATTTATAGAAGCAAAAATGGGAGATCTATTTTTTGCCCATAATAATCTAGTGGATGGTTTTGCAGGTCATGAAGATGAGCTTTAATCAATCAACCTTAAGCTCGCAGACCTGGAGGATCGCTCCAGGCGAAACAATATAAAGTTCCATACTGTACCAGAATCGGTCCAGCAATCGGACCTAGTACAATACCTGCAGTCCCTTCTGTACACCTTGCTAACTGACCGTGACATAGAAATTGATAGTGCGCACAAACTTCCCAAGCCCCCACACCTTCCACACCCAGGGATGTGTTGGCTCGCTTCCACTTTTTTATGGTTAAAGCGAGCGGCTAAATGCACGGCGAGACTATTCTTTCAACATGGCTCCTCTCTATGCTGATCTATCCGGGGGCGACAATGGAAAATCGCAGAGAGCTGGCGACTATCATCAAGGCTCTTCAAAATCACAAAATTCCCTATAAATGGGGCTTTCCCACTAAACTGCTCATTACACACCAAAACAAGACTCATGCAGTGAGAACACTTCCTGCGGGCCTCAAACTCCTGAGGAATTGGTGCATCATACCAGAAGAAGTACCGGTCCCCTCTGATCAACTTCCAACACATATGGAAACTGGTGGGGCATATCAAGACCTCTCACACTGCACCATATACCTTTTTCTGCACTCACTTCACCAAACGGGTGGGAACCTGAAGCACTGTTTTACAATACCGTCTGCCTTAGGAGATGTTCCTGACCCACGTGATATTCAGGGATACATCTCCCCCGTTGATTATTTGCAGTAGTTTCTGCACATTGAACCCACATTTCTTTCTCCTTTTTTTTTTTTAGGGCTCTCCAGAACTCCCACACCAGCCAATCTCCAATCACCCTTCTAACAAGTTGGTTCCTGACCTCTTCTGTACTGGACAATTGGACGTCTATATACCCCATATCATGTAGGGATGGACTAGCATACCACAACTCCCCTCCTGTCACCTGCTACCCCTACCTGAGAACCACCTATACCGTGACCCATACCACACAATGGCCTTCAAAATAGTCTCCATAAATGGCAGGAGCCTAAACTCCCCACAGGAAAGAGCTACACTACTCAAAGAAGCCAATAGCCAAAAAGCAAGATATCCTACTAGTGCAGGAAACCCACTTTGCAAGTAATAAAACCCCCAAGTTCACACTGAAAAATTATACCCAAAATTTCTTACCCTCAGGCCCAAAGAAGAATGGAGTCCTCACAGCGATACAAGAGTCTCTGCAATTCCAGTTACACAAAGCTATTACAGACCCTCAAGGCCGCTACCTAATCATGATAGGTGATATTAACCAAACCCCCTACACATTGGTCAACAGATATGACCCGAATAAGCAACAACTACAATGTTGTAAACAACTCTACAAGAAATTAAACCAAATCCAGAAAGGAAGAGTTCTCATTGGAGGTGATTTTAACATAACTGGCGACCCAGATATGGACACTACATCAACAGCCTGACACCATCATCCTGCCCTGAACCCCTTTCTTCAGACAAACAATTTCTTCGATGTATGGAGATGTCAACACAGAAATGAGCAAAATTTTTCCTACTTTTCCTCTTCCCAACTGTCATACTATTGTATTGACTTCTTCCTTGTTGACAAACATACTCTTCAGAACGTGACAGATGCAGCGATTTGGATCCATTTCATGGTTGGACCATGCGCCTGTCTCCAAAACCGTGGATCAAGAATGCCTCGTCTATGGAGGCTTGACGCCTCTATCATTGTGGACTCTGGTAACATCCAAAACCTTACCACTGAACACCACTGCTTTTTTGAGCTAAATGACCAACCAGGCACTGATCGGTTTGTACTATGGTTTGCATATAAAGCCTATATGAGAGGAATACTCATTAAACTCCACAGTAATGCTAAGAACCAGAGGTCTATGCAAATTGAAGAGGTCCTTACCCAAATTTCCCGGTTAGAGAACCTTAACAAACAGGCTCCCTCCCACAAACTAGCCTCCTTGACCGGAGGCAAAAACTCTGCTCACTTTTATTTATACAAATTTCAGAACAACCTTAAATTATCTAGGACCAGATACAATGCCTTAGGTAATAAGGCTGGAGCCCTACTGTCTGGGCAGGTCAAAACCAAACATACATGAGGATCGCCAAATTTCTTAAAACATCTAATGTCCCCTCTGTGATTACTTTACCTGAACCTCTTCATAGCTTCTACACCTGCACAGTATACCCCATACATGTTATCTCCACAATCTACTCAGCCCTCAATGACAATCGCCCCTACTCCAAAATCATTACACTCTCAAAATGGGTCGAGGAACTACATTTGAGTGTCACCCCTGACATGTGGACACAAACCTTCAAACTTATCTACACAGCCTCCCACTGCTCCAACCATTGGGAATCCTACCAAAAAAACATACACAGATGGTACATGACACCCTACTGTCTCTCAAAATTCTTCCCAGGACATCCTACCACTTGTTGGAGGTCCTGTGGAAGTACTGGTACCATAGCACACATCCTGTGGTTTTGCAGATCAATCAGCTCATACTGGAGACAGGTATTTGCTCTGATCTCCTCAATATTGCATACTCCAACCGCTCCTAACCCTACACTAGCAATACTTCATCTTGGGATAGAGAAATTCCCTCCCGGGTCGCAGGTGGTAATAATACATCTACTACTTGCGGCAAAACTAAATATCACCAAACTCTGGAAAACATCTGAATCCCCTTCCATTTCCAGTACAATTGCAGATCTTAACCTTCAGTGTGAGATGGAGAGACTAATTGCTAGAAAAAAATCTAAGTATGGAAAAATGTATCGCTAAATAGTCATCTTGGTTCTCACATCCAAAATGCACTGTAACTATTTGATGTCCCCTATACCACGGATCCATCTTGTCTCCATCTTTCTTCTCTTCTTCATATTCTTCTAACTATTATACAGCATAATTACCCACCTGGCTGGTGCCCCCCATATCCTCTCCATCCCTCCCCATCTGGAGTCTATAATGTTAGCATATCCAACCTGTGTATCTTCTACATTTGTAAGTTTGATTATTCTACAATAGAACTGAATTTCCTTACTCCTTGTTTAATATGCTTTGGGCAGAACATTTGTCTTGTTGTAACAAATGTACACCTTGTTAGTTTTATTGAAAATCCTAATAAAAAAATATTGAAAATAAAAATGTCATAACAGAGGACCAAAACCCCAGATTGACCAAACCCATCCCTGTAGCCTCAAATGTTTCCAAAAACTCAAAATATAGAGTTCAGGTATGTGTTTGGTAGTAATTGACTAGTGTCAGGACAGTGCACAAGCACTTGAATAGGGGCAAAAATAAGTCCTCTGCAGTGTATTTTTTAACAGATATGCTGCTGACAGCAGAGTTGTAGACTTCAGCCTCTGTCTGCAGAATATCAGTCATTGTAATAATATTAACCATTTGGGTATGACATGCATGAGGAAACACATTAGCTTGATGGGGAAAGCTGGATGATGTGATTAATGGAGAATTACATTGTGGGGTTTTTATTTATTTTTTATTAAAGAAATTGTCAACAACTGTATGCATGTTTATTTATTTTTCACACTTTTGTGTGAATGAGTAGGGGGTGGTATCTTAGGGCCCTCTTATTGTCAAAAGGGCTTGCAGATTATAATAAGCCACCTCCCACAGGCCAATTCAACCTCTAGGCCAGGGTTATTGGGAAGAAGCCCTTGTCCTCATCATCATGGCGACAAGGTGCTTTGCTAAAGGTTTCCCACCTGACCGGTACCCCTTCATGTTCAAGACATGTGGCCTTGTATAGTTTGGGGGGGCTGGCGCACACACTTGTCCACCCCTTTCCTGGCCTTCCAGGCTACAGGCTCAAAATAGGGTCTATTTTTTTCTTGTTTTGTGGAATGGGTTTTCCCCTTTAAAATTCATACCAGACCCCAAACACCTGATATAGAATTTGGGGAAGATCCACTATTATATTATACTTTTTTGGAGTTTTTTGCATAAAGTCCCCCTTGACATTTTGCGACCTTTTTCTTCATGTCCACTAAATCCAACAAATCCCTGGCAACTGGCTATGATAATTTGATGTTTTTTGTGGCTGCTGTCCCCAGGATCAGGTTTTAGGCCCCTTTTACACGTGTGGATAGAATTCAGTTTTTAGCTGCGGATAGATCAAGTTATCTACCACAGCTAAACTCAGACAATGCTTTCCTATGGCCCCATTCACACACTGCATTTAACGGTTTCATCAGATGGGGTTTTGTGTTTTGTTAGAAAAAATAAATTTGACTGCGTCCAGGACCAATTTATTGCAGCTATCTGCAGCTATCTGTACATAACTGCAGGTAATCACAGTGTACTATTTCACCTGTGTATAGCAGCAGCAACAAGGAAAGAAAAACAAGAAGAAGCACATCAGAAATGGCAAGATTGTTCCACCACAGCTAAACGCAGCTAAATGCAATGTACAAATGCAAGTGATCGCTGTGATTGGAGTCTTGGAATTACAAAACAAAACATGCTTTTAACAGCAGCAGAACAGACCCCCCCCCCCCCCCCCCGTGTGAAAGGGGCCTAAGACCTCTGCATTTCTGATGTTAAAGTGAAAGAAAACATTTCCCCAAACCACCCCATACCCAGCATCTTCATCGCCAACTTTGCCCAACAAAAATGTATCCAAGTTTGTGGCCTGTTCTATACTACAATATCAAACACTAAGCCACCATTATTTTGTACAGAAGGCCATACACATGCCACCATTACTTTGCACAGAAATGCATCCTTGGCCTCCACCAGGGCGAAGGAGGATATTTGGGGTGCTTGCAAAAAGGAGAGTGGGGGTGCTAGGAATTCTGGTAGTCAGGAAGAGGGTTGAGGTGCTGGCATCGAGGAGGAGGAAATGGGTGGGAGGCTTCAAGAGGTCATTTTACCTCCCCAAATGAAGAGAAAAATATCAGAAGATCCCTGCATTGTTGAAGCAAACACTTGCAAAAACGATAAAAATCTTAATATTCAGTGCTTCCTATCAAATTTCCATTACACCATAGGCAAATAAATAAATGCATAAATTAATGTATATAATATATATATTACATACTAATTTCATATACTAATACATTACATACATATTTCATATACTAATACAGTGCAGTCATAATACATGCCAATTCATTCATGAATTAATGAATAAATAAAAATATTGCTTACTCCATTCTACAATCCTCTAAAGCAGTGGTCATCAACCCTGTCCTCAAGGCCGACTAACAGGCCAGGTTTGCAAGATAACTGAAATACATTACAGGTGATATAATTTGCTGCTCAGTGATTGCAGTATTCTAGTCTGGATCTCCCCAAGGTAATACATAAAACCTGGCCTTTTAGTGGGTCCTGAGGACAGGGTTGATGACCACTGCTCTAAAGTGTCCAGTGCAAATACAATTAATTCCAAATTCCAATTTATTAATTAATAAATACAATTAACATGTTTATTGATTCCTATTATAATCATCTAAAGTGTCCAGTGCAAATAAAATTAATTGCAAAGATAAATATCATTGTGTTCTCTTCAAACAGTGCTTTCCACTCTTTGCCAAACAAAAGTACTCTTTAAATCAACCTCCCCTTTTCTCCTTAATCTCCTATCCACAGCAAACTTTCACTCTGTGTCACCTGTGACCATGAACCCATTTCCACCTCTGAGAACTCACCAGAGGGAATTGACACCTTTTTTGTTTTTTCAAGTGGGTGAAAACACGCTATTTTTAGATGAACAGGATGTTTCCTTCTACTTTTCCCCTCTCCAGATTACTATCTCATACTTCAGAACACATTTCTAATATATGGACCATAGGGAAGATGCAAAAATACTCATAGATTAAAATACCTTTATTTTATATATAAAACATTACAATTAAAATAACTGGGCTCACATTTCCAAGTGCTCTGGCAGCACTCTTATACACTTATTATACAGTGCTATACCAGCTATATTGTGTCCTTCTGTACTTGCGGTGGAAGTGACGTCAGCACCTGTTAGCTCTGCCCTTACATGTTTCACCTTCGGGCACCCTCAGGGAGCAAAACGATGCTGAAAGTTCCACTCTGTACTTATGCATTAGTTGCTACCCAAGTTTCTACCCAAGTGGTTCCTGCGCTGTTTCTCGGGGGGGACTCTGGTATCTGGCTCGCCAGCGCGCATGCCGCTGCACCTCAGCTCCCAGGAGAGATGCCTGTTGGTCTTGGCTCTGTACTTGTCATGTCCCACTGCACTATTCACATGTAAGTGTTTTAGGGTGACCCATCCCTTTTTCGCTGTGAGTATGCACTACTAGTTAGACTCACTTCATGTTGCATTACATTTTTTAGATATCCCTGACCATCTGGCCCCTGATGAGTGTATTTCACACGAAACGCGTCGGACATTTGGGACACCAACACATGTTCACTTTGCAACATCTCAAGAACAATTATTATGGTTTTTACATATTATTATATGTTTCTCTTATTGTGCTGTGGTATTGTTATCTGTATATTTTATGCAATCTTTGTACATGCACCAAATCGCTCAACAAGACCACTATGTGGCGCCAAGTTGATTGTATCCTTGATGCCGATCACTTTTGCACAAATACATGTGCTGTGATTTTGGAATGATATTTATTACAATGTCTTTCTTTACAGGATGTGGTTCTGTTTTTGAATTGTTTTATGCATTTACTTGACAAATAAAATTGTACTGTTATCCTTGGTACCTGCATGTTTTCCATGACTTCATTTAAAGTCCCAACTCTTAGTTAATTGTTCGCTATTCAGCGAACAGGCCAACACCCGATGTTCGAGTCAAACTGCTCAACTCGAACATCGGGCTCATCCCCTAGTGTACATATTACATTGTTGCAGCAACCAATACCTGTAACACTTTTCCCCACAGTGTCTTCGTGTACCTTAACTTGTACCTCCTTCCGAGTGATAGAAAGCATCTCTGCTACTGCCATGTCCATTCCGGCCCTTCCTTTTTGTGAGGTTTAGCAGGTGAGACAGTATATGTGCCCTCTACTGACCACTGCTCAGCCGCACCTCGGACCACAACAGCAGAGATGTTTCTAGTCAACGCATTAGACGGAGAGACCTCGGATGTCTCCAACAGTTCTTCTGAGCACCTTCCATACCAATCAGTAATTGGAAGCACCCTCTCAGAGAACCTCAAGACTATTTGCCACACTGCCAATAAACATGGTACCAACCAGTTCCTCTTATAATAAATATCACCACGCACAGTTTGTACTACTTGGCTCCACCCATTGGTATTGCACATTACCACCTGGTCCGACTGTGGTGGAAACACCCAAGTGTACAGTGAATGTGTTTTTTCAAACGCCAGCATTTCAAGTAAGGTTTCTGTCATCTCTAAACATCCCATGTCTAAATGTGTGACCTCTTTAGGAACCTTTCCCCTGTCTGAGATGTGGGGGGCTCATCTACTGCAGTTTTGGAGGTTGAGACCTTTGAAGAGACCTCCACATCCTTGGAGGTACCCATCATCACAGCCTGTTTCTCCCCTGGAGCGCTGTCAGACACATGTCTCCTCTTCCCCCCTAACTCAACAACAATGAGCCTCTGCAGGTCAGCATTAGTCACATTGTCACCTTGACACTTGCCATTACTTAGCTGCTGGGTTGTGGACAACACATCTGCCACGCCAGCGCCCTGAACCACCGGCCCATCTGCTATTCCTCTGTCTGGCATAGCAGTTGTTGTCTCCACACCCTTGTTACACATCATTACTTTGTTATTCATTGCTACTTTGTCTAGTGCCACAAGTGCTTCCTTACACCAATCATCCCAGTGCCTTGTGGTTCCATCACTGGTGCTCCACAGTCCTTCATCAGCTGCTCTAGAAGGCCCCACAGGAACCTGGGATTCACTAGCCAAAACATCACCTGTGTCATTTCTAAACATATCCCCTTGGGATGACACATCATCAGGCTGTAATACATGCTTTTGCCCTACCTGGTCAGGTGGCACTACTGACACACAGCTCTGCACTTTCAGCTTTTGCAGGCTGAATTAACCCCTTGCCAATTGGGTTACACTTAGGGTTGTGGGGCTGCACCCACACACTCTCACTGTGTGATTCAGTTCCCCCTTGTTCCACTAAAGTAGCGCCACAGCCATCCTGGACAGCCTCTGGCTCCAACACATGGAGACCCCATGAGACTTCCATGGACAATCCTGTGCCCCTGCCTCTCACAGGAGATATACTACTCCCCTCATTGGTAGTGACCACATTACCAACATTCTCAGGCACATATTTTTCAATGTCATTAGCACCAATAACATTACATTTACCACTAGTAACATGCTTGTCAGCATGGCAACCAGCATTCTCATTGCATGTAGACATTACTGCCACTTTTGTGGGTTGTCTCTGTCTTTTACCCACCACAGCCTGTGAACTGCTCCTCATAGCACCCTCTATCTTTAAAGGGGAACCCTTTTCTCCTTGGGCAGCTCTATAGCTGACCTGGGAAACTCTGCTCTGTCACTGCGAGCTCCTTGGAAGTTTCCCTGGGCAACCCTGCAGCACCTGTCACTAGGGAACATGGAAGGACAGTTTTGGTCACCCCTAGTTTAGCTTTTCCAGCACTCTGTTGGACTAAAGCAGGCACATGCATAGTCCCCATATCCTTTCAAGTCTTTAGCCCTGCTGCCAGTTGGGCTTTACGCTGTGCCTCCCCACTGCTCTGGGTAGCACACTGCAGCAAGTCTATGTCCATTGGTGAAGAATATGAATGTTATATTCAGTGCCGCTCCAATAAACAGCAAACAATAATACAATGTATAATAAAGTGCCTACATCAGTATAATAATAACAATAACAATAACATAGTTATTGATTATACTGGGTCCCCACTTCTGGGTCCCCACTCACCAGCAATAATCTTTAAATGCGGCTGGTATTAAATTTAGAATGGCGTCTCCTGTCAATGGCTAGCGCTGCTGGATGTAATCAGTATGTGGGTAAAAGTATCACCTTCCTTCCACCGATATATATCCTATATCCAGATATAATTATCACCTTCCCAACTTTTCCGGTGATCGAATATCCATATTAGACGTGTGGCAATGAAGAGAAAAGGATAAATATAGTGTAATACTGCTAATTTTATTCATAAAAATCCAAAATCATTACACTTACATCAAACTTTAAAACCGTGCAAAAAAACACCGCCTTGGCGTGCAAACAACCATCACTAGATCTCCTCACCTTGATGCGTTTCGCCTCTCCCACTGGGCATCTTCAGAAGCTAGTGGTGCCCGTGACCGGTTGCCTTATATATGTTAAGTCCTGCCTACTACCCCCAGTGACTCCTACTACTCTCATTGAGTGTGCAGTAAAATTTCAATCACTTCCTGTTTCCACCGGAACCGGAAGTGTTGTTACCGCCATATTGGTACTCCCATAGCCTCAGTCAGAAAGTTTGCATATTGTATTCGGTGGCTTCCTGTTAGGTCTCACTACATCCCACTAAGTGTGTGAGCAGTATGATGTCACTTCCTGCTTCCGCAGGAAGTGTTCATATCACCATCTGGGTACTCATTTTTTGAGACAATACACCCACTGCTGTAACTACCTTGTATGTGAACACTTCCTGTGTTTACAGGAAATGTGGATGTCACCATTCTAATACTCAATGCCATCCTTAAATTGTGTGTATGTTGTACTTAATTATAATATTTGCACAACAAGTTTCCTTCTCAGTATAGCTGTATTTTGTCTATCGGTTATTTTATATTGTCTACACATATTGTCTAGTCTGATATGAACGGCAGTGTCTAAAAAATATTCCTAATTGGGACTATACAATCAATAAATACAGTGCTGTACTCTACATGTCAATCTCCTTAATGATCTCTTATTTCAGATTACAAAATATTTCCAATGATAACAATTA
The DNA here is from genome assembly GCA_037952835.1 of Lithobates septentrionalis. Taxonomy (NCBI): domain Eukaryota; kingdom Metazoa; phylum Chordata; class Amphibia; order Anura; family Ranidae; genus Lithobates; species Lithobates septentrionalis. Next base: position 1,132,888 of record JBBDGP010001607.1, on the reverse strand, counting down.
TATTCTAATATACATTAGTAAGCATATACAGATTGGTCAACATTAAAAATATTATTATGTTGAAATAAAAAATAAAATAAAAAATATCAACGTATATAAAAAATTACTTATAAAACAATTTACATCTAAGTCCACATTTAACCCTTTCGATGTTAATGACTATAATTGGTATATTCATTGGATTTCATTTTGTGAGATAGCCTGTTTCAAATTGTTGTCCCTCTAATGTCTCTCTATGGAATTTTCTTACATGGTATGAAAAGCTGTGCTTGCGGAAAACCATTTTAATATTATTGATGTGTTCTCGTAGTCTCACTTTAAGTTCTCTGATGGTTCTACCCACATATTGGAGACCACACTCACATTCCAAAAGGTATGTAACGTGTGTGGTGCTGCATGCGATGAATTTAGGTATTTCATATATCTGTCCAGTGGTTTTAGATTGAAAATGTGTAGTTTTCTTCTTTCCTCCTTTACACGTTCTACATGTCAGGCATTTACGACATTTTAAAAATCCTATCAAAAAAAATTGACCATCTTTTTAGGGGGATCAAGAATACTTTTGACAATCCTATCCTTCAATATCGGTGGGCGTCTGTAAATGAATTTTGGTAGTTTAGGTAATGTTTTGACTAGCACGGGGTCTCTGAGCGTAATGGACCAATGAGTCTTAATTATCTTTTCTATTTGTCTTTGTTGTCTATTAAATTCTGTACAGAAGGTTAAATCATGAACCGTTCAAAAAACGTATTATGCCTCATAGATTATACGTTGGGGTGTTAGCTTTCCAAAATTGGGTCACTTTGTGGGCGTTTCCATTGTCCTGGTGCTCCAGGGCCTTCAAAAGTGTCATAGGTAGTCAACAAGTTAGATTTGTAGTCTTCACTTGGAAGTGCAATAATCCTAACTACCAATACCTGAGGTGTGCCTTGGCCTGGCTGGTCGGTATGCCTAAAAGAGGGCATACCCTGAATGAATAAGTATGAAATGTAAATGAAATGATGATAGTGGGGGAACGGGTGGGTGGGAACCCAGAAAGGAACCAACGAGGATCTAATGGAGGAGGAGGAGGGATATATATATAGCCCTCAGACTCCTCCTACAAATACAGGCTAGCCTGCAGCCAGCCTTCTAACTTGTAGTCAGAGTCTTCACTTGGAAGTGCGATAATCCTAAATACCAAGACCTGAGGTGTGTCTTGGCCTGGCTGGGCGGTATGCCTAAAAGAGGGCAAAAAGAAACACAAAGTAGGTGTGATGTGAAGCTACAATGAAGGGTCAGCAACAACCATCAGTCCAGAAAATAGCAAATGCCCGGATGACTATAGGGAAGGGGGGGCATATGTAACTGCTAAAACTCGGAGGAACTCCAGCGCCCCATGTACCTGATGATAAAGAAGGGACAGACTTGTACCGGACCTACGAAAGTTGCCCCCAATCCTGACGGATATCCAGAAAAGGGGTTTAGGATATGAGCCTAATTAGGAAAGAAACCTGGACATGAGAACAAACTGTTTGTAGTGAGAGGACGCATGGGGAAAAAGAAAGAAAGAGCTAACCAGAGGAATACTGTAGAGAAGGACATGTACTTAATCTGACACCGTTACTGTGGTACAGTAATATGACCAGTAACCCCTGGCTTGTCCATCTATGCTAATTATGGGGAAATTGTAAGCGTAGTAAAAGAGGACTTCCTAGAGCACAAAAATGGGAACTGTGCCAAAGGTGGAGACAGGAAGTCTGACCGTTAACTGGTAGCCGCGCCAAAGAGAACATCCCTGACTAACTCTGAATACGCCTAACCTGGCTTAGAAAGGGTAAGCTGCAAAAAAAGGTGGTCACCTGATAGATACTTGATAGTGTTGGCAGATGAGGCCAAATTGCAGAGGCAATATGCAGCGAAAGCCAGAGACATGAACCTATGAAACCTTCCCACCCTTGGTAGAAGCCCACAGAATATTCTGGATAAAGAACCATAGGCCAGATCGAACACCTGTGACCAGGCTTGCTGTCACGTACCTTGTGGATGAGCCCGACTTGCAGGAGTTGGCCTCTCTTGCGGCTCCGACTTGAGGGCCCTGGTAGGGTATACAGGAAGCACAAGAGTCAGGAGTGGCATGAGTGCCTGGCAGGATCAACAGCAGGAGGTAGGTCTGGAACTCTGGAAACACTGTGCAGTGGAGTTTAGGCTGAGCTGGTAGGTAGACTGGAACACTGGTGCAGCAGACTGGAACTGGATAGCAGGCTGGAACACACTGGACAGCAGACTGGAACCACACAGCAGACTGGAACTGGATAGCAGGTTGGAACACACAGGACAGCAGACTGGAACACTGGTGCAGCAGACTGGAACCACACAGCAGACTGGAACTGGATAGCAGGCTGGAACACACAGGACAGCAGACTGGAACACTGGTGCAGCAGACTGGAACCACACAGCAGACTGGAACTGGATAGCAGGCTGGAACACACAGGACAGCAGACTGGAACACTGGTGCAGCAGACTGGAACCACACAGCAGACTGGAACTGGATAGCAGGCTGGAACACACAGGACAGCAGACTGGAACACTGGTGCAGCAGACTGAAAGGTCAGACAAGCTGGATCGATAGCCAAGCGGACTTTAGATAAGCCGAAGGGTCAGGCAGAAGAGTGGTCAGACAAGCCGGGGTCGGATGCAGGCAGAAGACAGGGATGGTCGGAGACAAGCCGGGATCAGATGCAGGCAGACAGCTAGGATAATCAGGAACAAGCCGGGTCTAGTACAGGAAACAGGTTCTCAGGAAATGCACATGTAACGCTGTAGAGCAGACAGCAAGATTCTCATGTGACAGTTCAGTTTAAATAGCCCGCCTGGCGCGCGCGCGCCCGCGCATGCGCGCAACTGCCCACACAGGGCGTCTGTTACTGACAGGACTTTCCTGACACTTGCCCACAGTACCACATGCTACCGTGAAGAAATTCCAACATCACCTGCCAGCGCCCTGAGAAGAGCAGGAGTCGGGGTCACAGCTGACACCTCCGCTCTAACCGAGAAGGCTATGCACCCCTCCAGTCTAACAATTGTATCATGGATGTTAAGAGCGCATTGAGTACCGCATGAATCTGGAATAAGAATCATGCATGGAAACATGTAATGCGCTGGTGGATGGAAGAGGTTGGGACAGAGTTGGGAATAACAGAACAACAACCTAAAAAGTACTCCTCCCCAGCTGGCCAGGAAAGGGGTACCCCAGTGATAAAAGTCAGCTATGAGTTTGGTGAGGTCCCACCTCTTGATGGAGTGCTGCCATGCACTGAACCCCCATGCGGCGTAGGAGAGATGAATGCGACTTGTAGCTTCCGAAACACGCGACATGCCCTGATCCAAGGAAACACAAACTAGCGAAATGAGAACAGACAACCAACCCCCCCCCACGTACCCGACAAGTATGAGGATGTAGGCGCAGAAATGACAAGATCAACAGCACGTGAATGTGAACCTAATGACAACATCCCCCTAGTGTATGCAGTGAGTGAGCCCGAGCCACCTGCGGTGCTAAGACAGGTAATTAAAAACGAACACTCAGGGCCAAGGTACCCACAGACCGTGGTGGGTAGTAGTAAAGGTGTATTGGTGATCGTGCATGTATGACGTATGGTATACGGGCAAGAAGATTGTGGGACGACAATCAATTAAAAATGAAACCTCAGCCCGTATGGATCCGTAGACGTGACAGACCCTGGATGTGAGCACTAGCTAACAGAAATTCTACGAACGAAATGCTACGACAGAAAACAAAGATAGTTAACAAACTGAACCCTCAGGGCTAGCGTACCCACAGACCGTGGTGGGTAGTCATATAAGCATAATGAAAAGAACGTGCATCGTAAGACGTATGTTATATGGGTGAGGAGATTGTGGACAACAATCATGGAAATGAAACCTCAGCCCATATAGATCTGTAGATGTGACAGATCCTGAGATGTGAGCACTGCTAACTAAACCCAGGTGTAGGAAGAACACTGAACGAAAAGGTACAATGACATGGAAACACGAAGATGAAACGGCTATTAGTGTATGGCATGGCTTTATGGCACCGGCAAGCCACGACAGAATATGCTGGACATGACTGCCATGACAGAAATGCTATGACAGAATCTGCTGGACATGACCGCTATGACAGAAAGGCTAAGACTGGACAGAAACGCAAAGACAGAAACGCAAAGACAAAAGCGCAGACCACACTGGCAAGAACCATTATGACAGAACATGGCAAGACAGAACCCCTGAGGCTGGACCCGCTCTGAGTGGACCATTCAGTGACTGGACCGCGCTGCGACTGGACCACGCTGTGACTGGAACACTATGACTGAACACCTTGTGACAGCACCTTCTGCGACGACGCCCGCTGACTGTGATACGATATGACAACCCTCCTCCGACAGAACACTCTGTACAGGAAAAGTACGACTTGACACGCTGAGACAGACCATGCTAGGACAGCACCCATGTGACTGAACACGCTGTGACAGAACACGCTATGACTGGAACGCTATGATTAAATACGTTGTGACAGCCCCACTAAAGCAGAACACGCTATGACAGGAATGCTATGACTGAAACATGACAGCATCCGCTGAGACTGAAAATGCTGTGACTGAACACCATGACTGAAAGCTGTGACCGAACCTCTGTGACTGAAAATGCTATGACTAAAACACCGCTGTGACAGACCCTCCTAAAGCAGAACCGTTGTTACAGAACCGCTGACCGTGGTGACAACCTGCTATGGCAGACCTGCGAACAGAACTGCTGTGGACAGAACATGCTGTGACCGAACCCCCTGTGACCGAAACACGAGCAAGGAAACATGGAGCTGAACCCCCCAACCAGCCCCCCTTCCTAGTACTTCCCTGTGACCCCCTTCAGCTAGCAGGAAAACATTCCCCAACAGACCTCACAAAGTGCAGACCAATGAACCTGCTGGTCAGCACCCCCTCCCCCCTGGATGATCGTGGCAAGTACCAAAACCTGAGGAAATGTGTTTGAGAGCTGCAGTTAGCAGCCTGGTACAGGCATGGTGAGGTCATATGCTAACAGTTACCCCAGGAAACTTTACTAAAAGCTTGAAGGCGAAAATCAAACCTGTGAGGGGAGCAGAAAATCAAACCTGTGAGGGGAGCAGATGGGCGGCTGAACCCCCCTGGCGTGATCAGTGGGAGAAGCGGGCGGCCCCCTTGTGAGGCCAGATATCTTTGGGGGGGTGAGAAGGAGGTGAGTGGGCGGGAGGTCTCCCTGGTGGAGCCCGGCGTGAGCACCGAGAGAGGTACCGCCGCCGTCACCATAGTATCAGCCGACCGTCGCTCTGCAAGGACCCAGAAGTGACGTAAGACGTTGTAACCCAGCAACGAGCCAAACCTCAACCCCCTACTCAACCCAGAAAGGAACCAACGAGGATCTAATGGAGGAGGAGGAGGGATATATATAGCCCACAGACTCCTCCTACAAATACAGGCTAGCCTGCAGCCAGCCTTCTAACATGTCATTTATGCTCCTAGAACACCTGATGGTGCTCCTTTCATGTTGGGCATCTCTATGTGGCTAGGCTGTGAAAAAGCCCCACACATGTGGTATTGCCATACTTAGGAGGAGTAGCAGAATGTATTTTGGGGCGTCATTTGTGGTATACACATGCCATGTGAGAGAAATAACCTATTACAATGACAATTTTGTGGAAAAAAAAATCTTCATTTTGCAAAGAATTGTGGTAAAAAATTACAACATCAAAAACCTCACCATGCATCTTACTAAACACCTTGGAATGTCTTCTTTCAAAAAAGGGGTCATTTGGGGGGTATTTGTACTTTCCTGGCTTGTTCAGTTCACAAGAAATGAGATAGGCCACAAGTACATCAGGTGTGATCAATTTTTTATGATTGCACCACAGCTTGTAGACTCTCTAACTTTCACACAGACCAAATAATATCCACTAATTTGGGTTATTTTTTACCAAAGATATGTAGCAGTATAAATTGTGCCCAAAATTTATGAATAAAAATTAATAATTTGCAAAATGTTATCACAGAAACTAAGAAAAATTTGTTTTTTTTTCAAAATTTTCGGTCTTTTTTCATTTATAGCGCAAAAAATAAAAAACCCAGAGGTGATCAAATACCACCAAAAGAAAGCTCTATTTGTTTGAAAAAAAGGACAAAAAAATCATTTTGATACAGTATTACATGACTGAGTAATTGTCATTCAAAATGTGAGAGCACCGAAAGCTGAAAATTTGTCTGGGCAGGAGGGTGTTTTAAGTGCCCAGTAGGCAAGTGGTTAATTAATACTATGTTATTGATTATACTTATACTTATATTATTATATTAATTGTACCACCACCCCCTCCCTTTAGAATGTAAGCTCTACAAGCAGGGCCCTCCTGTCCCTTCTGTATTGAACTGTACTGTAATTGTGCTGTCCCCCCCCCCCCTTTACATTGTAAATGGCTGTGTAAACTGTTGGAGCTATATAAATCGTACTATGAGGATCTTGCGAGCTTCCTGTTTTAAAAATGAGAAAATATATAGAAAACAAAATATAATGGACGAGTGATAATGATCGACAGCTGCTAGCACTGATCACGTTCCATAAAGTTGTGTGAAAACAATATAAATAGAAAATTACTATGCTGCGCTATCTCCTAATATTAGTTTCAACAAATACTTTTGTCTGTTCAAACTTTTTTTATTGAAAAGGAAGACATAAACATTGTCAGGTAATCTCTGTATGACAACTGACAAGTAACTTACACAACATTTCTTTGTACAGCGAGATATTAACAAGAAAAAAGGGAACATTTGCTATATGTGAAGGTTCAGGGGATAATCATTATAGCAGTAAATGTGAAAGCTTTGTGTTTGTTACAGTATTTAAAGGAAGAGAGGTAAACCCCAGTGTGATTGTGTGTTTGGGATGATAACTTAGTAACTTGAGGGTCAGAAATTAGTAAAACTTGTGTAATCACTAAGTAACATTACCAGTAGTGAGGTTATGAGTAAGGCTGGTAAATGGGGAGAGAGAGGGAGATCAGACAGGGAAAGGAGGGGAAAGAAGAGAGGAAAGAAGTGAGAGAAGGTTGAGGGAGGGTGGTCAGGGGGGTTGCATAGGACATTAAAATCTGCGGTTTGGAATCTGAGACCTCAACCAAGAAGCTAAGGTTCCAGTAGATGTTTGTCAAAGTCAGGGGGTAGAAAGTGCTCTACCCAGGGGCGCAATATTTTGAGATTTTGAGGAATTCTGTCTAAAATTGTAGCCTCAATTTTGCTATTTATCATGGCTTGGGTAATCCTATTCTTAACTTCGGTGAGGTTTAATTTCAGAGTTTTCCAGGCCCTAGCTATTGTCTGTTTGGCCGCTGTAGTGAGTTGAAGGAGGAGACGTGTCTGGGATTTAGTGCATTCTATTGTGATATGATTCAGCAATGCTAAAGACGGGTCAGGGTCTATGGTTCTTTGAAGTAAAGTGGAGGCCATGCAAAATATTGTCACCCAAAATTTCTGTATTATCGGGCATGACCACCATATATTGGCATGGGTGCTCTTTTCACCGCATCCTTGGAAGCATACTGAGGGGTAATTTGGTAGAAATTTGGAGATCCTAGCCGGGACTAGATACCACCCCATGAGAACCTTATGGTTCGCTTCCTGGGCAATTATATTGTGGGATGATATTTTGGTATTAGCCCATATATTTGACCAGTCTTCTGCATCAAGTGCTACTGCTAAATCTGTGGACCACTGTGTAGTGTAAGTTGGCAGGTTAGCTGGAGGTGAGGTTAGTTGATTATAAAGGTGGGATATAATACCCGGAGCATGGGGGTCTGAGTTGCAAATTCCTTCAAAAGTGGAAAGATCATCTAGTGAAGAGTGTGAGCCTATAATTGTGCTGACAAAATGGGCATTCTCCTTTGAAGGGAGTTCAGAGTGATTTTTTAGGGCTGAGAATGACTTCATGGAGCCATCAGTGACGAGGTCACATATACGGTTCAGTCCAGCTCGGGACCGGAGCTGAAATGATCCTGGGTCGGCAAAGGCTGGGTACACCTTTGGGTGGTCCAGGAAGTAAAGTAATGGGGAGTGGGCAGACATCAATTTAAACGGTTCCCGCAATTTGTTCCATAATTTGAGAGAGTGCCATGTTATAGGGTTGGTTATGGGGCCTCGGGTAGAGAGGGTAACCATAGTAAGTTAGTCACAGTGAGGGGGTAAAGGTCGATCGCTTCCAGACTGACCCACAAAGGTATCTCAGTTTTTGCATGTAGAAGGGTGATCTGGGCCAGCTGGGCTGCGTGATAATATCTTAATAAGTTAGGTAACCCTAGCCCTCCACTATGTTTACTATGGAGAAGTATAGCCCTCGACACTCTAGGCCTGATGGAGCACCATATGTATTTGGAAACTCGTGTTTGAATAATTCTGTGAAAGTAAGGTGGCACTGGGACCGGGAGGACCCTGTATAAATATAAAAATTTTGGGAGTAGGGAAATCTTCACTGCTGCAACTCGTCCAAGCCACAAGACGCACAGTGGTCGCCAATTATCTAGTAAGGAGGTCAGGTGTGTTAACATAGGGAGATAGTTTGTTTGAAAAAGGTGAGCTGGGTTGCTAGTAACTATTATACCGAGGTATGATACTGATGTAGTGGACCAGGTGAAGGGGAAGTCTTCTTGTAAATGTTCAAGTTCCTTTTGCGGAAGAGACTTGTTGAGAGCTTTGGATTTGGGCTGGTTAACCTCTAGACCTGTTATTAAAGCAAATTTGTCCAGGATCTGGATAAGATTTGGGAGAGTTGTGCGCAGTGAAGTGATGAAAATACCACATCATCAGCGAATAAACACAATTTATGGGATGTGGAAGCTATTTCTAAGCCTTTAATATTTGGATTTGCCCTAAGCAGGGCAGCTAGGGGCTCGATTGCAAGGGCAAAAACTAGGGGAGAGAGGGGGCAATCCTGTCTCGTACCATGTTGCATTTGAAAACAGTCCGAGCAAAATCCTGAGTATTTGACATAAGCCTGTGGTTGGTTGTATAGGGAGTTTATCCATTGCAGGAAGTTTGGGCCAAAACCCCAGCGTTGTAATACAAAGTGTAAATAAGGCCAAGAGACCGTATCAAACGCCTTCCTTATATCGAGGGATAGGAGGTGCATGGGTATCTTACGTGTTCGGGCAAGGTGTTGGAGTAGGATTACATGTCAGATATTGTCGCTGGCATGCCATTGTGGTATAAAGCCAACTTATTCTTTATGAATTGGGTTGAGGTATAACCTTATAATTTTGGCCAAGATCTTAATGTCCGAACTGAGTAAAGAAATGGGCCTGTAATCAGACCAAAGGGAGTTATCTGTGTTGGGTTTTATAGGTTTTATGGTATCATGGAGATGATAGCTGTCAGCGTGTCTCGACCAAAGGAGTGTTGTTTAAGAAGGGCGTTAAAGAATTGGTGAGAAGGGGGGCCAGTGTAGCAGCAAATTTTCTTAAAGTAAGTGCTGGAGAGTCCATTGGGGCCTGGTTGTTTGTGGGGTTTGAGCATTTTAATAGCAAAAAGAACTTCCTCGGATGTAACGGGGCACTCTATAGACTCACGATTGGCATCTGATAGTTTAGGGATAGTTATGTTTTGGAATAACTCTTCTGCTTGGTTCAGGGAAAAGGAGGTTTTTGCTTTATATAGTACGGTCAGCCTCCTGCGAAATTCAGAGAGCACCTTAACAGGGTTACTCGTGTGAATATCTTTGGGCAATTTGAGTCTAATGGGGTTGTGCACCTGCTCCGGACGACGAAGACGCAGTGCTACGAAGGTATCAGGCTTGTTGGCTTTAGTATAAATTGTGAGGTTGGACCTACGAATGGCCTTATCTGCTGATTCTGCCAAGAGCAGGTCCAGTTCAGCTTTAATTTTCTCTAGTGATATCCTGTGGGGTTCAGTCAAGGAAAATTGAAATAGAAAAAGAGACAGTGAAAATTTACCTCCAATTGTTGTATTTTGAGTTTTTTATCTTACTTGAGGTGGGTGGAGAATGAGATGCAGGTCCCTTGGATCACAGGTTTATGTGCTTCCCATAGGAGGACAGGTGAGATGTCAGGGGTGGTGTTGTGTAGTAAGTATTCTTTAAGGACGAGTTCTAAACAATACGACTGGTTGGTTAAATGTGCATCATTTATGCACCATGTGCGATCTCTAGCCTGCGGGATCAGAGAGGAGACAGTTGTAATTACTGCACAGTGGTCCGACCATGTTATGGGATGTATGCAGGATTGGAGTAATGTTGGTGAGGCTGTTACTGGTACAAAAATATGGTCAATCCTTGAGAAGGATTTGTGTGAATATGAATAGAAAGTGTAGTTTTTCTTAGAGGGATTGCATTCTCTCCAAGTGTTTATTAAAGAGGCATGCTGGAATAATTTACGGAAATGTATGGAGGGTGAGTATTGTTCGGGGGCGTTTGGGGACTTATCTAAATGCGGGTGTAATACTAAATTAGAGTTGCCGCACATAAATGGTATGCCTTTGCAATGGGTACATATTACTTGCAAAAGGTGGGTAAAGAAGGGATTCGGGTTGTTGTTAGGGGCGTAATATGACACTATTGTGGTCTCAACATCTTGTAAGAGCCCATCTGAGATAATATAACGGCCTTCGGGATCTTTAATCTCGGTTGTCGGAGTGAATGGTAAGGTATGATGGAAGGCTATTAAGACGCCTCGCTACTTAGTGGCAGCAGAGGCAGTGAACACTTGAGGGTACCTTGAACTGAAATATTTAGGAGTTGCCTGGGTTGAGAAGTGGGTTTCCTGGAGGGCCTCTATGTTGGCTTTAAGGGTTGCAAAGGTATGAAAGGCTTTAACCCTTTTATTGGGGGAGTTTAATCCCTTTTCATTAAGGGAGAGAATATTTAGGGGGGCCATCTGGGGGTTTGGGGTGAAATAGTGTTAAGTGATAAGAGAACCGTGTGACCCACCCGACTTAGTGGAAAGCAAAAGAGGGTGTGGAGAGAAAAGAGAGAGAAGGGAAAGAGAGAAAATTCACAGAGCAGGATAGAAATGCCGTAGGGCAGACAGTTGTGCAAAGAAGTAACGGAAAAGTTGGATTCAATTGCCCGACCAAATAGTGTACCCACTTCCCAGCCAGCCAGCTGGCTGGAGAGTGTGTGCACCATGAGAGGGGAGTGGAGCAGTGACAGCTCCCCACTGCAAACAGGGAAGATAGAACCTATACAGTATTTTACAAAAGTGAGTACACCCCTCACATTTTTGTAAATATTTTATTATATCTTTTCATGTGACAACACTGAAGAAATTACACTTTGCTGCAATGTAAGTACAGCTTGTATAACAGTGTAAATTTGCTGTCCCCTCAAAATAACTCAATACAGCCATTAATGTCTAAACCGCTGGCAACAAAAGTGAGTACGCCCCTACATGAAAATGTCCAAATTGGGCCAAAGTGTCAATATTATTTTTCAGCACTGCCTTAACCCTCTTGGGCATGGAGTTGACCAGAACTTCACAGGTTGCCACTGGAGTCCTATTCCACTTCTACATGATGACATCACAGAGCTAGTGGATGTTAGAGACCTTGCGCTCCTCCACCTTCCATTTGAGGATGCCCCACAGGTGCTCAATAGGGTTTAGGTCTGGAGACAGGGTTGGCCAGTCCATCACCTTTACCCTCAGCTTCTTTACCAAGGCAGTGGTTGTCTTGGAGGTGTGTTTGGAGTCGTTATCATGTTGAAATACTGCCATGCGGCCCAGTCTCCGAAGGGAGGGGATCATGCTCTGCTTCAGTATGTCACATTACATGCTGGCATTCAGGTTTCCCTCAATGAACAGTAGCTCCCCAGTGCTGGCAGCACCACCATGCTTGACTGTAGGCAAGACACCCTTGTCTTTGCACTCCTCACTAGGGATGAGCCGAACACCCCCCGGTTCACAGCAGAACTTGCGAACAGGCAAAAAATTTGTTCGAAAACGCAAACACCGTTAAAGTCTATGGGACACGAACATGAATAATCAAAAGTGCTCATTTTAATTTCCCCACCGGGGAACCCCGAACCAAAATTTAAAAAAAATGGCGTGGGGGTCCTCCTCAAAATCCATACCAGACCTGAAGGGTCTGGTATGGATTTTAAGGGGAACCCCGCGGCAAAATTTAAAAAAAAATGGCGTGGGGTCCCCCCAAAAATCCATACCAGACCCTTATCCGAGCACGCAACCTGGCAGGCAGCAGGAAAAGAGGGGGGACGAGAGAGCCCCCCCTCCTGAACCGTACCAGGCCACATACCCTCCACATTGGGAGGGTGCTTTGAGGTAGCCCCCCAAAGCACCTTGTCCCCATGTTGATGGGGACAAGGGCCTCATCCCCAAAACCCTTGCCCGGTGGTTGTGGGGGTCCGCAGGCGGGGGGCTTATCAGAATCTGGAAGCCCCCTTTAACAAGAGGACCCCCAGATCCCGAGCCCCCCTGTGTTAATTGGTAATGGGGTACAAATGTACCCCTACCATTTCACAAAAAAGTGTCAAAAAGGTTAAAAACACAAGAGACGGTTTTTGATAAGTCCTTTATTAATTTCTTCTTCTTTCTTTCTTCTGGTCTTCCTTCGGTGTTCTTCTTCTTCCTCCATCTTCTTCTTCGTCTTCTTCTTCTCCATTTTCTTCTTCCTCCGCTCTTCTTGTCCCGCATCTTCCTCCAGGCTTCTTTTCCGCTCCGTCTGCACGATCCGCCTCAGTGGGAGTCTTCCGCCGTATGACGCTTTTGTTTTTCTGACATTTCTTATATAACGGAGAGTGGGGCCACCCAGTGACCCCGCCCTCCTCTGATGTACGGGGTTTTTATTTTGGTTCGGGGTTCCCCTGTGGGGAAATCCCATGCCGTTTTTATCAATGAACTTTTATATGTATTGTCGGACTGACAATTAATTAATAGTCGCGAGTAGTTTTAAATTACTTTTTTTTCTTTGAAATGTCATTTTGCTGTCAGACTGTTGTAAACACGGGAAACATGCGCCCCTTTACAGGCATACTATAGACACCCCCCAGGTACGAAATTTAAAGGAATATTACACTTTTATTGTTTCACTTTAAGCATTATTAAAATCACTGCTCCCAAAAAAACGGACATTTTTCAAACTTCTTTTTGCATTGATACATGTCCCCTGAGACAGGACCCAGGTCCCCAAACACTTTTAATGACAATACCTTGCATAGAAGCCTTTAAAATTAGCACTTTTGATTTCTCCCATAGACTTTTAAAGGGTGTTCTGCGGCTTTTGAATTTGCTGCGAACACCCCAAATTGTTCACTGTCCGGTGAACTGGCGAACAGCCAATGTTTGAGTCAAACTCATGTTCGACCCAAACATAAAGCCCATCCGTACTCCTCACCTGGTTGCCGCCACACACGCTTGACACTATCTGAACCTAATAAGTTTATCTTGGTCTCATCAGACCACGGGAGATGGTTCCAGTAATCCATGTCCTTAGTCTGCTTGTCTTCAGCAAACTGTTTGCGGGCTTTCTTGTGCATCATCTTTAGAAGAGGCTTCCTTCTGGGAGGACAGCCATGCAGAGCAATTTGATGCAGTGTGCAGCGTATGGTCTGAGCACTGACAGGCTGACCCCCCACCCTTTCAACCTCTGCAGCAATGCTGGCAGTACTCATATGTCTATTTCCCAAAGACAACCTCTGGATATAACGCTGAGCACATACACTCAACTTCTTTGGTCAACCATGGCGAGGCCCTTTCTGAGTGGAACATGTCCTGTTAAATGGCTGTATGGTCTTGGCCACAGTGCTGCAGCTCAGTTTCAGGGTCTTTGCAATCGTCTTATGCCCTGTACACACGATCGGACATTGATCGGACATTCCAACAACAAAATCCATGTTTTTTTTTCCGATAAATGTTGGCTCAAACATTTACGTACACACGGTCGCACAAAGTTGTCGGAATTTCCGATCGCCAAGAACACGATGATGTACACCACGTATGACGAGACTAGAAAAGGCCAGTTCAGTGCCAAGTGCGGCACCCTTTGGGCTCCTTTTGCTAATCTCGTGTTAGTAAAAGTTTGGTGAGAGACGATTCGCGTTTTTTCAGACTCGTGGTTTTCAGATCGTTTTCTGCTGTTCAGTTTGTGCTTGTGGGTTTGTATCTGCTCTTCAGTGCGTGCAGCGAGTTACGCGTGACTCTTGTCATTGTGTTCTTGTTCATTCGTTACTGTTTTTCAGGTCACTCTTCACAGGCCTTGCTGTTCTTCAGTGCATTCTGTTACTTCGTTCTGAGCAGCCGACCGTTTTCTAGCCATGTTGCGTATACGTACTCCTTGTAGAGTTCGTGCTGTGCGGGGGCTTGGTGTTGGGGTCCTTACCTTGACACAAGTCCAGTTCATGAACAGGGTGGGGAGGAGTTCATGGACCAAGAATTGGTTGCTCCAGCGTGACCAGTTCTGTCACATGCCTTTGCTCCGTGAGATCCATGAGAATAATCCTGATGATTTCAGGGAACTTTCTCTGGATGACGGACCCCGTATTTCACAGTTTGTTGGCTTTGCTGACCCCCTATATCAGCAGGCAGGATACCTGCATGAGGCAAGCCATCACTCCGGAGCAGAGGCTCTTCGCCACCCTGCAGTACTTGGCGACAGGGAGAAGTCTGCAGGACTTGAAGTTCTCGACAGGCATCTCCCCCCAGGCTCTGGGGATCATTATCCCAGAGACCTGTTCTGCCATCATTCAGGTCCTGCAGAAGGAGTATATTAAGGTAAGATGTATCCTTTAATATCACATTTTATTGTATTTAATGTTTGATAATGTATTGTATTTCTTTCCTCGTTCCCTAATTACCATGATTGGAATATGCTGTGAATGTCCCCTTTGTCCTCATACATGCTGGATTTTGATGTAATTATTTTTTTCTCCTTCATACATATTAGCCTTCACTTACCTCCCCAGCATGGTCTCCTGGCCCTATATTCACCTCGTGTATTCACTTAACAATGTATTTTATCAGCTCCATAGTAGTGCTTTACCACAAACACCCCCTAAAATGCTTTAAAATGTGATTTGTGCTTTAAATTCAGGCAGCGTGCCCAAGGCTTTTTTGGGGGGTCCCCAAATCATTTGGAACCCTCCCTCCCCCCAACTGCTAAGTCAGCTGATACCAATTCTCTATCTATCCTCAATCATCTATCTGGTGACTTTGCCAAACCCATACACACTATACCCATCTCTTTTGTGGTCAGATGTATGGATGAATTCCCCAAAGCATGTAGTGCAAGGGCCTGACTGTATACTTTCAAATGGAACTGTTAAAGTTTTTGTATACTATTATTATCTTGATAGGTAATAGTAGAATTTCCAAATGTGCTCAAATGTGTACAATGTGTATTTATATCTTTGTATTATGACACTTCTTACCTGTCCAGTGGGATGCCAATAGTGTAACTAAGGAGGGTCTGGCCAAAGTAATACCCATTATTTAGGCATTCATCTCTCAATGAAGTGGAGAGGGTTACCTGTCCAAGAGCTCCCCCCTAAAATGTTAAAAATGGCTCATGAGGGGGGGGGGTCTGATAGGTGTACCTTTATACTTTGGTCTTTAAAAACTCCCTCAAATAAATGTTATCTTGATGTTGGCCAAGAACGTTTGTGTCTAATCTGCTTTCCTTGTTTATGTGCAAAATGACAAATTTTTTGTTGTTGTTTGACTCCACAGTTTCCTTCCACGCCACAGGAATGGCAGACTGTGGCCTCCCACTTTGCCCAGCGGTGGGACTTTCCTAACTGCGGATGGGCAATTGATGGGAAACACGTCCACATCGTCCCACCACCCAACTCGGGGTCATACTATTATAATTACAAGGGGTTCAATAGTATTGTGATGTTGGCGGTGGTGTCGGCTACTTACGAGTTCCTGTATGTGGACGTGGGGAAGAATGGCCGGATGTCCGATGGTGGAGTCATCACCCAGACGGAGTTCTACAGGCGTCTCCAGAATGGCAGCTTGGACTTGCCACCTCCAGAAGACAATGTGGAAGGACTCCCATTCGTCTTCGTTGCAGATGAAGCGTTTGCGCTGGGGGACCATCTTATGCGGCCATTCCCGATGAGGACCCTCACCCCGGACCAGAGAGTTTTTAATTACCGGCTGGCCAGAGCCAGAAGAGTGGTGGAAAACATGTTTGGAATCATGGCCAGCCGGTTCCGCCTATTTCTTACACTCATACACATGGCGGAGTATAAACTGAATCACATTATCCTGGTATGCTGTGTTCTACACAACTTTTTAAGGCAACATTCTGCCAACTATGCTGGCTCAGTTGGGCCTGAGGCCGGAATTCTAAATGAAACAACCCTGACAGCGCTTGAAAGTGGCCGTCCTGGCTTGCCCCCCTGAGTGCCCGTGATGTCCAGCTAAGATACCTTGAATACTTTGCGGGTAGGGGGGCTATCAATATGCCAGACAATGTCTGAAACCTTTTTCAAATAATAAAAAAAAATAACTACTCAAATCTTTGGTGACATTTACTGCTTGTGTTTCTTTTAGCTGACCCTGACAGAAATGTGGTGAGTCCTGAAAATGGCGTGATTGTGTAACCTTACAAAGCACTGTTGGGTGTTATTTACTAAAGGCAAAGACACTTTGCACTACAAGTGCACTTGAAACTGCACTTGTAGTGCAAAGTGGATTTGCCCTTAGGAAATAACACCCATTGTCACAGAAAAAAACAATTAGAGCACCACAAAAGTGTTGGAGCGTTGAGACAATAATCCACACATTCTTGATTAACAATCTTGTTAATACCAGCACAATCACATGTGCATTTAGAAAAGGTTTTTAAAACAAACCAACATGTTTGTTGTATAACAATTTTTGGGGTCACATTAGAAAAAGTAGAAATGTCCATTTAAGATAAAACAGGCATGTATAAAACCAACAAGAAAGACACAAATCTTGAACTTACAAAGTTCAACTTTTAAAGAAATTGAAGGCAATATCAGACATGAGTATTTGTAAACTGTGTTTGATATTGCGTTCAGATGGGGTGAAGTCACCCCAGGAAAAGCCAAATTTTGAAGATGCACACAAATTGCCGAATGTCAACATGTGCTAGCTGCCATCATGGGGGATCAAGGGACGTGTTTTTGGGGTGCAACCCCTTCCTCACAGCTACTTTATTATTGAGGAAGGGGTTGCACCCCCAAAATGCGTCCATTGATCTCCCGTGATGGGACATAGCTCATGTTGACACACTGTGTGCATCTTCAAAATGTGGCTTTTCGCAAATATGTCAAAAAATGGTAAAAATTTTTAGCACACAAAAAACTCAAGGGATTTGGAGGGGTTTTTCTCCCTAAAACATCAATGATGTTCTTCATTTTTTTTGAACATCATTGATGTTTTTCAGGATGTTTTCCAAGTCCCTATTACACCCAATGATCTCCCCAATCAGGATCTGTGCACTTTCCGAGGTGAAATGCCCTGGATCCACAACATCACGATCACCTAAAAAGATAGAAACAAAAACACACCATGTATTATAAATATGCCGGCATCCATCTCTTACCTGAGCCTGTGGTTGCAGACACTCAGCTGTTGTGGTGCCAATTTCCACCACGTCTTCCTCCTCCTGCTCTGCTTGGCTTGGGTGGATTTCCCCTTCTTCCAGAGGTGGGGAGTCTGTGGTCTCCTCGGATGTGGGGTGTCCTCCGAGTCTTTTCTCCCCTATGTAAAAAAAAATAGGTATACTTAGCACATGGATATTTGATGGCAGAAATAGGAATATGAAACATTGCTTGGAAGTGAGGTACAATTGTCTATTTTGGCAGAGTTCCAAGATGTAGAATTTTTATTGTCCTTTGTCAAGCTTCAATACTTTACCTATTTTGTACAAGCTTTACAGATGGAGACACCCCTATATTATACACTGGAGCACCTGTGTGGGGCCCCCTAATAAAAAGGGTGTTCTTGTGTTCCACATTAGCACTCCAGAGTCCAGATGTGAAAACTGCTAAGTGTCCTCTCTTTACACAGAATCTAGTTTGCATTTCATTCTAGTTACAAACCCATCTACACAACCAAATTATTTTCAGACAAGTAGGCCATAAAAAATGTGGGCAAATGCATATGGCCAAAACAATGGTGTTTTCTAGGCCAAACGAACAATGTTTTATACGAACGAATAATGTGCCCATGAACATGAAAGTTGCCATTTTAAACTGGATAACAGTTAAGAAAAGCACATGGAGCAGCACGAACGTAATAAACATAAAGAATAGGAACACAGCACAACTACTTACTTTTTTGCAGCACTCTCTGGATCTTTCTGTAATGCTCATGCTCTCTTAATTTGAGGTCCGACCACCGTTTCCTGAGCTGATCTTTCGATCGCCGTACCCCGAATTTCCGGTGCAGACTCTTGACCACTTTCGCCATGATCTTGGCCTTTCTGAAATTGGGGTTGGGGTAAGGTCCATACTTCCCGTCATAGTCCGCCCTCTTCAGGATGTCCACCATCTCCAACATCTCCCCAAAGGACATATTTGAGGCCTTAAATCGTCTCCTTCTGGATCGTGACGTTCCTGGCTCCGGGCTTTCCTCCTCCTCGTTGCTGTAATTAGCACGTACCTGCTGTGTCTCCGCCATGTGCTCTTCCCCCACTGCGCCGAACAAGAATGGGCGGCGAATAGAATAGAAAGAACGTCAGGGGCGGGCAGAGTTTCACGTATGCACTGTGCCGAACAAGAAGGGGCGGGGAATAGAATAGAAAGAACATCAGGGGCGGGTGGAGTTTCACGCATGCGCAGTGTGTATAAAGCGTAACACGCGTGCGTTGTACGTACGATCTGTGAGCGGAGGAAGGGGTATCGGAGGCACCGATCGTGATAACGAAGGTAAGATCTAAACTTGGGCCTATACTGCTTCTAGATTGAGGCCTATATTGTAACAAGATTAGAAGAGTTTTGCCTGACAGGGTTTGTCTCGTGTTGTGTCTTGCAGATAAAATGGATGGCTTCAATGACCACAAATTCCTCCCCCTGTTCATAGACAAGTACAGGGAGCTGCCCTGTCTGTGGCAGGTGAAACATCCACATTATAATAATAAACAAAAGAGGCAGACAGCGCTGGAGGAACTGCTGGAGTTGGTGAACCCGGTGGTCCCCACAGCAACCATGCCCTATTTAAAAGCCAAAATTGGTGGCCTGAGGAGCACTTATCTAAGGGAGCGCAAGAAGGTCACGGATTCCCAGAGATCCGGAGCAGGAGCAGATGACATTTATGTCCCCAAGCTGTGGTACTATGAGAGACTGCGATTTCTGTCAGACCAGACTGGAGTCAGGGAATTCCTCTCAACCCTTCCTTCCACCCTATCTTCTACCCTAGCTGAGGCTTCCGATGTACAACCTGGGACTTCCAGCCAGGAAGAAGTTGAGGAGCCCAGCTTGAGCCAGGTATAGCATTCTTCTACAGATTCCTGGTCAAATAAAGAAATGATGTTTACTAGATGTTATTATTGATCACTAATTGCTAATTTAATAAAGTGTTTTACATATCAATAGACAGTAGTGGGCAAAAATAATTGGGACAAGAATGAAAAATACTGGGCTCAGAATGATAGTCTTTTATATTTGTTAACATTCAATTTGCAACAGTCATGAGATGAAAATTGTTTATGATTGATGAAGTACAAAATAAAACTATGTCCCTTTTTCATACACAGGAGGACCTCAGCCAGGACGAGGCTCTGGAATGTGGCACACCGGAGGAGGCTGTGGAATGTGGCAGCCAGGAGGAGGCGGGGGTTAGTGGCAGCCAGGAGGAGGTGGGGCTAAGTGGCAGCCAGGAGAAGCTTGGGACCAGTAGGAGCCTGACAGAATCACAGGTCCCTCCCCTCCGCCTTCCAAACAAAAGACCCAGGAAGGGGAGTCACGTGCAGCATTCAGCTCTCAGGCTCATTCAGGAGGCTTTTGTGTCCCTCAGAGCCACCCCCACTCCTGAAGAGGCCTTTGCCTGCATGGCTACCACCAAACTGCAGGGCATGCAGGAGGGCCAACGCCAACTGTGTGAGGACCTTCTTTATAAACTAAGGGGGTGAGGGGCAAAATCACACCCAATACCCACCTGAGTGAGTTGGAACATCCTCCTCCTCCTCCTCCTGCCACAACTTCACTACCACAGCCACAGCGTGGAAGGAAGCGTGGAAGGAAGACCAGAGAGTGATGACCCTGGGTTCAGTCTGGTCTGGCAAAAGATACAGCCTCTTGTATGACCACAGCCTGGGGACACAGATGTCATCTGCTGCTTTCAGCATCTCTGGGACTTCTGGACCAGACTGCACTCCCTTATATATGGATTCCTCAGGCCACCAATTTTGCAGTAAAATAATTGATGTTTGCCCTGGGGGCCAAAGGCTTCACCAATTTCTGCTGTTTCTCCAGCGTTGCCTCCCTGTTTGTTTGGTTGGGAGCCCTTAATAAAGGTTTTTTGGTTTCAATTAGACTCGCCTATGTGCGTTTTCCTTCAAAGAGGACAGTTTGTTTGTGAGGAGGCAGGTACATTTCAAAATGCAATGTGAAATTAACAAGAGACACCAACACCAAGCAATCTCCTTGCGATTAAATAATACAAGATAATAATGGTGTTGTGGTAACTTGACACACAAAACACACACAAAAATATTCTGGATGTTAAATAACTAAAAAAAAAAAAAAAAAAAACAAGATCTTCCTTGAAAAAAATACAAACCAAAAAAAAAAATAAAAAAAAATCACATCGGGCTTGAAAAAAACAAAAAAAAACACAAAAAAAATGATATAGATTTTTGGTCAGATGTGACAAATCATAATATATTGAGGGAATCACGATAAATAAGAAAGAAAGAGGTTTGTGAGAACTCGGTGTGAATATCAGCAGCAAAACTACTTTGTTCTTCCTGCATTATAAAGAAGAAGAGAGTGCGCTGTATTAAACAATTTTAAAGATTGCAGCCTGACGAAAGTGCTCTATCCATTCCGAGCGCTAATTTTACCAGACCGTCTCGGAATTTCTTCTAAGCATGCGTGGCACTTTGTGCATCGGAAATTGTCCACACACGGTCGGAATGGACGCGATCGGATTTTGTTGTCGGAAATCTTTATAGCCTGCTCTCAAACTTTGTGTGTCGGAAAATCCAATGGAAAAAGTCAGATGGAGCCCACACACGGTTGGAATTTCCGACAACACGCTCCGATCGCACATTTTCCGCCGGAAAATCCGACCGTGTGTACGGGGCATTATAGCTTAGGCCATCTTTATGCAGAGCAACAATTCTTTTTTTCAGATCCTGAGAGAGTTCTTTGCCATGAGGTGCCATGTTAAACTTCCACTGACCAGTATGAGAGAGTGAGAGCGATAACACCAAATTTAACACACCTGCTCCCCATTCACACCTGGGACCTTGTAACACTAATGAGTAACACGACAGGGAGGGAAAATGGCTAATGGGCCCAATTCGGACATTTTCACTTAGGGGTGTACAAACGTTTGTTGCCAGCGGACATTAATGGCTGTGTGTTAAGGTATTTTGAGGGGACAGAAAATTTACACTGTTATACAAGCTGTACGCTCACTACTTTACATTGTAGCAAAGTGTCATTTCTTCAGTGTTGTCACATGAAAAGATATAATAAAATATTTACAAAAATATGAGGGGTGTACTCACTTTTGTGAGATACTGTAATTAGTGTTAAACTCAGTTAGTCATTCGAACTAATACAATATCTTTACATTTGTGATAGCATAATATATAAGATTTGTGTCTGTGTAAGTTTTGTGGTATCACCCTCTTATTACGGGTAAGGAACAGAGAGGGGGAGCCTTGGGAAGAGAGAGAAAGGGTATCAGGAAAGGGGAAGTTGGGGAAGGGGAGGTTGGGGAGAGGGAGGTTGGGGAAGGGGAGGGGGGTGGGAGGAATGGAAGAGAGGAACAGAGAGAAAAGAAAGAGGACTAGGGTAGGGGGTGGGGGGGAAGAGGAGCACCTAATACTGTCATGTCCTAGATCACAGAAAAGAATTAGCGTTATTTTAAAATTGAGCAGCTTAATAATACCATTCAAGCAATATAGTAAGCACTAAAAAAAGAAATAGTGTGCTTGCAACCTGTAAACATCAAACAGCAAAAAATCAAGTGTTAACCATTTTAACATGAAAAACGACAGTAGACTGAAAAAAGAAAAAGAAAAAACACAAAAGAAAAGAATCCGAGCCTGTGCAACCCAATACAGGTTTGATGGGGTCTGCGTAGTTTATATCCCACAGCGGTGGAAATACCTACCACGGTACAGTCCCCTAGGTCTTGGTTAAGGAGAAACCTGCACATGTTGTGTATTAGAAAGTTTCTGCTTGTATGACCAAGAGTTCACGTTCAGCTTTGAGAAAAGGAGTTAATAGTTATTAATGTGTTCAACGGGGTGTGTGAGATTTCAGATCAAAGAGACCAGGCTGGCGAGATGGGGTTCCTTTTCAAATCGAGGAAGGGCCCGGCTGGTGATGCTTTGGTTTGGTTGTATATGAATGAGTGGCAGAGCGAGCCGGAGTGCGAGGTAGCAGTGGCTCGGATTGTTGAGCCACGGGAGTCAGGTGAAGAGGTTGCAGGAGGTGTTGCAGGGATTCTGGCGATGTGCAGGAGTGTTGCTGCCCCTGGAATGTGAACTGCAGGGCAAAGGGAAAACGCCAGATGTACTTTATCTGGTGCTGTATCAGAATTTGGAGCTGTGGTTTCATGGCTCGTCTTTTAGCGATTGTATACTGTTTATATATGAGGATACAGCATCAGTGAGCAGTTTGGATCCATACAGCTAACTTAAAATCCCTGAGGTGATTCACGCGCGTGTTTGACCAAACTTAATTGCGAGGTCACACGCTCTAAGGTGAGCGGCTATTGCCTGAGGGTTGGGAGTACCTGAGTGCGGACACCACAACGTATTACTTTCATGTAATGAAGTCACCATTATACCTTTAATGAGGACTATATACCAATTATGTTGGACTGATCTGCGTTGGATTAGAAGGTCACTGTTATATGCACTATAACACTTTATGATTCACGTTTGTGGCACCATATATATATCAATTTTATAAGTTTGTTTATTATTTTTATTTTGTCTGTGGAATGTGACTATTATTATTATTATTTTTATTATTATTGCAAAGTTGGCGCTATATAAATCGTGTATAATAGTAATAATAAATAATAATATACTGATGTAGGCACTTTATTATACATTGTATTATTGTTTATTGGTATAATTAATTATTGGTACATTAATATTTTTCATCACTTGGGGTCTTTTACCTTGCACTATAGCAGCAGCCCAAAGCACATATTTGCATTGTTATTCAATTTTATTTACAATTATCTCCAAAGAGTGTGTTTTTTCAAACTCATGTCCATTGTTTCTGCGGATCTCCCTGCTGGACATACTCCCACTTCACTGGGATCAGTCCCACAAACTGCAACAGTCTTACCAGCTTCAGTAGCTGGCGTCATAGCCTTCACTTGAGTGCGCTGTCTCTCAGCGGCATCCATACCAGATACTGCCTCTTTATGGCCACCGGGCGACACTGCAGCCTTTCCATACTCTTCAGTAGGGATGAGCCGAACACCCCCCGGTTGGGTTCGCACCAGAACCTGCAAACGGACCGAAAATTCGCACGCACGTTAGAACCCTATTGACGTCTATGGGACTCAAACGTTCAAAATCAAAAGTGCTAATTTTAAAGACTAATTTGCATGGTATTGTCCTAAAAAGGGTTTGGGGACCCAGGTCCTGCCCCAGGGGACATGTATCAATGCAAAAAAACTTTTAAAAACGGCCGTTTTTTCGGGAGCAGTGATTTTAATGATGCTTAAAGTAAAAAAAAAGTGAAATATTCCTTTAAATATTGTACCTGAGGGGTGTCTATAGTCTGCCTGTAAAGTGGCGCGTGTTTCCCGTGCTTAGAACAGTCCCTGCACAAAATGACATTTTTAAAGGAAAAAAAGTCATTTAAAACAGCTTGCGGCTTTAATGTAATGTCGGGTCCTGGCAATATGGATGAAAATCAGTGAGACAAACGGCATGGGTACCCTCCAGTCCATTACCAGGCCCTTTGGGTCCTGTATGGATATTAAGGGGAACCCCGCACCCAAATTAAAAAAAAGGAAAGGCGTGGGGCCCCCAGGCACTTTATACTCTAAACAGCAGTATACAGGCGGTGCAAACAAGACAGGGACTGTAGGTTTGTTGTTAAGTAGAATCTGTTTGTAATTTTGAACTGGTACATTTTTAAAGTGTAGCTCCAGCCAAAAAAATCTGTTTTTAAGCTTTTTGGAAAACATAGGGAAGGGTTATCACCCCTGTGACATTTGTTTTGCTGTCTGTGCTCCTCTTCAGAAGATTTCACCTCACTTTTTGTCCCAATGACAAATGTTTTTTGAAAATGTGGGTTTTTTTTAGTGAAACAAGGATCGGTGATAAAGCATCAGTGGAAAGGAGAAAAGTTTTTCCCATATTAACTGCCTGCCCTATATACTCAGCAGAAATTTGGGCCTTAGGTGTTGTTGTGGCCTCAACACTGTAAGCCCTCACAGGGCCCTGCTGTGAAATATTCAATCAAGAATTGTAATTACATGCCCCTGTTGAACAGGGCCAGAAAAATTGGGCCTTTGGTGGTGGTGGTGCTGGTGGCACAACACTGTAAGTCCTCACAGTTAATCTTGGTGGGCGCAGAAATGGGCCCTGCTGTGAAATATTCGATCAAGAATTGTAATTACATGCCCCTGTTGAACAGGGGCTGAAAAATTGGGCCTTAGTCACTGGTGCTGGTGCCACAACACTGCAACCCCTCACAGATACTCTAGTTGGAGCGCAGGAGCTAGCCCTGCTGCAAAGAATTGCATCAAAAATTGTAATTACATGCCCTTGTTAAACAGGGGCTTAAAAATTGGGCCTTAGGCACTGGTGGCGGCGCCCAGAACCAAAAATGTTCTTACAAGCTATCAGCATGATCATTGAGTAGGAAGAGGATAATTACTCAGCATAACAGGATAGTCACTCAGCATCAGCATAGGCAGTCTTTGAAGGGATCTGACATTTCAAAAAAAAATATTCAGTTACATCAGCATCAGGTTCTTGGTAGCTGGTGGTGATCCAAGACTGATTCATTTTTATGAAGGTCAGTCGATCGACCGAGTCGGTGGACAGACTAAATGTGCATTCCGAAAGAACGCTGGATGCAGGACAGGCCAGTAGCTCAATTGCATACTGTGCAAGCTCTGGCCAGTGATCCATCCTCAAGACCCAGTAACCCAGAGGATTTTCGGTGGGAAAGGTGTCCAAGTCAGATCTTGCCCCTAGGTATTCCTGCACCATGTAAAACAGACGCTGGCGATGGTTGCTGGAAGCGTTCATACCTTGGGGCTGCGGACCAAAAAAATTGTCTGAACGCATCGGTCAGACAACCACCTTCTCCAATGCTCCTTCTTTGACTGACCGAAGCCTCAGCAATATGTTGTCCAGAAACAGGAGTTTGTAACCTCCCAGTCTCTGGGAATGCGTTGCACAGACCTTTCTGCAAGGCCTCCCAAAGATGTTTCATCCTCTGCTCCCTCTGCGACGGCAAGATAAGGTCCGCAACCTTACCCTTGTAACGTGGATCAAGGAGGGTTGCCAGCCAGTATTGGTCCTTCTCCTTGATACCACGAATATGAGGAGCCTTTTGCAGGCTTTGCAGGATCAGGGAGGCCATGCAGCGTAGGTTTGCTGAGGCATTCGGTCCGGAGCCCTCTGGGTCACTAAGGACAACATGGGCCGCAGCCACCTCCTCCCAGCCACGTACAAGTCCATGTGTTTCTTGGGACTGATCCCTTAAAGCAGTGTTTCTCAACTCCAGTCCTCAAGGCGCCCCAACAGGTCAGGTTTTCAGGATTTCCCTCAGATGATACAGCTGTGGTAATTACTAAGCCAGTGAAGCTGATCAAATCACCTGTGCAAAATAATGGAAAGCCTGAAAACATGACCTGTTGGGGCACCTTGAGGACTGGAGTTGAGAAACACTGCCTTAAAGACTGCTGCTGATGCTGAGTGCCAGGCTCCACCTCCATACTGACACAATCCTCCTCCTCTTCCTCCTCCTCATCCTCCTCGTCCTCTTCCTGTGTGATCGGCGGGCACGCAGGAACACTGTCTGGATAAAGGGGGCCTTGAGAGCTAAGGAAGTCCTCCTCTTCCTGCCTCTGTTCTGCCTCAAGTGCTCTGTCCATTATTCCATGCAGCGTGTGCTCCAACAGGTGGACAAGGGGACAGTGTCATTGATTCATGCACTGTCACTGCTCACCATCCTCGTGGCCTCCTCAAATGGTGACAGGACAGTGCATGCATCCCTGATCATGGCCCACTGGCATGGGGAAAAAAAAACAAGCTCCCCTGACCCTGTCCTGGTGCCAAAGTCGCACAGGTACCCATTGATGGCCTGCTGTGTGTGCAGCTGCTGCAGCATGGCCAACGTTGAGTTCCACCTGGTGGGCATGTCATAGATTAGGTGGTTCTTGGGCAGGTTAAACTCCTTTTTGGAGGTCTGCCAGCCGAGCACTGGCATTATATGACCGGCGGAAATGCACACAGACTTTCCTGGCCTGCCTCAGGACATCCTGTAAGCCCGGGTACCTGCCCAAGAACCCCTGCACCACCAAGTTAAGGACGTGAGCCAAACAGGGCACATGGGTCATTTGTCCCTGTCGGAGGGCGGAGAGGAGGTTGGTGCCATTGTCGCAAACCACCATTCCTGCCTTAATTTGGCGTGGCATCAACCACCTCTGAACCTGCCCCTGCAGAGCTGACAGAACCTCTGCCCCAGTGTGGCTCTTGTCCCCCAAGCACACCAGCTCAAGCACCGCATGGCATCTTTTGGCCTGCATAATTGCGTAGCCCCTAGAATGCCTACGGAGCACCGCTGGTTCCAAGGACAAAGCACAGAAGGAGGCCATGGAGGCAGAAGAAGAAGAGGAGGGGGTGGAGGAGAGAGGTGTGTCGCAATCATTAGTAGTGGCATTTTGGAGGCGTGGTGGTGGAACAACCTCCAACACTACTGCACCTTGTCCTGCATCATTCCCAGCTGCCAGCAGAGTCACCCAATGCGCCTTGAAACTTAGGTAACATCCCTGTCCATGCCTGCTGGACCATGAGTCAGCGGTAATATGCACCTTACCACTGACCATCCTGTCCAGCGAGGCCAAGGCATTGCCATCCACATGCTGGTAGAGAGCCGGAATCGCCTTCCATGAGAAAAAGTGGCGTTTGGGTACCTGCCACAGAGGAACCGCACATTCCACAAACTCACGGAAGGGGGCAGAGTCTACCAACTGAAAAGGTAGCAGTTGAAGTGCTAGCAATTTTGCCAAGCTAGCATTCAACCGCTGGGCATGTGGATGGCTGGGAGCGAGCTTTTTTCGGAGGTGCAGCAGTTGGGGCAGGGAAATTTGCCTGGTACAATCTGATGTTGGTGTACCGAAAGCAGATTGCCCACAAGTACTTGGCTGTGACACACCTAATTCTACACCTTCATTCCTCTCAGTGCAGGTCTCAGAGAGGACTGAAGGTATAATGGGGTTGGAGATCTCAGCTGATGAGGAGCAAGGAGAGGTCCTCTTTGTTCTTTGGTGTGGGTTTTTTAGATATGCTTGCCAACAAACTGCATGGCAGGTCAACATATGTCTGGTCAAGCATGTGGTGCCCAAGCGGGAGATGTTTTGGCCACGCGAGATTCGCTTGAACATATGTTGCAAATAGCAGCGGTGCGATCTGATGCACTCGTCTCACAC
This sequence comes from Lithobates septentrionalis, assembly GCA_037952835.1. Classification (NCBI taxonomy): domain Eukaryota; kingdom Metazoa; phylum Chordata; class Amphibia; order Anura; family Ranidae; genus Lithobates; species Lithobates septentrionalis. Next base: position 1,105,017 of record JBBDGP010001607.1, on the reverse strand, counting down.
CAAGAACTTTTGGAATAACGCACAGAGACAGCAGCACCCTGCACATGCAGAGCTTTGTCGTGTGATGCAGTCAGAGTGCTGCCCTTAGGCTGGCCCCTGGAGGGCATCCTGCCTCATTGGTGATGTGCCTCCTCCTCCTCCCCTCTCCTATCAGGCACCCACGTTGAGTCAGTGACCTCATCATCCCCTCCCTCCTCATCACTGGAGCAAACCTGGCAGTATGCTGCAGCAGGGGGAGCATGACTGCCAGATTTCTGCCCTTCTTGGGCACCCCCTCTATCCGTGCTCACATTACTGCCTTCATCTAGCTCAGTATCATCATCAGAGCCTTCTAAACGCTGGGCATCCTCCTGGAGCATGTACCCAACACTGTGGTCAAACAGTTCGAGGGACTCCTCAGGAGGACATGGTGGGGCTTTGGAAGGAGTCACTGATGCCATTGAGCCGAGGGAAGAGGCTGCGTTGGCAGCTGCTTTGCCAGACAAAGTACCCTAAGCATGGGTGAGGGAGGATAAGGAGGATGAGGACGGCTTGGTCATCCACTCGACCAAGTCTTCCGCATGTTGCGGCTCAACATGGCCAGCTGCCGAAAAAAAGGCCAAGCATGTCCTACGGCCACATGCTGATGAGGATGCACCGTCTCCACAACCAGCAATGTTGCCTCTAGACAAAGAGCCTGCTTGCCCTCTTTTATTGGCTTGGGACTGTCTGCCTCTCCTTGTTGGCCTTCCAGACATACTAATGGCCTGTAGCTGCATTAAGCTGGGATATATATATATAATGATACTGCAGCTAGCAAAATCAACTGCCTGCCTACAGTATGAGAACACCACCAACCTTCTACAGGTAGCTTTAGCTGAACACTGTGCAGAGGTCGCACTACACTAACGTGTAAATAATTTAGCTGCCTGCGGTAGTGATAGGATCAGGAAAACATCACCAACCTTCTACAGGTAGCTTTAGCTTAACAGTGCAGAGGTCGCACTACACTAACGTGTAAATACTTTCGCTGCCTGTGGTAGTGATAGGATCAGGAAAACCCCACCAACCTTCTACAGGTAGCTTTAGCTGAACACTGTGCAGAGGTCGCACTACACTAACTTGTAGCTTTAGCTGAACACTGTTCAGAGGACGCACTAAACTAACTTGTAGCTTTAGCTGAACACTTTGCAGAGGTCGCACTACACTAACTTGTAGCTTTAGATGAACACTGTTCAGAGGATGCACTACACAAACTTGTAGCTTTAGCTGAACACTGTGCAGAGGTCGCACTACACTAACTTGTAGTTTTAGCTGAACACTGTGAGGAGGATGCACTACACTAACTTGTAGCTTTAGCTGAACACTGTGCAGAGGTCACGCTAAACTAACCTGTAGCTTTACATATAAAAAGAGTGCAGCGCTGGACAAAAGTGAATAGATTATAAACAAAGTAAATAAATACAGTGTAAGTGAAGTAATAATGAAAAATCCACACTACATACAATGGAATAGGTTTAAATGCTCAAACTAAAATAAATATTGAAAAAAATTTAAGTGAAGAATAATTCAAAAACAATAAAAAAGTCCAAAGAAAATCCAAGCTTGATTGCATATACAAAGAGCCTGTTTAGAGAGTCCCTGTGTAGTATTCCAAGTGAAAAGTGCTTCCCATCACCAGGTGTAAGGAAATGGAGGCTTACCAGAAAGCCTGCGACCGCCCTTACTCAGGGGGGTCAATACAGGCTTAGTAGATCTCCGAAGAGGTCACAGAGAGGTGTGTACTGATGGTCATCAACCCTCCTTCCTCGTTCCGAAGGATGTCTTCAGTGGTGGCTGCTAGCGTTCCAAATAATCAAAACTCAGGTACTCCAGCAGGTAAACCAAATAGGAAAAAAAGGGGGATTCTCATAGTGTAGCTTGCCAAAAAAAGGTTTATTTAAAAGTTCCAAGTAAATGCCATGTACAAGGCACAAATGCAGAGTAAAAACAGCAAAGAGATAAAAAACCGCTATAGCGCCGTTTAAAATTAGATTGCGCATGCGCGATACGAGTTCAAGTTGTGACCCTACGGTCGTTTCATCACAACTGACGTCATCAGGGGTACGTAATCACGTACGCGCATGCGCATTAAATAGCCGAATGGCGCCACATACAGCGCCGCTATTGGCTATGGCTAAACAGATATTGGATACAATGAGTCATCTTGCAGGCTCATCATAGTCTATCTAATGAAGTGGAGGGGGCTTAAGGTACTAATTGCCCGCTATAAAAATTAACTTAAAAGGTAGTATCCTTTGCTATTGCCACGGATGCCCTCTAGTGGACACTTAAAAGTAAAACATATATTATAACTACTAGTGAATAATTACATTCAATGACAAGAGCCATCTAGTGGACAGTTAAAAGAACAGACATACATGGTAACTATTGGTGAATGATTACATTCTATAACAAAGGCTATAGATGTTTCAGGCCTCTGGACATAATGGATGCCTTACTTAGAAGAGGAGAAACGCTACTCCAAAACATAAACAAATCCTAATTGAATAATATGAATAGAAATACCAAATATCATATAAAAATATGTAAAGTGGAAAAAACTTTCTATATGGAGTATAGGACATATGGAGATGATCATTGTAGCATAATCTAATATAGCAAAACACATATGTTATATCAACCTATTATTCATAGAGACAGTCACTATAACCTGCAAAGCAAATGAAATCATCCACAGAGAATTCAACTGTTATTAATAAAACAGTTGATGTCCCATTCGATGTTCAAACCATTGGGGGCATGAGAGCCAAGTTTATGGATCCAGTGGGTCTCAGATCTGGAAATGGCTCTCTTGCCGTTACTGCTACGCCAATGTGGGATGTATTTTTCAATACCAATAAAGGTAGTGCCAGTAGGATCTCTTTTGTGCACAAGGTCATAGTGTCTAGAGACACTATGCTTGTCAAACCCTTGTTTAATGTTGGTAATGTGTTCCCCCAATCTCACGTGCAACATCCTGATGGTACGTCCCACATATTCTAGCCCACAAGGACACCTCATTAAGTATACCACACACTTGGTGGTGCAAGTAATAAGTGATTTAATAGGGTATGTGAGGCCAGTATTCACTGAGGTGAATTCAGTCAACCACCTATCATTTACTGTATTAACCCTACAAACCTTGCACCTCCTACATGGGGAAAACCCTTTAAGGTCCCCAAAAAAACTGGGACGTGTAGGCGGGTCGGGTACATTGGGTGCCAAAATGTGTCTAAAGTTGGTGGCTCCTCTAAACAAAACCTGAGGTTTATCTGACAATAGGGGCCCCAGAACACGGTCGTTCTTTAAAACCGGCCAATGTTTTCTGATAATTCTTTTGATGGCCCAGTGTTGGCTTGAATAGGTGGTTAGAAAGGCCAAACCAAAGTCATCTCTGTTTTCGACTTGGGGAGGTTTGTCTGCTAAGAGCTCACTACGATCCTTGTTCCCTATCCCACAGATCAGGGAATCCAAGACTGCCTCATCATACCTTTTATTCATAAACCTTAATTTCAAAATAGAGGCTTCACTGTAGAACTGATCTGGATCCGAACAGTTCCTCCTGAGGCGCAAAAATTGGCCCTTAGGGACAGCGGATAACCAAGAAGGATGGTGACAGGAATCTAAAGGAATAAAACTATTCCTGTCAGTAGATTTGAAGAAAGTAGAAGTAGTGATCCTATCATTAACAATTTTTATAGCTAGATCAAGGAAGTGAATTTGAATTGAACTAGCCTCATAGGTAAGTGCTATACCCCTGTCATTATTGTTGAGAGAGGAGAAAAAGGTGGCCATCCCAGATAAACAGCACATCATCAATATATCTTTTCCACATGACAAGTTGTGAGGGCTTGTCATGCAGAACCTCTTCTTCTTCCCACTTTGCCATGAAGAGGTTGGCCATACTGTGAGCAAATTTGGCTCCCATGGCCACCCCCTTTATCTGTAGATAGTGAGTAGGGATGAGCTTCGTGTTCGAGTCGAACCCATGTTCGACTCGAACATCGGCTGTTCGGTCGTTCGCCGAATTGCGAACGATATGGGCCGTTCGCGCCAAATTCGTGTGGCGCGTCACGGCCCATAATTCACTGCGGCATCGCAGTGCATTGCTTGCTGATGATTGGCCAAGCATGCACTATGACCCGCATGCTTGGCCAATCACAGCGCCGCCTGAACAGAGAGACGTAATTGGCCAAAGCCAAGGAGGCTTTGGCCAATTATGGCTCAGGGGATTTAGTACACGCCCCACACTATATAAGGCCGCCTGCACGGCGGCCCTGTGTAGTGTGTTCCGGTGTGCTTAGAGAGAGAGAGAGACAGTGTCATTTCATTTGAGTTAGCTAGATTAGGCAGGACAGTCAGTCAGTTAGCTGCACTTAAAGTGTATTGTGTATATATATGCATTCCAGGTGTTGCATATATATATATATATACACTGTATTCAGTTTAGCTAGATCCGTTCCTGTTATCTTCTAGACTATTTACATTTAGTTCAGTGCGTCCTGCTCACAGTGTTCAGCTAGATCCGTTCCTGTTATCTTCCTACTGACAGGCAGGCTTGTCTTGTTACAGTATTTACAGCTACCTAAAGAAAATTACTGGTGTTCTTTTGATCCTATTAGTACCACGGTCAGGCAGCTAGACTATTTACATTTAGTACAGTGCGTCCTGCTCACAGTGTTCAGCTAGATCCGTTCCTGTTATCTTCCTACTGACAGGCAGGCTTGTCTTGTTACAGTATATAAAGCTACCTGAAGAAAATTACTGGTGTTCTTTTGATCCTATTAGTACCACGGTCAGGCAGCTAGACTATTTACATTTAGTGCAGTGCGTCCTGCTCACAGTGTTCAGCTAGATCCGTTCCTGTTATCTTCCTACTGACAGGCAGGCTTGTCTTGTTACAGTATATGAAGCTACCTGAAGAAAATTACTGGTGTTCTTTTGATCCTATTAGTACCACGGTCAGGCAGCTAGACTATTTACATTTAGTGCAGTGCGTCCTGCTCACAGTGTTCAGCTAGATCCGTTCCTGTTATCTTCCTACTGACAGGCAGGCTTGTCTTGTTACAGTATATAAAGCTACCTGTAGAAAATTACTGGTGTTCCTTTGATCCTATTAGTACCACGGTCAGGCAGCTAGACTATTTACATTTAGTGCAGTGCGTCCTGCTCACAGTGTTCAGCTAGATCCGTTCCTGTTATCTTCCTACTGACAGGCAGGCTTGTCTTGTTACAGTATATAAAGCTACCTGAAGAAAATTACTGGTGTTCTTTTGATCCTATTAGTACTACGGTCAGGCAGCTAGACTATTTACATTTAGTGCAGTGCGTCCTGCTCACAGTGTTCAACTAGATCCGTTCCTGTTATCTTCCTACTGACAGGCAGGCTTGTCTTGTTACAGTATATAAAGCTACCTGTAGAAAATTACTGGTGTTCTTTTGATCCTATTAGTACCACGGTCAGGCAGCTAGACTATTTACAGTTAGTGCAGTACGTCCTGCTCACAGTGTTCAGCTAAACCTACAAGTTAGTGGGGTGCGTCCACCTCATAGTGTTCAGCTAAAGCTACCTGTAGAAGGTTGGTGGTGTTCTCATACTACAGGCAGGCAGTTGATTTTGCTAGCTGCAGTATCAGTACATATATATATATATATATATATATATATATATATCTCCCAGCTTAGTGCAGCTACAGGCCATTAGTATGTCTGGAAGGCCAAGAAGGAGAGGCAGACAGTCACAAGCCAATAAGAGAGGGCAAGCAGGCTCTGTGTCTAGTGCTGGTCGTGGAGACGGTGCATCCTCATCAGCACGTGGCCATGGGACACGCTTGGCCTTTTTTTCGGCAGCTGGCCGTGTTGAGCCGCAACATGCGGAAGACTTGGTCGAGTGGATGACCAAGCCGTCCTCATCCTCCTCATCCTCTCTCACCCATGCCCAGGGTGCTTTGTCTGGCAAAGCAGCGGCCTCTTCCCTCGGCTCAATGTCATCAGTGACTCCTTCCCTAGCTCCACCATGTCCTCCTGAGGAGTCCCTCGAACTGTTTGAACACAGTGTTGGGTACATGCTCCAGGAGGATGCCCAGCGTTTGGAAGGCTCTGATGATGATACTGAGCTCGATGAAGGCAGTAACATGAGCACGGACAGAGGGGGTGCCCAAGAAGGACAGCAATCTGGCAATCATGCTTCCCCTGCTGCAGCATACTGCCAGGTTTGCTCCAGTGATGAGGAGGGAGGGGATGATGAGGTCACTGACTCAACGTGGGTGCCTGATAGGAGAGAGGAGGAGGAGGAGGAGGAGGAGGCGGCACATTACCAACGAGGCAGGATGCCCTCCAGGGGCCAGGCTAAGGGCAGCACATTGACTGCATCACACCCCAAAGCTCCACATGTGCAGGGCGCTGCAGTCTCTGCGCGTTATTCAAAAAGTTCTTTGGTGTGGGCCTTTTTTGAGACGAGTGCATCAGATCGCACCGCTGCTATTTGCAACATATGTCTCAAGCGTATCTCACGTGGCCAAAACATCTCCCGCTTGGGTACCACATTCTTGACCAGACATATGTTGACCTGCCATGCAGTTCGTTGGCAAGCGTATCTAAAAGACCCACACCAAAGAACAAAGAGGACCTCTCCTTGCTCCTCATCAGCTGAGATTTCCAACCCCACTAGACCTCCAGTCCTCTCTGAGACCTGCACTGAGAGGAATGAAGGTGTAGAATTAGGTGTGTCACAGCCAAGTACTTGTGGGCAATCTGCTTTTGGTACACCAACGTCAGATTGTACCAGCCAAATTTCCCTGCCCCAGCTGCTGCACCTCCGAAAGAAGTTTGCTCCCAGCCATCCACATGCCCAGCGGTTGAATGCTAGCTTGGCAAAATTGCTAGCACTTCAACTGTTGCCTTTTCAGTTGGTAGACTCTGCCCCCTTCCGTGAGTTTGTGGAATGTGCGGTTCCTCAGTGGCAGGTACCCAAACGCCACTTTTTCTCACGGAAGGCGATTCCGGCTCTCTACCGGCATGTGGAAGGCAATGTCCATGCCTCGCTGGACAGGGCGGTAAGCGGTAAGGTGCATATTACCGCTGACTCATGGTCCAGCAGGCATGGACAGGGACATTACCTAAGTTTCACGGCGCATTGGGTGACTCTGCTGGCAGCTGGGAAGGATGCAGGACAAGGTGCAGTAGTGTTGGAGGTTGTTCCGCCACCACGCCTCCAAGGGGCTACGCAAGTACGCAGGCCAAAAGATGCCATGCGGTGCTTGAGCTGGTGTGCTTGGGGGACAGGAGCCACACTGGGGCAGAGGTTCTGTCAGCTCTGCAGGGGCAGGTTCAGAGGTGGTTGACGCCACGCCAACTTAAGGCGGGAATGGTGGTTTGCGACAATGGCACCAACCTCCTCTCTGCCCTCCGACAGGGACAAATGACCCATGTGCCCTGTTTGGCTCACGTCCTTAACTTGGTGGTGCAGCGGTTCTTGGGCAGGTACCCGGGCTTACAGGATGTCCTGAGGCAGGCCAGGAAAGTCTGTGTGCATTTCCGCCGGTCATATAATGCCAGTGCTCGGCTGACGGACCTCCAAAAGGAGTTTAACCTGCCCAAGAACCGCCTAATCTGTGACATGCCCACCAGGTGGAACTCAACGTTGGCCATGCTGCAGCGGCTGCACACGCAGCAGAGGGCCATCAATGAGTACCTGTGCGACTATGGCACCAGGACAGGGTCAGGGGAGCTTGTTTTTTTTTCCCCACGCCAGTGGGCCATGATCAGGGATGCATGCACTGTCCTGTCACCATTCGAGGAGGCCACGAGGATGGTGAGCAGTGACAGTGCATGCATCAGTGACACTGTCCCCCTTGTCCACCTGTTGGAGCACACGCTGCGTGGAATAATGGACAGGGCACTTGAGGCAGAACAGAGGCAGGAAGAGGAGGACTTCCTTAGCTCTCAAGGCCCCCTTTATCCAGACAGTGTTCCTGCGTGCCCGCCGATCACACAGGAAGAGGACGAGGAGGAGGAGGAGGAGGAAGATTGTGTCAGTATGGAGGTGGAGCCTGGCACTCAGCATCAGCAGCAGTCTTTAAGGGATCAGTCCCAAGAAACACATGGACTTGTACGTGGCTGGGAGGAGGTGGCTGCGGACGTTGTCGTCCTTAGTGACCCAGAGGACTCCGGACCGAATGCCTCAGCAAACCTATGCTGCATGGCCTCCCTGATCCTGCAAAGCCTGCGTAAGTATCCTCGTATTCGTGGTATCAAGGAGAAGGACCAATACTGGCTGGCAACCCTCCTTGATCCACGTTACAAGGGTAAGAGGATGAAACATCTTCGGGAGGCCTTGCAGAAAGGTCTGTGCAACGTGTTCCCAGAGACTGGGAGGTTACAAACTCCTGTTTCTGGACAACGTGTTGCTGAGGCTTCGGTCAGTCAAAGAAGGAGCGGTGGAGAAGGTGGCCGTCTGACCGATGCATTCAGACAATTTTTTGGTCTGCAGCCCCAAGGTATGATCGGTTCCAGCAACCATCCCCAGCGTCTGTTTTACATGGTGCAGGAATACCTAGGGGCAAGATCAGACTTGGACACCTTTCCCACCGAAAATCCTCTGGGTTACTGGGTCTTGAGGATGGATCACTGGCCAGAGCTTGCACAGTATGCAATTGAGCTACTGGCCTGTCCTGCATCCAGCGTTCTTTCGGAACGCACATTCAGTGCTGCTGGAGGCGTGGTAACCGATCACAGGGTGCGTCTGTCCACCGACTCGGTCGATCGACTGACCTTCATAAAAATGAATCAGTCTTGGATCACCACCAGCTACCAAGCACCTGATGCTGATGTAACCGAATAATTTTTTTTTAAATCTCAGATCCCTTCAAAGACTGCCTATGCTGATGCTGAGTGACTATCCCTGAGTAATTATCCTCTTCCTCCTCAATCATCACGCTGATAGCTTGTAAGAACATTTTTGGTTCTGGGCGCCACCACCAGTGCCTAAGGCACAATTTTTCAGCCCCTGTTTAACAGGGGCGTGTAATTACAATTTTTGATGTAATACTTTGCAGCAGGGCTCGTTCCTGCATTCCAACTAGAGTGTCTGTGAGGGGTTGCAGTGTTGTGGCACCAGCACCAGTGCCTAAGGCCCAATTTGTCTGCCCCTGTCTAACAGGGGCATGTAATTACAATTTCTGATGCAATACTTTGCAGCAGGGCTCGTTCCTGCGTTCCAACTAGAGTGTCTGTGAGGGGTTGCAGTGTTGTGGCACCAGCACCAGTGCCTAAGGCCCAATTTTTCTGCCCCTGTCTAACAGGGGCGTGTAATTACAATTTTTGATGCAATACTTTGCAGCAGGGCTCGTACCTGCGTTCCAACTAGAGTGTCTGTGAGGGGTTGCAGTGTTGTGGCACCAGCACCAGTGCCTAAGGCCCAATTTTTCTGCCCCTGTCTAACAGGGGCGTGTAATTACAATTTTTGATGCAATACTTTGCAGCAGGGCTCGTTCCTGCGTTCCAAATAGAGTGTCTGTGAGGGGTTGCAGTGTTGTGGCACCAGCACCAGTGCCTAAGGCCCAATTTTTCTGCCCCTGTCTAAGAGGGGCGTGTAATTACAATTTTTGATTCAATATTTTGCAGCAGGGCTCGTTCCTGCGTTCCAACTAGAGTGTCTGTGAGGGGTTGCAGTGTTGTGGCACCAGCACCAGTGCCTAAGGCCCAATTTTTCTGCCCCTGTCTAACAGGGGCATGTAATTACAATTTTTGATGCAATACTTTGCAGCAGGGCTCGTTCCTGCGTTCCAACTAGAGTGTCTGTGAGGGGTTGCAGTGTTGTGGCACCAGTGCCTAAGGCCCAATTTTTCTGCCCCTGTCTAACAGGGGCGTGTAATTACAATTTTTGATGCAATACTTTGCAGCAGGGCTCGTTCCTGCGTTCCAACTAGAGTGTCTGTGAGGGGTTGCAGTGTTGTGGCACCAGCACCAGTGCCTAAGGCCTAATTTTTCAGCTCCTGTTCAACAGGGGCATGTAATTACAATTCTTGATCTAATATTTCACAGCAGGGCCCTGTGAGGGCTTACAGTGTTGTGGCCACAGCAACACCTAAGGCCCAAATTTCTGCTGAGTATATAGGGCAGGACCCTACTTTCAAACATCTAACTTACAAACGACTCCTACTTGCAAACGGAAGGAGACAACAGGAAGTGAGATGAAATCTACCCCTAGGAAGGGAAATTCTCTCCTGTAAGAGTTAATATGGGAAAAAAAAATTCTCCTCTCCACTGATGCTTTGCAATCCTTGTTCCACAAAAAAACCCAAATTTTCAAAAAACATTTTTCATTGGGACAAAAAGTGAGGTGAAATCTTCTGAAGAGGAGGAAAGACAGCAAAACAAATGTCACAGGGGTGATAACCCTTCCCTATGTTTTCCAAAAAGCTTAAAAAAGATTTTTTGGCTGGAGCTAAACACGTTAAAAATGTACCCGTTCAAAATTACAAAGAGATTCTACTTAACAACAAACCTACAGTCCCTGTCTTGTTGCGCCACCTGTATACTGCTGTTCAGAGTATATAGGGCCTGGTGGCCCCACACCTTTCCTTATTTTAATTTGGGTGCGGGGTTCCCCTTAATATCCATACAAGACCCAAATAGTCTGGTAATGGACTGGGGGGTACCCATGCCGTTTGTCTCACTGATTTTCATCCATATTGCCATGACCCGACATTACATTAAACCCGCAAGCAGTTTTAAATGAGATTTTTTCCTTTGAAAATGACATTTGGTGCAGGGACTGTTCTAAACATGGGAAACATGCGTCACTTTACAGGCATACTATAGACACCCCCCAGGTACGATATTTAAAGGAATATTTCACTTTTTTTTTTTACTTTAAGCATCATTAAAATCACTGCTCCCGAAAAAACGGCCGTTTTTAAAAGTTTTTTTTGCATTGATACATGTCCCCTGGGGTAGGACCCGGGTCCCCAAACTCTTTTTAGGACAATACCATGCAAATTAGCCTTTAAAATGAGCACTTTTGATTTTGAACGTTCGAGTCCCATAGACGTCAATGGGGTTCTAACGTTCGTGCGAACTTTCGGTCCGTTCGCAGGTTCTGGTGCGAACCGAACCAGGGGGTGTTAGGCTCATCCCTAATAGTGAGCACCACCATACCAAAAATGATTATGTTCCATCGAGAAGTCCTGTAACTCCATCACAAAATTACATTGTGTGACGGGGATACTGGAGTTCCGAGAGGAAATGTCGCACCGCCTCGTGTCCTAGTTGGTGAAATATCGAGGTGTAAAGCGATGCGACATCCGCTGTTACTAACGTGTAACTGGCCTTCCATTCAATCCCACTCAATATGTTAAGGACATGTTTCGTATCCCTAAGAAAAGAGGGGGTACCCATCACCAGTGGTTGGAGGTAAAAATCAATATATTTACCAACTCGTGAAGTGACGGAATCTATACCACTGATGATGGGCCTACCTGGAGGGTTGGTTAGAGTCTTATGTACTTTTGGTAATATGTACATAATGGGCAGGTGAGGGGCTAAGGGAACTAGATGTTCCTTCTCTTTTTTATTGAGAATCCCCATATTGTATCCCTTGTCAATCAAATCCCTCAACTCACGTCTGTATGCGGATGTTGGATCTGCCAGCAAAGGGGAGTAGGTTTCAGTATCTGAGAGGATTCTACGAATCTCATTATTATAGGAATCTTTATCCATAATAACAATAGCCCCGCCTTTGTCAGCGGGGCGTATGACTATGTCGTTCCTATTGCACAAAGCATCTATACCAATTCTAATGTTCTGTTGTAACTGTACTGGTCTCACCCTTAGGCAAGTTAGGTCATTCAGCACCAAATCCCGAAATATTGTGATATTCGGTGCCGAATTCCCAGGAGGGTTGAAGAGCGAGGCATTAGAAAGCCCCGAGTGGACCACCACAGAAGCCTCCCTATTTAATTGTCTTGAGGTATTACTTAAGATATATCTTTTAATGTTCAACTTATGGGCATATTTTTGAACATCAACAAATGTCTGGAATCTGTCCAGGTTGTGAGGTGGGACAGATGTCAAACCCTTGTTGAGGGTGGAGAGTTCCTCTTTAGAAAGTTGTTTAGTGCTCAAGTTAATGATGCCATTGGTATCTAAATTCTCCTCCTTTTTGGGGTGAAGTTTCCTCCCCCCTCTGCACCCTCTCTTGCGTCCCCATTTCTTTTGTTTCTTCCTCTCCCAGCCAACTGAAAATCCTGTCTAAAGCGGTTTTCATTTGTATGTTGGACTGTGGGAGGACAGATAGCATTTTGATTGTTACTCAAACTAGATGGACGATCATCAGTAACGTCTAGCAAAGGAGAAAAGCTGTTCCTATTGCTAATGTTAACCTCATACTGATTTGATTCATCGCCATTCCCATGGCGGTTACGTCCCATTGTGAGATTACGTTGGTCCTGATTTCTACCCCTTCCTCTATTGCACGATTGATTAGGGCGTCTATAGGGTGCCCTACTCCTAGATACACCCGGAGGAGCATAATGAGTGTGTGATGGATCAGGTCTATAATCCACTCTTGTGTCCTGGGTTGCAGACACAGGTTGTGGATCCCGAATGGTGGTAGTGATGGAGGTATCAGGTAAAGGAGGGATCTGCCACTTAAAGACTAGATTATCCCTATAATCTTTAGCATCCCTATTATATTTCCTTCTCTTCTTTTGTTTTTGCTCCATTTCTTCCTTGATTATAATACTTTTTAGAGCTTCAGATCTATGGGTATATTCCTGATCTTCCTTAAAGGGAGTGCTTTTAGTTTTGATGGAATTAATTTCTAAATCCAGCATGGTTAGTCTACATTTCTTCTTTGCTACCAGGAACTGTAGGAAGCCCATCCCTGCTTCATTGAAGTACTTGAACCATTCCGCCAGTTCATTGTCTTCTTTCTGGGGGTTGACTTCCCATCTTAGACTCCTGGGAACCATGTTTTCTTTTATATACTCCTCTAAATAAGCTATTTCCCATCTTAAATGTACCTCAGTAATGGTAAGGTTTTTTTAGTCTGAGGAAACCTCCTGCTAAATCATCCCTTAGGACATCATCCCCGTCAAAGACTCCCGTAGTATCCGTAACTACCTGGGACCTATATTCGAAGATATCCATTTTAAGGAACACCAGCTGCAAAACCCAATATCAAAAAAGTGCAAAAAAATTACTTCATAACATTTATTGAGTTTCATATCACATGCACTTAGCGCAAATTTTTTTACTTTTATTTTTTTGCACTTTTATGATATTGGGTTTTGCAGCTGGTGTTCCTTAAAATGGATATCTTCGAATATAGGTCCCAGGTAGTTATGGATACTACGGGAGTCTTTGACGGGAATGATGTCCCGAGGGATGATTTAGCAGGAGGTTTCCTCAGACTAAAAAACCTTACCATTACTGAGGTACATTTAAGATGGGATATAGCTTATTTAGAGGAGTATATAAAAGAAAACATGGTTCCCAGGAGTCTAAGATGGGAAGTCAACCCCCAGAAAGAAGACAATGAACTAGCGGAATTACTTCAATGAGGCAGGGGTGGGCTTCCTACAATTCCTGGTAGCAAAGAAGAAACGCAGACTAACCATGCTGGATTTAGAAATTAATTCCATCAAAACTAAAATCACTCCCTTTAAGGAAGATCAGGAATATACACGTAGATCTGAAGCTCCACCACTACCACCATTCGGGATCCACAACCTGAGTCTGCAACCCAGGACACAAGAGTGGATTATAGACCTGATACATCACACACTCATTATGCTCCCCTGGGTGTATCTAGGAGTAGGACACCCTATAGATGCCCTAATCAATCGGGCAATAGAGGAAGGTGTAGAATTTCTCCCTCTCGAACATATCACCATTCACCCCCTCCTTGGATACAGCGTGGGGGTCAGACAAGGAACCATAGCCATAATTAGGGATGAGCCGAACACCCCCCGGTTCGGTTCGCACCAGAACCTGCGAACGGACAGGAAAATTTGCACGAACGTTAGAACCCCATTGACGTCTATGGGATTCGAACGTTCGAAATCAAAAGTGTTCATTTTAAAGGCTAATTTGCATGGTATTGTCCTAAAAAGGGTTTGGGGACCCGGGTCCTACCCCAGGGGACATGTATCAATGCAAAAAAAACTTTTAAAAACGGCTGTTTTTTCGGGAGCAGTGATTTTAATGATGCTTAAAGTAAAAAAAAAAAGTGAAATATTCCTTTAAATATCGTACCTGGGGGGTGTCTATAGTATGCCTGTAAAGTGACGCATGTTTCCCGTGTTTAGAACAGTCCCTGCACAAAATGTCATTTTTAAAGGAAAAAATCTTGTTTAAAACTGCTTGCGGGTTTAATGTAATGTCGGGTCCTGGCAATATGGATGAAAATCAGTGAGACAAATGGCATGGGTACCCCCAAGTCCATTACCAGGCCCTTTGGGTCTTGTATGGATATTAAGGAGAACCCCGCACCCAAATTAAAATAAGGAAAGGTGTGGGGCCACCAGGCCCTATATACTCTGAACAGCAGTATACAGGCGGTGCAAACAAGACAGGGACTGTAGGTTTGTTGTTAAGTAGAATCTGTTTGTAATTTTGAACGGGTACATTTTTAACGTGTTTAGCTCCAGCCAAAAAAACTTTTTTAAGCTTTTTGGAAAACATAGGGAAGGGTTATCACCCCTGTGACATTTGTTTTGCTGTCTTTCCTCCTCTTCAGAAGATTTCACCTCACTTTTTGTCCCAATGACAAATGTTTTTTGAAAATTTGGGGTTTTTTGTGGAACAAGGATTGGAAAGGATCAGTGGAAAGGAGATATGCTTTTCCCATATTAACTCTTACAGGAGAGAATTTCCCTTCCTAGGGGTAGATTTCATCTCACTTCCTGTTGTCTCCTTCCGTTTGCAAGTAGGAGGCGTTTGTAAGTTAGATGTTTGAAAGTAGGGGCCTGCCCTATATACTCAGCAGAAATTTGGGCCTTAGGTGTTGTTGTGGCCACAACACTGTAAGCCCTCATAGGGCCCTGCTGTGAAATATTAGATCAAGAATTGTAATTACATGCCCCTGTTGAACAGGAGCTGAAAAATTAGGCCTTAGGCACTGGTGCTGGTGCCACAACACTGCAACCCCTCACAGACACTCTAGTTGGAACACAGGAACGAGCCCTGCTGCAAAGTATTGCATCAAAAATTGTAATTACACGCCCCTGTTAAACAGGGGCAGAAAAATTGGGCCTTAGGCACTGGTGCCACAACACTGCAACCCCTCACAGACACTCTAGTTGGAACGCAGGAACGAGCCCTGCTGCAAAGTATGGCATCAAAAATTGTAATTACACGCCCCTGTTAAACAGGGGCTGAAAAATTGTGCCTTAGGCACTGGTGGTGGCGCCCAGAACCAAAAATGTTCTTACAAGCTATCAGCGTGATCATTGAGGAGGAAGAGGATAATTACTCAGGGATAGTCACTCAGCATAGGCAGTCTTTGAAGGGATCTGAGATTTCAAAAAAAATTATTCGGTTACATCAGCATCAGGTGCTTGGTAGCTGGTGGTGATCCAAGACTGATTCATTTTTATGAAGGTCAGTCGATCTACCGAGTCGGTGGACAGACGCACCCTGTGATCGGTTACCACGCCTCCAGCAGCACTGAATGTGCGTTCCGAAAGAACGCTGGATGCAGGACAGGCCAGTAGCTCAATTGCATACTGTGCAAGCTCTGGCCAGAGATCCATCCTCAAGACCCAGTAACCCAGAGGATTTTCGGTGGGAAAGGTGTCCAAATCTGATCTTGCCCCTAGGTATTCCTGCACCATGTAAAACAGACGCTGGCGGTGGTTGCTGGAAACGATCATACCTTGGGGCTGCGGACCAAAAAATTGTCTAAACGCATCGGTCAAACGGCCACCTTCTCCACCGCTCCTTCTTTGACTGACTGAAGCCTCAGCAACACGTTGTCCAGAAACAGGAGTTTGTAACCTCCCAGTCTCTGGGAACGCGTTGCAGAGACCTTTCTGCAAGGCCTCCCGAAGATGTTTAATCCTCTGCTCCCTCTGCGATGGCAAGATAAGGTCCGCAACCTTACCATTGTAACGTGGATCAAGGAGGGTTGCCAGCCAGTATTGGTCCTTCTCCTTGATACCACGAATACGAGGATCCTTACGCAGGCTTTGCAGGATCAGGGAGGCCATACAGCGTAGGTTTGCTGAGGCATTCGGTCCGGAGTCCTCTGGGTCACTAAGGACGACATGGTCCGCAGCCACCTCCTCCCAGCCACGTACAAGTTCATGTGTTTCTTGGGACTGATTCCTTAAAGACTGCTGCTGATGCTGAGTGCCAGGCTCCACCTCCATACTGACACAATCTTCCTCCTCCTCCTCCTCCTCCTCCTCCTCGTCCTCTTCCTGTGTGATCGGCGGGCACGCATGAACACTGTCTGGATAAAGGCGGCCTTGAGAGCTAAGGAAGTCCTCCTCTTCCTGCCTCTGTTCTGCCTCAAGTGCCCTGTCCATTATTCCATGCAGCGTGTGCTCCAACAGGTGGACAAGGGGGACAGTGTCACTGATGCATGCACTGTCACTGCTCACCATCCTCGTGGCCTCCTCAAATGGTGACAGGACAGTGCATGCATCCCTGATCATGGCCCACTGGCGTGGGGAAAAAAACCAAGCTCCCCTGACCCTGTCCTGTTGCCATAGTCGCACAGGTACTCGTTGATGGCCCTCTGCTGCGTGTGCAGCCACTGCAGCATGGCCAATGTTGAGTTCCACCTGGTGGGCATGTCACAGATTAGGCGGTTCTTGGGCAGGTTAAACTCCTTTTGGAGGTCCGTCAGCCGAGCACTGGCATTATATGACCGGCGGAAATGCACACAGACTTTCCTGGCCTGCCTCAGGACATCCTGTAAGCCCGGGTACCTGCCCAAGAACCGCTGCACCACCAAGTTAAGGACGTGAGCCAAACAGGGCACATGGGTTATTTGTGCCTGTCGGAGGGCAGAGAGGAGGTTGGTGCCATTGTCACAAACCACCATTCCTGCCTTAAGTTGGCGTGGCGTCAACCACCTCTGAACCTGCCCCTGCAGAGCTGACAGAACCTCTGCCCCAGTGTGGCTCCTGTCCCCCAAGCACACCAGCTCAAGCACCGCATGGCATCTTTTGGCCTGCGTACTTGCGTAGCCCCTTGAACGGCTACGGAGCACCGCTGGTTCAGAGGACAAGGCACAGGAAGAGGCCATGGAGGAAGAAGAAGAGGAGGGGGTGGAGGAGAGAGGTGTGTCACAATCATTAGCATTTTGGAGGCGGAACAACCTCCAGCACTACTGCACCTTGTCCTGCATCCTTCCCAGCTGCCAGCAGAGTCACCCAATGCGCCGTGAAACTTAGGTAACGTCTCTGTCCATGCCTGCTGGACCATGAGTCAGCGGTAATATGCACCTTACCGCTGACCGCCCTGTCCAGCAAGGCATGGACATTGCCGTCCACATGCCGGTAGAGAGCCGGAATCGACTTCCGTGAGAAAAAGTGGCGTTTGGGTACCTGCCACTGAGGAACCGCACATTCCACAAACTCACGGAAGGGGCAGAGTCTACCAACTGAAAAGGCAGCAGTTGAAGTGCTAGCAATTTTGCCAAGCTAGCATTCAACCGCTGGGCATGTGGATGGCTGGGAGCAAACTTCTTTCGGCGGTGCAGCAGCTGGGGCAGGGAAATTTGCCTGGTACAATCTGACGTCGGTGTACCAAAAGCAGATTGCCCACAAGTACTTGGCTGTGACACACCTAATTCTACACCTTCATTCCTCTCAGTGCAGGTCTCAGAGAGGACTGAAGGTCTAGTGGGGTTGGAGATCTCAGCTGATGAGGAGCAAGGAGAGGTCCTCTTTTTTCTTTGGTGTGGGTCTTTTAGATACGGTTGCCAACGAACTGCATGGCAGGTCAACATATGTCTGGTCAAGCATGTGGTACCCAAGCGGGAGATGTTTTGGCCACGCAAGATACGCTTGAGACATATGTTGCATATAGCAGCAGTGCGATCTGATGCACTCGTCTCAAAAAAGGCCCACACCAAAGAACTTTTTGAATAACGCACAGAGACTGCAGCGCCCTGCACATGTGGAGCTTTGGGGTGTGATGCAGTCAATGTGCTACCCTTAGGCTGGCCCCTGGAGGGCATCCTGCCTCGTTGGTGATGTGCTGCCTCCTCCTCCTCCTCCTCTCTCCTATCAGGCACCCACGTTGAGTCAGTGACCTCATTATCCCCTCCCTCCTCATCACTGGAGCAAACCTGGCAGTATGCTGCAGCAGGGGGAGCATGACTGCCAGATTGCTGTCCTTCTTGGACACCCCCTCTGTCCGTGCTCATGTTACTGCCTTCATCGAGCTCAGTATCATCATCAGAGCCTTCAAAACGCTGGGCATCCTCCTGGAGCATGTACCCAGCACTGTGGTCAAACAGTTCGAGGGACTCCTCAGGAGGACATGGTGGGGTTAGGGAAGGAGTCACTGATGACATTGAGCAGAAGGAAGAGGCCGCTGCTTTGCCAGACAAAGTACCCTGGGCATGGGTGAGAGAGGATGAGGAGGATGAGGATGGCTTGGTCATCCACTCGACCAAGACTTCAGCATGTTGTGGCTCAACACGGCCAGCTGCCGAAAAAAAGGCCAAGCGTGTCCCACGGCCATGTGCTGATGAGGATGTACCGTCTCCACGACCAGCACTAGACACAGAGCCTGTTTGCCCTCTCTTATTGGCTTGTGACTGTCTGCCTCTCCTTCTTGGCCTTCCAGACATACTAATGGCCTGTAGCTGCACTGGGATATATATATATATATATATATATATATATATATATATATATATACTGATACTGCAGCTAGCAAAATCAACTGCCTGCCTGCAGTATGAGAACACCACCAACCTTCTACAGGTAGCTTTAGCTGAACACTGTGAGGTGGACGCACCCCACTAACTTGTAGGTTTAGCTGAGCACTGTGAGCAGGACGCACTGCACTAACTGTAAATAGTCTAGCTGCCTGACTGTGGTACTAATAGGATCAAAAGAACACCAGTAATTTTCTTCAGGTAGCTGTATATACTGTAACAAGACAAGCCTGCCTGTCAGTAAGAAGTTAACAGGAACGGATCTAGCTGAACACTGTGAGCAGGACGCACTGCACTAACTGTAAATAGTCTAGCTGCCTGACTGTGGTACTAATAGGATCAAAAGAACACCAGTATTTTTCTTCAGGTAGCTGTATATACTGTAACAAGACAAGCCTGCCTGTCAGTAAGAAGATAACAGGAACGGATCTAGCTGAATACTGTGAGCAGGACGCACTGCACTAACTGTAAATAGTCTAGCTGCCTGACTGTGGTACTAATAGGATCAAAAGAACACCAGTAATTTTCTTCAGGTAGCTGTATATACTGTAACAAGACAAGCCTGCCTGTCAGTAAAAAGTTAACAGGAACGGATCTAGCTGAACACTGTGAGCAGAACGCACTGCACTAACTGTAAATAGTCTAGCTGCCTGACTGTGGTACTAATAGGATCAAAAGAACACCAGTAATTTTCTTCAGGTAGCTGTATATACTGTAACAAGACAAGCCTGCCTGTCAGTAAGAAGTTAGCAGGAACGGATCTAGCTGAACACTGTGAGCAGGACGCACTGCACTATCTGTAAATAGTCTAGCTGCCTGACTGTGGTACTAATAGGATCAAAAGAACACTAGTAATTTTCTTCAGGTAGCTGTATATACTGTAACAAGACAAGCCTGCCTGTCAGTAAGAAGTTAACAGGAACGGATCTAGCTGAACACTGTGAGCAGGACGCACTGCACTAACTGTAAATAGTCTAGCTGCCTGACTGTGGTACTAATAGGATCAAAAGAACACCAGCAATTTTCTTCAGGTAGCTGTATATACTGTAACAAGACAAGCCTGCCTGTCAGTAAGAAGATAACAGGAACGGATCTAGCTGAACACTGTGACCAGGACGCACTGCACTAACTGTAAATAGTCTAGCTGCCTGACTGTGGTACTAATAGGATCAAAAGAACACCAGCAATTTTCTTCAGGTAGCTGTATATACTGTAACAAGACAAGCCTGCCTGTCAGTAAGAAGATAACAGGAACGGATCTAGCTGAACACTGTGAGCAGGACGCACTGCACTAACTGTAAATAGTGTAGCTGCCTGACTGTGGTACTAATAGGATCAAAAGAACACCAGTAATTTTCTTCAGGTAGCTGTATATACTGTAACAAGACAAGCCTGCCTGTCAGTAGGAAGATAACAGGAACGGATCTAGCTATAATGAATACAGTGTATATATATATATGCAACACCTGGGATGCATATATATACACAATACACTGTAAGTGCAGCTAACTGACTGACTGTTCTGCCTAATCTATCTAACTCAAATCAAATGTCACTGTCTGTCTCTCTCTCTCTCTCTCAATGAACGCCGGAACACACACTACACAGGGCCGCCGTGTAGGCGGCCTTATATAGTGTGGGGCGTGTACTAATAATTGGCCAAAGCCTCCTTGGCTTTGGCCAATTACGGCTCTCTGTTCAGGCGGCGCTGTGATTGGCCAAGCATGCTGGTCATACTGCATGCTTGGCCAATCATCAGCCAGCAATGCACTGCGATGCCGCAGTGAATTATGGGCTGTGACGCGCCACACGAATTTGGCGCGAGCGGCCCATATCGTTCGCAGTTCGGCGAATGACCGAACAGCCGATGTTCGAGTCGAACATGGGTTCGACTCGAACACGAAGCTCATCCCTAGCTGTAATGATGGTCAACATTATCGGGACCAACGTAATCTCACAATGGGACGTAACCGCCATGGGAATGGCGATGAATCAAATCAGTATGAGGTTAACATTAGCAATAGGAACAGCTTTTCTCCTTTGCTAGACGTTACTGATGATCGTCCTTCTAGTTTGAATAACAATCAAAATGCTATCTGTCCTTCCACAATCCAACATACAAATGAAAACCGCTTTAGATGGGATTTTCAGTTGGCTGGGAGAGGAAGAAACAAAAGAAATGGGGACGCAAGAGAGGGTGCAGAGGGGGAAGGAAACTTCACCCCAAAAAGGAGGAGAATTTAGATACCAATGGCATCATTAACTTGAGCACTAAACAACTTTCTAAAGAGAA
The DNA here is from genome assembly GCA_037952835.1 of Lithobates septentrionalis. Classification (NCBI taxonomy): domain Eukaryota; kingdom Metazoa; phylum Chordata; class Amphibia; order Anura; family Ranidae; genus Lithobates; species Lithobates septentrionalis. The sequence continues at coordinate 1,083,799 of JBBDGP010001607.1, read as the reverse complement.
ACTCTCCACCCTCAACAAGGGTTTGAAATTTGTCCCACCTCGCAACCTGGACAGATTCCAGACATTTGTTGATGTTCAAAAATATGCCCGTAAGTTGAACATTAAAAAAAATATCTTAAGTAATACCTCAAGACAATTAAATAGGGAGGCTTCTGTGGTGGTCCACTCGGGGCTTTCTAATGCCTCGCTCTTCAACCCTCCTGGGAATTCGGCACCGAATATCACAATATTTCGGGATTTGGTGCTGAATGACCTAACTTGCCTAAGGGTGAGACCAGTACAGTTACAACAGAACATTAGAATTGGTATAGATGCTTTGTGCAATAGGAACGACATAATCATACGCCCCGCTGACAAAGGCGGGGCTATTGTTATTATGGATAAAGATTCCTATAATAATGAGATTCGTAGAATCCTCTCAGATACTGAAACCTACTCCCCTTTGCCGGCAGATCCAACATCCGCATACAAACGTGAGTTGAGGGATTTGATTGACAAGGGATACAATATGGGGATTCTCAATAAAAAAGAGAAGGAACATCTAGTTCCCTTAGCCCCTCGCCTGCCCATTATGTACATATTACCAAAAGTACATAAGACTCTAACCAACCCTCCAGGTAGGCCCATCATCAGTGGTATAGATTCCGTCACCTCACGGGTTGGTAAATATATTGATTTTTACCTCCAACCACTGGTGATGGGTACCCCCTCATTTCTTAGGGATACGAAACATGTCCTTAACATATTGAGTGGGATTGAATGGAAGGCCAGTTACATGTTAGTAACTGCGGATGTCGCATCGCTTTACACCTTGATATCTCACCAACTAGGACACGAGGCAGTGCGGCATTTCCTCTATCAGAACTCCAGTATCCCCGTTACACAATGTAATTTTGTGATGGAGCTACTGGACTTCTCGATGGAACATAATCATTTTTGGTATGGTGGTGCTCACTATCTACAGATAAAGGGGGTGGCCATGGGAGCCAAATTTGCTCACAGTATGGCCAACCTCTTCATGGCAAAGTGGGAAGAAGAAGAGGTTCTGCATGACAAGCCCTCACAACTTGTCATGTGGAAAAGATATATTGATGATGTGCTGTTTATCTGGGATGGCAACTTGGAGTCTGTGGCCACCTTTCTCTCCTCTCTCAACAATAATGACAGGGGTATAGCACTTACCTATGAGGCTAGTTCAATTCAAATCCACTTCCTTGATCTAGCTATAAAAATTGTTAATGATAGGATCACTACCTCTACTTTCTTCAAATCTACTGACAGGAATAGTTTTATTCCTTTAGATTCCTGTCACCATCCTTCTTGGTTATCCGCTGTCCCTAAGGGCCAATTTTTGCGCCTCAGGAGGAACTGTTCGGATCCAGATCAGTTCTACAGTGAAGCCTCTATTTTGAAATTAAGGTTTATGAATAAAGGGTATGATGAGGCAGTCTTGGATTCCCTGATCTGTGGGATAGAGAACAAGGATCGTAGTGAGCTCTTAGCAGACAAACCTCCCCAAGTCGAAAACAGAGAGGACTTTGGTTTGGCCTTTCTAACCACCTATTCAAGCCAACACTGGGCCATCAAAAGAATTATCAGAAAACATTGGCCGGTTTTAAAGAATGACCGTGTTCTGGGGCCCCTAATGTCAGACAAACCTCGGGTTTTGTTTAGAGGAGCCACCAACTTTAGACACATTTTGGCACCCAATGTACCCGACTCGCCTACACGTCCCAGTTTTTTTGGGGACCTTAAAGGGTTTTCCCCATGTAGGAGGTGCAAGGTTTGTAGGGTTAATACAGTAAATGATAGGAGGTTGACTGAATTCACCTCAGTGAATACTGGCCTTACATACCCTATAAAAACACTTATTACTTGCACCACCAAGTGTGTGGTATACTTACTGAGGTGTCCTTGTGGGCTAGAATATGTGGGATGTACCATCAGGATGTTGCACGTGAGATTGGGTGAACACATTACCAACATTAAACAAGGGTTTGACAAGCATAGTGTCTCTAGACACTATGACCTTGTGCACAAAAGAGATCCTACTGGCACTACCTTTATTGGTATGGAAAAATACATCCCACATTGGCGTAGCAGTAATGGCAAGAGAGCCATTTCCAGATCTGAGACCCACTGGATCCATAAACTTGGCTCTCATGCCCCCAATGGTTTGAACATGGAATGGGACATCAACTGTTTTATTAATAACAGTTGATGTCTCTGTGGATGATTTCATTTGCTTTGTAGGTTATAGTGGCTGTCTCTATGAATGGTTTATATAACATATGTGTTTTGCTATATTAGATTATGCTAAAATGATCATCTCCATATGTCCTATACTCCATATTGAAAGTTTTTTCCACTTTACATATTTTTATATTATATTTGGTATTTCTATTCATATTATTCAATTAGGATTTGTTTATGTTTTGGAGTAGCGTTTCTCCTCTTCTAAGTAAGGCATCCATTATGTCCAGAGGCCTGAAACATCTATAGCCTTTGTTATAGAATGTAATCATTCACCAATAGTTACCATGTATGTCTGTTCTTTTAACTGTCCACTAGATGGCTCTTGTCATTGAATGTAATTATTCACTAGTAGTTATAATATATGTTTTACTTTTAAGTGTCCACTAGAGGGCATCCGTGGCAATAGCAAAGGATACTACCTTTTAAGTTAATTTTTATAGCGGGCAATTAGTACCTTAAGCCCCCTCCACTTCATTAGATAGACTATGATGAGCCTGCAAGATGACTCATTGTATCCAATATCTGTTTAGCCATAGCCAATAGCGGCGCTGTATGTGGCGCCGTTCGGCTATTTAATGTGCATGCGCTACGTGATTACGTACCCCTGATGACGTCAGTTGTGATGAAACGGACGTAGGTTCACAACGTGAACTCGTATCGTGCATGCGCGATCTAATTTTAAACGGCGCTATAGCTGTTTTTTATCTCTTTGCTGTTTTTACTCTGCATTTGTGCTTTGCACATGGCATTTACTTGGAACTTTTAAATAAACCTTTTTTGGCAAGCTACACTATGAGAATCCCCCTTTTTTTTCCTATTTGGTTTACCTGCTGGAGTACCTGAGTTTTGATTATTTGGAACGCTAGCAGCCACCACTGAAGACACCCTTGGGAACGAGGAAGGAGGGTTGATGACCATCAGTACACACCTCTCTGTGACCTCTTCGGAGATCTACTAAGCCTGTATTGACCCCCCTGAGTAAGGGCGGTCGCAGGCTTTCTGGTAAGCCTCCATTTCCTTACACCTGGTGATGGGAAGAACTTTTCACTTGGAATACTACACAGGGACTCTCTAAACAGGCTCTCTGTATATGCAATCAAGCTTGGATTTTCTTTTTCAATATTTTTTTTTGAGCATTTAAACCTATTCCATTGTATGTAGTGTGGATTTTTCATTATTACTTCACTTACACTGTATTTATTTACTTTGTTTATAATCTATTCATTTTTGTCCAGCGCTGCACTCTTTTTATATGTATTTACTGTCTCTTGCCCTTATGTCGGGGTTATAGTGTTCAGCGGCAGGACCTCCATCACGGTAGCATTACTTCATAACATTTATTGAGTTTCATATCACATGCACCTAGTGCAAAATTTTTTACTTTTATTTTTTTTAACCTGTAGCTTTAGCTGAACACTGTAAAGAGGACGCACTACACTAACTTGTAGCTTTAGAAGAACACTGTTCAGAGGACGCACTACACTAACTTGTAGCTTAAGCTGTACACTGTGCAGAGGTCGCACTACACTAACTTGTAGTTTTAGCTGAACACTGTTCAAAGCACACACTACACTAACTTGTAGCTTTAGCTGAACACTGTGCAGAGGTCGCACTAAAATAACTTGTAGCTTTAGCTGAACACTGTGCAGAGGTCGCACTACACTAACTTGTAGTTTTAGCTGAACACTGTGAGGAGGACGCACTACACTAACTTGTAGCTTTAGCTGAACACTGTGAGGAGGACGCACTACACTAAATTGTAGCTTTAGCTGAACACTCTGCAGAGGTCACACTAAACTAACCTGTAGCTTTGGCTTAACACTGTGAGGAGGACGCACTACACTAACTTGTAGCTTTAGCTGAACACTTTGAGGAGGACGCACTACACTAACTTGTAGCTTTAGATGAACACTGTGAGGAGGACGCACTACACTAACTTGTAGCTTTAGCTGAACACTGTGCAGAGGTCACACTAAACTAACATGTAGCTTTAGCTGAACACTGTGAGGAGGACGCACTACACTAACTTGTAGCTTTAGCTGAACACTGTGAGGAGGACGCACTACACTAACTTGTAGCTTTAGATGAACACTGTTCAGAGGATGCACTACACTAACTTGTAGCTTTAGCTGAACACTGTGCAGAGGTCGCACTACACTAACTTGTAGTTTTAGCTGAACACTGTTCAGAGCACGCACTACACTAACTTGTAGCTTTAGCTGAACACTGTGCAGAGGTCACACTAAAATAAGTTGTAGCTTTAGCTGAACACTGTGCAGAGGTCACACTACACTAACTTGTAGTTTTAGCTGAACACTGTGAGGAGGACGCACTACACTAACTTGTAGCTTTAGCTGAACACTGTGAGGAGGACGCACTACACTAACTTGTAGCTTTAGCTGAACACTGTGCAGAGGTCACACTAAACTAACCTGTAGCTTTAGCTGAACACTGTGAGGAGGACGCACTACACTAACTTGAAGCTTTAGCTGAACACTGTGCAGAGGTCAAACTAAACTAACTTGTAGCTTTAGCTGAACACTGTGAGGAGGACACACTACACTAACTGTGAATAGTCTAGCTGCCTGACTGTGGTACTAATAGGATCAAAAGAACACCAGCAATTGTCTTCAGGTAGCTGTAAATACTGTAACAAGACAAGCCTGCCTGTCAGTAGGAAGATAACAGGAGTGGATCTAGCTAAACTGAATACAGTGTATATATATATATATATATATATATATATATATATATATATATATATATATATATATATATATATATATATATATATATATATATATATATATATATATATACATACAACACCTGGGATGCATATATATACACAATACACTGTAAGTGCAGCTAACTGACTGACTGTCCTGCCTAATCTATCTAACTCAAATGAAATGACACCGTCTCTCTCTCTCTATCTCTCAGCACGCCGGAACACACTACACAGGGCTGCCGTGCGGGCGGCCTTATATAGTGTGGGCGTGTTCTAAACCCCCTGAGCCATAATTGGCCAAAGCCACCCTTTGGCCAATTACAGCTCTCTCTACTGACGGCGCTGTGATTGGCCAAGCATGCGGGTCATAGTGCATGCTTGGCCAATCATCAGCCAGCAATGCACTGCGATGCCGCAGTGAATTATGGGCCGTGACGCGCCACACGAATTTGGCGCAAATGGCCCATATCGTTCGCAATTCGACGAACGGTCGAACAGACGATGTTCGAGTCGAACATGGGTTCGACTCGAACACGAATCTCATCCCCACTCTTCAGCATGTGTTCCAGAACCTTGGGCAAGTTAAGATTCCATGCCCCACTTGACCACACTCCAAGCACGGTACTGGACACTGAACTTTACTTTTTTGGCATCTCCTCAATGCCTGGCTCTCTGTTGCTACAGGATACCATTCTTGATGACCCCACCGGTCATGACCATCAGCAGGCAAACTCCTTGGATCCCACACATTCTGGCTGGCCTGGACTTTGCTGCTACGGGCGACCATACTCTTCCTTTCCACACGCTGTTGTCCACGTGGCTTCCTGTTGCCAGGGACAACCTTTTTCACTTCCCCTTTAACTGGGGTGACGTGATTCATTTACCTCATGTCACAGCAATTTCACACTCGGATGAATTCTCTGGCGTGGCTGAGGTAAAATACCCTCTAGCCAAAGAAGCCTTTCCCTGACTTCAGCAAGGATTGCTGCCTTTTTCTGTTTTGACTGCCCCACCCTTGCGGTATTGCACACAGCAACTGGTAATGCAGTTCACAGCAGAGAAAAAAATGTGATTCTCCTTTCACAGGTACACAACCGGCATGCAACACAGTCTATCAAATGAACTTCTGCGCAATGCTGTTCGCCTGGCTACCACACACAGCTAGCAGCAGTTCCTGATGTGATGTACCACTGGAGCAGAAACCCGCATTTCACCATCTATATGCATCCTCCACCACTTGTAAAATGGGGATCGTTTGGCTCAGTGATCAATGTATTTTTGTGCAGTGAGTCCACATCAGACTTTTATTTATCGTTAAGGGCCTGGTAGCCCACTTTTATTAAACAGAAAAACAGAACAAAATTCCAGTCAGGAATCCCATGCAGGGGTTTAAACATCATTCAGACATAACTGAAAATGTTAGCCAACCTGGCTACTCTTCAGCAGCACTGCTGCTATAGATACTGGTCCCTCAAACCACCAGCTCTTCCAGAGCCACAGTCCTGGATGCACACAGCTTTGGGCTCCTTAAACGCACACAGCTTCAAGCCCTTCAATGCACACAGCTTCTGGCTCCTTGGACGCACACAGCTTTAGGCCCTTCAATGCACACAGCTGATGTCTTCACACAGAGGCTCTCTCAATAGCAGCCACTGCACCAACTTCATCTTCCTCCACCTACTGCTCTCACCAGCCCTTCGTTATATGGGCTGTGTGCACCTGGGCACACACCCTGCTGGCTGTCCACAAGACCCGGACACAGGGTTGGAGATCCCCCAAGACTCCTAGGGGTCTGCAGACTACAGAGCCCTATTTAGCAGAGTAGTTTTCTCCATTTTGAATCTACCCTCTGTAGACCTGCAATTAGCATATAGCATAATATACACACAGCACCCCATATTGACAGAAAAACACAGAATTGTTGACATTTTTGCAGATTTATTAAAAAATAAAAACTGAAATATCACATGGTCCTAAGTATTAAGACCTTTTGCTGTGGCACTCATATATTTAACTCAGGTGCTGTCCATTTCTTCTGATCATCCCTGAGATGAGGTTCTACACCTTCATTTGAATACAAAAATAAAAGACGAGTGTGGAACTTTAAATGAGGCAGGTTCAGACACAAATTTGAGAGTAAAGATAAAATGTATAATGTACATGAGTATAAGGTAGCGTAATGTTGTAAATAACAAATAGTTGCTCAGTGCATATGAAGACATCTTGGGAAGTACATAGCATACATATAAACAGAGTATAAAACATGATTGCCATAACAGGGGGACACTAATACATAATTCATGAGTATGACTTGTAGTATACAGTAAAATTCATAAAAATCTTGATGGGAATATGAGGGGCGGTATCCTCAAAAGCTTGACCCGTTTCGTCAGTATACCGACTCATCAGGAGCAAATATAAAATATTTGTAAATAATAAAAATATTCAAAATCAAAAAATGATGAGGCCCATGATATGGAGAGTATTATATGTACAAAGGTATATATAGAGCAAAAAGATGGTCAGGTCCACAAACTTACATCCCATTGGAACACTGAACCTCAAATAAACCTGGTGTGCAGGAGTCACCATATCAAGCCTCCCCGGGAGCTGAGGTATAAAAGTCCGCCCATAAGCAAGCCCACACCAAAAAGTCCCCAACCAGGGAACAAAAGTAGTAAATTGAGTATTATGCCAATAGTGGCAAGTAAATCTGTGAGAAAATTAAACACTTTTTGCTGTATACAGCTTCATTTGAGTCCAACTGTGTTTGATTATACTGATTGGACTTGATTAGGAAAGCCACACACCTGTCAATATAAGACCTTACAGCTCACAGTGCATGTCAGAGCAAATGAGAATCATGAGGTCAAAGGAACTGCATGAAGAGCTCAGAGACAGAATTGTGGCAAGGCACAGATCTGGCCAAGGTTACTAAAACAATGTCTGCTGCACTTAAGGTTCCTAAGAGCACAGTGGCCTCCATAATCCTTAAATAGAAGATGTTTGAGGCGACCAGAACCCTTCCTAGAGCTGGCCGCCAAACTGAGCTATCGGGGGAGAAGAGCCTTGGTTAGAGAGGTAAAGAAGAACCCAAAGATAGATCACTGTGGCTGAACTCCAGAGATGCAGTCGGGAGATAGGAGAAAGTTGTAGAAAGTCAACCATCACTGCAGCCCTCCACCAGTTGGGGCTCTATGGCAGAGTGGCCCGACGGAAGCCTCTCCTCAGTGCAAGACACATGAAAGCTCGCATGGTGTTTGCTAAAATACACCTGAAGGACTCCAAGATGGTGAGAAATAAGATTCTTTGGCCTGATAAGACCAAGATAGAACTTTTGGGCCTTAATTCTAAGCGGTATGTGTGGAGAAAACCAGGCACTGCTCATTACCTGTCCAATACAGTCCCAACAGTGAAGCATGGTGGTGGCAGCATCATGCTGTGGGGGTGTTTTTCAGCTGCAGGGACAGGACGACTGGTTGCAATCGAGGGAAAGATGAATGCGGCCAAGTACAGGGATATTCTGGATGAAAACCTTCTCCAGAGTGCTTAGGACCTCAGACTGGACCGAAGGTTAACCTTACAACAAGACAATGACCCTAAGCACACAGCTAAAATAACGAAGGAGTGGCTTCAAAACAACTCCGTGACTGTTTTTGAATGGCCCAGCCAGAGCCCTGACTTAAACCCAATTGAGCATCTCTGGAGAGACCTAAAAATGGCTGTCCACCAACATTTACCATCCAACCTGACCGAACTGGAGAGGATCTGCAAGGAGGAATGGCAGAGGATCCCCAAATCCAGGTGTGAAATACTTGTTCCACCTTTCCCAAAAAGACTCATGGCTGTATTAGATTAAAAGGGTGCTTTTATTAAATACTGAGCAAAGGGTCTGAATACTTAGGATCATGTGATATTTCAGTTTTTCTTTTTTAATAAATCTGCAAAAATGTCAACAATTCTGTGTTTTTCTGTAAATATGGGGTGCTGTGTGTACATTAATGAGGAAAAAACGAACGTAAATGATTTTAGCAAATGGCTGTAATATAACAAAGAGTGAAAAATTTAAGGGGGTCTGAATACTTTCCGTCCCCATTGTATATATACACACATATACACTGTATTAACACTATATTACCAAACTTGAAGAGGGGTATTGGGGTGCCTGCCTTTACACGCAAATGAACTTTAATGGCATACCAGTCCTAGTCTGTAGGGTTCAATATGGAGTTGGCCCACCCTTTGCAGCTATAACAGTTTTAACTCTTCTGGGAAGGCTGTCCACAAGATTTAGGAGTGTGTCTATGGGAATATTGGACCATTCTTCCAGAAGCGCATTCGTGAGATCAGGCACTAATGTGAATGAGAATGTCTGGCTCGCAGGCTCTGCTCTAATTCATCCCAAATGTGTTCTATTGGGTTGAGGTCAGAAATCTGTGCAAACCAGTCAAGTTCCTCCACCCCAAACTTGCTCATCCTTGCTTTGTGCACTGGTCCAAATCATTTGGTGGAGGAGGAATTATGGTGTGGGGTTTTTTTACAGGGGTTGAGCTTGGCCCCTTCCAGTGAAGTGAACTCTTATGCCACGTACACACGGTCGGACATTGATCGGACATTCCGACAACAAAATCCTAGGATTTTTTCCGACGGATATTGGCTCAAACTTGTCTTGCATACACACGGTCACACAAAGTTGTCGGAAAATCCGATCATTCTGAACGCGGTGACGTAAAACATGTACATCAGGACTATAAACAGGGCAGTAGCCAATAGCTTTCATCTCTTCATTTATTCTGAGCATGCGTAGCACTTTGTGCGTCGGATTTGTGTACACACGATCGGAAAATCCGACAACGGATTTTGTTGTCGGAAAATTTTATAGCCTGCTCTCAAACTTTGTGTGTCGGAAAATCCGATGGAAAATGTGTGATGGAGCCTACACACGGTCGGAATTTCCGACAACAAGGTCCTATCACACATTTTCCATCGGAAAATCCGACCGTGTGTACGGGGCATTAAGTGTCAGCATACAAAGACATTTTGGACAATATTATGCTCCCAACATTGTGGCAACAGTTTGAGGATAGCCCCTTCCTGTTCCAACATGATTATGCACCAATGCACAAACAAGGTCCATAAAGACATGGATGAGTGAGTTTGGGGTGGAGGAACACGAAAGATCACTTTTGGGATAAATTAGAATGGAGACTGCGAGCCAGGCCTTCTCCTACAGACTAATGCCCCGTACACACGGTCGGACTTTGTTCAGACATTCCGACAACAAAATCCTAGGATTTTTTCAGACGGATGTTGGCTGAAACTTGTTTTGCGTACACACGGTCGCACATAGTTGTCGGAATTTCCGATCGCCAAGAACGCGGTGACGTCAAGCACGTACGACGAGACTAGAAAAGGCCAGTTCAGAACCAAGCGCGTCACCCTTTGGGCTCCTTTTGCTAATCTCGTGTTAGTAAAAGTTTGGTGAGAGACGATTCGCGCTTTTTCAGACTCGTGGTTTTCAGGTCATTTTCTGCCGTTCAATTTGTGCTTGTGGGTTTGTATCTGCTCTTCAGTGCATGCAAGCAAGTTCCGCGTGACTTTTAGTCATTGTATTCTTGTTCGTTCGTTACTGTTTTTCAGGTCGCTCTTCACAGGCCTTGCTGTTCTTCAGTGCGTTCTGTTACTTCGTTCTGAGCAGCCGACCGTTTTCTAGCCATGTTGCGTATGCGTACTCCTCGTAGAGTTCGTGCTGTGCGGGGGCTTGGTGTTGGGGTCCTGACCTTGACACAAGTCCAGTCCATGAACAGGGTGGGGAGGAGTTCATGGACCAAGAATTGGTTGCTTCAGCGTGACCAGTTCTCTCATATGCCTTTGCTCCGTGAGATCCGTGAGAATAATCCTGATGATTTCAGGAACTTTCTCAGGATGACGGACCCCGTGTTTCACCGTCTGTTGGCTTCGCTGACCCCTTATATTAGCAGGCAGGATACCTGCATGAGACAAGCCATCACTCCGGAGCAGAGGTTGGTCGCTACCCTGCGGTACTTGGCGACAGGGAGAAGCCTGCAGGACCTCAAGTTCTCGACAGGCATCTCCCCCCAGGCTCTGGGGATCATTATCCCGGAGACCTGTTCTGCCATCATCCAGGTCCTACAGAAGGAGTATATGAAGGTAAGATTTTTATCCTTTAATATCACATTTTATTGTATATAATGTCTGCTAATATATTGTATTTCTTTCCTCATTCCCTAATTACCATGATTGTAATATGCTGTGAATGTCCCCTTTGTCCTCATGCATGCTGGATTTTTATGTAATTAATTTTTTAGGTCCTTCATACAGATTGTCCTTCAATAACCTCCCCAGCATGCTCCCCTGCCCCTATATTCACCGCATGTAGTCACTTAAAACAATGTATTTTATCAGCTCCATAGTAGTGCTTTACCCCAAACACCCCTAAAATGTTTAGAAATGTTATTTTTGGTTTAAATTCTGGAAGAGTGGCAGAGGCTTATTTTTTGTGGTGTCCCCAAATCATTTTTAGTAACCCTCCCTTTCCCAACTGCTAAGTCAGCTGATCCCAATTCTCTATCCTCAATCATCTATCTGCTGACTTTGCCAAGCCCATACACACTATACCCATCTCTTTTGTGCTCAGATTTATGGATGAATTCCCCAAAGCATGTAGTGCAAGGGCCTGCCTGTATACCTTCAAATGGTAATGTTAAAAGTTTTTGTATCCTATTATTATCTTGACAGGTAATAGCAGAATGTCCAAATGTGCTCAAATGTGTACAGTGTGTATTTCTATCTTTGTCTTATGACACTTCTTACCTGTCCAGTGGGCTGCCAATAGTGTAACTAAGGAGGGGCTGTTCCAAGTAATACCCATTATTTAGGCATTTATCTCTCAATGAAGTGAAGAGGGTTACCTGTCCAAGATTTCCACACACCCCATAATGTTAGAAATGGCCCATGAGAGGGGGGGGGTGAATATGATAGGTGTACCTTATACTTTGGTGTTGTTAAATTCCCCTTACTAAATGCTATCTGGAGGTTGGCCAAGAATGTTTGTGTCTAATCTGCTTGCCATGTTTATGTGCAAAAATAGTAATTTTATTTTTTTTTCCTCTACAGTTTCCTTCCACGCCACAGGAATGGCAGGCTGTGGCCTCCCACTTTGCCCAGCGGTGGGACTTACCTAACTGCGGAGGGGCAATTGATGGGAAACACGTTCACATCGTCCCACCACCCAACTCGGGGTCATACTATTTTAACTATAAGCGGTTCAATAGTATAGTGATGTTGGCGGTGGTGTCGGCTAGTTACGATTTCTTGTATGTGGACGTGGGGAAGAATGGCCGGATGTCCGATGGTGGAGTCATCGCCCAGACGGAGTTCTACAGGCGTCTCCAGAATGGCAGCTTGGACTTGCCAGCTCCAGAGGACAATGTGGAAGGACTCCCATTTGTGTTTGTTGCTGATGAAGCGTTTGCGCTGGGGGACCATCTTATGCGGCCATTCCCTATGAGGACCCTCACCCCGGAACAGAGGGTTTTTAATTACCGGCTGGCCAGAGCCCGAAGAGTGGTGGAGAACACATTTGGAATCCTGGCCAGCCGGTTCTGCCTATTTCTGACACCTATCCATATGGCGGAGTATAAACTTAATCATATCATCATGGCGTGCTGTATTCTCCATAACTTTTTAAGGAAACATTCGGCCAACTATGCTGGCTCTGTTGGGCCTGAGGCCGGAGTGATACCTGAAACAACACTGACGGCGCTTGAAAGCGGACGTCCTGGCTTGCCCTCCCTGAGTGCCCGTCATGTCCGGTTACGATACCTGGAGTTCTTGGTAGGGGGGCCATCAATATGCCAGCAAATATGTGAAGCCTTTTTATAATAAAAAAGCAAAAAAAAGAAAATCTTTGTGGACATTTACTGCTTGTGTTTGTTTTAGCTGAACCTGACAGAAATGTGGGGAGTCCTGAAAATGGCGTGATTGTGTAACCTTATACAAAGCACTGTTGGGTGTTATTGACTAAATGCAAAGACATTTTTCACTACAAGTGCACTTGCAACTGCACTGAAACTGCACTTGTAGTGCCAAGAGGATTTGCCCTTAGGAAATAACCCCCATTTTCTCTGAAAACAGCAATGACATCACCCCAAAAGTGTTGTAGCGTTGAGACATTAATCCACACATTCTTGATTAACAAACTTTTTAATACCTGCACAATCACATCTGCATTTACCAAAGGTTTTTCAAACAAACCAACATGTTTGTTGTATAACAATTTTTGGGGTAGCATTATCAAAAATAGAAATGTCCATTTAAGATAAAACAGGCATGTGTAAAACCAACAAGAAAGACACAAATATTGAACTTACAAAGTTCACATTTGCTATAACTTGAAGGCAATATCAGACATGAGTATTTAGGAACTGTGTTTGATATTGCGTTCAGATGGGGTGAAGTCACCCCAGGAAAAGCCAAATTTGGAAGATGCACACCAATTTACGAATTTAAACATGTGCTAGCTGCCATCACGGGGGATCAAGGGACGTGTTTGGGATGAGAAACCCCTTCCTCACCGCTACTTTATTATTGAGGAAGGGGTTGCACCCCCAAACGCGTCCATTGATCTCCCGTGATGGCAGATAGCACATGTTGACACACTGTGTGCATCCTCCAAATTTGGCTTTGTGAAAAATCTCAAAAACATTTTGCACATTGTAGCACACCAAAAAACAAAAGGGTTTTGGAGGGGCTTTAAACTCGCCCCAAAACATCAATGATGTTTTTATTTTTTTGAAGAACATCATTGATGTTTTTCTGGAGTTTTTCCAATTGCAAATTACACCCCATGATCTCCCCGATCAGGATCTGGGCACCTTCGGATGTGAAAGGATCTGGATCCACAACATCACCATCACCTAAAAAGAGAGGAACCCCAAAAAAAATTAGGTCTCAAAAATATGCCACCATCCATCTCTTACCTGAGCCTGTGGTCGCAGACACTCACCTGTTGTGGTGACTAGTTCCACCACGTCTTGGAAAGAAGACCTGAGAGTGATGACCCTGGGTTCAGTCTGGTCTGACAGAAGCTGCAGTCTCTCGTATGACCACAGCCTGGGGACATAGATGTCATCTGCTGCTTTCCGGATCTCTGGGACTTCTGGACCAGACTGCCCTCCCTTAGATAAGGACTCCTCAGGCCACCAATTTTGCTTGAAAATTATTGATGTCTGCCCTGGGGGTCCAAGGCTTCGACAATTTCTGCAGTTTCTCCAGCGTTGCCTCCCTCTTTGTTTGGTTGTGATCCCTTAATAAAATTTTTTTTTGGGAATTCTACTCTCCTGTGTGTTTTAATCCAAAAAGGACAGTTTGTTGGTGATGATTCAGGTACATTTCTAACATAAAATGTGAAATTAACAAGGGACAACAACACCAAACAATCTCCTACAGATTAAATAGAACAACATATCAATGGTGTTATGGTAACTTGACACAAAAAACACACACAAAAATATTCTGGAGTACAAATAAAAATCCTAAAAAAAAACAAACACCCTTCAAAAAAATACAAACACAAAAAAAAACTACATTAAAGCCAAAAAAAATAAAAAATACACCAAAATAATGTTGTCAGATGTGAGAAATCAAAATATATTGAGGGAATCCCGATAAATAGTAAAGAAATAAGTTTGTGAGAAGTCTGTGTGAATCTGAGCAGCAAAACTACTTAATTCTTGTCACATTATAAAGAAGAAGAGAGTGTGCTGTATTAAACCATTTTAACATTGCAGCGTGACGAAAGTGCTGTATCCATTGCGAACGCTAAGTTTACCAGACCGAGCTGTTCCATGTCGGAATTTCTTCTGAGCATGCGTGGCACTTTGTGCGTCGGAACAGGCCACACATGGTCGGAATTGACGCGATCGGATTTTGTTGTCGGAAAATTTTATCTCCTACTCTCCAACTTTGTGTGTCGGAAAATCCGATGGAAAATGTCCGATGGAGCCCACACACGGTCGGAATTTCCGACAACACGCTCCGATCGGACATTTTCCATCGGAAAATCCGACCGTGTGTACGGGGCATAAGACTGGGATGCTATTCAAGTTCAAGTTCATGTGCGTGTAAAGGCATGCGTCTCAATACTTTTGTGATATAGAGTGTGTATATATATATATATATATATATATATATAGTCAGGTCCATAAATATTGGGATAATTCTAATCTTTTTGGCTCTATACACCACCACAATGGATTTGAAATAAAACAAACAAGATGGCTTGCTTCACTGATAGTGACAGCTCTTTGGATCTCATATTGAGAGTTGACAGCAACAAATTCCAAATGCAAATAGCACACTTGAAATGAACTCTGGACCTTTTATCTGCTCCTTGTAAATGGGATAATGAGGGAATAACACACACCTGGCCATGGAACAGCTGAGCAGCCAATTGTCCCATTACTTTTGGTCCCTTAAAAAGTGTGAGGCACATATACAAACTGTTGTAATTCCTACACCGTTCACCTGATTTGGATGTAAATACCCTCAAATTAAAGCTGAAAGTCCGCAGTTAACACACATCTTGTTCGTTTCATTTCAAATCCATTGTGGTGGTGTATAGAGCCAAAAAGATTAGAATTGTGTCAATGTCCCAATATTTATGGACCTGACTGTATATATATATATATATATAGATATATATATATATCTATATATATAGATATATATAAATATATAAATATATATATATATATATATCTATATATATATATATATATATATATATATAGATATATATATATATATATATAAATATATAGGATGGTAATTAAATATTTGTTCTTTCTTATATAGCTATCTAGGTAGCTATCATCCTGCCTGAAGAAGAGAGGCAGGAACTGAATCGGGAGAGTCTGCAGCAGATAAAGAACACAAAGGGAGCACAGTCATTTTGAGAACATTACACTGGCCAAACCATGTACTGTAATGCCCCGTACACATGGTTGGATTTTCCAATGGAAAATGTTCAATGGGAGCTTGTTGTCGGAAATTCTGACCGTGTGTAGGCTCCATCAGACATTTTCCATCAGAATTTCCGTCACACAAAATTTGAGATCTGGATCTCAAATTTTCAGACAACAAAATCCGCTGTCGTAAATTCCGATCGTGTGTACACAATTCCGACGCACAAAGTTGCACGCATGTTCGGAATCAAGCAGAAGAGCCGCACTGGCTATTGAACTTCATTCTTCTCGGTTTGTCGTATGTGTTGTACGTCACCGCGTTCTTGACGTTTGGAATTTCCGACAAGATTTGTGTAACCGTGTGTATGCAAGACAAGTTTGAGCCAACATCCATCGGAAAAAATCCACAGATTTTGTTGTCGGAATGTCCGATCATGTGTACGGGGCATAAGTGTTAACATGTGCCAATGTAGCAAGTCTTCCTCAAGTCTGAAAAGTCTTAAAGTTCAACGAATACAGATGAGAGGGGTCTGGTTTGATGTTTGTGCCCAGATACCAAATCAAATCCATAGCCTATGTGGTAGTGTGGTACCCCACCAGTGTATGGTTCCAGGATTCTCAACCAGTTAGGTTGAGGGGTTCCAGTGTATTTGCTTGTTTGTGGAGGAAACTGGCTTTTCAGTTTCCTCATTATTTAGTAACGTCCACTTTGGGACCTGGAGCCTGGGGATTTCTTAAAGATCCAGTGGGATGAAATCCCCAGTCCTGTGTCCAGGTTTTGAGACTAACTGATATAAAAAACGTGAGCAGTGCTACAAAAACAAAAAGTGAAAAACATATATAAAAAATAAGTGAATGAATACGGTCAAAGGATCTGTGATGGACCCAAAGAAATATACAAAACTAACAATATAAGTGCCAAAAACCATAAAGGGGTGGTAAAAATTAGTCCCAACAATCAGTGGCGGCTGCAGTAATGACATACGTAACCCGGAGGTGACTGATAACGGGAGAGTGAGGTGTCCGCTGTGATTTGGGGGGAGACTGTCGTACTGGATGGAGCTACCCTGTTTGTCTCTGGCCCTTTACTGGAAAGCTGTGGTGTGACGTTACCAGCTACCCAATGTCAGGTTGCCATACAAGCTTACTAAAGCTTGACGTCTGGTAAGCGTACAATACATACAGCGGTGGATCTTCTCACATGTTGGTGTCTGTGTGATCGATTAACCTCATCTTTTATTTGTTTCGAACACTTTTGGATGGTTTTATTCATGGACTTTTCATTATTACATCCACATTTCTTATTGTTGGGACTAATTTTTACCACCCCATTATGGTTTTTGGCACTTATATTGTTAGTTTTGTATATTTCTTTGGGTCCATCACGGATCCTTTGACCGTATTCATTCACTTATTTTTTAAATATGTTTTTCACTTTTTGTTTTTTAAGCGCTGCTCACGTTTTTTTATATCATTTACTGTATTTATGTATATCTCACATTTTTGAGCTGCAGCTTTTTATTGATTTTTTTTATTCTTATCAGGTAGCGCGGTAAACATTTTTTTCTGTTTGAGACTAACCGGCACACTGATTGTTCAGGTGTGTGTGGCCATTATAGTAGAGTCAGGACTATGGTTCTGGGCTCCACCCTCCCGAGGAGTCCAGGCTTGCAAGAGAGAATCCAGAGAGTGCAGGTGTGCACTGGAGTAGCCAGAGAGTGCAGACGGAACAGTGAAAGCCAGAGACCCGAGCCTGAGGTCACTGACAGGAGTCAGGAGGGCTCCGTGTGGGAGCCTGAGCAGTGGTGCTACTGCTGAAGAGAGCCAGGTGGCTCTGTATTTTGTTTGGAATTTTGCATGTGTGAGCCAGGAGGTTTGAACATATTGTCATTTAATGCTGATGGAGAAAATCCCCTGCGAGGGAAACCAGTTTTTGTTTTCATTTCTGGAACTCTGTTTGATTTTCTTTAAAAAAGTGGGCCATCAAGCCCTGAAAAGGACACGCTTGTGTGGACTGTTCTTGCTAGCAGGTGCTACACTTGAGCTAAACAACCCCCAACTTTACAAGTGGTGCTTGGATGCGGGCAGAACTGGAGGTCCCTGAAAAAAGTGAGTTCATCTGTTATATGAACTGTGTTTGTATGCATGTGACAGCACAATCCATGTGTGCAGGTGAGGAAAGCTTGCATGAAGAGAAAAGCAACATGCTTTAAAGTGACAGTGCTCCATTTTGTTGCTAGACTGCGCAATAGTGTGGTGGAGTGACTGCAAAGATGAAGCAAGGGTTTGAGCCTGCCGGCGAGTATTGCAGACTATTTTTTGCTGCACCAACTCCAGTTAAAGGGGATGTACATGTTGTTCCCTCTGGCAATGCTGCTGCAGTTAAACCAGTAGCTATTGAAAAATGTGAATGTGTCACAGCATGAGACAGGATCCAGCAGAGAGAAGCCCATGCTATATGCAAGGAGAGAGGCTGAAAAAAGGCTGAGACTTAGAGTGGTTGCCCATAGTAACACAGAGGGAGCCAGTCGGGCTGTCTGTGTACCATGGGATATGTCTAACAAGGGTTGTGGCAAGTGGCTTCAGGAGGAGCTGATATAGCATGTTGGAGAGAGCCAGCAAAGTTCTGCTGGGAGAGTGCGGTCTCCTATCGCGACGGGAGATCGAGTGTTAACCGGAAGGAGGAGCTACATTGGAGATGTGGAGCAGTGTCCCACTAAAGCTGTGTGAAGTTGGCATCCCATGTTTGTAAGGCCCCTTTCACACGATCGGACCGTTCAGGTCTGCCTGTCAGTTTTGACGACGGACCTGAACGGGCGCTCCATGTTAGCCTATGGAGCGATGGATGTCAGCGGAAACATGTCTGCTGACATCCGACCCGGTCTGATCCGCTAAAAGCAGACAGATGGCCTTACGTCCAGGTCCGTCGCTATCAGATCGGGTGAGATCTGATGAAAACGGACATGGTGTCTGTTTTCATCCGATTTCTCCATAGGCGGCAGCAGCGCCTGACAAGCCCCTCCCCGCCGCTCAGTGAGCAGAGAGGGACCTGTCATCCGCCGGCTCAGCGGAGATCAATGGAGAGATCTCCCGCTGTGCCGGCGGACAGAGGCGGACTCCGTGGAAGCGGAGTCCGCCTCATGTGAAAGGGGCCTTAAACCTGAATAAATATATACCATTCATTTGTGCTGATTTGTGCCGCAAAAATTAGCATTTGTGCTGGTTCGGTTTCTGAGATATTGAACATTCAATGTAATGCAAACCCCGCCCACTTTGCAACCCACATTGCTGAATTTTAAAAACAAATGTGGCATTCGTTTGTGCCACGTTTGTGCTGGTTTTTGCAGCAAAAATAAACATTTGTGCTGCTTTGGTTGTGGAGATATTGTGCGTTAAAGTTGCTGAAACCCCGCCCACTTTGCACCCCATTTTGCTGAATTTTAAAAACAAACACCCCATTAGTTTGTGCCGCATTTGTGCTGGTTTGTGCCGCAAAAATAAACGTTTGTGTCACTTTGGTTGTGAAGATATTGTGCGTTATAGTTGCTGAAACCCCTCCTACTTTGCACCCCACGTTGCTGAATTTTAAAACAAACGCGCCATTTGTTTGTGCCGCTTTGGTTTTGGAGATATTGAGTGGCATATGTTGTCAAACGACACTGGCTTTACACCTCGTTATTAAATCTTACATACAACTAGATTTATTTGTTCGCGGTTTGTGCAGATTTGGTGGATATTGTACATGATGTTTTACTTCACATGCATAGTTTTGCCACCCCGACCGGGATCTCCCTCCCCTTCTGATTCTCTAACGCTGACTGGAAGAACAGACGGAGAAGAAAATCTGGGGAGGGGGAGGGCACAGCTGGCTCTGGCTCTATTGAGCTAGACCCAGCTTTCAATCAGGCGGCAGGGAGGATCTCGACAGTATTGTCGGGATCTGTCCCGGCTGCAGCATGGCTCTGCGCTGTCAGTAGGGATGAGCCGAACACCCCCCGGTTAGGTTCGCACCAGAACCTGCGAACGGACCGAAAATTTACACGAACGTTAGAACCCCATTGACATCTATGGGACTCGAATGTTCGAAATCAAAAATGCTCATTTTAAAGGCTAATTTGCATGGTATTGTCCTAAAAAGGGTTTGGGGACCCGGGTCCTGCCCAAGGGGACATGTATCAATACAAAAAAAACTTTTAAAAACTGCAGTTTTTTCGGGAGCAGTGATTTTAATGATGCTTAACGTTAAAAAAAGTGAAATATTCCTTTAAATATCGTACCTGGGGGGTGTCTATAGTATGCCTGTAAAGTGGCGCGTGTTTCCCGTGCTTAGAACAGTCCCTGCACAAAATGTGATTTTTAAAGGAAAAAAAGTCATTTAAAACTGCTTGCGGCTTTAATGTAATGTCAGGTCCTGGCAATATGGATGAAAATCAGTGAGACAAACAGCATGGGTACCCCCCAGTCCATTACCAGGCCCTTTGGGTCTTGTATGGATATTAAGGGGAACCCCGCACATAAATTAAAAAAAGGAAAGGCGTGGGGCCACCAGGCCCTATATACTCTGAACAGCAGTATACAGGCGGTGCAAACAAGACAGGGACTGTAGGTTTTGTTGTTAAGTAGAATCTGTTTGTAATTTTGAACTGGTACATTTTAACGTGTTTAGCTCCAGCCAAAAAATCTATTTGAAGCTTTTTGGAAAACATAGGGAAGGGTTATCACCCCTGTGACATTTGTTTTGCTGTCTGTGCTCCTCTTCAGAAGATTTCACCTCATTTTTTGTCCCAATGACAAATGTTTTTTAAAAATTTGGGGTTTTTTTGTGAAACAAGGATTGGTGATAAAGCATCAGTGGAAAGGAGAAATGTTTTTCCCATATTAACTCTTACAGGAGAGAATTTCCCTTCCTAGGGGTAGATTTCATCTCACCTCCTGTTGCCTTCTTCCGTTTGCAAGTAGGAGTCGTTTGTAAGTTGGATGTTTGAAAGTAGGGGCCTGCCCTATATACTCAGCAGAAATTTGGGCCTTAGGTGTTGTTGTGGCCACAACACTGTAAGTCCTCACAGGGCCCTGCTGTGAAATATTAGATCAAGAATTGTAATTACATGCCCCTGTTGAACAGGGGCTGAAAAATTGGGCCTTAGGCACTGGTGCTGGTGCCACAACACTGCAACCCCTTACAGATACTCTAGTTGGAACGCAGAAATGAGCCCTGCTGCAAGTATTGCATCAAAAATTGTAATTACACGCCCCTGTTAAACAGGGGCTGAAAAATTGGGCCTTAGGCACTGGTGGTGGCGCCCAGAACCAAAAATGTTCTTACAAGCTATCAGCATGATCATTGAGGAGGAAGAGGATAATTACTTAGGTTAGTCACTCAGCATTAGCATAGGCAGTCTTTGAAGGGATCTGAGATTTCAAAAAAAATATTCGGTTACATCAGCATCAGGTGCTTGGTAGCTGGTGGTGATCCAAGACTGATTCATTTTTATGAAGGTCAGTCGATCGACCGAGTCGGTGGACAGACGCACCCTGTGATCGGTTACCAGTCCATGTGTTTCTTGGGACTGATCCCTTAAAGACTGCTGCTGATGCTGAGTGCCAGGCTCCACCTCCATACTGACACAATCCTCCTCCTCGTCCTCGTCCTCTTCCTGTGTGATTGGCGGGCACGCAGGAACACTGTCTGGATAAAGGAGGCCTTGAGAGCAAAGGAAGTCCTCCTCTTCCTGCCTCTGTTCTGCCTCAAGTGCCCTGTCCATTATTCCATGCAGCGTGTGCTCCAACAGGTGGACAAGGGGGACAGTGTCACTGATGCATGCACTGTCACTGCTCACCATCCTCGTGGCCTCCTCAAATGGTGACAGGACAGTGCATGCATCCCTGATCATGGCCCACTGGCGTGGGGAAAAAAACAAGCTCCCCTGACCCTGTCCTGGTGCCATAGTCGCACAGGTACTCATTGATGGCCCTCTGCTGCATGTGCAGCCGCTGCAGCATGGCCAACGTTGAGTTCCACCTGGTGGGCATGTCACAGATTAGGCGGTTCTTGGGCAGGTTAAACTCCTTTGGAGGTCTGCCAGCCGAGCACTGGCATTATATGACCGGCGGAAATGCACACAGACTTTCCTGGCCTGCCTCAGGACATCCTGTAAGCCCCGTTACCTGCCCAAGAACCGCTGCACCACCAAGTTAAGGACGGGAGCCAAACAGGGCACATGGGTCATTTGTCCCTGTCGGAGGGCAGAGAGGAGGTTGGTGCCATTGTTGCAAACCACCATTCCGGCCTTATGTTGGCGTGGCGTCAACCACCTCTGAACCTGCCCCTGCAGAGCTGACAGAAACTCTGCCCCAGTGTGGCTCCTGTCCCTCAAGCACACCAGCTCAAGCACCGCATGGCATCTTTTGGCCTGCATATTTGCGTAGCCCCTTGAATGGCTAAGGAGCACCGCTGGTTCTGAGGACAAAGCACAGGAAGAGGCCATGGAGGAAGAAGAAGAGGAGGGGGTGGAGGAGAGAGGTGTGTCACAATCATTAGTAGTGGTATTTTGGAGGCGTGGTGGCGGAACAACCTCCAACACTACTGCACCTTGTCCTGCATCCTTCCCAGCAGCCAGCAGAGTCACCCAATGCACGGTGAAACTTAGGTATAGTCCCTGTCCATGCCTGCTGGACCATGAGTCAGTGGTAATATGGAACTTAGTGCTGACTGCCCTGTCCAGCGAGGCCAAGACATTGCCTTCCACATGCCAGTAGAGAGCCGGAATCGCCTTCCGTGAGAAAAAGTGGCGTTTGGGTACCTGCCACTGAGGAACCACACATTCCACAAACTCACAGAAGGGGGCAGAGTCTACCAACTGAAAAGGCAGCGGGGAATTGCAAAGCTAGCATTCAACCGCTGGGCATGTGGATGGCTGGGAGCGAACTTCTTTCGGCAGTGCAGTAGCTGGGGCAGGGAAATTTGCCTGGTACAATCTGACGTCGGTGTACCAAAAGCAGATTGCCCACAAGTACTTGGCTGTGACACACCTAATTCTACACCTTCATTCCTCTCAGTGCAGGTCTCAGAGAGGACTGAAGCTATAGTGGGGTTGGAGATCTCAGCTGATGAGGAGCAAAGAGAGGTCCTCTTTGTTCTTTGGTGTGGGTCTTTTAGATACGCTTGCCAATGAACTGCATGGCAGGTCAACATATGTCTGGTCAAGCATGTGGTGCCCAAGCGGGAGATGTTTTGGCAACACAAGATACGCTTGAGACATATGTTGCAAATAGCAGCGGTGCGATCTGATGCACTCGTCTCAAAAAAGGGCCACACCAAAGAACTTTTTGAATAACGCACAGAGACTGCAGCGCCCTGCACATGCGGAGCTTTGAGGTGTGATGCAGTCAGTGTGCTGCCCTTAGGCTGGCCCCTGGAGGGCATCCTGCCTCGTTGGTGATGTGCCAAATCCTCTTCTCTCCTATCAGGCACCCACGTTGAGTCAGTGACCTCATCATCCCCTCCCTCCTCATCACTTGAGCAAACCTGGCAGTATGCTGCAGTAGGGGGAGCATGACTGCCAGATTGCTGTCCTTCTTGGACACCCCCTCTGTCCATGCTCACGTTACTGCCTTCATCTAGCTCAGTATCATCATCAGAGCCTTCCAAGTGCTGGGCATCCTCCTGGAGCATGTACCCAACACTGTGGTACAACTGTTCGAGGGACTCCTCAGGAGGACATGGTAGGGCTAGGGAAGGAGTCACTGATGACATTGAGCCAAGGAAAGAGGCCACTGCTTTGCCAGACAAAATACCCTGAGCATGGGTGAGAGAAAATGAGGAGGATGAGGAAGGCTTGGTCTTCCACTCAACCAAGTCTTCCGCATGTTGCGGCTCAACATGGCCAGCTGCCGAAAAAAAGGCCAAGCGTGTCCCAGGGCCACGTGCTGATGAGGATTCACCGTCTACACGACTAGCACTATTGCCTCTAGACACAGAGCCTGCTTGCCCTCTTTTATTGGCTTGTGACTATCTGCTTCTCCTTGTTGGCCTTCCAGACAGCCTGTAGCTGCACTAAGCTGGGATATATATATATATATATATATATATATATATATATATATGTACTGATACTGCAGCTAGCAAAATCAACTGCCCGCGTGTAGTATGAGAACACCACCAACCTTCTACAGGTAGCTTTAGGTGAACACTGTGCAGAGCTCGCACTACACTAAATTGTAGCTTATTTAGCTGCCTGCGGTAGTGATAGGATCAGGAAAACACCACCAACCTTCTACAGGTAGCTTTAGGTGAACACTGTGCAGAGCTCGCCAAAAAATAACTTGTAGCTTATTTAGCTGCCTGCGGTAGTGATAGGATCAGGAAAACACCACCAACCTTCTACAGGTAGCTTTAGGTGAACACTGTGCAGAGCTCGCCAAAAAATAACTTGTAGCTTATTTAGCTGCCTGCGGTAGTGATAGGATCAGGAAAACACCACCAACCTTCTACAGGTAGCTTTAGCTGAACACTGTGCAGAGCTTGCAAAAAAATAGCTTGTAGGTTTAGCTGAACACTGTCAGGAGAACGCACTACACTAACTTGTAGCTTTAGCTGAACACTGTGCAGAGGTCGCACTACACTAACTTGTAGTTTTCGCTGAACACTGTGAGGAGGACACACTACACCAACTTGTAGATTTAGCTGAACATTGTGAGGAGGACCCACTACCCTAACTTGTAGCTTTAGAGGAGGACGCACTACACTAACTTGTAGCTTTAGCTGAACACTGTGAGGAGGACGCACTACACTAACTTGTAGCTTTAGCTGAACACTGTGCAGCGGTCTCACTACACTAACTTGTAGTTTTAGCTGATCACTGTGAGGAGGACGCACTACACTAACTTGTAGCTTTAGCTGAACACTGTGCAGAGGTCGCACTACACTAACTTGTAGTTTTAGCTGAACACTGTGAGCAGGACGCACTACACTAACTTGTAGCTTTAGCTGAACACTGTGCAGAGGTCTCACTAAAATAAGTTGCAGCTTTAGCTGAACACTGTGCAGAGGTCGCACTACACTAACTTGTAGTTTTAGCTGAACACTGTGAGGAGGACGCACTACCTTAACTTGTAGCTTTAGCTGAACACTGTGCAGAGGTCACACTAAACTAACTTGTAGCTTTAGCTGAACACTGTGAGGAGGACACACTACCCTAACTTGTAGCTTTAGCTGAACACTGCACTACACTAACTTGTAGTTTTAGCTGAACACTGTGTAGAGGTGACACTAAACTAACTTGTAGCTTTAACTGAACACTGTGAGGAGGATGCACTACACTAACTGTAAATAGTCTAGCTGCCTGACTGTGGTACTAATAGGATCAAAAGAAAGCCAGCAATTTTCTTCAGGTAGCTGTAAATACTGTAACAAGACAAGCCTGCCTGTCAGTAGGAAGATAACATGAACGGATCTAGCTAAACTGAATACAGTGTATATATATATATATATATACAACACCTGGGATGCATATATATATATATACACAATACACTGTAAGTGCAGCTTACTCACTGACTAACCAGCTTAATCTAGTTAACTCAAATGAAATGACACTGTCTCTCTCTCTATCTCTCAGCACGCGGGAACACACTACATAGGGCCGCCATGCAGGTGGCCTTATATAGTGTGGGGCGTGTTCTAAACCCCCTGAGCCATAATTGGCCAAAGCCACCCTGGCTTTGGCCAATTACAGCTCTCTCTACTGACAGCGCTGTGATTGGCCAAGCATGCGGGTCATAGTGCATGCTTGGCCAATCATCAGCCAGCAATGCACTGCGATGCCGCAGTGAATTATGGGCCGTGACGCGCCACACAAATTTGGCACGAACGGCCCATAAGGTTTGCAATTCGTCGAACAGCCGATGTTCGAGTCGAACATGGGTTCGAATCGAATGCGAAGCTCATCCCTAGCTGTCAGGATTAGGGATGAGCCGAACACCCCCCTGTTCTGTTCGCACCAGAACTTGCGAACAGGCAAAAAATTTGTTCGAACACCGTTAAAGTCTATGGGACACGAACATGAATAATCAAAAGTGCTAATTTTAAAGGGTTATATGCAAGTTATTGTCATAAAAAGTGTTTGGGGACCTGGGTCCTGCCCCAGGGACATGGATCAATGCAAAAAAAAGTTTTAAAAACTGCCGTTCTTTTGGGAGCAGTGATTTTAATAATGCTTAAAGTGAAACAATAAAAGTGTAATATCCCTTTAAATCCTAGGGGGTGTCTATAGTATGCCTGTAAAGGGGCGCATGTTTCCGGTTTTTAGAACAGTCTGACAGCAAAATTACATTTCAAAGGAAAAAAGTCATTTAAAACTACTCGAGGCTAATAATGAATTGCGGTTTCGACAATACACATAAAAGTTCATTGATAAAAACGGCATGGGAATTCCCCACAGGGGAACCCTGAACCAAAATTTAAAAAAAAAAATGATGTGGGGGCCCCCTAAATTCCATACCAGGCCCTTCAGGTCTGGTATGGATATTAACTGGAACCCCGGCCAAATTTTTTTTTAAAAATGGCGTGGGGTCCCCCTCAAAATCTATACCAGACCCTTCAGATCTGGTATGGATTTAAAGGGGAACCCCGCACCAAAATTTAAAAAAAATGGCGTAGGGTCCCCCTAAAAATCCATACCAGACCCTTTTCCGGGCACGCAACCTGGCAGGCCGCAGGAAAAGAGGGGGGATGAGAGAGCGGCCCCCCCTCCTGAACCGTACCAGGCCACATGCAATCAACATTGGGAGGGTGCTTTGGGGTAGCCCCCCAAAACACCTTGTCCCCATGTTGATGAGGACAAGGGCCTCATGCCCACAACCCTTGCCCGTTGGTTGTGGGGGTCTTCGGGTGGGGGGCTTATCGGAATCTGGAAGCCCCCTTTAACAAGGGGACCCCCAGATCCTGGCCCTCCCCCCTGTGTGAAATGGAAATGGGTTGCAAAAGGCCCTGCCCCCCGTTATTTAAGAACTGTCAGAAGAGGAGAAGAGTCACACAGCGGGAGCCTCCCTCCATGCCATCATGGATGCGGAGCAGCCCGAGGAGAAGAAGGGAAGAAGACACCGTGGAGGAAGATGCCGGACGAGAACACCGGAGGAAGAACCAGAAGTACCAGAAGAAGAAGATGGAGGAAGAAACCGAAGGAAGATAGAAGAAAGAAGAAGCATTTAAATAAAGGAATTGTCAAAAACTGTCTCTTGTCATTTTTAACCTTTTTTTGACAGTTTTTTTGTGAAATGGTACCATTTCACACAGGGAGGAGGGCTGGGATCTGGGGGTCCTCTTGTTAAAGGGGGCTTCCAGATTCCAATAAGCCCCCCACCCGCAGACCCCCACAACCACCGGGCAAGGGTTGTGGGGATGAGGCCCTTGTCCTCATCAACATGGGGACAAGGTGTTTTGGGGGGCTACCCCAAAGCACCCTCCCAATGTTGAGGGCATGTGGCCTGGTACGGTTCAGGAGGGGGGGCGCTCTCTCGTCCCCCCTCTCTTTTCCTGCGGCCTGCCAGGTTGTGTGCTCGGATAAGGGTCTGGTATGGATTTTTGGGGGGACCCCTTGCAGTTTTATTTTGGCGTGGGGTTCCCCTTAAAATCCATACCAGACCTGAAGGGTCTGGTATAGATTTTGAGGGGGACCCCGCGCCTTTTTTTTTTTTTACATTTTTGCTGGGGTTCCTCTTAATATCCATACCAGACCTGAAGGGCCCGGTATGGAATTTAGGGGGACCCCCCACGTCTTTTTTTTTTTTTTAATTTTGGTTCGGGGTTCCCCTGTGGGGAATTCCCATTCCGTTTTTATCAATGAACTTTTATGTGTATTGTCAAACCGGCAATTCATTAATAGCCCCGAGTAGTTTTAAATTACTTTTTTTTTTTCATTTTGCTGTCAGACTGTTCTAAACATGGGAAACATGCGCCCCTTTACAGGCATACTATAGACACCCCCCAGGTACGAAATTTAAAGGGATATTACACTTTTATTGTTTCACTTTAAGCATTATTAAAATTACTGCTCCCGAAAAAACGTCCGTTTTAAAACTTTTTTTGCATTGATCCATGTCCCCTGGGGCAGGACCCAGGTCCCCAAACACTTTTTATGACAATACCATGAATATAAGCCTTTAAAATTAGCACTTTTGATTTCTCCCATAGACTTTTAAAGGGTGTTCTGCGGCATTCGAATTTGCAGCGAACACCCCAAATTGTTCACTGTTCGGCGGACTGGCGAAAAGCCGATGTTCGAGTCAAACGTGAGTTCGACTCGAACTCGAAGCTCATCCCTAGTCAGGATATAGTGGGCAATAGCCCGCCACATGCACATGAGTTTTTTTGTCACAGGAGAACATACTATATGTAATCTTGTGAACAAAAAGAGAACTAAGGCCAAAAAAGGTTGGGCCATAGTTCTCTTTTAACAAAAGTTTAAACCAGGTGTTAACCAAGGAAAGCAGCACTCCAGCAAATTCTCTTATATAAGTCACTTCTTTTTTTAATTGCTTTTTTTTTAAAAAACATCTGTCAGTAAACATTCTTTTCCAACTCATGACCAAAGGGTGGGAACTCCGTCTGCCATGGAGTCCATCAGGAAAGGAAAATTACGGTAAGTATTTGACAATAAATTTTCCATTTTCCTGACAGACTTCATGGCACACTACGTGTGGGAAATAAATAACCGCAAAGGGCTCCCCAACCAGCACCACTGGCATTGGTGAAGACCGTGACCCACGAGACAGGGGCGATGGAGTAGCAGGTGAGCAGATTTCTGTGCTGAAGCCAAAAGAAGAGGCTGTTCCTCATCACTGAAGTTAAGAGACCACTTAACCATAGGGGTCGTAGGGACCATTGTGCTGATAATCTTTGCGAGGCTTTTAGATGTGAAGAGCTCGGAGCTTGTCAAATTCTTCCTTGAATGACTGGAATATTTTCCACGGGGAGAGAGATGGAACTTTCTACCATGTGGAACTAAGTACAGTATATCAGGCACTGGACTGGTTCCAGATTGCTTTTTCCCAGACGTGCTGGAAGAGAAGCAGACGCGCCCCCACCCTACCCGCCTGGGCACACCCAAACTCAAAATGGCTTAGCCGGCTTTTGTCCACTGGATGCCTGGCTCTTAGCAGGCTTCTGGAAGGATGCCTGTCTTCTGTTCCAATTCCTTCTATCTCGGCCTGTCCTGTAAGAGCGTGCTTCCCTTGAACGCTCAGTACTATGTATTCTGTGCTGAGGCCTATTCTGTCACCAAACAGCGAGGACCCTTCAGCAAACCAGGGGTGCAGCCACAAGGCCCGCTTGGCCGTGACCGAGGACGGCATAATCCGGGCCATCAGGCGGATAAGGTCGATTGAAGCCTCCCCCAGGAAGGCTACTGCCAGCTTCAGCTCCTGGATTACCGAGCCCCTGGCCAGTTCTTCTGAGACTCCTCTGATCATGGAGTCTACATTCTCCATCCAGACCTCCATGGCTTTGGACATGGCCGCAAGGGCCAAGGCGGGTTTGCAACCCATCCCGGCTGACCTGTAAATCCTTTTAAGATCTTGATCTATTTTCTCTCAAGCCCATCTTTGAAGGATACCGCATCTTTCAGAGGAAGAGTGACACCTTTAGCTAGTCGCATCAGAGCTGCATCTACGAGGGCAGCATTTTCCAGATATTTCACTTCCTCAGCCTTAGAAGGGGTATAACCTGGAGGTCCTACTTGACATAGAGGTCTTCTTATATACTTTGCTCCATTCCTCGTCAATAATATCCTTTTGATTTAGAAAGGAGTGGAAAATTGGAATGTTCTTTCTCCAAATTAAAGAACTTCTTCTGTTTAGCCGGGGGAGTAGAAGAGTCTTCCCACTTAAGGGCCTCTTTGACCGCTTTAATTGGAAAAGCCAGGGTGAAGTCGAAGCCTCCGACAAACTCATCTGCCTCCATCTCCTTGTACAAGGAATCAAGGGAGGAATCATAAGGCTGGAATGGGCTCCTGGGCCTCGTCAGCCAGGGAGCCAGATAATGTGGTGGACTGGCTCCGCGTGTAAAATTTACCCCACTCTTTGTGGGATTGTTGCATCATCCGTTTGACCAGCGTCTCCATTTGCCGGCTTTCAGCATCTTTTTCCCCGACAGCCTTGGCATAACAAGGGTCACATAAGGACTCGACTTCCAAGACCCGGGTCCCACAACCCCAGCAGGATCTGTGATCAAAACGGCTGTGGTGGCGGTGGGTGTGGTGTTTGGAGGAGGAATGGGAACATCTCCTCTGTTTGGGAGGAGGAATGGGAACATCTCCTCTGATGTTGGGTCCTAGACGGAGAGTCACGTCTGGACCTTGATGAAGAAGGTGGGCGTTGCGGCCTGGCAAGGTCCCTGTCATCTTGGACAGTAAGCTGATGGTCTGACCTGAAAGGGCTAAAAAAGGGAGAAGGGAGAACATGACATTTAGGGAATCAGTCCATCTGAAGGTGGACCTGGCCCTCCCCTTCTCATGCCCCACATACCTAGAGCGTGAGGGCTGGCCGCACGGAGGCGGTGATCTGTCCATGGCACCCTGGCTGACAAATAGGAGGCGATCCTGCAGCTTTGTAGGAACACTCACACGTCCTGGAACATAGGAGTACAAATAGCAGTGCAGCTTTCCCTTTAAGAGGCATCTTAGCGCCCCTTCCCTCTTTTACCATAGCCCCAGGCTGAAGCTGACCATGATCCGGGAACCTGGGACCTGAGGAGCGGATGCAAGCTGCCTGTAGTAATCCTTAGAATGACAGGGCTCTCAGAGATTCAAACATCCCCACTGGAATGACGTCACCACCATGCCCGCAATGTGCCTGCGCAGTGGCGATCTGCCATGGAGCGCATGCACGGCCGCCGGGTCCCCTGCCGCACCACGCATGCATGAAACCAAGCCTCGGCTTTGTCCAAGGATCGCACATGTGCAGTAGCGAGCTGGAACCGCGGCCCGGAAGAGGGAGCCGAATCCTGGAATGCAAGCAAAAAGAAAAGAAGACAGCAAGGCACATAAAGGAAAAACAAACAGGGAGCTTTTATATGCAAAAACTGCTGCCATGGAGAATCTTCAGACCTGCCAGCCGTTCCACCGAGCCTGGGCATATGAAGGCCATCCCCACCACAGGACACAGGGGCCTGGAGCCACAACCCCGCCCATGGCTGGGCCCTGGGCTATCTTGAAACTGCCCGGCATCAACTTCCATGATCAATTTTGGACATCTGTAAACGTAAGTGCATTGACTTGTAGGTTCAATGAGGAGGACAAAAAAGGAACGCAGTCTCTAGTGGTGAGCTCAAATTTATGGGAGTGGGATCCTATAGCATTGGAGAGGAGGCGGGGTTAACCCACACATAGTCTGTCAGGAAAAGAATGTTTACTGACATAGATGTTTTTCAAAAAAAGCAATTAAAAAAAGAAGTGACTTATATAAGAGAATTTGCTGGAGTGCTGTTTTGCTTGGTTAACACCTGGTTTAAACTTTTGTTAAATGGCCCAACCTTTTTTGGCCTTAGTTCTCTTTTTGTTCACAAGATTACATATAGTATGTTGTCCTGTGACAAAAAAATTCATGTGCATGTGGCGGGCTATTGCCCACTATATCCTGACAGCAGAGCCGCGCTGCAGCTAGGACAGATCCCGACAATACTGTTGAGATTCCCCCTGCCGCCTGATTGACAGCTGGCTCTGCCTCACTAGAGCCAGCTGTGCCCGCCTCCTCCCCAGATTTCCTCCTCCGTCTGTTCTTCCAGTCAGCGCTAGAGAATCGGAAGGGGGGATCGCTGTGGCAGTGGCAAAACTACGCATATGAAGTAAAACCTCATGTACAATATCCACCAAATCTGCACAAACCACGAACAAATAAATCTAGTTGTATGTAAGATATAATAACAAGGTATAAAGTCAGTGTGGTTTGACAACATACACCACTCAATATCTCCAAAACTAGGGATGAGCTTCGTGTTCGAGTCGAACCCATGTTCGACTCGAACATCGGCTGTTCGACCGTCCGTCGAATTGCGAACGATATGGGCCGTTCGCGCCAAATTCGTGTGGCGCGTCACGGCCCATAATTCACTGCGGCATCGCAGTGCATTGCTGGCTGATGATTGACCAAGCATGCACTATGACCCGCATGCTTGGCCAATCACAGCGCCGTCAGTAGAGAGAGCTGTAATTGGCCAAAGCCAGGGTGGCTTTGGCCAATTATGGCTCAGGGGATTTAGTACACGCCCCACACTATATAAGGCCGCCTGCACGGCGGCCCTGTGTAGTGTGTGTTCCGGTGTGCTGAGAGATAGAGAGAGAGACAGACAGTGTCATTTGATTTGAGCTAGATAGATTAGGCAGAACAGTCAGTCAGTTAGCTGCACTTACAGTGTATTGTGTGTATATATATGCATCCCAGGTGTTGCATATATATATATACACTGTATTCAGTTTAGCTAGATCCGTTCCTGTTATCTTCTATCTAGACTATTTACATTTGGTGCAGTGCGTCCTGCTCACAGTGTTCAGCTAGATCCGTTCCTGCTATTTACATTTAGTGCAGTGCGTCCTGCTCACAGTGTTCAGCTAGATCTGTTCCTGCTATTTACATTTAGTGCAGTCAGTGCGTCCTGCTCACAGTGTTCAGCTAGATCCGTTCCCGCTATTTACATTTAGTGCAGTACGTCCTGCTCACAGTGTTCAGCTAGATCCGTTCCTGCTATTTACATTTAGTGCAGTGCGTCCTGCTCACAGTGTTCAGCTAGATCCGTTCCTGCTATTTACATTTAGTGCAGTGCGTCCTTCTCACAGTGTTCAGCTAGATCTGTTCCTGCTATTTACATTTAGTGCAGTGCGTCCTGCTCACAGTGTTCAGCTAGATCCGTTCCTGCTATTTACATTTAGTGCAGTCAGTGCGTCCTGCTCACAGTGTTCAGCTAGATCCGTTCCTGCTATTTACATTTAGTGCAGTGCGTCCTGCTCACAGTGTTCAGCTAGATCTGTTCCTGCTATTTACATTTAGTGCAGTCAGTGCGTCCTGCTCACAGTGTTCAGCTAGATCCGTTCCTGCTATTTACATTTAGTGCAGTGCGTCCTGCTCACAGTGTTCAGCTAGATCCGTTCCTGCTATTTACATTTAGTGCAGTCAGTGCGTCCTGCTCACAGTGTTCAGCTAGATCCGTTCCTGCTATTTACATTTAGTGCAGTGCGTCCTGCTCACAGTGTTCAGCTAGATCTGTTCCTGCTATTTACATTTAGTGCAGTCAGTGCGTCCTGCTCACAGTGTTCAGCTAGATCCGTTCCTGCTATTTACATTTAGTGCAGTGCGTCCTGCTCACAGTGTTCAGCTAGATCCGTTCCTGCTATTTACATTTAGTGCAGTGCGTCCTGCTCACAGTGTTCAGCTAGATCCGTTCCTGCTATTTACATTTAGTGCAGTCAGTGCGTCCTGCTCACAGTGTTCAGCTTGATCCGTTCCTGCTATTTACATTTAGTGCAGTGCGTCCTGCTCACAGTGTTCAGCTAGATCCGTTCCTGCTATTTACATTTAGTGCAGTGCGTCCTGCTCACAGTGTTCAGCTAGATCCGTTCCTGTTATCTTCCTACTGACAGGCAGGCTTGTCTGGTTAGAGTATATAAAGCTACCTGAAGAAAATTACAGGTGTTCTATCCCAGCTTAGTGCAGCTACAGGCCATTAGTATGTCTGGAAGGCCAAGAAGGAGAGGCAGACAGTCACAAGCCAATAAGAGAGGGCAAGCAGGCTCTGTGTCTAGTGCTGGTCGTGGAGACGGTGCATCCTCATCAGCGCGTGGCCATGGGACACGCTTGGCCTTTTTTTCGGCAGCTGGCCGTGTTGAGCCGCAACATGCGGAAGACTTGGTCGAGTGGATGACCAAGCCGTCCTCATCCTCCTCATCCTCTCTCACCCATGCCCAGGGTGCTTTGTCTGGCAAAGCAGCGGCCTCTTCCCTCAGCTCAATGTCATCAGTGACTCCTTCCCTAGCTCCACCATGTCCTCCTGAGGATTCCCTCGAACTGTTTGATCACAGTGTTGGGCACATGCTCCAGGAGGATGCCCAGCGTTTGGAAGGCTCTGATGATGATACTGAGCTCGATGAAGGCAGTAACATGAGCACGGACAGAGGGGGTGCCCAAGAAGGACAGCAATCTGGCAGTCATGCTCCCCCTGCTGCAGCATACTGCCAGGTTTGCTCCAGTGATGAGGAGGGAGGGGATGATGAGGTCACTGACTCAACGTGGGTGCCTGATAGGAGAGAGGAGGAGGAGGAGGAGGAGGAGGAGGCGGCACATCACCAACGAGGCAGGATGCCCTCCAGGGGCCAGCCTAAGGGCAGCACATTGACTGCATCACACCCCAAAGCTCCACATGTGCAGGGCGCTGCAGTCTCTGCGCGTTATTCAAAAAGTTCTTTGGTGTGGGCCTTTTTTTAAACGAGTGCATCAGATCGCACCGCTGCTATTTGCAACATATGTCTCAAGCGTATCTCGCGTGGCCAAAACATCTCCCGCTTGGGCACCACATGCTTGACCAGACATATGTTGACCTGCCATGCAGTTCGTTGGCAAGCGTATCTAAAAGACCCACACCAAAGAACAAAGAGGATCTCTCCTTGCTCCTCATCAGCTGAGATTTCCAACCCCACTAGACCTTCAGTCCTCTCTGAGACCTGCAGTGAGAGGAATGAAGGTGTAGAATTAGGTGTGTCACAGCCAAGTACTTGTGGGCAATCTGCTTTTGGTACACCGACGTCAGATTGTACCAGGCAAATTTCCCTGCCCCAGCTGCTGCACCACCGAAAGAAGTTTGCTCCCAGCCATCCACATGCCCAGCGGTTGAATGCTAGCTTGGCAAAATTGCTAGCACTTCAACTGCTGCCTTTTCAGTTGGTAGACTCTGCCCCCTTCCGTGAGTTTGTGGAATGTGCGGTTCCTCAGTGGCAGGTACCCAAACGCCACTTTTTCTCACGGAAGGCGATTCCGGCTCTCTACCGGCATGTGGAAGGCAATGTCCATGCCTCGCTGGACAGGGCGGTCAGCGGTAAGGTGCATATTACCGCTGACTCATGGTCCAGCAGGCATGGACAGGGACGTTACCTAAGTTTCACGGCGCATTGGGTGACTCTGCTGGCAGCTGGGAAGGATGCAGGACAAGGTGCAGTAGTGTTGGAGGTTGTTCCGCCACCACGCCTCCAAAATGCTGATTGTGACACACCTCTCTCCTCCACCCCCTCCTCTTCTTCTTCCTCCATGGCCTTTTCCTCGGAACCAGCGGTGCTCCGTAGGCGTTCAAGGGGCTACGCAAGTACGCAGGCCAAAAGATGGCATGCGGTGCTTGAGCTGGTGTGCTTGGGGGACAGGAGCCACACTGGGGCAGAGGTTCTGTCAGCTCTGCAGGGGCAGGTTCAGAGGTGGTTGACGCCACGCCAACTTAAGGCAGGAATGGTGGTTTGCGACAATGGCACCAACCTCCTCTCTGCCCTCCGACAGGGACAACTGACCCATGTGCCCTGTTTGGCTCACGTCCTTAACTTGGTGGTGCAGCGGTTCTTGGGCAGGTACCCGGGCTTACAGGATGTCCTGAGGCAGGCCAGGAAAGTCTGTGTGCATTTCCGCCGGTCATATAATGCCAGTGCTCGGCTGACGGACCTCCAAAAGGAGTTTAACCTGCCCAAGAACCGCCTAATCTGTGACATGCCCACCAGGTGGAACTCAACGTTGGCCATGCTGCAGCGGCTGCACACGCAGCAGAGGGCCATCAATGAGTACCTGTGCGACTATGGCACCAGGACAGGGTCAGGGGAGCTTGGTTTTTTTTCCCCACGCCAGTGGGCCATGATCAGGGATGCATGCACTGTCCTGTCACCATTCGAGGAGGCCACGAGGATGGTGAGCACTGACAGTGCATGCATCAGTGACACTGTCCCCCTTGTCCACCTGTTGGAGCACACGCTGCGTGGAATAATGGACAGGGCACTTGAGGCAGAACAGAGGCAGGAAGAGGAGGACTTCCTTAGCTCTCAAGGCCCCCTTTATCCAGACAGTGTTCCTGCGTGCCCGCCGATCACACAGGAAGAGGACGAGGAGGAGGAGGAGGAGGAGGAAGATTGTGTCAGTATGGAGGTGGAGCCTGGCACTCAGCATCAGCAGCAGTCTTTAAGGGATCAGTCCCAAGGAACACATGGACTTGTACGTGGCTGGGAGGAGGTGGCTGCGGACGTTGTTGTCCTTAGTGACCCAGAGGACTCCGGACCGAATGCCTCAGCAAACCTACGCTGCATGGCCTCCCTGATCCTGCAAAGCCTGCGTAAGGATCCTCGTATTCGTGGTATCAAGGAGAAGGACCAATACTGGCTGGCAACCCTCCTTGATCCACGTTACAAGGGTAAGGTTGCGGACCTTATCTTGCCATCGCAGAGGGAGCAGAGGATGAAACATCTTCGGGAGGCCTTGCAGAAAGGTCTGTGCAACGCGTTCCCAGAGACTGGGAGGTTACAAACTCCTGTTTCTGGACAACGTGTTGCTGAGGCTTCGGTCAGTCAAAGAAGGAGCGGTGGAGAAGGTGGCCGTCTGACCGATGCGTTCAGACAATTTTTTGGTCCGCAGCCCCAAGGTATGATCGGTTCCAGCAACCATCGCCAGCGTCTGTTTTACATGGTGCAGGAATATCTAGGGGCAAGATCAGACTTGGACACCTTTCCCACCGAAAATCCTCTGGGTTACTGGGTCTTGAGGATGGATCACTGGCCAGAGCTTGCACAGTATGCAATTGAGCTACTGGCCTGTCCTGCATCCAGCGTTCTTTCGGAACGCACATTCAGTGCTGCTGGAGGCGTGGTAACCGATCACAGGGTGCGTCTGTCCACCGACTCGGTCGATCGGCTGACCTTCATAAAAATGAATCAGTCTTGGATCACCACCAGCTACCAAGCACCTGATGCTGATGTAACCGAATAATTTTTTTTGAAATCTCAGATCCCTTCAAAGACTGCCTATGCTGATGCTGAGTGACTATCCCTGAGTAATTATCCTCTTCCTCCTCAATCATCACGCTGATAGCTTGTAAGAACATTTTTGGTTCTGGGCGCCACCACCAGTGCCTAAGGCACAATTTTTCAGCCCCTCTTTAACAGGGGCGTGTAATTACAATTTTTGATGTAATACTTTGCAGCAGGGCTCGTTCCTGCATTCCAACTAGAGTGTCTGTGAGGGGTTGCAGTGTTGTGGCACCAGCACCAGTGCCTAAGGCCCAATTTTTCTGCCCCTGTCTAACAGGGGCGTGTAATTACAATTTTTGATGCAATACTTTGCAGCAGGGCTCGTTCTTGCGTTCCAACTAGAGTGTCTGTGAGGGGTTGCAGTGTTGTGGCACCAGCACCAGTGCCTAAGGCCCAATTTTTCTGCCCGTGTCTAACAGGGGCGTGTAATTACAATTTTTGAAGCAATACTTTGCAGCAGGGCTCGTTCCTGCGTTCCAACTAGAGTGTCTGTGAGGGGTTGCAGTGTTGTGGCACCAGCACCAGTGCCTAAGGCCCAATTTTTCTGCCCCTGTCTAACAGGGGCGTGTAATTACAATTTTTGAAGCAATACTTTGCAGCAGGGCTCGTTCCTGCGTTCCAACTAGAGTGTCTGTGAGGGGTTGCAGTGTTGTGGCACCAGCACCAGTGCCTAAGGCCTAATTTTTCAGCTCCTGTTCAACAGGGGCATGTAATTACAATTCTTGATCTAATATTTCACAGCAGGGCCCTGTGAGGGCTTACAGTGTTGTGGCCACAGCAACACCTAAGGCCCAAATTTCTGCTGAGTATATAGGGCAGGACCCTACTTTCAAACATCTAACTTACAAACGACTCCTACTTGCAAACGGAAGGAGACAACAGGAAGTGAGATGAAATCTACCCCTAGGAAGGGAAATTCTCTCCTGTAAGAGTTAATATGGGAAAAAAAATTCTCCTTTCCACTGATGCTTTCCAATCCTTGTTCCACAAAAAAAAACAAATTTTCAAAAAACATTTTTCATTGGGACAAAAAGTGAGGTGAAATCTTCTGAAGAGGAGGAAAGACAGCAAAACAAATGTCACAGGGGTGATAACCCTTCCCTATGTTTTCCAAAAAGCTTAAAAAAGATTTTTTGGCTGGAGCTAAACACGTTAAAAATGTACCCCTTCAAAATTACAAAGAGATTCTACTTAACAACAAACCTACAGTCCCTGTCTTGTTTGCACCGCCTGTATACTGCTGTTCAGAGTATATAGGGCCTTTCCTTATTTTAATTTGGGTGCGGGGTTCCCCTTAATATCCATACAGGACCCAAAGGGCCTGGTAATGGACTGGGGGGGGTACCCATGCCGTTTGTCTCACTGATTTTCATCCATATTGCCATGACCCGACATGACATTAAACCCGCAAGCAGTTTTAAATGAGATTTTTTCCTTTAAAAATGACATTTGGTGCAGGGACTGTTCTAAACATGGGAAACACGCGTCACTTTACAGGCATACTATAGACACCCCCCAGGTACGATATTTAAAGGAATATTTCACTTTTTTTTTTTTACTTTAAGCATCATTAAAATCACTGCTCCCGAAAAAACGGCCGTTTTTAAAAGTTTTTTTTGCATTGATACATGTCCCCTGGGGTAGGACCCGGGTTCCCAAACCCTTTTTAGGACAATACCATGCAAATTAGCCTTTAAAATGAGCACTTTTGATTTCGAACGTTCGAGTCCCATAGACGTCAATGGGGTTCTAACGTTCGTGCGAACTTTCGGTCCGTTCGCGGGTTCTGGTGCGAACCGAACCGGGGGGTGTTCGGCTCATCCCTATCCAAAACCAAAGCAGCACAAACGTTTATTTTTGCGGCACAAACCAGCACAAACGCGGCACAAATGAATGGCGCGCTTGTTTTTAAAATTCAGCAACATGGGGTGCAAAGTGGGCGGGGTTTCAGCAACTTTAATGCACAATATCTCCGCAACCAAAGCGGCACAAACGTTTATTTTTGCGGCACAAACCAGCACAAATGTGGCAAAAATGAATGGCGCTTTTGTTTTTTAAAATTCAGCAATATGAGGTGCAAAGTGGACGGGGTTTCAGCAACTATAATGCACAATATCTCTGCAACCAAAGTGGCACAAATGTTTATTTCTGTGGCACAAACCAGCACAAACACGGCACAAACGAATGGCGTGTTTGTTTTTAAAATTCAGCAACGTGGGGTGCAAAGTGGGCGGGGCTTGCATTAAATTAATTGTTTAATATCTCAGAAACCGAAAATGGCACAAACGCTCATTTTTGCGGCACAAATCAGCACAAACAGGGCACAAACTAATGGTATATTTTTATTCAGGTTTTACAAACATGGGGTGCCAACTTTACACAGCTTTCCACTAAAGTTATATGCAGAAATGTACCATGCCTTGAATGTGGTCAATTGGGACATGGAATATTTTCTTGTCCCTGGTTGTGGAACATAGCTGGTGATAGTGCTACTGGTTAAAAGTCTTTTTCTGCAAGCCCAGGTTCCTGTTTAAAAATGTTTACAGTCACCCCTGGCAACAGCGAGGAAGTACCTGTTGGGCCTGCAGGAGGTACTAAGGAGTCAGAAATTGCTGCTGCAATTTCATTCCCTGGCCACCAGGGAGAGTTGGCCAGTGAAAATGCAACAAAGAATAGACCATGTACTCAAGTGAACATGGCAACCCCTGTTACAGTGATGGGTAAGACTGTTGCTGGTAAATGCAGGAAGGAGACTGACTATGTGGCTGTGCACACTGGAGTGGAAGTGACCCCAAATGGGAGATCCACTGTCTGTGTGGAAAAGGACTTCCCTTGCTATAGTGCCCTGTCCAGTGGGGAGGCAAGTGCTTAACTTGAATGTGACAATGTGATGGGTAAAACTGCTAATATTGTGCTGGCTAAAGTGAATGGTCCAGTTGCTAATGGGCTAGTGCAGCTTACTAAAGATAAAAACATTGCTGTGAATGTGGTTAAAGATGTGCTATCTCCCCTAACAACTGTGACGAAGGAAACAGATGTGTCCCTAGAAACCCCCAGCTCTGCGTTTTGAAGCCGGAGGTTGCCTGGGACAGCTATGGTGCCGCTCTGAGGGATAAGAGGGTACCTGAACATGGTGATAACAGGATGTTAAATGTTAACACTGAAATGTTTGAAAACACTCATGGTAGAAATGGGTTAATGCAGTCTGGCAATGACAGGTATGAAAGCGTTCATGTTTTTAATGAAGCGCCACCAGAGCAAGGTGGTGAAGGTGTGGTAGTTCAGTCTGCTATGGTTAAAAATGTAGTGCCACAATCTTATTTGAACCAAAGCGATATGTACAATATGTATGTTACTGAACCACTTTGTTCTTTTGTGTCTCCTTGGGTGGATGGATCTGTGCTGAGGAGTAGGGATGAGCCGAACACCCCCCTGTTCGGTTCGCAGCAGAACTTGCGAACAGGCAAAAAATTAGTTTGAACGCGCAAACATCGTTAAAGTCTATGGAACACGAACACGAATAATCAAAAGTGCTAATTTTAAAGGCTTATATGCAAGTTATTGTCATAAAAAGTGTTTGGGGACCTGGGTCCTGCCCCAGGGGACATGGATCAATGGAAAAAAAAGTTTTAAAAATGGCCATTTTTTCAGGAGCAGTGATTTTAATAATGCTTAAAGTGAAACAATACCTGGGGGGTGTCTATAGTATGCCTGTAAAGGGGCGCATGTTTCCCGAGTTTAGAACAGTCTGACAGCAAAATTATATTTCAAAGGAAAAAAAGTCATTTAAAACTACTCGCAGCTATTAATGAATTGCCGGTCCAACAATACACATAAAAGTTCATTGAAAAAATGGCATGGGAATTCCCCACAGAGGAACCCAGAACCAAAATTTTTTTTAAAAATGACGTGGGGGTCCCCCTAAATTCCATACCAGGCCCTTAAGGTCTGGTATGGATATTAAGGGGAACCCCACGCCAAAATTTAAAAAAAAAAAGGCGTGGGGTCCCCCCAAAAATCCATACCAGACCCTTATCCGAGCACGCAACCTGGCAGGCCACAGGAAAAGAGGGGGGACGAGAGAGCACCCCCCCTCCTGAACCATACCAGGCCACATGCCCTCAACATTGGGATGGTCCTTTGGGGTAGCCCCCCAAAACACCTTGTCCCTATGTTGATGGGGACAAGGGCCTCATCCCCACAACCCTTGCCCGGTTGTTGTGGGGGTCTGCGGGTGGGGGCTTATCGGAATCTGGAAGCCCCCTTTAACAAGGGGACCCCCAGATCCTGGCCCTCCCCCCTGTGTGAAATGGTATGGGGGTACTTTTGTACCCCTACCATTTCACAAAAAAAACTGTCAAAAATGTTAAAAATGACAAGAGACAGTTTTTGACAATTCCTTTATTTAAATGCTTCTTCTTTCTTCTATCTTCTATCTTCTTTCTTTTATCTTCCTTTGGTTTCTTCCTCCATCTTCTTCTTCTGGTTCTTCTGGTTCTTGCTCCGGTGTTCTCGTCCGGCATCTTCCTCCGCGGCATTGGCATCTTCTTCCCGTCTTCTCCTCGGGCCGCTCTGCATCCATGATGGCATGGAGGGAGGCTCCCTCTGTGTGACGCTTCTCCTCTTCTGCCGGTTCTTAAATAATGGGGGCGGGGCCACCCGGTGACCCTGCCCCCCTCTGATGCACGGGGACTTGATGGGGACTTCCCTGTGGCATTCCCTGTGACGTCAGTAGGGGGCAGGGTTACGTAACGGGTGACCCCGCCCCCTCTGACATCATGGGGACGACATGTGGAAGCCCCCGTCAAGTCCCTGTGCGTCAGAGGGGGCAGGGTCACCGGGTGGCCCCGCCCCCCGTTATTTAAGAACTGTGGCGGAAGATGCCAGACGAGAACACTGGAGGAAGAAACAGAAGAAGAAGATAGAGGAAGAAACCGAAGGAAGATAGAAGATAGAAGAAGCATTTAAATATAGGAATTGTCAAAAACTGTCTCTTGTCATTTTTAACATTTTTGACAGTTTTTTTGTGAAATGGTAGGGGTACTTTTGTACCCCATTACAATTTCACACAGGGGGGAGGGCCGGGATCTAGGGGTCCCCTTGTTAAAGGGGCTTCCAGATTCCGATAAGCCCCCCCGCCCGCAGACCCCAACAACCACCGGGCAAGGGTTGTGGGGATGAGGCCCTTGTCCCCATCAACATGGGGACAGGGTGTTTTGGGGGGCTACCCCAAAGCACCCTCCCAATGTTGAGGGCATGTGGCCTGGTACGGTTCAGGAGGGGGGGCGCTCTCTCGCCCCCCCCCCCCTCTTTTCCTGTGGCCTGCCAGGTTGCGTGCTCGAATAAGGGTCTGGTATGGATTTTTGGGGGGACCCCACGCCATTTTTTTTATTTTGGCGTGGGGTTCCCCTTAATATCCATACCAGACCTGAAGGGCCTGGTATGGAATTTAGGGGGAACCCCCACGTCTTTTTTTTTTTTTTTTTAATTTTGGTTCGGGGTTCCCCTGTGGGGAATTCCCATGCCGTTTTTATCAATGAACTTTTATGTGTATTGTCGGACCGGCAATTCATTAATAGCCGCGAGTAGTTTTAAATGACTTTTTTCCTTTGAAATGTCATTTTGCTGTCAGACTGTCCTAAACACGGGAAACATGCGCCCCTTTACAGGCATACTATAGACACCCCCCAGGTATGAAATTTAAAGGAATATTACACTTTTATTGTTTCACTTTAAGCATTATTAAAATCACTGCTCCCAAAAAAAACAGCCATTTTTAAAACTTTTTTTTTATTGATCCTTGTCCCCTGGGGCACGACCCAGGTCCCCAAACACTTTTTATGACAATACCATGCATATAAGCCTTTAAAATTAGCACTTTTGATTTCTCCCATAGACTTTTAAAGGGTGTTCTGTGGCTTTCAAATTTGCCGCGAACACCCCAAATTGTTCGCTGTTCGGAGAACTGGCGAACAGCCGATGTTCGAGTCGAACATGAGTTTGACTCGAACTCGAAGCCCATCCCTACTGAGGAGTACCGGTGAATGGAGCGCACAAACAATGGATTGAGATAGTTGGGGTAAAAATCTAATCTCCATGATAGATAAGGCTTTTATGCACAAAAATAAACAGTTTCTGTTCTGCCAGCAGGAGGGACTGTAGAACAGCTTGTACCTGGAGGGCGTGGTGGCTGCTGCAGGGGTTAATCCTCGTGAGCAGGATGAACCAAATAAGGGTGAGCTCACAGCAGAGACATTGTCCGTGACCCACAAAATTGAGGTTGACATGGAGTGTCAAAAGTGACGTTGTCACTGGTAATGTTCTGGAGCAGTTCGCTGATGCTGGGCCTGAGAAGTTGGGTATGAGTCCAGCACCTGGCAGCACTCTGGTAGAGGACCAGGCTGTTTTTACCTCCAAACAAAATATAGGTGTCTTGCGAGCCACAGATGGACTAATGCCTCTAATGCCGCGTACACACGACCGGACTTTACGGCGGACTTTGCCCGGCGGATTTTTCGAAGTACTTTCCGACGGACTTTCTGAATGAACGGACTTGCCTACACACAATCCACCAAAGTCCGTCGAATTCGTACGTGATGACGTACGACCGGACTAAAACAAGGAAGTTCATAGCCAGTAGCCAATAGCTGCCCTAGCGTGGCTTTTTAGTCCGTCGAACTAGCATACAGACGGCGGACTTTTCGACCGGACTCGATTTCAACGGATACATTTTAAACAAGTTTCAAATCTAATTCCGTCCAACTTTTGAGAAAACAAAGTCCGCTGGAGCCCACACACATCGAATTGTCCGACGAAATCCAGTCCGCCGGGCAAAGTCCGCCATAAAGTCCGCTCGTGTGTACGCGGCATAAGGAGTAAACTATTTAAGCTGCAAGCACTGAACCACGTTTCATTGCGTGTAGATAGATAAAAAATATAGTAAATGTGCCCGCGCTAGTATAGTGTCACATATAAAATATATAAAAAATATTTTCACATATAAAACACATGTAATGTGATAAATAAAACCGTACAGGTAAAATATAATGCAAATAACTATAAATGATAAACCACCAAGTGCATATAAAGGTGCAATCG
This sequence comes from Lithobates septentrionalis, assembly GCA_037952835.1. Lineage (NCBI taxonomy): Eukaryota > Metazoa > Chordata > Amphibia > Anura > Ranidae > Lithobates > Lithobates septentrionalis. The sequence continues at coordinate 1,039,694 of JBBDGP010001607.1, read as the reverse complement.
TGGTAGTAACTAATAAAAGTGCAACGTGCTAAAATATAAATATCAAAACACTTTCCAGTGACAAATGAGTGTATATCCCAATTAATAAATACAAATCACAAAAAACGTGAATAAATAGTGCCCATTAAATGAATAAACATCATGCTTCTTCTGATGGGTGTATAAATCACAACACGTGAAAACTGTGCTCTCCCGTGACACCCCACATGTGCTTGCGCTCACCTTCAGTCCTGTGACACAGTAATTAAACGGTGTCAAAATAAGCATTGGGGCCACTCCTAGGCTCTCTCAGGATACAATGCTGCAAAGACACTCCTCCCAGGTGAAACTGCTAGGCTCACTCAGGTTACAATGGTGCAAAAACACTCCTCTCAGGTAAAACCAAGATCCAAAATCATAGAAAAAACAAACAGAGGGACTCCATAGTGCAATATAGCCAGGACATTTATTAAAGAATAAGCCCTCCAAGAGGGTACTCACATTGGATGGGTGCTAGAGTGCACCAGACTGTACAGGTAAAATAATAAGCAGCTGATCGTATGGCGTGCGGTATGGCATGTGCAATCCTCCTCCTCTGCTGACAGCTCCGTCGGAGCTGTCAACAGAGGAGGAGGATTGCACATGCCATACCGCACGCCATACGATCAGCTGCTTATTATTTTACCTGTACAGTCTGGTGCACTCTAGCACCCATCCAATGTGAGTACCCTCTTGGAGGGCTTATTCTTTAATAAATGTCCTGGCTATATTGCACTATGGAGTCCCTCTGTTTGTTTTTTCTATGATTTTGGATCTTGGTTTTACCTGAGTGGAGTGTTTTTGCACCATTGTAACCTGAGTGAGCCTAGCAGTTTCACCTGGGAGGAGTGTCTTTGCATCATTGTATCCTGAGTGAGCCTAGGAGTGGCCCCAATGCTTATTTTGACACCGTTTAATTACTGTGTCACAGGACTGAAGGTGAGCGCAAGCACATGTGGGGTGTCACGGGAGAGCACAGTTTTCACGTGTTGTGATTTATACACCCATCAGAAGAAGCATGATGTTTATTCATTTTATGGACACTATTTATTCACGTTTTTTGTGATTTGTATTTATTAATTGGGATATACACTCATTTGTCACTGGAAAGTGTTTTGATATTTATATTTTAGCACGTTGCACTTTTATTAGTTACTACCACGATTGCACCTTTATATGCACTTGGTGGTTTATCATTTATAGTTATTTGCATTATATTTTACCTGTATGGTTTTATTTATCACATTACATGTGTTTTATATGTGAAAATATTTTTTTATATATTTTATATGTGACACTATACTAGCGCGGGCACATTTACTATATTTTTTGTTTTTACCTCCAGCTGGGAGGAAGTTCCATTAACCGTTGCAACTTTTCAAGTCTCAGCAAATAAGTCTCTCTGCATCCCCAGTGTCATGAAAGTCCCCAGGAAGGAGTTAGGTCTGGATTCAAGGGCCTGGTTTAAAACTGATGTATTAAAGGAGGTGCTTAAGCTTTGGGATGTACAGCCAATCTATCCTGGGGTGTCTCCACCAGAGTCAGGCGGCCTGGTACTGCGGAGTACCAATAGGTGGAGCACTGAATGGCAGGCTGTACAGAATAAAGGAGAACAAGACAGGAATGGGTTATTCCTGAATGTATTATTCTCGTTAAAAGTTGCCTCTGGATCTTCTGGTGCAGTAAGAGCGGTACTGCGTGGTACCTCTGGGTGCACAGAGATAACAGACTGGGACAGGTGGGCAAAAAACTGTTGGCTTTGTTGGAAAAGGCCTCTGTTGGTAAAAGTGGAGCAGACATGATTTCTGCGGTGCCAGATGAAGGACCTGCAGAGCAACTTATATGCAAGGGTGCACTTGCTACTGCAGATGATGTTGCTCTTGAGATGGAAACGCCAAGTAAGGGCGAGCGCACAGAAGAGGTCATGCCTGCAATCCACAAAGGGCCTAATGATTTGGTAATGGATGATGCCATGCCAAATGAGCTGGTGTTGGTGGAAGTGCCAGATGGCACAGCAATAAATGAAGTGATTGTAGTCACAGGTCCAAATGTTATTTTATGCGATGATGTTCAGGGGTCAGGACAGTTGCTGGCAGAGAATCTCATGCCAGTGGAGTTGGTGTATAGCGAAGCTGCCATAGACAACCACTTTGCTGAGTGCAGTTCGTCTCCAGACACTGCCCTGTCGAACAAGGGTGAAATGAGATATGACAAATGCGTTTATTTCTGACCATGATGAAAAATTCAGCGCATTGGCAATTTTTTGATGGTTTGGTTACCATGGGTGACAACAAAAATAATGGTAGACCTGATGGTTTTGGTCTAGTTGATATGGTTGTAGCAAACCCTGAAAATTGTAATGAGATAGGGAATGGTATGATTGACACAGAAGAGGTAAGAGGTACAGCAGAATTAGGCCCCCTACAGGTTCAGAAGGGTAGTTCTGGAGAAGATTTCCTGAGGTTTGAAAAATTTCTATGGTCTGAGAAGGATCGTAGTAAACAATGGTCGGAGGGAAATGGCCCAAAGCTCAGCAAGGTGTCACATGACTTTAAAACCTAAAAGTGGCAAGACAGTCAGGATGTCCTTCAGAGGGAGACTAGGATGAAGCTGCAGTCATATGAGGATGTTAGTGATGAAACTGACACAAATAAGCATGCAGTGTACATGAGGAATGAGGGACACTAAGTTTGGACAGTAAGAGGGTGCACGTACATAGAGCGAAGAGAGGGACCAGTGTCACAGAATAAAAGAGCTCCCACTTATCACTAAACCAGTGTTTAAAAATGTGGTTTCTTCTAAATTAAGTAAAGAGAAAAGGGGTGGTCTAGTGGAAATTGAGGGAGCAATTTATAACTTTAACAATATCTGACCCTTAAAGCTCAGATGTCCGCCTCATGTTAAAAAAGTTACCAAGATTAGTGAACTCCCTACTGGCAAGGCGACTAGTGTAGGCCCAAGGGAAATGGAAAGACAGCGCTTTTGGAAGTGCACTCATAAAAAGGCATGAGAGTGTCTTTGTTGAGCCCAAGTAGATGTAGCAGGGGGACATGGAGAAAGTCACCTGATGGGACCAGATTTGGCCCATATGATTGGTAGCTTGCATGGTCATGCCAAGGTGAGGAGGTTGTACTGGTGTGTTCTGCCCTCTGGGTAGAAACAAGAGGGGGATAGGTGGTAGTGCGGTACCCCACCAGTGTATGGGTCCAGCATTCTCAACCAGGCAGGTTGAGGGGGCTCCAGTGTATTTGCTTGTTTGAGAGGAAACGTACATTGTGCGGTGTACCCACACCAATTTCTGCTTAGCCATATGTAGAAAAAGAGAGTTAAGCTCCTCACATTTTTAAGAAGTTCCTTATTGTAGATCGCTATCGTCAGGCTGGCCTTGGGGGCCCCTCTAAGCAATGTGAATGGTTAAGCAAGGTGTCGACCTGTAGGGCCCTCTCTCGTTATAGCCTGGCTCCTATCTTGATCAGAAGGCCACCTATGACAGATTTTTGGGCTTCCCACACTAGAAGAGGATCGTCCACAGAGTCAGCATTAAGGCCGCGTACACACGGGCGGACTTTTCGACCGGACTGGTCCGACAGACTTTCCAGCGGACTTTCGATGGACTTTTGACGGACCTCCGACTGACTTTTTAACGAAAGGACTTGCCTACACATGATCACACCAAAGTCCAATGGATTCGTACGTGATGACGTACACCGGACTAAAATAAGGAAGTTGATAGTTGAAGTCCGCTGAAGGTCCGGTGAAGCCCACACACGATCGGATTGTCCGCCGATTTGGTCCGTCGGTGTCCGGTCGAAAAGTCCGACCGTGTGTATGCTGCATAAGAGGATTCAGTCAGGGTCCTTTGCAGATCAGAACAGATGTCAGGTGATTGGAGCAAGGCCTCATTATTTCTCTAGGAGGGGGACTACGCATAGGCAGGCCCAGCTGGAGAGTCAAATGAATGAGGGTATGGTCCAACTAGGGCATTTCACTGATTTGTGTAAAGTGAACATGCTGCAAAATCTTATGAGGTACCAGTAGAGAGTCCAGCCGTGAGTATTTATGGTGAAATGTGGAAAAAGAGTAGTTCCTATTCTGTAGGTGTGCAATACACCAAGGATCCACCAGCTGCAACAGGGAAAGCTCTGATTTAAGGAGCTTAAGGCAAGCATAAGAAATATGGGAAGTACACCTGGACATGTCCAAGGTAGGGCCCATCACAAAATTTAAATCCCTGCCAGTGTCCCCTCCACAAATGCCAACTGGGACAGAACCAGGCCTCTCAGGAAAGAAAGGTGGTCATTGCTAGGGAAAAGACAGAGCATCATGAATCCTGCCCTTGACAAGGAGGAATCACCACTGGATATTCTGTTGCACCATGGATAGACACCAAGGAATCATTTTGGCAATCAAAATGCTAACCCATTTCAACCTGGAGATAGGGAAAGACTGTGATAGGCCATTGGGAACTCTCAATTGGTGAGCTTAGGGATATGGTCCACATTAAAATTAGTTTTTTAGAGAAAGACCTCTTGCGATTTACATTTCTTCAAGTCTGTGTGCAATCTGATGTGCTTTTCAGGGGCACTGAGGCCTCCCATTAAAAAGGAGGTAAAGGAAGTAATTGTAAGGGCACTCATCTCCAAGTAAAGGAGCCAGAGCAATTGGGGAGGGAGGAGAAGGAAACTAAGCCACCCTGGGAGTGGAAGAGAAGGAAAGGGAAAAAAAAGGAGCAGAAGAAAATATGAGGAGGAAGAAAAAAAGAGGGTTTGGCAGAGTATAAAAAGAAGGGGGAAAGAGGCTGGTAAGGAGACCCCCTGCAGAAGAGGGAAGGAGAGAAGGAATGTGATACAGTGAAGGAAACGGAGAATGTGAAAAAGCAAAATCACTAATACAAATATAGTAAAACACTATGTGCCCTAACAGAGTGAGCAACACCCTACCAAGGATAAGCCCTATCAGGTGTGAAAACAAGCAGTAAACAGAGATGAGTGGACCTACGGTTCAAAACACCGTAAACATAAGTATAGCATAACTGCTACAACTTCATGCCTAGAGACAGCTGAGCCCTGAAATGGCAAAATGGGAGCTAGGACTAACAGGTCAGAAACACCAAAAGGGCAGGAGGGGGTGAGAAGCCCTTCAATTCAAGAATAATAACAGGCATAGGTACGAGTGGCAGAACTGTTCAAGTCTACTGGCTATGTGGAATGTTCTTAGCTGGCGGTCCTGAGCCAGGGTTGTGTGAGACTGATCTCCGGGGTCCATCAGGCAATAAGAGGCCCACACAGTGGGAGCCCACATCTATAGAAGATGGGCAAAAAACAGTAGCATGTACCCGCTGGGCACAGCAACCATGTGGACACCACCAAACAGGGGAGACTCAAGGGATGGCTCAGAAACCCCAGGGGAGACATCTAGGCAGAGGGGATTATATGTATACCTAAAATGTACACAGCCTGTGTGTAATGTACAGATGTCTGTAGCACCACTGGTGGGTCTAGGCTCCTGGGTGAGAAAGTGAGGACAGGATCCCAAAGAAGGCCCCAGGACTAGAGCAGAGCTCTCACGGAGGGGACACTTAGACAGACCGGTCCAGACCCACCCGGATCAATTGGGTTGCCAGGCCCTGTAATATGTAAGCAGACAGGGAAAAAAGGACCGACCAAAAGGAGTACAGCACCGCGGAAAACCAATACAGTATGTGTACAAAATGAACAAACAGAGACATGGGTACATACAGTACATCCCATGAAAGTACTATTCACAAGAATAATCAAAAACTCCAATAAACCTGTGCAGAAGGAAGAACCCTCCTTGTGCTATAGAGACTCAGCGCAAGAGGCCCCACTGCACTTTGAAGACAAGTAACACATATTAAGGGACTGAAACATCTGAAAAATAATAGATATTAAGGTGAAAACTGTCAACCCCCCAAAAGATAATGAGATACAGTGAAATCCAAATAACGCGCATGGCCCTAATAACAGATGTAATGAACAAAACATACAAACCGCCAGAGCAGGCTAGAGCCAAACAGTTAAGCTAGCCATAGCCAGCGGGGATAGGTTATGAATCAACAGAAAGAGTTAGTCCTCTGGTGCACTTGGAGAAGGTCTGGATGTCTACTGGGTGGAGGTGGAGGTGCAGGACCATGACTGACTTGTTCTCTGTGGTCTTGGAGATGGTAGACTCAGCCAATCGGTGTGGATACGCGAGTCCAGCCAATTTGGCACAGTGATGGCAGGCCTATTCAAGAACTGGAACAGTGCTGGCAGCTAGTCAGGTGACTGCAAGCAGGACTCCATACTCTGCTTCCGGACAATGAGATGAAAAGCATGGCCCCATCTATAGGTGGTGTCCACCTCCTGGATGACTTTGAGGAGTAGACACAGCAGACCTCACATGGTCTGGGTCTGCCTGAAGATGTCAGGGTACACCAGAATGAACATTCCATCAAAGTCAATCATGTTTTTAGCCAAGGCTTGATGCAGAATTTCCTCCTTGACAGTATAAAAGTTCACACAATGTCCCCGGGAGGTAGAGAGGCTGCCAGAAGTAGAAGCTGAGGGAAGGAGGCCTCACACCTGGTGTACCCAGTAGAGCTCCAGATCTGCTATAGGGGGCTTCCCCAGTAACTGGTTGAGGGTGGGAGTCACTATGGTTTTGGAATCAGGTCCCACAGTCGCTTTGGGTATGCCTCTCAGACACAGGTTGTTTCTCCTGTTCCTGTTCTCACTGTCAACATGCCTTAGTTGAATGTTGATAAGATGGTGATGAAAGTCAGAATGAGAGGATTCCAAGGCAGCAAGCCAGGCAGTTGTGTTAATTCTGGGGGCTTCTAGGGTGGTGACAAACTCCTCCACAGTGTCAATCTTCTGCCCGAGATCATGTTTCTCTCTATAGAGAGCATTAACTATGGAGGTAGTGATGGCATGAATGTCCTGCTTGGTGGGAAGATCAGCTATTAGCTCTGAGATCTACCTCATGGCAAGTGCCTGAAGCTTGGTAGGCTGTGGAGCCAGTGGGAGAATTGGCTTTGGGAAGCACAGATGTCAGAATGAGAGCGTCTGGGTGACCTAGAGGCCTGTCAGAGTCCATCAGAGGCTGTGCCTGTGATAGTGGGGTCCTCTTGCTGCCTGTGGAACCCACCTCTCCGACTCTTGGTGACACCATCTTGGAAGAGGCAGGAGGTGTGGACGATGGAGTGCTGGTGCAGGAAATAATGGGTGATCTCGGCACCCCACAGCTCCCTGGTGGCTGAAGGTGGTCTCCAATCCTCCAGGCATAGAGAGTAGCTGGCTGAAGAGGGTAAGCTGGGTGTTTGGGATCTTGATCCGCTCAGAGCTCTGCAAGGAGCATGCTCATGCAACCACGTCCTATTCACGCCCCCAAACTTTTTATACTTTTGATTTATTTTAACTATGCTACCAAATGCCACATTACAATACAGAAATATAATATTTTTAATTGAAACAAATAATTTATTTCAATTACCCTCAAAACCTGATAAATACTGCTTATTATTTTCCTGTATTTATAGCACTTTCTTTTTATATGTGATTAGCTTTGGCTTTCCTAACAGACAAGAAAATCTTGCAATTCATTATCATTTTAAGTAGATAAATATTGGGTTACAAATTAACCTGTGTCACTACTCCCTGCTGTTAAGCTAAAAATATTATAAATCCTTTCACAGACTGAAAAAAAAATCTTTTTAGCAATGTCAAACTGTCAGTCCATCGCTGTCATATAGATTAAAAAAAAACAGATGCATGATCTCACTGCTTGAACAACTAGCAATGTTCTTAGTAGATCAAAAATTAAAGCATGTCATGGCATAGCTTTTTTCCATGTTTTGTCATGCTTTAAATGCCAGTTACATCAACTTTTCTTTAAATTACAAAAACATGGAAGTGTAGGTGATATTATTAATTAAAAAGTTTCAGCATTTAACATAGCCAATGGTCTCCTGGAAGACAACTACACATATGGAAATTTTACAAAACTCTTAGGTGCAATAAATGATCTGCTGCACACTTACTGAATGGTTTGATTGGCATCATCATGTCTATTTCATTTAAATTGTGTAATGACAATCACAAAACATAGAACATGACTATAAAAGGAGGAGAGCATGTACAACAGCGATCTTAACTCAAATGTGGCCAAAAGCTGCATAGTCATTTAATACAGATGTGCTGTATTGTGGGTTTTTAAATTCTAAATATAGTTGGGACGTCAATGAGTATAAGTCTACAGTGTGTCATTGGTGATTAATTCAATGATGTATGTTTAAAAGGATACGTTCACCGTTAGTAACATGTTACACCCATATTCAGGGTGTAACCTGTTATTAAAGCACCTCCCCACACCTGACCTGACCCCTTATTTGGACAGCGGGTGAGGAATCCTCTCCCAACACCCGCTGTCACAAGTGAAAAACAGAGTGGCTGTGAGGGCCCACACAACTGAATAATTAATTCACAGAGTTTTGTGAATGGATAAAACTACAAATACCATCTTTCGCTGCAGAAGACGGCTTGTAGTTCTTAATGAATCATGAGGGTGCTGGTGAGTGCTCTTGCAGTTCATTGATTCATTCTGGATTTCAGGAACTGTCTGCCCATATGGGATGTATGCATGGGCGTCCACAGAACTTTTTTCAGGGGGGGGGCATAATTTTAAGAAAACCCATGCTTCGCTCCTTTTCGACAATGTCCTGAAGGGTAAGGAGCTTAGTCATTATCACATAAAGCGCAGGCATGTGCCCACTATATGCAGCCTTACTGTGCCTATCAATTGCAGCCTCATTGTGCCCATCAAATGTGGCTTGTACAGTACGGAGGGTGTACAGTATGTGTATATAGAGGGGGTGGATGGTATTAGTATATGTAGGAAGGAAAGTAGGTGTATATAGCTGTATACAGGACAGATGATGTATATCTGCAGTCAGTGATGATGGAGGAATGTCTCTATATGTCTCAGCTGCCCCCCTCAACTGTATATATGTCAGGCCCCCACATACACAGCTCTGCCGCCCCTGTACACAAAAAACCTCCTCCCTTCAGTTGTACTCACAGCCCCCACTTGTAAAGTGTTCTTCCTTCTCCCAAGTCCTGTTTCCACATGTCCCTGTGAAAATACAACAGGCAGCAAAGCAAACAGGAGGGGCACACTTACAGGAAGGAGCCAGAGGTGGCAGTAAAGAGCTCTGTAAGCTCAATGACACCGATCTGCAGCAGCTGTGGAGCCGACTCACACAAACACAGAGACCCAGCACAGCTACAGATGCGGCCGCGGTGGACCCTTGCTGACTCAAGGGGGGGGTCACTTGCCCCCCCTTGCACCTACCTGTGGACGCCCATGGATGTATGGGCATACAGCTAGGCTAAGAGTCTGCAGGAGCCTGACACTGCACCTGCAATTGTGGGTGCAATGTTCCGCAGACTCCTAAAGAAAAAAAAATAGATGCGCATCTTTTTACTTGCAAAGAAATGTACATTTATTTTTATTTTTTTTAAAGTGGACTTTTCATTTAAGGGTATATTTATACGTGACAAATCATTACCACATTAATCTATAGATTCACCTGCACTTTTGGCAAAAAAGACACATCCATTGACACTTGCCAACAAGTACTTTTTGCCCCATTTTTTTGCACAGTGAATGTCACCAATTCATTTTGCACATCTGGCATTCTCAGATGATTGATCTGTGCTTTAAAGCCCAACCCCAACTAAAACTTTTTTACCAACCCCAGCTAAAACTTAGCTCCAGTTAGACTTATGCCCCGTACACACGGTCGGATTTTCCGATGGACAATGTCCGATCGGAGCGTGTTGTCGGAAATTCCGACCGTGTGTGGGCTCCATCAGACATTTTCCATCGGATTTTCCGACACACAAAGTTGGACAGCAGGAGATAAAATTTTCCGACAACAAAATCCGATCGCGTCAATTCCGACCGTGTGTGGCCTGTTCCGACGCACAAAGTGCCACGCATGCTCAGAAGAAATTCCGACACGGGACAGCTCGTTCTGGTAAACTTAGCGTTCGCAATGGATACAGCACTTTCGTCACGCTGCAATGTTAAAAATAGTTTAATACAGCGCACTCTCTTCTTCTTTATAATGTGACAAGAATTAAGTAGTTTTGCTGCTCATATTCACACACACTTCTCACAAAGTTTTATTTGTGTTTTTTTAGTGGGATTCCCTCAATATATTGTTATTAGTTGTCACATCTGACAGTTTATTTATTTTTATTTTTTTTGGATTTTCAGCCTTTTTTTTTCTTTAATGTTTGGATTTTTTCCAAGGCTGATCTTTGTTCAATGTTATTTTTATTTTTACTCCAGAATATTTTTGTGTGTGTTTTGTGTGTCAAGTTACCCCAACACCATTGATATCTTTTATTATTTAATCTCAAGGAGATTTTTTGTTGTTGGTGTCCCTTGTTCATTTCACATTGTATATTAGAAATGTACCTGAATCCTCACAAACAAACCATCATTTTTGAAGTAAAACACATGGGAGAGTATAATTCAAAACAAAAATCCTTTATTAAGGGCTCAGAACCAAACAAAGAGGAAGGCAACACTGGATCAACATGAGAAATTAGTGAAGCCTGGGACCCCCACGGCAGACATCAATTCTTAAACCTCAAAATTGGTGGCCTGAGGAGTCCATATATAAGGGAGGGCAGTCTGGTCCGGGATTCACAGAGACTCGGATAGCAGCAGATGACATCTCTGTCCCCAGGCTGTGGTACCACAAGAGGCTGCATCTTTTGGCCGACCAGACTGGATCCAGGGTCCTCACTGTCTGGTCTTCCTTTCACACTTCCTTCCGGGCTGTGGCTGTGCAGTTGGAGATGTGGCAGGAGGAGGAGTAGGACCTGGAGGAGGAGTAGGACCTGCAGGAGGAGGAGGTGGACCATCACAAAGGTGTGTTTGAGGTCTAATTTGGCCCCTCATACCTTTCGCCAGAGCCTCTGATATGAGGGCCTCACACATGGCTTTTTGGCCCTCCTCCATCCTCTGCATTTTATATGCAATGAATGCAGCAATGTTCTCCTGCCTGGTGTGGGGTGCTCCCAGGACCTCTGTAGCCCTACAAAAAAATCTGATAGCAGCCTCCTCTAGGGTACTCCTCCTCCTGCCACTTTCTGTTTCCAGGGGGGGTGGAGGGACCTGCAGATCAGCCAGCCGGCTCGGCCCGGCCACCTCCTGGCTGAGACTTCCCTGTGTATGAAAAAGGGACATGGTTTTAGTGTTTGCATCATCAATCACAACCATAAATTAGTACTCCCAACTACAGCAGGTGCGTGCTAATTCTAGCAACGAGGAGGAGGAAAGGGCGGATCCAGGCACGTCCCGATCCAGAAGGAGACGTTTTAAGGCCACAAATATGTCGTTTGGGGAGATGTTGGAGATGGTCGACATCATGAGGAAGTCCGACTATGACGGAAAATATGGGACTTACCCCAACCCCAATATCCGAAAGGCCAAAATCATGGCGAAAGTGGTCAGGAGTCTTGAGAGGAATTTCGGGGTACGAAGGTCTAAAGATCAGCTCAGGAAGCGGTGGTCGGACCTGAAGTTGAGAGAGCCAGAGCAGTACCGAAAGATCCGGAGAGTGCTGCAAAAAAGTAAGTAGTTGTGCTGTGTTCCTATTCTTTCTGTCTTTATTACGTTCGTTCTGCTCCATATGCTTTGATTAGTTGTAACGTTTACAAAGGTCAACTTTAATGTTCATGGGCACATTATTCGTTCGTATCAAACTTTTTTCTTTCGGCCTCTAGAATACCATTGTTTAGGCCATATGCATTTTCACACATTTTTGGGGGCCTACTTGGATGCCAAATATTTGTTTGTGTAGATGGGTTTGTTACTAGAATGAAATGCAAACTCGATTGTGTGTAAGGAGAGGACACTGAGCAGCTGCTTTCACATCTGGACACTGGAGCACTAGTGTGGGACACAAGAACACCATTTTTATTAGGGGGCCACACAGGTGCTCCAGTGTATACTATAGGGGGGTCTCCATCTGTGAAGCTTGTACCAAACAGGTAAAGTATTGCAGCTTGACAAAGGGCAATAAAAAATATACATCTTGGAACTCGGCTAAAATAGACAATTGTACCCCACTTCCAAGCAATGTTTCCTATTTCTATAGTTCTGCCATCAAATATTTGTGTGCTAAGTATACCATTTTTGTTTTACATAGGGGAGAAAAGACTCGGAGGACACCCCTCATCTGAGGAGACCAGAGACCCCCCACCTCTGGAAGAAGGGGAAATACCAACCCAAGAAGAAGAGCAGGAGGAAGAAGAAGATGTGGTGGAGATTGGCACCACAACAGGTGAGTGTCTGCGACCACAGACTCAGGTAAAAGAGATGGATGGTGGCAGATTTTTGAGACCTTTTTTTTTGTTCTTTATCTCTTTTTAGGTGATCGTGATGTGAGGGATCCAGAACGCTTTACATCTGAAAGTGCCCAGATACTGATCGGGGAGATCATGGGCTGTAATCTCGAATTGCAAAACATACATCAACAAATCAGTGATGTTATTAAAAAAAATAATAACATCATTGATGTTTTGGGGCGAATTTAAACCCCACAAAATCACCTGTTTTATCGTACCAAACTTTTTTCAATGTTTAGAAATGCCAAATTTGGAGGATGCACACAGTGTGCCAACATGTGCTATCTGCCATCACGGGAGATCAATGGACGCGTTTTGGGGGGGCAACCCCTTCCTCAATTATAAAGTAGCGTTGAGGAAGGGCTTGCTCCCCCCAAACACGTCCCTTGATCCCCCATGATGGCAGATAGCACATGTGGACATTTGTAAATTGGTGTGCATCTTCCAAATTTGGCTTTTCCAGGGGTGATTTCCCCCCATCTGAACGCTATATCAAACCCAGTTCCTAAATACTGATGTCTGATATAGCCTTCAGGTTTTACCATATGTGAACTTTGTAAGTTCAAGTTTTTTGGCTTTCTTGTTGGTTTTACACAGGCCTGTTTTATCTGAAATGGATATTTTGATTTTTCATAATGCTACTGCAAACATTGTTATACAACAAACATGTTGGTTTGTTTTAAAAACCTTTGGTAAATGCGCATGTGATTGTGCAGGTATAAAAAAGTGCCTTACTCAAGAATGTGTGGATTATTGTCTCAACACTACAACACTTTTGGGGTGATGTAATTGTTGTTTTATGCACAAATGGGGGTTATTTCCTAAGGGCAAATCCTCTTTGCACTACAAGTGCAGGTTCAGTGCAGTTGCAAGTGCACTTGTAGTGAAATGTGTTTTTGCATTTAGGAAGTACCAGCCAACACTGTTTTTTATAAGGTTACCCAATCACGACATTTTCTGCACTCAACACATTTCTGTCAGGGTCAGCTAAAACAAACACAAGCAGTAAATGTCCACCAAGAATTTCTTTTGGTTGTTTTTTATTTGAAAAAGGTGTCAGATATTGTCTGGCATATTGATAGCCCCCCTACCCGCAAAGAACTCCAGGTATCGTAACCGGACATCACGGGCATTCAGGGAGGGCAAGCCAGGACGGCCACTTTCAAGTGCCGTCATTGTTGATGTATTTGGGATTCCGGCCTCAGGCCCAACTGAGCCAGCATAGTTGGCTGAATGTTTTCGTAGAAAATTATGGAGAACACAGCAGGCAAGTATTATATGGTTCAGTTTATACTCCGCCATATGGATGGGTGTCATAAATAATCGGAACCGGCTGGCCAGGATTCCAAATGTGTTCTCCACCACTCTTCGGGCTCTGGCCAGCCGGTAATTAAAAACCCTCTGTTCCGGGGTGAGGGTCCTCATCGGGAATGGCCACATCAGGTGGTCCCCCAGCGCAAATGCTTCATTAGCAACGAACACAAATGGGAGACCTTCAACATTGTCCTCTGGAGGTGGCAAGTCCAAGCTGCCATTCTGGAGACGCCTGTAGAACTCCGTCTGGGCGATCACTCCACCATCGGACATCCGGCCATTCTTCCCCACGTCCACATACAAGAAGTCGTAATTAGCCGACACCACCGCCAACATCACTATACTATTAAACCCCTTGTAATTATAATAGTACGACCCCGAGTTGGGTGGTGGGACGATGTGGACGTGTTTCCCATCAATTGCCCCTCCGCAGTTAGGAAAGTCCCACCGCTGGGCAAGGTGGGAGGCCACAGTCTGCCATTCCTGTGGCGTTGAAGGAAACTGTTGAGGAAAAAACAATAAACATTACTATTTTTTCACAGAAACCTGGCAAGCAGATTAGACACAAACATTATGGGTCAACCTCCAGATAGCATTTATTAAGGGGAATTTAACAACAACAAAGTATAAGGTACACCTATCATATCCCCCCCCCTCTCATGGGCCATTTCTAACATTATAGGGGGGGGGAACTCTTGGACAGGTAACCCTCTTCACTTCATTGAGAGATGAATGCCTAAATACAGGGTATTACTTGGAACAGCCCCTCCTTAGTTACACTATTGGCAGCCCACTGGACAGGTAAGAAGTGTCATAATACAAAGATATAAATACACACTGTACACATTTGAGCACATTTGAACATTCTGCTATTACCTATCAAGATAATAATAGGATACAAAAACTTTAAACAGTACCATTGGAAAGTATACAGGCAGGCCCTTGCACTACATGCTTTGGGGAATTCATCCATAAATCTGACCAGTAAAGAGATGGGTATAGTGTGTATGGGTTTGGCAAAGTCAGCAGATAGATGATTGAGGATAGAGAATTGGGATCAGCTGACTTAGAAGTTGGGGGAGGGAGGGTTACCAAAAATTTGGGGACACCACAAAAAAAGCCTCTGGCCCTCTGCCTGAATTTAAATCAAAAATAACATTTCAAAACATTTTAGGGGGTGTTTGGGGTAAAGCACTACTATGGAGCGGATAAAATACATTGTTAAGTAACTACATGAGGTGAATATAGGGCAGGAGACACCATGCTGGAGAGGTTATTGAAGGGCAAATATGTATGAAGGACCTAAAATAATAACTACATAAAAATCCAGCATGCATGAGAACAAAGGGGACATTCACAGCATATTCAAATCATGGTAATTAGGGAATGAGGAAAGAAATACAATATATTATCAAACATTCAATACAATAAAATGTGATACAAAAGGATAAAAATCTTACCTTCATATACTCCTTCTGCAGGACCTGTATGATGGCAGAACAGGTCTCTGGGATGATGATACCCAAAGCCTGGGGGGAGATGCCTGTCAAGAACTTTAAGTCCTGCAGGCTTCTCCCTGTGGCCAAATACCGCAAGGTAGCGACCAACCTCTGCTCCGGAGTGATGGCTTGCCTCATGCAGGTATCCTGCCTGCTAATATAGGGGGTCAGCGAAGCCAACAAACAATGAAACACGGGGTCCGTCATCCTGAGAAAGTTCCTGAAATCATCAGGATTATTCTCATGGATCTCACGGAGCAAAGGCATATGACAGAACTGGTCACGCTGGAGCAACCAATTCTTGGTCCATAAACTCCTCCCCACCCTGTTCATGGACTGGACTTGTGTCAAGGTCAGGACCCCAACACCAAGCCCCCGCACAGCACGAACTCTACGAGGAGTACGCATACGAAACATGGCTAGAAAACGGTCGGCTGCTCAGAACGAAGTAACAGAACGCACTGAAGAACAGCAAGGCCTGTGAAGAGCGACCTGAAAAACAGCAACGAGCGGACAAGATCGCACAGAAAACTCCAATATGAACTGACTGCACGCACTGAAGAGCTGATACAAACCCACAAGCACAAACTGAACGGCAGAAAACGATCTGAAAGCCACGAGTCTGAAAAAGCGCTTATCGTCTCTCACCAAACTTTTACTAACACGAGATTAGCAAAAGGAGCCCAAAGGGTGCCTCGCTTGGTTCTGAACCGGCCTTTTCTAGTCTCGTCGTACGTGCTTGACGTCACCGCGTTCTTGGCGATCGGAAATTCCGACAACTTTGTGCGACCGTGTGTAGGCAAAACAAGTTTGAGCCAACATCCGTCGAAAAAAATCCTAGGATTTTGTTGTCGGAATGTCCGAACAAAGTCCGACCGTGTGTACAGGGCATTAGAATAGACTGGGAAGAATAAATATTTTTATCATATTTTTTAAAATGCGCTGTGCTACAAAAAAAAGAAAAAAATATAAATGTGTGAAATTGAATGTGTCTCCAACTAATGAACTCTATTAAGGTGCAATTTGACAAAAAAATACAGACAATGTACAAAAATTGCAGATAATGCAAATGGAAATAGAAATAGAAAGGAGTTGAAAATTAAGAATACTGGATGCATTCCACTTTTCTTCTCATCAAGGGGAGTGTTGACAGAGACCATCTGACCAATCATCTGGTCTAAGGGGTGATTGTTGGGATGTCACCACATTTATGACAAGACTCAGATAAAGTTTTCTATAGGCTTTAACATCTCTGAATATATACAGTTTACAATTTGCTAATGTGCAGATTATTGTCCAGCTTGAAATTCACTTCAAAATAAATATAAATGTGACAGGTCTCAGATGTCTACTTTACCTAAGAGGCCAAGGCACTCCCTTGGTTCCCCATAATGTCTACTATAAGGGGTGTCTGGGCTCAAAATTCTACCCAATAAGTGATGAAGGTGAATATGGCTTTATTATGGCTAAACTATCATGATTTCAGAAGTTATGAAATATGCTGGGATGATGGATTCTACCGAGAGACCAATACAGTTTATGCATTCTAGGGATTCTAACTAAGGTATTTATGACCCAATGTCTGTTAACCTTCTAGTCATTGAAGTGGCAAAGTCAAACACTTTTATAAAGGGTTTTTAGATGGAAATCTGGATTCAGGTAATATGCATGAGAGGGTCAGGATTTTTCCTCTCAAGGATCTGATAAAAAAGTTCTGGTATGGCTAACAGTTGTGTATTGTATGAACTGGAGGAGGGAGGGGAGAGGTCAATGCAGCTGTGACTCTAGTTCAATACAGAAAAGACAGTGACAAATACAATGTAATGGCTGTATTTTGAACAACATGGCTGCCACACACACAGCCCATCGTGTGCCCAGTACGCACGACCATTACAGTCACCACCTCTTTGAAGGTACCTTACCTACTCTTAGTAGTTGCCAGGTTAGAGTCTTTTGCTCATGTGTGAAATTTTCCCTGTGCATTCCAAACTGACTATCGTTGCTGACCCTGTTGGCTTTACTTCAGGATAACTCTTCTGCCCCGTACACATGGTCGGACATTGATCGGACATTCCGACAACAAAATCCATGGATTTTTTCCGACGGATGTTGGCTCAAACTTGTCTTGCATACACAGTCACACAAAGTTGTCGGAAAATCCGATCATTCTGAACGCAGTGACGTAATACACGTACGTCGGGACTATAAACGGGGCAGTAGCCAATAGCTTTCGTCTCTTAATTTATTCTGAGCATGCGTGGCACTTTTAGCGTCGGATTTGTACACACACGATCGGAATTTCCGACAACGGATTTTGTTGACGGAAAATTTTATAGCAAGCTGTCAAACTTTGTGTGTCGGAAATTCCGATGGAAAATGTGTGATGGAGCCCACACACGGTCGGAATTTCCGACAACAAGGTCCTATCACACATTTTCCCTCGGAAAATCTGACCGTGTGTACAGGGCATTTCTGTTCTTACCTCCACTATGTTTTTGAGTTTGAATTTGTCCCTACTTCAGTTCCAACATTTGGTTCTGCCTGGCAATGATTTTTGGCTACTGCTTCTGTCTTTTATCTCAACCTATGTAACTGACTTCTCCGCTGCTAGGGAATTATTGCCTGTCAAGGTATGCTCATCCAATGCTTCAGCATTTACTGTAAGTCCTAGGGACACCTCAGTACCAGAAATGTGCATAAACTATGCTTAGAAGGCAGCTGCTATACTGGTCCTGCAACCCCCCAAAAAAACTATGGGAATACCCAATTATCCCATAAAGCTCAACACATAGCTGATAGGAGCTGCTGTTGTTTTGACTGAAATCCATATTCCAGAAATGTCATTCCAATTTTTCAATTTTTTTTCCCCCATCGGTCAAGGTTGTTAGGACCTTCTCAAATCATTGTGCATAATTTTGCACCGTTTGCTACTTTGCAATACATGCATTTTGAAGCCTGATTCAAATTTTTTTTTTTTTTTTGCAAAATTGTATTTTTATTAAACTTTTTTATATTTTTTAAAGCAAACAAATGCAGAATTGTTGCATAATGTAAATTACATAGATAATGAAAATACATTGGTGTCAGAAAAGAACAAAAACAATGAAGCATAAGAAACAGACAAACAAAGTCCATGGGTGCAGAGCACAGGGGTGTTCTGCACATCAAGTCAAGAAAACACGGGTTAAACAGCTCCTAAGTAGGTAATTTAAGTTTCAGAATCAGAGAACAATCATATGGGAGAAGAGACACAGGTATCATGCAGGACGTGTAGCACAGTAGCAATATAATTTAGCATATGATAGTTGGCATAGAGGTCCCGGATTCCGACTGATCCCAAGGTTCCCACAATTTATCAAATTGGAGGATAGCATCATGTACTGAGGCTGTTAGATATTCCATCCTCCGAATTTCAGCCACTAGACGCATAAATTTGGACGAAGGATGAGGTGTGTCGGAAAGCCAGCACATAGGGATAAGCCTTTTAGCAGCCAGTAGAATATAGGAAAGAAGCCTATTGGCTTTTTTGGTTATGCCAGGGAAAGGGAGGCCCACTAAATAGTTCAAGGGATCGAGCGGAAGGGATACATCCATCACTTTCTGCATTAGGAGCCGAACCTCATGCCAAAAAGGATGGATCATTGAACATTGCCAGAAAATATGAAACAAGGAGCCCGTGTCTATCCCGCAACGCCAACAACGTGGAGAGACTGAGGGATCATATTTGTGAATTAAATCAGGGGTTTTATACCAAAACATGAGGATTTTCACAGACGTCTCCCTTTGGGTTACACATTTGGAGGATTTGGAGATAGAGGACAAAATCTTATGCCACACTTGGACTGAAATAGGTCTACCTATTAAATCAGACCACCTCTTCATATAGTGGTGTGTGGTCTCAGTAAGGGGTGACGAGTCATGGAGGATGCGATGAATGGAGGATATTAAATGCAATTGATGAGGTCCTTGAGCACATAGGTATTCAAAGGAGGATGGTTTGTCAAGAGCTAAGGTTGGGGATTTGGAGTGGAAGAAATGTCTAACCTGCAGATAGAAGTGGAAAAGTTGAGGGGGAATATCAAATTTCTCATGTAAGGTATCGAAGGTATGTCGTTTTCGTGTGATGGGATGTACTAGATTTCGGATTTGGAAAAAGGGGATATTGAGCCATGGGAGAACCCTACCTAGGGATATACTATCTGGTATGAGTGGGTTGAACAATATATTTACCAGGGGAGAGCAAGGTGAAGCAAGGTGGTAATCCTTGAGGAATTTATGCCAAATGGATAAGGTGAAAATCATTGGAGCAGTACATTGGCGTTTGAGAGTGGAGTCTAAGGATTGGGGGGTGCCCCAAACCAGGGAATTCAGATGAACCGGGTACAGCACTCCCTTTTCAATGGCCGCCCACTGATTTGGCGCGAACAAAGAAGACCACGAAGCAATAACCCTCAAATGTGAAGCATGGTAGTATTTAATAATGTCCGGAGCTCCCAAACCCCCCCTGGATCTTGGGGCAAAAACCACAGATCTTGCTATGTGATGGGCCCTACCCCCAATATGAATTGAAGAAAACTTCTCTGGAGTGCTTTTAATTGAGGGGAGGGTATAGCAATTGGTAATGTTTCAAAGTGATATAATAGTCTAGGTAGAATGGACATTTTTAAAACATTAATCCTGCGCAACAGAGATAGGGCATATTTTGTCCAAGCTGATGGAGATTTATTGATGTCTGCAACTAGAGGTGGGAAGTTAGCTGAATAGAGAGAAGAGTAGGAATGGGTAAGAAGAACACCTACGTATTTGGGGGAGGATTCGCACCACCTATAAGGATATGATTCCTTGAGTTGTGATAATAAGGCTAATGGGATGTGTATGGGTAGGGCTTCGGTTTTAGAAGTGTTAACCTTATAACCTGAGATGGCTCCAAAAGAAGTCAGAATTGTATGTAGTGAGGGGAGAGATATCAATGGATTAGTTATGGTGAGCAAGATATCATCTGCAAAAAGTGACAATTTGTATTCCCCCTGTCGCAGCACCACCCCACGAATATCCAGGTATCCCTGTCGATTTCCATTTGTCATGGGGAAGCTAGGCGACAGGAAGGATGACATTTGCACTTGGGCTGTAACTGTTGAGTAAAGAGCTTCTATAGCTTTTAGAAAAGGACCCCTAAAACCATACGTCTTTAAAACAGTGAACATGTAAGGCCAACTCAATCTATCAAAGGCCTTTTGTGCATCCAAACCTAAGATCAATGCCTGCCGAGAAGTTCTGTCCAAAAGGTCTATTAAGTCAAGTGCATGCCTACCCGGGACAAAACCCACCTGGTCTCTGTGAATCAGTTTGGGGATAAGTTTAGATATTCTAGTTGCCAGGATTTTAGTAAATATTTTATAGTCTGAATTTAAAAGAGCTATAGGTCTGTAATTATCTGGGATAGAGGGGTCCTTGCCAGGTTTTGGGATGACAGATATGTAAGAGTGGGAGAATTGTGAGTGAGGAGACTTACCCTTAAGCAGGGAATCATAAAGAGTCAGCATATGTGGTGACAGGATGTCAAAGAACGATTTGTAGTAGAAATAGGGCAGCCCGTCAGGACCAGGTGATTTATGTAGTGGAAGTTTCTTAACTATGGCCAAGAGTTCCTCAGCTGTAATAGCTATATTCAGACTATCTAAGTCTTCTGAAGACAGTTTAGGGAGTTTTATGTTGGAGAAAAAGTTCTCAAATTTCTCCTGAGTGAATTTGAAATGGTTCTCCGGGGTTAGACAGTTGTACAATTTATGATAACATTTTCCAAAAACACTTGACATTGCACGGGGACAGTGTGTTCTAGATCCATCTGCCTGCTGGAGGAAATCAGGGAAAGAATTAAATGGGCGTGGGTGTAATTTGTTGACTAGCATTCGATGGGGTTTATTCGAGTATTCGTAGAATTTTTGTTTTGTCCACAGTAAAGACCTAGCTGCCTTGCCAAGGTGAACTTGATTTGTTCTCTGAGAGAGATGACCTTATGTAGTTTCGACACTGTGGGGCCACACAATAGCCTTTGCTCCGCAGTAACCAAAGTGGATGTAAGAGACCGTATAAGTCCATTTCTATCTTTTTTTAAGCGAGAGCTTTCAGCTATGCAAGCACCTCGGAAAACAGTCTTGTGTGCCTCCCACAGCATAGAAAAGTCGGAGACAGACCCTAGGTTATATTGAAAATATTCTTCTAGATTCTTTGCTAAGATAGTATGTCAGACTTCAGATTGTAGGAGGTGATCATTTAAATGCCAGTGACAAGATTTAGTGTAAGCTCGAGAGAGCATAGAGTCTATCATGATGGGAGCATGATCCGACCATGTAATAGGCGATAATTCGGACTCTATCACATATGGGATGAGTGGAGCCGAAATAAAAAAATGATCTAGACGTGAATACATCTTATGAACCGAGGAGTAAAAAGTGAACTGTTTAGTGGAGGGATGTTTTATCCTCCATGAGTCGAACAGTTGATGAGACCTTATACATTTGTGAAAGGAATTGGCTTGGGATATAATCTTTTTAGAGGTGTATTATTAAGGAGGGTTTGTCTATCTCTAGTGGGTGACATTACCGAATTAAAATCCCCACTAATGACCATAAAAGGTTGTGAGGAATACTTAGGGGAGTCAAAGAGTTTGTTAAGAAAATCAATCTGGCCTGTATTAGGGGCATAGAGATTAACGAGAGTGAAAGAGGAGGTCAAATATTCGCAGTCTAAAATGAGAAACCTGCCGTGTGGGTCCGCATGAGATTTTTTAACCTTAATAGGGCATGATTTCTTAATCAGAATCGCAACTCCCGCCTTGCCCGAGGAGTCCGAGGCAAGGAAGGAGGTGGGAAAGAACCTTGAGGCAATTTTAAACGAGCCCTCTGACCTAAAATGAGTCTCTTGGATCAACACCACATCTGCTCCTGAGGCCCTGAAGTCCTTCAGGGCCATCCAGCGCTTGTGAACGTTGTACGACATGATCTTTAAAGCCATGTGTGTAAATCAATCAAATAGGCTTTTGTAAAGGAAATAAATCTAAAAAATAATAAAACATAGAAAACAAAAGAGATGCAGATAGAATGGTATACAATGACCACAACCGCAATCTCATAGTACCGAAACAGTAGTAAATATATCTTATAATAAAATTGCATTTGGTTAGAAAAATACGAAAAGAACATTATCAACCTACAGAGCTGAGTGATGTCCATGGACATAGCAAAAAACAAAAAACATCTAAAAAAAAAGGAAAAAAAGAAAAAGTGAAATTTTTGAAGACCTGAGAGGCGCCTTTGTCTCAGGAGGCCCAGGTAATACTCCGAGGCCAGGTAGGGGCATGTATGGACTAACATTAGGAGACTGGGTAATGAGCCAGGAAGCACCGGCTGCTCGCCTTATGAGCTTGATATCGACTAAAATAGAACCATCAATAGAAGGACAGTTAACAGTAAAAAAGAAAACGTCAACAAATAATTAAGGACAAACTATCAACTGAGGCCTGTTTTTTCTCAAATCATGGAGAGTCGGAAATTATTTTAAGCAGTAATGCCTGAATGGATCCTAGGAGAAGATGCAAGACAATCAAGGAGGTTGCTTGGAGATTTGCGGACGTTGGGATGTAGAGAAACGTTTCCTGGATTTGTCTCTCACGGGGGTCCAGATACGGCTGGGCGTGTGTGGAGGTGGACGGATCTGATTGTTGGGAGGAATCAAATCTTCTTCCGGGATGGGAGGTAGACCAAGACTTTTTAGGAATGCCTCACTTTCTAATTAATTCACGTAGAGTGTGTTGTACTCCATCTTTGGAAACAGTGAAATTTTTGAAGACCTGAGAGGCGCCTTTGTCTCAGGAGGCCCAGGTAATACTCCGAGGCCAGGTAGGGGCATGTATGGACTAACATTAGGAGACTGGGTAATGAGCCAGGAAGCACCGGCTGCTCGCCTTATGAGCTTGATATCGACTAAAATAGAACCATCAATAGAAGGACAGTTAACAGTAAAAAAGAAAACGTCAACAAATAATTAAGGACAAACTATCAACTGAGGCCTGTTTTTTCTCAAATCATGGAGAGTCGGAAATTATTTTAAGCAGTAATGCCTGAATGGATCCTAGGAGAAGATGCAAGACAATCAAGGAGGTTGCTTGGAGATTTGCGGACGTTGGGATGTAGAGAAACGTTTCCTGGATTTGTCTCTCACGGGGGTCCAGATACGGCTGGGCGTGTGTGGAGGTGGACGGATCTGATTGTTGGGAGGAATCAAATCTTCTTCCGGGATGGGAGGTAGACCAAGACTTTTTAGGAATGCCTCACTTTCTAATTAATTCACGTAGAGTGTGTTGTACTCCATCTTTGGAAACAGTGAGGCGGAAGGGAAAACCCCAATAGTACGGAATCTTGTGATGTTGTAGGTATGATGTGATTGGGCGTAGATTCCTACGTTTAGCAAGGGTAATGGGGGAAAGATCACTAAAGATCTGGAGTTTGGACCCCTTATACACGAGTTGAGATTTGTTGCGTGTGGCTACAATGAGTGCTTCCTTGCTTTCAAAGAAATGGAACCTCACTATGACATCTCTGGGTCTAGCTCCAGCCAGAGGTTTGAGGCATAGAGAACGGTGTGCCCTATCTAGGCGCCAGTCAATGTCCACCACCGAAGGGGCCAAGGTGATAAAGAGACCCAGAAGATAAACACGTAAGTCAGGGTCTCCCACAGTTTAGGGAATACCTCTGAAGCGTAAGTTCTGCCTCCTTTCTATATTTTCCAAGTCCTCCTGCTGTAATTGTAGTTGGGAGATTGAAAGGCGTAGGTTATGGTTATCTTCTTCAATTGCCTGTACATACAGTAGTTTACCATTTCATCAAATTTGTTTTCAAGGTTATCTGTACGTTCTCCAATTTGGTCTATTTCACCTCTCAGTTCTGCAGCTAGCTTGCTCACCTCTGTTGAGACGTTGTTCGTTATTTGTTGAAGTAAAAACTGAAGCTTAGCATCTAACATGGCATCTAATATATCTGGGGTGAGGATCTCATGGAGAAAGGGTGAAGCAGGTTCCGAGCCTTGAGTGATAATGGGTGAAGTGTTTGTAGCATTCTCCATTCTTGTGGAAGTATCCATTGCCGCATGAGGGTCTGAGGAATAGTTTGAGGTCATAGGCCTGGTAACGTAATGTTCCATGCTAGAGTCCTCGCGTGACCCAAACAGCAGTTTATAATTTTGTTGTTGCTGGCCAACTTTGCCCATGAGATGATCAGGGAGTATAATTGATGGTCACGCTTACCTCCGAAGCTATAAGTGATTAAGAAAGCATGATGGAGGTCTCGGGGAGCAGGCGGGATTCCAAGCTCACTTAAGAGGCATATTTGGTGAAGTGGCTTTCATGCATGTAATTACATCTGCCTGTTGTAGTGTTAAGCAAATGAATAGTGGTGAAAGGGGGTAACAAATCCCAGTGATGTACCCAGTTCAGTGAATGTAAGCTTGGATCACAGGCCGGGTGTAGCTGGAGTCCCAAGATGTCCGCCAACTTCCGTGTGTAGGCCGCGACCACAGGCTTTCCTAAGAGCAGCTGCCGGCTGCATAGCTCCTGCCTTGCTTAGGCACAGGAATCTCCCACTAAAGTCTATTGGCGTGGTAACGAGTAGCCCCCGATAGGGATACTGACTATGTGGGGGAAGGGGCAGATGGCCCCTTACTCACTGTGGCCGCAGGAGGAGGAGGACAGAGCCGGAACAGTAGACCGGAGGCTTTAGAATGGCGGCCGGAGGTGCAATGTTGGAGCGCACGGCCAGGGAATCGTTAGGCGTCCCACCTCCGCTGCAGGTCCGTGTACTATCCCTCGGGGATGAGTAGTCAGCGGGTAGGAATGAGCTGTTCCCTGAGCCCCCGGATCACGGTGTACAGGAGAGAGGGGGCCCGCAGGCCTCAAGATGGCGGCGAGCCTCGGGTGCAGGAATCAGAAAGCTAGGCTGTGATACACACCACCGGGCAGGTCCTCAGCTGTGGTTGAAGGGCACAATGTCCTGACAGGTATGCCGAAGGTTTGGGTGTTCACCAGGGTGGAACAAATGGAGGATGGTGATGGATGATTGCTGGATGTGCGGAGCTCAGCACAAACACATCTTCTCCGCTGTGTGTCCGGACACGCCCCCCCTGATTCTGATTTTTATTGAGTTTAATAAACCTTTCAATTCAGAAAATTTTGCTGATTTTCAATTTTTCCAACCCACAACTTTTCAGAAGTTTACTTATCATAACTTATAGGTAAGATTCAATAAACTTTGTAAAGTGTTGCAAAATATAGAAAATATAGTTTACTTTTTATGGGAATAGAAATAGTCATCTTACAATATTTAACTATCCTTGCTTATTATAATAGGTACAATGCATTTGATTTATTATGGTGTGAGAAAACAGTTTCAGCGTTTAAAGTTAAAAAGCATTTGATGTTATATCAAATAATAATACACCAAATAGTTTTCTGTTTAATATCTGGTGTTAGCAGTGCTGCTCTACACCTCCTGTATTTTATCACAGTGACCATCATCTTCTCCAGCACTTATTAAATTATAAATGGGATGCAAGACATGACATGCAATCTTTAAGTGGTGAAACAAGTTTAACAGAAGATTGATGCATTTGTTAGACTCTGCTTCAGTAAATAATATAAGATTGTCAACAGCATCCAACAAAGATCAGAAATGTAATTTCTTCACCTCCAGTGACATTTTTATTGCTGATGTCAGACACTGATTTCACTTTTTTAATTTTCTGCAACCCAGAATTTTTTTAACACTATGATCAGAGTAGTTCACTTTGGAGTATGTTGTAAAGTACAGAAAGTGTGTGTGTTGTTTTTTATAAGGAATATATATATATATATATATATATATATATATATATATATATATATATATATATATATATATATATATATATATATATATATATATATATATATATATATATATATATATATATATATATATATATATATATATATATATATACATACACATACACACAACATACCTTCTGGAACAGGTAAACCCAACTGTTTCATTTTTATCCTTGTGTTCCAGGAAAATTACTCCTATATATTTAATGCTACACTTGAAATGTCTGAGTTTTGTGCAATTCTGGCATGATGACATACATTATATACTAGATAACTGGAGGAGTAAAATCTCCATTTCTTTTAATATGAAAAGCTTAGAGAGAAAAGTCCACAAGCAATAAATTATTTACTAGAAAACTGTAAAGGGTTGTATACAAATAAATTAGACCTTGTTACATCTTGTTGTAAACACATATAAGAAAATATGAATAAAATGTGCAGTTCTAATATGGAAAGCACAAATTTGCAAAAGGTATTTAATTTATTGTTATTTTATTTATTCAAATAGTAATGAACTTAGCAAACGATTTGTGAAAAATTCAAACTGTATACAGCAAAGTCCGATACTTAACAAATATGTGTAAACAATGAAAGTTATTAAACCCCATGAACAAAATATGCGGTCCTGTCCTGGACTGTGTCCAAAATGTTTCGACCAGATTGCACTGCATGGGCTTTGAACCATGGTCCACTAGCTTAGGATGGCAAATAGAGCTTATAAATAAGCCAGTTCCCTCACTATGTCACAAAACAGCACCCCCTAACCTCACAGTAAAAAGAAAAGTCTGTCCTTTACTGACGTGTTTCATGGTCATTGTCATTTCTTCAGAACACGTGTAACACAAGTTAGAGTGTAGTCTTTATAAGACAAAAGCCAGAAATAATATACTGCCTAATATTGTACTGACTAGTCCGCTCCAAAGCAGTTGGAGTAAGATGCATTTTGAAAGAGACTTACAACATGCATCTTTTCATCTACGCATTTGATATATAAGTGTATATACTGTATGTGTCACAGAAAAATTGCAGATATGTACAGACTACACAAACAGCATTTCAACAGTTATGCCCCGTACACACGTTGGGACTTTCCGACAACAAAACGGTGGATTTTTGTTCGAAGGATGTTGGCTCCAACTTGTCTTGCATACACACGATCACACAAATGTTGGCCAACAATTACGAACGTAGTGACGTACAAGACATAGGTGATATCTACATTATGAACGCTAGCTTTACAAGACCGAGCGCTTCCGGCTCGTACTTGATTCTGAGCATGCGTGAACTCTTGTGTGACGGACTTGTGTATACATGATCGGAACGTCTGACAACAAAGTGTTGGCAGAAAATTTGAGAACCTGCTAGCCAGCATTTGTTGGCATAAAGTCCAACAACAAATGTTCGATGGAGCATACACACGGTCAAACTTTCAGCCAACAAGCTCACATCCAACATTTCCCATCAAAGTCCGACCATGTATACACGGCATTCGAGTAGGAAGCATTTTAAAATTGACATATTTGGGCTGTTAGCCCAAATTTACAATATTATATAAAGTGTATCCCATTTAGCTTTGGAGGCCAAACAATGCTGTAGACGTTTTACCTAGTATTTCTACAATTTCTAGTAGGCCTTATTGCCTAGACCACATGCCGATTTAGCATTGAAGGTAAAAAAAAAAATTGTCTGATTTCAACATTATTAGTATGCAACACACAACATATTCTAGAATTTCGTGTAGGCCATATTGCTTAAACCACAATGCTATATACCTTTGGATGATAAACATGATTTTCAGTTTTTATTCAGAAATAATATGCTAATATTTTTACAATCTCTTGCAGACATCATTTGCTAAACCACATTATGTTTGGACTCTGATCTACACATGTGTGACCCAGCTCATCTAGACTATGCTTCTGCCTGACCTTCCTGTGTTATCAGATCTATTGCTACTTAATCTGCTTTGACTTGCTCCTCCAATACACCAGATATCTGCAGTGGTGCACCACCAGTACAAGCAAGCATGCTCTGCCTACAGTCCGGTCCATGGTATGTGCAGTTTATTACTTAACTACATGTATATTTAGCACATCTGCACTGAACTGTTAGGGCACCAAACGAGGAACTGTTTCACTACCAGGATGAGGAAGTGCTCCAGGAAAAGCAAGTGTGTGAACTTTTTCTACTGAAGGGCAGAAAGCAGGTTGGTGCCATTGTCAATAATTACTTTTACTGGCAAAGGATAGTGTGGATCCAGCCACCTCTTGATCTGCCCTTGAAAATAAAATCTCAGCCCAATATGTAGCTTCAGTCCTCCAGGCAAATTGGAAAATTTTAGTTGGCCTGTTGCAAAGGCTCTTGGTTGCTTTGGGTGACCTGTGGTTCTGACAATTCACCATATGAGGTTATTGACCACTCTGGACCACATTTCTTTGGTCATGTGGACCCTGCCGCTGACTGGTTTCTCCAACAACACAAACACAGAGATGTAAGCTTCCACATGCTCATGTGCAAAAAAATGGGAGCCAAGTACCATCCACCCTGGTACAGAATAGGCCCCAAAGTCACAAATGGGGAAGACACCATCAATTGGAATGGAGGCAGCTTTAAAGTCAGAAATTTTGCCAAGTTGTTATTGAGAAGCTGGGTATGAGGTTGTATAGAAGGATTTTTATTTATTTTTTTGCATTCCAGCAGCTGAGACACCTGCCTGGTCAAGGATGCAGCAGAGATAGTGGAGTGGATTTAGGAGACTTACATAAAATATAAAGACACCTGGCCATACTCTGCTCTACATGGTGCCATGCTGACCCGCTTCCCCACTTGATATGCCTAAGGTAGGCCTGCCAAACCCCTTGTAAGACTTTAATCCCTATAACTTGAGGTCACATATATTTTAGCCAATGCATTTTTGTGTAGTGAGGTTAGTGGAAACGGGCAAGCAGGAAGGAGCATGGGCCTTTTTGTCACTAGTAAAATTCATGTACTGCAACCAATAAGCTTTGTGGTGAACAGTCGTGTGTCTACTCATTGTATGTTGTACCTAAAGGCAAAGACTGCAAATCACTGAAGTGCTGTCTGCAGAAGATGTGTGAAAAAAGGTTCAGACTGCTGAGCTCTGTATAGAGAGCCTGGGGATACCAGCGACCTACACCTGTAGAGCAATGCCATCTAGGCCATCTAGGCCATCTAGTGGAATAGGGCCCATTCCTCCATTCCTTTGCAAGCTACCTTTGGATGATATCCCGTTGCCCATTTCCCCCACTTTCCTCATTATAATCCAAAACTCCTTTTTCTTTTCTTCTACCAGAAACTTAAAAAAACAGACATTAAGAAAACATTTTGGGAAGTACCTGAAACAGTCCAGCCAGCTGGCCTGTGTAGATACGCCACAGACCTAATGAGCACCTTACTACCTGATGTCACTCCAGCGGAGCCAATTATACATAGCATTCACCGTCTCCCAAAACTGTCTCACCTGCCTGAACAAGTGCCTAGAGAAGGTAATCTTCCACATTCATTTCTACCACATGAAAGAGAAGCTCATGATCAAACATAGGGGTACGCTGCAACTGCCGGCCCCATATGCGGATCTCCAAATTTTTGTGGACCTGTCGCAATATACTCTACAGAAAGGCAAAAATCTCCATACTGTCACAAAGGCGCAAAGGAATCACATAATTACCAGTGGAAACACCATACCAAAATTATCATCCACAAGGATAACTCCACACATGTAACTGAATCCTTGACTAAAGGCTTCTGCCTGCTGAAAGAGTGGAACATCATACCTGACATGACGCCAACCTCCAACTCTCCTAGAAATCCAGACAGGAGTAGATCCTGGATAGTGCTGAGTGTCTTCTAAGAATGCCTCCAAACTGCGCTGAGCTTGCTTTCTTCTTTATTTGGCCTCAATTCATTAGCACACCCCAGGCCAAAGGTTTGCCTTATTTAGACAAACGTGTTCCCCTCTACCCATGAGGAGCGTTCCACTACACACGGATCTTTTGGATCCATCTTTCTATCTGTGTTTGTTGGCCCATTGGCCTTTTGCACTATTTTATTCCAAATTTTGTTTCCTTTTTCAGAGCACCATAACGCTCTTCTACCGAGAGATTCAGACCAGCAGTACATCCCTCTATCAGTTCCACAAAGCTTAATTCTACGCACTCCATCCTTCCTGGACCTTTTACCCACAGCCATGTGAGTACTCTCCGCTACCTCTTACTATGGTAGCAAACTTTCTGTCCAATAATGCTAGGGGATTAAACTGCCCTTCAAAACGGGCATCTTTGTGGAGGGAGGCCCGCACCCATAAATGCGACATGTTATGCGTCCAAGAGACCCACTTCCACCGAGCATCATTCCCCAGGTGTTCCCACATATATTCACCACCAGCATGTTGGGAAAAAGAAAAAGATGTAATGATTGTCATTAAATGTTCCGTAGCATTCACCCTCATTGACCAAATCTCAGACCCAGATGGAAGATATTGGTTTGCAATCTGAACTCCGTCAAATACACCATAGTAACAGTATATGTACCTAATACTCATCAACTGAAATTTCTAAAACTAGCTCATGCCCCAAATCAGGAAAATTCAGCAGGGTTCCCTATTGCTTTGTGGGGAGTTCAATTTCATCAGTGACCCATCCTTGGATTCCTCAGTACTCACTAAACATTCTCATCTGACTCAAGCATTTATCAACACCCAGAACCTTTACGATATCTGGTGATGCTTCTATGCCAACAAGAAGGGCTTTACCTTTTTCTCCGCTAGCCACTGAACATACACTAGGATTGACCTGTTCCTAACTTATAACCGGATTCTCCAAAAACTGCAACAGCCATCAACATTATAACATGGTCCAACCGTGCTTCAATCCCACTCCAGCTACAGGACTCTTACACCGTACTGACTGCACTTCTATGGTGCACTAACCCGCACATTCTATAATCTGCAGACTTTAAAGCAACAATAGAGAAACATCTGCTGCATCTGTTATTGCCTCACCTGTTGATTACCCTTTTACAGTTTGGAATGGCTATAAGGCATTCATTAGGGGTATACTCTTAAACTAGGAGCACAAGAGAGGAGGAAAAGGCAGCAGCAAAACACTGATATTAAATCCTTGAAAGGACAAAACAAATTGTCATCTTCGCCACCCCTTTGCTCTAAGGCTGCCCAACTCCGACACAATTCACATCTGGCTCTTCTGTACAATTTTGAAAAAGCTGCCAGATTTACCATGACCTATTATGTTGCTGGCAACAGGGAAGACAAATGTTTGGCTAAACGGCTATGTGGCCACCAACATAAACTTAAAATCCCCTAAATCCATCACCTAGTCACCCAAGTAAAGTTATATAATAAGGATATTGCAGATGCTTTTAGTCTCTATTATGATTCCTTGTATAACCTGAAGGAGGATGATACGACCCCTCAGCCATCTGCAAAGGAAATAGAGGACTTTCTACACCCTAGACCTCCCACTCCCTTTCATCTTCAGACCTTAAGCGCCCCAATACACAAAATTATGTCATCCCTCCCCAGCAACAGATCTCCTGGACTAGATGGTCTCACTGGAGAGTATTAAAAGCAATTTAGCCATATTTTAGTACCACATCTCCAAAGGCTTTTTGTTACTGCTGCTGCCTCTTCCTCCTTTCCACCTGAAATGTTATAAGCTCTCTCAATTGTGCTTCCAAAGCCAAGGAAGGATCTGGGTAAACCACAACATTTTCACCCCATATCCCTCCTTAACAATGACCTAAAAATTGACACCAAACTAGTTGATATTCTGCCAGACCTCATCCATCCAGATCAATCTGGCTTTAACAAAGAGACAAATATCTGATGCACCAGACGCCTCATAAACATTACCCACCTGGCTGCTCAATCTCAGACCCCCTCTCTGCTCCTAGCTTTGGATGCAGAAAATGCACTCAACGGAGAGCACTGGACCTACCTATCAAAAGTCCTTGCCAAATATGAATTTTCTGGGCATTTATTTTCTGCTAAAATGGCACTATATTCATTTCCCTCTGCTTGCGTGTATTTATCTGTTATCCATTCGTGGCCCTTCCTCGTATCAAAGGGCACTCAGCAAGGTTGTCCCCTTTCACCACTTATTTTTAATCTTTTAATGGAACCCATAACTGCTTACATTAGGGCATATCCTGATATAACTGGATTCCGCATTGGAGCTAGGGACCACATCATAAGCCACTTTGTGGACAATGTTATACTGATGTTGACCAATGTCCACTCCTCCCTGGCCACTGTACATCAATATTGTTGTATCATTATTATTTTGTGTGATTTATGAATATTTTGGATGCTCTTGAGCTGTATGAATCACTTATCCATATATATATATTATCTGTAAACTGCATCAACTATAACAGCACATCTTATTTCTGTTTTCTTTATTATCTACAGTGTACCTTACTTTATTGTGTTGCCAAAACTCCTGAGGAAGCTCCAAATTGAGCGAAACATGTAGAGTGGCTTTTTAGTCAAGTGGTACTTTTTTGATTAATTGCCCACTAACAGATGTGGCGTCTTTCATACCCAAACACTGTTTTTAAGTGATTAACTGTTTTGTCATATTATTCATTTTAAATGTAATAAATAAAAACTTTTTTATGGATAAAGCTATAAATGTTTTTCTACTTTAATGTGCAAGCACCTTAAAAGTCCTGGGTTTTTTTCAACCCCTTGCCCCCCCCCCCCCCTCCTGAATACCCTCCAACTGTTTAATAGGTTATCTTGTTACAAGATTAACAACACTAAATCATACCTATTGAGTTTAGGACTGTATCCAGACACTAAACGCAAAATCTAAACTAACTACCCTTATGTCTGGAAAGACAAACATATTTCTTAGGCATTGCTCTAACCCCGAAACTTGATCAACTATTTTCTGCAAATGATCTTCCCTTTATATCCAAATTGCAAACCCAACTAGCAAGCATATCTAAGCATGAGCTATCTTGGTCTGGTTGACTAGCAACCTTTAAGATGCAAATTTTGCCTCAGTTATATCTCAACAGAATGCTCCCCAAACCAGTACCTAAGCCCTACTTCACTAGCCTACATTCGTCTTTGAACACATTTCTTTGGAAAGGCAAAAAACAATTGAGTACTGTCCATGATATTTTTTTAATTTGCACTAACATACAATTTTTCAGGACAAGCTTTCAGGGTGTGCCCCCTTCTTCAAGGTCTTAGCAGTACTGATTCACAAAAGTTTTAGCAGAATGTTAAAAAAAGAGACAATCTCTGAGGGAAAGGAGAAAAAAAAGCACACACACAAATGTACATGACAATGGTCAAAAAAAAAGCATATTAAGTGAGATAAGACAGAAGGAAAGCTATGGACTGGGAGGGGGTGTGACAGTCACAGAGGGGGTCGTAAAACTGTTTGGTAACAAATGAGAAAACCCATATCTAAATTGTGACAGGAGGGCCCATGGAACCAAGAATCCCTTGGAAAGTTTGGGAAACCCATGTTTCAGCTCCCCATGCACCTCTTATGTCTAAGTCACCCTGTGTCATGCTGGCACAGGGAGACTGAGAAACTATATCTTGAATTACTTAAAATGGGACAGTAATATTTATCCACAATATCTCCCAGCATATATGTAAAGATTCTGAACTCAACATGTTAGTTGAGGTGACCGGATGAGAGGGTGAACGGAGGTGTGTGTCTCTCCACTCTCCATGCTCCCTGCTGCTGCTGCTTATGTCACCTATGTCGGTCTGAGCCGACTTTGAAACCCTCCATTGCCCGAGATCCTTGTGTCTTTTTCCTGGCTCTGCTTTATCCCCAGCTCTAACCCCGTGGGAAACATCCTTACCCGGCGGACCCCGGCACGGAAGGGGGAAACGGCGGGTAGAACCAGGGCTGTTCGGCTCAGCTGTGTGTGCATCACGCTTGAGCGGTCACCTGGCAACAAACTATGCTCTCGCGGGAGCTGGAGCTCCATGCGCACTGACGGAGAGGAGATGTGACGGAGGACAGGCTGACTTGCTCAGGGAAACGATAGAACCGGCAGCTGCAGGACGGACCCTGGGACAACAGGGGGGCTCGCTGGAGGGGCTTGACTGAACTGAGGGCTGGCTGAAACCGCTCCCGCTCTGAAGCAGGAACAAGGTAAATTGTCCCCCTTCTTGGCACCATAGCATAACACCAACAGGAGTTATTGATTTATTGATTAGCAAGAACATACTACTGCCTGAATATTATTCTTTCTCGCTTTCCAAGCTGGACTTGATCTTTGACCCTTCGATACCTGTATAGTATTTCTGCTTATTGGGGTATAGTGAAATAGGGGATTTAATACTGGGCACCCCCTCCTAACACAGCTTATCAGGACTGTTGACAGATACACTAAGACAAATAAAAATGACCAAAAAAAAGGGAGAGGAGCATCCTCAACAGCCTCATGAGAGCTCACTAGCGCAGGCTACCCGGGCAGCTAAAGAGAAGGGGAACCTTGCGGCGTCTGCCTCTGCTGCGGCATCTAAGCTGGAGAAATTCGCCCACACTCCCTCACATTCCCCAGCTAAAGGTGCTCAGCAATCCCAAGAGAAGACGGGAAGTACAGGGGATAGAAAGAGCTTAAGTAAAACTACAACAGCAGTATTAACAACTACGAAAACGGTGAATAAAAAAAGCCCTGAAGGGGACCCCCCGGGAAAGTCGAGTGAAGGCAATCCTGGTATCGAAATGCCCAGCGAGACCAAACCCACATTGAAAGAGGTTCTGAGCGCAGTTAATGCTTGCAGGGGATCATTAAGTGATTTATGCGATCAGTTAAGAGGCCTTAAAGAGGAACTGTGTTCTATGAGCCAAGAGTTACAGAAAACTGTGGAAAGAACTTCTAATTTGGAGGAGAGGTTAAGCCAAGTAGAAGATATTTTACACCCCATGAGGCAAGAATTTAGAATGATGCAGACTCAGTTGGATTCCCATAAAAGCAAAATGGATGAAATGGAGAATCGTCTCCGCAGACAGAATGTGAGGGTACTAGGCCTCCCAGAAGGAAGCGAGGGATCCTGCCCAGAAGTATTCCTGGAGAGGTGGCTTAGAGAGATCTTTGGGGCGGAGACTTTTTCTCATTTTTTTGCTATTGAGAGGGCCCATAGGGTGCCCACTAGGTTTAGCTCTCCAGGCTCCCGCCCCAGGCCATTGATCTTGAAGCTGTTTAGCTACAGGGATAAGACAGTATTAATGCAGAAAGCCAGGGAAAAGGCAGATATCTTTTACAAGGACACTAGAATTTCAATATACCCGGATTACTCCCCAGATCTGCAAAGGAAAAGAGCAGGATTTGCTGAAATTAAACGCAACTTGAGAAATATGAAAATATCCTACGCATTGCTGTATCCTGCGCGACTACGTATTAATGCTCCAGGAGGGACACAATTTTTTGACTCTGCTGAAAGGGCCATAAAATGGCTGGAAGAAAATAAAAAGAACTTGTAGGGTCGGAATTATATTAGTTTGATTAAATTACTTGTTTTTTTTTTTTGTTTTTTTTTTTGCAGCAGGGACTGGAAGGGGGGGGGGGGTTTGGTGTGTTGGAAAATAAGGTTTATGAGAGTTCACAACAGATGGGGAATGATTGTTTGGTGGGTTATAGTGTTAATGGTGAAGGGGGGGGAGGGAGGGAGAGCATAGAAGAGTTGGGGAATGAGCTGGTTGGGAGGGTTACATGGGTCACAAGGAATGCTCCTAGGTTAGGCCAAGAAAGGCAGTGGGGGAGGGGGGTGAAGGGGTACAAGGGTAAACAAATGGGACATTTTTTTTCAAAATTAAAAGGTTGCCATACACTAGTAATAAATGCACAGAGGGTTAAGATAAAAGTATCACAAAGTTTTTTTTTTTTGTAAAATGTATTTACATATTAAAACACTAAAGGAAAACCAGGTAGGAGCAAAAGGGATGGGAACTTTAGCATATGAGTTTGTAAATAAATATTTGGCACTGGTGGGCTTAACTAAGGAGGCCTTAGGGTTCAATACCATTTTGCTTTTCTTTTTCGTTTCTTTTTTGTTTTGTTTTTTTCTCCTCCTCTCTCTCTTCCTTCTGTGTGCTGGAAGATGTATATTTATTTGCACATTGTATATGTATATTTACTTTATTTATATATATATATATCTACTTATTTGTACACATATTTATAACCTAAAGGAGGGTTAGTATGGTAGGAATAGTTTCATGGAATATTCGGGGTATGGGAGACCCCATTAAAAGAGTTGCCGTATTTTCAGAGCTGGTGGTATTGGGAGCGGGCCTGGTGTGCTTACAGGAGACTCATCTCATCAATGATTCCAAATCCTTAATTCGGAACAAAAAGTTTCAAGCACAATACCATTCAGTGCATACCTCCTATTCAAGAGGAGTATGCATACTGGTTAAAAAGGGGATGGTATTCTCCTGTAGGGATGTTAGGATCGACCCGCTGGGCTGTTATGTCTTTTTATTTTGTACAATAGAGGGTAAACCTTTTATTGTAGCTAATGTGTACATCCCCCCTCCCTTCAAGATGGAGATCTTATATTGTCTCTTGGATTATGTTGAGGATAAAGAGGATATCCCACTCATAGTGGTGGGTGACTTCAACATGGTACTCAATGGGAAAATAGACAGGTTCCCCCCAACAATAAGGGAGAATAGAGCAACTGAAGGACGGCTTACCCAGCTGCTCGAAGAGATTGGGTGGTGCGACCTCTGGAGAATTCGTAACCCAGAGGAGCGGCAGTATTCTTGCTACTCGGAGTCGCATCAAACTCTCTCTCGCATAGATATGGCACTGGGAAATAAGGGGGCGCTTCCCCTTATAGGGAAAATAGAGTATAGGCCGAGAGGGATATCGGACCATTCTCCTTTGACGCTGATGATAAACATTCACAATAAAAGCAATGAGAGAATATGGGCATTAAACCCTATATGGTTGGAGATTATGGGAAAAAAGGAAGAGATTTCGGAAAAAATAAATGAATTTGTGTTAATTAACTCAGGCTCGGCGTCGCAGGGGATGGTTTGGGACTCCCTCAAAGCATTTCTGAGGGGTATCCTCCTACAGTATATAACACGAGTTAAGAGACAATCAAGAGAAAAAGGGGATCAAATTAGGAAAGAGGTGCTAGATTTAGAAAAACAATATGTGGCGGACCCCAGCCCAGGAAAACAGCAGCTTTGGGTAGAAAAGCAGCAGGAGTACAAGATGGATATGCTCAAAAACGCTGAAAACAAGAGACTATTCCAGAGGCGGAGATATTTTGAGGAGGGTGAAAAAGTGGGTCGGATGTTGGCATTGTTAGCTGATACTAATTCACCCTCCTCAACGATCGCTGCGATTCGAACCTCTAGCGGGGCAGTTACTTCGGACCCCTTGATGGTAAAAAAGGTATTCTTTGAATACTATAGCAACCTATATAAATCGCAACAACAACTGGAAGTAAGAGAGATAGAGAACTTCTTAGAGGGGGTTAGTCTGCCACACCTTTCTGAAAGTGAAAGGGCCAGTCTGGACTCCCCCATAACCTCTGAGGAAGTACAGCAAGCTGTGGCAGATATGCCCAACCAGAAAACCCCAGGCCCTGATGGCTTGCCTGTGGAAATTTATAAGTACTTTGGGGAAGCATTGATACCAGAACTCTTGAAGACATTGAATTGGGCGATTACGGAAGGTGCTTTGCCCGCTTCAATGACTGAAACCAACATAGTCCTGATAAAGAAGGAGGGGAAGGACCACCTCGAAGCAGCATCATATAGACCCATTTCGTTATTATGCTCTGACATTAAAATATTGGCAAAAATAATGGCCACTAGGTTAAAGAAGTATATATTAGAGCTAGTACACTCGGATCAGTCTGGGTTTATCCCACATAGATCCACTAGTATCAACATCAGAAGGGCGTACCTGAACCTCCAGTCCCCGGCAGGGACTAGGAACTCGAGAGCAGTCCTCGCTTTGGAT
Source organism: Lithobates septentrionalis (assembly GCA_037952835.1). Classification (NCBI taxonomy): domain Eukaryota; kingdom Metazoa; phylum Chordata; class Amphibia; order Anura; family Ranidae; genus Lithobates; species Lithobates septentrionalis. The sequence continues at coordinate 1,001,520 of JBBDGP010001607.1, read as the reverse complement.
ATTGCCAAGGCGTTTGATAGCCTGGAGTGGGAGTATCTCTGGTGGGTACTGGAGAAGTTCGGGTTTGGCCCGAAATTTATTAATTGGGTGAAGACCCTGTACTTCTACCCAAAAGCTAGGTTAAAGATTAATAGCGAATACACGAAGTGGCTACCCCTTGAGAGAGGGACGAGGCAGGGGTGTCCACTTTCGCCCCTGCTGTTTGCGCTTGCGATGGAGCCATTAGCAGAGGTAATAAGACACTCCCCTGGAATACTAGGATTTGGAGAGAGGAATGGGTCGGAAAGATTGGCACTCTATGCTGATGATGTGCTGATTTTTCTTGGGGACACGGGACCCTCCCTTGAAAAGGCAATACAGCTGGTTGAAAGATTTGGAAGGACATCGGGCCTGATGGTCAATTGGGAAAAATCAACATTGCTCCCACTAGATTCATCATGTAATATTCAAAGGGGTAGCTTGCCGAGATTAAGGGTAGTGGAGAAGATGTGCTATCTGGGGATAGTTATCTCAACCGACCCGGCACAGTATATCAGAGACAATCTAGTCCCTTTACTGGAAAAATTTAGAAGGAAAAGTGCTATTTGGTGCCAACTCCCGCTATCCCTGGCAGGGAGAGTTAATTTGATCAAGATGGTTTGGATGCCACAATTACTGTACGTACTTCACAACTCTCCGGTTTGGATTGGCAATAGTTGGTTTCATAAATTAAATGTTATATTTAGAGAGTTAATATGGAAGAAAGGGCAGGCAAGGATTAAATTACAAACTCTTCAGCGCCCTGTCGGGGAAGGGGGACTGGCAGTACCACATCCCTATAGCTATTTTCTGGCGGCACAATTACAACATTTAGGAGGCTGCGAAAATCAGGACCGATTGAATTCCAAAGCGAAACTTATGATGCAGGACATCTCATATGGGTCCCTGGCAGAGGCACTAGAGGCTGGGATATGCCGGGAGGGATCTCCAACATTTAAATTGGTTATCAAAGTTTGGCAAGCCACCAAGAGGATCATGGGGTATGGAGGCTACACTGAATTTTCGCCCATATGGGATAATAGGGGTTTGAGGGAGTTGTTAACGTTGGACAAAAACTGGATATGGGTTCGCCACGGAATTCGTAGATTGGTGCAGTTATTTGAAGGTAAAAACCTGAAACCGTTCATTGAGTTGAGGCGGGAATACGGGATTCCAAACAACACCTTTTTTTACTTATTTGCAGGTCAGGCATGCACTTAATAGTCAATTTAGTAGATGCCCATTAGAATGGTGCAATGTACCTATTCTAAATAAAATCATTAAAGCAACCTCCACTAAGGGCCTGATAGCAATGGTAAACGGACAAATTTATGCAAAACTGTTAGATCTGCAAATGACTCTGGGCGTCAGGGAAAGGTGGTCAGGGGATTTGGGGGAGATAACTGACAGTCAGTGGAAGGGAATTTTGAAGGCTAGCCCATTGGTGTCGGTCTCCCCATCGCAACAGGTGTCACATCTTTTTCTGATACACAGGGCTTATTATACCCCTAATGCCGCGTACACACGGTCGTACTTTTCGTCTACAAAAGTCGGACAGCCTGTCGGACAGACTTCCGGCAGACTTTCGGTGGACTTGCCGCGGACTTGCGGCCTACTTTCTAACGACCGGACTTGCCTACACACGACCACACAAAAGTCGGTCGGATTCGTACGTGATGACGTACACCGGACTAAAATAAGGAAGTTCATAGCCAGTAGCCAATAGGTGCCCTAGCGTGGCTTTTTGTCCGTCGGACTAGCACACAGACGAGCGGATTTCGGGGTCCGTCGTAGGTACGAAGTAAAAGTTTTGAAGCATGTTTCAAATCTAAAGTACGTCGTATTTGAGGCTAAAAAAGTCGGTTGAAAGTCCGGAGAAGCCCACACACGATCGGATTACCAGCCAGCTTTAGTCCATCAGCGTCTGTTGGACTTTTGTAGACGAAAAGTAGGACCGTGTGTACGCGGCATAAGAGATTGTTTAAGTTTGGCCGTAGACTGGACGACAAATGCCCTAGATGCTTGGATACTGGTGATTTAATACACATGGTATGGAGGTGTCCAAAGCTGGCAAGGTATCGGTCAGAGATAATTAGGATTATAGAAACTAGGTTTAAAACCAAGTTGAAACAGGAGGCCAGGGTATGTATCCTGGGCCTGCTTGGGGAAAGAGTGGAATGCAATAAAATAGCTATAGGAAGGTGTCTTTACCAAGCCAGGAAACTAATTGCACAATCCTGGCTATCCAGTATGCCTCCAACTATAGAAGATTGGCTTAGGACAGTGGATAAGCTAGTATGGTCAGAAAAAACAGTTTACATCAGGAGAAGCACTTATGGCAAATTTATAAAAATCTGGAGTCCTTGGTTACAGTGGTCAGGTATAGGCCCCTGATCTGGCTTTAGTCTGAAATGTACCTAAGGAATCGGACTGCCCGTTAGTATAGTACAGAGACAAAGGAGAACTAGCGAATTAAGGGGTAATAGTTTTTTTGAGGATAGTACAAGAGGGCGTTCATGTAACCTTTTTTTTTTTTTTTTTTTTCTTTTCTTTTCTTACATAGTTTAGTGATATGGGAGGGTGGGTGTGGGGGGGGGGATGGGGCATAAGAGGTGCAGAGTGGTGGAAAAATTTTTTTTTTTTTTTTTTGTAAAGAATATAATGTATTCTATTCTCTTATGTAATATGAAAAATTTAATAAAGAATATTTAAATTTGAAAGAAAAAAAAAAAAAATAAAACATGTTAGTTGAGAGAGCTGATCACATTGGCCTCTGTACAATTTAGGAGACAGGCCGACTCCTGCTGGAGCTCCTGCTATTGTTAGAAAGGCATCCTGTGTTTATACTTATGATGTATAATCTACTGTGTGAAGCTCGGTGACAAGTCTGACCTGTAGTGAAATCCTGATTAATCATAACAATGCTCAGAAGGGCACGGAGTCACATCGGCTGCTTTAAGGGATTAGTTAATTAGCTCATGCTAATTAGGTTTCTGGTTACAGGTGTATTGTTAGAGTAATATGAGCAGGAGGGGGGACCTCCTCTTCTACTGTATATAAGACTTTTTGTCCTAATAAAAGAGTCCATGTTCAGCAACTAAACAAGTATCGTCTTGTTTTGTGCTTGTGAGCGGTTGGAATATCTGTTATCTATATTCAGACTGTGAGGAAGTGGTATCTGACGAAATCACTCAAGCCGAGTGTGGGACGTTTCGTTACAATGGTGGCAAGCGGTGGGGCGCTTCCTGCAGTCTGGGACATCCAAACTTCCACCTGGATCCAAGGTCCGGATAGCAGGAGAGGAGAGGTACAGATACCAGCCGCCATGGAAGAGGAATTCAGAAGGAGGTTCCAAGAGATGCAGATACAGCACAGAGGACCAGTGTCAGAGCAGGTTCTGCTGGGATGGTTTGATTCTATCCGCTGCAAACTCTGGAAGAAGGCGCTAGCCCGTGAGCAGCGACACCAGGGAAAAGTTCTCCCCTCCATCCAGGAAAAGTACTGGTCGCAGTATAGATTGCGGGTGCTGTTTTTGAGAGAAAAACCGCACAAGGAGCAGACAGCTGAATTAAGCAGGCTGTTCTGGGCAGAGATGTGGCTGGATGAGAGCTACAGAGCCCTCCAGGGTAATGTATCTAAAGCATGCCCTTGGATAGCGGATGACAGCCCAATGGAAAGCTTTGGCTACGGCAGCCTGGGACTGTTGTATGTGAAGCTGACAGGGGACCCTAACTTTGGGAGTGATTTAGATTGGTGGTTGGATGAAATCATGGATTTCAGAGATGGGCTACTGAACGCCTCAGAAGTGCACTGGGCACTGGAAGATATAGAGTTTCTGGCCGTTCAGGAATGGGAGCTGGAGATCGCCTACAGACGGCTACTAGACTCTGTTCAGCACCAGGGCTGGGCTCCCTTTACCTGGGACTATCAGGAAATACCAGTTGACAACTCTGAAATCCTGGCTGAAGAGTCTGCAATGTGGCAGAGTAACAGTGTGCTTTGCCAACCTGCCCCCGCAGCTATGGACGAGGAAGGTCTTATGGCAGATGCAGCAAGTGCTGACTGACCTTGATGATCCTGTTTCTGCATGGGATGATCTTGGATGGAGGAATGTGCCTGTTCAGCAGCATGCCAGAGAATCAGCAGTGGAAAATCTGGAGATTGCCATCCCCAAAGCTGAAGTGCTGACAACAGGGCAAAGCTCTGCTAGCCTCTGCCCATCACCGATAGCATCTTCTGGGTTCCACGGACAGGAGATGGTGAACCTCTATCCCCAGACACCAGTTGCAGAGACAGGGGATTTGATAGATTTTTCTTCTGAGTAAGAACAACCTGATGAGCCTCCAGCAGAAGAGCTGGTATCAGGGCAAACTTCACTGTGCTCTGCCCAGCACCAACAGCAGTATCTGTGGAGTTGCAAGGAACTTCCTCAGCTGAAGTGCTGGTCACCAGATAGAGGGTCCAAGACCTCTGCCCCACACCTGTGGCAGTTCCGGAGGCTCAGGGTGATAAGGTGGCGATCACGTCCCAGCAGTAGATACAAGGTGAGAAGGGAGAGGAGGTGTTTGTTGTCCCTCCCCAACAGTTGACAAGGGTGGTGAAAGTGGTCTTTCCTCCCCAGCAAAGATCCGTGCACCTGGGAGATGGAACCATAGACATGTCGTCCCAGCAGCCAGATGAGGGAATGGAAAAGGAAGCAGCCAGCTCACCTCCCCAATGGCAGCTACACAGTTTGGGAGTGGAGGAATCCAGCCTCCTGCCCCAACGGTTAGCCAAAGCAGATGATGTGGAGTCCCCAAACAAACAGCAAACGAAGAAACAATGGGAGTCCATGCCCCCCAGATGAACTCTGTTAACACTTCATCAACTGGCCCAAAACCCTTTTTTGATTGTGTAGAGGCTTCTCCTACACACCCACGGTCTTTTTCAAGACCCACTACTACCTATTTCCCCTTTCACCTATAAAACCCTCTTCTTTTTTCTTTTCTTTTTTTTTTTTTTTGCCGGAATCTTCCAATGCAATGGAAGCACCCTATCCCTTCATCGTATGAGGACTGCAAATATGTTTATACTAGGTCTCAAGCTGAGGCCTTAGCTCGAGACATTCCTTATTCTGCCTAAGTATCACCCCACTCCACCTCCCTTATCCCTATTCCCCTTCCCTTCCATCCCCTTCCACTCCCCCTCCCCTCCTCACCCTCACCTGGTATATTAATCCTTCATAGCAGAACTATTCAGCATGATATGAAGCTGGTCCGTATATTGTTTATATCTTATATGTTTATTCTTTATTCTTTTTTCCAGTTTAAAAAAAAGGTCACTTCACCCCTTTTTTTTAGAGAGATAGTAGTTGGATAACATTTAATGTTCATCCTGATAAGGTACAATAAGTAATTGTCATAGGGAGATTTCTCCCACGGTTTCTATTGTTTCTGTTCTCACAAACGCTCTGCGGCTGGAGCGGAATTTCATGCCACTCCACCTATTGTAACTGAGAGGAATTTAGATCCCTTGGTTGCAATAGACCTGCGGCCCTAATTTGGGCTGTGTCTGGTTTTCTGAACCCCTTATTTTTAAGGGTTCAGTGCAGGTTTTTGATCCTGCAATTACAGGATCCAGGGTTCCTTTTACACTGGACTCCTTCTTTCTAAGTTTCTTCTATTTTTCTCTCTCTTCTTTTACTTCCCTTTTCCTCCCCCCCCTTTTTTCTCCCTCTCAGGTGCCTTCGAGGAGAGCTGGCCAGGATCAATACTCTGAATTCCGAGGCCAACATCAAATTCTCGGGAAGGACGGATCCTATCTCCTAGATCTGGTAAGAATTAGTAGTTTTTTATTGATGAATACCCCACACATTGTCCATGGCTGACGATCCCCCCCCCCCCCCCAGTCATCTCTCAAAATAGCGTCCCACAATACACAAGGCCTAAACTCCCCAATAAAAAGACGCAAAGCCTTTCATAGCTATCATTCCAGAAGGTTGGACGTTGTACTCATTCAAGAAACCCACTTTCCAAAGAGCTTCAACCCATCCTTTTGCACCGTAATTATCCCACCTTTTATTTAGCCAACGCAGACGACAAAAAAAGAGGAGTAGCTGTTCTCATATCAAACCGCACCCCCTTTTCCTTGACCCAAACTGTTAAAGATGTAGAAGGAAGATAGATCCTTGTGAAAGGCCACATTAATGGTATACTTCTCTCCATTATATCATACTATGCCCCCAATAAGGGACAGGCTTCCTTCTTCTCCTCCATGCTCACCTCTCTCTCCTACCATTTGGAGGGCAAGGTGATCATGGGAGGGGATTCAAACATTGCCTTCGACCATATGCTTGACAAATCGACAGGAAGCCACTCAAAGCTTAAATGACCCCCCAATCAGAGCCTTCGTATTGCTCAACTTCTAAATTCATTGGGAATGATTGATGTATGGAGAGAATTAAACCCGAATGCCAAAGACTACACTCACTTCTCCGCTCCCCACAGAACTTACGTGCGTATAGACCACATTTTTCTACACACCACTGACATACATTCAGCTTCCCGAGCAACAATTAATGATTTCCCGTGGTCTGACCATTCCTTGGTCTCCACCAAGCTCTGTGGTTTCCTACACACAGCAAGCCCTCCACAGTGGCGCCTCAATGAAGCTTTCCTCTCCAACCCTGTACATTGTACTATGATCCAAAAAGACATTTTAGAATATTTTTGTTTTAATGATACGCCGAAAATGTCTCCAGGTTCTTTATGGGGAGCTCATAAAACAGTAATAAGGGGAAATCTCATACAATTGGCATCACAATTAAAATGGGAAAAACAAACAGATCTAAATGAGTTACAAAAAAACTTCCAACTCACTTGTAAAAAATGCAAGCAACACCCCACTTCCGCCTCACAAGCTAAAATGGATGCTTCCAGGATTGAATTGAACACCGCTCTCACATCCACTGCAGAAAAACATTTAAAATGGGTAAGTGGGAGATTTTACCTCAACTCAGACAAATTTGGCCCCCAGCTAGCCTCAAAACTTTCTCCCAGACGTAGATATCAAGCCCTACCCAAAATTAAATCATTGTCGGGTTCCTTAACACAAAACCCTAAGGCAATTCTAAATACGTTCCACTCTTTTTACTCTAAACTATACTCATACCCCGATCAGGAAAGTACCCACAAACCCAATGAATTTTTTGATATTATCCCCCTTCCCAAAATCTCAGAATCCCATCGCTCTATAATGGAAGCCCCTATTTCTGTAGAGGAGGTTATGGAGGTAATAAAGGGTATTAAAACAAGCTCAGCCCCAGACCCAGATGGTTTCTCCTCACTTTATTACAAAAAATTTGGAGCTACACTGTCTCCTTGTCTGGTCCGGTTCTTCAATTCCCTCAAGAGGGATTCACCCTTAGATTCAGCGACTAATTTAGCCTACATGTCAGTCATTCCCAAACCAGGTAAAGATCAGAGCCAGGTTAGTAATTACAGACCTATATCCCATATGAACAATGACTTGAAAATAATGACAAAAGTCCTCTCTAATAGGCTAGGTTTCTTTATAGGGTTGTACGTGCACAGGGACCAAGTGGGCTTTATACCAGGGAGACAGGGTCCGGATCAGATAAGGAGAGCAGTAGATATCTCATCCCTATTGCAATCAAAATGGGATGGTAATCCACCCCAAGAAGGTTACCTTTTATCCATAGATCTACAAAAGGCTTTTGACTCCATCACCTGGCCTTATCTTTTTGGGACATTAAGGAGATGGGGGTTTGGCCCCCATTTCATTAGTCTCCTCGAGGCTCTCTATTCCCAACCTAAAGCCCAGATCAGAATCCAAGGACATTTATCGGATTCCTTCCCCATAACCAAAGGGACTAGACAGGGTTGCCCTTTATCCCCTCTACTCTTTGCCATCGGCATAGAAAATTTGGCTATAGCAATAAGAAATCACCCAGACATCCATGGTGTTAAATGTGGTCAGTCCTCACACAAATGTGCATTGTTCGCGGACGATGTTCTTCTCTTTATCACATCCCCACTCATTTCCACCCCAAATGTCTTATCACTTCTTAAAAAGTTTGGACAGATTTCAGGCTTGCAAGTGAACATGGCCAAATCTATAGCACTTAACATTTCTACCCCTTCACTCATAGTGGATAGCCTTAAGGACCACTTCCCCTTTGTATGGAGTTCAAACTCCATCCCATACCTAGGCATTCAATTAACCCCCCTAATGGAACAACTATACCGATTTAACTACCCTCCCATGTTCAAAAAATTTCACTCTGATCTTGATCAATGGTCACTACACAAATTATCATGGTTATGGCGCTTGAATGCGGTTAAAATGACTCTACTCCCACGGATCCTATACCTATTTTGATCTCTCCCCATTCCTGTCCCCAAATTACATATCTGTAAATTACAATCTTCAATCATACAATTTATCTGGAATAAATCGAATCACAGGCTCCCCAAAAAAACACTCTTTAGACCAAGGAAAAGAGGAGGTCTTGGGCTGCCCAATCTCTGGTGGTACTACCAGGCAGCACATCTTAGCCAAATTTCAGCTGTTTACTCTAGAGGCCCAAAACCAGAATGGATAGAGATGGAAAGACAAGCTATACCCAATTTCACTATAGATTGTCTACTTTGGCGCCCCCATAAAACTAGACCACCAATCCTTTCCCCCTCCCTTTCACACTCATTCACGTTGTGCGACACACTGCATAAATTAAACATTCTAACATCTAAATGGCATCCCCTGGCTCACATAATAACCCCCTTTTTCCACCAGGCTCGAACATAAGAGCGTTCCAGTGGTGGCTTGAGAAGGGCTTATATAGAATAGGTCAATTTTGTAACTCTAGTGGACCCATCACATTGACCCAATGCATATCAAAACTCGAAATGCCCCAATCGGAAAAGTTTCGCCTTCACCAATTGAGACATTTCCTACTCTCCCTTCTCTCTCAGGAACCGCTACCCCTTACTACCACTCCATATGAACAATGGTGCTCCTCAGCTATGGACATGAAAGGGGGAATATCGCTCATATATTCGGCTTTAGCCGAACCACAAGAGAAAGCGCCCTATATGGTGGCTTGGGAACGTGATGTCGGATTTGAATGGGACCTAGACACTTGGCATGGGTATTTCGCTTCCGCCTTTAAGGGGATCCTAAATGTTTCCCTTACTGAAGCAGATCTCAAAATCATGACGCGGTGGTACCTAGTCCCTACTAGGTTAGCTAAATTTTACCCACAATCCTCCCCCCTATGTTTTAGGAGTTGCTGTCACCTGGGTACTCTCCTACATATTTTTTGGGAATGCCCGCGAACCAGAGGCTACTGGAACAAAATCTTCCATCTAATCCGCAAAGTCACCGGCAAGGCGATTCCACAAACCCCAACAGTAGCACTCTTAAATCAAAGAATCCCTAAAATTTCTAAATACGACCAAATTCTAATCCACTATATTCTCATAGGAGCCAAACTTACTATAGCCCGGGCGTGGAAACTTCCTAAAGTATCCTTCCACTTAGCCAAACAGAAAGTCTCCTGGATCATGTACCAGGAGAAAATCTCTAACATCATTCTGGATAAAGCTGAGAAATTTAAACATACATGGGAACCATGGGCCCGCCATATTGGCATGACTCTCTAATCCCGAACTCTTTCATAAAATAGTAGGCTAAGCTACCCGGCTCAGCTGCTTAGCACTCTGTCCCAGAAACTAGGCACACCTTCCCCCACTCACCCCTCTTTAACCCCCTCTTCCTTTCTTCCTATCTCTATTTCTCTCTTCTCCTTATTTTCTCTGTTATATTCTTCTCTCCCACTGGACCAAAACGGTGGGATGCGAAGCAGATGTTGCATAATTAAAACCTTTAATTATTAGGGTTTTTTTTTCTGGTTAAAATACAATATATTTTGAATTGTTCTACCCACCGTTGATTAAGATCAGAATTTAGCAGAATAGATATGGGTTCTGATAGCTCGATTTCGAAACATTTATGTCATCATAAGGAACCCAAATGTATGGTATGGTATCACTCTTGATGCATTGTCTAGAAATTATTTTTCATTACGGAACCAGAGGCCATTGAGGCCCAGACACAGCATGATCCCGAAAAGGGGTGTCTGGATCATCACTCCTGCATAGAAGTTTAATTCATGAATATTTTCTGTGCACTGTTTTTCTTGTTACTTCTTACTGCATTAATTTCTAGATGACCAAAATTTGTTATCTATTTTACTCCCCTGCGTGGGTAGTGAATTGTTGATGTTTTTTTTATATTACCTCAATAAACATTTTAAACTCAAAAAAAAAAAAAAAAAGAATTACAGGCCTACAATATAAAACACAAAATGCTAAATAATTGTACCACTTTTAGCTTCAGAAATCTGACATAATCATACTGCCAGGGCGGTTAAAAGTTTTCCTTTCCTGAATAATTTTGAAATTTCTAAGACATTGAGGTCTTCCATAGTGTGGTCAGGTTGTGAGAAATCTGTGCAAATTCATCCTCGCTTGCAACTTCTGTCCTGTTTCACCAACATAAGATTCTTTGCTATATCGTTTGCATTGGATGAGGTACACAACATTACTGGAGGTACAGCTGTATGATCCCGTGATATTGTAGGTCACTTTTGTGTGTGTGTGACACTTTTAGGTTTAGATTTCTGTTAAAACTTTTGTGAATCAGTACTGCTAGGACCTTGAAGAAGGGGGCACACAATGAAATCTTGTCCTGAAAAATTGTATGTTAGGGCAAATAAAAGTATCATGAACAGTACTCAATTGTTTCTGCTGAAAGTGCACTAATATGGCTACAATCACCTCAAGCATGTTTGGAAAGGCAAAAAAGCCAGATGTGCATTTCATAGATTAACCAAATCTAGACATGTAGGAGGGGTAGGTCACACAGACCTCCAGGAATATTATTTCACAGATTACTATTTCAACTTAAAGACTGGTTTACACAACCATTTCCATCCCTTTGGAGTGAAATAGAACAACATCAAATGATGGATAAACCTTGTCACTCTTTTGTATTGACCTCATTATTCACTAGTCTTAGATATTTCACTCTATCTCCGACAATACAAGTATCAATTCAAGCGCGGTGCTCTCTGAAGTTGCCCCCTACACCTGACCACCAAAAGGTAGCACTAGAGATTCCCATTTCCACTCTCTCACTATTAATACCTGATATATCACTCAATGACTGGCAAATTCAGGACATAACATCAATAAGCAATCTATACACAACAAAAAGGTTGAAGTCTTTTGATGAATTTAAAAAAAGAATTCCAACTGGAGAACTACTCACACTTCAAATATTTACGGATAATATCCTTCCTGCACCATCACCCCCAAATAGTGTGTATTCTCCCCAAACATATAGCATATTTCTATACAGAGGCTTTGTTTAACAAGAAGGGAATATCATTGTTCTGTTCTTAGCTCCATTAAAAATCGGAATTACATAAATCATTGACCATTACTGCCTGTGAAAACGATTTTGATTGTAAATATTCCCCATACCAATGACAAAAATCCCTTAAGGCTGGGTTCACACTATTGAAAATTGGATGAAGGTTTCCTCACATCCAATTCGCATGTCAGGCAATTGTGACCAGCTCTCAATGGAGCCAGTTCGTACATCTCCGAAATGTGGCTCTCGAGCGAATTGAACAGGGGTCCTGTATGTCTTCTGGTCTATTTCAGGTCCAAATTCAGCCAAAAATTCAGACCAAATTCGGATCTGAAACGGTGAACAGGGATGCACCAGACTCCTGTTGTGAGCCGCTCCGTATGGCAGTGTGAACCTAGCCTAAAATGGCTTAGTCACTAAAAAACCTTTGGAAACTAATGCATAAAATTTTGTTAGGATGATACCTAACCCCCTTTTGTATCTTAAAATTCTCCAATTCCACCTCTTCACTATGTTGGAGAGGCTGCAAGCAAACGGGTACATTACTCAACATCTTTTGGGGTTGCTCTCTTTTATCCACGGTCTGGCTTTCCATTTTCCAGATTCTATCACAAATTACAGGTATCTCACTTCAAATTTCTCCAGACTTAGCACTGTTATCCTTAGAAATAAAGCTGATCCCGATTCATGTTCTTCTTGCAGCAAAACTTTCCCTGGTTTGTTGTTGAAAAACCAACCGTATACCTAACATGTCTGAGGTAATCAAAATTGTATAGCTACATGGCATGCAAGAAACCATGTTAGCTTCTAGCAATGGCTCATATACCACAGCTACTGTTGCTTGGGAACCTTGGGAGAAATAGTTTACTACTAATAAGACCTATTGATACTGTGACCCACTGTCTTAACAATGTAACAATGTCAGATGGTTCTTTTCTCAGTTCAGTGTAGTTTGATTTCTGATTCAAAAACTTGAGTCTGTATTATCTTGACCTTATGTACTGCCTTTAACATGCTGGTGCTCGGTTTTGTTTTATTCTTATATTTTTTACATTATTCTATTTAATTGCATTTCGGTCTGTAATGTTGAAATTCTTCAATAAAGAATTATTAAAAGAAAAAAGCAACCTATTTTAAAACAGCTGGTGTTATATAACAATGTATAGCACTGTATGTAGCAAAGTATCACAGTAACTATCTCTCCCTAAAATCACTCTGACTGTCGGGTGTCCCTAGATCAACCAACCCCAACTCACTCTGACAAAAGGCTGATAAGAGAGCTGACTTTTATGGGGATGGGGCCAGCTCATTTGCAAGCCTATATTATTGGACAAACACCTGACCACTGTTCACAGTTTATTTATTTTGCTGGCTAGTTTAAAAAAGGAAAATGTGCCAGTTATCTTTTGTTTTGCATATTTCCCTGCCGATGTGCACCTTACCTATTATTTCTTATTTCAAGGAGATAAGAGCAGCTGCCTTGCACATTAAAGCTGCCTTGCTACTGATTATTATTACACTGCTTTAGCATCTGTAGTGACTGAATTGTTGTGGTAAATCACTTGCCTGTTCATGGTGTCTCTAGTATATTTTGACTGTCTTGCTCATTAAAAATTTCCTGCTGCTGGCCAATTTTACAATTCAGTATTATCAGGACATTTCCTAACAGCAAAAACATGGATAGCTTCAGTAAACCACAAGCCACTTTCTATTGACTAGTTCTGATCTGTGTCTCTGCTAAAACTACCAGAAAACCAAGAAAACATTTTTCTTCTACAGTATATTGAAGAGCTGTTGTATGTAAACCAAGCTTGTTTTAAAAGTAAAAAGGTCAGTTCCACACCCACATTTGTGCTGTACAATGTCCCTGAGACTGCTGAACATTATGCTGTTCTAAAGCACTATGTATACCTTAAGACACCATCCAAACTTTTAATTTAAAGGATGTGTGCTTTTTCCCATGTCACAATGTAAGCTCCATGCATCAGTATTGGTACAAACCCTCAATTGCAGTTTCCAGTTTTCCATGCCTTTTTTTACAAGTGCCTATTAGCCCTAAAAATGGCCAAAATGTGCTAACAAATTTTGCCGCCTATAGACTTCAGTAGGAGTCCTCTCTAATTTTGGGTTTGGCAAAACTCTATCAGGTTGTGCTGAACCCCCAGCAGATCAAACCTGGGAAGATGCACTCATCTCTAGTGCACATAAATGCAGATTTCTGTGGTCAAATGTCCATGTACAGTAAAGGCATTCCCCTGCACACCATTGTCTGTATTTATGCTAACTGTGTCCAAAACAGTTACATTCATTGCTAGAGTTAAATGTAGTTGACATTCATGCATTAAAATCTATATAAAGTATCCGCTAAATGATAAACATGTGCATTAGTTTTCTTCCGAATGCATTTTCATCCGAATTTCGGGTATTTTCATTATCGTTTTAACAAACGATAACGAACGTGCAGAATCCAAAAACCGAAAGATCCGACATAAATGCTTTATTTTCATTTTCGTTGCAACAACAGTTCGATATAGATAGGAGATTTGACATGACAATAGCAATCTGTGTCCATCGAACCTGTGGTCGAATGTGCCTAACCTTAGCTCTATTAGTCCAAGATTATTCTACATAGAGAGAAAAGATTTGACATAGAGAGAAAAGATTCAACATTATAGAGACAATAGCAAAAAAGGTTGAATGTGCCTAACCTAATTCTATTAGTCCAAGATTATTCGACATAGAGAGAAAAGATTCAACATAAAGATTTGACGAAGCAGTCGCCGCGAGCGGACATTTATGGTCAAATGCTCCCCCCATAGGCTATAGAAGAATTCTAATGTTGGTTGACTAGTAATAATAATTAATAAATATAATTATTACTAGTGTCATACAACATTAGAATTCTACTATAGCTTGTAGGCGGAACATTCGATTGCGTACGATTGCGGCATGGTACAGTTTAGCTGCTCCGTCCAATCTTCTTAGAACATTCGACAGACACCATAAGCCTTCAATGACAGATTCAACCTTAATTATATCAGATTTTCGAACAAATGCATTATTTTAACTAAAAAAAATAAAGAGGAATTTTGTGAGGAACTAAATAAATTTATTTTTCGGACAAAAACGAAATTCCGAAACAAAATATTTCAGTGTGCACACGTCTACTATATGAATGCAAAGCAGACTTGCTCTTTTTTTTTGAATTACACATTCATTGCTCTACAGGGAGGTTAATTCTAAAGGGGTTAATTTATTACAAAATTCACTATATGAATGTCTCACAAAACAATACCCATAATATTTGTAATCTATGTTTCTCTGATGCCTTTTGCTGAGTGAATGTAACATTTGTTAACATTTAGCCATTCAGAGAAAAATAGCTACAGGGACATTCAACCATGAGGGCTAACATTTACCAATTGAGAAATTAGCTAACACAGTAAGCCAAAAACATTGATCAGCAGGGAAAAATAATGAGGTAGACTTCTGCACTGTGTACTGTCTACAGAGAATCCTGTGAGAACAGCTGAATGAATGGGAGAGGGAAACTCTAGCTGCAGTGAGAAGTGAAACATTTAGCAGTGGTGTTATTATCACTGCTAAATGTGACAGCTTCCTCCAGGTTCCCCTGCAAGCATCATAACAACCAGTGACTCATCTTACCCAACACATTCAAGTGGGAATTTACAACTGACAGGTAAATCTAAACAAGCAGCATGTAAACAACAAAGGTGACCCCCCCCCCCCCCCCCCCCAACACACACACACCTCCATTAAAATTAATAATAGGCCCTTTAGGTCTTGTATGGATTTTAAGGTGGATCCCACGAAATAAAAAATAAAAAAACAGAAAAATGGCATGGGGACCTCCTTAAAATCAATACAAGACTTATAGGGTCTGTCACGAAACGTCCCACACTCCGCTTGAATGCTTCCATCAGTATACCGCTTCCTATGTTCTGGAACACGAGTCCAATGAATCTGGCTATAGGAATCCCCAAGAACTAGACAACACCAGTCTTGAAGTACATCAGGACTAACCTTTTATTTGAGATCTCACACAAATATATACAGCAGGATGACTAAAACCTAACCTAATTTAACATGAGCTAATTATCTAATCCTTTATCCAGCCTAGGTGATTAAGAGACATGACCTTTTAGAACAGACTTGTGGTCACCGAGCTTCACACAGTAGTATTCTCACAATAGCAGGAGCTAATTACAATTAACAATACTAACAGTGATCTCCCCCCCTCCTCAGCCTAGTCATCAACAAACTATAGTAGGAGTAGACTGTTCGTCTCCTAGCCAGTTCTAGAGGCCGATGTGATCAGCTCACTCAATTAACATGTTGAGTTCAGAATCAAACAAACCAATAATAGTCTTTACATATATCCTGGGAGATATTATGGATAAATATTACTGTTCCATTTTAAGCAATCCAAGACATACCCTCCCAGTCACCATTTCCCATATGGCATATAAAGGGTTCCCAGAGTCTGTGTGTCTTGGGGGGACATGGACCTGAATCCATAGTAACACCACCTCCAGGATCCCCAGGCATACAGCTCCCAAAAAGCACCATTCCCCAAATTCCAGGGCCCATAATCGGTGGGCAAGAGGCCCGCGTTCAGTCCCCTCCAAAAGCCTCTGTCCTGGCTAGGTCTGTCACAGGGTCTGGTATGAATTTTGGAGAGGATCTCACACTGTTTTTTTCCTACTCCAGCTGTTTATTTACATTCACCTTTTGGAAATCACTCGGCTGACAGCTGAATTTGCCAGGTGGCTATGAGTCACTGGTTGTTTAGATGCCAGCTCCCTAACAACCAGGAGGAAGTTATATATTTAGCAGTGGTAATAATACCAGTCATAAAAGATGAAAAAAGACACCAGACAAGATACCAGTCATATAAAATTTGTAATAAGTCATATAAAAGTGGGAATTAAGACTGAACAAACGCAGATAAATGTGCAAGAGAGTGGAAAAAGGAGAAACAAAGGGAATAAAAACACTTGTGGATAAGAGAACAAAAGCAAGAGAATAAGTAGAAAAGAAAATGGAAACATGTTACATGATGTTCATGTCTGGGTTGCCTCCAACATTATAGCTTATGTGATAAAAGAGTGTACAAAAAAATTAAAATAAGTGATATGAGCCCCCCATCCCCAAATTCTCTACCAGATCCTTTAGGTCTGGTATGGATTTTAAGTAAGGACCCAAAGCAAAAATAAAAAAAGCTTGAGGTCTTCTCCCTCCAAAACTCCACATTAAACATGAAGCCTGGCAGGACAGCAAAGGGGGGGGCAGTATGTTGCACAATATCACCCATGTTGAGGTCATGTAGTCTAATACTGTTTAAGAAAGAGGGAGTGCATGCTAGCTTCTCTCCCCTTTCCAGGCCAACCAAGCTGCACTCTCTTAATTTATGACATGACATTTCATTTCTGGCTCTTTAAAAAAAAAAAAAAAAACACACCACTAAATAGACCTCTCCAAAGGTTTTCAAAATACAGCAGACCTTTAGGGCAGGTGCTATGCTGCACGTTGCCTATTAGCCAAGAAAATAGGCATTTTTTATTTGAGAGATTCAGCTTTTAGTGATGTCAGTGGGGTTCCGGTTCAGCATCAGAACCCTGCTTGAACCAAACCCAGGTCAGTTTAGTTTATCCCTAACAGTGACCCCTAGTTTAGCACAAACTTGTTACTATTGTTAAAAAATAAAACATTGCAAGGGCCTGTGTCAAAAGGTTTTGGCCCTAAAGGAATGCAAAGCCTGCTTAAAACAGGTAAATGCAAGGAAAAGGAGCCTGTCAAAGCATTTTAAATAATTTCAGAAGCTTCTCAAACTGATTTAAACTTGAAGCAGAACTCAGTTTTTACACAGTAACCTGTTTATACTTGCCATCTGCAAATTCATGTACTTACTGGTTACAAGTAAAATTAAAACTGAAAAAATAAAGATTTCTTTTTTTGAAAACAAGACATTAAGAATTCAGCTCCTAGGGTCTAATAAAACAGTGTCTACTGCAGCCAAGTAAACTTCTGTAAAAAAAAAAAAAAAACAAAGCAAAAAAAACAGAGCTTCGCACATACAGTATATTAGGTTTAGCGATGTTTATTTCAAATGTACATTGTGCTCCATCAGCTTCAGAAGATATTTAAGTACAATAAAATGAATGAAACTGTGAAAAATATTCCAGTCTAGTTTTCTACAATCATGAAGCTCTCTCTTCTACTGCAATTATAGAGAACCGTGTGAGCTGCCACAGGCCCCACACTGCAGTCCTTTTTTTATGTGCTGTAAAATACAGGTCCTGGTGTGCATAAACAGAAGAAAGAGTGATATTTGTTATAAAAAATGGCCTCCAAGTGTTTGTCGTTGCCCCCCTGCTTTTCTTTCAAGAAGAAACCTTTGTTCAAGCAATATCCGCACTCTACTTCATGAACTGAAAAGCTAGTTCATAAATGGCACAGTCATGTAAATTATGGTATTTTGACTGTGTTCTGAGCAGGGGCATACCTACAGGGGTCGTAGGGGTCTCAATTGCAACCTGGCCCCATGCTGAAGGGGGCCATTGCGGCTTCTCTGTACACCTGCATAATAGGAGCAGAGGGGCCAGCTGCATATAGCAGAATCGATCACTTCATTTTCCTCCCACAGCTGCTGAATGCTGCTTCTCCTCCTATCCATCCCATAGGCATTCAGCGGCTGCAGGAGGAAAAAAGATAGATCAGCTCTTCTATATGTAGCGGCCCCATGAAGCTCCTTCTATTCAGTGTTCTTCTTAAGCCCCCCTGTGTGCTCTCCAGTCCCTCTGTGCTCTCTCCTAGCCACCCCCTCATCGCCTGCAGTTCTGCCGGGTTCCCCCCACCTCTCCTGCTGGCTTCTGCGGGGGATCTGTCAGGATGGAGAGCGGGGAAGAGGTCAGTAAATGTAATTTATCTGCCCCTTTCTTGTCTTAATGAATTTTTATCAATCAGCAGCTTGCCAGAGCACTTAGACCTTTATGATACATAGATGGGACAAGGTCATTCCTGCTGGATTAGGGGATCCCTGGTATTTCTATCATAGAATTCCAGTTTAAATGAATTGTTGATCTGTCTGCCTATCTCCTGAAGGAGACACCCATTCCAAGCTTCTAAATATAAGCAGTTAACCCACTCCATCTCTGGCATATGGTGTGGCGCTGATTCTGTGGTTGGGTTTTGTGCCCCTTTTGGGTGGTCGGGGTTGAGCATTTCTGACCCCCATTTCTTTGGTCTCTTGGGAACAAACAGCGACAAATTTTCATGTGTTTTTAAATGATGCGGATGCTACTGATATTAGCCTATATGCCTAGGATATTGTGTTATAACCATTACCACTCACCCCTGAAGAAGAGGAACAACGTATTCCCTCGAAACACGTTGGATACCACTCCACATGTGTACTAGTGAAAGAGTAATGTGGTGATTGGTCTTCTAACCATTGTTCACTTCATTGTAACCGCATAGTAAGTGTTTTTTTACTGTGCATTTGTATGTCCTGCATTTTAACATTTATAAATAAAATTATTTGTTCTTTTATATATACAATTACTTTACCTTTCATGGAGTTCATGCACTTCAAAGTCCCACCAGAGGGTTTTTCTGTGTATTGCAATAACTGACTCCGTCCGTTCATAACTGAAACATAGTAAACATAGTACTATGTTTCCGTTTGTGAATAAATGGTAAGCTTTTTACAGAGCTATTTGTGTCCATTTATTCTGGGTTGCTGAGGTTGCAGAGCAGGAGATTGAGGGCTGCATTCTCAAACCTTCTCTGTCTCGAAGGTGGATCATCAGAGGTCTGTTTAGACCCCTGATTTTTCCCCAAAGACCCCCAATAGGGCTCCTAAAAAAATACCAAAATGATAATGTAAAAAAAAAAAAAAGTTGCACTTGCGATGGGGCCCTGACATTCTGCCATGAAGAGGGGCCCTTCATGGTTTCTTGCCCCAGGGCCCTGATGATTCTGGTTATACCACTGGTTCTGAGTGTGAACTACCATACAGAGAGAACAGTCATATCCTTAAAGCCCTGTTTGAGGAAGTCTGCTCTGAAAATCACTGAAAGAATGACATACCTGTGACAGACTCACCCGGGACAGAGGCTTTTGGAGGGGACTGAATGCTAGCTTCTTGCCTACCGACTATGGGCCCTGGCATTTGAGGGAGCTACAAGCATTTAGGAAGATATTATGTTATGTAATGCAAAAGGACATTATTAAGGAGGCCATGATGGTCTCTGTATGTTTGGGACTCATATAGCAGATGTATGTGAAAGGAATGCTGATTAATGAGATCTGGAAAGCCCTGGGTCTCCTGTTGGCTACTAGTGTGGCTTCTAAGAGTATTTCACCCATTGTTATTTGTGCTAATTAAGCTTGCTATTGTATGAAGGAGTTCTGTGTTGATTTTTATGAAATGTATAATCTACTGTGTGAAGCTCGGTGACAACTCTGACCTGTAGTGAAATCCTAATTAATCATTATAATGCCCAGGAGGGCACGGAGTCACATTGGCTGGTTTAAGGAATTAGTTAATTAGCTTGTGTTAATTAGGTTTCTGGTTACAGGTGTATTGTTAGAGTAATATGAGCAGGAGGGAGGAACCTCCTCTTTTACTGTATATAAGACTTTTTGGTTTTGGTTCTAATAAATAAGTCCATGTTCAGCAACTAAACAAGTTTCGTCTTGTTTTGTGCTTGTGAGCGTTTGGAATATCTGATATCTATATTCAGACTGGGAGGAAGCGGTATATGATGAATATAAAGATGATGGGAGGGGACTTTGGACTTTTTAGGCACAGTAATACAAAGTGATTTACAAAAACAGTTTTTTATTGGTTGAAAAAACATATAAAATATGATTATTTAAAACCACAGAATATTCTAGATGCATAGATATTCAATAAAGTTTACCACTGTACAAAGCCATACAAATAAATATACAAAACCTGGAAGTCTGAACATCAATTCAAAGTAAGTAGAAATCCTAGGATTTGGCTGGACAGTGGATGTGCGATAATTATTTCAACTAGAGAATATGCTCAATATGTTGCGCATGTCTTCGTGCTTCTTCAGGAGCAAAGATTATTGTGGTATATAATGTAGTTCAAAATATCAATGTTATGTAAAACATAATAATTGAGACAGGGACAGTCTGGGATTGTAGTGCAGAAGGTACACGGTGTCCAAATTTAGCATAGGTATAATGCTTGCCAACTGAAAAATGACATTAAGAAAATTAGGCTGGAGGGCTGAAGCAATTGAAAGTAGAAAATTCTCAATTGGGGTACTATAAAATAGAGTAACAGGAATCCATCATGTAGGAATCCAATGAAGCATACTGAATATAGGTATATAGGAGGCCTTCCAGGAGGTGAACCAAGAGCAATGGGGATAGGGGAGGGAAAGTAATGGAGAAGGAATGGGTGGATGTCCTAGACGCAGTAGATAAAGTAAGCTGGACGTGACCCACGACAGTAGGTAGCATCCCCATCCAAGGGACATGCTGGAAGGATGATGTCCTAACCCAGATGAAAAGATACAGACTTTTGTATAGTGCTGAAGAAGAGACTAGAGCTTGTCTGCCTGATAATGGTAGCGACAAGGTAGTTTATAGCTTGATGCCTGGATATCTGAGATCCTTCTAGATATATTAGGAATACAAAATACTGCTTCAGTGTTACTGGCCTTATTGAGGAAGTCCTATCCAGATGAATGGAGACAACGTGTCCCTCAATATCTGGTAGTTCCAAGGGGAAAGAACAATCTGCACAGGTTTTACAGAATTGGTTTACCCCAGATATGCAACAGTTACTGGGTCTGAGGACCCGACTGAGCATAATTTATTCCCATATGCAGGCTTACTTGCATACAATTCAATCCTTACAGCAGGGAACAGAGGATTAACTCCTTTAAATTCTGCAAGGTTTCCCTTTTATCTAGTATACCTGAAGAGTGGAGTAGGTGTCCTGACTTTAATGGGGTTTCACACACTAAAGGTGAGACCTCCAGGTCAGCCTTCACTTTTGGTCTCCAGTATCTAGATATAACTTTTCTGACCTTGGATTATACAGTCGGCCATGTTGTATGATGTATTGGATCTCAGGCAGAAGAATTGGAGGTTCCCAGATCAGAGACTGTACCTGAGGATATCATGGCCTGCAGGCCACTGTGCAATTATTGTCCTCCTCACCATTGGATGACTGCGGATCATGCTAAGGAGCCTGGAGACCACTAGGTTTGTTTGATATACATATTGGCTAATCTGCAGACCCAGCTGGATGTCAGTAGTTTCACTTCTTCCACCTCTGGGAAGCCACTGAGTTTACTGTCAGGTTGATATCCTGATAGCTTTATTTGTTGTAGATCCCTTGAATGGCTTGTTGGTTTGGAGGCCATCCCTTGACCTCCAACGGCTTTGTACCTTATGGCGTCTGCCAAGAAGTTCTAGGAAATCTGAACCCAAAGGGTCAGCAATCTGAAAGGGAGATGCCTCTGACAGAAGACTAGTCTTGCAGTGCTTCTTGACAGCGAAGATAGGACCTTACAATCTTGATGACTCTTGGGAGCATAGCTGAGGCTCTTTGTTGCGTTTTTAGAGCAACTTTAGCCTGAGAACCACTGCAACTTCTGATGTTGGACATTTTCCTCCATTGGTATGAGTACCCAATAAAGTAAACAGATTGCGATGATTGGTATGTCAGATAACTGATAAAGCAAAAAGACTAACTGGTTTAGCCACCACCAAGGGGACTCATCTCCTACGTGGAGCCACTGTTCCTGGTACAGGAAGCAAGCCTTACATTACTACAGACACTTGTTAATAAAGTTCTCAACCCTCCATTGAACCCATTGGACCACATGGATTACTACCGACTACTTCTGTACCATTGAGACCCTGGGATGCAACAGATGGAGATGAGCTATGACTTGTTCAAGTGAGATAATCATACAGTCGCTTCCTTTAAGGTAACTCTACCTTATTCTTCGGAGTTATCAGAACTGCTTCCAGGAATGTCATTATCGTAAGGAGATTAGTTGGCCTTCTCCCGATGACTCATGCAAATTTGATCCGAGTTTAATTAGAATCTTGCCCATACCTGGAGGACGTTGAGCCAGCAGGCCATTGCTCAAACAAGGAATACCTGTAGCCCTTGCTCATGCAGGACAGCCACTACTGGACATAATACTCTGGAACATTCCCAGAGTATGTGGATAGGCCGAAGTCTGTCAGATGAACTCGTAGTGAAACTCTCAATCGGCCAAGTGAAGATACTCACAGCAGCATGGGTGTATCAGAGTGTGTATACACACACACACACATCTGCTAGGTCTAATAGGACCTACAATCTTACTTGATGGCTTGAGCAATTGATTGCAAGGACTCCATATAAAGTTCTTGGATATTCATCCTTTCTGCCTCATGCCCCAGTCTGCTTTTGACTAGGAAACATGCATAGCATAATCCTTGACATCCTCTTTGGAAGGTGGTTCATCGTTGAATAAGATGTGGTAACACTTGTGTTAAGCGTTAATTACTCTAAGGAGCTATGGAGGAAATTAAATGAGTTGGAGAAGAGGAATGGAAATTCCAGTGACTTCCTCAAGGCACAGGACCCATGGATCCTGAACCCAATGCCCGATCTTTCATATAATTCTGCTGACTGACATCTACTGGGCAAAGAAAATTTTGTTGCTCCTCGAAATTAGTAGATTTAGCTTTAGGCCAATAGATAAAGAGGATCAAGGATGCTTTCAGTCTCCTCTATAGTTTTTCCCAGGTTTAACCTGTCACTCACTCTTCATTACTTTGTCTTTTGGCTATCCTCTGGTCATTGGAGACTATAATAAGGGGTTAATTTCTCTTCTAGATATCACTGAATCCAGCTTGAATAGTCACCAATCTGACTTAGAAGCGGTATGTGTCGCCTGTGGGACAACCCATAAGGGTTAACTGACTACAACGGACTACTAGAGAAACAGCACACAGTCTTGGATCCACAGTGGATGAACTGGATCAATGGCCATTTCATTTTTACTCTGGGATCAGATATCATAGAGATTTCATTACTGGCCAAAGTTTGCTTTCCTTTTGTCTGCGATCCAGACAGCCTGGCTACCGAAGTGAGCTCAACAGCAGGCCACAAAACGCTACTTAGCAGTGTAAACCTTCTTCATTTCCAAATCCATTCGCTGTTCCAGGGCCTCTGCAAAGGATATTGCTTCTTCTACTCGCAGAATGGCACCCCTGGCTAATCTGATAAAGACTGCTTGGTTAGCTGCTTTTCAGGCAGAGGTACCCTTTTAACACATTTAATTGATTGATTAGCTTAGTACCTGAGTATTAGCGAATAGAGATCCACGCATTCAGTTTGAACAGAGTCAAACATTCACTTTCTTGCTTCTAAAAAGCAAACTTGCCATAACCATTTCCCAGCAGCAAGCTACTATCAGCTAAGGCGGACACATCTGGCCAGTCTTGATAAGAATCCTTGGCCAACTGCTTCTATGGTAGAGGTTGCCTTTAAATAAACGCAGCTGCTTGATTCGGCTTAGTATGGGACTATTAGCGACTATAGCATTTTGCAGTCTCTGCCTCACTTTTTTGCCACTGCCTCTGGCATACAACTTGGCATCACATCTTGGAAGGTAAGCCAGCTACCGTGAGCCCAGGATGATTATTGTAGTGGGATCTTTTTTAGTCTGCTTCTCCTGGAAGTTTATTGCAGAGTGGTTCATTCAGGTCTAAAAAGGGCCCGTCCTTGTTGAAGGATCATGTTGCCTCACCTCCTCTGGAGAAGTGATGCTGGTGTTGAGGGCTGGAGATATTTGCAATCCATTATGCCCATAATGTGAACTCTTTTAGGTTAAAAATGTATTTACCTGCCCTAACCTTAGTGAACATGGCTGGTCTCTAGGAAGGCTGGCTCACAGATAAGCTGAAAGATTGGAGACATAATATCTGGCAGTATTTGCTAAAAAAAGTCACAAAAACAGTAATCCACTACAAGCAGCAAACCACACATCTATGCAGTCTGCTACAAGTAGTACACACATTCCTCTGCAGACAATTGCAGGGTCAGATCACCATTCACAACTGTAAAAGGCGTCGTAAAAGGTGTTGTCCGCAGCCAGCCACCGAGACTCAAGGGTCTGCCACCCAGCTAGCCACAGCCGGTAGCAGGGCCCAAGGAGTCCCAGACGACCAGCAGCAAGCGGATCCCCCTGTCAGTGTGAGTGAGATCTGAGGCCCTTCAGGCAGAAGAATTACATATTGATAACTAACAGGCAAAGGACTTAAGGAAACACAACTAAGCAGATCACTGAACCTCACTCAGGCAACAGACTAACATGTAAAAATGCATGAGAGACAATAAAACTGTAGAGTAATGCCGCGTACACACGAGCGGACATTACGGTGGACTTTGCCCGGCGGACTGGATTTCGTCGGACAATTTGATGTGTGTGGGCTCCAGCGGACTTTGTTTGCTCAAAAGTTGGACGGACTTAGATTTGAAACTTGTTTAAAATTTATCCGTTGAAATCGAGTCCGGTCGAAAAGTCCGCCGTCTGTATGCTAGTTCGACGGACAAAAAGCCACGCTAGGGCAGCTATTGGCTACTGGCTATGAACTTCCTTGTTTTAGTCCGGTCGTACGTCATCACGTACGAATTCGACGGACTTTGGTGGATTGTGTGTAGGCAAGTCCGTTCATTCACAAAATCCGTCGGAAAGTACGTCGAAAATTCAGCCGGGCAAAGTCCGCCGTAATGTCCGCTCGTGTGTACGCGGCATTAGTATAATCACAGACAAGCAGTAAGTGTTAATAGACATCAAACAATTAGTCCAATCTGGTTAACCTACCTTAGACAAAACTACTGCAAAGGTTAATACCACAAACCAAGCATTAAAACATTAATACACAGTAAGACTGTCAGGTACCTGAAGGGAGACTGAAATGACAAGGTCGGCCTCTCTTGTATCCCCAGCCCAGGTCCCGCTGAGAGTGGAACAAGAGGAGCTCAGGAACAGGAGGAAAACGAGTGCCTGCAGATAAAGACCCGGAAACTTGTAGCAGGAAGTTGCAGCTGGTCGCAGGACTGTAGTTGCAGACACTCAGATGGCAGTGTTGAGCCAAGCATGGAACAGGATTGAGGTCACAAGGATAGCCGTGTTCGGTAACAGACGGGCAGCAAGGTATCAAGGCATCAGTCAGAAGCAAGGTCAAATGGGAAGCCGGAATCAGGACCCAGTAATCAAAGTATAGCAGAGTCCAGAAGCAGGGTCAAGGAAAGCCAAGTTCAGCAACGGGTATCAAACAGGATAATCACAGGATTCAAGGTATCAGGAGCACAGCTGAAGACCAGTCAGCACTGATCAGTGGTCAGGGCACCCCTTAAATAGGCCGTCTGGCACTAATTTGCACTAGGGATGTGCTCCTGCGCATTCACGGCGTCCTCTGCACACGCGCATAT
Organism: Lithobates septentrionalis; assembly: GCA_037952835.1. Lineage (NCBI taxonomy): Eukaryota > Metazoa > Chordata > Amphibia > Anura > Ranidae > Lithobates > Lithobates septentrionalis. The sequence continues at coordinate 975,557 of JBBDGP010001607.1, read as the reverse complement.
GCACCTATGGGCATTTGCAGTCGCCGGTGAGCGCGTGCATGCGCACGAGTGTGCGCCTGCTGTTTTCCAATGGTTTCCTTACAATGACAAGCCTGCAGAGCCAGCTGAGTTAATAGTAAAGGCTTCAGCACAGCACAGCACACCTGCTATCAGCCTAAGCATTAGCAGTATTGCAGACACAAGCCACAACCTGTGAAGCATTAATAAGACAGACTGAAACTATGGAAAAGCCAGCAAGTTTCACATGTGGGATAGTTGCTTTCAGTGGTGCAAGTTAACAGCATATATAGTGCCTCGCAAAAGAATCCACCCCCCCTTGTCATTTTTCTCGTTTTATTGCCTCACAACCTGGAATTAACATGGATTGTTTGAGGATTTGCATCATTTAATTTACAGAACATGCCCACAACTTTGAAGATGTTTCTTTTTTTATTGTGAGGCAAACAACAAATAGGACAAAAGAAAAGAAAAAGTCAATGTGCATAAATATTCACCCCCTAAAGTCAATACTTTGTAGATCCACCTTTTGCGACTATCACAGCTCCAAGTCGCTTTGGATAAGTCTCTATGAGCTTGCCACATCTTGCCACTGGAATTTTTGCCCATTTATCCTTGCAAAACTGCTCCAGCTCCTTCAAGTTGGATGGTTTGTGAACAGCAATCTTTAAGTCTGACCACAGATTTTCTATTGGATTGAGGTCTGGGCTTTGACTAGGCCATTCCAACACATTTACATGTTTCCCCTTAAAACACTCAAGTGTTTCTTTAGCAGTGTGTTTGTGGTCATTGTCCTGATGGAAGGTGAACCTCCGTCCTAGCCTCAAATCACACACAGAGTGGTACAGGTTTTGCTCAAGAATATCCCTGTATTTAGCACCATCCATCTTTCCCTCAGCTCTGACCAGTTTCCCAGTCCCGACTGCTGAAAAACATCCCCACAGCATGATGCTGCCACCACCATGTTTCACTGTGGGGATGGTGTTCTTTGGGTGATATGATGTGTTGGGTTTGCGCCAGACATAGCATTTTCTTTGAGTCCAAAAAGCTCAATTTTAGTCTCATCAGACCAGAGCACCTTCCTCCATACATTTTTAGAGTCTCCCACATGCCTTTTCGCAAACGCAAAATGTGCCATTTTGTTTTTTGCTGAAAGTAATGGCTTTCTTCTGGCCACTCTGCCCAACTCTATGGAGCCTACGGCTTATTGTCGTCCTATGTACAGATACTCCAGTCTCTGCTGTGGAACTCTGCAGCTCCTCCAGGGTTACCTTAGGTCTCTGTGCTGCCTCTCTGATTAATGCCCTCCTTGCCCGGTTCCTGAGTTTTGGTGTGCGGCTGTCTCTTGGCAGGTTTGCTGTTGTGCCATGTTCTTTCCATTTGGTTATGATAGATTTGATGGTGCTCCTAGGGATCATCATTTTTTTATAACTTAACCCTGACTTGTACTTCTCAACAACATTGTCCCTTACTTTTTTGGAGAGTTCCTTGGTCTTCATGGCAGTGTTTGGTTAGTGGTGCCTCTTGCTTAGGTGTTGCAGCCTCTGGGGCCTTTTAAAAAGGTGTGTATATGTAATGACAGATCATGTGACACTTATGCCCTGTACACACAGTCAGACTTTCCAACCGAAAATGTGCGTTCGGAGCTTGTTGCCGGAAATTCTGACCTTGTGTGGGCTCCATAGGACTTTTTCCATAGGAATTTCCGACACAAAGTTTGAAAGCTGGCTATAAAATCTTCAGACAACAAAATCCGTTTGCATAAATTCCGACCGTGTGTAGACAATTCCGACGCACAAAGTGCCACGCATGCTCAGAATAAATTCCAAGACGGAAGTGCTCGGTCTGTTAAAATTAGCGTTCATAATGGATACAGCACTTTTGTCATGCTGCAATGTTTTAAATTGTTTGTTTAATGCAGTACACTCTCTTCTTCTTTATAATGCTAGAAGAATGAAGTTGTTTTGCTGCTCATATTCACACAGACTTCTCACAAACGTATTTCTTTATTATTTCTCATGATTTCATGAATATAATATTTTTATTCGTCAGATCTACCGAAAAAAATTTTGGGTTTTATGTTTTTATATTTTTTATTATTTTTTGTTTGTTTTTTTAATCCAGATCTCCTGGATCCATCCATTTTATCTGAAAGACACAACACAAGACAAACCCTAATATCAGGCTAACCTCTCCTAATCTTGTCCCAATATAGGCCTCAATCTATAAGCAGTATAGGCCCAAGTTAAAATTGTACCTTCGTTATCACGATCGGTGCTTCCTCGACTCCTTCCTCCTCTCACAGATCTTACGTACGACGCACACGTGTTAAGCTTTATATACACTGCGCATGCGTGAAACTCCGCCCGCCCCTGACGTCCTTTCTAGTCTATTCCCCTTCTCTTTCGGCGCAGTGGGGGAGAGCACATGGCAGAGACAGAGCAGGTGCGTGATAATAGCAGCAACGAGGAAGAGGAAAGCCCGGAGCCAGAAACGTCCCAATCCCACAGGAGATTTAAGGCCTCAAACATGGCCTTTGTAGAGATGGTGGAGATGGTGGATATCTTGAAAAGGGCCAACTATGATGGGAAGTATGGACCTTACCCAAACCCAAATGTGAGAAAGGCCAAGATCATGGCTAAAGTTGTGAAGAGTCTGCGCAGGAATTTTGGGGTACGACGATCCAAGCATCAACTGAGGAAACGGTGGTCGGACCTGAAATTGAGGGAGCACGATCAGTATAGAGGGATCAGGAGAGTGCTTCAAAAAAGTAAGTAGTTGTCCTGTGTTCCTATTCTTTATTTTTATTACGTTTGTGCTGCTCCATGTGCTTTTCTTTACTGTTGTACAGTTTAAAATGGCAACTTTCATGTTCATGGGCACATTAATCGTTTGTAAGAAACATTGTTTATTCAGCCACTAAAATATGATGTTTTGGGCAGATGCAGTTCAAAACATTTTTTCTGGCCTACTTCTATTAAAAAAAGTTTGTTGTCTAGATGGGTTTGTAACTAGAATGAAATGCAAACTAGATTCTGTGTAAGGAGAGGACACTCAGCAGCTGTTTACACATCTGGATGCAGGAGCACTAGTGTAGGACACCAGTGCAAACTTTTTATTAGGGTGCCCCACACAGGTGCTCCAGTGAATAGTGCAGGCCCTTGCAGGATTGGTATCAGCTGACTTAGCGGTTGGGGGGGTTCCAAATGATTTTGGGAACCCAAAAAAAAGCCTCTTGCACTCTGCATGAATTTAAGGACACAAATAACATTTTTAGACATCTTAGGGGGTGTTTAGGGTAAAGCACTACTATGGAGCTGACAAAATAGATTGTTAAGTGACTAGGCAAGTTGGATATGGGCCAAGCATAGCATGCTGGGGAGGTTAGTGAAGGCAAATATGCATGAAGGACAAAAAACAAACTTTAAAAAATTCCAGCATGCATGAGGACAAAGGGGACATTCACAGCATATTACAATCATGGTAATTAGGGAATGATGAAAGAAATACAATATATTAGCAAATATTAAATACATATAATGTGATGTTAAAGGATAAATCTTACCTTAATATAGTCCTTCTGCAGGACCTGGATGACGGCAGAACAGGTCTCTGGGATAATGATCCTCAGAGCCTGGGAGGAGATGCCTGTCGAGAACTTAAGGTCCTGCAGGCTTCTCCCAGTCGCCAAGTACCGCAATGTGGTGACTAGCCTCTGCTCCGGAGTGATGGCTTGCCGCATGCAGGTGTCCTGCCTGCTAATATAAGGGGTCAGCAAAGCCAACAAACGGTGAAAAATGGGGTCCATCATCTGGAGAAAGTTCCTGACATCATCAGGGTTATTCTCACAGATCTCATGGAGCAAAGGCATAAGAATTGGTCATGTTGGAGAAACCAATTCTTGGTCCATGAACTCCTCCTCGCCTTGTTCATGGACTGGGCTTGGTTTAAAGCTAAAAGCCCAACACCAAGCCCCTCCACAGCACGAGCTCTATGATGAGTAGGTACATGCAACATGGCTTCAAAATGGTCGGCTGGTCAGAACGAAGTAACAGAACGCACTGAAGAACAGCAAGGCCTGTGAAGTGCAACCTGAAAATCAGCAAGAAGCGGAAAAGAACGCAATGGTAAACAAATACGAACTCACTGCACGCACTGAAGAACAGATACAAACCCACAAGCACAAACTGAACACCAGAAAAATGATCTGAAAACCACAAGTCTGAAAAGCGTGAATTGTCTCTCACCAAACTTTTACTAACACGAGATTAGCAAAATTAGCCCAAAGGGTGGCACGCTTGGTATTGAACTGCCCTTTTATAGTTATAATTATGTGACTTCTGAAGGTAATTGGTTGCACCAGAGCTTTTTATGGACTTCATAACAAAGGGGGTGAATACATACGCACATGCCAATTATCAATTTTTTATTTCTGAAAAATAGTTTTATGTATATATTTTTTTCTAATTTTACTTCACCAACTTAGACTATTGTGTTCTGATCCATCACATATAATTCAGATTAAAAAAAAAAACATTGAACTAAGGCTGTAATGTAGCAAAATAGATAAAAAGCCAAGGGGGTGAATACTTTTGCAATGCACTGTACCTGAAGAGAACTTCTAAACCCATATAACTGAACACTATAGAATTGTGCACCATGTTTTGCCTTACCACCAGCACGCCTCATGTCCAACAGGAAGTCCAATCAATGTTCATCCATGGAGTCATGATGATGGAACAATCCCTTAATGACCAGCCGCCTGCAACCCAAAACCTGGAATATGGGGGGAGACCCCCATCATATAGGAGTTTTACAACCTGTACAGAAGGGAGCATTGACACAGGAGAGGCTTGAACCTGTGCGGCTTGGCCAGATGCATCGGGCAAGGAAAGGGAAAAAAATATTGATTGAAACAGTAGCACATGGCTGAGCATTGAGGAAAAAAAAGAGAATGCTGCCTGGTGGGAGGCGACTCCTTTAATAATATACACGGTCCTGGAATTGGGCATGGGGCTGTAGCTAGCCCACATGTATATGCTGTCATGCTTGTGTCAGGAAAAACCCTCTTCCCCTCCTCCAGATGAAAAAAATGCTCATGAAGACTCCTGGGATGTATGACACTATGTTGGCATAGGCCAGAAAGCAGGAAGAAACTGAGGAAAAAAAAAGTTTCAGCCCTGGTTCACACTATACCGGGCTGCGGATCGCACAGGAGCGCTGTGCGTCCCTGTTCCCCGTTTCAGGGATGAATCAGGGCCAATTCTTTGCTTTTTTGCGCAGTGCGCTCCGCAGCTACCGCAGAGATATGTGAACCGGCTCCATAGGGAGCCGGTCACATTCTCCTACTATGCGAATTAGATGCGTGGAAAGGCACATCTAATTCGCATAGGTGTTAACCCGGGCTAAAACAAGTCAAAATAATTTACCTCCCTATCTATTTGCTAAAGCTAATAGTATAAGGATTAAATATAGTTGAAGTGGTTGTAAACCTCAGACAAATCTAAACAAAGCACATGCTCTAATATTGTGTACTTGACTATTCTGTATGCTTCTATCTAAAGCTGAACATTTAGATCCCTCCCCTTGCTTTGTGCTGCTGACAGGTACTGAGAGATTCTTTGTAAATTATGTGTGTTGCTGAAGGCTATACAGGACATATGTCTGTATATAAAGGTTCAAATTATGAAGGAGGATTTGTTTCATCTCTGTGTATAACCAGAGGCCACTCACTTCACTAGGTATATGTGAGGGTTTACAGACATTTTTAATGTTCTTTAATCTAAGAGAGTTAAGTTCTGCTTTAACGCATAGTATTCATGTTTGTTTGTATATTAGTATTTAATCACTGCTCATTCAGGTTCACATATTATGCCAATATAGGACAAAAGAAAGATAATTTATACCACCTTTTTAAAGAGAGAATGTATTTTATTTACTTATAGAGTTTTTGGGCAGGTTTTTTTTTGCATACAGTGCTTAACCATTTTTTATTTATTTATTTATTTTTTTAAATTCTTTATTTTTCATGGGTTTTACAATACAATTCATCACACTCATATAGTGCCAGCTTAATACATCTTAAGTAAATCTATTCATCTGCACATCATATTTTACCTTTAATTGACACTTTAACCACTTGCCGACCGCCGCACACAGATGTACGTCGACAAAGCGGCACGGGCAGGCAAAAGGGCTTACCTGTACGTCCCTGCCTGCCCGCGGGTGGGGGGTCCGATCGGACCCCCCCCCGGTGCCTGCGACGGTCGGCAAATGTCCCCCGGCGATCGGTGGTGAGGGGGAGGCCATCCATTCGTGGCCCCCCCCTCGCGATCGCTCCCAGCCAATGGGATCATTTCCCTGCCTCTGTATTGTACACAGAGGCAGAGGAAATGATGTCATCTCTCCTCGGCTCGGTATTTTCCGTTCCGGGCCGAGGAGAGAAGACTGTAATGTGAGTGCACAACACACACACACACAGTAGAACATGCCAGGCACACATTACACCCCGATCCCCCCCCCGATCGCCCCCCGATCCTCCCCCCCCAATCACCCCCCCCCCCCCCTGTCACAAACTGACACAAAGCAGGTTTTTTTTTTTTTTTTTTTTTTTTCTGATTACTGTATTGGTGTCAGTTTGTGACAGTTAGTGTGTTAGGGCAGTGAATGTTAGGCCCCCTTTAGGTCTAGGGTACCCTCCTAACCCCCCCTAATAAAGTTTTAACCCCTTGATCACCCTCCGTCACCAGTGTCACTAAGCGATCATTTTTCTGATCGCTGTATTAGTGTCGCTGGTGACGCTAGTTAGGGACATAAATATTTAGGTTCGCCGTCAGCGTTTTATAGCGACAGGGACCCCCATATACTACCTAATAAATGTTTTAACCCCTTGATTGCCCCCTAGTTAACCCTTTCACCACTGATCACCGTATAACCGTTACGGGTGACGCTGGTTAGTTCGTTCACTTTTTATAGTGTCGGGGCACCCGCCGTTTATTACCGAATAAAGGTTTAGCCCCCTGATCGCCCGGCGGTGATATGCGTCGCCCCAGGCAGCGTCAGGTTAGCGCCAGTACCGCTAACACCCACGCACGCAGCATACACCTCCCTTAGTGGTATAGTATCTGAACGGATCAATATCTGATCCGATCAGATCTATACTAGCGTCCCCAGCAGTTTAGGGTTCCCGAAAACGCAGTGTTAGCGGGATCAGCCCAGATACCCGCTAGCACCTGCGTTTTGCCCCTCCGCCCGGCCCAGCCCAGCCCACCCAAGTGCAGTATCGATCGATCACTGTCACTTACAAAACACTAAACGCATAACTGCAGCGTTCGCAGAGTCAGGCCTGATCCCTGCGATCGCTAACAGTTTTTTTGGTAGCGTTTTGGTGAACTGGCAAGCGCCAGCCCCAGGCAGCGTCAGGTTAGCACCAGTAGCGCTAACACCCACGCACGCACCGTACACCTCCCTTAGTGGTATAGTATCTGAACGGATCAATATCTGATTCGATCAGATCTATACTAGCGTCCCCAGCAGTTTAGGGTTCCCAAACACGCAGTGTTAGCGGGATCAGCCCAGATACCTGCTAGCACCTGCGTTTTTCCCGTCCGCCCGGCCCAGCCCACCCAAGTGCAGTATCGATCGATCACTGTCACTTACAAAACACTAAACGCATAACTGCAGCGTTCGCAGAGTCAGGCCTGATCCCTGCGATCGCTAACAGTTTTTTTGGTAGCGTTTTGGTGAACTGGCAAGCACCAGCCCCAGGCAGCGTCAGATTAGCGCCAGTACCGCTAACACCCACGCACGCAGCATACGCCTCCCTTAGTGGTATAGTATCTGAACGGATCAATATCTGGTCCGATCAGATCTATACTAGCGTCCCCAGCAGTTTAGGGTTCCCACAAACGCAGTGTTAGCGGGATCAGCCCAGATACCTGCTAGCACCTGCGTTTTGCCCCTCCGCCCGGCCCAGCCCAGCCCACCCAAGTGCAGTATCGATCGATCACTGTCACTTACAGAACACTAAACGCATAACTGCAGCGTTCGCAGAGTCAGGCCTGATCCCTGCGATCGCTAACAGTTTTTTTGGTAGCGTTTTGGTGAACTGGCAAGCGCCAGCGGCCTAGTACACCCCGGTCGTAGTCAAACCAGCACTGCAGTAACACTTGGTGACGTGGCGAGTCCCATAAGTGCAGTTCAAGCTGGTGAGGTGGCAAGCACAAGTAGTGTCCCGCTGCCACCAAAAAGACAAACACAGGCCCGTCGTGCCCATAGTGCCCTTCCTGCTGCATTCGCCAATCCTAATTGGGAACCCACCGCTTCTGCAGCGCCCGTACTTCCCCCATTCACATCCCCAACCAAATGCAGTCGGCTGCATGAGAGGCATTTTCTTTATGTCCTCCCGAGTACCCCTACCCAACGAACCCCCCCAAAAAAGATGTTGTGTCTGCAGCAAGCGCGGATATAGGCGTGACACCCGCTATTATTGTCCCTCCTGTCCTGACAATCCTGGTCTTTGCATTGGTGAATGTTTTGAACGCTACCATTCACTAGTTGACTATTAGCGTAGGGTACAGCATTCCACAGACTAGGCACACTTTCACAGGGTCTCCCAAGATGCCATCGCATTTTGAGAGACCCGAACCTGGAACCGGGTACAGTTATAAAAGTTAGTTACAAAAAAAAAAAAAAAAAAAACACATACAAAAATATAAAATAAAAAAAAAATAGTTGTCGTTTTATTGTTCTTTCTCTCTCTATTCTCTCTCTCTATTGTTCTGCTCTTTTTTACTGTATTCTATTCTGCAATGTTTTATTGTTATTATGTTTTATCATGTTTGTTTTTCAGGTATGCAATTTTTTATACTTTACCGTTTACTGTGCTTTATTGTTAACCATTTTTTTGTCTTCAGGTACGCCATTCACGACTTTGAATGGTTATACCAGAATGATGCCTGCAGGTTTAGGTATCATCTTGGTATCATTCTTTTCAGCCAGCGGTCGGCTTTCATGTAAAAGCAATCCTAGCGGCTAATTAGCCTCTAGACTGCTTTTACAAGCAGTGGGAGGGAATGCCCCCCCCCCCCACGTCTTCCGTGTTTTTCTCTGGCTCTCCTGTCTCAACAGGGAACCTGAAAATGCAGCCGGTGATTCAGCCAGCTGACCATAGAGCTGAGCAGAGACCAGAGTGGCTCCAAACATCTCTATGGCCTAAGAAACCGGAAGCTACGAGCATTTTATGACTTAGATTTCGCCGGATGTAAATAGCGCCATTGGGAAATTGGGAAAGCATTTTATCACACCGATCTTGGTGTGGTCAGATGCTTTGAGGGCAGAGGAGAAATCTAGGGTCTAATAGACCCCAATTTTTGCAAAAAAGAGTACCTGTCACTACCTATTGCTATGATAGGGGATATTTACATTCCCTGAGATAACAATAAAAATGATTTAAAAAAAAAATGAAAGGAACAGTTTAAAAATAAGATAAAAAAATAATAATAATAAAGAAAAAAAAAAAAAAAAAAAAAAAAAAAAAAAAGCACCCCTGTCCCCCCTGCTCTCGCGCTAAGGCGAACGCAAGCGTCGGTCTGGCGTCAAATGTAAACAGCAATTGCACCATGCATGTGAGGTATCGCCGCGAAGGTCAGATCGAGGGCAGTAAGTTTAGCAGTAGACCTCCTCTGTAAATCTAAAGTGGTAACCTGTAAAGGCTTTTAAAGGCTTTTAAAAATGTATTTAGTTTGTCGCCACTGCACGTTTGTGCGCAATTTTAAAGCATGTCATGTTTGGTATCCATGTACTCGGCCTAAGATCATCTTTTTTATTTCATCAAACATTTGGGCAATATAGTGTGTTTTAGTGCATTAAAATGTAAAAAAGTGTGTTTTTTCCCCAAAAAATGCGTTTGAAAAATTGCGGCGCAAATACTGTGTGAAAAAAAAAAATGAAACACCCACCATTTTAATCTGTAGGGCATTTGCTTTAAAAAAAATATATAATGTTTGGGGGTTCAAAGTAATTTTCTTGCAAAAAAAAATTATTTTTTTATGTAAACAATAAGTGTCAGAAAGGGCTTTGTCTTCAAGTGGTTAGAAGAGTGGGTGATGTGTGACATAAGCTTCTAGATGTTGTGCATAAAATGCCAGGACAGTTCAAAACCCCCCCAAATGACCCCATTTTGGAAAGTAGACACCCCAAGCTATTTGCTGAGAGTCATGTTGAGTCCATGGAATAATTTATATTGTGACAAAAGTTGCGGGAAAGAGACAATTTTTTATTTTTTTTATTTTTTTTTGCGCAAAGTTGTCACTAAATGATATATTGCTCAAACATGCCATGGGAATATGTGAAATTACACCCCAAAATACATTCTGTTGCTTCTCCTGAGTACGGGGATACCACATGTGTGAGACTTTTTGGGAGCCTAGCCGCGTACGGGACCCCGAAAACCAAGCACCGCCTTCAGGCTTTCTAAGGCCGTAAATTTTTGATTTCACTCTTCACTGCCTATCACAGTTTCGGAGGCCATGGAATGCCCAGGTGGCAAAAAAAAACCCCAAATGACCCCATTTTGGAAAGTAGACACCCCAAGCTATTTGATGAGAGGTATAGTGAGTATTTTGCAGACCTCACTTTTTGTCACAAAGTTTTGAAAATTGAAAAAAGAAAAAAAAAATTTTTTTTTCTCGTCTTTCTTTATTTTCAAAAACAAATGAGAGCTGCAAAATACTCACCATGCCTCTCAGCAAATAGCTTGGGGTGTCTACTTTCCAAAATGGGGTCATTTGGGGGGGGGTTTGTGCCACCTGGGCATTCCATGGCCTCCGAAACTGTGATAGGCAGTGAGGAGTAAAATCAAAAATGTACGCCCTTAGAATTCCTGAAGGCAGTGATTGGTTTTCGGGGTCCCGTACGCGGCTAGGCTCCCAAAAAGTCCCACACATGTGGTATCCCCATACTCAGGAGAAGCAGCTAAATGTATTTTGGGGTGCAATTCCACATATGCCCATGGCCTGTGTGAGCAATATATCATTTAGTGACAACTTTGTGCAAAAAAAAAAAAAAATAAAAAAAAATTTGTCACTTTCCCGCAACTTGTGTCAAAATATAAAACATTCCATGGACTCAACATGCCTCAAAGCAAATAGCTTGGGGTGTCTACTTTCCAAAATGGGGTAATTTGGGGGGGTTTTATGTCATCTGGGCATTTTATGGCCTTCAAAACTGTGATAGGTAGTGAGGAGTAAAATCAAAAATGTACGCCCTTAGAAATCCTGAAGGCAGTGATTGGTTTTCGGGGCCCCGTACGCGGCTAGGCTCCCAAAAAGTCCCACACATGTGGTATCCCCGTACTCAGGAGAAGCAGCTAAATGTATTTTGGGGTGCAATTCCACATATGCCCATGGCCTGTGTGAGCAATATATCATTTAGTGACAACTTTTTGTAATTTTTTTTTTTTTTTTTTGTCATTATTCAATCACTTGGGACAAAAAAAATGAATATTCAATGGGCTCAACATGCCTCTCAGCAAATTCCTTGGGGTGTCTACTTTCCAAAATGGGGTCATTTGTGGGGGTTTTGTACTGCCCTGCCATTTTAGCACCTCAAGAAACGACATAGGCAGTCATAAATTAAAGGCTGTGTAAATTCCAGAAAATGTACCCTAGTTTGTAGACGCTATAACTTTTGCGCAAACCAATAAATATACGCTTATTGACATTTTTTTTACCAAAGACATGTGGCCGAATACATTTTGGCCTAAATGTATGACTAAAATTGAGTTTATTGGATTTTTTTTAGAACAAAAAGTAGAAAATATCATTTTTTTTCAAAATTTTCGGTCTTTTTCCGTGTATAGCGCAAAAAATAAAAACGGCAGAGGTGATCAAATACCATCAAAAGAAAGCTCTATTTGTGGGAAGAAAAGGACGCAAATTCCGTTTGGGTACACCATTGCATGACCGCGCAATTAGCAGTTAAAGCGACGCAGTGCCGAATTGTAAAAAGTGCTCTGGTCAGGAAGGGGGTAAATCCTTCCGGGGCTGAAGTGGTTAATTCCTTGTGAATTCCCTTTTTTTACCATTGCTGCAAAAAAAAAAAAAATTCCCCTTTTACCCCCTCCCTAAGTAATGAAAAAACAAAAAAAAAAAAACTCCTCCCGACCCCTCCATCTCTCCCCTCCCCTCCATCTCTCCCCACTTCAGTCCATTCTCTCCCTATAGTCCAAATATGGGGCCCATGTTGTCCGGTACTTCTCATCTTGGTCTTTCATTGTCAAAGTAAGATTTTTCATTTGTTGTATTTCTGCAATTCTGGCCAACCATTGTGCCCTAGTTGGAGAGCTGTCTTTTTTCCACAGAGCAGGGATACATGTCCTAGCTGCTGTTAAAAGGTGTCTCAGCAGCGAGTTTTTAAATTTTTCCACTGATAACGTGAAATCTAGTAATAAAAAAGTTGCCGGATTATTTCGCAAGGAGAATCCTGTTATTGTTTTAGTAGTTTCTGCAACCATTTCCCAGAACTCTCTTATTCTTGTACATTCCCAGAAGATATGTAGAATTCACCCTTCTTCTTCATGACATCTTCAACATACCTCTGACACCTGGGGGTAAATCCGATGTAGCACATTCGGCGTCCTATACCATCTGGTAAGGATTTTAATCCCCCCTCCTGATATCTGCTTGCTACTGATGCCTTTTGATTAAATACTAAGATCCTATTCTTCTATTCTTGGGAGAATGATGTCCCTAAGTCTCTCTCCCACGCTTGTAGGAAAGTTAGTTCCTGAGGCGATTCTATTCCCGTCATTACAGTATAGAAATAGGACAACGGATGTCTCATTGTTTCTCCCTTCAAACACATATCCTCAAACCCGGTCAATGCTCTTACTTCTGTATACATATTAGATTTTAATTTAATAAACGCTTCTAGCTGCATCATTCTAAAAAAATCTAATTCAGGTGCTATTTCTCTTTCAATTTCTCTTTTTAATAATAAACGATTGTCCCATGAAAAATGTATGATCCTGCTGAAACCTCTACGTCGTATTTCTCTGAACTTGGGGTCTGTCATTCCTGGCTGAAATGTTGGTGTCCCCAGAACCGGGAGCATTGGACTAGGATTTGTCGAGATTGCCGTTTTTTTTTGAAAATCTTTTTCATCATCCGCAGAGTTACGCCTATCGTTGGGTGTTTCCTCAATTTAGCTGGCAACTCAGTTTCTGGTATCCTTACTAATCCTTCCAATGGGATATATGTTGCTGCCTGTTCTGTCTGTATCCAGGGTTTCTTATTCTTATTTCTAAGTCCACACCATTCCATCACTCTGGTTAAATGTGAAGCCTCTTGGTATCTTATTGGATCTGGAAGCCCTATCCCTCCTTTTCCTTTAGGTAGTGATAGTATAGTTCTACATACTCTTGCTGGTTTCCCAGCACAGATACATTTCAGAAATCTTGATCTAAGATCTCTTAAAAAGCTTGGAGGAATTTTAATTGGCAAGGTCTGTATTAAATACAGAAGTCTTGGCATAACATTCATCTTAATAATATTTGTTCTCCCGAACCATGTAAAAATCTCTTTATCCCATCTCGACAAATCTATTTTGATCTGTTTAGCCATTGGTATGTAATTAAGCTCAAATACTTCCTTCAGATTTTTTGATATTTTCGTCCCTAAATAGCTTATATACGAGTTGGTCCACCTAAATCCGAATTGTGTGGTTACCAACTGTAAAAGGGGCGCCTTTATTTCTATCCCCATTGCTTCAGATTTCCCATAATTTACTTTAAAATTAGATATTTTCCCATATTCACGCAGTTCCATCAACAAGGATGGGAGAGATATGATTGGAGAAGTTACGAAGAAAATTAAATCGTCCGCATTACGCTGCAAGTTTCTGTTCTTCTTCCTCTATTTTTATCCCCTTAATAGTCACACTAGCACGTATTTTCCTTAGGAAAGGTTCTATTGTCAAAATAAAAATCAGTGGTGAAAGAGGGCACCCCTGTCATGTTCCATTTTGAATAAGGAAGGACTCCGAGGTTCTATCATCTATCTTTACTCTAGCACTTGGTGTAGAATATAAATTATAAATCCATCTCATCATCCCCTCCCTTAAGCCTATATGTTGTAGTACCGCCTTTAAAAAAATCCAGTCTACCCTGTCAAAGGCTTTTTCCGCGTCTGCAGAGATTATCACCATTGGTTTTTGCTGCCTTTGTGCAAGGTAGATCGTGTTCACCACCCTCTGTGTATTCTCTCTTCCCTCCCTCTCCGAGGTAAATCCCACCTGGTCTGGATGGATTAGACCCGGGATATAATCTAGCAGTCTCGTGGCTAAAATCTTTGTAAATACTTTTAAATCCACATTCAGCAGTGAAATAGGTCAGTAACTAGAACTTTGGGAGGGATCTTTCCCCTCTTTCGGAATCACTGTTATATGTGCTAGTAATGTTTCTATTGGGATTTGCATCCCATCTCGTAGTGAATTATAAGCTGCTACGAATCTCGGGGCCAATTCCTCTGCATATTTTCTGTAATTCGACAGGGTGTACCCATCTGGGCCAGGGGCTTTGCCCACATTCAATGATTTTAACGCCGCTATAAATAACTCTGTTGAAATTGGGACATCGAGATCCCTGGCTGCTTCTTCTGTTAGCTTTGGCATTTCTGTCTCTTCAATATATTCCCTCGCCACTTCACACTTTTTTTGAACGTTTATTGGGTTAGATTTCTTTTCTAACTGATATAAATTCTCATAGTAGTCCTTGAACGTCTGTGCGATTTTCTGTGGAGAGTTAACCAATTCATCCCTCAATGTTTTAATCTGTTAAATATGGTTTCGTGTGGAGGTTTCTCTAAGAGCATTTGCCAACAATATTCCTGGTTTATTCCCAAATTTGTAAAAAGTTCTTCTTCCCCTAATTAATTTGGATTTTGCTTTTTCTATTAACTGTAAATTGAGTTTTTCGCGTAGGCCAGCAAGTTCCTGTTCTATTGTTTTAGCCTGGGATTTTTTGTGTATTACTTCTAATTCCCGATCTGTTTAAGCAATGAGTCAATTTGTTCATTTAGTTTCCATTTCCTATGTGTCCCCAAGGAAATAAACATACCTCTCATGAAGCATTTGTGTGTCTCCCATATACAGAATGGTGATGTTTCCCCTGTTTCATTTATTATAAAAAAAATTCCAATTCTTGCTTTAATTTTCCCTCATATTCACTGTCCTTGAGGAGGGTTTCGTTAATCTTCCAAAACCATTCTTTACGCTCTTCCTCCCCTATTTCTAGCGTGCACTCTATCGGAGCATGATCTGATAGGGTAAATGACCCAATCAAAGCTTTTACTAGGGACGTAATTATATTTTGAGAGACAAAAATATATTCAATTCTGGAATAGGTCTTATACTTTGCCGAAAAAAAATGTATAATCACTGCCCTGTGCATGAACCACTCTCCAACTATCTATCAATTGTAATTCTTTCCTTAATTTGACATATGAAAGGTGAGAAGATCCTTTGGATATATCTTTCAGTGGGTCTAAGGCCATATTAAGGTCGCCCCCCAATACTAAGATTCCTTCCTTATATTGTTGCACTATCTGTAAATATGTCTCCAGGGAGTTTACTTGATCCTCATTTGGTAAGTATAATTTACCAGTGTGATTTTCTGAAGACCCAAAGTCCCCTTTACTATAAGGAGATGACCCCCTTCATCCGTGATCATGCCTAATTCCTTCCATGGCACTTTTTTAGCTATTAAAATAGATACCCCACAGGATTTTGAAGTCTGCGATGTACTGTGATATATTTTCGGGAAATCATGTTTTTTACGCCATGGAATTTTTTCCCTTTTAAAATGTGTTTCCTGGAGAAAAATAATTTGGGATTTAAATCTCTTTAATTCTGCCATTAATCTTATCCATTTCTCAGGGCTATTTAGTCCCTTAACATTGTATGATGTAACGGTTATTTTAGTCATTTTAATCGTTTACTCAATCTAAAAAAGAGGAGAAGAGATGGAGAAGGTGAGAGAAGAGAGCAGGACGCAAGGAGAAAAACAAAAACAAAACAAAAACAAAAACAAACAAAAACCCCCTGAATCAATATTCCTCTTCCCTAGGAGCCAGAAAAAAAGAAAAAAGCTCCCCGGGAGGACAGCTGACTGTACCAGTCCTCTGAAAAAAAAAAAAAAAAAAAAAAAGACCCTAATGCCTCCGACTTTCCCTCCAGCCAGAGGATAGGCGTTCACTATGGGGGGTGCTGTCAAGCAAGTAAGAGTCCGTGCAACGGGCTCCTGTACAGTGCTCACTGCCATTATCATTTTATGACCAAAAAAGCTCATTATACGCAATCACATTTCCCATACTTACCCAACTAAATTCATCCCTACCCAGAATCCCCCCCCCCCCCCTCTAATATACAAATCCACAATAATCCTGCCTCCCTTACTTTCATTTTCCCCATCCTACCCACCTTCTTTCTATGAGAGAGACGAAAAAAAGAAAAAAAAACATTTAAAACGTCTTTCCTTTCTTTTCCTTTTTATCCTATACAAAACTTATTGTGTATGTTGCCTACTACCTCTCATCAAACTGTGGATATAATAATAAAAAAGAAAAAAAAAAAAACACTTCCCAATTATCCCCACGCAGACTTCCAAAATCCCCTTCAATTGTGTGTACACTACCAAACATGTGCTATTAGTCCCTTGAAAAATATCTATAATTACAAAATAGTGTTCAAAGGATAAAGAAAAAAAAAAAAAGAAAAAACTCACATATAAAACGTCTTTTCCTTTTCATATCCCATACAAAACATATTGTGTATATTACCCACCACATTTCATCATACTGTGAACATAATTACAAAAAAACCCCAAAAAAAAACCAAACATCTCATGTCCCTATAGTGAATCGCCCTCAGTATCACCAAGCACTGAAACACTCCCCAGTCACCTTCATACATGCCACCAAGAACCCCTTCCAATTGTGTGTACATAACCAAACTTGTGTTTATCCAATATTAAATTATCTTAGGTTACAAATTAGTATTCACATAGTGAAAAAAAAAATACATATATATATATATATATATATATATATATATATATATATATATAATATATATAGCATTACTTATAGCATATATTCCGTAACAGTTATATTATTTCTAATAAATCTGTAAGCACACAACAAGAAAAAAAAAAAAAGAGAGAGTTATCAGTTACTTTCCCTTCCACACATCCCTCCCTGCCTCATTCATTCCTCTCACACCCTTCACACCTATAACTACTTTCCTTCTAAACTTTGTGAATAGTGTTTTTTGAACCATCACTCCCCCCACTCCACGACATAACTCTTTAACCCCTTAGTGCAAAAAAAAAAATAATAATTCCCATGTCTTAAATTGCAAGAAGAAAAAAACAAAAAAAAAAAATAAATATATATATATATATATATATATATATAAATATATATATATATATATATATATATATATATATATATATATAAAAACAAAAATTAAAAGAAAAAGAATCGCGCTAGGTGCATAAAGAATTGTGAATGAGTGTAAAATGAAAAAAAAAATCCTGCTGCTGTGCACTATAACCCCGATATGAGGGCACAAAAAACAAAATATAATAAAGAGAGTGCAGCGCTGGACATGTGAAGTAAATTATAAAATTAATAAGCCAATTATTAGTGAAAACAGGTCTCAAAATCAATATATCAACATGGTGACAAAATCGCAATCATGCGTATTGGTTATATAAAGTTCTTCTTAGAGCATAAACACACAAACTCAAATACGTGAGAAAATTGAAAACTTAAAAAGTCCATAACAGTGTATTTGATGCCAGGTAATCAATGCAGATTTCAGGGATACACCTTCATTATTCAATGTTGCCCACCACCGGATAAATTAATGCAAGGCTTACCAGAAAGCCTGTGAAAACAAGCTTAGCAAATGTGGGTGAACCACCACAGGGATGCTCCAAGGGACACCGATGGACCGATGCGTCAGGACTCCTTGCCGAATAGCCAGCCAGCCAACAATGGCTATGGATGTTCTCCCAAATCCTATCCTCTCGTGGGGCAAGCTTAAAATCCTCCACGGATCCAGTGCAGAGAAATATGATTGTAATGCCAAAAAGAAACAAAAAAAGATGCTCCGCTGGTGCAGATAACTTTTGGTTTCTTTATTTAGCCAAATGCGGTATAGAGCATTTAATAAAAGCAAAAAAATATAACAAGATAAAAAAAGACAATACCGCCGTTTAATTTAAATGCGCGGTGCGTGCAATGTTGTGACCCTACGGCCATTTCGTCACAACCTACGTCATCAGGGGTACGCACCGACGCACGCGCATGCGCATTAAGTATCCAAACATCATAACGGAGGACGCTATGATTGGATCATAAGAGGCAGTGCTTCATTTTGATAGGTGCTTGAAAATTAACTACAGGGGGTAATTAACACAAACGTGAAGGCTATTAATCAATAAAGAAGGAGGATCTATATAAATGGGTGGTGCTGCGCTAATCCTAAATGTAAAACCCAAGTGGTTTAGATGTTGATCATAATTTGTATCACCAAAATATATATAAATAAATAAAGAGTATTAAAAAAACTAGTAGGATAACTCATACAAGTGATACGTCTCACTGGACTTAAAAATAGTATAGGTATAAGCAAATATATATAATAAAACACGCATATTAAAAACTTAGATCACCATAATAGATATCTAGCTCAACGTTAGTGACAAAAATCAATTCTAAATAAAGTGCAAGGTGATTCAGACTATGTGCATATACAGTCCAAAAGTGACAGTGTGCATTGTGCAAACAATGTCCACAATGTGAAATAGTGTCTACACCTCTAATTACATAGGTATTAATAAACAAAACTTCATATAAAGTGCAAAATGTGCAGAAAACTCCAGAAATAAATGCGGTAATTAATGTCCCAAAAAAATAAAGATATATATATAATGAATAAAGAATTTCACACACAAAAAATTTCCTTTTTTAAGTGAAATCTGTGACAGCAACGTGCTAGCATGCACATGTAACAGTTAAAGTGCTTGGTGAATCACATCTCGTGCATCTTCGTGTGCAGACACTTCAGTGGGTAGTGGCCCCTTACCTTAAAGTAATGGGGCAACAGCATATGACCAAAAGGGCTTTTTTCACATCAACCTAGGGGCTCCTGCGTATCCCTCACCATCCTAAATCCTAGGATATGGTTCCCTCAGATGTGGTGCGGGGGGGTTATAAAGGATAATAGAGCAGGAAAAAACCCAATAGTGTAATTCCGTTTACTTAAGGTAACTTGTTTTTATTAGACAAATGCAGGTACTCACATTAGCAATTGAGAAAACAGTGGTTGTATCCGACGAGCGGCGAGCTCGTAAGGTTCTCACAGAGTGTACAGCCTATCCCGTCCCTACGCGTGACGTCACACCACACGTGACTTCTTCAGGGGATAGTATAGGCTGAGAAAGTGTCCTTAAATAGTTTAATATTGGCCGGCAATGAGCGGCCATTTTCCCGGAGTCTAATGAATTATAGTATGGCGGCCATTTTCCTAGAGGTTTTAAGGCTCAAGTTCCGCTTATGGTATGTGTCAGCTGACTTTTAGGGCCAATAGGCACTATCAGCTAATTTTAGAATCAAAAAAAGGGGGGGAGTACCATCCAATTATGTCACAAGAGTTGCCACCATCCCTAACATAAGGAGAAAAGGAAGTAACCCCTCAGAAAGTGGTGGGACTTTGAAGGCAACGGAGTAAAAATAAAAGCAGTTTTATTAACACAAATAAACAAAAGTATACATATCACAAAAAATCTACTACAGTCATATAGAAGGATCAATTTGACAATAAAAACAAGATTATGCTGGTGAGCTCTGTGATAGTCTCAGGGTTCTGTTGAAAGCGCAGAGAGCATCATGAAGACCAAGGAACACACCAGGCAGGTCCGTAATACTGTTGTGGAGAAGTTTAAAGCCGGATTTGGATACAAAAAGATTTCCCAAGCTTTAAACATCCCAAGGAGCACTGTGCAAGCGATCATTTTGAAATGGAAGGAGTATCAGACCACTGCAAATCTACCAAGTCCTGGCTGTCCCTCTAAACTTTCAGCTCAGACAAGGAGAAGACTGATCAGAGATGCAGCCAAGAGGCCCATGATCACTCTGGATGAACTGCAGAGAACTACAGCTGAGGTGGAAGAGTCTGTCCATAGGACAACAATCAGTCGTACACTGCACAAATCTGGCCTTTATGGAAGAGTGGCAAGAAGAAAGCCATTTCTCAAAGATATCCATAAAAAAGTCTTGTCTAAAGTTTGCCACAAGCCACCTGGGAGACACACCAAACATGTGGAAGAAGGTGCTCTGGTCCGATGAAACCAAAATCGAACAATGCAAAACGATATGTTTGGCGTAAAAGCAACACAGCTCATCACACTCAACACACCATCCCCACCGTGAAACATGGTGGTGGCAGCATCATGGTTTGGGTCTGCTTTTCTTCAGCAGGGACAGGGAAGATGGTTAAAATTGAGGGGAAGATGGATGCAGCCAAATACAGGACCATTCTGGATGAAAACCTGTTGGAGTCTGCAAAAGACCTGAAACTGGGACGGAGATTTATCTTCCAACAAGACAATGATCCCAAACATACAGCAAAATCTACAAAGGAATGGTTCACAAATAAACGTATCCAGGTGTTAGAATGGCCAAGTCAAAGTCCAGACCTGAATCCAATCGAGAATCTGTGGAAAGAGCTGTTCACAAACGCTCTCCATCCAACCTCACTGAGCTCGAGCTGTTTTGCAAGGAAGAATGGGCAAGAATTTCAGTCTCTCGATGTGCAAAACTGATAGAGACATACCCCAAGCGACTTGCAGCTGTAATCGCAGCAAAAGGTGGCTCTACAAAGTATTAACGCAAGGGGGCCGAATAATTTTGCACGCCCCACTTTTCATTTTTTAATTAGTTAAAAAGTTTCAAAAATCCAAAAGATTTCGTTCCACTTCACAATTGTGTCCCACTTGTTGGCGATTCTTCACAAAAAATAAAAATTTTATATCTTTATGTTTGAAGCCTGAAATGTGCCAAAAGGTTGAAAAGTTCAAGGGGGCCGAATACTTTCGCAAGCCACTGTATATGATTAGACAATAGACATAAAATAAATAAAGGGACTCAAAACTTGTTTAGTCGCAGGAAAAAACCGAGAGAGAAAAAAGGTAAAAAAAGGTAAAAATGGGAGAGAGGGAACTGCAGCAAATGGTCTGATGGGGACATTTTAAATACCTCCATATAATGAACTAAATTCTATGGGAGTATGAATGGACATAAGGAAAAAAGGATATGGTCTTTAACAAGAGTCTCCAGACATTTGGGAGTAAGTGAATAGTTTGTCTGATATATGGCTGACATGAGAGTCTAAACTTGGAGGCCATATCAGACTAAAAAACGGTGGGCAATTTATTAAAAATGGACATAATAAATACATTTGAAAGATTCAATTAATAAATTATATATTTAAAATATATGTTTAAAATTTTGAAGAATTAAAAATCATTCAGGAAACAATTTAGGTCAAACTCAATGTTTAGACCACGGGGCCAGAAAGTATCCAAGGTGAAGATCCATTTGGATTCTAGTTTACTTAGGGTTCTCACCTTGTGGCCCCCCCGCCAGTGTTTGATGTATGGAGTAATACCCCAGAAACTAAGATGGGTGGGATCTTTGTTATGGCAAGTGAGAAAATGTTTTGACACACAATGTTTATCATAGCCGTTAAGGATATTTTTGATGTGTTAATATGTGTTAATATTTGTTAATACGGACTCTCAGGGGTCTTTTTGTACGGCCTACATACTAAAGGCCACAGCTACATTCAAGTGCGTATACTGCCCCTTCAGTATTGCAACAAATGAAATCTTTGATTTCATGGTTCTCTCCAGTGCTGGTTGAAGTGAAATTAAACACTTTCTTGTTTGGACGTTTAGTCCTTAGGCAAGCGAAACACCTTTTGCACGGAAAAAATCCGTTACCGGTAAAAAAAGAAAACAGTTTCTTAGGTGGGTCCACAACATTTTTTACTAATATATCCCTAATCGTGGGTGCCCTTTTATATATAAATTTCGGGTTCTTAGGGAGAATATCTTGTAATTGCTTATATGCCAATAGGATATGCCAGTGGCGCTTAATTATCCTTTCTATTTTCTTGTGTTGTACGTTGAAATCTAGGATAAAAGGTATTCCTTCGATTGTATTTTTTCGTTGTGTGGTTTTTCTTCAATCAGTTGGTTCCGGTCAAGTTTAGAGACTTCAGCAATTTTGGTCTTAATAAATTTCCGATCATAGCCTTTTGTCATAAATCTCTCGCCCATTTTTTCTGCTTGTTCGAAATATGCATCTATTTTGGTGCAGTTTCTCTTTATCCGCATCAATTGCCCTTTCGGGATATTAAAAATCCAGTTTTTATGGTGGCAACTTGTGGTTGGGAGGTAGCTGTTCCTATCTACTCCCTTAAAGTGCGTTTTCGTGCTAAATATGGAGTTATCTAGAGAAATCTCTAGATCTAGGAAGTTGATTTTTTCTGAACTGACATCCCAAGTAAGTGAGATATTTCTATCATTGTTGTTAAGTTTCACAAGGAATTCAATTAGATGCCCTTCTTCTCCATCCCACAATATAAAAATGTCATCGATATATCTTTTGTATATGACGAGCTGACTTGGGCGCTCACTAAAAACGTTGTATTCTTCCCACTGTGCCATGAACAGGCCGGCTATGCTCGGGGCAAACCTGGCACCCATGGCCACCCCAGTCTGCTGATGGTAATAAGACTTATCGTACCAAAAATAGTTGTTTTTGAGGCTGAATTCTAGACATTTGATCAGGAATTTCCTCTGTATACACGGGAGTTAAGTGTATTTTCTTAAACCCCATTTTGCTGCTTCACACGCCTTATGATGAGAAATGATTGTGTATAACGCCGACACATCGGCAGTAGCCATAACCCATGATCTGTCCTCTCCCTGGATATTCTCTATGACCCGTAACATCTCTTTGCTATCTTTCAGATATGCTTCTGTTTTCTGAACCGCCGGCTGTAAAAAAACGTCTATATACTAGCCCATCTTTGCTGTTATTGACTCAATGCCATTCACTATCGGCCTAGGTGGTGGGTCAGTTCTATTTTTATGAATTTTAGGTACTGAATAGATCAGGGGTCCTCAAACTTTTTAGACAGGGGGCTAGTTCACGGTCCCTCAGACTGTTGGGGGGCCACACTATAGTATAAAAAATATGAACTAATTCCTAAATTCCTATGCACACATCTTTTTTGTAGTGCAAAAGAATAAAAGAATGAATAATAAATAATAATATATATAGGGGATGGACAGGGGGACAGAGGGATGGACAGAGGGGTGGACAGGGGGACAGAGGGGGGGCAGTGGGGTGGACAGGGGGACAGTGGGATGGACAGGGGGACAGAGAGGGGGACAGAGGGATGGACAGGGGAACAGAGGGATGGACAGATGGGTGGACTGGGGGACAGTGGAATGGACAGGGGGACAGTGGGGGGGACAGTGGGGTGGACAGGGGGACAGAGGGGTGGACAGGGGGACAGTGGGGTGGACAGGGGGACAGAGGGGTGGACAGGGGGACAGTGGGGTGGACAGAGGGGGGACAGAGGGGGGGACAGAGGGGTGGACAGTGGGATGGACAGGGGGACAGAGGGATGGACAGGGGGACAGAGGGATGGACAGGGGGACAGAGGGGTGGACAGGGGGACAGAGGGATGGACAGGGGGACAGAGGGGTGGACAGGGGGACAGAGGGGTGGACAGGGGGACAGAGGGGTGGACAGGGGGACAGAGGGGTGGACAGGGGGACAGTGGGATGGACAGGGGGACAGTGGGATGGACAGGGGGGACAGAGGGGGGGACAGTGGGGTGGACAGGGGGACAGTGGGGTGGACAGGGGGACAGTGGGGGGGCAGGGGGACAGTGGGGTGGACAGGGGGGACAGTGGGATGGACAGGGGGATATACAGGGGAGCAGTGGGATGGACAGGGGGACAGTGGGGTGGACAGGGGACAGTGGGATAGAGGGGGAACAGAGGGGGGACAGGGGGACAGTGGGGTGGACAGGGGGACAGTGGGATGGACAGGGGGACAGTGGGTGGACAGGGGGACAGTGGGGTGGACAGGGGGACAGAGGGGGGACAGAGGGGGGACAGGGGGACAGTTTGGTGGACAGGGGACAGAGGGGGGGACAGTGGGGTGGACAGGGGGACAGTGGGTGGACAGGGGGACAGTGGGGTGGACAGGGGGACCTTGGGGTAGACAGGGGGACAGTGGGGTAGACAGGGGGACAGTGGGGTAGACAGGGGGACAGAGGGGGGACAGGGGGACAGTGGGGTGGACAGGGGGACAGTGGATGGACAGGGGGACAGAGGGGGGGGGACAGTGGGGTGGACAGGGGACAGAGGGGTGGACAGGGGGACAGAGGGGTGGACAGGGGGACAGTGGGATGGACAGGGGGACAGTGGGATGGACAGGGGGACAGAGGGGTGGACAGGGGGACAGAGGGGTGGACAGGGGGATGGACAGTGGGATGGACAGGGGGACAGAGGGGGGGACAGTGGGGTGGACAGGGGGACAGAGTGGTGGACAGAGGGGTGGACAGGGGGACAGAGGGGTGGACAGGGGGACAGTGGGAGGGACAGGGGGACAGAGGGGGGGGACAGGGGGACAGTGGGGGGGACAGGGGGACAGTGGGGGACAGTGGGATGGACAGGGGGACAGTGGGATATACAGGGGGGCAGTGGATGGACAGGGGGACAGAGGGGGGGACAGGGGGACAGTGGGGTGGATAGGGGACAGTGGGATAGAGGGGGGGACAGGGGGATATACAGGGGGGCAGTGGATGGACAGGGGGACAGAGGGGGGGACAGGGGGACAGTGGGGTGGATAGGGGGACAGTGGGATAGAGGGGGGGCAGAGGGGGGGACAGGGGGACAGTGGGGTGGACAGGGGGACAGTGGGATGGACAGGGGGACAGTGGGGTGGACAGGGGGACAGTGGGGGGACAGAGGGGGGACAGGGGGACAGTGGGGTGGACAGGGGGACAGAGGGGGGGACAGTGGGGTGGACAGGGGGACAGAGGGGTGGACAGGGGGACAGTGGGGTGGACAGGGGGACAGTGGGGTAGACAGGGGGACAGAGGGGGGGACAGGGGGACAGTGGGGTGGACAGGGGGACAGTGGGATGGACAGGGGGACAGAGGGGGGGGGCAGTGGGGTGGACAGGGGGACAGAGGGGTGGACAGGGGGACAGAGGGGTGGACAGGGGGACAGTGGGATGGACAGGGGGACAGTGGGATGGACAGGGGGACAGAGGGGGGACAGGGGGACAGTGGGGTGGACAGGGGGACAGTGGGGGGGACAGGGGGACAGTGGGGGGGACAGGGGGACAGTGGGGGGACAGTGGGGTGGACAGGGGACAGTGGGATGGACAGGGGGACAGTGGGATATACAGGGGGGCAGTGGGATGGACAGGGGGACAGAGGGGGGGCAGGGGGACAGTGGGGTGGATAGGGGGACAGTGGGATAGAGGGGGGGACAGAGGGGGGGACAGTGGGGTGGACAGGGGGACAGTGGGATGGACAGGGGGACAGTGGGGTGGACAGGGGGACAGAGGGGGGACAGAGGGGGGACAGGGGGACAGTGGGGTGGACAGGGGGACAGAGGGGGGGACAGTGGGGTGGACAGGGGGACAGTGGGGTAGACAGGGGGACAGTGGGGTAGACAGGGGGACAGTGGGGTAGACAGGGGGACAGTGGGGTGGACAGGGGGACAGTGGGATGGACAGGGGGACAGAGGGGGGGACAGTGGGGTGGACAGGGGGATAGAGGGGTGGACAGAGGGGTGGACAGGGGGACAGAGGGGTGGACAGGGGGACAGTGGGATGGACAGGGGGACAGAGGGGGGGACAGGGGGACAGTGGGGTGGACAGGGGGACAGTGGGGTGGACAGGGGGACAGTGGGGGGGGCAGGGGGACAGTGGGGGGACAGTGGGGTGGACAGGGGGACAGTGGGATGGACAGGGGGACAGTGGGATGGACAGGGGGACAGTGGGATATACAGGGGGGCAGTGGGATGGACAGGGGGACAGAGGGGCGGGCAGGGGGACAGTGGGGTGGATAGGGGGACAGTGGGATAGAGGGGGGACAGAGGGGGGGACAGGGAGACAGTGGGATGGACAGGGGGACAGAGGGGGGACAGGGGGACACAGGGGGACAGTGGGATGGACAGGGGGACAGAGGGGGGGACAGTGGGGTGGACAGGGGGACAGTGGGGTGGACAGGGGGACAGAGGGGTGGACAGGGGGACAGTGGGGTGGACAGGGGGACAGTGGGGTGGACAGGGGGACAGAGGGGGGGACAGGGGGACAGAGGGGGGGACAGGGGGACAGTGGGGTGGACATGGGGACAGTGGGGTGGACAGGGGGACAGTGGGATGGACAGGGGGACAGTGGGATGGACAGGGGGACAGAGGGGGGGGGGACAGGGGGACAGTGGGGTGGACAGGGGGACAGTGGGGTGGACAGGGGGACAGAGGGGTGGACAGGGGGACAGAGGGGTGGACAGGGGGACAGTGGGGTGGACAGGGGGACAGTGGGGTGGACAGTGGGGTGGACAGGGGGACAGTGGGGTGGACAGAGGGGTGGACAGGGGGACAGTGGGGTGGACAGGGGGACAGTGGGGTGGACAGAGGGGTGGATAGGGGGACAATGGGGTGGACAGGGGGACAGTGGGATGGACAGGGGGACAGTGGGGTGGACAGGTGGACAGTGGGGTGGACAGGGGTCCTCACTTGTTAGCAGGCTGTTGCCTGAAGCCTCCGCTCTCGCTGTCACACTCCGCGCCTCCTGTCTGCGTGAGGAAGACGTGAATCCGCGCGGGACTGTGCTGGAAACTACACTTCCCAGCATGCAGCGTGGCACACGGAGCCCTCCATTACTGGGGTGGGGGAGGCGGCTTGAGCGGAGCAGATATGCTCCCTGCTGAAGCAGAGTGGACTTGCCCAAGCCGAGCCGACCTGGCCCCGGCCCGAGCCTGGCCTGTCGGGAATCCGGCCCTGGGTGGGGTGGGCCGGATAAATGTCCTCGGCGGGCCGTAGTTTGAGGACCCCTGGAATAGATAGATAAAAAAAAAAAAGGAGGATCGTCAGGCTATTTAGCTTAACCTCACAAAGATAGCAGAAAAAAGCCTTTCACTGATGCCATGATATTTTAGAGGTATTACACCACAATTCACCAGCGACCTATATCCAGGCCCTTATGTGAAGAATAATGAAATTAAATATGGCATAAAAAAATTGTATGAAAAAACAGCTAGCACATCATAGTTATTAGTATAATGTCTGTGGACACTTATGAATTTATAAGGCTAAATAAATTAGTTCTAAAAACTAACAAGCTTAATAGAATAAAGGCAGCATCACGCTGCAGCATTGGGCCTCATTTTTAATGCCATCTAGTGGAATCTTAAAAAAACTACAGCAGAGTTAACGCCGGCCTTAATTCAAACAATAAAGAAAAAATGGAAAATTATGTAAAATTATAAAAATTATAAAAAATGAGAAAAAAAAGGGGGGGGAATTATAATAGTACAATAGGGAAAAGGAGCCAATGAAGCCTGTTAATGCCTATTATAAATTCAATGACATAGCTTGCTCCTTACATCAATTTTTAAAATTGCTAAACATAAAAATAATCAACCCTATTTGAAACCAAAAAAAGTAAAAAACTAGAATAGTTTATAGGGTATATTCAATAGAGATTTTTGAGCTCTATTCCCCGCATTCCTAATGTTCAATATTTATTTGTCACTAGACATATACTAGGTGATCAGTATCTAGTTATCATTAAAGGTGTACCAGAGGGGGACATCAACTACACCAGCAAAACAGCCGATGTATTGAAGGGACATCAGCTGTTGTTGATAAAACAGTTGATGTCCCACTCTATATTCAAACTATTGGGGGCATGGGAACCGAGCCTAAAAATCCAGTTGGTTTCAAATCTGGATATGGTTCTTTTCCCATTGCTGCCTCGCCAGTGTGGGACATACTTTTCTATCCCTATAAAGGTAGTGCCACTGGGGTCTCTATTATGCACTTCGTCATAGTGTCTAGAGACACTATGCTTATCGAACCCTTGTTTGATATTGGTGATATGTTCCCCTAACCTTACACTGAGTTTCCTAGAGGTTCGCCCCACATATTCCAAACCACATGGGCACCTGAGAAGGTACACCACACACTTGGAAGTGCAGGTTATGAGAGAATTAATAGGGTAAGTAACGCCTGTGCCCACTGCTGTAAATTCTGTGAGCCTCCTTTGGCGTAATACATTTACTCTACAAACCCTACACCTCCTACAGGGGGAAAAGCCTTTCAGATCACCAAAGAAAGTTGGGCGCTGAGGTGGATCGGGGACATTTGGTGCCAAAGTGTGCCTCAAACTCGTGGCCCCCCTAAATAGGACACGAGGGTTGTTGGATAATAGAGGGCCAAGGATACGGTAGTTTTTAATTACCGGCCAGTGTCTTTTAATAATTCTCTTAATGGCCCAGTGTTGGCTGGAATAGGTGGTAAGGTGGTAGTTAATTTTCAAGCACCTATCAAAATGAAGCACTGCCTCTTATGATCCAATCATAGCGTCCCCTGTTTTGACGTTTGGATACTTAATGCGCATGCGCGTGCATCAGTGCATACCCCTGATGACGTCAGTTGTGACGAAACGGCCGTAGGGTCACAACATTGCACGCACCGCGCATGCGCGATTTTAAATTAAACGGCGGTATTGTCGTTTTTTTATCTTGTTATATTTTTTTGCTTTTATTAAATGCTCTATACCGCATTCGGCTAAATAAAGAAACCAAAAGTTATCTGCACCAGCGGAGCATCTTTTTTTGTTTCTTTTTGGCATTACAATCATATTTCTCTGCACTGGATCCGTGGAGGATTTTAAGCTTGCCCCACGAGAGGATAGGATTTGGGAGAACATCCATAGCCGTTGTTGGCTGGCTGGCTATTCGGCAAGGAGTCCTGACGCATCGGTCCATCGGTGTCCCTTGGAGCATCCCTGTGGTGGTTCACCCACATTTGCTGAGCTTGTTTTCACAGGCTTTCTGGTAAGCCTTGCATTCATTTATCCGGTGGTGGGCAACATTGAATAATGAAGGTGTATCCCTGAAATCTGCATTGATTACCTGGCATCAAATACACTGTTATGGACTTTTTAAGTTTTCAATTTTCTCACGCATTTGAGTTTGTGTGTTTATGCTCTAAGAAGCACTTTATATAACCAATACGCATGATTGCGATTTTGTCACCATGTTGATATATTGATTTTGCGACCTGTTTTCACTAATAATTGGCTTATTAATGTTATAATTTACTTCACATGTCCAGCGCTGCACTCTCTTTATTATATATATATATATATATATATATATATATATATATATATATATACCGTATTTATCGGCGTATAACACGCACTGGCGTGTAACACGCACCCCAAGTTTAGGAGGGAATTTTAAGGAAAAAAAAACTTTTAGGAGGGAAGTTGAAGGGAAAAAAACTTACATTTAAATGCCCATCATTGCAGCCTTCTCAGTGCAGCCTTGCCCCAGTGCAGCCTTGTCAGTGCAGCCTTGTCAGTGCAGCCTTGTCAGTGCAGCCTTGTCAGTGCAGCCTTGTTAGTGCAGCCTTGCCAGTGCAGCCTTCCCCAGTGCAACATTGCCCCAGTGCAGCCTTCGATCCTGTGATCCCCTGCCATCCAGGGCTTCAAAATCGCCGACCGCGATTTGAAAATGGCGCTGCCGGCGCCAAAATACACAGAGCCGGTCCTCGGCTCTTTTTGGCGACTCCCGTTCACTTTCGGCTCCACTCGTAGTCCCGCCCGGGATGGGCATGACTGTGAGCGGAGCTTTCCGAACCTAGCCGAGTACACTCGGCTAGGTTCGGGCGGTGCTCGAGTGAAGCCGAAAGTGGCCGAGAAGAGCCGAGGACCGGCTCTGTGTATTTCAGCGCCGGCGGCGCCATTTTCAAATCGCGGTCGGCGATTTTGAAGATCTGGCAGCTCAGGATCACAGGGGATCGGCTTATAACACGCACCCACGATTTCCCCCTGATTTTAAGGGGAAAAAAGTGCGTGTTATACGCCGATAAATACGATATATATATATATTCTCATGTAATACTTAATTACTTGTAGCATATATCCTATAACAATTATATTATGTCTAATAGATCTGTAAGCACACCGAAAAAAAAAAAAAGACGATTATCAATTACCTTCCACTCAACCCACCCTCCCCCACCCTCTCACACCCTTCACACCTATAATTCATTCCCTTCTAGACTTTGTGAATAGTGTTTTTGTGTACAATCACTCCCCCCACTCCACAACATAACTCATTAACACCCTTGGTGCAAAAAAAAAATCAATTTTTTAGTGTCTTAAATTGCAAGTTAAAGAAAAAAAAAAATGAAGGGGAACCATCTTCATCTGCTCAAGGGGTTCAATCCAGTTGTTTGCCTGGACTCTCAGTTCAATAGTATGTTTCATCTAGGATGCGTCTTTCCTCTGCTGATCTCTTTTTTCAAAAGTTATTTTTTTCCCTGCTAAAGATGGGTCTATCCAATTGGGCACCTCAAAAGCCTCCGACCCCAAAAACTGAAATAATTCTGGTAATTGTTCTGGAATTTTTAGGTTAAAAATGCGGTCTCACAAATTAACGGGGGTGTGGTCTCAGCATGGAGGAGTAAAGCCGTGTCTTCACAGGGCTCCCGGTCTGCGGCTCCCTAATAGCCCACCCGCACAGCCTTACCGACTATTTCGGCTTCACAGCGCTACTCACACAGCTGGGAAGGCTGCACCGCGGTTTCTCTCACATCAGAGTGCGGATGGAGCATTTCCTGGTGCCGAGAAAACAAGCAGCGTCTACCCGGGATCCTGTCAAGATGGCGACAGCCTGATGTGCCTGCGGGGAGAGGAGTGAGTCACGATCATGGTAACGACATGCAGCCGTTCTCCCCATCTAGTGACCTCTCCCCCTGCCTCCCCCGCTCTCTGTCTCTCACATCCCTGGGAAGTCCGGAGGGGGAACCCAGCGGCTCATTGCAATGGGCTTCACAGGGCATTTAGCACTCCCAACAGAGATCCATAGGTGGTGTGTCTCTGCTCCTCTCACTACAAACCTCTATGAGTGCAACCCCACTGACCTTGCCATTACATGAGCCCCCACCCGCAATCAATGGAGAGCAGGCACTATGGGCGCTATTACAAAAACTGCCCACCAGAGATGATCTGGATTCAGTGGCATCCAGAATGGAGGTGGCACTCCGAGGGGAGATTGCGGGAATCAAGCAATCAGTGGCAGAGGTCTCCACACGTGTCATCTCAGTGGAAACTGACACTTCTATCCTTCGCCAATACGTCACTGCCTTACATGGCACGCAAGAGGAAGTTACAGACCAAATCGCACAACTGCATTTGTTGTTAGATGATCTGGAAAATCGCAATCGCAGGCGAAACATCAGAAACCGCGGCTTGCCAGAAGCAACCCAGCCAGCTGACCTCAAGTTGACGGTGACTGCTATAGTTAATGACTGCCTGGAACGCCCGACAGAAACACCTATTGCCATCGACAGAGTTCACAGAACCCTCGGTCCCAGAAACGCAGCGGGAGATAGACCTAGGGATGTTCTCTGCTGCTTGCATAATTACTCCATCAAAGAGGATATTCTTCAACGAGCTTGGCATAAAGGACATATTGATTTCGACGGAGCCCAGGTTTCTCTTCTGCCAGATGTCTCTCGGAGGACCCTGCAGATGTGCCACTGTATGAAACCGCTGCTGGAGAAATTTGGCGAACAGGGAATCACATATAAGTGGGGTCACCCTTTCCATGTCATCGCACGGAGAGGCGGACGCACATACACCCTCCGGCACCCCAGGGAGGTTCCTGCCTTCCTCAATTCCCTCGGACTGTCATTGATGATACTACCCAACTGGCTAGCGTTTGTCCTGCCTCCCAGCAACAACAACCCAGCGGTGAATCCTTCTGACAGGCCTTAAAGGTCTTGACGCAACCGTCGATCACAACGCAGAAGACCACAGGGCCCTGAGGACAATGAATTATGAGTCCCTGGAACTGAACTGTTCTCAAGCAGGAAGAGCATCTCAAATCTTCAGTGTTATCCCCTTACGCATGTAAGTGTTGCCCCTCATAGTTTTGGATTTATTTCCCCACCTACATATGATCGGCCGATCGGAAAACCCCTTTAGAAATTCATCCTTGGTCCTACTGGACAGTCTTCCCTGTGCACCTCTGGTCCGTTGGCCTTATGGAAGTATACCACGTTTCTATTACTCTGGACTCATGGGGTGCGGGGGGGGCAGGGGAAAGACAAATGGTCCTAGATACCGG
Organism: Lithobates septentrionalis; assembly: GCA_037952835.1. NCBI lineage: Eukaryota > Metazoa > Chordata > Amphibia > Anura > Ranidae > Lithobates > Lithobates septentrionalis. Next base: position 943,028 of record JBBDGP010001607.1, on the reverse strand, counting down.
ACCCACAAGAGGGTTTATTTTAGGGAGGGTCAGATACACATGGTTCTATTGCCAAAATCTGAGATAGCAGACTGTATAGTTGTCTTATGTCTAAACAGAACTGAGTACACATAGGTCACGGGGCCTTTTAGCTCCTATAGGAGGGAATTGAGGTGTTTGTTTTTTTTTGGGAGGGGGGACTCGGGGGGGCCCGATGGGAGGGGCGGAGTTCCCCCTGTTGATGGCTCAGCCCCGGCTCCCTGGACGTACACCCTTCTGCCTGCCTGGAGTGCTGGTGCAGTGACCAGTTTGTGCAAGTTCTGTTATAATAACACCTAGAGATATGTATCTGCTTAGAGAAGATATTTTATTACAACTGGCCCCTTCTTTACTCTCCCTCTTCCTCATCCCCTTTCCCCTCTCCTCCCCTGCTTCCCTCCCTCCCCCCTCCCCCCTCCCCCTCCAAAGGTTGTTCCGGCTGGTCCTGCTCCCTCTTCCTCATCCCCTTTCCCCTCTCCTCCCCTGCTTCCCTCCCTCCCCCCTCCCCCTCCAAAGGTTGTTCCGGCTGGAACTGGGTCCCGTCAGGTGTGATGACTTGGGTAAGGGGATATAGATCGCTCTCTTTGGGCTTAGACCCAGGGGGAGTAAGCGTTTCATTAAATACATAGGGCGGATAACAGGAGATCAGGGATCGATATAGTTTTCCCAATTAAGGAATTACTGAATGTCTTATTTGAATGTCTTATTTCTGCCTGCTATAATGTTCAGTAGTGTTATGTTAAACTGATTTTCACAAAGGTATATATTATGTGTCTTTAAGGAGCTCTCTCATTTAAAAGAAGCCTAATGTAATAATGCGGTTCCTGACAGGACCGCCCCTATTGAGAAGCGGGTGGGGGGGAGACTTGCACTCCGGGAGCCCGAATTCGGAAGTGCCTTACCTTTTCCCCCACTAGGCCCTAGCTGCCCAAATAGGCAGTAGTACTCCGTCTGGAGACTTAGTTTATTCTTACTTCTTCCTTCTTGTCCTCCTTCTCTTATTTCTCTTTTCTAGTCCTCCTCTGTGTCCCTCCCCACTCGATCACTGTAACTCACTTACTCTAGTTCGCCTTCCTCCTCCCCCCTCCCCCCCACACACCGCCAACAGCGCTGGTTTCTGGCGAGGCCTGACGACCCTACCCCGTTCTGTCAGACATGTCTCTGAAGTTTGTATCCTGGAATGTGAAGGGCTTAAATGCCCCAGAGAAGCGTTCCAGCTGCCTCTCGGATCTCTGGAGGCAGAGACCCCAGATAGTGTTTCTACAAGAGACCCATTTCCGGGCGGGTAGCATACCTAAACTCTACAATAAGCATTTTCCAACAGTGTACCACAGTGCTTCATCCTCCTCAAAATCTAAAGGGACAAGTATCCTCCTGGCTAAAACTTTGCCCTGGCAGCTGGGGGACCTCCACGCTGACCCTGAAGGTAGATACCTCTTTGTCAAAGGTACTCTTCAGTCGCAGACATTTACCTTTGTGAACCTGTATTTGCCAAATGTGGACCAACTGCAGGTACTTGAATCATGCCTGGACGCCCTGGCTTCCTTCACAAAGGGATCATTGTGTTAGGGGGGACCTCAATCTTACCATTGATCCCTGCAAAGACTCTTCGGCCCTATCTTTGAGGTATCGGAACCGAATCAGGGACCTGTTGCATTCCCATAGATTCGTTGACATATGGCGGATTCTCCACCCCCAGGAAAGGGCCTATACCTTTTTCTCGGCAGTTCATAACTCATACTCCAGGATTGACCTCTTCCTGGTCTCCCACGATATGATTCCACGTGTCTCGGGGGCTCAGATTGGGCACATTGCACTCTCGGGCCATGCCTCAATCTCTCTGACCCTAAACTTGCAACGCTCGGTTCCCAAAACAGCCACTTGGCGATTAAACAAATCACTTATCCAAGATCCTGAGGTAAGAGCAGACATTCTGCGAGAATTGAGTCTCTTTTTCGAGAATAAAAAACAATCGGTCCCCAATCCTCTAACTATCAGGTCAGCGCATAAATGCTACATAAGAGGAATATTCATTAAACATGGCCACAGACTCAAAGTAGCCAGAGAAAAAATGCTATCTGAATTACTCGCACAACTATATGATTGTGAAAAACGTCACAAACACCACCCAGACAGGGCCACAGAGGCAAAGGTAACCAACCTCCGAGAGCAAATCAGAGAGCATTCTCTTTTTCACGCAAAGAATAACCTCTTGAGGTTACGCAGAACCTTTTATGAGTTCGGAGATAAGTGCAGCAGAACGCTGGCAAATGCCATACGGACCCAACGCAACCTTTCCTACATCCCCGCCTTATCTTCCTCCACAGGATCTAAAATTCATGACTCCGCAGAAATGGCTGAGTCCTTCAGGGTATTCTACAAAGCCCTGTACAATCTACATTCTCCTTCCTTTGGGGAACGGAACCAGAATAGTTTAGAATCCATAGAAAAGTACCTTGCGGCTGCGGACCTACCCTCCCTCAATGAGGAGGAGGTGGATTTACCTTCACAGCCTATTACCGCGGATGAGCTCACAAACGCGTTAGCCAACACCCTGACTGGAAAAGCGCCCGGCCCCGACGGTTTCACCATCACTTATTATAAAACCTTCCAAACTCAGCTGGCAGCTCACTTTGTTACTGCTTTCAATGCCATACTAGATAATCACTCCATACCTACAGATATCCTGCAAGCTAGCATATGTGTTATCCCTAAGCCTGAAAAGGACCCGCTTCTATGTGCAAGTTATAGGCCTATCTCCCTTCTTAACTGTGATCTGAAATTGTTCACGAAAATCCTGGCTGAGCGAATAGGCTCTGTTCTCCAACGTATAATTCCTCTAGACCAAGCAGGTTTTATCCATAACAGAGAGGCACGAGACAACACCATTAGGACGATAAATGCAGTAGCAAGGGCTAAACGTCTTAACACCCCATTTATTTTGTTGTCTACAGACGCCGAAAAGGCGCTTGACAGGGTAAATTGGACTTTTCTCTTGGCCACCCTGCGACGCCTTGGCATGCCAGCTCCCATGTTATCCTGGATATCTGCCATATACTCTTCTCCCACAGCTACAGTTAGAGTAAATGGGACGACCTCTAGCCCCTTTAAGATAAGCAATGGTACGAGACAGGGATGCCCACTTTCCCCGCTCCTTTTCATAATTTCACTAGAGCCCTTATTACAACATATAAGACTTAACCCGGACATCAAGGGACTCGAAACGAGCACTTATCACCATAAAATTGCTGCCTATGCGGATGACCTGCTATTTTATATCTCGGATCCTCACACGTCTCTCCCAATCTTGCTATCGGCAATACGTCAATATGGGGAAATATCGGATTTCAAAATCAACCTCCAAAAGTCAGAGGCGATAAATATTACTCTTACCCCTAGTTCTCAGGCCTCCATTAGTGGCAATTTCCCCTTCCGGTGGTCTCCCCAGGCCATTAAATATCTAGGCACAAAAATCCCTTCTGACTTACAGCTCATTTATCAACTTAACTTTCAACCACTCCTGAAGGTCTTCTCCTCAGACCTAGACAGATGGAAGGGCCTGGCGGTCTCCTGGTTTGGTAGATGCAATGTTTTAAAAATGAATATTATGCCGAGACTGCTCTACCTCCTCCAGGCACTGCCTGTTAGGATACCACAGGACTTCTTCCATAAGTTGTGCTCAGTATTCATTAGATATGTCTGCCAGAGCAAACCCCCGAGACTCAAGAGATCCCTCTTACAAAGACCAAAATTGAGAGGAGGCGTCGGCCTCCCCGACCCAGCTCTATATTACACAGCGGTCCACATGAACAGAGTTGTAGACTGGTGCAGGCACTCATCACATAAGCTGTGGATCGGGTTAGAGCAGGAAACAGTCCCATTGAAGGTCTACCCTGGAGTGGAACTCATCCTTCCAGATCTTCACTTTCTCATCCATTGCTTGAGCCCACCCTGCAGGAACTTCGCAGATATTTCCAATTGGCAGAGACGCCCAATTATCCTTCTCCACTGACACCCATAATTGGACACCCAGATTTCCAACCAGACCTTTCTGATAGATCCTTTCGGCTCCACTCAGATCGGAGTCTAGTCAGAGCCTTCTCTTTTTGTGGGCCCTCGGAATGGAGTGACCTTTCTAGCATATACCCTAGTTTTAACTCCTCCATATTGGGTAGATGGAAGATCTTACAATTGTCATACTTTCTCAGATCCCTTCCAGAGGTCAGTGGTTTCTGTAGACAACCAACACCTTTTGAGGAGTTGTGCATGGGCAAGGAGCCAATTCGGAAATCTCTTTCTTATTCTTACAATATCTTACTGACCCATACGTCCCAACAAGACCCCCCATACTTGAGGAAGTGGGAGAGAGATCTTAACATTACGTTTACAGAAGATCAAAAAACCCGAATCCTCTTCTTTGCACATAAATCATCTCTATGTAGCAAATACCAAGAAGTTACCTACAAAATTCTGACCCGATGGTACAGGACACCCTCGGTGCTGGCTTCCACATTCCCGGAGCACAGTCCCCTATGTTGGAGATGTGGCACACAGAACGGCACACTAATTCACATCTTCTGGGATTGCCCGGTCTTGACTCCTTTCTGGAGACAGGTTTTGGGAATCATTCACAAACTCACCGATGTGGCTCTCCAGAATAATCCATCGGCAGTACTCCTGAATCTGACTCCGATGTCCAGTAAGCGTTACCGCAAATCTTTGCTGAAACACCTTTTGAACGCGGCCAGGGCCTGTGTCCCCAGCATGTGGAAGCAGCAGTCACCTCCGACAGTGGCACATTGGTTTAGCAAGGTCTGTGATATTCAGTGAATGGAACGCCTTACAGCTGCCCTCAGGGAAAAAGAGGAGGAACATAGCACCCGTTGGACACATTGGGATCTGGTTCGCTTTTCAGATGAATACAACTCTTATACATAGGTATCCAGTCCCTTGATGCATCGAGGACGCGGGTCGTCGGCCTCGCCGGAACCCTATACCCACCCCCCCGTCCTTCTTACTCTCTCAAAAAAACTAAACGGATTGCAGTGTCCCATTTTGGTACCACTCCTATGTCCATAGGATTGAGAACCCTATTTTTTTATATAATGCAATACATAAAATTAACTCACTATAAGATAGCAGAGTGCTGGCCAATATGGATAGACTGATATTACCCCTTGGGAAGTCAACTAGTTAGTTATGTTGCACTGTTGGTGTACCCTCGCTTGAATTATGTTTAGTTTATGTTTATTACTTAACTTCAGTTAGAGGACACTCTCTTCTGCGTTGATGGATAAAACAAGCCAGAACCGTTAGCCTAGGACTTCCTGCCTCAATAGCACATTTCAATGGCAACCGGCCAGCTGTTCAACCAATATATACTTGAATTTCTTATATTTTATGTATGAAAAACTACTAACAGAAACAGATAACTGTCATGATGTATTGTTGAACCGTATAATCTGCACTTCTTAAATAAAGAATTTAAAAAAAAAAAAAAAAAGTGCGGTCTCCTTTTTTAATTATCAGGGATATTGGGTGACCCCATCTATATGTCGCCCCTCTAGATCTCAAATGATCCAGCAGAGGTTTTAGCATCCATCGCCTCTCTTTTGTTTGCCTGCATAAGTCTGAGAACACATGTACTTCTTGTTTATCAATTTCTACTGGGTTCTTATGCCATGTTGCTCCCATTATCTCTTTCTTTATTTTATAAAAATGTACCCGACAAAGGACATCTCTGGGATTTTTCTGGGCGGGGTTGCGGTATGTGGGGATCCTGTGAACACGGTCAAGCTCAATCTGGGTCTCCGGGGGATTATCCAGTAATTTATTAAAAATGTCACTTACTGTTTGCCTTAGCTCTGTCACAGCCACATTTTCTGGTATCCCTTTTATGCTTAAATTGTTCCTTCTATTCCTGTTCTGAGTTTCTTCAAATTGTAATTGTAGAGTTACCAGCCTCTGATGTTGTGTCTTACACTTTTTCTTTAGGTCATTTAACCGTGCATCCGTCTTTTCTTGTGATATCTCGCAGCTATGCAATTTGCAATTTATCAATTCTATCTTTAAGCATACCTCTCCTATCTCTTCTTTCAGAGGTCCCAACAGATTGCTCAACAACGCCTGAATGTCCTCTTTTGTGGGGAGAGCCTGGATCAGTTGTCTAAGACCCTGATCTCCCTCCATTTCCCTCACATCTGCTCCTAACACAGCTGTACAACATACCTGTGGGTTTGCAGAGTACATCCTTTGAGGCGTAGAGGGGAGTGTGACAGATATTACTGCAGGCTTTCCATTCTGATCCGCTCAATTCTCCAATGTACTCATAGCTGTCTGTGTAAGTACTTCCGTGATGTGCCAAGCCTGTTCCGGCTGTACTGTGTGTGTTCGGATAGTCTGTGGAGCTGGGATGGTATCAGCACTGTCCTCCACTCTGGCGCTTTCACTCCTACCAGTGTCACTTCTTACCTGATATCAGGTTGCATATGAATAGGTAGGGATAAACGATGCTCCTATCTTCCGCCCACGTCCCGGCATGAGCTGCCTGTTTCTTCCCACCTTCCAAAATCTCTATGGTCTGCCGCTATGCTGGAGCACTGTGTGAGCCCGTCCACTGCTCAGATGTCTCACTCCTCCATGCTTGATCCGCCCCCCGGAAGTGGAAGTCTGTGTCCTTAACCATTTTTTATGACTGCACTTGGCAGAATTAAAAAGAGAGAAGCAGAGAATATATAACCTGTAAATGTCAAATGGGTTATTTATTAAGAATCACCACATTTCTAATATGAATAGATTGCAAAATATACAGTATACAATTAAATTCAACAATAAACTGTTATGTGCATTTTTACTTTACTATTAAGCATTGCATTTTATTATAATGCAACGTTTGCTCTGGTATATTTTCTATTCTAATATAACAAGATCAATTCATATTATTGTTACTTGAAGTTCAATCTTTGCTTGCAAATAAATATCACCTTTAGTGTCTCTCCGTATTCAGCTAATAAATGTGTCCACTGGATTGAACTATTCAGCTTTTTCTTTTTCTCTTATTTATAACAGATTAGTTTCTTGCACTCATCACTTATGGCAAATTGCCACCTGATCTCCTGTTCATTATAATTGTGTGCTTCCTTGGTTTCTGTGTGTTTTATTGTTGATAAGAGTCTAGCTCTATTTGTTTAGTTTTTTTTTTTTCTTTTTGCTCGAATGCTGTGTGCATGCAGCAGAAACTTATTCGCTTCATCATTCCCTTCCACTTCAACTTGTTTTTCACAAAGGAGAGTGTGATATTTTATTCAGTCCACATTAGACTTTATGATATTGACCTTTTTAAGCTGATTTGCAGTTTCCATCATATCCGCATTGGAAAGAAAAGTGTATTTTATTATTTCTTTTCTCTATATTGGGATAATTTAAATTGTATGATCCTGTTTTTTTTTTCCTAGGGCTCTGTACATGGTTTCAGAAAATAAACTGGACATAAATAAAAAAAAATTTTTTCCTTTTAAGAAACAAAAGGTTTACTTTAAATTATACTGTACGTGTAGAGCTGGGTTCACTACAATAAATTCTGCCCCAAGACCCATTACATTCTTGCAGATAGCTTAAAATTTTCAAACTATTCACAGCTGAACTTATTGGAGTGCTGTCTAAACAAGGACATTTTTCATTCTCCATTTTTTTTTTAAATCTTTTTTATTGAGTTTTCAGTTTCATTTCAAAACAACACTAGCCCACGCAGGGGCCAAACATTATTTGAACATTCAGGGGCAAGTCTCATGTTACAGCAACATACCGTAACTTGAATACTATCTACAACTTAACACATACTACTAAACTACTACCGCAATGTGGGGAGAGGTTCCAGTTCAGGAGGATCTGTGCTCAAACTGGTGTTAGCAGGATACCTAAATAGAAGACTATCTGGGCTCTTTCACTTGAAATATAATTCTAATCTAGGTCTTTCTTTCTTCTTCACTAGCTGTGGTGTCATCGTCTAGCCAGCATGTCCACAATTTATCAAACTTTTGCGGACAACCCCTGTTCGAATAGGTGGCCTTGTATAAGGGTAAGCTGGCATTTATCAGTCTTTTCCAAAACAGGGCGGGGGGGTGGGGTGATTGTTTCCAGGTCATCATAATGGCTTTACGAGCCTAATACAGTAATAGGGATATACGTACTTTTTGCGCTCTAATCACTGACTTCTGTTCAACCAACCCCAGACAGTATTTAGGATCATAAGGAACATGGATCTTGGTGACCTTTGCAATTACCTAAATAATCTCTTGCCCGTTTTGCTGGATTGCTGGGCAGCTTCAAAAAATGTAAAAAAAACCTCCGGGCTGATGTGAGCAACGCCAACACAACAGAGAGTATGCCACCGACATCCTATGGAGCCTGTGGGGTGTGTAGTGAGCTCTGTGCAAAATTTTGTACTGGACTGGTTTATCTCTTGCTGAGACTAGAGGGGAGAAGGGAAAGTCCCAAATCTCCCTACAGTCATCATCATCCAGTTCCAGGATGTCCCCCACCCATTTCCTGCGGAGGGAGGACAATTCAGGACTGGCAGCAACAAGCAGGGACCCATATAGCTGGGACATGGGTTTCTTCAAGTCCTTCACCCGGAGGGTAGATTCAAGCTCTGAATATGATAACTCAACTGGTTGGCCTAGGAACTGACACCTATAGGCATGAACAATTTGAAGGTCCCTAAAATGTGCATGTGCGGGTACATTAAATTTGGTGCGTAAAATGTGAAAAGGGGTCAGCTCTTTATTTGTGATAATGTGTTCCAGTTTCACGATTTTATATTTGGCTCAGGCCTGCGGATCTGGTATGTTGTTGAACTGCGAAAGGTTAGGTTTCAGCCAAAGTGGGGTGTGAGGAGACCAGAAGTTCGGTTGGGGCGCCCTCAGAGCTTCACTCACCTTCCATGCTTGTATGGTGGTACGCATGAAAGGAGTAAGATGATGTGGGGTTTTAGTTTCCCTGAACAGCAGCCCCTGCGAGGCCACCAGAGACCCAACTATAGACGCCTCCAGCACCGTTGCAGAGTTGGTCAAGTTCGACTGTAACCACCAATGGGCGGTCACAAGCTGGGTGGCCAAGTAATACTTGTGACAATCAGGAAGAGCCAACCCCCCCATTATCCACAGGCCTGGTCAGATTGCTATATTTGAATCTAGGCAGTATGGGCCCCCAAATGAAGGAGGTGAAAAGTTGTTTAATGGAATTGAAGAATGTCTTGGTCAACCATTGTGGGGAGTTTCTAAAGGTGTACGTGAATTTAGGAAGGACTTTCATTTTTAGCAGGTTGATGCATCCAGTGAGGGAAAGGGGTAGGTTACTCCATGCCTTCAGTTTGGTCTTTACACCAGTCAACACAGGGTCAAGATTGAGCCGCACAGAATTCCCACTCTGTTTTGAGATGACTATACCCAAATAGGTAAAGTGGTCAACCCATTGCAGCAGGAGAGAGGGGGGTGAGGGGGATATAGTCTCCTCATTCACTGGAAAGAGCTGGGATTTGTGCCAATTCACTCTCAGACCCGTCAAGGTGGAGAAGGTATCCATTAATTTGAGGGCGCACTGCAGAGAGGCACCAGCTTCGTTTAAAAAAAGGAGCAGATCATCTGCGTAGAGAGCCACTCTTTCCTCCAACCATCCCACCCAGAGACCACAGACCTCAGCCGAGCTCCTAAGAGCCTCAGCAATGGGCTCCATGGCCAGGGCAAAGAGGGCCGGGGAGAGAGGGCATCCTTGTCTGGTGCCCTTCTGCAGAGGAAACAGAGCAGACAAAGATCCATTAAGCCTAATGCGTGCCAAGGGGCCAGTGTATAACGTATGTATCCAATCAATGAATTTTAATGGGAATCCCAGTCTTCGCAGCACCTCCCAAAGATACACCTACTCCATTGTATCAAATGCCTTTTCCATATCCAGGGTGGCAATAGTTCTGGTACCCTGGTTGGTGTGTGGGGCATGGATATTAGCAAATAATCTGCGTATATTGTCTGTGGACCTACCGGGCATAAATCCCGTTTGATCAGAGTCAACGAGGGATTTTATAACTTTATTTAGTCTAGTGGCCAGTAATTTAGTAAGTATCTTTAAATCGCAATTAAGGAGTGCGATTGGCTTGTAGGAGGCGCACAACTTAGGGCCCTTATTGGGCTTTGGGATAAGAATGATATGGGCTTCTCTCATGGAGGGGGGTAGAGAACCCATTTGTAAAAAGGTTTGGAACAGCTTTGCCAATCTAGGGGCAAGCAATTCAGTGTGGGCTCTATAGTATTCCAGGGGCAGGCCATCCAGCCCCGGGGCTTTACCTGCTGGAAAAGACTGTATGGAAAGTGTAATTTCCTCTGGGGTTATTTCTGAGACTAGGAGGTTCCTTTTAGTGTCAGAGATCCATCCCAATGCCATTGTGTCCAGCACAGAAATCATAGGTGCAGGGTCAAAATTTTCCGGCAATAAGGAAACATACAGGGGGTAATTTACTATAGCGCCAAAAAATTATCCTGCAGTACCAAAAAATAACTCTCAAAAAAGGCCAGAAAGACTTCAACTCTCAGAAAGTCAACGCTAATGCAAATGGAAAGCAGCGCTAATGCGGCAATAATGCCTGTCAGATCACATATGCTGGAATAGTAGAAGTCAATGGGGCTCGAACCTGCAAAATCCAAAGTTCTCACTGAAGGCTTATATGCAAGTTCTTTGCCATAAGAAGTGTTTGGAGACCCGGGTCCTGCCCCAGGGGACATGTATCAATGCAAAAAAATATGTTAAAAACTGACGTTTTTTCGGGAGCAGTGATTTTAATAATGCTTAGAGTGAAACAATAAAAATGTAATATTCCTTTAAATTTCGTACCTGGGGGGTGTCTATAGTATGCCTGTAAAGGGGCACATGTTTCCCGTGTTTAGAACAGTCTAACAGCAAAATGACATTTCAAAAGGAAAAAAAGTCATTTAAAACTACTCGTATTGTCGGTCCGACAATACACATAAAAGTTCATTGATAAAAACGGCATGGGAATTCCCCACAGGGGAACCCCGAACCAAATTTTTTTTTTTTAAATGACGTGGGGCGTCCCCCTAAATTCCATACCAGGCCCTTCAGGTCTGGTATAGATTGTAAGGGGAACCCCTGCCAAAATTTAAAAAAAAAATGGCGTGGGGTCCCTCTCAAAATCTATACCAGACCCTTCAGGTCTGGTATGGATTTTAAGGGGAACCCCGCGCCAAAATTAAAAAAAAATGGCGTGGGGTCCCCCCAAAAATCCACACCAGTCCCTTATCCGAGCACGCAACCTGGCAGGCCGCAGGAAAAGAGGGGGGACGAGAGAGCGCCCCCCTCCTGAACCATACCAGGCCACATGCCCTCAACATTGGGAGGGTGCTTTGAGTTAGCCCCCCAAAATACCTTGTCCGCATGTTGATGGGGACAAGGGCCTCATCCCCACAACCCTTGCCCGGTGGTTGTGGGGGTCTGCGTGTGGGGGGCTTATCGGAATCTGGAAGCCCCCTTTAACAAGGGGACCCCCAGATCCCAGCCCCCCTGTGTGAAATGGTAAGGGGGTACAAAAGTACCCCTACCATTTCACAAAAAAAGTGTCAAAAATGTTGACAATTCCTTTATTTAAATGCTTCTTCTTTCTTCTACCTTCTATCTTCTTTCTTCTATCTTCTATCTTCCTTCGGTTTCTTCCTCCATCTTCTTCTTCTGGTTCTTCTGGTTCTTCCTCCGGAGTTCTCCTCCGGCATCTTCCTCCACGGCGTCTTCTTCCCTTCTTCTCCTCGGGCCGCTCCGCAACCGTGATGGGAGGCTCCCGCTGTGTGATGCTTCTCATCTTCTGACGGTGACCCCCCCTTTGATGCACGGGGACTTCCGTGTCATTCCCTGTGACGTCAGAGGGGGCGGGGTCACTGGGTGGAAGATGCCGGACGAGAACACTGGAGGAAGAACCAGAAGAAGCAGGAGAAGAAGAAGATGGAGGAAGAAACCAAAAGATATAAGATAGAAGAAAGAAGAAGCCACCGGGGGGAACTTTCTGTGCAGAACACCGGCACTAGCGCTAGCACTTTTAAATTACTTTTTTCTTCCTTTAGAAATGTAATTTTGCTGTCAGACTGTTCTAAACACGGGAAACGCGCCACTTTACAGACATACTATAGACACCCCCCAGGTACAAAATTTAAAGGAATATTACACTTTTATTGTTTCACTTTAAGCATTAATAAAATCACTGTTCCTGAAAAACCAGCCATTTTTAAAACTTTTTTGCCATTGATACATGACCCCTGGGGCCGGACCCGGGTCCCCAAACACTTTTTATGACAATAACTTGCATATTAACCTTTAAAATTAGCACTTTTGATTATTCATGTTCGTGTCCCATAGACTTTAACGGTGTTCGCATTAATTTTTTGTCTGTTCGCATGTTCTGCTGCGAACCGAACAGGGAGGATGTTCGGCCCATCCCTAGTTATCATTGAGAATCATGGGGTACAACTTTTAAGCAACTCGGAGGTCCAAAGTCGCCCAACTGTGAAACAAGTCATATATATTTTATTAGAAAGGAGCTCTCATTTATACTTGCATTTACATCAGCAGAAGAAATGCAGGAAGTGATGTGTGCACATGGGCCAGAAGCAAATGTGTGGGGATGCCAAACAAATCAATGAACCCCACCCACACCAAATCTAACTACCACATCCACCCCCACATTGATTAACCTCCCTGGCGGTATGATTATTTCGGATTTTAGGTGCTGAAAGCGGTACAATTATTTTGCATGGAAATTTGGTGTTTTATATTGTAGGCCTGTAATTCTTAACAATAACACACTTAAATCTGTCCAAACAAGAGTCTAGTAGATATACCAGGTATGATGAAGTTTGAAACACAAAAACATAAATTATAATATAATAAATAAATATAAATAATTAAAAAAAATAATAATATAATAATAATAAAATACATTTTTTGGTTGCTATGGACAATCTCCAATTTCCAGGCAGAAAGAACAGTATATATCATAAAACTGGATGCAAGGCATGGGCCAAAGCATTGGGGACAAAAGGAATGTGAAATAATTTCATACAGTACTGTAATCTGTAAGATTACAGTACTGTATGTGTTACGGTTTGTAAATGTATTTGAATTTGCCGCCAGGCTCCGCCCCCATGCGTCGCAACGCTCACAGGGAACGGAGCCTGGCACGGAGAGGCTTCGGAGGAGACAGAGCCCGCAGACACAGCGGGGGACATCGCAGGATCCTGGGGACAAGGTAAGTAACGCCGCACCAGGATCCTTCAATGTAATCCCGAGTGTGGCTCGGGGTTACCACTAATGGGACTGAAATTTAACCCCGAACCACACTCGGGATTACCGTCAGGGAGGCTACGCACAAGTACATATCATACCCTTATCCGGAAAATGAGCAGCACCTCCTCTTTGCTAAAGAGGGACCTCGCCATGTCCACCTAGATGGAGATCCTGACCAGCACAGGAACTTTCGGGTGATTACAATGACTTATTTCTGGGTCAGAATGCAAAACCACACTCTTGATCGCTGCTGCGAATATTTGATCGCAACCACTATTAGAATTTTATTTTTTTTTGTTTTTTGCAGATATGCAAATTTGTATTTCTACTTATGATATTTAAAGACGTTCGATAAGAAATGGTGTCCCTGGGTTAGCAGCATGTGAATGACAAAAAGAAAAGGCCCAGGTCGAGCACTGGTTCTCACTGACAGAGGGAGGAAATCGTTCATCTGAAATCACACACTTTCATTCCCGCATGTCAGTCCTGACTGCAGGGGGAATTTCAGAGACATCTGTGCAGGTTTCTGCACTGATATCAATGCAAAATTGCACCCATTAAAACAGTGCAATTGTCACCGCTTTGACATGTCAAATCGGACCAATGTGAACCAACGCTGACACATACAACACTGCCTATCCACCAGCTGAATTCATTACCTGCAATTCTCCACAGCTGTTATCTATAAAGATTCCACCTTTATCATTAACTTGCAGGTGTGTAGAAGCCTAGGTTTACATTGGAGCGATTTGCCATGCGATTTATGAGATCAAATCGCATGACTATTGGCAGCAATGGCACTGTTCCAATCGATGCGACACCAATTTTATGGCGCCGCACCAATTTGCTAACGTAGTTCCTGCAGTACGTTTGCCGATTTTAGGTGCGACTTCAATAGACATTTGTGTATGAAGCCACACGTATGTCTATCAAGTCGCACCTGAAATCACGCTGACCTTGCTACTTTGAAATCGTGCTACTTCAAGTGAAGTAGCGCGATTTCAAAGTAGCATCAATGTGAACCAGGGCAAAGAGATTAGTATTTTGGTGCACAAATACATATTGAAATAAAAATATAAGAGATATTGCACTTTCCCAAAACCACCACCCACAGAAACTAAAGAGAATGAAAAGTAGAAGAAAAAAAAAAACACCACAACAAAGCTCAATAATGTAGTTTTATTTTACCAGCAGTTAAAAAAAAAATAATACATTCATTTACTAGCTTCAAAAAAATTTGGACATGATATATGGTGCTACATTTAGCAATGGGATTTTAAGGGCCCTGCTAATAGGAGCTTACAATCTAAAATTTGACAAAACCTTAGAGTGGACACAGCTTTAATTTCAGTGTATAATGGGCAACACATCACATTTTTATCTGCAAGATTATAGAAACATACTTAACAGTCATTCTTACAAAGCATGCCAACATACTATTACAAAAGACTTATTCAAAACACCCACCACCAGCCCACAATCCACACATACATACGTCGGTGACCATGTTCTGCTGGAAGCTGCATTTCGGTGTACACAAATAAACAACGAAATCAAAAAGAGTAGGTCAGCAGATGTTTCCAAACGATGTTTGCATGATCAGACAGGAACAATACACTCACAACATTAAAAGCATGGCCACATAAACCCACTTTTAAATGGAAAAATGCACAACAATTTCATCAAACATGCCTAGTTGGGCTTTTGTCATTATGCACAATATCATTCCTTCTCCCCCACAATTTTCTTTTTTGTCAATTCAGTAAATGGACAACAACACACATATACTGTCAGTACTTAGTGACTGCGTCCTTCACATCATATGACCAAACAAATTAATACAGAGCACATCTTAATCATGCAAATATATCAAAAGACATTCCACTTATCCCTCTTCCAATATCTCCCAGCTTCTTCCTCCCCCATCACTTTCACATCAAAAAGATAAACAATATACATCCTAGCCAAAAATATCCTCACCGCATCTTCTACAGAAATTAACCTCTTCCTTCCTACCCATATATTCCTAACATCCCACATTACTTCTTTGTAGACAACAGAAAAGCACCATGCCTTCCTGGCTGCATACAAACCACACTCTTGCAAACACAAGACATCACACTCAATCTTAGCCAACTCAGACAAAACAACTGCACGACGATAGACAGATCCAATCGAACGCACATTCACACTACATATAGACAAAGCCATGAGAAGGATCAAAAAAATCCTGCAGAACACACTAAACCCCTCCATCAGGAAGCTGTTTTCCACTTCTGTTCCCTGTACCTTTTACAAGAGGATCAACTGATTCACTCTCCAAATATTGCATGGCAGGAGAACCTACCAAGCACAATGGTGATGTTGCTCCACTTGAATCATCTGACACTTGTGAATCCATACTTAAACTTGGCAGTGCACACCCACCACCACCTGGGCTCGAACCCAGAGACAAGTCCCATTTAGGCTTCTTTCTCTGTGCCTCACTCTCCTGCTCCACCTCAGGCCCTAGTCTTTGAATAGCCATTAAAAGGTCTTTTGATCCTGATCCTGACCCCTCCTTCCTCCTCACCTCCAGCACCTCCATATCCTCAGCCCACTCACCAAGCTCCTCATCTACATATTGGCTCTCCTGTTCTGCCTCCACCTGTTTTATCAAAGCAATCAGTTCTTCACACACTCCACTCACCTCCCTCCCCCCCTCCATGCCTTCATCCGCCACAGCTTCTTCCGCCTCACCAACCTGCATCTCATTATCCCCCTCTGTTAGATTAATATTCACTCCACTTTTACCCATACTCCCTTGCAGTTCCTGTCCAACACCTTCCTTGGAGCATACTACTGGGTTTTTCAGCGTCTGGGGGGGTCGGCGCCTTTCCACCTTCTGTGCCGGCCACCTGCTCACCCCCGTCATCCGCCCGCTCAGTCTCCTGCTCCTCCGGTTCTCGGCTCACATTCTGCCCTGTAAACCGCCATCTTTGCACAGCCTCCGCATACGAGAACATCTTCCTCCCCACTATTTTCGGACAGTTTCTGACCATATGCTCCCCTGAACCACACAGATCACATTTCTTTTCCTTGCACTCCGCTGCATTGTGTCCCGGCTTCAAGCACACTCTACAGCAAAGCTTAGAAGGGCAGTCCTCACGAATATGTCCATACTGAAAGCACCCCCTGCAGTAACGGGGTTGCCCAGAATAGAAAACAGTACACCGCTCCCCAGCAATGGTAAATGCCGGGGGAGGGTGACACACTCCACAAGAACCTGATGCGTCCCTCTTCATGCGTACTTTAAAACGCAGTTTACCTCTATACATGCCATACTAGTTATAAAGCTTCTCTCCTCGATCAGCCCCCACACAATACCGCAACAAAAATTGTCTCACCAATTCCGGCTCCAAAAAAGGATTATAACAATGTACAGTCATAGTCTTCAATCCAGAATCAAACAATAAACTGACTTCCATCTTCTTAGTTAGCAAATTTCCTCCCAGATTAGCCTTCACCCAATTTTCATATGCAGCTTGGCAGGTATCCTCAGTATGAAAAGAAACATCGTATTGACCACTGACCACAAAATCTTGGAGAGCAAATATATCACTGACCTGTAAATTCAGCAACTTTTGTAAAACATCCACAGCGATCGTCTTCAGACCCACTTCACCACGATATTCAGGCTTTACCTGGATTCTCATAGAATTTCGCAAACGCATTGGACCTCGCGACATGGCGAAGTCCTTTTTTGGTTCTGCCTTTCTTTGGCCTCTCATTTATCCGGGGGTCCCCCCCAGAAGAGGGTCCCCCAGAACACCCCCAACTCAAAACCTAGGCAAATATGACACCTGATCTTAAGTTAGGAAGCCTAGCAGCACTCCATAAGGAAGATTTTAGCCCTCCTTCCCACAATTTTTTTTTTTTTTTTTTTGTGTCAATTCAGTAAATGGACAACAACACACATATACTGTCAGTACTTAGTGACTGTGTCCTTCACATCATATAACAAAACAAATTAATAATACAGAGCACATTTTAATAATCATGCAAATATATCAAAAGACATTCCACTTATACCTCTTCCAATATCTCCCAGCTTCTTCCTCCCCCATCCCTTTCACATCAAAAAGATAAACAATATACATTCTAGCCAAAAATATCCTCACCGCATCTTCTACAGAAATTAACCTCTTCCTTCCTACCCATATATTCCTAACATCCCACATTACTTCCTTATAGACAACAGAAAAGCACCACGCCTCCCTGGCTGCATTTTTCTCCAATCTCCACAAGCCCAGAACCACCATTTCCTCCCTTACAAAAACCACCCCCACCACTTCCCTCAGGAAGCTCTTCAACTTTCCCAGCACTTCTTTAGCAAAGACACAGTTCCAAAACAAGTGGAACACGTCCTCCACTCCCCCACAGCCCTTCCTTGGACACAACTCTGATCTTACCAAATCCCTACTTTTCAGAAAACTCATGGTCGTCAGACACCCCATAAAGGTCATCCAGGATATGTCCCTTTGGCGGTTAGTCACTCCTCTTGTGCTCACTCTTCCAGATTTGCACACTTTCCTTCTCTCTTAAGTACTGTATCCCATTAGGAAAAATCTCCCCAGCAATCCAAGCTTTAAGTTTCTTTTTATCACCAACCTCCCTCCCCAGACCCCCCAACCTCCATCCTTCCCAGATCTTGGTTAGGAACAAAAAATACTGAGGAACCACCCATGCCTGTGGCTTTTCTAGGGCCCGCCTGTAGAGTCTCCATCTTGTAAACAATCTTCCTCCAAGGTACTGCATCATCTCCTTCCCAATTCCGTTACCTCTTAGGGTCCTTATCAACGTCACCCAGTAATGCAGCATCAAAAATTCCCCGATCTTTGGAAGTCCGAAGCCACCTTTGGCCCTTGGTTTAGTAATCTTCTCCCTTGCACACTTCTCCATCCTCCCTCCCCAAAAGAACAAGAACAGTAGCCTCGTCATCTTCCTCACCCAATCATCAGGAGGCGGGAATATAACAGAGACATACAACATAATCGGAAGGATCACTGACTTGATGATCAGAACTTTCCCGGTGCAGGACAATTCACGCATATGCCACATAGACAACTTTTCTTCCACTCGCTCAGTCACCTTCTGAAAACTGCGACTTCCCCTCAACTCCCTGTCAAAACACACACCCAGCACCTGCATCCTCTCCACCTTCTGACTGCGTCCCTCATTCACCTCCACCTCACGGCCCACACTACACACCTGACACTTACTCCAATTCACACTCATCCCAGACACACTGCAGAACAGACTCACCTGCAATCTTCCAAGCCGCACATCAGCCATTCCACCAGCCACCAACACAACATCATCCATGTACCCCAACACTTTCACACTCCTTCCACCACTGCCAGGCACAAACACACCCTTGAATGCCTTGTCCTTCACTGCACTCAGTAATGGCTCCATCACGCAGATGAACATTAAAGGCGATAGGGGGCACCCCTGCCTAACACCAGACATCACAGGGATACTCCCCCCTAGGCTACCGTTGACCAAAACCTGACTTGAGACACCTTTGTATAGTCCTCTGATAACCTTCATCAGCTGGTCCGGAAACCCTAAGACCTCCAGAATATGAAACAGAAACTGATGGGAGACTTTGTCGTACGCCTTTTCAAGGTCAATCGACTCTAGAAGGCACGGCAAGTTGTTAGATTGCGCGTAGTATACGACATCCCTCAGTAACGATAGATTGTCGGAAATTCGTCGACCAGGAACCGCACACACCTGCTGCTCCCCAATCACTTCACCAATCACAAGCTTGACTCGATCGGCAATCAATCTTGCCACAATCTTGTAGTCAACGTTCAACAGTGTAATTGGCCGCCAATTCCGAATGTCTCTTGTCGCCCTTTTTATAGATGAGGGTAATCACCCCCTCCCTTAAGGACTTTGGCATCTCCCCCATTTCAAACACCAGCCTTACCAACTCACACACCTCATTCTTCATCACCTCCCACGCTTTACAAAAGAACTCAACAGTCAACCCATCCTTCCCAGGTGTCTTATTCCGGTTCATCCCATCTATCACTCGCCTCACTTCCTCCTCAGACACAACCACACACATACCAAACCTATCCTCAGACAATCTTGCATCCACTTTCTCGCAATACTCTCGCATCTCCTCAGCACTTACTCCACGTCCACCTGCAAACAAATCCGTATAAAACTCACTCACCGCCTCCATCACCTTCTCACCATTCACTTCCTGTCCCTGCACCATCACCGATTTCATCAAATTGCGTCCCCTCAAGAGTTTCTTGAAGAAGAACCGCGAACATGTCTCCCCTTCCTCCATGTCCTTCACTTTAGCTTGGAAGATTAGCTTCTTCCCTCTTATCACCCAAGCTTTCTTTATCTCCTCCCGAAGCTTTCCAATCTCCTCTTCTAACTGCCAGCCTCCCTGCCTTAATTTAAGCAGGAGTCTCAACCTATGCTGGAGAGCCCTCCCTTCTTGTTTCTCTTTCCTTGCCTTCTTTACACCTGCTTGAAGAAAAAAGAGCTTGATTCGCTCCTTCAGCCAGTCCCACCACTCGAAAAAGGATTCAAAATCCCCCTTCCTTCCCAACCACACTTTATATTGCAGAGCAAACTTATCAAAAATCCCTTGGTCTTCCAATAACAGATTATTTAATTTCCAGATTCCTCTTCCAGTCTTGACATCTTGATCAAAAATAAACTTTCCCACCAAAACCTGGTGGTCGGAGAAAGACACCTCCCATTGCTTCCACTCTGCGACCTTCAGTGCCCTGGAACCTAAAATAAAGTCAATTCGGGATTTCACACTTCCCTTATCTGAAAAAAAGGTTGCTGGGGCTTTACCATTAACATAGTAGCAAATTGCTCCATCCTGAAAACAAAAATCCTGCAAAATTGCATTAAAAGCTGTGCTGGTGACATCGGTCTGGCTTTCACCTTGGCCTACTCTATCTTCAGCAGTCCTAATAAGATTAAAGTCTCCAGCAACAATGGTCTTTACTCTCCCCACAAGGTGGAGCCTCAAAACTTCCAACAAATCCATCCTGGCATTTTTACGCACTGGAGCATAAACACATACCAACTTAAAGGATTCTTGCAGGTAGGTAAACATTACACTCAGAACTCTTCCTATCACCACTTCCTCCCATGATTCAACCTTAATTTCTGGGTTTTTAAAGAGCACCCCCACCCCTTCACTTCTATTTTCTGCAGCACAAGACCAAATCGCTGGTCCTGCAGACCAGTCCCCATGGCCTGGAGCATACCACAAACCACACTCTTGCAAACACAAGACATCACACTCAATCTTAGCCAACTCAGACAAAACAGCTGCACGACGATAGACAGATCCAATCGAACGCACATTCACACTACATATAGACAAAGCCATGAGACGGATCAAAAAAACCCTGCAGAACACACTAAACCCCTCCATCAAGTAGCTGTTTTCCACTTCTGTTCTCTGTACCTTTTACAAGAGGATCAACTGATTCACTCTCCAAACATTGCATGGCAGGAGAACCTACCAAGCCCAATGGTGATGTTGCTCCACTTGAATCATCTGACACTTGTGAATCCATACTTAAACTTGGCAGTACACACCCACCACCACCTGGGCTCAAACCCAGAGACAAGTCCCATTTAGGCTTCTTTCTCCGTGCCTCACTCTCCTGCTCCACCTCAGGCCCTGGTCTTTGAGTAGCCATTAAAAGGTCCTTTGATCCTGACCCCTCCTTCCTCCTCACCTCCAGCACCTCCATATCCTCAGCCCACTCACCAAGCTCCTCATCTACATATTGACTCTCCTGTTCTGCCTCCACCTGTTTTATCAAAGCAATCAGTTCTTCACACACTCCACTCACCTCCCTCCCCCTCTCCATGCCTTCATCCGCCACAGCTTCTTCTGCCTCACAAACCTGCATCTCATTATCCCCCTCTGTTAGATTAATATTCACTCCACTTTTACCCATACTCCCTTGCAGTTCCTGTCCGACACCATCCTTGGAGCTACTACCGGGGTTTTCAGCGTCTGGGGGGGTCGGCGCCTTTCCACCTTCCGTGCCGGCCACCTGCTCACCCCCGTCATCCGCCCGCTCAGTCTCCTGCTCCTCCGGTTCTCGGCTCACACTCTGCCCTGTAAACCTCCATCACTGCACAGCCTCCGCATACGAGAACATCTTCCTCCCCACTATTTTTGGACAGTTTCTGACCATATGCTCCCCTGAACCACACAGATCACATTTCTTTTCCTTGCACTCCGCTGCATTGTGTCCCGGCTTCAAGCACACTCTACAGCAAAGCTTAGAAGGGCAGTCCTCACGAATATGTCCATACTGAAAGCACCCCCTGCAGTAACGGGGTTGCCCAGAATAGAAAACAGTACACCGCTCCCCAGCAATGGTAAATGCCGGGGGAGGGTGACATACTCCACAAAAACCTGATGCGTCCCTCTTCATGCGTACTTTAAAACGCAGTTTACCTCTATACATGCCATACTGGTTATAAAGCTTCTCTCCTCGATCAGCCCCCACACAATACCGCAACAAAAATTGTCTCACCAATTCCGGCTCCAAAAAAGGATTATAACAATGTACAGTCATAGTCTTCAATCCAGGATCAAACAATAAACTAACATCCATCTTCTTAGTTAGCAAATTTCCTCCCAGATCCGCCTTCACCCAATTCTCATAAGCAGCTTGGCAGGTATCCTCAGTATGAAAAGAAACATCATATTGACCACAAAATCTTGGAGAGCAACTATATCACTGACCTGTAAATTCAGCAACTTTTGTAAAACATCCACAGCGATCGTCTTCAGACCCACTTCACCACGATATTCAGGCTTTACCTGGATTCTCATAGAATTTCGCAAACACATTGGACCTCGCGAAGTCCTTTTTTGGTTCTGCCTTTCTTTGGCCTCTCGTTTATCTGGGGGTCCCCCCCAGAACATCCCCAACTCAAAACCTAGGCAAATATGACACCTGATCTTAAGTTAGGAAGCCTAGCAGCACTCCATAAGGAAGATTTTAGCCCTCCTTCCCACAAATCACAGGCAAAAAACCTGACCTTCTCAGGCCAAACCCCCCTACTGCAGGCCTTTATATAAGAGAGGTTGTATTGTTAGCACACTGACACACCCAATAGAAGTACACGCCCACCAGTATCTTTCAATCTGTCTCTTCATGAATGTCTAAAGTGATTGCACCTGATGAGCAGGAACAATACTATTCACAACTGTGTTAGCCCTTGGCTATGTGCATCAAATCTCCAACTACAGGACAAAGATCAAAGTCCATTTGCATCCACATAAACAAAGCAACAGTTTGCTAAGCATATGTACCCGTGCAGTATAAACTCTAAAATTTGAAATTTTAGGGAGAACATATAAACTTCAACACGAGGATTAGCTAGACAGAACTGCTAACCACTTAGGCACCAGGCAGCCCCACACATGTTCTCTGCATCTCTGTGGTGTGAACAAGACAAGGAATTGGTCGCACACTGGAACTCCAAATTATCTCGATGTCATCTTTATTGTCAAAAAAGGGTCAGACAGATACAGGCAATGGTAGACGTTTCACAAGCGATAGCTTGCTTGTTCACAACACAACAAACATCTCTGTGGTGTGAACCAGCCCTAAGTCCATAGCCATGCTCAGTGTCACAAGCAATATACAATATATTGGCCTAAGTGTTGGGACACCTGC
Source organism: Lithobates septentrionalis (assembly GCA_037952835.1). Taxonomy (NCBI): domain Eukaryota; kingdom Metazoa; phylum Chordata; class Amphibia; order Anura; family Ranidae; genus Lithobates; species Lithobates septentrionalis. Next base: position 919,932 of record JBBDGP010001607.1, on the reverse strand, counting down.
CTTTAAACGCACATGAACTGTAATGGCATCCCAGTATTAGTATTGGGTTCAGAACTCATTTGGCCCACCCTTTGCAGCTATAACAGCTTCAACCCTTCTTGTCCTCAAGGTTTAGGGGTGTGTCTATGGGAATGTTTGACCATTCTTCCAAGTGCATTTGTGAGGTCAGGCACTGATGTTGGACAAGAAGGCCTGACCTACAGTCTCCTCTCTAATTCATCCCCAAGATGTTCTGTTGTGTTGAGGTCAGGACTCAGGCCAGTCAAGGTCCTCCACCCCAAATCACTCATCCATGTCTTTATGGACCTTGCTTTTTGCACTGGTCCAAATGATTTGGTGGAGGGGGGATTATGATGTGGGTTTTTTCAGGGGTTGGGCTTGGCCTCTTAGTTCCAGTTAAGGGAACTCTTAAGGCGTCAGCATACCAAGACATTTTGGAAAATTTCATGCTCCCAACTTTGTGGGAACAGTTTGGGGAAAGCCCCTTCCTGTTCCAATATGACTGCACACCAGTGCACAAAGCAAGGTCCATTAAGATGTGGATGAGCAAGTTTGGGGTGGAGAAACTTGACTGGCCTGCACAGAGTCCTGGCCTCAACCCGATAGAACACCCTTTAGCTGAATTAGAGTACAGACTGCGAGCCAGGCCTTCTCATCCAACATCAGTGCCTGGCCTCACAAATGCACTTCTGGAAGAATGATCAAACATTCCCATAGGCACACTAAACCTTGTGGACAGCCTTCCCAGAAGCTGTTCTAGCTGCAAAGGGTGGGCCAAATCAAATTTTAACTCTACAGACTAATGCCCCGTACACACGGTCGGATTTTCCGATGGAAAAAGTCCGATCGGAGCGTGTTGTCGGAAATTCTGACCGTGTGTGGGCTCCATCGGACATTTTCCATTGGATTTTCCGACACACAAAGTTGGAGAGCAGGAGATAAAATTTTCCGACAACAAAATCCGTTGTCGGAAATTCCGATCGTGTGTACACAAATCCGACGGACAAAGTGCCACGCATGCTCAGAATAAATAAAGAGATGAAAGCTATTGGCCAATGCCCCGTTTATAGTCCCGACGTACGTGTTTTACGTCACCGCGTTCAGAATGATCGGATTTTCCGACAACTTTGTGTGACTGTGTGTATGCAAGACAAGTTTGAGCCAACATCCGTCGGAAAAAATCCTAGGATTTTGTTGTCGGAATGTCCGAACAAAGTCCGACCGTGTGTACGCCCTATAAGACTGGGCTGCCATTAAAGTTCATGTGTGTGTAAAGGCAGGCGTCCCAATACTTTTGGCTAAATAGTGTATCTGGAAAAGACTTACAATGGTAACCCTCTTACACATAAATACTACATTTAGACTTAGTTATAGCACCTGGGAGATGAGACAACTTCTCTACATGAAGCAACATGGTTGGGATTTGAACCCAGACCCTCAGAGATACTAAGCAGAAGCTCTAACCTCTAAGCCATGGAGCTGCCACGTGTGAGAACCTCCTACACATAACTACACATAAATAAACATAAAAACACATAAATACTGCATTTCTTTGGACATACATGTGATGGAATTACATTACTCAAGAGTTATTCTTCTTGATTTATTCTGTAATATTCGGTGTTTTTTTGTGGGTGAGAGTAAAATATTACCCTCAAATTTTTGGGATTTACATTTTGCTTTCTGATGTTGGTACACATATCACATTTTTTGGGCTCAAATTATGAATATTTGGAAATAATAAAAAGCACAAAAAATTGTGATTCATTTTAAATTTGCATCAGCAATGGCATTGTTTGTGGATTATAAAGACACCTGTGTGAGTTTGGGTAAAGATTGTTGTGAGATGGAGAGTAACAAGTGAAAGTGACAGAGAAAAATATATTTTACCAAAACATCAAAACATTCCACATTCTAGTATTCTTAAAATCAAAGAAAGGGAAGGACACAAGGAAGGGAAGGGAGTGCTGCTCACCCCTATTGGTCAAGACAAAAAAAGGAAAAGATTCCCCAAGTGGGGTTTTTAGGCAGCACAAAGGAGGTGATAGGCCAATGTATGTAAAAATAAATTAATTTTATTATACAAAAATAGCTTCAACACACTGGTTAAAAAATGAGCTCCAATACAGAGTGTTTACAAATCTCATGACACTCAACACATACAATGTAAGCACGTATTCATAACAACATTGTACATGTATTGACAGTATTGGAAATGTAGAACTGACGCGTTTCGACCTATAAATTCCAGGTCTTCTTCAAAGGTCAATCTGCTAAAATTGTACAACAAAGGTGCATATGTCAGAAAAATAATTAATTATATAGATTTCAAAACAGGTATACCATATATTGACATGACATAATTACCCAATGATGAGTGTCCTATAGCGAGAAGCTTTCTGTAAAAGGAGTCCCCTTAAAATCAAAAGATTGCCTGTTCACTTTCCCCTAGAGATCCCATGGCACCACCGCTGCAGCCTCCAATCCCAGGGGAAGGTCCCAAAGATGTGGCTTACGAGAGATCACACAATGAAGCACCCCCTATCTGTAAGCACGGACTCCGCGGCCAGTCAGGTGGGGAGGACACCTGCAGCAACAACCCAGGAAGGAAAAGACAATTTGGAAAAGTATGCATTATATGCACTCCAAAGTTGAGTCTAGAGAATATAGCCATATATCAGCCCAGTTGTAAGGTACCATGGATACATGTGTACACCCATTGAACAGGTCAAAGCCTTGTTGTGCTGGGTGTATGTGTGTGTGTAAAAACAACACACATATGTATATGCACATATATATATGTCCATACATGTAGTTTATAATTAAACTTTTATCATGGAGAATATCTCTAGGTGCATGCATAAGGTATATCAAAGTGGAAAAAGAAGGAATTAATTTTGTAAAAACACCTCAACCATGTAGGTGAGGGGTATAAACTAGTCAATACTGGTGGTGGGAAGTGACAATAGGGGGTGAAGTGTTGAGAAAAATGTGGGAGCAACAAATCGTGGGTCCCTGGTGTGGGCAGCAAGAGTAGGTGGAGAGTGAACACACAGAAAGTGTCAAGCAGTACCAAAATAGGTGATAAGTGAATAAAAATGGAGAAAAAGTGGTGAAAAAGTACCCACGTGTAGGGAAAACCAAGTACTTAAAGTATATTACCTAATGAAGAGGTGAAGATAAAATGTAAAGGCCGCACTGTGTTGCCCTATGTGCTTGCAATCATTTGTGACCTGACCCGGGATTGGTCACAGCCTTGAACTGGGCTCAGTGGACGCCCGTCCAAGTTGACATTTAGCAAGTCTGAAAGTATAAAGTAGGGAAATATTGTATACATTCAAGCATTTAAATGCATATGAGGTCATTGTAATAGACCGAGTATCCTATAAGGGACAGCAACAGTGCGAAAACATATTATCATAGTGTGTACTTACAGAGTGAAACTGCAAGGGAAGCCACCAACCAGATGGAAAGATTCTCGGTGTGATATGGAGAAGGATGAGAGAGTATATGTGCCCTTGATTTGGGGCATGTATCCGACGAGGGTTGATTGGAGACAGGTGCAGACGCCTCCCCCATCTGGTAGGACCGATCATAGGAGACCGTGCTGAGGGGCATGGCAGCCAAATGGCAGCCTCGTGTGGCCTCCCCGGCGTTCGGGGCGGGTCGGAACTCCGTCAACTGACGTCATCGCCGTCGCAATCGCGTGACGCATCCGCATCACGTGGCATGCGCGGGGCCCCGCGCATGCGCAGTGAGCGGAAACGTCCGGGGATGTCCCCGAACGCCGCCGGCAAGGAGGGAATCCCCAACGTGGTAGCCAGGACCAGCCTGGGTGTCCAATGGGGAAAGGGGGGAGGAGGGGCCGGCAATGCCGGTGGCCCCCCCCCTACCTTGCCGGGAAGACACATCTGGGGAAAAAGAACCCTGGTATGAGGGCAGCAGCAGCAGTCATGATGACGGCTCTTGTGGGGGAGGGGTGAGCAAAGCATGGGGGAAACACAAGGCTCAATTGGTGTACAAGATTGAGAGGGAAGATACATATGGACTAACGGTCCATCGCATATATGGACACATCATCCTATATTGATACATACATTAATTGGCAGAAAAAATTATTATACATGAGGTATCCATATATGTAGAGTCAATTCACATGCCTAGGTATATGAGAAACAAAACACATATTTAAAGCATGAGCAAAAAAAGGACAACAAAGAATGAAATAGAATATATAAAAAAAAAAAAAAATATGCAAAAAGAAAAAATCAATACATAAATGTCGTAAGTACCGTTAGGCTACCAGGGGGAAGGGGGAAGGGAAGAAAAGCACAAAAGAATATTTGGAGATGGAACAGGGGGAAGACCCATAACAGGCAAGATTACTCTATGTTGCCTACAGGGGGCCAAGAGGGCTTTACTGATTCTTGTCCGAAACAAACCCTTTTAGGAAGGGGGCAAATGAGATGGCCTCATTTAATCCCGGGGGCGAAGTGGCATTTAATTTAAATATCCACCTCTGTTCGTGTTGCAACAGGATTTTGTTCCAGTCACCGCCTCGATTTGGTATATGTACCCGATCGAGAGCGGTGAAGGACACTTTTGGCATTCTATAGTTGTGTACTGACACTACATGTCGGCCTAATGGTAGATAATGGTTGCCAATCTGCATGTGATAAATGTGCTTAGACATCCGGCGGTGGAATTCCTGCTTGGTCTTACCAACATAGTAAGCACCACACTCACATGACATAAGATATACAATACTTCGTGTTTGGCAATTAGTGAAGTGTTTGGGCTTGAATAGTGCCCCATTTGGAAGACGGAAGGTTTTATCACGTCTGATGTATTGGCAAGATGAACAGTGTCCGCAGGGAAAAGACCCCAAAATTGAACAGTGTTTGGATCTTTTTTGTTCATCTTTGAACTCGCTTTGAACCAGTTTATCTCTTAGCGACATAGCGCGCTTATAGGTAATTGATGGTCTATTAGAGATAAAGTTGCGGACCTTCGAATCGTTCATCAATATGGGCCAATGTTTTTGAATGATATTGCTGACCACCTGATGTTGCCTAGAAAAGCGTAGAATGATCCTGGTAGGGCCGGTGTTGGGGCCCTCCATTGACCTTTTTTTGGAAAGAAGTTCAGACCGGGATTGTGCAGCCGCTCTGTTATATGCCTTCCGTAGGCAAGAGCGGCTGTAGCCTCGTGCCAGCAATCTAGTTTGTAACTTGTAAGCTTCCTGTTTGAAGAGGGCATCATCCGAACAGTTCCTGCGTAGGCGCAGGTACTGTCCATATGGAATTGACCTCTTCAAAACTGTAGGGTGAAAGCTCTCGGCGTGCAACACTGTGTTGCCAGCCGTGCTTTTTCGAAAAAGAGTGCTTGAGATCTTATTGTCGGGGGTGCGTTCCAACTTGACATCCAAAAATGTCATTTGATCACGATCATAGGTCGTGGTAAATTTTAGATTATATTTATTCTGATTGATACAGTTCAAAAATTGGAGTAGCATTTCCTCTGAGCCCTCCCAGACGATGAGGACATCATCGATGTACCGTAACCACAAAGATATGTGGCCCGTGTACACCGCGAGGTCCCCATCATCTAGGAGGGCCTTCTCCCACTCCCCCAGGTACAGGTTGGCGTAGGCCGGGGCACAACAAGTGCCCATGGCCACGCCCTGCACCTGGAGGTAGTGGGAGTTGTTGAAACAAAAAAAGTTGTGGTGCAGGATATAGTCGAGTCCATCAATGATGAACTCATTCAATGCCTCATCATATTTTTGGTCTCGGTGCAGGAGCGCCCGAGCAGCAGCGATCCCCTGAGTGTGGGGGATCGAGCTGTACAGGGCCTCGACGTCGATAGCCACCAAAAACGAATCCGCTGAGAGAGTAAGCCCTTCAATTGATTGTAACAGGTGTATTGTGTCCTTCAAGAACGAGGGCATACTCAAAACGAAGGGCTGCAAGAAGGAGTCAATAACTCGGCTCAGGTTTTCCGATATACCCCCATTCCCAGAGACAATTGGTCGTCCGGGAGGGTCTATCTGACTTTTGTGTATCTTGGGCAAGCTATAAAATGTTGCCACCCTTGGGTGTTTAATCCAGATGAACTCGTATTGGTCCTTAGTGATTACTCCTTTTTCAAATGCTGATTGGATCATTTTGTAAAATTCAGTGTAGGAGGCTTGTATGAGTCTAATGGGAATGGTTTTGTACCATTCACCATTATCAAGAATGTATTGACACATACGTACGTAGTCCTCATTGTTCATCAGGACTACGTTGCCTCCCTTATCGAATGGTTTGATTGTAATTTTGATGTTATTGCATAAGGAGTCAAGGGCTTGGGATTCTTTTATGGTTAAATTTTGAGGGCGTACATTTCTGTTATGTTGGAGCTTTAGAAGATCTCTTAATGTTTGTTTGACAAAAATCTCTATGCTTGAATTCAGATTGAGGGGAGGGAATTTTGCAGACGGTTTTTTGAAACGTGTGAAGGGATTCTTTGTAGATTCATTGGCAGTGGAGAGTAAAGTCTCCAAATCAATTTGGTCAATGAGATCTAAGGTGTTATTTTCTTGAAAGAGAAGGGTTAAGTACCGTAGGGCCTTGAACTCTCTCATACTAAAGCTGGCCCAATCAGTTGTATCGATGTTCTCATCTACTTTTGCATGGAGGCTCTTAAGTAGTAGCCGCCATGCAAAGAGATGCAGGTCAGTAATCACTTCAAAGATGTCAAAGTTGTCTTGTGGGCAAAAAGTCAGGCCGCGTGACAGTACACTAATTTCTGCTGTAGATAGGGGATAGGATGACAGATTAATTACACTGAGGGATTCTGATGTCCCCTCGTGACAAAGGCGTCCAAATTTCCTGTTCCCCTGTTTGTCTGGGGTAGGGGAGGTCCCCGTGTCGGGTTTAAAGGACTCTGAGGTCCAATTTTCGGGCGCCCTAATGTTTGATTTGTATGAATAGTGTTCGTAGGAGTATTCAAAGGTGGAAGATCTGTTTCGCTCGTTCCTATGGTTGAGCTATCAGATCTAAAGTTGGAAAATATGGGTTGTTCACTCGTGGGGGTGTCATGTACCTCCTCCACATTGGTATCCACAATACGTTTTTTCCTATCTTGCTCGGGTGAGCCCCTGTTGTTCCGATTTCTTTTAAACTTCCCAGGTCCCTTAAGGGATCCCTTTTGATTCTGAATGGGACCAGATTTATCGTTGGGTTTGGATGCATTATTTGTATTCTTTTTATTGTTCGTGTTCCTGGGTTGTTGTTGTAGTGTATGTTGTTTGTTTTTTAAAATTTCGCGAAATATGAGTATTCCATTTATATGCCCGCCCATCTGTAAATGCCGATTTGTCCCTCCAGAATTTTGACTCTTTTTTCTGTAAGATGCCCCTATTGTGGGCTGACAGGCTATCCCGAAGGTTCCCCTGCAGCTCCAAGAGGAGGGCATGCTGTGCATAGGGTTTTAAGGCTACTTCTATATGATTGATTTCTACATCTAATGATGCTATTTGTTTATTATACTCTCGGGTGAGGATGGCCATCATCTCCCGAGTGCATGCATCAAGATTGGCCTCCCATTCGTTTTTGAGGTCGGCACTGATTTGATCCAGGTTAGGAAACACCTGGATCCGTAGTCCCAGGGGATTAATTTTTTCTTCAATGTATCTGTCAATATATGGTATACCTGTTTTGAAATCTATATAATTAATTATTTTTCTGACATATGCACCTTTGTTGTACAATTTTAGCAGATTGACCTTTTAAGAAGACCTGGAATTTATAGGTCAAAACGCGTCAGGTCTACATTTCCAATACTGTCAATACATGTACAATGTTGTTATGAATACGTGCTTACATTGTATGTGTTGAGTGTCATGAGATTTGTAAACACTCTGTATTGGAGCTCATTTTTTAACCAGTGTGTTGAAGCTATTTTTGTATAATAAAATTAATTTATTTTTACATACATTGGCCTATCACCTCCTTTGTGCTGCCTAAAAACCCCACTTGGGGAATCTTTTCCTTTTTTTAGTATTCTTAAAATCAAAATATTTTAAGTAGAAGCAACAATGTTGCAAAGGAAAATTTATTTCCCAGAAAGATACATTTCATAGAATTGTTCCATTAGAATCAATGGCTGAAACTTGATTTGGACTGAAATAGAGCAGATTTTCACTTCAAAAAAATGCTCTCTAATTAGCTCTCATTTTGGTATTTACTATAGCATGGCCTAAAAAAAGACACTTGAGTTAAAATGAGAGTTATTTTCAGGTCTGAGCATGCTCAGTTGTGTTGGCACCTAGTTGTTCAAAACGGGGAATTTTTCACTTCTCAGACTTTTAAAGATATTTCAGTGTAGAAATTACTTTTCACACAGTTTAAAAGCAGATTATCTTTAAATAATATACTGCATATTTCAGTACCATTTAGGCAATTATATCATGCTCTAAACATTATTTCCATGTGCACTACTCCAGGTTTTAGCAGAGTAAGGGTTTGGGCGCTATTTGGTTTCAGGGAACTATAGTGAATTCGATTTTGGGAGTATTTTCTCACCAGCGCTATAGTGAGTACCATTTTAGCGCTATTTAGCGCTAGTAGCGCTAATTAGCTCTAAATTACCACGATTTAGCGCTAATTCGTGGCAATTTGTAGTGCCGTGGCGCTATAGTAAATGACCCCCACAGTGTGGTATAGAATGTGGTGAATTCAGTTAGGATATCCTCCTGCGTGGTGGCCAGTGTGCCGCCAGTCATGAGGATTTCAGAAATAACTACAAGGAGTCTATCCTGCTGTGCTAATAGCACCAGTAATCTGCTATTCTTGTCCCCATGTTCAAAGCACTCCTGTCTGCTAAATTGTATGCCAATCCTAGTGGTTTCAGAGACATGAAGATACAATTCTCTCCTAAGCGAGGAGAGATTTTCAAAGTTTGGGACTGTAGCCGAGGCTGAATATTGGCTCAGGGCCTTATCAATCCTGTGCTGCAGTTCATAGACCGTATCCCCAAGCTCCGCCTTCATCGCAGCCACAGCTGAAATATACTGTCCCCTGCTGTGAGCCTTGAAAGCATCTCAAATCATCTCTAGAGAGGCCGACTCCACATTATGTGCCCAATATTCTTGTAGCTGAGGGGAAACTCTGTCATGGACTGGTTCGTTATTGATCCAGTGGGGTTGTAACCTCTAAAGGGCTCGGTTTCATGACCTGGTGGTCCTAATGGTCAATTTGAGCAGGTTATGGTCTGAGAGGCGATAGGGGAGGTAACATGCCTCTTGTATGTCATTCAGGAAGAGCGTATTGGCAAAAGCCAAGTCAATACGGGAGGAGGTAGTTGAAAAGTAGGAGTATGTTCTATCTTGGGGATGCAACCATCTTCATGTCTCAGTGAATTCAGTGGCTTGAGCCCAGGTACCCAATTTTGGGTTAAAATTGGATTGGGGGAGGGCCTATCCAGGTCACGTGATAATGTGGCATTAAAGTCGACCATGAACAGAATGCAGGCTGGGCAATGCTGAGCCAGCCTCTCATACAACGAATAAAGGACCGGTATCTGACTAGGAGGAGGCAGATATACATTGACAATAATATACTTCGTATTGTAGATGGTTAACACTAACATAATATATTTCCCCTGGGGATCCAAATGAACATCTTGAATCACACATGGTATACGTTTGCTAATCAGAATAGACACCCCATGGGAGTATGAGGAATAAGTCGCATGGAGCACTCTCTGCACCCATGGCTTCCTAAGAGCCAGGCCCTGCTACCCATCAGGTGTGTCTCTTGCAACAACACTATGTGAGGATTATGCATTTTTAAATATTGGAACAGCAATGATCTTTTATACTTGACGTTGAGCCCCCTGACATTCCATGACAGAATGGTCAGTGTTAGAATATTATTCCAAATTCATAATTCGGCACTTATAGGTGTAATATTATATTCATGGCAAGCTTGCAAAACATATTTGGTTTTATGATTAATCATAATAAATAGAGTATGTGTGAATGACCTTGATCAATAGATTTGACATGATTCTTCATCTAAAGCTGAGCATTGCTGGATTTTTCTGGTGTAGCCAATTTGAGTATGACATATAAGGTATCTTGGTGTAGAATGTCATGAGAAGACAAAAATAGACATGTGTCCACGTAGCTAAAGGAATATACATTGTGGATTATATCCTGTTAAGTTAAGTTAGTTTGAAGTTCCAATCATATTAATAAGTATTAGTATATAGTTACTTAATGTAGTTAAAGTTGGTTATATGTGTTATATTATGTAGATGTTTGGTTATATGACATTACATGATCAGCCCATTACTTCAAGTATGGAGTGTTGCATGTGGGCTTGTCAATCCTATGCCATATATGACTCGGAGTTAGAATCTTCTTTTGGATAGCATATTGCTGAAGTTAGCAGAAATGAATATGTGCCATACAAGGTTCTAAGTTGGTGTGAGGTTATGACGTTCACACGTTCACATGTAACATATAAAGCCAATGCTTCCATATTGAAGGTCACACAGACAGACACACACACAGACATACGCACACAGTCACTAGGATAGATGACACTGACATGTACACAAGACAATTTGACAAGTTGGCACAGCTGAATTCTGCCAGAAGTCTAAGAACGTAATTTCCTGCTTCTTCTTGGACGACACACAAGACAGCATGGAGACAGGAGGGCAGCATCCATGAAGCACACATGCTTTCATAAGCTTATTACAGCTTTATAACTTTTTATTCTATTTCATATATTTTTACCCACACTGAACTGAACTATTATATTTTTTACATTGTATTTATGATGCTAACTGTGTGACAATAAACTCACACTTTGTTTCAAGTCAGTTTGACTATCAATGCTATTCATCCGGAAGCGCCTCTGAGATACAAGAATATTAGATATTAATAATAATATTGTTCAGTCAGAAATTCGGTATCCGAGTTAGCCATCATGGAATGCCAGGAGGGAACAGGAGTAGGATGAAACCAGCAAGCCATTGCATGTGAAAATAACCATTTTTAGTATAAACAGTCATTTAAGTCTTGAGCTGATGGAACGTTTGAGCAGCAGAATATATGTGGGATTTTAAAACAGAAAAACTCCTCTCCCCAAAAAACAAAACATCCTATCCATACACCATACAAACCAAGCCCAGTGGCCAACAATAGAGGCCAAAAAGCCAAAAAAATTAACGTAGAGCTTTTTCCCATAACAGACAAACAAATGAAACCTTCAGGTCACTGGGACCCCTGGAAGCCCTGCACACAGGGCCGTGGTAGATGAAGCACTAACTGAGCTTGTAGTTTAATCTCTGAACTTTAAACTTCAATACCAACAAAAATCACCTACAGGAGGCTCAAAGTTCCAGGGAATTCCCTGATGATGTCTGGCCTGTAACAGCAGGCGAGGGTGGGGGAAGGTGTGTCTCATCACATCCGGTAGGAGACCAGATATTCCGTAGATGCCCGACGTAGGCAAATTGTCCTCGGGAAGATGTGTTGATTTATCTTGCTGTAGCTCCGATTGGTTAGGATAGGTGAGAACAGGAGAGTACATTGCCCCAATTAGGGGGGTGAGCCGCACCAGTCCCCCACCATGGGAGGGATCCACGATGAGACACCAATAGCAACAGGAGTCAACAAGTGGAGGGTCAGACTACCCCCTAATGCAGGTACATGCCCAGAGGGCATCTGGGCAGTCCCTCTAGGTGGTCACAGGAATGGAGGAGGATGGTAGACAGCTGGGTAGATGAGTCCCCCTGCATGGCCCCTCCATGGGAGAGCAGCAACTCACCACTCATTTTAATATACTGGGTTAAGCCAACAGCCATGGAACATAAACAAACAGACCTTGGAACAAAAAAACAACAGCCACAACAGGATTGTAGTTTGGAGAATAAGCACTAGTGTTACTGCAAAGATAGCAGCCAGGTGTCTGCTTCATCGGGAGATTCAAAAAACTTCACCGCACCGCCATGTTGAACTCGCAGGCGACTTTGGTAGAGCATGGAGTATTTGATATTGCGTTCTCGGAGTCATCTTCTGACATGATCTTCTGATGTCTTTGTAGGTCCGCGGAGAAGTCAGGATAAAGATGCACCACTGTATGCTGAAAGGGGAGGGAGGGGTAGGGACTCTGTGGGCCCTTTCCACCACATAGGTTGGGGGGAACTCGGTCAGGTTAAGAAGTGGCTTAAAGAATGCCTCCGCAAACTCAACTGGGTGGTCTCCCTCCTCCCTCCTCCCCCCCAGGAGACCCAGGACCCTGACATTATTTGTCCAGAGGCAATTTTCTGCGTCATGAAATTTAGCCACCAGGGATCGGACGGTGCGCTGCAGTGTGTGGAGGGCATCGTCATGGCGGGCAGTGAGGTCCTTTGTTGCAGAGATTTGCGTCTCAGTCTCAGAAAGTCTGCCCCTGAATTTGTCCAAATCTGCATAGCCTTGTGCCATTGTTGTGGGGAAAAGGTGTCATTAAGATCTCTTTTCCATGCTAGCATGGAATTTGTTTTGATGAATATGTTTTTATCATGGAGATAAGTGTAGAATAACGATATACCTCTCTTACGAGGAATTTTGGCCGTGAGATATACATGAATCTGCCAAAATAACTTATAATTCGCTGTCCACCTATTCAAGGGTATGTCTGGGATCAATAAAGCCAATGTTGATATAGGGATCGACAAATATATGGTAGGAGATGATCTAGATTTGGTTGTTATCAGTGTCTTCCATGAGTTTAGTGTTGCTAGAATCGGGAGAGAGAGGTCAGAGGGTTTGGATTTTAGATGCATAAAAGCTAACAAATAATCATAGATGTTTCCTCCTGGTATATTAGATTGTTCAATAGAACACCAAAGCGGCTTTTGGTGATGGGGGAACCACCCTCTTAGTTGTGCTAGGATTGCAGCTAGATGGTAGTCAGCAAATATTGGGAGACCAACCCCTCCTGCTGTTTTTGTTTTACAGAGTTTGGTTAGAGCGCTTCTGGCTTTTTTGCCATCCCATAAATATCTAGAAAGTGTGGATTGTAAAGTATGAAAGCGTTGTCGTGGAACGGGGATGGGAACTGTACGAAATACATATAGTATTTGTGGCAGAATTTGCATTTTGAAGGCAGCCAGCCTGCCTGACCATGACAATGTGTGTTTGCTTAGGGATTGGAGACCTATTTACAATGTACGTATTAACGGAAGGTAATTAGCGTGAAATAGTTGTGAAGGGTAGGAAGTTAGCTTAATCCCTAAGTAAGATATTTCTCGTGAATCCCATACATATGGGTATCTATTTTGCAAAATTGTTCTATCAGATGCTGCTACTCCAAGATCCAATATGTAAGATTTGGTTTCGTTCACCTTGTAATATGATATCTTACCATAGTCATGTAATAGTTGAGAGACGTGTTGTAGGGAAGACACCGGATTAGTCAACATGAGGATCACATCGTCAGAGACTTATGACGTGTTTGCGGTTATTAAAGAAAAAACCTTGTTTATTAGGGTTTTGTCTTATGCTGGCTGCAAGGGGTTCCATTAAGAGGTTGAAAATGAGGGGGGATAATGGACAGCCCTGGCGGGTGCCATTTGTGATCTTGAAAGGCTTAGATAGCATACCAGAGGTATATACCCGGGCTGATGGTGAGGTGTATAAGGATAGTATTGCAGACAATATGTGACCTGTAAAACCAAATTTTTCCAATGTGGTTGCGAGATATGTCCAATGCACTCGCCTTCTCTGCATCCAAAGCAAGAAGCAGAGAAGGTGTCCCATGCTGCCTGGCTATATGAATCACATCTATTAGTCTTCTGGTAGCATCAGATGTTTGCCTGCCTTTGGTAAATCCAGATTGATCTGGGTCGATTATAGTGGGGAGAATGTCAATTAGCCTCATTGCTATCATTTTAGCATAAAGCTTTAGATCAGTATTCAATAAGGATATCGGTCTAATGTTTTGAGGAACATCCGGTGTCTTCCCTGGTTTAGGCAACGTGACTATTAATGCTTCTAACATCTCAGATGGAAAAGAAGACGAAGCAGCAGCAGCCTCAAATACTCTTAGAAGGTGCGGTCCTAAATAGTGTTTAAAAGTCTTATAATATTCCCCTGTCAAACCATCCGGTCCTGGAGATTTATTGATAGGAAGAGTGTCAATTACTGTCAGTAATTCAGATAGTGAGAAAGGGGAATTCAAGGCTTGAAGTTGAGAAGCGGAGAGTTTAGGTAAATTAATATTTTCTAAGAACTCATTTATAGCTCTTTGCGATGGCTGGATAATATGACTGTCATGATTAAGGTTGTAAAGGGACCCATAGTATTCGCTAAATGCATTAGCAATGCCTTGGGGATCAAATACTTTTTGTTTGGAAGTAGGGCTAATGAGGAAAGGTATTTTAGTTTTGAAGCGTTGGCCTCGTAGTTTACGGGCCAATGCTTTGCCAACTTTGTTGCTGGTCGAATAGAATAGCATTTTTAGTCGTTGTTCCTTTTGCTCAAAGGAATGAAGTAGTTCTAATCTGAGAGCGTGTCGCAGATCTGTCAGTTTTTTGCTAACCTGACTTGTAGGGTTTTTTTTATCTAGATCTTCTAGAGATTTGATATCTGCATAAAGAGTATCAAGCCGCTGCTGCTTCTGTTTTTTAATCTTTGTAGCTAATTGAATAAATATGCCTCTAATGTACGCCTTGTGGGCATTCCAAAGCACATACGGATCATTTGTGGAAGAAGAATTGATCTGGAAGTAATCAGACAAATGGTTTTCTAATGATTTCTTAGTGGTTGTTGTTTGTATTACTTGAGGGCTTGCGTGCCATATGAATGCCCTATTGGTAGCATAATTATCTCCTAGCGTTAGGAGGATAGAAGCGTGGTCTGACCAAGTAATATTATTTATTTTAATTTGAGTCACTTTTTGAAGCAACCACTTGTCCATTAGGACCAGATCGATCCTCGAATAAGTGCAATGCCTATGAGAGTAAAATGTGAAGTCCCATTCATTAGCATGTTTACAGCACCAGCTATCGAACAGATCATGCGATCTTAGGAAGAAATTCAGAGAAGGAGATTTTTTTGAATAAGTCGAGGTAGAGTCCATGCTGGGATCAGGAGTAATATTAAAGTCTCCACAAATTATAAGGGAACCTTGTTGGATTCTTTTCAGCTTCTTCATCAATCTGTTCAGGAAATTAATTTGTTTGGTGTTGGGAACATATACGTTCACAAGAGTATAACGGGTAGAATTGATATCACAGATAATAATGGGGTATCTGCCCGCTATATCGGATATTTCGGAATGAAGTTGAAATGATATAGAGTCTTTGATAGCTACCATAACCCCTCTTTTTTTCGCATTCATATTGGAGAAAAAGTAGTGTTGAAAATTTCTATGAGAGCATTTTGGTGGTGTTGCGTGACAGAAGTGTGTCTCTTGAGCGCACAGAATATCGCATTGGGAAGAGTCAGCTTCTTTCCAAAGAGATGCTCTCTTGGCTGGGTGATTTAAACCATGGGCATTGATGGATAGTATTTTAACTGGCATTGTGTATATAGGAAGGTATGCTGTATGACGAGGATGGATAGTACTCACGCTTGATGGATGATTTCTGTCCCAGGGTGGCTTTGCGTCTGGAGTGTCCCTCAAGGCGGACAAGTGGGTTGCAGGAGTGGCAGGTTCCTTTCCATAAGAGCATATATGGGTACAGCTCTGCAGATGGTGGTTGATCCATAAAAACTATGCAAAACAAGTAACAGAACAAATGAAAAGGAGAAAAAAGAAAAGTTACAGGGTAATAGGAGAATCCACAGGGGGATTCTTGATCCATAAGCACTGTTCAATAGGTTTGAGGGGTATTGGAAGTATTTCCAAGTGTGCCTTCGCCGGGGGATTGTGGATATAAGGATTGATTGGGTCGATTAGGAGCAATCTGGTATTGGAGCAGATTTTTTGTCACTCTTCCTTCGTTTCACCACCTGCCAGTCTGCCTGTATGTGTGGAGGAGGATCGACTTGTATAGGAGACGGATATGTCTCCGACAGTATTCCCCATTGTCTGAGGATGTGCAGACCTTCTTCCATGGTGGAGACCGTGGTGGTCACGCCGTTATGAGTGATTGAGAGCGCAGCCGGGTACTTCCACCTGTGAAGTATGTGATGGTTGCGTAGCACTTTAGTAATGGTAGCTAGATTACGGCATTTTTGGAGGGTGTGCCTAGACAAACCAGGGAGTAGCTGAAGAGAGGCATATTGAGGTGAGCGCTGATCAGGGTTGCGGAAGGAAGCCAGCATGGCTTCCTTTGCTTTGTAAAAATGGAGCCTTAATAGAACATCTCTGGGTACATCATCGGGTAAAAAGGATGGTTTTGGTATTCTATGCACCCTATCTACTGTGAGCTCCAACGCAGACATTGCAGGGAGCAGTGCTGTGAATAATTCTTGGACATATTGTGGTAATTGTAGCACGGGGTTGGATTCAGGAATGCCTCTTATTTTTAGGTTATTCCTTCTGGATCTGTCTTCAAGGTCAGATAATTTGTCTTTGATCCAGGAAACTTCATCTGATTGAATGGTATGAGCATCCACCTTTGCATTGAAAAAGGATGCATGTGAATCCAGAGTAATCTCAATCTGATTTACCCTTTCACCTAGTGAATGCACTTCTGCCTGACACTTTTGTACTGTTTGCAGCATGTCCTGATGCAGAGATGATCTCATGGACATTAGCATCTCCTTGAGGACAGTATCTGAGACTGGCTGCCCTGATGTAGGGAATTCCTCTATGGGATCAGCGGCTGCTGAGGCCTGTGACCGTGAGGTATTGTGAGCGCTTACCTCCATGTCATGCAGCGGCCTAGTGTCCTGAGGAGAGGATGTCCTCTGTCTGGATTTGGCAGGGCTTCTTGTGGTTGGGGTGGATGCCGCTGAGGACTATCCGCTGCGTGGATGCCCTGGATCGGTGCCGCTCAGATCGGGAGGATAAGTCGTGGATGCGGCCTGCTTTGATCCGCGCTTTGGCTGGGCGTCATTTTGGTTAGGCCGCGCTGAGGTAAAGTACCCCGGCAGCTTGCGGAGCTGCGACGGCGGTTCTTTCCTTCTCCGCGGCATCTCTGGAGGTGGTTTGTGCTCCAATGTAGCGGATGGAGGAGGATGGCCCTTCTAAATGCTCCGATGGAGACGGATTTCCCCGGTCATGTGGCGGAGCTCAGAAGCTAAGCGGCCATCTTCGGGCTCGGACGCCACGCCCCCAAAATGTCATTATTAACAGTGGCTCAACATTCAGTTATCTTTAAAAGGTATACAAATAGAGTGTATTTGGAAACAAATAAAGCTAAATTCATTGGAGAAACAAACATAAACATAAATAATTTGAGTGCAAGTGCTTGATATGTCTTTATATCAACCTTTTGTAATCCCCTCTGCAGTAGCCTTTTAGGCCAGAAGAGGGAGGGTCAGTGATAGAATACAATTTAGTCCTGTTGCACAGCGAACCGAAGGCTAATCTTATTAGAGTGCTGCTGCCGCTTCTATGCCCAATCAGCAGGCTAGGGCTTCTTGACCAAGTTGAGCTGCTGTTTCACAGACAGTGGCAGACCTGACAGTTTTCTGCAAAATTGACCACACAGAGTAAATCCTCGTACACACGATCGGATTTTCCGCAGACAAAACCTCAGACTTTTGTCCAAAGGCATGTGCCTGGATTTCGTCATGCATACAAATGGCAAGGAATTGTCAGCCAACAAACACAAATGTAGTGACGTACTACAAGGGTTTTCAGCTCTTTAGGGCTCCTTCTGCTAATTTCATGTTAGAAGAAGTTTAGTAAATGTTGATTCGCTCGTTTCATTTTGTGCTTTTCATTTAGCACCTTTCATTTCACGCTTTTCATCTTGTGCTTTCCAGTTCGTTTCTGAATGGCTGTTCGTGAACCAGACATGTTGCGGAATCAGAGGAGATAACGTGTTATTTATTATTGGCCTTGGAGTTATTGCTTTGACCCAAATCCAGTCTAGGAACAGGATGGGGAGGATTTCTTGGACCAAAAATCGGTTGCTTTATTAATGTGACCAATTATTTCATATTCCTTTGCTTTATACTGGCTGGCTTGGCATTCGGGGCTGCACCGCCATTGCGCAGACACAACTGTAAGTCCATGGCCTTAATGAAATAATGTGGGATCCATGCTTTACATTTATCCACCTGTTTTTCAAATCATTCAATAGTGCTATTTTCCCTATCTATAGGTGCTCACTACGGTTATGCTCCTGATGAGTGGCTATAAGGTCCCGAAACGGCGTAGAGCTTACAACTACCGTTATTTGCACACAATTATCAACTATATATGTATGGACATTCCAATTTTACTGTATTTTATACTTTGCCACCTTTTTCTAGTGACAGTTTATAGTGTCACACATTTATTGATTTATTATTATAATTTTATTTATCTATATCCTCATATGTTTGTAATAGAAGTCCTTGTTGGAATGCATTTTATGATGAATACAGATTATCATTATAGAGCTATGTGCCTAAATATGTAAATATATGAATTTTTGTATCATGTTATTAAAAATTGCATTTCCTATTCAAGTTATACTTCTGCTCCCGTGTGCCTCATTCAAAGTCCCGCATCTGTTCTCTCTTTATTTTATTATCGAACCGGGATGGAGGAGGGGTTTCAAACGGCCCCACTATCCTCATTTAAAGTCCCAATATGTATTTCCCTACCCCTTTAAATTGCCTGTAAGAAGTGTTACTTTTAAGGCCACTAATGCTTTCAATGGAAACAGATTACATGGCCAATTGAAATTCAATACAAAGTACTATAAAACACAGATTTTAAAAAAAATTATACAAAACTAATACATGCATTCATACTAGAAACTTTGAAATACAACAATAAATGACAGAATGGCAAAGCAGAAAATAAAATAAATACCATGAAAATAGTAGTTGTTTTGTGAAACCATGCTTGGCATTGACTAAACAGTTATGCCTGCAGATACTGGTATTGAAAAGCCAAATTTTACTATGCTGTATTTAATCCTGTTTAAGTCTTGTAAGTCCTGCACAAAAATCAAAAGTCAATAATTAACAGCATTTCTGTGATTAGTCACCAAATAGGGTAGAAAGTCCTCTGCTTTGGTTTACGTTTTGGTTCATGCTTTTGGGAACTGGACACATCAATAAAATATTGAATAAAAATCAGGTTTTACTATTCCAAAATGTTGTTGTGCATACATAACCAAACAGAAGGCAAAGAGTAAAGTTGAAATGGTACCTTTTAGGGGCTATACAAAAATATTTTATGTACAAGTTTAGGCAACAATTTCCTACCAGGGCATCTACTCCTATCAGCATATGGACTTCTATCAACATATTGACTGATGTAACTCCAAATGTTCAAATTCTTACTTTCTTGCCAATAGGCACTAAATTTTATTTAGGTTTCACCAGTTATTTTTCATATTTTATTTGTATACAATAATATTGTTCTTAATCTGTGTGCATAAGCTACCACTCACAGCAACTTTCCAACCTGAGTAAGAAGTTCCTCATGCTCCCCCCCTTCCGATACCACTGTAAATTAATGTCCTCCTGGTAGTATGCTGCCTAGTGCATCTGGGAACCAAGCAGTGGTTAGTTGTAAGCTAAATAATTAAATGGCTTGTTAGTTAGTGAGTTAGTTAGTTAGTTTGTTCATTCATTCATCAATTTGTTCCTTTGTTAGTTTGTGGAGATAAAAGATTAATTAGCTATTTTAGGAGCCTATTTATAAAACATTAATTGTACAAATGTCTGAATCATTTGTGCATAGTCAATAAAATTACCATTATCTTTGAAATATACAGTATGGCTTCTTTAAACGGCACAATGAGTTCTCAAGGCTTAGCCTCATTGCCCAGCCCACTTTTGTTTCTCTGTCAGGAATTGGGAATATAGTTTTTCTGGATGCTAATGCAACAAATTATTGCACTCCTCTCATGATGGCCTGTCCATCAAAAGCCAAAGGAAGGAAAAAGATCCTGTGGCAAGCAGGATGCTAATAAGTTATTGTTAAGTAAGCCTGTCACATACCAATACTTCAAAATGTGGTCTAGTCATTAAGGTTTTGATGTAGCAAAGATATGAAAGAAGTAAATTAAACTTTATGATTTGCATTGATTAGGCAAACATGGATTCACTTTTTGTCCACACAATTTTTTCACCAAACCTCACTCTTCCACTCTACAACATGCGTCAGCATTTTATTCTTTTACCTTGTTCCTGTACAAAGAAACAATGTTTTTTGCTCCCTGTGACATCATAACAAGGACTGTAAAATTCTTGCAGGGTAGCTGGTGGGAGCTCATTGGGTGTTGACCTAGGCATGCCCTCAGAACTACATCTGCCAAGAGACCTTTTTATTTTAAAAACGGTGTATTTATCCTGATTAATATTGTTGATTGTCAGTTGTACTGTATTGTCTTTTGCTGTCTATTGTCACAAAAAAAATATCATATTTTATAACTTCATTACTAGACTTCCTTTTCCAATAATGACAGCTCATCCAGAAAAAATAGATTTTTAATCTCCTAGCTTTGACTTGCTATATGAGGGAAGCTATGTTTATTCCACACGGTTCCACAGTATGTGAGAACATAGCCAACCTCCTCTGCTTGCTCCCAACATGGACTACTGTATTATATGCTATTACAGCCAGTATAGGTGCATAACATGGCCAGAACTAGGGGGGGGTGCTGGGTTGGACTGTGCTCCCCCAAGATTTCATTGGACCCCCAAAGCTTCCCCCAACCCCCCCCCCCATCCACAGCTGTCACTGAGCCCGGTCATCTCCCATTCCTGCACTGTACATACACAGCCTGAGCACAAGCATCAAGATCTCCTCCTCGGCTCTTCCCCACACAACACATAGCTAAAATCCAATTCTCTTTCACACAGCTACAATCTGCACAGTATGTAGCTGGTGACTATGTTGCACTTCTGACCTTTAAAATACCCTGTACAGAATGGCAGCCGCAGCTGTAGTTAACAGCTACACACAGAGCAGAACATGGCTGTGTAAATGAGAATTTAGTCTCAGCTATGTGTTGTGTGGGGAAGAGCCGATGAGGAGATCTTGCTTTGTCCTGCCAGCAGTAATCCCTGTCCTCTATACTTTCAGCAGTGACCCCTGTCTTATATCTTTCCAGCAGTGACACTTGTCCTCTCTCCTGCAAGCGGTGAGAGGGCAGGGGTCATTGCTGGCAAGAGAGAGGGCAGGTGTCACCGCTTGCAGGAGAGAGGACAGGAGTCACTGCTGGAGGGATAGAAGACAGGGGTCACTGCTGAAAGTATAGAGGAGCCTATTGATTATCCACTGTTAGAGGCTCTCCTTTCATAGATATTAGCTGATTATCAACTTTGTGTTGACGGTGTGTGCCATCTCTTGCATCACATCAAATTTACACCTCAGGGTTTCCCTTAAATATGCACTCACTCTTTTAATATGCATCATTGGGTTTTTTACCTCATTGTTTTACTCCTGATGAAGACTCTTTATGAGTTGGAAAGCTTTAAGGTTCAATACCATTGAAAGATTGATATTAAAGATATCTCCGTATGATGGAATTTAGATATGTCATGCATCCTTGATGTGTCTGGATTGCAATAATTTATTCTGCGTTTACAGCTTTTTATCTGTATTAAATAAAGAATGATATTTTTTATAATTGTCTTAGTGTTCTAGGTGCCTATACAAAGTCCCATTCCATGTTTTGTACATAATATTCTATTAGGGACAAGGTACCCGGATATGGAAATGGTCAGATGAAAGCAACAAGACCATACAGTTTCAATGTCTTTCATGTGATGCAGATTATTTTATGTTTTGAGTGCACAGTGTGGGGGTTCCCCCATTTGGGGAACACCCGAATTTGAAGGGTGTTAGTCGGGGATGGGGACAAGGGTCTCTTCCCCACAACCCTGGGCTGTGATTGTTTTGGTTTGTGGGCAGGGGGCTTATCGGAATCTGGAAGCCCCCTTTAACAAGGGGGCCCCCAGATCCCACCCCCTATGTGAATGAGTATGGGGTACATAGTACTCCTACTTACAATGCTGTGAAAAAGTATTTGCCCCTTTCTGATTTTTATTATTTTTTTGCAAATTTGTCACACTTAAATGGCTCAGATCAGCAAACAAATTTTTATTACACAAAGATAACCTGAGTAAATACAAAATGCAGTTTTATGATGGTTTCATTCATTAAGGCAAACAAGCTGTCTAAACCTGTCTGGCTTTATGTGAAAAAGTAATTGCCCCCTAAATCTAATAACTGGTTGTACCACCCTTGGCGGCAACAACTGCAATCAAGCGTTTGTGATAACTGGAAATAAGTCTTTCACATTGCTGTGGACCAATTTTGGCCCAATTGTTTTAATTCAGCCACATTGGAGGGTTTTCCAGCATGAATGGCCTGTGTAAGGTCATGATACAGCATCTCAATTGGATTTAAGTCCTGGCTTTGACTAAGCCACTCCAAAACCTAAATTTTGCTTTGTTTGAACCATTTGGAGGTGTACTTGCTGCATAACCCAAGTGCACTTGAGCTTGAGGTCATGAACTGATGGCTGGACATTCTCCTTTAGGATTTTCTGGTAGAGTTCAGAATTCATGGTTCCATCAATTATGTTAAGTCGTCCAAGTCCTGAAGCTGCAAAGCAGCCTCAGACCATCACGCTACCACCACCATGTCTGACTGTTGGTATGATGTTCTTGTTATGAAATGCTGTATTTGTTTTATGCCGGATGTATCGGGACGCACACCTTTCAAAAAGTTATATTTTTGTCTTATTAGTCCACAGAATATTTGCCTAAAAGTCTTGGGGATAATCAAGATTGTTTTGGTAAATGTGAGATGAGCCTTTGTGTTCTTTTTGGTCAGCAGTGGCTTTGGCCTTGGAACTCTCCCATGGATGACATTTTTGTCCATTCTCTTTCATATTGTTGAATCATGAACACTGATCTTACCTGAGGCAAGTGAGGCCTGCAGTTCTTTAAATGTTTTTCTGGGTTCTTTAATGACCTTCTGGATGAGTCGTCGTGATGCTCTTGGAGTAATTTTTGTAGGCTGGCCACTCCTGGGAAGGTTCACCACTGTTCCAAGTTATCTCCATTTGTGGATAATGGCTCTCCCCGCTGGTTCATTGGAGTTCTAAAGCCTTAGAAATGGCTATTATACCCTTCCTAGACTGATACATGTGCATTACTTTGTTTCTAATCTGTTCTTGATTTTTTTTTAGATTGTGGCATGATGTGTGGCTTTTTGTGATCTGTTAGCATACTTCACTTTGTCAGACAACTTCTATTTATGTGATGTCTTGATTCAACAGGTCTGGCAGTAATCAGGCCTGGGTGTGGCAAGTGAAATTTAACTCAGCATTCCAAAAAATTGTGGTTAATCACAGTTTATTCATGATTTAGCATGGGAGGGGGGAATTACTTTTTCACATAGGGCCAGGCAGGTTTAAACAGCTTTTTTCCCTTAATAAATTAAATAATAATTTAAAAACTGCATCTTGGATTTACTCGGGTTATCTTTGTGTAATATTAAAATTTGTTTGATGATCTTAATCATTTAGGTGTGAGAAATATGCAAAAAAAATCAGGAAGGGGCAAATACTTTTTCACAGCACTGTATTTACCAAAAAGTGTCACGTCAAAAAGTAATAAAAACACAGAGACAGTTTTTGACAATTCCTTTATTAAAAATGAAAAAAAAAAAACAGTTTCCCCGATGTAGATCCCTCATAAAAAACACTACACCGCCGGACCTGAAAACGAAAAAAAAAAAGCTTTGCCTGCCGTGAAGGCAAATTGCCGAATGGCTGGCTTGCCGTTTGACAGTTCTTATACAGTTTGACATCATCTGCTGGCACCGCCCCCCTTGTGACATCACCAACCGGTGCATGCTGGGTCGGTGACATCACAAGTGGGCGGTGCCGCCTGGTGGGGAAGAGACCCTTGTGCCCATCAACATGGGGACAAGGTGCTTTTTTTTAATTTTGGCAAGGGGTTCCCCTTAAAATCCATACCAAGGTCTGCCTTCTTTATTTTTTTCTCAATAGCCGGTTGTCGGCAATTGCAGCCGCGAGTCGATTTAATTATGATTTGACTCTTTTTTTCTTTAGAAATGTCATGTTTGCTGCAGCATGTTCTATATATGCTACAGATGTGCCACTTTACAGGCAGACCTTGGGGACCCCCAGGCACTATATGTAAAGGAATTTTTCATTTTTATGTTGCACTTTAAGCATCATTAAAATCACTGCTCCTAAAAAAAAGAGAGATTGGCAATTTAAGAGGCAATTTGGACTTTCATGGTACAGTATAGACTTACATAGTTTAAATACAAAAATATAAATTTATTATACAAAAACAAGATCATTAAAAAAGATAGGCAGACATATAGTATACAAAAGGATGCTGCTCAAAGGAGAAGCACCCTATTCTCTGACACAATCTAGAAAAGAAAGATGGAAAAAATTTCACAATGGGTTTATGGAAAAAATTCTAGTCCAGTTGCAAACTCATACAGTAAACCAAAACACATACATCGAAAATAAAGAACGAACACCGGATCAACAGGAAAATGGACTCCAAGGAACAAAGGGCCCAGAATTTATCATGGGGATGATGGAAAGAAGCATACATGTTTGGTGGTTTGACATGTCCATGTATGCTCCTTTCCATCATCCCCATGATAAATTCTGGGCCCTTTGTTCCTTGGGGTCCATTTTCCTATTGATCTGGTGTTCATTCATTATTTTCGATGTATGTATTTTGGTTTACTGTATGAGTTTGCAACTGGACTCAACAGCGCCCTGGTAGTTCATTGAGAGCTACAAGCTGACAGCCGCAAAGGCTGTCGGTACTTGTAGTTTCCCATTCACAGAACTCTGTAAATGAATGACGCAGCCAGGAGGGTGGAACCCCCGTTTGCTGTCCCTGGATGCAACAGATCAGGAAGACGCCAGAAGTGGGAACATGTTATATGTTCCACCCTAAAAACTGGTGAAACATGTAACATGTTCCCAAAGGTAAACATATTCCTTAAGACCCCTTTCACACTGAGCCGCTCCCAGCATTAGCGGTAAAGCACCGCTAGTTTTAGCAGCGCTTTAACATCGTTTT
The DNA here is from genome assembly GCA_037952835.1 of Lithobates septentrionalis. Taxonomy (NCBI): domain Eukaryota; kingdom Metazoa; phylum Chordata; class Amphibia; order Anura; family Ranidae; genus Lithobates; species Lithobates septentrionalis. The sequence goes on along the minus strand of JBBDGP010001607.1, from coordinate 894,734 downwards.
AGCAGCACTATTCAGCCGCTAGCGGGACTCTTTTGACCCCCGCCAGCGGCCGAATAAAGCGCTAAATTCGCCCGTGTAGCACCACTGTCAAAGCACTTTACAGGCGCTTCAGCAGCGATGCCCATTCATTTCACTAGGCAGGAGTGGTGTATATACCGCTCCTCCACCACCCCAAAGATGCTGCTTGCAGGACTTGCCAGTGCAGCGCCCCAATGTGAAAGCACTCGGGATTTCACACTGAGACTGCAGGGAAGGTATTTTTCAGGTGCTTTACAGGCGCTATTTTTAGCCCAAAAGCGCCTGAAAAATGCCTCAGTGTGAAAGGGGTCTTAATGTTTTATCTGAAATGCAGGCATTTGGCATAAAAAAAATCATGAATTATGTTTAGTCTTCCTAGCTTTCTAATGTTTGTAATATAACTTGACCCATTTGAAATTGCATAATACTTCATTTGTTGATAATAACATGGTAAAACAAAAATTATACATATCAAAAAGAAAGAAAGCGTGGCTGACTCTGAACAGGTTAAAAAGTTCAGTCAGCAGCAAGTTATGCCTGAGTAAGCACAAAGTTATTTGGATTTCGATTGCATAGGATGTGTTGCTAGGCTGATTAAAAGGGAGCTGGGAGATGCATGAAGAAATAATGCAAGGAAGGAGAGGTGGTAAAATGTAATCTTTTTTCAATCTGGAAACCAATATAGGACAGATAGAACCAGTAGGATGTGATTTCCTTGTGTAAGTTTTTTTCTGTGTTATGTCAGAAAAGTAAAATTGATGTCACATTTTTAATCTAAACCCTTTCTGTTTTACAAATATGGAGAATTTGAAAATTAAATATTCACATTACGTATGAACATTTTAAAGTGATTTATTTTCTTGTTACATATAGGTTAATGTATCAGTGTAATAGCCTAGTATTTATTATATCTGCTTTGAGAACAATGTACTGTAGGAATAAATTATTAGCACAAGTAAAAATAATATAAAGCTGTTAAAATGATTTCTACTAGTTACATATTGCCAAATATAAGTTTCTGTACTATTTTGTGTGTTTTTCAAGTAGTCTAATGGAAAGATATACTGCTGGTGAAGTCAAAGGGCTGACAAACATTTGAAAAATGCTTACAGCTTGAGTGTTAGTTTAATTATATATTTATGCACAGCATACCATGAAAGGCTTGATTTACTAAAATTTAAAACAAGGTAAACTGAGGTGAGGCATGAACTGTGTTCACTTCAAATACCAATATATGTCCATGGGAATTTAGAAAAAACAACTCTTTCATGGAACTGTATTCCTAAAGTAAACATACGTGCACTTCACTTTACTCACTTTGTTATATCATACATCACATTTTAGTAAATCAGGTCTAAAGATATCAATATGTTTTTATTGGATCACACTTTATCATACTCCCTGGAAAAATAGAGTTAGCTTTAGGAAGTGTGAAGTGCAGTCACTAATGTAATGTAAATTATATTGTAAAATTAAGTTGGAGTGAACCTATAAACATTTCAAATACCAAGTCACATGAAAGAGAAACCCTATTGTTTCAAATCTTCCTGCCCATGATTGCACGTTTGAAGTACACACTCTGCTTACTACACTTAAGTTATTCTACCCCAATCTATCCCAATGTAACTTCACTCTACAGTATAGTAAATTAAATGATTAAAGTGTAAGGCAGAAATTTCTTTCCTGCAACCACTGGTTGAAGAAAATAAAATCACTTGATTCCCCCATCAACACTGCCTGTGTGGACAGGGAAATCCCTTCTGTGGTGGGTAGGGGGGAGCTGTCCCAGCCAGGAGAACACAATGATTATTGTTAGCTGCAGCTATAGAAATCCATGGATGAATCAACTTGGCTACAATCAGCCTGCCCATAGATGGTTTGAATCTCAACCGGTCCGTGCTGAACTGGCCAAGATTCAAAACATCTATAGCTGGCTTAAGTATAGACATTTGATGAGGATGAGCTTTGATTTGTATATGATGCCAGTTAAAGCAACCTGAAAAATAAAAAAAAATGTTTTAAATAAAATTAGTTCCTATTAATAGCCTTTTATTAACTTTCAGTTTACCCTAATCAGCTCTAATTAACCCCTCTCCCTTTTAACTATTATTTCTTTTTAATTTTAAAGTGGATTTAAAAGCAGAAGCCGACTTATACTTTCCTGAGTCTGAGTGTAGGCTGTGCGCTTAGCACACTTTGTGCCAGGGGTGTGTGGTATAAACAATTAAATGGGTCAAACAAGCATATAAAACTCAATGAGATAGACTGCCATAAGAGGTGGAAGGTGGTAAGTTTGGTAATGAGAGTATCGGGCAATTGAAATGCTGCCAGATGGCATAGTACTCAAGATTTATGAGTTGAGTTCTTTCTTGGAGCTCTGGGTGGTAACCTGTTGGTTCTGGTATTGGACCCCAGCGGTATAAGATATTGTGATCCCTCAATATTGCAGTGATGTGGGAGAATTCTTTCCTCAACTTAGAAGTTGCAACCAAGATGTCTTGCTAAAGGGCTATTCCTGCATATGGAGGTGAAAGTAAACGGTTGCATAAGGCCGCTCATAGTAGGCATGTTTGAAGAGGAGCCGCGTTAGAACATCCCTGGGAATCGCATCAGGTAAGTGTGCTGGTTTGGGGATCCTATGCACCCTATCCATTAAGAAGTCCCTAGGCAAAAGGTCTGCGATAAGTTTCAAGAATAACTGCTATAGATAAGGGAAAGGGGATATTGGGGCTTAACAGCCTCGGGGATTCCCTTTATTTTGATATTGTTACGGCGTGAATGGTCTTTTCAATAGGCAACTTTAGTTGCAGTTTGCAGATTCTGTCAGTTTGCACTTCATGAGCGTCCACCATTTTGTCATGTGATTTTATGACTGCTCCCAGTTGGGATTCTAAATCTAAGTCTGTGCGAGACCCAAATTAAAAAATAAAAGGCGTGGGGCCCCCAGGCCCTACATACTCTGAACAGCAGTATACAGGTGGTCCCCGGGTTACAAACAAGATAGGGACTGTAGGTTTGTTCTTAAGTTGAACCTGTATGTAATTTGGAACAGGTACAATTTGTAAGTGTAGCTCCAGCCAAAGAATCTATTTTTAAGCTTTTTGGATAATATAGGAAAGGGTTAGCACCCCTGTAACATTTGTTTTGCTGTCTGTGACTCTGTTCAGAAGATTTCACCTCACTTTCTGTCACAATGATATATGGATTTTGAAAATTTTGGGTTATTAGGGAAACAAGGATTGGTGATAAAGCATCAGTGGAGACACCTTTTTCCCATAATAACTCTTATGCCGCGTACACACGGTCGGACTTTTCGTCTACAAAAGTCCGACGGACGCCGACGGACTAAAGCTGGCTGACAATCCGATCGTGTGTGGGCTTCCCCGGACTTTCAGCGGACTTTTCCAGCCTCAAATCTGACGGACTTTCGATTTGAAACATGCTTCAAATCTTTACGTCGTAACTACACCGGACCCAGAAATCTGCTCGTCTGTGTGCTAGTCCGACGGACAAAAACCCACGCTAGGGCAGCTATTGGCTACTAGCTATCAACTTCCTTATTTTAGTCCGGTGTACGTCATCACGTACGAATCCGTCGGACTTTTGTGTGATCGTATGTAGGCAAGTCCGTTCGTAAGAAAGTCTGCCGCAAGTCCGTCGCAAGTCCGCCAAAAGTCCGTCGAAAGTCTGTCGGACAGGCTGTCGGACTTTTGTCGACGAAAAGTCCGACCGTGTGTACGCCCCATTAGAGGAGAGAATTTCCCTTCCTAGGGGAAGATTTCCTCTCACTTCCTGTTGTCTCCCTCCATTTGTAAGTAGAAGTTATTTGTAAGTCGGATGTTTAAAAATAGGGGACCGCCTGTATATACTATATCGCCTGCCCTATACACTCTGCAGAAAATTGGGCCTTAGGTGTTGGTGGTACCAGAACACTTTAAGCCCTCACAGTTACTCTTGGTGGGCGCTGGAATGGGCCCTGCTGTGAAATATTATATCAAGAATTGTAATTACATACCCCTGTTAAACAGGGGCAGAAAAATTGGGCTTTAGGCGGTCGTGGTGGCACAACACTGTAAAGCCTCACAGGTACTCTTGTTGGGCACAGGAATGGGCCCTGCTGTGAAAAATGAGATCAAAAATTGTAATTACAATACAGTGCAGCCATAGTGCAGTTGCTACTACTTTTCTGCTGGTGTACACAGTACACAATACAGTGGAGCCATAGTGCAGTTGCTACTACTTTTCTGGTGGTGTATACGGTACACAATACAGTGTAGTGCGTTGTTGCAAAACAAAGAAGGCCACCAAGGAGAGGCAGACGCTCACAGGCCATTAAAAGAGGGCAAGCAGGCTCTGTGTCTATAGTCAATAGTGCTGGTCGTGGATATGGTGCATCCTCTGCAGGGGGCCGTGGGGCACACTTGTCCTTTTTTTCTGCTGCTGGCCGTGTTATTGATCCAGAACATGCAGAAGAGTTGGTGGAGTGGATAACAAATCCATCCTCATCCTCCTCATCCTCTGTCACCCAGGCTCAGAGTAGTTTCCCTTCCTATGCAGCTGCCAAAGCGGCCTATTCCACCTGCTCCTTGTCCACAGTCACTCCTTCCATAGCCAGACCATCATGCATGGAGGAGTCCTCCGAACTATTCGACCACAGTGTCGGGTACATGCTTCTGGAGGATGCGCAGCAATTTAAAGGCTCTGATGTTGGTTCCCAGGTTGAGGAAGGGAGAAACGTGAGCCTAGAGAGAGGGGGTGCCCAAGAAGGACAAGAAACTGGCAGTCATGTTCCCCCAGCTGCAGCATAGTGCCAAGTTTGCTCCAGTGATGAGGAGGGAGGGGATGATGAGGTCACTGACTCTACTTTAGTGCCTGATAGAATAGAGGAGGAGGAAGTACAACTCCAATGAGGCAGGATGTCTTCTGGGGGCAGCTTAAGGGCAGCCACTCTACTGCATCACACTGCAGAGCTCCGCAGGTGCAGGACCTGCTGACTCCCTGCTGATTTTGAAAAGTTCCTTGGCGTGGGCCTTTTTTGACATGTGTGCAGCAGATCACACCGTTGCTGTTTGCAACCTATGTCTGAACCGGATCAAGCGTGGCCAGAACAGCAGCCGCTTGGGTACCACCTGCTTGACCAGATATATGATGACCTCCCATGCAGTCTGTTTCCCGTATACAATATTTGAGATTTAATATCTCTCAGATATGATTTGGGTTAAATCAGAGTTTGTTGACCATGAGTGTAAGCTTTAACACAATAACAACATTTATTGGTGAGTAGTTGAAAGTCTATCTAATACACAACCATATATCTATAGTCTACACCAAGGAAGAAAATATTAGGTTAAAATAAGAGAATTGCATGAAGGAATACAGAGTATATTCCTTAAAGAAAATATTAGGTTAAAATAAGAGAATTGCATGAAGGAATACAGAGTATATTCCTTAAAGCAAGGACCAGCCTCGTTTTGGATTTTAGGTGTTTACATGTTTAAAACAGTTTTTTTTGCTAGAAAATTACTTAGAACCCCCAAACATTATATATTGTTTTTTTTCTAACACCCTAGAGAATAAAATGGCGGTCATTGCAATACTTTTTTTTGCACCGTATTTGCGCAGCGGTCTTATAAGCACACTTTTTTTGGAAAAAATTAACTTTTTTGAATAAAAAAATAAGACAACAGTAAAGTTAGCCCAATTTTTTTTTACATTGTGAAATATAATGTTACGCCAAGTAAATTGATACCCAACATGTCATGCTTCAAAATTGCGCCCGCTCCTGGAATGGCGTCAAACTTTTACCCTTAAAAATCTCCATAGGCGATGTTTAAAAAATTCTACAGATTGCATGTTTTGCGTTACAGAGGAGGTCTAGGGCTAGAATTATTGCTCTTGCTCTACCAGTCACGGTGACACCTCACATGTGTGGTTTGACCACCGTTTTCATATGTATGCGTTCACTTCTGCGCGCAAGCTCGTCGGGACAGGGCGCTTTAAAATTTTTTATTTTTTCTATTATTTATTTTACTTTATTTTATTTATTTTTTCACTTTTTCTTTTTTAAAAAAAATTGGATCACTTTTATTCCTATTACAAGGAATGTAAACATCCCTTGTAATAGAAAAAAGCATGACAGAGGTCCTCTTAAATATGAGATCTGGGGTCAAAAAGTCCTCAGATCTCATATTTAGACTTTAATGCAAAAAAAAAAAAGTTGTTTAAAAAAATGACACAAAAAAAATGTTCCTTTAAGAGAAGTGGGCGGAGCTGACGTAATGACGTCGCTCCGGCCGTCCTATGGTATGGAGATGGGTGGAGGCCATCTTAGCCTCACTCGTCTCCATACCGAAGCACTGACAGGTCCCGATCGCCTCCGCCGCTACCAACAGCTCCAGTAAGCGGTGGAGGGCGCAGGAGATAACGGTGATCTCGCGGTGAACCCGCTGCAGAGATGACCATTATCGTGTACAGAACCGCCGGCCCTAAAGATGGATACCTCGGTTGTGGCAGCAGCTGCTGCCGTTACCGAGATATCCATCTTTAAAGTAATGACGTATATATACAGTGGCCGGTCGTTAAGTGGTTAATCTACAAACATATTTAGTTACAAGTAAAATGCAGACCTTTCCCATAATTACCCTTTGCACCAAGGTTCCATTCTGATGGTTGCTCTCCCATAAAAGTGTGTGTTTCCCTCCCATCCAGTCTATGTATATCATTACATGCTGATGCCTCATTGGTTGGCATAGCGTGACTCTGATTGGTGAGCTTCCCTATTCTTGGTTAAGGACTAGCTACATCTGCAATCCCTATACTTTGCATAAGTCAGCCCCCTTTAATGCAAATCCTTGTGACTATTCTGAGTAGAAGGTTAACATGAATTTTCCTGGGAAGTATTGATTATGGGTTGGCCTCCCTTCATTGCATATCCCAGCATGGGATCCTTTGAAGTGAGTATGTGTAAAACAATGAGGTTTGGATCCCATTGTTTGTATACACAAGCCTGAAGATAATATGTTCGGCCCTACATAGATACAAGCAAAATTAAATATTTTCATAATTAACAATATTTTAAAGCTATTAATGGAGATTTCACATAAACTCATAAGGCAACAAGTCCATTGGCAACAGCACTTGAAAGACTTACATCAAAGAAAAAGGCAGACTTCTCCTTGCTCCTCATCTGGGATCTCCAACCCTACTATACCTCCAGTCCTCTCGAAAACCTGCACTGTGAGGAATGAAGGTATAGTAATAGGTGCCCCAAGTACCTGCAGCCAATCTGCTAGCAGTACACCACCATCTGATTTTAGCAGGCAAATTTCCCTACCCCAGTTGCTAAACCGTAAAAAGAAATTCGGTCCCAGCCATCCACATGCTCAGTGTCTGAATGCTAGCTTGGCCAAATTGCTAGCAATGCAACTGCTGCCTTTTCACCCGGTAGACTCTGCCCCCTTTCGTGAATTTGTGGAATGTGCTGTACCTCAGTTGCAGGTTCCAAAACACTATTTCTTTTCACGGAAGGCCATTCCAGCTCTCTACCGACATGTGGAAGGCAATGTTTTTGTCTTGTTGGACAGGGTGGTCAGCAGTAAGGTGTATATTACTGCTGACTCATGGTCTAGCAGGCATGGGCGGGGATGTTGCCTTTCCTTCACGGTGCACTGGGTAACTCTGCTGGCAGCTGGGAAGGATGCAGGTCAGGGTTCAGTATTGTTGGAGCTTGTTCCGCCACTACGCCTCCAAAATGCTAGTGGTGATTCTGCCACAGCTCTCTCCTCCACCCCCTCCTCTTCTTCTTCCTCTATGGCCCCTTCTGCAGATTTCTTCTCTCAACCAGTGGTGCTCCATAAGTGTTCAAGGGGCTACGCAAGCACTCAGGCAAAAAGATGCCATGCAGTGCATGAGTAGGTCTGCTTAGGGGACAGGAGCCACACTGTGGCAGAGATTCTGTCAGCTCTGCAGGGGCAGGCTCAGAGGTGGTTGACGCCACACCAGCTTCAGCCAGGAATGGCTATATGCGACAATGGCACCAACTTTCTCTCCGCCCTCCGACAGGGACACTTGACCCATGTTCCATGTTTGGCACACATCCTGAATTTGGTAGTGCAGCGGTTCTTGAGCAGGTACCCAGGCTTACAAGATCTCCTGAGGCAGACCAGAAAAGTCTGTGGTCATTTCTACCGGTCATACAATGCCAGTGCTCGGCTGGCTGACATTGAAAGGTAATGCAACCTGCCCACCAACCGCCTCATTTGTGACATGTCCACCAGGTGGAACTCAAATTTGGCAATGCTGCAGCGGCTGCACATGCAGCAGAGGGCCATCAATGAGTACCTGTGTGAGTATGGCACCAGGACAGGGTCAGGGGAGCTTGGCTTCTTTTCACCACGCCAGTGGCTACTGATCAAGAATGCATTCACCATTTGAGGAGGCCATGAGGAGGCCATGAGGATGGTGAGCAGTGACAATGCATGCATCAGTGATACTGTCCCTCTTGTCTTCCTGTTGGAGCACATGCTTCATGGAATAATGGACAGGGCACTTGAGGCCAAACAGCGGGAGGAAGAGAAGGACTTCCTTACCTCTCATGGCCCCCTTTATCCAGATATTATTCCTGCAAGCCCGCCAAACACACAGGAAAAAGAGGAGGAGGAGGAGGAAGATTGTGTCAGCATGGACGTGGAGGATAACACTCAACAGCAGTCTTCAAGGGATGGTTTTAAGTCCCCAGAAACCCAAGGAGTTGTACGTGACCGGAAGGAGGTTGTTATGGATCATGTGATCCTTAGTGACCCAGAGGAATCAGAATCAAATGCCTCTGCAAACTTACGCAGGCCTTTCAGAATCAGGAAAGCCATGCAGCTTAAGGACCCTATGATTCGTGGTATCAAAGAGATGGATCATTACTGGCTGGCAACCCTTCTTGATCCACGTTACAAGGGTAAGGTTGCAGAACTCATTGTGCCTTTGCAGAGGGAGCAGAGGATGAAACATCTTCAGGAGGCCTTGAAGAAAGGTTTGTGCAATGCATTTCCAGATCCTGTGAGGTTACAAATTCCTGGTGCTGGACAACGTGTTGCTGAGGCTTCGTTCAGTCAGAGGAAGAGCAGAGGAGAAGGTTGCCGGCTGACCAATGCCTTTAGACATTTTTTCAGTCCTAAGTGCCAAGGTCCAATCGGTTCAAGCAACCATTGCCAGCGTCTGCATTACATGGTGCAGGAATATCTAGGGACAAGAGCAGACTTGGAGACCTTACCAACAGAGCATCCACTGGGTTACTGGGTCTTGAGGGTGGACCACTGGCCGGAACTAGCTCAATATGCAATTGAGCTACTGGCATGTCCTGCATCCAGCGTTCTTTCTGAATGCACATTCAGTGCTGCTGGAGGGTTTGTAACGGATCATAGAGTGCGCCTGTCCACAGAATCTGTTGATAGGCTCACATTCATACAAATGAATCAGTCTGCCTGAAGTATATTAGAAAAAGTACATAAGGAATGGCCTGCAGTCATATATATATATATATATATATATATATATATATATATATATATAAATATATATATATATATATATATATATATATATAGAGAGAGAGAGAGATCTCTCTCTCTCTCTCTCTCTCTCTCTCTCTCTCTCTCTCTCTCTATCTATCTATCTATATATATATATATATATATATATATATATATATATATATATATATATATATATATATATATATATGATAAATACACTGTAGCTAACTGAATAACCTGCCTGCCTGCTCAATCTAAATGACACTCTCTCTCCGCCCACGCCAACAACACACTACATGGGGCCACCGTGCAGGCAGCCTTATATAGTGTGGGGCATGGACTTAGTCCCCCTGAGCCATGATTGGCCAAAGGCACCCTGCCTTTGGCCAATTATGGCTCTCTTAGCTGAGGGTGATGGGATTGGCCACAGCATGCAGGTCATGGTGCATGCTTTGGCCAATCAGCATACAGCAATGCACTGCGCTACCGCAGTGCATTATGCTGCATTACGCGGTGCTCGAATTTGGCATGAACGCCCCATAATGTTCGGTTTTCAATGAACGGGCGAACAGCCAATGTTCGAGTCAAACTCACGTTTGACCCGAACATAAAGCTCATCCCTAGTTACTATCTGTAGGCCAGCTTGGAGAGAGAGAATCATTGCTTTAATGGTGTTCTCAGAGGCAGGGGCATCTGATGCAGGGAAGGCAGCTAGAGGTGCAGTGTTATCTGCCGGCATGTCTGTGTGAGGATCAGGCAGGTCTGCCCAGTGGTGTTTCTTAGCAGAGGGCTGCTTCTGAGGAGAGTGTTCAGGGGATTTTGCTGCTGCCTTACCTCTGTCTGCTGCTGGTGAGTCACCATACTGCTGTATGGATTCCTCCATGTCAGAGAGGCTGCCATAGTCTAGAGCTGCTTATGCATGTGTGTAAGGCAGAGGGGTAGAGCGGCCGTTCTTCTGGGTGCCATCTTGGCTTATCTTTCACACCGGCTGCATGACAAAATACCTCAGTCGGCGTGGTCCCGGTGCCTGATTGTTGCTTAATAGTTTTACCTCCCTGTGGGTTTGGAAACAGCGGTGAGCCACTTCTGAGACCCAGTGTGGTAGTGAGATCTAAAGCCTTGGTCGGCAGCTTGGGCACGCCCCTACACTATATAGGATTTTATAACAGGGCAGCACAAGAATATACGACCATATGATTGTCAGGGCTGGGCACAGCCCTTCCTTCTGCAAGCTGGCCGCTCAGCTGTTGGATAATTGCCAGCTCCTATCTCTCCACAGTGACTCACCTGTTGATGATATCCTGCCCGTCAGTCCTGCCCACTTAAGCTGTCCAGCCCAGATGATCTCTGTCTTAGCCCTGGTCAACATACCAGAGACTATCTCCTGAGTTCCTGTTAAAGACTTGCTTGGCTGACAATCCTTCTGGCTTCAAATCCTGCTTGTTGTTCCACTACGCTAATTTCTGGCTTCCTGACTTTCTGGCTTATCTGACTATCCGTTCCGGTTACTAAATTTTGGTTATGTTTTGACTAGGTTTGTTCTATTTACTTTAATTATTAAACAAGTGTGATTTAACTGTACTTCTGTCTCAGTCTGATCCATGGTTTCTGACAGTAGGTGAAGGCCATGAATTCAGAAGATGCAGTCAATCCACTCTTCCAGATTGCATGAGCAGGATCACCGCATGGATTAGTTTGCCATGGCGTTACAAACGCTCCTGAGTCGCACAGCTCACCTGGAATCTCCCACTGTGGCTGCTCCAGTACAACCTGTAATGCAGGCCATCCCAGCTGTTGCTCCAGTCTCTGTGCAGGCACCCGCCTTGAGTATTACCTCTACAAGAGGTATGTCTGGTTCCGCTTCGCTTCCCCAATGATTTGAGGGCGAGTCAGTCCAATGATTTGAGGGCGAGTCAGTCCAATGCAGAGGGTTTCTCAACCAGCTTGAGATATACTTTGAGATGCTGCCCCAGGCATTTCCCACAGACAGAAGCAAAATAGGTTTTGCGATATCTTTGCTTTCTGAGAGAGCCTTGGCATGGGCAAGCCCTATGGGAGACACAAAAAGTTGTTGTCTTGAGTTACCCTGAGCTTGTGGCTTCTTTTAAAAGGGTATTTGACGTTCCCACATGCTCCGCTTCTGCTGCCAAGTGCCTCATGTCCATCAGAGTACGAGACCTGTTGCTGATTACTGCTGATTGAATTCCATACTCTGGCAGCAGAGGTTGCTTGGAACAATGAGGCCCTCGTGGCTGCTTTTTCTCATGGTCTCTCAGATACCATCAAGGATGAGGTAGCAGCCCGAGATATATCCACTGAGCTGGGGAAGTTGATCACATTTGCCATCCACATTGACTCCAGACTCAGAGAAAGACTCTCTTTTAAGGAGCGCTTGCGGAAGCCTCCTTTTACATTTGTCTCTGAGCCTTGCAGTCCCACCCTAGCCTCCCTTACCTCCCATGCCTCCTGGTACCGAGTCAGTCAGTGAAGTTGAACCCATGCACTTGGGCTTTACATGTCTCTCTGCGGATGAGAGAACCCTTAGGAGGAGGGAGATATTGTGCCTTTGTGTCCATGCGGGTAACTTTTTGAAGTCTTGTCCTACCAGTCCAGGGAATGTCCGAACCTTGAGGTCCTGTCACGGACAGACCTTAGGTGGCGTTGTTTCATCCCCAGTTATCCAGAAGGATAAGACCCTGGTTTTGGTTACCCTTTCTTGGGCTGTGTCGTCCGTTGAGATACAGGCTCTAATCAACTCTGAGGCTGCAGGCCTGTTCATTGATGCTGCCTTTGTATCGAAGCACTTGATTCTGCTGCAGCTGCGTGACACTCCACTTGCCATTGAGGCTCTTGATGGGAGACCTCTACAGCCTGCCCATGTGACTCATGAGACTGTTCCATTGTCCATGGCCGTAGGGGCTCTTCACCATGAGATAATCCAATTCCAAGTTATTTCCTCACCTAAGTTTCCACTGGTTATTGGTTATCTTTGGTTACAGAGGAACAACCCCTCTTTATTGGCTCAATGCTAAGGTTCTCTCCTGGTTGCCACAATGCAGCAAGACATGCTTCAAGAAGGTAGCCAAGGTCCTGTGCACCGCTTCACTCTCCTCCCTGCTGGAGTAGTACTGAGAGTTTAGCTATGTCTTTGATAAAGGTCAAGCCTGTAGTTTTCCTCCACACCAGTCGGATGATTGCGCAAATGACCTTCAAGCTGGTGCCATACCCCCTCGTGGCTGGGTTTACCTTTGTCAGTCTTGGAGGATAAGGTCATGGAGAAGTATGTTGCAGACGCACTTTCTCGAGGTTTCCTCCGCAAATCTTCGTTTCCTGCTGTTGCTGGTTTCTTCTTTGTGAAGAAAAAGAGTGGTGAATAGGGATGAGCTTCGTGTTTGAGTCGAACCCATGTTCGACTCGAACATTGGCTGTTCGGTCGTTCGCCGAATTCCAAACGTTATGGGCCGTTCGCTCCAAAATCGCGTGGCGCGTCGCGGCCCATAATTCACTGCGGCATCGCAGTGCATTGCTGGCTGATGATTGGCCAAGCATGGACCTGAAAAAACGGCGTGGGGTCCCCCCTAAAATCCATGCCAGACCCCGATCCGAGCACGCAGCCCGGCCAGACAGGAAAGGGGGTGGGGATGAGCGAGCGCCCCCCCTCCTGAACCGTACCAGGCCGCATGCTCTCAACATGGGGGGTGAGTGCTTTGGGGGGCGCCCTGTGGGGCCCCCCACCCCAAAGCACCTTGTCCCCATGTTGATGAGGACAAGGGCCTCTTCCCGACAACCATGGCCGTTGGTTGTTGGGGTCTGCGGACGGGGGGCTTATCAGAATGCGGGAGCCCCCTATAAGAGGGCCCCCAGATCCCGGCCCCCACCCTATGTGAATGAGTATGGGGTACATGGTACCCCTACCCATTCACCTAGGGAAAAAGTGTCAATAATAAAACACACTACACAGGTTTTTAAAATAATTTATTAAAAAGCTCCAGGGGGAATCTTCCTCCGGCTTCGGGGGTCTTCTTCCGGCTTTGGGGGTCCCTCCGGTTCATCTTCTCCCGGCGTCCGGTTGGTTCTTCTCCGCTCTCTCCGGTTCCTCTTCTCCCGGTGTTCCAGTTCTTCGGCCGGCTCCTCCGTTGTTTTCAGGCAGCTCTCTTGCCAGCGGAGGTCCGGACTTCTGGGCTTCTTGTCTTGTCTTCTCTTCTCCAGATGTTGACACAACGCTCTCTCTGACTGGACTGCTCTCTGAGGGCTCCATTGTGACTTATATAGGCGGAGACCCCGCCCCCTTACGATGTCACATTCCCTGGGCATGCTGGGACTGTGGCGTTTTAGAGGGCGTGGTCAACATCACCCAGTGATCAGTCCCAAGAAACACATGGACTTGTACGTGGCTGGGAGGAGGTGGCTGCGGACCATGACGTCCTTAGTGACCCAGAGGACTCCGGACTGAATGCCTCAGCAAACCTACGCTGCATAGCCTCCCTGATCCTGCAAAGCCTGTGTAAGGATCCTCGTATTCGTGGTATCAAGGAGAAGGACCAATACTGGCTGGCAACCCTCCTTGATCCACGTTACAAGGGTAAGGTTGCGGACCTTATCTTGCCATCACAGAGGGAGCAGAGGATTAAACATCTTCGGGAGGCCTTGCAGAAAGGTCTGTGCAACGCGTTCCCAGAGACTGGGAGGTTACAAACTCCTGTTTCTGGACAACGTGTTGCTGAGGCTTCGGTCAGTCAAAAAAGGAGCGGTGGAGAAGGTGGCCGTCTGACCGATGAGTTCAGACAATTTTTGGGTCCGCAGCCCCAAGGTATGATCGCTTCCAGCAACCATCACCAGCGTCTGTTTTACATGGTGCAGGAATACCTAGGGGCAAGATCTGACTTGGACACCTTTCCCACCGAAAATTCTCTGGGTTACTGGGTCTTGAGGATGGATTACTGGCCAGAGCTTGCACACTATGCAATTGAGCTACTGGCCTGTCCTGCATCCAGCGTTCTTTCGGAACGCACATTCAGTGCTGCTGGAGGCTTTGTAACCGATCACAGGGTGCGTCTGTCCACCGACTCGGTCGATCGACTGACCTTCATAAAAATGAATCAGTCTTGGATCACCACCAGCTACCAAGCACCTGATGCTGATGTAACTGAATATTTTTTTTTTAAATCTCAGATCCCTTCAAAGACTGCCTATGCTGATGCTGAGTGACTATCCCTGAATAATAATCCTCTTCCTCCTCAATGATCACGCAGATAGCTTGTAAGAACATTTTTGGTTCTGGGCGCCACCACCAGTGCCTACGGCCCAATTTTTCAGCCCCTGTTTAACAGGAGTGTGTAATTACAATTTTTGATGCAATACTTTGCAGCAGGGCTCGTTTCTGCATTCCAACTAGAGTATCTGTGAGGGGTTGAAGTGTTGTGGCACCAGCACCAGTGCCTAAGGCCCAATTTTTCAGCCCCTGTTTAACAGGGGCGTGTAATTACAATTTTTGATGCAATACTTTGCAGCAGGGCTCGTTTCTGCGTTACAACTAGAGTATCTGTGAGGGGTTGCAGTGTTGTGGCACCAGCACCAGTGCCTAAAGCCCAATTTTTCAGCCCCTGTTTAACAGGTGCATGTAATTACAATTTTTGATGTAATACTTTGCAGCAGGGCTCGTTTCTGTGTTCCAACTAGAGTATCTGTGAGGGGCTGCAGTGTTGTGGCACCAGCACCAGTGCCTAAGGCCCAATTTTTCAGCCCCTGTTTAACAGGAGCGTGTAATTACAATTTTTGATGCAATACGTGTCTGTGAGGACTTACAGTGTTGTGGCACCAGCACCACCAACACCACCAAAGGCCCAATTTTTCTGCCCTTGTTCAATAGGGGCATGTAATTACAATTCTTGATCTAACATTTCACAGCAGGGCCCATTTCTGTGCCCACCAAGATCGAGTGAGGCCTTACAGTGTTGTGGAGCCAGCACCACCACCAAAGGCCCAATTTTTCTGCCCCTGCCCCTGTTCAACAGGGGCATGGAATTACAATTCTTGATCTAATATTTCACAGCAGGGCCCTGTGAGGGCTTTCAGTGTTGTGGCCACAACAACACCTAAGGCCCAAATTTCTGCTGAGTATATAGGGCAGGCCCCTACTTTCAAACATCTAACTTACAAACGACTCCTACTTGCAAACGGAAGGAGACAACAGGAAGTTAAATGAAATCTACCCCTAGGAAGGGAAATTCTCTCCTGTAAGAGTTAATATGGGAAAAACATTTCTCCTTTCCACTGATGCTTTCCAATCCTTGTTCCACAAAAAAAAACAAATTTTCAAAAAACCTTTGTCATTGGGACAAAAAGTGAGGCGAAATCTTCTGAAGAGGAGGACAGACAGCAAAACAAATGTCACAGGGGTGATCACCCTTCCCTATGTTTTCCAAAAAGCTTAAAAAAGATTTTTTGGCTGGAGCTAAACACGTTAAAAATGTACCCGTTCAAAATTACAAACAGATTCTACTTAACAACAAACCTACAGTCCCTGTCTTGTTTGCACCGCCTGTATACTGCTGTTCAGAGTATATAGGGCACCTTTCCTTATTTTAATTTGGGTGCGGGGTTCCCCTTAATATCCATACAAGACCCAAAGGGCCTGGTAATGGACTGGGGGGTACCCATGCCGTTTGTCTCACTGATTTTCATCCATATTGCCAGGACCCGACATTACATTAAACCCGCAAGCAGTTTTAAATTAGATTTTTTCCTTTAAAAATGACATTTTGTGCAGGGACTGTTCTAAGCACGGGAAACACGCGCCACTTTACAGGCATACTATAGACACCCCCCCAGGTACGATATTTAAAGGAATATTTCACTTTTTTTTTTTACTTTAAGCATCATTAAAATCACTGCTCCCGAAAAAACGGCCGTCTTTAAACGTTTTTTTTGCATTGATACACTTCCCCTGGGACAGGACCCCGGGTCCCCAAACCCTTTTTAGGACAATACCATGCAAATTAGCCTTTAAAATGAGCACTTTTGATTTTGAACGTTCGAGTCCCATAGACGTCAATGGGGTTCTAACGTTCGTGCAAATTTTCGGTCCGTTCGCAGGTTCTGGTGCGAACCGAAACGGGGGGTGTTCGGCTCATCCCTAGTGGTGAACTGAGACCTTGTATTGATTATACGGGTCTCAATTACTTCACGATTAAGAATGCCTATTTGATTCCATTGATTACGGAGTTATTTGACCGCCTCAGGGGAGCAGTGGCTTTCACGAGCTTGATCTGAGAGGGGCATACAATCTCGTGAGGATTAAGGAGGACAACGAGTGGAAAACTGTGTTTAATACTAGAATAGGCCATTATGAGTACCTCGTAATGCATTTTGGCCTTTGTAATGCTCTGGCAGTTTTCCAGGCATTTATTAACAATGTCTTCCGAGATTTGTGGCAGTTATGTGTGGTGGTTTCTCTCGACGATATCCTGATATTTTCAAGTCCCTGGAGAGCCACCACACAGATGTCTGCCAGGTGTTTCAGAAACTAAGAGAGAACAATCTCTATTGTAAACTGGAGAAGTGCGAGTTCCATTGTGAACAGGTTAAATTCCTGGGCTATGTCATTTGCACTGCTGGTTTTTTGATGGACCCAGAGAAACTTTCAGCAGTCCTACAGTGGCCTCGACTCGTGGATTTACATCCTCTGCAGCGTTTTCTTTGCTTTGCCAACTATTATTATAAGTTTAATGTAAAGAGTGGCTGATACGTCCTCTTTAGATAAGGCACCTCATCCCTAAGTAGTGAATACAGCACATTTGTTCTATTTAATTTTATTATTAGACAAGTGTGATTTAACTGTACTTCTGTCTCTGTCTGATTCATGGTTTCTGACAGTAGGCGAAGGCCATGAATTCAGAAGATGCAGTCAATCCACTTGTTGGTAATATTTTTATTTAACTGTACTTCTGTCTCTCTCTAATTCATGGTTTCTGACAATGATGTGACCAGATCCTATCCAACAGAAGGGGTGTGGAATCTGGATAAATGTCATTAAGACAAAATGTATCAGTTGAGCATATTTTTGTAAATATTTTCTATAGTAATGCCCTGTACACACGGTCGGTCATTGATCGGACATTCCAACAACAAAATGCATGGACTTTTTCCGATGGATGTTGGCTCAAACTTGTCTTGCATACACACGGTCACACAAAGTTGTCGGAAAATCCAATTTTTCTGAACGCGGTGACGTAAAACACGTACGTCATGACTATAAATGGGGCAGTAGCCAATAGCTTTTGTCTCTTAATTTATTCTGAGCATGCGTGGCACTTTGTGCTTTGGATTTGTGTACACACGATCAGTATTTCCGACGGATTTTGTTGTCGGAAAATTTTATAATACATAAAAGAACCGCGCTAAATATGAGCAATCAATGAATCCTTAAATACTTCAAATGATGTAAAGCGATCAATATAAATTATTAATTTAAATATCGACACAATATATATGTAAAAATAATCAGAGAAATGTGCTAAAAAACTGAATACAAAATAAATATAAAAAGTGACAAAAAAAGGTATAGTCCGTGACAATAAGAGTGACTTCTGATATCAACAGTCCTTATTGCAATATATTCCACCAGTAGTGATTGGAAACTTTAGTGAATTAAAAACATCTTGTGAGAAGAATCCACCACCTATGTAGATATATGTTTACCAGAGGTAAGCTGTAATGAAGCTTATGCCAGAAATCCACTCAGTGGGGACACCACCATCTGTCTCAGCAAAGAGGAAGGATCACCCGGGGACTCACCGACAGCAAGGCCAAATAACTCAGCGATGGGAACCCAGGGGAATAAAAAACACATCCTCCATAGTGTGAATCCGCTTAAACAGTTTATTGAGAACAGTAAAAGTAGCGCACTTACCAAAAAGAACGAATAAAACAGCATGTATTAAAAATCAGCCGGCCGGCCTGCATACACCCGTTCGCCGTGGGATAGAAACGATGACGTCAGCGCGTCTGCCTTCCGACGTACGTTTCGTCCTATTGGACGTTGTCAGTTTTTTAGCACATTTCTCTGATTATTTTTACATATATATTGTGTCGATATTTAAATTAATAATTTATATTGATCGCTTTACATCATTTGAAGTATTTAAGGATTCATTGATTGCTCATATTTAGCGCAGTTCTTTTATGTATTGTACTTATTTAATTCTTCTACCTGAGAATTAGAACTGCAGCTTGGGGGTGTAGGGTAGCGCAGTAATTTTTTTATTTTATTTTTTCCGGAAAATTTTATAGCAAGCTCTCAAACTTTGTGTGTCGGAAATTCCAATGGAAAATGTGTGATGGACCCCACACACGGTCGGAATTTCTGACAACTAGGTCCTATCACACATTTTCCATCGGAAAATCCGACCGTGTGTACAGGACATAAGAGTGCAAATGGAGGTGTGGGGAGCATTCTCCCAGATATTTGACGAATCCTTTATGTTATACATGGATACTTAAGTGGTTAAATCTTCAGAGAAAATTAAATGGTGATAAAATAAAATGATCAGACTCTTTTGCATGGAGCCTTGTTGTCACATTGACTCAAATAAGGTAGGTTATGAAAAATGCAAGGTTGCAGTAGGAAAGAGCATGTAGTGACAAAGTTGGAAATATGCGCAAGTCCATTCATTTGTCCTGAGCATTTATATTGAAGGGTAGAAAAGACCAGCAGGCTACCTGCTATGGGGTGTACTGTTTATGACAAAATAAATGACCATCTGAGCCTATCAAGAAAATAGCCAGGCTGGGTACTGACTGGAAAAACAGAGTTATCCACTACTGAGATTACTGATGGACTGGTTGTGTTTGGGTTGCCAGTGGCTATTGCACATGTCCCATTAGTGTTTTGAAAAGTGCATAGTATGCAGAACAAGGAGGGGGGTAGACACACATAAAAGACTGCTAGGAAGGGTAAAACGTATCAAAGATAGACCAGAGAGCATGAGGGGTTCTCTCTGTCCAATGCCTCAGTTAATGAAGCTGTGAAACATTGTAGTAACAATGGAGATTAAGAGCTGAAAGTGCACCTTGGGTAATATGGTAATAGTATTCTGCAGCTGATTTGGGGCATTCTGCAATGCCCCAGGTACATTCTATAGAATCCTAGTCCATCAAATCAACATTGATTGGCAGCCTAGAAATAATACATAATAGTTTTGGTAAGTTAATATGTAAAAAAGATCATGCTCCCTATCCACCAAATGTTTTGGTTATAAATGAGGAACTTAGATTAAGTTATGTTATCAGGGAATAGTCTGTGCATTCATATATGAAAAAAGAAAAAAAAAAAGAATAAAAACCAGACTAAGCTCAACCTCAATGTGAAAAAATGTGCTGTTTATCTCTAGATAAATATATTATGAGAGGACCTAGCAAAATCGTCGGACACATGTAACAATATAGAAAATATCACCAAATCGTCCTCTCCGCTCTTCTCAAGACCTCCTACTCTCAAGTTCTCTCGTCTCCTCCTCTCATGCTCGTCTCCAAGGTTTCCCTAGAGCCTCTCCCATCCTCTGGAACTCGCTACCTCCACCTGTCCGGCTATCCCCTACTCTTGCTACCTTCAGGCGATCCCTGAAAACTCATCTCTTCAGAAAAGCCTATAACGTCTCTAACTAATCTTGTTTCCTTTTTTTTTTTTTTTTTTTTTTGTTTCCAAAGATTTTTATATTTTATGTTAAAAGAGTCATGTTATACAAGTGAAATAACAGTACATAGTCAAATCTTTCATTGAGCTAGTAATTACATGAACATCAAATGAATGTTATACTTTACATCCAGAATTTGAGGTACATGCGTAAGTACAATCATTTGAACAACTTATCTCTATAGAAAAAAAAAAAAACATACTGCATTAGTGTCTACTATGCTAGCCATAGGTAAGTATAGCTATAATAGGTATTTAAGTATAACATATGAAGTAACTAAGAGATGTAACACATGTTGGCCTGTATGTCAACATAAATTCTGCGGCCTACAAATTTATTTGTGTGGAGTAATTAGGACAAGAAAGCGACGCCAGTCCCTTATTCCTGCACCCCTAAAGGGAGCATGCTGTGCGGGGAGTATGGTAATCACAATTTTGTTTATACTAGCTTTGATGTATGTAAGGGAAGAATAGGTGGGGAAGGCGGGGTATCGGAGATGTTGTCCTAACTGTGTTGTGGCTTATTGATTGGGGTGCTGAATATCAGACATTGTCGGAATCATAATCAATAGGATGTGTAGTTACGATCAAAAGATGTTTGTGTCGCTTCATGTACTTTACGGATGGAGGGTGAGAGTGTACTTATAAAAACTCTGTAAAGGGATAATGTACGTGTAAGTCTAAATGCTAGGACGTTTGCAACCCAGTATATAAAGGTCTACCAGGTTCTTATTGTTTCATGTCACGTTTACAGATTTTGAAGAAACTCTTGGTATTTTGGGGACTCCCTGAAGTGAATCCAACATGCCCAAGTTTTCCCATATTTTGTAGGAGTATCTTTGGCTTGATGGATTAAGTTTTCCATCTCAGAGATTTTCTCTATATGCTTGAACCATTCTGTCATAGTAGGTGGTGTATTGCTCCTCCAGTGTATTGGAATGCATTGTTTGGCAGCATTCACTAGATGGAGTGTGAGGGATTTTTTATAGGCATGGTGTGAAATCGTGGAATGATGTAGTAGGTATTGTGATGGTGTAAAAAATAAGGTGTAAGTAGTGACATGTTGTATCACCTCATGTACTTTTGTCCAAAATGGTTGTATCCGAGGGCATTTCCACCAGATATGAAGCAGAGAGCCCACGTCATTGTTGCATCTCCAACACATGGGGGAAACAGATGGGTGGTAAAGGTGAATTCTGTCTGGTGTTTTGTACCATCTCGAATATATTTTGTATGAATTTTCTTGTGCCGAAACATTTACGGAGCCTTTATGGATGTGTTCGTAAATGTTTTCCCATTCTTTTGTGGATAATGTTAGTTCGAGTTCTGTTTCCCATTTTTGTTTGGCCATCATGACTGTGGGGTCTAGGTCATTGAACAATAGTGAATAGACCTCTGAGATAAGGTGTCTTTGTGGAGGTGTGCTGTTGCAGAGTGCTTCAAAGGGAGTTAGGTCTCTAAACCATTGGGAAGTAGGTTTGACAGTAGTTAGAAAATGTCTGATTTGTAGAAATTTGTAAAATGGTATGTGATATTCTGGGAAATTAAGCTTGTTGTAAGGAAGCATTGCACCCTTGTGGAAGAATTGTGATGCTCTAAGAGGAGGTTAGGCAGTTGTTTGAGGTCGCTCGCGAAGTTGTATTCCAGGTGTGAAGTCTGGGTTATCGGTCAGGGGAGTCATCGGTCCTGGGGAGGAATGCCATCCAAATATTTTGGCTGTAGTTGTGAAGGCTTGGATAGTGGGACCCGTCAACGGATGTGTGGTGTATTCTTTAGGTAGTGCTTTCAAATCAATCCAGGGTAGGTGATTAAGGGGCACTCGTGAAAAGGCTTCTTCGATAATTCTCGTGAGATGACAAGCCCAATGGTATTTCTGGATGTCTGGGAGGCTGAGGCCTCCTTTTAGTTTGGGGATAGTCAGTTTATTCCAGCTTAGTCTGGGGGTTTTTGCTGCCCATATGAAATTGCGACAGATTCTTTTGTATGCGTTAAAAAATGAAATGGGTAATTTGATTGGAATGGTCTGAAGGATATATAGGATTCTAGGCAGGATATTCATCTTTATGATGGCAATCCTTCCAAACCAAGAAAAGGGGCCAGATGACCATGTACCGAGATCTTTTTGGATATTACCGAGGATTGGTAGATAATTTCTATCGTATAACTCCTCGAAGTGCGTCGGTATTTGGATCGCTAAATAGGTAAGGGCATGGGGCTCCCATTGGAAGGGGAAATTCATTTTACATTGCGTCACCAATGATTGTGGGAGGGAAATATTCAAGGCTTTAGACTTTGTGAAGTTAATTTTTAGGTTTGAGAGTTGGTTGAAGGAGGCAAAGTGTTTTAATAGGTTGGGTATGGTAATCAATGGTTCTGAAAGGAAAAGTAGGATGTCGTCCGCATCTTATATTGCTTATTGTGAATGTCAATACCTTTAATGTCAGGATTTCCCGTAGCTTGCGTAGAATAGGTTCCAAAAATAAGAGGTAGAATAGGTATAAAAATAAGAGGTGACAACGGGCATCCTTGACGTGTACCATTCGACACGGAGAAGGCATCCGACAGGCGTCCATTAATTCTTATTCTGGCTGTAGGACATGAGTATAAGACCATTATCATTTGGAGGATTTTCGGAGGAAGTCCCAATGCCTGTAACGTCGCTGACATGTAGTCCCAGGCCACTCTGTCGAACGCCTTCTCCGCATCGAGCGATAAGAGGAATCCCTGTCGTTTGGGATGAGAGGACGACGAAAGAAAGTGATGAATATGTAGGGCTTTTATGGTGTTATCCCTGGCTTCCCTACCAGGGACAAAACCAACTTGGTCCAGGGAGACATGGTCGGGGATAAAAGGAAGTAATCGATTGGCAAGAATTTTAGCATATAGTTTTAGATCCACATTCAGGAGAGATATGGGTCTGTAGTTGGTCACAAGTGTATCATCTTTGCCGGGTTTCGGAATTAGGGTGATATGTGCTTCTAGTAAGTCTTTATTATTCTGTGGGGAGGCAGAGAATGTGTTGAATGCTTTAGTAAAATGGGGGGTAAGAGTCTCCTGGAATGTTTTGTAGTACCCGACCGTAAGCCCATCAGGGCCAGGACTCTTACCTACTTTGAGTTGTGTTAACGCTGTTGTTGTTTCTTCAATGCTAATGGGGCAATCAAGGTCCTGGATTCCTCCGGGGATATGAGCGGTATACCGCGTTGTGCCAGAAAGGTAGATATTGCCTCCTGTCTATTTTGCAAGGGGTCTGTCATGTCTGTCTGTGGTAGGTTGTAGAGTTTAGTGAAATAATTCACAAACTGTGTGGCAATGTCCTCTGGGGATGTAAAGGACTTCCCGCTAGGGTCTGTAATCTTGTGGATGGTCAAGGCTGCTTTTCTGCGTTGTAGGGCTTTTGCCATTAATTTCCCTGACTTATTGCCACATTCATAGTATAGTTTTTGAGTAAAAATGTATTTGCACCGTAAGGATTTATTAATTTCTTCCCTCAGTTCCTCCCTTGCCTGCAGGAGTTCTGTCAGTGAATTAGAGGCTTTGTGAATCCTTTCTATTTTATGGATTTTAGAGGTTAAAGAATTTATATGCGCTTTTCGTTGTTTATTTTTGGAGGCCGCTATGGAAATGAGTTCCCCTCTTATAACACATTTGTGAGCAGCCCATACAATGTGTGGGCTAGGATCACCAATGGAGTTTTCTTTAAAATATTGGACGAGTCGGGTATTAATTTTGGTTGAATAATCTAGGTCTGTTAGTAGGGAGTTGTCTAGACGCCATATTGAATTTAAGGGACGTGACAGTGGAATTTGTAATGTCAGTGAAATTGGGTTGTGATCAGAGAGTGTCATGGGTTCTATGGTCACACGTTTGATGTAAGATATGTCATTCTGGGAAATAAAAAAGTGATCAATTCTGGAATACTTGTTGTGGGGTGGTGAAAAGAATGTAAAGTCCCTATCATTTGAGTGAAGTGTGCGCCATGTATCATGCAAGGTCAATTCCTGTAATTGTTTTTTGATCGCTCTCAGAGCTCTGTATGGCAGGGACGTTGTTCCAGTGGAGGAATGTTGTTGGGGGTTCAATGCTACATTAAAATCACCACCCAGTACAAGGATGCCAGAAAAGAATTCTGTAAGCAGCTGTAGGGTTTCTCTAAAGAAGGTGACCTGTCGTTTGTTGGGAGCATATATATTCGCAAGAGTAATGGGCTTGTTATTTAGTGTTCCTTTAAGAAATAGGTATCTACCATTGGGATCTTGCTTGGTATCTGTAATGTGCAAAGGGCAGTTTTTTGAAATCAGTATAGCAACCCCCTTTGTTTTGGAGGACGCATTGGAGGCATGGTATACTATAGGGTACCTGTAATTCCCCAGTTTGGGTAATTTGTCAGCGCGAAAGTGAGTTTCCTGGATAAATGCAATTTGTGTTTTTTTTTTTGTGCAGTGTGTATAAAAGTTGAGACCTTTTTTCGGGAGTATTCAGACCTCTGATATTTATTGAATCAATTTTTATCTGGAGATCATTCAGTGGTGTAGTAGGTACTGATGCTTTGTGTACGTCAGGGCCAATATCTGCCATGTCAGGTGATGGTGTGGGATTCCGACTAGTTTGTGAGATTGGGATACTGTAATTCCTCCGGATGAGATGTAAAGCCTGTAGAAGCTTGTGAAGCTGAGTGTCTAGATAATCTAGGGTGGGTGTATCGGGGAGGGGATGAGGGTATTTAACTGACCTTATCTATAATAGGAAAGGCCAGGAAATTACAGTGCACTATTGGTATGAAACTGTCCAGAAACCAGTCTGGGCCTTCTCTCTGCACTGTGTGGGGGTTGGAATGTACCGGACCACGGAAATACTGTGAGTTATGGATAATGGTGGTACTCCGCCGTTGCATTCTATTTAGTTTTATGCAAGGAGGGAGTCTGATCAAGAGTCTTAAATTATAGGTTAGAATACATTAGTCCCTGATGTACTAATATTCACCAAAATTGTTCCCTTAAAAAGTGGAGGAGGGAAGGGATCCCTCAGCTGCATGAACTAGACAGCTATCATAGGTGTTGCATTCGTGAAACTTAACTGGACATAAGGCTTCAGTATTCGGTAAGCAGGGCGTTATGTTAAGAGGGCAGCTTGTAGTGTCCTATTCCACATGGAAGAGTGCGTTCAATGACAGTTAAATTAACATCATATCGCTTTAAAACTTGGATACCCATCTATTCGGTGGGAACAGTTGAAAAAGAGAGAAAACAAGAACATTTAAACAGGTGAAAATGAAAACAGCAATATTAGGAACCTCGGCATAGGCGCTTGAAAACTTGAGCTCGTGCTCCATAGCTGACTGCGTTCCTTAACAATTCGGCACAACTCATCCTCTAACATCTGTCTCCTCTGTCTGTAAACTGTTAAGTTACTAAGCGTTCATCACTTCTATATACGAATTAGTGAACAAGTAATAGGAAGCAGATATATAAAAAGGTGAGCCCTTTGCAGGTGTCAGCTGACCCAACAGTATAAGCGGTATTAGGTGCACATCATCCGTCAGCCAGTCTCGGCAGATCGTATGTCGTTAAGGAGCGGTTTAACTATGTATGAATATGTGATATAAGGTGGCAGATTCAGGGAGGTGGGTGGGCACTATATTAAGTAGTTCGTCTTTCGTGAGATGTGTTAGCGCCTGTCAAACTGAAGAGGTGGGGTAGTTAGGTGATTAGGCGATTGGTGGTAAGAAGATGCATTGTTAAACAGTTGCTCCTTGTTAATGTCTGAGCTGTGCATAGACGTGCGGTCTTTTGTTGCGATGGGAGAACCACTGAACTAGATTCCGCCCATCACCTGCAAAGTGAAACACCTTTCCACATAGAGCTATGTATGTTTTGTGAATACATCAATCTGAAACACTAAAGAGTGACATTTGTTATCGTATGGTAAATACAGCAGTCGGTTGTCTTAACTCAGGCTGTGTTTAGTGTGCATTAGCGGGTATATGATAGCAACCGGGAGAGTCCCACTTGAGTCCACTACTGTATGCATCATTGCGATCCTAGTGTGGGTTTGTGGTGTAATTATTAAAGTTGTGCCTATTATGACTGCAGGTATTAGAGTGTCATATAGTGTTCATCCGATCTACTGGTTAGTAAACTCATTAACCAAGCGTGTGTCAGTGAGGGGTAATTATAGAGGATAGATCGGGTGTAATAATTGTTGTCCGAGGGACATTTTGCAGAGCTAGTAAAAGTCAGAAGCTATACACAGAAGAAAATGAGGTAACCGAGTGCAGAAACTGATTAAAATCAACAGTGTCATGAATACCTAACTGAACAAACTATGAGATCCCGTGTTGATAACTGTTGTCTCCGAGCTGGATAACTGAAAGTTCGGTAGCCACCGTGAGGAAAGTCGGTATCAGTAATCCCGACGGGCTCTCCGAGAGCGTGGGGACTCCAGGGCGTTGTGACGTTGTTGAAAGCCTTGATGGCCTGCATGCGATCTGGTGCTGGAAGGAGATCTCCTTCTTTGGTGGCGCAAATCCTGTGCCTCCATCGGCTCTTCCTGTGAGGGGTGTCGTCCTGTAGCATGATGGCGGAAGTCCGCATACCAATTCGGTACATCAACTAAAGGTATGCCCAGAGTGTCACAAAAGTGCTGCAGGTCTTCAGGCACTTTTAGGAATGCTGTACGTCCAAGATGGGTAGCCGCCAGACAGAAGGGGAACTTCCAACGATAGACAATCCCATGGGCCCTTAGTACATCCAGGAGCGGTTTCAGATCCCTGCGTTGCTGCAGTGTGATACCAGATAGATCCTGAAAAATCTGCAGATGTGCGCCATTGTATTGTAATGGTTGTTTAACCCTTGCCTGTCTCAGGATCTCTTCCTTTATCTTGTAGTCCACAATACAGCATATGATGTCTCTGGGCGGATCAGTCTCTCTGCCTTTTGGGCGCAATGCTCTGTGAATCCTTTCTAGCTCTATGCATGTTTGAGGTGGTCTTCCCAGTAGGTTATTGAATACTTCTGTCACAGCAGGGGTCAAGTGTTCTGCCTCAATGGATTCTGGCAATCCTCTTACTCGGAGGTTGTGACGGCGGCCGCGGTTATCGAGGTCCTCGATGCGGCGTTGTGCCTCTCTCAGCTGCATAGTATGTGTGTCTATTCTTCGGGTCGCTTTGTGGAGGACCATGTCATGTTTCGCTGTAGTCTTTTCCACTTCCAGAACCCGGTCATTTAGAGTGTGAATATCTACTCTCAATTCCGCAATGGCGGCGGATAGGGTGTCCTTTATGTCAGTGGCAATCGCTCTCAGATCATTTATGTTGAGGGATGGTCTTTGTGGATGGCCCTGCAATCCCGATGTCAGAGGGAGTGGCAATTGGGAAGTTTGTGACTGTCCTGTCAGCTGTGTTGCCGGGGCCTGTGAGGAGTCGTGACGGGAGGACGCCATATTGTTCCTCTGCGTCCTGAACATTTCAGGGATGTTTTGGCTCGGGTTCCCCGTTGTTTCGCGGGGCGAGCGGGACCGTGAGGTAGAGGTGTGTCGGGAGG
Source organism: Lithobates septentrionalis (assembly GCA_037952835.1). Taxonomy (NCBI): domain Eukaryota; kingdom Metazoa; phylum Chordata; class Amphibia; order Anura; family Ranidae; genus Lithobates; species Lithobates septentrionalis. The sequence goes on along the minus strand of JBBDGP010001607.1, from coordinate 866,958 downwards.
CCGTCCCGATCGTTTCTCTGACGAGAATAGGGATAATTACCTCCGGTAGGGCTGATAAATCGAATGCAACGGCGGGAGCTGTTCTTTCAGGCAGCCATCTCCTAGCTCGGCCAAGCCACGCCCCCCTCTAACTAATCTTTTACCACTTCCATCAGCTCATTTCCCACAGTTACAACCTTTTGTACCACCTGCCCCACCCTATTAGATTGTAAACTCTTCTGAGCAGGGCCCTCTTAATCCTCTTATTTTAGTGTATTATAACTGTATTGTGTCCCTTTTATATTGTAAAGCGCTGCGTAAACTGTTGGCGCTATATAAATCCTGTATAATAATAATAATAATAAAAATTACTTCATTAAACAATAATAATCTAGAAAATACAAAACCCACTATCCAACTAATAAAATAAAATAATAATTGACAAATTAGTAAAAACACAACCATGGCAGCTGCAGGGAAATTGTGCAAGCACCCCCCCACCCCAAAAAAAAGGGGAAAAGAAGAGAAAAACATGTGATGTCACATGTTCATAAATGTATGTGCCCCAGTGGGGGGCACAGTCTACATAAACCAGATCAAATACATACAATTATAATTTTGGTAGAAAAGGGATCCTTTGGTAGAATAAATTCCAGGCCTAGTATGTAGTTGAATATTGTTCAAAGTCCAATAAATATTCTTCTCATGGATGTGATCTTCTCATGGAATCCAATCCACATATAGGCAATATTATACCAATATGACCAGTGGTATTTAAATTCCTTTGGGCTGTAGCATGAGATCAACCCACATATTAACAATGTGATGGATAGTGGATAGTTTTGTATTCTTCAGATTATTAGTGTTTCATAAAGTCATTTTCTATATTGTTACATGTGTCAGACTACTTTGTTAGGTTCTCTCATAATATATTTATTTAGGGATACTGTATCATGTGATTAGCCAATTACAACAATACTTACTGAATGAATCAGTTTCATTCAGTAAAAATTGTTGAAATTATATATGGTATAAGCAATCATAATGTGTAAAAAAACAGTCCTGATCACTTCCCCAGAGTAGTACAGTGCTACTATGGTAACATTGTATTGCCCTGGTCACAGGGGTAAAATAAAATAGCAAAAAAAAAAAAAAAAGTTACAGTATATAATGACACTGTACTCCATTAAAAAAATGGCCTGGGCAGGAAGGCGGTGAAAGTATCCGGTATAGAAGTGATTGAGATCTTCATGGAGTGCCCAAAAAAAAGAATATGAATGGATAATTTTGGGTAGCCTGGTTAATAATCTCTTTAGTTCAATAATAATGGAAGCAAGGAATATTGTTCTTAATTTATCCAGCTTCCAAAATTTCTCTGGTAATATGGGTGAAATTTTATAGAAAGAGCTAGTAGGTTGAGTTCAATATCTGGTTAACAAATCTTACTGGAGAACCCTCAAATGCAGAGGTTTTGTCTATAATCTCTGTTTTCATGGTCATACCTAAGCAAGCTCATTATGAAGGTACAGGTGCTCTTCTACAAAAGCAGAACGTTGCTGCAGGTCACCCACCTGTTGTTTTAGATTTGTATTGTGGTTGGGAAGGCCTGTCAGATCAGGAGCTTGGTGATCAGACAGGGCTGCAGTGATCATGTCCTTAAAGGAAACTATCATTTTAAAATGAAGATCAGCTGAACAGGTTTCAAGGGCTTTGTTAAAGATGAAGTCAGCACAATTCCCTTATTGAATTCCTAAAGTGACAGAGAGACTGCAGCCTGCATGACAGGCTTCTTCAGTTGTTTATCCATTTTCAGGTCAGTGGAATTCTAGTGCCAGTTCAGGATGCTAATCAGGGCAATAGGTGTCTTGGAAATAATAACTTCCTCTAGAAGAAAGTTAATTGCTAGCTAATAAGCAGAGAAAATCCAAAAGTAGTTGACAAAACTCTATACTCTTCAGCATTGCACACACAGCTACAGTAGCCTTATTTTAAAGCGGAGTTCCACCCAAAAGTGGAACTTCCGCTCATCGGATTCCTCCCCCCCTCCGGTGTCACAGTTGGCACCTTTCAGGGGGGAGGGGGGTGCCGATACCTGTCTAATACAGGTATCTGCACCCACTTCCGGGAATAGACTCCCATGGGAGTCACGCCCCCTCCCTCACTCCCCCGCTGTCTCCTGGGAAAGACACAGGTCCCAGGAGATAGCGGGGACCATTGAGAAAGCGCAGCGCGACTCGCGCATGCGCAGCAGGGAATCGGGAAGTGAAGCCGCAACGCTTCACTTCCTGATTCCCTCATTGAGAATGGCAGCGGCAGCACCCGAGGATCGAGGGACGGTTCGGTCTCGGGTGCCGACATCGCTGGACCCCGGGACAGGTGAGTGACCTTATTTTAAAAGTTAGCAGCTGCAGTATTTGCAGCTGCTGACATCTAAAAAAAAAAATTTTCGCGGGACTCCCGCTTTAACCCATCACTGATAAAAGTAAAAAAGTGTGTCTTTTAGTTTTGCTACTTTTTGATTATATAAAAATAAAAAATATATTGCAAAATATATTATAGACGTGTTTCTTTGTTATATTAAGTAATGTTTTGCTAAAACATGTCCATAGCAAAAATGTAAGAAGGTGCGAGAGCTGAACTGGTTAAATCAACACTGAAAGAAAGAAGTTTAAAATGTGAAAAGCTGATTAACAAACACAATTTTTTAATATTAAAAAAAAAAAAATGAAATATACACAGACTTGAGTTACAATATATATTATGTATAAAAGAAAATAAAAAATGCCAGGACAATCAGTCACATGTTAACTTTAAGTTGTTAAGTGCAGTCTGGAAATAGAGAGAGGATATCTAATTAGTTGCAATGCTTTAGTGCACATATTTTATTTTACCCTATGTTACTAAGCAAAATCCAAGGTGTAGTGTATATTATGCATGTGCGACTATATTATAAAGGGATTAAACACTGAAATAATAATAATATGTTATTTTTATAACTTTTGCAGGTCATGAATATCTTGTTCATGAGTGAACGTGAGAAAATTCTATTATGATGCATTGATTGAACCATGGTGACTGAAAGCAATTGGACTCTCATTTTAATATTGATTAAAAAAGACCATTTACTTGTATATTTCTTTTAGACTGAGGAAATGTGTAACTGCACACAGAAGTGAAGGGAATGCACAGATAGCAATGCAATCTAACAAGTCTATAAAAATGGAAATTAAAGCATGTGTAAGCTGAGCCAGAAACTTATAACCTCTATCATTATGTTGTTAGGTTTGGATTGGGAAAATGCTTGGTGACCAGAATGTGCAGGAAATATTATGAGTATTAGTGGAGCTTGAGCTCTGAGAAGCATCTTTAGAATAAATGTTAAAAGGAAACATATGTCACAAGCTAAGGACTATGTGCATTTAGGATGACAGAACAGGAAAAAAGGAGGCTGAGCTAGCTGTCACTCTGTTTCCATATTGGAATTACTGAAGACAGATTCTGTTTAGGTTGAGAAATGAAGGAAAGCTAAAATCTCTGGAATACATAAAAATGTAAAGCATCTACATTTGTAAAACAACAATTTGTATTCGCTATATACACTTGGTCAAGAAATATGAGTGTGCATTAATAGCATGTACGCTACAATCTTTGTATACATCTTTTGTTTAGGTATTGCAAGAATTTATTTCAATGTTGTTGTTTTATGTTGTAAAGTGTGCTGGTACATTTATAGAGACACGTGGGAGCACTTGGGGACAATTTAAAGTGGTAGTAAACTGCAGTATTAAAAAAAAAAAAAATCCCCCACAAGGCAATGTGCTAGTATTTCACATTATGAAATACTTATCTTAGAACGAAGCCCTCCAGTGGTGCGTTATCACCGCTGACATGGATTCCATCTTTCCCCGCTCCTCCTTTCCGGTTTGTGGGCTCTGGCTGTATGAGTGGATACTTAAATGTCAGTTATGCAACACATATTATTATTATTTAAGGTACTGTACTTATAGAGCGCTGTCAATTTACGCAGCGCTTTACATATACATTGTACATTCACATCAGTCCCTACCCTCAAGGAACTTACAATCTAAGGTCCCTAACTCACATTCATATACTAGGGCCAATTTAGACAGAAGCCAATTAACCTACCAGTATGTCTTTGGAGTGTGGAAGAAAACCGGAGTACCCCGGACGAAACCCACACAGGCACAGGGAGAACATGCAAACTGGTTTGAATCCCAACCAGCAACCCTTTTTACTGCTAGGCAAGAGTGCTACCCACTACACCATTGTGCCACCCATATTAAGGTATCATCACACACACTAGGGTTTGAGGAATAATTCTAAGGCTATCATTTATGGTTCACTTAATTAAAGAACTGTGAAGGTTTTAAAGCATCTGCTTGGACAATTTGGAGTATTGTAATTTTTTTTGCCTTCTTCTGGCACACAATTTTGAGACTTTGCATATTTCGTGTCTATTTACTCAACGTCATTTAATTTTTTATATTTTACAAATCCCCCCCCCCCCAAAAAAAAAAAAAAAATGAAATTGTGTTTGTTTGCACCTAAATTAGCTTTAGTGCTTTTCGTTACTGAAAATATAAATTTAATAAACCTTTGCCCAAAAGTGAGCAACAAAAAAATTGCAACTACAACCTTTGATTGTCCATTCACACACAGAACCGTGGCTCAGCCTCGCCCCCCTCTCTCCTCATTAGCTCACTGGCCCCTGCTGCTGTCTTAGCCAATGAGGAGAGAAAGTCCCCGGAGAGCCAATGGCTTTTGCGCACATCCCTGTAGGAAGATCGGGCTCAGGTAAGTATTGGAGGGGCTGGGGGTGCTGCTACACAGAGAAGGTTTTTTACCTTCATGCATAGAATGCATGAAGGTAAAAAAAACTTTTAGCCTTTACAACCATTTTAAGCCATAAATGTGCATTTTGACACATGTATTGAAACGATAAAATTTAGAATAGCTATGGTAGAAAACATGACAAGGCTGATGTTAACATTGTTGGGGAACTATGAATTAACTATGGAGAGTGAAGTTGTGTATTATGGATGCAGATTTTAATACAGCAATTCAGATACATTTAGGGTTATTGGATTTTATAAGGGTTGAAATATTTGAAGAGCTCCAATAATTATTTTATGCTGGACTGTGAGAGGTAAAATAAATGTGGTCAGTTAATGATTGACAGTTAATCTGCCATGAATTCTTATGCCCACAAAGGGCTTGTGATCTTTTGGTAATTAATGCAACCTACAACCTGAGTGTTCAGTGTGAATGCTGCCATGTTTCTGTTCAATGCTGTTTCCCAGACTCTGTCCTGGCATATGTTTATATCCAATACTCAACTGCTTTTTTTTTATATTACATTCTGGTGTGTTCCTTGATGATCTGGAATTAGATATATACTTCCATGTTAAGTGCATATAAGCTAAATATGTGAGTTTAGAGTGGAATTAAACCCAGAAATGTAATATGCTGAAGCTTACCAATCCTTAATTATTGTAACACAATGCATATAACAAGTGCAAAGATTACTGAAGTGCAATCAATAGCAAAATATTGCATAAAAAGGAATATGCCATCAATTGTGAAAAACCTAAAATCTAGCTAGAGATGAATTTCAAGCATAAACCCCAGTGCAATATACAAAAAGGGTTCAGGTCTCTGCAAAAGATCATATGGGATCATATGTAAAATTGTTTCATCATACTTACCCCTGATGATGTATTTTATGATTGTTGAGACTGATATGTACACATGCTACTCTGCATGTACGATTGCTATCTGGCCATTGACTAGGGATTTGTTTGGATTTATGTATCTATCTGCCTGCATTCTACTAATCTGATGTAAGTGCATTACTTTTCATTAAATTTGAAGCTGATACAGTGCAGAGACCTGCACCCTTTTTGTATATTGAACTGGTGTTTATGCTTGAAATTCATCTCTAGCTGCATTTTAGGTTTTGCACAATTGATGGCACTTATTGCACTTTAATTAGTACATATTTTTTTTTGCATATTCCTTTTTATGCAATATTTTGTTATTGATTTTCTATATTGTTCATACACTATTGAATGCACTTCAGTAATCTTTGCACCTGTTATATGCATTGTATTATATATTGCAAGTATATTTTTAGCGCTGCACTTCTTATTTACATATTTTTTGTGCCTGGTATATGAGTTATAGTGCACAGCTGCTGTTTTGTTTTAGTTTCTAAGCGTGGATATAAGTTTTACACTTAGATTATTGTTGTTATTATTATTCAGGATTTAAATAGCGCCAACAGTTTGTGCGGTGCTTAACAAAATAAAGGCAGACTTTTAGTTACTGTACATTCCAATTTGATACAAGAGGAATCAGAGGGCCCTGCTCATAAGAGCTTACAATCTAAAAAGGGAGGGTCAATTGATACAAAATGTAATAGCTGTGGGGGTGAGCTGATAATGGAAGTAAAACAGTGTATTATTTAGAAGCAGGATAGGCTTCTTTAAAGAGAAGGGTTTTCAGTGATCATCTAAACATGGATAGATTAGGGCAGTGGTCATCAACCCTGTCCTCAGGGCCCACTAACAGGCCAGGTTTGCAAGATAACTGCAATACATCACAGGTGATATCATTTGCTGCTCAGTGATTGCAGTATTCTAGTCTGCATTTTCCCCAAGGTAATACATAAAACCCGGCCTGTTAGTGGGCCCTAAGGACAGGGTTGATGACCACTGGATTAGGGCAGTCGTACAGATTGGGGTGGGAAGTTCCAAAGGATGGGAGAAGCTCTGGAGAAATCCTGGAGGGGAGGAGGTGATAAGGGAGCTAGAGAGCAGGAGGTCTTGGGGGGACCGAAGAGTGGCTTGGTTGGTATTTTGGGACTAGGTTAGTGATTTTGCTGGGGCAGAGTTATGGATGGCTTTATAAATTATTGCTAGTACTCTGAATTTTATTTGTTGGGTGAGTGGAAGCTAGTGGAGGGATTGGCAGAGAGGGGTGAAGGACACTGGTTGGTAAGGTGGATGAGTTTTGCAGCGGTATTCATTATGGACTGAAGGGGGGATAGTCTATGTAAAGGTAATCCAATGAGGAGGGAGCTGCAGTAGTCAAGGCGAGAGATAACCCGGGAGTGAATTAGAAGCTTAGTGGTGTCATTAGTTAAAAAGGGGTGTATTCTGGAAATGTTGCTGAGGCTAAGGTGGCATGATTTGGACAGGGATTGGATGTGGGCCTGAAAGGACAGTTCAGAGTCTAAGGTTACCCCTAACACCCTGGCATCTGAGGACGGACTGATAGATGTGCCAATGATCTGGACAGAGAATTCAGGAGAAGGGGCATTTGGGGGGAGGAAATATTAAGAGCTCAGTTTTAGATTCAGTTTGAGGAAGTGGTTTGACATCCAGGCTGATATGTATGTTAGCAAATCAGTGATACGTGAGGAGACTGATGGGGTGAGCTGAGGGGCAGAGAGATAGATTTGGGTGTCAGTAGATGTGGTGGCTTCCTTAGTTTAATTTTTTAGGCTTTCCCCCCCCCTCTGTTTTGACCTGGTGATATGCCCACTAACACACCACCTGTATTAGAATGTCCCACTCTAAATGAAGGACAGGGGCACCTTTTGGACAGCAGCCAATCTGGGGGAATGGGACAATAGATGAACTAGCAGATTTAAATACACTAACAAATTGTTTCACAAAGTTTGTATTGAGTTTTAGTTTTTTTTTTTTTTTTAGAAGGGTGGTACTAAACAAGCAGCATATGAACAACATTGGAGGTAAAAATAAAAGTGGGTACAGGTATAGATATATGGTGATAGAACACAAAGTTGTCACAATTCAAGCCAAAGGTACCATAAGTGGGCTAGTTAAACATTGTTGTAGTATTGAGGATGGTCCCGTGGCAATAAAGGCTATCAGCAAGAGCTTTACCCTCATGCAAGAAAAAGAGAAAGGAAAAATGAGAAGGGAGAAAATGGAGAGGAATGATGTTTCAGGGTCTGAGGGGAAACACCATGTTAGGGCAAGAGGAGAGAGAAAAAGAGGAGAGTCGCCTAGTAGAATCCTTGGCAAGCAGCAAAGGGAAAAGCTAAAAGAGGGGAAAAAAGATATGTCTGGGAGTGTTATGGATTGATTATTGCTTTGATAAATTGACTATTTCTATTATGTATACATATAAATGCTGACTCTCCTTACTCAATGAGATAACTAGAGATCCCCTCCCATCGAGTGAGTCCAGGAGTCCACAAGCCTCACATCAGCAGAAAACCTGGATGAAACTGTCCAGGAGAGCCTTAGATAAGGGTCATCCAATCCACAGATGACAGCACAACTAGACTATGATTCTTTTGCAAACAATGGCTTGTTTTACTATAAAGCCACCATACACCCAAAGCAATAAAAGGAAGATTCATTCAAACTGAACAAAGGTGTCAGATGTGTTTCTTCTACGTGTATGTATATTTACATTTGAAATTAGGCCAGGTGCAGATAATTGTACTCACATACGAACTGAGCACAACCTCTATTCATTTTCTGGACTTAGAGATTTCTATAGCGGACCGTCAGATCGTCACCAGCACGTTTTTCAAACCTACGGACAGAAACGGCTATATCTCTACAGATAGCTGCCATTACGGTCCATGGTTAGATTCGGTCCCAAGCAGTCAACTACTGCATATTCGCAGAAACTGCACTAATCCCCTTGACTTTACCAAACAAGCTCAGTTCTTTAAAGAACGCTTTATTGAAAAGGGCTATCAATCATCAATGATTGACCAGGAGATAAGTAGAATATTGTCTATTGATCGAGAGACACTCATCATGGAAAAACCAAAACTTCTTCCAGATGACAAGTTCAAATGGTCGCTATTTATGCAATTCTCGGTCCAGCACAAATGTATTAAACGTATCTTGAACCGTCATTGGGATGTTCTGACAAGCGATCCCATTTTGGGCCCGGTCCTTCCCCCTAGAGCCAGTGTTACATTTAGAGGAGCTCCCTCTCTAAGAAACCGCATTGCACATAATGTGATTGAGGCCCCTGTTAAACCTTCATTCTTTCCTGAAACTAAGGGTTACCATCCCTGCAAAAGGTGCAACGTATGCGCGCACAATCTCTTGGGACGAAAAAAATCCGAGACATTTCAATCCACAGTTACCTCAACTACTTACCATCTGAAACACTTTGTGACGTGTGCCACACGTTACATAGTGTATCTGATTACATGTTCATGTAATAAACAATATGTAGGACGGACAATTAGAACATTCAGTACTAAGGTTAACGAACACATTACTGCCATTAAACTGGAGTGTACTAGCCACAGCGTACCTCGCCATTTCCTCCAGTTCCACGATAGGGACCCGAGGGGTACTAAACTTCAGATTATAGATAGGTTTGTTCCACACTGGAGGGGCGGCCCACGCATGAGGGGAGTGTCTAAGCTGGAAACCTTCTGGATCTTCCAGTTAAAGAGCTATTCCCCTTATGGATTAAACGTTGAATGGGATGTGAATGCATTTATCAATAAATCTTAAAGTCCTCACAGAGGTTTTCGGTGGCATGTACAGTTCTTGTTCGTACGATCCCGGGTTGTGTTTACCCCCGGGGTCGTCCGACAAGTCCTCTATAGGGTCTCATGAACATGGAAGTTTGTGGGTTGGTTTACAAGATTTAATATCGAGGTTTTTTATTTTTCCTTTTTTCCTTTCCTTTTTCCATTGTATAACCATAGACCTGGGACATTCTGGTTTTAGAAATAGTGATTATGAAATGTCCACGGATTACTTGTTGTTTCCATGTTGAGGGGTGATCTGGAAACAACAGGTTATCTTAATATATGAATGTACTGTAAGGTTGACATATTTACATAATTAAGATAATTCATGTTTCTGCAAAAGAGAGCCATTTAAATGGTTGCAGTGCTCAGCTTTACAATTTTTAATATTTCCAATATTTTTTATTGTAATTTTAGTATTATTTTTATTGTTATTGGTGTCCCCTGTGCCTATTAGCAATCTATTGGTGCTTCTGGTGACACAGGAAGTAACCAGGAGAGGAGCGCTGATCCGGCTTGTGCAATGACATTGATTGCAGACAGTGAGGTGGAATTAGTCCTCCTCCTGCCCTATCTCCTCTCCCTTGGTTGGATGAACTGAGAGAGAGGTTTGGAGCGCAGCCGTGGCCGCGCGATGACGTCACCACCGAGTGCACTAGATGACCAAATCCCTGTAGCCTCCATTGACCAGAATCCTTTCTGGGAAAGTCACATGATCCGGCCCGAGAAGCGGTGATTGGCCGGAGGTGTCACGTGACCCGCGGCTGTCATGTGTCCTGCGGGGTGACAGGTACCTGATGCCGGTCTTTGATTGGCTGAGAAGAAACTTGGGAAGTGCTTTACACAGCTGGTCTGTGTTATGGTAGACACGGTTGTCTGTCTCTGATTGGCCGAGTAACGGCCATGAGACAAGAGTCACACAGCTGATTACTATTGGATGTATTATTATGGCTATATGTACAGCGTGGTTTCAGATATCTAGCTATATGCCCCTGTAGATGGACAATCGTCCGAAACATGTTGAGTTGCTGACTGCTGTTACTCTGTTACCACGCTAATTCCCAATCCTTTTTTATTCAACTTGTGATCACTTGTTCAACTTTTTTATCTGATGCTTGTGAAACGTCTGCTGTACCGCTGATGATTTTAAATAAACCTGCTTTTATTGGTTCATGCACCATGTGGAGATTCCTTTTTTTTCCCTATGTGGATGACATTGTGACGTGGTGAGAACTACATCCTTTCGGCCACCAGCGTATTGGGAGAGGCGAATCCATCCATCCATCCGATGACTTACAGTCTACCTCGTCTCTGAAGTCGCTTTGGATGCTATTTCCGGTATTGTCCATTGGCACTAGGTATGAGCTTCGAGTTCGAGTCGAACTCATGTTCGACTCGAACATTGGCTGTTCGCAAGTTCGCCGAACACCAAACAATTTGGGGTGTTCGCGGCAAATTCGAATGCCGCGGAACACCCTTTAAAAGTCTATGGGAGAAATCAAAAGTGCTAATTTTAAAGGCTTATATGCAAGTTATTGTCATAAAAAGTGTTTGGGGACCTGGGTCCTGCCCCAGGGGACATGGATCAATGCAAAAAAAAGTTTTAAAAACGGCCGTTTTTTCAGGAGCAGTGATTTTAATAATGCTTAAAATCAAACAATAAAAGTGTAATATCCCTTTAAATTTCGTACCTGGGGGGTGTCTATAGTATGCCTGTAAAGGGGCGCATGTTTCCCGTGTTTAGAACAGCCTGACAGCAAAATGACATTTCGAAGGAAAAAACTCATTTAAAACTACCCGCGGCTATTGCATTGCCGTCAATACACATAGAAGTTCATTGATAAAAACGGCATGGGAATTCCCCACAGGGAAACCCCGAACCAAAATTAAAAAAAAAAAAAAATGAAGTGGGAGTCCCCCTAAATTCCATACCAGGCCCTTCAGGTCTCGTATGGATATTAAGGGGAACCCAGGCCAAAATTAAAAAAAAAAAAAATGACGTGGGGTTCCCCCTAAATTCCATACCAGACCCTTCAGGTCTGGTATGGATTTTAAGGGGAACCCCGCTCCAAAAAAAAAAAAAAACGGCGTGGGGTTCCCCCAAAAATCCATACCAGACCCTTATACGAGCACGCAACCTGGCAGGCCGCAGGAAAAGAGGGGGGGACGAGAGTGCGCCCCCCCCTCCTGAACCGTACCAGGCCACATGCCCTCAACATTGGGAGGGTGCTTTGGGGTAGCCCCCCAAAACACCTTGTCCCCATGTTGATGAGGACAAGGGCCTCATCCCCACAACCGTGGCCGGTGGTTGTGGGGGTCTGCGGGCGGGGGGCTTATCGGAATCTGGAAGCCCCCTTTAACAAGGGGACCCCCAGATCCCGGCCCCCCCCTGTGTGAAATGGTAAGGGGGTACTTACCCCTACCATTTCACTAAAAAAGTGTCAAAATAGTTAAAAATGACAAGAGACAGTTTTTGACAATTCCTTTATTTAAATGCTTCTTCTTTCTTCCTTCATCTTCTTCTTCTTCTGGTTCTTCTGTCTCTTCTGGTTCTTCCTCCGGCGTTCTCGTCCAGCATCTCCTCCGCGGCGTCTTCTATCTTCTTCTCCTCGGGCCGCTCCGCACCCATGGCATTGGGGGGAGGCTCCCGCTCTTCTCTTCATCTTCTTCTTCATCCTCTTCTCTTCTTCCTTCTTCTCTTCTTCTCTGTTTCTCTTCTTAATTTTCTTCTCCGGGCCGCTCCGCATCCATGCATGGAGGGAGGCTCCCGCTGTGTGACGGCGTCTCCTCATCTGACGGTTCTTAAATAACGGGGGGCGGGGCCACCCGGTGACCCCGCCCCCTCTGACGCACGGGACATGACGGGACTTCCCTGTGGCATTCCCCGTGACGTCACAGGGAAGTCCCGTCAAGTCACTGTGCGTCAGAGGGGGGTGGGGTCACCGGGTGGCCCCGCCCCCCGTTATTTAAGAACCGTCAGATGAGGAGACGCCGTCACACAGCGGGAGCCTCCCTCCATGCCAGCATGGGTGAGGAGCGGCCCGGAAAAGAAAATTAAGAAGAGAAGAAGGAAGAAGAGAAGACGATGAAGAAGATGAAGAGAAGAGTGGGAGCCTCCCCTCATGCCATGGGTGCGGAGCGGCCCGAGGAGAAGAAGATAGAAGACGCCGCGGAGGAGATGCTGGACGAGAACGCCGGAGGAAGAACCAGAAGAGCCAGAAGAACCAGAAGAAGATGAAGGAAGAAAGAAGAAGCATTTAAATAAAGGAATTGTCAAAAACTGTCTCTTGTCATTTTTAACTATTTTGACACTTTTTTAGTGAAATGGTAGGGGTAAGTACCCCTTTACCATTTCACACAGGGGGGGCCGGGATCTGGGGGTCCCCTTGTTAAAGGGGGCTTCCAGATTCCGATAAGCCCCCCGCCCGCAGACCCCCACAACCACCGGCCACGGTTGTGGGGATGAGGCCCTTGTCCTCATCAACATGGGGACAAGGTGTTTTGGGGGGCTACCCCAAAGCACCCTCCCAATGTTGAGGGCATGTGGCCTTTTATTGTTTGACTTTAAGCATTATTAATTATCACTGCTCCTGAAAAAACGGCCATTTTTAAAACTTTTTTTTGCATTGATCCATGTCCCCTGGGGCAGGACCCGGGTCCCCAAACACTTTTTATGACAATAACTTGCATATAAGCCTTTAAAATTAGCACTTTTGATTATTCATGTTCGTGTCCCATAGACTTTAACGGTGTTCGCGTGTTCGAGCGAACTTTTTTCCTGTTCGCATGTTCTGGTGCGAACCGAACAGGGGGGTGTTCGGCTCATCCCTAATTGGCACGTCTCAGCGAGTTTCCAGTGAACACCCATAGGATCATCTGGATCCACAAGCCCTTATGGCACCCCGCCGTACGGTGAGAGTGTCCATCCCTTCTAGTAAGCGCATCCACCTTACTATTTCTATATGAAATCTGTATGCAGGAAGATTGCCCACCAGATGTAACAATCAATACGGGACCTCATCAGTGCCACAGTTTGCACAGTGTTATCACTACAGTTTTTTATGTATGGACTTTATTTCTTTATTTACTACTATACACTGATGTCATGTAGAGTGATATATATTATTCAAATAAGATGATTTATGTGTGTAGGCACTGCACTTATATTTTGTTGTCTATTTTCACTTATAATTTTTGAATTACCATCACATTTTTTCGGATGAATATCCTTATTACCTATGAAAGGTGATATGTTTGATTATACGTTTGTATAATCACAGAAAATGCATGTTTGATTATACGTTTGTATAACCACAGAAAAACGCATGTTTAATGACACTTAGCGCTGCATTTATTTATTTATCACATTTTGTATACGGTTATCATACTGGTGATGCTGGCTGCTGATTTACACTTTTAAGAGAAATTTTTTTAGTAGCGCAACAATACCTCCCTCTCTTTTTAGTTTTGTTTACAGATAATTGTACAGACATTTGCTGCCAAGTCAGAGCCCTGCAATACCGCTGACATGCCAGAATTGCGGTAGGAAAGGCCATTGTGAGTGAACCTGCCTAATCCCGGCTCGTATCTACACCGAGAAGTTATAGGAGGTTGAGAGCAGGATGAGTAATCTGATGGGTCAGAGGTATATATGTATATATTATGGTAATGGGTTGATTTCATGTTATGGTATAGTGTGATAAAGGTGTATTTTAGGCTAGTAATATGGGCAAAAGGCCCTCCTCAAAACTCTATATCTGAAAGCTGGTTGATATGTTGCTCTGAATGTGTGATGGTGAATGGTGAGTGAATGGACACCCCAGGCCTGTACTGCACCCCGTCCTGAAGATATCGGAAAGAAGAAGACACAGGATGGTGACATGGAAGCTGTCGCTGAAGAATGCTGGTGGTGTGTCACTCAGTGGCAAAGCAGCACGTGTTGGGAAGCACAGCGCGCTAAGACCATTATGGACTGTTCCATAGGAGCTGTTTCTACACATGCTGAGAAGCATAACAGGGTGAGACCATTATTGACTGTTCCATAGGAGCGGTTTCTGCACGTTGAAAAACACAACACGTTAAGACAGTTAAGGACTGTTCTATAGGTACTGGTTCGGAAACACGCATTGGGGAGAAAACGAGAAAACAGTTATGGCCTGTTCAATAGGAGCCATGTCTGAAGAAGGGTGGTATGCGTCCTTGAGGTGCAAAGTGGGATGTGTTGGAAGTCAACATGGTCTAATGTTTTATGTCTAAAGTTTCCACACATCTGTTCTTACAACTGAGATCAGACATGCTGTCACTTGCAGTCCCACAGTTTTAAAAAAGTACAGAGGAATGTGGCCCCAAACAGAATCTGCATAGCAAAAGGGCTTGTCTCTAGCCCACCTGCTGTGACATGTGTGATTACAGGCTTCAAAGAGAACTAGGGCTAGCTGAGAAGGCACAGGGCTAATGAAGCTGCCCCTAGTGGACAATACAACATGCTTCCTGGAGAATGGGCAGACATTGGAAGGAATACCTCTCGGCAATATCTATTGGATGAAAGGCAAATGGGGGTGGCTATGAGTGGGCGTGTATGTTTGAATAAAAGAGCACCCATACACAGGCGATTCTGTCTCTCTGCCCCTTGCTCTCTCTCTGCTGAGGTTGCTCTTTGCAAGCCTCATGTGGCTCGGCCATCTTGAGGCCTTGTTCTGGATGCTGGTTTGAGCCTAAAGTCCATGCAGCATTGAGCTCTCGCTTTTCAAAATCTTGAGACTGACCACCAAGGATGTGATAAGTATATTCTTGTATTACATGCTTGATTGTTGTTATATGTTGTAGAGATATGCTGTTTAGTATATTGTGTTCTGATTGTAAGCTATGTAACATTGTAATACCCTTTTAATACTTTTATGTTAGTTTCTTAATTCCTTGGGAAATAAAATAAGATATTGCTTTACTAGCAGCACTGTGTGTTTGGTTTCATAGCTAACCTGGTATTATTGTGATATTAACAATAACATGTGCTCAGAGTTTAATAGACTAACTAACTACAGGGATTAGACAAATTAATACACAGATATAATATTAATTATTATATCGGTTACTTCAGGGTGTTATCTGACAATGGTCTACTAAATACTGCAGAGGCTTGGTTCAATGTGGCAAGAGCAATTCAAAGGGAGAACTGGGTGGAACAGGAAACCCAGCAGGGGGGTAATGTTGTATATGTGTACCATGAAGGAAAAAGTGTTCCTGATGCCCTATTTGAACCACTCCCCTACGAGGGGAAGAGGGCTGAGCTTAAAAACACACCAACACCCCTGTACCCTTTGTTGAATGCTAATGGTTTGTATTTTAGCCCAAACACCCCCGTAACTTTAATGCCAAGTTTGAACGGGTCTGTGACCGAGGGATCTGCAGCTGGCAGCAACCAAGCCACTCCCCAGCTCCCAGACAGCGCAATTTGTGTCTTGCCCACAACACAGAACTCGTTAATTGGCACACCATTGGCTGCAAACATCCCCAACCAGCCAGGTCCCCTCCAGACATCTTCCCTGCCTGTCCTGATATCCCAACAGCTATTATCCTATACGCCAGGGTCTGGGCCACAGCCCATACCTTTTAGCCCAAGACCTGGCTCGACAAATTACTCAGAATACTCGCCATAACAGTAACCGAACTTCCAGTGCCCACTATTACCAAAACACACATGATACCCAGATGAGCCCTGTGACAGACCTAGCCGGGAGAGAGACTTTTGGAGGGGACTGAATGCTAGCCTCTTGCCATTCGATCGTGGGCCCTGGCATTTGGGGGAACGGTGCTCTTTGTGAGCTGTATGCCTGGGGACCCTTGAGGTGGTATTACTATGGATTCGGGTCCTGATCCCCCAGGACACACAGACTCTGAGGACCCTGGATTTGCCATATTAGAAATAGTGGCTGATTCATAATGCTGGGACAAATACTGTTAGGAGATGCTGATGTAAATTCCAGCCACCTGTCTGTCTGTTGCCTGCTAGAATGTGTATTGTAAATAAGTCTAGAGTCATTAGATCCCCATTGTTGTTTGTGTTAATTAACTCTGCTATTGTGTGAAGAAGAGTCCGGTGTGGATTTGTGATAATGTTGATTGGGTTTTCTGAGCTACAAGACGGCCATCCTGGCCTAAAGGTCATGTCTGAGTCATCTAGGCTGTCTAAAGGGATTAGTTAATTAGCCCATGTTAATTAGATTTCTGGTCACAGGTGTATGTTCAGAGTAATATGAGCAGGAGATATGTACCTCCTCTTTTACTGTATAAAAGAGCCTGGATTCCTCAATAAAAGAGATTCCTGGTTGAACGTCCATACAGCCTGCCTGGTGTTTGTTCTGAGCTACACAACTGGATTAGAACGGCACATAGCTGTAGTTCTAATCCCGGAGCATTGGATGACTGAACCATCAGAGGTTGCGATCTGCATTCTGATTCTATAGCAGCAGAGGAGTGTCGGGAGAGTGGAACCGAGCGAGCAGGGGCTCGTTACAAGCCCAACCCCCAAGACCCCTGGAGTGGCCAACCCCAAGCTCAACACCCCCCAGCCCCCGTAGTGATGAGGGGCATTAGAACAGCATAAGGTGCCCCAATAATGTACATTACCTTTACCCCACCCAAAATAATGTCATTGGTAAATAACCTGCTTGACCCGGAAAAGCAGCCAATGCCCTTTTATCGCAGCATAATACAAATACAGCGTACCTATGCTGCGGCTTGGAGGGACCTGTACAATCTCTGCCGCATGAAAGCAGGTGCCGCCTAGTGGCCTATCATGGAGAAAAATTTGAAAGAAAGTAGAACATTTAGCGACACTGACTATAAATCAGGCCTAGAACTCTGCGACCAATTACACGATTGGGCTAAGAGCAAGCTGGCAGACCAGGCCACAACTTTACAAGACATAACACAGGATAAGACAGAAACTGCTGAGAAATACCATGCCAGGCTAGTGCAGACATTCAATGAGCTAGGTTTTAATGTACACATGAAGGCACATGCACAAATGCTCTCAGCAGCATTTGTCACAGGCCTAAAAGACTCCATAAAAAAGGGGTTGCTGGTATCTCAACACGAGTATCGTATGATTGCCCTAGACTCACCTTTATTGATAGCTAAGGGGCTAGAATCCAGTCAGAATAGTAAGAAAATAACTACTCTCATGATGGCCTCTGACACCCAATACCCACCTCCCCAGCAGAGACCCCCGCACCTCTGCTTTAACTGTGGACGCCAGGGCCACTTTAAGAAATAATGCAGAGAACCCAGATGACAAAGGCCCCAATGGGGTCCAGAAGGTGATCAGTCTACCCCAATCCCAAGGAATCTTGCCCCTACAGAAGACCATCTGCACTTCCTCCGCTAGGATATGGGCAAACCTGTGTCATCCCACCTAATGACAGTGTCCTCAAACACACACAGCCCATTGGCAAAGGTGACCATCCCAATTGAAGGGCACCCCACCACCTTCCTAATTGACACAGGCGCAGCCAGAAGCGTGATACGGGCTTGCAAGCCTCCATCACCTTCACACCAGAAGGTACGATCAGCATCTCTACCCCCCTTATTACTGAGGATCAATCGGCCCTGTGCTCCATCCCACTCCTGATGACCCTACAGACTACCCCCATGGCTACCAGCCAAATACCCCCAGAAATCCTAAGAATCCCAGACATCGGACATCTAAATGTCCCGCCAGTGTACATCAAGCTGAAACCAGGAACACCCCTGCCCAGGAAACCCCAATACCCACTAAAGCTCTCACAAACCAAGGCTATTTCCTCTTAAATAGAAGCCTTGGTCAAGAATGGAGCCCTAATCCCTTGTACTAGCCCGTGCAATACACCCCTATTCCCGGTCAAAAAGAAAAGTCAAAAAGGGGAACCAATCAAATACAGGATGTTCCAGGACCTGAGGGCTGTAAATGAGGCAACCATTTTGGAAACACCCATTGCCCCCAATCCACACACACTGCTGGCTCGTATGCCACCATCAAAATTCTTCACGGTGGTAGAACTTGCAAATGCATTCTTCAGTGTACCCCTACACCCTTCCTGTCTTTACCTTCTTGCCTTCACCCACAATAATCAACAGGACACCTGGACAGTTATGCCCCAAGGGGCACAGAACTCCCCCACCCAAATTGCCAAAGCAATGGCTACAATCCTGAGTGCATGGCAAGAAGAGAACACCGACATAATGCTGCTGCAATATGTGGATGACCTTCTCCTGTGTGCAGGCATCCTCCCCTCTGCAGAGGGCAAGTCAGAAAGCCTACTCGTGTTTCTGGCCAGCCAGGGGTGCAAGGCGTCCAAGCAGAAGTTGCAGTGGTGCTCCACCCAGGTAGTATTTTTGGGGCATTGTCTATCTCAGGGCTCCCGACACCTGACCAGTGACAGAGTACAAGCTGTAAAGAACATACCCCTACCCCAAGGTTCCAAATCCCTACATGCATTTCTGGGCCTAATATCCTACTGTAGAGCATGGATCCAAGCTGCATCTCTGTTGATGTAACCCCTCTACGATGCATTGAAAACAGAACCTTTTGAGATGACTTCACTGGCAACCGAGAACTTTAATAAGCTGAAGGATGTGATATCCAGTGCTCCGGCACTTGGGTTACCTGACTATGAGCAAACATTCAAATTGTTTGTATCTGAAAGACAAGGCCAAGCAACAGGAGTGCAAACACAATCACATGGCTTTGCTCCTCCATACCATCGGATACTACTCTTGTCAACTGGACCCAGTGGTGAAAGGAGGACCCCTCTGTCTGCGCGCAGTGTTCGCAGCTCAAGCACTTCTGGACAAAACTGCAGACATCGTCCTGGCTGGGTCACCACTAGGGATGAGCTTTGAGTTCGAGTGGAACTCATGTTCGACTCGAACATCAGCTGTTCGCCGAACAGCGAACAATTTGGGATGTTCGTGGCAAATTTGAAAGCACCCTTTAAAAGTCTATGGGAGAAATCAAAAGTGCTAATTTTAAAGGCTTATATGCATGGTATTGTCATAAAAAGTGTTTGGGGACCTGGGTCCTGCCCCAGGGGATATGGATCAATGCAAAAAAAGTTTTAAAAATGGCCGTTTTTTCGGGAGCAGTGATTTTAATAATGCTTAAAGTGAAACAATAAAAGTGTAATATTCCTTTTAAATTTTGTACCTGGGGGGTGTCTATAGTATGCCTGTAAAGGGGCACATGTTTCCCGTGCTTAGAACAGTCTGACAGCAAAATGACATTTCAAAGGAAAATAAGTCATATAAAACTACTCGCGGCTATTAATGAATTGTCAGTCCGACAATACACATAGAAGTTCATTGATAAAAACAGCATGGGATTTCCCCACAGGGGAACCCCGAACCAAAATTTAAAAAAAAAATGGCGTGGGGGTCCCCCTAAATTTCATACCAGGCCCTTCAGGTCTGGTATGGATTTTAAGGGGAACCCCATCCAAAATTTAAAAAAAATGGCGTGGGGTCCCCCCAAAAAGCCATACCAGACCCTTATCCAAGCACGCAACCTGGCAGGCCGCAGGAAAAGAACTGTACCAGGCCACATGCCCTCAACATTGGGAGGGTGCTTTGAGGTCCCCCCAAAGCACCTTGTCTCCATGTTGATGAGGACAAGGGCCTCATCCCCACAACCCTTGCCCAGTAGTACCCCTACCATTTCACAAAAAAAGTGTCAAAAATGTTAAAAATGACAAGAGACAGTTTTTGACAATTCCTTTATTTAAATGCTTCTTCTTTCTTCTATCTTCCTTCGGTTTCTTCCTCCATCTTCTTCTTCCTCCGATCCTCTGCTTCTTGCTCTGGTGTCTTCTTCCCTTCTTCGTTCTCGGACCTCTCCACATCCATGATGGGAGGCTCCCGCTGTGTGACGCTTCTTGTCTTCTGATGGTTCTTAAATAATGGAGGGCGGGGCCACTCGGTGACCCTGCCCCCTTCTGACGCACAGGGACTTGATGGGGACTTCCCTGTCCGCCCCCCTGACGTCACGGGGAAAGCCTCTGGGAAGTCTCGTGTGTCAGAGGGGGGCGGGGTCACCAGATGCCCCGCCCTCCATTGTTTAAGAACTGTCAGAAGACCAGAAGAGTATAGAGAACCCGGTGATGCTAGTATATATATGTGTTAGGAACATGGATGTCAGGGGGTATGGGAGGGCCGCTGGGAAAGTTCCAACTAAAGGACAATAAAAATGATAAAGTATAATTCAACAGACAGGCAATCGACGCAGCCAATCGCTAACCCTCTCAGACCCTCCATCTGCACCCTAGGTGATATGGTAGCGGTGGAAAATCCCACCTTTGAGGACACCATAGACCAACTGCTATGTTTGTGGTAGTGCTAGGCCACACCTGGGTACTGTTCCACTGTCGATACCCAAAGAAAGTGAGGATTGCTTCCTTAGCCTGTTCACTAATGCAACAACAAACACTCATCCTGTGAAGAGTGGAAAAAGAAGTACCCCATAGTTACCAAAACCCCAAGGCCAAGCGAAGGCATCACCATTTACCCAGGAAACTATACCTGTTACTCAAATTATCAAGGAAAGGGGAGGTTCCTGGGTAATTTCACAAAAGGTTACTGCTCTACCTACAGTAATTTTTCAGGGAGCCAGGTACAAAACCAGGTCCAGTCCAATGGTGATGTGTATTTGATCTGTGGGGATCTTAAAGCTCGGACAAGACTAGGAGGGATCTGGAATGGAGAGTATGCCCTGGCAAAGATCATTATGCTTTGATAAAATGACTATTTCTATGATGTATACATATAAATGCTGAATCTCCTTACTCAATAAGATAACCAGAGACCTCCTCCCATCGAAGGAGTCCAGGAGTCCACAAGCCTCACATCAGCAGAAAACCTGGATGAAACTGGCCAGGTGAGCCTTAGATAAGGGTTGTCCAATCCACAGATGACAGCACAACTAGACTATGATGCTTTTGCAAACAATGGCTTATGTTTTACTATAAAGCCACCATACACCCAAAGCAATAAAAGGAAGACTCATTCAAACTGAACAAAGGTGTCAGATGTGTTTCTTTTACGTGCATGTATATTTACATTTCTCTGGATCCAAAACAGGAGAAAGAAGGGAATCAGAGGGTGTTTCCCGTGTGGTCCAGCCAGTTGCTCGGCATAGGGGTGAGCCATACCTGTATTAGTATACAAATCAAAGAACAGTCAAGATTCGGGTGGTCCTTGTAAGTTATCCATGGGTCCCAAATCTTCAAGAATTTGGTGTATGTCCATAAAGATAGAGGTGAGTTTTCCATGGACCATGGTTCCATAAGCTTCACCTTAACTTAGTCAAAATTGAGGCATGGTTGGCTCCAAGCTGTGGCCAATGTCTGTTGAGTAGCCAAAAACACAGATCTCACAAGCCTCCTCTGGGCTTTATTCAAGGACAAGCTCGGCTTGTGTGGCAAGTCTTTCCAGGGAACCCGTGGAAGCTGAATGTTCAGAACTGATCTGACAGAACCACCAGATGTGGAGCAGGGTATCTGGCTGCCTGCATCCCCAGAAATGTGTGGGGTGTGGAGGGAAAAAATTTGACCACCCACACTGGAGTCATAAACTGTACCAGCACCAGAGCAGCTTGTAGGCCTCCTCTTGGGCAAATATGTTCTGGGATCACTTGGACAAGGCTAAGGCAGAGTTCACTCCAAGCTGATTGATCTAGGGTTCTGCCTAAGTCAACTTCCCTATTTGATATGTAGCATCCATGAGCGAGGCATACATATTATACACTAAGCCTTTGGGGATGAGATCCTTACAGCAACACTTTTCAAATGTGGTTAGCCATTTGGAGGAATCTGACTGGCATTTAGGAAGATTTTTGGTGTGATGGTATATTTGAGCATATCAAAAGCTCTCATTGGCTGGAGGTTGCCAATGTTCTTGTAAGTACTCGAAGGATTTAATACCATCAAGTTCCAGGAATTAAACATACCGGGTTCCTTTGCCTCACCACCAATGAAATACCAATGGGTTGTTACAGGCGGGGGGGGGGGGGGGGTGTCCAGGATCCCCAAAAGTGGCAGGTGAGGGAAAATTAAGTGGGCAGAGAATTTCACTGAATTTCATAAACTAGCAATAGTTGCAACATTAGATCTGAAACAGTGAGTCTGTTGTGTGGCAGGGTCCAAAGGATATTATGGAAGGGAAAGTGCGCGCATTCCAGAATCGACAAATGGACCCAGAGGTGTCTGAGGTGGCAAGAAGAGAGACAAGGGGGACAATTTGTGCTGCAACATAGTAGGATTTAAGGTTGGGTATGATCAGTTCTCTCACCGCCCTCCGCCGATACAATGTGGAAGTGGGCAGTCTTGGCCTACGATGAAGCAAAGTGATTTGCACTGATCAATGTGCAGTATGTGATTTGATATAGGAATTGGCAAGACCCTGAAGTAGCAAATGAGTTTTGGTGTCATGTAAAGGGCATGGATTCGGTCAAACCAAGAAATTTGGAGTGATGTCCAGGAGGCAAAAATGCTGGGTAGGTCTCTGAACAAGGAGGGGCAGTTTGCTTAGTAAAGAGAGTCAAAAGAAGAGGTCAGACAAACTCCTAGGTATGGTAAAGTGGCAAGCCAGGAAAAGGTGTAGTTGGTCTGGGACTCCCAGGAGCTGGTCTGGAGAGAGTGAAAGTGTGAAGAAGTACCCTGATGAAGTGACATTACATAGGGCATGGCCGGAGTGAATAGAGGACCAGAAGTGACGTGAGAGGCGAGCAAACGCCGCTGTTTTTACATTTATGAGATTTTTAATTCATATTGATGTAAGCATCCATTTGTCTTTTAATAAATTGTTCCATTTTAAACGATAATACACTATGGGAGGCATTCTATCTATTTCATTCCTGCATGTGGTTCAGAGCCATTACCAATACTTTTAGAGCCTGGATTCCATATAGAGGAGATAAGGAAAGAAATAAACCAAGGAAGGACCATCTGCTTATATATTTGTCCAGAAGGCTTTCTATTCACACTATTGAGGTGAGAGTTCTGAGAGCACTGAGCTGTTTGGTGAAAGCACTGTGAATGGTGGAAGTTCAACCTAGGACTTTATTTATTCATCTTATTTTGTTATTTGGACTTTTCTGTTTTATTGGTTTATGAACCATTCATGATATTAATTGGTTTGGACACATTGTTTTTGATTAAGATGTTATACACAGAAGGGGTCATTTACTATAGCGCCATGGTGCTAATTTGCGCAAATTGCCACCAATCAGCGCTAATTCGCTGCAATTTAGCGC
This sequence comes from Lithobates septentrionalis, assembly GCA_037952835.1. NCBI lineage: Eukaryota > Metazoa > Chordata > Amphibia > Anura > Ranidae > Lithobates > Lithobates septentrionalis. Next base: position 843,139 of record JBBDGP010001607.1, on the reverse strand, counting down.
TATGTAGTGCTAAAACGGTATTCACTATAGCACTGGTGAGAAAATACTCCCAAAATCGAGTTTACTATAGTTCTCTGAAACCAAATAGCGCCCAAACCCTTACTCTGCTAAAACCTATAGTAGTGCACATGGAAATAATGTTTATAGCATGATATAATTGCCTAAATGGTACTGAAATATGTGGTATATTATTTAAAGATAATCTGCTTTTAAACTGTGTGAATAAGTGATTTCTACACTGAAATATCTTTAAAAGTCTGAGAAGTGAAAAATTCCCCGTTTTGGACAACTAGGTGCCAACACAACTGAGCATGCTCAGACCTGAAAATAACTCTCATTTTAACTCAAGTGTCTTTTTTAGCCGGCGCTATAGTAAATACCAAAATGAGAGCTAATTAGAGAGCATTTTTTTTAAGTGAAAATCTGCTCTATTTTAGTCCAAATCAAGTTTCAGCCATTGATTCTAATGGAACAATTCTAACTTTCACAAAAAAAACCTTTTAATGTTGAGATTAAATGTATCTTTCTGTGAAATAAATTTTCCTTTGCAACATTGTTGCTTCTACTTAAAATATTTTGATTTTAAGAATACTAGAATGTGGAATGTTTTGATGTTTTGGTAAAATATATTTTTCTCTGTCATTTTCACTTGTTACTCTCCATCTCACAACCATCTTTACCCAAACTCACACAGGCGTCTTTACAATCCACAAGCAATACCATTGCTGATGCAAATTTAAAATTAATCACAATTTTTTGTGCTTTTTATTATTTCCAAATATTCATGTGTACCAACATCAGAAAGCAAAATGTAATTCCCAAAAATTTGAGGGTAATGTTGCTTCATGTAGAGAAGTTGTCTCATCTGCCAGGTGCTATAACTATGTCTAAATGTAATACATATATTAAGAGGGCAGGGACAGTTAACCCTTAGCACCACATCCCTATTGGATAGGAAAAAGAAAGAAGGGGGTTGGGGTAAGATTACCCCTGGGACTTTTAAGGTGCTTATCAATATTAAATTGGATCAAAAAAATGGATCAAAAAGAAAAATAATAATGTATGCAAAATGCCAAACTGTCTAAAATTAATCTTTTAATTCAAAATCTTTAATTATTACAAGTATCACCAAGACATCTAAAAACAAACAAACTTTCTTTCCATCTGAGTCAATCAATAGTAATGATATTTAAATAAACCACTTTATGGATACCACTCAACATGTTTCGCTCAGTTCATGAGCTTCATCAGGAGTTTTTGGTACAAGTGTGGCATACTATGGATAAGAGAGAGAGAGAAAGAATATACAAATCAGATAATTCAAAAACGTTTAAAGATCAAATTTAAAAAATGAAAAAAAGAAAATGAAATAATAATAACAATAATAATGAAGAACAAAAGTTGATTGCATACATGAAAAAATGAATATTATCACATGAATGAAAAACAAATATCTCTGGTTATAAAACCAATAATCAAATAATTTAAACAATTTAAACAATTAATTATGATAATTGTATTGTATGTATTATACGTTGACTTATATGTCCACAATTAGTGAGCAAACACATCAATATAAATATAGAAAAGGATTAAATCATCAAGAGTGGGATTTGCTTACCAAGCCCATTTAAGTTTGAAGAAAAATAGTAGACAAATAGATTGTAGGTATAAACAGAATTTAGTGGTTCATATTCACAGGTAAACTGGATGTGTCTCACTCGCCTAGGACCTCCCAAACCATTTTGGTCCACAGAGGGGCCAAAGTGTAGAGTAAGATAGCCGAAAGCTAAATATTAGAAGGGAAAACAGATTATTAGCAAATCGTTTCTGAGTTGTTCATGGGGAAATAGAGGGGCAACTATCATAAGAGATTAAGGGTTTAGTTTACCTTTGGGTTGAATCAAGGAGTAATTGTTCAGGGCTAATATAGCCTTATAAACAAAATCGAAGAAGAGCAATGCTCAAATATCTCCACTAGGTGGCACTCCAAACTGGCAACCCTTATATGTCAGAAAAGGAGATCCATGTTCAAACAGCCCCAATAAGCTATAAAGAATAATAATAATAAACAATAATGTAAAAACCCTCATAATCGCACTAGTTAATCACCATCAGTAAGTAAACCTGAACTGGTGAGTAAATTCCGTTACCTGAATGATAAGGTGGATGTATACGGAGGGGGAGAAGGGCATACACCTCCCCTTACAGCCTCAGAGCCACTGTCAGAAGATAGCGGCCATAGAGTCGCACTATATATGTCCCTCCACCCCGGCGGCGTCTGACGTCACCACCGGGATGCGGACGTAAGGTGAGGTCCTCCCATAGGTCCATGTGGCCAATAGCAAGCAAGGGAGCGAAGCCAGATCCCATCTCCGCTCCGCCCGCCAAGTAGACGTGCCGGTTCCCCGGCGCTCACAGCGCTGACAGAGCTCCCGGGCGCATGCGCCGGTCACAGCCGAACTCCGCTCAAGCCCACCCATCATGCAGGCGCATAGAGACAACGCATGCAGCGTGGAAGAAAACGAACGCGCATGCGCCGGTTCCCACCAGTCAGAGATAGAATAGGCAGTGCTTCAATCAGGAAGCCCATGTCGGCCATCTTAACTAGGGGAAAGGAAAAGGGAAAAAGTATATATATATACATAAAAAACAAAAGAAGGACATAAATGTCTCAAAATTCTGGATGTTTAGTAAAAATAATATTGTCCCAAGGATCAGCAATTTGATTGAATATGTTTAACAAAATCCTAGAACTTGATAAATTAAATTAATATATAGAACTCATAATAGGGGAATACTGACTTGTGTTAGTTCAAATTGCTAGTTTGACCAAAAACCACCCATGCACCTTATTGGGAGTCTAATACCTCTAGGGCCCCCAGGGGTGGGCGATTGATTACTCACTCCAATCCCTAAGTGCCCGTAGCGTCCGTGTGGACCAAGAAAGAAGGAAAAAAGAGGACCTTATTCAGCGGGGGAGACAACGGTTGTCCAATGATTTAATCATAACTAGATTTTTTTTTTATGGCCGGTAATTCAGTACTACATGCCACCAGCTCACACCCCGCCCCCCTCATCAACAATTTACCGTTTGGGCAATATCTTAGGATTAGGCGCAATTGTAGTACTGAATCAGATTTTGAATATCAAGCAAAATTGCTACAGTCTCGTTTACGCCAACGAGGCTATAGTAAGAAATGCTTGAAGAAGGCTTACTCAAAAGCCAAGAACCAAAAGAGATCCCTACTTATACATCAAGCGAGACCCAGTAAAGTAGATTTAAGTGTCAGATTAATTACCAGATTTTCTGGCCAACAAAAACAAGTACGTGATATCATCCAAAAATACTGGTATCTCTTAATGGGGGACGAGAAAGTATCCAAGCACTTAAAATCTTACCCAGAGATCACATTCAGGCGGTCCAGATCTTTGAGGGACACGTTGGTACATAGTCACTATGACACTTGTGTACAATCAGTGACAGAATCCAGAAAGGGTTGTAGACCTTGCCACAAATGCCATTTTTGCAGATTTATTTATTCTGCGAGAGGCATTACACTCCCCAATGGCCGCTATTTTAAACCAAGGTTCTCTGTTACATGTCAATCCATTGGGATTGTATACATTATGATCTGTGAGTGCCAAAGGTTTTATGTGGGCAAAACCAAACGCCCCTTCTTCTGCAGGATCAGAGACCATGTATCTCTGATTCTAAAGAAAAAAATGGAGACGCCAATCAGCCGGCACATGGGTCTACACCATAACTTCGATAGCAATAAAATGCATTTTTACGCTTTAGAACATGTCCCCCCAGGGGATCGTGGGGGTGATTACGATAAGATACTCTTGCAACGTGAGACCCGTTGGATACACACCCTATCAGCTTTGAAACCTCCAGGCCTCAATGATGCGTTTAGTTTCAAACCATTCCTTTAGAGTTTTAGTCCATCAGATATATTGGTTTTGGATTTTTACCCAAGCTTGTAAAAACTTCATGATACACAATTTCCTTATATATATTTCTTTTTATTATGTGTTTTTTTTTTTCATGCTGCGTTTATTTTTGTGTTTTTTTTCCTGTTTGTCATCATATACAGTGGTATTTCTTCCCAAGCCCATGTATATATGGTAATTGAATATCCATAAAAAAATCTAGTTATGATTAAATCATTGGACAACCGTTGTCTCCCCCGCTGAATAAGGTCCTCTTTTTTCCTTCTTTCTTGGTCCACACGGACGCTACGGGCACTTAGGGATTGGAGAGAGTAATCAATCGCCCACCCCTGGGGGCCCTAGAGGTATTAGACTCCCAATAAGGTGCATGGGTGGTTTTTGGTCAAACTAGCAATTTGAACTAACACAAGTCAGTATTCCCCTATTATGAGTTCTATATATTAATTTAATTTATCAAGTTCTAGGATTTTGTTAAACATATTCAATCAAATTGCTGATCCTTGGGACAATATTATTTTTACTAAACATCCAGAATTTTGAGACATTTATGTCCTTCTTTTGTTTTTTATGTATATATATATACTTTTTCCCTTTTCCTTTCCCCTAGTTAAGATGGCCGACATGGGCTTCCTGATTGAAGCACTGCCTATTCTATCTCTGACAGGTGGGGACCGGCGCATGCGCGTTCGTTTTCTTCCACGCTGCATGCGTTGTCTCTATGCGCCTGCATGATGGGCGGGCTTGAGCGGAGTTCGGCATGCGCCCGGGAGCTCTGTCAGCGCTGTGAGCGCCGGGGAACCGGCACGTCTACTTGGCTGGCAGAGCGGGGATGGGATCCGGCTTCGCTCCCTTGCTTGCTATTGGCCACATGGACCTATGGGAGGACCTCACCTTACGTCCGCATCCCAGTGGTGACGTCAGACGCCGCCGGGGTGGAGGGACATATATAGTGCGGCTCTATGGCCGCTATCTTCTTTTTTTTTTGTTTCACAAAGGTTTTTATTGATTGAACAAGTAATGACATTACAGCAATGTAGTAGTACATCTGCATAAAAGTGGTACATATGACAATGGGTTTTAATACAGTTACGGATAGTGTATGAATACAATATGGTTGTGTATAGTTACAAAAATAAACATTTTTCTTTTTATGCTAATTATATTTTCAAGTAGTATCAAGGAAATCTTGAAATATAGTAGTAAATATTAAGTAACTCGAGTTATGATTTGGGGATGAGAGAGGGAAGGGAGGGGAGAGAAAAAAAAAAAAAGGGGGGGGGGGGTAGGAGATGGTAGTTGTTAAAAAGACATATTAATTTCGTTCCATTTTTGAACCTTCTTATGAGCCTTTTTTATTAAATGTAGTTTTTTAATTAAATATTGATTGCTTTGTATTCCTGAGAGTTTTTGAATTCTATCCATTTGTACCATGTTGAAGCAAAATAAGTTATTTTCTCCTGGGATATGCTTATGAGTTCTTCTATTCTTTCTATATTGTTTATTCTGCGAAACCATTCTTTTTTTGAAGGAATAGAATTTGAGCGCCAATGGCAGGGGATACAGTGTATTGCAGCATTTATCATAAACATGGTTAAAGATTTTAGGTATTGTCTTTTAGGTAGTGAGTTGTAGTGTAGGAGGTATTGTGCTGGGTTGAAGTTTAAGTTTTCTGAAGTGATTGACTTGACGGTTTCGTGAACCATGTTCCAGAAATTTTGGATAAGCGGGCAAGTCCACCAGATGTGGATCATCGAGCCTTCCTCATTTTTGCATCTCCAACATCTGTCGGTTGACTGAGGAGAGAATTTGTGCAATAGGGTGGGGGTTCTATACCACCTAGTGATGATTTTATAGCCACACTCTTGAGTGGCAACATTAAGGGAACCTTTATGTGCATACATAAAGATCCTTTCCCAATATTCCTCTGTCAGATTTAGGTTAAGTTCTTGTTCCCAGGCTTGACATGACGAGCTGGAGAATTCAGAATTGCTCATAAAAAGTGAGTTGTATAGGATAGAGATGATGTGTCTCTGTGGGGTTGATTTTGTGCAAAGTTCTTCTAGTGTCGTAAGAGGTCTGGTCCAGTGTTGGGTTATCTCGTTGCTAGTCAAGTAATGTCTAATTTGTAGGTAATTCCAATGAGAGATCTGTGGAGGGTCACTGTCTTTATTTATTTTGTCTCTTGATAAAAGTTTACCATTTTTAAAGAAGTGTTTGACTAGGATTTCTTTGTGTGGCCATGATTTAGAAAGAAAGTTTTTTTCTGTACCTAGGAGAAAATCTGGATTATTTCTTAATGGTGTTAGAGGACTCATCCAAGGAAAAGGGTTGTTTTTTTTATAGGTGTTACTAAATATTTCTAGTGTGGGACCGATAAGGGGGTGAGCTTTAATGTTTTTTGAGTGGTATTTTGGGCAGATCCACGGGAAGGAGTTTATTTGGTGTGAGAAGATTGTTTGTTCAAGAGTCACCCAGTCTTTAACTTTATCGTGAATGTTCCAGTCTACTATTCTTGTCAGAAGAGCAGCCTGGTGGTATTTTTGGAGGTCCGGTAGAGCTATCCCCCCTTTATTTTTGGGGAGGTTTAGTCTCGTAAATTTAATTCTGGGAGGTTTGCTCCTCCAGATAAAAGTAGAGCATGCTTTGCGGAAGGAGTTAAAGAAAGCAGATGGGAGCCTAATGGGAATTGTTTGCATCACGTATAGAAATCTAGGTAAAATTGTCATCTTGACCAGGGAAGCTCTACCGAACCAAGATATATTGAGGGAATTCCATTTTTTTAGGTCATCCTGTGTATCTTTTAGAATGGGTAAGTAATTTAGTTTGAAAAGATCATTTAAATTTGTAGGAATTTCAGTTCCAAGATATGTTATACTTTGATTGGCCCACGAGAAGGGAAAGTTTTTCTTACATAATTCTACTGAGTTTGGGGGTAGTGTAATGTTTAGGGCGCTAGATTTTGAGTGGTTAATTTTTAGGTTTGAAAGTAGTTGGAAAAATTCTACATCTTGAATGACGTTGGGTAAAGAGATATGGGGTTCTGAGAGGAATAGGAGCATGTCGTCAGCAAAGGCTGCAACCTTATATGTGTGTTTGTGAATCTCTATACCCTTGATGTCTGGGTTGGATCTAATTTTATTTAATAGTGGTTCTAATGTGAGGACAAATAATAGAGGTGAAAGGGGACATCCCTGTCTTGTGCCATTGCGAAGGTTGAAGGCGTTTGACAGGTGGCCATTGACTCGAACTCTTGCTGTTGGATTTGAGTATAGTACTTTGATATAAGATCTCATTTGGGGCAGGATTCCTATATGTTTTAACGTTGCATCAATGAAGTCCCAGGCCACTCTGTCAAACGCCTTTTCAGCATCAAGGGAGAGGAAGAATCCTTGTTTTTTTTGGGTTGATAACCAGTGATTTATGTTTATTGCTTTAATTGTGTTGTCTCGACCTTCTCTTCCCGGAATAAAGCCTACTTGGTCTAAGGAGATGAGGGAAGATAGTAAGGGTAGGAGTCTGTTTGCTAGTATTTTGGCATATATCTTGATATCGACATTAATTAGGGATATTGGTCTATAATTAGTAACCTGGGTTGTATCTTTGCCTTCTTTTGGTATAACCGTTATATGTGCTTCCAGTAGTTGCTTAGGGGGGTGTTGTTCAGAGTGCAGTGATTGAAAGGTTTTCAAAAATCTTGGTTTTAGTATGTTTGTAAATGTTTTGTAATATTGAAGGGGTAGTCCGTCCGGACCTGGTGCTTTGCCTATTTTCATATCTTTTAAGGCTTTATCAAATTCTAGGCCAGTTATGGGTGATTCTAGGTCTTGCGCTGTGTTTTTTGATATTTGGGGTGGGCAATATTTCTCTAGGAACTCTTGAATAAGCTTTGTTCTTTTGTCTGAATTTTGTGGGCATTTGGGATTTGATGGAATGTTATAGAGGGATTGGTAGTATAATTCGAACTGTTTGGCAATCTCCTCATTCGAAGAGTGTGGTGTACCTTGTTTGTCTCTTATTTGGTGAATTGTCGAAGCAACTTTCTTGTTTTGGACTGCTTTTGCAAGCAACCTTCCACTCTTGTTGCCTTGCTCGTAATATATCTTATGTCTTAAAATATATTGTCTTTTAGTTTTCATGCTCAACTCTTCTGATAGTAGAGTTCTTGCTTTATTTAAGTCTTCAAATGTAGAGAGTGCCACAGTTCTTTTATGGGTTGTTTCTAATTTATGAATTTGGTCTAGTAACGATCTAATTTTGGATTGTTTTTCCTTCTTTAGTTTGGCTAATTTATTTATAAATTCGCCTCTCATGACACATTTGTGTGCTTCCCACTGAGTAATCAAAGATGTCTCGTCATTTTCATTTAGTGCAAAGTATTCATTTAGTTTATCATTGAAATGAAATTCATCCATAGGATCCTTCAATACAGTGGTGTTGAGTCTCCATGTTTTAGTTATGGTAGTTTTTTCTGGGAAAGTTAATGTTATGGTAATCGGGTGATGGTCAGATAAATAAAATAAAAAACATGCAGCGCTCACAAGTGTATACAATTCTGGAATTAAGTGTCCATAAAGAAGTGTAAAAGGGAAAAACTAAACTCATAAAGTGAAAAAACAATGTGTATCAAATAAGAAACAAAGTCCATAAGTGTATAAATAGTCCTAAGCACACATGAGGGTTCGTGGGCGTGACTGGTGTCGTGCGTCCACGCACAGTGGGAGCCGGGGAGGACTCTATATGGAGAGACACCCTGCACATAGATCTTCTCGTAACACAGTAAACACTGTAAATGGTAGGAATGGGTACCTTACCGGAAAAGGTGGACACAGTCACCATATAGTGAAGTGTCAAACAGGCTTGGGGGATACACCGATCCCAGCGATCTCCAGCTGCAGGGGTCCTCACAGTAAATCGCATCCAAGATCCAAGTCGATGGATGGTGATGTGGGGGTTCCTGGTCTTGCGAGGTCTCCCTTTCAGATGGAAGGGGTTTGGAGGTAGAAATAGTTGGAGCTCAGCAGGATCCCAAACATAAAAGGGGATAAGAAAAAACTTCCACATAGGGCATGAATCCGTTTGGAACGAAAAGCTTTATTGAAAGCTGGGAAAAAAATGTGCTACACAGTGCACTTCATAGGGTAAAATGTGATCACAAAGGTAAAAATTGGATAAAATTGCGTGGTAACAGGTCATTTAACGGCGTGAGCAACCCTCATGGTTTCAATTGTTGAGTCTGTCAGTAAGTCAAGGTCTGGTTGTGAGATAAAAAAGTAATCGATTCTGGAGTATTTTTGATGGAGTGTAGAGAAATAGGTAAAGTCTTTAGTTTGAGGGTTTAGGGTTCTCCAGGTGTCATGTAGCATTAGCTCCTGTAGTTGGAGTTTGATTTGTTTCAGTGCTTTATAAGGAAGGCTCGATGTACCATTTGAGGTATCTATGAGCGGATTTAATGGGGTGTTGAAGTCTCCCCCTAAGATGATTATACCTGCTGCGAAGTTTGTTAATAAGTCCTTTATTTTACGAAAGAAGGTTACCTGTTTTGAGTTGGGGGTGTAAATGTTAGCTATTGTAATGGGATGAGGTCCCAACTTTCCTTTTAAGAATATGTATCTTCCCCCAGGGTCAATCAATGTGTCATGAATCTGAAGGGGAGTCTGTTTGGAGATCAAAATAGAGACTCCTTTGGATTTTCCTTCAGGATTGGTGGCGTGAAATGTCGTTGGAAATCTTTTGTCATGCATTTTGGGAACTTTATTAGCTTTAAAGTGAGTTTCTTGTATGCAAATGATATTTGCTTTCAGTTTATGAAATTCATTGAGGAATTTGGTTCTCTTTTCAGGGATGTTAAGCCCTTTAGCATTTACTGAAATTAGCTTGATTGATGTTGATATGGTCTGCGGTTTGTGGATAGGCATTTTGAATATATTCCTGTATCCAAAATAAAGAGTAGTTGGATCCAGGAGTATATAAAATTTTGCTTGATTTGTATGTCTTGTTTTATGTCTGCAAAACTTTCCCTAGGTTTCTAGGGGAGTAGAGGGGGAGAGAAGTAAAAAAAAAAAAAAAAGGGGGGGGGATGGGGGAAGAGGTTTTCCTTCCTCAAGGAAAGGATGGAGAAGTGTTCCGGAGGTAGGTTTAGACCTGCTGGTCTACCCTATTAGAAAGGTCCGGTAGGTTCAAAGAGTGAAAAATATTTCACTCCTTGTGTGGGAGCGGGGTCTAAGTAGGAACAGCTGGATTTTTATTCAACTATTAATGTTCTCTTCTCTTTTTTCTTTACTTTGTGTACTAGGACTTTTAGCACTTTGGAGCAGCTAACTAATTGTTTCGATCATATATTACAGGATATATGCCGAGCATTATCAACATAGGAGATTGTGGGAAAATAAATGCAATTTATGTGTGAGTTGAAATTTGGGAGCAGTTGAATATCTGTGTACACAGATGTGGATATGTCATACCCTGTTATATATAGACACATCATGCATTTTATATTGTATTGGGATTAATAGGTGCAAACAAAATAAAATAATTCTGGTAATTATACTTGATCGCCATTAGGGGGAGTCCTTGTCATAGGAATTTAGAACTTCTTGTATTTACGGGGTTTGTTCTGTATCGCCTATGGTATTTTTTCGTGTGAGTTAAGTAGTACCATTTTTTAACATATTTTCTTATACTATAAATGTAACAAACAAACTTGTATATAGAAAAAGAAGAACCCTTGCTTCAAAAATGTTTCTTCAAAGATAAGTAATATAGGTATAGGGCATTATGGTGTACGAGATGACTTGTGTTAAATGTTTCTTTTCATTTTACCTTCTTTTTTTTTTTTTTTTTTTTTTTTTAGAAAAGATCGCTTATAGTCCAAAATTCGACTGTTATTAGGAGTGATATTTAACAGTGTTAATTTCCTCCTAGTCAGTTGGTTTAATCAGGAGTTTTGCAATTTTTGTGAAGGAAAGTTACCTTCTGTAGATTAATTTAAAGTTAATCCAGAGTAGTCCACCATCATGCCTATTTCCTATTTTAAAAATATAAACAACCCCTGTAATAACCGTAACATGTGTTGATTATGATTCAGCCTTTGTTAAGGAACTCAGAACGTTCTTAAACCATTGTTAACCTAAATGAATCTAAGATATTTATAACCACAATAACTTTTGTTCATTCTGTTATTTTAAAGTACGAGTGTGACAAATATGTATATGCACTAAAAAAAACAAAAAAAAAACAAAAACAAAAAAAACCGTAGATCCTGGATAATCAGGTCTGACTAATGGTCGGTAGTAAGGGAAGTATAAGGCCTAGTCAAAACCTGAAATATCTCTGGGTAACAGGATAAATGTGCTCAGAAAATCGTACTTACAATCATATATTCTTTAGTTCAGACACATCTAGCATACCCTTATGTTGATATTTCTGACCAGGAAATCTGCATATATTCCTTTTGACTTGGGTGCATTGATTTGTGGGGGGGTAAAAATAAGAAGTCAGTTAGCTTTTACGCTGAAGATTTTCTCTCTGTGGTTTGTTAATTTCTTGTTGGATGGTTTGGAGCTGTTCCAACTGAAAGAGATGAGGATGAATAGGTGACTGTTAGTTGATTGAAGATAGGCGTACGTAGGTTGTCATCTGTGTTCATTGTGGAAGCTTGATTTTCAGGTGTCCATTTGATCTGGTCTATCCATGCGATCTCGGCGTCTAGGAGGGGAGAAGCCAGGACTTCCTTGGTTCGCTCCTCTTCTGTTTTGGTGAGATGAAGGTGATCTGCGGCGTCTATCTCTGTTTCTCTGAGCTCTAGGAGTGTAGTTGTTTGTTACTTCGATCCACGTATCCTTCAGCATGAATGAATTATACCAATCTGGAGCTTCAGTTGGGGGGATATTTAGTGTTTCGCAAAAGGATTGCAAGTCCTCAGGTGTGCGCAATAGTGCTGTGTGACCGCTCCAGGTGGCTGAGAGACAGAAAGGAAACTTCCACCTGTATGGTATACCTCTGGTACGTAATTGTTCGAGAATGGGACGCAGAGCCCTGCGTTGCTGTAATGTGATGTTGGATAGGTCTTGGTATAGTTTTATCTCGTTCCCATTAAACAGCACTCTGTTTTTCTCTCTCGCCTTTTTTAGTATGGCTTCTTTCAGAGGGAAGTTTACCAAGCAACATATTATGTCCCTGGGGGGATCAGTATCCCTTCCTCTCGGTCTGAGGGCTCTGTGAATTCTTTCAAAGTCAATGGGGGAGTCAGGAGGTCTGCCAAGTAAATCATTGAATATGGTTGTAGCTGTTTGTTCTACAGGGTTTTGGTCTGCTGCTTCTGGGACCCCCCTAATTCTTATATTATGCCTTCTTCCTCTATTATCGAGGTCTTCTAAATGGCGGTGGATTTCAATTATATGATTCTGGTGTATGTCAGAAGATTTTTGTACCTGTTTTATGGCCTCTGCATGGCGTGTTGTGGTCTGTTCCACCGATCCCATCCTTGCTGCAATGCCCTGCATCTCTGTCTTTAGATCTGTGATGGCTGCAGACAGTGTGGCTTTAATGTCCAGGGCTACTGCTTGCAGATCTGCCAGGCATAGAGTTTGTGAGGCTGGTGGGTTATGGGGTAGGGGAGAGCTGTGATGCAGCCTGTGGTGTGGGGCCTTGAGCGCCGATCGCGCTGTCCACCGCGAGGCCGGGGCCGCCGAGCGGGCCTGGAGGTTTAGGCGAGACCGCGGCTTTGAGGCCTTCTCCCTGTGATGACCGGAACATTGCGGGGATGATGTTTTGGGACATCTGGTTTGGATCCGAGGGTTCACGGGTTGTTGAGGAGCTCCGGTCTCCCTTTCCCATGCTTGGGATTGTTTTAGTGGCTCCTGTGCTCGTTTTTAGCTGCTCCTATGTGCAGGAGAGAGTGGATTAGGCATCCATTCTGGTCCGGAGTTAGGCCACGCCCCTTTCGCTATCTTCTGACAGTGGCTCTGAGGCTGTAAGGGGAGGTGTATGCCCTTCTCCCCCTCCGTATACATCCACCTTATCATTCAGGTAACGGAATTTACTCACCAGTTCAGGTTTACTTACTGATGGTGATTAACTAGTGCGATTATGAGGGTTTTTACATTATTGTTTATTATTATTATTCTTTATAGCTTATTGGGGCTGTTTGAACATGGATCTCCTTTTCTGACATATAAGGGTTGCCAGTTTGGAGTGCCACCTAGTGGAGATATTTGAGCATTGCTCTTCTTCGATTTTGTTTATAAGGCTATATTAGCCCTGAACAATTACTCCTTGATTCAACCCAAAGGTAAACTAAACCCTTAATCTCTTATGATAGTTGCCCCTCTATTTCCCCATGAACAACTCAGAAACGATTTGCTAATAATCTGTTTTCCCTTCTAATATTTAGCTTTCGGCTATCTTACTCTACACTTTGGCCCCTCTGTGGACCAAAATGGTTTGGGAGGTCCTAGGCGAGTGAGACGCATCCAGTTTACCTGTGAATATGAACCACTAAATTCTGTTTATACCTACAATCTATTTGTCTACTATTTTTCTTCAAACTTAAATGGGCTTGGTAAGCAAATCCCACTCTTGATGATTTAATCCTTTTCTATATTTATATTGATGTGTTTGCTCACTAATTGTGGACATATAAGTCAACGTATAATACATACAATACAATTATCATAATTAATTGTTTAAATTGTTTAAATTATTTGATTATTGGTTTTATAACCAGAGATATTTGTTTTTCATTCATGTGATAATATTCATTTTTTCATGTATGCAATCAACTTTTGTTCTTCATTATTATTGTTATTATTATTTCATTTTCTTTTTTTCATTTTTTAAATTTGATCTTTAAACGTTTTTGAATTATCTGATTTGTATATTCTTTTTCTCTCTCTCTTATCCATAGTATGCCACACTTGTACCAAAAACTCCTGATGAAGCTCATGAACTGAGCGAAACATGTTGAGTGGTATCCATAAAGTGGTTTATTTAAATATCATTACTATTGATTGACTCAGATTGAAAGAAAGTTTGTTTGTTTTTAGATGTCTTGGTGATACTTATAATAATTAAAGATTTTGAATTAAAAGATTAATTTTAGACAGTTTGGCATTTTGCATACATTATTATTTTTCTATTTGATCCATTTTTTTGATCCAATTTAATATTGATAAGCACCTTAAAAGTCCCAGGGGTAATCTTACCCCAACCCCCTTCTTTCTTTTTCCTATGTCTAAATGTAATATTTATGTGTAGGAGGGTTCCACCACCATTGTAAGGGTCTAGGTTCAAATCCCAAACATGTTGCTTCATGTAGAGAAGTTGTCTCATCTACCAGGTGCTATAACTATGTCTAAATGTAGTATTTATGTGTAGGAGGGTTCCACCACCATTGTAAGTCTTTTCCAGATACACTATTTAGCCAAAAGTATTGGGATGCCTGCCTTTACACACACATGAAGTTTAATGGCAGCCCAGTCTTAGTCCGTAGGGTTAAAATTTGATTTGACCCACCCTTTGCAGCTAGAACAGCTTCTGGGAAGGCTGTCCACAACATTTAGTGTGCCTATGGGAAAGTTTGATAATTCTTCCAGAAGTGCATTTGTGAGGCCAGGCACTGATGTTGGATGAGAAGGCCAGGCTCGCAGTCTCTACTCTAATTCAGCCAAAGGGTGTTCTATCGGGTTGAGGCCAGGACTCTGTGCAGGCCAGTCAAGTTTCTCCACCCCAAACTTGCTCATCCATGTCTTTATGGACCTTGCTTTGTGCACTGGTGTGCAGTCATGTCGGAACAGGAAGGGGCTTCCCCCAAACTGTTACCACAAAGTTGGGAGCATGAAATTGTCCAAAATGTCTTGGTATGCTGACGCCTTAAGAGTTCCCTTAACTGGAACTAAGAGGCCAAGCCCAAGCCCTGAAAAACAAGCCCACATCATAATCCCCCCTCCACCAAATCATTTGGACCAGTGCACAAAGCAAGGTCCATAAAGACATGGATGAGTGATTTGGGGGTGGAGGAACTTGACTGGCCTGGACAGAGTCCTAACCTCAACAAAACAGAACACCTTAAGGATAAATTAGAGAGGAGACTGTAGGTCAGACCTTCTCATCCAACATCAGTGCCTGACCTCACAAATGCACTTTGAAGAATGGTCAAACATTCCCATAGACACACTCCTAAACCTTATGGACAAGAAGAGTTGAAGCTGTTATAGCTGCAAAGGGTGGGCCAAATGAGTTTTGAACCCAATACTAATACTGGGATGTCATTACAGTGCATGTGCGTTTAAAGGCAGGCTTCCCAATACTTAGGCCAATATATTGTATATTGCTTGTGACACTGAGCATGGCTATGGACTTAGGGCTGGTTCACACCACAGAGATGCAGAGAACACGCGTGGGGCTGCCTGGTGGCTAAGTGGGTAGCAGTTCTGTCCAGCAGCACCTGGGATGTTGTTTCAATTACCCAACATGCTAATTCTTGTGTTGAAGGTTATATGTTCTCCCTGTGTGGGTTTCTCATCACAATCCCAAGACATACTGGCAACTTATTTGTCTCCCGTCGAAATAGGTTCTAATGTAAGAAAGTTAATTTTGGACTTTAGATTGGAAGCTCATTGCAGCCAGGGACTGATGTTAATGTTTATTAGCCCGAATCATGCCCAGGGACTTGGAAATTTCAAATTTTAGGGTTTACACTGCACAGGTACATATGCTTAGAAAACTGTTGCTTTGTTTATGTGGATGCAAATGGACTTTGATCTTTATCCTGTAGTTGGAGATTTGATGCACATAGCTAAGGCTAACACAGTTGCGAATAGTATTATGTGTTCCTGCTCATCAGGTGCAATCACTTTAGACATACATGAAGAGACAGATTGAAAGATACTGGTGGGCGTGTACTTCTATTGGGTGTGTCAGTGTGCTAACAATACAACCTCTCTTATATAAAGGCCTGCAGTAGGGGGGGGGTTTGTTTGGCCTGAGAAGGTCAGGTTTTTTGCTGTGATTTGTGGGGGAAATGGAATGATATTGTGCATATTGACAAATGCCCAACTAGGGAGATTTGATGAAATTCTTGTGCATTTTTACAATCAAAAGTGGGTTTATGTGGCCATGTTGTCAATGTTGTGCATGCATTGTTCTTGTCTGATCATGCAAACATCGTTTGGAAGCATCTGCTGACCTACTCTTTTTGATCTCATTGTTTAATCGTGTACACCGAAATGCCGCTTCCAGCAGAACGTGGACAACAATGTATGTATGTGTGGATTGGGGGCTGGTGGTGGGTGTTTTGAATAAGTCTTTTGTAATATTATGTTGGAATGCTTTGTAAGAATGCCTGTTAAGTATGTTTCTATAATCTTGCAGCTAAAAATGTGATGTATTGCCCATTATACACTGGAATTAAAGCTGTGTCCACTCTAAGGTTTTGTCAAATTTTGTAATTTTGTAAGCTCCTATTAGCAGGGCCCTTAAAATCCCATTACTAAATGTAGCACCATATATCCTGTCCAAATGTTTTTGAAGCTAGTAAATGAATGTACATTTTTTTTCTGCTGGTAAAATAAAAGTACATTATTGAGCTTTGTTGTGGTGTTTTTTTTTACTTTTCTTTCTCTTTAGTTTTTGTGGGTGGTGGTTTTGGGAAAGTGCAATATCTCTTATATTTTATTTCAATATGTATTTGTGCACCAAAAAACGAATCTCTTTGCCCTGGTTCACATTGATGCTACTTTGAAATCGCACTACTTCACTTGAAGTAGCACGATTTCAAAGTAGCAAGGTCAGCATGATTTCAGGTGCTACTTGATAGACATCTGTGTGGCTTCATACATAAATGTCTATTGAAGTTGCACCTGAAATCGGCAAAAGTAGTGCAGGAACTACTTTAACAAATTGGTGCGCCGCCACAAAATTGGTGTCACATCGATTGGAACAGTGCCATTGCTGCCAATAGTCATGCGATTTGATCTCTCAAATTGCATGACAAAACGCTCCAATGTAAACCTAGGCTTCTGCACACCTGCAAGTAAATGATAAAGGTGGAATCTTTATATATAACAGCTGTGCAAAATTGCAGGTAATTAATTCAGCTGGTGGATAGGCAGTGTTATATGTGTCAGCCCAGGCCCAGTTTATTTTTATTCTAACTCTAGGTCCACTTGGATGGTGGGGGTTGAACCTGGACTTAAGTCAGAATGTAGTGCGCAGACGCCCTGTAGAGCTGACGATCAGCTGTTTAACTTCGAAGATTTTCGGCGGCTCCGTAGTTGTTTGTACTGTGCAAGCTCATGCACAGTACAGGGGGGTCCTTATTCGCCGGGGGAACTTTCTCGGCAAGACACCGGCTATTAATTAATTGTCGGTCCTGACAATACACATAAAAGTTCATTGATAAAAACGTCCCGGGATTCCCCCATAGTCCATTACCAGGCCCTTTGGGTCTGGTATGAATATTAAGGGGAACCCCAAACCAAAATTTAAAAAAAAAATGGCGTGGGGTCCCCCCAAAAATCCATACCAGACCCTTAACCGAGCACACAACCTGGTAGGCCGCAGGAAAAGAGGGGTAGTGAGAGAGTGCCCCCCTCCTGAACTGTACCAGGCCACATGCCCTCAACATTGGGAGGGTGCTTTGGGGTACCCCCCAAAGCACCTAGTCCCCATGTTTATCAGAATCTGACAAGATACAGTTTTTGACAATTCCTTTATTTAAATGCTTCTTTCTTCTATCTTCTATCTTCCTTCAGGTTTCCTCCTCCATCTTCTTCTTCTTCTGGTTCTTCCTCCGGTGTTCTCGTCCGGCATCTGCCTCCGCTGCGTCTTCTTCTCGGGCCGCTCCGCGTCCACCGTGATGGGAGGCTCTCGCTGTGTGACGCTTCTCGTCTTCTGGTCTGACGTCACAGGGAATGCCACAGGCAAGTCCCCGTGCGTCAGAGGGGGGTGGGGTCACCGGGTGGCCCCGCCCTACGTTATTTAAGAACTGTCAGAAGACAAGAAGCGTCACACAGCGGGAGCCTCTCATCATGGTGAATGCAGAGCGGCCTGAGAAGAAGAACACCGCGGAGGAAGATGCCGGATGAGAACACCGGAGGAAGAGCCAAAAGAACCAGAAGAAGAAGAAGATGAAGATGGAGGAAGAAACCGAAGGAAGATAGAAGAAAGAAAAAGCATTTAAATAAAGGAATTGTCAAAAACTGTCTCTTGTCATTTTTAACATTTTTGACACTTATTTTGTGAAATAGTAGGGGTACTTTTGTACCCCCTTACCATTTCACACAGGGGGGCCTGGATCTGGGGGTCCCCTTGTTAAAGGGGGCTTCCAGATTCCAATAAGCCCCCCGCCTGCAGATCCCCACAACCACCGGGCAAGGGTTGTGGGGATGAGGCCCTTGTCCCCATCAACATAGGAACAAGGTGTTTTGGGGGGCTACCCCAAAGCACCCTCCCAATGTTGAGGGCATGTGGCCTGAAACGGTTCAGGAGGGGGGGCGCTCTCTCATCCCCCCTCTTTTCCTGCGGCCTGCCAGGTTGCGTGCTCGGATAAGGGTCTGGTATGGATTTTTAGGGGAATACCACGCCATTTTATTTTAAAATTTTGGGGCGGGGTTCCCCTTAAAATCCATACCAGACCTGAAGGGTCTGGTATAGATTTTGGGGGGGACCCCACACCATTTTTTTTTAAATTTTGGCCGGGGTTCCCCTTGATATCCATACCAGACCTGAAGGGCCTGGTATTGAATTTAGGGGGACCCCCACGCCATTTTTAAAAAAAAATTTGGTTCGGGGTTCCCCTGTGGGGAATTCCCATGCCGTTTTTATCAATGAACTTTTATGTGTATTGTCAGACCACCAATTCATTATAGCCACCCTCTCTGTCTCATTACAGCTCCCACAAAAGACTCTGCAAATATCCGCCATTATTGATTCCGGAGCTTGCAGTTGTTTCATGGATTCCTCTTTTGCTGCAAAACATCAGATCCCCCTTCTTCCAAAGGCCCATGGACTTTCCATCCACCTGGCTGATGGGTCCGCCATCAAGTCCGGACCTGACATTTAAGAGACTGTTCCAATACCCGTTACCATATTTAACTCTCACCAAGAGTTGCTGCGCATGGACATCATTGCTTCACCCTTGTTCTCTATAATCCTCGGCATGCCTTGGTTACAAGAGCACAACCCTAACATTAACTGGGACACAGGAGAGGTTACCTTTTCTTCTCCCTATTGTCAACAGTTCTGCGGGTCACAAGACGCTCATAGGGCCACTACCTTACTATGCCTAGACACAGAGACCAGTATACATCAGTCTATCCCACAACTTTACCACGACTTTCTAGACGTGTTTAGTAAACAAGGGGCAGAGACCTTACCACCCCACCGGGCCTATGACTGCCCTATCGAGCTGCTCCCCGGAGCTGAGATCCTGTTCGGAAGGATTTTTCCCCTGACAGAGGTAGAACAAGGGGCATTAAAGGATTATATTGATGAGAACTTAAAAGAAGCTTCTTTTGCCCGTCCACGTCCCCAGCGGGCGCGGGCATCTTTTTTGTACAGAAAAATGATCATACCCTTCGACCATGCGCGGACTACTGCAAATTAAATAAAATCACAGTAAAAAAACACTATCCTCTCCCCCTGGTACCAGAACTATTTCAAAGACTTTGAACTGCCATTGTGTTCACTAAGCTTGACCTCCGCGGAGCCTACCATTTGGTTCATATCAGGGACGGAGACGAATGGAAAACTGCTTTTCGTACCCGCTATGGGCATTTTGAGTACTTGGTGATGCCCTTCGGGTTGTGTAATGCTCCCGCTACGTTCCAGTATTTCATCAATGATGTTCTATGGGACTTTTTAGATCTGTTTGTCATCGTCTACCTGGACGATAAACTAATCTTTTCTTTCTCCCTTGAATCTCACCACAGGCACGTCAGAAGTGTGTTGGCTCGGCTTCGACAGCATGGCTTATATGCGAAGGCAGAAAAGTATGAGTTTGAGCAGGAAAGTATACCATTTTTGGGGTTAATCATCTCCAGTAGGGGCATTAAAATGGATCTTCAGAAAATCGCTGCAATATTAGATTGGCCGGTCCCAACAGACTAGAAGGGAATCCAATGGTTCACACTATGGCCAGTCTTTTTTTTCTCTGAGCTACCAGGGTTTTCATTGGAATATGTGGATACGTGGACACCGCGAGTGAGCCTGGAGATTTACCCCCCTGCTATCTGAACACCGGGAGCGTCAGCAAGCTTAAAGGCCTTAGCTGGGCTATAGTCACTTGCCTTTTTAAGCTTGCCGTCTGGTAAGCTGAATCAACAGCTACGGTGGATTAGCACAATTATCTATAGGCGCACGGTGGTGGTGTTTTATGCTCTTATTGGACAATTTTTTTCTTGATTTATTTTTTCCTTGATGTCATTCATTAATGGACTTTAATTTCTAGCGCAGTTTTTTAATATAATTTTTGAATTTTGTTGTGATCGCACTGTATGCTGCTACTTATTGTTACGATTTTGTTAGCGCGGTATTCCTACCATTCTAATCCAATGGTTTGTTGGATTCGCCAATTTCTATCAGAAATTTATTAAAGGGTTCTCAGCCATCATCACTCCAATTACCCAGTTAACCAAACAGGGAACACGTTTTCACTGGTCTTCTGCTTCCGTATTAAAACATCCAGATTCCTCTCTGCCATTTGTACTTGAAGTAGATGCATCTGAAATTGCTGTGGGAGCAGTGCTGTCCCAAAGACAAGGAACCAGGGCCCTGCTGCACCCGGTGGCCTTCTTCTCTCGCAAGTTGTCAGCGGCAGAGAGAAATTATGATGTAGGAGATAGAGAGTTGTTAGCAATAAAATCTGCATTAGAAGAATGGCGCTACCTTCTGGAAGGAGCCGCACATCCAGTCCTAATCTTTACAGATCATAAGAACCTGGAGTATCTGAGATCTGCAAAAAGACTGAAGCCACGACAAGCCAGGTGGGCCCTCTTCTTCTCCAGGTTCTCCTTTCATGTCACTTACAGCCCTGATTCCAAAAACACTAAACCTGATGCCCTATCCAGTATGTTCCACAAACCCCAAGAAATTTCACCTTTGGACACCATCCTGTCCCCGGGGAATTTTCTTCTGCTTCAGGGAGATCCGCTCTCACAAATTAAGCAAGCTTCCACAAGACTGGGATCTTCTGTTGGGCCAGAACTACAGATCAGAGATGGGTTGCTTTGGCACGAAAACAAGATTTACATACCCAAAAGCCTACGAGTGTTGGAGCTTTGTCACGATCATGCGCTGGCTGGGCATTTCGGTATTACCAATACCACCGATCTGGTGCAGCGTACCTTTTGGTGGCCTCAGGTACGTGAGGATTGCAAAAGATTTGTGGAATCCTGTACAACCTGCATTAGGAACAAGGGTTACAAAACTAAGGCATGGGGGCTACTAATACCTCTGCCCGTCCCAGACAGGCCATGGAAGATGTTATCCATAGCTTTTATTGTCGAGCTACCTCCAGCGGGGGGCCATACCACCGTCTTTGTGATCGTAGATTGACTGTCAAAAATGGCCAATTTTTGTTCAGCTTCAGAAACAGCACAAGTGTTCATCAAAGAAATCATCAGACTCCACGGGGTGCCAGCCAATGTCGTCTCAGATCGGGGGGTACAGTTTACTGTGCAAAGCCCTGAATATTGAACTGTCGTTCTCCTCTGCCTATCATCCCCAGACCAATGGGCAAACAGAGAGAACAAACCAAACTCTTGAACAATACCTTAGCTGTTTCTCCTCTTTTGCCCAAGATGACTAGATTTCTTTGCTTCCATTGGCTGAATTCGCCTACAACAACTCCATTCACTCTGCTATCAAACAAACTCAATTTTTCGCAAATTATGGCTTCCATCCTTCATTCTTACCTAATTCCCTCCCTGAATGTACAGTACCAGCAGTTCAGGAAAAATTCAATTTCTTTGCCTCCAACAACCAAATTCTACAGGAAACCATGACCAGGACCCAGGAACACAACAAAATAACTTTTGACAAGAAAAGATGAGGCGAACTGTTACTTGCACCCGGTGACCGGGTATGGTTATCCATGGTGAACCTTAGGTTGGCCTGCCCTTCAAAGAAATTGGGTCCCAAGTTCTTGGGGCCATTCCCTGTCAGAAGGAAGATTAATGAGGTGGCATATGAACTAGAACTTCCTGACTAACTAAAGGTCCATCCGGTATTCCATGTATCATTACTAAAACCTTTCATTTTCAACCCATTTCCAGGTCGAAGTACGGATCCCCCTGATCCTGTTCTGGTAGATGGCGAGGAGGAATTCGAGGTAGAGTCTATCTTGGACTACAGGAGGAGAGATAATCAAGATCAATTCCTGATTAATTGGAAGGGGTTTGGACCCGAAGAAAATTCTTGGGAGCCCGAGGGTAATATCCACGCTGAGAGCCTGTTGCAATACTTCAAAAAGGTCCCATCCCGAAAAATTTCCCCGAAGGGGACTACCTGTTATTTGACCCGGCTATCTGTTTGTGACCATCCCAGCTATCTGCCTGCATCTGACCTCTGGCTTGCTTAGACTATCCTCCTGTTGGATCCCTGGTACCTTTGCTGTCTGTCTGATACCGATCACTGGCCCATCTCACAATCCTTCTACCTGATCCCTAAAACCTGCCTACTTGCCTGCTGTGTTCCTGGTTCCAGTCCAGCATTCCAGTCTCCAGCCTGCTACCTGCTGTTGTTCCTGGTTCCAGTCCAGCATTCCAGTCTCCAGCCTGCTTACCTGTTGTTGTTCCTGGTTCCAGTCAGCGTTCCAGTCTGCAGCCTACTTGCCTGTGGTATTCCTGGTTCCAGTCCAGCACTCCAGTCTTCTGCCTGCTTACCTGCTGTTGTTCCTGGCTCCAGTCAGCGTTCCAGTCTCCAGCCTTCTCTCCAGTTCCAGTTTCCTGGTTCCTAACTATTCCTGGACTTCTGGATGGACTGTTGATCCTGCCAGGCACTCATACCACTCCTCACTCCTGTGCCCTCTGTCCCCATTCCAGAGGGCCGTGAGTGGGAGCCGTAGGGGAGGCCTCTCTCTGCATTTCCGGCTCAAAACCTACCAGGTACGTGACAGAATGACAGTCGGCCAATACGCAGTTCAATTCCGTACGCTGGCCACTGAACTCAAATGGAATAATGAGGCCCTTACTGCTACCTTCTGGCAAGGCCTATCTGAGCGTGTCAAGGATGAACTCACTGGACGCACAATTCCTACCACATTGGATGATTTAATTGCATTGAGCATTCAAATAGGCATTCACTTCCAGGAGCGGGTCCTGGAGAAATCCAGTCACCCCCCTGCTGGCCATCCAACACAGGTAGTCCAAAGACCTGTGGAACCCCCTTTCCGTCTTCAACCTCTCACACGTTGGAAGAACCTATGCAGCTTGGGCAAACTCGCCTCACTCCCGAGGAATGTCCCGATGCATGGGATTGGGCTTTTGCCTTTATTGTGGTGAAAAAAGACATCTTTTGAACTCCTGTCGTCCATGCGGGAAACTCCAGGGTCTAGGTCACTCGGAGGGAGGTGATCTAGACCGATCCTTTAATTTTGTCCGCTTCCCTCGTTTCACCCTTCCCGTGGCTATCCTCTGGGCTCAAAATGCCTATCAACTCTCTGCATATGTGGACTCTGGTGCTGCCGGGAATTTCATTGAACAATCTTTAGCTTCTGAGTTGGGCATTGCCTTTGTTGCCTTGGCTATACCTCTTTCCATGACCGCAGTAGATGGCTCCTTCTTGCCTATGAGCCCCATCCGGTTTAAAACCCCTCCTATTGTCTTACGCATTGGGATTTTGTATGCTGAGGAGATCTTTCCTAATTCTGCCTAAATCCTTCAGTCCCATCAACATGGGCCTTCCATGGTTGCAGAAACACTCCACGCATCTTGACTGGGATTCTGGACAAGTATTGGCTTGGGGTCCTGCGTGTCAGCAACAATGTATTTGCAAGGTGCTACCTCCTCCTTCCATTCCTCTGGCTGAGACATCCACAATTCCCATGTTGCCTTCCCAATATCAGTCTTTCTGAGATGTTTTCTGCAAAAAGTCAGCTGATCGCCTTCCTCCTCCACAGAGACAATGACTGCTCCATTGATCTGTTATCTGGATCCTCTCCTCCCCGAGGCCGAGTCTACCCTCTATCTATCCCCAAACCATGTCTGAATACATTTGGGAAAACCTGCAAAAGGAATTCATCAGGAAATCAAACTCATATAAACCAAAAAAGAGAAAAACTATGAACCAAAAAAAGCCTTGCTCAATTCAATATTGGTAATAACAGATGGGGGAAGTACCCTTGTAACATCTGTATATGCATGAAGCTAATTGCAGACACCCAGAGGATCTGTCAATCACAGAAGGGTGTGTTCCTCTGAATTAGGAAGCATATCAAAAAAAGGGGGACACAAGGGGAAGGAACGGGATGAGGTACCAGTTCCACCCAAGGAAAAAAGAATTCTTCAACAAGGAACTAGCAAAAAATATCAATAAATTTATTATAGAAAAATAGTACCACATATACACCAAACAGAAGGTCAAATACTATGACAATAGGTGAACCAAAAACCACCACTAAACAAAATATTAAAATAGACAACGTTGTCTAAAAACAGGACAACACACAGATGGCCACCACTAAGCACATACATACGCCCGGATGAATCAATAAATGGAAAAAAAAAAACATGACATTGCAGTCTCATTAGTATATGTCTAAAATTGCTAGTAGGAGTCAGGGGGTAAGTGTGTGCAGCCGTTAATAAAGGGAGTCCGCCTTGCAGGGTGCCAGTAACAGACCTAGATAGACCTAGTAGTATGGATCATGGGGACAGCTGATGATAGCAATTGCAACTTGGTATCCCACAGTAGCTGGTAATGTGGGTTGGATGCTGTGTAGAGACTGTGCGTGGATGAAGGTAGGAATGTGCCTGCATCAGTAGAACTGGGTGGAACTGGTACCTCATCCCGTTCCTTCCCCTTGTGTCCCCCTTTTTTTGATAGGAAATCAAACTCACCTGCCGGAGCCGGGTTCTTCTTTGTAGCGAAACAAGATGATTCACTCTGTCCATACATCGACTACAGGGGCCTTAACACCATCTTCCTTTAATTTCACAACTCTTTGACAGACTGCGAGGTTCTCATGTTTTTACTGAACTGGATCTTAGAGGGGCCTACAATTTAATAAGAATCTGGGAAGGAGACAAATGGATGACCGCCTTTAACACCAGGGATGGACATTATGAATATCTTGTGATGCCCTTTGGCTTATGCAATACCCCAGCGGTCTTCCAAAATTTGGTTAATGAGATCTTCCGCGACCTTCTGTATGTCTGTGTTATTGTATATCTGGATGATATTCTTATTTTCTCACCAGACTTACTTACCCATCATCTTCATGTGAAAGCTGTGCTACAGCGTCTACGGGACAATTGTCTATATGCAAAATTGGAAAAATGCAAGGGTGTCAATGCCCGGCTCTGGTCCATTAAAGCCATTGATGCTTTCCTCAAACTCAAGGCAGCCTTCCTCTCTGCCCCAATTCAACTATGTCCGGACATTACAAAACCCTTTTCTTTGGAAGTTGATGCCTCTGCAGTAGGAGTCAGTGCCGTCCTACTCCAACTTCAGAAGGGCAAGTCTCAGCCTTGTGGATTCTTTTCCAAGAAGTTTTCTGATGCAGAGAAGAACTATACCATTGGGGACCGTGAGCTGCTCGCTATTAAACTAGCTCTTCAAGAATGGCGACATCTTCTAGAGGGTTCTCCCCATTGTATTACCATCTATACTGATCATAAAAATCTGCAGCATTTACAATCAGCGTAACGCTTGAACCCACGTCAAGCTTGCTGGGTCCTCTTTTTCGCCCGCTTCAGCTTTAACATTACTTTTCGTCCAGGTGCCAAAAACCTTCGAGCCGATGCCTTGTCCAGGTCGTGTGATGTGAATGATTCTGAGAATCGCCTAGATCCTGGTCCCATCATCCCTCCGCATCGTATTCTAGCCACTACTCAGCTCCAGTCTACATAGCCTCCTTTGACTAAAACTTTTGTAGTTCCAGCACTTCGTCCCAAACTCCTTGCTTGGGCACATGACTCCAAGTTCTCTGGACATTCTGGCATACCTTGTACTTGTGACCTTCTTCAGCGTCATTACTGGTGGCCTTCTCTTTGGAAGGATATCAAGGAATACATTCAAGCTTGTATGGTTTGTGTACTATCCAAATCTTCCATGTCTGCCCCTGCTGGGTTGCTTTTGCCTTTACCAGTTCCTGATATACCTTGGTGTTGTATTTCCATGGATTTTATCTCAGATCTGCCCCCCCGCAACAGGTTCTACAGTCATCTGGGTAGTGGTGGATCGGTTCTCCAAAATGTGTCACTTGATTTCTCTCCCAGGCCTACCTTCTGCTCCAAGTCTTGCCACAACTTTCATTAAGGAAATTTTTCATCTTCATGTGATGCCTTCACATATTGACTCTGACAGAGGAGTTCAATATTTTTCAATAGTTTTGGAGAGCCTTGGCCAGCTCCTTTGGGATTAAATTGGATTTTTCATCTGCCTTTCATACCCAGTCCAATGGGCAAACGGAACGTGTCAATCAAAATGTAGAACGTTTTCTCCTCTGCCTTCATCTCAGCCCACCAAGATGACTGGGTGGACCTTTTGCCCTGAGCAGAGTTTGCCTTAAACCATCACTCCAATGCCAGTTCTGGAAAATCTCCCTTCACTGTTTACGGGCAGCATCCATCTGTTCCCTTTCCTGTTGCCATTTCTCCTCTTGTACCAGCAGCAGCTGAAACTCAAAGGTCCTTCAACTCAATCTGGAAAGAAGTCTCTGAGAATCTTCATCTAGCTGCTTCCAGGCATAAAATGACAGCAGATCGTCATCACCGTCCGGCTCCTAAGTTCCTGTCTGGCGATTAGTTGGCTCCCTACCAAGCACATCCGACTCCGGTTGCCCTCACTGAAATTTGCCCCTCTCTTCATTGGTCCATTTCCTATTCTCCGTCAGATCAATCCAGTTGCTTTCAAGCTCTGTCTGCCCTCTCATCTCAGGATACTCCACGCCTTCCAGGTCTCCCTGCTCAGACCACTGGTCCTCAATCGCTTATCTCCCCCTTCTTCTCACGCCACTCCTGTGGCTGATACCACGGATCAATATGATATTAAAGAAATATTGGACTCCAAGTACTCCCCAGGGAGGCTACTCTATCTGATTGGAAGGGCTATGGTCTGGAGGAGAGGTCTTGGGTTCCTGCCACTGATGTCTCAGCCCCACGTTTGGTGACCAGATTCCATTGGAAATTTCCCTCCACGCCAGCCCCCAGTGTAGGGGGACCTCGTAAGAGGGGGGGTACTGTCACAGATCAGCTCTGCAGCTGATCTGTGTCTTACCTTTACTGCTGTAGGCCGGCTGGCACCTGTTGTTCCACTAGCTTGTGTTCAGCTCTGCTGCACTCTGCAGCTATGGGTGTCGCCGGCATCACCTGTTGCTTAATATATAATTCCTTCCTGCTATTTCCTGTCCAGCCCCTCATGTGCTTCTCTATTTAATTTCTCTCTGACTAGTTCTGGTTGCTTGAGCAACATTTTGTTTTTGAGCTCCCTTCATGTAACCTGCCTTAACCTGACCTCTTGTGAACTGATCTCTTGTGTACTGACTCGGCTTGTTCTGATTACATTGTCTGCAGCCCGCCCTGACCTTGGCTTGCTATCTGGCTCTCCTTTACTTCATCCATCCATCCTTGTCTGACAGTGTCTTCTGGTACTTCCCTAGCGAGCGGGGTGAACCCTGGAGTCGTAACCTGGGGTCAGCACGCAGCTAAGCCCAAACCCTGGCAGAATACCGGCTGGCCCTTAGACTCCACGCCCTGGGGGATCCCGTGTCACCTGCTCACCTGTGGGCTCACTGTAAGTAGTACTGTGACACCTGTATCTGACATCCGTTGCGGTCCTGGCTCGTCTGACCTTGCATCCAGTTATCCACCTGTCCTGCTCTGCATGCTACCTAGTCCCTGCTGGTCCTTCACCTGCTGAGTGCTTCCAGCTGCCTGTCAAGCACCTGCCACCTGCTGTCTGCCCAATCCTGTGTCTGCTGGCTCTGCTGCCATCTGCTGTTCCAGCAATCTGACCTGTCTCTGGCAATGCACCTGCTTTTCACTGCCGTGGCTGAGGGGATATCTTACAGGCACTCATACCTTACTGTCCTCTCACAGTCACTGTTGCAACATCAGTGGTCTCAGACTCGGGACTGTACAAGAGGCCTCCCTCTACACGTCAGGGTCTGCCATGAGGTATGTGACAGAAGGATGTAAAGCTTTGTATTTTAAGTTCATTAACGTGAAGTTGTCAAATATCCCTGAACTCAGGACAGACAGTGGGAGGACTTATCAAGAGAAGGGTGGGTGATGAAACTAGAGTCCCCACAAAGTAGTACAGTGTTCTTGGCATGGGACACCAGCAACTTAAGAAGGTGGACCAGAAAGGAGAGGTTAGAGATATTAGGGGCATAGTATATGAGATTTGTCACCTCCATCCCTTGGAGGGAGCCTTGAAGCAAGAGGTACAGATTTTGGGGGTCAGACAGTTGTTTCTTTATTGTACATCACGGGACACAGAGCCACAGTAATTACTGTATGGGTTATATAGGCACCTTCAGGTGATGGACACTGGCACACCCTAGATAGGAAGTCTGGCTCCCTATATAACCCCTCTCCTTACTGGGAGTACCTCAGTTTTTTGCCAGTGTCTTAGGTGTTGGTTATGAGTGAAGATGTGCTGGACTGAGCTCCACTGCAATATTCCTTTGCTATGCAACCGGATCCATTCAGAGTGTCTTTTCCAGGCCAAATTGAATGGTACCCGGGCTTCGTGTCAGAAGAAATTAGGTTTTGCCTGTAATGCTTTTTAGAGAGCTGGACCCCGGGATCCAGTGCTTGGTTTTTTCAGCAATATTTCCTGGCTGGGTGCTTTACGTGTCCAAGGGTTTGGAACCCCCGATAAAAAGGGGCCCCGGTCCTTGAAGGTTTTTTAAACGGAGCCCACCATGAGTGGTGAAGATTGGGCCTGTCTGGTTTACCACAGAACCCTGCAGCTGGATAAGGTAAGTGGAGATTCCTAAGGAATTTTTCTAATTCGTATGGGGTTTCTCTTTTTAAGTAAATGTTGTCATGCCTAAAGTCGCCACCGGGGGCTGGCAAGAGCACGTACCTGTTCCATGCTTGTCAGTCTTGTTCTGTGTCAGCACAAGCTGCACGCTTCCTCCAGTCCCAAGCCTCAGGTAAGACGCTGGAATGGGGGCGTTTCTTTTAGACATCCCCCACCTGGACTGAGGTATTTTTCACTCCAGGAGGCTGAGGGAACGCAGACCAGTCAGTGGTATGCCGCGCTGCTCCTGCCGCCATAGCACAGCGGTTTTCTTCCAGCAGCTCTCCTCCTCTCCTCCGCCCCAGCCCCCCTACATGCTCATCCGGGTGGATCAGGGCCCCGCTTGTGTGGGAAAGCAGTCTTTTTTGAAAAGAGTGAGGGTGCAGTGGGAAGTCAGAGAGAGGGGGCGGGGCTTAGTGTGGCATCAGTGTGCTTCAACGTTCACAATGCAGGGGCTGTGTAGGCTATAAATACACCTTTTGCAGCTGCATTCAGCTGATGGAGGGACACAGAGCAGATGGGGCATGTGAGTATTGGTGACACAGGCATTCCCAGGGCACATTTACTTAAGCATCAGCCTGATTCTTGATAGCAGCGGCAGTTGCTGAACTATTTGCTCAGCAGTGGGTGCATTTTCTGGTGGTACCTCTGCATTTGTGCTTAGCAGTGTGGGCAGAAGGGGAGGTACAAATACCACAAAAAACACGGGCTCAAAGGGATCTCCCTCAGGCTCTGAGGACTCTCCCTCTGCAATGCTATCCCCCCTGAAAGGCCTAGGGAGGCTGGTCAGAGCGAGCCATCGGGGTTGTCAGAGGTTGCAACTGCTTCTGGCATTTCAGCCCCTGTATATATTACTGAGGAGGTTTTTTTCTCAGCCATGATTGGATTGGAGGAAAGATTAGCATCTTTAATCGCATCTTCACAGAGTGGAAGAAAATGCACTAGGTCCCCTTCTACCACTCAGGACCATCAAACAGAGTAACAGTGGGAGGATGATTCCCCCTCAGGGGACTGTGAAGAGGCTGATGACTCCCCTTCGAAGGGATCAAGTGGGGAAGCACCTTCTTTAGCTTTACAGGCTGAGAAATTGCTGGTGCAATCCCTTACTGAAATGGTCCGCTCCACTTTTAAGCTACCCTTAACTGAGTCAGTTGAAAAGCCCACTTCTTTGGGTTCACTGAAGCCTCCTCAAGCTTTGTGTGCCTTTTCTGTTCATTCATTGCTGGAAAAGCTTATGTATTCTGAGTGGGATCACCCAGATAAGCATTTTTTTTTCCCCCTAAAAAGTTTTCAACACTTTATCCTATGGAGGAAAAGTTTACAAAGATGTGGAATATACCAGCAATTGACGCTGCCATATCCTCTGTGAATAAAAGTTTGTCCTGTTGACAATGCTCAAATGCTTAGGGATCCAACCGATAAAAAATTGTAATGTTTGGGGATGATTTGGACAAATATATCCAAAAGATATCAAGTGAGAAAAGGCGTAAACGTCCCTCATTTAAGTGGGCTCTTTCTCCAGTCCCGGGGACATCAGCCCCCAGGCAGTCGCGACGGCCTCCACCATCAGGTTCAAGAGGTAAACCTCAGGGTCAACCGCAGGGACAAAAGAAGTCCTGGGGGGGGAAAAACCTACAAGACAGAACGCTAAAGCCTCTCGAGTGGGGGGAAGACTGCTATAGTTCTCAAGGGTCTAGCAGGAGGATTTTCAAGACAGATGGGTGGTCTCCACAATAACTCTAGGGTACAAACTAAAGTTCAGAGAATTCCCGTCTCCTCAGGTCAAATGTTCCCAAAGATCCAGAGAAAAAGTCTCTCCTTCAAGCATTAGACTGACTTTTGTCACAAAAAGTGATCATGGTGGTCCCCAAGGAAGAGCAGGGGTCGGGGTTTAATTCAAACCTTTTTACGGTGCCAAAACCAAACGGAGATGTCAGACCTATTCTAGATCTCAAAGATCTAAACTGGTTCCTGAAAGTCCGCTCTTTTCACATGGAATCAATCCGATCAGTAGTCTCCATCCTACAAGGAGAACTTCTGGCATCAATCAAAATCAAGGATGCTTACCTGCATGTACCTATTTTCCCCGCTCATCAGAAATATTGGCATTTTGAAGTAGAAAAACTTCATTTTCAGTTTGTAGTTCTGCCTTTTGGTCTAGCTACTGCAACCTGGGTGTTTACAAAACTTCTGGCCCTTCCTCTGGCCAGATTAAGGACTCAAGGTATAACAATTATAGCATACCTAGATGACCTGCTCTTGATCGACCGGTCGGTAGCCCGCTTAGATCAAAGCATGGTCACCACAGCCAACTACCTGGAATACCTAGGTTGGGTCCTCAACCTAGAGAAATCTTCTTTAAAGCCAGTAAGAAGGCTAGAGTACTTGGGTCTGGTTATAGATACAGCCCAGAAGAGGGTGTTTTTACCCCAGGCAAAGATCAGTGCCATAAAGGAGCTGGTTCAGGTGGTCAGGGCGAAGAAGGGTCTGTCACGTATCTTACAGCGGAGTCTGAAATGCTGAGGGAGGCCTCTCGCACGGTTCCGGTCCCAACACTCCTGGTAGTGAGGACAGGGAGTGGCGGGGCACAGAAGGATGCAGGTGCCTGCGGCTGGAAGCTGGAACTTGGACATTCAGGATCCTCTTGGAGAAGATGAGAAGACTGATCACCAGAACTGCTCAGTAGAAGCCAGGCAGGTAGGTATGGATTCAAGAACAACTGCAACTTCAGGACAGGCAAAGGTTGGCAACTGGCTGGCAACGAGGTATCCACACAGAAGGCAAGTTTGTGGTCAAGGTCAGGCAGAGGTTGGCAACGGGTGGGCAGCGAGGTACAAAGTCAGGAAGCAGAGCCGTAGTAGAGTCCAAGTCAGGGTCGGTATAATCAGTAAAGGTAGGTAACAGGCAAGGGAGATCCAGGAGAGTAGTCAAGAAAGCCGGGTAGTCAGGAGCAAGGTAACAGGTTACACAGGAATCAAGAACTTAGGAACTAGCTGAAGACGATCCAGCACTAGTGCCAGGCAAAGACCTTGATTATATATGGCGCTGAGCGCCAGGATTGGTGGACGTGAATGTGCGTGCGTGAGAATGTACACCCGCTTGTATGGGTGTGCGGGTGCGAGCACATGTTCGTACGGGTGCGTGGGTGTGCACGTTCGATCCAGAACTTGTTCGCCTCTGTCGGGGACACCGCTCATGCCCGTTAGTCACTGCTGCACAGAGACGGGAGCTAGTACTATGAGTTCTCTGACAGGGTCCTTCTATTCGCCTTTGCATGAGGTTGTTGGGAAAGATAGGAGCTTATTTTGAAGCGGTTCTCTATTCTCAGTCTCAATTGAGACTGCTACAAAACCGTATCCTGTCTGCCTGAAACAAGAAGGTCCAAGCGCTAGATTTTTCCAATGCGTTTGTCGCCAAAAGTGTGCCAGAGCCTCAGTTGGTGGAGGATATCCGAGAATCTGAGGAAGGGGAAATCCTTCTTACCAGTTACCTAGAAGGTGGTAACAACAGATGCCAGCCTTTTGGGTTGGGAAGCAGTTCTGGAAGAGGCGACTGTCCAAGGGAAATGGTCCAGAACCGAGAGGACCTTGCCCATCAACATTCTAGAGTTTCGAGCAGCGTACCTAGCCCTAAAGGCATGGACATTGAGATTGCGGAATTGTCCTGTCAGGATTCAATCCGACAATGCCACAGCAGTGGCTTATATCAATCACCATGGGGGCACCAGAAGTCATGCAGCCCAGGGAGAGGTAAACCATATCCTAACCTGGGCAGAAAAGCATGTGCCGTGCATTTCCGCAATCTTCATTCCAGGAGTAGAGAATTTGCAGGCGGACTACTTAATTTGCCAGCAGTTGTTTCCGGGGGAATGGTCTCTTCACCCCAACATCTTACTGGTTATATGCCAAAGATGGGGGATCCCAGACGTAGATCTGTTTGCATCCAGGTTCAACAACAAAGTCGACAACTTTGTATCAAGAACAAGGGATCTGCTCGCATACCTAACAGATGTGTTGGTGACCCCATGGGATCAGTTCTCACTGATTTATGCATTCCCTCCTATTCTGCTGCTACCCCGAATTCTTTGCAGGAAAGGAAGTCGGTAGTGCTTGTGGCCCCAGCATGACACAGAAGATCTTGGTATGCAGAGATCATAAAAATTGCGTTAGGGGCCCCATGGACCCTACCACCACGTCCAGACCTGCTATCGCAAGGACCAGTGTTCCATCCTACCTTACAAACGCTAAATGTAACGGTCTGGCTATTGAAACCCACATTCTAAAGAATCGTGGGCTTTCAGGCTCAGTGATATCTATATAGATTAATGCAAGTAAGCCAGCTTCCAGGGTCATTTATTATAGAGTCTGGAAGGCATATGTTTCCTGGTGTGAATCCAGGGGTTGGCATCCTAGAAAATATGTTATAGGTAGAATTCTTGCCTTTCTGCAAATGGGGTTAGAGATGAAGCTGGCCTTGAGTACTATCAAAGGCCAGGGTTTCGGCCTTATCGGTATTGTTTCAACGACCACTTGCTTCGCATTCTTTGGTCCGTAGCTTTATACAGGGGGGTAACGCAGCTTAATCCACTGGTTAGGTCACCCCTGAACCCTTGGGACTTGAATTTAGTTCTGTCAGCATTACAGAAACAGCCTTTTGAGCAGATACAACATATTCCTTGGTCCTTTTGACAAGGAAGCTAGTTTTTCTGGTGACCATATCTTCTGCAAGAAGGGTATCAGAATCGGCTGCTCTTTCTTGTAAAGAGCCATATTTAATCATTCACAAGGATAGAGCAGTATTGCGTCCTCATCCTAGTTTTTTGCCGAAGGTGTTTTTTTCTGGTTTTTATCTAAACCAGGATACTGCAAGTGGTCGTTGAAACAATACCTTCATTTTTTCCTGAACCCTGTTCTACGGAAGAAAAGTCACTACATTCTCTGGATGTAGTGAGTGCAGTCAAAATCTATTTGGAGGTGACTGCTCAGATTGGGGAAACGGATGTTTTGTTTGTGTTGCCTGAAGGTCCTAGGAAAGGACAGACAACATCGAAATCTACTATTGCTAAGTGAATTCGGCAAGTAATTATTCAAAATAAAAGAAAAAGAATTGCGCTAAGTGCGTGAAAAAAATCAAAAAATAAATTTATAAATAAAAATTGTGAAAAAGGTCCTGCTGCTGTGCACTATAACCCTGATATGAGGGCACAAAGAACAAATGTAGAAATAGAAAGTGCAGCGCTGGACTTATGACAAAAACATATGCGAGTGATAATAAATCAATTATTCAATCAATTAATCAAATAGTAAACTACAGTAAATAATTAGCAGTCATTGATAGGAGATCAACAACAATTAGGTGCTCAAAAATATTAAGTGTAGAAAAAAACAGTAAATCAATAAAGTAAAGTCCAAGATTGTGATGAGTTGAAATTCAATACAAGGTCCGGGATCAGTTTTCCACTGTGTAGTGCTGCCCACCACCTAATGGTAAAAAAATGGAGGCTTACCAGAAAGCCTGTGACCGCCCTTACTTAGGGGGGTCAAAGCAGGCTTAGTAGAAGTAGACCATCAAGGGAATACTCCAGGACACACTGCTGGGAAGAGACATCAACTTCCCGCATGGATGACCAGCTGGCGAAGTGCTTCACAAGGTACTGTCCCAGGATCGCTTCCCACAGAGCAGTCAGCAATCGCCTTCTCTGCTGCCAGTTCCAGCAATGTCTCCTCTCTACTACCTCCCGACTCACCTGGTGAGTAATCAGTTAAGTCCCAAGAGGCGGTGTCTTGAATATACATAGGTACAAGTCTCTCGGAACAATCAAAAGGGAAACGATTATAAAGATACTTCTGCTACTAGTAACTATATCATATAGCTGATGGTCAGAGCTTGCTTCTAGTGAGAATAGTGCTGCATAGAAGTGTACATACCCTTTCTGTGTCGCTGGAACAAAGCTGCTGGCTGGATAGTATGAATCTGAGGAAAGAGGTGTCTGTCTAAAAGTAGGGCTCACAAGTGAGCCTTTTGAATGCATCCCAATCAGGCTTCCTATGCCCAGGGGAGTCGGCATCACCAGGACCGGTGGAACTGCACATGACCAAACAATCCCACACATATGTGCAGACGACAGTGATGTCTGCCAGCTCATAGAGCTGAGAAGGGAAGACAGGGTGTTCCATAAGGGCCTGTGTGCCCTCTGGTGTTGCATCCAGACACCTTGGCCAGTACGTAAGCCGCGGCTTACCGGCCGCACATCGAACCACAAAGTCCAGCATGTGCTGGCCCCAGCAGGGGACCTGAACATCAGTATATTTGAAAGTTACAATAGGAAATTATTAAAATACAAAATGCAATACAAACGTTACATATAGGAACATTTAACCACCAGGCCTCTTTTTTAGATGTGGTGTTTACAAGTTAAAAACTGTTTTTTTTGCTAGAAAATTACTTAGAACCCCCAAACATTATACTTTTTTTTTCGAACACCCTAGGGAATAAAATGACGGTCATTGCAATACTTTCTGTCATAATGATTTGCGCAGTGGTCTTACAAGCGCACTTTTTTTGTAAAAAATACTTTTTGAATCAATCAATCAAAAAATAAGACAACAGTAAAGTTAGCCCAATTTTTTTATATTGTGAAAGATAATGTTACGCCAAGTAAATTGATACCCAACATGTACGTCACGGGGAATGCCACAGGGAAGTACCGTCATGTCCCCGTGCGTCAGAAGGGGCGTGGTCACCGGGTGACCCCGCCCCCCACCATTATTTAAGAACCGTCAGAAGAGGAGAAGCGTCACACAGCGGGAGCCTCCCTCCATGCCAGCATGGATGCAGAGCGGCCCGAAAAGAAGATGAAGAGAAGAAGATGAAGAGAAGAAGATGAAGAGAAGAGTGGGAGCCTCCCTCCATGCCATGGATGCAGAGCGGCCCGAGGAGAAGAAGGGAAGAAGACGCCGCGGAGGAGATGCTGGATAAGAACACCGGAGGAAAAACCAGAAGAACCAGAAGAACCAGAAGAACCAGAAGAACAAGAAGATGAAGGAAGATAGAAGATAGAAGAAAGAAGAAGCATTTAAATAAAGGAATTGTCAAAAACTGTCTCTTGTCATTTTTAACATTTTTGACAGTTTTTTTGTAAAAATGGTAGGGGTACTCTTGTACCCCCTTACCATTTCACACAGGGGGGAGGGCCGGGATCTGGGGGTCCCCTTGTTAAAGGGGGCTTCCAGATTCCTATAAGCCCCCACCCGCAGACCCCCAAAACCACTGGCCAGGGTTGTGGGGATGAGGCCCTTGTCCTCATCAACATGGGGACAAGGTGTTTTGGGGGCTACCCCAAAGCTCCCTCCCAATGTTAAGGGCATGTGGCCTGGTACGGTTCAGGAGGGGGGGGCACTCTCTCGTCACCCCTCTTTTCCTGTGGCCTGCCAGGTTGCGTGCTCAGATACAGGTCTGGTATGGATTTTTTTTTAATTTTGGCGCGGGGTTCCCCTTAATATCCATACCAGACCTGAAGGGCCTGGTATGGAATTTAGGGGACCCCACGTCATTTTTTAAAAAAAAATTGGCCGGGGTTCCCCTTAATATCCATACCAGACCTGAAGGGCCTGGTATGGAGTTTAGGGGACCCCACGTAACTTTTTTTAAAAATTTTGGCCGGGGTTCCCCTTAATATCCATACCAGACCTGAAGGGCCTGGTATGGAATTTAGGGGGACCCCCACATCATTTTTTTAAAAAATTTTGGTTCGGGGTTCCCCTGTGGGGAATTCCCATGCCGTTTTTATCAATGAACTTCTATGTGTATTGTCGGACCGGCAATGCATTAATAGCCACGAGTAGTTTTAAATGACTTTTTTTCCTTTGAAATGTCATTTTGCTGTCAGACTGTTCTAGACACAGGAAACATGCGCCCCTTTACAGGCATACTATAGAAACCCCCCAGCTACAAAATGTAAAGGGATATTACACTTTTATTGTTTCACTTTAAGCATTATTAAAATCACTGCTCCTGAAAAAACAGCCGTTTTTAAAACTTTTTTTGCATTGATACATATCCCCCGGGGCAGGACCCAGGTCCCCTAACACTTTTTATGACAATACCATGCATATAAGCCTTTAAAATTAGCACTTTTGATTTCTCCCATAGACTTTTAAAGGGTGTTCCGCGGCATTCGAATTTGCCGCGAACACCCCAAATTGTTCGCTGTTCGGCGAACTTGCGAACAGCCCATGTTCCAGTCGAACATGAGTTTGACCCGAACTCGAAGCTCATCCCTACTGTCTGCCTCTCCTTGTTGGCATTCCAGACATACTAATGGCCTGCAGTGAGATGTAGCTGCACAAAGCTGGGATGTATATATATATATACTGATACTGCAGCTAACAGAATCAACTGCCTGCCTGTAGTATTATTAGTATGAGAACACCAGCAATTGTCTTTAGGTAGCTTTAGGTGCACACTGTGCAGAGGACGCAGTACACTAACTGTAAATACTGCAGCTGCCTGCCTGTGGTACTAATAGGATTAGAAGAACACCACCAATTTTCTTCAGGTAGCTTTAGGTGCACACAGTGCAGAGGACATAGTACACTAACTGAAAATACTGTAGCTGCCTGCCTGTGGTATTAATAGGATCAGAACAACAGCAATTGTCTTCAGGTAGCTTTAGGTGCACACTGTGCAGAGGATGCGGTAGACTAACTGTAAATACTGCAACTGCCTGCCTGTGGTACTAATAGAATCAGAAGAACACCACCAATTTTCTTCAGGTAGCTTTAGGTGCACACTGTGCAGAGGACACACTACACTAACTGTAAATACTGTAGCTGCCTGTATGTGGTATTAATAGGATCAGAACAACAGCAATTGTCTTTAAGTAGCTTTAGGTGCACACTGTGCAGAGGACGCAGTACACTAACTGTAAATACTGCAGCTGCCTGCCTGTGGTATTAATAGGATCAGAACAACAGCAATTGTCTTCAAGTAGCTTTAGGTGCACACTGTGCAGAGGACGCAGTACACTAACTGTAAATACTGCAGCTGCCTGCCTGTGGTATTAATAGGATCAGAACAACAGCAATTGTCTTCAGGTAGCTTTAGGTGCACACTGTGCAGAGGATGCACTACACTAACTGTAAATACTGCAGCACCCTGCCTGTGGTATTAATAGGATCAGAACAACAGCACTTGTCTTCAGGTAGCTTTAGGTGCACACTGTGCAGAGGACGCACTACACTAACTGTAAATACTGCAGCTGCCTGCGGTACTAATAGGATGAGAAGAACACCACCAATTTTCTTCAGGTAGCTTTAGATGCACACTGTGCAGAGGACACACTACACTAACTGTAAATACTGTAGCTGCCTGCCTGTGGTATTAATAGGATCAGAACAACAGCAATTGTCTTCAGGTAGCTTTAGGTGCACACTGTGCAGAGGACGCAATACACTAACTGTAAATACTGCAGCTGCCTGCCTGTGGTACTAATAGGATCAGAAGAACACCACCAATTTTCTTCAGGTAGCTTTAGGTGCACACTGTGCAGAGGACGCACTACACTAACTGTAAATACTGCAGCTGCCTGCAGTAGTAATAGGATCAAAAGGACACCACCAATTTTCTTCAGGTAGCTTTGGGT
This sequence comes from Lithobates septentrionalis, assembly GCA_037952835.1. Taxonomy (NCBI): domain Eukaryota; kingdom Metazoa; phylum Chordata; class Amphibia; order Anura; family Ranidae; genus Lithobates; species Lithobates septentrionalis. The sequence goes on along the minus strand of JBBDGP010001607.1, from coordinate 804,351 downwards.
GCACAGTGTGCAGAGGACGCACTACACTAACTGTAAATACTGCAGCTGCCTGCGGTACTAATAGGATCAGAAGAACACCACCAATTTTCTTCAGGTAGCTTTAGGTGAACACTGTGCAGAGGATGCACTACACTAACTGTAAATTCTGCAGCTGCCTGCGGTACTAACAGGATCAGAAGAACACCACCAATTTTCTTCAGGTGGCTGTAAATACTGTGCACGCTGTGCAGAGAATGCACTACACTAACTGTAAATACTGTAGCTAATAGGACTAATAGGATCAGAAGAACACCAGTAATTTTTTTCAAGTAGCTGTAAATACTGTAAAAACACCTGCCTGCCATTCAGTAGGAAGAGAATAACAGGAATGCATCTAGCTAAACTGAATACAGTGTATCTCTGTATATATGTGTATATATATATATATATATATATACCTAGGATGCATATATATACACAATACACTGAAAGTGCAGCTAACTGACTCGCCTGCCTACTCTATCTAACTTAAATCAAATGACACTATGACACTGTCTCTCTGTCTATCTCTCCCCTGCCACTGCAACACACTACACAAGGCCGCCACGCAGTCGGCCTTATCTAGTGTGGTGCGTGTACTAAACCCCCTGAGCCATAATTGGCCAAAGCCACCCTGGCGTTGGCCAATTACGGCTCTCTGTACAGACAGCGCTGTGATTGGCCAAGCATGCGGGTCATAGTGCATGCTTGGCCAATCATCAGCCAGCAATGTACTGCAACACCACAGTGAATTATGGGCCTTGACGCGCCACTCGAATTTGTCGCGAACGGCCCATAACGTTCGAAATTCGACGAATAGTCGAACATGGGTTCGACCCAAACTCAAAGCTAATCCCTATTCCTGACATTGGAAACAGAAAAAACTTTTGATTGGATACACTGTGGGTACCTGAGGGCAACCATTTCCAAATTTGGTTTCTTTGATTTTATCTTTTAGGCCATTTCAGCCCTATACATCAAACCATCAAACCTTCTGCTTCTGTTTATACCTCTAACGCTTTGTTTGGTAAATTTAATAATACTAACGGAACCCGTCAGGGTTGCCCCCTGTCACCTCTTATTTGTTGCCTCATAATGAAACTGTTGGCTGAAATTATACATTCGGACCCACTGATACATGGTATTAAAATAGCAGAATATACCCATAAAATCAGATTATTCACTGATTATGTAATACTTACCCTTAATAACCCAGCTTCTTTTTTGAACAGAGTACAACAAGTGTGCACAATTTGGGTATGTCTTATATTACAAACTCAGTGTAATAAAATCATCAATATTGCCAATTTGGATTTCTGCTCTCACATTAAAGATTTTTTAACAACTATTCCCCTATCAATGGGCAACTAATGCCGCGTACACACGGTCGGACTTTCCGGCATACTTGGTCCGGCGGACCAGAGTGTGCCGGACAATCCGCCCGTGTGTAGGCGCCGGCGGACTTTTCCGGCGGACTTTTTCCCAAAAGCCCGCCAGACCTAGATTTGAAACATGTTTTAAATCTTTCCGTCTGACTCAGTTTTGGGCGGAAAGTCCGCTCGTCTGTGTGCTGGTCCAACGGACCAGATACGACGCGAGGGCAGGGTATTGCATCTCACGCTCGCTGCAATAGGAAAAACAAATTTTCCTATTGCGGCGAGCGCGGGGCATACCAGGCCCTTAAGTCTGGTATGGATTATAAAGGGTATAAGAGAGAAGGCGGGACTTTAAATGAAGCACGCAGTCGATAGTGAAGGGTCAAAAAAGGGATATAATTGTATAAAACACGATAAATATTCCATACAGATGGGTACATGGGTCACAAGAGTTCATCATTTGTTACATATATTTGTATTATATCGGCATTACACATTGCATGTACAAGGGTTAGAGGTTCATCTATAATAAATATATCTGTGTTACATTGGTACTACACATTGTATATACAGAAGCTCTACGCGTTTCGTGGAGTATTCATATCCACTCTTCAGCAGCGACAATGTGTATTAACTGAAAATAAAACATATAATAAATTTTAAGGTCAAATGCTTGTAAAAAATGGGAAAAAATTATAAAATTGTATATAACTTGGGAATGACCCCTAGCCATAGAAATACTCACAACTACCATGCAGTATGAGCGCAATAGTGAGAGCTGGTGGCTCCCCAAGGGGCATCTTTTCCGGGAGCTGTGCCGGCGACCGGCGCAAGTGGGACCCCCCCACACATGACAACACCGGGGGTGGACAAAATTCCAAAGGGTGGTGGTCCCTGATATGGATTCTGTGGGTGATTTGGAGAAATATTGAGGGGTATCTAGAAAAAATGTGAAAGTGAATGGGATGAGATTGAATAGAATATGTGTGAATGTGAAAATGTATGTCAGGTGTGAAGGCAGCATTCAGAGCCTGTGTCAAAGTGGTAACCCTGAAAAACAAAACCAATAAAATTCATTGTGATGTGTAATATGCGAATCCTAAATGAAAATGAAGTCCAAATAGTATTAGTGAGTGCATTGTCTAAATTACCTTACCTAGTGCTGGGAGATAAAAATTGTAGTGAAGTGCTGGGTGCCACCAGTGTGTGAAGGGATGACCAACCCCTGCAAAGAGCCAACCCCGAATGGGACACATGAGGACACGCACGCCAATCACCAGCAAACGCCACGCAGGCGTGCAAGAACGGGGGGAGGCGCCTGGGGCCGAGAGATTAAATCTTGCTGTGTTTGGCGCCAAAATCACCCCCATATGCCGCTGATGGAAAACACCAGGCACGGCGGCGCTCAATGAGAACACCGCACGCGTGGCGTGTAAGGCGTGACGTCGATGCCCAGTGCGGTGGCATCCCAACCCTCCCATAGATACATGGGGAGGGGAGGAAACCCCGCAGTGTGCATCGCAGCTCCCGGAAGTGAAGTGAGCTGACGCTCAAGCATCCAGATCACAAAGCACTGATAAAGCAGGTGTGGAGATAATATATTGTATTGATTGGGTAAAACAAGCATGAACCAACTTTGTAGATAAATGATTGCTTAACGAAGTTGGGAATATATAAGGGAATAAAACAAACTTGATAGAATATGATAGATAGCATGTATGGACCCACTGCAATAAAATTGTACTGATTACTAAGGTCAGACCCAACTCTATACAGAATGCGCGCCTCCATCCCTATTGCACTAGCAAGAATGGGGGGAAGTTGGGACTTTATATGAGGCAGAGACTTGGCGGGAACTCATGCCTCCATCCCTGTCAAAACGATAAAAGAGAGAAGGCGGGACTTTAAATGAAGCGCGCAGTCGATAGTGAAGGGTCAAAAAAGGGATATAATTGTATAAAACACGATAAATATTCCATACAGATGGGTACATGGGTCACAAGAGTTCATCATTTGTTACATATATTTGTATTATATCGGCATTACACATTGCATGTACAAGGGTTAGAGGTTCATCTATAATAAATATATCTGTGTTACATTGGTACTACACATTGTATATACAGAAGCTCTACGTGTTTCGTGGAGTATTCATATCCACTCTTCAGGAGCGACAATGTGTATTAACCACTTCAGCCCCGGAAGGATTTACCCCCTTCCTGACCAGAGCACTTTTTACAATTTGGCACTGCGTCGCTTTAACTGCTAATTGCGCGGTCATGCAATGCTGTACCCAAACGAAATTTGCGTCCTTTTCTTCCCACAAATAGAGCTTTCTTTTGATGGTATTTGATCACCTCTGCCGTTTTTATTTTTTGTGCTATACACGGAAAAAGACCGAAAATTTTGAAAAAAAATGATATTTTCTAATTTTTGTTCTAAAAAAAATCCAATAAACTCAATTTTAGTCATACATTGAGGCCAAAATGTATTTGGCCACATGTCTTTGGTAAAAAAAATGTCAATAAGTGTATATTTATTGGTTTGCGCAAAAGTTATAGCGCCTACAAACTAGGGTACATTTTCTGGAATTTACACAGCCTTTAATTTATGACTGCCTATGTCGTTTCTTGAGGTGCTAAAATGGCAGGGCAGTACAAAACCCCCACAAATGACCCCATTTTGGAAAGTAGACACCCCAAGTAAATTGCTGAGAGGCATGTTGAGCCCATTGAATATTCATTTTTTTTGTCCCAAGTGATTGAATAATGACTAAAAAAAAAAAAAAATTACAAAAAGTTGTCACTAAATGATATATTGCTCACACAGGCCATGGGCATATGTGGAATTGCACCCCAAAATACATTTAGCTGCTTCTCCTGAGTATGTGGATACCACATGTGTGGGACTTTTTGGGAGCCTAGCCGCCTACGGGGCCGCGAAAACCAATCACTGCCTTCTGGATTTCTAAGGGCGTACATTTTTGATTTTACTCCTCACTACCTATCACAGTTTTGAAGGCCATAAAATGCCCAGATGGCATAAAACCCCCCCAAATGACCCCATTTTGGAAAGTAGAAACCCCAAGCTATTTGCTGAGAGGCATGGTGAGTATTTTGCAGCTCTCATTTGTTTTTGAAAATAAAGAAAGACGAGAAAAAACATTTTTTTTTCTTTTTTCCATTTTCAAAACTTTGTGACAAAAAGTGAGGTCTGCAAAATACTCACTATACCTCTCATCAAATAGCTTGGGGTGTTTACTTTCCAAAATGGGGTCATTTGGGGGGGGGGTTTGCCACCTGGGCATTCCATGGCCTCCGAAACTGTGATAGGCAGTGAAGAGTGAAATCAAAAATTTACGGCCTTAGAAAGCCTGACGGCGGTGCTTGGTTTTCGGGGTCCCGTACGCGGCTAGGCTCCCAAAAAGTCCCACACATGTGGTATCCCCGTACTCAGGAGAAGCAACAGAATGTATTTTGGGGTGTAATTTCACATATTCCCATGGCATGTTTGAGCAATATATCATTTAGTGACAACTTTGCGCAAAAAAAAAAAAAAAAAAAAAAAAATTGTCTCTTTCCCGCAACTTGTGTCACAATATAAAATATTCCATGGACTCGACATGCCTCTCAGCAAATAGCTTGGGGTGTCTACTTTCCAAAATGGGGTCATTTGGAGGGGTTTTGAACTGTCCTGGCATTTTATGCACAACATTTAGAAGCTTATGTCACACATCACCCACTCTTCTAACCACTTGAAGACAAAGCCCTTTCTGACACTTTTTGATTACATAAAAAAATATTTGTTTTTTGCAAGAAAATTACTTTGAACCCCCAAACATTATATATTTTTTTAAAGCAAATGCCCTACAGATTAAAATGGTGGGTGTTTCATTTTTTTTTTTTTCACACAGTATTTGCGCAGCGATTTTTCAAACGCATTTTTTGGGGAAAAAACACACTTTTTTAAATTTTAATGCACTAAAACACACTATATTGCCCAAATGTTTGATGAAATAAAAAAGATGATCTTAGGCCGAGTACATGGATATCAAACATGACATGCTTTAAAATTTAGCACAAACGTGCAGTGGCGACAAACTAAATACATTTTTAAAAGCCTTTAAAAGCCTTTACAGGTTACCACTTTAGATTTACAGAGGAGGTCTACTGCTAAAATTACTGCGCTCGATCTGACGTTCGCGGTGATACCTCACATGCATGGTGCAATTGCTGTTTACATTTGACGCCAGACCGACGCTTGCGTTCACCTTAGCGCAAGAGCAGGGGGGACAGGGGTGCTTTTTTTTTTTTTTTTCTTTATTATTCTTATTTTTTTTTTATCTTATTTTTAAACTGTTCCTTTCATTTTTTTTTTTAATCATTTTTATTGTTATCTCAGGGAATGTAAATATCCCCTATCATAGCAATAGGTAGTGACAGGTACTCTTTTTTGAAAAAATTGGGGTCTATTAGACCCTAGATTTCTTCTCTGCCCTCAAAGCATCAGACCACACCAAGATCGGTGTGATAAAATGTTTCCCAATTTCCCAATGGCGCTGTTTACATCCGTCAAAATCTAAGTCATAAAATGCTCGTAGCTTCCGGTTTCTTAGGCCATAGAGATGTTTGGAGCCACTCTGGTCTCTGATCAGCTCTATGGTCAGCTGGCTGAATCACCGGCTGCATTCTAAGGTTCCCTGTTCAGACAGGAGAGCCAGAGAAAAACACGGAAGACGTTGGGGGGGGGCATTCCCTCCCACGGCTTGTAAAAGCAGTCTAGAGGCTAATTAGCCGCTAGGATTGCTTTTACATGAAAGCCAACCGCTGGCTGAAAAGAATGATACCAAGATGATACCTAAACCTGCAGGCATCATTCTGGTATAACCACTCAAAGTTGTGAATGGCGTACCTGAAGACAAAAAAATGGTTAACAATAAAGCACAGTAAACGGTAAAGTATAAAAAATTGCATACCTGAAAAGCAAACATGATAAAACATAACAACAATAAAACATTGCAGAATAGAATACCGTAAAAAAGAGCAGAACAATAGAGAGAATAGAGAGAGAGAGAACAATAAAACGACAACTATTTTTTTTTATTTTATATTTTTGTATGTGTTTTTTTTTTTTTACACTTTTTTTTGTAACTGTAACTTTTATAACTGTAACCGGTTCCAGGTTCGGGTCTCTCAAAATGCGATGGCATCTTGGGAGACCCTGTGAAAGTGTGCCTAGTCTGTGGAATGCTGTACCCTACGCTAATACTCAACTAGTGCATGGTAGCGTTCAAAACATTCACCAATGCAAAGACCAGGATTGTCAGGACAGGAGGGACAATAATAGCGAGTGTCACGCCTATATCCGCGCTTGCTGCAGACACAACATCTTTTTTGGGGGGGGTTCATTGGGTAGGGGTACTCGGGAGGACATAAAGAAAATGCCTCTCATGCAGCCGACTGCATTTGGTTGGGGATGTGAATGGGGGAAGTACGGGCGCTGCAGAAGCAGTGGGTTCCCAATTAGGATTGGCGAATGCGGCAGGAAGGGCACTATGGGCACGACGGGCCTGTGTTTGTCTTTTTGGTGGCAGCGGGACACTACTTGTGCTTGCCACCTCACCAGCTTGAACTGCACTTATGGGACTCGCCACGTCACCAAGTGTTACTGCAGTGCTGGTTTGACTACGACCGGGGTGTACTAGGCCGCCGGTGCTTGCCAGTTCACCAAAACGCTACCAAAAAAACTGTTAGCGATCGCAGGATCAGGCCTGACTCTTTAGTTTAGTGTTTTGTAAGTGTCAGTGATCGATCGATACTGCACTTGGGTGGGCTGGGCCGGGCCGGGCGGAGGGGCAAAACGCAGGTGCTAGCAGGTATCTGGGCTGATCCCGCTAACACTGCGTTTTTGGGAACCCTAAACTGCTGGGGACGCCAGTATAGATCTGATCGGATCAGATATTGATCCGATCAGATACTATACCACTAAGGGAGGTGTACGGTGCGTGCGTGGGTGTTAGCGGTACTGGCGCTAACCTGACACTGCCTGGGGCTGGTGCTTGCCAGTTCACCAAAACGCTACCAAGAAAACTGTTAGCGATCGCAGGGATCAGGCCTGACTCTGAACGCTTCAGTTATGCGTTTAGTGTTTTGTAAGTGACAGTGATCGATCGATACTGCACTTGGGTGGGCTGGGCGGAGGGCAAAAACGCAGGTGCTAGCAGGTATCTGGGCTGATCCCGCTAACACTGCATTTTTGGGAACCCTAAACTGCTGGGGACGCTAGTATAGATCTGATTGGATCAGATATTGATCCGTACAGATACTATACCACTAAGGGAGGCGTATGATGCGTGCGTGGGTGTTAGCGGTACTGGCGCTAATCTGACGCTGCCTGGGGCGACGCATATCACCGCCGGGCGATCAGGGGGCTAAACCTTTATTCGGTAATAAACGGCGGGTGCCCTGACACTATAAAAAATAAACGAACTAACCAGCGTCACCCATAATGGTTATACGGTGATCAGTGGTGAAAGGGTTAACTAGGGGGCAATCAAGGGGTTAAAACATTTATTCGGTAGTATATGGGGGTCCCTGTCGCTATAAAACGCTGACGGCGAACCTAAATATTTACGTCCCTAACTAGCGTCACCAGCGACACTATACAGCGATCAGAAAAATGATCGCTTAGTGACACTGGTGACAGGGGGTGATCAAGGGGTTAAAACTTTATTAGGGGGGGTTAGTGGGGTACCCTAGACCTAAAGGGGGGTAATACTAACTGTCCCAACACTGTAACTGTCACAAACTGACACTATGCAGTAATCAGGAAAAAAAAAAAAAAAAAACCTGCTTGGTGTCAGTTTGTGACAGGGGGGGGGTGATTGGGGGGTGATCGGGGGGCGATCGGGGTGTTTTGTATGCCTGGCATGTTCTACTGTGTTGTGTTGTGTTTGTGCACTTACATTCCAGTCTTCTCTCCTCGGCCCGGAACGGAAAATACCGAGCCGAGGAGAGATGACATCATTTCCTCTGCCTCTGTGTACAATACAGAGGCAGGGAAATGATCCCATTGGCTGGGAGCGATCGCGAGGGGGGGGGCACGAATGGATGGCCTCCCCCTCACCACCGTTCGCCGGGGAAGATTTGCCGACCGCCGCAGGCACCGGGAGGGGGTCCGATCGGACCCCCCACCCGCGGGCAGGCAGGGACATACAGGTAAGCCCTTTTGCCTGCCCGTGCCGCTCTGTCGACGTACATCTGTGTGCGGCGGTCGGCAACTGGTTAACTGAAAATAAAACATATAATACATTTTAAGGTCAAATGCTTGTAAAAAATGGGAAAAAATTATAAAATTGTATATAACTTGGGAATGACCCCTAGCCATAGAAATACTCACAACTACCATGCAGTATGAGCGCAATAGTGAGAGCTGGTGGCTCCCCAAGGGGCATCTTTTCCGGGAGCTGTGCCGGCGACCGGCGCAAGTGGGACCCCCCCACACATGACAACACCGGGGGTGGACAAAATTCCAAAGGGTGGTGGTCCCTGATATGGATTCTGTGGGTGATTTGGAGACATATTGAGGGGTATCTAGAAAAAATGTGAAAGTGAATGGGATGAGATTGAATAGAATATGTGTGAATGTGAAAATGTATGTCAGGTGTGAAGGCAGCATTCAGAGCTCTCACATTAAAGATTTTTTAACAACTATTGCCCTATCAATGGGCAACTAATGCCGCGTACACACGGTCGGACTTTCCGGAATACTTGGTCCGGCGGACCAGAGTGTGCCGGACAATCCGCCCGTGTGTAGGCGCCGGCGGACTTTTCCGGCGGACTTTTTCCCAAAAGCCCGCCGGACCTAGATTTGAAACATGTTTTAAATCTTTCCGTCTGACTCAGTTTTGGGCGGAAAGTCCGCTCGTCTGTGTGCTGGTCCAATGGACCAGATATGACACGAGGGCAGGGTATTGCATCTCACGCTCGCTGCAATAGGAAAAACAAATTTTCCTATTGCGGCGAGCGCGGGGCATACCAGGCCCTTAAGTCTGGTATGGATTATAAAGGGAAGTCCCTACGCTGAAAAAACGGCGTGGGGTCCCCCCTAAAATCCATACCAGACCCTGATCCGAGCACGCAGCTTGGCTGGTCAGGAAAGGGGGTGGGGACGAGCGAGCGCCCCCCCTCCTGAACCATACCAGGCCGCATGCCCTCAACATGGGGGGTGGGTGCTTTGGGGGAGGGGGGCACCCTGGGGGCCCCCCCACCCCAAAGCACCTTGTCCCCATGTTGATGAGGACAAGGGCCTTTTCCCAACAACCCTGGCCGTTGGTTGTCGGGGTCTGCGGGCGGGGGGCTTATTGGAATCCGGGAGCCCCCTATAAGAGGGACCCAGATCCTGGCCCCCCCACCCTATGTGAATGAGTATGGGGTACATGGTACCCCTACCCATTCACCTAGGGAAAAAGTGTCAATAATAAAACACACTACACAGGTTTTTAAAATAATTTATTAAATAGCTCCGGGGGGATCTTCCTCCGGCTTCGGGGGTCTTCTTCCGGCTTCGGGGGTCCCTCCGGTTCATCTTCTCCCGGCGTCCGGTTGGTTCTTTTCCGCTCTCTCCGGTTCCTCTTCTCCCGGTGTTCCAGTTCTTCGGCCGGCTCCTCCGCTGTCTTCAGGTAGCTCTCTTGCCAGCGGAGGTCTGGACTTCTGGGCTTCTTGTCTTCTCTTCTCTTCTCCAGATGTTGACACGACGCTCTCTCCGGCTGGACTGCTCCCTGAGGGCTCCGTTGTGACTTATATAGGCGGAGACCCCGCCCCCATATGATGTCACAGTCCCTGGGCATGCTGGGACTGTGACGTTTTAGGGGACGTGGTCACTGGGTGATGTTGACCACGCCCCCTAAAACGTCACAGTCCCAGCATGCCCAAAATGTCATTTTTAACATTTTTGACTTTTTTTTGTGAAATGGTAGGGGTACTTTTGTACCCCCTTACCATTTCAAACAGGGGGGAGGGCCGCATCTGTGGGTCCCCTTGTTAAAGGGGGCTTCCAGATTCCGATAAGCCCCCTGCCCGCAGACCCCCACAACCACCGAGCCAGGGTTGTGGGGATGAGGCCCTTGTCCTCATCAACATGGGGACAAGGTGCTTTGGGGGGCTACCCCAAAGTACCCTCCCAAAGTTGAGGGCATGTGACCTGGTATTGTTCAGGAGGGGGGGCGCTCTCTCGTCCCCCCTCTTTTCCTGTGGCCTGCCAGGTTGCGTGCTCGGATAAGGGTCTGGTATGGATTTTTGGGGGTACCCCACGCCATTTTTTTTACATTTTGGCGCGGGGTTCCCCTTAAAATCCATACCAGACCTGAAGGGTCTGGTATAGATTTTGAGGGGGACCCCACACCAATTTTTTTTTAATTTTGGCCGGGGTTACCCTTAACATCCATACCAGACCTGAAGGGCCTGGTATGGAATTTAGGGGGACCCCCACTTCATTTTTTTTTTAAATTTTGGTTCGGGGTTCCCCTGTGGGGAATTCCCATGCCTTTTTATCAATGAACTTTTATGTGTATTGTCGGGCCGGCAATTCAGTATAGCCGCGAGTAGTTTTAAATTACTTTTTTCCTTTGAAATGTCATTTTGCTGTCAGACTGTTCTAAACACGGGAAACATGCACCCCTTTACAGGCATACTATAGACACCCCCCAGGTACGAAATTTAAAGGAATATTACACTTTTATTGTTTGACTTTAAGCATTATTAAAATCACTGCTCCCAAAAAAACTGCCATTTTTAAAACTTTTTTTTGCATTGATACATGTCCCCTGGGGCAGGACCCGGGTCCCCAAACACTTTTTAGGACAATACCATGCAAATTAGCCTTTAAAATGAGCACTTTTGATTTAGTTCGAGTCCCATAGACTTCAATGGGGTTCTAACGTTCGTGCAAAGTTTTGGTCTGTTCGCAAGTTCTGGTGCGAACCGAACCGGGGTGTGTTCGGCTCATCCTTATTGAGAAGACACGCTCTCCCTCCCACCTGTTTGTTGCAGCCTGATGTGTGGTTTGGTTATGTCCCTTCATCTGAAGGGGACAGTTTGTTGTTATATTATAGTTGATTAGTTCGAGCTGCGATGGCTGGACTACTTTATGTATAAATACTGTTCAAGAAGTATCAATATTAAAGATATGTATATAAATAAATGTATTATTAATACCAATAAAAAAGGGCTGCGGCCAAATATCAATTTAGTTATAGTCTTATAGTCATTATTTCAATATTAGAAGATCTATTTCTGTATTAATTCCCATTGGGATTACTGACAATGAACTGTTGGGCGTACAGGTTACATTGCTTCACAATTAAATTGAATAATTTTTTAATGTAACCCAAATAAAAAAATAAATAAATAAAATAATGGGTGTAACATTTTCTGTTTCCACCTGAATACCTGGTTGGGGAATGACAGGTACTGCTGAAGCAAAGATTTGCTACTGCAGTACAGATTTGAAAGTGTCTATAGAGTTTAGCATGGACCCTAATTCTTTATGAACAATGTTGTAATACTGCACTATTTGTGCTGGCCACTTCACCAGGATGTTTTGCACTGCTGGTGCATGTCTGCTGCAATTCAGTAGCATGTTCATTGTTTTGGTGACATATTTATCGGGGAACCCTTCATCCACTAAATCAGAGGCATGTTTTAATGAACTGCTACTTTCCTCAGTGTTATGCTGTGAATCTAAATCTGACTGACTGTGATGTCTCCTACCCACTGCTTTCATCAGTCATACTCTGGGTTTTCAAAGGTCTCCTTGCTAGCGTACATTTTCTGGACATTTTTGGCAGTGGATGTCCTGGTAGAAGATAATACTGGTACTGATGCTGTTGGCAATCGGGACACTGATTTCAGCCAATGATGGTACTGGATTTGATTTGATTTGATATGGGATTTGTACTGCGCCGAATGCGCTCCGTTATGAGCGCGTCTAGGAGCACAGAGACCCTAAAGTCAAGTTGAGATTTCCAATAAAACATTAAAAAAGGAGCCTAGGGTGCCCAATATGAAAGAGATAAAGTAAAACAGAGAAAAACCGGGGAGGGGGTAACCCTCCAGATGGGGGAAGAAAAAGAGCAAACAAAATCCATGTTTTTTGCACGATTCCTATTCTTCATCATATTATCTGTAGGCCTGGATAAAGAGTAGGGATGAGCCGAACACCCCCCGGTTGGGTTCGCACCAGAACCTGCGAACGGACTGAAAATTTGCACGAACGTTAGAACCCCATTGACGTCTATGGGACTCGAACGTTCTAAATCAAAAGTGCTCATTTTAAAGGCTAATTTGCATGGTATTATCCTAAAAAGGGTTTGGGGACCCGGGTCCTACCCCAGGGGACATGTATCAATGCAAAAAAAACCTTTAAAAACTGCTGTTTTTTCGGGAGCAGTGATTTTAATGATGCTTAAAGTAAAAAAAAAAAAAGTGAAACATTCCTTTAAATATCGTACCTGGGGTGTGTCTATAGTATGCCTGTAAAGTGGCGCGTGTTTCCAGTGTTTAGAACAGTCCCTGCACAAAATCTCATTTAAAACTGCTTGCGGGTTTAATGTAATGTCGGGTCCTGGCAATATGGATGAAAATCAGTAAGACAAACGGCATGGGTACCCCTCAGTCCATTACCATACCCTTTGGGTCTTGTATGGATATTAAGGGGAACCCCGCACCCAAATTAAAATAAGGAAAGGTGTGGGGCCACCAGGCCCTACATACTCTGAACAGCAGTATACAGGCGGTGCAAACAAGACAGGAACTGTAGGTTTGTTGTTAAGTAAGAATCTGTTTGTAATTTTGAATGGGTACATTTTTAACGTGTTTAGCTCCAGCCAAAAAAAAATTTTTAAGCTTTTTGGAAAACATAGGGAAGGGTTATCACCCCTGTGACATTTGTTTTACTGTATTTCCTCCTCTTCAGAAGATTTCACCTCACTTTTTGTCCCAATGACAAATGTTTTTTGAAAATTTCCCTTCCTAGGGGTAGATTTCATCTCACTTCCTGTTGTCTCCTTCCGTTTGCAAGTAGGAGTCGTTTGTAAGTTAGATGTTTGAAAGTAGGGGCCTGCCCTATATACTCAGCAGAAATTTGGGCCTTAGGTGTTGTTTTGGCCACAACATTGTAAGCCCTCACATGGCCCTGCTGTAAAATATTAGATCAAGAACTGTAATTACATGCCCCTGTTGAACAGGGGCAGAAAAATTGGGCCTTTGGTGGTGGTGGTGCTGGTGCCACAACACTGTAAGTCCTCACTCGCTCTTGGTGGGTGCAGAAATGGGCCCTGCTGTGAAATATTAGATCAAGAATTGTAATTACATGCCCCTGTTGAACAAGGGCAGAAAAATTGGGCCTTTGGTGGTGGTGGTGGTGGTGCTGGTGCCACAACACTGTAAGTCCTCACTCGCTCTTGGTGGGTGCAGAAATGGGCCCTGCTGTGAAATATTAGATCAAGAATTGTAATTACATGCCCCTGTTGAACAAGGGCAGAAAAATTGGGCCTTTGGTGGTGGTGGTGGTGGTGGTGCTGGTGGTGCTGGTGCCACAACACTGTAAGTCCTCACTCGCTCTTGGTGGGTGCAGAAATGGGCCCTGCTGTGAAATATTAGATCAAGAATTGTAATTACATGCCCCTGTTGAACAGGGGCTGAAAAATTAGGTCTTAGGCACTGGTGCTGGTGCCACAACACTGCAACCCCTCACAGACACTCTAGTTGGAACGCAGGAACGAGCCCTGCTGCAAAGTATTGCATCAAAAATTTTATTTACACGCCTCTGTTAAACAGGGGCTGAAAAATTGGGCCTTAGGCACTGGTGCTGGTGCCACAACACTGCAACCCCTCACAGATACTCTAGTTGGATTGCTGAAATGAGCCCTGCTGCAAAGTATTGCATCAAAAATTGTAATTACACGCCCCTGTTAAACAAGGGCTGAAAAATTGGGCCTTAGGCACTGGTGCTGGTGCCACAACACTGCAACCCCTCACAGATACTCTAGTTGTAACGCAGAAACGAGCCCTGCTGCAAAGTATTGCATCAAAAATTGTAATTACACGCCCCTGTTAAACAGGGGCTGAAAAATTGGGCCTTAGGCACTGGTGGTGGCGCCCAGAACCAAAAATGTTCTTACAAGCTATCAGCGTGATGATTGAGGAGGAAGAGGATAATTACTCAGGAATAGTCACTCAGCATCAGCATAGGCAGTCTTTGAAGGGATCTGAGATTTGAAAAAAAATTATTCAGTTACATCAGCATCAGGTGCTTGGTAGCTGGTGGTGATCCAAGACTGATTCATTTTTATGAAGGTCAGTCGATCGACCGAGTCGGTGGACAGACGCACCCTGTGATCGGTTACAAAGCCTCCAGCAGCACTGAATGTGCGTTCCGAAAGAATGATGGATGCAGGACAGGCCAGTAGCTCAATTACATACTGTGCAAGCTCTGGCCAGTGATCCATCCTCAAGACCCAGTAACCCAGAGGATTTTCGGTGGGAAAGGTGTCCAAGTCAGATCTTGCCCCTAGGTATTCCTGCACCATGTAAAACAGACGCTGGCGATGGTTGCTGGAACCGATCATACCTTGGGGCTGCGACCAAAAAATTGTCTGAACGCATCGGTCAGATGGCCACCTTCTCCACCGCTCCTTCTTTGACTGACCGAAGCCTCAGCAACACGTTGTCCAGAAACAGGAGTTTGTAACCTCCCAGTCTCTGGGAATGCGTTGCACAGACCTTTCTGCAAGGCCTCCCGAAGATGTTTCATCCTCAACTCCCTCTGCGATGGCAAGATAAGGTCCGTAACCTTACCCTTGTAACGTGGATCAAGGAGGGTTGCCAGCCAGTATTGGTCCTTCTCCTTGATACCACGAATACGAGGATCCTTACGCAGGCTTTGCAGGATCAGGGAGGCCATGCAGCGTAGGTTTGCTGAGGCATTCGGTCCGGAGTCCTCTGGGTCACTAAGGACGACATGGTCCGCAGCCACCTCCTCCCAGCCACGTACAAGTCCATGTGTTTCTTGGGACTGATCCCTTAAAGACTGCTGCTGATGCTGAGTGCCAGGCTCCACCTCCATACTGACACAATCTTCCTCCTTCTCCTCCTCCTCCTCCTTGTCCTCTTCCTGTGTGATCGGCGGGCACGCAGGAACACTGTCTGGATAAAGGGGGCCTTGAGAGCTAAGGAAGTCCTCCTCTTCCTGCCTCTGTTCTGCCTCAAGTGCCCTGTCCATTATTCCAGGCAGCGTGTGCTCCAACAGGTGGACAAGGGGGACAGTGTCACTGATGCATGCACTGTCACTGCTCACCATCCTCGTGGCCTCCTCAAATGGTGACAGGACAGTGTATGCATCCCTGATCATGGCCCACTGGCGTGGGGAAAAAACACAAGCTCCCCTGACCCTGTCCTGGTGCCATAGTTGCACAGGTACTCATTGATGGCCCTCTGCTGCGTGTGCAGCCACTGCAGCATGGCCAATGTTGAGTTCCACCTGGTGGGCATGTCACAGATTAGGTGGTTCTTGGGCAGGTTAAACTGCTTTTGGAGGTCCGCCAGCCGAGCACTGGCATTATATGACTGGCAGAAATGCAAACAGACTTTCCTGGCCTGCCTCAGGACATCCTGTAAGCCTGGGTACCTGCCCAAGAACCGCTGCACCACCAAGTTAAGGACGTGAGCCAAACAGGGCACATGGGTCATTTGTCCCTGTCGGAGGGCAGAGAGGAGGTTGGTGCCATTGTCGCAAACCACCATTCCTGCCTTAAGTTGGCGTGGCGTCAACCACCTCTGAACCTGCCCCTACAGAGCTGACAGAACCTCTGCCCCAGTGTGACTCCTGTCCCCCAAGCACACCAGCTCAAGCACCGCATGGCATCTTTTGGCCTGCGTATTTGCGTAGCCCCTTGAACGGCTACGGAGCACCGCTTGTTCCGAGGACAAAGCACAGGAAGAGGCCATGGAGGAAGAAGAAGAGGAGGGGGTGGAGGAGAGAGGTGTGTCACAATCATTAGCATTTTGGAGCCGTGGTGGCGGAACAACCTCCAACACTACTGCACCTTGTCCTGCATCCTTCCCAGCTGCCAGCAGAGTCACCCAATGCGCCGTGAAACTTAGGTAACATCCCTGTCCATGCCTGCTGGACCATGAGTCAGCAGTAATATGCACCTTACCGCTGACCGCCCTGTCCAGCGAGGCATGGACATTGCCTTCCACATGCCGGTAGAGAGCCGGAATCCCCTTCCGTGAGAAAAAGTGGCATTTGGGTACCTGCCACTGAGGAACCACACATTCCACAAACTCACGGAAGGGGCAGAGTCTATCAACTGAAAAGGCAGCAGTTGAAGTGCTAGCAATTTTGCCAAGCTAGCATTCAACCGCTGGGCATGTGGATGGCTGGGAGCAAACTTCTTTTGGCGGTGCAGCAGCTGGGGCAGGGAAATTTGCCTGGTACAATATGACGTCGGTGTACCAAAAGCAGATTGCCCACAAGTACTTGGCTGTGACACACCTAATTCTACACCTTCATTCCTCTCAGTGCAGGTCTCAGAGAGGACTGAAGGTATAGTGGGGTTGGAGATCTCAGCTGATGAGGAGCAAGGAGAGGTCCTCTTTGTTCTTTGGTGTCAGTCTTTTAGATACGCTTGCCAACGAACTGCATGGCAGGTCAACATATGTCTGGTCAAGCATGTGGTACCCAAGCGGGAGATGTTTTGGCCACGCGAGATACGCTTGAGACATATTTTGCAAATAGCAGCGGTACGATCTGATGCACTCGTCTCAAAAAAGGCCCACACCAAAGAACTTTTTGAATAACGCGCAGAGACTGCAGTGCCCTGCACATCTGGAGCTTTGGGGTGTGATGCAGTCAATGTGCTGGCCTTAGGCTGGCCCCTGGAGGGCATCCTGCCTCGTTGGTGATGTGCCGCCTCCTCCTCCTCCTCTCTCCTATTAGGCACCCACGTTGAGTCAGTGACCTCATCATCCCCTCCCTCCTCATCACTGGAGCAAACCTGGCAGTATGCTGCAGCAGGGGGAGCATGACTGCCAGATTGCTGTACTTCTTGGGCACCCCCTCTGTCCGTGCTCATGCTACTGCCTTCATCGAGCTCAGTATCATCATCAGAGCCTTCCAAACACTGGGCATCCTCCTGGAGCATGTACCCAACATTGTGGTCAAACAGTTCGAGGGACTCCTCAGGAGGACATGGTGGGGCTAGGGAAGGAGTCACTGATGACATTGAGCCGAGGGAAGAGGATGCTGCTCTGCCAGACAAAGTACCCTGGGCTTGGGTGAGAGAGGATGAGGAGGATGAGGACGGCTTGGTCATCCACTCGACCAAGTCTTCCGCATGTTGCGGCTCAACACGGCCAGCTGCCGGAAAAAAGGCCAAGCGTGTCCCACATCCATGTGCTGATGAGGATGCACCGTCTCCACGACCAGCACTAGACACAGAGCCTGCTTGCCCTCTCTTATTGGCTTGTGACTGTCTGCCTCTCCTTCTTGGCCTTCCAGACATACTAATGGCCTGTAGCTGCACTAAGTTGGGATATATATATATATATATATATATATATATATATATATATATATGTACTGATACTGCAGCTAGCAAAATAAACTGCCTGTCTGTAGTATGAGAACACCACCAACCTTCTACAGGTAGCTTTAGCTGAACACTGTGCAGAGCTCACAAAAAAGTAACTTGTAGCTTTTTTAGCTGCCTGCGGTAGTGATAGGATCAGGAAAACACCACCAACCTTCTACAGGTAGCTTTAGGTGAACACTGTGCAGAGCTCGCAAAAAAATAACTTGTAGGTTTAGCTGAACACTGTGAGGTGGACGCACCACACTAACTTGTAGTTTTAGCTGAACACTGTGAGCAGGACGCACAGCACTAACTTGTAGTTTTAGCTGAACACTGTGAGCAGGACGCACCGCACTAACTTGTAGGTTTAGCTGAACACTGTGAGGTGGACACACAGCACTAACTTGTAGTTTTAGCTGAACACTGTGAGCAGGACGCACAGCACTAACTTGTAGGTTTAGCTGAACACTGTGAGGTGGACGCACCCCACTAACTTGTAGGTTTAGCTGAACACTGTGAGCAGGACGCACCCTACTAACTTGTAGGTTTAGCTGAACACTGTGAGCAGGACGCACCCCACTAACTTGTAGTTTTAGCTCAACACTGTGAGCAGGACGCACTGCACTAACTGTAAATAGTCTAGCTGCCTGACTGTGGTACTAATAGGATCAAAAGAACACCAGCAATTTTCTTCAGGTAGCTGTAAATACTGTAACAAGACAAGCCTGCCTGTCAGTAAGAAGATAACAGGAACAGATCTAGCTGAACACTGTGAGCAGGACGCACTGCACTAACTTGTAGCTTTAGATGAACACTGTGCAGAGGTCTCACTACACTAACTTGTAGGTTTAGCTGAACACTGTGAGCAGGACGCACAGCACTAACTTGTAGTTTTAGCTGAACACTGTGAGCAGGACGCACCACACTAACTTGTAGGTTTAGCTGAACACTGTTAGGTGGACGCACCGCACTAACTTGTAGTTTTAGCTGAACACTGTGAGCAGGACGCACCGCACTAACTTGTAGGTTTAGCTGAACACTGTGAGGTGGACGCACCACACTAACTTGTGGGTTTAGCTGAACACTGTGAGCAGGACGCACCCCACTAACTTGTAGGTTTAGCTGAACACTGTGAGCAGGACGCACCCCACTAACTTGTAGGTTTAGCTGAACACTGTGAGCAGGACGCACCCCACTAACTTGTAGTTTTAGCTGAACACTGTGAGCAGGACGCACTGTACTAACTGTAAATAGTCTAGCTGCCTGACTGTGATACTAATAGGATCAAAAGAACACCAGCAATTTTCTTCAGGTAGCTGTAAATACTGTAACAAGACAAGCCTGCCTGTCAGTAAGAAGATAACAGGAACGGATCTAGCTGAACACTGTGAGCAGGACGCACTGCACTAACTGTAAATAGTCTAGCTGCCTGACTGTGGTACTAATAGGATCAAAAGAACACCAGCAATTTTCTTCAGGTAGCTGTAAATACTGTAACAAGACAAGCCTGCCTGTCAGTAGGAAGATAACAGGAACGGATCTAGCTAAACTTAATACAGTGTATATATATATATATATATATATATATATATATATATATATATATATATGCAACACCTGTGATGCATATATATACACAATACACTGTAAGTGCAGCTAACTGACTGACTGTTCTGCCTAATCTATCTAACTCAAATCAAATGACACTGTCTCTCTGTCTATCTCTTTCAACGCCGGAACACACACTACACAGGGCCGCCGTGCAGGCAGCCTTATATAGTGTGGGGCGTGTACTAAATCCCCTGAGCCATAATTGGCCAAAGCCTCCTTGGCTTTGGCCAATTACGGCTCTCTGTTCAGACGGCGCTGTGATTGGCCAAGCATGCGGGTCATAGTGCATGCTTGGCCAATCATCAGCCAGCAATGCACTGCGATGCCGCAGTGAATTATGGGCCGTGACGAGCCACACGAATTTGGCACGAACGGCCCATATTGTTTGCAATTCGGCAAACGGGCGAACAGACGATGTTCGAGTCGAACATGGGTTCGACTCGAACACGAAGCTCATCCCTAATAAAGAGAAAGGTTTTTAAACCTTTTCTGAAACTTAGGTGGGAGGGTAAGGACCTTAGAGACACTGGAAGGGAGTTCCACAGCTCATTGCCCTTTTGTAACCAGGCGTCTGTTACCAGTAAATTTTAGTCTGCTGATTATCGGTTCTGTGAGAAGTTGGCCGATCGGAGTGGTCTTGACGGTACATGGTGAGAGGCCCATTCAGGCATATAAATTGGGCCCAGTTTCCGGTGTGCCCTATACATATAGCACATTGCCTTGAATAGTACTCACTTAGCGATAGGAAGCCAGTGCAGTTTTTCCTGCACGGGAGAGATGTAATCTGTTCTGGCACATCCGGAGACCAGGCGAGCAGCTTGATTCTGAGTTGCTTGCAATTTTCTTTGCCACTTCAATGGAAGTCCAAGAAAAAAGATGTTAGAGCAATCCAACCAGGATTGCACAAGACCCTGTACAAGAGTTAGCCGGTTTTTGTACGAAAACAGATCTTTAATTTTTCAGAGTCTCTGTATATAGAATTTGGATTTTTTGATACAGAGTTTTGCGTGAGGTATAAATGACAGGCAGGAATCAAAGATGATACCTAGGTTCCTGACCTGTTTTGCCAGCGTTGGGGTGGGGAAGAATGAAGTTTGCCAGGGCAAGAGAAAATTGGTGGTTGATTGAGGGCCCACCAGCATCACCTCGGTCTTTGCTTCATTAAGGCCTAGCTTGTTATCAGCCATCCATTTTTGTATGTGAAGGAGGCCATTTCTCAGTTGTAGGTGCATATTTGGCCCATCGTCAGCGTCAGCCAGGATCTGCATGTCATCTGCCTAGATCTGACATGCTAGTTTGTGTGTAGCAATAATGTCAGCGAGTGGGCACATGTAGCAGTTGAATAGCAGGGGCAACAATGCTGAGCCCTGCGGGACTCCATAGAGAAGTGGTTCAATTGGCGAGCTGCATGCTTTCATCCGCACTTGATGAGTCCTGTCCGTGAGAAAGGAGTTGATCCAACAAAGGACAGTGCCACTACATCCAAAAAGGTATTTCATACGGTCTCCCAAAATTTGATGATCGATAGTGTTGAAGGCTGCGGAGAGGTCGAGCAGCACCAAGGCTGCTGACCCCCCCCCCCGCATCTTTTACCTTTAACAGGCATTCACGTATATCGAGTGCGGACAGTTCAGTGCCACGCCCCGGCCTAAATTCCGACTGGGAGTCATGGAACAGGTCGTTACCCTCGAAGAAGCTTTGCATTTGTTGAAAGACGACCTGCTCCAGGATCTTCGCCAGAAAGGGAAGAAGAGATATAGGTCTAAAATTAGTGAGCAAAAAAGGCTCGAGTGTGCTCTTCTTCAACAAGGGGAAGACAATGGCATGCTTCAGTCGTGTTGGAACGGCCCCTATTTTTAAAGATAGGTTCACTATCCTTGTAATTTCTGGGGCCAATGTATCTACATTTTTCTTCAAAAGCTGGAGGAGCTCTTATTAGTGCCGGAGGGTCAAAGTCATCAGGCAAGATTTTGTGCTGGTTACGGATTTTTAAAATTTTTTCCCCAAAGGAAGACTGAAGTGCAGAGCATAATTCCATAGATGGGACAATCTTAGAATAAAAATTTTTTCAGTCAAATATGTCCCCAACCAATGTGAATAATTCCAGAGGCTTGTTCGAGGCTTGCATTATTTGATTGTTTTAATAGGATCTTTTATGGCATTTTACAGCCTTGGTGTAGCCTCGATAGACCCGATACGCCATTTTGTCCCGGGGAAGTTTTGATTTAAGCCACCTTCTTTCCAATATTTGTCTTTTTATTCTTAAGTAAGTTGAGACTAGCGGCGTACCAAGGACTTAACATAGAAAGCCTTGGGCGCCTATTTGCTGTTGTCAATGGGGCCAGGATGTCCAGACTTGCCTTGATTCTTAACTTAAATTCATCTAGGGCTATTTCCAGCCTTTCAATCTCGGTTTCTAAAGCTGGAACTCCAATTTCTCTCTCTTTATTCACTAGGAGTGGCTGTCCCTGATGGTAGTCATAGCATGTTTTAAAGTCTTCGACTGTTATATTTGTTAGTTTCCGAAATGGAGCAGATTTTGTCATACGATTTCCTTTGGGGATTTTTGTTGGTGCAAAATACAAGAGGTTAAAGGTGACCAAACTATGGTCTGACCACCCCACCTCATGTGCTGTAACATTGCAAACTTCCGTGCCATGAGTAAAAAGGGCATCTAGCATATGGCCCTTTATGTGTGTGATCATGGTGGATGCCAGGTTAAAGTGGAGGCCATCTAGGTCACCTATGAGATCCTGGGAGTCGCAGCTTGTGACATCCTCCAGCCACATATTCATGTCTCCCTGGAGGACAACGCAATCCAATTTGTAGACACAGGGATATCATTAGTTCAGATAAGTCAGCAAAGAAAGTCCCTGCTGGGCCAGGGGGACAATAGACAGTGGCTAATACAAATGAGGAAGAGTCACTTACTTTACACCTGATCACCAGGTGTTCAAATTAACTAAACTCAAGTGTTTTTAGCTCAGTGCAATCCAAATAGTCGTCATGAATCACACAAACCCCCCTCCCCTCTTGTGTTCTCTGTTTTTAACTAAAATCTTAAAATTTCAGGGAAGTAATTCTTCTAAAACTGACTTATAATTCACATTAAACCAAGTTTGTGATTCCTAAAATGTGAAATTTCTCAGACTCTAGAATGTCAAAAATTTCCGAACAATGCTTAGTGGCTGAGCGGGCATTAATGAAGGTGGTCCTTAAAGTCTCAAAAGTAGATGATTTTTCCAATGTGCTTTTCGGCTGTTTGTCCCTTTTTTATGTTACAGGGGCACCAGATTTTATTTTCAATGCAGTTAAGTTGAATGTCTCTTGATATTGCAGTATATTGATTTATTGAGTGAAATAAGCAATGACCTTGAGTAGATTAACCGGTGTGCGGTGCTTATTTCCACAGCAGAAAGTTTTCCTGTACTGTATCCATAGGTTTGTGGGCTGTCTGCCCTGTCCACCCCAGCCCAGACAGGCACCGACAGGCTTGCCTCTGGCGCGCCTCCGGCATGCAGCTCGGCGCGGGGGCGCCATGATGTTTGTAGCAAGTCCCGGTGGTAAGGGGGCGTGGCCAAGTCATGCGTCATGTCACGCTGGTTGCCAGGCAGCAGGACGCTGGATGGACTGGCTACGCTATGCAAAGCAGCAAGGTGAAAACTGTTAACACAGTCTTTAGAGGAGAGTTCAACAGTGCAGGGATGAGGAGGTAAAGCACATAGGGGACCACCCTGGGCTCATTCTAAAATCTCAGGTCTGTAGTTTATGCTCTGCATGGGGGTGCCATGATGTTTATAGCAAGTCCCGGTGGTGTGGCCAAGTCGCACGTCGTGTCGCGCTGGTTGCCAGGCAGCGGGACGCTGGATAACTCTGTATTATTGTTGCTGGTGATAAGAACACTATTGTTGGCTTGCACTGGCTTGCCATCTGTATCTAAATTGGGGAGACTTTACCTTTTTTTTGTCCCAGAAGCAACACAGGAAGTATGATAGAATCTTCTCAAAGTGATGTGAAATCTTACAATTGCAGTTGTCACCCGACCAGATGTTCTCAACTTTATTCTCCTTTCTTTTTAAGCCTAGTACACATTATTAGAAAGTCAGATGAATGATCTTCCAATTTGCCCCAAATATTCATACCATGCTGAAAACGAGAATGTCATTAATGGTACATAAATTCTCAAATGACAAAGGAAAACTTTCTGAGTACATAGCTATGTTCCAGGGTAGATAATGGTTTCTGATCATGTGCAGTCTTGCTCATTCAATTGTTTCAAGATGAAATAAACACAAATAATTAATTCTTCTAACTAATAAGATAAAGTTTCCAGCATGTCCCTTTAGACATTTTCATCTGAAATGACTCTCAAAAGGTGTATACTAACAGAAATGGAACGATTGTTCCGAATACAGACATTTTTGTCCAGTTTTAAAAAGTGTTTATTAGTCTTTACAGGGACAACTCCGGCCATAACAGGTATTTACAGTGCCTTGCAAAAGTATTCATCCACCTTTTGTATTTTTCGTGTTTTGTTGCCTCACAACCTAGAATTACCATGGATTGTTTGAGGATTTGCATCATTTAATTCACAGAACATGCCCACAACTTTGAAGATTTTTTTTATTGTGAAGCAAACAACAAATAGGACAAAATAACAGAAAAAGTCGATGTCTATAACTAGTCACCCCCTAAAGTCAATACTTTGTAGAGCCACCTTTTGAGGCTATCACAGCTCCAAGTCGCTTTGGATAAGTCTCTATGAGCTTACCACATTTTACCACTGGGATTTTTGCCCACTCCTCCTTGCAAAACTGCTCCAGCTCCTTCAAGTTGGGTGGTTTGTGCTTGTGAACGGCAATCTTTAAGTCTGACCACAGATTTTCTGTTGGATTGAGGTGTGGGCTTTGACTAGGCCATTCCAACACATTTACATGTTTCCCCTTAAACCACTCAAGTGTTGCTTTAGCAGTGTGTTTGGGGTCATTGTCCTGCTGGAAGGTGAACCTCCATCCTAGCCTCAAATAACACACAGAGTGGTACAGGTTTTTCTCAAGAATATCCCTGTATTTAGCACCATCCATCTTTCTCTCAACTCTGATCAGTTTCCTAGTCCCGACTGCTGAAAAGCATCCCCACAGCATGATGCTGCCACCACCATGTTTTGGGATGGAGCTCTTTGGGTGATGTGATGTGTTGGGTTTGCGCCAGACATAGCATTTTCTTTGATGGCCAAAAATTCAATTTTAGTCCCATCAGACCAGAGCACCTTCCTCCATACATTTTGGGAGTCTCCCACATGCCTTTTTGCAAACTCAAAATGTGCCATTTTGTTTTTTGCTGAAAGTAATGGCTTATTTCTGGCTCTCTGCCATAAAGCCCAACTCTATGGAGCACAGGGCTTATTGTCGTCCTATGTACAGATACTCCAGTCTCTGCTGTGGAACTCTACAGCTCCTCCAGGGTTACTTTAGGTCTCTGTGCTGCCTCTCTGATTAATGCCATCCTTGCCCAGTCTGTGAGTTTTGGTGTGCAGCTGTCTCTTGGCAGGTTTGCTGTTGTGCCATGTTCTTTTTCATTTGGTTATGATAGGTTTGATGGTGCTCCTAGGGATCATCAAAGATTTGGATATTTTTTTATAACCTAACCCTGACTTGTACTTCTCAACAAAATTGTCCCTTACTTGTTTGGAGAGTTCCTTAGTCTTCATGGCAGTGTTTGGTTAGTGGTTGTCACGGACCTGGCCGGAGCAGAGGCTGTTGGAGAGGACTGTGTGCGGGCCTGTTGCCCACCGATTATGGGCCCTAGCATTTGAGGTGAATGAGGAATCCAGTCTGAACTGTATTAATCGGACTCAGTCATGTATATATTGTATGGGGACTCCTTGCCGTGGATCTGTGTCCCTGAAGAGGGAGGGGGGGGTTCCTCCAGCAGCCCCCTGCTGATAAGACTGATTCATTCTGTTGGGACACATCATGTGAGGAGATGCTGGTGTCAACTTGTGCTTATGTTAATTGAATGAGCTAATGACATTGTCCTCCATACAATGTAGGAGACGGGACGACTCCTATTGGAGCTCATGTTAATTAGGTTAGCTTTGAGTCATCCTGGTGTATAAATGTGTGTGAGATCTCAAATAAAAGTTAGTTCTGATGTACTCCAAGACTGGTGTTGTCTAGTTCTTGGGGTTCCTATAGCCAGATCCATTGGACTCGTGTTCCAGAACTTAGGAAGCGGTATATGACGGAAGCACTCAAGCGGAGTGTGGGGCGTTCCGTGACATTGGTGGCAAGCAGTGGGATAGCTTCCTGAAGTCTGGGACATCCAAACCTCCAACTGGATCCAAGATCAGCATAGCAGACTTCAGTCACCCCAGCGGAGATATGGACCTGGCATCAGAATTCCCGGGGCTGCTGCGGATCATCCTTTCAACGTACACCAGGACTGTGTCTGAGGATGAATACCTGGAGCTTAGGCAGCAAATTCGGGTGGAGCTCTGGATTGCAGCCCTCCGTCTCGCTGGTATAAAACAGGGCAAGTGCTTTCCAACCCAAGAGCAACGGGCCAGTGACCAACGGGCATTGCGGATAGCACTCCTGGGAGAGCAGCCCCAGGAGCAATGGGTGACTGAGTTGGACAGGTTGGTCCAGCAGGAGATAGAGCTGGACAATCGTTATCGGGCTCTGCAATGGCACGCAGAGGAGGGATATTTAGGGGAGACAACAGAATGCTCTCCGGAGGGATATGACTTTGGCGGCCCTGGATTGCTGTGGGAGAACCTTACAGATCTTTTTATGTTTGGCGATGAGGGGGAACCTGACCTTGAGGACATGAGAGACTATAGAGAGTCTATGCTCAGTCTTGCAGGGGTCTCAGAGCTCAAACCTGATCTGGACCATTTGCTAAGGAAGGAACAGCATCTGGAAAGGGCATACAGGAAACTGCTAGAACAAGTTCAGCAGCATGCCAGAGAATCGGCAGTGGAAAATCCGGAGATTGCCGTCCCCAAACCTGAAGTGCTGACAACAGGGCAGAGCTCTGCTAACCTCTGCCCAGCACTGATAACATCTTCTGGGTTCCATGGACAGGAGATGGTGAACCTATATCCCCAGACATCAGTTGCAGAGACATGGGACTTGATAGACTTTTCTGCTGAGGAAGAACAACCTGATGAGCCTCCAGCAGAAGAGCTGCTATCAGGGCCAAAGTTCACTGTGTTCTGCCCAGCACCAACAGTGGCTTCGGCCTTCTTGAGAGAAGAGGTAGTCGGCCTTTCTCCCACAACACTGACAGGGACATGTGATTTTCTGCCAGCAGCATCTATGGAGTTAAAACAAACTTCTCCAGCTGAAGATCTGGTAACTGAACAGATGGTCCAAGACCTCTGTCCCACACTTTTACCACTTCCAGAGACTGGGGATTTAATAGACGTTTCTGTAGAGGAGGAACCACCTGGCAAACCCCCAGCAGAAGTGCTGGCAACCGGACAGAGGGTCCAAGACCTCTGCCCCACACCTGCAGCAATTGTGGAGACCCAAGGTGAGGAGGTGGCAGTCTATCGCGAGCTGCAGATCAGGATCCAAGGAGAGAATGCAGTCATCACCTCACAACTGCAGCTTGATCTGGTGTCGGTTGATGGGGCTTCAGTCCCCACCTGTATACCCCAGGGATGCTGGGCAGTCGGCCCAGATCCCCAACAGCAGGATGGAGTGAGCCCAGTCCCACTGTCTTCTCTCCAGCGGCAGAAAGGATTCCAGGGAGAAGGGCCAGTCCGGGCCTCTCCCCAGCGGCAGATATGTTCTCTGAGAGAGGCAGAGGATGGCTGGGTGAGTAATACACTGTTTGGAATAATTTGTTTGGGGTACTGTGTGGGTACAGGCAGTAGAGGACTGGGACTACTGACTAACTTCGGAGTCAACCCGTCTGGGGTCTCCTCCTATGTTAGTCTCCTGCCGAAAGGGGAGAAATGTCACGGACCTGGCCGGAGCAGAGGCTGTTGGAGAGGACTGTGTGCGGGCCTGTTGCCCACCGATTATGGGCCCTAGCATTTGAGGTGAATGAGGAATCCAGTCTGAACTGTATTAATCGGACTCAGTCATGTATATATTGTATGGGGACTCCTTGCTGTGGATCTGTGTCCCTGAAGAGGGAGGGGGGGGTTCCTCCAGCAGCCCCCTGCTGATAAGACTGATTCATTCTGTTGGGACACATCATGTGAGGAGATGCTGGTGTCAACTTGTGCTTATGTTAATTGAATGAGCTAATGACATTGTCCTCCATACAATGTAGGAGACGGGACGACTCCTATTGGAGCTCATGTTAATTAGGTTAGCTTTGAGTCATCCTGGTGTATAAATGTGTGTGAGATCTCAAATAAAAGTTAGTTCTGATGTACTCCAAGACTGGTGTTGTCTAGTTCTTGGGGTTCCTATAGCCAGATCCATTGGACTCGTGTTCCAGAACTTAGGAAGCGGTATATGACGGAAGCACTCAAGCGGAGTGTGGGGCGTTCCGTGACAGTGGTGCTTCTTGCTTAAGTGTTGAAGCCCCTGGGGCCTTTCAAAAAGGTGTATATATGTAATGACAGATCATGTGACATTTAGATTGCACACAGGTGGACATCATTTCACTAATTATGGGACTTCTAAAGGTAATTGGTTGCAAAAGAGCTTTTTATCTTTTTATTGGCTTCATAACAAAGGGGGTGAATACATACAAACATGCCAATTATCAGTTTTTTATTTCTGAAAAATAGTTTTATGTATATATTTTTCTAATTTGACTTCTCCAATTTGGACTATTGTGTTCTGATCCATCACATATAATTCAGATTGAAAAAATTGTACTAAATGCTGTAATGTAACAAAATGGGTAAAAAGCCAAGGGGGTGAATACTTTTGTAGGGCACTGTAGGTTGGAATTGACAATAAGGGCATCAATGACATCAATGAAACCTGAAAGAGGTTCCTACCTTGTCATTAGCGCTCCACTTCACAGAACATGTTTAAGGACAAGATTCTAGCATCATTATCAAATCACAACAAAAGTCTGTAAAATGCTTGGAGTTATGTCTTTCAGATGTTATGGTTTATCTGTGTAATAAAGGTGAGCAATGTCCCTGTAAATGAAAAAGCATTGAAAAGAAAAAGCATTTTCTACAATCAAATTTGCAGCATTGAAAGTTGATAGCAAATATATTTTCATTAAAAAATAATCTGTTAGTTACATTTTTCAATCTAACCTTTTTTAGATAATTTGCTATGATAGTCATTTAACAACATTCATTTACCATAACTTAAATGTAATCAGGCAAGGTAATTTCAGTCGTTCATAGATAATAACACAGAAGGCCCATGGAGACAAAATCTAATTTTCAAATAGAAAATTAATGCCATAAACATTGTGAATGCAAGTATGGGGAGAGAGTTTTGTATTCACACAATGTTCCTTGAGACAGCAGTATTGCTAAAATAATACGGACCACGTTATGGGAAAAAGGGAGTTTTCCCAGCATATCTAAAAAATATATAGCGATTCAGAGTTGAAATAAAAAAAATGCAAAGTGTCCTTACGGGTAATAACATACACTGCCAGCAGGGAAATACTGAAACTAAGAAAAAAAGAGAGTAAAATAGATCTCACTCCCAACATAATTAGAGTTTTCTAGTAAAGTAAAATATGAGGTTTGTCAAACATATATTATATATACTTCTAATTTTCATGAAAAAGTGGGTTGGAAAAAACACTTTTTTGACTATAGTAATATTTGTTTGTTCTTTTATACAGTATCTCACATGAGAACCCCTCACATTTTTGTAAATATTTTATTATATCTTTTCATGTGACAACACTGAAGAAATGACACTTTGCTACAATGTAAAGTAGTGAGTGTACAGCTTGTATAACAGTGTAAATTAGCTGTCCCCTCAAAATAACTCAACACATGGTCATTAATGTCTAAACCGCATTCAACAAAAGTGAGTACACCCCTAAGTGAAAATGTCCAAATTGGGCCCAAAGTGTAAATATTTTGTGTGGCCACCAATATTTTCCAGCACTGCCTTAACCCTCTTGGGCATGGAGTTCACCAGAGCTTCACAGGTTGCCACTGGAGTCCTCCTCCACTCCTCCATGACGACATCACAGAGCTGGTAAATGTTAGAGACCTTTCGCTCCTCCACCTTCCATTTGAGGATGCCCCACAGATTCTCAATAGGGTTTAGGTCTGGAGACATGCTTGGCCAGTCCATCACCTTTACTCTCAGCTTCTTTAGCAAGTTAATGGTTGACTTGGAGGTGTGTTTGGGGTTGTTATCATGTTGAAATACTGCCCTGTGTCCCAGTCTCCAAAGTGAGGGGATCATGCTCTGATTCAGTATGTCACAGTACATGTTGGCATTCATGATTCCCTAAAGGAACTGTAACTCCCCAGGGCCGGTGTCTTGCTGAGAAAGTTCCCCCGGCGGATAAGGACCCCCTGTACTGCTCATGCGCTGTGCTTGCGCAGTATGAAGGGCTACGGAGCCACCGAAAATTGCCAAAGAAGAACAGCTGATCGTCAGTGCTATACGGCGCCTGCGCACTACATTCTAACCTAAGTCCACGTTAAAGCCCCACCATCCAAATGGACATAGAGTCCGAATATTAAAATGCCAAGCACAGCGAAGCCGTGCCCAAAGTGTGGCGAGCGCAGGCGAGTGCAAAGTGTTTTTTTTTTTTACTATAGTTTTGGCACGCAGGTGCTGTGTACAGCTGACTCAGGTGTTCAGCTTCGGCTCTTTTCGGCAGCTCCCTTGTTGTTCCTACTGCGCAAGCGCTGCGCCTGCAAACTACAGGGGGGTCATTATTCGCTGAGGGGAACTTTCTCGGCAGACCCTGCCAGTAATGCACTTCTGTCTTAGAATGGAACCCTATGAAGGAGCAGTGGAGACATCCTTGGACAGCAACATTGTGTGGAGAAGGTAGTATTAGATGGACTAGTAGCTTAAGATTAGGGATGAGCCTGATGTTCAAGTTGAACATCAGGTGTTTACCTGTTCGCTGAACAGCGATTATTATGCAGGGTTCGCGGCAAATTCGAAAGCTGCCGTAACACCATTAAAGTCTATGGGACACTAACATGAAAAATTAAAAGTGCTAATTTTAAAGGCTTATATGCAAGTTATTGTCATAAAAAGTGTTTGGGGACCTGGGTCCTGCCCCAGGGGACATGTATCAATGCAAACATGTTTTTCAAAAATGGTCGGTTTTTCGGGAGCAGTGATTTTTTTTAATGCTTAAAGTGAAACAATAAAAATGAAATATTCCTTTTAAATTTCATGCCAGGGGGGTGTCTATAGTATGCCTGTACAGTGGCACATTTTTCCCATATTTAGAACAGTACCACAGCAAAATGACATTTCTAAAGGAAAAATTGTCATTCAAAACTGATCGCGGCTGTAATGAATTGTCGGGTCTCAGCAATATAGATAAAACTCATTGAAAAAAAGAGCCTGAGTTCCCCCCCAGTCCATTACCAGGCCCTTTGGGTCTGGTATGAATATTAAGGGGAACCCCGAACCAAAATTTTGGGGTCCCCCTAAAATCCATACCAGGCCCTTCGGGTCTGATATGGAAATCAAGGGACACCCTGCGCCAAATTTAAAGAAAAATGGCGTAGGGTTCCTGCCAAAATCCATACCAGACCCTTTAGGTTTGGTATGGATTTTAAGGGGAACCCTGAGCCAACATTTTTAAAAAATGGCGTAGGGGTCCCCCCAAAATCCATACCAGACCCTTATCCGAGCACGCAACCTGGCAGGCCACAGGAAAAGAGGGGGGAAGAGAGAGCACCCCCCCTCCTGAACCGTACCAGGCCACATGCCCTTAACATGGAGAGGGTGCTTTGGGATAGCTCCCCAAAGCACATTGTCCCCATGTTGATGGTAAGTCAGGTAAAATGTATCTAAAACCATAACCCATGTTCCAGTATTCCACCGTGTTAAATTGTATACCATTTTCCTGAGAAAATAATTTGGGAATCTATTGCAAAGTTTCCTATCTAGGGATCCTGCCAGTAATTGCACTCCCTTGTGCAGGCTGGCAATGCTAAGGAAGGCCTTGCAATTAGCATCAGTGTTCACAGCCTGCCATGTGTGCTCCTTCAGTTGGACATTGGCCTTGCTATTAGGTCTATCAGGCTAATAATACTACTGCTAATGTCAAGGTAGTACAGTCAGTCTGCAACATGTAGTGCTGTTACTGGCAGAATCTTCAGATGAAATAAAAATGCAGGGAATTCACAACCAACAATTTTCTAAAAAACTTTATACAATGAGATATGATGGCAAGCATACTGCAAAATAAATTTAAGATTTTTGGCACACATGAATAAATAGTACTATAAAACTGTTGAGGTATTTAACGTTAACATTTTTGGGGGACTTTTATTCTTATAGAATACCAGGTCTTTGATGTGTGCTGATTGGGTTGGTTACATTTGCAGCTTTTCAGGCTTTTTTCAGTTACTTTCTGCCATATAATTCAATCTATTGCATCAGTTTTACTTTACAAATTAATTTTGTCATCCATCATACCTTTTGACAGACCATCAGGCAAAAAATATAACTTTAATAATACAAACAAACGTCATATGTGTAATCCATACAATAATAGGGTTCAACTGTAAAAGACATTTCTGTAAACAGTAAATAGCTTTTTCCATATTAGAAGATATAGACTAAATATAACCAAGGTTCTTAAAACATACAATATTATAATTGTAGTGATTACACATACATTTATTCCTCCTACAGACTCTGATCATCATGAGATGTGTGGACTGACTGGTACTGTAAATGCAGAAGGGAATGTCTTTAGCTTTACACAGCTCTCTAGTGAACCAAGAGATAGATGTCGACTAAAAAAAATTTGAAATGCATCACTGAGGCGGCCCCCTACCCCACAACTCCTCTCTTGACTAACAAAAGCCTCAAAACTACCCTTTCCATGAGAATGTAACCTAGCAGAGTTTAAGGTGTCCTCAAGAGATTTCATCTTCTGCTTCCTCTGAGGACGGGATGAATTCTTAAACTTTCCCCTTGTAACGGTGGTCAAGGAGGTTTGTCAAACCAATAGTGATCATTCTCCTTGATTGCACAAATTCTCAGGTCCTTTTGCAAGCTTTGAAGAATGAGGGAGTCCATGCACCGCAAGTTTGCAGAGGCATAAGAAGCAGAGTCCTCAGGGTCTCTGAGGATTACAGTATCTGGAACTGCCACCACACAGCAACGTACTACCCCCAAGGGTTCTGGGGTCGGAAAACCATCTCTTAAGGTTTGACATATGTCTTCCTTAAACTGCCATAATCCTCCTCCTCCTCTTGTGTGTTCTGTGGCGTCGCAAGAATGGTGTCTGCATAAAGCGGGCCTTGAGAGGAAAGGAAGTCCTCCTCTTCCTCCTGCTGCTCTGCCACGAGTGCCCTCCATAATGCCACGCAGAGTCTCCTCCAGCAGGAACACAACAGGGATTGTGTCGCTCATGCATGCATTGTCACAGCTCACCATCCTTGTGGCCTCCTCAAATGGTGACAGTACAGTGCATGCATCCTTTATCTGCAGCCATTGGCGTGGGGAAAAAAAGCAGACAACCTGAGCCAGCCTGTCATTTTTCCATACTTACACGGGTACTCGTTATCAGTCTTCTGCTGCATGTGCAGCCGCTGCAGCATTGCCAAAGTTGAGTTTCACCTGGTACTCATGTCACAAATCAGACGGTTTACGGGCAGATGGAATTCCCGCTGAACTTCAGCCAACCAAGCTCTGGCTGTGTATGACTGCCTGAAATTGCTACAGACTCTTTTGGCCTGCTTTAGCAGATCTTCCAACCCTGGGTACTTGCTTAAGAAACATTGAACCACCAAATTGAGGACATGTGCCAGGCATGGCACATGTGTCAACTTTCCCTGTCTAAGGGTGGACAGGAGGTTAGAGCTATTATCACACACACACGCCACCATTCCTGGCTCTAGCTGGCATGCTGGCACTAAAGTAAAAATTATTGGTCGCACTGCACAATCACTATATTCACACTAAACTAACACTCTACAGTCACAATAGAATAACAATAGCAAACTAACTCGCTAGCAGCAATGAACAGAACCCTCTTCTATCTCCATTCCAATATCACACTGCAAAAGGCTGCTGTGGGAAGGATCCTTTTATAGAGGGGGTTGGGTCTATGAGCCATGATTGGGCACAGTCATCATTACTTTCTTCAATCATGGCTCTGACAGTGTTCTGTGCCCTGATTGGGAAAATCCTTCAGTGCTTCAGCCAATCATCGCTTCCAATGCACTGTGCGGTGCACAGTAAATTGTTGGGTGCTCGGCGGGATGAACAAACAGTCGAATGCCCCAACAATTTGGGTGTTTGTTTAACGGGCAAACAGGCATGAATTTGTGTCGAACCGTTCGCCCAACACTAATGAGTATCAAAACATGGTTAACATAGGACAAGAACATTGAGCAATGGTAATATTCTTAAGGTTGTTGCTTGCAAATTGCAGATTGCTACTTGACATTCCTCCTTTACGTTAGATTATGCCCATGATCCCACGGCATTCCTAACTAAATTGGAGGCATATATGAAATGCATGAAAATTTCATTCACCCTCTCTATTTGTCCTGTTTACCGCTATCATCAAAAGTGAAAGTAAAAGAAAATTTCCAAATCTCCCAGAAGACAGCAGGGGGACAGAGGAGGGGCCAGACATGGCGTAGTTCACCGCTGAATTTGCGGCACTTTCACCAGAAGTGGGAGCAAATACCTGGATTAGACAGGTATCTACTCCCCCCCTGAAAGATGCCAAATGTGACAGCAGAGGAGGGGGAGGAACCGGATCAGCTGAAGTTTAATTTCTGGGTGGAACTCCACTTTAAGCGTTGGCAATAAAACCTGGAAGCTGATTGGTTTCTATGCAGAGGTATGCCTGATTTTGCACTCTCCAGCTGTAGTAAATAAACCCCTGTGTTAGCAGTTTCAATTTGTGTGAAAAAAGGAGGGATATGGCATGGCAATGCACAGATTAATACATGACCTTTGTCTTTAGTGTAAGACCTGAAACCCATAGTATATCCCATAGTTCCTGGATTTTCCAGTCTACTGCTGGTGCAGGTCTAAACACCACAGTAGTTAGAAATGACACAGCCACAAGGGGGCAGAGCACTTGCAAGATCTTATTCATGCAACTAGCAAGATTGGTTTTGGGTTAGAAATGTTACTGTATGTAGTCAATGCAATGATTAATACAAATCCTGCAAGAAGAGCTTATTGGAGTGTGGCTAATTTTTTACCTATTTTCAACATAGAGTGGAGATGGACTGTGATGGCTGGCACCCAAGCTGTCAATGTACAGGAGAGGCCAGTCTTCAGTGGAGTAATGAATCTGTGTAGGAGATGATATGTTTCATCACATTACCACTCCCGCATTTGTGATGCAACACAGAGGGATGGTGAGGCATGCTTTCTTTGCTGTGTAACTCAGAACAGGAAGTTGTCCTGTACCCTTGGCACATAGAGCCTGGTATCTGAAGCAATACAAGATCATAAGGGAATCAATAAATTATGATGCTACAAAATGTAACCACAGCATGTGAGCTCATCATTACTAGGCAAGACAAAAAAACAACACAGAATATAGCTACACTAAAAGTTAGTTCAAACAATAAAAAACATTGAAAGTGTACATTGTCTTTAAATTTCACATTTTAATGACAAATACATTTGAAACTCTGTAGTGTATATTGTGAAATACAGTATATTGATGCAGACACAGGAGGATGCCGACATGCTACCCATTGTCAGATGGGAAGTTACTGGATAGTTACTGCTATTGTTCCTTCCACCACCATTAGGGTAAATAAATGCTTTCTTCTGTCCTGTCCATTGACTTAACCTAAGCTTGGCTAAAATGAGCATACAAATTAATGTGTAAGCTGCTAGAGCAGGGGTTCTCAAACTACGGCCCGCAGGCTGAATCCGGCCCACCAGCGTTTTTATCCGGCCCGTGGACTGCCCCTTTAACATCGCAGCACTCCCCCCGTCCTCTGCTACTTTTATCACACAGGACGGGAAACATGACAGGTCTGGACAAAGGACATTTTGTGTTAAGAAGCGGGTGATTGGTTACTAGGCATCGGGGCGGTCCCAGGAATCAATTACCTGCCTTTCACTTGCAAAGTTCCGCCCTTTGTCCGGACCCGCCATGCTTCGTGTCTTGTATGATACAGGTAACAGAGGGGAGTGGGAGTGCTGTGATATTATAGAAGGGGCGGCAGTGTACTATCGATGAGGGGAGTCTGTTATGGGGGCTTTGTGATGGGGGCATCTGTGATATGAGGCAGTCTGATATGGGGGGGACTGTGATATTGGGGGCTCTGTGATGGCGGAGTCTGTTATGGGGGATCTGTGATGGGGACGTCTGTTATGGGGGGGATCTGTGATGTGAGGGGATCTGTGATGGGGGATCTGTGATATGGGGGATCTGTGATATGGGGGATCTGTGATGGGGGAGTCTGTTATGGGGGATCTGTGATATGGGGGGACTGTGATATGGGGGGATCTGTGATGGGGGAGTCTGTTATGGGGGGATCTGTGATATGGGGGACTGTGATATGGGGGGATCTGTGATGGGGGAGTCTGTTATGGGGGATCTGTGATGGCGGAGTCTGTTATGGGGGGATTTGTGATAGGGGAGTCTGTTATGGGGGATCTGTGATATGGGGGGACTGGTATGGGGGGATCTGTGATGGGGGAGTCTGTTATGGGGGGCATCTGTGATATGGGGGTGGACTGTGATATGGGGGGATCTGTGATGGGGGAGTCTGTTATGGGGAGATCTGTGATGGCGGAGTCTGTTATGGGGGATCTGTGATGGTGGAGTCTGTTATGGGGGGATCTGTGATGGCGGAGTCTGTTATGGGGGGATCTGTGATGGCGGAGTCTGTTATGGGGGGATCTGTGATGGCGGAGTCTGTTATGGGGGGATCTGTGATGGGGGATTCTGTTATGAGGGGATCTGTGATATGGGGGGACTGATATGGGGGGAACTGTGATTGGGGAGTCTGTTATGGGGGAGTCTGTTATGGGGGGATCTGTGATATGGGGGGACTGTGATATGGGGGGATCTGTGATGGGGGGCTCTGTGATGGCGGAGTCTGTTATGGGGGAAGTCTGTGATGGGGGTGTCTGTTATGGGGGTATCTGTGATGGGGCATCTGTTATGGGGGTATCTGTGATGGGGGAAGTATGTGATATGGGGGAGTCTGTTATGCCGGGGAGTCTGTTATGTGGGGAGTCTGTTATGGGGGGAGTATGTTATGTGGGGCTTTGTGATGGAGAGGAGTTTGTGATGGGGGATCTGTCATGGGGGGGCTTTGTTATGGGGTGAGTCTGTGATGGGGAGGGGGGGTCTGTGATTGGGAGGGGTTCTGTAATGAGGGGAGTATGTGAAATACTGATAAGTTCATATTGATTAAAATTGTTCTTTAGTTTAAATATTGTACTGTTTTTTCCTGTTTTTTTCTTCTTTTTTTTTGCACTACAAATAAGATGTGTGCATAGGAATTAGTTCATATTTTTTTAAACTATAGTGTGGCCCCCAACAGTCTGAGGGACTGTGAACTGGCCCCCTGTTTAAAAAGTTTGAGGACCCCTGTGCTAGAGGTATTAGAAGGTGAGAGGTCAAAGCATCTATGCACCTAAGCAACTAAGTGCCCTGCCTTTGGGTACCTGTCTACAAATATTCTTCAACCAAAGAATACTAAATTTCCTGCTAAACTGAATAAACTTTCCAAGACAGCTGGCACTAGAATAAAACCCCATGATTTTATTTTTTTATACCAATGTATTAAAAAAAATTAACTTAATTTATTAAAGCTGAATAGCATTTTTCTATCCCATGCTATTCCAATTGACATCCACTTAACATCTATTTTAAATACCATAAATTAGATTTTAATGTTATATCATGTTATTTTGTAGCCACAATTGTTTTTTTATTTTTATTTTTATTTTATTATTATTATGTTTTATTCTTTGAGGTTAATTTAGTTATTCTGCCTGCTGTTTTAAATATATGTTTTTTAAAGGTATTAGATTTGTTTGGTTTGTACAGTATAGATCCAACCTTTTGCCTGAAAATTGGGACATTTCAGTGGTCCTTACTGCTGCAGTCACTTACTAAAGTGAACATTTGGCTAATTGCTTAGCTTTATTGAGAACAGTCATAAAAAACCAAAGGCAATCTCTACGATCTGTATTGCAGCAGCTATAATGTGCATACTTTTATGACTCCTAATTAATAGTGTTTGTAAAGTATATCTGCTCACATCTTGTTTTATTTGCTAATCTGTACCTCTTAGCAAACAATGCTACTGGTATCCATGTTCCTTGAATTGAATTCAACTTGCAATAAAGTGAAAAGTGGATTCTGCTATCATGTATTTAAATTGTGCTTGACCTTCTTTTCAGTTGTTTGTTGTTGATTTTTTTTTTAATGCTCTGTTAAGGTCAGCAATAACAATACCATATCTCAAATCAGTCACTGTTCTAACTGCTTTATGCATTATTACTGCACATAATATTTAAAAAGTTATCTTTAAAATGTATAATAGATGAAGGCTTGAAGGTAGCTTTATGTAATTCAGATGTTATTTTTTTCAAATAACAATAGCAATTGAGCCATCACAAATATTTGTCCTTCCTTCTGGTTTTTAGCTCTTTGCAGAAACAACTGTTTTGTAAAATCAACATTAATACAATTGAATCTTTTATTCTGGATTTATGTTGAGTGTTCTGTTTATATTTTTTTGTGAGTACAGATATGCTGATTTAGACATTTAGTGTAGTTTTGGTTTTGCCAGAAAATAAAAATGCCCTCTTACCGATATAAAGCATAACAAGAAAAGCAACATTAGACAGCAACAACAAAGAACATGAACACCTGATCAACACAATTCATTGCATGAACATTGTCCAACAAAAAACATTTAGAAGAAAAATGATAATAACCAATGCCTGCTGGCTGAATACCTCAACATACTACTATAAGCAAGACATAATATTGCTAGCAGATTCAAAAGATACCCTTTGTGGCCTTTATTGTAAGCTGTCCCTTTATGACCTTCATGGCCATATTATATAATATCCTCCAAAATGCAGCACAATCCTATCAAATAATGTGACAGTCCTTAATTTCAAACAATATAATGATCATTCAATGTCCAATAAAGCTGTATTTCTCCACCACCATGATGTGATTTATCTCTTTCTTCCTCTTTTCTCAAACTCTGTGACACATGCAAACGCCCAGTGATAATATGCGCTCACCTTGTGTAATGGAACTCAATACAGATCAACATCATAACACACTTGTTGCCCTACCTTGGGCCTACAAAATGTGGCATTAGCTAATCCTCTTGATCCTTCCTCCTCAGTATTACTCACCATGGCTACATCACATGCAAAAATAGAATGCGACCACAATAGTGCTCTCTGAGTAGTAACAATTTATTAAAATCTCCCAAAATCAACAATTACATTTAAAAAGCACCCACAGTGCTATGTATTTCAGTATGAATAAACATGGGTCATAGTAAATAGTACAGCCACCCACAGCAAGGCTCCAAAATCCTGTACATGTTACGCTCCTGTACCAGAGCTTCCTTTGCAGCTGCTGAGGGTATGAGAACACTGGCTGTAATAATCAATATGACCCATGCTGAGATACATAGCACCGTGGGTGCTTTTTAACCACCTCCCGACCGCCCAGTAGCAGATTTACTGCTTCAGGGCGGCCGCACTGCGCAGGATCAGGTATATATACGTGATGTCTGCTGGCACCTGCTGATCATTCGGTACACTGACAGAGTTGCAGCCTGCCTATGTAAACAAGGCAAATTGCAACTCTTTCAGTACAGACAACATGGATCCTGTGTTTCTGTAAAGCAGAAACACAGATCCATGCATTCCACTAGTAAAGGAACCCCACCACTACACTGAAACATTTTCTAGGCACACAGTTAACCCTTTGATCGCCCTGATGTTAACCCCTTCCCTGCTAGTGTCATTAGTACACTGACAGTGCATATTTTTAGCCCCACAATTAAGCTCCGAGGCGGAGTGAAATGTGTTAGGGGCGTGGCTTGGTCAGAGTCCAGGCTGAGTTTGCCACTCTATTCATTGCAGTAGGACACCATAGATGTGTGACTTCCAGGGGTCACCCTTCCTTTCTTGAACCTTTGCAGGAGCCAGGACAGCCTCCATCCCCTGTCAGCACTCTAGCAGCAGCTGTGGGTGCATTGTCCACATACCCCCTCCCTATAAATCCTAAACGGCCCACACACTTTCCCTAGGTTACTGTAATAATGTCACTGGTCCCCAAAAAGTGTCAAGTGTCAATTGGGTGTCCGATTTGTCCGCCGCAATATCACAGTCCTGCTATAAGTCGCTGATATAAAAATAAAAATAAAAATATCCCATAGTTTGTAGACACTATAACTTTTGTGCAAACCAATCAATATACCCTTATTGGGATTTTTTTAACCAAAAATATATAGCAAAATACATAATGGCCTAAATTGATGAAGACATTTTGATTTTTTTATATTTTTTTTTTATTATTCGATATGTTTTAGAGTAGAAAGTAAACAATATATATATATTTTTTTTTAAATGTCGGTCGTTCTTTGTTTATAGTGCAAAAAAAATGAAAAAATGCGGAGGTGATCACGTACCACCAAAAGAAAACTCTATTTGTGAGAAAAAAAGGACATACAGTGTTGCACAACTGCGCAGTTGTCAGTTAAAGTAACGCAATGCCAAATCACAAAAAAATTGCCTGGTCAGCAAGGGGGGTAAATCTTCCAGAGGGGAAGTGGTTAAATGTGTCAAGTGTTGATTTTGGGAGCTTTTAATAAATTGTTACTACTCAGAGAGCACTATTGTGGTCCCATTCTTTTTTTGCATGTGATGTATCTGTGGTGAGGAATACTGAGGAGGAGGAAGGAGAAAGAGGAATAACTGATGCCACATTTTGTATGCCCAAGGTAGGGCAAAAAGTGTGTTATGACCTTGATCTATTTTGAGGTCCATTGCACAAGGTGAACACCTATTATCACTGGGTGCTTGCATGTCACAGAGTTTGAGAAAAGAGAAAGGAAGGGATAAATCACATCATGGTTGTGGAGAAAATACAGCTTTATTGGACATTGAACAATCCTTTTATTGTTTTGAATTAAGGACTGTCACATTACTTGATAGAATTGCACTGCATAATGGTATATGTTATTTATGGTCGTAGCCCTCTGACCCTGAGAGATATGAACCACATAAACACATCACAAGACTAACAACATAAAATAGGCCTGAAGTGTGCCCTGGTCTGTTGTAGGGTAAGCCCAGGTCTGCTGGATGGTATGCCAAGAGAAGGGCACATACCCTAAGAAAGTAAAATGGATTTTTTGTAGAGAAATTGTTTTAAGAGAAGTACCTTGAGAAGGGGAATGGGTGGGTGGGTACCGCGCACTGGAACTGACACAGACCACTGTGGGAGGTCTGGTTAAATACCCCCCCGGGCTCTTCCCATAATTTCAGGCCACCATACTGGCCTTCCTATTTATGGTCGTAGCCCTCTGACCCTTAGAGATATGAACCACATAAACACATCACAAGACTAACAACATAAAATAGACCTGAAGTATGCCCTGGTCTGCTGTAGGGTAAGCCCAGATCTGCTGGGTGGTATGCCAAGAGAAGGGCGCAAAAGACTCGGTTAGGGAGGTAATTATTTATTTAGTTTAATAACACACTACAGGGCAAGGTTGCTGAAGGCTCGTGACATTTCTGTTTGTGGATTGGGAATGTATCAAGCAAAGCAGGTGGATTTCCACATGCCCATCTTTTTGATGACATGGTATGAGACTCCATTTCTTGAGGCTGCTGCTCCTATGCGAAAAGAATGTCCAGAAAAATGGCCGGGGTCAAGGTTTAAGTTGCACAAAAGGATCCTGACATGTCTGGTGAACTGGTTACTACTTAGGGGGCTAATCGGGAATGGTAGTAATGGGCTGTCCTCCGAGGCGTTGGACAGATAAGTCAATAATTCATCTAAAATGGCCACGGGGCACCAGGCGTTGCGAGTTTTGAAAAGCTTGATGTCAACCCCAGGACCGGACTGTTGTGTTTTAGACACCGCAAGGTGCAAAATGAAATGATTGTGGTGGCGTGTGAGGTGGCGTCTACGTAACATCTTACAACTGGGGACGGTGACTGTGAATTCGCTGGGGCGTAGAAAGCCATAGAATGCCAGGTAGATGGCTGCTTGGATGACCAAGCTGGGTAATAAGCCAAAGGGGGAACGTGAGAGGATTGTGGACATGTCACGGAATATGGCACTGGTGATAGGCAAACGTTTACTGCTAATTTGGGGCTGCTGCTTCTGAATACCGCACAGGATGGCCTAGGCATGGGCGGCGAACAAAGATGGTTTGGTAGGATCTTGTAAGGAGGTGAAATGTTGGATGCCAGCTAGGTAGAGTCTAATGGTGTTATGCGACAAGGCCAGCTGTGTGTGGCAGTACGATATGAAGGCCAGGATGTGATGGAGATCTTCTGGTTCTGCCCCAGGGTTTGAAGCTAGAAACCTGGCATAGATCTTCCAGGCGGTACAGTAGGCTTTAAGGGTGTTGTGAGATAACAATAGATTAATTAGACTAGTAGAGTAATGAAGGTGTCGTTTCAATCCAGGGTTAGCTGCGACCAATGTGGGATAACAGACATGGTCGGGTCGGCTCCAGGTTCCTGCGAAAAGAATGATGTAAAGTTAAGACGAGATAGTGCGTCGGCCAAGGTATTGCATTTGCCTGGGATGTGGACGCAGAGGACATTAAATTGGTGCTGTAGTGACAGTTGCACCAGCCTGCGCAGGAAGGACATGATGGCCAAGGGTTTGGAGTGGCCTTTTTTAATGATACTGGCCGTGCCTTGGTTGTCTGTGGCAAATGTCACTGTTTGTCCTGCCCAGTTGTTGCCCCAGACTTGAGCTGCTGCAACAATGGGGTAGATCTCGAACAACGAGGAGGATTGACTGAACCTGGGAATCAAGAGCATTTCTGGCGGCCATGGCCCTGCAAACCACTGATGGCCAAAAATTTCCGCGAAGCCTGTGGAGGCTGCAGCATCAGTGACTATCTGAGGTGAAGTGGGGGATGCTGATGGAATGAACATCGAAATACCATTCCAATTTGTGAGAAAGTCATCCCACATGGCTAGATCTGCTATCGCTGCCTCGTCTAGTTTAAGGATTTGGTCAGGGTCTTGTACCTGGGAGAGGAACACCAGGAGGCGAGAGACAAAGGATCGCCCTTGAGGAATAATCCTTATGGCAAAGCTGAGCATGCCAAGCAGAGATAGTAGTTGCCTCTTAGTGCAGCCTTGTGTACTGGTGAAGGTATGAATGACCGTCCTGATGCGGGTCAATTTGTCAAGAGGCAGGCTAGCCTGCATAGCGCGAGTGTTGAGTATGACACCCAAGAAGGTGACGAGCTGTGACGGGCCTTCCACTTTCTTTTCTGCTATAGGGACATTAAGATTATGGAAGATCTCTCTTAGGCTGTTTAGATCTACTGGGGCTCACTAGGTTTTTCTATGAGTAGGAAGTCGTCTAGGTAGTGAATCACTTTCTGACAAGACGCGTGATGTGACAGGATCCAGGAAAGGGACTGAGCAAATGTGTCAAACAGCCACGGGCTGCTTTTGGAGCCGAAAGTCAGTTTAGTGGCGAAATAGTACATGCCTTTCCACTTGATACCATGCCATCGCCATAGGTACAGTTCGATTGGTAACAACTTGAAGGCGTCTGCTTTAGACAGCCAAGTGCCTGCTCCTGCACTAATCATGGATTGAATGGCTAAGTCTACAGATGAATATTTAAGGGAGAACTCTTCTGAGGGTATAAGGGAATTTAAACTGGGTATGTAAGAGCAATGAGGTGCGGACAAATCATAGACTAAACAAAGTTTATTCGAAAACTTGCCCTTTACAAGCCCAATAGGGCTGACTCTCCATACAGAGAAAGGTGAATGTGTGAAGGGACCGATCATGTACCCCTGTTCTAGGTCAGTCTGTAGCAAGGTAGTGATGGCTTCCTCGTCAGTTGCGGCTGAGAGCAGGTTCTTGCACTCATGGGTTGTGTTGGCGAGCGTGATGAGTCCGGTGTGGAAGCCTGTAGTGAATCCTTGGATGAGGAAAATAGCCAGTGAAGGTGTTGGGTGTAAGGAGAGGTAAAAACCAACCCATCTGACGTGCACGTGGCCTAGTCATGAGGCATTAAGCTGCTTGACACCGCAGGTGTTTCTGGGGTGAGCTTTATGACATGTGAGGCAGATATGGAGGAGTTTGCAGTGTGGGAAGTTGCAACCCCCGAAGTTAAAATTGTTGCAGATGGCTGCACCCCCTAGTGCGCGGATGGGTCCTCCTAACCTGTCTGCCTGGGCCGGCTGAGTAAATCCCATTGGATTTTGAGCGGCATTAGAGGTGGAGGGAAAGTTGGGGAAGCGTCTGCCACCTAAC
Source organism: Lithobates septentrionalis (assembly GCA_037952835.1). Lineage (NCBI taxonomy): Eukaryota > Metazoa > Chordata > Amphibia > Anura > Ranidae > Lithobates > Lithobates septentrionalis. The sequence goes on along the minus strand of JBBDGP010001607.1, from coordinate 760,105 downwards.
TAGGAGCAACAGTTAGCCATATGGGTGGAAGACTGGCAGTTGGTACAGAGTGGGGAGCGTAGGCCAGCGAAATGGCGACAGAACAGCTCCGTATCAATGGTGCTCCAGTTGGTAGTCGCCTAGACTGCAAGAGTCTGGTTGCTGCTTTAGCTGAAAATGACCCGTGGTAGTCATAAAACGAGCATCCTCCGTATGTATAACCTAAATTGACAACTGCATGTAAGTACATGTCCAGTTCTTCCCTCCTGTTGGGGTTGACCGTGCATAGTATGTCTCTGAGCATCCCAAAGGCCAGCACAAACTCGGTGATGGTGAGTTTGCGGGCAAGCCTATGGTCTTTAGCCTTTAGGACAACGGAGACGTCCCCCATGAGTATGATTTGTTTTCAGCTATGTTGTGTACTGACATAAGGAGGGATGCTAAATTAATGTCCTTCCCAACTAAGATGTCCTTCCTGATGCCTGCTGGGACGAGATGTGCGGGGAAGACGTTTGTGCAGATATCAGGCTTACCTGTAAGGGAAGGCACAGGAGTGCTGGTGGTGACTGTAGATGGTGGGGGTGCAGCTTGACGTACCTCCAGGGTTCCCACTCTGGCCTGGACATCAGTGACTGCTGTTGCTAGTGGGGTCACCAAGGAGTGCAGCTGAGTATTTGCAGAGGAAATTGATTGCAGTGACGCCTGGGTGCCTGGTAGGGTCGGCACTGGCAGTGGAAATAGCAGCCTAAAAAGCTCAGCTTTCCTGGCTGTGGCAGGGTATGGAATACTTCTGCGCCGTAGTTCTGCTGTAAGCTTGGGGATGGTCCAAGCTCTGGGAGACTGTGAGCCGTCGTTTGCCGAGCCTGCATCGGGTGACAGCGGTGCAGGGGTGAGGTCATCGCTGCCGGCCTGCGACATGGCGTCAGCTAAGATAAGGGGGGAATGCATATGTTTAAGGTAAGTTGCGAAGGTAGGAGGGGATAGTTGCGTTTGGGTAGATAAGATGGAAGGCAGGAGGAAATATAAATGACAGAACAAGGAGTGATAGGAGTAGTGACAGCTAGTTTGTGTCCGAGAGCTGTTGAGTGTAGTTTTTGGAATACTCAAAGAATGCGTGACAACCAAGGTAAACCAGGAGGTGACTGGTTAGGTAACCGATAGCTCGGGTGCCCGTCTGTGCTCGGCACAAACTAATGGACCAGAATGCCCCAGAGCGGACTGGGGTAGTTAGCTGGAGTCTGGTATGCTAAGTAGGAATGTTGCAATCTGTAGTTAATTGAAGTGTGTTCGGTCTGCTAATGCTTGCACTCCCAGCAAGCTGTACTTTAGGCGACCTTGTCTGCGTAGTGAAGGCTGTTGCTTCAAAAACAGAGTGAAATGCAGAGAAGTATGTGACAGTTACTAACACCTCAGGAGCGAGTCAAATAGTCTATGTGAAGTAAAACCATGTTGTGAAAGAGTGTTAAAGAGAAAAGCAAGGGGGTATCCCTTTTAAACTACGCACCTGACTTGATGCCCTAGTAGTGAAGTCTCAGTTGGGGTAGAGAATTGGGTCGACTGGGAACCTGTGGTAGGATGAGATAGGAATTTATTTTTGAGAAGGGTTATTGCTTAGAGCTGTTTGGGGCAGAAGCTTACCCCCTGATGAAGAGAAGCCCTCGTCCAAGTTTGTATTTTTTTTTTTACCTGAGGGAAATACTGTCCAAACCTGTTGCAGGATGGACCAACTGGAAACTCTGCTGACCTAAAAAGGAGAGTGATAGAGAAATAAGTGAGTAGCTGTGTTGCTACTGGAGATGAGTGGCTGTTTTGTTTGAGCCATTTGCAGAAATGCTTGCAGCGATTGCAAGTAAGCAGCCTTTAGAAGGCAAAACAAAGTTTAGTGGAATATTGATTATGTGGGAATAACCGTGCGCAATTGGTATAAATAGATGGTGTGACTTGTGTATGCATGATAGATTGTACGGTTGGGGATGCGAATCGTAAGTACTACTGCATTCATATTGTTGATGCGACTAGTTCAATCCGGGCTGGAGCGTGAGCGCTGGTGGTTTTATTTGTGAGGGATCCGAATCGTTGAGCCAGTGTTGCGACTGGATTCAGATCGCTTGTTGAAGTTTGTATTGCCAAGGATTTGAATCATTGCGCCGATGATGCGACTGGATTCGAATCGGCTGTAGATGCGAGGTGACGAGGGGGCTTTTGTGTCAGATCCGAGTCGTAGCGCCAATGATATGACCGTACTCGGATCGACTGATGGTGATGGTGGTTGAAGGAGTTTGTGTTTGCCAAGGATCCGAAGCGTAGTGCCGAAGCTGAGACCAGATTCTGATTGGCTGTTGGTGAGTGTTTGATATCTAGTAAGAGGTGTGGGGAGTCAGTTAGGTGAAGTGAGTGTTTCGTAGGAGGTATAGGGGGTCAGTAGGTGGAGTGGGGTTTTAGTAGGAGGTGTGATGTATAGGACATAGGTTCGAGACTATGTGACTTGATTCGTAAGTGACTCTACGTGCTATCCGTACGGTTTGAAATGCCCAGTCAGCTGACTACGAGTGGTGCCGATCGGATGGCTACCACGTGTGGTTGCGTCGGGCTACGACTGGGCTCTACTAAGAAAAGTGCAACTATATGCAAATGACATGGTAAGATTTTACGTAGCCGTAAGGGCAGTTTACGAAGGGCAACATAACGATTCGTTTTTCATAGGAACTGTAAGAAAAGTCCTACCTGCGACAGCGACTGTGTGATGATCGAAGAAAAACCTGCGAACGGGGAACTGCAACACACTGGATCTCGAGAGCAGGAACTCACGAACGTGTGGTGAATTAGCAAGTCGGCCTGGTGACGTAATACCGCGCACTGGAACCGACACAAACCACTGTGGGAGGTCTGGTTAAATACCCCCCCGGGCTCCTCCCATAATTTCAGGCCACCATACTGGCCTTCCTATATATTATATTGAAGTGTGGTTAAAAGGACTAATTGACATGTTGGCAGCAATCACTTTTGATTTTCTAGTTTTATTTGATTTTTCATGCATTTATTTTATTTTATTTTATTTTCCATATGTCTTTAGACTTTTATTATTAACTGTGCAGCTTGTTTTCACTGTTCTTATGGCCATACATTTCCATACACCACACATTAAATATACAGCTAACCCAACATGCAGTGCATTTTTAACGTGTCAAAGGGTCTACATCTGAAGTCATAATACAAAATAATGTGTTTAAAATGACACGTTGTTATTTTATAATCTCCTATAAAACCACAGCTTCATATAATACATAAATGGTAAAACACACTCTGTAAGTACAAGTGTCAATTAGTGGTTCACAAAGTGCATACTGTACATATGGGAATAATATGTATTTTTGGTGATATTTATTACTTTAGGAGATCACTCTCACTTTATATTGGTTTTTAATATACGATTGCAAAATAAGAATTGCTATTTTTGGTACAGTCCTTCATTATGCCTTAAGATGTAGACCTTTTTACACCTTAAACATTTCCTACATGTTGATCTAGCTGTCTATCTGCAAAACTCAGATGCTGTGTCTTAAATTTTTGATTCAGGGCCTAGCTATTCTATTCATACATAATGAGGATGACTTACTAAAGCAACTTGCCTGTTAACTATGCAAGGGAAATTCCCTTACATAGGCTGTTCACTTTGCAAGATAATTTTCACTATTTTTGTAAATCAATCCCAAAATAGGTGTGATGTTTGATCAAAGAGACTGTGATTGCAAATAGATTTTAAAAAAGAAACACATTTACACGTATGCCCTCCCTTGAGGGTTGTGCTATTGAAGTAGACCAAATAAGAGACTTGTAATGTCTGCTGGTCCAGGAAAAAGACAAAGAGGAACAATTTTCCATCACGTGGACATCTTGGTCCATGTTTCGGTATTCTTCTGATTTTGTGACATGGGCTGAGGACAAATCACCAATCTCCACCCTACAGCCATGATGGAGTACCTCTATTCTTTCCCCTCTCTCCTAGATACCTTCTTTCTGCCTCCCCACCCTACCTTCTACCAAATGCAGTGTTCCCATTGCCTATGGAATGAGTTGTGATCCCACCAGCGATTTATTCTTTGTAAGTAAAAAAACTTGGCTATTACAATCATTCTATGTTTCTACTATATGTACTGTACATGTATCCTGACCCCACTCAGGATGTTGAGCATATCTCAAATAAGATATGGTTTGATTTACTTAGTATTTTGTTGCGTTATGTTAAATGTTCAAAAGAACATAAGGCCCCAATGAACCTATTGTAAATGTTATGAATGTACCTGATGTCTACAATATATTTGTATAGCTTTAATTTTTATTTAATTTTATTTTGAAAAGTTAATATGATCTTGTTTCAATAAAATAAGATTGAACTAAAAAAGAAACACAAGTATATAATGACTAGTGCCTTCTCTTGCACATATACATGTTGCCACAATAAGCCAGTAGAACTATATATTGCATTATAGTTGCCAATGTTTTACAAAACGCTGCACCAAATAAGATAAAGTATGTTTATTAACATTATTTCCCACCTTGGGTCAATGACACACTAAATTATGTCTCTAGTAACAACATTTTTCCCCTCTTCAATGCCCATTCATTTTGTTTTACTAGCTAAGCTGCTATGTGATAGTCATTGCAAACTGTTTTAATTAAAGACAAAATTCACTGACAATGTATTTCTCAAAGCTGCACTTAATTACATATCTTCCTATTTTGCTACTAGGCATTAGAGAAACTGTCTCATTTCGCTTGACTGAGATTTATGCAATATTACTTATAAATTTAGCAACATATTGGAAATGTAGGCAAAATGCACTGGAGTCAATGGGAAAGGGGAAAATACATTTCTAGGAACCAGTGGGAATAATGCAGCAAGGGGATTTCATTTTTTTTATACAATCCATGCACAGTATCAATACCTTTTAAGCTGGGTCCCTAGAACTTTTTTCTTTTAAACAAGTCGTTTTTATTAAAGTTTTAACAAAACATACAAGATTATAAAAAGATGTGCAAATGGAAATAGAATTTAGAACGATGAGTATAACATCAGCACAAAACAATTAAAGCAGCAACAGCCTTATTATCACTTGTAAAGTAATGATTATGCATACAGTACATACAATGCATTACACCCTAATAGCAAAAACATCCAAGATATAAGCAACACTATCCCTGATAGTATCACAATACAACCCCAATGGGTAAATAAAAAGCACATGGAAACTGCAAGCTTGAAAGAATCTCAAAATACTGTGGAAACTGCAAGTTTGAAAGAATCTCAAAATACTGTGCAGATTAAAACTATACTGTATCTTTAGATTAAGTGGAGAGTGATGGAGAAGCAAAAATCAAAAGCAAAGCAAACCAAAGCAAGAATCTGCTAAAGTACTGTGCTGGTACATCATTCTCTCTCTCTCCCTCTCTTCAAGATAGTTCTAGCAGACTTTTGCCATTGAGCAAAAGTAGGAGGACAAACGGACAACCACCTTTGAACTATAAGTTTACTAGCAAAAAAAAAAAATGTGACAGAGTTATGTGACTGTGACGATACGCATTGGGAAGAGCCTATGACCTCACGCTGCAAACAATGATTGAGTGCTGTCATCTTGCCTGAGCAATACATTTAACCACTGGCAACCGAGCTATAGCCGAATGGTGGCTAAAGCAGCCGGCTAGTTCATATGACGGCGTCCTGGGGCACCCATCCGGAAGTGCCCATGATTGCTGGGTCTGTGGGACCCTGCGCATCACGGAGCGGAGTAAAGGGCCAATTACAGTGGCCCTTTACCACATGATTGCTCCGTCACTTTGTCAACAAACCAGTTTCATGCCCAGTACAGCTCATGCTGCTGTGGCGCTTCTCTCTCCATTTCTCACATTTTCCAAAAACTTGTGGAAAAAAATAACATGTTCAAAGGACTCATTATGCCTCATAGAATATACATTGGGGTGTTTATTGGGGTGTTTGATTTCCAAAATGGGGTCATTTTGTGGGCGTTTTCCATGTCCTGGTGCTTCAGGGCCCTCAAAAGTGGAATAGGTAGTCAAGAAATTAGATGTGTAATATATGTCCCTAGAACAACTGACGGTGCTCCCTGCATGTTGAGCCTCTCTATGTGGCTAGGCTGTGAAAAAGTCTCACACATGTGGTATCGCCATAACCAGGAGGAGTAGCAGAATGCAGAATGTGTTTTTTGGTGTTGTTGCAAGTATGCATATGCCATGTGAGAGAAATAACCTGTTAATATGACAATTTTGTGAAAAAAAAATCTTTGTTTTGCAAAGAATTGTGGGAAAAAAATTCAACTTAAAAAAACTCACTATGCTTCTTACTAAAGACCTTAAAATGTATACTTTCCAAAAAGGGGTCATTTGGGGGGTATCTGTACTGTCCTGGCTTGTTAGTGTCTCAGTACATCAGGTGTAATCAATTTTAAATGATTGGCACCATAGCTTGTAGACTCTATAACCTTCACAAAGATCAAATAATATACACAGATTTGGGTCATTTTTACTAAAGATATGTAGCAGACAGTATAACTTTTGGCCAAAATTTATGAAGAAAAATTACTAATTTGCAAAATGTTATAACAGAAACGAAGAAAAGTGCATTTTTTTTTACAAAATTGTTGGTCTTTTACTTATAGCGCAAAAAATAAAAAACCCAGTGGTGATTAAATACCACCAAAAGAAAGCTCTATTTGTGTGAAAAAAAGGACAAATACTGAAAAGTGAATAACAAATACAGCAAGTTTTGTTTTCCTGACAAGCTCTATGTCAGCCTACTACTGGGTATGCTCTGCACATACCCCCACCTGCAGGACCTAACTCATAGACTCCCACCCTCAGGCCAGCGTTCCATAACTCAATTTCAAAAAACATTACCAAAAAATTTGGTTTATCTAATTATCTAATCATGGGGTACTTTGTCGCAGTCAGTGGGCTTAAGCACCATATAGCAATATGGTGTGACCAAATACCCATATTTTTTGATAATGTTTTTTGAAAATGTCTATGTGTTTTAAATAAGCCTTGCAGGAGGTAAATGTCTTTTTTGTATGTGTGCGCTGTAATATTTTGTTCTGTTGTATGGTCTTATGGCTGCACCATCTTTAATGCATCTTTTAGATTGTGCCCCCAAATATCTTGTTTGTTTGCCACAACTCAATTTCCACACCTGAGTGGGGGTATGTGCTGACATGGAGCTGATCAGGAAAGGAAAATTGCAGTAAGTATTTGATATTCAATTTTCCGTTTTCCTGACAGCTCCATGTCAGCCTATTTCTGGAAACAAACTATTTACCCAGGGTGGGATAATGCAGAAACAAAATCGGGTTAATTATGGCCTCCGGCTAACGAGATAACTGTTTTGGCAAAATTAACAATTGTCAATAATGACGGATCTTTGCAATAATGAGAAATAAAGGTTTGTATGGATGACCACATTGCCGCTTTGCATATTGACTTCATTAAGTCTCTACAGGCGGCTGCCTAGGAGGTTGCGAAAGGGCCAACCCCCTATCCTTATATGAGAGGGAGATCACTTTCACAATCGAAGAAGCAATCACTCTGCTCGAAGCTCTGGCCCCCTTGCATGAACCTCTGGAAACCACAAACAGGCAATCTGATGCCCTGAATGTTGGGGTAGCATGGATATACATCTTCAATGTCTCCCTGACATCCAAAGGACTTTTTGTCCATCTTCCAGATGAAAAGTAGGCACACGATTTCTTGACTTAGATGGAATCTTGAGTCCACTTTTGGAATATAATCCAGCATCGGGAGCAGAATAGCTCTGTCCATCAGGAAGGACATTTAGGGTTCTTTATACCCTAGAGCCGCCAACTCAACCCTCCTAGCTGCCTGCTAGGTGAGGAGTAGGGATGAGCTTCGAGTTCGAGTCGAACTCATGTTCGACTCGAACATCGGCTGTTCGCCAGTTCGCCGAACAGCGAACAATTTGGGGTGTTCGCGGAAAATTCGAAAGCCGCGGAACACCCTTTAAAAGTCTATGGGAGAAATCAAAAGTGCTAATTTTAAAGGCTTATATGCATGGTATTGTCATAAAAAGTGTTTGGGGACCTGGGTCCTGCCCCCAGGGGACAAGGATCAATGCAAAAAAAGTTTTTAAAAACGGCCATTTTTTCAGGAGCAGTGATTTTAATAATGCTTAAAGTGAAACAATAAAAGTGTAATATCTCTTTAAATTTCATACCTAGGGGGTGTCTATAGTATGCCTGTAAAGGGGCGCATTTTTCCCGTGTTTAGAACAGTCTGACGCAAAATGACATTTCAAAGGAAAAAAAGTTATTTAACCACTTCAGCCCCGGAAGGATTTACCCCCTTCCTGACCAGAGCACTTTTTACAATTTGGCACTGCGTCGCTTTAACTGCTAATTGCGCGGTCATGCAATGCTGTACCCAAACGAAATTTGTGTCCTTTTCTTCCCACAAATAGAGCTTTCTTTTGATGGTATTTGATCACCTCTGCCATTTTTATTTTTGCGCTATACACGGAAAACGACCGAAAATTTTGAAAAAAAATGATATTTTCTACTTTTTGTTCTAAAAAAAATCCAATAAACTCAATTTTAGTCATACATTTAGGCCAAAATGTATTCGGCCCCATGTCTTTGGTAAAAAAAATGTCAATAAGTGTATATTTATTGGTTTGCGCAAAAGTTATAGTGCCTACAATCTAGGGTACATTTTCTGGAATTTACACAGCCTTTATATTTATTTACGACTGCCTATGTCATTTCTTGAGGTGCTAAAATGGCAGGGCAGTACAAAACCCCCACAAATGACCCCATTTTGGAAAGTAGACACCCCAAGGAAATTGCTGAGAGGCATGTTGAGCCCATTGAATATTCATTTTTTTTTGTCCCAAGTGATTGAATAATGACAAAAAAAAAAATTACAAAAAGTTGTCACTAAATGATATATTGCTCACACAGGCCATGGGCATATGTGGAATTGCACCCCAAAATACATTTAGCTGCTTCTCCTGAGTATGGGGATACCACAAGTGTGGGACTTTTTGGGAGCCTAGCCGCGTACGGGGCCCCGAAAACCAATCACTGCCTTCAGGATTTCTAAGGGCGTACATTTTTGATTTTACTCCTCACTACCTATCACAGTTTTGAAGGCCATAAAATGCCCAGATGGCATAAAACCCCCCAAATGACCCCATTTTGGAAAGTAGACACCCAAAGCTATTTGCTTTGAGGCATGTTGAGTCCATGGAATGTTTTATATTTTGACACAAGTTGTGGGAAAGTGACAATTTTTTTTTTTTTGCACAAAGTTGTCACTAAATGATATATTGCTCACACAGACCATTGGCATATGTGGAATTACACCCCAAAATACATCTAGATGTTTCTCCTGAGTATGGGGATACCACATGTGTGGGACTTTTTAGGAGCCTAGCCGCGTACGGGGCCCCGAAAATCAATCACCGCCTTCAGGATTTCTAAGGGTGTAAATTTTTGATTTCACTCTTCACTGCCTATCACAGTTTCGGAGGCCATGGAATGCCCAGGTGGCACAAACCCCCCCCCCCAAATGACCCCATTTTGGAAAGTAGACACCCCAAGCTATTTGCTGAGAGGAATGGTGAGTATTTTGCAGCTCTCATTTGTTTTTGAAAATAAAGAAAGACAAGAAAAAATTTTTTTTTCTTTTTTCAATTTTCAAAACTTTGTGACAAAAAGTGAGGTCTGCAAAATACTCAATATACCTCTCAGCAAATAGCTTGGGGTGTCTACTTTCCAAAATGGGGTCATTTGGGTTTTTTTTGCCACCTGGGCATTCCATGGCCTCCGAAACTGTGATAGGCAGTGAAATCAAAATTTTACGCCCTTAGAAAGCCTGAAGGCGGTGCTTGGTTTTTGGGGTCCCATGCGCGGCTAGGCTCCCAAAAAGTCCCACACATGTGGTATCCCCATACTCAGGAGAAGTAACAGAATGTATTTTGGGGTGTAATTTCACATATTCCCATGGCATGTTTGAGCAATATATCATTTAGTGACAACTTTGTGCAAAAAAAAAAAAAAAATTGTCTCTTTCCCGCAACTTGTGTCACAATATAAAATATTCCATGGACTCGACATGCCTCTCAGCAAATAGCTTGGGGTGACTACTTTCCAAAATGGGGTCATTTGGAGGGGTTTTGAACTGTCCTGGCATTTTATGCACAACATTTAGAAGCTTATGTCACACATCACCCACTCTTCTAACCACTTGAAGACAAAGCCCTTTCTGACACTTTTTGATTACATGAAAAAATTATTTTCTTTTTGCAAGAAAATTACTTTGAACCCCCACACATTATATATTTTTTTTTAAAGCAAATGCCCTACAGATTAAAATGGTGGGTGTTTGATTTTTTTTTTCACACAGTATTTGCGCAGCGATTTTTCAAAAGCATTTTTTTGGGGAAAAAACACACTTTTTAAAATTTTAATGCACTAAAACACACTATATTGCCCAAATGTTTGATGTAAAAAAAAGATGATCTTAGGCCGAGTACATGGATACCAAACATGACATGCTTTAAAATTGCGCACAAACGTGCAGTGGCGACAAACTAAATACATTTTTAAAAGCCTTTAAAAGCCTTTACAGGTTACCACTTTAGATTTACAGAGGAGGTCTACTGCTAAAATTACTGCCCTCGATCTGACCTTCGCGGTGATACCTCACATGCATGGTGCAATTGCTGTTTACATTTGATGCCAGACCGACGCTTGCGTTCACCTTAGCGTGAGAGCAGGGGGGACAGGGGTGCTTTTTTTTTTTGTTTTTTGTTTTTTTTTGCTTTTTTTGCTTTTTTATCTTATTTTTAAACTGTTCCTTTCATTTTTTTTTTTTTAATCATTTTTATTGTTAACACAGGGAATGTAAATATCCCCTATGACAGCAATAGGTAGTGACAGGTACTCTTTTTTTGAAAAAATTGGGGTCTATTAGACCCTAGATTTCTCCTCTGCCCTCAAAGCATCTGACCACACCAAGATCGGTGTGATAAAATGCTTTCCCAATTTCCCAATGGCGCTGTTTACATCCGGCGAAATCTAAGTCAGAAAATGCTCGTAGCTTCCGGTTTCTTAGGCCATAGATATGTTTGGAGCCACTCTGGTCTCTGATCAGCTCTATGGTCAACTGGCTGAATCACCGGCTGCATTCTCAGGTTCCCTGTTGAGACAGGAGAGCCAGAGAAAAACACGGAAGACAGTGGGGGAGGGGCATTCCCTCCCACTGCTTATAAAAGCAGTCTAGAGGCTAATTAGCCGCTAGGATTGCTTTTACATGAAAGCCGACCACTGGCTGAAAAGAATGATACCAAGATGATACCTAAACCTGCAGGCATCATTCTGATATAACCACTCAAAGTCGTGAATGGCGTACCTGAAGACAAAAAAATGGTTAACAATAAAGCACAGTAAACGGTAAAGTATAAAAAATTGCATACCTGAAAAGCAAACATGATAAAACATAATAACAATAAAACATTGCAGAATAGAATTACAGTAAAAAAGAGCAGAACAATAGAGAGAGAATAGAGAGAGAGAGAACAAAAAAACGACAACTATTTTTTTTTATTTTATATTTTTTTTTTTTTTTTTAACCATAGATTTTTATTGTATTTTTGCATTAGATACATGAAATACAAAGCTTTGTTTACAACAAATGACAAAGCAGGATGAATGATAAATATCAGATGTAATTCTACAAAGAGATATTTCCACCTGAGCCACCTATATCTGCGTAGTTTACAACCTCAACAGGAGGTAGGACCTGTCACCCCTACTGGGTACATACTGTGAGCAGGAACCTCTGAATGTCTGGAACAAAGTAGCTCTCTAGCGACCTTAAATGAGGGTCACTAGTGGCTGTTTACAAGATATGTTTAATTTTTACTTTGTAGATAACTATCTTAAAAACTTCAAACCTTGATATTGTCTTATTACAGTAATAATGTAAACACATACTTTATAGTGTAGTCACAACCTATTAAATTCTGTCTCAGTTCTGCTGATGTGACTACTCCTAGAATTATTATTTGTTTATTGGTTTACTTATCATTTTCTCTACTTATTTAAAATGTCTTAAACCACTATCTGCCTAGTTGATTTACTACATATCATGAAAACAATTTACATTTCACAAGTGAGAGGGAGCAAAGTGAGAAGATTTCCAGACCTCCCAGTGTTTATGGAAGGCCTGGGATCTTCTTTCCTTATATGCAAGCATTTTTTCCATTGTGTAATGGGCATTCACTCTAGAAATTATTTCCTCAATTTTTGGGGGTTTTTGGGAGCGCCATTCTCTTGCTAGTGATATTCGTGCCGCAAATAGTATATTAATAACAACCTTTCTCGTCAGGTGAGGAAAGTTTTCTATGCCCAGGCTTAGCAGGGCAAGTTCAGGGTTAAGCGTGACCATAGTGTTTGTGATTGTATGAATGATGGAAGCTACTTCCTGCCAGAAATGTTTTATTATCTTACAGCTCCACAAAATGTGTAACAGGGTCCCTGTGTTATGACAGTTCCGCCAACAGAACAGTGAAGTGTTTGGATTCATTTTATTGATGCGTAGAGGTGTAAGATACCACCTGTGCAGTATCTTCTGTGCATTTTCCCAATGATCTATACAAGCTGAAGATTTGCCATTGCTTTTTACAGCTAGATGCCATTGGTGCAATGGGAATTCTTTGTTTAGTTCCCTTTCCCACTTTCTCATATTGGGCACCTTAGTCTGCATGTATAGGGGGGTGGCAAATTTGTAGAATAGGGATATTCCTTTGTGTTTCCCCTGGTTTTTGCTTAATAGATAATGTCAAAGTATTTGGGGAATTTTTAGTGGTCTAGGGGTATTAGATTTAATGTAGTGCTTAATTTGAAACAGTAGATATGTTTCCATTGTTTCCTGTCCCTGTAGGTCAGATGTAAGAAAGTGTTCCCCATTCCTTTGAAAAGTTTGAGTCGAGATATTTGGAATTAGATATTCATACGTTGCTAATGGAATATGTATTTCGTGCATTGTTGTGTCCGTAAATGGGTGTCGTAGCATAGAAGACCACGCCATGATAGAGGCTTGTATAGTGGGGAATTGTGGTGTAGTGGGTCTGTGATGTATGCCGGCTGCTAATGCCAGTGCTGGGAGATTGTGGCCGGGGGTAATTTCCTGTTTTATTTCAGACCATCTATTGTCCGTTTGACATGAGAACCAGTATCGAGTTTGTTCTAGTATAGCTGCTTGGTAATAAATGTAGGCGTTGGGAAGTCCTACCCCACCTAGATGTTTGGGTTTGTATAGATGATTCAGTGCAATTCTGGGTTTTTTTCCTGCCCATATAAACTTATTTAGTATTTTCGCCAATTGTGTGAAGAATGATTGGGGGATAGGTATGGGTAGTGTTCTAAAATGGTATAGAAGTTTGGGTAGTATCTGCATTTGATATGCGGCTATTCTCCCCATCCATGAAATGTGTAGCTTGCCAATTTGGACCATCTCTTCTTCTATATTCGCAAGTAGGGGAGGGTAATTGCTAGTGTATAGCTTAGCGGAAGAGGAGGTGAGTTGCACACCGAGATAGGTGAGTGATGGGGGATTCCAGTTACAGGGGAACAGATGTTCTATAGTATGCTGTTCCTCTGTGGGTAAGTGAAGTGTTAAAGCAAAGCATTTATTTGTGTTGATTTTGTAAAAGGAGACTTGACTGAAAGTTTGCAATAGCTTTTTAAGTTCTAGGATAGAGTCTGCTGGTTTAGATAAGGTCAGTATTATATCGTCAGCAAAGAGTCCAATTTTATGATTTTCTTTACCTATTCTAATGCCATTGATAGCGTCATTGGACCTGATGCTTTGTGCCAGAGGTTCTATAATGAGTGAGAAAATTATTGGGGAGAGAGGGCATCCTTGTCGCGTACCATTAGATAGTGGGAATGGATCAGATAGGAGACCAGAGGTATAGACTTGGGCTGTGGGGTTGGAGTATAGGGACATAATCGCTGAATGTATCAATCCCGATATTCCAAATTTGAGTAAAGTTTTTGATAGGTAGCCCCAATGCACCCTATCAAACGCCTTTTCGGCATCTAAGGCTAGAAAGATACTCGGCACTTGATTGACTTCTGCGAATCGCAGGAGGTCTAGCATCCTTCTAGTTCCGTCTGGTGCTTGTCTGCCTTTTACGAATCCTACCTGATCCAGTCCTATAAGAGAAGGGGTAATTTCTAATAATCTATTTGCCAATATCTTTGCATATAACTTCAGGTCAGAGTTAAGCAATGATATTGGCCTATAGTTTTGGGGGTGTGAGCCGTCTTTGCCGGGTTTGGGTAATGTAACTATTATTGCTTGGAGCATTTCTCTCGGGAAAGATCCTGTTGTGGCTGCTATGTTGAAGACTTCTACAAGGTTAGGTGCTAGGAGGGAGCTAAAAGCTTTATAGTACTCAGCAGAAAAACCGTCCGCTCCTGGTGATTTGTGCATGGGAAGAGATTTGATAACTGTCTCAATTTCTGCACTGGTGATTGGTGCATTAAGTGCTTGTAGTGTTGTTGAATCTACTAAGGGCAGTTGGATTCCTTGAAGGAAATCATCTATTTCTGTTTCTGTAGGTTGGTGGGTGGGTGGGTCTTTGTTGAGGTTGTAAAGGGATTTGTAATAGTCCCCAAAGGCATTAGCTATGTCTTTGGGGTTGTAGAATGTGGTGTCAGAATTATGTTGTTGGATGCGAGTAATATTGGATTTAGCATGTCTTTTTTTGAGTTGTGCGGCCAGAAGTTTGCTAGCCCTATTATTTTGGGAATAAAAGGATAGCTTCAGCCTTTTAAAATAAAGGTCGTAATTTGCCCTAAGTTCCTGTCGCAATTCTTCACGACAGGAATTAAGGCGTTTCAAAATGTTGGGGGTTGTGGTGCTGGGATCCTTGTGTTGGGCCTCTAGTTCTGCAATGGACTTGTGGAGCTGTGCTAAATGTTGTGACTTCTTTTTTCTTTCCCTAGAGGCAATCTGAATAAGAATTCCCCTAGCAAAGGCTTTATGTGCGCACCATATCGTTGTTGGAGAGCATTCCCCATTGGCATTGAGTTTAAAATATTCAATAAGTTTCTCCTCCATCTCAGCCTTGATGTGGGGGCATGACAAAAGGTAGGTGTTGTTGCGCCATAGTGGTTTGTGGGAAGTTTTGTCATCCGCCTCCACCTCAATGGTTACGGGTGCATGGTCAGACCAGGTAATGTTGAGTATATCAGCCTTTCTCACCTTCTGCAGTGTGTACATATCTGTTAGGAAGAAGTCAATCCTAGAGTAGCTATTGTGCACTGTGGAAAAGTATGAGTAGTCCCTCTCGGTGGATTTAAGGCAGCGCCATGGATCAAAGAGTCTTTCTTCATGACTCCAGGATCCCAAAGAGGGCCTCTTCCTCACAGCCACCGAGGAAGAATCTAGTACATCATTCATAACCATATTGAAATCCCCACATATTATAAGACTGCCCTTTTGTAAGGATTTGGCAAGTGTGACAACTTTACGTATAAACTTCAGTGGTTTAACATTTGGGGCATAAAGGTTTACCAGTGTGTAGAGGGCCCGGTCTATTTCAGCAACCAAAATAATAAAGCGTCCATGAGGGTCATTATGAATCTGTAATAAAGAAAAGGTTAGTGTGTCCTTAATAGCGATCAATACCCCGTTTTTTTTTTAAATGTCATTGGCGGTGAACACTTTGGGGAATTTCTTGTGCGTGCACTTTGGAGGTTTGCTGCTGGCGAAGTGTGTTTCTTGTGCACACAGGATGTCACATTTCAGGTCCAGAGCTGACTTCCACATGGCCCTGCGCTTGTAGGGACTGTTTAAACCTCTCACATTGTGTGATACTATTTTAATGTTCATTCAATTCAATTAGTGCCAGCTGCTGCCATCTAGTGGTAGGAACCAATAAGCAATATGCTCTTGAGATGTTGGAGGGTATGTGTGTTATTTGAGGTAAAGATTCTGAGGTAAATTTCAGAATATGAAAAAGAAAAGAAAAAACATGAACAAAAAACCAAGCTGAGTTATGCAGCAATGTGGAACAGTCAAACAATAAAGTTTGCATGGAACAGTTCACAGGATTCATCCTGTAATTGAAAGGGGGGGATAACTAGGGTTCCTTTTAGCCGAACAACGGCTGCTTCTTTAACCTACGCTTAAATGCAGGAGAAGTGTGGAAGTTGTTAGGAGTAAATGGTGCTGAGATTGGTACCGCACATTCATAAAGGCCACCAGCCGGGGTGTTCGTGTAGTAAGCTGTGCCTATCTGCTTCTTCTGTTTTGACGGTGGTTGTTTCTTTTGTCATGTAGGGGGTCAGGTTCTGCAGCTTCTCCTTCTGGAGGTAGAAGACGCCATCTTTTGAGGAGCTCCATCCCTTTTTCAAGAGAAGTGATCGCGTGCGATTCGTTCTGCATTTCTAGCAGCAGTTTAGCAGGAAATCCCCACTTGTAAAGAATCTTATGGTTGCGTAAGATTTTTGTAATGGGGACCAAATTGTGCCTTGCTGTTAGTGTCGCTTGCGATAAATCTGCATACAATGCGATTCCGGTAAATGGATCAGGGAGCGTGGGGTACTGTCTGGCGAATCGCATCAGCTGATCCTTTATGTGGTAAAAATGGATCCTAGCGATGACATCCCTGGGGATTTGGTCGGGCAGGAATGAGGGTTTTGGCAGTCTGTGGGCTCTATCTATGATTATGTCGTTAGGCCCCAGAGATGGCAGGACTGTGGTCATGAGCTTTTGGAGGTACGCTGTGAGTTCAGCTGGTTTGATTGATTCAGAGATCCCTCTGAATTTAACGTTATTCCTGCGTGCCCTGTCCTCGATGTCTGCCATTTTGAGGCGCAAGGATTTGATCTCATCTTCCACATCAAAGTGAGCATCCACCAGCTCATTATGTGCTAAAGTGAATTCCTCCATTTTTTTTTCCACATAAGTGACTCTGCTGCTGAACGCTGACAGTTCAGTTTTAGTGTTCTGCATAAATGAAGACATGTCCTGCTGAAGGGCCCCCCTGAGGGTCAGTAACATTTCTTTCATTGTGGTGTCTAGGATGGGCTGACCTGAAGTGGGGAAAGCATCTAGCTGCTGGCCATAAGGAGAGGATTCCTCCATTATTTCTCCCTCCTTCCCTGCCTCATCCTGATTCTCCTCTTCCACCCCAATCTTCCTCTTTTGTTTCACAGGGCTATCTGAGGGTGAGGATGGCAGTGGATGACATTTGGGATCAGACTCACCCAGGGATGACGACGGATGGCTGCAGGAGTGTGCAGGGGATGCTGGATTTCTTTCTGCAGAGCGGGCGCCATCTTGGAAATCTCGGCCGGCCGTGAGGGGGTAGAAATCGGTCAATTTTCTCGGTCCCTCTCTGGATTTTCTTTTGTTCATTGTGACCGCTGTATTCCTCCTGATCTCCCCTTGCTGTGGGTACAATTTGAGTCCGTGTAGGTTAGCTGTGAGCCGCGATATACAGGCCGTTGTGGCAGAGCTTTCTCCTCACACTACCATCAGCTCTGGCCGCCGGCTCCGCCCCCCTTTATTTTATATTTTTGTTTGTGTTTTTTTTTTTTTTTTTTTACACTTTTTTTTGTAACTGTAACTTTTATAACTGTAACCGATTCCAGGTTCGGGTCTCTCTTTTTTGGGGGGGTTCATTGGGTAGGGGTACTCGGGAGGACATAAAGAAAATGCCTCTCATGCAGCCCACTGCATTTGGTTGGGGATGCTAATGGGGGAAGTACGGGCGCTGCAGAAGCGGTGGGTTCCCAATTAGGATTGGCGAATGCAGCAGGAAGGGCACTATGGGCACGATGGGCCCGTGTTTGTCTTTTTGGAGGCAGCGGGACACTACTTTTGCTTGCCACCTCACCAGCTTGAACTGCACTTATGGCACTCGCCACGTCACCAAGTGTTACTGCAGTGCTGGTTTGACTACAACCGTGGTGTACTAGGCCGCTGGTGCTTGCCAGTTCACCAAAACGCTACCAAAAAAACTGTTAGCGATCGCAGGGATCAGGCCTGACTCTGCGAACGCTGCAGTTATGCGTTTAGTGTTTTGTAAGTGACAGTGATCGATCAATACTGCACTTGGGTGGGCTGGGCCGGGCCAGGCAGAGGGGCAAAACGCAGGTGCTAGCAGGTATCTGGGCTGATCCCGCAAACACTGCGTTTTTGGGAACCCTAAACTGCTTGGGACGCCAGTATAGATCTGATCGGATCAGATATTGATCTGTTCAGATACTATACCACTAAGGGAGGTGTACGCTGCGTGCATGGGTGTTAGCAGTACTGGCGCTAACCTGACTCTGCCTGGGGGCTGGGGCAGGTGCTTGCCAGTTCACCAAAACGCTACCAAAAAAACTGTTAGCGATCGCAGGGATCAGGCCTGACTCTGCGAACGCTGCAGTTATGCGTTTAGTGCTCTGTAAGTGACAGTGATCGATCGATACTGCACTTGGGTGGGCTGGGCTGGGCCGGGCGGAGGGGCAAAATGCAGGTGCTAGCAGGTATCTGGGATGATCCCGCTAACACTGCGTTTTTGGGAACCCTAAACTGCTGGGGACGCCAGTATAGATCTGATCGGATCAGATATTGATCCGTTCAGATACTATATCACTAAGGGAGGTGTACGGTGCGTGCGTGGGTGTTAGCGGTACTGGTGCTAATCTGACGCTGCCTGGGGCTGGTGCTTGCCAGTTCACCAAAACGCTACCAAGAAAACTGTTAGCGATCGCAGGGATCAGGCCTGACTCTGCGAACGCTGCAGTTATGCGTTTAGTGTTTTGTAAGTGACAGTGATCGATCGATACTGCACTTGGGTGGGCTGGGCTGGGCGCAGGGGAAAAACGCAGGTGCTAGCAGGTATCTGGGCTGATCCCGCTAACACTGCATTTTTGGGAACCCTAAACTGCTGGGGACGCTAATATAGATCAGATCGGATCAGATATTGATGCGTTCAGATACTATACCACTAAGGGAGGCGTATGCTGCGTACATGGGTGTTAGCGGTACTGGCGCTAATCTGACGCTGCCTGGGGCGACACATATCACCGCCGGGCGATCAGGGGGCTAAACCTTTATTCGGTAATAAACGGCGGGTGCCCTGACACTATAAAAAATAAACGAACCAGCGTCAACCGTAACGGTTATACGGTGATCAGTGGTGAAAGGGTTAACTAGGGGGCAATCAAGGGGTTAAAACCTTTATTAGGTAGTATATGGGGGTCCCTGACGCTATAAAACGCTGACGGCGAACCTAAATATTTACCTCCCTAACTAGCGTCACCAGCGACACTAATACAGCGATCAGAAAAATGATTGCTTAGTGACACTGGTGACGGGGGGTGATCAAGGGGTTAAAACTTTATTAGGGGGGGCTAGGGGTGTACCCTAGACCTACAGGGGGCTAACACTCACTGCCCTACCACTTCTAACTGTCACAAACTGACACCATGCAGTAATCAGAAAAAAAATAAAAATACTGCTTGGTGTCAGTGTGACATAGGGGGAGGGGTGACTGGGGGGTGATCGGGGGGCGATCGAGAGGGGGATCGGGGGTGTAATGTGTGCCTGGCATGTTCTACTGTGTGTGTGTGTGTGTTGTGCACTCACATGTCTTCTCTCCTCGGCGCCGGAACGGAAACTGCCGAGCCGAGGAGAGATGACATCACATCCTCTGCCTCTGTGTACTACACAGAGGCAGGGAATGATTCTCATTGGCTGGGAGCGATCGCGAGGAGGGGGCCACAATCGGATGGCCTCCCCCTCATCTCTAAACGCTCCCAGTCACAAGCCGACCGCCGCTGGCATCGGGGGGGTCCGATAGGACGTCCGATAGGACCCCCCGACCGCGGGAGGCAGATCACGTATGGGTACGTGATTCTGCCTGCCCGTGCCATTCTGCCGACGTATATCGGCGTGAGGCGGTCGGCAAGTGGTTAAAACTACTCGTGGCTATAATGAATTGCTGGTCCGACAATACACATAAAAGTTCATTGATAAAAACGGCATGGGAATTCCCCACAGGGGAACCCCGAACCAATTTTTTTTTTTTAAATGACGTGGGGGGTCCCCCTAAACTCCATACCAGGCCCTTCAGTTCTGGTATGGATATTATGGGGGACCCCGGCCAAAATTTTAAAAAAATTGCGTGGGGTCCCCCTCAAAATCTATACCAGACCCTTCAGGTCTGGTATGGATTTTAAGGGGAACCCCCCGCCAAAATTTAAAAAAAATGGCGTGAGGTCCCCCCAAAAATCCATACCAGACCCTTATCTGAGCATGCAATCTGGCAGGCTGCAGGAAAAGAAGGGGGGGTGAGAGAGCGCCCCCCCTCCCGAACCGTACCAGGCCACATGCCCTCAACATTGGGAGGGTTTACAAAAGTACCCCCACCATTTCACAAAAAAACTGTCAAAAATGTTAAAAATGACAAGAGACAGTTTTTGACAATTCCTTTATTTAAATGTTTCTTCTTTCTTCTATCTTCTATATTCGTTCGGTTTCTTCCTCCATCTTCTTCTTCTGGTTCTTCTGGTTCTTCCTCCGGTGTTCTCGTCCGGCATCTTCCTCCACGGCGTTGGCGTCTTCTTTCCTTCTTCTCCTCGGGCCGCTCCGCATCCATGATGGCATGGAGGGAGGCTCCCGCTGTGTGACGCTTCTCCTCTTCTGACGGTTCTTAAATAATGGGCGGCGGGGCCACCCGGTGACCCCGCCTCCCTCTGGCACACGGGGTCTTGACAGGGACTTCTCTTTGGCATTCCCCGTGATGTCAAAAGGGGGCGGGGTTACGTAACGGGTGACCTCGCCCCCCTCTGATGTCACGGGGAATGCCACAGAGGAGTCCCCGTCAAGTCCCCGTGCATCAGAGGGGGGCAGGGTCACCGGATGCCCCCCCCCGTTATTTAAGAACCGTCAGAAAAGGAGAAGCGTCACACAGCGGGAGCCTCCCTCCATGCCATCATGGATGCGGAGTGGCCCGAGGAGAAGAAGGAAAGAAGACGCCGACGCCGTGGAGGAAGATGCCGGACGAGAACACCGGAGGAAGAACCAGAAAAAACAGAAGAAGAAGATGGAGGAAGAAACCAAAGGAAGATAGAAGATAGAAGAGAGAAGAGGCATTTAAATAAAGGAATTGTCAAAAACTGTCTCTTGTCATTTTTAACATTTTTGAGTTTTTTTTGTGAAATGGTAGGGGTACTTTTGTACCCCCTTACCATTTCACACAGGGGGGGCCGGGATCTGGGGGTCCCCTTGTTAAAGGGGGCTTCCAGATTCCGATAAGCCCCCCGCCTGCAAACTCCCACAACCACCGGGCAAGGGTTTTGGGGATGAGGCCCTTGTCCCCATCAACATGGGGACAAGGGGTTTTGGGGGCTACCCCAAAGCACCCTTCCAATGTTGAGGGCATGTGGCCTGGTATGTTTCCGGAGGGGGGGTGCTCTCTCGTCCCCCCCTCTTTTCCTGTGGCCTGCCAGGTTGCGTGCTCGCATAAGGGTCTGGTATGGATTTTTGGGGGCACCCCACGCCATTTTTTTTAAAATTTTGGCGCGGGGTTCCCCTTAAAATCCATACCAGACCTGAAGGGTCTGGTATAGATTTTGATGGGGGCCCCACGCCATTTTTTTAAAATTATGGCCAGGGTTCCCCTTAATATCCATACCAGACCTGAAGGGCCTGGTATGGAATTTAGGGGGACCCCCACGTCATTTTTAAAAAAAATTTGGGTTCGGGGTTCCCCTGTGGGGAATTCCCATGCCGTTTTTATCAATGAACTTTTATGTGTATTGTCGGACCGGCAATTCATTAATAGCCGCGAGTAGTTTTAAATGACTTTTTTTCCTTTGAAATGTCATTTTGCTGTCAGACTGTTCTAAACACTGGAAACATGCGCCCCTTTACAGGCATACTATAGACACCCCCCAGGTACGAAATTTAAAGGGATATTACACTTTTATTGTTTCACTTTAAGCATTATTAAAATCACTGCTCCCGAAAAAATGGCCATTTTTAAAACTTTTTTTTGCATTGATCCATGTCCCCTGGGGCAGGACCCAGGTCCCCAAACACTTTTTATGACAATAACTTGCATTTAAGTCTTTAAAATTAGCACTTTTGATTATTCATGTTCGAGTCCCATAGGCCTTAACGGTGTTCGTGTGTTCAAACAAATTTTTTTACCTGTTCGCAAGTTCTGGTGCGAACCGAACCGGGGGTGTTCGGCTCATCCCTAGTGAGAAGGAAAAGAAAGGAACGCTGGGCTGAGGGCGGGAGTCAAATTTATGAGTTAGGTCCTGCAGATGGGGGTATGGCAGAGCATACCCAGTAGTAGGCTGACATGGAGCTGTCAGGAAATTTTCATATGGGTGCAGTGTTGCATGAATGAGTAATTGTCATTTAAAGTGTGAGAGCACTGAAAATTGGCCTGGTCAGGAAGGGGGTATAAGTGTCCAGTAGGCAAGTGGTTAAAGTACTTCTTCCTATATACAACCACTGAAGGATTCCTGTGAATGGAGGTGGATTGAATGACATCTGTATACAGCAGAGGGGAACAACAATTCTGGTATATCATACCCTGTTTAAAGGGAAAGCACATGAGACCTGATTTTTATTGGGTCAAACCACAAGATGAGAGTATTGGAATGTTGGTGATGGGTTTTGCACACTACAAATTGAAGTAATTCAAAAAAACATTGTAGAGTACTGTGTTTATGGCACAGGTGGAAGAAAATGATAATGAACACACATATTGATAACTGAAGTACTTTTATTTCATAATGAAGACAATGGCAGGCAATAAATGTGCCTTTATACAGCTCACCAATTCTGCAGCTACAAAAAAATAAACTGATAGTTTCCAAAATGAAGAAAGAATTTTAATAGCACCTCTACATGACTTACCAGTTCCCTTGGGGCTATATTTTTTTACATAGAAAGCTCTACCATCCTAAAAAAAAAGCCTTGTATCACATCTGATACATATAAAGACTAACTTTCTGGACATACTGTCGGTCCAAAAAAAAAAAGGGAGACTTTTGAGGTGTATGTATATCAATAAGATCAGGGAATTCACGAAAGACAAAGTGTTTGTAACAAAATTTGATACATTATACATTTGATAAATAAACATATTAAAATCATTATTTAACTATTTCAATACTGGGCTCTTTCTCCCCTTTCTGACCAGGCCAATTTTCATTTTTTAGTGAAGTCACATTTTAAATGACAATTATGCGGTAATGCAACACTGTACCCATATGAAATTTTTATCAATTTTTTTTCACACAAATAGAGCTTTCCTTTGGTGGTATTTGATCACTGCTGGTTGTATCTATTTTTTACTAAATAAACAAAAAATAATAGAAAATTTTGAAAATAAAAACAGATTTTTCATCATTTCTGTTATAACCTTTTGCAAATAAACATGCTTCATAAGTTTAGGTCAAAATGTACACTGCTACATTTCTTTGGTGAAAATAACCCAAATCAATGTATATTATTTAGAAAGGTTTTGTGGCCTCACATAGCAAGGTAGAGTATATTAAAAAGGGTAAAGTGTATCATCATCCGAGTTTAGTTGGATAATCCACCCCTTTCACACATTAGTTTCCATATTTTGTGTCTGCACTCAATCACCCTCGTACACTTTCTTTTTTCCCTCTATTTTCACGGTCTGGTATCTGGTACAGGTATATATTTCCTCCAGACCTCACTGCTATTACCCAGCTGCACCCACCCTCTCTCTCTTGGATGTTTTTTTTTGTCTAGTCCCAATATCCACCACTTTCACCATCACATATCAGTTTCCATATGTTGTGTTTACAAACAAATCACCACCACACATTCCTCTCTCCCCTCTATTTTACGGCCTTCTTTTTTGGCCTCCTTTATGGCATTTGGCCCCACTTTGTTCACCTACCTCACCTCCCCTCTCCCCCCCCCCTTTGTTTGATTCTGGTTCTCTTCACTCAATTTTCACTGGTGTTTTACACACTTCTTCTCACTGTTTGGACCATGGGCATGATTCTATATTTTATACGTTATTACTTTATTCAGACGTTAAGTTCCTGGTGACCATATATTTGTTCTTCCCAGTTGCTGCGGGAGACTCTTCCGGGTTGGCCTGAGCATAGCATGCACCTTAACATGGGTAAGCAGATCTATATAATTGTTCACAACCTTTTTCTATCCTCCCCTATTATATCTTGGTAATATCACATTTACTTGTACCCCTACCATTTCACAAAAAACTGTCAAAAATGTTAAAAATGACAAGAGACAGTTTGCCGGGATCTGGGCCGGGCCGGGATCTGGGGGTCCCCTTGTTAAAGGGGGCTTCCAGATTCCGATAAGCCCCCCACCCGCAGATCCCCACAACCACTGGGCATGGGTTGTGGGGATGAGGCCCTTGTCCCCATCAACATAGGGACAAGGTGTTTTGGGGGGCTACCCCAAAGCACCCTCCCAATGTTGAGGGCATGTGGCCTGGTACGGTTCAGGAGGGGGGGTGCTCTCTCATCCCCCCCCTGTTTTCCTGCGGCCTGCCAGGTTGCGTGCTCAGATAAGGGTCTGGTATAGATTTTTGGGGGGACCCCAAGCCATTTTTTTTAAATTTTGGCCGGGGTTCCCCTTAATATCCATACCAGACCTGAAGGTCCTGGTATGGAATTTAGGGGGACCCCCACGTCATTTTTTGTTTTCAATTTTGGTTTGGAGTTCCCCTGTGGGGAATTCCCATGCCGTTTTTATCAATGAACTTTTATGTGTATTGTCGGACCGGCAATTCATTAATAGCTGCGAGTAGTTTTAAATGACTTTTTTTATTTTGAAATGTCATTTTGCTGTCAGACTGTTCTAAACACGGGAAACATGCGCCCCTTTACAGGCATACTATAGACACCCCCAGGTACGAAATTTAAAGGCATATTACACTTTTATTGTTTCACTTTAAGTATTATTAAAATCACTGCTCCCGAAAAAAAGGCAATTTTTAAAACTTTTTTTGCATTGATCCACGTCCCCTGTGGCAAAGGGTGTTCCGTGGCTTTCGAATTTCCGCGAACACCTCAAATTGTTCTCTGTTCGGCGAACTGGTGAACAGCCGATGTTCGACTCGAACATGAGTTCGACTCAAACTCGAAGCTCATCCCTACACATAATACAGATGGGCTGTGATTGGACCTGTCTGTACCATTTGATCACTGTGACCAATCACAGTGATCAACATAATAGTACGCAATGAATTGCATGAATCAAAGCCATTCGTTGTGTACAATTGTCATGTGATCTGCTGTGGTTGGTCCCAGCGATCACATGGTACCAGCAGCGGGCCGGTACACTGATCTGTCATCCGCTGTGTCTGCCGGAGGGCAGCGTAGTCAGCACACGAGGCAGGATCATATGACGGCCTCCCAGAATAATAGGGCTCCTGTCTGGCCATCATTTTACAATAGGCCAGACGGGAAGCAGTTAAACCACAGTATAGATCAGGTTTATCTTTACAGCATTCTTGTATTCTCATCGGCCAATCCACACACAAGGTCTCAAAACTTTGATTATAACATCTTAATACTATATCTGTATAAATATCAAGCTTAATAACTATTATCAACTAAATATATCTTTTTCAATGTCAAAGTGAATAAATAGTATATACGAGTACAAGCAATTGTCCAGTAAAATGCATCGCAGAATTTTTGAGCTGAAAGTGCTCCAGTCCTTATTTATATCACCTGTTGGTGGACACAAGTGGATCGCAAAATCTGGTCCAGAACCAAGCCTGCCAAGGTGGCTGGTAAAACCCGGACCGGATTCCACCTTAGTTTTATGCAGATGACCGCATGCGAGGGGAAACATAACGTCCATCAATTACCTTGCCTTTCCTAATGTCACTCTATATATATATATATATATATATATATATACACACACACACACACACACACACACAGTAAAATCTTTGTTTGAGAGTAACTTGGTTTGAGAGCATTTTGCAAGACAAGCAAAATTTTTAAATACATTTTGACTTGATATACAAGCGATGTCTTGATATACAAGTAGCGTCACATCACAACTGAGTATAAAAGTGAAGACAGGCGCCTCTAATCGTAGCAATATGGTTACATTTAATGAGGGTACAACATTTAGCAACTCACATGGTTGATGATTAAAATGGGCACATCTAAGTATGCAGGCATCCGGGCTAAAGCTGTCCACATAGACCATCCTTCTCACCGCCATCAACATCATCTCTTCCAATCGGTTCAAGCCTCGCTTTCAGATCGCTCTACTGCAGGGTAGTCTTCCCGGTCACGATTGCAGACTGACAGCTGTGAGAGCCGACGGTGCGGAGGGCGGTCTATGTGGACAGCTTTACCCCGGATGCCTGCATACTTAGATGTGCCTCTTTTAATCACCAACCATGTGAGTTGCTAAATTTTGTACCTTCATTAAATGTAACCATAGTGCTACACTTAGAGGCACCTCTGTTCTCTTTTATACTCAGTGATGGGGGTTAAGATGTTCTAGGAGCAAGTGAACCCTCGTCTAAAATATCCTGACTAGAGTGTTCTTTCAAACCCAATTAGGCCTGGAGATCATTCCGATAAGAAAATAATGACACAACAGTCAATGCGGATGTTCTGCTTTTACTTCCGTAAACGGTCACTTATATAACCAAAATGACATCACAAAAAAAGTTCAACCCTTTCATTAATATATGCTAAAATTACAGAAATTACATACGTATCAGATGTTTTAAACTACCAAAAATAGGACATGATTTCTTCATACAGAAACTGTCAACAGGAAAAAAACTTCATGCGTCATTTAGCGGAAATCCTATCATTTACAATAATTTGAAGCTAACTTTTGATAGACGTCACATATACATATTATTCTAAAATAGATACACATTTTTATAGATTTTATAGCTAAAATAAAGGACAGCAAGTTAAAGTATCCCTACAATCCCCTCTTTGATCATATATGTATGATCTCACTTCCTTATCATGGTGGTATTCTCAGCTTGCTTCTGATGATACATACTGAGATAAGTTTTATTGGGAGATAAGGGATCTGAAATGCGAGTGGCTCTATTAATAAGGCACATAATAAGCTTGTACACAAGATAAAGGAAAAGGTTTCAAGCCTCTTGTTGCAGCTTGGCCACCTCTTTTCTATGCTGAGCTATCACATCATAATAATCTGGTACCTCTATACTGGTATTGTGTACCCAAGTACAACATTCATAATCCTCAGTCATTTCACATAATCCTGTAAGGGCTGAACTCATGCTTTCAATGGCTAAGTCATGCAATTCTAGTTGTTTTCTAATAGCCCTAGTTTCAACATTAAGTTTAGAAATGTCATCAGAATTCTTTTCCATCATCTCATCAATAATTCCTGAGTAATTATTTAACCTTTTCATCAAATCTATTCCCCATCCTGTCCAGGAAGGGAACCATGCCCAGGCCATATCCTTCTCAAGGAATAACTCTCTCTTGTTACGATGTTTTAATGGATACCTTGGGTGTATACTAGCTTCAAGTAAATGACTCCCATCACTATCACCTATCACCCCCATTATCGTCACCATTGAGGCCAGATAACACCATCCCTGGACCTCTTGGTGGAATCCAGGGATAACAAGTCTTTCCACCACAAACATAAGAGTGGTTACCAAACGAGAAGGGCGTATTCACAGCAGTCTCTTGATCTACTGCTGTAACTGTTGCTAGAACCTGAAACAAATACTGTACAGGTTTACTACTATCATCTTCAGAGGTAAGAATCTTTTTAAAATCAGCCCGTACTCTGACCTCATCATGGTGTGTTTGATATAAAGAACAAGACTTCCCACTAGGGGCATAGCAATTAGAAATGTTCAAAACCGACTGACTACAGGTATGAGCATTTCTAGTAGAATTCCCTAAATTAAAACACCAGGTAGGATTATGACTTCTATTGATGATGTGAAAGGAAATGGTGTCATTAGTTCTTCTGCTGACATTTAAAAGGTCAAAGAGAATCTCTTCTCTCAAAAGGGGAGTAATATTTAAAGGTATAGCAAAAAAACAAATAAAGCCCAGTGCTCAGGGTACATTAAGAGCAAACTGCAACAGACATAAATCAATGAAGTAGTTTAATAAACCAATAATAATTGACAATAATACCTAATGAATAATAAAACCAAAATATAGAAAAATGTTGCAGGAAGCACCACAGTAACACAAGATTAAAAAACACAATGACAAGATTTTAAGAAGTCAAATGGTATAGCATCAAGTTTCAATATGTAAATATCAAGTTTCAATATGTAAAAGGCACTTGCATTGATGGACAGTCAGCCTTCGAGCAACAGGAGACCAGCAAAGGAGATAAGTCCGAAAAAATCCCCAACCGAAAACAATGGGTGAAATGGTGGAACCGGAGTTCAGTACTTACAATAGGAGGCAATGGATGAATTGATGGGAGCAGAAAAAAGTGGAGAGGAGAACGATCACGACTGCCCCATGGTATGGGAAGACTAGCATCGTACAGGGGAGATCGCCGGCTCCAGTATGCTGTTGAGTGGCTGTGGTGTGCGCTGAGCCAAAGCTCCGCCGTGAAGAGGACGGCCTGGCTGGAGCTCCATGGCGATGAATGATGGCGTCAGCACAGGGGAGCCGCCGGGATGTCAGCGGGTGGAAAACAAGCCACTGAGTCTCCAGATGGTGTCCCCACTGGGGTAAAAACTCCTCACTGGGACATGGTGACACTGCCCAGAGTACAACACCAGACCTGAGAGGCTAATCAGGGGAGAAATAAAAGTGCCGACAGGCTAAACAGAGCTCACATCTGTCAGAACGGCCTGGGGCTCTTAGGAAAAACATAAAGTCAATACAAATAAATAAAAGTTGATGGGATTCAATGACAGATAAATAGAATGAATGAAATGAAGCCAACAGGGAGACTGATCAGAAACCATCTGACCGGGAGGGGATGATGGGGATGAAGTTGCTGGAAAAAACACTGCTGGCTAATGTGGAAGCTTCGCAGGGTTAACGGATTGATCGATGGATCGATGCTCGCTGTGGCAAGGCTCTAGCCACTGTTCTGGGGTTGCCTTGACGACGCGTTTCGCGCACGAGCGCTTTGTCATAGTCCATAGTCCATTGCTCACAGTGTTCAGCTAAACCTACAAGTTATTTTTTTTGCGAGCTCTGCACAGTGTTCATCTAAAGCTACAAGTTAGTGTAGTGCGTCCTGCTCACAGTGTTCAGCTAAAACTACAAGTTAGTGTAGTGAGACCTCTGCACAGTGTTCATCTAAAGCTACAAGTTAGTGCAGTGCGTCCTGCTCACAGTGGTCAGCTAAAACTACAAGTTAGTGTAGTGAGACCTCTGCACAGTGTTCATCTAAAGCTACAAGTTAGTGCAGTGCGTCCTGCTCACAATGTTCAGCTAAAACTACAAGTTAGTGTGGTGCATCCTCCTCAGTGTTCAGCTAAAACTACAAGTGAGTGTAGTGCGTCCTGCTCACAGTGTTCAGCTAAAACTACAAGTTAGTGTAGTGAGACCTCTGCACAGTGTTCATCTAAAGCTACAAGTTAGTGCAGTGCGTCCTGCTCACAGTGTTCAGCTAAAACTACAAGTTAGTGTGGTGCGTCCTCTTCACAGTGTTCAGCTAAACGTACAAGTTATTTTTTTGCGAGCTCTGCACAGTGTTCATCTAAAGCTACAAGTTAGTGTAGTGCGTCCTCCTCACAGTGTTCAGCTAAAACTACAAGTTAGTGTGGTGCGTCCTCCTCACAGTCTTCAGCTAAACCTACAAGTTATTTTTTTGCGAGCTCTGCACAGTGTTCAGCTAAAGCTACCTGTAGAAGGTTGGTGGTGTTTTCCGATCCTATCACTACCGCAGGCAGCTAAAAAAGCTACAAGTTAGTTTTTTGTGAGCTCTGCACAGTGTTCAGCTAAAGCTACCTGTAGAAGGTTGGTGGTGTTCTCATACTACAGGCAGGCAGTTGATTTTGCTAGCTGCAATATCAGTATATATATATATATATATATATATATATATATATATATATATATATATATATATATATATACCAGCTTAGTGCAGCTACAGGCCATTAGTATGTCTGGAAGGCCAAGAAGGAGAGGTAGACAGTCACAAGCCAATAAGAGAGGGCAAGCAGGCTCTGTGTCTAGTGCTGGTCGTGGAGATGGTGCATCCTCATCAGCACGTGGCCGTGGGACACGCTTGGCCTTTTTTCTGCAGCTGGCCATGTTGAGCCGCAACATGCGGAAGACTTGGTCGAGTGGATGACCAAGCCGTCCTCATCCTCCTCATCCTCTCTCACCCATGCTCAGGGTACTTTGTCTGGCAGAGCAGCATCCTCTTCCCTCGGCTCAATGTCATCAGTGACTCCTTCCCTAGCCCCACCATGTCCTCCTGAGGAGTCCCTCGAACTGTTTGACCACAATGTTGGGTACATGCTCCAGGAGGATGCCCAGTGTTTGGAAGGCTCTGATGATGATACTGAGCTCGATGAAGGCAGTAACATGAACACGGACAGAGGGGGTGCCCAAGAAGTACAGCAATCTGGCAGTCATGCTCCCCCTGCTGCAGCATACTGCCAGGTTTGCTCCAGTGATGAGGAGGGAGGGGATGATGAGGTCACTGACTCAACGTGGGTGCCTGATAGGAGAGAGGAGGAGGAGGAGGCGGCACATCACCAACGAGGCAGGATGCCCTCCAGGGGCCAGCCTAAGGCCAGCACATTGACTGCATCACACCACAAAGCTCCACATGTGCAGGGCACTGCAGTCTCTGCGCGTTATTCAAAAAGTTCTTTGGTGTGGGCCTTTTTTGAGACGAGTGCATCAGATTGTACCGCTGCTATTTGCAAAATATGTCTTAAGCGTATCTCGCGTGGCCAAAACATCTCCCGCTTGGGTACCACATGCTTGACCAGACATATGTTGACCTGCCATGCAGTTCGTTGGCAAGCGTATCTAAAAGACCCACACCAAAGAACAAAGAGGACCTCTCCTTGCTCCTCATCAGCTGAGATCTCCAACCCCACTATACCTTCAGTCCTCTCTGAGACCTGCACTGAGAGGAATGAAGGTTTAGAATTAGGTGTGTCACAGCCAAGTACTTGTGGGCAATCTGCTTTTGGTACACCGACGTCAGATTGTACCAGGCAAATTTCCCTGCCCCAGCTGCTGCACCGCCGAAAGAAGTTTGCTCCCAGCCATCCACCTGCCCAGCGGTTGAATGCTAGCTTGGCAAAATTGCTAGCACTTCAACTGCTGCCTTTTCAGTTGGTAGACTCTGCCCCCTTCCGTGAGTTTGTGGAATGTGCGGTTCCTCAGTGGCAGGTACCCAAACGCCACTTTTTCTCACGGAAGGCGATTTGGGTGCCCTACCGGAAGGCAATGTCCATGCCTCGCTGGACAGGGCGGTCAGCAGTACAGTGCATATTACCGCTGACTCAGGGTCCAGCAGGCATGGACAGGGACGTTACCTAAGTTTCACGGCGCATTGGGTGACTCTGCTGGCAGCTGGGAAGGATGCAGGACAAGGTGCAGTAGTGTTGGAGGTTGTTCCGCCACCACGCCTCCAAAATGCCACTACTAATGATTGTGACACACCTCTCTCCTCCACCCCCTCCTCTTCTTCTTCCTCCATGGCCTCTTCCTGTGATTTTTCCTCGGAACCAGCGGTGCTCCGTAGCCGTTCAAGGGGCTACGCAAGTACGCAGGCCAAAAGATGCCATGCGGTGCTTGAGCTGGTGTGCTTGGGGGACAGGAGCCACACTGGGGCAGAGGTTCTGTCAGCTCTGCAGGGGCAGTTTCAGAGGTGGTTGACGCCACGCCAACTTAAGGCGGGAATGGTGGTTTGCGACAATGGCACCAACCTCTTCTCTGCCCTCCGACAGGGACAAATGACCCATGTGCCCTGTTTGGCTCACGTCCTTAACTTGGTGGTGCAGCGGTTCTTGGGCAGGTATCCGGGCTTACAGGATGTCCTGAGGCAGGCCAGGAAAGTCTGTGTGCATTTCTGCCGGTCATATAATGCCAGTGCTCGGCTGGCGGACCTCCAAAAGGATTTTAACCTTCCGAAGAACCGCCTAATCTGTGACATGCCCACCAGGTGGAACTCAACGTTGGCCATGCTGCAACGGCTGCACACACAGCAGAGGGCCATCAATGAGTACCTGTGCGACAATGGCACCAGGACAGGGTCAGGGGAGCTTGTTTTTATTCCCCAGTGGGCCATGATCAGGGATGCATGCACTGTCCTGTCACCATTTGAGGAGGCCACGAGGATGGTGAGCAGTGACAGTGCATGCATCAGTGACACTGTCCCCCTTGTCCACCTCTTTGAGCACACGCTGCGTGGAATAATAGACAGGGCACTTGAGGCAGAACAGAGGCAGGAAGAGGAGGACTTCCTTAGCTCTCAAGGCCCCCTTTATCCAGACAGTGTTCCTGCGTGCCCGCCGATCACACAGGAAGAGGACAAGGAGGAGGAGGAGGAGGAAGATTGTGTCAGTATGGAGGTGGAGCCTGGCACTCAGCATCAGCAGCAGTCTTTAAGGGATCAGTCCCAAGAAACACATGGACTTGTACGTGGCTGGGAGGAGGTGGCTGCGGACCATGTCGTCCTTAGTGACCCAGAGGACTCCGGACCGAATGCCTCAGCAAACCTACGATGCATGGCCTCCCTGATCCTGCAAAGCCTGCGTAAGGATCCTCGTATTCGTGGTATCAAGGAGAAGGACCAATACTGGCTGGCAACCCTCCTTGATCCACTTTACAAGGGTAAGGTTGCGGAACTTATCTTTCCATCGCAGAGGGAGCAGAGGATAAAACATCTTCGGGAGGCCTTGCAGAAAGGTCTGTGCAACGCGTTCCCAGAGACTGGGAGGTTACAAACTCCTGTTTCTGGACAACGTGTTGCTGAGGCTTCGGTCAGTCAAAGAAGGAGCGGTGGAGAAGGTGGCCGCCTGACCGATGCGTTCAGACAATTTTTTGGTCTGCAGCCCCAAGGTATGATCGGTTCCAGCAACCATCGCCAGCGTCTGTTTTATATGGTGCAAGAATACCTAGGGGCAAGATCTGACTTGGACACCTTTCCCACCGAAAATCCTCTGTGTTACTGGGTCTTGAGGATGGATCACTGGCCAGAGCTTGCACAGTGTGAAATTGAGCTACTAGCCTGTCCTGCATCCAGCGTTCTTTCGGAACGCACATTCAGTGCTGCTGGAGGCTTTGCAACCGATCACAGGGTGCGTCTGTCCACCGACTCGGTCGATCGACTGACCTTCATAAAAATGAATCAGTCTTGGATCACCACCAGATACCAAGCACCTGATGCTGATGTAACCGTATAATTTTTTTTGAAAGCTCAGATCCCTTCAAAGACTGCCTATGCTGATGCTGAGTGACTATCCCTGAGTAATTATCCTCTTCCTCCTCATTGATCACGCTGATAGCTTGTAAGAACATTTTTGGTTCTGGGCACCAGTGCCTAAGGCCCAATTTTTCAGCCCCTGTTTAACAGGAGCGTGTAATTACAATTTTTGATGCAATACTTTGCAGCAGGGCCCGTTTCTGCGTTCCAACTAGAGTATCTGTGAGGGGTTGCAGTGTTGTGGCAGCAGCACCAGTGCCTAAGGCCCAATTTTTCAGCCCCTGTTTAACAGGGGCGTGTTATTACTATTTTTGATGCAATACTTTGCAGCAGGGCTCGTTTCTGCATTCCAACTAGAGTATCTGTGAGAGGTTGCAGTGTTGTGGCACCAGCACCAGTGCCTAAGGCCCAATTTTTCAGCCCCTGTTTAACAGGGGCGTGTAATTACAATTTTTGATGCAATACTTTGCAGCAGGGCTCGTTTCTGCATTCCAACTAGAGTATCTGTGAGGGGTTGCAGTGTTGTGGCACCAGCACCAGTGCATAAGGCCCAATTTTTCAGCCCCTGTTTAACAGGGGCGTGTAATTACAATTTTTGATGCAATACTTTGCAGCAGGGCTCGTTCCTGCGTTCCAACTAGAGTGTCTGTGAGGACTTACAGTGTTGTGGCACCAGCACCACCACCACCACCAAAGGCCCAATTTTTCCTCCCTTGTTTAACAGGGGCATGTGATTACAATTCTTGATCTAATATTTCACAGCAGGGCCCATTTCTGCGCCCACCAAGAGCGAGTGGGGACTTACAGTGTTGTCTCACCAGCACCACCACCACCACCAAAGGCCCAATTTTTCTGCCCTTGTTCAAAAGGGGCATGCAATTACAATTCTTGATCTAATATTTCACACCAGGGCCCATTTCTGCACCCACCAAGAGCGAGTGAGGACTTACAGTGTTGTGGCACCAGCACCACCACCACCACCAAAGGCCCAATTTTTCTGCCCCTGTTCAACAGGGGCATGTAATTACAATTCTTGATCTAATATTTCACAGCAGGGCCCTGTGAGGGCTTACAGTGTTGCGGCCACAACAACACCTAAGGCCCAAATTTCTGCTGAGTATATAGGGCAGGCCCCTACTTTCAAACATCTAACTTACAAACGACTCCTACTTGCAAACGGAAGGAGACAACAGGAAGTGAGATGAAATCTACCCCTAGGAAGGGGAATTCTCTCCTGTAAGAGTTAATATGGGAAAAACATTTCTCCTTTCCACTGATGCTTTCCAATCCTTGTTCCACAAAAAACCCCAAATTTTCAAAAAACATTTGTCATTGGGGCAAAAAGTGAGGTGAAATCTTCTGAAGAGGAGGACAGACAGCAAAACAAATGTCACAGGGATGATAACCCTTCCCTATGTTTTCCAAAAAGCTTAAAAAAGATTTTTTGGCTGGAACTAAACACGTTAAAAATGTACCCGTTGAAAATTACAAACAGATTCTACTTAACAACAAACCTACAGTCCCTGTCTTGTTTGCACCGCCTGTACACTGCTGTTCAGAGTATATAGGGCCTGGTGGCCCCACACCTTTCCTTATTTTAATTTGGGTGCGGGTTTCCCCTTAATATCCATACAAGACCCAAAGGGCCTGGTAATGGACTGGGGGGTACCCATGCCTTTTGCCTCACTGATTTTCATCCATATTGCCAGGACCCAACATTACATTAAACCCGCAAGCAGTTTTAAATAAGATTTTTTCCTTTAAAAATTACATTTTGTGCAGGGACTGTTCTAAGCACGGGAAACACACGCCACTTTACAGGCATACTATAGACACCCTCCAGGTATGATATTTAAAGGAATATTTCACTTTTTTTTTTTACTTTAAGCATTATTAAAATCACTGCTCCCGAAAAAACTGCCGTTTTTAAAAGTTTTTTTTGCATTGATACATGTCCCCTGGGGCAGGACCCGGGTCCCCAAACCCTTTTTAGGACAATACCATGCAAATTAGCCTTTAAAATGAGCACTTTTGATTTTGAACGTTCGAGTCCCATAGTCATCTACTTGCCATTGAAATACATACCTTCCCCTCTTTGCACAAAAGTCCTGTTTTTGGATCTATTTGTGCACCTACTTTTTTCCAATCTCTCATGTCGGCCTCTGAGGCATAATCTTGTAGGTCAGACAGTACATGGTCAAAACAAGGTAGTTCAGGCTCTAACATTGGCATTTGGATTTGAGCTGGTTGAGAGATAGCTGCTTGTCTGGCTGCTGAATCAGCTAGGGCATTTCCTCTAGCTACTTCTGTTTGTTGGCCTGTATGTGCTCTGCAATGTATTATGGCAAGAGTTCTAGGCAACTGAATAGCTTTTAACAATGACACTACCAGAGAGGAATGGGAGATGCTTTTTCCATCAGCTGCAATAAAGCCACGCCTACTCCATATGACGCCAAAATCATATACCACCCCATTTGGATTTGAGCTGGTTGAGAGATAGCTGCTTGTCTGGCTGCTGAATCAGCTAGGGCAGTGGTTCTCAACTCCAGTCCTCGGGACCCACCAACAGGTCAGATTTTAAGTATTACCTTGGGGAGTTGCAGACTAGAATACTGCAATCACTGAGCAGCAAGTGATATCATCTGTGATGTATTTCAGCTATCTTGCAAACCTGGCCTGTTGGTGGGTCCTGAGGATTGGAGTTGAGAACCACTGAGCTAGGGCATTTCCTCTAGCTACTTCTGTTTGTTGGCCTGTATGTGCTCTGCAATTTATTATGGCAAGAGTTCTAGGCAACTGAATAGCTTTTAACAATGACACTACCGGAGAGGAATGGGAGATGTTTTTTCCATCAGCTGCAATAAAGCCACGCCTACTCCATATGACGCCGAAATCATATACCACCCCATACCCATATTTGGAGTCAGTGTAAATGTTTACATCTTGACCCTCAAACATTTGGCATGCCCTGGTAAGAGCAATCAATTCTGCGGATTGTGCTGATTGATATGGGATAGGTTTGGCCCCAAGTATGACATCTGGAAGTTGCACAACCGCATATCCTGCATGATATGTGTTATCATTTGGCCTAGAACAAGATCCATCCACCTACACATTTTGCACATTTGGCAAAGCAGTAAGGGACAAGTCAGGTCTGGGAGATGTGTCTTGGTGGATGAGGTTGGTGCAGTCATGTTGTGGCACCACTTCATCCTGCTTTCCTTTTAATCCTAGCAGGGCATTTAAAATTGGATCTGGGCCTGCATTAGGGGAAGCATATTTAATATGCAGTTTTGGATTTGACAACAGTATCACCTCAAAGCTGCTCAACCTGTGGGCGGACATATGTTGCGTATGTATATTTCTCAGTAATGTGGACACATTATGAGTAGTATACAAAGTAGTATCATGGCCCAAAGGGAAAGTTGTAGCCATTTCAACCAACATAGCACAAGATGCTAAAGCTCTGAAACATGCGGGCATGCCCTGAATTGGTACTGGTACCACCTTTGAAAAAAAAGCAACAGGGCGAAGCTTGCCTCCATGCTCCTGAGCGAGGACACCTGCCATCGTTGTACAATTTTCCCTGGCATACAAATAAAACATCACATTATATTTAGGAAGGCCGAGTCCTGGAGCTGTTACCATAGCATTTTTCAAATACACAAAAGCATTACACATTTCATCTGTCCATTTAACACAGTCTGGCATATCTGAACCTGTGGCCTGTCTCAGGAGATTGTCATAGTAAGAGCAGTCAGGTATCCATTGTAACCAATCATACCTAGGAAGGTGAGCATGTCCTTCCTGTTGAGTGGGCGGGGCAGACCCATCAGAGCCGTAACTCTTTTATGACTGACTCTTTTTTCTCCTTTTGTGAGAACAAACCCTAGATATTCAACTGTTTTCTGACACCATTGGAACTTTTTCTTTGACACTTTATGACCACTTTCAAAAAGACATTTCAAAAGATTTCTCCTATCCTCCAGGGCGGCCTCCCTTGTCAAGCTGCAGAGTAGCAGATCATCCGCATACTGCAGCAAGACTGAACCATGTTCAGGTGTCCAAGCTCTAAGAGTGGTTTGGAGGACAATAGAATAGACAACAGGTAAGTCTATATAGCCCTGGGGCAATCTACACCAGGTCAGCGTCTGATTTTTAAATCGGAAGGCAAAGAGTGGCTGTGTTTCCTCGTCCACAGGAATTGAAAAAAATGCATTTGAAAGGTCAATTACAGAAAAATACTCAGCTCGGATGGTATGGAGGTGAGCAATGATGGCACATCAGGCACTATTGGGGCAATTGGTACCACTTAGGTGTCCGTTTATGAAACAGTGATAAGCTGTGATCCTGGGGATCACAGCTCATCTCTGACCATTAGCGGTTTATCAAAGTGTGAAGATCAATGGAGAACTTGTTCTCCATTGATCTTCACAGCCTGCAGTGAAGCTCTCATTAATATGCACAGAAACGGCCAGTTTATGAAGTGTTGATGTCAGCACTTCACTGGCGATCTGTGCTCAAATTCACACTCCCCAGTTCACCAGCCCAGAGCTGGTGAACTGGAGAGGGAGGAGAGAATTCACCCGAGAAGATAGGAGGAAATAGGAAGTTTATTGACTTCCTCCTTCGATCTTGCCGCCAAGAGAGATAGGAATTACATCTCCCCGTGTTTCACCAACCCCCACCTAAGCTCTACACCAGGTTAGACATATATATATATATATTTGTGTGTGTGCATAGCTCTATATATGTGGGCATATATCTATATATATATCTCAATATATATATATCTGTATATATATAGATATATATCTATATATATATATAGATATATATCTATATATATATATAGATATATATCTATATATATATATATATATATATCTATATCTATAGATATATATATATATATATATATATATATAGATATATATAGATATATATCTATATATATATATAGATATATATCTATATATATATATTAGGGTTGTCCCGATACCACTTTTTTAGGACCGAGTACAAGTACCGATACTTTTTTTCAAGTACTCACCGATACCGATTACCGATACTTTTTTTTAATGTCACGTGACAGTTTTTTTTTTTTTACTATTTTTTTTTTTGGGGGGGGGGGTGAACGTTGTATGTGTGTGTGTTTTTTTTTTGGTTTTTTTTTACAATTTTTATTTTTTCCAATAATATTTTTTTATTCTTTATTGGTTTTTTTTTTTTTTTAATCAGCCCTTTTGGGGGGCTTTGGTGAGATATCAGGGGTCTTAACAGACCTCTGATATCTCCCCCTTGAGACAGAGAAAGAGACAGAGGATAGAGATTCCCCAGTCCCTTTCTCTGCAGCGTCAGCTGCACTGAGAATGAATGGAGAGAACACAGCAGCTTCTCTCCATTCATAAACTGACACATCGTAATCACAGAAGATTACAATGTTTCAGTTATGTGAATGGACAGAGTCAGCTGACTCTCTCCATACACAAAGGAAGGAGGAGGGGGACGGAGGAACGAAGGGGAAGAACGGAGGGGAAAGATAAGGAGAGCAGAACGGAGGGGACAGATAAGAGAGGAATGCAGGGGACTGCGGAGAGGCACAGAGGAAAGGAGGGGGCACGGAGGAGGATGCAGTGACAGTCAGCTGTGAGCGATCACAGCTGTATGTCACTAAAGCTTGTGAAAGCCGCTGGGGGAGAATCTTGTAACTCCCCCACGTGCCGATCACAGCTGTCTTCTAGGTATCGAGGGAAGCATCGGGAGCATTTGCCCGAGTACAAGTACTTGGGCAAATGCTCGGTATCGGTGCCGATACCGATACTAGTATCGGTATCGGGACAACCCTAATATATATATATATATATATATATATATATCTATCTATCTATATATATATATATCTATATATCTATATATATATATATATATATATATATATATATATATATATATATATATATATATATATATATATATATATATATAAAAATATATATATATAGATAGATAGATATCTATATAGATATCGATCGATCGATAGATATATCTATATATATGTATGTGTATATATATATATTTATGTATGTGTGTATATATATATGTATGTGTATATATATATATATATATATATATATATATATATACATATATGTGTTTGTGTGTATATATATATATATATATATATATATATATATATATATATATACATATATACACAGTGGCAGCCTATCCATATGGGGTGCAGGAGCGCCACCCCCTAATCTACATGCAGGGCACCGTACACATGGATTCCAACGGGTTTTTTTTTTGGAAGCACAAGAATAGCAAATTGGTTTTAATTGTCTTCCAAAAAGGGTTGGCTGGGGACACAGAGCACTGATCAATGCGCCCCATGCCCACCCACTTATGTGACAATAGCAAAATAATATTCGCTATTGTCTTCTTTATTCTCCTCTCAGCCAATCAGGAAGTGGGTCCTGAGACCCATCACCCAATTGGCAGAGGGAAGAAGAGATCCTATTGTCCGCCGAGGAAGAGGAAGGAAAAGACCCAAGGGAAGTCGAGAAGGAGGAGATGCAGGGTGAAGCGCTGCCCACAACCTAGATGGGGTAAGTGCAGGGCTGGTGACCGACCAATCGGGGGGGGGGGGCTACCTGTGACCTGACTGACCAAGTGAGGGGGGGGGGATTGTTTCCCGACCCCCAAAAAAAGATGCCACTATTTTAATATAGACTGCCAGCACCCAGCTCCAGTCACATAAAGAAATGTGTGGTTCACACTACACAGGCCACAGCACCCTTGTGAATGAGCCCCAAGACCTTCTCCACACAGAGCTTTATTAACTTAATATAGTTTTGGATTTTTAAATCATTTTATTTTTGTTCACTAATAATGAGTTTAGTGTATTTAATTTTAAAAAAATGATATTTTTATAAAGGGGGGGGGTGGACCCTCTCAGCTAGGCCTTACAGGACCGCTTACATCTGTTACGTCTCTGTAAGGATCCTGACACAAATGTCGGCATCTGGCTCAGTCTTTCATGGCACTGCTGAGAGCCAGAGTAGGCAGCTCACTCCCATTCTATATCCTGTTGCTCCAGTGAGCACTGGAGGGGACAGAGCAGAGTAAAGTGATTGGCAGTCACAGCTTTATTTTCGGGAAGCGTGTGAACTTAGCGATCAACTGTCACATGATCACTCACCATTATGCATTAGAGCCATTGAGGGATTGATGCAACACCAGATCGATGCTTCAGCAGGAAAGTTGGAATTTATTTTCTTAACCACTTACCGACCGCCGCACGACGATGTACGTCCAAACTTTGGCGGCGGATATCGTTGTTATGGCAGCAGCTAGCTGCCATACCCCGGTATCCCCGTTTTCGTGCGGCGGTCGGCTTTCAGATAAAAGTGGTCCCGCCACGATCCGGTGCCCTCCACCGCTTACCGGAGCCGTCGGTAGCGGCGGAGGCGATCACATCCGTCTCCGTCCTGTGTCTGGAGAAGAGTGAGGCTAAGATGGCGCCCACTCGTCTCCATGACACTGCTGGGCGGAAGCGACCTCAAAACGTCAGTTCCGTCCACGCCTCTTAAAGGCACATTTTTTCAAATGTAATTTTTTTCAATGACTTTTTTTTTTTTAATTGCATTTTAGTGTAAATATGAGATCTGAGGTCTTTTTGACCACAGATCTCATATTTAAGAGGTCCTGTCATGCTTTTTTCTATTACAAGGGATGTTTACATTCCTTGGAATAGGAATAAAAGTGACACAATTTATTTATTTTTTAAAACAGTTTAAAAATAAATAAATAATAAAAAAAAATTAAAAAAATTTAAACCCCCCCCCCGTCCCGACGAGCTCGCGCGCAGAAGCAAACGCATACGCGAGTAGCACCCGCACATGAAAACGGTGGTCAAACCACACATGTGAGGTATCACAGCGACCGGTAGAGCGAGAGCAATAATTCTAGCCCTAGACCTCCTCTGTACCGCAAAATATTCAACCTGTAGAATTTTTGTAAACGTCGCCTATGGAGATTTTTGAGGGTAAAAGTTAGACGCCATTCCACGAGCGGGCGCAATTTTCAAGCGTGACATGTTGGGTATAAATTTAATTGGCGTAACATTATATTTCACAATATTAAAAAAAATTGGGCTAACTTTACTGTTGTCTTATTTTTTTATTCAAAAAAGTGAATTTTTTCCAAATAAAGTGCGCTTTTAAGAACGCTGCACAAATACGGTGCAAAAAAAAGTATTGCAACGACCGCCATTTTATTCTCTAGGGTGTTCGAAGAAAAACCATATATAATGTTTGGGGGTTCTAAGTAATTTTCTAGCAGAAAAACCTGTTTTAGACATGTAAACACCTAAAATCCAAGCTCCTTTCTTTTTTATTATTTTATGTTGTTAGATAGATTTAACAGTACACGATGTACTGCCATATAAGTATAAAAAGATATGCACACACACAAATATATATATGATATGCATAATAGTTAGCAAAATGAGCCAACATTTGTAAATCTTATATATATTATTATTATTGTTTATTTCAGACATGGATATTGAGGAGACCACCCTACTATTAGCTGTAACAGCTGTCGCAGCAGCAGCTGTTCGCATTGCACAGGATAGGATCACAAATGTTAGGCTCAGACAGCCTCGTGTGTTCCGGAGACGCACAGTCCTGGATGAGCTGTCTGACAATGATGTCGAGGACATGTTTCGGCTGAACCGTCAGGGGGTCATGGAGGTTTACCACCTCATATCAGATGAACTTGAACCCCTGACAAGGAGAACCCATGCAATCCCTGCCATTGTCAGGCTATTGGCTGTCCTAAATTACTTAGCGACGGGTAACTTTCAGCCGTCATGTGCTCGGA
Source organism: Lithobates septentrionalis (assembly GCA_037952835.1). Lineage (NCBI taxonomy): Eukaryota > Metazoa > Chordata > Amphibia > Anura > Ranidae > Lithobates > Lithobates septentrionalis. Next base: position 717,757 of record JBBDGP010001607.1, on the reverse strand, counting down.
TCATTGGAATTAGTCGTCCCAGTCTTTCTAGATTCCTGAAACCGGTTCTGAAAGCTATCAAGAGACATATGGATAGGTACATCCATTTCCCTAGAACCGATGAAGAGTGGCAAGAGGTGAAGGTTGGATTTTTCCGACAAGGAGGGATGCCAAATTGCCTGGGAGCCATAGACTGTACTCATATTCCGCTGATACCACCACATAATAGGGAGGAGCAATTCCGTAACAGGAAAAGCTACCACTCGTTAAATGTGCAAGTGGTGGTAGACTCCCACCAGCGCATTATGAGTATCAGATCTGGGTTTCCCGGAAGTTGCCACGACAGCCATATCCTGCGGCAGTCAGCTCTCTTTGAACGATTCGAAAGAAGACAAATGCCAGAGGGCTGGCTGGTGGGTAAGCAAATTTATATTTCTTTATTATCTATTTTAACTAATTGTTAAATATTACTTATGATATTTTCATTTGTTATTCTAGGAGACGCAGGATATGGATGTCGATCTTGGTTGCTGACGCCTCTGTCGAATCCCCAGACTGTGGCCGAGGTTAGATATAATAGTGCACATATCCGTACCCGTTCAGTTATCGAGAGGACATTTGGAATGTGGAAATCCACATTCCGATGCCTCTCGAAAACTGGCGGGTTTTTACAGCACTCTCTGGAACTGGTGTCAGATATCATTATTGTATGTGCAATTCTACACAATATTGCTCTTGCAAACAATGTAGACTTGCACATCAATGATGATCTGCCACCAGAAATACCGGCACTCCCGGCTGCCTCTGAAGATTCCTCAGACCTAGGGAATCATGTCCGTCAGAGACTTATTCAGAATCATTTCAGGGTAATTATTTAATAATTTAAATGTAAATGTATATGTTGTTGTAATGTGCTCTGTTTTTTAATTATAATTTAATATTATGTTTTCTAGGATCTACAAAGAAGGACGACTAATTAGTTTAATGTTTGTGATCCTATCCTGTTCAAGTGGACACCTGGCATTTTATATGTAAGTCGAATATTTACAAGGATTTCTTTATTTCATTTTTTACTTGAGGATGTAGCAAGGGGCAGGATTTAGCTGCTCTCTGTGTGTCAATGGACACACAGAGCTAGCTAGGGAGCAAGCACACGAGTCACTCCATAGCAAGTGACTTGCTATAGGTGCACTCAGTAGGGGGAAGTGCAAGAAGTGCAAGTGGGGTACCCCACAAGAGGATTATCATGGCTGTTTTGTGCAAAATCACACAGAGCAGGTAAGTATTACAGTATAGTAGTGAACTTCGTTCTGCCCTCCTGTGACCCGCATTCACCTGACAATGGGCTATAGTCTGCTGTCGGTGAACTTAACTGGCCTGTTCGATACTTTGGCGTTATCCCGGCTTCTTGGTCGGAATACACCAAGATTCAGTAGCAACAGCTGGCTTATTCTCAGTAAGAGACTGAACCAGCTGCTCATGAGCCATCCGTGGCTTGGTGCTCTAGTGAGAGCTGAAGGGGCAGAGTAAAGAGCTGGTAACTAACTGTCACCACTCTTTGCACACAGAAGAGTGAGAACTGTAAGATCAACAGTCTTCAATCACTCAGTTTTCATTCTTTTAAGCGTCAAGGGACAGATGCCTCATTGGACCAATGCTGCATCCACCAATGTGATTATGATTCACTTTTTTTTTTAATTGTAAACTTTTGTTTTAATGTAGTCATGTACTGCTAAAAATGTAACAATTGCATACTAGAATTTATGTTTAGGTTACAGAAGACCGTAAAAAATTCATTATTGAAAGAGAAAGTATGACCAATCCTCTTTGGTCATACTTTTTTGGCTCACCTGAGGGCTATACTTTTGCTCTAATGTGATCCTGAATCACTTGCAAACAGGCTACAGATTGATGTCAGGTCACGTCACAGACGCTCTATAGCAGGTATGTCCAAAGTCCGGTCTGCAGGCCAATTGCGGCCCCGCATTCTGGTTTAATAGGCCCCCTAGTAATTTGGATATATATATATATTTTTAGGCCCCCGGGGCCACAAAATATTTATACCATATTTATCGGCACTGCCTTGGAGGGGACAGGGAGAGGGTAGGACGAGTGCTGTCAGATTACATACAGGAGAAAGTCCTGTTTACTCCGCAGCGTCTGTATTAGGAAGTCTCGTCTCCTTGGCTGCCATTAAATTACTGTCCTGTCTATCATAGAAGGCGGGACTTTGTATTAAAGAGGACTCCGAATAAACTGGGGATTCTCCTGTATGTAATGTGTCAGCGCTTGTCCCGCCCCCTCCCTGTCCCCTCTGAGGCTGCAGATGGGCATCGATCAGACTGCACTGATGCCAATGGTAAGGCTGCATTCATGGCAATAGTGAGGCTGCAGATGGCCACTGATTAGGCAGCATTGATAGGCACTGACCTTTATTTTGCTTCACAGTTCTTTATTTAAAATTTTAATATTTTTTTTTCTATAAAATTCCCTCTTAAAGTGAAGGTGCGTGATATACGCCGATAAATACGGTATATCCAAAGAACACGCCCAAGCTCATCCTTAGCCCTAAGCGGTGCTCGGGGATTCGGTGGAGGCCTTAAAAGATATATATCCAAATAACACGCCCATGCTCATCACCACTCACAGCCACAAAGGCAAGATAATTCTTGTTGGGCAGTGTATTAGTGCTTGTACGAACACACTTAGACCGAATTTAAATGGTTAAAAAGAATGTCAGGCAAAATGGTTGGCCCACACGCATGTTCACTTCATCAGATCTGGCCCTAATTGAAAAAATTATGGACACCCCTGTTCTATAGCCTCTGTATGCATCCCGCCAAAAAATGTTTTGCGTCCATCCAGAGGCTAGATCACCAGCTGGATTAGCCCCTTCACTTGACAATTAAAGAGGAAGTAAACCCTGATGGGTTTACTTCCTCTTTGTTTCCCTGCAAACATAAAGCATAATGGGCTACTATGCAACGCATAGTAGCCCATTATGTGTCTCTTACCTGACACAGGAGCCTGCGATGTCACCGCTGTCCCCTCTGGTACGGCGCGTCCATCTTCTTCCGGGTATCGTGGCTCCGGCGCTGTGATTGGCCGAAGCAGCGATGACGTCACTCACGCGCATGAGCACGGGAGCCGCCACTAACGGTGTGTTGCCGTTAGCAGCTGCGCGCTCAGTGCGCCTGCGTGCTGCTGTCCACGATGCATGCGCCATAGACAGCGGTGCCTGTCTTTTAGCAAATATCTTCTAAGCCGTGTAGGTTTAGGAGATATTTCTTGGACCTACAGGTAAGCCTTAATCTAGGCTTACTTGTAGGTCAAAGTAGTCTGTAAGGGTTTACAACCACTTTAATAAGCAATGAATTGTCATGTCAACATTTATTTCTTGACCATGTTGCTTGTGGGGAACAGATGATATATTTAACTGATGTTTCAATATGCAGAAGAGTATAAATGTCATCTTTAAAATAAAATATTTTCCATTAATGTTAATATGTACTATATTATGTTGTTAAATTTACAGATGCAGAGCAGTTGAGGAAGATGGCAACATCAGAACCCAGGCACATCAGCCACAGCGAGAAGGAGGGCCCTTTACTGCCTGCACCTACTGGGCTTTGCTGCCTGATGCCCATTTCTCCCCTTACTAGGCTGCGTAGCAGGCGGATCGATTTCCACCTAAACCCGGACCCCCTGGAGCACCTCCCAAACCCTCATCCTACGCTTGATTAACTTTTTGAAATAATCAGAGCCTCCAGGTTGATTAGCAACCTCCGTTTACAGGAAAACAGGCTGTTGATCTTACCGGACTACTCGGTGGAGACGCAGAAGCTCCAGAAGTCGTTCGACCAAGTGAAGGCGATCATGAGGGCTCACAACACTGAGAGTTGCTTTTACAGCTTACACGTTGTACTGTTTTTGCACCCTAATTGTTAGCACTAGCTACTTACAACTATGTTTCTGTGCCCCCTGACACAACTTACCCGGTACCCGGTTACTCAGAATAAATTTGATACACCTATCACGGTGGAGGAAATAATAAAGTTGGTAAAGACACTTCAGCCTGGCAAGACCCCTGGGCCCGATGGCATCCCAGTAGAATTATACAAAATGTATGCTGATGTCTTAAAAATAAAAATAATTTGTGATGTCTTTAAAATAAAAATAAATATGATTTTGATGAGAAAAAAACAAAACAAAAATGATTCCCTTCAAATAATTTTATTTGGGAATAAAATAAAACAATTTATTTTAAACAATAGTGCAAATTTTTTTAACAATAATGTAAACTTGAAAAAAAATTTAAAATAATATTTTTTAGAGATTTTGGGATTGGTCAGTAAGGGCCAGGTGTTGAGAAATGGACCCCACCACATAAAAAAGGGCAGATGACATTTTTTTTTGTTCTTCCACCATTTGTTTTAGGAGCGCTTGCTGTGATTCCACAAGGTCATTATGCCTTCTTAATTCTGATATAAGTGAATTGCGAAAACTTCGCTCCTCTTCCATCGCCTGATTTTGCTGCTGCTGTCTCTCTTTTAAATTTTCAATCATGGAGTTTAACGTTGAGGATAAAAGCAAAGAAGCATTGCTGGCTTCCTCCTCTCTTTGGGCCAAGAGCTCTCTTCTCCTTCTCCCTCTTGGGACCCGTATGGGACCTGGTGCTGTAAGGGGATCAGCTGATGCCTGGTGCCTACCCTCCTCATTATCTGCAACATAATAAAAATACAATTATGAAACGTATTATTCTACAAAAAAAAATTATAATAAATATCAGTATTTTAAGGTGTTTTAGATTTACTATTTATTAATTCCTCCGTATCCATGGCATCTCTCTGATGTTCATCGCACATAACAGGTGGTTCTGAAAAAAAAGGAATAGTTTTTTTTTAAAAAGCTTAATCGGAAAATTATACATTTGTAATGCTTGTAATTATTCTAATATATAGTTACCCATATTTGAAGGCCCAGGTTGATTTTCATCTTCAACTGGAACTACAAAGAGAAGAAAATAAAATCAACTAAGAGAGATTGTAAAGGTGACATTTTGTTTTTAAATAACAAGCATCTTTCTACCTACCTGCTCTGTACAATGGAACTGCATAGAGTGGCCTTGAAACTCCTATTCTTATTCACAGACCCCACCCCCTTCCCTCCCCCAACGTTGCTCCTGGCCACTCCTGTCTGTCCAGTGCCCCCACGGAAAGCCACTGCCCATGGGATCACTTGTGCTTGCTCCCAAGCCCTGCTGCTACATCCATTACACAGACAGTAGATTTTGCCCCGCCCCAACTTCATTGTCACAGGCTTTGATTGACAGCAGTGGGAGCCAGTGGCTCCCGGTGCCCCAGCGTAGCCAGCAAGTCCCATAAGTGAGGGGAGACAAGACCTGCAGACATGTTGTACCATAATGCAAGGAATGTATTAAAGAGGAGGTCCCGCCTCTCCACGAAAAATTAAAAGTCACCAGCAACAAATACTGTAGCTGCTGACTTTTAATATATGGACACTTACCTGTCCAGGGAGCCAGCGATGTCGGCACCCCAGCCGATCTTCGGATCATCTGTCGGGTGCAGCTGTCACCATTTCTGTTACGGGAACCCTGCAGTGAAGCCTTTTGGCTGCACAGCCGGTCCCCTACTGCACATGGGCACTGTGCTTTTAGATTGATCTGGCGGTGAAGGCAGGAGGAGGGGGCGGCCCAGTCTCCCTAAAGTGGGGACCGGTACCTGTCCAAAATAGGTACCTGTTCCCCCTCCCCCTGAAAGGTGCCAAATGTGGCACCAGGGGGGTAGACAGATAAGCTGAAGTTCAACTTTTGAGTGGAACTCCACTTTAAGGTAAAAATTGTGTATGCTTTAAAACCACTTAAACATCTTCATATTGTAGCACAGCTTCGGGTATTTTTTAAATAAATTATCAACCATCTACATGACGGGATTTTTCACTTACCATTGATGCTATCATGATTGTCTTCGTTTTCAGGTATTTGAGTGTTATCTGTAAAACACAACAATCATATCAAATTTAATTTGGTTCACATTAATCAGAATATAAACTACTCCATTTTAATATTTATAATAAGGCACCTCTAAAAGATGCAGCAAGCAGGTTCAAGGTCAGAGTACCGCTGTGTGTCAATATAGAGACACAAAGCCCAGCTTTGGAGTCAGCCAGCAGGTGGGGCCCAATAGGAACTGGCTTCCTATGAGGTCATACAGAGAAGAGAAGGAGCTGAGAATGTCAGCAGGAGAGGATAGACAAGGAGAGTTGGGGTGCATTTTCGGAAAGCAGAGGCCCTGTGAGATTAAAGGTGACATTTTTGGTCCTTTTTTCTTTGTCCTTTATTAAATGCAACTTTTAGTTAAAAAAATAAATAAATTAATTTTAGTGCAAACGCACACAATTTAATACCCATTGTTTGGTAAAATATTAAAGATGAGGTTGCGTTGAATAAATAGATACCAAACCTGCCAAGTCTTAGAATACAGTGCGGACGTGAAATTACCAAAAATTACAGCACACTAAAATCTCCATAGGTGATGCTTTAAAATTCTTTAGAGCGGGGGTCAGCAAAGAGTAGATTGTGGACAGTTGACTGGTTGACTGTGACTAGTAGATCGTGGTCTGGGCTTGCTGACCCACCATACAAGAGCATCAAAGTGCAATGCAGAGGGACTACTTGTAAAGTTGGAGCTGTAGTAGGCAGCAAGAGCTGCACAAGCTGGTGCTTCCTCTGTGGTGCCGTCCCCTATCCACTGCGAACTGATACCAACTGTACTCCATCTCTTATGCCAGCTAGCAGTCTCCAGAGTGGTGCCAGCAGAAGGAAATAAGAGATCTTCAGTTCAGTGTGAAGCAATACACTGGGCATAATAGTATATGCTGCCATAGCTGCTGGGTGTAGCACCTGCCAAGCATGACCCATTCAAGTGAATGAGGCCCACTCTGCAAGTGCCCTGCAACCTTTTACAGTACAACAAACAAGGGGTTAAAGCAGCCAGCATTGTGTTGCTTTGTCAGTACATTCTTTAACCCCTTGGACCCCGCAGAAGCATGCAGTTGCAAGGCGCTTGCAGAGTGGCCCCATTTACTGGAAAGGGTTGCGATGGGCAGGCTGTAGCAACCTCCAAAAGTAACATGGGGCTGAATTCCTGCCGCGGCATGTGTACACCTTTGAATGCTGCCTCAGCAGCTAAAGGGGGTAGAGATTGGGGGTGATAAAACCATGACTCAACGGCATGGTTTTACCACCCATGAACTTTATGTGTAAACAACTCTTAAGGGTGCCATTGCCGAATGCAACTAAGGGCCCTTTCACAAGTGCAGCAGGCACTGGTGCTCCTCTGAAAAGCGATCAAAGTGTGTTTGACAGGTGATGAAGAGGTGATATATTGCCTCCTCTCCACCTGATTTAAACCCATAAGTGCCGTGTAATGCACGCGATTGTGACATGGTAGCATGACAGATTTAAATCAGGTGGGAGGAGGCGACACTATGCCCGATTATCTTTGACTTCTCCCATGTTGTTCGGGTACAAATGCTTTAATACTGCTGACCTTTAATATTAGGGCACTTACCTGTCGAGAGAGCCCACGATGTCGGCACTCAAAGCCGATCTAGGATCAACTCCAGGGTGCTGCCGCCACCATTCCTTGTAGGAAACCCGGCCTTTTGGGTTCAAAGCTGGTTAACTACTGCACATGGGCACTGAGGGTTCAGCATTGGGGTCCGACTTTGGGGGCGATTTGAGAGATATCTGTGCGGGTTGCACAGATGTCTATTCAATTTGCACCCAAAATCACCAAAAGTAGTGCAGGAACTACTTTTGTGAATCGGTGTGGTGCCGCAAAGACAGCATCGCAAGAATTATGACAGTACCATTGCCAGCAATAGGCGGGAATTTGGCATGTGATTTTACATGTCAAATCGCATGTCAAATTGGCCCGATGTGAAGGGGGGCAAAGTGAGCAGTTGTGGTCCGGGCTTCACTTTCAATTTACAGCTGGGTGTTTGCTGAACAAAATCAGCATAGGCTGATTACCACTACTGTTCAAAGTGGCCCAGTACTGGGACCCAAAATCTGCTGTGCCCAGTGTCGTCAGAGGGGCGTGCTGCACACCATAATGGGCGTGCAATGTGTTATTAAACAGGAGCGGGCTGGATGACGTGAATATACGTGATTCAGCCTGCCCATTCCGCCCGCCCACAGTAAATGATCTGTGGGTGGGGGACAAGCGGTTTTAAAAAATTAATATAAAAAACTACTTACCATCATCATCAAAGAGGAGCATTGTCTCATTGCCCTCATATACTTCGGCTACATTATGGTCTGTACCCGATGGTTCTCCTAACACTGTGAAAAAAAAAATGTTTCAATTAGTTTATAAAAAAATTTAAATTTATATTGAAAAAAAAAAAAATTATATTGAATTGAATTTTATAAAGAATTACTTACTATGAGCATCAGAATCATGTTCTCCCGGTAAACCACTGACAACGTCGGGCCCGAGGCATCCCTTCAATTCTTCCTCATAGCAGGAGAAGGTAATATTTGCTGGAGGTCCTCCCCCGGTACCACGTTGATGTCTTGCTATGTAGGTCAGTTTTTTCTTTATCTGTACTTTAATGTCATTCAATCGACGCCTACACGTATCGACATTGCGGGCAATGTCCCCTGCGGCGTTGACTTCAAAGACAATCGATTGCCATATTTCCGCTTTCCTTGAACAAGAGAGTCTTTTAGACTGGGAACCAAACAATCGGTCCCTATTACTCACCGCCCTTGACACCAAAACGCAATTCTGCACATGGCTGAACTTTGCAGTTCTTTTTTTGCTTACACTCTCCATCCTCTCCTTACTCTCCAATCACTAACCCCTCAAATGATTAAAATATAATTTTTTGGCACCCAAAGAGATGGTTTGAACCCATGGACAGGTCAATTTTATTATAGAGGGGAATCTCATTTCACTTTTTTAATTTATTTTTTTATTTTTTTATTCAATATTTGTATTTATCTAATTTTATTTTAATTATTAATTTATATTAAAATTGAATTAAAATTTTCATCAACGGTGTACGGATGGTTGACAGATACAGGATAAACCATTTTATATATACACCATTCATGAGAATAAAAGCACATGTTTAATTATTGTGTAAAATGTTAATATTAGTTAAGTTTTACAATAAGGGGGGGTGTATATGTGTGAATGGTGGACTTATAGTTTAATTTTTTCATTTTATTAATGAAGTGTGCTGTTTAATGCTTTACTTTCACTTTGTTTTACACTACCGTAGTCTCGGGATCTCTCCCGAGACTACAGCCTTCCATTCACAGGGAGCGTTGTGAACGTTTGTAGATCGCTTCTCTTCACCTGAAGAGAAGCAGTCTACACAGGATGATAAACCGGCACACTCCTGTGAAGAATTTACACAGTGAATGCCGGCGATCTCTGCAGTGATGATTCATCACTGTTTCATAAACGGACACCTAAGTTGTTTATGGCCCTAAGGTCCTGTACAAACCTGTAACTGCTATCCGGCTTTTTAACAGGATTGATAGGAGTGTTGTAAGGAGAAATGATTTCTTTTAAAATACCTTTCTTCAAGAAATCCTCCACAATGGGCTCTATACCTTCTTCTTTTTCTCTGGATATGGGGTACTGTTTATGATACACAGGTAAAGCTCCTGGTTTCAAAGTGGCTTTATAGGGTATACAGGAAATTAACCCTACATCAAGAGGATTCACTGCCCATACTCCCTCCTCACTCAATTTGACATCTTCCTCTTCTGGGTGTGAGAGCGATGTAAAAAGGAGAACCCTGTCAGATTTTACATATAACCCTCCTTTTGCAGTAATTTTCATTGTAATGCCCAATTTTCCCAGCAAGTCCCTTCCCAAGAGACTCACGGGACAATCAGGAATAATTCTGAAGCAATGCTGCAGATTACAATCAGCACCAGTACAGGTGCTTAGTGAAAGCGGGGGTGTTTTAAAAGTTTTGGTGAGTATCCCATTTATTCCCATTGAAGGCTCAGCATCCACAACCTCTCCCCTATAAAAACCTCATGCCCGTCTACAAGCAATGAAATTATAGGCTGTTCATGATAAGAATGAGAGACAAGTGGAAATTCCGGGATACTACCTTCCGGGCAGCTTCATTGTGATTGCTGTTGTTTCCAAGAAATGGGGTACTTAACACCATGCTGCTGCTGTACTGAGGTGGTGCCTGAGGGGGAGTAGGTGCAGCGAGTGGTCCTGAATTTGTACACTCTCGGTCATACCAGGGGCATTGAGCTTTCCAATGTCCGGGGTCCCCACAATTAAAACACCCTATCTTAGGTTGCCTCTGCTGGAAGTCCCCTCTTTTTGGCTGCCCTCTTCCCCTATATCCACCTCTATAACCCCTCTATCCTGTCCCCTTTTCTTATAAAAGTTCCCCTTTGATTTCCTGGGAAATTATCCTGGTAATGTATCGGTGCTGGTGTTTGCTTGGGGATGTCAAAACACCCCGCTGCGTCTTTTTCACTCAATTTTTTTTGAAAGTCAATCATACTCTTTGTAGCCCAGTCTGAAATCTGCTGTCTCACAATGAGTGCATATTTAGGGGTCAGGATGCTAAGATAAGTCTGTATTAAAAGACTGTGCATTCCATCCTGAGTATTAAGTCTGGCATCTTGTGTCCAGACCTCCTGAAATCTTTTCCAAAATTCCAACACTGACTCTGATGATTTCTGTTTGCAAGCTACTGCAGTAGGGAGTGATGACTTGTTAATGAAAACTCTTTTCATTTCCTTCTCTAGCTCTTCCCACATAAGGTTCCTTCCTTCAACAGTGTTTAGTGAATAAGCCTCTGCCTTGGTAGTGGGTGCCTCTAGGACATCTATGGTGGGAACTTTAGTCCAATCCCAAGGAGAGGTCATTCCCACCAAACTATCTATAATGATCCTTATATCTTCCTGTGTATAATTTCTACCCTTACAAGCTTTCTTTAAATAAGCTATTGCCCCCCCAGCTGATGTGGAAGGTTTGGGGCAATGTTTGATAATACGATTGATGTCTTCAATATTGATACATTTTATCACCAGAACGTTATCTCACCCTCTGCAGCTTGCTTTAAATTCTGTGTTGCACTCCTGGTTTGAGCAGGGTCCTCCCTATAGGGTCCACAGGGCATCTTTATTTTATGTTCCCCCGCAGGTGTCTTTTCAGGTAACTCCTCATCCATAGTGGAGGAGGCAGCACCAATCGGCTGTTGCATTTGTGAAACTATAGGCAGTGGCTGATCTGATAGGACAGCAACCTGTGACTCTGGTAAGACCACAGGCAGTGCCTGACCCACCACTGCACCCTGCTGTGGAACGGATACAGGGGGAGCAGGTGGCTCTGCAGGTGACACTCTATTCTCAAATGGACGAACTGCTGCAACTGCAGCCTAAAACTCCATGTCCTCTTTTGAGAACGAGGGGTATATTTGTTTTGGTGATCACCTATTTGGCTGCGGTATATAAGGTGGAGGTGACGGAGCACAGGGAACTGGGGGAGCTTGTGTACATGGAACTAAGGATGGGGAACCTAATTTAACCACTTCAATACAGGGCACTTAGACACCTTCCTGCCCAGACCAATTTTCAGCTTTCAGTGCTGTCGCAGTTTGAATGACAATTGCGCGGTCATGCTACACTGTGCCCAAAGTAAATTTTTATCATTTTGTTCCCACAAATAGACCTTTCTTTTGGTGGTATTTGATCACCTCTGCGGTTTTTATTTTTTGCTAAACAAATAAAAAAAGCCTGAAAATTTTGAAAAAAATAAAAGTTTTGCTTTTGTTTCTGTTAAAAAAAATTGTAAATAAGTACATTTTCTCTTCCACTGATCGGCACTGATAAGGCGGCACTGACAGGCACTGATATGGTGGCACCGATGAGGTGGCACCAATGAGAGGGCACTGACGGGCACTGACGATGGGCACTGAAATGCGGCACTGATGGGCACTGGTAGGCGGCACTGATGGGTGGCACTCATATACAGCACTGATGGGCATTGATAGGCGGCACTGATGGGCACTGATGGGTGGCACTGGGTGGCACTGGTTGGCACTGATGGGCACTGATGGGCGACACTGATGGGCAATGAAAGGCGGCACTGCTGGGCACTGCTAGGCACTGATAGGGTGGCACTGATAGGCAGCACTGATAGGCGGCACTGCTGGGCACTGATGGGCACTGATAGGCGGCACTGCTGGGCACTGATACGTGGCACTGATGGGCACTGATACGCGGCACTAAAATGAGGCACTGATGGGCATCCCTGGTGGCACTGGCAGTGGTAGGCATTGCAGTGGGCACTGACTGGCAGCTGCCTGGGCACAGATTGGCAGCTGCCTTGGCACACAGTGACATTTCCCTGGTGGTCTAGGGGCATACCTGGTGGTCCAGTGTGGATCGCTTCCCTGGTGGTCCTGGGCGGCATCCCTGGTGGTCCTGGGTAGGATCCGAGGGGGGCTGTGCTGATAAACAATCAGCACAGACCCCCCCTGTCAGGAGAGCAGCCGATCGGCTCTCCTCTACTCGCGTCTGTCAGACGCGAGTGAGGAAAAGCCGATCACCGGCTCTTCCTATTTACATCATGATCAGCCGTGATTGGACACGGCTGATCACGTGGTAAAGAGTCTCCGTCGGAGACTCTTTACCTAGATCGGTGTTGCAGGGTGTCAGACTGACACCCCTCAACAACGATCGCCGCGATGCGCGCCCCCGGGGGCGCGCAGCGGCTAGATATTCCTGATCACGTCATATGACGTCCGATCAGGAATATCAAACCACTTTGCCGCTGTCAGTCTGTAATAGGGCGGGTGGCAAGTGGTTAAGTCTATTCTCACAAGCATGTAACCCCGGGGCTTCCTTGTCCCTTGGATTTGGACTTTTCTTTCTTATTTTCTTATCCGCTCTCTCATACCAGTAGGGGGCATACAATAACCAATTCTCCCCGCCTTTCCTCATATATTCCTTATCCCATTGGGCGTCTCCCGTATAATATGGGAAAGCTTCCCTATCTCCTAAGCAAAATCCCTTGACCATGTCCATGTGAAAAATGTCATTCTGGCCCTGTCGGGGAAACGAGTCACTACTCCTCATGACTTCAGTCCATCCCGCCAGATTATCTACCCAAGGGTTAATATACACATAATCAGTTCCACATATTCTGGCTACATAACATTTACATGTCTCTCCTACATCTGGAGGGGGAATCTTCTTCCCTGATAACTGACCCATAACAATACAGTGGTGAACGCCACCTCCCCTCGCAGCGTCCGACAAAATCCACACAATACACGTACAGATTATCTGATCTTATTTTATATCTTCTAAGCGATAGATAAGGTAAGCAAAGAGGTTTGGGTTTTTCCGGGACACTCTATCAGATATCTTTATAAAACTTCTTGCAGTACTGTATTATATTACTTTGGGCTTCTCAGAACCCCTTGGACTACTCAGAGCCCTTCTTTTTGGAACTATCTCAGAGTTCCTTACACTTCCGTCACCCGAACTGACATCACAAAAAAAGTTCAACCCTTTCATTAATATATGCTAAAATTACAGACATTACATGCGTATCAGATGTTTGAAACTACCAAAAATAGGACATGATTTCTTCATACAGAAACTGTCAACAAGAAAAAAACTTCATGCGTCATTTCGGGGAAATCATATCATTTACAAGAATTTGAAGCTAACTTTTGATAGACGTCACATATACATATTATTCTAAAATGGATACACATTTTTATAGATTTTTATAGCTAAAATAAAGGACAGCAAGCTAAAATATCCCTACACTCAGTAGCTCCTGCTGGATTGTGCTTCTAATCCCCTTGTAGAGGCCAAAAAAGGGGGGGAGTGTGGGACTTTAAATGAGGCACAATATGTGTGCCTCCATCCCGGCTTCAAGTACATAAAAAGGGATTGTGGGAAATTAAATGAGGCAATTGACTTGTGAAGGTAGAGTATATAGTAATCATTTTTTATTTGTAACAATAGTATAAAAGTATTTTCATATATATATACATGCACAATGGCATAAACATAATGGATACATATACATTAGCTTGACAACACATAAAAGATAGCAAATGTTAATAAATATACTACAAGAGGTTTCATATTGGCAGGCATTAGTACATCATATGCAAAAGAGCTGCTATAAGATAGGTACACATACACATTGATAATTACATAGTACTAATGCATTTTGGATGTATAAAAAGTATATATGGGCCAGTAAGTAAGTAATAAGCCAGACTTGTCTAAGCACCCCATGGAAACTCAACGCGTTTCATGGCTACATGCCATTCATCAGGAGTTGGGTACAGAAGTAAACTGTAAATATAAATAAATATGTAATGTTATAGACCTCATGGGGAAAGAGATCTATACTCACAGGTCAGCTGGAGCACTGTGCTTGGCTGGCATCGAGGAGCATGGGACCCCAATGGTTGTCTCTTCCGGAGCTGAGGCCAGAAACCCCACCCCAGCCAAGAAAACCTCCACATAGCATGCCCAATTGAACACATTCCACATGTGTGGGCATGATTGTAAGTGTGGTGTTTTAAAAAAAGTGTGAACATTAGAAAAAATATGTGTAAAAACAGTGAAAAAAAAAGTGAAAAAAGTGAAAAAATGTGAAAAGTGAAAAAAACATAATGAGTGTGTGAGAGAAAAAAAATATATATATATATGGTATGTGTATATTTTCATGAGTGTTGTGTATGTATGAAAATACACACATACACCATAGTGAGTAGGTATGTTGCATGAGTCAAAAGAAAAAAGAAAAAGAAGAGGCTGAAAAAAGGAAAGAGAAAATGTGTATAACTTACGTGTGTCTGTATCCAGTGAATGGGCTGTGTGTGTTACCTCCCTGGTGTCAAACACACAGTGAAATGGTAGGCAATCAGGCTCACCTGCTTAAGTAATCCAGGTATGGGGCGGGTCACCAACCAACGTCATGCACACCATCGAATGAGTGTAAAGGGCCGTACACACGATCGGACTTTTTGACAACAAACATGCAAATGAGCTGTTTTGGAGCAACACCTGACCGTGTGTACGCTCCATCGGACAAACTTTTTCAGTTTCCATCGGACTTTTGTTGGCTGTGCGAACGGACAAACTTTCCGGCAACAAAAGTCCGATGGAGCAAGGTCCGATCGTGTGTACACAAAGCCATCGGACCTTTGTACAAACTACAGTACGCGGCCGCGAGAATGTTTCCAGCATGATCGGATCGTGCTGGTTCTCGGTGGCAGGGCACTGTACATCTCGCGCTAGCTGCAATAGGAAAAACACATTTTCCTACTGCGGCGGGCGCAAGGGGGAATTCCCCTCTGGGGAATACCAAGCCCTTCGGTCTAGTATGGGTTTTAAGGGGAACCCCCTACGCCAAAAAAACGGAGTGGGGGTCCCCCCCAATCCATACCAGACCCTTATCCGAGCACGCAGCCCGGCCGATCAGGAAAGGGGGTGGGGATGAGCGAGCGCCCCCCCCCCTCCTGAGCCGTACCAGGCCGCATGCCCTCAACATGGGGGGGTGGGTGCTCTGGGGGAAGGGGGCGCCCTGTGGCCCCCCCACCCCAAAGCACCTTGTTCCCATGTTGATGAGGACAAGGGCCTCTTCCAGACAACCCTGGCCGTTGGTTGTCAGGGTCTGCGGGTGGGGCGATTATCGGAATCCGGGAGCCCCCTTTTATAAGGGGCCCCCAGATCCCAGCCCCCCACCCTATGTGAATGAGTATGGGGTACATGGTACCCCTACCCATTCACCTAGGGAAAAAAGTGTCAATAAAAAAACACAGTACACAGGTTTTTAAAGTAATTTATTAGGCAGCTCCGGGGTCCTCTTCTGACTTCGGGGGTCCTCTTCCGACTTTGGGGGTCTCTCCAGCGTCTTCTCCCGGTGTCCGCATCTTCTGCCGGCTCCACCGCTATCTTCTGGCGCTCTTTTGCCAGCGGTGGTCCGGACCTCTGGATCGTCTTCTTCCCTCTTCTCTTCCAGAGATGTTGACACGACGCTCTCTCCAGCCAGAATGGTCTCTGTGCGCTCCGCAACGGACTTATATAGGCGGTGACCCCGCCCCCATATGACATCACAGTCCCGGGGCATGCTGGGACTGTGAGGTCATAAGGGGTGTGGCCATGTCATCATATGACCACGCCCCCTTATGATCTCACAGTCCCAGCATGCCCCGGGACTGTGATGTCATAGGGGGCGGGGTCACCGCCTATATAAGTCCATTGCGGAGCGCACAGAGACCATTCTGGCTGGAGAGAGCGTTGTGTCAACATCTCTGCAAGAGAAGAGGGAAGAAGACGATCCAGAGGTCCGGACCACCGCTGGCAAAAGAGCGCCAGAAGATAGCGGTGGAGCCGGCAGTAGATGCGGACACCGGGAGAAGACGCCAGAGAGACCCCCGAAGTCGGAAGAGGACCCCCGAAGTCGGAAGAGGACCCCGGAGCTGCCTAATACCATGTACCCCATACTCATTCACATAGGGTGGGGGGCCGGGATCTGGGGGCCCCTTATTAAAGGGGGCTCCCGGATTCCGATAAGCGCCCCGCCCGCAGACCCCGACAACCAACGGCCAGGGTTGTTGGGAAGAGGCCCTTGTCCTCATCAACATGGGGACAAGGTGCTTTGGGGTGGGGGGGCCGCAGGGTGCCCCCTTCCCCCAGAGCACCCACCCCCCCATGTTGAGGGCATGCGGCCTGGTACGTCTCAGGAGGGGGGGGGGGGCTCGCTCGTCCCCACCCCCTTTCCTGACCGGCCGGGCTGCGTGCTCAGATAAGGGTCTGGTATGGATTGGGGGGACCCCCACGCCATTTTTTTGGCTTAGGGGGTTCCTCTTAATATCCATACCAGACCTAAGGGCCTGGTATACCCCTGGAGGGGAACCCATGCCGGCTTTTTATTTAAAATTTGGCGTGGGGTTCCCCCTCACGATTCATACCAAACAGTGCCTGGCATTGGCGGGGATCCAAGTCGGATCCCCGCACCAGTGTCAACCCGGCTCGCAAGGTTTCAATCTCACCAATAAAAGTGGCGAGATTGACACAATATCAGACAACAATGCACAAGTTGACCAAAGGGTGGTGGTAAAGACCTGAAAAAACACGTGATATGGTGAAAGTTGGCTGGAAAAGTCCTGTCATCTGTATGCAAGACAAACTTCTGGCCAACTCACTTTGTACAAAAATCCAAGGGAAAGTTTGTACAAAGTCCTATCGTGGGTATGGGGCTTAAGAGTTGGCAGTAAAATCCACCACAGGCGCCAAAGTGGAGCCACACCAACCTCATCTTTGATGTGAAATATCCCCTTGTAGAGGCTTCCTTTTGTGGATGGACATTTTTATGGTTACATAACCTGGTCACATTGCTATAATCTTTTTATATGGACTATAAACTTAAAGGAATGAATAAATGGTTGTGGAATGAATCATTTGAGTTTCCATTATTTCGTATGGGAAAATATGCTTTGATATAAGAGTGCTTTGGATTACAAACCTGTTTCTGGAACAAATTATGCTCGCAAACCAAGGTTTTACTGTATGTGAATTCTCTGATTTCATCGGATACATAAATACACCTAAAAAGTCCTTTTTTTTGGATCAACAGTATGTCCAGAAGGATGGTCTACATTTTTTATATGAGTTCAAGTGAGAAGACAGTAAAGGCAGCTGGCAGTAACACCAAATGAGACTCTAAAACAATAAAAAATAAAATTGCAGAGCTAATTTCCACTAGCCACAATCATTTACAACAGACATTAGCAGCACTTCCTATGTGATCAGTAGTGGTTAGAACTTATGCTTTGGTTTGAATCTTTGCTAGGGCACTGTCTGCATGGGGTTTGCATGTTCTCCCTATACTTGCATAGGTTTCCTCTGGGTCCTCCCGTTTCCTTTACTCTCTGTTTGTACATAATTGGATGAAAGAAACTAGCAAAGCTTCTCCTCATTTCAGTGCTTCCCCTCAGATCTAGTGTAAATGCACACTATACTTGCCTTTAGTAAATCAACCTAATTTTATGTCTGTCAGAAGTAAAAGGCTCACATGGCAGAAGTGCATACATCAACACCTTCTGCGTTTAGCTGCATGATACCCGTTGCCGACTATTGCTGCCTACCTATGAAGGTGGGCCCCTTTCTTGCACTTACTTTCAACCAGCCAATGCACTGAATATTAAAGTGGAAGTCCAGTCAAAAATGAAAATGTTTCTATTAATTATATGTAAAATATCTTTATCTTTGACATTATTAATTTTCTGTATAGCTGATTGTGTCGCTTAGAAAGTCTAATTAAAGCCAGACAGCTTTTTCCTGTTCTTCAGGGACAACCTTTCTTACTTATTTCTGAATTCTGCATGGGGGCCTCTCACTTCCTGAAAACGTTGTCCTTCTCTTCTACATGCCCCGCCCCCATCCCTTATCTCCTTTATAGACAGACATGCCTAGACCTGCCCAGCCCCACCCCCATCCCTCCTCTCCTTTTTAGACAGACATGCCTAGACCTGCCCAGCCCCGCCCCTATCCCTCCTTCTCAGATCTCCTCTGTCTTCATAGCCTCCTTTTGGCCAGCAGTTTCTCCCGAGGGGGGGGAGGAGGGCAAGCTTTGAAGGTATGCTCTGTTTGTTAGAATAGATTACAATGCAACATGCTGCAGATTTTCTACAGTGTACAACCACGTGGTTGTTTCTGCATGGCACTGTGATGGACACTGTGATGACATGGTGTGGCACGCGCCCAGTTAAGCGAGCTACATGTGAGTAAGTTAGCTACAAGTGAGTTTAGGGGCTCCGTTTCCACTGGTGCGACTTGTCATGCAACTTTGGAGACATAAAGTCGCATGAGAAGCCACAGCCCATTGATTTGAATGGCAAATGTTCCCATCTATGCAACTTTGAAAAGGTGCCTGCACTACTTTGATGCAACTTTGATCCAGAGTGTAAAGTTGTATCAAAGCTGCACTTAAAGTCACACTTTAAATCGCACAGCTTTAAAGTCACACTAGTGGAAATGTAGCCTAAGGCTAGAGTGCAACTTTGGAGTGTGACTTTGATGCAACTTTACACTCTCTGGATCAAAGTCGCATCAAAGCATTGCAGGTACCTTTTCAAAGTCGCTTATTTTCAAAGTTGCATAGATGGGAATGGGTGCCATTGAAATCAATGGGATGTGAGTTGTCCTGCAACTTTGTGCCCAAAGTCACATGACAATTCATACTACTGGAAACAGAGCCTTAGTCTACGTTTCCACTATTGCGACCCCAAAGTTGCACAAGTTAGAATGCGACTTTGATGTGACTTTAAGTGCAGCTTTGATCCAACTTTACAGTCTCTGAATCAAAGTCCCATCAAAAGTTGCATAGAGGCATTGCAGATAGCTTTTCAAAGTTATGTGTCCAAAGTCGCATGACAATTCATACTAGTGGAAACAGACCCTTAGTCTACGTTTCCAGTATTGCAACCACAAAGTTGCATGATTTAGAGTGCAACTTTGATCCAACTTACGCTTTCTGGTTTTAGAGTCGCATCAAAGCATTGCTGGTAAAAAAAAAAACATTGCTGGTACCGTTTCAAAGTCACTGATTTTCAAAGTCACATAGATGGGAACAGGTACCATTAAAATCAATGAGCTGTGACTTGTCATGCAACTTTGGACACATAGTCACATGTTAAGTCACGTTACCACTATTGCGATTGCAAAGTTCCGCGATTTAGAATGTGACTTTGATGCGACTGAGTGCAGATTTGATCCAACCTTACACTCTCTGGATCAAAGTCGCATCAAAGCATTGCAGGTACCTTTTTAAAGTCACTGATTTTCAAAGTCATAGATGGGAATGGGTGCCCCCCCCCCGTGTCCAGCTCCCTTCTCCTGTGCACAGCTATACTTTATATGTGCCTTGCACCTCCCATCCCCCCCCCCCCCCGTGTGGATGGGGCTTTTTATTTCTTCATTTTCTCATGTATTGGGATGTAGAATGGGAGAACACTGGGCAGGAACCTATGATCAGCTCCTCCCATCCTGTATATGCCCACTCACTACACAGGAACAGTGTCCCTCCCAGGAAGTGGTGTCACTAGCTTTCAGTAACCACACCCACTGGCTGATTTTACTCTCAGAAGGAAGTAGAATTGAAGTCACGTGACAGCACTGGATTCTGCAAAATAAAGGTAGAAAAACTGGGATTTTTTTAATTTTGAGACATAAGGCTGAACTTCGCTCACATTAATGATTGCAGGGGAGAATTTAAGTGTAAGGGTGGACTTCCACTTTAAGCTTTACCCTCTACATTACTGAGATCCAGAGGTCTTCGGTCCTAGATTCAGACACCAGATCCACAGAGGCAGGTTATGGCTTGATTTATTTATTACTTTATTTGACAACATCATTTAAGCCCATGTCAATACATAGCTCCCAACTGTCTCTGATTTTGAGGGACTGTCCCTTATTTTCATATAAGCCCATGTCAATACATAGCTCCCAACTGTCTCTGATTTTGAGGGACTGTCCCTTATTTGGAGCAATGTCCCCCTGTACCACTTTCCCCCTCATTTGTCCCTCATTTTGTTCTGATCTATATAGTTGTATATAAAATGCACTTTTTATGTTTCAAAGAGTGTTTCCCAGGGCTAACCCTTTCATCCAATTTCTGCATTTGTACATTTTAAAAGCCAATATAAAGGAATAGTAGTGGTACAAAAAAATGCATGGATTTGATTAACCTTTTTTTTGTTAATTCTCCTTTAAGGGGGTGTGGCAGGGGCGTGTCCTATGCCTACATACGTTTGTTAGTAGGTGTCCCTCATTCCCATCTCAAAATATTGAGAGGTATGTTCAATATAACATGTAATAATGTGTGATTTACATGAGTTGAACATATTTCACAGATGGATTAATAAGTGATTAATAATTATTCAATATATTAATTCAATATATTATTCAATATAGTAATGACCAATACATTTTAATGAATGTCATTCAAAGGTTTACAAAAATGATAATCACCAATTTTATAGGAACAAAACCATTTCAAATAAATTATACAGTTATACAATATTTCAGTGACACTTTATTATGTACTGTATATTGTGGAAGTTTATGATCATGCCTTATTAATGTAAAAAACATGCATTGTAAATAAAAGTTGCATCATTTGCAATAATAGTAATCTCAAATAACATGTAATAGTGATTAAACATACAGTATAATCATACCTTGATAATAAATATTATGTGTGAAATTAATTTTCTACCTTAACTACCTTACCTACATATTAAAACATAATGTAATAATAATAATGTAATGTTACTAGCTGGAAAGGTTTAAATGATTTTTTTTTTAAACACCGTAACAAAAAAGAAAAAAAACTGCATGCTCAAAGATAATTTCAGTACAGCATCAAGGTTAAAAGGAAAAGAAAACACAAACATATCTGCATATTGTTTTTTCTGCAAAAAATAGTCCACAGCTACATTAAAAAGGAAACAAATTGCACCCCTTCCAAAAAACCCTTAGAAAAACAGATGCTTTAAATGTAACAATGAAGGAATATATGATATATATATAGTTTTGTTTGGTTCTATGATGTTTAAAATGTAAGCTAAGGATATGAAGTTTTAGTTTAACCTAAGAAATAAAAACAAACAATAGTTCTAGTAATAAATCACAGAATGTTTATTTCACTTAGGAATAAGATAATGGTAATTTGAGTAACATTTTGAAAATGCGCAAATTGGGAAAATATATTATATATGAATACATACACAACACCCATTTCTTTCTTTGTTTATTTATGCCAATGCACTTTGTAATAAAAAGAGATCATATCAGTCCTCTGTGGATTTTTTTTATGGCATACAATTCTTTAAAGGATGTCCACAAATATTATGGGAATACAAAAAATATATATATGAGAAAATTATTAAAGATAATTTTATCTACTTATAGTTTTCCTTTCCTGTCTCCATTACCCCCCCCCCCCCCACACACACACACACACACACTCACACACACACACACACACACCACCACCACCACCATCCCAATCCCTCATAATCAACATGCTAAATAAAACCTTTTTGTTTTCATTACATACCTTAGTTTAGACCCAGTTAAATTTCAGGAGCAGTGATTTTAATGACGCTTACAGTAAGAAAAAAAGTGAAATATTCCTTTAAATATCGTACCTGGAGGGTGTCTATAGTATGCCTGTAAAGTGGCGTGTGTTTCCCGTGCTTAGAACAGTCCCTGCACAAAATTACATTTTTAAAGGAATAAAAGTCATTTAAAACTGCTTGCGGCTTTAATGTAATGTCGGGTCCCGGCAATATGGATGAAAATCAGTGAGCCAAAGGCATGGGTACTCCCCCCCCCAGTCCTTTACCAGGACCTTTGGGTCTTGTATGGATATTAAGGGGAACCCCGCACCAAAATGAAAAGAAGGAAAGGCGTGGGGCCCCCAGGCCCTATATATTTTGAACAGCAGTATACAGGCGGTGCAAACAAGACAGGGACTGTAGGTTTGTTGTTAAGAAGAATCTGTTTGTAATTTTGAACTGGTACATTTTTAAAGTGTAGCTCCAGCCAAAAAATCTATTTTTAAGCTTTTTGGAAAACATAGGGAAGGGTTATCACCCCTGTGACATTTGTTTTGCTGTCTGTGCACCTCTTCAGAAGATTTCACCTAACTTTCTGTCCCAATGACAAATGTGTTTTGACAATTTGGGTTTTTTAGTGAAACAAGGATTGGTGATAAAGTATCAGTGGAGAGGAGACATGTTTTTCCCATATTAACTCTTACAGGAGAGCATTTCCCTTCCTAGGGGTAGATCTCACTTCCTGTTGTCTCCTTCCGTTTGCAAGTAGGAGTCATTTGTAAGTTGGATGTTTGAAAGTAGGGGCCTGCCCTATATACTCTGCAGAAATTGCGGCCTTAGGTGTTGGTGTTGCCACAACACTGTAAGCCCTCACAGGTACTCTTGGTGGGTGCAAGAACAGGCTCTGCTGTTAAATATTAGATCAAGAATTGTAATTACATGCCCCTGTTGAACGGGGTCAGAAAAGTTGGGCCTTTAGTGGTGGTGGTGCTTGTGCCACAACACTGTAAGTCCTCACAGTTACTCTTGGTGGGAGCTGGAACGGGCCCTGCTGTGAAATATTAGATCAAGAATTGTAATTACATGTCCCTGTTGAACAGGGGAAGAAAAATTGGGCCTTAGGCACTGGTGCCACAACACTGCAACCCCTCACAGATACTCTAGTTGGAGCACAGGAATGAGCCCTCCTGCAAAATATTGCATCAAAAATTGTAATTACACACCCCTGTTAAACAGGGGCTGAAAATTGGACCTTAGGCACTGGTACTGGTGCCACAACACTGCACCCCCTCACAAATACTCTAGTTGAGCGCAGCAACAAACCCTCCTTGCAAAATATTGCACCAAAAATTGTAATTACACGCCCCATGTTAAACAGGGGCTGAAAAATTGGGCCTTAGCCACTGGTGGCACCGCCCAGAACCAAAAATATTCTTACAAGCTATCAGCATGATCATTGAGGAGGAAGAGGATAGTCACTCAGCATAACAGGATAGTCACTCAGCATCAGCATAGGCAGTCTTGAAGGGATCTGACATTTCAAAAAAAATGATTCGGTTACATCAGCATCAGGTGCTTGGTAGCTGGTGGTGATCCACGACTGATTCATTTTTATGAAAGTCAGTCGATCGACCAAGTCGGTGGACAGGCACACCCTGTGATCGGTTACAAAGCCTCCAGCAGCACTGAATGTGTGTTCCGAAAGAACGCTGGATGCAGGACAGGCCAGTAGCTCAATTGCATAGTGTGCAAGCTCTGGCCAGTGATCCATCCTCAAGACCCAGTAACCCAGAGGATTTTCGGTGGGAAAGGTGTCCAAGTCAGATCTTGCCCCTAGGTATTCCTGCACCATGTAAAACAGACGCTGGCGATGGTTGCTGGAACCAATCATACCTTGGGGCTGCGGACTAAAAAATTGTCTGAACACATCGGTCAGACGGCCACCTTCTCCACCGCTCCTTCTTTGACTGACCGAAGCTTCAGCAACACGTTGTCCAGGAACAGGAGTTTGTAACCTCCCAGTCTCTGGGAACGCATTGCACAGACCTTTCTGCAAGGCCTCCCGAAGATGTTTCCTCCTCTGCTCCCTCTGCGACGGCAAGATAGGGTCCGCAACCTTACCCTTGTAACGTGGATCAAGGAGGGTTGCCAGGCAGTATTGATCCCTCTCCTTGATACCACAAATACGAGGATCCTTCCACAGGCTTTGCAGGATCAGGGAGGCCATGCAATGTAGGTTTGCTGAGGCATTTGGTCCGGAGTCCTCTGGGTCTCTAAGGATGACATGATCCACAGCCACCTCCTCCCAGCCACGTACAAGTCCATGGGTTTCTTGGGACTGTAAATGATCCCTTAAAGACTGCTGCTGATGCTGAGTGCCAGGCTCCACCTCCATGCTGACACAATCCTCCTCTTCATCCACCTCCTCCTCGTCCTCTTCCTGTGGGATCGGCGGGCATGCAGGAACACTGTCTGGATAAAGGGGGCTTTGAGATCTAAAGAAGTCATCCTCTTCCTGCCTCTGTTCTGCCTGAAGTGCCCTGTCCATTATTCCATGCAGCGTGTGCTCCAACAGGTGGACAAGGAGGACAGTGTCACTGATGCATGCACTGTCACTGCTCACAATCCTCATGGCCTCCTCAAATGGTGAAAGGACAGTGCATGCATCCCTGATCATGGCCCACTGGCATGGGGAAAAAGACAAGCTCCATTGACCCTGTCCTGGTGCTATAGTCGCACAGGTACTCATTGATGGCCCTCTGCTGCATGTGCAGCTGCTGCAGCATGGCCAATGTTGAGTTCCACCTGGTGGGCATGTTACAGATTATGCAGTTCTTGGGCAGGTTAAATTCCTTTTGGAGGTCCACCAGCCGGGCACTGGCATTATATGACCTGCGGAAATGCACACAGACTTTCCTGACCTGCCTCAGGACATCCTGTAAGCCCGGGTACCTGCCCAAGAACTGCTGCTCCACCAAGTTAAGGACGTGAGCCAAACAGGGCACATGGGTCAGTTGTCCCTGTCGGAGGGCAGAGAGGAAGTTGGTGCCATTGTCGCAAACCACCATACCTGCCTTAAGCTGACGTGGCATCAACCACCTCTGAAACTGCCCCTGCAGAGCTGACAGAATCTCTGCCCGAAGGTGGCTCCTGTCCCCCAAGCACACCAGCTCAAGCACCGCATGGCATCATTTGGCCTGCATGCTTGCGTAGCCCCTTGAACGCCTATGGAGCACCGCTGGTTCTGAAGACAAATCAGCACACGGAGAGGCCATGGAGGAAGAAGAAGAGGAGGGGTGGAGGAGAGAGGTGTGGCAGAATCACCACTAGTAGTATTTTGGAGGCGTGATGGCGGAACAACCTCCAACACTACTGCACCCTATCCTGCATCCTTCCCAGCTGCCAGAAGAGTCACCCAGTACACGGTAAAAGATAGGTAATGTCCCTGTCCATGCCTGCTGGACCATGAGTCAGCGGTAATATGCACCTTGCCACTGATCGCACTGTCCAGCGAGGCCAAGACATTGCCTTCCACATGCCAGTAGAGAGCCGGAATCGCCTTCCGTGAGAAAAAGTGGCGTTTGGGAAACTTCCACTGAGGAACCGCACATTCCACAAACTCATGGAAGGGGGCAGAGTCTACCAACTGAAAAGACAGCAGTTGAAGTGCTAGCAATTTAGCCAAGCTAGCATTTAACCACTGGGAATGTGGATGGCTGGGAACAAACTTCTTTCAGTGGTGCAGCAGCTGGGGCAGGGAAATTTGCCTGGTACAATCTGACGTCGGTGTACCGATAGCAGATTGCCCCCAAGTACTTGGCTGTGACACATCCCAGCTGATGAGGAGCAAGGAGTGGTCCTCTTTGTTCTTTGTTGTGGGTCTTTTAGGTACGCTTGCCAGCGAACTGCATGGCAGGTCAACATATGTCCGGTCAAGCATGTGGTGCCCAAGCGGGAGATGTTTTGGCCACGCGAGATATGCTTGAGACATATGTTGCAAATAGCAGTGGTGGGATCTGATGTACTCGTCTCAAAAAAGGCCCACACCAAAGAACTTTTTGAATAACGTGCAGAGACAGCAGCACCCTGTACAAGCGGAGCTCTGTGGTGTGATGCAGTCAGTGTGCTGCCCTTAAGCTGGCCTCTGGAGGGCATCCTGCCTCATTGGTGATGTGCCTCCTACTCTCTCCCATCAGGCACCCATGTGGAGTCAGTGACCTCATCATCCCCTCCCTCCTCATCACTAGAGCAAAGCTGGCAGTATGCTGCAGCTGGGGGAACATGACTAATAACAAAATAAGTGTAGCGCTAATACAGACAGCCATAAATGTCTAGCATGAAGACAATAAAGTCCATAGGCTAGTAAACCTCTAGATATAAATCAGACAAAAGTCCTCCATAAATATGTAACAACCAAACAAAGAGAAAATTCCCCTAACGGTGGACTTTAAAGGCACATGTGGAAAGACGTAGGAAAAATATGTAGTATATAAACAATAGTTTATTCATTTCAAAACATCATAAAAACATCAATAAACAATAAAACAAACATTGTAAGGAATGTGACTCATGCACTTATACATATATGGGATGTTGGTACCAATATACTTGCACCCGACGCGTTTCGGAGTTATTTAGCCTCCTTCTTCAGGGATGGATGTAGGTTTACAGAGATTTCTAAATTAGAGACAATGTATTGACAGAAGGGTAGTAAGCATGTGAATATACCAAACCATAAGGACATAAGTACATACTATACTTTTCATTTTATTTACACTTACATTGGCACTGTGTAAGCTGACTTAGCATTCCAGAACGATTAAAAACAAAGGCACTGACACTGTCTGTCTATCAAACGTATTCCTGATTGTGGTAGGTAAAGGTTAGTTAGCGTATCCAGGATGTTATTACTTCATGCATAGCAATGAAGATTTTACTAGGTATAGGTATACATAGATAATTTGATTCTTCAAAAATTGAAGGAAGAGCCCAGGGATGGAGGGCATAAAGGGATTTAAGACCTGAAGCTCCACTGGGGCCGAAGGCGGGTCCTGCAAAATGTAATAATGTAAATATGTGATGGCCAATCGTTGGTCAAAGACTGTAAATGAATATAGTTGAATTTAGAAAATATTCTTAAATAGTAAAGGTAAAACATACCTGATAGGGCTACTGTAGAGCATTCAAGGGGATATGTAGAGGGTAGCTGATATAGGCTTGATGTGTCTTGGATGGCTAGGAGTAATGATAAGAGAGGAGAGGGGGTATGGGAATACCATTAGGTAAATATGTGGTCTCTCCAACTAGATGTTGCTGACAGTTTAGGGCATAGAGATATACGAGTGTCTGAAAAGCTTATGGAGTCGGTGTCTAAGGAGACGAAACACGCCAGATAGGACCCCACTGCCGCCATTTGTACTTAGACAGAGCTGATTTTAAGTGTATTTCCCAGTTTTTTAATAAATTTGCTACATATTTTTATGGATTTACACTATGTGGCCTTTACTTTCTCCTCTCCACCTATTGCTACTACCATCTGCTTTCTAACATCACCTTGAGGGACACACCGGTCCACGGTTCATCCCAGGACCACCATCTTTTCAACTCCTCCGGATCTCCTACAGCTGTTCACCACCTAAGCCTGTTTTGACCCAACTAAGTGTATGTCTTTTTGGGTCCAATCGATCTGGTAAGCCTTCTTATTGTCAGTGGTGGTGTTCTCTTCACTTCAGATGTCACGCACTTATTGATATGTCCCACACATGAAGTCACGCATTATCTATGGACTATCATTTTTCATTTTATACGAGTTACATATTTATGGAGGACTTTTGTTTGATTTATATCTAGAGGTTTACTACTAGCCTATGGACTTTTATTGTCTTCATGCTAGACATTTATGGTTGTCTGTATTAGCGCTACACTTATTTTGTTTTTTCTATATGCACATATCATACTGGCCGTGTTAGCTGCTTATTTTCCTTCCCTAGGGCAGCGCAGAATTACTTGTTATGTTTTCTTCTCTGGGGGAACATGACTGCCAGATTGCTGTCCTTCTCGGGCACCCCCTCTCTCTGGGCTCACGTTGCTACCTTCCTCTAGCTGGGTACCATCATCAGAGTCTTCAAAACGCTGGGCATCCTCCTGGAGCATGTACCCAACACTGTGGTCAAACAGTTCAGGAGACTCCTCAGGAGGACATGGTGGGGCTAGGGAAGGAGTGACTGATGCCATTGAGCCAAAGGAAGAGGCCGCGTTGGCAGATGCTTTGCCAGACAAAGTACCCTGAGCCTGGGTGAGAGAGGATGAGGAGGATGAGGACGGCTTGGTCATCCACCAAGTCTTCCGCATGTTGTGGCTCAACACGACCAGCTGCCGAAAAAAAAGGACAAGCGCGTCCCACGGCCACGTGCTGATGAGGATGCACCGTCTCTAGGACCAGCACTGTTGCCTCTAGACACAGAGCCTGCTTGCCCTCTTTTATTGGCTTGTGACTGTCTGCCTCTCCTTGTTGGCCTTCCAGACATACTAATTGCCTGCAGTGAGATGTAGCTGCACAAAGCTGGGATGTATATATATATAGGTGCACACTGTGCAGAGGACACAGTACACTAACTGTAAATACTGTAGCTGCCTGCCTGTGGTATTAATATAGGATCAGAAGAACACCACCAATTTTATTCAATTAGCTTTAAGTGCACACTGTGTAGAGGGCGCAGTACACAACTGTAAATACTGTAGCTGCCTGCCTGTAGTATTAATAGGAGCAGAACAACAGCAATTGTCTCCAGGTAGCTTTAGGTGCACACTATGCAGAGGTCGCAGTACATTAACTGTAAATACTGTTGCTGCCTGCCTGTGGTATTAATATAGAATCAAAAGAACACCTTCAATTTTATTCAGGTAGCTTTAGGTGCACACTGTGCAGAGGACACTGTAAACTAACTGTAAACACTGTAGCTGCCTGCCTGTGGTATTAATAGGAGCAGAACAACAGCAATTGTCTCCAGGTAGCTTTAGGTGCACACTGTGCAGAGGACGCAGTGCACTGACTGTAAATTCTGTATCTGCCTGCCTTTGGTATTAATAGGATCAGAAGAACACCACTATTTTTCTTCAGGTAGCTTTAGGTGCGCAATGTGTAGAGGACACAGTACACTAACTGTAAATACTGTTGCTGCCTGCCTGTGGTATTAATAGGAGCAGAAAAACAGACATTTTCTTCAGGTAGCTTTAGGCGCACACTGTGCAGAATACGCAGTACACTAACTGTGAATACTGTAGCTGCCTGACTGTGGTATTAATAGGATCAGAAGAACACCGCTAATTTTCTTCAGGTAGCTTTAGGTGCACACTGTGCAGAGGACACAGTACACTAACTGTGAATACTGTAGCTGCCTGCCTGTGGTATTAATAGGAGCAGAACAACAGCCATTTTCTTCAGGTAGCTTTAGGTGTACACTGTGCAGAGGACGCAGTACACTAACTGTAAATACTGTAGCTGCCTGTCTGTGGTATTAATATAGGATCAGAAGAACACCACCAATAGGGATGAGCTTCCAGTTTGAGTCGAACTCATGGTCGACTCGAACATCGGCTTTTCGCCAGTTCGACAAACAGCGAACAATTTGGGGTGTTCGCGGAAAATTCGAAAGCCACGGAACACCCTTTAAAAGTCTATGGGAGAAATCAAAAGTGCTAATTTTAAAGGCTTATATGCATGGTATTGTCATAAAAAGTGTTTGGAGACCTGAGTCCTGCCCCAGGGGACATGGATCAATGCAAAAAAAAGTTTTAAAAACAGCCGTTTTTTCGGGAGCAGTGAGTTTAATAATGCTTAAAGTGAAACAATAAAAGTGTAATATTCCTTTAAATTTTCGAACCTGGGGGGTGTCTATAGTATGCCTGTAAAGGGGCGCATGTTTCCCGTTTTTAGAACAGTCTGACAGTAAAATGACATTTCAACGGAAAAAAAAGTAATTTAAAACTACTTGCCGCTATTAATGAATTGCCGGTCCGACAATACACATAGAAGTTCATTGATAAAAACGGCAAGGGAATTCCCCACAGGGGAACCCTGAACCAAAATTTTAAAAAAAATGGCGTGGGGTCCCCCTCAAAATCTATACCAGACCCTTCAGGTCTGGTATGGATTTTAAGGGGAACCCCGTGCCAAAATTATAAAAAAAATGGTGTGGGGTCCCCCCAAAAATCCATACCAGACCCTTATCCGAGCACGCAACCTGGCAGGCTGCAGGAAAAGAGGGGGGGACGAGAGAGCACCCCCCCTCCTGAACCGTACCAGGCCACATACCCTCAACATTGGTAGGGTGCTTTGGCGTAGCCCCCCAAAACACCTTGTCCCCATGCTGATAGGGACAAGGGCCTCATCTCCACAACCCTTGCCCAGTGGTTGTGGGGGTCTGCGGGCGGGGGGCTTATCAGAATCTGGAAGCCCCCTTTAACAAGGGGACCCCCAGATCCCGGCCCTCCCACCTGTGTGAAATGGTAAGGGGGTACAAAAGTACCCCTACCATTTCACAAAAAAAACTGTCAAAAATGTTAAAAATGACAAGAGACAGTTTTTGACAATTCCTTTATTTAAATGCTTCTTCTTTCTTCTACCTTCTATCTTCTTTCTTCTATCTTCTATCTTCCTTCGGTTTCTTCCTCCATCTTCTTCTGGTTCTTCTGGTTCTTCCTCCAGTGTTCTCATCCAGCATCTTCCCTTCTTCTCCTCGGGCCGCTTCGCATCCATGACATTACGTAATGGGTGACCCCGCCCCCCTCTGACGTCACGGGAATGCCACAGGGAAGTCCCTGTCAAGTCCTTGGCCCACCCCCTGCTATTTAAAAATGTCAGAAGAGGAGAAGCGTCACACAGCGGGAGCCTTCCACCATGCCATCATGGATGCGGAGCGGCCCGAGGAGATGAAGGGAAGATGCCGGACGAGAACACCGGAGGAAGAGCCAGAAGAACCAGAGGAACCAGAAGAAGAAGAAGATGGAGGAAGAAACCAAAGAAGATAAAAGATAGAAGAAAGAAGAAGCATTTAAATAAAATAATTGTCAAAAACTGTCTCTTTTCATTTTTAACATTTTTGAGTTTTTTTGTGAAATGGTAGGGATACTTTTGTACCCCCTTACCATTTCACACAGGGTGGAGGGACAGGATCTGGGGGTCCCCTTATTAAAGGGGGCTTCCAGATTCCGATAAGCCCCCTGCCCGCAGACCCCCACAATCACCGGGCAAGGGTTGTGGGGATGAGGCCCTTGTCCCCATCAAAATGGGGACAAGGTGTTTTGGGGGGCTACCCCAAAGCACCCTCCCACTGTTGAGGGCATGTGGGCTGGTACGATTCAGGAGGGTCAGCGCTCTCTCATCCCCCCTCTTTTCCTGCGGCCTGCCAGGTTGCATGCTCGGATAAGGGTCTGGTATGGATTTTTGGGGGGACCCCACGCCATTTTTTTTTAATTTTTGCACGGGGTTCCCCTTAAAATCCATACCAGACCTCATGGGTCTGGTATAGTTTTTTAGGGGGACCCTACATCATTTTAAAAAAAAAAAATTTGGCCAGGGTTCCCCTTAATACCCATACCAGACCTGAAGGGCCTGGTATGGAATTTAGGGGGACCCCCAACGACATTTTTCTTTTAAATTTTGGTTCGGGGTTCCCCTTTGGGGAATTCCACTGCCGTTTTTATCAATGAACTTTTATGTGTATTGTCGGACCAGCAATTCATTAATAGCCGCGAGTAGTTTTAAATGTCTTTTTTTCCTTTGAAATGTCATTTTGCTGTCAGAGTGTTCTAAACACGGGAAACATGCGCCCCTTTACAGGCATACTATAGACACCCCCCAGGTATGAAATTTAAAGGAATATTACACTTTTATTGTTTGACTTTAAGCAT
Source organism: Lithobates septentrionalis (assembly GCA_037952835.1). Lineage (NCBI taxonomy): Eukaryota > Metazoa > Chordata > Amphibia > Anura > Ranidae > Lithobates > Lithobates septentrionalis. The sequence continues at coordinate 685,690 of JBBDGP010001607.1, read as the reverse complement.
TATTAAAATCACTGCTCCCGAAAAAAAGGACGTTTTTAAAACTTGTTTTGCATTGATCCATGTCCCCTGGGGCAGGACCCAGGTCCCCAAACACTTTTTATGACAATAACTTGCATATAAGCCTTTAAAATTAGCACTTTTGATTATTCATTTTCGTGTCCCATAGACTTTAATGGTGTTCGCGTGTTAAAACAAATTTTTTGCCTGTTCGCAAGTTCTGGTGCAAACCGAACAGGGGGGTGTTCGGCTCATCCCTGACCACCAATTTAATTCAGGTAGCTTTAGGTGCATGCTGTGCAGAGGACACAGTACACTAACTGTAAATACTGTAGCTGCCTGCCTGTGGTATTAATAGAAACAGAACAACAGCAATTGTCTCCAGGTAGCTTTAGGTGCACACTGTGCAGAGGACGCACTACACTAACTGTAAATACTGTAGCTGCCTGCCTGTGGTATTAATAGGATCAAAAGAACACCACTAATTTTCTTCAGGTAGCTTTAAGTACACACTGTGTAGAGGACACAGTACTCTAACTGTAAATACTGTAGCTGCCTGCCTGTGGTATTAATAGGAGCAGAACAACTGCAATTTTCTTCAGGTAGATTTAGGTGCACACTGTGCAGAGGACACAGTACACTAACTGTAAACACTGTAGCTGCCTGCCTGTGGTATTAAAAGGATCAGAAGAACACCACCAATTTAATTCAGGTAGCTTTAGGTGCACACTGTGCAGAGGACACGGTACACTAACTGTAAATACTGTAGCTGCTTGCCTGTGGTATTAATATAGGATCAGAAGAACACCACCGATTTTATTCAGGTAGCTTTAGGTGCACACTGTGCAGAGGACACAGTACACTAACTGTAAATACTGTAGCTGCCTGCCTGTTGTATTAATAGGAGCAGAACAACAGCAATTGTCTCCAGGTAGCTTTAGGTGCACACTGTGAAGAGGACACAGTACACTAACTGTAAACACTGTAGCTGTCTGCCTGTGGTATTAATAGGAGCAGAACAACAGCAATTGTCTCCAGGTAGCTTTAGGTGCACACTGTGCAGAAGAAGCAGTACACTAACTGTAAATACTGTAGCTGCCTGTCTGTGGTATTAATAGGAGCAGAACAACAGCAATTGTCTCCAGGTAGCTTTAGGTGCACACTGTGCAGAGGACGCACTACACTAACTGTAAATACTGTAGCTGCCTGCCTGTGGTATTAATAGGATCAGAAGAACACCACTAATTTTCTTCAGGTAGCTTTAGGTACACGCTGTGCAGAGGACACAGTACACTAACTGTAAACACTGTAGCTGCCTGCCTGTGGTATTAATAGGAGCAGAGCAACAGACATTTTCTTCGGGTAGCTTTAGGTGCACACTGTGCAGAGGACACAGTACACTAACTGTAAATACTGTAGCTGCCTGTCTGTGGTATTAATAGGAGCAGAACAACAGCAATTGTCTCCAGGTAGCTTTAGGTGCACACTGTGCAGAGGATGCACTACACTAACTGTAAATACTGTAGCTGCCTGCCTGTGGTATTAATATAGGATCAGAAGAACACCACCAATTTTATTCAGGTAGCTTTAGGTGCACACTGTGCAGAGGACGCAGTACACTAACTGTAAATACTGTAGCTGCCTGCCTGTGGTATTAATATAGGATCAGAAGAACACCACCAATTTAATTCAGGTAGCTTTAGGTGCACACTGTGCAGAGGATGCAGTACACTAACTGTAAATACTGTATCTGCCTGCCTGTGGTATTAATATAGGATCAGAAGAACACCACCAATTTAATTCAGGTAGCTTTAGGTGCACACTGTGCAGAGGAAACAGTACACTAACTGTAAATACTGTAGTTGCCTGCCTTACCTGTGGTATTAATAGGAGCAGAACAACAGCAATTGTCTCCAGGTAGCTTTAGGTGCACACTGTGCAGAGGACGCACTACACTAACTGTAAATACTGTAGCTGCCTGCCTATGGTATTAATAGGATCAGAAGAACACCACTAATTTTCTTCAGGTAGCTTTAGGTACACGCTGTGCAGAGGACACAGTACACTAACTGTAAATACTGTAGCTGCCTGCCTGTGGTATTAATATAGGATCAGAAGAACACCACCAATTTTATTCAGGTAGCTTTAGGTGCACACTGTGCAGAGGACGCAGTACACTAACTGTAAATACTGTAGCTGCCTGCCTGTGGTATTAATATAGGATCAGAAGAACACCACCAATTTAATTCAGGTAGCTTTAGGTGCGCACTGTGCAGAGGACACAGTACACTAACTGTAAATACTGTAGTTGCCTGCCTTGCCTGTGGTATTAATAGGAGCAGAACAACAGCAATTGTCTCCAGGTAGCTTTAGGTGCACACTGTGCAGAGGACACACTACACTACCTATAAATACTGTAGCCGCCTGACTGTGGTATTAATAGGATTAGAAGAACACCACTAATTTTCTTCAGGTAGCTTTAGGTGCACACTGGGCAGAGGACACAGTGCACGAACTGTAAATACTGTAGCTGTCTGCCTATGGTATTAATAGTAGCAGAAAAACAGCAATTTTCTTCAGGTAGATTTAGGTGCACACTGTGCAGAGGACGCAGTACACTAACTGTAAATAATGTAGCTGCCTGTCTGTGGTATTAATATAGGATCAGAAGAACACCACTAATATCCTTCAGGTAGCTTTAGCTGCACACTGTGCAGAGGACACAGTACACTAACTGTCAACACTGTAGCTGCCTGCCTGTGGTATTAATAGGAGCAGAGCAACAGACATTTTCTTCAGGTAGCTTTAGGTGCACACTGTGCAGAATATGCAGTACACTAACTGTAAATACTGTAGCTGCCTGCCTGTGGTATTAATATAGGATCAGAAGAACACCACCAATTTAATTCAGGTAGCTTTAGGTGCGCACTGTGCAGAGGACACAGTACACTAACTGTAAATACTGTAGTTGCCTGCCTTGCCTGTGGTATTAATAGGAGCAGAACAACAGCAATTGTCTCCAGGTAGCTTTAGGTGCACACTGTGCAGAGGACACACTACACTACCTATAAATACTGTAGCCGCCTGACTGTGGTATTAATAGGATTAGAAGAACACCACTAATTTTCTTCAGGTAGCTTTAGGTGCACACTGGGCAGAGGACACAGTGCACGAACTGTAAATACTGTAGCTGTCTGCCTATGGTATTAATAGTAGCAGAAAAACAGCAATTTTCTTCAGGTAGATTTAGGTGCACACTGTGCAGAGGACGCAGTACACTAACTGTAAATAATGTAGCTGCCTGTCTGTGGTATTAATATAGGATCAGAAGAACACCACTAATATCCTTCAGGTAGCTTTAGCTGCACACTGTGCAGAGGACACAGTACACTAACTGTCAACACTGTAGCTGCCTGCCTGTGGTATTAATAGGAGCAGAGCAACAGACATTTTCTTCAGGTAGCTTTAGGTGCACACTGTGCAGAATATGCAGTACACTAACTGTAAATACTGTAGCTGCCTGCCTGTGATAATAATATACGATCAGAAGAACACCATCAATTTAATTCAGGTAGCTTTAGATGCACACTGTGCAGAGGACACAGTACACTAACTGTAAATACTGTATCTGCCTGCCTGTGGTATTAATAGGAGCAGAACAACAGCAATTGTCTCCAGGTAGCTTTAGGTGCACACTGTGCAGAGGACGCACTACACTAACTGTAAATACTGTAGCTGCCTGCCTATGGTATTAATAGGATCAGAAGAACACCACTAATTTTCTTCAGGTAGCTTTAGGTACACGCTGTGCAGAGGACACAATACACTAACTGTAAATACTGTAGCTGCCTGCCTGTGGTATTAATATAGGATCAGAAGAACACCACCAATTTTATTCAGGTAGCTTTAGGTGCACACTGTGCAGAGGACGCAGTACACTAACTGTAAATACTGTAGCTGCCTGCCTGTGGTATTAATATAGGATCAGAAGAACACCACCAATTTAATTCAGGTAGCTTTATGTGCACACTGTGCAGAGGACACAGTACACTAACTGTAAATACTGTAGTTGCCTGCCTTGCCTGTGGTATTAATAGGAGCAGAACAACAGCAATTGTCTCCAGGTAGCTTTAGGTGCACACTGTGCAGAGGACACACTACACTACCTATAAATACTGTAGCCGCCTGACTGTGGTATTAATAGGATTAGAAGAACACCACTAATTTTCTTCAGGTAGCTTTAGGTGCACACTGGGCAGAGGACACAGTGCACTAACTGTAAATACTGTAGCTGTCTGCCTGTGGTATTAATAGTAGCAGAAAAACAGCAATTTTCTTCAGGTAGATTTAGGTGCACACTGTGCAGAGGACGCAGTACACTAACTGTAAATAATGTAGCTGCCTGTCTGTGGTATTAATATAGGATCAGAAGAACACCACCAATTTAATTCAGGTAGCTTTAGGTGCACACTGTGCAGAGGACACACTACACTAACTGTAAATACTGTAGCTGCCTGACTGTGGTATTAATAGGATCAGAAGAACACCACTAATTTTCTTCAGGTAGCTTTAGGTGCACACTGTGCAGAGGATGCACTATACTAATTTGTAAATACTGCAGCTGCCTGCGGTACTGTACTAATAGGATCAGAAGAACACTGCCAATTTTCTTCAGGTAGCTTTAGGTGCACACTGTGCAGAGGACACAGTACACTAACTGTAAATACTGTAGCTGCCTGCCTGTGGTATTAATATAGGATCAGAAGAACACCACCGATTTTATTCAGGTAGCTTTAGGTGCACACTGTGCAGAGGACACAGTACACTAACTGTAAATACTGTAACTGCCTGCCTGTTGTATTAATAGGAGCAGAACAACAGCAATTGTCTCCAGGTAGCTTTAGGTGCACACTGTGAAGAGGACACAGTACACTAACTGTAAACACTGTAGCTGCCTGCCTGTGGTATTAAAAGGATCAGAAGAACACCACCAATTTAATTCAGGTAGCTTTAGGTGCACACTGTGCAGAGGACACAGTACACTAACTGTAAATACTGTAGCTGCCTGCCTGTGGTATTAATATAGGATCAGATGAACACCACCGATTTTATTCAGGTAGCTTTAGGTGCACACTGTGCAGAGGACGCAGTACACTAACTGTAAATACTGTAGCTGCCTGCCTGTGGTATTAATAGGAGCAGAACAACAGCAATTGTCTCCAGGTAGCTTTAGGTGCACACTGTGAAGAGGACACAGTACACTAACTGTAAACACTGTAGCTGCCTGCCTTTGGTATTAATAGGAGCAGAACAACAGCAATTGTCTCCAGGTAGCTTTAGGTGCACACTGTGCGGAGGAAGCAGTACACTAACTGTAAATACTGTAGCTACCTGCCTGTGGTATTAATAGGATCAGAAGAACACCACTAATTTCCTTCAGGTAGCTTTAGCTGCACACTGTGCAGAGGACACAGTACACTAACTGTAAACACTGTAGCTGCCTGCCTGTGGTATTAATAGTTGCAGAGCAACAGACATTTTCTTCAGGTAGCTTTAGGTGCACACTGTGCAGAATATGCAGTACACTAACTGTAAATACTGTAGCTGCCTGCCTGTGATATTAATATACGTCCAGAAGAACACCACCAATTTAATTCAGGTAGCTTTAGGTGCACACTGTGCAGAGGACACAGTACACTAACTGTAAATACTGTAGCTGCCTGTCTGTGGTATTAATAGGAGCAGAACAACAGCAATTGTCTCCAGGTAGCTTTAGGTGCACACTGTGCAGAGGACGCACTACACTAACTGTAAATACTGTAGCTGCCTGCCTGTGGTATTAATAGGATCAGAAGAACACCACTAATTTTCTTCATGTAGCTTTAGGTACACGCTGTGCAGAGGACACAGTACACTAACTGTAAATACTGTAGCTGCCTGCCTGTGTTATTAATATAGGATCAGAAGAACACCACCAATTTTATTCAGGTAGCTTTAGGTGCACACTGTGCAGAGGACGCAGTACACTAACTGTAAATACTGTAGCTGCCTGCCTGTGATATTAATATAGGATCAGAAGAACACCACCAATTTAATTCAGGTAGCTTTAGGTGCACACTGTGCAGAGGACACAGTACACTAACTGTAAATACTGTAGCTGCCTGCTTGTTGTATTAATAGGAGCAGAACAACAGCAATTGTCTCCAGGTAGCTTTAGGCGCACACTGTGAAGAGGACACAGTACACTAACTGTAAACACTGTAGCTGCCGGCCTGTGGTATTAATAGGAGCAGAACAACAGCAATTGTCTTCAGGTAGCTTTAGGTGCACACTGTGCGGAGGAAGCAGTACTCTAACTGTAAATACTGTAGCTACCTGCCTGTGGTATTAATAAGATCAGAAGAACACCACTAATTTCCTTCAGGTAGCTTTAGCTGCACACTGTGCAGAGGACACAGTACACTAACTGTAAACACTGTAGCTGCCTGCCTGTGGTATTAATAGGAGCAGAACAACAGCAATTGTCTCCAGGTAGCTTTAGGTGCACACTGTGCAGAGGACGCACTACACTAACTGTAAATACTGTAGCTGCCTGCCTGTGGTATTAATAGGATCAGAAGAACACCACTAATTTTCTTCAGGTAGCTTTAGGTACACGCTGTGCAGAGGACACAGTACACTAACTGTAAACACTGTAGCTGCCTGCCTGTGGTATTAATAGGAGCAGAGCAACAGACATTTTCTTCGGGTAGCTTTAGGTGCACACTGTGCAGAATATGCAGTACACTAACTGTAAATACTGTAGCTGCCTGCCTATGATATTAACATACGTCCAGAAGAACACCACCAATTTAATTCAGGTAGCTTTAGGTGCACACTGTGCAGAGGACACAGTACACTAACTGTAAATACTGTAGCTGCCTGTCTGTGGTATTAATAGGAGCAGAACAACAGCAATTGTCTCCAGGTAGCTTTAGGTGCACACTGTGCAGAGGATGCACTACACTAACTGTAAATACTGTAGCTGCCTGCCTGTGGTATTAATATAGGATCAGAAGAACACCACCAATTTAATTCAGGTAGCTTTAGGTGCACACTGTGCAGAGGAAACAGTACACTAACTGTAAATACTGTAGTTGCCTGCCTTGCCTGTGGTATTAATAGGAGCAGAACAACAGCAATTGTCTCCAGGTAGCTTTAGGTGCACACTGTGCAGAGGACGCACTACACTAACTGTAAATACTGTAGCTGCCTGCCTATGGTATTAATAGGATCAGAAGAACACCACTAATTTTCTTCAGGTAGCTTTAGGTACACGCTGTGCAGAGGACACAGTACACTAACTGTAAATACTGTAGCTGCCTGCCTGTGGTATTAATATAGGATCAGAAGAACACCACCAATTTTATTCAGGTAGCTTTAGGTGCACACTGTGCAGAGGACGCAGTACACTAACTGTAAATACTGTAGCTGCCTGCCTGTGGTATTAATAGGAGCAGAACAACAGCAATTGTCTTCAGGTAGCTTTAGGCGCACACTGTGAAGAGGACACAGTACACTAACTGTAAACACTGTAGCTGCCTGCCTGTGGTATTAATAGGAGCAGAACAACAGCAATTGTCTTCAGGTAGCTTTAGGTGCACACTGTGCGGAGGAAGCAGTACACTAACTGTAAATACTGTAGCTACCTGCCTGTGGTATTAATAAGATCAGAAGAACACCACTAATTTCCTTCAGGTAGCTTTAGCTGCACACTGTGCAGAGGACACAGTACACTAACTGTAAACACTGTAGCTGCCTGCCTGTGGTATTAATAGGAGCAGAGCAACAGACATTTTCTTCAGGTAGCTTTAGGTGCACACTGTGCAGAATATGCAGTACACTAACTGTAAATACTATAGCTGCCTGCCTGTGATATTAATATACGATCAGAAGAACACCACCAATTTAATTCAGGTAGCTTTAGGTGCACACTGTGCAGAGGACACAGTGCACTAACTGTAAATACTGTAGCTGCCTGTCTGTGGTATTAATAGGAGCAGAACAACAGCAATTGTCTCCAGGTAGCTTTAGGTGCACACTGTGCAGAGGACGCACTACACTAACTGTAAATACTGTAGCTGCCTGCCTGTGGTATTAATAGGATCAGAAGAACACCACTAATTTTCTTCAGGTAGCTTTAGGTACACGCTGTGCAGAGGACACAGTACACTAACTGTAAACACTGTAGCTGCCTGCCTGTGGTATTAATAGGAGCAGAGCAACAGACATTTTCTTCGGGTAGCTTTAGGTGCACACTGTGCAGAATATGCAGTACACTAACTGTAAATACTGTAGCTGCCTGCCTATGATATTAACATACGTCCAGAAGAACACCACCAATTTAATTCAGGTAGCTTTAGGTGCACACTGTGCAGAGGACACAGTACACTAACTGTAAATACTGTAGCTGCCTGTCTGTGGTATTAATAGGAGCAGAACAACAGCAATTGTCTCCAGGTAGCTTTAGGTGCACACTGTGCAGAGGATGCACTACACTAACTGTAAATACTGTAGCTGCCTGCCTGTGGTATTAATATAGGATCAGAAGAACACCACCAATTTAATTCAGGTAGCTTTAGGTGCACACTGTGCAGAGGAAACAGTACACTAACTGTAAATACTGTAGTTGCCTGCCTTGCCTGTGGTATTAATAGGAGCAGAACAACAGCAATTGTCTCCAGGTAGCTTTAGGTGCACACTGTGAAGAGGACGCACTACACTAACTGTAAATACTGTAGCTGCCTGCCTATGGTATTAATAGGATCAGAAGAACACCACTAATTTTCTTCAGGTAGCTTTAGGTACACGCTGTGCAGAGGACACAGTACACTAACTGTAAATACTGTAGCTGCCTGCCTGTGGTATTAATATAGGATCAGAAGAACACCACCAATTTTATTCAGGTAGCTTTAGGTGCACACTGTGCAGAGGACGCAGTACACTAACTGTAAATACTGTAGCTGCCTGCCTGTGGTATTAATATAGGATCAGAAGAACACCACCAATTTAATTCAGGTAGCTTTAGGTGCACACTGTGCAGAGGACACAGTACACTAACTGTAAATACTGTAGTTGCCTGCCTTGCCTGTGGTATTAATAGGAGCAGAACAACAGCAATTGTCTCCAGGTAGCTTTAGGTGCACACTGTGCAGAGGACACACTACACTACCTATAAATACTGTAGCCGCCTGACTGTGGTATTAATAGGATTAGAAGAACACCACTAATTTTCTTCAGGTAGCTTTAGGTGCACACTGGGCAGAGGACACAGTGCACGAACTGTAAATACTGTAGCTGTCTGCCTGTGGTATTAATAGTAGCAGAAAAACAGCAATTTTCTTCAGGTAGATTTAGGTGCACACTGTGCAGAGGACGCAGTACACTAACTGTAAATAATGTAGCTGCCTGTCTGTGGTATTAATATAGGATCAGAAGAACACCACTAATATCCTTCAGGTAGCTTTAGCTGCACACTGTGCAGAGGACACAGTACACTAACTGTCAACACTGTAGCTGCCTGCCTGTGGTATTAATAGGAGCAGAGCAACAGACATTTTCTTCAGGTAGCTTTAGGTGCACACTGTGCAGAATATGCAGTACACTAACTGTAAATACTGTAGCTGCCTGTCTGTGGTATTAATAGGAGCAGAACAACAGCAATTGTCTCCAGGTAGCTTTAGGTGCACACTGTGCAGAGGATGCACTACACTAACTGTAAATACTGTAGCTGCCTGCCTGTGGTATTAATATAGGATCAGAAGAACACCACCCATTTAATTCAGGTAGCTTTAGATGCACACTGTGCAGAGGACACAGTACACTAACTGTAAATACTGTATCTGCCTGCCTGTGGTATTAATAGGAGCAGAACAACAGCAATTGTCTCCAGGTAGCTTTAGGTGCACACTGTGCAGAGGACGCACTACACTATCTGTAAATACTGTAGCTGCCTGCCTATGGTATTAATAGGATCAGAAGAACACCACTAATTTTCTTCAGGTAGCTTTAGGTACACGCTGTGCAGAGGACACAATACACTAACTGTAAATACTGTAGCTGCCTGCCTGTGGTATTAATATAGGATCAGAAGAACACCACCAATTTTATTCAGGTAGCTTTAGGTGCACACTGTGCAGAGGACGCAGTACACTAACTGTAAATACTGTAGCTGCCTGCCTGTGGTATTAATATAGGATCAGAAGAACACCACCAATTTAATTCAGGTAGCTTTAGGTGCACACTGTGCAGAGGACACAGTACACTAACTGTAAATACTGTAGTTGCCTGCCTTGCCTGTGGTATTAATAGGAGCAGAACAACAGCAATTGTCTCCAGGTAGCTTTAGGTGCACACTGTGCAGAGGACACACTACACTACCTATAAATACTGTAGCCGCCTGACTGTGGTATTAATAGGATTAGAAGAACACCACTAATTTTCTTCAGGTAGCTTTAGGTGCACACTGGGCAGAGGACACAGTGCACTAACTGTAAATACTGTAGCTGTCTGCCTTTGGTATTAATAGTAGCAGAAAAACAGCAATTTTCTTCAGGTAGATTTAGGTGCACACTGTGCAGAGGACGCAGTACACTAACTGTAAATAATGTAGCTGCCTGTCTGTGGTATTAATATAGGATCAGAAGAACACCACCAATTTAATTCAGGTAGCTTTAGGTGCACACTGTGCAGAGGACACACTACACTAACTGTAAATACTGTAGCTGCCTGACTGTGGTATTAATAGGATCAGAAGAACACCACTAATTTTCTTCAGGTAGCTTTAGGTGCACACTGTGCAGAGGATGCACTATACTAATTTGTAAATACTGCAGCTGCCTGCGGTACTGTACTAATAGGATCAGAAGAACACTGCCAATTTTCTTCAGGTAGCTTTAGGTGCACACTGTGCAGAGGACACAGTACACTAACTGTAAATACTGTAGCTGCCTGCCTTTGGTATTAATATAGGATCAGAAGAACACCACCGATTTTATTCAGGTAGCTTTAGGTGCACACTGTGCAGAGGACACAGTACACTAACTGTAAATACTGTAACTGCCTGCCTGTTGTATTAATAGGAGCAGAACAACAGCAATTGTCTCCAGGTAGCTTTAGGTGCACACTGTGAAGAGGACACAGTACACTAACTGTAAACACTGTAGCTGCCTGCCTGTGGTATTAAAAGGATCAGAAGAACACCACCAATTTAATTCAGGTAGCTTTAGGTGCACACTGTGCAGAGGACACAGTACACTAACTGTAAATACTGTAGCTGCCTGCCTGTGGTATTAATATAGGATCAGATGAACACCACCGATTTTATTCAGGTAGCTTTAGGTGCACACTGTGCAGAGGACGCAGTACACTAACTGTAAATACTGTAGCTGCCTGCCTGTTGTATTAATAGGAGCAGAACAACAGCAATTGCCTCCAGGTAGCTTTAGGTGCACACTGTGAAGAGGACACAGTACACTAACTGTAAACACTGTAGCTGCCTGCCTGTGGTATTAAAAGGATCAGAAGAACACCACCAATTTAATTCAGGTAGCTTTAGGTGCACACTGTGCAGAGGACACAGTACACTAACTGTAAATACTGTAGCTGCCTGCCTGTGGTATTAATATAGGATCAGATGAACACCACCGATTTTATTCAGGTAGCTTTAGGTGCACACTGTGCAGAGGACGCAGTACACTAACTGTAAATACTGTAGCTGCCTGCCTGTGGTATTAATAGGAGCAGAACAACAGCAATTGTCTCCAGGTAGCTTTAGGTGCACACTGTGAAGAGGACACAGTACACTAACTGTAAACACTGTAGCTGCCTGCCTTTGGTATTAATAGGAGCAGAACAACAGCAATTGTCTCCAGGTAGCTTTAGGTGCACACTGTGAAGAGGACACAGTACACTAACTGTAAACACTGTAGCTGCCTGCCTTTGGTATTAATAGGAGCAGAACAACAGCAATTGTCTCCAGGTAGCTTTAGGTGCACACTGTGCGGAGGAAGCAGTACACTAACTGTAAATACTGTAGCTACCTGCCTGTGGTATTAATAGGATCAGAAGAACACCACTAATTTCCTTCAGGTAGCTTTAGCTGCACACTGTGCAGAGGACACAGTACACTGACTGTAAACACTGTAGCTGCCTGCCTGTGGTATTAATAGTTGCAGAGCAACAGACATTTTCTTCAGGTAGCTTTAGGTGCACACTGTGCAGAATATGCCGTACACTAACTGTAAATACTGTAGCTGCCTGCCTGTGATATTAATATACGTCCAGAAGAACACCACCAATTTAATTCAGGTAGCTTTAGGTGCACACTGTGCAGAGGACACAGTACACTAACTGTAAATACTGTAGCTGCCTGTCTGTGGTATTAATAGGAGCAGAACAACAGCAATTGTCTCCAGGTAGCTTTAGGTGCACACTGTGCAGAGGACGCACTACACTAACTGTAAATACTGTAGCTGCCTGCCTGTGGTATCAATAGGATCAGAAGAACACCACTAATTTTCTTCATGTAGCTTTAGGTACACGCTGTGCAGAGGACACAGTACACTAACTGTAAATACTGTAGCTGCCTGCCTGTGGTATTAATATAGGATCAGAAGAACACCACCAATTTTATTCAGGTAGCTTTAGGTGCACACTGTGCAGAGGACGCAGTACACTAACTGTAAATACTGTAGCTGCCTGCCTGTGGTATTAATATAGGATCAGAAGAACACCACCAATTTAATTCAGGTAGCTTTAGGTGCACACTGTGCAGAGGACACAGTACACTAACTGTAAATACTGTAGCTGCCTGCTTGTTGTATTAATAGGAGCAGAACAACAGCAATTGTCTCCAGGTAGCTTTAGGTGCACACTGTGAAGAGGACACAGTACACTAACTGTAAACACTGTAGCTGCCTGCCTGTGGTATTAATAGGAGCAGAACAACAGCAATTGTCTTCAGGTAGCTTTAGGTGCACACTGTGCGGAGGAAGCAGTACACTAACTGTAAATACTGTAGCTACCTGCCTGTGGTATTAATAAGATCAGAAGAACACCACTAATTTCCTTCAGGTAGCTTTAGCTGCACACTGTGCAGAGGACACAGTACACTAACTGTAAACACTGTAGCTGCCTGCCTGTGGTATTAATAGGAGCAGAGCAACAGACATTTTCTTCAGGTAGCTTTAGGTGCACACTGTGCAGAATATGCAGTACACTAACTGTAAATACTATAGCTGCCTGCCTGTGATATTAATATACGATCAGAAGAACACCACCAATTTAATTCAGGTAGCTTTAGGGGCACACTGTGCAGAGGACACAGTGCACTAACTGTAAATACTGTAGCTGCCTGTCTGTGGTATTAATAGGAGCAGAACAACAGCAATTGTCTCCAGGTAGCTTTAGGTGCACACTGTGCAGAGGACGCACTACACTAACTGTAAATACTGTAGCTGCCTGCCTGTGGTATTAATAGGATCAGAAGAACACCACTAATTTTCTTCAGGTAGCTTTAGGTACACGCTGTGCAGAGGACACAGTACACTAACTGTAAACACTGTAGCTGCCTGCCTGTGGTATTAATAGGAGCAGAGCAACAGACATTTTCTTCGGGTAGCTTTAGGTGCACACTGTGCAGAATATGCAGTACACTAACTGTAAATACTGTAGCTGCCTGCCTATGATATTAACATACGTCCAGAAGAACACCACCAATTTAATTCAGGTAGCTTTAGGTGCACACTGTGCAGAGGACACAGTACACTAACTGTAAATACTGTAGCTGCCTGTCTGTGGTATTAATAGGAGCAGAACAACAGCAATTGTCTCCAGGTAGCTTTAGGTGCACACTGTGCAGAGGATGCACTACACTAACTGTAAATACTGTAGCTGCCTGCCTGTGGTATTAATATAGGATCAGAAGAACACCACCAATTTAATTCAGGTAGCTTTAGGTGCACACTGTGCAGAGGACACAGTGCACTAACTGTAAATACTGTAGCTGCCTGTCTGTGGTATTAATAGGAGCAGAACAACAGCAATTGTCTCCAGGTAGCTTTAGGTGCACACTGTGCAGAGGATGCACTACACTAACTGTAAATACTGTAGCTGCCTGCCTGTGGTATTAATAGGATCAGAAGAACACCACTAATTTTCTTCAGGTAGCTTTAGGTACACGCTGTGCAGAGGACACAGTACACTAACTGTAAACACTGTAGCTGCCTGCCTGTGGTATTAATAGGAGCAGAGCAACAGACATTTTCTTCGGGTAGCTTTAGGTGCACACTGTGCAGAATATGCAGTACACTAACTGTAAATACTGTAGCTGCCTGCCTATGATATTAACATACGTCCAGAAGAACACCACCAATTTAATTCAGGTAGCTTTAGGTGCACACTGTGCAGAGGACACAGTACACTAACTGTAAATACTGTAGCTGCCTGTCTGTGGTATTAATAGGAGCAGAACAACAGCAATTGTCTCCAGGTAGCTTTAGGTGCACACTGTGCAGAGGATGCACTACACTAACTGTAAATACTGTAGCTGCCTGCCTGTGGTATTAATATAGGATCAGAAGAACACCACCAATTTTATTCAGGTAGCTTTAGGTGCACACTGTGCAGAGGACGCAGTACACTAACTGTAAATACTGTAGCTGCCTGCCTGTGGTATTAATATAGGATCAGAAGAACACCACCAATTTAATTCAGGTAGCTTTAGGTGCACACTGTGCAGAGGATGCAGTACACTAACTGTAAATACTGTATCTGCCTGCCTGTGGTATTAATATAGGATCAGAAGAACACCACCAATTTAATTCAGGTAGCTTTAGGTGCACACTGTGCAGAGGAAACAGTACACTAACTGTAAATACTGTAGTTGCCTGCCTTGCCGATGGTATTAATAGGAGCAGAACAACAGCAATTGTCTCCAGGTAGCTTTAGGTGCACACTGTGCAGAGGACGCACTACACTAACTGTAAATACTGTAGCTGCCTGCCTATGGTATTAATAGGATCAGAAGAACACCACTAATTTTCTTCAGGTAGCTTTAGGTACACGCTGTGCAGAGGACACAGTACACTAACTGTAAATACTGTAGCTGCCTGCCTGTGGTATTAATATAGGATCAGAAGAACACCACCAATTTTATTCAGGTAGCTTTAGGTGCACACTGTGCAGAGGATGCAGTACACTAACTGTAAATACTGTAGCTGCCTGCCTGTGGTATTAATATAGGATCAGAAGAACACCACCAATTTAATTCAGGTAGCTTTAGGTGCACACTGTGCAGAGGACACAGTACACTAACTGTAAATACTGTAGTTGCCTGCCTTGCCTGTGGTATTAATAGGAGCAGAACAACAGCAATTGTCTCCAGGTAGCTTTAGGTGCACACTGTGCAGAGGACACACTACACTACCTATAAATACTGTAGCCGCCTG
Organism: Lithobates septentrionalis; assembly: GCA_037952835.1. Lineage (NCBI taxonomy): Eukaryota > Metazoa > Chordata > Amphibia > Anura > Ranidae > Lithobates > Lithobates septentrionalis. Next base: position 670,205 of record JBBDGP010001607.1, on the reverse strand, counting down.
ACTGTGGTATTAATAGGATTAGAAGAACACCACTAATTTTCTTCAGGTAGCTTTAGGTGCACACTGGGCAGAGGACACAGTGCACTAACTGTAAATACTGTAGCTGTCTGCCTGTGGTATTAATAGTAGCAGAAAAACAGCAATTTTCTTCAGGTAGATTTAGGTGCACACTGTGCAGAGGACGCAGTACACTAACTGTAAATAATGTAGCTGCCTGTCTGTGGTATTAATATAGGATCAGAAGAACACCACTAATATCCTTCAGGTAGCTTTAGCTGCACACTGTGCAGAGGACACAGTACACTAACTGTCAACACTGTAGCTGCCTGCCTGTGGTATTAATAGGAGCAGAGCAACAGACATTTTCTTCAGGTAGCTTTAGGTGCACACTGTGCAGAATATGCAGTACACTAACTGTAAATACTGTAGCTGCCTGCCTGTGATAATAATATACGATCAGAAGAACACCACCAATTTAATTCAGGTAGCTTTAGATGCACACTGTGCAGAGGACACAGTACACTAACTGTAAATACTGTATCTGCCTGCCTGTGGTATTAATAGGAGCAGAACAACAGCAATTGTCTCCAGGTAGCTTTAGGTGCACACTGTGCAGAGGACGCACTACACTAACTGTAAATACTGTAGCTGCCTGCCTATGGTATTAATAGGATCAGAAGAACACCACTAATTTTCTTCAGGTAGCTTTAGGTACACGCTGTGCAGAGGACACAATACACTAACTGTAAATACTGTAGCTGCCTGCCTGTTGTATTAATATAGGATCAAAAGAACACCACCAATTTTATTCAGGTAGCTTTAGGTGCACACTGTGCAGAGGACGCAGTACACTAACTGTAAATACTGTAGCTGCCTGCCTGTGGTATTAATATAGGATCAGAAGAACACCACCAATTTAATTCAGGTAGCTTTAGGTGCACACTGTGCAGAGGACACAGTACACTAACTGTAAATACTGTAGTTGCCTGCCTTGCCTGTGGTATTAATAGGAGCAGAACAACAGCAATTGTCTCCAGGTAGCTTTAGGTGCACACTGTGCAGAGGACACACTACACTACCTATAAATACTGTAGCCGCCTGACTGTGGTATTAATAGGATTAGAAGAACACCACTAATTTTCTTCAGGTAGCTTTAGGTGCACACTGGGCAGAGGACACAGTGCACTAACTGTAAATACTGTAGCTGTCTGCCTGTGGTATTAATAGTAGCAGAAAAACAGCAATTTTCTTCAGGTAGATTTAGGTGCACACTGTGCAGAGGACGCAGTACACTAACTGTAAATAATGTAGCTGCCTGTCTGTGGTATTAATATAGGATCAGAAGAACACCACCAATTTAATTCAGGTAGCTTTAGGTGCACACTGTGCAGAGGACACACTACACTAACTGTAAATACTGTAGCTGCCTGACTGTGGTATTAATAGGATCAGAAGAACACCACTAATTTTCTTCAGGTAGCTTTAGGTGCACACTGTGCAGAGGATGCACTATACTAATTTGTAAATACTGCAGCTGCCTGCGGTACTGTACTAATAGGATCAGAAGAACACTGCCAATTTTCTTCAGGTAGCTTTAGGTGCACACTGTGCAGAGGACACAGTACACTAACTGTAAATACTGTAGCTGCCTGCCTGTGGTATTAATATAGGATCAGAAGAACACCACCGATTTTATTCAGGTAGCTTTAGGTGCACACTGTGCAGAGGACACAGTACACTAACTGTAAATACTGTAACTGCCTGCCTGTTGTATTAATAGGAGCAGAACAACAGCAATTGTCTCCAGGTAGCTTTAGGTGCACACTGTGAAGAGGACACAGTACACTAACTGTAAACACTGTAGCTGCCTGCCTGTGGTATTAAAAGGATCAGAAGAACACCACCAATTTAATTCAGGTAGCTTTAGGTGCACACTGTGCAGAGGACACAGTACACTAACTGTAAATACTGTAGCTGCCTGCCTGTGGTATTAATATAGGATCAGATGAACACCACCGATTTTATTCAGGTAGCTTTAGGTGCACACTGTGCAGAGGACGCAGTACACTAACTGTAAATACTGTAGCTGCCTGCCTGTGGTATTAATAGGAGCAGAACAACAGCAATTGTCTCCAGGTAGCTTTAGGTGCACACTGTGAAGAGGACACAGTACACTAACTGTAAACACTGTAGCTGCCTGCCTGTGGTATTAAAAGGATCAGAAGAACACCACCAATTTAATTCAGGTAGCTTTAGGTGCACACTGTGCAGAGGACACAGTACACTAACTGTAAATACTGTAGCTGCCTGCCTGTGGTATTAATATAGGATCAGATGAACACCACCGATTTTATTCAGGTAGCTTTAGGTGCACACTGTGCAGAGGACGCAGTACACTAACTGTAAACACTGTAGCTGCCTGCCTTTGGTATTAATAGGAGCAGAACAACAGCAATTGTCTCCAGGTAGCTTTAGGTGCACACTGTGCGGAGGAAGCAGTACACTAACTGTAAATACTGTAGCTACCTGCCTGTGGTATTAATAGGATCAGAAGAACACCACTAATTTCCTTCAGGTAGCTTTAGCTGCACACTGTGCAGAGGACACAGTACACTAACTGTAAACACTGTAGCTGCCTGCCTGTGGTATTAATAGTTGCAGAGCAACAGACATTTTCTTCAGGTAGCTTTAGGTGCACACTGTGCAGAATATGCAGTACACTAACTGTAAATACTGTAGCTGCCTGCCTGTGATATTAATATACGTCCAGAAGAACACCACCAATTTAATTCAGGTAGCTTTAGGTGCACACTGTGCAGAGGACACAGTACACTAACTGTAAATACTGTAGCTGCCTGTCTGTGGTATTAATAGGAGCAGAACAACAGCAATTGTCTCCAGGTAGCTTTAGGTGCACACTGTGCAGAGGACGCACTACACTAACTGTAAATACTGTAGCTGCCTGCCTGTGGTATTATTAGGATCAGAAGAACACCACTAATTTTCTTCATGTAGCTTTAGGTACACGCTGTGCAGAGGACACAGTACACTAACTGTAAATACTGTAGCTGCCTGCCTGTGGTATTAATATAGGATCAGAAGAACACCACCAATTTTATTCAGGTAGCTTTAGGTGCACACTGTGCAGAGGACGCAGTACACTAACTGTAAATACTGTAGCTGCCTGCCTGTGGTATTAATATAGGATCAGAAGAACACCACCAATTTAATTCAGGTAGCTTTAGGTGCACACTGTGCAGAGGACACAGTACACTAACTGTAAATACTGTAGCTGCCTGCTTGTTGTATTAATAGGAGCAGAACAACAGCAATTGTCTCCAGGTAGCTTTAGGTGCACACTGTGAAGAGGACACAGTACACTAACTGTAAACACTGTAGCTGCCTGCCTGTGGTATTAATAGGAGCAGAACAACAGCAATTGTCTTCAGGTAGCTTTAGGTGCACACTGTGCGGAGGAAGCAGTACACTAACTGTAAATACTGTAGCTACCTGCCTGTGGTATTAATAAGATCAGAAGAACACCACTAATTTCCTTCAGGTAGCTTTAGCTGCACACTGTGCAGAGGACACAGTACACTAACTGTAAACACTGTAGCTGCCTGCCTATGGTATTAATAGGAGCAGAGCAACAGACATTTTCTTCAGGTAACTTTAGGTGCACACTGTGCAGAATATGCAGTACACTAACTGTAAATACTATAGCTGCCTGCCTGTGATATTAATATACGATCAGAAGAACACCACCAATTTAATTCAGGTAGCTTTAGGTGCACACTGTGCAGAGGACACAGTGCACTAACTGTAAATACTGTAGCTGCCTGTCTGTGGTATTAATAGGAGCAGAACAACAGCAATTGTCTCCAGGTAGCTTTAGGTGCACACTGTGCAGAGGACGCACTACACTAACTGTAAATACTGTAGCTGCCTGACTGTGGTATTAATAGGATCAGAAGAACACCACTTATTTTCTTCAGATAGCTTTAGGTGCACACTGTGCAGAGGATGTACTACACTAATTTGTAAATACTGCAGCTGCCTGCGGTACTGTACTAATAGGATCAGAAGAACACTGCCAATTTTCTTCAGGTAGCTTAGGTGCACACTGTGCATGGGATGCACTACACTAACTTGTAAATACAACAGCTGCCTGATGTACTAATAGGTTCAGAAGAACACCACCAATTTTCTTCAGGTAGCTTTAGGTGCACACTGTGCAGAGGACGTATTACACTAATTTGTAAATACTGCAGCTGCCTGCGGTACTGTACTAATAGGATCTGAAGAACACCACTAATTTTCTTCAGGTAGCTTTAGGTGCACACTGTGCAGAGGACTCACTAGACTAAATTGTAAATACTACAGCTGCCTGCGATTCTAATAGGATCAGAAGAACACCACCAATTTTTTTCAGGTAGCTTTAGGTGCACACTGTGCAGAGGACGCACTACATTAACTGTAAATACTGTAGCTGCCTGACTGTGGTATTATTAGGATCAGAAGAGCACCACAGATTTTCTTCAGGTAGCTTTAGTTGCACACTGTGCAGAGGATGCACTACACTAATTTGTAAATACTGCAGCTGCCTGCGGTACTGTACTAATAGGATCAGAAGAACACTGCCAATTTTCTTCAGATAGCCTTAGGTGCACACTGTGCAGAGGACGTACTACACTAATTTGTAAATACTGCAGCTGCCTGCGGTACTGTACTAATAGGATCTGAAGAACACCACTAATTTTCTTCAGGTAGCTTTAGGTGCACACTATGCAGAGGACGCACTACACTAACTTGTAAATGCTGCAGCTGCCTGCGGTACTGTACTAATAGGATCAGAAGAACACCACTAATTTTCTTCAGGTAGCTTTAGGTGCATACTGTGCAGAGGACGCACTACACTAACTGTAAATACTGTAGCTAACAGGACTAATAGGATCAGAAGAACACCAGCAATTTTCTTCAGGTAGCTGTAAATACTTTAAAAACACCTGCCTGCCTGTCAGTAGGAAGAGAATAACAGGAACGGATCATCTAGCTAAACTGAATACAGTATATATATATATATATATATATATATACAACACCTAGGATGTATATATATATATATATATATACACAAGATACTGTAAGTGCAGCTAACTGACTCGCCTTCCTACTCTAATCTAACTTAAATCAAATGACACTGTCTCTCTATCTATCTATCTCTCTCTAAATGTTGGGACACACTACACAGGGCCGCCATGCAGGCGGCCTTATATAGTGTGGGGCGTGTACTGTACCACCCTGGCTTTGGCCAATTACCGCTCTCTGTAGAGACGGCGCTGTGATTGGCCAAGCATGTGGGTCATAGTGCATGCTTGGCCAATCATCAGCCAGCAATGCACTGCAATGCCGCAGCGAATTTTGGGCTGTGACGCACCACTCGAGTTTGGCACGAATGGCCCATATCGTTCGTAATTCGGTGAATGGCCAAACACACGATGTTCGAGTCAAACATGGGTTTGACTCGAACACAAAGCTCATCCCTAACCACCTCAATGGATTTGAAATGAAACAAACAAGATGTGCTTTAACTGCATACGTTCAGATTAACTGCATCCAAATCAGGTGAACGGTGTAGGAATTACAGCAGTTTGTATATGTGCCTCCCACTTTTTAAGGGACCATAAGTAATGGGACAGATTAACAATCATCCATCAAACTTTCACTTTTTAATACTTATATAGAGAGAATCTTGCGAGCCACAATAATTCGATGCCTTACTGGACAACAAAACAGTTATGAAACTAAATACCCAGCTGCAAACGCAGATCACGTTTTCATGACCGTGCGATAGATATAATTAAAGAAAATTGCGCTGCGCTTAGGTATGCATCAATACATGTGTTCGCCCTATCGGTATCATATACAAAGGTGCTGTGCGCATGCGATTCAGAACAAAAATAATGCCGTATAACCAAAAGGATGTGCTACCAAATTCCACATCCAAAGTGCAATGTGCTTAATAACAAATGAACTCTATATGCATAAAAAATTGTGCTACTGAATGTTGCATCCAAAGTGCATTGAGCTTACTCCTAATAATAATATATACATAAAAACTGCATTGCTCATATAATCAATTAAATTGAACTAACAAAAAAATGTGCCAAAGAAATGTGTCAAAAAGCCATGCGTATTATATCCAAAGTGCAGTGTGCAAATAATACTCTACAAATATCCATATATATACTTACATTGATTAATAATATTGAATAAATCTAGGTGAACCAAAACATGCGCTATAAATATAGTATCTTATGCTCATAAACTGCAATAAATCATACAGGTGATAGGTGACATCAAAACCATATATAAGTGATATGCAATGCTTGAAATAATAATGTCCTTATCCGTGAAAAAATCTTCCAAGATAGTATCCCACAGCAATGTGCAGTGAAAAGGTTCCAAAGGTAAAACTGCAGTGCAAGAAGGTGTTTCACAGTGTTTGACAGAGAAATCCAATCGCTGAACCCCAGTGCCCAGATCATGCTGTGATGTGCCTCGGTGACCCCCAAAGTAGTTGCGCTCACCTTAGAGCGTGTGACACAGGGTTTAGCTGCGTCAGTACACGCTATGGAGCCACCTCTGGGCTCAGTAACAGGAAAACAGATGATCTCCAACACGGCTCTTTAGGCTCCACAGACATCAAACCCATAAAAAAGAAGGGACTCCATAGTGTAATATCGCCAGACACTTTATTAAAACCATAAGAAATCAATCCCCACACTGGGGTACTCACATTTTATAGGTGCTCAGTGTGCACCAAACAATGACAGCCAGAGTAGCGCTAATTGGCGTGCTGTGGGGTGTTAGAGATCCCCAGCCCAGCTCTGCGCTCCATCCTGGCCCCTCCCCTACGCGTCTTCGACACAGGGAAACACCCGTTATAGTGTGTATTTTATTGGTATTTTATGTGATAGACCAACACAAATTGGCAAATAATTGTGAAGTGGAAGGAAAATGATAAATGTTTTTCATTTTTTTTTACAAATAAATATGTAAGTATGGCGAGCATTTGTATTCAGCCCCCCTGAGTCAATACTTTGTAGAACCACCTTTCTCTGCAATTACAGCTGCAACTCTTTTTTTGAATGTCTCTACCAGCTTTGCACATCTAAAGAGTGAAATTTTTGCTCATTCTTCTTTGCAAAAAAGCTCAAGCCCTGACGAATCGGATGAAGAGCGTCTGTGAACAGCAATTTTCAAGTCTTGCCACAGATTCTCAATTGGATTTAGATCTGGACTTTGACTGGGCCATTCTAACACATGAATGTGCTTTAATCTAAGCTATTCCATTGTAGTTCTGGCTGTATGTTTAGCGTCATTATCCTGCTGGAAGGTGAACCTCAGCCCCAGTCTCAAGTCTTTTGCAGACTCTAACAGGTTTTCATCTAGGATTGCCCTGTATTTGGCTCCATCCATCTTCCCATCAACTCTGACCAGCTTCCCTGTCCCCGCTGAAGAAAAGCATCCCCACAACATGATGCTGCCACCACCATGTTTCACAGTGGGGGTGGTGTGTTCAGGGTGATGTGCAGTGTTAGTTTTCTGCCACACATAGCCTAGTTTAACCCTGCTTTAACCACTTGACCACTGGGCACTTAAACCCCCTTCCTAACCAGACCAATTTTCATCTTTTGGTGCTCTCACATTTTGAATGACAATTACTCAGTCATGCAACAATGTACCTATATGAAATTTTTGTCCTTTTTTCACACAAATAGAGCTTTCTTTTGGTGGTATTTAATCACCTCTGTTTTTTTTTTTTTTTTTTTTTGCTCTATAAAAGAAAAAAGACTGAAAATTCTGTAAAAAGATGCATTTTTCTTAGTTTCCGTTATAAAATTTTGCTAATTAGTAATATTTCTTCATAAATTTTGGCCAAAATTTATACTGCTACATTTCTTTGGTAAAAATAACCCAAATCGGTGTATATTATTTGGTCTTTGTGAAAGTTATAGAGTCCACAAGCTATGGTGCCAATCTCTGAAAATTGATCGCACCTGATGTACTGACTGTTTCATTTCTTGAGACCCCAACAAGCCAGAAAAGTACAAATACCACCCAAATTACCCCTTCTTGGAAAGTAGACATTCCGAGGTATTTAGTAAGAGTCATGGTGAGTTTTCTGAAGTTGTAATTTTTTCCCACAATTCTTTGCAAAATCAAGATTTTTTTTTTTTCACAAAATTGTTATCTTAGCAGGTTATTTCTCACACACAGCATATGCATAGCACAAATTAAACCCCAAAACACATTCTACTACTCCTGAGTACGGCGATACCACATGTGTGAGACTTTTACACAGCGTGGCCACATACAGAGGCACAACATGCAGGGAACACCATCAGGTGTTCTTGGAGTATAAATTACACATACAAATTCTTGTACACACGGTCGGACTTTTCGTCTACAAAAGTCCAACGGACGCTGACGGACTAAAGCTGGCTGGTAATCCGATCGTGTGTGGGCTTCTCCGGACTTTCAACATACTTTTTTAGCCTCAAATCCGACGTACTCTAGATTTGAAACATGCTTCAAATCTTTCCGACGGACTCGAGTCCGGTCGAAAAATCCGCTCGTCTGTATGCTAGTCCGACGGACAAAAACCCACGCTAGGGCAGCTATTGGCTACTGGCTATAAACTTCCTTATTTTAGTCCGGTGTACGTCATTACGTAAGAATTCGATGGACTTTTGTGTGATCGTGTGTAGGCAAGTCTGTTCGTTAGAAAGTCCGCCGCAAGTCCGTCGAAAGTCCGCCAAAAGTCCGTCGAAAGTCTGTCGGACAGGCTGTCGGACTTTTGTAGCTGAAAAGTCCGACCGTGTGTACGCGGCATTACACTTTTGAAGGCCCTGGAGCACCAGAACAATGGAAACGCCCCAAAAATGACCCCATTATGGAAAGAAAACAACCCAACGTATAATCTATGAGGCATAATGAGTCTTTTGAACATGTCATTTTTTTCTACAAGTTTCTGGAAAATGTGTAAAGAAAATGAAACCGCATTTTTTTTTACACAAAGTTGTCCATTTCTACAATATTTCTAACTCATAGCATGTACATACCAAAAATTACACCCCAAAATAGATTCTCCTACTCCTCCTGAGTACGGCTATACCACATTTGGGAGACTTTTACACAGCCTGGCCACATGCAGGGAGCGCCATCGGGCGTTCTAGGGGCATAAATGTCAAATCTAATTTGACAACTTATTACACCTTTGTGAGGCACTGTGTGGCATGGATGAGAACGGATGTGGCATGGATGAACATGAATGGGGATGGATGAGCTATGGATGGGGATGGCTGAGTATGGATTTGATGTCTGAGCATAAATGAGTATTGAGGCTGAGTACAGCTGGGTACGGCTGGGTACGGCTGGGTACAGATGGGATGGCTGGGTACAGCTGAGTACGGCTGAGTACAGATGGGATGGCTGGGTATGGCTGGGTATGAATGGGATGGCTGGATAAGGATGGGATGGCTGGGTCTGGCTGAGTACGGCTGGGTATTGATGGGATGGCTGGGTATTGCTGAGTATGGCTGAGTATGGATGGGGGTGGATGGGATGGCTGAGCATGGATGGATAAATGAGTATTGCTGAGTATGGATGGCTGGCTAAGTATGGATGGATGGATGAGTATTGCTGAGTATGGATAGATGGCTGGGCATGGATGGATGGATGAGTATTGCTGAGTATGGATGGATGGCTGAGCATGGATGGATGGATGAATATTGCTGAGTATGGATGGATGGCTGAGCATGGATGAGTATTCCTGAGTATGGATGGATGCATGAGCATGGCTGAGTATTGCTGAGTATGGATGGCTGGCTGAGTATGGATGGATGGATGGATGAGTATTGCTAAGTATGGATGGATGGCTGAGCATGGATAGATGGATGAGTATTGTTGAGTATGGATGGATGGCTGAGCATGGATGAGTATTGCTGAGTATGGATGGATGAGCATGGATGAGTATTGCTGAGTATGGATAGATGGCTGAGCATGGATGAGTATTGCTGAGTATGGATGAATGGATGAGCATGGATGAGTACGGCTGAGTACAGATGAATGGATGGATGGATGGATGAGTATTGCTGAGTATGGATGGATGGATGAGCATGGATGATTATTGCTGAGTATGGATGGCTGGCTGAGTATGGATGGATGGGTGGATGAGTATTGCTGAGTATGGATGGATGGCTGAGCATGAATGGATGGATGAGTATTGCTGAGCATGAATGGATGGCTAAGCATGGATGAGTATTGCTCAGTATGGATGGATGAGCATTGCTGAGTATGGATGGATGGATGAGCATGGATGGATGGATGGATGAGTATTGCTGAGTATGGATGGATGGATGAACATGGATGAGTATTGCTGAGTATGGATGGCTGGCTGAGTATGGATGGATGAATGGATGAGTATTGCTGAGTATGGATGGTTGAGCATGGATGGATGGATGAGTATTGCTGAGCATGGATGGAAGACTGAGCATGGATGAGTATTACTGAGTATGGATAGCTGGCTGAGTATGGATGGCTGGCTGAGTATGGATGGCTGGCTGAGTATGGATGGCTGGCTGAGTATGGATGGCTGACTGAGCATGGATTGATGGCTGAGCATGGATGGCTGGCTGAGCATGGATGGATGGATGGCTGTATTGGGCACAAATCAGTGCTGTGGGGACTACACATCTGGCCCACAGTACTGCAACAGCATCTGATCTCTCCCCTCTCTCTACCGATCTGTACAGAGAGGGGAGAGAGGAACCAGACGTGACGCCATTTGTTTACAAGTGATCGCTCCATCATTTGATGGAGCGATCACGTGGTAAACGGCCGCTGTCATTGGCCATTTACCGTGATCCATGATGCGCCGGTCACGGATGTTCCCGGGTGCGCGCCCCAGGATTCTGGGAGGACGTCAATGTACGCCCTCCCAGAGTTATCGAGCCGTGCTGTAGCCGTCATCCGGCTATAGCGCGGTGATTAAGTAGTTAGACTTCTCCAAAACTTTATCCCTGACCTGTCTTGTGTGTTCTTTTGCCTTCATAATGCTGTTTGTTCACTAAGGTTCTCTAACAACCCTCTGAGGGCTTTACAGAACAGCTGTATTTATATTGAGATTAAATTACACACAGGTGGACTCTGTTTACTAATTAGTTGACTTCTGAAGGCAATTAGTTCCACTAAGTTTTAGTTAGGGGTATTAAAGTAAAGGGGGCTGAATACAAATGCATGCCATACTTTTCACATAATTATTTGTAAAAAAAAATGAAAACTATTTATCAGTTTCCTTCCACTTCAAAATGATGTGTCAAATGTGTCACTTTGTGTTGGTCTATCACATAAAATCCCAAGAAAATACATTTACGTTTTTGGTTGTAACATGACAGAATGTGGAAAATGTTAAGGGGTATGAATACTTTTTCAAGGCATTGTATGTCTGAGTAGGTGACCACTGTCTACTATTACCATCTGCACACCAACCTGTCAGAAACTACTTGAAATCGAGATGTTAATTTTAGTTTGCAGGCTTGCTCTTTACATTTAAAATTCCTATCTGGGGACAGCTGTTAACTATTGATTATTGGAATTAGAAATTGGACACACGCGGGGGCGTGGCCTGATGCAGAAGCTAGATGGTCACATAATCTCCGGAGACACAGGGACACAGAGACTAAAAGCAAACTCATCCGGGATATCTATCACCCCGAAATCACAGTGGATCAGCCTGAGATACCACCCGGATCATGCCTAACAAACGACGCGGTGATAGGAAGCCTCAATGCCTCAGAGATTTCTTCACACTGACCACTAATGGAGGTAGGCAAGATGGCGCAGAGGCCTACTCTCATCCGGCCACCTCCTCACAGCCAAAAGCCACAAAGAAAGGCAATTACCCACCAAAAAGCAATTCCCCTGCTAGCCAACACTCCTACCCTCCCTCCCCATCTACCAACAGCCCTGCCAAGTCCAAACCCAGGCTAGATGGCACTGGATTGAGCCCGGCAAGGAGCCCTACCTCAGAATCAGGGGAGGACACCAGGGAGATGCCGGAATCTACAGAATCCTTTCCCACACAGAACCAGCCTGTGCTGGATACTGTTTTAAAGGACATGCTTTTGTCTCTGCTGAGCACAATCCAAACAGATATGGCCACCTACATGCACAGATTTAACAGAGATATACAGGCAGTGGGGAATAGAGTGGATCACATAGAGGAAGAATATGCAGAAACCATTAATGACCTGGTTGATGCTCATGATGAGAGGGAGGCAGAAAATGAATGAATCAAAGCAAAGCTAGCTGACATGGAGGACAGGTCAAGAAGGATCAGTCTAAAAATAAAGGGATCCCCGAAGCAGTGCAACAATCCGACCTGAACCTCTATGCGGCGACACTGTTTAAAAACCTTCTGCCCAGTCTCACCGACTTAGATGTCACTATCAACAGGATTCACCGTCTCCCAAGCCATCCCATCTATCGGACCACATCCCCAGAGATGTGCTCCTACAATGCCCCACATGTAGGCCTTATGGGCATTCCACAGTGCGAAGGCATCTATGTCTGGGGTTGTTCTTAGACATTGACTTAGACATTGTTCTTAGCATCTTGGATAACTTTAAAATTACATCGCCATACATGTATTTGTCAGCAAGTGTCCTCCTCCACCGCTATGGCAAAAGCTGCATGGTTAAATCATGTGATGTCAGAGATAGTAGAGGAGGACACCTACTGTAAGAGCCACTTATCTACCACAAATAAGTCTATGCATAAATATGAGTTGTGTCTATGTGAGAGATAGGTATAATTCCTCTCATTGGTATGTTGACAGAACCAGACATCATACATATCCTCTGCGCATAAAAGATTCCCCAAAGTGTGGGAACGATCTCGCTGATGAGAGGTTGTGTCGAGGTATGGGTCAACCACTGAGTTGAAATCCCCACATACAATCAAATTACCGTATTTTACAGTAGAGATTTTTTTAAGAGGTAAAAGCATATTTGATGGAAAATATGAACATAAACACAGACTAAGGCTTATAATTTATGTCACTTATTAGATCTATGTATCTCCCACCCTCATCTAGTATGGAGGATTGTAGAGAAAAAGCTACAGAGTTCCTGATGGCTAGAAGCACTCCTTTTTTCTTAGAGGAAATGCTGGCCAAGAAGATGTGTGGGAAGTCTTTATGGTGGCAGTGAGGGGTGGCAGAAGACTCAAAGTTAGTTTCCTGGCCTGCGATTTATGAGCTTCTTCCCACATGGAATAGCACTTGGCTGGGTGCATGAGACCTCGGCCATTCAAAGATAGAATTTTAAGTACCATAACAACAGGGTAAAGCAATATAGCTTGATATACTCACTGTGCCCCCAAAAGGGTCTGACATGATGATCTGTAGAAATCAAGGACTCTGTGGCATGCCAGAGGTGAATATCTGAGGAAGGCATGTAGGAAATCTTCATAAAAGATCCAGAAAAAACAGCCTGGATGGAGGGCAGTAGAAGAGGGTCATCGAGAAAAGACTAAAAACAAGGAGCATACAACAAAACATGCATTATCTAAAAAAAGAATTCTGGAAGAACCAAGTGCAGTAGGACTGCTGTACTGAGCAAGGTAACAAGAAGAAGCTGGACAAGAAGAATCTGTCATGCCTGGGAGTTCTAGGTTGTAGATGAATACTGAGAATCTAGGATCTTGAGCTCACATGAGAGTGCTTCTTATTCAAGTGCTTGTAGGATACAACTTGCCACTCCTGACAAAGAGTAGGTGTTACGTGGGGTGCCTTGTTCCATAGGGAGTTTTCTGGGATTTTGCCCTAATTCCAAAGAAGATGGAGACCGTCATCTAGATTTCTTACAGTGAAAGAGGATCCATCACGTGTAATGACTAGTCTGGCTGGGTATTTCCATTGGTAGACAATGTTATATTTTCTTAAGGCCTTGGTGATGAATAGCAGATTTCTAGGGTGTAGGCAGAGAGATCAGGAAGTACCTGCAAATTAGATGCCTGCTCAGGAAGTTGGTTTTTCGAGCAGAAGGCAGCCAGTAGTTTTTCCTTCACCTGGTAAAAATGTACTCCTAGTAATACATAAAACTGAACATCTAATGGCATGAAAGAGGATTTACGGAGCCTAAGGACCCTATCAATTTCAAGGTCTGATGAAGTAAGCAAAGATATTAATGCATGAGAAATGTCCCGTACATAATGAGGCAATTGTAATGATTGTACCGACTCTGGGATGCCCTGTGTTTTCAAATTGTTGCATCTAAACCTGTCTTCTAGGTCTACGACTTTGTCTTTGAGCCAGGCGATTTCCTCAGTGTGTGCCTCATGAATGTCTACCATAGTATTAAATGATGTAGTAAAAACCACTCTGCTATCTTCTACTTGGTTTATCCTATCTTTCAGGTCTTGCACATCAGCCACATATTTGCATAAAAGACAAAGAGACAACAACATTTCTTTAGGCATGGTGTCCGAGACTGGTTAGTTTATAGTTGGGAAGGAGACAATAAGATCCACTTGCTTGGGGACCAAAGGAGCCTGGCTGGGTGAGCCACTCATCTCCATGTGTGAGTCTGCATCGTTTCCAGGGTGTAAGTCCCTGCAGGGCCTGTATTTAGCAGGGCTTCTGGTGGTAGGGGAAGATGAAGCAGAGCTTGCCGCATCTTAGTATGCTCTTGATAGAGAGGCAATGATGCCAGAGTATAGAAAAGCCACCGATAGAGGTCCAGCAGTGGCCGCCGATATTCAGCCCCCGACGCCATCTTGTTGAAGCACTCACATAGGCTGAAAATTTAGAGTGCAGCACAGGATTTGCTCTTTAGCCTGTCCTCCTCCTGTAGTAACAAAAACATGATAGCTACAGCATGACCAATATTGAGTTCCAGCTTGTGGGTGTGTCACATATCATGAAGTCAGTAGGCAAGTTAAGGTGGAAGGCTTTTTGAGCTGCTCAATATCCTCCAGTATAGCACAGCAAGAAAAGCCAGATGTGCCCTGTCTTTCAGTGGTGCAGCCCAACCACTGCTTTGTCTTGAAGATGCAGAACTCACTTGCCTTTTATTACCTTTGCATGCAAATCCTCTGTCTCTCCCTTTAGGCCTTTCAGACATTTTGAATACAGGGGCTTTGCTAAGTTGAATGTTAGCTATAGCAATAGGGGCAATAAGAATGTATTTCTTTGGTGCTCTAAATAATTGGTGCACTATAGTTTAATGCATAAGTATGTGATGAAGTGCTGCAAACAAGTTTCAGCTTTGCCTATGTCAGCAATACATTTATGCTGCAGACCCTGAAAAAAATAAACAGGATCAAAGGATCTAGCAAAATCAAATAAAACTGAACTCCTTCTAAAAACACATTTGACATACTTTCCAATAATGGCAGCCAAACCCATTTTTGTAACCTTCTAGACATCCAAAGCTCTGGAATTTTCAGAATACAGTCTCTTCTTTAATCCATAACAAGTTCTCTTAGAGCAATGTAACCCGGAGTCTATCAGAATCCACACATAACCACCAGGCATGTAGCCTGTCTGATGTAATGTTGAAAATTTCCCAACACTTAAAAGCCATTCTCATACCAAATCCAAGCCTCATCCCTAGTGATCACTAATAAAATAGTCTGGAAAAGGTATTTTTAAGCTACCTTTTGCTGAATTCATCACTGAAATAGTATTGTAACATT
This sequence comes from Lithobates septentrionalis, assembly GCA_037952835.1. Classification (NCBI taxonomy): domain Eukaryota; kingdom Metazoa; phylum Chordata; class Amphibia; order Anura; family Ranidae; genus Lithobates; species Lithobates septentrionalis. Next base: position 654,440 of record JBBDGP010001607.1, on the reverse strand, counting down.
CAAATATGTCAGTAAAGTTTTTTGGCACATAAACATTACATTGCCTAGTGTGTCCAAACCAAAAAACAAAAATATAAAATAATTATAGATGTGATGGCTGCATTAGTTTTCTTTGTCAAGCTTGTTTTGTTTTTTCACCTGGTGATTCTTCTAATAACACACCTTCTGTCCTAGAGTGACAATATTAAATTATCGTACTGTATCAGAACAACAAAAAAGGACATGACTACAGAAAGCCCCCATTAACCATAGGTGGGAGAGGGACTGTAGCCCTCTTAGATAACATAGATAAGGTAATAGCACGGGCCAAGTGCACAAGAAGTTATCACCTGACAATTTTTCGGACAAGATTGAGGAAACCGATATAACAAAGGCTTTCAATTGTAAATGTAACAGACCAAAGGCTTTACATACCCTTTAAGTTACAACCTAATCAAAATGTAATCTATATAAAATATAACACAGACAAGAAATATATATGTATGTTTTTAACAGAAATGTTAGTTACCTGAAAGAACAAACAAAAAAAAAAACATGTTGGCACAATAAATGGATCGAGCACCTGGTTAACATGACAAACAGCCATATCATTTATGTCATACATGTACAAATTGGGAATCCAATTAAAGAAACACTGAAGAACAACTACTGGGATCCATGTCCATGATATGAAATGAAATACATAGAAATTTGCAAATGCCTTTTTATTATGAATAGGAACAGAAACAAATCTATATATTAAATGTAAAGCAGTTATCTGCACTGAAGTATGATATTTACTGTAAATTGAACTATACATGTGCCTTTATACTTTCATTTTGAACCATTATCAAAGCACTGAAACTCATATTGTGTGGATATAGGAAATTGCTCAGTGTTCTTGTATCAACATGAATAAAATACTTTATTAGAATTAGTTCTAGGATATGAGAGATTTGGTACACATGCAGACGTTACAGCATAAATGGGGAATTATACCCACCATACTACCCATACCAAAAATACCCACCATACTAAAAAACAAAGTGTGACTGTAAAAAAATCCAAAGTAGAATAAGAGCAAATATTATAAATTACAACCAACATAGCAAAGCAAAAGAAGTGTTAATATGCAGTGTCTATACAAATATAATAAGTGCCAGATGCTGAGAAATACAGTCACCATACAAAAAAAGAGACATGGTATTCGACATGTGCAGAACTAAAAAAATGTGTTTTGTTTTGGATAGATTTGTTATGTTACTAATTTTGTTTTGTTGATTTGTTTTGGAATTCATTTGGTTTTGTTTCATTACATTTAATTTAATTTTGTTTATTCATTTCCTAAAAAAATCCAAATTTTCAGAACGATTTGAATTTGGACCGGTCGAAAAATGATCGACCATTTTGAATTCTCTGTGAAGAATAGCTGGTTGTTAAGGAGCGTCGATGACTCATCAGCTGTCAGTGATCTTCCCCACCAACACCTGCAATTTAAACAAAAGAATGCCGACAATGAAAAAATAAGAACAAAAACAGTGTGGGGACCCCCGAAGCCATACCATGCCCTCAACATGGGAAGTGCTTTGGGGCAGGGGGCTCTGCCCCCCAAGCACATTGTCCCTATGTTGATGGGGACAAGGGCCTCTTCCCCACAACCCTGGACAGTGGTTGTTGTGGTGCGGGGTGACTTATCAGAATGTGGAAGCCCCATTTAACAAGGGGGCCTCCAGATCCCACCCCCCTATGTGAATGAGTATGGGGTACATAGAAACCCTACTCATTCACCAAAAAAGTGAATAACTCAATAAAAACACAGAGACAATTCAGTCTCAAGACTCACAAGACAGGGCATGATGTGTCTATGACGCCACAAGGGGTGGGGCAGGCCCCGCTCCTTAGCTATTTGAGAACTGTCAGACAGCGGTGGTGGTGGCAGCAGATGTCATGATTGACGTTGAATTTACACCGGGGACATGTTTTTTATTTTTTAATAATGGAATTGTGTAAAACTTTTGTTGTGTTTTTATTTACTTTTTATACTTTTTTGGTGAATAAGTAGGGATACTATGTATCCCTACTCATTCACATAGGGAGGGGCCAGGATCTGGGGGTCCCCTTGTGTGGGGAAGAAGCTCTTGTCCCCATCAACATGGGGAAAGGTGCTTTGAGGGGAGCAGAGCGCCCCTGCCCCAAAGCACCCCCATGTTGAGGGCATGTGGCCATGTTAGGCTCAGGAGGGGGCATTTTCTCATCCCCCCCTTCCTGGCCTTCCAGGATGCATGCTCAGATAAGGGTCTGGTATGGATTTTGGGGGGATCCCACATTGTTTTTGTTTTTTTTCAAATTTTGGCATGGGGTTCCTTTTAAAATCCATACCAGGACCAAAGGGCCTGGTATGCATGGGGGGAGGGACAGCCTACAGCTTATGAGTTATCAGTTGTCAAGGATGTGGGGGCCAGCTTCCCTGAATGGTTCTGAAAATTTGAAATTTGTTAGAAAACGAATATACGAAACAAAATTAAAGGAATTTTAATGAAGATGGTTACTATTTTATTCTGACATTCGGATGTATCCAAAAACTTGTCCAAATTTTTATTTGGACCGAAACAAACTGCACATGTCTAAATGGTATTGTGCAGCTTCAATAAATAAAAAAATAGGAAGCATGAAGCAATACTGTGCAGTGTCCATGGATACACAGTAAGAACAGATTCCAAGAATTACACTAGCAACAATTTTACTTTCAGCAAGTTATTATGGGCAATACTTTTTGACCCTGACTGACAGGATGCTGCAATCTCAGCCAGAAGTCTGTCTCTGGAGCAGTGGTGCAGGACATTGTGTTGGGGGTAAGTAAAGAGGGATCTCCCTAGATAACACTGGCACTAAATTAATTAATTTTGTTTTAATTACGTATTGTTTTGAATTGTTTTTTACTTTCAATCAATTTTTAATGAAGAAAAATGAGAAGGGACAACAATACAGTAACTTCCAGCAGTACAGCAAGAGTTGAAGTACAAATAATGAGTATCCTTTTGCAGATATTCAGGAAGCACATTATCAACTAGTCATAGTGCACATTACCCTGAATTAAGCCGCTAAGGCCACCACATAGTGAACAGCAACAACTTTGGCCAACCTCATAAAAGGATGGCTAGAAAAACCTATTACATTCAACTAAACAATCTCAACATAATCCATGAGGTCCTTACCAAAATAGATCAAAAGGAAAGAAAGAAGAAGCCTAAGAAAGAAAGGAAGAGACAAATGGAAGAGAAGAAGAAAAAAGCGGACCACAACAGAAAGAGATGTTTGCCCCCATCTATACTCTATTAATCACAGGACAAGTGCATACATTGTACCCAAGGCTCTAATGTCTTTTCAAATTGTACAATGGTATCCCTCAAAATGCCAACAATCCACTCAGGGATCATAATCCATGTAATTTTCTTTTTGTCCTGGGCAAGGCAGACTGATGGCTGCTTCCACACTCTAGCTATGGTCATCTTGGCATCAAGAAGTATTAAAAAGATCAACCAATGGGAGTATTTAGGGGTTCTGTCTACTGGAATATTTAAAAGGGTAATTTGGGGATTATGCGGGTTTTCACCCTCCTGTAACCCTAGAAGAGCGAAGATACTGTTCCAGAATCCATGGATCCTGGGGCATTCCCACCAGATATAAATCATCGACCCCTTCATGTGACAACCTTGAAATCACAATGAAGATAATGAAGGGTACATTTTGGCTAGGCAGGCTGGCACCGAATACCATCTAGTAAACAGCTTCACATTAGGCTCTATCAATGTTATATTCAAAATACCCTCAAATGATCGTAAATAACAGCTGTGCCAAACATCAAGATCTCTTTCACGTGAAAGAGCCTTTTCCCGTTCAGTCATATAGGACAATTATGCTGGGGAGTCAAGTAACAGCTTATAAATCAGAGATATGCAACCCCCCCATTGGCCCGAGTCCTGTGTGCACCATTTTTCAGAGTGACCTTCAGGTGCTTCAAGGTCACCAGCTTAAGAGAATGGAAAAATGGGCAATTTGTAAAAAGTGGAACCATTCTGAAGGGAGAATTTCCAGGAATTATTCACAATATTGCAAAGTAAAGGGGCCCCTATGCTTGAAAAAGTGCCTGCTTCACTACAACCCTAGCCCAACCACCACCAAAAGGTGTTAACATCTAGGCCTAGCAGAAAGAGTGGGTTGTTAAAAATATGAACAAAAGGGCAAAAGGAGGATACTAGATTGGTGGGCATTGTTGGAGTTGCTTTTTAAAGGTTCACCTGGATAGACAAAAAAACTCTGCATCACAGCACAGAACATTTGGAGGACAATATTGATTAGTGCAGCCATACAAGGTGAATTGTATTACTGTCAGTACCACCAATTTTAACATTGCTATTAGATAATGAGGGCAATGTAGGGGATATCAAACTAGAAAAAAATCCTTTCTATTTCTTTAACAAGAGATTTTTTAATATGCTGAAAATTTTCTGCCGTCAAGAATTGCTATTTTTTTATCTATGCAAAAGGAAAACTAATTTCCAAGCATGTCTACCAAAGAAAGAGTAAACATTTAGAAGGAAAGGTTGTGAAAAACAAAGCAAAACGTAAATCACAATTAGGACAAATAGGTTAATAATGTCTTGTGATAACTGCCAGGAATAGGCTATAGAAAACTCATCGAACCTTCAAAAGTGGGGTTTATATAAAGACACAAACAGATTGAAAGGGCCTCGGGCCTCTAGAACAAGGGCTTTCTCAGGCTAGTTATAATGTTGTTAGAGAAATCTGATCTGTATCATTCTACAGCTGTTTTCAAATTATGATGACAGGTGAAGGAAGCAGAATCCAATAGATGTTCCTCTTATTCTATCTTGGGTTAAAAGGAAGTTTGACTAAAAAGTGAATAATTTTTTTGAATCAACTATTCTCTTTTGGTACATACAGTAGTTACATTATTCTCTTACTTATAGCCATTTAAAGCAATGGATTCTTGTCATGCACATGCACAAATACTTGTCAACATGTAAAGAATTAATAAATAGCCTTTAATATTTCTGTGGAATATTGGCATGTTTGAAATATATAACACAGTCTTTTGTAGAAATTAAATATTCAAAATATTTCCATTTTCACAAATATGTTATAACTATATTGATTAGTAGCAAATAAATCAATAGCATTAAACCATTATAATGCATTTGCAAAATGTATATTTAATCTTAATTGGGCTTTGTAGCTTGTAGGTGAACTGTGTAATAAATTATATATACTTTGAATAGCTTATTTTACAGTCAGTTTTGGTATTGGTGATTTAGCAGTCATTATATGCAAACAACAATGCTTTAAAGCAATTATTCTTTCTCTAAATGAAAAAAAGCAGCATGGAGTCTGTAAACAAACATCTGAAAGTTGTATGTATTTTTCATTTTAACCTGAAGCAATCTACTAAAAGTTCCAGTTATCCTTTTTGTAGGGTGTAAGCGTTCTGAAATGAATTAATCTGTCAGCTTTAATACATGTCTTTGTAATTGATCACAAACTGATCGGCCAAACTGCAATTCCACACAATGGCTATTCTGGAGAGCAGACATGTGCCCTGTCCCCCAGGAATTGTTCATTTCTTTCTTTTCTTTTTTTTTTTTTTTTTACTGGCCTTTTCATTTTTTTCTGCAACTATTACATGGTTTTGGATCAATGTATAATACTTATTCATCAGCATAGGGTTTAACCAATTGAAAAATATGAAATTAACTACCTTTCTGCTCAAGGGCCACCTTTGTTAAATAAAGAGTTCTTAGTGGTTCTCAAAATTTCACAGCAAAAAGTCTACATTTCTTGTACATGAACAAGAACATGAAAAGCAGCTTATTCGATAAAGAGTTTTTAATGATGATGTTCTCTTTAGTGTAGAACCAATTAGACTTTGTTTTTATTAAGGCAAACCAGTAATTCTGAGTTGTTACTAATATTTAACCTACTTACCACTTACTACTCACCACTTCCTTAAACTCAATCTAGCCAAAACCGAACTTATAATTTTTCCTCCCTCATATGCCTCTTCCCCTGATCTCTCTGTCAAAATCGATGGCACAACTATAAGCCCATCCCCACATGCCAAGGTTCTAGGTGTAGTCCTAGACTCTGAACTCTCCTTCAAGCAACACATCCAATCACTGTCCAAATCCTGCCGCCTCAACCTCCGCAACATCTCCAAAATACACCCCTTTCTAACCAATGACACAACAAAGCTCTTAATTCACTCGCTGGTCATCTTTCGCCTCTACTACTGCAGCTCCCTTCTCATTGGCTTACCTCTACATAGTCTATCACCTCTTCAATCCATTATGAATGCCGCTGCCAGACTCATCCACCTTACCAATCCTCTCTGTCAATTCCTCCACTGGCTTCCGCTCATCCAAAGAATTAAATTCAAAATTCTAACAACTACATACAAAGCCATCCACAATTTCGCCCCCAGCTACATCACTAGCTTAGTCTCTAAATACCAACCTACTCGCTCTCTTCGTTCCTCTCAAGACCTCCTGCTATCTAGCTCCCTTGTCACCTCCTCCCATGCTCGCCTCCAGGCCTTTTCCAAAGCCTCTCCAATCCTATGGAACTCCTTACCCCAATCTGTCCGCTTATCTCCTACTTTATTAGCTTTCAGAAGATCCCTGAAAACCCTTCTCTTCAGAGAAGCCTATCCTACCCACACCTAACAACTGTATTTTCATTTTTTCCATCAGCTCATCCCCCACAGTTATTACCTTTTGTTTCCACTTGACCCTCCCTTCTAGATTGTAAGCTCTAACGAGCAGGGCCCTCTGATCCCTCCTGTATTGATTTGTATTGTAAGTGTACTGTCTGCCCCATGTTGTAAAGCGCTGCACAAACTGTTGGCGCTATATAAATCCTGTATAATAATAATAATAATACTTACACATTAGCACTTAGGAAGGGGCATTTGTCTAGAATTCACTGTAGCTGAAATTCTTTAATTTGAAATAATTAATTAAGAAAGGTTGGTGAATGTCACATTCACTGCTTTAAAAAGTATTCCCCTAAGAGTTATTTGTTGTGTAAGGCTAAATAAGACTCAAATAAACGTCAGCTGACTGATAATAATGTAACATCCTATCAATCTATGTTATTCAATAAAGATCAATCTATCTTATTTAATAAAGAGTTTTTTTGTTTAAAGAGAGATATTTATTATTGAATTTATGAATAATTCTGAATATTTAGAAATAAAAAAAAACATGCCACCAACTTAAAAAAAATACAAGTAAAAGGCGCAAAAAAATCAAATATATTAAATGCTTTTTAAGAGCTGTTTTTCTTTCTAGTCTGGTTGGACATTGAGATGTGTTAACTTATGTTATTCATTGTCTCATTGAATGCCATCTTCTCCTTGATTTTGTAGACCATGTCAGTCTTCCCTTTTCATATGGCATGTAACTTCTTGTCTTGATATTTGAATACTGACTCTGTAAGTCTGATGTTTTGTATTACTCACATTTTTTTTTTGCATCAATAGAACTCTTATGAAACAAAAAAAAACTGTTATTACTGGTTTTGTGATCCTATTCTTATGCCGCGTACACACGATCGTAAATTCGGCCAGCAAAAGACCGATGAGAGCTATTGGTCGGAAAATGCGACCGTGTGTATGCTCCATACAATTCCGCCACCAAAAGATTGAGAGCAGGTTCTCAATTTTTTGGTCGGAAAAAGTTCCTATCCGGAAATGCGATCGTCTGTACAAATTCTGACATGCAATATTCCTACGCATGCTCGGAAACAATTTGACGCATGCTCGGAAGCATTGAACTTCATTTTCTCGGCTTGTTGTAGTGTTGTACGTCACCGTGTTCTTGATGGTCAAAAGTTCAGAGAACTTTTGTGTGACCGTGTGTATGCAAGGCAAGCTTGAGCGGAATTCCATCGGAAAAACCATCCAAGTTTTTTCCAACGGATAATCTGCTCGTGTGTACGCGGCATTAGGGTGATTTTTTGCTCATAAGAAAATATTGGTATTGGAGGACAGGAATACTGGCAAAGCCCATGGTTGTGATGGAAAACTATCATCACAGTTCCCCATCATGCTCCATTAAACCAAATCTTTAGCTGCATTGCCCATAGTTGATGAAAAGGGCTTCTTCCCTCACAACCCTGGCCTTAGTGATTGGTGTGCAGGTGGGGAATCTAATGGAATCTGGAAATCTACAAAATAAGACGAATTAAGAGGGGCCTACAGATACTGTCTCCCAATATCTGAATGAGTAAGAAGTATATAGTATCTCAGTTATTCATTCACATAAAAATTGTGAAAAAAAGGAACTAAAGACACGAAACACAGCCCCCTTATTTATTAAAAAAAATGTACAAGTTGCCACTCATAGTTTACCCTTGTGGAACTCTAGTGGGCAAATGAAAGATTCAAGAGACCTAAAACTATTAACACCACATATGGGAGTAACCACCTTCTCTACAGCCTGGACACAGATAGCCATTGTGTTTCTCATATGATGTTAATTGAAGTTATATGCCACACTTGTATTATGATGTTTGACAGTGTCATATATATGGTCTTTTAGGCGGTCACCAGAGGCGTGTGCAGGGGGGTGTGCCAGGTGTGCCTGAGCACACCCTAATCACTATGCGCAGTGCAGATTCCCTCTACTGTCCGGGCTTCCCCCGTGTTGGCCCCCCAAACCAGAGTGCTGCTGGCTTCCCTCCTCTCCCCCCAGCTGTTGCGGGGATGTTTCAGGATGGAGAGTGGGGGAAGGGGCTAGTAAATATGTCATGTCTAAATGAACACAGTGAACACACTCACTGACTGTACAGTAGTGTGAAGAATATATATGATGAAAAAATAAATACTGAAAAAATATAAAAATATAAATTTGAACAAACATCTCTATTCAAATATTTGCACTTCTGAACAATACATCTGCATGTGAGAACCAAGAGTCCCATTTTCTGTTATAAAATTGTATAGCATTGTATAATAAAGGGGAAGATTTTTTTCAATCTGGTTAATTGAACTACCGTATTTATCGGCGTATAACACGCACCCCAAGTTTAGGAGAGAATTTTAAGGAAAAAAACTTTGAGGGAAGTTTAAGGAAAAGAAACTTACATTAAAATGGCCATCAATGCAGCCTCATCAGTGTTCATTTGCAGCCTTGTTAGTGTCATTGCAGCCTTTTCAGTGTCAGTGCAGCCTTGTCAGTGCAGCTTTGCCCCAGTGCAGCCTTGTCAGTGCAGCCTTGTCAGTGCAGCCTTGCCCCAGTGCAGCCTTGTCAGTGCAGCCTTGTCCCCAGTGCAGCCTTGTCAATGCAGCCTTGTCCCCAGTGCAGCCTTGCCTCAGTGCAGCCTTGCCTCAGTGCAGCCTTGTCCCCAGTGCAGCCTTGTCCCCAGTGTCCATGCCTCCTGCCGCCGCCGCTGCCATACACATGGTAGTAGTTTTAAATATGGCGTCGCGGAGTTCGGAGGGACTCGGCGCCGGCGGAAGTGAACGAACGCCGCCGAGATACACATAGCCGAGGGTTCTCGGCTCTTTCCAGCGCCGCTCACAGTCCCGCCCAGTCCCGCCCTATGATGGACATAACACAGGTCCAATGGCGGGACTGGGCGTGACTGTGAGCGGCGCCGGAAAGAGCTGAATACACCCGACTATGTGTATCTCGGCTCTGTGATTTCGGCGGCGCTCGTTCAGCACCGCCGAGTCCCTCCGAACTCCGCAGCGCCATATTTGAAACTACTCGGTATGTGAATGTCGGCGGAGATCGCCGACATTCACATAGCGATAGCGGGGATCGGCGTATAACACGCACCCACGACTTTCCCCTGATTTTAAGGGGAAAAAAGTGCGTGTTATACGCCGATAAATACGGTAATTCTTGTTTTTAATTGATTTATTGGAACTGAGGAAGAAATAAACCCCATCCTTTACAAGTGTCACACCTGTATTTTTCTTGGTGCCCAGATTCTTTCCTCAACCTATAATTGAGATCTTTACCAGATGTAATGCACTAGTAGAAGGATGAATTTGTATAAGATGGCATTGTGGGTGATGTGGTTAGACATATGTCTTTCTTGTGCTGGCCTTCAGTCATCATAATTGAAAACTGTTAAACCACTTTGTCACAAAGAGAAATATCTTCACTCTAATGCCCTGTACACACGATCGGACATTGATCGGCCATTCCGACAACAAAATCCATGGACTTTTTCTGACGGATGTTGGCTCAAACTTGTTTTGCATACACACAATCGCACAAAGTTGTCAGAATTTCCGATCGCCAAGAACGCGGTCACGCACACCATGTATGACAAGACTATAAAAGGGCAGTTCAGAACCAAGCGCTGCACCCTTTGGGCTCCTTTTGCTAATCTCGTGTTAGTAAAAGTTTGGTGAGAGACGATTCACGCTTTTCAGACTCGTGGCTTTCAGATCGTTTTCTGCTGTTCAGTTTGTGCTTGTGGGTTTGTATCTGGTCTTCAGTGCGTGCAGCGAGTACAATTGACTTGTCATTGTGTTCGTGTTCGTTCGTTACTGATTTTCAGGTCACTCTTCACAGGCCTTGCTGTTCTTCAGTGCGTTCTGTTACTTCGTTCTGACCAGCCGACCATTTTCTAGCCATGTTGCATGTACGTACTCATCGTAGAGTTCGTGCTTTGTGGGGGCTTGGTGTTGGGGTCCTTACCTTGACACAAGTCGAGTCCATGAACAGGGTGGGGAGGAGTTCATGGACCAAGAATTGGTTGCTCCAGCGTGACCAGTTCTGTCACATGCCTTTGCTCCGTGAGATCCGTGAGAATAATCCTGATGATTTCAGGAACTTTCTCAGGATGACGGACCCTATTTTTCACCGTTTTTTGGCTTTGCTGACCCCTTATATCAGCAGGCAGGATACCTGCATGAGGCAAGCCATCACTCCAGAGCAGAGACTAGTCGCCACCCTGCGGTACTTGGCGACGGGGAGAAGCCTGCAGGACCTCAAGTCCTCGACAAGCATCTCCCCCCAGGCTCTGGGGATAATTATCCCAGAGACATGTTCTGCCATCATCCAGGTCCTGCAGAAAGAGTATATTAAGGTAAGATTTTTATCCTTTAACATCACATTTTATTGTATATAATGTTTTCTAATGTTTTGTATTTCTTTCCTCATTCCCTAATTACCATGATTGTAATATGCTGTGAATATCCCCTTTGTCCTCATGCATGCTGGATTTTTATGTATATATTTTTTGTCCTTCATGCATATTTGCCTTCACTTACCTCCCCAGCATGCTCTCCTGGGCCTATATCCACCTCGTGAAGTCACTTAATAATGTATTTTGTCAGCTCCATAGTAGTACTTTACCCTAAACACCCCCTAAAATGTGTAAAATTGTGATTTGTGCTTTAAATTCAGACAGAGTGCCAGAGGCTTTTTTTTGGTGTCACAAAATTTTTTGGAACCCTCTCTACCCCCAACTGCTAACTCAGCTGATACCAATCCTCTATCTGCTGATGTTGCCAAACCCATATATACTATAACCACCTCTTTAGTGGTCAGATTTATGGATGAATTCCCCAAAGCATGTAGTGCAAGGGCCTGCCTGAATACTTTCAAATGGTACTGTTTAATTTTTTTGTATCCTATTATTAACTTGATAGGTAATAGCAGAATGTAAAAATGTGTACAGTGTGTATTTATCTCTTTGTATTATGACACTTCTTACCTGTCCAGTGGGCTGCCAATAGTGTAAAGTAAGGAGGGGCTGGCCAAAGTAATACACATTATTTAGGAATTCATCTCTCAATGAAGTGGAGAGGGTTACCTGTCCAAAACATCTCCCCCCCATAAAATTTTACAAATGGCCCATGAGAGGGGGGAGGAGGAATCTGATAGGTGGACCTTATACCTTTGTCTTTAAATACTTCCTAAAATAAATGTTATACTGATGTTGGCCAAGAATGTTTGTGTCTAATCTGCTTTCCATGTTTATGTGCAAAATGATTAATTTATTTTTCTTGTTTGACTCCACAGTTTTCTTCCAACCCACAGTAATGGCAGACTGTGGCCTTCCACTTTGCCCAGCGGTGGGACTTTCCTAACTGTGGAGGGGCAATTAATGGGAAACATGTCCACATCATCCCACCACCCAACTCGGGTCATACTATTACAACTATAAGGGGTTCAATAGTATTGTGATGTTGGCGGCGGTGTCGGCTACTTATGAGTTCCTGTATGAGGACATTGGGAAGAATGGCCGGATGTCAGATGATGGAGTCATCGCCCAGATGGAGTTCTACAGGCATCTCCAGAATGGCAGCTTGGACTTGCCACCTCCAGAAGACAATGTGGAAGGACTCCCATTCATCTTCGTTGTGAATGAAGCATTTGCGCTGGGGGACCATCTTATGCGGCCATTCCCTATGAGGACCCTCACCCCAGACCAGAGGGTTTTTAATTACTGGCTGAGCCAGAAGAGTGGTGGAGAACATGTTTGGAATCATGGCCAGCCGGTTCCGCCTATTTCTTACACCCATACACATGGCGGAGTATAAACTGAATCACATCATCCCGGCTTGCTGTGTTCTCCACAACTTTTTAAGGAGAAATTCTGCCAACTATGCTGCCTCAGTTGGGCCTGAGGCCGGAATTCATGTAAATGAACCAACCCTGACGGCGCTTGAAGCTGGCCGTCCTGGCTTGCCCCCCCTGAGTGCCCGCGAGGTCCGTCTAAGATACCTTGAATACTTTGCGGGTAGGGGGGCCATCAATATGCCAGACAATGTCTGAGACATTTTTTAAATAAAAAACTAATTTTAACTACTAAAATATTTGCTGACATTTACTGCTTTTGTTTCTTATAGCTGACCCTGACTGAAATGTGGGTAGTCCTGAAAATGGCGTGATTGTGTAACATTAGAAAGCACTGTTGGGTGTTATTTACTAAAGGCAAAGACACTTTGCACTACAAGTGCACTTGAGACTGCACTGAAACTGCACTTGTAGTGCAAAGTGGATTTGCCCTTAGAAAATAACCCCCATTGTCACAGAAAACACCAAATTTAACACAACAAAAGTTTGGGAGCATTGAAACAATAATCCACACATTCTTGGTTAACAATCTTTTTAATACCAGCACAATCACATGTGCATTTATAAAAGGTTTTTAAAACAAACCAACATGTTTGTTGTATAACAATTTTTTGGGTCACATTAATAAAAGTAGAAATGTCCATTTAAGGTAAAACAGGCATGTATAAAAGCAACAAGAAATACACAAATCTGGAACTTACAAAGTTCAACTTTTGTAGAAATTGAAGGCAATATCAGACATGAGTATTTATAAACTGTGTTTGATATTGTGTTCAGATGGGGTGATGTCACCCCTAGAAAAGCCAAATTTTGAAGATGCACACAAATTGCTGAATGTCAACATGTGCTAGCTGCCATCATGGGGGATCAAGGGATGCGTTTTGGGGGTGCAACCCCTACCTCTCAGCTACTTTATTATTGAGGAAGGGGTTGCACCCCCAAAACGCCGACATTAATCTCCCGTGAGGGCAGCTAGCACATTTTGACACATTGTGTGCATCTTCAAAATTTGGCCTTTCTCGAATATGTCAAAAAATCTGAAAAATTTTTAGATTAAAGAAAACAAAAAAAGTCAGGGATTTGGAGGTGTTTTAAACTCTCCCTCAAACATCAATGATGTTCTTCATTTTGTTTTGAACATCATTGATGTTTTTCTGGATGTTTTCCAAGTCCCTATTACACCCCATGATCTCCCTGATCAGGATCTGTGCACTTTCACTGGTGAAATGACCTGGATCCACAACATCATGATCACCTAAAAATAAAAAAACAAAAACACACCATGTATTATAAATATGCCGCCATCCATCTCTTACCTGAGCCTGTGGTCGCAGATACTCACCTGTTGTGGTGACAATTTCCACCACGTCTCCCTCTTCCTCCTCTGCTTTTCTTGTACAATTGTCTATTTTGGCAGAGTTCCAAGATGAAGAAATATTTTTGTCACTTTGTCAAGCTTGAATACTTACCTGTTTTGTACAAGCTTCACAGATGGAGACACCCCTATAGTATACACTGGAGCACCTGTGTGGGCCCCTTAATAAAAAGGGTGTTCTGGTGTCCCACACTAGTACTCCTGTGTCCAGATGTGTAAACAGCTGCTGAGTGTCCTCTCCTTATACAGAATCTAGTTTACATTACATTCTAGTTACAAACCCATCTAGACACCAAAATTTAGTTAACAGAAGTATGCCTGAAAAAATGTTAAGAACTGCATCTGGACAAAACATGGTGTTTTCTAGGCCGAACGAACGAATAATGTGCCCATGAACATGAAAGTTGCCATTTTAAACTGTACAACAGTTAAGAAAAGCACATGGAGCAGCACAAACGTAGTAAAAATAAAGAATAGGAACACAGGACAACTACTTACTTTTTTGCAGCACTCTACTGATCCTTCTGTACTGCTCATGCTCCCTTAATTTGAGGTCCAACCACCGCTTCCTCAGTTGATCCTTGGATCGTCGTACCCCAAAATTCTTCTGCAGACTCTTGACTACTTTCGCCATGATCTTGCCCTTTCTGACACTGGGGTTGGGGTAAGGTCCATACTTCCCATCATAGTCGGCCCTCTTCAGGATGTTGACCATCTCCAACATCTCCCCAAAGGACATATTTGATGCCTTAAATCGTCTCCTCCGGGATCCAGACGTTTTTGGCTCCGGGCTTTCCTCCTCCTCCTCCTCGTTTGTGTAATTAACAGACACCTGCTCTGTCTCCACCATGTGCTCTTCCCCCACTGCGCTGAACGAGAAGGGGCGGGGAATAGACTAGAAAGAACGCCAGGGGTGGGCGGAGTTTCACGCATGCGCAGTGTCTATAAAGCGTAACACGCATGCATAGTATGTACGATCTGTGAGCAGAGGAAGGAGTATCGGAGGAGCCGATCGTGATAACGAAGGTGAGATTTAAAATTGGGCCTATACTGCTTCTAGATTGAGGCCTCTATTGGGCCAAGATTAGGAGACTTTAGCCTGACATTAAGGTTTGTCTTGTGTTGTGTCTTGCAGAGAAAATGGATATCTTGAAGGGTCAGGAGTTTCTCAGCATATTCATAGACATGTTAAGGGAGCTGCGCTGTCTGTGGCAGGTAAACCACCCTGATTATAAGAACCAAACAAAGAGGAAGGCAGCGTTGGATAATTCGCTGCAATTTGTGATCCCCACGGCAGACATCACCTATTTGAAGGCCCTAATTGGTGGCATGAGGAGCACATATCTAAGGGAGCACAAGAAGTTCCAGGATTTCCAGAGATCAGCAGCAGCAGATGACATTTATGTCCCCAGGCTGTGGTACTATGACAGACTGCATTATCTGGCAGGTCAGACTGAACCCAGGCCAGCACTCTCCAGTCATCCTTACAAGCTTCCTTCCCCCTCAGCTGAGGCTTCTGACACCCAACCTGGGCCTTCCAGGCAGCAACATGTGGAGGAGCCCAGCTTGAGTCAGGTATAGAATTCTTCAAAATATTTCTGGTTGTCCAATCAATGATGTTAAATAGATGTTAGTTTGGAGTACTAATTTATGATTGTGATTGATGAAGCAAAAACTAAAACCATGTCCCTTTTTCATACACAGGAAAGTCTCAGCCAGGAGGTGGCCGGGCCAAGTAGGCTGCCCAATACCCAAGTCTCTCCCCTCCGCCTTCAAAGACAAAGTGGCAGGAAGAGGAGTAACCTGGAGGAGGCTGCAATAGGCCTATTTTGTAAGGCTACTGAGGCCCTCAGAACACCCCACAGTGTGGAAGAGGATCATGCTGAGCTAACTGCATGCAAAAATGCAAATGGAGGAGGGCCAACCACTCTTGTGCGAATTTGTAATTTTGGAAGCTCTAAATAAGGGGTTGAGGGGCCAACTCACATGTGAAAGCCACATTTGTGAGCTCACCCATGGTCCTCCTCCTCCTCCTCCTCCAGGTCCTCCTCCTCCAGGTCCTACTCCTCCTCCTGCCACACCTCCAACACCAGAGCCTCAGCGTGGAAGGAAGCGTGGAAGGAAGACCAGAGAGTGATGGCCTGGGTTCAGTCTGGTCTGGCAAAAGATGCAGGCTCATGTATGACCACAGCCTGGGGACAATACATGTCATCTGCTGCTATTCATGATCTCTTGGACTTCTGGACCAGACTGCACTCCCTTATATATGAACTCCTCAGGCCACCAATTTTGCAGTAAAATAATTGATGTGTGCCCTGGGGGGGGGGGGGCAAAGGCTTTGCCAACTTCTGCTGTTTATCCAGCGTTGCCTCCCTCTTTATTTGGTTCTGAGCCATTAATAAAGGATTTTTTGTTTCAATTATACTCGCCTATGTGTGTTTTCCTTCAAAAAGGACAGTTTGTTTGTGAGGAGGCAGGTACATTTCAAAAATACAATGTGAAATTAACAAGAGACACCAACACCAACCAACCTCCTTGAGATTAAAAAGTACAAGATAATAATGGTGTTGTGGTAACTTGACACACAAAACACACCCAAAACTATTCTGGAGTAAAAAAAATAAATAAAAATAATACACGATCAGGCCTGAAAAAAATACAAACCAAAAAAAAATATATATCTTTTTTGTCAGATGTGACAAATCAAAATATATTGATGAAATCATGCTAAATAATAAAGAAACAAGTTTGTGAGAAGTCTGTGTGAATATGAGCAGCAAAACTACTTCATTCTTCTAGCATTATAAAGAAGAACAGAGTGCGCTGCATTAAACAATTTAAAACATTGCAGCCTGACGAAAGTGCTAGATCCATTCCGAACGCTAATTTTACCAGACCGAGCAGTTTCGCCTCGGAATTTATTCTGAGCATGCGTGGCACGGAATTGGCCACACACGGTCAGAATTGACGCGATCAGATTTTGTTGTCAGAAAATTTTATAGCCTGCTCTCAAACTTTGTGTGTCGGAAAATCCGTTGGAAAAAGTCCGATGGAGCCCACACGGTCGGAATTTCCGACAATACGCTCACACATTTTCCGTCAGAAAGTCCGACCGTGTGTACGGGGCATTAGTGAAATTATCCTGTGTTTGCTGGAATAATCTAAATGTGTGCAGGTTTTGTTATCTTTAAATTAATTTTCTTATTGAAATTATTTGTATGCTGCCATATCTAATTTCTCCTTTTGCAATGCTATCTGGGCTGCTGACCTAGAACAAGTATACAGATAAAGGATTCTGACTTTTCCCTTTGCTAAATGATTTATTTGGGTCTGTAACTCAGAACATGATTGCATAACCTTCTTTTTCTGCAAAGAAGTGGATGTGTACTATTATTCAACTGCTATTGCCCTTTGACAATGCCATTTTTGGTGAAGCTAATCAAGGCAGAGCTACACTGACATTGTCACGCACTGGAAGTCTCCTTAGAGGGGGAATTTGATTGACTTGTGTATACTACGCTATTTTATCTCATGCTCACATGAGTGCAATATTAGTTTTTTTTAACCACTTGCCGTCCGCCCCATAGCAGATTTACTGCTACAGGGTGGCTCAAATGTGCAGAGTCATGTATAAATACATTGTTCTGCACTCCCGGCTGGGGGGGGGGGGGGGGGCACGCCACCAGAGGGGAGCTTTTGCTGTGATTAATCACAGCAGAAGCCAATCTTCAGGAGTCGGGCACTTGTTGTCGGCCAGCACCCAAAGATCATGTGTAAAACGCACAGAACGGAGATCTTCAATCTGACAGGGGGAAGGGTTGAATTATGTGTCTGCACAGAATAAAATCCACCTCTTTCCCTAGTAAAAGCAACACATACAGTGCACAAACACACTGGCTATGCACACAGTTAACCCTTAGACCGCCCCTTATGTTTACCCCTTCCCAGCCAGTGTCATTAGTACAGTGACACTGCATATTTTTAGCACTGATCACTGTATTAGTGTCACTGGGTCCCGTCACAGTCCCACTATAAGTTATGATCGCCGCCATTACAAGTATAAAAAAAATCCATAAATATATCCCATAATTTGTAAACGCTATAAAGTTTACGTAAACCAATCAATATATGCTTACTGGGATTTTTTTTCTCTTTCAAATTGTTTTATTGATTTTAAGCAGGTAAATACAGGATACAATTTAGATATTGTACGTTGTGCTACGACATTGTGATCACATATGAAACATGAGGAACTTATTAACTATTCATTAACAGCCAACAGTTTGCCAGTAATTCAAATAAAGGAGGTAAAGATATAAATAGAGGGTTTACTCTCCCATTACGGCACCCCGATTGGGGGCACTTTTGTGCCGCAAGGGGAGATAGGACCCAATGTGTGCATGTTGAATACAGTTACTTTCTTACATTGGTAGGTATTATTCTATATTCTTGTTGTAACAAACATAACTAGTGTGGGTTGAACATATTGCTTGGTCAAGAAAGGTGTAAGGATGAGTTTGACATTTCAGGTGGCAATTGCAGCATTAGACCAGTTTGCCCAGGGTTGCCATTTTGCATGGGACTTTGTGGCCTGACCATTGCTGGCGGCCGTCATTGTCTCATAGCTGAAGTGAAGTGATACTAAGTCTATTGTTTGTGCAATAGTTGGAGTTTTGTCAGACTTCCATTGTCTTGTTATATTGAGCCTGGAGGCCAAGAGGACGTGGGTTGTTGTGTGTCTAAGGGGGTAGGGTATGGTTTCTATGTTTAGCAGTGCAAGTTCAGGTGAGGGGGGGATCGAGAGTTTGGTGATGGTGGAGATAAGTTTAAATCAGGGATATGCAATTAGCGGACCTCCAGCTGTTGCAAAACTACAAGTCCCATCATGCCTCTGGCTCTGGGTTTCATGCTTGTGGCTATCAGAGTCTTGCTATACCTCATGGGACTTGAAGTTCTGCAACAGCTGGAGGTCCGCTAATTGCATATCCCTGGTTTAAATGCATCTATCCAGTATCTCTGGATGAGGGGACAAGTCTAAAAAATATGGAACATGTCGCCCTTGGTGGATTTACATCTCCAGCATGTATTGGGATTTTGGGGGCTGAAGGATGCCAGTTTAGCTGGTGTCAGGTACCATCGTAGCAATATTTTCTGAGTGAGTTCCCATAGGGTCGAGCATTTAGTGGCTTTGTATATGGACTTAAGAGCATATTGCCATTGTGTGTCAGAGTAAGTGCGTGTAAGATCCGATTCCCATAGTTGGTGTGGAGACAGCTTAAGGAAGGTCTCTTTTTTATGAAGAAGGGTATAGAAGTAAGATATGCCTTTGGTTTTTGGGGTAGGGTTTGTGAGATATTCCCAGGTCTTTGGGGGGATGCTGTAGAGGGGGAGGGGCCCAGAGAGATTGCGGAAGGGGTTGGAACCAATTGGGTAGCTGAGCAAGTAAAGTCGCTAAATAGTAGTCCTCAAAGTCTATGGATCCTGTGCCTCCCACTAGTTTATGTTTAATCAATTTTATGTGGGCACATCTGGGTTTTTTACTGTTCCAAAGAAACTTGTTGAAGATTGTTTGAAGGGACCTGAAAAATGAGGAGGGTATTGGGATAGGAATGGTTCTAAAGAAGTACAATATTTGAGGGAGAGATGTCATTTTGAAGGCTGCTAGCCTTCCTGACCAGGAGAGTTCATGTTTTGTTACTTGTTGTGAGTCCTTTTGGATTTTGTGAAGGAGTGGTAAGAAGTTAGATGAGTAAAGATTTTTTACTGATCTAGGCAATTGAATTCCTAGGTAAGAAATGTCTTTATCTGCCCATGCGAAGGTGTGTTGTAGTTGAAGCAGATTTTTTGTTGTGGTGTCTAGTTTTATGTCAAGACTAAATATTTGGTCGTGTTTACTTTATAATATGAAACCTTACTGAACCAGTTTAATGTGTTTTGTACCTCTGCCAGGGAGGAAGTTGGGTTAGTGAGGATCAGTATGACATCATCCGCGAAAAGGCTTATTTTGTGGGTAACATTGCCAATCTGTAAGCCAGATATAGCTGCATTGGATCGGATGTGTTGCGCCAAAGGCTCCATGAGCACATTAAAAATAAGCGGGGATAGCGTCATCCTTGGAGCGTGCCGTTTGTAATGGGGAATGGTTTTGAAATCATGCCTTCTGTGAACACTTGGGCCGAAGGGGTAGTGTACATTGCCATAATGGCTCTAAGAATGTGGTCCCGAAAGCCAAATTTCTGTAGCACCATGTTGAGGTATGACCAGTGTACCCTATCGAATGCCTTCTCTGCATCCAAGGATAGGAGCAGAGAAGGCGTTCCGTTGGATTAAGCATGGTGGATCAGTTTGATCATTCTTCTGGTGGCATCTGGTGCCTGTCTGCCCTTAGTGAACCCTGTCTGATTTCAATGTATGAGGATGGGTATGATGTCTATTAATAGTGCTGAAATAGTTTTAGCATAAATTTTTAGATCAAGGTAAAGTAGGGATATTGGGCGAAAATTTTGGGGAATGTTGGGCTCCTTCCCTGGCTTCGGTATCTTAATTATCAGTGCATTTAGGTATTCATTGTGGAATTTAGAAGAGGAGGCAGCGTAATTGAAGATTTCCATGATATGTGGGATTAGATGTGTGGAGTACTGTTTATAGTTTTCACCTGTCAGACCATCAGGTCCTGGAGCCTTCCCATTGGGGAGTGAGTCAATTTATGCTTTGATTTCCTGTTCTGTGAACGGGGTATTGAGGGTTTCTAATTGATTCCCAGTCAGGGATGGTAGGCGAATAGTTTGGCGGAATTGGTTAATCTCGTCCGAGGAGGGTTGTTGAGTCTGGGGGTCTTGTGTTAGGTTGTATAAGTCACTATAGTAGTTGCTAAATGCGTTGGCTATGTCTTGTGGGTTCGTTTGAGGGATTTTTGTGTGGGGGTGAAGTAGCTGGTGTATTTTGGTTTTAGATCTTCTGCCTTTGAGTCTCTGTGCTAATCTCTTCCCTGCCTTGTTAGAAGTGGAATATGTAGTAGCTTTTAGTTTGCGTTAGAGGAATTCAAAAAAATGAATGAGCAAAGTTTTCATTTCCTGTCTAAGGGACAGTAATTGGTTAGTTTGTGAAGTCTGAGGGTTGGCTTTATGTTGTAGCCCTAGGGTTGCTATCTGGGATGTTAATTCATCTAAACGCTGCGTCCTCTTCTTTTTGTGGAGAGAGCTTAGTTTTATCAACAATCCTCTTATATAAGCTTTATGTGTGCTCCACACCACTCCAGGGTCAGACACTGAGCCTTTGTTTATTGAGAAAAATTCTGTAAGTTGATCTGAAATCTCTGGTGAGTACTTCTCGTGTTGAAGTGTGTAATTGTTTGCTCATCAGATAAACATATTATGTTGTGGATTGGAGTCTTCTATTGTGATTGAGATTGGGGTGTGGTCTGACCATGTCGTGGTGTGGATCGCAGGTTTATATTTTTTCTGTAACAGCCATTTGTTTGTTAAAAATAAATCAATTCTCGAATAAGAATTGTGTCTGGGGGAATAATAGGTGAAGTCTCTTTTAGATCCATGATGGCAACGCCAAACATCGAACAGATCCTGTGAAGAGAACATTTTTTTCAGTGGGGAGTCTCACCTCTTCGCAGCTGATGTGGTATCCATGCTGGTGTCGGGGGCCATGTTAAGGTCTCGACATAGTATTAGATTACCTTTCTGAATTGGTTTGGCGATGCGCAGGACTTTGTGTAGAAATTTCATTTGATGGGTATTCGGGGCATAGACATTAATAAGAGTATATGATACTCTGTTGATGTTGCATGTGAGAATTATATAGCGACCTTCAGGGTCCAGTAGCGCATTAGATGATTGAAAGTCCACAGTATCTTTGATTGCTATCATGATCCCTTTAGATTTAGTAGAGTGGAATGCTTGGAAGATGTATGGAAACTGGCGGTTGTTGCATAGGGAGGAATCCGTCGGAATTAGATGAGTCTCTTGAACACAGAGAATATCACTCTGGAGAGCCTTGGTGGTTTTCCATAGTGAGTGTTTTTTAGCCGGGTGATTCAGCCCATTGGCATTTAGTGATAAAATAGGGAGCGGCATTGTGTGGGTGTAGGGTTGGAGGATTGGGGGTGGTAACACTTACAGTTTGTCGCTGTGTTCCAAAGTATGGAAGTGCCTGGGATATAGACGAAATTAATGATGAGCGGAAGTCCGAGGGCCTGTCAGCAGGATGGTTAATAGAGCTGTGGATAGAGCAATATGTTAATCACATATGACAATAACAAATTGATGAACAAACTGTTGGTGAATTAAACTCTGAGCAACTGTAGAAGGGTTTGTAGAGGTGGTGTAGAGCACCTCTTCAACCTCTATGTAGGGGTAAGAACAGTTAGTAACGAAGGGAGCTGAAAAACTAAGGGATCAATTCGTTAGAGCTCAGGGGAGCTGAAGTGATGTAGTTAGGCCTATTTTGGCGGTGATAGTAGGAGCCATTTATCTGCGGTATTGGTCCAGGTTTCTGCGGGATGAGGATGTTCCGCTGTGCGGTGAGGGTGTCTTGGGAGGTTCCAGGATTATTTCCCAAGTGTGGAGGAGGCTCATTCCTTTATCAAGATCACTTATGGTGTGGAATTGGCCATTTCTCGTGAGTAGGAGAGTTGCTGGGTAACGCCATTTGTGTGGTATTTTATGGTTTTGGAGACCTTTGGTGACTGGGTTCAGCTGGCGTCTTAGTTGGAGCGTGTACTTGGAGAGGTCCAGGAAGAATTGGATCCCCGTGTATGGAGCGGGCAATGGTGATTTAGTTTTGACCCCCAGCAGGAGTTTTTCTTTGATATGAAAGAAGTGAACTCTCATTAGTACATCTCTGGGAACTGAGGCAGCAAGGTGGTATGGCTTAGCAATTCTGTGAATTCTGTCCACTATTATGTCTCGGGGGGACGCTTCTGGGATAATGATATGCATCATCTCTTTCGCGTAGCGAGGTAGGTCCACAGGTAATATGGATTCAGGAATACCTCTCAACTTAACATTGTTCCTGCGATACCTGTCTTCCAAGTTGGTCAGCTTGGCGCGCATCCACGCCTGTTCCTCTCACATCATCATAAACTTCTATGACCTCATTTACTGTGGAGGTGCATTCATTCATACCTTTTTCAATACAGGTCACTCTATCATCAAGTGAGTGGATTTCTGAGGATATTTTTGTAAATAATGAAGAGAGATCTGTCATGAGGGAGGTCTGCAGTGATAGTAGCATGTCCTTTAGTGTGGTATCAATGACTGGTTGTCCTGAGGTAGGGAAGGATGCCATTGATGAATGCAAGGGCTGGTTGGAGAGGAGGGGGTTAAAAGCCTGGGCCTCAATTAGTGCTGGCAGCGGCCGCTGCGGCAGCATATCGAGCCGCATTTTAGCCTTTGTGGGGCTGTCAGGGAGGGGGTCACACTCCAGAGGGTGAGGGGGCAATGTTGGGGTGCCTGGGGTAGATGGATCTGCCGGGATTTCATCCGGGAGATCTGTGTAAGAGTCCCCTGGCACGGCTGGGCTGGCACCATCTTTGAATACACTGACCTGCTCCGCCAGCTTGTAGGAGAACTCGGACAGTTTTTGCGGTTTGTACTCCGGTAATCTCTTCCTGGACACACGGGTCATGGTCTCTGGTGTCTCTGGGACGAGGATGGCTCTGGATTGTGATGCTGGTGCGGCCTGTGTTGCTCAGTGTGTTCCCCTGGCTGACGAGCTGGGAGATCAGGCATCCATCTTCAGCTCCGGTCAGCCACGCCCCCTGGATTTTTTTTTTTTTAACCAAAAATATGTAGCAGATACATATTGCCCTAAATTTATGAAGAAATTTGATTCTTTTTATAGGATAGGTTTATAGCAGAAAGTTAAAAATATTGTTTTTTTTTGTTTGTTTTTTTTCAAAATTGGCAGTCTTTTTATAACCTTTATTATTATTTTTTTTCCAAAAGTTTATTTTTTATTACTTTTTATAGTGCACACAAATAAAAAACAGAGTGGTGATCAAATACCAACAAAAGAAAGCTCTATTTGTAGGAAAAAAATACATGAACTTTATTTGGGTACAGAATTGCATGACTGCGCAATTGTCTGTTAAAATAACGCAGTGCTTTATCACGAAAAAATGGGCTGGTTATAAAGGGTGGTAACTCTTCCGGAGGTCAGGTGGTTAATAAAATTCTTGCCAAATTTACACAATGTGGAGCATGGGTCTCCTCTTTTTTCTCTTAGCATGGTCATGTGGGGAACTCAGAGAGAGACTAGATTGCTAGCGGTGCCATATGTGAGAAGTTTGGAAGTACTTTTTGAGCCAAGTTTCTATATAGTGGAGTGCCTAAAGTGAACCTGTGTCCAGCCTGCAATCAGCGTGAGATACACGTTGTCTTCAAGTAGACTTTGTCATTTCTTTTGAACATTTTTTACATTGGGATCTCTAACGTGGGCTTTTTTTACACTGCTATCTAGCGCAGAGGCATTTTTCATATTTGTTAAAGAACAGCAACTTATTATTTACTGATTAGTATGCTATGGTAAATATTGCCTAGCAAGCTTGCAGCTAATGTTCACATAAAAATTGTTTCACCAATAGCGCGGTTTCTCATTTTTAGTTTTTGACTATTAGTCAACAGCTGGGCATGTAATGACGTCAATCAGCAGGGAAGTTCTTCTCTGTGTGTGTATCATGTGTTCCAGTGGTTTCATTTCTGCAGTCCATGTTAGTAATGGCTGGAACTGCTTGTTTTCTTCTGTCCAATCAGAATGCTAGAATAAATCCTGGATGTCCTCCAGCCAATAGAATCTGCAGTCAATACCACATGGATGGCAAATAGAAAACCTCCAGAACAGATAATACGCACAACGGGAAGAGCAGTGAATGGTTGGAGGGCATGGCAGATGAACTTACTATAGTAGATACAGGCATGCTGCGTATAATTCAATTCAGTTGGTCCTGTAGGTCAGTGGTTCTCAACCTCAGTCCTCAAGTATCCCCAACAGGCCATGTTTTCAGGTTTCCTTTACTTTGCACGGCTGCTTTAAATCAATATCAATGACATGGTAATCATACAAACTATTTTATCTAAGTGAAATTCCCAAAACATGGCCTGTTAGGGGTACTTGAGGACTGAAGTTGAGAAACACCGCTGTAGGTCACCGCTTCTTAAACTTCCAATTTATGATGTGTTAGCGAGACTAGCAGTGCAGTAACTGATTATAGCCTTTACAGCATTTTTTCAACTAATTATGATAAGTTTGTCCATACCCCACTCCACCGTTTCCTTTACACTTTACTTTCCTTACATCCCCTCTGATCACGGGTGTGTACTGTATGCTATTAAAAAGTTGACCAAAATCAAATAATTATTTTCAGATGTTTTGATTTTAATAGCTCTAGTTTAATTTTTTTTTTCTATTAGTGACCCAAGGAACAAATTAATATTTTCATATACTCCCTATATTTCTCTAAAAATATAGAAGCCTTGGGATCAACATATACACCCACATAGTTTGTAATAAAGCTTATATACAGTCAGTGAATATTCAAGAGCAAAACCCAATACTTTGCCATTATATTTAGGGGGCCAAAAATATGCATGCCGCTCACTACAATATTATATGCCTTTCTGTTACAAAAGGGGCGTTAATAAAATTAGACTTACCTCTTAAAACAATAGACTTAGGCACCGAGCATCAGGAAGGCATGCAAATGTAAGGCAGGTATTGTTGGGTGGATGCTGGAACAAGTATGATGCTTAGGTACATATTTATTAAGATAACAATAAGTGGCAAAGTTGATGACGAAGATAATTTACAATACTAAGCTACCAGGCAGCAGTGCTATGTGGGTCCATTGACTCATTGAATTCTTGGAGAATAGGAGTAAAATGCATGCATTGGCATTCTCTGTGCAAGGCTGATAATCAGATAAGCAACAGGATATGCAACAGGATATGCATATAAAGTATGAAAAGATAGATTGGTTTAATAAATATTGTATACAGTACATATAAAATGACCATACATTCTCTTACATGCATGCATCACTTTTTATCACAAGAATGCCAACACTTTGGGCTCTGTGAGAATGAGTGTTCAGTGATGACAATGTCTTGTCCAAAATAATACTTGCCTTGACCAAAATGATAACCATCTGCCTTCCTATTTTTGGAGCCACCAATAGGTGACACTAGAGTGAATAGTTTCTCCAAAAAGGCAGCCCCATGCACACAATTTGAAGTGAAGTCATTATAAATTTTAATCTTGCATTCTTTAGCTGACACTAACATAAAAGTTGTCTTCCATAAGGCAACCCTTTAAATAATTATCAAGTTTTGCCATGTATCCCCTACTAATAAGATGTTTTACTTTCAGTGTCACTCATTTGATCCCTCACAATACATAATAACAATGTTTTTTTTTCTCTCAAAAGACACTTTAGAAGATTAAAAAGAGAAACTAAAGCCCCATACACACTATTAGATTGTCTGCAGATTTTTGTCTTCAGATTTACCAAAACCACGTAGTACAAGGGCCTGCCTTATTGCATATAAATTGAGACTCTTAAGGTCTGACCTCATATTATATGGTTTTGGTAAAGACAAAAATCTGCAGAAAATCGAATGCCTTGTACACACAATCAGACTTTCTGACAACAAAAGCGTGGAATTTTGTCTGAAGGGTGTTGGCTCAAACTTGTCATGCACTACGCACGTAGTGACGTACTAGACATACGTGGTTTTTCAGCTTTTTAGCGTCACCCTTTGGGCTCCTTCTGCTAATTTCGTGTTAATAGAAGTCTGGTGAGTGTTGATTCATGCTTTTCTTTTCACGTTTTTCATTTAGCGCTTTTCAGTTTGCGCTTTTCATTTTGTGCTTTTCAGTTTGTTTCTGAATGGCCGTTCATCAAACAGACATGTTGCGATATCGGAGGAAGTAACGTGTTATTTATTATTGGCCTTGGAGTTATTGCTTTGACATTATTTTTTTGGTTAAATAATGATTTGATTTGGTATATATTTTCTATATTTTTGGATGCATAGAATGCATTTTTGGTTAAGTTCTTTAGGTAGATAGCATGTCTATTTTTTTTATTTTTTTTAATGCACAATAAAAAAATTGTGTAGAATCATACTTGGCTATGTGTTTTACTTCAAATGACAGTTTGGGAGTAGGCAGTTACATTTAAAAAAATAAAATGTAAAATTGTCAAGGGACACCATCATAGTTGTATCTTTGATCTTATAAACTACGGGATAATGGTGTTGTGGTAACTTGCACAAATAAAAAAAAAATAATAATAATAGTATTATTCTTGATATCACTAGAAAAAAAAAGCCTTTGAAAAATAGTTTGCAATAACTCCATCAGTATCACCAGCAAAGCAGCTTCATTATTATCCCATTAAAGGAGAAGAGAATTGTGTGCTGCATTTGGAGATTTCATAATTTGCCACGTCACGAATGTTAATTCTCCATTACAAACGCTAGTTTACAAGACCGATCGCTTCTGACTTGTGTACACATGATTGGAAAATTCGACAACACACATTTGTTGGCGGAAAATTTGAAGACATGCTAGCCAATGTTTGTTGGCGGAAAGTCCGACAACAATTGTCCGATGGAGCAAACACATGGTCAGATTTTCTGCCAACAGCCTGACATCCAACATTTCTCGTCGGAAAGTCAGATCGTGTGTACGGGGCTTAATGGTGTGTATGGGGTCTAAATGACTGCATCACAGTCCCCTTTCAGATAGTAACATAGAACCATTAAAAAACACATTAATTTCATTGGCTGAATGCCAATTTTCAAAGAGCTTGAATCCATAAATGAGGAAAGGGAAGTTTCCTCTTAGGAACATAGGTTTCTATGCAGCTATCCCAGAAGTCACCATGCACAAGGTGATGCATATAACTTCTAAGATATAAGTGGAAAAAAAGAGGGAAGCCCAATCTGAAGCAACACAACAACTTTATAGCATGGGAAACTTTATTCACAGAGGAAATGAGCCAATATGTGTTATCATCTTTGTAAGAAGGCTGCCAGCCAAGAGCCTGATTGTGTATTATTGCAGGCTAAGGAATATGTTATCCTACCCTGACCTACCAGTACCATGGAGTGGACAAGAGGAGGATGGAATTGTCAGCCACACTGCATCACTGGCCCCAGTGTCAATGTTAGCCTCCCCCTGGTTTTTAGGTTAATTAGAAGGCTTTCTTCCCCAATGGTACATATGAGTGCATTTGCAATTCTTTTATCTCATTCAGATCAAGATTTTTATCGCACCAGAAATTATTCTTGTCAATGACCATGAAAAGAAAGGCCCAATTTTTACAGCAACCACTTAGTTTTGTATTAATTTACTAAATGAATAATCATCACTCATGGTGCACATTGAACATCCAATCACTCAGAAAAATGTCCTTTCTTAATTCCCAATGACACGATTGGCTGCTTGAAGTGTATAAAGATTTACTTTAATAAGGGTGAAGATTACACCTTTAGAAAACCAATTTCTTAATGTGTAATTATTTAACATTCACATATTCTAATAAAAAAAAGCATTCTCATTATGCATAGCTTCAGGCAAACTTTTCTTTTTTGTAGAGAGAAGAAGCATTAGAACCTTTTATAGGTTTTATTGATGTTTATAGCCTAATCAAAAAGATGTGGCCTTG
This sequence comes from Lithobates septentrionalis, assembly GCA_037952835.1. Lineage (NCBI taxonomy): Eukaryota > Metazoa > Chordata > Amphibia > Anura > Ranidae > Lithobates > Lithobates septentrionalis. The sequence continues at coordinate 625,783 of JBBDGP010001607.1, read as the reverse complement.
TACACCAGCTCATTAGGGGAACTATGAATATGGAAGCTGTTTCACAAGAATTTTTGTTTAAGCCCATTCAGTGCTAAGATTTATACTGTTCAGCCTGAGTTCTTTTTTGTGTAATATGATTTAATTGTTTTGAAATAATTGTTTTATCAAAAAAAAGTGGGATACATCAGTAGGAATAAAGATAGTACCATTGTACAAAACCGTATCCAAATGTGTCCTGTGATCAATCAATTTCACTATGTCTTTTATAGAAAGACATCAAGCAGTACAGACCTTCAAACATATACAACATCAGTTAACCTGAGCACGTGAGGGTGAAAAAGGTACCCGTTATATCACAGAATGTCCCTATAACCGCAACATCGACAAACTATCATTAAATAGGGAGAAAGAAAAGGAAGAATGAATATAATGTCAAGAGAACCAAAAAAAGGAAAAGATAAACAAAGTCCAGAGGGAACCAGACAACATAGGTAGGTCAGACTACACGACTTTTCATAGGATCTATAAGGCGACCAAGTATCTCAAGCTGCTTCTCTCTAGTGTGTACTGGGCAAGAAGTTCTAACATAAAATCTTTGAAGTAGACCCCTATGCAACAAAGCTGCTGCTAAGGGAAGTAGGAGGCCTCAGTTTCATTTATGCACTTGTTGATTTCAAAAGAATAGTACTTCCACCCCAACCAGATATCCCATATAGAGCCAGAATCCCACCTCCATTATCTTCTCTAATAATGAGACAGCCAGGACCAGGACTGGGGAATTAAGCTTTTTGCTGTGTTTAGGTGTGGTGTGACACTGTTTTTGTAAGTTTTCATGGCTGAGGGTATATCATGAAATAAGTAATGCAGAAGTGTAAACTTAGGCCTACGCATGGTTTTTTGAATCCAAGGTGAGGTAGCTTCCCAAAACTACTGGATCTTTGAGCAAGACCACCAGAGGTGTATAAAGGTTTCTGCTTGGGGGCAGCCCCTCCAGAAAAAGGATTTCAGGCCTGGGAGGATTTTAGATTAGGTTCACAGGGATCCTATACCAGTCCGATATCAATTCAGCAAGTTTTGAAAATAGATCAAGGAGGTTTGTGTCAACTGAATCATTTTTGTACTTGAGCTGGGGTGGATTCCAGTCCCAGTTCCACCTCCCACTCTCTCACAAAGTATAAGGTTTGCTGTGAGCAATGTGACAGTAAAATTTTACACATGGGTGACAGGATGTGTTGATTCACTTCACACAATGATTCAAGTTTCGTCAGAGATGTCACTAGTCAGAGCTTAGTTTCAGTCTAAGTTCTGCTGTACAGCAGATTTCAAGAGGTGTATCAAGCAAAATGTAAATACTTACCCTATGTGTATGTAAAAAGAATGTTTCAATGGATCCACTTAATCATGTCTTTTTCTTTTATAGCTGCCCGGGGTTCAGCTTTTCTGTGTCTTTCTGTTTCAGGGAACTCCATTTATATATATATATATATATTTTTTGTTTTAGTGTCACAAGATGAAAAAGTGAGAAGGAATACCTCCAGTTGGGACAGGAACAATAATTACAAAAAAAACAAACTGAAAGCAGTTATTTTTAAAATGAATTATCATTTGGGTTTTAATACAGTTTTAAACAATCACACTGAACTGATATAACTGATACACAGCTACTGTCACGTATCTGGTGAAAGAGCCTAATGCGATGAGGAAGGTCTCTCTTACACCTCTGATTCGGGGCCCCTGATAGAGCAGACAAGTAGCGCAGGAATGCAGAGTGGCATGAGTGCCTATTGGTCTTGCTAGCAGTCGGGTTGGACAGAACCTCGGGATCAAGCAGGGGAAGAAAGTCAGTGGACCACAGTGGAGCAGGAGTGCCGAATGGATATCAGTGAACAGGAGACAGGAGCAGGCTGAGAACATCAGTAGATAGCAGCGGAGCAGGACTGCCGGATGGACACCAGTGGAAAATAGGCAAGGGCTCGCAGCAGGCAGTCCAGCAGCAGTAGAGACAGAAGCAGAGTCAGACGAACCGGGTCATATACAGGCTGATGGGTCAGGTGCAGGTGCGTAGGCAGAAGCATGGTCAAAGGCAAGCTGGGATCAAAGCAGGCAGCGTTCAGGAGAAGTCAAGACAAGCCAGGTCGGTAACAGTAGTCAGCATAGCACATGTTCAGTTTAAATTGCCCGCTTGGCGCCAATGCGAGCAACAGATGTACACGCGTGAGCAACAGATGAGATGCGCATGCCTGTGTGCGCAAGCACTTGCACAATTTCTATTAGCATGAACAGGAATACACATTAGCCTGTGCCTATGCACAGGAAGCTGTCTAGAAGAGCCATTCTGTCTGCTGGAATGTCCCTCCTGACACCTATACACACACACACATACATAAAAATTGTTGAAATATTGAGGTTCTTTTGAAATATATGCTTCTGTTTATTTTACCTCCACTCACTTTTAATTTTACTTAAAAATATGATATTAAATAAGACCCTAGCAAAACTTAATTTAGCACCGAAGCAGCTATTTTATTACATTTTCATAAAGTCTTAAGTGCCTTATGCTTCTGATTTCTTTGAACATTTAACATAATTGTACCATGATAATGTGTTTAAACCCTACATGAGGCTTTTCATACAATGTTACTAATTGTATGCTTGAAAAATGTACACAGAACTACAAGTTTATGACTGTAAACATTCTTCTAATTATTTATCACAACCAGCATGAAGCTGGAGCATTTATTTTCTGCAGACATTTGTTATAAAAGTAAGTGTTGCACCCAAAAGTTCTGCAGTAATTCTTTGAATTATACATAGAACAACACTGCCACCTGCTGGATGAAGAACCAGATCATTCACATTACACTGTCAATAAAAAAACCTCCATTAATAGTAATTTCCTATTTTTATTATTACTATTATTTAAGAACAAAAATGCATAACAAATTAATGAACATGTCACATACAGTATATGTAACATATATCATATAAAGCATTCCAGCTTTATCATAAAGAAAAAAAAAATCCTAATAGTTAAAAAGAAATTGAATGAAATGAAAGTGAAAGTTATTAAAAAATATATACCTACAGATTTGCCTTCACAGTGAGGTAAAACCCTGAAATAGTCAGTTTTCTTGCCATATGGCTAGACATAACCTGTTCAAAACTTTCACTATCATCCCCCACTCTAATGGAGCATCAAATCAAAATATTAGCATTTTTTTCTTTTAATTTGGCTTAGTGACTCTCAGTGGTTGTCTCCCTATACTCTAATTAGTAATATTAAATGTAATTACATTAACAGATTATAAGATTCAAATCTAATTACATTTAAGGACATTTACTATTCTTAAATGTAACAGTATTTTCAACAAAGGTTTTTTAGTTAAATGTTACAAAAGATTTACGTAAAAAAGTAGGGTTCTCCAGAAATTTTCAGCATCTGACCAGGTTCAGTACTCAGGACAAGGTGTTATGTGCCTAAATGACCTACAGAAACAGAGATGGCCACCACTTTAGCAAAATATATTTCAATGTACTTGAATGTATTTGAGTTGATGAGGAGATAAAGGTAGCTTTTTTTTTTTTTTCCAATTGGCTTTAAATGGCCCACCGGATTATAGAATCTTCTTATATTTATTCTGGACACATTTTCATGCCAAAAATTAGAACATTTTGTGGCCTCCCATGAGCCTCATTATTTTCCTTTTCTTTTTTTTTTTTACAGAAAGGAAAATTAGACAAAAAAAGGTAAAAATAAACTATGCAAAATATGTAAAGTAACAGTGAACAAAAAGCAATCAAATCCAGAAGAAAAAAAAAAAAAAAAACACAAATACACTACTTCTAAATAAAAACACACTGTAAGGCCCCTTTCACACTGGGGTGGTGGGTCCGTCGGCGGTAAAGCAATGCTATTTTTAGCGGCGCTTTAATGTCAATTTTGCGGCGCAATTTGGCCGCTAGTAGGGCACTTTTACCCCCCGCTAGCGGACGAGAAAGGGTTAAAAAAACAGCCGTGAAAGGGTTAAAACCACCGTAAAGCGCTGCTGCAGCAGCGCTATGCCACCGGTATAACCGCGCTGCCCCATTGATTTCAATGGGCAGGAGTGGTTTAGGAGTGGTGTATACACTGCTCCTTCACCGCTCCAAAGATGCTGCTAGCAGGCCTTAGCATCCTGCCAGCGCACCACTCCAGTGTGAAAGCCCTCGGGGCTTTCTCATTGGAGAGACAGCAGCGGCTCCTTCAGGGCGCTTTTCCGGCAGTATTTTTAGTGCTGTAGTGCCTGCAAAGCGCCCCAGTGTGAAAGGGGTCTTAATGAAGGGACTTAAGAGGTAGATTTTTTTAACATAGTTTTAAGCATTTTTCACAAAGTAAATCAATAAAAAATGAATAGTTTCAGCTTTGGTATGTACATCAAACACAAGGAAAAAAAGGGAACTAGATTCTGATTTCCTGAGGGTCAGTGAGGCTCCCATTTAGCACTCCACAAAATGGGGACCACCTCTGAAAAAAGGGAAAGTACCCAGAGTTGAAAATCCCCATACATATGATCCAATGAGAGCACAAAACAAACATCCAAGAGTCCAAGGTAATGTATTGACAAAACTGATTCATAGCATGATTAAGCCCGTGGATCAATTTTTTGCTTTGCATAAATGTTATCATTAAATTACCTTGGACGTTTGTTTGGCGCTTTCATTGGATTGAATGAATATCAAACAAGCAGTGAGATGTTTGGAATAGTGAACTATAAGAAAACTTTAGGTTATTATACCTTAAAGGTTCAAAGGAAAAAAATTGCAATAGCATTATTTAAAACATTATTTAGGGGGTAAATCTGTCTAATAATAATAATATTCAGAATATATATATATACACACATATATATAAATATATCTATCTATCTATCTATATATATATATATATATATATATATATATATATATATATATATATATATATATATATATATATATATATATATAAATATACACACATGCATACGCTGTATATGTATACATACACAGAGCAAAATTATAAATGTAACACTTTTGTGTTTGCCCCTATTTATCATGAGCTGAACATAAAGATCTACGACTTTTACGTTTCTTTTAGAAAACTAAAAGGAAGTACCTTTATATTGGTATACAAAGGGAATGCAGTTGCTTGCCTTTTTTCTGTCAACTAACTGCTGTATGTATGCAATGCTTGAACCTAGATGTGCAATGCATAGCTTCAGGACTCCCTCAAATATACCTGTCATTGCCTAAACTTAGGGGAAATTTCTACCCCTCATTTCCCCCCAAGAGGCTTTTCTGCCCCTTCTTATATACTACACATTGCTTTTGGTTATGGACCAATAGGATAGTTGGGGAGGGTCTGGCATAGCAGCAAGCTCCGATATTGCAGCATAAAGCAGGGTATACATGCATTGTTTTTTATTGTTCATCCTGAAGGCATGGACCAAAAAAACCTATTACAGATTCCTGAATGAAAACTAGCATTGTGGATTCAGGGATTTCTCCCACTGTGCTATTGTGCTTTGACAGTGAGAACTCCTCCCCCCCCCCCTTCAGAATACACTGATCAACACTGCAGCCATTGTCTGCATGCACGGTTTGAATGCTATTTTTGCAGCATGACCTTTCGAGAGAAGGTGGTCATTAGAGCAGAGGCTTCTGTTAAACAGAGAGGTGTACACACCTACTGAAAGTCAGACGTTTTAGCGGCAACATTGGTACATGTATACACAACTTAAGTGTCATAACTGTAACTCACAGAAGTGCCTAAAGTGTCTCCTGGAAGCTTTTGGAGGCTGCTGCAGAAATGTACAGGCACCTCTGTGACTCTAAACTTCATACTTGAAGTACACCCCCCCCTTTTCCACAATATAGTGCCTTTAACTGAAATGTTTGTTAACAGGATAAAAAGTAAGTAAGTTCAAAAATGATAATTTAGTTTGAAATGGAACCTGATATACTGAGTGACCTTCCTTGGTTGCTTCTCAATGATGAGTAAAATAAAACTTGAACACGAACAACGAGAATAGAATTCCACTTCAAAAGTCTAGACAGTTGTGCATGTATACTTAAGCTAGTGTATAAGAGAGAAGAGCCGGCAACTCCAAAGTACTTGTTGCAAAAATGTATTGGCTACACATGAGCATTAAAAAGCAAATAGCTGACTCGTTTCAGCGTGAGCCTTAGTCATAGCATTACGCTAACTTAACCTAGTGTCCTCTACTAGTGTCCCTAAAACATGTCAGAAATACTTATGTTTTTGAACTACCTAGCAGCAACTTCCAAACTTCCAAATATATATACACACACACACACACATACAGTTGCAATAAAAAGTATGTGAACCCTTTTGGAATGATATGGATTTCTGCACAAATTGGTCATAAAATGTGATCTGATCTTCATCTAAGTCACAACAATAGACAATCACAGTCTGCTTAAACTAATGACACACAAAGAATTAAATGTTACCATGTTTTTATTGAACACACCATGTAAACAATCACAGTGCAGGTGGAAAAAATATGTGAACCCTTTGATTTAATAACTGGTTGAACCTACTTTGGCAGCAATAACTTCAACCAAACGTTTCCTGTAGTTGCAGATCAGACATGCACAATGGTCAGGAGTAATTTTTGACCATTTCTCTTTACAGAACTGTTTCAGTTCAGCAATATTCTTGGGATGTCTGGTGTGAATCGTTTTCTTGAAGTCATGCCACAGCATCTCAATCGGGTTGAGGTCAGGACTCTGACTGGGCCACTCCAGTAGGTGTATTTTCTTCTGTTTAAGCCATTATGTTGTTGATTTACTTCTATGCTTTGGGTCATTGTCCTGTTGCAACACCCATCTTCTGTTGAGCTTCAGCTGGTGGACAGATGGCCTTAAGTTCTCCTGCAAAATGTCTTGATAAACTTGGGAATTCATTTTTCCTTCAATGATAGCAATCCGTCCAGGGCCTGATGCAGCAAAGCAGCCCCAAACCATGATGCCCCCACCACCATACTTCACAGTTGGGATGAGGTTTTGATGTTGGTGTGCTGTGCCTCTTTTTCTCCACACATAGTGTTGTGTGTTTCTTCCAAACAACTCAATTTTGGTTTCATCTGTCCACAGAATATTTTGCCAGTTCTGCTGTGGAACTTCCAGGTGCTCTTGTGCAAACTGTAAACGTGCAACAATGTTTTTTTTTGGACAGCAGTGGCTTCCTCTGTGGTATCCTCCCATGAAATCCATTTTTTTTTGCGTGTTTTACGTATCATAGATTCGCTAACAGGGATGTTAGCATATGCCAGAGACTTTATTTTTTTTTTATTTTTTTTTATTTTTTTTTTCTTTCAATAAATTTTTATTGAGTATTTCGTAAAAGGATACAGAAAATAGAAAAGGGGAGGGTAAAAGTAAATGAGTTATGTAACATAAATGGGTTGTTTAACACAAAGTAAGATATAGAAGTAAGTGACATACAGCTTGTGGTGATATATATTCAGAAGTTACAATCTTGCGCAAATTAGGTAGGTATAGTGTTAGACCTACTGGTACTGTTAATACTTTGAATTCACCTCATGGTTCAATTTAGTCACAGCCTATATGGCCATATAGACCAGGATTTGTCAAACTTCGCACACTGTGAGGAGTTTAATGCTATAAGACGTTCAAAGGTGTAGTTCCTGTTGACAGCTTTTATTATGTCTGTCATATTCAAGGCTGTCGCTGATTTCCAATTGCAGAGAATCATTGACCTCGTCTCTAGTAGTATGTGTGTCACTACTGGTCTGAAGTCCTTGTGGAAGTTGTCTATGTTTAGGTGTAATATTGCTAATGCAGGGTCTGGATGTGTGAGCATTCCTGTGATAGAGGATATTAGTCGGAATATTTGATTCCATGTGCTCTTAACAGTAGGGCAATACCATAGCATGTGGAGTAAAGAGCCCGTGTGGCCGCAGGCCCTCCAACATAGTGGTGAAGTGCCAGGGAAATAGGTCGCCAACCTGTATGGTGTGTAGTGCCATCTGTTAGCTAGCTTAATCGCTAGTTCCCAATGCTTAATGCAGTGGGAGGCTTTGTGTATTTCATTGAATGCCTGTTGCCATTGGTCTGGTGAGAATATATTCCCCAATTCCACCTCCCATTTTGTCATTGCAGTGGTTTTGAGAAATGTGTTTTTATCTCTTATTTTATTGTAGAAAAAGGATATGCCTTTAGAATTACTATTAGCAGTCAAGTAAAAGTTCCATATTTCTCTTGGTATGGAAATGGACGGTCTAGAGAGGGATTTAAGGAAGTGTGTGATTCTCATGTGTAAGAATTTCCCGTTATTGGTGAGGTTATATTGGGACATGACCTGTTCAGTTGTTTTTAATTGTGAACCGTCATAGAGGTCCAGAATGTTGTTGACCCCTTTGTTTGTCAAGTGGTTAACCTTCAGTGAAGGAATCTTTGTTTCTAGTAGAGTCATTGGTATTGTGTATGGGATTTCTTGATTGACCTTATGTTTTTGTCCTATAAGGAATCTCCATGCTCTCAATGAGATCTGCATAGGAGGAGTTAGTGTAGACAGTTTCCATGGTAACCACCCGTCACTCAGTAGAAATAATGTTAAGTCATTTGTTGGGGCTAGTGTTTTTTCAATGTCTACCCAGAGTGGTGTGTCCTCAGTTTTGAACCATAGTTTGGTTTGGTCTAGTCTGACAGCCCAGTAGTAGTCATATAAGTCCGTCAGGCCTGCCCCTCCTATTTTTTTGTGGAATGTGAGGTTGTTTCTAGAGCATCTAGCTTTTTTTCCATTCCATATATACTTCCAACCTGCGTTTGACATTTTATGGATATAGTGAATAGGTATGTGAATTGGTAAAGAACGAAACAGATAGATTATTTGTGGTAACAACATCATTTTGTATGCATTGATTCTTCCAAACCAGGACACCTCTTTGTTGGACATATGCCTGATCTGGGCTTCCAGTGTGGCTATAAGTGCTAGCATGTTAACTTTAACTAATGTGGAGGTTTTATTGGTAAGGGTGATACCCAGATATTTTATGCCATTGAGGCTCCACGAATAAGGTAGTTGTGTTTGAAGCATGGTGCGGTCATGGGAAGGAATACCTAGATCTAATATTAAGGATTTGTTAAAATTGACTTTGTAATATGAAATTTCTCCAAATGTGTTGAGGATGACATGAGCTTGCTGTAGTGAAATGACAGGATTGGTCAGGATTAAGATTACGTCATCTGCAAAGAGGTTTATGGTGTGCGAGCTGGAGCCAAACTGGAAGCCCGTAACCAGGGGGTGAGATCTTATGGTTTCAGCTAGGGGTTCGATCATTAGGTTAAATATTGTTGGAGAGAGGGGACACCCCTGTCTTGTCCCGTTGGTGATTTTAAATGATTTGGATAAGAACCCAGAGGAGTACACCTGGGCTGACGGGTGTGAATATAAAGCCAGAATGGCTTGCAATATGGGGCCCTGGAACCCAAATTTAGTAAGAGTTGTTTTGATTTATGTCCAGTGGACTCTATCGAACGCCTTCTCTGCGTCGATTGATAACAGCAGAGAAGGCGTTCGAGTTTTCTCAGCATAATTCATCACATTAATAATTCTTCTAGTTGCGTCAGAAGTTTGCCTCCCCCTCACAAAGCCCATCTGGTCGCGCTTGATAATATGTGGTATAATGTCAGTTAATCTTTTGGCTAATAATTTGGCATATATTTTAATATCAGAGTTTAGAAGAGATATAGGTCTGAAATTCGCTGGTGTGGTAGGATCTTTGCCTGGTTTGGGCAATGTTACTATGTATGCTTTCAGCATTTCTTGAGGAAGGGTCGCGGACTCAGCAGCTTTATTATATATAGCAGCCATATATGGTGATAGAGTTTTTGCAAAGGTTTTGAAGTATTCGTTGGAGAAACCATCCGGTCCCGGAGATTTTCCATTGGGAAGAGAGTTGGTTATCAGTTCTATTTCTCGTGTCGTGATGGGTGCGTTTAGTGTTTCTAACTGGTGAGTAGAGAGAGTGGGAAGATTGATATTTTTGAGGAATGTTTCAATTTGTTCCATTGATGGTTGGTGTGTGTTGGGGTCAGTTTGTAGGTTATATAGTGAGCCATAGTAGTCCGCAAATTGGTCAGCTATAGCCTGAGGGTTTACAATTTTGCGTGGTTCAGTAGGGTGCTGTAGGTAGGCTATTCTCGTTTTAGTTCGAGCCGCCTTCAATCTGTTTGCAAGATATTTTCCTGCTCTATTAGCATTGGCGTAGTAGTTTAGTTGAAGACGGCGGAGATGTATGTCATATTGTTGCGATAGTAGGTTTCTAAGTTTTTCTCTGAGGGTGGTCAGTTTATCTGTGAGTGGTAATGTAGGGGATTTTTTGTGTTGTGAGGAGATATCGTGGATTTCTATCAGGAGACTATGAAGCTGCTGAGTCCGTTTCCTTTTTTCTCTGGCCCCTATTTGAATTAGAACGCCTCTCATGAAGGCCTTGTGTGTGCTCCATAAGATGTATGGGTCCTCGACTGAGCCAGCATTGTCTGAAAAGAAATGCTGTAAGTTCTGAGATAGTGTCGATTGTAGTTGTGGGTTATGGAGTATGCGTGTGTTGCAGCACCAGATGGGGGGTGAGGAGGAGATTCCCCTCTCAGCAATGGATAAAGTAATAGCAGAGTGGTCCGACCATGTAATATTGTGTATTATGGTTTCTTCGATTTGTTGTAGGAGCCTTTTATCCGTTAAAAATAGGTCTATACGGGAGTATGAGCAGTGTCTGCTTGAAAAAAAGGTGTAGTCCTTTTCATTACCGTGTAGACATCTCCATGTGTCGAATAACTCCTCTTTGTGAAGTAGTGGTTGGAGGGACAAAGTTCCTTTACCGGATGATGTGTCAATGAGTGGGTCAGGTGTCGCGTTAAAGTCCCCACAGATCAGGAGGTTACCATATTGTAAGGCTTTTGCTTTGTTGATAACTTTGGTTATGAACCGTACTTGGTGCTTGTTTGGCGCGTATAAGGTTACTATGGTGTAGGGACTCGAGTTGATGTCCCCTGTGGCAATGATGTACCTTCCTGCGACATCAGTGATGATTTCTTTGGGCTCGAAGGATATGGAGTTTTTGAAGGCTAGGAGAACTCCCCCTGTTTTACGGTGTGGCGTGCAGGCTGTGTATATGAAAGGGAAGTCCTTGTGAGTACATTGGGGGTCCTTGTGTAGTTGGAAGTGCGTTTCTTGGACGCTGAGAATGTCCGCCTTATGTTTGTGAGCTTCTTTCCATAAGCTATAACGCTTAGTCGGGTGATTTAAGCCTCTGGCATTAATGGAAAGGCAGGTAATCGTCATTTAAGAGACAATTGTGGTGAATAATGAGGCTGTAGTGTGGGAGTACTCACTGCGACCGTGGAGAGCTTCTCATGTTGCGTATTCGTTGGTGGAGATGAGACTTGTAGCGAGACCTCTGCTGGTTCGGAGGCGTAGTTGTTGCTATGAAGCGATGCATATCACTTAAAAAAAAAAGAGGTAAAAAATAACTGTAAACTGAACAAAAAGTTAACATACGTAACTTAAGAAATGGATCTCACAAGTGATCCTCGTGCAGTCGTAGCTGCTATTGTTGTTGTAGGGGAAAGGGAGAGGTTCTAGATCAGAAACTCAGCCCTGAAGATAATCTTGTATATATTTGGATTATTTTGCTAGCTTCCACCTGTGGGTTTCTTGTTAGGTTTTTTGTAGGACACTACCTGCCAATCATTCTGAAGGAGGGATGGTGCAGCTGGGTGTGCTTGATGGGTAGGCAGATCCGCAATGATGTTCCATCTTTTCAGGGCTGTGAGCCCTTCTTCCAAAGTAGTAATGGAGATGGTGACTCCGTTGTGGGTAATAGATAGAGTGGCGGGATACTTCCACCTATGGAGGATTTTGTGGTTCCTCAAAGCTTTTGTGATTGTCAGTAAATTGCGCCGGCGCTGTAGAGTGTGTCTGGAGAGGTCTGGGAGCAGTCTGATATTCACATACTGCTGGGGGATGTTCTCCTGTTTGCGTGAGGCTTGGAGTACCCGGTCTTTGACGTGGAAGAAATGCATTCTGAGCAGGACATCCCTGGGTATGTCAGCAGGGAGAAAAGACGGCTTAGGTACTCTATGTATCCTGTCCACTAGTAGGTCCTGTGCTGAGGCATCGGGCACCAGAGTGGAGAATAGGGTCTGGGCATATTGTAAGAGCTGGTTAGGGGGGATATCTTCCGGAATTCCTCTAAGTTTGAGGTTGTTCCTCCTGGACCTGTCTTCTAGGTCGGCCATTTTGTCTTTTAACCACGTAATGTCTTCCCCTTGAGCTGTATGGGCCTCCACCATCACATTATATGCTGATGTGTATTCCTCCATCTTGTTTTCTACCAGGTGTACCCTCTGGCCTATGGCCTGTACTTCCCTCTGGCACTCAGTTATCCCCCTAACCATGTCTGCCTGTAGTGAGGAGCGCAGTGACAGGAGCATGTCCTTCAGCAGTGTGTCTGAGACCGGCCGGTCCGCAGTGGGGAATTCCCTGATAGGATCTCGCTCAGTGCTACTCTGGTGTAACGGATTGCTGTGGGGCCCGCTCACCTCCATACCCTGCGCGCCTCCCTGCCTGACAGGGGAGTCCCTCCGCGGCTTCGATTTGGCCGGACTTCTAGTGGAGGGGCTGGATGGGCTGGAGGATGATACACTGGGTGGGTTCGGGGAGTGGGTAGAGACAGATACTGGACCTTGTCTGCCGCTGTGCGCTTCGGGCCTAAGCTCCGGCCTGTCTTCTGCCGTACCGCCGCCATTTTGAGGGCCGCGAGCCGCGTAGTAACTGGTCATTTTCTGCGGCTGTTGTGGGTTCTTGCGGCGTTTGGTCATCCCCGATGGGTTCAGCGGGTCCCCACTTAGTGATAGGTAGGTCCGATCGTTGGTAGGGGTGCTGGAAAGCTGTGATGGCTGTAGATTATCTTTAAGGCGAGCGGAGCTCCAGGATTACGCGTCCATCTTGGAGCCCGTTCGGCCACGCCCCCATGCCAGAGACTTTTGTAAGCCTTTAGCTGACACTCTAGGATTCTTCTTCACCTTACTGAGTAGGCTGCACTGTGCTCTTGTAGTCATCTTTACAGGACGCCCACTCCTAGGGAGAGTAGCAGCAGTGCTGAACTTTCTCCATTTATAGACAATTTGTCTTACCATGGACTGATGAACAGCAATTTTGGAGATACTTTTATAACCCTTTCCAGCTTTATCCAAGTCAACAATTCTTAATCGTAGGTCTTCTGAGAGCTCTTTTGTGCATGGCATCATTCACATCAGGCAATGCTTCTTGTGAAAAGCAAAGGGCAGGGCAGCTGTAACCAACACCTTCAATCTCATCTCATTGGTTGGACTCCAGTTGGCTGACACCTCACTCCAATTAGCTCTTGGAGATCTCATTAGTCTAGGGGTTCACATACTTCTTCCACCTGCACTGTGAATGTTTACATGGTGTGTTCAATAAAAAACATGGTAACATTTAATTCGTTGTGTATTATTAGTTTAAGCAGACTGTGATTATCTATTGTTGTGACTTAGATGAAGATCAAATCACATTTTATGACCAATTTGTGAAGAAATCCATATATTTCCAAAAGGGTTCACATACTTTTTATTGCAACTGTATATACACAGGGCAGATGGCAGACAGTATGTATGGCGTAGTCTGGGTGAGTGGTTTGCTGATGTCAATGTTGTGGATCGAGTGGCCCATGGTGGCGGTGGGGTTATGGTATGGGCAGGCATATGCTATGGACAATGAACACAGGTGCATTTTATTGATGGCATTTTAAATGCACAGAGATATCGTGACAAGATCCTGAGGCCCATTGTTGTGCCATTCTTCCATGACCATCACCTTATGTTGCAGCATGATAATGTACAGCCCCATGTTGCAAGGACCTGTACACAATTTCTGGAAGCTGAAAACAAGTTCTTGCATGGCCAGCATACTCACTGGACATGTTACCCATTGAGCATGTTTGCGATGCTCTGGATCGGCGTATACAACAGCATCCAGTTCCTGCCAATATCCGGCAACTTCGCACAGCCATTGAAGAGAAATGGGCCAACATTTCTCAGGCCACAATCAACAACTTGATCAACTCTATGCGAAGGAGATGTGCTGCACTGCATGAGGTAAATGGTGGTCACTAGGGATGAGCCGAACACCCCATTGTTCGGTTCACACCAGAACATGCGAACAGGCAAAAAATTAGTTCGAACACACGAACACCGTTAAAGCCTATGGGACTCGAACAGGAATAATCAAAAGTGCTAATTTTAAAGGCTTATATGCAAGTTATTGCCATAAAAAGTGTTTGGGGACCTGGGTCCTGCCCCAGGGGACATGGATCAATGCAAAAAAAGTTTTAAAAATGACCCTTTTTTCGGGAGCAGTGATTTTAATAATGTTTAAAGTGAAACAATAAAAGTGTAATATTCCTTTAAATTTTGTACCTGGGGGGTGTCTATAGTATGCATGTTTCACGTGTTTAGAACAGTCTGAGAGCAAAATGACATTTCAAAGGAAAAAAAGTCATTTAAAACTACTCGCGGCTATTTATGAATTGTCGGTCCGACAATACACATAAAAGTTCATTGATAAAAATGGCATGGGATTTCCCCACAGGGGAACCCCGAACCAAAATTAAAAAATACCATAGGGGTCCCCCTAAATTCCATACCAGGCCCTTCAGGTCTGGTATGGATTTTAAGGGGAACCCCGCGCCACAATTTAAAAAAAATGGCGTGAGGTCCCCCCAAAAATCCATACCAGACCCTTATCCGAGCACGCAACCTGGAAGGCCGCAGGAAAAGAGGGGGGATGAGAGAGCGCCCCCCCTGAACCGTACCAGGCCACATGCCCTCAACATTAGGAGGGTGCTTTGGGGGCCTCATCCCCACAACCCTTGCCCAGTAATTGTGGGGGTCTGCGGGCGGGGGGCTTATCGGAATCTGGAATCCCCGTTAACAAGGGGACCCCCAGATCCTGGCCCTCCCCCTGTGTGAAATGGTAAGGGGTACAAAAGTACCCCTACCATTTCACAAAAAAAGTGTCAAAAATTTTTAAAATGACAAAAGACAGTTTTTGACAATTCCTTTATTTATAGTCTTCTTCTTTTCCATCTTCTTTCTTCTATCTTCTTTCTTCTATTTTCCTTCGGTTTCTTCCTCCATCTTCTTCTTCCTCTGGTTCTTCCTCCGATCCTCTGCTTCTTGCTCCGGTGTTCTCGTCCGGCATCTTCCTCTGCGGAGTCTTCTTCCCTTCTTCGGTCTCGGGCCGCTCCACATCCATGATGGGAGGCTCCCGCTGTGTGACGCTTCTCGTCTTCTGAAACTTCTTATATAACAGAGGGCGGGGCCACCCGGTGACCTTGCCCCCTCTGACATCACGGGGAATGCTACAGGGAAGTCCCGTCAAGCCCCCAGATTTCTGATATGTTTTAGGGACACTAGTAGAGAACACTAGTTTAAGTTAGCGTAATGCTATGACTAAGGCTCACACCAAAACGCATCAACTGTTTGCTTTTTAATGCTCATGTGTAGCCAATACATTTTTGTAACAAGGACTTTGGAGTTCCCGGCTCTTCTCTCTTATACACTAGCTTAAGTATAAAGACATGCACAGCTGTCTAGACTTTTGAAGTGGAATTCTATTCTCGTTGTTCACGTTCAAGTTTTATTTTACTCATCATTGAGAAGCAACCAAAGAAGGCCACTCAGTATATCAGTTCCATTTCTAACTAAATTATCATTTTTGAACTTACTTACTTTTTATCATGTTAACAAACATTTCAGTTAAAGGCACTATATTGTGGAAAAGGGGGGGGTGTACTTCAAGTATTAAGTTTGGAGTCACAGAGGTACCTGCACATTTCTGCAGCAGCCTCCAAAAGCTTCCAGGATACACTTTAGGCACTTCTGTGAGTTACAGTTATGACACTTAAGTTGTGTATACATGTAACAATGTTCCTGCTGAACCGTCTGACTTTCAGTAGGTGTGTACACCTCTCTGTTTAACAGAAGCCTCTGCTCTAATGACCACCTTCTCTCGAAAGGTCATGCTGGAAAAATAGCATTCAAACCGTGCATGCAGACAAAGGCTGTAGTGTTGATCAGTGTATTCTGAAAGGGGGGAGGAGTTCTCACTGTCAAAGCACAATAGCACAGTGGGAGAAATCCCTGCATCCACAATGCTAGTGTTGATTCGGGAATCTGTAACAGGTTTTTTTAGTCCATGCCCTCAGGATGAACAATAAAAAAAAACGATGCATGTATACCCTGCTTTATGCTGTAATATCGGAGCTTGCTGCTATGCCAGACCATCCCCAACTATCCTATTGGTCCATGGTCTTAATAACCAAAAGCAATGTGTAGGATATAAGAAGGGGCAGAAAAGCCTCTCGGGGGAAACGGGGGGGGGGGGTGTAGAAATTTCCCCTAAGTTTAGGCAATGACAGGTATATTTGAGGAAGTCCTGAAGCTATGCATGGCACATCTAAGTTCAAGCATTGCATACATACAGCAGTTAGTTGACAGAAAAAAAGGCAAGCAACTGAATTCACTTTGTATACCAATATAAAGGTACTTCCTTTTAGTTTTCTTCCTAAAGTTTGATTTGCATTTGTGGTTCATGTTCTTCAAAAGCTATATTTTATATTTTTACTTTTTTTTTTGTTTTTTTGTTGTTGTTAATTTAATTTGGTATAATTTTGAAATGCTTAAAGCTATTTTAAATTTTTAGCAAAAACAGCAGTGAATGGCAGTATAACACTCATATGTTCATATATCAAATAATGACATTTAAGACATTCTTCTGTCTCCAAACAATAAAATTGTATTTATTTTTAACAGTCAGTTAATCATTGCCCTATTGCATTTTATCTCTGTTAAATCAAACTGTTAAATACCAGACGGCTAGTAATTCACTACATCAAAAAGGAAAATTAAGTTATTAATCAAAAATGTATGATGCTATCTAATTGTTTGTGTTAGTAATTAACATTTTTAAAGCATGCTGCAATAAAGGAAAGTTAACTTTAGCAGAAGCAAATGCTTCTGAATGTACAGTAATTTTTTTCAGTAATTTCATTAGTAAATCTTACATTGTAAGACTTGTTTTGTAAATGTAATACAGGGACTGCTTATTTACTGCTCATGACCACACAGCCAATAGAGAGCTGATGTGTGTCCATGCCTTTTTTCATAAACATAATTTAAGCACCAGCAGAAAAATGTATCAGGTGAGAAAAATGATCTTTCTGCAGAAAGAAGGGGGAGAAGAGCAGGGATTTCAAATCCCCAAACCGCTGCTCTGCCGACATAGGCACTGATAGCTCATCACCCATGGAGGTAAGCACAATGGAGAGGTGGGAAGGCTGTATGGTGTTAGTTCACCTTTTCATTTTTTTTCTTTTTAAAGGTGAGCTTACACTTTGATAACGTTCTTCAAGGAAGAGGGAAGCATTGTGTGGCATTATGGTTTTGTGATTGCAGCAGAGAGAAAGTTACCATATCCAAAGTTCAGCTGGCACCTGTGGCTGGTGTATACAGCTTCAAGATGGGTCTTTCAGTGGTTTGTGGAATTGCATAAGTAGCTTTATAAATCATTAATGTGTATATATTACTCAACTCAGAGCCATGGCTAACAGGAAACTTTGCAGCAGAGGGTGTCTTCCACCAAGGACTTTATATACAACTAGCTCTTTTATTTTCTCATCAGAGAAAGCAGCAGCACAGCACAACATAAACACGGAAAACTGCAATGTTTCATGCTCACACTAGTTCCTTTTGGTTTGAAAAATAGCTTTTTATACAGTATGAAGTACTTTCAAGTCTTTGGTGCAGGAAACCTTTTACTGCATTATGTTCAGTGGAATTCCTGTAAAAGGAAAACAGCTGAATCATAATGGCTGCAACCTCTGCATCATTTCCCATAAACTGCTGAATTATAGCTTTTACCTCTGTTTATTTTCCCATAAGCCTCTGCTGTAGGAAACACTGCCCTAGTGCTGTAAACTCCCCAAATGTCACACTGTATTTGCGCAGTGGTCTTTCAAATGCATTTTTTTTTTTTTTAAATATACTTCAATGAATTAAGAAAAAACTAAACAGTGAAGTTAGCCCAATTTTTTTTGCATAGTGTGAAAGATAATGTTACGCTGAGTAAATAGATACCTAACATATCATGCTTTAAAATTGCACACACTCGTGGAATAGCGACAAACTACGGTACTTAAAAAATCTCCATTTAAGGGTTACCTGTTTAGAGCTACAGAGGAGGTCTAGCCTGAGAATTATTACTCTCGCTCTATGGATCGTGGCGATACCTCACTTGTGGTGTAACTTACTGTACATATGCGTTTGCTTTGGCGCTTTGTATTTTGTTATTTTTACTGTCCCTTTAAAAAAAAATCTGATCACTTTTATTGCCATCACAAGGAATATAAAACATCCTTTGTGACAGTAATTGGCAGCGACAGGTACTCTTTATGGAGAGATCTGGGGACTAAAAGACCCCAAATCCCTCCTCTGCACTTAAAAGAATTCAAAATGCCAAGATTGGCATTTTTGAATACTGTGGATTTTTTACATATGGTGCCATTGGCTGCCAAGTAAACTGGAAGTGACGTTGTGATATTGCTTCTGGGTTTCTACATCCGAGACCTGATCAAAGCTGATTCCTCCTTTGTTCTGGTCTCTGGCCAGCCGACGGATGTGCTGGCTGGTGGCTCGGGTCTCCCAGTGGGACGGGAGGTGGCGGGAGGGGGGGGATGTTCCCTCCCACTGCTTGTAAGCGGCTGTTTAGCCTCATCAGTTGTCATTACAGGAAAGCCAACAGTTGGCTCTAAAAAACATTACCGGGGTGATGCATGCATCTGCAGGCCTTACCCCGGTACAACCACTTGAAGCCAATGACATACCAGGTACGTAATGTGGCGGCAAGTGGTTAATTTAGTTATACTGTATATAGCACCTTGCAATTCTATCAGTCTTCCATTGAGGCTTAGCAAAAACACTTAACACATGCTTGCATAATGTGCAGCAAATCAATACAATGTTTATGGTTGGGGTACGAGTTTTCATGCAATTTTGCAGGACAAGTCACACAAGTGTGAAAGGGGCCTAAGCAGTTTGTTAGGAACCAGAGGTACACTGTGTGATGGAGTACTTATTTTTATAAAATACGAGAGATATGATACTTCAAAGACAGCAACCATTAACATTGTATTGATTTGCTGCACATTATGCAAGCATCTGTTCTTGGCCACCATGGCATATACTATTTTGAATACAGTTTTTTATATCATGGTCAAGAGCTAAAAGTTATCAAGGGACACTCTGCACATCATTAGGTAGTCTCCAGTCACTGTGCCATATGTTTGACGGTTGTCTCTGAAACATGGCAGCATTCGTTTGTGTTTTTGATGTCTTTTGGTACACTCTAGGATGACACTTTGTTAAGGGTAACTCCAGTTTCAAATGAAAAAATAGAGCAAATAAAAAAATAACATTGCCTATATAATTGCTAAACAAACCATATTGTAATTTATTGTCACTAAAAATTACCTTTCATTTTATGTGTGCAGCCACAGTAATTTTCTGCTGATGTATGGAATAGCCCCATGTGATTTCCAGCTTGTGTGATTAGCTCACCAATTTTCCCTGAAGCCTGCACACAAGTGCATACAAGTCACATTTTAGGCACCCCTGCAACAGGAATTTCAGTTTTGGTGAGATACTCACCAGGGGTTAAATACTTCTATTGAGTATACAGCACTGCATTTTTTTCATGCATCAAAAAACTAAGAGTGAACCAGGTGATTATAATGAACCAGTGCCCCCTATTCAGAATCAGTCTGCAAATGGCACTGTAAAACAAATATTGATTTATTCCTAGCAGAAACAGGTAGGAATCTGCAGCAAAGTTTGATATAGCCCCTGCAATGTACATTTATGAACTGGAGGTTTTTTTTTTTCTCAACGAAAGTGCAGTTAAACTTTAAACTCACAATACACAATACAGTGTGGTACTAGGAAGAAAATCACAAAATATGCTTTATGACTTTTTGATCCTATTTGCCAATGTGTATGATGTTGATGGCATTAACCTTATTTTATTTTATTTTTTTCAAAGTAATTTGAAATAGATTTTAGTTTTTTTGTCCCTGCTACTTGCAATGCTCAGTCATGGTCTATCACAGCTACACCAAACTATGTAGAAAAGCATGTTGCTTCTGGAAATCAAAATATTGGGTTACTGTTACTGTTTGTAAGCCAATGAATAATGTCAAAATAAACTAAGTTATTACACATGCAATTTATGTGATGACACAATACGGTGTTGCTGGTGCTGACCCTCAGAATTGTAATGCTTTGTGGAAATATGTACAGTTTTAAGGCATCCACTAACCACATAATTTGAAGGATAGCTGTATTGTCAATGTTGAATTTTTTGTTTACAAATGTTTTTATTGAGGTATGGAAGGCAGTTATAGGAAAATATAATGTGCATTGAGAGTGCTGCATATAACTAAACAACAATTTTCTATATAATTCGTATGACTAGACAAAAGAAGTCATGGTAGGTTAGAAGTGTCACTCTCCAAGAACTAGTATATAAAATAAAAGCAAAACATTAACCAAAAGGAAAACAAAAATAATAGTGTGTGCGTAGAGCAATATAAGAATACATATGCATATACTTAATAGTTTGGTGTATCATCATAAGCTCTGTTGTCATAGTTTATTTAGGTGGTAAGAGTACAAGTACAAATCCAAGGTCAGAGTTCCTTTGGCATATCCAACAGGTTGACTGAGCAGAATAGGAGGAACTTTGCCCATATTGGCAATTAGGGATGAGCTTCGAGTTCGAGTCGAACTCATGTTCTACTCGAACATTGGCTGTTCGCAAGTTCGCCGAACAGCGAACAATTTGGGGTGTTCGCGGCAAATTCGAATGCCGCGGAACACCCTTTAAAAGTCTATGGGAGAAATCAAACGTGCTAATTTTAAAGGCTTATATGTAAGTTATTGTCATAAAAAGTGTTTGGGGACCCGGGTCCTGCCCCAGGGGACATGTATCAATGCAAAAAAAAGTTTTAAAAACGGACGTTTTTTCAGGAACAGTGATTTTATTAATGCTTAAAGTCAAACAATAAAAGTGTAATATCCCTTTAAATTTCGTAGCTGGGGGGTGTCTATAGTATGCCTGTAAAGGGGCGCATGTTTCCTGTGTTTAGGACAGTCTGACAGCAAAATGACATTTGGAAGGAAAAAACTCATTTAAAACTACCCGCGGCTATTGCATTGCCGACAATACACATAGAAGTTCATTGATAAAAACGGCATGGGAATTCCCCACAGGGCAACCCCGAACCAAAATAAAAAATAAAAAAATGATGTGGGGGTCCCCCTAAATTCCATACAAGGCCCTTCAGGTCTGGTATGGATATTAAGGGGAACCCCAGCCAAAATTTAAAAAAAAAATTGACGTGGGGTTCCCCCTAAATTCCATACCAGACCCTTCAGGTCTGGTATGGATTTTAAGGGGAACCCCGCACCAAAAAAAAACAAAAAACGGCGTGGGGTCCCCCTAAAAATCCATACCAGACCCTTATCCGAGCACGCAACCTGGCAGGCCGCAGGAAAAGAGGGGGGGACGAGAGTGCGCCCCCCCCCCCTCCTGAACCGTACCAGGCCACATGCCCTCAACATTGGGAGGGTGCTTTGGGGTAGCCCCCCAAAACACCTTGTCCCCATGTTGATGAAGACAAGGGCCTCATCCCCACAACCCTGGCCGGTGGTTGTGGGGGTCTGCGGGCGGGGGGCTTATGGGAATCTGGAAGCCCCCTTTAACAAGGGGACCCCCAGATCCCGGCCCCCCCCCCTGTGTGAAATGGTAAGGGGGTACTTACCCCTACCATTTCACTAAAAAACTGTCAAAAATGTTAAAAATGACAAGAGACAGTTTTTGACAATTCCTTTATTTAAATGCTTCTTCTTTCTCCTTCATCTTCTTCTGGTTCTTCTGGCTCTTTTGGTTCTTCCTCCAGCGTTCTCGTCCAGCATCTCCTCCGCGGCGTCTTCTATCTTCTTCTCCTCGGGCCGCTCCGCACCCATGGCATGGGGGGGGAGGCTCCCGCTCTTCTCTTCATCTTCTTCTTTATCTTCTTCTTCATCTTCTTCTTCTTCTCTTCTTCCTTCTTCTCTTCTTCATCTCTTCTCCGGGCCGCTCCGCAGCCATGCTGGCATGGTGGGAGGCTCCCGCTGTGTGACGGCGTCTCTTCGTCTGACGGTTCTTAAATAACGGGGGGCGGGGCCACCCGGTGACCCCGCCCCCCTCTGACGCACGGTGACTTGACGGGACTTCCCTGTGACGTCACGGGGAATGCCACAGGGAAGTCCCGTCATGTCCCGTGCGTCAGAGGGGGGGCGGGGTCACCGGGTGGCCCCGCCCCCCGTTATTTAAGAACCGTCAGACGAAGAGACGCCGTCACACAGCGGGAGCCTCCCACCATGCCAGCATGGCTGCGGAGTAGCCCGGAGAAGAAATGAAGAAGAGAAGAAGGAAGAAGAGAAGAAGAAGAAGAAGATGAAGAAGAAGATGAAGAAGAGAAGAAGATGAAGAGAAGAGCGGGAGCCTCCCCTCATGCCATGGGTGCGGAGCGGCCCGAGGAGAAGAAGATAGAAGACGCCGCGGAGGAGATGCTGGATGAGAACGCCGGAGGAAGAACTAGAAGAGCCAGAAGAACCAGAAGAAGAAGAAGATGAAGGAAGAAAGAAGAAGCATTTAAATAAAGGAATTGTCAAAAACTGTCTCTTGTCATTTTTAACATTTTTGACAGTTTTTTAGTGAAATGGTAGGGGTAAGTACCCCCTTACTATTTCACACAGGGGGGGGGCTGGGATCTGGGGGTCCCCTTGTTAAAGGGGGCTTCCAGATTCCGATAAGCCCCCCGCCCGCAGACCCCCACAACCACCGGCCAGGGTTGTGGGGATGAGGCCCTTGTCTTCATCAACATGGGGACAAGGTGTTTTGGGGGGCTACCCCAAAGCACCCTCCCAATGTTGAGGGCATGTGGCCTGGTACGGTTCAGGAGGGGGGGGCCGCACTCTCGTCCCCCCCTCTTTTCCTGCGGCCTGCCAGGTTGCGTGCTCGGATAAGGGTCTGGTATGGATTTTTAGGGGGACCCCACACCGTTTTTTTTTTTTTTTTTGGCGCGGGGTTCCCCTTAAAATCCATACCAGACCTGAAGGGTCTGGTATGGAATTTAGGGGGAACCCCACGTCAATTTTTTTTTTAAATTTTGGCTGGGGTTCCCCTTAATATCCATACCAGACCTGAAGGGCCTTGTATGGAATTTAGGGGGACTCCCACATCATTTTTTTTTTTTAATTTTGGTTCGGGGTTGCCCTGTGGGGAATTCCCATGCCGTTTTTATCAATGAACTTCTATGTGTATTGTCGGCAATGCAATAGCCGCGGTAGTTTTAAATGTGTTTTTTCCTTCAAAATGTCATTTTGCTGTCAGACTGTTCTAAACACGGGAAACATGCGCCCCTTTACAGGCATACTATAGACACCCCCCAGCTACGAAATTTAAAGGGATATTACACTTTTATTGTTTGACTTTAAGCATTATTAAAATCACTGCTCCTGAAAAAACGGCCGTTTTTAAAACTTTTTTTTGCATTGATTCATGTCCCCTGGGGCAGGACCCAGGTCCCCAAACACTTTTATTGACAATAACTTGCATATTAGCCTTTAAAATTAGCACTTTTGATTATTCATGTTCGTGTCCCATAGACTTTAACGGTGTTCGTGTGTTCGAACAAATTTTTTTCCTGTTCGCATGTTCTGGTGCGAACCGAACAGGGGGGTGTTCAGCTCATCCCTATTGGCAATCTAAGGAGCTGGCCAAGAGCTCCATTTGCAGTCAAAAATGTGCATGTCCACAAGAGTATGGTGTATTCGTTCCATTAACTTAATAGACTCCATTCGAAGAAGCCCCTGGGACCAAGGAACTGTTGGGGATCGCCAGTTCAAAGCTATAGCCCAGTGAATAGCACTAAATAGCGTGTGATCCAGTTTTTAATCTGCGGGGTGACCTCTCGGAGATCTGCAAACAGAATACACATCTGGTAGGTTAAAGTGATAGGCGTGCCAGTTATTTGAAGCATCGTCATAGAGGTCTGCTGCCAAAGAGATTGTAGAGCCTTACAGCTCCAGAAGGTATGGAGGAGTGTACCCCTTTCACCACATCCCCTGAAACATGTGTCTGGAATAGTTGGAAAAATTGTATGTATTCTAACAGGGGTGTAGTTCCATCTGGTGTGAAGTTTGACCACAGTTTCCTCAATGGCAACCGAGCGACCATATCATGCCAATCCTCAGCAGGATATTCCTGGCCCATTTCAGCCTCCCAGCCTAGCATTGCCGAGGATTTTGCAGTGGTATGATGGTCATTAAGGTATTGGTAAAGGGTAGAAATTGTTCCTCTATCTCTCAACCCCTCATGACACAAATTTTTAAAGGGTGTTCTGGCTTCATCTCTTTCTCAAGTTAGGACATTTTGAAAAAAGTGGTGAATTCAGAGTTAGATAAAGCATAGTTGTGATGTAGATGTTCAAAAGAACAAAAGGTGGTGCCCTGCAGCAATGAGTGCAAAGTCACCAGGCTTTGTGAGGACCAGTTAACAAATTCCAATTCCGCATTAAATGTTGCAGGGAAGTTAAGGTCGCCCAAAAAGGAGGCCAATTGGGGAGGTTTCGAAAGAAGCCCGAACTTTTCCTTAATGAGGGTCCACAATTTTTTTAAGTGGGGTAATGTCTCTCTGGCTAACTGAGTTTGACCATAGAAGACCCGGAAGGTAAAATGGCTTGATCGAAGCCCTTTCGAATTGGAGCCATGGTATGTGAGTTGGGGAAGCGTGCCATTGCGCTAATTGTATTAGCCATGCCGCCAAGTAGTATTTCCACTTGTTTGGGCAGCCTAGGCCCCCCTGTTCTGGGTTCTGTACATCCGTAATCTGCTCAAGTGAGGCTTTTTGCCTTGCCAAATAAACTTTAGCAGTTTGGTTTTTATTGCCTCTATGGTTGACTGGGATACATATAATGGTAGAGATCTAAAATAAAATAACAATTTTTGGAGGATCGACATTTTCACCGCTTGTATGCGGCCCCGGAATGAGATTTGGTATAAGGACCATTGGGTAAACAAATGTTTAACATTGGAGAAGGCCTGAAGGTAATTGTAAGTGTGTATCTGTCATAGTGATGGGGCCAAACAAAATCCCAATTATTGTAGGGAACCCGAGCTCCAGGAAAATTCAAACCTGTCCTTGAGGGAAGTCAGCAGAGGGTGCGGTATGTTAATTGGCATGGCAACGCATTTAGAGGGGTTCACTCCTAAGCCCGACAGGTGATGGAAGGTGTCTGAGGTGGTGAGCAAATTGGGCAGGGGGATTAAGGGGCCACATAGGAAGAGAAGGACGTCATCTGCATATAGGCTCAACTTAAATTCCTGGTTAATCTTAACATATCCTCTAGGATTGGGGTTGCTAGTGATAGAGCGGGCCAAAGGTTCTATTGTGAGGGCAAATAGGAGAGGGGATGGGGACATACCTCTCCTGTGCCTCTCCCCAGGGAAAAATAGTCTGAGGTGCAGCTTAATATGGGTACGAGGTTGATGAAACGGAGCCCGAAAACTAATTTAGATAAGATGGTGTCAAGATAAGGCCAGAGGACACTATCAAAGGCCTTGTTTATGTCCAGGCTCAAAAACAAAATCTTGCGGGATTTAACATCTGCATCTTGAATAATGTTTGAGGCCAGGCGTATGTTATCTGTAATTTGTCTGGTTGGTATAAAACCGGTTTGATCTGGGGAAATGAATGTTGTGATAACGGATGATGGACGGTCTGCTAAAATACGGCTGAATGTCTATAGCCTCCCTGGCGGTTTTCCCGAGTGTGGCTCGGGGTTAAAATTCAGGACCATTAGCGGTAACCCCGAACCACACTCGGGATTACATCGCAGGATCCTGGTGTGGCTTTACTTACCTTGTCCCCGGGATCCTGCGATGTCCCCCGCAGTGTCCGTGGGCTCCGTCCTCCTCCGAAGCCTCTCTGTGCAAGGCTCCGTTCCCTGCGAGCGTCGCGACGCATGGGGGCGGAGCCTGGCGGCAAATTAAAAAAAAAGTAAAAATCATAACACATACAGTACTGTAATCTTACAGATTACAGTACTGTATGAAATGATTTCACATCCCTTTTGTCCCCAGTGCTTTGGCCCATGCCCTGCATGCAGTTTTATATGATATATACTGTTCTTTCTGCCTGGAAACTGGAGATTGTCCATAGCAACCAAAAAGTGTCCCTTTACGTCAAAAGTGGCTTTAGACAAGCTAGAAAACAGCGATAGTAAATTAGAACACTTGCAGAATTGAGCGATAGTGAATCGTGGGGAAATTTATTTTATTACTATTTATTTTTATTTTTTTAATTATTTATTTTTATTTATTATGTTATATTATATGTTTTTGTGTTTCAAACTTTATCATACCCGGGATATCTACTAGACTCTTGTTTTGGACAGATTTAAGTGTGTTATTGTTAAGAATTACAGACCTACAATATAAAACGCCAAATTTCCATACAAAATAATTGTACCGCTTTCAGCACCTAAAATCCGAAATAATCATACCGCCAGGGAGGTTAAGTTGGTGTTAAAAACCGATATGGAGCTGTAGTTTTGAGGGAGGGTGTAGTCCTTCCCCAGTTTTGGGATCAGTAACATATTTGCCATGAGCATATCTGTTGGGAACACCCCTGAGGATACAATTAACCACCTCAGCCCCGGAAGAATTTGCCCCCTTCCTGACCAAGCCCTTTTTTACAATACAGCACTGCATCGATTTAACTGTCAATTGTGCGGTCGTACCTAAGCAAAATTGACATTCTTTTTTTCCCACAAATAGAGCTTTCTATTGGTGGTATTTGATCACCTCTGTGGTTTGCGCTATAAACAAAAAAAGTGCGACAATTTTGAAAAAAAAGCAATATTTTTAAATTTTTGCTGTAATAAATATCCCCCAAAAATATATAAAAAAACTAATTTCTTCCTCAGCTTAGGACAATATGTATATATATATATATATATATATATATATATATATATATATATTGATTGGTTTGCGCAAAAGTTATCACGTCTACATAATAGATTTATGGCATTTTTATTATCTTTTTTATTAGTAATGGCGGTGATCTGCGATTTTTATCGTGACTATGACATTGTGGCGGACAGATTGGACACTTTTGACACTATTTTGGGACCATTGGCATTTATACAGCGATATACATTGCTATAAAAATGCACTGATTACTGTGTAAATGTCACTGGCAGGGAAGGGGTTAAACACTAGGGGGCAATCAAGGGGTTAACTGTGTTCCCTCACCATGTTCTAACTGTAGGGGGGATGGGCTCACTAGAACATGTCAGAGAACATGATAGTGATCACTGCTCCCGATCACTGGGAGCAGTAGATCCCTGTCATGTTGCTAGGCAGAACAGGGAAATGCCTTGTTTACATAGGCATCCCATTGTTCTGCCTCTCCGTGCCACAATCGCGGGCCACCAGTGGACATTGAGTCCGCGGGACCTGCGGGCACGCTCCCACGGTGTTCACCGCTGGCGATGTGCGCATGCCCGCTAGCCACGGATGACACAGCGGCATACGGGTACATCGTTTTGCGCACCCGTGCCACTTTGCCGAGGTACATCAGCACAGGCCAGTCGGCAAGTGGTTAAATAGTTTTGAAATTTTGGGGATTAACCGTCCCGCAAATCTTAATTGTAAAAGAGGACCGTGAAGCCATCAGGGCCCGTTGGAGGGTTTCAAAGAGGAAATAATTGTAGCTATCTCCTCTTCTGTACAGGTTGAGTTCAGGGATTGTAATTGTTCTTCATTGATCTTGGGCAGTGAGAGGTTATCCAGACAGGACTGTGGGTTGGAAGCAGCAAAGGCCTGTGGGTCTGCCAGCAGTTTTTGATAATAGGAGAACAGCTTTAAAACCTCCTTGGGGTGAAAGGTGATATTACCATTAGAGTCGTGGAATTTATAGGTTTGTAGGGTGAATGGATTGCTTTAACTTTCTCGCAAACATAGCCGAGCCGAGTTGCTAAGCAAAAGGAAGCAAGCCTTGGACTATCGGTGGGATTTTTCCATCTGCTCCGAGAGCAGGGTATCCAGAGCACTTCTCCTTTGGTTGATTTGGCTCAGCAAACCTTGAGTAGGGGTTCGGCCATGTTGGTGGTAAAGTCTGTTGAGGTCTGTCATAAGGGAACGTATGTCTCTCAGTTTCTGGTGTTTCCTAGCGGTAGCCAACTTCATGAGCTGGCTCCTCAGCACCACCTTATGGGCCACCCATAAGGATGCACGGGAAATCTCACACCACATCATTATGAGTGTAGTAGTTTGTAATTCAATCTGATATTTGGGTAACAACCATCTGGTCCGTGAGCAGGGAGTCGACCAAGGACAGGCGTCAATCTTAGCTGAGGTAGAGTTAGCGTCTAAAACAGGGGTGCAATAAATGTAGTCTAGCTGGGAGTAGCTGTTGTAGGGGTGGGAGTAAAAAGTATACTCACAGGCCCCCATATTGTGAGATCTCCAATTATCCAACAGTTGGTTCGATCTGAGTTGATATTGGAGTGATTTTGGGAAGGCATTAGTGAAGGTCCCCATGCGACTCCTATCTAGACCTGAGTGAGCCACCAGGTTAAAATCACCTCCTATCATCATGTGGGGTGAGTGGTACTTATGTAATGTTTGAAAAAAACTTCTTAAAGAAAGAAGCCTGGGGCTCAGTCCGAGTATACACAGAGATCATGGTGATATCTTTGCCCTGCATTGAGCCTTGAACTATCACAAAGCGGCTATCCGGATCTCTAATGGTATGGTGGACATCGAACATAACTTAGTTTTTGAAAAATTTAGCAACAGCATCCGTCTTGAACTCATATGTGGTATAATAACCCTGCTGAAAGGCTTTACCAGAGTATAGTGGGTGGTTTTGAGAGGAGAAATGCGTCTCCTGTAGGAGAAGAATATCAGCTCCCAATAGTTTGAAGGAACGGAAGGCTGTTCTCCATTTATGCGGTGAGTTGAAGCCCTTAAGGATATGAGTGATCACCTTAAGACCCATATTAATTCAAAGTGATCCAGCATTAATTTAGGGACAAGGCCAAGTCGCGAGGCCCGCCCATGGTCACAGTAGCCAAACAGTCTGTCAATAGTTAGTAGCAATAATAGGCAGATGAGATAAGTAGAGCTCCAACTATCCCATATCTTAACTACTATGGGATTAAATACAAAAAAAAATAAGCAGGAAAAAAAGCAAAAGAAAAAAAACAAAAAAGAAAATGCAGAACAGCCTGCAAAACATTAATACTGCAAACAATGCCAGAACTTGGCAGTATATTAACTATGGGTCAGGAGAATAACCATCCTCCTGACCAAAGAAACCATCTCGACATGGACCAAGTGGTCCAATACTCCAATCGAGTGGTGTAGTCAGTCAGGGTAGTCTTGCGACTTTGGGTAGCTGCATAGAGTATTCACTGTTCCCCATGGAGTGTGCTGGAGAGGAGGCCGCGGTCTGTGTGCACGCTGGAGCACTGTCTGCCTGGGCGCCATCTTGGGACATCTTGCTCTGTTCTCTCATGAGGAGTAAATAGGTTGTCAGGGATCTTTGAGCCGGTTTACTGTGGGGATTCCTGGAGCCCGGCATGTTCCGCCAGGGGTGCGGGGTACTTTCAAGCAAGGTCGCTGCTAGATAGCCCTGGTGAGTTGGCTTAAATCTCTGTTGCTCACGGAGCTCTTATCTCCTGCTTCCATCTAGCTTTGTGCATGTGCATGCATGCGCCCCCGTCAATGTTGACTTTTAAGCACCCGAGAAGACCTTCTCCCCACGAAATGATACATTTTAATTTTTTTTCTTTTTATGTTCAATGGTACATGTAGCCCAGGCCATTGCCCAACTTCCCATGCCTTTTTGTTTGGCAATTCTTTGCCCATTAACCTAGAAAAATACCATTAATGATTTCTAATATATTAATATTGACTTCAAAGGAGGTTCAGATTTCAGATCTAAACATGGGTCATGTTCACTGAACCTGCACCGAACCAAACCTAGGTTTGTTTGGTTTAGCTCTACGAACAATTATGTAGTACCAGAGTAGATACAAAACTGAGATTGTTTAAATGGCATGTCTACTAACTATCTTTTGTTAGCTGTTAAGAATATTGTATAGATATTGCATATGCAGATTGCAAGGAAAACAGATGTCATCAAATAAACACTAATATGTACTAATACAATTCCTGTATACAAAAAAATTTGAGGCATGAAGAAAAATGATTCATAAGAATAAAAAATACATGTTTTAACATATTCTGACTGTCTGATTAGCTTCTACCCTCCTTATATAATAAAGTATGAGATATTAAAGTTTGGTGAGTCACTTTCAGATTGCAAAAGTCATTTCATCTTTTGCTATTTTGCCATTTCAAAGATCTGTTTCGGGTCACATTAATGTCATGAACTTGATGTTTTTTTTGTGATGTAAAATTTATGATACAGCAGTGACAATGTTATACTGTATCTGAAAGCTTAAGAAACTTCAGAAACAGATGCATGCTTGACAGTACAGTAGATATTTATAAAGCATCACTTTACTCTATGCATTAAATCACATTATTACTGTTTTACTACCTATCTACGTTGATTCACAAAACTAAAGGCCAGCTAATGAATTGATCTATAACAGTTTTAAAGAGAACTAAAAAATGAGTTTTATATGGAAAAACAAGAATTGTTAATTTAGCCTAAGCAGTACTCTGAAAATCAAACAAGTTGCCTTTAGTCGCTGCAGAAAAATATTAGTGCACTTCCTTGTAAGCTAGTGTCCACAGGCACTCTTTTACCTACAGTCCTATAAATGTATGTCTGCAGACCCAAGACACTGCTGAGTGACTAGCTGTGACTGCTAGTATTGGCAGCTTTAGAGTGAAATTTGGTGATCATTACTGGGATGCTTTCTGGAGAGGTACCTGAAATATGTACCAGAGGAACAGAACTGCATTGATATCCGTGCTTCTGCTTCATTTATTCTGTAGATTTGTTCTTTTTACACCTCTCCTACTGATTTCTGAATTTTTCCTGACTAGCTAGCTGATTATTGGTCATCAGAGGGGAGTTCTGACACAAGAGAGAAATAACTTTTCCTCTACTAATATGGCTGCCTCCGCAGAGGCAAAACGCACAGCAAGAAATGGTAAGTCATAATAATAAAAAGATCAGCTGCATGAAAACTACAGGCACCACTGGTCACTAATTGTTGGACCTCTGCTTGCCTTTTCTATGGGACAGTTTACACAGTTTAGATCCCCTGTAAAGTGAACATGTGTTTTAGACTAGCTATTCACATGAATGTATCAACATATAAGCAGTAAAAGTCTTCTTCCACCTCTGTATTTACAGTCATTGTGTAGAAATTCATATGTTTCGGCACTGAAATCACATTTACTTTCTCCTTTACTTTCTATGAAAGCAGCCTGCCATCAGTCCAATATAAGCAACAAGTAATAACTGAAACCCAACTTTAGAGTCTTTGTTGCAGTCTTTGAGAATGAATTACTTCACAGTACAGTAAAACCTTGATTTGCGAGCATAATTAGTTCCAGAAACATGCTTGTAATCCAAAGCACTTGTATATCAAAGCATTTTTTTTACAGGGTATAAAGGAGAAGAAAGGCACCTCTAAGTGTAGCAATAAGTTGCTAAATGTTGTACCTTCATTAAATGTAACCATATTGCTACACTTAGAGGCTCCTCTATTCTTTTTTATACTCAGTTGTGACATGACACTACTCTTATATCAAGACATCGCTTGTATATGAAGGCAAAATTTATTAAAACATTTTGCTTGTCTTGCAAAACGCTCTCAAACTAAGTTACTCTCAAACCAAGGTTTTAGTGTATAAGTAGCAAGAGAGGTTAAATATTGGTTTTTTTAAGCCTCATTTACAGCTTGCTTATAATGTTTAAATGTTTTACTGTCCATATTTATGGCACAGGTGCACAAGAAAGTTATAGTTCTACAATACAGCAGTTCTACTGAGCATAGACTTTCCTAACGTGATGCAATATTTGCAGGTAACTCATTTTAGCTTTGTTTTTGGCATTTATATAGTGCGGATCAAGTGACCAATGTCAGAGATGAAAAAATTTGTGAGTTGATTGGCATCACGGTTAAAAAGAATGTTTCCTCTAGTTCAAACATGCTATGCATTTATATGTGCGGTATAATGCCGCGTACACACGGTCGGACTTTCCGGCATACTTGGTCCGGCGGACCAGAGTGTGCCGAACAATCCGCCCGTGTGTAGGCTCCGGCGGACTTTTCCGGCGGACTTTTACCCAAAAGCCCGCCGGACCTAAATTTGAAACATGTTTTAAATCTTTCCGTCGGACTCAGTTTCGGGCGGAAAGTCCGCTCGTCTGTGTGCTGGTCCGACGGAAAGCCCGCTCGTGTGTATGCTGGTCCAACGGACCAGATACGACGCGAGGGCAGGGTATTGCATTTCGCGCTCGCTGCAATAGGAAAAACAAATTTTCCTATTGCGGCGAGCGTTTGGCATACCAGGCCCTTAGGTCTGGTATGGATTATAAAGGGAACCCCCCTACGCCGAAAAACCGGCGTGGGGTCCCCCCTAAAATCCATACCAGACCCCGATCCGAGCACGCAGCCTGGTCGGTCAGGAAAGGGGGTGGGGACGAGCGAGCGCCCCCCCCCCTCCTGAACCGTACCAGGCCGCATGCCCTCAACATGGGGGGTGGGTGCTTTGGGGGAGGGGGGCGCCCTGCAGGGCCCCCCCACCCCAAAGCAACTTGTCCCCATGTTGATGAGGACAAGGGCCTCTTCCCGACAACCCTGGCCATTGGTTGTCGGGGTCTGCGGGCAGGGGGCTTATCGGAATCCGGGAGCCCCTATAATAAGAGGGCCCCCAGATCCTGGCCCCCCACCCTATGTGAATGAGTATGGGGTACATGGTACCCCTACCCATTCACCCAGGGAAAAAGTGTAAATAATAAAACACTACACAGGTTTTTAAAATATTTTATTAAACAGCTCCGGGGGGGAACTTCCTCCGGCTTCGGGGGTCTTCTTCCGGCTTCGGGGGTCCCTCCGGTTCATCTTCTCCCGGCGTCTGGTTGGTTCTTCTCCGCTCTCTTCTCCCGGTGTTCCAGTTCTTCGGCCGGCTCCTCCGCTGTGTTCAGGTAGCTCTCTTGCCAGCAGAGGTCCGGACTTCTGGGCTTCTTGTCTTCTGGGCTTCTTGTCTTCTCTTCTCTTCTCCAGATGTTGACACGACGCTCTCTCCGGCTGGACTGCTCTCTGAGGGCTGCGTTGTGACTTATATAGGCGGAGACCCCGCCCCCTTTTGATGTCCCAGTCCCTGGGCATGCTGGGACTGTGACGTTTTAGGGGGCGTAGTCACTGGGTGATGTTGACCACGCCCCCTAAAATGTCCCAGTCCCAGCATGCCACAGCCTATATAAGTCACAACGCAGCCCTCAGAGAGCAGTCCAGCCGGAGAGAGCGTTGTGTCAACATCTGGAGAAGAGAAGAGAAGTCAAGAAGCCCAGAAGCCCAGAAGACAAGAAGCCCAGAAGTCCGGACCTCTGCTGGCAAGAGAGCTACCTGAACACAGCGGAGGAGCCGGCCGAAGAACTGGAACACCGGGAGAAGAGAGCGGAGAAGAACCAACCGGACACCGGGAGAAGATGAACCGGAGGGACCCCCGAAGCCGGAGGAAGATCCCCCCCCGGAGCTGTTTAATAAAATATTTTAAAAACCTGTGTAGTGTTTTATTATTTACACTTTTTCCCTGGGTGAATGGGTAGGGGTACCATGTAACCCATACTCATTCACATAGGGTGGGGGGGCCGGGATCTGGGGGCCCTCTTATTATAGGGGGCTCACGGATTCCGATAAGCCCCCCGCCCGCAGACCCCGACAACCAACGGCCAGGGTTGTCGGGAAGAGGCCCTTGTCCTCATCAACATGGGGACAAGGTGCTTTGGGGTGGGGGGCCCCGCAGGGCGCCAACCACCCCAAAGCACCCACCCCCCATGTTGAGGGCATGCGGCCTGGTACGGTTAAGGAGGGGGGGCGCTCGCTCATTCCCACCCCCTTTCCTGACCGGCCAGGCTGAGTGCTCGGATCGGGGTCTGGTATGGATTTTAGGGGGGACCCCACGCCGTTTTTTCGGCATAGGGGGGTTCCCCTTATAATCCATACCAGACCTAAGGGCCTGGTATGACCCGCGACGGGGCTCACAAGGTGTCAATCTCGCCGATAAAAGCGGCAAGATTGACATCCTTTTCTAGTCCCGTCGAACCTGAGTCACGTTCAAAATGAACGGACTTGTCCATGTGTGGGCAAGTCCGTTCATTCTGAAAGTCCGCCATAACTCCGGTGAAAGTCCGTCGGAAAGACGGGTGGACTTAGCCCGCCGCAAAGTCCGGTTGTATGTGGGCAAGTCCGTCCGTTTTAAAGGCCGGCGCACCTGGCGGACAAAGTCCATCAGAAAGTGTGCCGGACCAAGTAGGATAGAAAGTTCGACCGTGTGTACGCGGCATAAGAGTCAGTATTAAAAAAAATCAACTCCTATTCCACTGTACTGGGTGAATTGCAGTGTTATCTACATAAAACAATAACAAAACAAGTGTGTATTTTCAGCTATTACTATGGATATTGAGGAACATTCACAGTGAGATGATAATCTCAGAAGTGAATGTCTTAGTTCCCTTAACAAGGGTTGGACTTACTGTATACCTCCAGACCCCTTTGCCATCCCTTTCTTTCACCTTTCCCAATCTTGGCCAAACCCTGTGTTGTAATCAATGTGGCCCTCAACATTTTGTAACCTAAAACTTCTTTTAAAACACCGCATAATAGCGCAGGCACAGTGAATGAGCCTTAAAGGGTAACTCCACTTTTTTGTAGAAGATAATAGCAAATAAAAAAAAAAAATATATATATATATATATATATATATATATATATATATATATATATATATATATATATATATATCATATACAATTGTCACACAAGCCATATTGTAATTAAATGTTACTAAAAATTGCCTTTCGTTTTCACTCTGCATCATTGTCATTTTATGTAAAATTCAATTCTACAGTATATAGCAACCTGGAGGTGCAATGTACACAGTTGGTGTACAGAACTTCCCCAGAAATGTAATGCCATGCTTGTATCATTGGTTCACTGATTTTCTGACTACCACTAAGTTACAAGACAGATTTTTTTTTGTTTGTTTCATAAGACAGATTTTAGACATCCTCTGCAACAAAAAAAATATTTTTTTTATGAAACACTCCCAAAGGGTTAATAATTTCTGCAGGGATACTGACACATATAATTTCCTCATTAGAACACTGAATGTGCAACAGTTAATGAAAAAGTCACTCATATTCAGACTTAGTTTGCACATTGAAATAACTAAACTAACTGCAAAAACAGGTAGGAATCTGCAACAAAGTTTGTTAAAATCCTTGGAATGTACAAAAGTGGAGTTATGCTCTAAACTGAATTCCAGTCAAACAGCTAAATACAAAGTTGAAATACACAACGGGGGGGGATTTACTAAAACTGGGGCACACAGAATCTGATGGTTGTGCATAGTGGCCAATCAGGTTCCAAGTTGTATTGTAAAAGCTTATTAAACAGGCTAAAGTTCGAAGCTGATACTTATTATACAGAGCTGCACCATAATCTGTGTGCACCAGTTTTAGTAAATCTCCCCCCAGTATATGAACTGTTCTGTCTGCTAAATGATATATACTTTTGCCCAGCCACATTTGTGAATCCTAAACCTCTGCCAGACAAAACTGCCAAGACAATGGCACCACTTTATATTTTACTATAGAAGTAATACATACAGTAACATCACCTCCCTACTCTCAGGCTGTTAATTGGGGACTGAAAGAACAGAAAAACATTGGTAAATCATACCTTTGGCTCACACTACTCTTTCCTAGTACTCTCCTCATGTACATACACCAGGACCCTATTGGCTCCTAATTCTGTCCAGGGAGGCTCCTGCCTTAGGTACTGTGTTTGAGGGGATTCAGCTTGAGTTGGGAACATTCCCATTGCCAACATTAAACTCCAGCCTGTACTTCAATAAAGAGTATAATTCTTCACTATTATAGTCCTAAATCAATAATGACTGATATGCCCAGACAGAAGTCATTTGTACAGCGCACCCTCTCGAACCAGAAATTGGTTGTACTGCCTCCCTCCCCAGTCAGAATTTAATTGTAACAACCCTCCCAGCAAGTAATAGTACACTTTTCATACCAAGATAGAAATCAATTGTAGTCTCTTCAGCCATCAATTACAGCCATCAATTCAGCCATCAATTACATCCATCACCGAACATTTATGCATCCAGCACCAGTTACTGCACTTTCTTGTCATACCAACAGTGCTGATTCTATTGCTTCCTGTTTTCTGTCATCTTTCATCCTCCTGTAATGTCAGGTCTACTAATAGCGCTAGATCCTTATGCCACAGGCCATGTGGCATATTGAGAAATTTAGCCCTGCTTCAACTGTTCCACACATTGAACGACTCCTAATGATTGTATTCCTGGTCATCACATTTCCCACTATTGAAAAAAAAAAATCAGACTGTTACCTGCCTGTAAATATTCATCCATACCTTTAACTCCCTTAAACACCCAGCTGACCCAGTGCTTCTAGGACTATTGTTCATTCCTTTCTAAAAGAACACCATCTTGTTCATCTCTATTATATACTGGTATCTTAAAATGATATCTGTGTTGAAGAATATGGAAAGAAGAAAAGTCCATCATGTCATTCTGAGCCTTAGGGCACAATTTGAGCTTCAGATTTGTGTCAACTGATATGTCTATTGGCAAAGTTACCACTCTAAGGAATATTGCAATATACTGTATATGTTCTTTTCACTTCATAATGTTCAAACATTAGTTGTAAGTCACAGGTAAGATATTTCAACCTAGACATACATTCATATTCTAATTGATTTGTACAGAATGTTATGCAAAATAAGTAATTAAGTGTCCCAATTAATACTCAAAGCTTTGGGGCATTGTTAAAAGCATACATATGCAGATATTCTGAATGCTAATTGTTAGGTAACGGTTGAACCTTTTCTCCCTAATAAACCTAAAGTATTTCCTTATGGCAAGGACATTTCTCTGCAGAGACAAGTGGCTTTTAATCTCTGAACAAGAAATTTGAGCATAAATGTTCCCAAACCCTTTAGCTGTGCAAGCCTTGTGTGTTTTAGAAAAAACAGCGTAAGTTACATATTTATTAGATACAATTATGTGTTTTAGATATGATAGCACAATTGTATTTACTTATTTACTGTACCTATATAAAGGGGGCACGTATAACAATATTAAGATTGTCAAAAGCCAGTAAAGTTAAGACAAAGCATCTTTTGTTTATAGTGTAGGGCATCTTTTTTTTTTTTAGGATAGGGAAAGTGATTGTAAAGATTTTTTTTTTTTAATAACAAACATGTCATATTTACTTACTCTATGAAATGGTTTTGCAGCCCTGGCCTTCTCTTCTCAGGTTACCTGCCGATGCTTTCAGCTCCTCCTCTTCTTGTGTGCCACGATAGGAAGCCCTCATGTGCGAGCTTCATCCTGAGATCGGCTGTGTGTGTTTATTGACACACACAGTGCAGCTTGGCCCAGCCCCTGCTCCTTTCTCACTGGATTTGAATGACAGCAGCAGAAGTTAATGACTCCCACTGCTACCTCTATGTCCAGTGAGATGAGAGCAAGAGAGAGCAGCATGGCTTTTCTCAGGCACTGCACTGGATCAAGATCGGGCTCAGGTAAGTGTTTAGGGGGGTTTTCAAATTCCTTATTTAAAGTGGTTTTAAACCTCATTCACTAAATTTGACCTAAGCACATTTATCTGTAATGTTTTTTTTTATTTCTCTCCAAAGCTCTAAGTGTTGTTTCTTTCTGGTTCTCCATTTTTATGTTATCAGCATGAATAACTTCTGACAAGTTATCCAGCACATGAGATAACAGTAGCTGAAAAGTTGTGTTGGGAAGGGAGCTTAGCAGGAGATTAGCAGGGAGCTTTTCTATTCAGACTACAGCTCTGCATGTTCCTTCATTCCTCTGCCTATGTGGAGGGAGGGTGTGTCCCTTTCCTCCAATCAGCTCTCACATAGTGCAAGTCCAGACTCCCCGACCACCCCTATGTGCTGCTGAAAGAGGAAGAAAGATTTCTAACACAATCTGCACTTTCCAAAGTGTGTAGAAAGGGGAAAACAGCATATATAAGTAAAACTTATGTAGGAGAATGTTTCATCTCTGTGTATCATCTAAGGCTATTCACTTCACTGGGTATATGTGAGGGTTTACAATCAGATGTGGTAACATGCCGTACATACATAGTGAGATACAAATGGCATACGGTGATAGGTATGAAGTTAAACGAGCATGTACATAAACCACATGAAGAATTCAACCAGTCAGGATGGTCGGTCACAAACATATGCAACATAGAAAGTTTTCTATCTTAATGCAGAGAATGCATTTACAACCACTTTAAAATGTTCTCCTTTTTTCATTTGTGTCCCATTCAAGTGATCTCCATTTGCTATCCTGTAGGCAAAGCCGAAAAGATAGGCTCTCTCCAAAATTAGATAAATGTTTTCTTAGACAGTTCTTACCAGAACATGTGTCTCTGTTGCAAGTTTCCCCCTTTATTACTGTCCTAGCAACAACTCAAAGGTTTGGATTTGTCATCAGTTTTGCCAGGGCAAATAGGGAGATCAAATATCCCTAATGGGGACACAAATAGTAATAAAAGCCTTGCCACAGAATTATCCCCTAACCACTATAAAACTGTCTAAGGATGTCCTACCATGGTATATACAGTACTGTGCAAAAGTTTTAGTCACTAGAAAAAAATGCTGTAAAGCTGAAAATGCTTGAAGAGCTTTAGTCAATATACTGTATTTCCCAGAAAATGCACTAAATAAGTAAAATCAATGCATAGGGTGACCTCTATTTGCCTTTAAAACACTATGAATGATTCTACTTTAGTGGTGGGTTGTTTCAAGCATCTTAAGTAACTTCCAACATCAATGGTGATCAAATGATCAATCAACAAGATGTAGCCAAAACCCAGGGAACCTCCATATACTTCACTTCTGCCTGCAGATATTTATCTACCTACCATCCCCTAGCCCTTCTGGAAAAAGAAGTTAAAGCGGGATTGCGGCCAGCTAAAAAAAAATTTTAAAGTCAGCAGCTACAAACACTGTAGCTGCTGACTTTAAATAAGTAGACTTACCTGTGCTGGGTGCCCGCGATGTCGGCCGCCTGAGGCTGACCCGTCCCTTGGCTCTCGGGTGCCGGCACCACCATCCTAGGTAAGGGAAACAGGCAGTGGAGCCTTGGGGCTTCACTGCCAGTTTCCTATTGCGCACGCGCAAGCGGCGCGGCGATCTGTGAATGGCCCCATGGTTTTCTGGGAACACACACAGTTCCCAGAAGGCAACGGGGCTGCTCAGCTAGGAGCAGAACATGTCGCGGAATAGGAACAGGCAGATTAGGAAGACTGCCTAGCAACAAGGGTTCAGGTAAGTTTAAATTTTTTTTTTCAAATTTTTTTTTTTATTTTTTTTTTAGGATTTTTGGTGAAATTTTTTTTTTCAGGGTGGCCCTCCACTTTAAAAGATTACATTTTTGACACATCAGTCCAGAGCTTAATTTTTTTGTATTTCAGTCTTTGTGCTTTTGCGTAAACAAAGGTAAAATGTTGGCTTTACTTTCCCATCAGTTAATTGGCTTTTTGGTAACACTCTTCCACGAGGACTGCCTTTAATAAGACTTCCCCAGATTGTGGATGGGTGTAGCAGGGTCCTGGTGGTATCAGACAGTTCTGAGCTGATTTCAGTGCTAGACATCTTCCAATTCTAAAAGAAAGTAAGCACTTGATGTATTTCTTATTTGCTGCACTTAGTTCATGTGACCACCTATTACCTTTTGTTTGTTTGTGGTTCTGCAAAAGATCTTTAACAGCACATGTGGAAACTCCTGTTAAACGTTTCTTTGGGAGATTCCTTAATGATGCAGGATAATCAACATTAACATCAATATCACTATGGTCATCATGTTTGTCGTGGTGCAAAATTTTTCAAATCTACCACAACCTCACCTTTGAAGTGTAGATGCCCCATGTCCAACTTTATTCCCTCTCAACTGTTTAATTTTTCAGCTAATCACTTGGGCTCAACATGCACAGGCTGATTTACTAAAGGATTTATACCCTTTTCTATTGACACATTAATACACAAGGCATAAAATAACCTTTTAAGACAATTTGTAGCCTAGGATCTCTGGCTGTTTGTTTACATTCTAGCAGCTGGAGATCTGTCAACTACTGTAGCAATGGGAGTGTTGTAGGAAAGCACAAATGGGCAAAGGGTCGGTGTAGTGGTGGGGAAAGTAGTGGGCTGTAGTGTGGAGGATTGTCATTACTGACTATGAATTTAAATAACTGGGTGATGAGACTAACAATGGGTTTATATCAGAGGATTTTATTCACATTTTTTTCATTGTAATCAAATAACTTTTTCATGGTTTTGCTATGTTTATTTTCATTTAACTTTTTTGTATTTCATGCAAACATATGCAATGTCATTCAGAATTTTTGTGAAAGCTGTAAATATCAATTTTATGTCCATGAAAACGTGACTTGATCTTATCTTAATGTTACTTTAACAATTTGAGCAAACTAATAATATTTTCCTTCTCACATACTGTAAAAATGTGACAAAAAAATTATTAAAAGTTATTAAATTAACCACTTGCTTACTAAGCACTTATACCCTGTCGTGGATAAACCACCATACTCTTTTGCGCTAATAAGCGCCCATTTCGTCTAATGGTATAATACATCTTACCTATCACTCTATTTCCCGCATATCCCCAATGAAACAGACATGACCATGCTTATGTCCTCATCTCAGTATGGCTGCCCCCTCCTGGGCAGAGGCTCTTGCTTTTATTCCCACACACAAAGGAAGTCCCAAACAGGAAGCCCTGCCCCAACAGCCAATCGCTTCCTACACAGGATGTGACAACACAGGATGTGACAACACAGAATGTGAATGTCAACACTGGATATGACAACACAGGATGTGACAACACAGGATGTGAATATCAACACAGGATATGAGTTTATACAACAACCAATGACTACTGGTCCTGCCGATGGGAGCTAATTTGCAGGTGTACGTCATGGCACCTCAAATATGTTGATCAGGCATACAGGGGTGACAAAAGCGCACATCCACTAAAACGATAATGTCTTTGCAGAGCGAACACATCCCCCAGACAAATGTCTGTGCATCGCACAGGGGCCCTTTTGCCGGCAGACATATCCTCACTCTGC
Organism: Lithobates septentrionalis; assembly: GCA_037952835.1. Classification (NCBI taxonomy): domain Eukaryota; kingdom Metazoa; phylum Chordata; class Amphibia; order Anura; family Ranidae; genus Lithobates; species Lithobates septentrionalis. Next base: position 584,181 of record JBBDGP010001607.1, on the reverse strand, counting down.
AAATACCTCTCTCCAACCTCAGGACGTTTTCAACTACCTAACGGATCTCAACCAGCGTCATTCTGCCCTGGTGAGCTCTTTAGGGGGTTGTGGGAGAACTAACACGGGGAGACACTATGACAATACATATTAAAATACATATTCATAAAATTTCCACAACAGTCCCTCCTCTTGTTATATGCTCCCATATGTCCCTCGATGAATCTTGATATTCTTCTTACACCTGGAAATGAATAAGTCCTTGCAGTCCATATGAGTTCATAAAAAGGAAAACACGGCTTGACATGTAGAGTCTGTTCTTCAGGAGGGATGACCTAGAGGAGGACATGAAGGCTGGTCGGTCTGGGATCCTCTGTGTCTTGTACGTGGGATGGGCTTCAGGGCATCGTCATCTGCTCAGGCTCTGTTCACTCGTCCAATCAGGCAACAGAAGCACCTCATCACAGCATATAGAAGGAATAGAAACAAAAATAACATAAGTATATATACCCCTACTTCCTTCAATTATGATCCGCAGCAAAATAAAAAATGTAATCCCCAAAGATTCCCAGACCCTTAAAAGGACTTCATCCTTCATTAGCTATAGCTCTTGCTTTGCCTTGCAGGGATCTAAACCTTATCTATATGGGCCTGAACTTTGTCACTAGTATCCCCAATCCAGGTATAACAATCTTTTCATATGATTTCACAGAAACCCCCTTTGGATGCCAACAGATAATCATGGGCCATTTTTTAATAAAAAGGTCCTGATTTGCTGTTATTCCCTGTGGGAAATTCCTTGTAGCTTCAACAGTTACATGAAACATCCAATCCTCAATGGATGAGAAATTGTTCAATCGTTTCATAAGCAGGACACCATGCAGGAAACCATGTCCATGTACTAGCAGGAAACCATGCCCAGACCTGGTCGGGGTTGGTGGGTAATTCCCTTCCATCTGTCCCTGCCATTCTTACCTTCTCTCACGCCATCAAATTCTCACGATCGGCCGTGACATAAGATGCTGGGACGAGGTTCACCCGGACGCATGAACCTCTTGCATTAGGGGTAATTACCTTATAAGCTGTAGATTCACATTAATACCAAACTAAAGTTGAAGCATACTCGTGGGCTACCTGGTTGTCCTGATACCAAAGATGGCAAGAACCAGAGTTATTGTTAAAATTATAACTCATTTTACCTAGAAATGTATCGTTTAATTATATTGACAAGGGTCTGTTTGGATTTTACTAGTTTTTCAAAAATCCTCATACCAATAAGAACATCACATATAGCATGTACCGCCGTCATCGCTGGGGCACTAGAGCTCGGTGGAGACTCAGAGTAGACCCAACCATGTGTTCTGTTCGCTTTCTTAGCTAGTTGGAAAATACAATTTAAAAACATAAATAAACAAAGATACTCCTCATCCTTTGGTGTAGTTGAGCAGCTTTTTGCAGTGGCTGGCCTGGTCTCATCCCTCAAGCTTCTTTACAACCACCCAGTCACCTGGTTAGAAAGAATGTAAACTGGTTATTGTGTCAGGTTTCAGGAGGGACTCATGAACCCCGCTGTGGACCTTTTGAAGTTCATGTTACAGTGACTGCACCCACCCCATCAGCTGAGAATGTAGGTGACAGCTGCTGAGGAAAGTACAACTCTGGTTTTGGTTGACCTCCAAACAAACCTCATATGGCAATAACCCAGACATGTGGGAATTTAACCACTTGCCAACCGGCCCATAGCCATATGACGGCTGCAGGGCAGTTGGATAACTCTGGGATCACGTCATATGACGTGATTCCAGAAAACTGCTCCCACGCCGCCCTGTGGCGCGCACACGGGAACATCCGTGACCGCCGGGTCCAGAGGACCTGGCGCATCACGGATCACGGTAAACAGCCGCTGATCGCATGGTTTAGAATGGTGTAGGGTTTAGAATGGTGCAGAAAAAAAACAATGAAAACAGTGAAATAGCCTATGATACTTTTACCTTCTTATGCGTGTGTATTTATGCATGTGTACAGCTATCAACATACACCTGCTTTCTATGTACATACACTTTCAGAAACTCCTTGGATCTGAAAAGATACTTATAAACAAACGTTATTACTCTATCCTTCATATTTAACCTGCAAAGAATGGTAAACAATACAAAATTCATGTACATTGGTAAATTGTCACTGACATTCCTCAAAACCAATAATGACTAAACCGTCTGTAACCTTAACTTTCACGTTCTTACTAAAATACAACACCCGTGACGCGTAAGAGGGCTGTCACGGTAGGTTCAAACATATTCTTGTTACTACATACAAACATGAGACAAACATTTAGATACAAATGTGAGATATTTCATAGTTCCCAAAACAAAACTGAAAAAACGAAACAACCAGATGGAATTCTACCTTCACTCTTTTAGCGATAGAAAAAAATACAATAGGAGAAACACAAGAGCATCTTTAAATCTTTGCATGGACCTGCCATGCAAAGTTCAAAAACAGGCATGAGAGCATTAATAATTTTAACCACACAAACGTGTACTACATATCCAGCAACTCACTCATCATTACAGATTTCTGAAGCCACAGCTGAACTTCTTCCAAGGTAGTTTTATTCTGGGGTCTCGTCAGGGGCGGACTGATAACTCATGGGGCCCCCGGGCAATAGGAGATTATGGGGCCCCCAGGCAATCAGAAATTATGGGGCCACACAGTATACACACACACAGTATACAATCACACAATATACACATACATGTACACACAGTATACACAGACAGATGTAAAAAAAAAACACAGATTTATACATACTGTCCCTGGTTTTACTGAGGCTGGCAACCCTGATGGGGCCCCCTAGTGGCCCAGGGCCCTCGGGCAGTGCCCGAGTGGCTCAATGGTCAGTCCGCCCCTGGGTCTCGTACCTCCAGACATCAAAAGTACCTTCCAAAAGCATACAGCTTACTGTACCATCTGACCATATACTCCAATCTTCAAGGGGTCTAATGGCCTTAGCCCCATACCCAGATTTCATGTATTGTGCAGCTGTCTGACTGGAATGCATGGACGACCCATTGCCCATGATGATTCAAATTGCTTTTTTGGTGAACTCTGCGTCCAGAGAACCCTGCACTTTACTTTCGGAGCGGTTATTGCTTGCGCCTTTATCACTATAACCGACCCCCGCTTCCCGATTATTGTACATGGCCTGAGCGGGGCTGCTAGCCTACTACTCCTCACATTTACATGCTCTACAACCGGTTATCGGCACCCCCATAAATGTGTTGTCAGACAAACAAGAAAACACCATGAAAATCCTCCGCTATTCAAAACAATCTTATGGCTTCTATCTGTACCTAGATTTTACAACAATAACTTGGATGCTTCCTGTTTACTCTCTACCCAAAACTGTATTACAGTATAAAACTTAGAAAAGAAACAACTGGAATTAAATTTAAAAACCAAAGTGATTTTGTCCTTCCAAACACAAGTCAAAAGACCCCAAGCTCCTCCCACCAACTTCCTTTTGCACACCTGAACAGGAAGAGGGAGGGGCAGGGGAAATCTTGAATAGCTTCATATTATGTCTATCAAGACATTAAAAAATCTATGGCTAACATCATATATACTTCAACAATTTAAAAAACTTTTGTCCAGGAAAGGGTGGAATAAACCCCCATATTGCAAATGGGAGGGAATCCCCCTTGACTCACATATCCCCTGGGCAGTCAAACCACAAGTTTAGAGACCGAAATACCACACAACAGCGCAGCAGAAGCCAAAAACTGAAACTCCTGCAAAAAGATGGCTCAAGGAGGTCAACCAAAGCCTTTCTTTTCTACTGCAGGCTATAAACAATTAAAAATAAAAATAACACACACCGCTAAAAAGTACAAAAAACTCAGGTAAAGCTAGTAAATTCAGTGCAAAGTAGAGATTTCCACTTAAACCCAAAACTCAATACAAACATCGCAACAGTTTCACTGAAAAGTATATAAAAAGTACAAAAAAAGGCAATTGAATTCACTTAAATTGAAACGGTGCCCAGAGACAAGATGCCCAGACTGCATGGTTACACACACAAAGGAATTGGAGCAGCTTCCACTGTGGGATGACCCACAGGCCAAACAGCACAAAATCCTTAAACTGCACCTCTACAAACCAACAACAAATGAACATCAAGCCACAGCCACACGGTGAAAATGGCCAACAACAATGGCTGCATGGTGACAACAACATAAGAAAAGAAAATGGCAGACGAAAGCCAGGCCACGAAAAAATGGTGCCATTAACACATGAAATGCAGTTGTTGATCCCGCCAAAACAAGATTTCTTCACATTACTTCACACACATTATAGGCTATATCACAGGCTTTCCAATCAAACAACAACATTACATAAAACACACAATAACATGGCTCAAACATACACTCTTGTCCCAAACAAAATTCACACACTTATTCTGCCATCAGCAACCCATAGGAATAAGACATTTCAGCAGTAATGCTTGCATTCATGATCTGTTCATCTCAAAACAAAAAAGCTCCCCCCATGCTATTGTCCACAGGGAGTAGGCAACTTTCCCCATTGTAAGTGATGGGACAGCCATGCCTGGCCGCCCCTCCCCCACTAAACCTCATGGCACTTACAAACAATCATCAGTTAGTTACAAACTGCTCAGTCACACATACATTCCAGGTTGCATCAAATGGGTCCCATAGCAGAGGCAAATAATCCCAATCAATACTGACAAATCATACACAACATACGGTTACTTACACATAACAAACATACAATTAAAATCCCAGTATTATACCAAAAGACGAAAAATGTGTTCTTTTGCAAAGCAGAACCTACCTAACACATCAGACGGCCTACTGATCTGATTGTAAAGGAGGTTCTGTTCACTCTTACCATGGCCTGCCAAAAACTGTTGTGGATAAACCACCATACTCTTTTTGTGCTAATAAGCGCCCATTTCGTCTAATGGTATAATACATCTTACCTATCACTCTATTTCCCGCATATCCCCAATGAAACAGACATGACCATGCTTACATCCTCATCTCAGCATGACTGCCCCCTCATGGGAAGAGGCTCTTGCTTTTTTTCGCACACACACAGGAAGTCCCAAACAGGAAGCCCTACCCCAACAGCGAATCGTTTCCTACACAGGATGTGACAACACAGGATGTGAATGTCAACACAGGATATGACAACACAGGATGTGACAACACAGGATGTGAATGTCAACACAGGATATGAGTTTATACAACAAGTAATGACTACTGGAACCTCAAATATGTTGATCGGGCATACAGGGGTAACACGAGCGCACAACCGCTAAACCGATAATGTCTTTGCAGAGCGAACACATCCCCCCAGCCGAATGTCTGTGCATAGCACAGGGGCCCTTTCACCGGCAGACATATTCTCACTCTGAAAACACCTCTCTCCAACCTCAGGAAGTTTTCGACTACCTAAGGGATCCCAACCAGCGTCAGTCTGCCCCAGTCAGCTCTTTAGAGTGGGTTGTGGGAGAACTAACACTGGGAGACACTATGACAATACATATTAAAATACATCCTCATAAATTTTCACAACATACCCGCTTCTTGCCCAGGTAAGTTCTCAGCTTTCATCGCTGTCACATTTTGAATGGCAATTGTGCGGGCATGCAACACTGGACCCAAACAAAATTGTAATAATTTTTTCACACAAATAGAGCTTTATTTTGGTGTTATTTACTCACCACTGTTTTTTTTTATTTTTTGCAAACTATGAAGTTTGTTATAAAATTTTGCAAACGGGTAATTTTTCACCTTCACTGATGTGCACTCATGAGGCTGCACTGATGGGGAGAGCCTTTATCCACAAATTGAGATAACTTGGAACAGTGGGGAACTTTCCCAGGAGTGGCCAGCCTACAAAAATTACTCCAAGAGCATGACGACGACGCATACAGGAGGTCATAAAAGAACCCAGAACAACATCTAAAGAACTGCAGGCCTCACTTGCCTCAGGTAGGATCAGTGTTCATGATTCAACAATAAGAGAGACTGGGAAAAAATGGCATTCATGGGAGAGTTTCAAGGCCAAAGCCACTGCTGACCAAAAAGAACACAAAGGCTCATCTCACATTTACCAAAAAACATCTTGATTATCCCCAAGACTTTTAGGCAAATATTCTGTGGACTGATGAGACAAAAAATTTACTTTTTGGAAGGTGTGCGTTCCGTTACAACTGGCTTAAAACGAATACAGCATTTCATAACAAGAACATCATACCAACAGTCAGACATGATGATGGTAGCGTGATGGTCTAGGGCTGCTTTGCAGCTTCAGGACCTGGACGACTTACCATATTTGATGGAACCATGAATTCTGAGCTCAACCAGAAAAACCTAAAGGAGAATGTCCGGCCATCAGTTTGTGACCTCAAGCTCAAGTGCAGCAGGACAATGATCCAAAACACAACAGCAAGTCCACCTCCAAATGGTTCAAACAAAGCAAAATGTAGGTTTTGGAGTGGCCTAATCAAAGCCTGGACTTAAATCCAATTGAGATGCTGTATCATGAGCTTACACAGGCCGTTCATGCTGGAAAACCCTCCAATGTAGCTGAAGTAAAACAATTCTGCAAAGAAGAGTGGGCCGAATTTTCTCCACAGCAATGTGAAAGACCCATTGCCAGTTATCGCAAACGCTTGATTGCAGTTGTTGCCATCAAGGGTGGCACAACCAGTTATTAGATTTAGGGGGCAATTACTTTTTCACATAAAGCCAGGCAGGTTTGGACAGCTTTTTTGCCTTAATAAATGAAACCATCATTTAAAAACTGCATTTTGTATTTACTCAGATTATCTTTGTGTAATAATACAATTTGTTTAATGATCTGAGTCATTTAAGTGTGACAAATATGCAAAAAAAAAAAGAAAAATCAGAAAGGGGGCAAATATTTTTTCACAGCATTGTACTTACAGTATCTCACAAAAGTGAGTACACCTCTCACATTTTTGTAAATATTGCATTATATCTTTTCGTGTGACAACACTGACGAAATTACACTTTGCTGCAATATAAAGTAATGAGTGTACAGCTTGCATAACAGTGTAAATTTGCTGTCCCCTCAAAAAAACTCAACACACAGCCATTAATGTCTAAATTGATTTTGAGCTTTACTACACTACAAAAATGACAAATTACACTCATTTTACATTATTTTAGTCAAAAGACTATCATTTTTGGGATACATGTTTAGTAAAGCAAAGAAGATTTAGTTTCTCTTGCTCACTTATAAAAACCTAGCAAATAAAATATATGTGTAAAGTTGTACTACCAAGCAAAAGCATTGTCTACCGTGAAAAAGAAAGTTTGTATTTTAAATGTGAAAGTATGGGGGTATAATACCATGATGCTTAAAAGAGCATATCAAAAAGCTTCAATAACAAACACAAAGTAGAAACATCATAGACGAGTATTGGTACATGCTGACAGCAGACCCTCAAGTGACAAAGTTTATAAAATGAACCCCAGAAATAGTATATCAGAGGGCTATCTCTATTAGAGATAAACTTGTGTACAGACACTTTGCCAGTGTAAGATGATGTAGAAGTGAGGTAAAAGACACATACAAATGTGGGGACTGCAAATGATGTCAATAAGTAGGGTATGAGGAAATAATCTTTCTCATGAATGGTAAACAACTTATCCCCATGTATTTTGTAAACTGTAAAACAAAAGGAGTTGTTTACGTGTCATGTGAATGTGGTTGCTATTATGTAGGGAAGATTAAATACAATTAGTGACACAGGCTATACAATCACACCTAAGCTATAGAAAATAATGAACTCATTACTCCCATATGGTAACATTCAGCAATCTATCATGCAAACCAAACATTTAGGGTAAACTTTCTAGCCTCAGATTGGTTAAACTACAATCCTAGATGGGGGAACTTTGACCACCATTTGTTAAAATGTGAGGCAAAGTGGATTAATTAAGTCATTTTGGCAAAATGTTCTTATGGGCCTAATGAAACCATTAGCTTCAATTCATTCTCAGAAACATGGACAGCACAGTGGCTAAGTAGCTAGAACTTCCACCTAGCTGCACTAGGGTCATTTGTTTCAATCCAAACCACGGCACTACCTGCACAGAGTTTGCATGGTAGGTTAATTGGCCCTAGTATGTGTGTGAATTAGGAACCTTAGATCATAAGCTCATTGAGGGCAGAGTTTGATGTGAATGTATAATATGAATGTAAAGTACTGTATAAATTGACTAAATTGACAGTGCTATATACGTACCTGTAATAAAAAAGTGTACATAAGGTTATATTCATACAATTTTTATTGACTTTACATTTGATGATATGTTTTATGAATTACTATTATCTAAATATGCATTGCTTGTACAGTACACTGTATATTTGATACTTGTTTTCAGTGTTTGCAAGTCTGTCTCCCTGGGATGTGTAGAGAACTCCTTACATGAACACCTCAAGGTGTCCCTTGCTAGTTAGGATACTTATGGGTTTCTTCTGTCCCAGGTGAGATATAATACTTATTCCTTATTCACCAATGGAGAGGTGAAGTTGGGACATCAAGTAGATGAGCATATTAGAATCAAGACTCTGACAGCTCTTTCATCACCAGCATTTGACACTACTATAGGCCTTGAACCAATGATGCATGTGTGCAGTGACGTCATAGCGCATATGCTATGTGTTTCATCATTACATCCTTACAGGCATGGCAGGTGTGATCTAGAACATGTTGGGAAATATAATAGAGGACAGCAAGTCAGAATCTTACTTTGGCAGTGCTGTCCAATAGGAAGAGGGGCATTTTGGATAGTGAGTTACCCATCTAACAAGTATAATATTGAACTAGACTTAGAGAAAATATGTAACCCTTTTTATATTACCTATTTGTAATCCAGTACAGGAATCAAAAATGTTGTGATACACGCAGCAGTATTTGAATATGTAAACCCTTTCAATCAGAACAGGTGGATAGGATTGAATTAATATTATACTGTATGTACAGTAAGTGCATACAGAGACCCACTGGATTATTTATATTGATAAATGGACAATCATATAAAGATATATACTCACAAATTGCCATGCTAATTATATACAGATCCTCCCTTTTCCTGTAATCCTAAAGAAGAGGACTATGCATAGGGAAGGAATTGTACTGTCTCTTCATTGTTACACAATTTTATTGATTGTGGTACATTACTGTTGCCATCATAAGTGATATTTTGGATATATTAAATACATGACTGTATGGAAGAGAGCAGTTATGTATATGTAAAAGGCTGTATTGTTTTATCTAAGCATCAATAGCATCATGATTTTAATATGGATTTTTTGCAAATAAGAATTGTAAATATAATTTTAACAGTTTATATCAGATGTAAACTATGTTGGTACCTGAAGTTCCATGGTGTTTGTTATATTCCATTTCGTACAAAATATGTACAGTATTATGGTTATGGTTTAGGGTATTATGTTAGGGTTGACTACAAAAATCAAACGATTTTAAGGGGTGAGATTGACAAAGAATGATCTGGGTCATAAAAGAGAAATTAAAATGGTTAATACAATGAAAACATAGAATTCTAAGCATGTAAAATTATGAAAATTTCTTTTCACATATATTTTTATGACTTGGTTCATTTACAGTTAGGTAAAAACAAATAGTAGGGAAGAAAGATAGTGATCTCTTTATAATAAATTTGAAATTAATGATTTCAAATGTAGATTTGATTTACAAATAAATATTTTGGTAGACCCCTTTAAATTTAATTTTAGCGTATACTAATATTTATACTACTATGAACTCAGCCATATGTTTCATAATTTTGTACACACAGCTATACTGTATAAATGGCTTTACAATAAAGAAATTGTAATTGTAATTATTTTCTGTTTCCACAAATCATGAGCAAAATTATTTGTTTTAAAAATGGTACTATTAAAATTACTTTCAGACAGGTGGAATTACAATATATAGTGAAACATTGCAGCAATTCTTAGAGGAAAAATCAAAAACCTATGGAGGTAAATAGTAGACTAAAGGTTAATTTTCAAAAGGATGTCAGATAGTTGTAAAAAAAAACTCAAAATGGATAAAAAAAAAATACTTGCCCAAAAATTATTCAATAGTTACATTCAGACCTGAATAAATAGACCCCTGATTTACCAGCCGGGTGTCTTTATGACTCCTTTTTTAACCATGGGAGTTTCATATTATGGTAAATAATGTGTATTGTGTGTACTCAATTCATGTGAATAACGTTTTTGCTTAATAAACATGAAACTTTATAGTGAAAATATTTCTTCAAACATCATTTTTTTTTCAAGGGTGTGCATGTGTGTGGTGTCTGTAATTTTAAACACATAACATTATTAATTCACAATTTTTTATTCATATATGTGTTGTTTATGATTGCTGTACTTGTATACATGTATCACCAAAGATTTTGCACACAAATGTGAAAATGAGTCATAAAATATGGAAGCAGTATTCCTTTTTAGCAAACAGTGGCTTAGAATGAATGGTAAGAACCAGCGTGTTCTGTACAGTTCATTTCACTTTTATATTAGTGCATATATATGAGTGTATACTGGAATATTTGCAGGATAACTTCAGCCAGTGGCATAATCTGGGATATCTGTAATGAGAAGTACCTCAAAATGCCTAACTATGGCCTCTTACTTTTTATATGTAAAGGAAAAAACCCTGATAATCATGACACATTTTACTGACTTTTCAAAAACTATATATGTATATACATATACATACACACTATACTGTCAAAAGTATTGGGACTCCTGCCTTTACACGCACTTGAACTTTAATGGCATCCCAGTCTTAGTCCGTAGGGTTCAATATTGAGTTAGCCCACCATTTGCAGCTAACAGCTTCAACTGTTCTGGGAAGGTTGTCCACAAGGTTTAGGAGTGTGTCAATGGGAATGTTTAACCATTCTTCCAGAAGCACATTTGTGAGGTCAGGCACTGATGATGGACAAGAAGGTCTGGCTCACAGTCTCACTCTAATTCATCCCAAAGGTGTTCTCTTGGGTTGAGGTCAGAACTCTGTGCAGGCCAGTCAAGTTCCTCCACCCCAAACTCACCCATCCATGTCTTTATGGACCTTGCTTTGTGCACTGGTCCAAATCATTTGGCAGAGGGGGGAATTACAGTGTGAGGTTGTTTTTCAGGGATTGGGCTTGCCCTCTAAGTTCCAACTCTTAAAGCATCAGCATATCAAAACATTTTAAACAATTTCATGTTCCAAACTTTGTGGGAACAGTTTGGAGATGGCCTCTTCCTGTTCCAACATGACTGCACACCAGTGCACTAACAAGGTCCATAAAGAAATGGATGAGCAAGTTTGGGGTGGAGGAACTTGATTGGCCTGCACAGAGTCCTGACCTCAACCTGAAAGAACACCTTTGGGATGAATTAGCCAGGCCTTCTCATCCAACATCAGTGCCTGACCCTACAAATGTGCTTCTGGGAAAATGGTCAAACATTCCCAAAGACAAACTCTTAAACCTTGTGGACAGCCTTCCCAGAAGAGTTGAAGCTAACCCTACAGACTAAGACTGGGATGCCATTAAAGTTCATGTGCGTGTAAAGGCAGATGTCCCAATACTTTTGTTATATATATATATATATATATATATATATATATATATATATATATATATATATATATATATATATATATATATATATATGCTGCTGATATGCAAACTATGCAAAGTTTAGTTTTATCACAGGAACATGGGATGAGGTGGTTAATAAAAACAGAACATAGTGCGAAAAACCCTGTTGAAGTTTATGGGTGCCAAATCTTATTTTTTTCTGGGAATTTTTAAGTACAATTGCAAGCTTTTGCTAAAAAAAAGTAGCTGGACACCACCATGGGTAACATGTACCATAGCAATTTTTTTTTGTAATACTGTTCAGCGGGGAAAGGATCTTTCAATGAAGTTTAACCGGTTCAATACAGGGCATTTTCACCCCCTTCCTTCCCAGGCCAATTTTTAGTTTTCAGCGCTGTCGCACTTTAAACGACAATTGTGCGGTCGTGCGACGTTGTACCCAAAAAAAATTGATGTCCTTTTTTCCCCACAAATAGAGCTTTCTTTTGGTGGTATTTGATCACCTCTGCGGTTTTTTATTTTTTGCGCTATAAACAAGAGAAGAGCGACAATTTTGAAAAAAACACAATATTTTTTACTTTTTGCTATAATAAATATCCCAATTTAAAAAAAAAAAAAAATTTTTCATCAGTTTCGGCCGATACGTATTCTTCTACATATTTTTGGTAAAAAAAATAGCAATAAGCATATATTAATTGGTTTGCCCAAAAGTTATAGCGTCTATATAGCGTTTATGGCATTTTTAAAAAAAAAAAAATTTTTTTTTACTAGTAATAGCGGCGATCGCAATTTTTTCCGTGACTGCGACATTATGGGGGACACATCGGACACTTTTGACACATTTTTGGGACCATTCACATTTATACAGCGATCAGTGCTATAAAATTGCATTGATTACTGTGTAAATGTGACAGGCAGTGAAGGGGTTAACCACTAGGGGGAGACAAGGGGTTAATTATGTTACCTAGGGAATGATTCTAACTGTAGGGGGCAGGGACGTACAAGGGGAGGAGACTGATCAGTGTTCCGCTGTACTGGGAACACAGATCGGTCTCCTCTCACCTGACAGGATGTGGATCTGTGTGTTTACACACACAGATCCACGGTCCGGCCCGGTTAACGGTCAATCGCGAGTGCCCGGCGGACATCGCGGCCGTCAGGCACACGCACCGGGCCCCGAGCAACACGGTGGGCGCGCGCGCGCCCCCCCTAGGTGGCCGGGAAGCCCAGGTCGTCATATGACGTCCACCCAGGATGGGAGATCCCATCTGTGGACGTCATATTACAATAGCCGGGTATTGAAGTGGTTAAAGTACAACAGTAAAAATACAAAAATCCTGACTATATTTGGTCAATGAGTTCACTCAGCCTTTCCAGCGAGTTTACATACAGAAGCCGAAGAAGGATTTGTTATTTGTGATGGGAGTAGCAGCGAGTGAACATCGTTGGGTGATGACTCATCGTGATTCAAATGTATCTGTGTCACTGAACGATGCAAGTGATTTTCGATTTACATCAAGGACGTTTACAGAAAGGACTTTTTCACTGTGTCTGTGTTTTTTCTTACTTTTTCACTTTTTTTGTGAATGAGAAACAAGGGGTACTATGTGTCTTGTACTAATTCACCAAACAGGGGGTACAAAAAGCAACGTACCATTTGGGACAATGGATGTGCAGATGAGACCCTTGTCCTCTCAACACTGGGGAACTATACAGTATTGAAGCAAGTAACCTGGTATGGTTTAGGAGAGGAGTGAAGAATTCCTACCTCCCCCCTCTGCAGGCTACATTACTGTATAAGGCCCCTTTCACACTGGGGCGGGGGTGGCGGCGGCGGTAAAACTGTGCTATTAGCACCACTTTACCGTAGTTTTAGTGGCGGTATTCGGCCGCTAGTGGGGTGGTTTTACCCCCCTGCTAGAGGCCAAGAAAGGGTTAAAACCACCGCAAAGCGATGCTGCAGCAGCGCTATGCTGGTGGTATAGCCACACTGCCCTATTGATTTCAATGGGCAAGAGCAGTGAAGGAGCGGTGTATACACCGCTCCTTCACCGATCCAAAGATGCTGCTTGCAGGACTTTTTTTACCATCCTGCAAGCACATCGCTCCAGTGTGAAAGCTACTAGTGTTAGTGTACACAAATATATTTGTATGACTCATGGTAACTGAGTGAGTGTGTAATTAGGCTGGATTACTGCAGGGCAGGCTTGATGGCCCCACAGTGCAAGTCTCTGGTAACTCTCCCTGGGTCTAGAAGCTGTCTAGAAGCTGGTAGAAGCTGCTATATATTAGTAGGTGGAGGCTAGGAGGTCCTGATCTGCATACTTGGGTGAACCTGGCATATCTACAGGCTGAATGTCCTGGTAGAGTATTATATGGAGAGAGCAAGTAGTGGGACTTTCCAAGAAGCACACTGGAGCAAAAGAATAGAATGAAATAGAAAATAAATAACTTTTATTTGGTTCAAATTGTTATAAAGTATGCATGTTAAATTATTTTACGCATTATGCTATATAAATATTTTAATATTTTAATTTTATATAGCATAATGCGTAAAATAATTTAATATGAATATGAATACTTTATGACAATGTGAACCAAATAAAAGTTATTTATTTTCTATTTCATTCTATTCTTTTGCTCCCGTGTGCTTCATGGAAAGTCCCTCTACTTGCTCTCTCCATATAATACATTGAATCGGGATGGAGGAGGGGACTTGAACGGCCCCATTATTCCTCACTAAAAGTCCCATTAAACCCCCTTTTTTTCTTGTCCTGGTAGAGTAGCTAGGCCAGCCCTTAAATATGCTAGCTGGGGGGTCGGTGGAAGATGCAGTGCTGAGGAGGCCGTTGGTGGCCTAGGAGGGGTCCCCTAGGTCTAGGGGGGCCTATGCCTCCAGGCTGGCTGAAAGGAATCCTTTTGGCATCCGGTTTGAAAAGGAGTCTTGCCTAGGAGCAGTGAGGAGCGAGTACATCAACACACCCGGGGATTCACAAGGGGAGAGATTGAGACATGTAGTAAGCTTTCAAAAGTAGAGAGCTGTGCTTAACCCTTTTATCCCTTGCCCTGGAAGATCTTCAGAGCAGCAGCCAAGAGGGCTGGTAGTACCTGCAAACAGTGGAGCTGGAAGCAGTTCTACAGAGGGAAGGAGCTACTCCTACATGCAGTTTGGTAACCTTTTGTGCTATTTTCCAAAGGGGACTAAGAGCCCCTAGTCTGTAGGGGACTTTTGGCTACTGATCCTTAAAGACTGAGTGTGTCCAGGAAGAAGAATAGTCTAGGATCTTTTCTCTGTACATAGGAAGGGAGTTGTCCCCCATCTGTTGTTTTTGTCAAGTTGGGCATCACATAATTTCCTCTACCCTATCCAAGTTGTTACTCCTAATAAAACAACAAAAACAAAGCCAATGGTCTAACTTCTTGTGTCTGGGTGCAAGTGAAAGATGTGTGTTGCATGGCTGTGCAGGAATAGGGGAGCCAGTTACCAGCAGCCCTTGCTGGGGTGGTGCTACACATAGAAACATAGAAAATAAATCAATTGTTCGTTGAGTCTGCCTCAATTTTTTTTTAATTTATATATGTTTTTGTTTTGGTGGAATGCAAGATTAAGAATGGCTTTTAAAGTGCTGAAACATATAGGCATTCCTTATTTACTGGTATTGCCAGCATAGTAAGTAGGGGAGTCTGAGATTTACCTTCCCAATTCCATGCATCCTTAAAACTTTTACTGGTGGAGATCCCCTCAACCCCCTCAATTCCCAGTCTGACCCATAATTTAACAGAAGCTCTGCCAGATGATTAAAAAAAAGACTAGTTTATAGCATGTAAAATGCTAATAATAGTTTTAACTAATACATTTGACATATTTTATCTTATGCAAATGTGTGGTGAATCAAATTTTACATCATCTTGTAATAGTTTATTTTAACCACTTCAGCCATAGAAATTTTTACATTCTACTATGATCCTGTATTTTTGCACAAAGAAAGGCTCCTGTATGTCTAAACAAGGGATAAATGCAGTTAATATATGAGGCTAAAGGTAGAGTAAACTTAAAAAATTCCTTTACTTTCACTGATAGAGCTAAATCTTCCTCCATTTATGTTTAACACACATCCTCTCCCAGACACTGCAGCTCACAGTGGGACAGTTTCAGCAACATGGGCAGTGTTATCAATCCACATTCTACAGCAAAAAAAACTGACATTTAAAAAGGAACAAAATGCCTAAATTGTTAGTTCACATCTGAATACTTCTGTTTGTAAAGGGTCAGGGATTTCCTTCATCTATACCCCACCAGGATCCTACATAAGTGTCTGGAATGGCTGTCAAGCTGTAAAAGGGTACTCAAAACAAAAGAAAAAAAGACAAATGGTGTGGGGTCCTCCCCTAAATTTCATACCAGACAATTTGGGCCACATGGGCCTCAACATGGGAGAGTGCCTTGCCAAGGGGGACTCCCTTAACCACTTAAGGACCAGCCTCGTTTTGGAATTTAGGTGTTTACATGTTTAAAACAGTTTTTTTTTTGCTAGAAAATTACTTAGAACCCCCAAATATTATATATTGTTTTTTTTTCTAACACCCTAGAGAATAAAATGGCGCTCATTGCAATACTTTTTTTCACACCGTATTTGCGCAGCAGTCTTACAAGCGTGCTTTCTTTGGAAAAAAAACACTTTTTTGAATAGAAAAATAAGACAACAGTAAAGTTAGGCCAAATTTTTTTTATATTGTGAAAGATAATGTTATGCCGAATAAATTGATACCCAACATGTCACGCTTCAAAATTGCGTCCGCTCGTGGAATGGCGTCAAACTTTTACCCTCAAAAATCTCCATAGGTGACGTTTAAAAAATTCTACAGGTTGCATGTTTTGCGTTACAGAGGAGGTCTAGGGCTAGCATTATTTCTCTCGCTCTAAAGATTGCAGCGATACCTCACATGTGTGGTTTGACCACTGTTTTCATATGCGGGCGCTACTCATGTATGCGTTCGCTTCTGCGCGCAAGCTTGTCAGGACAGGGCGTTTTAAAAATATATATATTTTTCTTATTTATTTTACATGACTTTATTTATTTTTACACTGTTTAAAAAAAAAAAAATGTGTCACTTTTATTCCTATTACAAGGAATGTAAACATCCCTTATAATAGAAAAAAGCATGACAGGTCCTCTTAAATATGAGCTCTAGGGTCAAAAAGACCTCAGATCTCATATTTACACTAAAATGCAATAAAAAAAGTCATTTAAAAAAATTACATTGAAAAAAATGTGCCTTTAAGACGTATGAGCAGAAGTGATAATTTGAAGTCGCTTCCGCCCTGCAGTGTCATGGAGATGAGTGGGTGCCATCTTCCCCTCACTCATCTCCATGGACAGCTAGGCAACAGACACGATCGCCCCTCTCCCGCCACCAATAAAAGTGATCTCGCTGCGAATCTGCCGCGAAGACCACTTTTATCTTGTAGCTGATTGCCGGCCGAAAACTAGGATACCGGGGTTATGGCAGCTAGCTGCTGCCATAACAACGATATCCGTCCCCAAAAAAGGGACATACATCTGTATGCGGTGGTCGGCAAGTGGTTAACAAAACACATTGTCCACAGGTTGATTAAGGATGAGCTCTGGCGTGTTCGCACAGCCCACCTGCAGAGTCCGCCAGG
The DNA here is from genome assembly GCA_037952835.1 of Lithobates septentrionalis. Classification (NCBI taxonomy): domain Eukaryota; kingdom Metazoa; phylum Chordata; class Amphibia; order Anura; family Ranidae; genus Lithobates; species Lithobates septentrionalis. Next base: position 566,853 of record JBBDGP010001607.1, on the reverse strand, counting down.
AAGTTGGCACTGCGCTGCACTAATCACAGGCAGTGAGACATTTCCCGATCTCTGCAGCCACGCATCAGGACAATGTCTCACTGCCTGTAATTAGCGCAGAGCAGTGCCGACTTCCTGGCGGGCTCTGCACGTGGGCTGTGCGAACACGTCTGAGCTCATCCTTAATGTTGATGAAGACAAGGGCCTCTTCTCTACAACCCTGTCCCAGGGGTTGTGGAGATATATTTCCAGGGGGCTACTCAGAATCTGGAAACCCCCTTTAGCAGTAAGGGAGCACCCAGATACCTTTGTGAATAAATAATGGGAACATGGTACCCCATTTATACACAAAGATAAAAGTAAATAGTATATAAACACACTGATGCTTTTATAAAGAGTCCTTTAGTAAAAGAAAAAAAAAGTCCCACAATGTAAATCCATTGCCAAATCCATTGCCAGTCACGCTGTTCAGTGGCTACAATTTTTTTACTCATTCCTATTAGCATTCTCTAGAACTGTTAAATTGTATCTTTATAAAGTAGTATTTAGTATGCTTCTTAGCTCTGTCCTATGGCTATAATGCAGTATTTTCTACCTCATATAATAAAAGAATATTCATTCAGAAAAGGAACTAGCCTTAAAAAAACATTACATTTTTGGTCCAATTTGCACAGATTTACTGGATGAATAGCTATGTAAATTTTTTGGTAATTGGACTGCAAAGTGTATGAGAGAGCAGAATAAAAACAGGTAAGTACAGCCGTGGCCAAAAGTTTTAAGAATGAAACAAATATTAATTTTTACAAAGTCTGCTGCTTCAGTGTTTATATCCTTTTGTCAGATATTACTATGGTATACTGAAGTATAATTACAAGCATTTCATAAGTTTCAAATGCTTTTATTGACAATTACACAAAGTTTATGCAGAGTCAATATTTGCACTGTTGACCCTTCTTTTTCAAGACCTCTGCAATTCACCCTGGCATGCTGTCAATCAACTTCTGGGCCACATCCTGACTGATGGCAGCCCATTCTTGCATAATCAATGCTTGGAGATTGTCATAATTTGTGTTTTTTTTATTCACCTGCCTCTTGAGAATTGACCACAAGTTCTCAATGGGATTAGGGTCTGGGGAGTTTCCTGGACATGGACTCAAAAATTCAATGTTTTGTTCCCCAAGCCACTTGCTTATCACTTTTGACTTATGGCAAGGTGCTCAATCATGCTGGAAAAGGCATTGTTCATCACCAAACTGTTCTTGGATGGTTGGGAGAAGTTGCTCTCGGAGGATGTTTTTGTACCATTCTTTATATATGGCTGTGTTCTTAGGCAAAATTGTGAGTGAGCCCACTCCCTTGGCTGAGAAGCAACCCCACACATGAATGGTCTCAGGATGCTTTACTGTTGGCATGACACAGGACTGATGGTAGCGCTCACATTTTCTTTTCCTGGACAAGGTTTTTTCTGAATCCCCCAAACAATTGGAAAGGGGATTCACCAGAGAAAATGACTTTACCCCAGTCCTCAGCAGTCCAATTCTTATACCTTTTGCAGAATTTCAGTCTGTCCCTGATGTTTTTCCTGGAGTGAAGTGGCTTATTTGCTGCCCTTCTTAACACCAGACCATCCTCCAAAAGTCTTCTCCTCACTGTGCGTGCAAATTCACTCACACCTGCCTGCTGCCATTCCTGAGCAAGCTCTGCAATGGTGGTGCCTTGATTCTACGGTTGAATCAACTGTAGAAGACAGTCCTGGCGCTTGCTTGACTTTCTTGGGTGCCCTGAAGCCTTCTTCACAAATGCAGTGGAAATGTTTTTTATGGGATTAAGTTAATTTGCATGGCAAAGAGGGACTTTGCAAATAATTGCAATTCACCTGATCACTCTTCATACCATTCTGGAGTACAGTAAAATCTTGGATTGCGAGCATAATTCGTTCTGGAAGCATGCTTGTTATCCAAAGCACTCGTATATCAAAGCGAATTTCCCCATAAGAAATAATGGAAACTCAGATGGTTCGTTCCACAACCATTTATTCAGAAGTTCTTCAGTTTATAGCCCATATAAAAAGATTATAGCAATGTGATAACCATAAAATTTCCATCCACAATTGGAAACCGAACAAAGGGGATTAGAAGCAAAATCCAGCAGGATCTACAGAGAATAAAAGAGAAGAGATGTGCCTCTATGTGTAGCAATATGGTTACATTTAATGAAGGTACAACATTTAACAACTTACATGGTTGATGATTAAAACAGGCACATCTAAGTTTGCAGGCATCCGGGGTAAAGCTGACCGCATAGACCGTCCTGCGCACCATCGGCTCTCACAGCTGTCTACACAGCAGACTACCCTGCAGTAAAGCGATCTGAAAGCGAGGCTTGAACCACTCGTGGAGTGCAGCTGGAAGGGGCGATATCGATGGTGGTGAGGAGGGCGGTCTATGTGGACATCTTTACCCCAGATTCCTGCATACTTAGATGTGCCTGTTTTAATCATCAACCATGAGAGTTTCTAAATGTTGTACCTTCATTAAATGTAACCATATTGCTAAACTTAGAGGTGCGTCTCTTCTCTTTTATACTCTGTTGTGACGTGACGCTACTTGTATATCAAGACCTCGCTTGTATATCAAGTCAAAATGTATTAAAAAATGTTGCTTGTCTTGCAAAACGCTCTCAAACCAAGTTACTCTCAAACCAAGGTTTTACTGTATATGCAAATTGCCATGAAAAATCTGACGCAGCAGACTTTGTTAAAATTAATATTTATGTCATTCTCAAAACTTTTGGCCATGGCTGTACAGAAAGGGGCAAGGGCAGGGAGAAGGAAATTTTATGAGAATAGTTATAGTTTGGCTTTTCCTCCACTTTAAGGGAGATATAGGGTTAAATAGGAATACAGTACATTTAATTTAAAAAGTAGGGCTGCTTTAATTGAAGTTATATGTGGATCTAGTTTCTGCCCTTTGACAGACATTTAAATGAAATGGCAAATACAATGTAACAATAATGTTGTTTCACTCAATGACACTTGTAGAATATCTGTAAAATAATTTTACACAGCAACAGTTTCTAGAGAAGAGAAGCAGGGCATAAAATGTAAAAACTTTGTTGAGGATTTTTTAGGCCATATTACCTGCTCCTAAAGTCTTAAAATGGTTAAAAAATAAGAAAGGCTTTTTTCCTTTGGAATCATACTTACCTAGGTTGATACAGGATGCGGTCTGATGTTGCATCTGTTCCCCGCCAGCTCTAAGACTGAAAACCGAGCAATCGAAAAGTCTCCCTGCTTTGCATTGAGAAAAGAACAGCCACATTGCTGCTCCATGTACAGAGCCCTGTGTTGTAGTAAACACAGGGCTCTGAACTGTCATTCACTAAGCCAATCAGCAGGTCCCAGCCATAAATCATTGGCTGGGACCTGGTGACTGACTTGGGCTGTACCTAATCACAGCACAGATGGGTCAGCAGGCTCGCGCATGGCCCCCTGCCCAGAAATTCTGGATCACAAACATGTACGTTATTTAGAAGGGCCACCGGCCCACTGTAAATATACATGGGTCAGTTGGCAAGCGGTTAATCTACATCTTATCAAATGACTCGGTTTTAATCAGACTCGCAACATTAATAAAAATAAAACAACATTCATGTATAACCCTTTATTAGTAACTGTGCTTTAGTGTTCATCTCTCCCAATGTAAACTCAGATTGATCAAAGGAAAACTTGAGGTGGCTTATTGATTTGCTTTGAGCAGTTGTTTGGCACGGATGCTAAATGAAAGGACTTGTATACTGGTGGCTATTAGACAGAGAATCTACAGATCTATCAAATGCCTTATGGAATGTTGTATAGAATGTATGGTAAATGTAAAAGCCTCTGAAACATAATATTCAAGTGTCAAAATCTATACTGAAATTCAGAAATAGTTTCCTTTTGATGATTTACTGTGCTTTGTCTTTATTACATAACAATTCACTGCTGGTTTGCTGCCATTCCTGTGTATCTACTACAGATGCGTTCTATACCATTTAATTCTGTTATTCTGTCTGCAGGTTTTTCTTCTCTCTGATGCTCTGATTGCTCTCATCAGTATTAATAATTGGAATTAATTGGCTGTTTTACAAAACACTTGAAACGTTGATCTGAAAAGAGATTGTTCCAGAGCCAAGACAGAAGGGCAATGATGATAGCACACACTTGGCTTTTGAATGTCAAAGAAAGGAAGTGTGTAAACACAGCACTAAACAGAAATCCATTTCTGTCTGCTGAAGTTAATTAGCAATTGATTTCGGTGATCTGTAAACACATATTTGTTTTTAATGACTGTCAGCGTTTTTGTTTTGGCATTTGCCATCCAAATATAAATTTAGCTAAATCTAAAGTGTAATCTTTTTTTCATTTGGACTTATGTTTGCATTTTCTCAAACTTTTCTCACATATTTGCAGCATAAGTGAACCTAAACAGAACCTAATGATATCTGTGCCTGCTAAATTCTGGCTGACATGGATTTATAGTGCAATTTATCATAAGATACTGATAAGAAACTGGAGTGAGGATGTTGACAGGTTTAACTGATCATACCAAATAAAAATAGAAGAAATGGATTTTGTTATGGAGACATTGTAAAGAGCAGATATGCATGTCTTAAAAATGAGTTTACAAGCATGCAACATACTCAGGCAGTTTGTTAGTAGTGACTTTTTTTCTCTTTTTTGTTTTTTTTCCAACTAAGCAGAAATGGCAGATGTAATAGTTCAGTGTCTTTTTTTATTAGAACAGTATATTGTTTCTTAGGGAGTTAAACAAGACAACAAGGAATACAACTATAAAAGTGTGTAAGCTGTATTTAAATAAAATGGTGCTACTAGGCCTAAACAGAAAACTATAGTTGGGACACTGCCATTGCTGACCTGTCTTATCCTAAATACCAGATCTCTAACTGTCACCTCGGCTTTACTTTATAAATCATTGACCTGGGACATGTACGCATATTAGGAATTCTGATTTTGCTTTGAATTTCCATATCTGTGTGCTTACTTTGGATCTATGAGGAGTTATTTACTAACACGTGCTTGCTGTGTCTCTTACCCTTTTCTCCATGTGTTTTTAATTCATTGAGTTGTTTCTAATCAGGATGTAACCGCTTTTTGAGGGCTTGTTTTTGTTATAAATATCAGTTTTTAAATCAAATAAGTATGCTTTGATGAAGGCTTCATAGCCGAAACGTGTCAGCATATAGCCTGTACCCTTGTATCCATCTAACAAATAAAGTACTTTTATTCAAGAGCATCCAAGTTGCCAGCCTTCCTGATTCAAGAATTGCACCTGTGGGGCCTGAACGCTCTAGCTAGAGCACCAGATTACAGTTCCTGTACTCTTAAATTGGCAGTGGAGCTGGGGTAACATTTTGTTTCTCTTATTTACTAAAGGTATAAAAGCAGTTCACTTAGCAATACATGTTCAACTTGAAAAGTGAATATGCACTTAGCTTAAGGAATAAGGAGAAACTTTGTTCATTACAATCATGCAATAGAAAAAAATCCTGTATTTTTTTCATTTACCTTGCATGTGATTGGATAGTCCTATTGAATCCAGGTTCACCTCATTTACTAAGCCAATTGAGCATTTAGTTTAAAATTGTGCATATCAGAGAAATACTGGAAACCCTTTTCACTGGGGTGCAAACATATCCTTTTCACGTCAGGGGCAGATTTTCGTGGTCAAAAGAAGGCCTACTACTCAAAGTGTAAAAGGATACTGCAGTGATTGGTGGTCATGACAAGAGTTAGGTGTTTCTAAAGAACATGGTGTATCACGACACACCTTTTCACCTTCTGCCATTAGCTTCCTTTTTAACTGTCAGCATTTGGTCATCTCAGAGCAGCAAATGAAAACAGTGCTGGAAAACTTTCCTCTGCTGGATGCTGTGTCATAGGTCTATATGGGGGAGAAGGGAGTTATTTAGTGTCCAGCTTGTTTCATTGACTGCAACTCCAGCTCAGTTTGATGTCTGAATAGGGGAGTATCTCCATTCAGGGCCACCAGGCCAATACACTGCTAAGACTGGCCCAAGGGGCAAATGTCCCCCATCTCACAGTCCAGTCCTCCCTGTTCCACACATGTTCCAAAGTGTGCATTCACTTTTCCCAATGAACAGGTTATATGCCTTTAGTAAATCAACTCTAATGCCTCAGAGAAGTGAAACCAAAAGCAGACAGATATTTAGCCTTTTTAGAAGCAGATGCCATTAATGCCAGCAATGAGCAAAGCCTGTTTATTGAAAATACAGGCATACCCCACTTTTAAGTACACAATGTGGTTTATTTACAAAAGCTGGAAAGTGCAAAATCAGTCCCACTTCTGCATAGAAACCAATGAGCTTCTAACCCCAGCTTGTTCAATTAAGCTTTGGTAATAAAACCTGGAAGCTCATTGGTTTCTATGCAGAAGTGAGCCTGATTTTGCACTTTCCAGCTTTAGTAAATAAACCCCATTGTGTACTTAAAAGCGGGGTATGCCTGTAATGGAATACCAGACTTAATTTTTTTTCAGAGTGCAGTAAAGAAAGTCTGTGCCAGTTACAACAGAAAATAAAAGTGGGCATGGTTTGGTGCTGGACTCTAATGTCCGCTTAATCCTTGTGCTCCCTTCTACAGAGGTACTTTTCTCAGCCTAGCAGAGCCATCCTACCCTACAGACATGGGGAAAACACTAGAGAGCTCATCCCCGCCCCTGTCCTGCTCGCCCAGGGGTTCCAGATCACAGCTAAACCGCAGCATCTTGGAGATCTTCAGATCCCAGGCACGCAAGGCCCCAACTTCAATCCAGGCCTACACACACGCCGCACACTCCTCCAACCTCAGCCCCTCGGGCAGGAATCAAACCCAACCAATGGACGGGGCAACTAATGCTGCACAGCCCCTAAAGATCCAGGATCTACAAGTAGCTGAAGACATCAAAGCTACACTGGCTACAGCAATCACAGAGCTCAGTAGAGACATCCATTCAATGACAGTGAGAATGAACGACATAGAAGACAAAACACCACAGCATGAGACTGCCATACAACAACTACAAACATCCTCACAATCCCAAAACGTCCCCCTAATGTCCTGTACACACGGTCAGATTTTCCGACAGAAAATGTGTCGGAAATTCCGACCGTGTGTAGGCTCCATCACACATTTTTCATCGGATTTTCCGACACACAAAGTTTGAGAGCAGGATATAAAATTTTCCGACAACAAAATCCGTTGTCAGAAATTACGATCGTGTGTACACAAATCCGACGGACAAAGTGCCATGCATGCTCAGAATAAATAAAGAGATGAAAGCTATTGGCCACTGCCCCGTTTATAGTCCCGATGTACATGTTTTACGTCACCGCGTTCAGAATGATCGGATTTTCCGACAACTTTGTGTGACCGTGTGTATGCAAGACAAGTTTGAGCCAACATCCGTCGGAAAAAATCCTAGGATTTTGTTGTCGGAAATGTCCGAACAAAGTCCGACCGTGTGTACGGGGCATTAGAGATCTCCATAGATACATGAAAGACCTGGACAACCGTGGTCGCCGCTACAACAGATAAGAGGTCTCCCTGAAACAGTAGACCAGAGCCAACTTGCCCAGGCTACTATAGCCATTTTCTGCTAGGCAGACCCCCTGAATCTCCCATTGACTATGAATGCTTATGTAGAGCACTCAGACCCAGGAGCAGAGACACTGATCCTCCTAGAGATGTAATCTGTTGCCTGGTTAACTTTAAACTAAAGGAAGAAATACTATGAAGGACAAGAGATCGCCGCAACCTACTATTCCAAGACAAAAATATAAAATTCTTTCAGGATCTCTCACCCATCACCCTACAAAACAGAAGGGATCTATGTCCCCTCCTTGATCTACTACGCTCTAAAGAGATCCAGTACCACTGGAAGTTTCCCTTATGCCTATCCGCCTCATCACAGGGTTGAACAGCTAACCTATCTGTAACAGAGGACTTAACCGCTTTTTGCAAGATACTAAATTTACCCCGCATTGATATACCAGACTGGTATAAAAGCTTTCGTCCTCCACATCTCAGAAGATCCAGATCCATGGATGCCATCCCAAGGTGACTTTTACATTAGGCAACGCAGTTCCCCCCTACCAAGAACTGCCGCATCCTCAGAACCCAGGATTGCCAGGAACAATAGCCCCACAGCATCACCAACTCACAGAAGAGCTGGCCATGGGGGCCCAAAATGATCAGCTCTCCTCCTTCATCTTTCTTCATAAAGCCTCAAAATCACGACTTCTTTGAACACAGACCAACTTACCCTCCCAAATTTGTTTTAAAAAAAAGGAGGTATTGCTAACACTGCCACCAGAAACAAACTGATCCATCTAACAAATGATATGATCGCCATCCTTCATGTTTAGCAAAATTCTCAAGTGGGTCATATTTCCATGCTCTAACCTAAAAATAATATTGTTTTCACCACTTTTTTAGGCCTTACTGTTCGGGGCCATATCTATCGGAACTGTCTCTACCCTACCAGATCATCTTTACCCGAGAAGCAAGATCTCATCCGAATTCTTAAATATCCTCAACAAAGGTAATTCACCCTCACCCTTCTAAAGCAAATCCCTTGCTTATAAGGTCAACATGCCCAGGTTGATGAGTTTCTAGTCACTTGAGCCCCCAAGGAGTCTTTAGGTTATCTTCCCCTTCCCTCCTTCCTTCCCTTCCTTCCTTCCTTTCCTACGTATACCTCCTTTAATCTCCCCGACTCCTAACACTTATACAACCGGACAATATAGATTGCTTACTTGTAATGATGGATGCTGGTCGTAAGTTCATTGTTTTTTTAATTCTGTGGTGTATGCTGATTTAAGAATCCCTTTCTCAAGGGGTGACTTCACATGGAGTTTAAAATTTACCTTCACAAACCCCCTATTTTTCTCACACCGTTTTTGAGGTAAGATACCTCTCATACAGATGAACAATTTCTATCTGTACACAACCATTCCCCCCTCAAAGTATGGCTTATACTTAAATATATGGCTCACATTTATGATGAAGGATCAACTAACCCAAAACAAATACCTCTTAAGCACAATTTGTTCCTCTTGATATCTTCTCCTTGTGAAGCCATCCCATCACCGCAAACCTGAGGGCATATTTGCTCACTCCAGGTTTCCGTGAAGAGACATATTCCTCTGAAAATCAGGAATATTGGTGAAGCTTAGTTATCCCCCTTTTCTTAACAAAGCTTCTAGCTCTCACTGACTGATACAACCTCTGTGGCCGCCCTGCATGTGAGATTGATGTCTATATATATAATTCATATGGTACTATTATTCCTCACCTCACGTGCAACCAATTATTCCTGGGAATTACACCATCATCTCTCAAATATCTCAAATCTCCAATTCATATGACTTAACCTCTGGAAGAATTATCATCGATCACACACACACGAGAGGCCTTTCTTTGATAGCTCCCTATGTTCTACACAAGCTATCAATTTTTTTTTTTTTTTAAATAATTTTTATTCAAGTTTTGTCAGTTTACAAAGATATACATCATGTTTACATATAACAGTAGATATCGTAAACCAAAATATAAACCATAGGGGCTAACAGTTTCATATAACTTTGCAGTCTTAATACAATTCCCTGAAATGTGAGGAGTAGAGCAAGGCAGGAGAGGCTATATTCCTCCGCTAGTCACCCCATTTGGGAACTAACTGTGGCCCAGCGGAGGTACAGCCTCCACATGCCTATGTGTCAACAGCAGTATTAACCAATTTATATCTGTTAGCGTTCTTGTAACAAGAGCGTATAGCTCGTAACTAGTAAAAGTAACTAATGTGTATATAATACAGGATAAATTCAGAAGCCATATGGAAAAGGAAGGACATGGGTCTTAAAAAACAGAAAATCATGAGATAATTCACCCTAGTGATATCAGGTGTGATTTCATTCATTTACGATAAGTGTCGTACCAATTTATCCAACGTTGCCAGCGTGGAAGAAATGTGTCATACTTTCCACTAATGGATGCTAGCATCTTCTCATAAGTGTAATGCAAAGATAATGTAGTTACAGTCTCTTCTATCTCTGGAGGGTTCAACGATCTCCATTTTCTTAGTATTACTAATTTGGCTGCTAGGAATAAGTGAATAGTAAATTGTCTATATAATGGTGGGATATCTTCTATGCCTATGTTTAGGATAGCTAATGATGAGGAGTTCTGTATATTTAGGTCCGTTGTTTGACGTAGGATTTTGAAGATGTGGGACCAATATGAGGTCAGGTGTTCACATCCCCACAGGATGTGATAGATAGTGCCCGGTTGCCCACAGTTCCTCCAACAGGTGGAAGGTGTGGATCGGTCAAATTTAGCTAATCGATAGGGTGTTAAATACCAATGTTGTGTAATCTTATGTGAGAGTTCCCAGAGGTTGGTGCTTTTGGTAGCCGAGTGTATGTGTTGCAAAGCCTTGTGCCATTGTTGTGGGGAAAAGGAGTCGTTAAGATCTCTTTCCCATGCTAGCATGGAATTCATTTTGATGAATATGTTTTTATCATGGAGATAAGTGTAGAATAATGATATACCTCCTTTACGAGGTAGTTTGGCAGTAAGGTATACATGAATCTGCCAAAATAATTTGTATTTGATGTTATGTTTTTTGAGGTAAGAAGCTGTCAGAGAACCATTACAAATGCTCGTTCCCGTGCGCCAGTCAGACGTGCGGCACGAATGTGTGAACCCCGGACCAGGCACGTACGTTAGTACTCTCATACGAACGAGTGCACGTTGACGTGGGCATGTCTGCAAGCCAACGAATCACAGCACAGGGCGCCCTATTTAAAGGATCAGCATACTAGTATCAGTGCTGGATTGTCTCAGCTAGTTCCTGTATCCTTGATTGCTGTTTGATTGAACCTTGATCCTGAAACCTTGGCCTTCCTGACTTCTCTTTTGGATTATCCCTGCAACTCTGTTTACTTCTGCTTCCTGTACTGAACCCGGCTTGAACTTCTGACCATGGCTCTGTCTTCCGATCTTGTACCTCTCTGCCAGCCCATTGCCAACCTCCGCTAGCCCCTGACTACGAACCTGCCTATCGATTGTGTACCTTCCAGCCAGCACGTTGCCGACTCCTGCTTGTTCCAGACCTTGCAAGTTCTCCTGTTGGACTTTCCTGAACCTATCCAGGATCAACATCCCACCAGCATCTCTAGGCTACGGTGTTCCTGATCCTGCCAACTGGCACCTGCACCCTTCCGTCGCCCTAGCAGCCCTGTCTCAACCTCCAGGGGTGTTAGGACCGGAACCGTGCAAGAGGCCACCCTCGTCATTTCAGACTCCACTGTAAGGTACGTGACAGTACAATCCAGCCAAAATGGAGTCTGAAAGGGGGGCCTCAGCTATGGATGCTCTGTGCCAGCAGATTGCAAACCTCACCCAAGCAGTCCAGGGCCTGCAGGATGGCTATCAGCGACTTGAGCAACGAGTGGAGTCGCTCTCTCCAAGCACCTCGGCACGCCAGACAGCCGCAGCACCTGCACCGTCGATCTCAACTTCTACTCCCACAGTAGTGGTGCCACCCCCAGAGCCACGAGTTCCTGCTCCAGAAAGATTCATGGGAGACCGCAGTAAATTCCGCTCTTTCAGAAACGCTTGCCATCTGTATTTCCTACTTCAGCCTCGCACCTTCTCCTTGGAAAGTACCAAGGTGGGATTCATCATCTCGTTGCTACAGGGAGAACCCCAGACCTGGGCTCACCATCTATTAGAACAAGCTAGTCCCTTGCTAGGCACCATGGACTCTTTTTTTGATGAAATGGCTAAGCTTTATGATGACCCTCAGTGCACCACTACAGCTGAGGCTAGTCTCCACTCCCTCCAGCAAGGCCGTAGGCCTGTGGAGGACTATGTCACAGACTTTCGACGGTGGAGTTCTGACACACAGTGGAACGACGCCGCTTTTCATTTTCAGTTCCGCTCAGGACTGTCAGAGGCATTGAAAGATGAACTAGCTCGGGTGGGGGTCCCCAATTCTCTTGAAGAACTGATTCAGCTATCTATTCAGATCGATCGCCGGCTGAGGGAGCGAAGATCTGAAAGAACCAGCCAATACCGGCCCATGTGGATGTTACCTAGGGTACCCAACCACCCACCTATTCCTGCAACCCCACTATGTGTTCCAGTCACTGAAGCTCCTGAGCCAATGCAATTAGGCCTGCTTCGTGCCCCATTGACACCAGAAGAGAAGCAGCGCCGCCGTATGAATAATCTATGCCTTTACTGTGGAGGAGCCGGTCACTACGCCAACATGTGTCCTAACAAGACTCGTAAGTGTGTCTCTCCTTCTCTTGATCCTTGTGCTTTGGCTCTATCAAGATCAACTCACATTGCTGTTCCTGTCTCCCTACAGCTTCCGGAAGGGGCACTCCAGGTCCAGGCCATCGTTGACTCAGGCGCCTGTAGTTGCTTCGTCGACCATGCCTTCGCCCTGCAACACAAGATTTCTCTACGTCCCAAGCAACACAAATTGTCCATACGACTAGCTGATGGGTCCAACATCAAATCTGGGCCCATCATTCAAGAAACTCAACCTCTGCCCGCTGATATCTCACCCAACCACCAAGAACTGTTGTGCTTAGACGTGATATCCTCACCGCTCTTCCCAATCATCCTGGGAATGCCATGGTTGCAAGCACACAACCCACAGATCGATTGGACAACCGGCAAGGTTGTCTTTCAGTCTGCCTATTGCCTCCATAACTGCCTCCAAACCCTCCACCACTCAGTACCAGTTGTTGGCTGTCTCAAACCCACATCCGAATCCCAAGACCTTGTTCCACCCGTATACCACGATTTCCTGGATGTCTTTGATAAACAGAAAGCAGACACCCTTCCTCCCCACCGGGCCTACGATTGTCCAATTGAACTTTTACCAGGGGCAGAAATCCCCTTTGGCCGAATTTTCCCCCTCTCTGAACCTGAACTCTTGGTCCTGAAAGACTACGTCAACGAGAACCTCAAAAAGGGGTTCATCCGACACTCTACTTCTCCAGCCGGAGCAGGAATATTCTTTGTTGAAAAGAAGGACCACTCACTCAGGCCGTGTGTGGATTACAGGGAACTAAATCGGATTACCGTTAAAAACCGCTACCCCCTGCCGCTAATTCCAGAATTACTCCAGAGACTCCGCTCTGCAACAATTTTCACCAAGTTGGATCTACGAGGTGCTTACAACTTGATCAGGATCAGAAAGGGTGATGAGTGGAAAACGGCCTTCCGGACACGGTTTGGCCATTTCGAGTACCTCGTTATGCACTTTGGGTTATGTAACGCACCAGCAACTTTCCAGCATTTCGTAAATAATATTTTCAGAGACTTCCTAGACTTATTCATGATCGTTTATCTAGACGATATTCTGATTTTCTCGGTTTCCCTGGAACTACATCGTGACCATGTGAAAAAGGTCCTTCTTAGGTTAAGACAAAATGGACTCTATGCCAAGGCCAAGAAATGTGAATTCGAACGGCAGACCATTCACTTTCTCGGACTAGTAATCTCTACAGGAGGGATGGCAATGGATCCTCAAAAGGTCGCAGCCATAATGTCCTGGCCGCCTCCCGTTGACAAGAAAGGGGTACAACGGTTTATTGGTTTCTCCAATTTTTACAGGAAATTTATTAAAAACTTTTCGGGCATCATCATGCCCATCACTCAGCTCACCAAAAAACAGAACCGCTTTCAGTGGACAGAGGTAGCTCAAGCTGCTTTTGACAAATTAAAGAGACTATTCACCTCTGCCCCGGTATTGAAGCACCCTGATCCTGCCCTTCCCTACATACTGGAAGTAGATGCTTCAGAGAGCGCTGTAGGGGCCATCCTGTCTCAGCGTCAAGGACCTAAAGCTTTAATGCACCCTGTGGCCTTTTTCTCGAAGAAATTAGGGCCTTCAGAAAGGAACTACGATGTGGGGGACCGGGAACTGTTGGCAATCAAATCGGCTCTGGAAGAGTGGCGGTACCTCTTGGAGGGAGCAACACACCCAATACTGATCTTCACAGATCACAAGAATTTAGAGTATCTCAGGACTGCTAAACGTCTCAGACCCAGACAAGCAAGATGGGCTCTTTTTTTTTCTCGCTTCAGTTTTCATATAACCTACCGGCCCGGATCCAAGAATGTGAAACCAGACGCGTTGTCGCGTATGTTCACGGAAATCGAGGTTCCACCTCAAACGGATACCATATTACAGGCTGGGAATTTTTTGCTCACACAAAATGATTTAATGACACAGATACGTCAAGAATCCAGGGGAATCTCTCTGCCTCCAGATAGGTACCTTCAAGAAGACGATGGGCTCTATTGGCAGGGGAATAAAATTTTCGTACCACAGAATCTGCGTACCACTATTTTACAAGTGTGCCATGACTACCCGCTGGCCGGCCATTTTGGGGGACATAAGACCATGGATTTGGTCCAGAGACATTTTTGGTGGCCCAGCTTAGCAAGGGACTGCAGGAAATATGTCGGCTCGTGCTCAATTTGTCTCAGAAACAAGAACAGCAAAAGCAAAGCATGGGGATTATTAAGACCACTATCCATTCCTGAAAGACCCTGGGATAAGATTGCGATGGATTTTATTGTAGAGCTCCCTCCATCGGAAGGATTTTCATCCATCTTTGTAGTGGTGGACCGCCTCTCCAGGATGTCACATTTTGTCCCCATGAAAGGGACCCCATCAGCAACAGAAACTGCTGAAGTTTTTATTAAAGAAGTGGTGAGATTGCATGGAATCCCTAGTGACATTGTTTCAGATCGCGGAGTGCAGTTTACTTCAAGATTTTGGAAAACACTGTGCGAAGCACTGGGCATCAAACTAAATTTCTCCTCAGCGTATCATCCCCAGTCCAATGGACAGACTGAGCGTACCAACCAAACGCTAGAACAATACCTGCGATGCTTTACCTCTTTTTCCCAGGAAGATTGGGCCTCACTATTGCCCTTGGCGGAATTCGCATTTAACAACTCTACCCATACAGCTACCAACCAATCTCCCTTCTTCTCTAATTATGGGTTCCATCCCTCTTTCTTGCCAACGCTAATTCCAGACTCTCCCTTACCAGCTGTTCAGGACAGACTAAATTTCCTTACTACTAATAACCAGGTGCTGAGAGAGACCATTGCCAGGACACAGGAGGTTAATAAAAGATTCTTTGACAGAAAGAGGAGAGGAGAACTGGATTTGAAAGTGGGTGACCGTGTGTGGCTTTCAACAGTCAATCTGAAACTGGCCTGCCCGTCCAGGAAATTGGGACCTAAATATCTGGGACCTTTCCCAGTCAAGAGAAAGATCAATTCAGTGGCGTATGAACTTGAACTTCCCGACACATTCAAGATACATCCTGTGTTTCATACTTCCTTGTTGAAACCTGACGTGGCTAATCCCTTTCCAGGACGCGAAATGGGGCCCCCAGAGGCCATAATGGTGGATGGAGAGGAGGAGTTTGAGATCGAGACCATTGTGGACTGCAGAAAAAGGCAAGGACATAATCAATATTTAATTAAATGGAAAGGTTTTGGCCCAGAAGAAAACTCCTGGGAACCGGAAGCAAACCTTCATGCCCCAAGGCTTATACAAGCTTTTCATCGCTCTCATCCAGAAAGAAGGATCCAGAGGGGCATCCGGAGGCTGCCCGTAAGGAGGGGGCAATGTCAGAGAACCATTACAAACGCTCATTCCCGTGCGCCAGTCAGACGTGCGGCACGAATGTGTGAACCCCGGACCAGGCACGCACGTTAGTACTCTCATACGAACGAGTGCACGTCGACGTGGGCATGTCTGCAAGCCAACGAATCACAGCACAGGGCGCCCTATTTAAAGGATCAGCATACTAGTATCAGTGCTGGATTGTCTCAGCTAGTTCCTGTATCCTTGATTGCTGTTTGATTGAACCTTAATCCTGAAACCTTGGCCTTCCTGACTTCTCTTTTGGATTATCCCTGCAACTCTGTTTACTTCTGCTTCCTGTACTGAACCCGGCTTGAACTTCTGACCACGGCTCTGTCTTCCGATCTTGTACCTCTCTGCCAGCCCATTGCCAACCTCCACTAGCCCCTGACTACGAACCTGCCTATCGATTGTGTACCTTCCAGCCAGCACGTTGCCGACTCCTGCTTGTTCCAGACCTTGCAAGTTCTCCTGTTGGACTTTCCTGAACCTATCCAGGATCAACATCCCACCAGCATCTCTAGGCTACGGTGTTCCTGATCCTGCCAACTGGCACCTGCACCCTTCCGTCGCCCTAGCAGCCCTGTCTCAACCTCCAGGGGTGTTAGGACCGGAACCGTGCAAGAGGCCACCCTCGTCATTTCAGACTCCACTGTAAGGTACGTGACAGAAGCAATTCTGAAATGCTGAAATCGTTCCGAAATAGGTAGGTCATATGTCGATTGTAGATCGTCAAACGATCTAGCGTTAGTGCCAGAGTGTAAGTCCGAAAGCCATTGTATTCCCTTTGTTATCCACTTATTTAAGGGTATGTCTGGGATCAATAGAGCCAATGTTGATATAGGGATGGACAGAGATATGGTAGGAGATGATCTAGATTTGGTAATTATCAAGGTCTTCCATGAGTTTAGTGTTGCTAGAATCGGGAGAGGGAGGTCAGAAGGTTTGGATTTAAGATGCATAAAAGCTAACAAATAATCATAGAGGTTACCTCCTGGTATTGTAGATTGTTCAATAGTGCACCAAAGTGGCGTTTGGTGGTGGAGAAACCACCCACTTAGTTGTGGTAGGATTGCAGCTAGATGGTAGTCAGCAAATATCGGTAGGCCAACCCCATCTGCTGTTTTTGTTTTGCGGAGCTTGGTTAGAGCGCTTCTGGCTTTTTTGCCATCCCATAAATATCTAGAAAGTGTGGATTGTAAAGTATGAAAGTGTTGTCGAGGGACTGGAATGGGAACTGTACGAAATACATAGAGTACTTGTGGCAGGATTTGCATTTTGAAGGCGGCCAACCTACCTGACCATGACAATGTGTGTTTGCTTATGGACTGGAGACCCGTACTTAATGAACCTATCAACGGAAGGTAATTAGCATGAAATAGTTGTGTAGGGTGGGTTGTTAGTTTAATTCCTAAGTAAGTTATGGGAGTTATGGGAGTCCCATACATATGGGTACCTATTTTGCAGAATTGTTCTATCATTTTCTGCTACACCAAGATCCAATATATAAGATTTGGTTTTGTTTACTTTGTAATATGATATCGTACCATATTCTTGTAGTGGTTGAGAAATATGTTGTAGGGAAGACACTGGATTAGTTAACATGAGGATCACAACGTCTGCGAAGAGACTTATGACATTTTTGTGGTTATTGATGGAAAAGCCTTGTATATTAGGGTTTTGCCTTATGCTGGTTGCTAGGGGTTCCATTAAGAGGTTGAAAATGAGGGGGGGTAGTGGACAGCCCTGGCGGGTGCCATTTTTCATCTTGAAAGGTATAGATAGCATACCTGAAGTATATACCCGGGCTGATGGTGAAGTATATAGAGATAGTATTGCAGACAGTATGTGGTTGCGAGATATGTCCAATGTACTCTGTCGAACGCCTTCTCTGCATCCAGAGCAAGAAGCAGAGAAGGCTTCCCAAGCTTCCTAGCTATATGAATCACATCTATTAATCTTCTGGTAGCATCAGATGTTTGTCTGCCCTTGGTGAATCCAGATTGATCTGGGTCGATTATAGTGGGGAGAATGTCAATTAGTCTCATTGCTATCATTTTAGCATAAAATTTTAGATCTGTATTCAATAAGGAAATTGGTCTAAAGTTTTGAGGAGCATCCGGTGTCTTCCCTGGTTTAGGCAACGTGACTATTAATGCTTCTAACATCTCAGATGGAAAAGAAGATGAGGCAGCAGCGGCTTCAAATACCTTTAGGAGGTATGGCCCTAAATAGTGTTTAAAAGTCTTATAATATTAGCCTGTCAAACCATCCGGTCCTGGTGACTTATTGATGGGAAGAGTGTCAATAACTTTCATTAACTCAGATAGTGAGAAAGGGGAATTCAAGGCTTGAATTTGAGAAGTGGAGAGTTTAGGTAAATTAATATTTTTTAAGAACTCATTTATAGCTCTTTGTGATGGCTGGTCAATATGACTGTCTTGATTAAGGTTGTAAAGGGACCCGTAGTATTCGCTAAATGCATTGGCAATACTTTGGGGATCAAATACTTTTTGTTTGGAGGTGGGGCTAATGATGTAAGGTATTTTAGTTTTGAAGCGTTGGCCTTGTAGTTTGCGAGCCAATGCTTTTCCAGCTTTGTTGCTGGTCGAATAGAATAACATTTTAAGTCGTCGTTCCTTTTGCTCAAAGGAATGAAGCAATTCTAATCTGAGATCGTGTCGCAGAGCTGTCAGTTTTTTACTAACGTGGCGTGTAGGTTTTTTTTATCTAGATCTTCTAGAAATTCGATATCTGCGAGAAGAGTATCAAGCCGCTGCTGTCTCTGTTTTTTAAGTTTTGTGGCTAATTGAATAAATATACCTCTAATGTACGCCTTGTGGGCATTCCAAAGTACAAACGAATCATTTGTGGAAGAGGAATTGATCTGGAAGTAATCAGACAAGTGGTTTTCTAACAATTTCTTAGTGGCTGTTGTTTGTATTACTTGAGGGCTGGCACGCCATATGAATGCCCCGTTAGTAGGATATTTATCCCCTAGTGTCAGGAGGATAGAAGCGTGGTCCGACCAAGTAATATTATTTATTTTAATTTGAGTCACTTTTTGAAGCAACCACTTGTCCATTAGGACCAGATCGATCCTCGAGTAAATGCAATGTCTATGAGAGTAAAATGTGAAGTCTCGTTCATTACCATGCGTGCAGTGCCAGCTATCGAACAGATCATGCGATCTTAGGAAGAAATTTAGAGAAGGATATCTTTTAGAATGAGTCGAGGTAGAGTCCATGCGTGGGTCAGGAGTAATATTAAAGTCTCCACAAATTATAAGGGAACCTTGTTGGATTCTTTTCAGCTTTTTCATCAATCTGTTCAGGAAGTTAATTTGTTTGTTGGGAACATACACGTTCACAAGGGTATAACGGGTAGAATTGATGTCACATACAATAATGAGGTACCGGCCCGCTAGGTCGGATATTTCGGAGTGAAGTTGAAACGATATAGAGTCTTTAATAGCCACCATAACCCCTCTCTTTTTCGCATTCATACTGGAGAAGAAGTAGTGTTGGAAATTTCTATGAGAGCATTTTGGTGATGCTGCATGATGGAAGTGTGTCTCTTGGGCATATCGCATTGGGAAGAGTCAGCTTCTTTCCAAAGAGATGCTCTCTTGACTGGGTGATTTAAGCCATGGGCCGTTGATGGATAGTATTTTAACTGGCATTGGGCATATTGGAAGGTATGCTATATGTCGAAGGTTGATAGTACTCACGCTTGATGGATGACTTCTGTTCCAGGGTGGCTTTGTTTCTGGAGTGTCCCTCGAAGCGGACAAGTGGATTGCAAAAGTGGCAGGTTCCTTTCCATAATAGTGTAGTTGGGTATGGCTCTGCAAATGGTTGTTGATCCATAAAAACAATGAAAAACAAATAACAGAACAAATTAAAGAACAAATTAAAGGGAGAAAAAAGAAAGGTTACAGGGTGATAGGAGAATCCACAGGGGAATTCTTGATCCATAAACACTGTTCAATAAGGTTGAGGGGTATTGGAAATATTTCCAAGTGTGCCTTCACCGGGGGAGTGTAGACATAAGGATTGAGTAAATCGATTAGGAGCAATCTGACAGTTGAGCAGGTTTTTTGTCACTCTTCTTTCGTTTCACCACCTGCCAGTCTGCCTGCATGTATGGAGGACGGTCAACTTGTATAGGAGACGGAGATGCTTCTGACAGTATTCCCCATTGCCTGAGGATTTGCAGACCCTCTTCCATGGTAGAGACAGTGATAGTCGTGCCGTTATGTGTGATGGAGAGCGCAGCAGGATATTTCCACCTGTGTAGTATGTGATGGTTGCGTAGCGCTTTAGTAATGGTGGCTAAATTACGGCGTTTCTGGAGGGTATGCCTAGACAGATCAGGGAGTAGCTGTAGAGAGGCATATTGAGGTGGGCGCTGATCAGGGTTACGGAATGAAGCCAAAATGGTTTCTTTTGGGTTATAAAAATGGAGCCTTAGTAGAACATCCCTGGGTACATCATCAGGTAAAAAGGATGGTTTCGGTATTCTGTGCACCCTATCTACCGTGAGCTCCAGCGCAGACATTGTGGGAAGCAGCGCTGTGAATAATTCTTGGACATATTGTGGTAGTTGTAGCGCAGGGATGGATTCAGGAATGCCTCTTATTTTGAGGTTATTACTTCTGGATCTGTCTTCAAGGTCAGATAATTTATCTTTGATCCAGGAAACTTCATCTGAGGGAATGGTATGAGCATCCACCATTTTATTGAAAGAGGATGCATGTGAATCCAGAGGGATTTCAATCTGATTTACCCTTTCACCCAGTGAGTGCACTTCTGCCTGACATTTTTGTACTGTCTGCAGCATATCCTGATGTAGAGATGATCTAGGGACATTAACATCTCTTTGAATACAGTGTCTGAAACAGGCTGCCCTGATGTAGGGAATCCCGCTATGGGGTCTGGGGCTGCTGAGGCCTGAAAATGTGAGGTATTGTGGGTGCTCACCTCCATGTCTTGCTGCGGCTGATTTCCCTGAGGAGAGGATGTCCTCTGTCTGGACTTAGCAGGGCTCCTGGTAGTGGGGGTGGATGCCGCTGAGGACGATCCGCTGTGCGGATTCTCTGGATCGGTGCCGCTCAGTCCGGGTGGATAGGTCGTGGATGCGGCCTGTTTCATTCTGCGCTTCGGCTGGGCACCATTTTGATGAGGCCGCGCTGAGGTGGGGAAGTACCCCGGCAGCATGTGGAGCTGCGGCGGAGGTTCTTTTCTTCTCCTCGGCTTCCCTGGTGGTATTGTATGCTCCGATGAGTCGGATGGAAGAGGATGGCACCTCTGAATGCTCCGATGGAGACGGATTCCCCCGGCGTTGTGGAGGAGCTCGAAAGCTAAGCGGCCATCTTCGGGCTCGGACCCACAAGCTACCAATTTTATTACTAAACACCCAGCACTCACATTACCAACACCCAGCACTCCTCCACACTAAGGGAACTTCCTCACTCCCATTGATCCCTACCCGATCACAAAACAACCTATAGGGAGGGCTCTTTGGTCCATCCCTACCTCCGAAATACTCCTTTTCCTGACTCTCCTTACAGTGGTATCTTTCTTACCTCACCCCCCCTCTTTCTCCCTTCCTACTACCAACCATTACTTTACCTTTCATCCTCCCTTTTTTTTCCTTTTCTCTCTGCTGTCCACCACCTCACTACTTCCCACCTCCTCAGTCTCTGCTACCCCAACACTGCCATTATTACTCTTTACCCTTCTAAGTATTATCAATCCTATCTCAATCCTATCCCAAAGACAGTATGTTGCATATAAGCTCCACCACCAAATCATCCACTCTCAAAGTAGTTTTTCTAAAAGTAAATTGGCTAAACCTATTAATGGCTAAATTTTACAAAATCCCACGCCCTCAACATCACTCTATAACAAGAAACGGTAATACAATGCCAAAAAAATTCCCTTCCAATGGAAATGCGACGCAATTAAATATCTAGGGATCTATCTAACAACAAACCATTTTGACCTTTTCACAAAAAACTACGTACCCATTCTCAAAAACATTTCGACAACATAACTAACTGGAACAAACCTCAGTTTTCCTTGTTTGACCATGCTGCAATTTTAAAGATGAATGTTCTCCCCCGTATCCTATACATTTTTTTCAAACAATCCCCATCAGAATCCCCTCATCTTTCTTTCAATCCTACAAACGACCATGTGTAAATTTCTATGGAAACAGAAATGTCCAAAAATAACCTATGATCAGTTGACGAAACCCAAAGCGAAAGGGGGCACTGGACTCCCGGACCTTAAGAAATATTATTGGGCTTGCCATCTTTTTAGAATCGTAGACTGGTCACTGCATAGTCATTGTAAAGATTGGGTCCAACTCGAAAATTCCCTCTCCCCTCTGCCATTATGATCAACACCTTGGCTCCTTTCGCAACACATCCCCCCAACATTGAAGGAACACCCCCTTATTATTTTGACGCTCCGTTGTTTCAGAGAAGTCTGTAGGAAAATGCATCTCTCTTCCATACCCGGACACCTTACATCTATAAAATTCCATCCGGCTTTCCTCCCAGGTATGTCAGCACAATATTTAGCAAATGTATGGCCACATCCAGAGATTGTAGCACATCAATTCTTTTGTGACTGTACATTAATAGAGTGTTCTGCTTCTAAATACGCCATTTTTTATGGGAAATAGATTGTGATTCCTCAATCTCACAAGCTCTTACTCCTTTTGATCATTTATGCTCCCTATCCACTTCCCAACAACGTTCAATCTCCAACATTTACAGTATGATTTTTGCAAACACCACCCCTAAGTCCGGAAAGGCACGTGAAACTTGGGAAAAAGAAAGGCATCTAGAAATGTCGGAAGACCAATGGGAACATACATTTACAATTGCCCACAAAGGTTCTTTATACGTTTCAATACAGGAAAACAATTACAAGACCCTGGCTCGTTGGTACCAAACTCCAGTGATTCTAAATAAATATAACCATACCATCTGTAACACATGCTGAAGATGTACCAGGGAGCCAGGCACCTTGCAGCATATTCTTTGGTCATGCCCACTAATCCAACCCTTTTGGTCACAAGTCCACAAACTAACAACATTGATTTCTACATATACCTTAGAGCACACTCCGGCTCATTTCTTTTTCCATCACTCCCAAATACCGGCGCACTTATATTGCAAAACCCTAATCTTACCCCTAATTAATGTGGCCAAAATGTGTATCCCCCAACACTGGGGATCACCTCATATCCCGATGATCCCTGAATGGTTTAAACGAATTGACAAGATTACAGAAATGTAAGAACTTAGCTTAATTGCCCGAGATTCCCCAGCTAAATACTCAAAGACCTGGGCATGTTGGCAACACTTCAGAACTATGGATAGATATCAGACACTAATGGGACAATGTTAATCTGACCACCCATGCCGATCAGTAACTGGTTATCATTGCACATCATACTCAATCCTCTCTCATTTATCAAAACACATGGGGCCTCCCACCCCTACCCAAGGGACAAGCTCGGGAGGACCCGGTCAACATGTCAAATAAGCGACCTTTGAACAATAAATGCTTTTAAAGCATATCCCTTACTCCTTTATTGCATTATCATGCATAAATAATTGATCATTAGCAGAGACTGAGGAGAAAACCTCTAACATATCCTTCCCCCTACTTCCCCATCAGCTTCAGTACCCATCTCCCTCCCCTTCTTCCCATCCTTCTTCCCACCCTCCCTACTCCCTTCCTCTCCCTCCCCATCCCCCTCCCCTTCCTCTCTATCCCCCCCTTTATCTTGCCTACCTATTCTACTTTACTTAATAAACTCTTGTTCTGTTGGCGTTAATATACAATACCCCTAATGACCTAAATTATCATACAAATATCAAAATTTTCATCTAAGATTTGGAGCCTTGTCTTTTTTGAACTTTCTTCGCCCCAGACAGAAGTCTTGTTACCATGTTAAGCAATAACTGCTTCAAGTTTACCTGTTGATGACCTTTATATCTTACCTAATACTTAAATCTTCCATTAGACTTTAGGTTTGTCATTTAATTTACATACCTATTTCTGTATGTCTGGTCCACAATTGTTCTATGTACAAATAAATGCGTTATTTCTTCCTGTAACAACTGTATGATAACGTTGTAAACCTGAAATGGTTATCCAATAAAAATCTTTTGGAAAAAAAAGAAAAAAGAAAATAAATAGTGGCATATTAGAGAGGTGAGGAATTTTTTTGTTGTTGTCAAACATTAGATAATGATCTAAATCATCAAATTATGCCATTTAGATGATAAACAATATGTCCTGAATAAGGATATTTTATTATGAATAGTGAGATGGTGCTTTAGCTCTTATTTACTAAATGGATTGAGAATATGTACTCAACAAATATGTGAAATTGGGCAAATAGGAACTTCAATTCAAACATTTGAAAATCATATGTAGTTGACTCGGTATTTAAAAACAATTGGGATGTGCTTTTTAGAAGACTGGATAATTTAAGTAATCATTCCCAGAATGTTTTTAGTAAAGTTTATCCATTTCTTACATTTACATTTCTACAATGTAAAAGTAATGATAATGGTTGTAAAGGCCAAAGTTTTTTTTTTTACCTTAATGTATTAAGGTAAAAAAAACTTTTAGGCGCAGCTCCCCCCACCCCCTTAAATACTTATCTGAGCCCAGTCTTGATCCAGCGCTGTACCCAAGAGCAGTGGAGTTGCTCTCACTCTTTCTTCTCACTGGACTCATTGGCTCCTGCTGCAATGATGGGGAGGCAGGAGGCAGGGCTGAGCTGCACTTAGTTTTTTCATTAAACCACACAGTGTAGCTCAGGATTAAGCCCACACAAGCACCTCTCTAGCAAGCGGCTTGCTGGGAGGTACTCAAAGGCAGGAGGAGCCAGAAGCGCCAGTGGAGGACCTGAGAAGAGGAGGATCAGGGTTGCTCTGTGCAAAACCATTGTTTTGTTTGTTTTTTTTGCACAAAGCTTTAAATCGTTCAGCTTGAGAAAAAAAAATCCCAAACGATTTTTTTCCACACGCGATAGTTGATAGTCAACTTAAATAATCAGAAAATAATGTAAAACACCTAAGCTATTAAAAGCAACAGGTTAACTTAATGTCTCCTCCAATACCCATATATCATATTACTCCCCTCAGCTTTACTGTCCAGGTCCTTCAATTGGCTGGCCAAAGGAAAGTGGAGGATATGACACTTGTACCTTTTCCACACAAATCAGTGATGGGTTCTTGGGCAGCCAATTGGCAGGCCCCAGCATTGTCACATACAAGCAGGAAGATCATCCTTAGCCCTTAGCTAACTGCAAAAAGATTTTGTTGCATGAACAGTGATTGATTTTCCCTTACACCCAATGGTGGATGGTGTAGCTAGGGAGCAGCTGGGAGAAGGGGACATTTAAGTGAACCTGTTTCTTGTTGTGCCTGAGATTAGTAGGTTCACTTTAAGTCAAGCTGAGAACACAGAGGCAAAATTATATTGATCACCTACAGTTATACCTTCATACAGACCCTGTCACCATCTTCAAAATAACAGGTAACAGCACAGTATTTTTCACTTTACTTGCAGTGTTTTTCCTTGTTATTAATTATTTTTTATTCACTTGCAATGTGTCTTTAAAATTACACAGAACAGTCTCTCCCTCCTTGCACATTACAGCCCTCTGTTATTCTGACAGTGTTTATTATTCTCTTTGCTTGTCCAGCATCTACAACCCTCACCTCACTATATAACCTTTTATGTAGCAACCTAGTGGAGAAAAGTCTAATACTAGAGAGTTTTACTTAAGTGACATCTCTAAGCAAACTTATATCATATACACGATGGTGGCCCCCACCAGCAGTCTCAGGGCTTTTGGATGTCTACACAAGGGGGCTTTTACCAGTAGATAAATTGTATAAAATGCATTAAACACAGATATATGGGAATATTTTTTATTGAAATTAACAGTCTGGCAATAGGGTCTCTAAAAAAAAAAACTATTTAACTTCTTTGTGAATGTGATACGTTTTTAGGACCAAACGTAAAATGCCCCTTAATGTGAGCTGCATATCCTAACCCCCCTCCCACACAAATCAACTGCCCCCCCCTGGATCTGATCCACAACTAGTAGTTCCCCCCACCCCCCAAACATGATACCAACCTCAGCCAAACCTAAGCTGAGAGGGATACGCAGGGCAGCTGTGATCCAAGAAACCCACTACCATGGAACCACAATGGGTAAATGGTGGGTATATAGCTAGGTCACTCTGTCCTGGGTCAGCCACCACAGCTAGGCTGCGAGATGTAACAGCTAGGGATGAGCTTCGAGTTGGAGTCGAACCCATGTTTGACCGTTCGTTGAATTGCGTACGTTATGGGCCGTTCCCGACAATTTTGAGTGGCGTGTCCCGGCCCATAATTCCTGTGGCATCGCAGTGGATTGCTGGCTGATGATTGGCTAAGCATGCACTATGACCCGCATGCTTGGCCAATCACAGCGCCGTCTGCACAGAGAGCCATAATTGGCCAAAGCCATGGTGGCTTTGGCCAAATATGGCTTAGGGGGTTAGTACACACCCCACACATGTAAGGCCACCTGCACAGTGTGCACCTAAAGCTACCTGAAGACAATTGCTGTTGTTCTGATCCTATTAATACCACAGGTAGGAAACTGCAGTATTTACAGTTAGTGTAGTGCGTCCTCTGCACAGTATGCACCTAAAGCTACCTGAAGAAAATTGGTGGTGTTCTTCTGTTCCTATTAGTACCACAGGCAGCAGCTGCAGTATTTACAGTTAGTGTACTGCGTCCTCTGCACAGTGTGCACCTAAAGCAACCTGAAGAACATTAGTGGTGTTCTTCTGCTCCTATTAATACCACAGGCAGGCAGCTACAGTATTTACAGTTATGCCCCGTACACACGATCGGACATTGATCGGACATTCCGACAACAAAATCCATGGATTTTTTGTTGGCTCAAACTTGTTTTGCGTACACACGGTCACACAAAGTTGTCAGAATTTCCGCTCGCCAATAACGCGGTGACATACACCACGTACGACGAGACTAGAAAAGGCCAGTTCAGAACCAAGCCCGGCACCCTTTGGGCTCCTTTTGCTAATCACATGTTAGTAAAGGTTTGGTGAGAGACGATTCGCGCTTTTTCAGACTCATGTTTTTCAGATCGTTTTCTGCTGTTCAGTTTGTGCTTGTGGGTTTGTATCTGCTCTTCAGTGCATGCCGCAAGTACCATTGACTTGTCATTGTGTTCTTGCTTGTTCGTTACTGTTTTTCAGGTCGCTCTTCACAGGCCTTGCTGTTCTTCAGTGCGTTCTGTTACTTCGTTCTGAGCAGCCGATCGTTTTCTAGCCATGTTGCGTATACGTACTCCTCGTAGAGTTTGTGCTGTGTGGGGGCTTGGTGTTGGGGTCCTGACCTTGACACAAGTTCAGTCCATGAACAGGGTGGGGAGGAGTTCATGGACCAAGAATTGGTTGCTTCAGCGTGACCAGTTCTGTCATATGCCTTTGCTCCGTGAGATCCGTGAGAATAATCCTGATGATTTCAGGAACTTTCTCCAGATGACGGACCCAGTATTTCACCGTTTGTTGGCTATGCTGACCCCTTATATTAGCAGGCAGGATACCTGCATGAGGCAAGGCATCACTCCAGAGCAGAGGCTCGTCGCCACCCTGCGGTACTTGGCTACGGGGAGAAGCCTGCAGGACCTCAAGTTCTCGACAGGCATCTCCCCCCAGGCTCTGGGGATCATTATCTCGGAGACCTGTTCTGCCATCATCCAGGTCCTGCAGAAGGAGTATATTAAGGTAAGATTGTTATCCTTTAACATCACATTTTATTGTATTTAATGTTTGATAATATATTGTATTTCTTTCCTCACTCCCTAATTACCATGATTGTAATATGCTGTGAATGTCCCTTTTGTTCTCATGCATGCTGGATTTTTATGTAATTATTTTTTTGCTCCTTCATACGTATTTGCCTTCACTTACCTCCCCAGCATGTTCTCCTGGCCCTATATTCACCTCATGTTACTTAACAATGTATTTTAGCAGCTCCATAGTAGTGATTTACCCCAAACACCCCCTAAAATTTTAGGAAATGTGATTGGTGCTTAAAATTAATGCAGAGTTCCCGAGTCTTTTTTTTGGGGGTCCCCAAATCATTTGGAACCCTCCCTCCCCCCAACTGCTAAGTCAGCTGATACCAATTCTCTATCTATCCTCAATCATCTATCTCCTGACTTTGCCAAACCCATACACACTATACCCATCTCTTTTGTGCTCAGATTTATGGATGAATTCCCCAAAGCATGTAGTGCAAGGGCCTGCCTGTATACTTTCAAATGGTACTGTTTCAAGTTTTTGTATACTATTATTATCTTGATAGGTAATAGCAGAATGTCCAAATGTGCTAAAATGTGTACAGTGTGTATTTATATCTTTGTATTATGACACTTCTTACCTGTCCAGTGGGCTGTCAATAGTGTAACTAAGGAGGGGCTGTCCAAAGTAATACCCATTATGTAGGCATTCATATTTCAATGAAGTGGAGAGGGTTACCTGTCCCAGAGTCCCCCCCTATAATGTTAGAAATGGCCCAGGAGATGGGGGGGGGGGAATCTGATAGTTGGACCTTATACTTTGGTTTTAAAAAATTTCCTCTAATAAATGTTATCTTGATGTTGGCCAACAATGCTTGTGTCTAATCTGCTTTCCCTGTTTATGTGCACAAAGATTAATTTTTTTTGTTTTTTTTTGTTTTGTTTTTTTTTCAAAAAGTTTTTATTTCGCTTTTCAAACATACAATAAAAGGTATAAAATATAGTGTTGTATACAGATATTTTGATATACTTGTACATTCACAGATAGGGGAGACATTTCGGTATTAACTCAAATCTAGGAAGGGGGGACTATAATTTTCAGGAGTATAAGTGCAAAAGGGATGGTTAAATGGACAAAATTAGACAGATCCTAACAGAGTAAATAATAGACTAATGTGGTGGATGCCTGGATGGATCCAATTAGACAATTTCTGTGAGTACTAAATTATTTAATATCAATCAGATACCTGTAAGTGGGAAAAGAACTCAAACCAGGGGAGGGGTGGGAGGGGGGGGAGGAGGGCCATGAGATGCATGAGAAAGAGACGGTTGGTGGGGGTATAGTATCCGATTGATCATAGACATTTTACCATATTAAGAACATTTTGCAAATAAGGTAGCTGGTAGTATTTGGTTTCATGTGGAACTGTTGGTGATCTTGGATTAATGAGTTCAGTGGCCCATGCCGCGGTCGGAATGGTTTAGGATGATTCAGGGGGTCACCTCTTATGGGGGGATTTTCTTGTTTCGCATCTGCTGGTAGGAGTCGTGGTAGGAGAAGGTGGATTGGCTCACATTTGCTATTTCCTCTTGGGAGAGAGATGAGAGCATAAAGGTGTGCCATTTAGAGTGAAAGCGGTCTGAGGAGGTTTTCTGTTTGAAGTCCGTATTAATGCGGTCTTTGATGAGTAGATGTAGGAGCTCTCGTTTGACTTGGGTGATGTTGGGGTGCGGTGGAGAGATCCAATGTTTCAAGATGGTCCTTCTTGCGATTAGAAGACAGGTTAGGGACCACCCTTTGTGTGAGGCGTTGACTTTCAAGTTTCCTGAGGGGCTTGTGTCGCTGTTGGCGAATTTTGACCAGGGTAGGAGTAGTGGGTCCCAGTAGCCGAATATGAGGAGTAGCGGGTCTTTGGGTAGTTTTAATAGGGTCACTTCGAATATGTAGGCAAGAACTTGGTCCCAAAAAGTTGAGATATAGGAGCAGTCCCAGAAGCGATGGGCCAGGGAAGGTTTCCGGATGTGGCATAGTGTGCAGAAGGCTTTGCTAGTGTCCGTCTTTGACGATGAAAAGGGCATATAAGCTCTGTGGGCTATTTTCAATTGCGTTTCTCTCCATACTTAATTGGGTGTTAGCTTTTGTACGGAGTTGAGGCCTTGCAAGATTTTTTCCACTAAGTTAGAGTCCGGGAAGTCTTTATTCCAGTTTTTTATCGATGATGCTGAAAGAGGTGGAGATGATTTAAGTAGAAGGGGTTTGTAAATGTCAGAGGTTTTGTATGAGTTGTTTGATATCATTAGGTCTATGATGTTTGTTGGAAACCTTTTCTCTGCTTGTTTACATGTCTCCTTTAGGAAGCTGATGCATTGCCCATAGTGGAAAGAATGCATAGTGGGAAGAGCGAAGGTTTCGGCAATGTTGGTAAAAGGCAGTGGTCGACCCGTCTGAATGTTGCAAAGGGAGGAGAATTTTGTTAGGCCTTTCCGTTCCCATATTTTGAAAGGTTTATGTTCTAGTCCCTGTGGGAAGGCCGGATTTCCTTGAATCGGGAGATGAGATGACACGAAAGGGGATATCTTAAGTATTTTCCTTGCTTCTCTCCAAGCCACCTCTGTGTCTCTTAATAATAGATTGTGTTGGTGAGGGGGGGGGACTGACTTCCATCTGCAGTGGAGGAGACCCACTAACGAGTAAGGGTGGGCCATGTCCGATTCCAGGGAGAAGTTTGAGTAGCGGGAGGATTGCGTTATCCAGTCTATGCTGGTTCTAAGCAAGCATGCTATATTATACATTCTAATGTGCGGTAAACTGATGCCCCCTTCGCGCCTGGGAAGATGTAGTTTTTTTAGAGCTATACGTGGTCTTTTGTTTCGCCATAGGAATTTTGATAAGGAGGAGTTGAGCGAAGACACATCTTTATGAATTAGTAGTAGCGGAATAGTTTGCAGTGGGTATAGTAGTCTTGCTAAACTGACCATTTTTATTAGGTGACATCTTCCCAAGAGCGAGAGGGGCAGGTCCATCCAGGCATTTAATTCTTGAGATATTTTCGACAGCAGAGGAGGGTAATTTAGATGGTATAGTGATGAGGGGAGCTTTCCTATTTTTATCCCTAAATAGGTGATATGGGATTTCGCGAGCGGGAAAATAGATTGTTGGGTCCATTGTGGTACAGAGTGTGTGCCTATGGGGAGGATTTCGCTTTTGCTGTAGTTGATGCGCAGGCCAGAGCACAAGCAAAATTCATCAAACACCTTTTTGATGGTTATCATATCAGAGGGGGGGTTGGCCGAAAATATGAGGACATCATCCGCAAATAGGGATGTGCGTAGATCATGTGTGCCTATTTTTATGCCATGTAAGGGGGCTGTTAGTGTTAAATATCTAGACAGGGGTTCTAGGGCGATGTTAAAAAAGGAGCGGGGATAGAGGACATCCTTGGCGGGTGCCCTTGTGAAGACGAAATTCTTCTGACATGAGGCCTGCTACCACTAATTTTGCTGATGGGGCTGTGTACATGGCAGTGATGAGGTGGTGGAATGGGCCAGAGAATCCCATCTCTGACATTGTCATAGAAAGCCAGTCGAAGCTAACATTATCGAAGGCCTTTTCTGCGTCTAATGTGATAATGGCGTGGTTGGTGTTTGGGTGATGGAGTGCGTGTTCTAGGGCCATCATGACTTTACAAATATTGAGGGTGGCGGTTCTACCTTTTACGAAGCCTGATTGAGCGGGGTGAATTAAGGAGGGGATAATGTCAGCCAGCCTGGTAGCTATAATTTTGGAGAGGATTTTCACGTCTAGGTTGAGAAGTGATATGGGCCTGTATGAGCCTGGTTCTTGGGGGTCTTTGCCCTTTTTTGATAGTAATTTTATAAGAGCTTGGTTCCCCGACTGTATGTACGCACCCCCTGACCAGATATTCCGGTATACTTGGAGGAGGGTGGGTTCCAGAAGGGGTTGAAAGGTCTTGTAAAATTCGCTAGTGAAGCCGTCTGGGCCCGGGGCCTTGGAGAGAGTCAAGTGGTGGATGGTTGTTGATATTTCGGAGGGGGTTATAGGGGCGTTAAGGGTTTCTAGTTGTAGTGTGGAAATCTTGGGCAAGTTTATTTTCCCTAGAAAAGCGCGTGCTTTTTGTGTATCTATGGGATCTGGGGCGTAGAGTGTAGAGTAAACTTGTTGCATAACTTTGTTAATTGCTTGTGGAGTGGAATGAAGGGTGCCTGTACTGTCGCGGAGTGATGTAATGTGGGTAGGGCGGAAAGGGCCTTTGCATAGTCTGGATAAGAGTTTACCCGCTTTGTTTCCAAATTTATGGAAGGAGGCTTCTAAGTAGGCCTGTTTGGTGTGTTCAAGGGTGTTTACCCATGTGTCGAAGTCCCTTTTTGCTGCCTGCCATTCCAATCGATTGGCTGGGGAGTCTGTGGTATATAGTGCTCGTTGTGCCTGGTGTAGGCGTGAGCTGGCTGCTTTATATTTAGACAGGTTGTTGCGTTTAAAGGAGGTTGCATAGGAGATGATACGGCCTCTTAGGTAAGCTTTACCGGCGTCCCAGAATAGGTTGGGGTCGTGTATGTGGGGGGCATTGTTTGAAGAGTATTCCGTCCATGCATCGGACATGTATTGTTGGAAGTCAGTGTTGTTATGAAGGAAGGAAGGGAACCGCCAGATGTTGGGATGTGGGGGTAGGTTTAGATTATCGAGAGTTACCTCTATAGGTGCGTGGTCGGATATGGTTATGTCGTGTATTGTGGTGTTCTGGAGGATTAAGTTGTCAGAGCCAAAGAAATAGTCTATCCTTGTGAATACTTTGTGTGGGTTGGAGTAGAATGTAAATTCTCTGTCTGTTGGGTGGGAGAGGCGCCAAAGGTCCTGGAGATGGATAGATTCCATGGTGTTTGCAAAGAGGGAAGGGGCGGGAGGGTTGGAACGTAGGTTTGGACTTTTTGGTGAGGATCTGTCGTCTATCTGATGAAGGGTGTCATTGAAGTCCCCTCCGATTAGGTGGGGGAGGTGAGTGTTTTCTAGAAGCCAACTGGAAAGCTCGGAGTAGAACTGCTTGCTGGGGCTGTTAGGGGCATAGACGTTTGTGATTATGAGCTCTTTGGAGCCTATTTTGACATGTGTGGTGAGCAGACGGCCCTGGTGATCAGTTTTTGTCGACAGGATTGAGCAGGGGAGATTTTTGTGTATGAGTAGGAGGACGCCAGCTTTGCGTCCTGCTGCCTCAGAGCCTAGAACAGTGCCAACCCAGACCTTCTTCATACGATGGAAGTCTGAGGCTGACAGGTGTGACTCCTGGAGTAGGGCTATATCTGTTTTGAGCCGTTTAAGATGCCTGAGAATTTTCATTCTTTTTTGAGGGGATCTGAGACCCTTCACGTTCCAGGAGATTATTTTCATGTTGGGGGGGGGTTGTGAGGGGTATGAGCAGATATTGTCAATTTACCAATTTGTGGATGATGGGTTGAAATACCAACTATGGCAAGAAACATGCCATTTTCATAATGATCAAGAGGCACATTAGATGTGTGGGGGAGATGGTGTGGGCCCTGTATAAGGGGGTAGAAGGAGGGGGGGTATGCCATAGAGGGGAGGTAACATTAAGGATAACATAACCATTAAGCCTAAGAACTTCACTTTTTTCCGCATGGGTTCACTGTGTAGGTCAACTCCCATAACAGGACAGTTACGGTTTGGGGCCCAATTGGCCCGTGGAAGGGTGACAGGCGTCTATACATGCGCTTGAAGCTAGAAATTAGGGGGGGGGGATGCATGTTGCCGTACACAGTGAGGCCAGGAGGACATAACCGTAGAAAACTGTGTTCAAACAAGTATTGTTCTGGAAAAAAAAAATAATAACTCTTAGAACTGAGAACAGTCATAACAATATAGCGTTATACATTACGTGATACCGTGAAAGGAAGGTAGAAAACCTGAGAAGGGACAAGTTGGGGAACTGTCCGTAGATTGGGTAGCCCGCGATGGCGGTTACACGTTACAGTTCAGCGAGGAGTGAAGCGATGCTGGTCTGGAAATGAGGATCTGAAGCGTTTGGGAGAGTCTTTGCGTGGGCTCCGTTGGTCCAGGGAGCGGTTGAGTGGGGTGCCCTTGGAGGGGGTGTGCTGTTGAGTGTTGGAGAGTAACGATCGCACGTAGGCTTCCGCTTCTGGTGGATCCTGAAAGGATAGCTGGTCACCGCTGGGAGTCTTGAGGCGTAAGGTGGCTGGGAATGCTAGAGTGAATTTGATTTGTTTACTTGAAGAGTTCTGTGCATATCTGTTGGAAGGCTTTGCGTTTTTTGGAGACCTCGATGGAGTAGTCGGCAAAGATCAGAACCTTCACACCATCAATTTGGAGTGTGCGGGTTTGTCTAAATTTTTGGAGAATGAGTGCTTTGTCTGAGTAGTTCAGATATTTAGCAATGATGGGGCGAGGGTTCTTGCGCTCTTCACTATATGGTCCCATTCTGTGGGCGCGTTCCACCGCGCAGGGGCCTGTTAGGCCTAGCGCCTCAGGGATGCGTTGGGAGCAAAAGTCTGATAAAGCAGATGATTGTAGCGATTCGGGTATCCCCACGAATCGCAGGTTGCTCCTTCTGGACCTATTTTCCAAATCATCAAGTTTTTGTATTATGTATTGGTTTGTCTTGTCCTGCGCTTGTTCTGTGGCTTGGGCTTGGTACATCTCTTCTTCCATACTTGAAAAGCGGTGTTCCAGCTCATGTAGCCTGGTGTTATGTTCTCCTAGCTGGGCCTTAATTTGTTTCATCCCCGCATTTACAGCTTTTTCCACAGATGTTGCAATCATGGGGGACAGGAGGGCTGCTACTGCCTGTGCAATGCGCTCTGTATTATGGTCCCCTGCATGCTGTGGAGAGGGGGCTGATATGTGAAAGGCCTGGGAGAGAGGGGCTTGAGGAGAGGCGGCTTGGGGTTGTGGCTGAGCTTGGGAGGCTTGTGGAGATGTGTGTGGGGCTGCGCTGCCACTTACTTCCATGTCTGCTGGCTGCGCGCCTGTGTGCAGGTCCGTGTAGGCCGAAGCCGGGGCCTCGATTTGCGGCTGGGGCGGCGGCGCCGTCTGGGCCGTATTGGTGCGGGGGCCGCGGACTTCTACAAATCGGTCCATGTAGTGGGTACTGGTGCCCGAGGTAGCCGAGGGTGTATTCGGGCTTCTGGGCCGGTTTTTTATGCAGGTTTTTGTCCTGGTTGCGGGAGCTGTGAGGAGAGACAGCTACTCCATGCGGCGCCGGAACCGGAATTCTATTTTTTTTTTTTTTTTTTTTGGTTTTGACAGTTTCCACAGGAATGGCAGACTGTGGCCTCCCACTTTGCCCAGCGGTGGAGGGGCAATTGATGGGAAACACGTCCACATCGCCCCACCACCCAACTCGGGGTCGTACTATTATAATTATAAGGGGTTCAATAGTATTGTGATGTTGGCTCTGGTGTCGGCTACTTATGAATTTCTGTATGTGGACGTGGGGAAGAATGACTGGATGTCCGATGGTGGAGTCATCACCCAGACCGAGTTCTACAGGCATCTCCAGAATGGCAGCTTGGACTTGCCACCTCCAGAAGACAATGTGGAAGAACTGCCATTCGTCTTTGTTGCGGATAAAGCTTTTGCGCTGGGGGACCATCTTATGCAGCCATTCCCGATGAGGACCCTCACCCCGGACCAGAGGGTTTTTAATTACTGGCAGGCCAGAACCAGGAGAGTGGTGGAGAACATGTTTGGAACCATGGCCAGCTGGTTCGGCCTATTTCTTACACCCATACATATGGCGGAGTACAAACTGAATCACATTATCCTGGCTTGCTGTGTTCTACACAACTTTTTGCCAACTATGCTGGCTCAGTTGGGCCTGAGGCCAGAATTCAACATGAATCAACCCTGACGGTGCTTGAAAGTGGCCGTCCTGGCTTGCCCCCCCTGAGTGCCCATGATGTTTCTTTACAAGTAGAGTTTTCAGCCGTCTTATACGAAACATTGGAGAAATCACTGTACTAGAGTGCATTACTCTGACATTTACAATTTCACTTTATTTCAGTTCCATAGACTCCAAGCTAATAGAAATTGATGAGAGAATATGCTGCTGTCAATAAAGGAACCAGATTTTAATAACAAACATGTTGTCCTTACCTGTTCTGTGCAGTAGTTTTGCACTGAGCAGCTCAGATCCTCCTCTTCTCGGGTCCCCTGCGGGCACTCCTGGCCCCTCCCTCTTGCCGAGTGCCACCAGAGTAAGCAGCTTACTGTGGGGGCACCGGAGCAGGCACGCTCCTGAGCCATTATCTGCATGTCCATTCACACACAAAGCTGTGCCTTGGCCCCACTGCCTCTCTCTCTTTATTGACTCACAATGGCTCCCACTGCTGCCTCAGCCAAAAAGGAGTGAGAATCCCTGGAGAGCCGAGGCTGTCGTGCACATCACTGGATCACGATGGGGCTCAGGTAAGTATTGGGGGGGCAGCTGCACACAAAAGACTTTTTTATCTTAGTGCATAGAATGGGTGGGTACCTAGTTTTGACAGGTATCCAGCTCCAAGTTCCACTCAGGCCACCTAGGCGACTCGAGCGGAAGTTTTCCTCTCCTCCTCCCTCCCTGCAGTCTTCTGGGACACATCACAGGTCCCAGAAGATTGCCTGGCCATTGAAGAGGCGCAGAGCGACTCGCACATGTGCAGTGCACACACTTGTGATGCCAGCTTCAGGGGGAGGCGAGGGAGAGAAGCGAGGGTTCCTGGTGGCTGCATCACTGGACTGTGGTACAGGTGAGTGTGTGTTTATTAAAAGTCAGTAGCTACACTTTTTGTAGCTGCTGACTTTTAATAAACACAAAAATGAGTGGAACTTCCGCTTTAAAAAAAAAATTGAGATTTACAACCACTTTAAGGTACTTAAAACTTTTACCTGTTTTATGTCTGTGCCAAACTTCTCTTCATTTTATAAAACTAATGTATGGTTAACAACTGGTGTTTTTACATTGTCTTCAATGAGTTTTAAACCTACCCTGCAGATCTGAACATGATTTGTGATTTTGGTAAAACAAACCTTTAAAAACAGGTGGCAAATTTCACTATCTGCCCTAACAGGTTCAAAACAGAAACACTAGTCTATTTAAAGGATAAGTTCACCTAAAATAAATGTTTTTTTATTTTTTAGGAGCCTGGAAAACATTGCACCAGCGATCAGCAGATACATCATACGCAGGCAGTTTTACATTGACTCAATGAATCAATGGACTATCACAGCACTCAACAGCACCATAATAGTTCACTTATGCCGCGTACACACGGTCGGACTTTCCGGCATACTTGGTCCGGCACACTTTCCGACGGACTTTGTCCGCCAGGTGCGCCGGACTTTAAAACGGACGGACTTGCCCACACACGCCGGGACTTTCCGGCGGGCTAGGTCCGGCCGTCTTTCCGACGGACTTTCGCCGGAGTTCCGGCGGACTTTCAGAATGAACGGACTTGCCCACACACGGCCAAGTCCGTTCATTTTGAACGTGACTCAGGTGCGACGGGACTAGCAAAGGATGTCAATCTTGCCGCTTTTATCGGCGAGATTGACACCTTGCGAGCCCCGTTGCGGGGCATACCAGGCCCTTAGGTCTGGTATGGATTATAACGGGAAGCCCCTACGCCGAAAAAACGGCATGGGGTCCCCCCTAAAATCCATACCAGACCCCGATCCGAGCACGCAGCCTGGCCGGTCAGGAAAGGGGGTGGGGACGAGCGAGCGCCCCCCCCCCTCCTGAACCGTACCAGGCCGCATGCCCTCAACATGGGGGGGTGGGTGCTTTGGGGGAGGGGGGCGCCCTGCGGGCCCCCCCCCCCACCTCAAAGCACCTTGTCCCCATGTTGATGAGGACAAGGGCCTCTTCCCGACAACCCTGGCCGTTGGTTGTCGGGGTCTGCGGGCGGGGGGCTTATCGGAATCTGGGAGCCCCCTTTAATAAGGGGGCCCCCAGATCCCGGCACCCCACCCTATGTGAATGAGTATGGGGTACATGGTCCCCCTACCCCTTCACCTAGGGAAAAATTGTAAGTAATAAAACACACTACACAGGTTTTTAAAATATTTTATTAAACAGCTCCGGGGGTGGGGATCTTCCTCCGGCTTCGGGGGTCTTCTTCCGGCTTCGGGGGTCCCTCCGCTTCATCTTCTCCCGGTGTTCCAGTTCTTCGGCCGGCTCCTCTGCTGTCTTCAGGTAGCTCTCTTGCCAGCAGAGGTCCGGACTTCTGAGCTGCTGGGCTTCTTCTCTTCTCTTCTCCAGATGTTGACACGACGCTCTCTCCGGCTGGACTGGTCTCTGAGGGCTGCGTTGTGACTTATATAGGCGGAGACCCCGCCCCCTTTTGATGTCACAGTCCCTGGGCATGCTGGGACTGTGACGTTTTAGGGGGCGTGGTCGACCACGCCCCCTAAAACGTCACAGTCCCAGCATGCCCAGGGACTGTGACATCAAAAGGGGGCGGGGTCTCCGCCTATATAAGTCACAACGCAGCCCTCAGAGACCAGTCCAGCCGGAGAGAGCGTCGTGTCAACATCTGGAGAAGAGAAGAGAAGAGAAGAAGCCCAGCATCTCAGAAGTCCGGACCTCTGCTGGCAAGAGAGCTACATGAACACAGCAGAGGAGCCGGCCGAAGAACTGGAACACCGGGAGAAGAGAGCGGAGAAGAACCAACCGGACGCCGGGAGAAGATGAAGCGGAGGGATCCCCGAAGCCGGAAAAAGACCCCCGAAGCCGGAGGAAGATCCCCACCCCCCCGGAGCTGTTTAATAAAATATTTTAAAAACCTGTGTAGTGTGTTTTATTACTTACACTTTTTTCCTAGGTAAATGGGTAGGGGTACCATGTACCCCATACTCATTTACATAGGGTGGGGGGCCGGGATCTGGGGGCCCCCTTATTAAAGGGGGCTCCCAGATTCCGATAAGCCCCCGCCCGCAGACCCCGACAACCAACGGCCAGGGTTGTCGGGAAGAGGCCCTTGTCCTCATCAACATGGGGACAAGGTGCTTTGTGGTGGGGGGCACCGTAAGGCGCCCCCCTCCCCCAAAGCACCCACCCCCCATGTTGAGGGCATGCGGCCTGGTACGGTTCAGGAGGGGGGGGGGCGCTCGCTCGTCCCCACCCCCTTTCCTGACCGGCCAGGCTGCGTGCTCGGATCGGGGTCTGGTATGGATTTTAGGGGGACCCCACGCCGTTTTTTCGGCGTAGCGGGGTTCCCTTTATAATCCATACCAGACCTAAGGGCCTGGTATGCCCCGCGCTCGCCGCAATAGGAAGATTTGTTTTTCCTATTGCAGCGAGCGCGAGATGCAATACCCTGCCCTCGTGTCGTATCTGGTCCATCGGACCAGCCTACACACGAGCGGGCTTTCCGTCAGACCAGCACACACACGAGCGGACTTTCCACCCGAAACTGAGTCCGACGGAAAGATTTAAAGCTTGTTTCAAATCTAGGTCCGGCGGGCTTTTGGGAAGAAGTCCGCCGGAAAAGTCCGCCGCCGCCCACACATGGGCGGATTGTCCGGCACACTCTGGTCCGCCGGACCAAGTATGCCGGAAAGTCCGACCGTGTGTACGCGGCATTAGAACACTGGCAAAGCCTGTAGTTTATTCATTCACAGAATTCTGTGAATTGAATGAAGCGGCTGTGCAGGTGGAGCACCACCCGGCTGTGCGCTTTACAAAAAATGACAACAGGTACCCCGTACCCCGTACTTTTCCCAGTACTGCTGTCACAGAGGGCCCGTATTGGTAAGCCACTGCAGAAGCAGAAATACGTTACATGTTCCATCCTAAAAATGGGTGGAACATGTAACATGCTCCCGAAGCTGAACCTATCCTTCAACTTTGTTTTGAAGAGCTCTAGAAAATATTTTTCTTGGATTTCTGAGGAATTGTTTGAAAAAGACTTTAGAAAGAGATAAAGATAAAGATGATCATATCACTGGTGGGGAAATAATCAAGTGCTACAACCCCTTTAAAAGGCAGGGACATAAAATACATTTACGTTTTGTTTGTTGTTTATTTTAAAGCTTATCATTTTGTAAACTTCTTTAGATATTGTAGACATCAAATCTTGCTCAGGATTGTGAAGTGTGCACTTAAAAGTACTTGGCCACATTCAGAATTAATCACAAAAGGCCGTGAATGTTAATATACATGAAAGCAAGTCAGACTCATTGGTATGTGCATAGTTTGTAATTCTATAATAAAATATAAATAAAGGGCTACTCACATATTTCAGCGGTATATGCATCTTTCTTTAAAGATGTCTAGGCGAAAAGGCTTCTTGTGATTTGTGATTTAATAATAAAACAGAAGGGAATTGAACTATCCACAGAAGAACCCTTCTTTTTTTATGTACATCTCAACAGTTTCTGAATTAAACACTATACACAATTTACACAGTAGTAATTTTTCATACTGATCTTGTCTAGCTAGCAACTAACTTAATATCAACAATGTAGTGTTTTATATTAAGACCATCCTTCTTGTATTTAGAAATTGGTACAAGGGAGGATACAGAAAATTTGATTAATACCAAAGCATTAGATAGCAGCATTTTAAAATGATAACTTGCACAGAATACATTGCTGTATAGAGTGCTAATGTAAAATAAGCTGTTTAAATGGATATTGCAAAGTTATGTTTCATTGTAGTAAAATATAGCTTTTGTTTTGTGATCACCTATACAAAAAAAAAAAAACTAAAATATAGACATTTTTCAGATACAGTATTTGTTTCACCTCTCATAAAAAAAAAAAAATAACCATATCCAATTTTTGGATTTTTTTTAAGTCAGAAAATCCTTGTAGGGTGGCTTTTGTAGAATGTATGCATTCAAGAGGTAAAACTACGCTCTGATCCCTGGGACCCATTTCATTTCCCTTTAAATAAGTACCACTAATTGTGTCACCTGTGAGCAAACCACCACAGGATCAGATGTACAAAACTGGAATCCTCTGTGTGAATTGCCCTGTCAGGGAAAATGCTATTGTTAAAGTCTCAAAGGATACTTGCCTGTGTTAATAGGAAACTGTTGGTGTGTTAACAAAATTCCTTTGAGCAACAGAGGTTATTGTCATTATTATATACACTGGCTTTCCTGTTCTATGCCCGTGTCCCAGGGGTTAGGCTGAATGGCTAATAGCTGCTCAGACAGGTAGATCTCTGTACTCAGAACATATATGAAATGTAAGATTTCTATTCAACCTAATATACAATAAAATGTGTAAAAGACACAAAATAGAGTATAAAATGTTTTTTCCATTGGTTATCTAGGAAGAGAGTTAAAAAGTATTTTTTGTTCTAATAAGGTATGGCATAGTGGTGGTGCAAAGGGATAAAGTTTACTTTGCTATAAACTAGATACGAGTAGTAAAAAGGAACTTTACCACTGAAATACCAGGCCAACAGTAGATATTATTTTTTAGTAAGGACTCTAGAGAATAAAATGGCAGTCTTTGTAATATTTTATGTCCCACTGTATTTGCGCAGCGGTCTTTCAAATGCAATTTTTGGGAAAAATAGAGTTTAATAAAAAAAAAAAAAAAATAGTTACCCCAATTTTTTTGTATAATGTGAAATGTGTATTTTACTGCAAGTGACATAGTAATTTAACCACCTCAATACAGGGCACTTTCACCCCCTTCCTGCCCAGGCCATTTTTCATCTTTCAGCGCTGTTGCACTTTGAATGACAATTGCGCGGTCATGCAACACTGTACCCAAATGA
The DNA here is from genome assembly GCA_037952835.1 of Lithobates septentrionalis. Classification (NCBI taxonomy): domain Eukaryota; kingdom Metazoa; phylum Chordata; class Amphibia; order Anura; family Ranidae; genus Lithobates; species Lithobates septentrionalis. The sequence continues at coordinate 525,503 of JBBDGP010001607.1, read as the reverse complement.
CATTTTTATCATTTTCTTCACACAAATAGAGTTTTCTTTTGGTGGCATTTAATCACTGCTGGGTTTTTAATTTTTTTACAAAAAAACAGAAAAAAAAACAAATTAAAAAAAAAAGTATTTCATAGTTTCTGTCAGTAAATTTTGTAAATAAGTAATTTGCCTCTTCCCCTGACTTGTCTGTCAAGAGCAATGGCACAACCATCCACCTGTCCCCACATGTCAGGGTGCTAGGTGGTATCCTGGACTCTGAACTCTCCTTTCGGCCCCACATCAAATCACTTTCCAAAGCTTGCTGCCTCAACCCCCGCAACATCTCTAAACGACGGAAAAGGGTGGAGAATACCGCGCCAATCAGAAACATAAAATAGCAGCCAACACTCCAATAAGACCAAATTGTGCAAAATACATAAACATAAATAGTGTAGCGCTAAAATGTAAACCTCTGTGCAAAAAATTAATATGCAAAAAAAGGAAAAATTATTCCACAGTGAAGTGAAAAGTAATCTTATCTTGTCTCCGGATTACATATTTGTGAAAAAATATCAAATGTGTAGAGTAACAACATATAAAAGAACACTCATACATCAATAAAGATAAGAGGAATGTAAAATGAAAAAATACAAAAAATAACGTGATAAGCTTAAAGTGTCCACATTCCAAAGGAATATAAATATAATCTTAGGGGATGAATTTATTAGAAAAATGTCCAAAATTAAGAGGTGTGGCCACCAAATGGATCTGAAAGTATTCTGTTCCCAGTGATCTATCATGCAAATAAGGCGGATTCCATACAATGCAAATAATCCATAAATGTCTCCTCCATAGTGATCTGATCAACACAAAAGATAAGGTACTCTTACCAACTTTGGTGGACTCACAGGCCGTTGGCGGTGAGTCAGAAAGGCTTGCACTGTCTCAGAATGGAGGACAGTATGGGAGCAGGTCATGTGCTGGTAAACCTCTTCCTCCAAATGGGATGCCAGGATCCTGCCCGAATGGTCTGCGCGATCTATAGAACGGATCCCTCCAGTGATGCGCTCTAACAGCTGACAGAGATCCGTGCACCCGGTCTTCCTTCTGGGTTTGTGGGCTTAATCTGTTTGAATGGCTGAGCTGCGATGACGTTACTCCCGCGGCAAAGCTCAGATGTGGTGGACCCGACAGGGCATACGCCTAATTGGGTCAGATAAGGCTTGGGTGGTAGGAGGCTGTGGAAGTCTGTGGTGTCGCAGATTGCTGGATTCCTCCAACTGGTGTCCGGGTCCTGGAAGGTGTGCGGAGTCCCAAGAATATGGATGGTTCTGTAGATCCCAGGGGGGAGGGGATCTACAGAACCATCCATATTCTTGGGACTCCGCACACCTTCCAGGACCCGGACACCAGTTGGAGGAATCCAGCAATCTGCAACACCACAGACTTCCACAGCCTCCTACCACCCAAGCCTTATCTGACCCAATTCGGCGTATGCCCTGTCGGGTCCACCACATCTGAGCTTTGCCGCGGAGTAACGTCATCGCAGCTCAGCCATTCAAACAGATTAAGCCCACAAACCCAGAAGGAAGACCGGGTGCACGAATCTCTGTCAGCTGTTAGAGCGCATCACTGGAGGGATCCGTTCTATAGATCGCGCAGACCATTCGGGCAGGATCCTGGCATCCCATTTGGAGGAAGAGGTTTACCAGCACATGACCTGCTCCCATACTGTCCTCCATTCTGAGACAGTGCAAGCCTTTCTGACTCACCGCCAACGGCCTGTGAGTCCACCAAAGTTGGTAAGAGTACTTTATCTTTTGTGTTGATCAGATCACTATGGAGGAGACATTTATGGATTATTTGCATTGTATGGAATCCGCCTTATTTGCATGATAAATCACTGGGAACAGAATACTTTCAGATCCATTTGGTGGCCACACCTCTTAATTTTGGACATTTTTCTAATAAATTCATCCCCTAAGATTGTATTTATATTCCTTTGGAATGTGGACACTTTAAGCTTATCTCTAAACGACGTCCCTTTCTAACCAATGAAACCACAAAGCTCCTGGTTCACTCCCTGGTTATCTCTCGCCTCGACTACTGCAACTCCCTTCTCATTGGCTTACCTTTAAATAGACTATTCCCCTTCAGTCCATCATGAATGCTGCTGCCAGACTCATCCACCTTACAAACCGCTCAGTGTCTGCTACCCCTCTCTGCCAATCCCTCCATTGGCTGCCACTCGCCCAACAAATGAAATTCAAAATACTAACAATAAGTTACAAAGCCATCCACAACGCTGCGCCCAGTTACATCACTAGCCTAGTCTCAAAATACCAACCTAATCGCCGTCTCTGTTCCTCCCAAGACCTCCTGCTCTCTAGCTCCCTCATCACCTCCTCCCATATCCGCCTCCAGGACTTCTCCCGAGTCTCGCCCATACTCTGGAATTCCCTACCCCAATCTGTCAGACTGTCTCCAAATTTATCCACCTTTAGGCGATCCCTGAAAACTTTACTCTTCAGAGAAGCCTATCCTGCCTCCATCTAACAACTGCACTGTTTTCTCCATTAACACATCCCCCACAGCTGTTACCCTCTTGTATAACTTGACCCTCCCTCCTAGATTGTAAGCTCTAAAGAGCAGGGCCCTCTGGTTCCTCCTGTATTGAATTGTATTGTAATTGTACTGTCTGCCCTCATGTTGTAAAGCACTGCGTAAACTGTCGGCACTATATAAATCCTGTATAATAATAATAATAATTTGTGAAATATTATGTTATGCCAAGTAAATAAATACCTAACATGTCACACTTTAAAATTGCGCACACTCATGAAATGGTGGCAAACTATGGTACTTAAAAATCTCCATAGGTGTCACTTTTTTACAGGTTTCCTTTTTAGAGTTACTGAAGAGTAGGGATGAGCCGAACACCCCCTGATTCGGTTCGCAGCAGAACGTGCGAACAGGCAAAAAATTTTTTGAACACGCAAACACCGTTAAAATCTATGGGACACGAACATGAATAATCAAAAGTGCTCATTTTAAAGGCTTATATGCAAGTTATTGGCGTAAAAAGTGTTTGGGGACCTGGGTCCTGCCCCAGGGGATATGTATCAATGCAAAAAGAATTTTTAAAAACTAACGTTTTTTCGGGAGCAGTGATTTTAATAATGCTTAAAGTGAAACAATAAAAGTGTAATATTCCTTTAAATTTCATACCTGGGGGGTGTCTATAGTATGCCTGTAAAGGGGCGCATGTTTCCCATGTTTAGAACAGTCTGACAGCAAAATTACATTTCAAAGGAAAAAAGTCATCTAAAACTACTCGCGGCTATTAATGAATTGTCGGCCCGACAATACACATAAAAGTTCATTGATAAAAACTGCCTGGGATTTCCCCACAGGGGAACCCCTATCTAAAATTTAAAAAAAGATGGCGTGGGGGTCCCTTTAAATTCCATACCAGGCCCTTCAGGTCTGGTATGGATATTAAGGGGAACCCTGCGCCAAAATTTAAAAAAAAAATGGCGTGGGGTCCCCCCATAAATCCATACCAGACCCTTATCCGAGCATGCAACCTGGCAGGCCGCAGGAAAAGAGGGGGCATGAGAGAGCGGCCCCCCTCCTGTACCGTACCAGGCCACATGCCCTAAACATTGGGAGGGTGCTTTGAGGTAGCCCCCCAAAGCACCTTGTCCCCATGTTGATGAGGACAAGGTCCTCATCCCCAAAACCCTTGTCCGGTGGTTGTGGGGGTCTGCGGGCAGGGGGCTTATGGGAATCTGGAAGCCCCCTTTAACAAGGGGACCCCCAGATCCGGGCCCCCCTGTGTGAATTGGTAATGGGGTACAAATGTACCCCTTCCATTTCACAAAAAAAGTGTCAAAATGGTTAAAAAAACACAAGAGACGGTTTTTGACAAGTCCTTTATTAATTTCTTCTTCTTTCCACTTCTTCTTCCATCTTCTTTCTTCTGGTCTTTCTTCGATGTTCTTCTTCTTCCTCCATCTTCTTCTTCTTCAAATTCTTCTTCTTCATCTTCTTTCCGTGAAGTCCCGTGAATTCCCCGTGCGTCAGAATTCCCCGTGCGTTAGAGGAGGGCGGGGTCACTGGGTGGCCCCGCCCTCCGTTATATAAGAAATGTCAGAAGAAGCCAAGTGTCACATGGCTGAAGACTCCCACTGAGGCGGATCGTGCGGACAGAGCGGAGAAGAAGCCTGGAGGAAGATGCGGGACGAGAAAAGTGGAGGAAGAAGAAGATGAAGAAGAAGAAGATAAAGAAGATGGAGGAAGAAGAAGAACACTGAAGAAAGACCAGAAGAAAGAAACTGGAAGAAGCAGAAAGAAGAAGAAATTAATAAAAGACTTGTCAAAAAACGGCTTGTGTTTTTTAACCATTTTGTCACCTTTTTTGAGAAATGGTAGGGGTACATTTGTACCCCATTACCAATTCACACAGGGGGGGCCGGGATCTGGGGGTCCCCATGTTAAAGGGGGCTTCCAGATTCCGATAATCCCCCTGCCTGCAGACCCCCACAACCACCAGACAAGGGTTGTGGGGATGAGGCCCTTGTCCTCATCAACATGGGAACAAGGTGCTTTGGGGGGCTACCTCAAAGCACCCTCCCAATGTTGAGGGCATGTGGCCTGGTACGGTTCAGGAGGGGGGGCGCTCTCTCGTCCCCCCTCTTTTCCTGCGGCCTGCCAGGTTGCGTACTCGGATAAGGGTCTAGTATGGATTTTTGGGGGGGCCCCACGCCATTTTTAGAAAAAAAATTGGCGCAGGGTTCCCCTTAAAATCCATACCAGACCTGAAGGGCCTGGTATGGAATTTAGGGGGACCCCACGCCATATTTTGTTTACATTTTGGTTCGGGGTTCCCCTGTCGGGAAATTCCATGCCGTTTTTATCAATGAACTTTTATGTGTATTGTCGGTATTATGACAATACCATGCATATAAGCCTTTAAAATGAGCACTTTTGATTTCTCCTATAGACTTTTAAAGGGTGTTCCGCGGCTTTCGAATTTGCCGCTAACACTCCAAATTGTTCGCTGTTTGGCGAATTGGTGAACAGCCGATTTTCGAGTCGAACATAAGTTCGACTCGAATTCAAAGTTCATCCCTACTGAGGAGGTCCTGTGCTAGAATTTTTGCTCTCGCTCTGATGACCATGGAAATACTGCAGTGATACCGTGTAGTTTGAAGACCGTTTACATATGTGGGTGCAACTTACATATCCATTCGCTTCTGTGCGCGAGCACGGAGGGATGGGGTGCTTTAATTTTTTGGGGGGATTTATTTTACTTTTTATTTTTACACTGTCTCTTAATTTTTATGTAAACATTCCTTGTAATAGAAATAAGCATAACAGGTCCTCTCTATTGAGAGATCTGTGGACCCCAAATATCTCATTTACCTTTAAAAGCAAAAGAAAAACATTTTTTTTGACACTTTGGCTTAAAAAAAAAAGTCTTTAAGCCCAAGAACTGGAAGTGACGTCAGAGGTTGCCCCGGTTCTCCAAGGACATAGAGCAGATTGGGGGCTATCTTGCCATCACTCAACTTCCTGCCTTGATCACATCAGATCGGTTTAGTGCTTACCAATGGTTCCGTTAAGCTCGGAAATTACCGGGAAGCGGTGGGAGGGGCTCACCTCTCCCACCGCATATAAAAGTGATCTTGGAGCGAATCCGCCACTGAGATCACTTTTATCTAAAAGCTGACCGCCTAAGGAAAAAAATTATACCAGAGTTATGGTAGCTAGCTGCTGCCATAGCAACAGTATTTATTGTCAAAATCATGACATACATTCCCAGTTAGGCGGTTGGCAAATAGGATAAACCAAAAAGTGTATTGTACTGCAAGTGACATAGTAATTTAACCACCTCAATACAGGGCACTTTCACCCCCCTCCTGGCCAGGTCATTTTTCAGCTTTTAACGCTGTCGCACTTTGAGTGACAATTGCGTGATCATGCAACACTGTACCCAAATTACATTTTTATCATTTTCTTCGTACAAATAGAGCTTTTTTTGATGGTATTTAATCACTGCTGGTTTTTTTTATTTTGTTATTAGTAAAGCATGTAGCAGGCATGTTGTAATGCAATTTCTCCTTTTGGCCACAAGATGGCGTCAGAGAGATGCTGGCAGGTCCTTCCAGAAAACTGAGAGAGACAGAGAACACTGGGAAAAGGGGGATTTTCAGGAAGTGCTGAGGTAAAAGAAAGAGAGAGTGCTGACAGGAGACAGAGGAGAGGGTGTTGCTTAAAAGAAAGGGAGATACCAAGGCTCAAAAAGTCCTTTGCTGGGACACAGTGACACTCAACAGTGAGGAGAGGAGGAGTGTCTGAGGGGAAGGTACTGAGGTGCCAGAGTGAGGAGAGAGACACACGCTGACACCAGGGACTGTGTGCCTCAACAGAGGAGGAGGGATGTCCTGAAGCCCGGGAAAATTAGTCTGTGAGGAGAATAAGGAGAGCAGTCTGAGGAGAGAGAGAGAGAGAGAGAGAGAGAGAGAGAGAGAGAGAGAGTGGTGAGGTGACAGGTGTGAGGAAAACCGCTGAGACTGAGAGAGAGACTCTGGCAGTATCAGAGGGGGAGAAAGCCAAGCTTTTCTAGAGACTGGCAGGAGATTGTTGCCTGGAGACAGAGGAGTGAGGACGCCTGAGGGGAGCCAGGAGCAGAGACAGCCACTTGGTCCACTACTATTTAGTCCAGGGACCCTACTTAGCAGACCAGCACAACTCAGTTCAGCAGAGACGACCAGTCATCTCGATCAGCCATCAGCAAGAGATCCAGTGCCTTACAACATCGCTAGGAGCATCAGGAGCCTGAACCAGCACCTGGGACTATTGTTGTGTCATCGCACAGAGGACTGGTGAGAGGGTATAAACCCAACATCCTTCTTGACACCATACTGACACTGCATGGAGACACCAATTTCCCTTTTTACTGTCACGGGATGCTTGTTTGGAGCAGCCATCTCTAGTAGTTTGCCCTTTTAAATCTCTACCTAACGGAACATTATAGATGATTACTGCTCCATGCAAGCCTGTTTAAACATACTCTTAAAACAAGGGCCCCACCATTTGCTAGCAGAAGACACTAGTATTGTTCACCTCAGGACCTGCAACATTACATAACTGTGCTTACTGTACTTGTGAAACCCTTTTCTTTTTGTTGTGTGTTTGCGGCCCAGAAGGAGCTGAGAAGTTGACAAGTCTTCTCTCCTCCCTCTCAGCGCCTTTGTTAAGGGCATATAGATTACTGCCTTTTCCATACTTACAGTTGCTAAGCATTGAAGGTTATCTTTTCTAATATATTAATTCTTTGCAGCAAGGTTTAAACGTGTTGTAAATTTTCTATATTCTTTAAACCATGATAGTATATTCAGCTCATTTATCACTACCAGTTGTGTCTTTCTGTTTCTGATATCAATCCACAGCAAGGATATTGGTACTTTCTTCACTTGCATTCTTGAAAGTGTTTACAGAAATGTATAACTAACCATGTGTGCCAGAGGGGCTGAGGACATTCTTGGAGTTGAGGTGTACAACAGAGAACCCAAAAATCACCAAGCGGCTCCTTCGGGGGGTGGTGCTACACTAAAAAAAGACTGAAAATGTTGAAAAAAAAAGTTTTTCTTAGTTTCTATCAGTAAATTTTGTAAATAAGTAATTTTTCTCCTTTGCTGATGTGCGCTGATGAGGTGGCACTGATGGGCACTGATGAGGTGACACTTATGGGCACTGATGAGGTGGCACTTATGGGCACTGATAAGGTGGCACTGGAGGGCATTGATTAGATGGCACTGATAAGGAGGCACTATTATGCCACATTGATGGGCATTGATAGGTGGCGCTATTATGCAGCACTGATGAGTACTGATAGGCGGCACTTGTGGACACTGATAGGCGGCACGGATAGGCAGCACTGATGAGCAGCACTGATGGGTGGCACTGATGGGCACTGATGGGCAGCACTGATGGGAATTGATGGGTAGCACTGATGAGAAAGCACTGATGGGCAATAAAAGGCAGAACTGACTGGCACCAGTAATGGGCATTGATTTGTTTGACTAATTGGCACTGATTGTGTCACTCATTGGCACTGATTTGTATTTGTTGCACTGCTGCAGCTTTCCTGTAATCAGGGCATTGATGATCAGTGTCCTGATTACCTTCCCTGATCTCCCCTGCGAGGAGATGCCTCTGATCGGCTCTCCTCGCCACAAACAATGTCAGTGTGAGGCGAGGAGAGACGATTTACAGCACTTTCATGTTTACGTGTGATCGGCTGTGATTGGACACAGCCGATCACATGGTTAAAAAGCCACATCGCCTTTCTGCGTGCCCCCACGAGAGCGGCCACTCTGGTGTGCCATCATATGATGTCCACCCAGAACGATGTCCACATCATTCCTCCGTCATTTGATGGTGGGCGGGAGCAAGTGGTTAAAATAGGATGAAGATCAATTTCTTGAGGGAGAGGACTATCCTAAAAGTTCAATTTCTTGAATATTACTCCTAATAAATTGGCCAATTTCTTTATATGAAAGTTAAAGCTAAACTCTGGACACATTCAAAATTACACAAGTAAATTCACTTATTTATTCATTAAAGCTGAAGTTTATGTTTGCATATTTTTGCATAGTTACATTGATCTTGCTTGGACCTAAGTCTGTATGTACCATACATTGCTAATCCTTATGGATGCTGAAAATCACTGTAGTAGGTACTGTTGCTTCATTGCCGCTAACTTCAGGATCTTTTGCTGCATGGCTGCTCTGCTGTATAGTATCGCTCACATAGCAAAGGTGACATCCCTAGAACATTTTACACTTTTCTGATTGGGAAAGTGGGTGTTAAAAAAGAGCATTGGGGTTGAGCATGCCCCTGGGAAAATGTATCAATGCAATGGATGTTATTGTCATTATTATATACAGTACATTCGCTTTCCTGTTTCAATTTCCATGCTGAGAAGCTACCCTGCTGCATAGTGAATATAGGGGGTCAACTGTTCAGCACAGGCACCATCCAGAGAACTACAATATGTGGTAATTGTGCGCTGCAACCTAGTGGTGTGTGAATATAGAAGTACAAATAAACGCAGAAATTGTGTGACATAAACCATGTGCAATAAATTCAGAGAACACTTTTCTCAATGAATACAAAGCTGATTGTACGAGGTGGAGAGATTTTTTTTTTTCAAAAGATTTTATTGTCAAAGAAGCAAAGTACAAAGACATAACAAAGTGACAGGGGAAGTGTCACCTGGGATTTGTCTTTTTCATATATTGAGTATTGTTTACTCCTAAAAAATACAATACAATACAATACAATACAAGAAAAGGCCTGCAACACAGCCGGTAATTGAAGTACACCAAGGATACAACCAACTAAACAATAAGGGTTGGTTGAAAAAAGGATGGATCTTAATTGTAAGGATAATGATTGGGGGTAAGGGGGAGGGGGAAAGATCTTGACATCATCACCCCACTTTACTACCTCAATCAAGTCATTCACACGCACTATAGTGATTAAAGGGTTTGTAAACCCTGATGTTTTTTCACCTTAATGCATCTTATGCATTAAGGTGAAAAAACACCTGGCAGTCACTGGCCCCCCAGCCCCCGATTTTACTTACCTGAGCCCCCTTATCTTTTCGGCGGGGACGCACTGTCCCTCTCTCCACGGGGTTCCAGCTCTTGATTGGATAGATTGATAGCAGTGCAGCCATTGGCTCCCGATGCTGTCAATCAAATCCAATGACGTGGGCACTGGGGGGTCGGGGCCTAGTCTGGCATTCGTGTCTGTGGACGCAAATGCTGGACTCGGGAGGGTGTCCGCAAGGTAACCCCCTTGGGAGAGCGCTTCTCCTAGGGGGTTATCTGATGCGGGGAGGAGCCACGAGAGCCGCCGGGGGACCCCAGGAAAAGACGTTCAGGGCCACTCTGTGCAAAACGAGCTGCACAGTGGAGGTAAGTCTGACATCTTTGTTATTTAAAAAAAAACAAAAAACTATCCTTTACAATCACTTTAATAGACTGCATGTGTATTTTTACAGGGCATATTCTTTATTTATTGCTGGTTGAAATTTTTTTCACAGGCCTTTTTTAAACAGTGGATTATCCTTGAGCAATGTTTATGAGCACAGAAGCTCATAATTTAGTTTGAGAGAGAATTTGACAGGGTAAATTGCAGACAAGGGATTGTAGAAGACAGGAGCAGAGGGTTGTCATATCATAACACAAAGTGCCCAAATAATTACATTTAATTCAATATTTCCAGCTATTATTTTTTTTAAACTAGTTAAACTTGAGTTAGACTTCATGAGATTTTAGTGATTGGGTTCATATCTACCTTAACAAAATTGGGCATGTTCTTATATGCACATATCTGTATGGCCAAAAATTCTTTTAGACTGGGTTCACATATGCGGTTGTGGTTTGCAGTCCGGTGTCCTGTGCGTTTCTGTTCACCGGTTCAGGTGCGATTCAGATGCAAATTTTTCCCTGAATTCGCACCTGAACCTGACCCAAAGATGCACAGGACCCTCCATTGAAAGGCGGTCACACTCACATGTTATGGGAATTGGACACGGTTAATAACGTATACAATTTGCATATATGTGAACCCAGCCTTAAGGATTAATATTGGCCAGCAGCAACTGATTGATAGCTAAGTGCTTTAATTATCAGCACCTTAGGTACGTTTTCTTTTAATTTGGGTATTTTCCTTTTTTTTTTTTAAATTATAATAGCTTGGGGTAATTAACCTCCCTGGCGGTATGATTATTTCAGATTTTTTATGCTGAAAGCGGTACAATTCTTTTGCACGGAAATTTGGCATTTGATATTGTAGGCCTGTAATTCTTAGGAATAACTCACTTAAATCTGTCCAAACAAGAGTCTAGTAGACATCCCGGGTATGATAAAGTTTGAAAAACGAAATAAAAAATTATAATATAATAAATAACTATAAATAATTATAACAAATAATAATATAATGATAATAAAAATTATTCAATAATGTAATCAAATCAAAAACACTGAAATTTGCTCAGTTGCAGAATTGTCGCTGTCATTACTTTTAGTGTTTGATGACGAATTTCCCCACAAATCACTATCGCTCAATTCTGCAAGTGATTCTAATTTATTATTGCTGTTTTCTAGCTGGTCTAAAACCGCTTTTGACGTAAACGGACATTTTTTGGTTGCTATGGACAATCTCCAGTTTCCTGGCAGAAAGAATAGTATTTATAATATAAAACTGCATGCAGGACACTGGACAGACGACTAGGGACAAAGAGGATGTGTAATTATTTGATACAGTACTGTAATCTGTAAGATTACAGTATACTGTATCTACTGTACACTGTGTTTTTTACTTTTTGAATTTGGCGCCGAACTCCATCGCAATGCTCGCAGGGAATGGAGCTCGGCACTGTGAATCGAGTGAGACACGGCGGCTCACAGATCACAGCGGGGAGACATCGCAGGATCCAGGGGACAAGGTATTTAACCTCTACATGGATCCTGCAATGCGATCCTGAGCCTGGCTCAGTGTTACCGCTTTTGGTACTGAAAATTCACCCCGCGCCAGACTCGGGAATACCGCCAGGGGGGTTAAAGCACATCAGGGAGTCATTGCTACCTTTTTTCACAGCACTTCACGGCATCATTTAAAATAAAAATATAAACATAGGAAGCAGGTAGAATAGTCAAAACTACTCAAACACTAACAAGGTAAGGTGTTTTCTATGATAGAAATTACACTGTATTAAATCAAATACTGTGAAAAAAATTAAGCAGAGGCAAGCTGCTTGAATAGGCCAAAATGTGTAAAACAACAAGGACTGAAGGGAGATTGAAAGGTGTCTATAGGTATGTTATTGCGGAGCCACCCAGACCAGGAACTGAAGGAAGGGGGTTGTTTTTATCAATTTGTAACATCATCTAAATGTGTGTCATCACCTTAAATCTTTGTTTACCATACTCTTAATCCACGCATGTAGCCTGGCTGGCCAGTAAAGGGAAAGGTGAGCCAGGGGGGACAAAGCACCTTCTCCTAATATTGATGAGGGCAAGGGCCTCATCCCCACAACCCTTGCCTATTGGCTATGGGGGTATAATGGAATCTGGAACCCTCCTTTAATAATACGATTCCCCAGATAATAGTCCCCCATGTGAATGAATATGAGGTACATAATACCCCTACTCATTCACAAAAAAGTCACCTAGAAGTATAAACACCCAAACATTTGACACATTCTTCATTAAAATATTGATACCCCCCATAAAAATCTTCCGTTGTAAATCCATCATCAATCATGATGCACACTGCCTCCGACTTGCCACACACAAAGATGAATGACAGCTCCCTGAACTGTCATCAGCTATATAAAAAAGAAGAGATGGGCATAGTGGTGACATCACTGACCAAATATGACCATGGCAGACTTAAAGTATATGTAAACCCACACCTTGTTTAAAATAGATTAATACCTTTTTTTATATAAGTAATCACATAACTTCTGTTCTGTGCTGCATACAAGGTATGGGTGTAGACTGCAGGGGGGTTGTCAGCAAGATGCATTGAAAAAAACAGTACACTGATCTTCCTAGTGAAGAGCTATGCAGGAATCTGTGTGAATTAGCATTGATTCACCACCCGGCACAGAGGTTACCTAGGGGTTAACAAAAGTACAGACTAATTGCAGAGACTGGTGTCAACTGCCAAGACTTCCTATATAAACCCCCCAGCTGCACAGAGACATTGCTGTCTGTTCTGCAGCTTGTACCTGTGAAACCTGTTCCTGAGATCCTGATTTTAATTCCTGTGTGGTCCCAGCTAACTCTGACTACATTTGCTCTCCGTTACCCTAACCCTGGCTTGCCTTGTTAAATACGATTACCTCTTTACTGCTTGATATCCTGTTGCTGAACTCTGCTTGTATCCTGACCATGCTCTGTCTGTTGTCTGTATCTGCATTTGATTGTCTGTTACCAAACTCGGCTTGTCTGACTGTGACTATGCATTCAGTGTCTCCTCAGCTCTGCACCATGTTCTTCAGCCTGCTTCCTGTTCCTGTTTCCTGCTACATCAGCTGTACTGACAACACCTGCCATTCAACCTGCTGGTCTATCCTGGAGACACATCTGCTACACCGAAGATGACCCAGACACCGCCAGGCTCTTGCAGCCACTGTTGCAACACCGTGGCCCTTGAGCCGGGGTTGTACGTGAAGCCTTCCCACTGCACATCAGGATCATCCGGCAGGTGACAGAGATCTTCTTGATGCAGTAAGACAACCCTGTCTCTTGTAGCTGTTCTTAATCTTGTTTTTTTTTTTGTTTCAAACGATTTTTATTGTATTTTCAGAAATAATTGTTGTACAGATGATAAAACATTACATGTTCAAAACTTACATGAAGCATGAATGACAGTTACTTCAAATGAACATTAAACATTCCTCATATATAATCAGTACAATTTCAAGTACATCCAATTGAACAGCTTTCTGTACTGGTGCAGATTGTAATATTGGTAATTATGATATTGATTGTAGTGAACAACGTAATGGATGTGTGAACATAACATGTGTAATCTGGAATAAAAGGAAGAAGTAACATAGGCTATCCTGTATGTCATTTTGATCACTGAGGCCTATAATTTTCTTTACATTGGGTAGTTAAAACAAGAGTCGCCAGTTTCATCTGCCCGCACCCCCAATGGGATCTTTCTGTGCGGTGTTTATTAGTAACCAAACATTTATTTGTTCTGGCTTTCTCGTATGATTGTATCTTTAGATGTAATATGCTTATATGATATTATAGGGATGGATTGTGCCTCTCAATGAGAGAAAAGATATGGGGGAATGTACAATTGGGATGCTGTACTAATGATTGTGTAGAATGGGAATATGTGTACTGAACGTCAGGTAATGTGAGAGTTAAACGCAAAGTAACATATCGCTTGACACATAAGGGTTAACATATAAGGTTAACATATAAGGTTAACATATAAAGGCGTATGTCGCTTCATGTCAGTTAAGGAGGGGGGACGGGAAGGGACCCAGAAGTATTTTGTCGTTGTTTTGACCATGAAGCGGGGAAAGATTTGCAATACATTTGTAGTGCTCTAGTGAGATCACATGTGTTGTAGAAACTCTTGGTATTTTGGGGAGTCCCTAAAGTGTATCCAACAAGCCCAAATTTTCCTGAAGTTTGTAGGATTATCATTGGCCTGGTGGATTAAGTTTTCCATTTCAGATATTTTTTCTATACGCTTAAACCATTCTGCTATAGTAGGCGGGGAGTTACTCCTCCAGTGTACTGGTATGCACTGTTTAGCAGCATTTACTAGGTGGAGCGTGAGGGATTTCTTATATGCATGATGTGACATCGTAGAATGATGTAAGAGGTATTGAGATGGTGTAAAGGATAGGGAGTATGTAGTGACATGGTGTATCACCTCATGTACTTTTTCCCAGAATTGTTGTATCAGTGGACATTTCCACCAAATATGAAGTAGGGAACCTACATCCTGATTGCACCTCCAGCACATAGGAGAGACCGAAGAGTGGTATTTGTGAATTTTATCTGGCGTTTTGTACCATTTGGAGTATATTTTGTATGAGTTTTCTTGTGCTGAAACGTTCACTGAGCCCTTATGAATGTGTTCGTAAATGTTTCTCCAATCGTCTGTAGAAAGGTTTATCTCGAGTTCAGTTTCCCATTTTTGGTTAGCTGCCCTAATCGCGGGGTCTAGATCGGTAAACATTATTGAATAGACCTCTGAGATGAGATGTCTTTGTGGAGGCGTACTGGTACAAAGCGCTTCGAAGGGGGTTAGGTCTCTACACCATTGAGAAGTGGGTTTTGCTGTAGCCAGAAAGTGCCTGATTTGAAGAAATTTGTAAAATGGCATATGGTATTCAGGGAGTTGTGATTGTATCTGGGCATAAGGCCGAAGTATACCTTTATGAAACAATTGTGATGCTCTAAGGGGATGATGTGCTAGTGGTTGGGAACTGTCCTGAAGTGATATTCCTGGTTCGAAGTCTGGGTTATTAGTCAGGGGGGTCAATGGTCCTGGAGATGTGCACCATCCCAGTGTTTTGGTTATTGTTGTAAAAGCTTGGATAGTGGGCCCTGTCAGCGGATGTGTGGTGTATTTTTTGGGAATTGACTGCGTATTAATCCATGGTATGTGGGAAAGTGGCAGTTGGGTGGAAGAGTCTTCAATGTTAACCCAGTCTTTAGTAGATCTGTGAATGTGCCAGTCAATGATTCTCGTAAGATGGCATGCCCAATAATATTTCTGGACGTCCGGGAGGCCGAGGCCTCCTTTTAGTTTGGGGATAATCATTTTAGTCCAGCTCAGTCTGGGGGATTGTGCTGCCCAAATGAAGTTGCGACAGATTCTCTTGTATGAGGTAAAAAATGATGGGGGCAGTTTGATTGGAATTGTCTGAAGGATATATAGTATGCGAGGTAATATATTCATCTTTATAATGGCAATCCTGCCAAACCAAGAGAAAGGTCCTGACTGCCATTTAATGAGATCTTTTTGAATATTACTGAGTAATGACAAATAATTTTTGTCATATAGTTCGTCAAGGTGTGTTGGTATTTGGATTCCTAAATAGGTAAGGGCGCTGGTTTCCCAGTGGAAAGGGAAATTTATTTTACATCGTGTCACTACTGTCTGTGGAAGGGAGATATTCAAGGCTTTAGATTTTGTGAAATTAATTTTTAAATTGGAGATTTTGTGGAAGAAAGCAAAGTCTTTTAATAAATTGGGTAATGTTATTAGGGGTTCTGAAAGGAAAAGTAGTATATCGTCCGCATATGCAGCTATTTTATACTGTTTTTTGTCGATGTCGATACCTTTGATGTCAGGATTAGCTCGCAGTTTGCGTAGGATAGGTTCTAGCGTGAGTATGAAAATAAGAGGTGATAAGGGGCATCCCTGACGTGTACCATTCGACACGGAGAAGGCGTCCGACAGGTGTCCATTAATTCTTATTCTGGCAGTGGGGCTTGAGTACAGCACCAATATCATTTGAAGAAATTGTAAAGGGAGGCCCATTGCTTGTAGTGTTGCTGACATGTAGTCCCATGCCACTCTGTCGAACGCCTTCTCCGCGTCGAGCGACAACAGAAAGCCCTTATTGTTGTGTGAGGATGATGACGAGAGGATATGGTGGATATGTAGTGCTTTGATGGTGTTATCCCGAGCTTCCCTGCCAGGGACAAAACCAACTTGGTCAAGAGAGATGAGGTCAGGGATGAGAGGGAGTAATCTATTGGCAAGAATTTTAGCATAAAGTTTAAGATCTACGTTGAGGAGGGATATAGGTCTGTAGTTAGTCACTAGTGTATCGTCTTTGCCGGGTTTCGGGATAAGGGTAATATGAGCTTCTAGGAAATCCTTATTATATTGTGGGGTGGTATAGAGTGTGTTGAAAGCCGTAACAAAATGGGAAGTCAGGGTCTCTTGGAATGCTTTGTAATATCCGACCGTAAGCCCATCTGGGCCAGGGCTTTTTCCTGTTTTGAGTTGTTTTAATGCAGTAGTGGTTTCCTCAATACTAATGGGTCCTTCCAGGGTCTTAGATTCTTCAGGGGAGATGTGTGGTATACCATGTAGAGACAAAAAGGTGGATATAATTTCTTGTCTGTTTTGTGAATTGTCTTTGATTTCTGTTTGTGGGATGTTATAGAGCTTGGTGAAGTAATTTACAAACTGTGTGGCAATGTCTTCCGGGGATGTGAAAGACTTTCCATTAGAATCTTTAATTTCGTGGATGGTCAAAGCTGTTTTCTTGCGTTGCAGTGCTTTAGCCATTAGTTTACCGGATTTATTTCCACATTCATAATACAGTTTTTGAGTAAGAACGTATTTGCGCCGTAATGATTTATGTAGCTCTTCTCTGAGTTCTTCCCTCGCTTGCAACAAGTCTGCAAGCGATTTAGTGGCTAGTGATGCTTTGTGAATCCTTTCTAGTGCATGGATTTTGGAGGTCAAAGACGTTATATGGGCTTTTCGTTGTTTATTTTTGGATGCAGCTATTGAGATTAATTCACCTCTTATTACACATTTATGGGCAGCCCATACAGTGGATGGGCTGGTTTCCCCATTGGCATTTTCTCTAAAGTATTGGATGAGTCGGGTAGTAATTTTGGATGTAGAGTCTAGGTCTGTCAGTAGAGAGTTGTCTAAACGCCATATCGAGTGTGAGGGGCGTGACAGCGGGATAGTTAATGTCAGTGAAATGGGATTGTGATCAGAAAGGATCATAGGGTCTATAGTCGCCTGTTTGATATAGGATAGATCATTCTGGGAAATAAAAATGTGATCGATTCTGGAATACTTGTTATGGGGCGGTGAAAAAAATGTAAAATCCCTAACGTTTGGATGGGTCGTGCGCCATGTATCATGTAGTGTCAACTCCTGGAGTTGTTTTTTGATCGCTCTCAGAGCTCTATATGGCAAGGACGTCTTTCCATTTGATGAATCTTGTTGGGGGTTTAACGCTACATTAAAATCACCACCCAGTACAAGGATGCCAGAGAAGAATTCTGTGAGCAATTGCAAGGTATCTCTAAAGAATGTAACCTGTCTTGTGTTGGGGGCATATATGTTCGCAAGAGTGATGGGTTTATTATATAAAGTTCCCTTGAGAAATACGTATCTGCCATTGGGGTCTTGTTTGGTTTCTGTGATTTGTAAAGGGCAATGTTTCGAAATTAGTATGGCGACCCCCTTTGTTTTGGAGGATGAATTGGAAGCATGGTATACCGTAGGGTAGTGGCAATTTCCAAGTTTGGGTACGTTATCAGTACGGAAGTGGGTTTCCTGAATAAATGCGATTTGCGTTTTATTTTTGTGTAGTGAATATAACAGTTGTGACCGTTTTTCGGGAGTATTCAGCCCTCTGATGTTTATGGATTCAATTCTTATCTGGACATTTTTACATGGTTTATTAGAGTTTGTCTGCTTGCGAGTATTATGGCCAGTGTCTGTCATTGTCTAGTATTGGTAGGGTATCAGACTTTGTGGAAGATGTGGGTACTGTTCCTTCGATTAAAATGTGAAGCTTGAGACGAAGCTGCGTATCTAGATAGGGGAGGGTGGACGGATATGGAAGGGGGCGGGTATATTTGACTGACCTTATCTACTGAAAGAAAGGTCAGAAGATTACAGTGCACAATGGGTGTGGGAAGGGTTAGGAACCAGTCCAAGCCTTCTCACTGCACTGTGTGGGGGTTGGTATGTACCAAGCAACAGATCAACCGTGAGATGTACGGAAGGAGGTATTCCGCCGTTGCAGTCTATATACTACTATATCAGGAGGGGGTCCGATCAAGAATTATAAATTATAATGTCTTGAGTGTATCAGCCGCTATCCTGCTATCCCTCTCTAAATCTTACTGATGGTTTTAGAGTGGAAAGTAGAGGGTATGGGAGTTTCCTAGCTGCATAAATGTCACCTATGGCATAGTGTTGTGGGTGGGATATGCATTCAGTAATAGTCATTCTGCAATAGTCGTTCTGCAAATCTTTGCTACACAAATGATATTGAGGTTTGGGAGCAGTGATATTTAAACTCACATCACAATGTAATTGACATCTAAAGCAAACTGATCTATGAAAATAGTAACAGTGTGAACATTTAAACCTGTGAAACGTTAAAGTATGGTATGAGGTATGAGCTTCTGATGTACTAGTTCCTGCTATATTGCTAAATTGTGTTCCCTCATACTGAGGCTCAATCTATTCCTCTAACATCTGACCTCTCCACCATTAAAAGGAAAATGTACCAAACAGTCAGAATCATTGACAGAGAAATGTGGGAACAAGGAGGAGGGGGGCAAGTAGAGATATGGGCAAATTTATTTCGGGTGTCATCTGCTGCGACTGATTTATTGCACCTGTCAGTATCATTATTTAAGTCAGTTTACTTTAAAGATCAGTCTATTTACGTGGGGATCGACCAATAGAAGTAGATCCCCACTATGAACCCAATATGCGATTTCGCATGTATTCTGGGTGTAGAAATATTGATTGGGTAAACTGCTGTATAGTATACTGTTAGAAGAGTATGTTCTCATTTGGTGCAATTGTGAGTCGCCTGTAATATTTGTTTGGAAGGGTGGAGGTGAAAAGATGCAGCAGGAAAAGGTTGTATATCAATGCCCTTTCCGACTGTGAATGCGGGGTCCATATAGCATATGGGCAACTAGTGAAGCTTAGCTCAACCAAACGTCGTATCTTACAAAATCAGCCATCTTTGGAAACAGTTATACATTCACATGAGCTACACCATCCTGTTATACGAACGGGTGGTATTCTTCCTATTGTTGCTAAGACATGGAACCTTTATTACTGTGCAGATCATATATAATTTGCAGTATTGCTTTCATGTGTGGGACCGGAGTAGTTCTACTCGAGTCTGCAGCTGTATGTGTCATTTCGAACCTATTGAGGAGGTTCGGTGTGGTTTAGAGTGTCAGTATTCACAGGGCTGAGTAATATTGGACTAAAATTCGTCAGCCGCGGTTCACACTGAGTAGGCATAGAATGGTAGTAAAGTGAAATGGTGTTTTTCTTGAGGAATACTGCGCAGAGCTAGTATACAGTTTAAGTTTTTTATAGAGGATACTGGGATGGTCCAGAACTATGACTGAGTAAAGCATTTATATATTCAGAAACATTGAACCAAACAAACTACTGGAACCTGAAATGGCGATTATCATCACCGGAGGCGATGATTGTAATCCGGGCCTTTAGCAGCCGCCTTGAGTATGACCGGGATCAGTAGTCTCTACGGGTTCTTCGAAAACGTGAGAAGTCCGTAGGGCTGTGGCGTTGTTGAAATCCCTGATGTCCTGCGCGTGTTCTGCTGCTGGATGGAGATCTCCTTCTTTGTGAGCGCGAATCCTGTGCTTCCATCGGCTCCTCCTGCAGAGTGTGTCGTCCTGCAGCGTTATGGCGGAAGTCTGCATACCAGTTTGGTACCTCAACCAAAGGTATACCCAGGCTTTCACAAAAGTAATGTAAATCTTCAGGCACTTTTAAAAATGCTGTACGGCTGAGATGAGTAGCTGCCAGGCAAAAGGGGAACTTCCATCGGTAGATAATCCCGTTGGCGCGTAACACATCCAGCAGCGGTTTCAGATCCCTGCGCTGCTGTAGTGTAATTCCTGACAAGTCTTGAAAAATCTGAAGATGCGCACCATTATGTTGCAATGGTTGTTTGATCCTTGCCTGCTTCAGGATGTCCTCCTTTAACTTGTAATCCACAAGGCAGCATATTATATCCCTTGGTGGGTCATTTTCTCTGCCTTTAGGGCGTAATGCTCTGTGGATTCTCTCTAGTTCTATGCGGGTTTGAGGTGGTCTGTCTAGTAAGTTATTAAACATTTCAGTCACAGCAGAGGTCAAATTATCCGCTTCGATGGACTCCGGTAGGCCTCTTATGTGGAGGTTATGTCTGCGACCGCGGTTATCCAGGTCTTCGATGCGGCGTTGTGTCTCTCTCAGTTGTAGGGTGTGAGTATCTATCCTATGTGTCGCTTTGCGGAGGACCATATCATGTTTCGCTGTAGTTTTTTCTACCTCAAGAACACGGTCATTTAGGGTGTGGATGTCCATTCTCAATTCCGCTATGGCGGCTGATAAAGTATCTTTAATATCAGCAGCAATTGCCCTCAGATCATTTATATTGAGGGATGGTGGTTGTGGGTTTTCTTGTGATCCCGCGGTTAGAGAGAGTGACGGGTGGGAGGCAGAGAGCTGTCCCGCTAGCTGTGCTGCCGGGGCCTGTGAGAAGTCTTGGCGGGACGACGTCATGTTGGTCCTCTGCGTCCTGAACATTTCAGGGATGTTTTGGGTCAAATTCCCCGTGTTTTCTCGGGGTGAACGGGACCTCGAGGTGGAGGTGTGTCGGGAGGCTGTTCCCATCGCAGCGTGGACGGTTATAGAGACAATTACCTCCGGTTGGACTTCTGAAAAGACAGCAACGGCGGGAGCAGGTCTCTCAGGCAGCCATCTCTCAGCTCGGCCAAGCCACGCCCCCGTTCTTAATCTTGTTATTGTATACTTTTTACATTAAACTGTCTGACATTCTTAGCATGGTAGTAGAGCATAACTTTTCCTTACCCACTTTTCTTCCTCCAACACAGCTGATTCTTTTTGATTTAATAAATATATCTTAATAATGTGCTATCTTGTTGATCATTAGCACATGTTTGATATAATTGTTTAATCATGCACTGGATCATATGCCTGCAAAATTCTTAACTGTGTGAAAGTGTACCTCCTTGGAAACCTTATGCTGTTTTAAGACAGACGGTGGGCACCCCCAATATTTTATTTAGGTTATTTTGTTTATAGATTGTTGAGCTTTTTTTTGGAGCTACTATGCTTAAAGTAAAGCTGAAGATGCTGTAAAATCTCAACTTTATCCTTAATAATCTGAGCCTTTCATAGTTGTAGTAAACTCTTGCAGACAAAAGAAATTCTCCCTGCAAGGTAATGGCATAATATGCTAGTATGCATTGCATCCTACCTCATTACGGAGGATTTACATTAACCACTTCAGCTCCAGAAGATTTGACCAGGCCATTTTTTGCAATACGGCACTGCGTCGCTTTAACTGACAATTGCGCTGTCATGTGATCCTGTACCCAAACAAAATTGATGTCCTTTTTTTCCCACAAATATAGCTGTCTTTTGGTGGTAATTGATCACCTCTGCGGTTTTTATTTTTTGTGCTATAAACAAAAGAAGAGCAACAATTTTGAAAAAACTCAATGGGGGTAATTTACTAAGATGAATGCACTGCGCTGGTTCAGACCTTCATTGGTGCGCTTCATCCAGCGTGTGAACCAGTGCGCACACAGGAGTACCTGCACGTGAGAATGTTTCCAGCGCGCTGGTTCTCGGCGAGGTACATTTCGCGCTCGCTGCAATAGGAAAAATACATCTTACTTTTAAAGCAGCGCGAGAAAAACCGGCATAGGTTCCCCCTTCGGGTACATGCCAGGCCCTTCGGTCTGGTATGGATATTAAGGGGAACCCCCTACGCCGAAAAAACGGCGTGGGGGTCCCCCCAAATCCATACCAGACTCTTATCCGAGCACGCAGCCCGGCCGGTCAGGTTAGGGGGTGGGGACGAGCGAGCGCCCCCCCTCCTGAAACCTACCAGGCCGCATGCCCTCAACATGGGGGATGGGTGCTTTGGGGAAGGGGGGCGCACTGCGGCCCCCCCACCCCAAAGCACCTTGTCCCCATGTTGATGAGGACAAGGGCCTCTTCCCGACAACCCCGGCCATTGGTTGTCGGGGTCTGCTGGCGGGGGGCTTATCGGAATCTGGGAGCCCCCTTTAATAAGGGGGCCCCCAGATCCCGGCCCCCCACCCTATGTGAATGAGTATGGGGTACATCGTACCCCTACCCATTCACCTAGGAAAAAAGTGTCAATTAAAAAAAACACACTAGACAGGTTTTTAAAGTAATTTATTAGGCAGCTCCGGGGGGGTCTTCTTCAGACTTTGGGGGTCTCTTCCGCAATCTCCGTATCTTCTGTCGGTCTCCGGTTCTTCTCCGCGCTCTCCGGCTCTTCTGCCGGGCTCCTCCGCTATCTTCTGCTCTTTTGCCGCTCTTTTGCTAGTGGAGGAGCCAGGTCTTCTCCCGCTGTCTGTTTCTTTTGTCGCTGTCCAGTTCTTTTCCGCTCCGGTTCTTCTGCCAGGCTCCCCGCTATCTTCTTTTAGCTCTTTTGCTAGCTGGGGCCCGGTCGTCTTGTTCTTCTTGTTCTTCTTCTTCGTCGTCGCTGCCGCTGCCTTCTCCCCTCTTCTCTTCTCTTCTTCCGATGTTGACACAATGCTCTCCCCCACTGTACTGCCATCTGCGAGGTGTGTGGCGACTTATATAGGTATGGGGCGTGGTTACCGTGTGATGTCACCAGGTGACCCCGCCCATTATGACATCACAGCCCCGGGGCATGCTGGGATGCTGGGACTGTGACGACATAAGGGGCGGAGTCACCGGGTGACATCACACGGTGACCACGCCCCATACCTATATAAGTCACCACATTAAAGGGGACTCCTGGATTCTGATAAGCCCCCTGCCCACAGACCCCGACAACCAATGGCCAGGGTTGTTGGGAAGAGGCCCTTGTCCTCATCAACATGGGGACAAGGTGCTTTGGGGTGGGGGGGCCACAGCATGCCCCCCCTTCCCCAAAGCACCCATCCCCCATGTTGAGGGCATGTGGCCTGGTACGGTTCAGGAGGGGGGGGCGCTCGCTCATCCCCACCCCCTTTCCTGATCGACCGGCTGCGTGCTTGGATAAGGGTCTGGTATGGATTTTGAGGGGGGACCCCATGCCGTTTTTTTGGCGTAGGGGGTTCCCCTTAGAACCCATACCAGACCGAAGGGCCTGGTATGACCCTGGGGGGAACCCATGGTGGTTTTTTATTTAAAATTTGGCATGGAGTTCCTCCTCAAGATTCATACCAAACAGTGCCGGGCATTGGCGGGGATCCAAGTCGGATCCCCGTTCAATACAGTCAGTACCCTGTCGGGTTGCTATGGAAATGGCAAACCACAGCTAAATGCAACTGCAGATAATCGCACTGTACCAATGCAGCTGATCGCAAGTGCCTGGAGTTAAATTTCACAGAAAAAAAACATGCTTTTAACTGGCAGTATACCCATCTGGGGCGTTTTTCAGGCGCTATAGCGCTAAAAATAGTGCCTGAAAAACGCCCTAAAGAAGTGGCTCTATTCACTCCAGTGTGAATCGGGCTTTCACACTGGAGCGGTGCGCTAGCAGGACAGTAAGGCTCAATTCACATCTATGCATGTTGCTTTTGAGTGTTTCTGCAGTGCTTTTTGCGGTGCTTGCCACGCTTTTGGACCGGCGTTTTTAACGCGATTTTTCTGCGATTTTGGGGTTTTTTTTTATTTTTTTTACACTGTATATAGCCAATTGCTAAGGAGGGGGCCAGAAAGCCGGCCGCCGCATCCTTAACAACCGATGAGTCATCAGCTGACTTCCCACTCAATGTAAAAAAAAATGCCGGCTAAAAAAAAAAAATTGAGAAAAAAAACAGCGTGGGGTCCCCCCAGGTCCATACCAGGCCCTTGGGTCTAGTAGGGATTTGGAGGGGACCCCATGCCAAATTTATTTTGAAAAAATGGCGTGTGGGTCCCCCCAAAATCCATACCAGACCCTTATCCGAGCACGCAGCCCGGCAGGTCAGGAAAGGGAGGGGACGAGCGAGCGCCCCCCTCCTGAACCATACCAGGCCACATGCCCTCAACATGGGGGGATGGGAGCTTTGGAGCAGGGGGGCTCTGCGCCCCCCACCCCAAAGCACCTTGCCACCATGTTGATGGGGACAAGGGCCTCTTCCCGACAACCCTTGCCCAGTGTTTGTCGGGTCCTGCGGGCGGGGGGCTTATCAGAATCTGGAAGCCCCCTTTAAGAAGGGGGCCCCCAGATCCCGGCCCCCCACCCTATGTGAATGAGTATGGGGTACATGGTACCCCTACCCATTCACCTGGGGAAAAAAGTAGAGTAGTGTTAAAAAATACAGTAGACAGTTTTTGACAAGTCTTTTATTATGCAGCTCCGGGGGTCTCTTCCGACTTCTCCACTCTCTTCTCCACGCTCTCCGGTTCTTCTCCCGTTGTTCTGTGCCTTCTGCCGGGTTCTTCTGCTCTTTTGCTAGCTCTTGCCCTGTCTTCGTCGTCTTCTCCCCTCTTCTCTTCTCTTCTTCTGATGTTGATTCGTCGCTGTCTCCCGCTGTAATGCCGTGTGCGCCATGCCCAATGACTTATATAGGCATGGGGCGGGGACACTGGTTGATGTCATCCGGTGACACCGCCACCTTATGACGTTACAGCCCAGGGTATGATGGGTCTGTGATGTCACAAGGGGGCATGGCATTCTGATGACGTAATCCAGTTGCCACGCCCCCATCGTTATTTAAGAAATGCAGGACATCGGCGCCGACAGATCAGCGGGACGCAGCATCGGAGGAGGGTCGTCAGCGTGAGCGGAGAAAGAAGAACACCGGACAAAGAAGACAGATGAAGAGTGGAAGAAGAAGCAGGGGGAGAAGAAGAAGAGTGAAGGATGAAGATGCGGGAGAAGATGGAGGAAGAAGCGGAGAAGAAGATTAGTAATAAAAGAGTCGTCAAAAACTGTCTACTGTATTTTTTAACACTACACTACTTTTTTTACAGGTGAATGGGTAGGGGTACAATGTAAAAGTTGTTAAAGGGGGTTTCCAGATTCTGATAAGCCCCCCGCCTGCAGACCCCCAACAACCAGCGGGCAAGGGTTGTCGGGAAGAGGCTCTTGTCCCCATCAACATGGGGGCAAGGTGCATTGGGGTGGGGGGCAGAGCCAAAGCACCCATCCCCCCATGTTGAGGGCATGCGGCCTCTTATGGTTCAGGAGGGGGGGGCGGTCGCTCATCCCCTCCCTTTCCTGACCTGCCGGGCTGCATGCTCAGATAAGGGTCTGGTATGGATTTTGGGGGGACCCCCATGCCATTTTTTTTTTAAATTTTGGCATGGGGGTCCCCTCCGAATCCATACTAGACCCAGGGGCCTGGTATGGACCTGGGGGGAACCCCACGCTGTTTTTTTTCACGATTTTTTTTATAACTGGCATTTTTTTTTTACATTGAGCAGGAAGTCAGCTGACAGCTGATGACTCATAGGTTGTTAAGGACACGGCGGTCGGTTTCCCGGCCCCTTTCTTAGCAACCAGCTATATACAGTGTAAAAAAAATAAAATAAAAAAAAAATGCCAATCGCGGTAAAAACGCGGTAATTGTGTTTTGGATGCAGGTTCATTGAAGTCGATTACAAGCAACACGTTGCATTTTGCGGGAAAAAAGTCCCCGACCCTTTCCAAAAACACAGATGCACAAAAATGCATTGATTGATAGGAACCCATGTTCCACAGCGCACCGCTCCAGTGTGAAAGCCCTCACTGGAGTGAATTGAGCCGCTTCTTTAGGGCGTTTTTCAGGCGCTATTTTTAGTGCCATAGTGCCTAAAAACGCCCCAGTGTGAAAGGGGCCTAAAAAAAGTCCTGCTAGCAGCATCTTTGGAGCGGTCTATAAACCGCTCCTGCCCATTGAAATCAATGGGACAGCGCGGCTATACCGCTGGCAAAACGCCGCTGCGGTGGCGTTTTGCGGGCGGATTTAACCCCTTTTTGGAGCGATCCCCCGCTGAGCAGAGCGGGCTCCGTACACGGGGTACAAAGTCCTATCGTGTGTATGAGGCTTAAACACCAGAAATTCAAGTTTTCATATCTTTAAAGGTCACCATACACTGGCCAATCAGTTAGATCTTCCATAAATTAGATTCAGTGCAAGAGCCTGTTTGATTTTCTACAATTAGAAGTAATTTTACAGTGCATCTTCCTATTACCGCTTTAGCCTAATGCTCTCTTTCCACTATTTCAACCCCAAAGTTGCGTGATTTACAATGTGCTTTTTCGGCTTGTTTTCCACTATTGCAACTTGTCATGCCACTAGGGACTGAAAAGTTGCATCACAAGTTCTACCCCATGATTTACAATGAGTACCGTTCATATGTGTGCGACTTCAAGTCGCAGCAACTTCAAAGTAGTCCCTGCACTATTTTGGTCCCACTTTGATGCGACTTGAGGTCCATAGACCTCAAAAATACACAGGCATTGCTTCAAGTTTTGGCAAAAAGTTGCGGGAAACTCGCGGCAAAAATCATGCAACTTTGGGCTTGCAATAGTGGAAACTGAGCCTTAATGCCGTGTCATGCGACTAATTCAAAACATCTGAGAAAAAGTCGCACTGAAGTTGGAACAAAGTAGTGCAAGAACTTTTTTTGGAGTTGCACCAATTAGAACGGGGGAACATTGAAATACATGTGTTTTGACTTGTCCTGCGACTTCACATGTGTCAAGTCGCACAACAACTCGCAGTAGTGGAAAGAGAGCCTAAGGCCACTTGGGATTGAAAAGTTGCATCACAAGTTGTACCCCATGATTTACAATGAGTATCGTTCATATGTGTGCGACTTGCTTACGCACAAGCCGTATACACAGCGGGCACACATCTTTATTACAGAAATCCATATTTGGCATGGAAATTAACCACTTGCTTACTGGGCGCTTAAACCCCCCTGCTGTCCTGACCAATTTTCGGTGCTGATCCATTTTGAATGACAATTGCGCGGTCATACTTAGCCAAATTTTTTTTTTGTTTTTTTTAAGTTTCCACAAATAGAGCATTCTTTTGGTGGTATTTGATCCCCTGTGTGTTTTTTTTCTTTTGTTCAAACAAAAGAAAAGACAGATTTTTAAAAATGATTTTGTATATTTTTGGATATTTTGATATTAAATTTTGCAAACGGGTAATTTTTCTCCTTCATTGATGTACACTGATGAGGCAGCACTGATTGGTTACACTGATAGGCAGCACTGCTTGGGATCACTGGTGGGCATTGATAGATGGCACTGGAAGGTGGTACTGGTGGGCACAGATGAGGCAGAATTGCCTCTTCGGGACCAATGTCCCTTGCACCTAAGTGATCAGCTTTTATTTTTATCCTCATGCTGTCAGCGTGAGTAGAAAAAAGAAACAGATCAGCCCTTACTTCGATTTGTGATCACCCGAGTCTCAGTGGCTCAGTGTGTGCGCAGCAGGGAGCATACGGGGGGCCCATCCTATGACAGCCTCCCAGAAATTTAGGTCCACGCTGTGGCTGTCGTTTGGCTATAGCACAGACACCAAGTGGTTAATAGAAAAACAGATGCAGATTTCTAGGACTGGCCAAAAATAATGTTTAGAGTCAAAGGCAACTGATGACTTTCTATTAAAGGTCTAAATGGGCCATTAAAATGCATCACAATTGAACTTAGGAATGTGTCTTTGCAAAGTTAAACTCATTAGAATCCTTTCTTATTTTTGCTTGGGGATAGACTGCAGAGGGATTATAAGTTTTGGGGGATGTCTACACCCCTGATAGCGTGAAGACACCTCCCAAATTTTGCCAATTTCGCATTCAAAATTATTCACTTCCTGTCACATAGCCAAACAGGAAGTGAGGGTAAAACCCTACCAATGTATGTCCTTGGGGTCAATCTAAATAGTTTCCCCATTCGGGAAATTGCACTCTAGCATTTTGCCATGTACATCCCAAATTATTATGTGTCTTGGGGTTTATTTACTAAAAGGTAAATCCACTATGCACTACAAGTGCACTTAGAAGTGCAGTTGCTGGAGATCCGAGGGGGATATGCAAGGAAAAGAAAAAAAACAGCATCTTTGCCTTACATGATTGGATGATAAAATCACTAATGCTACCCCTCTGATTTTCATCAACTACACTTGTATTGCAGAAAGGATTTGCCTTTAATAAACCCCAAAATACCTAATAATTTGGGGTGTACACAACAAAGTGCTAGAGTGCAATTTGCATAATGGGGGGACTAATTAGATTGACCTGTGTGTCCTCAAGGAAAAATATTACTCTCACTTCCTGTTTGGCTATGTGACAGGAAGTGAAGCCAATTTTAAGAAAAGGGACACAAACCCCAACCTTTAAAAAAATAAATAAATAAATAAAAATCTTGATTTCCCTCAAATGTCCACAATTAGAATAGGATTGTCTTCAGCTTGATTTTAGTTCAGTGCTCTAAATCAGTGCTTCTCAACCCTGTCCTCAAGTACCCCCCCAACAGGCCATGTTTGCAGGTTTTCCTTCATCTTGCACAGGTGCTTTAAATCAGTCAATGGCTATTTTAGATAAGATAAAATTCCCTAAACATGTCCTGTCAGGGGGGTACTTGAGGACTGAGGCTGAAAACCACTGCTTAAAAAGAAAATTGGATACTTACCACTCTGAAATGTTACTTTCCTGATCACTATCCATGACAGCATACGCACAATCCATGCATGTGCTACCATGAAGGCACCAGGAAAGTAACTTCAAAGTAAAAAAAAAAAATGAAGGGATTTGTCCAAGACATGCCAATTAGCCTAGTTAAGCTGCAGCTGGGAAATCCGTTGCATGAAAAGAACACACATAAAACATAAAGAATTTGAAACAATTTTATTGGTCAAAACAAAAAAAAAAACAGGACTTGGAAAAGAAGCAAGGAAAGCAAAATACACACATATATGTTAATTTGAGACACTATACAGAATAGGTTTGAGGTTTGACCCTTTTGCAGTGTAAATTAACAGGAGTTAAACGGAGTGCACCCACAAATGGACATCTATTAAGGAGTAAAACAACATTAGGCACAACACCTTGAGAAAGAATTTTAAAAATAAGGCAGCACAGACAGTTAAATCAAAGTGAACAATGTAAAAAAAAAACAAAAATTGCCAACATAAAAAAGATTTCATGGTAAAATAACCACCACCCAAAAAAAACCCAGCAAACCAAAGTAACAAATAAATTGCATAAAAACACATCCATTTTGCAACAACATAACACACAAAATACAAATAGAAAATACATGTGTTAGAAACTCAATAAGGACACCCAAATGTACTCTTTTTTTTTTTTTTAATTCCACTTCAGAAAACTCTAGAGAGACTATTTAGCTTGACGCTCATTCACTGTCTCCAACAAGGTCTTGCATCATCATGGAAAAGACTTAATTTTTAATCAACATTCTCCATTTCTTAAATTTCCAGATGCCTTCGGCATCCACATCCTTCTTTTTATCCAACACGAAAAAAAAGTATAGCTTGCTTAACAATAATCCTTTACATTGTTTACTGTCTAACGAAACATTTTTATATACATACAGGTGTGTGCATCCCACAACACTTCCTCTAATGCACATAGCACTAACCACAATACTCTTTTATCTTTTTCCAGTTTCCCCAAGCCATACATCATCATTTTCCACTCACTCACCTTCACTCCTGTTTCTTTCACCAGATCTTGACTCTTATTGATCACATCTTTCGCTACACCACACCCCCAGAACACATGCTCACTGTCTTCTACACCCCCACAATTAATTCTCGGACAAATATCACACACACGCGAATCCCTCCTTTTCATTAATAGCCTCGTAGCTAGACAGTCATGCAAACTCATCCATACTATCTGTCTCTGCACATTTGTCATTTTCTTCCATACTCCACCAGCCACTGAAGCATTAACTCCCCTAAGGTTACACACATACTCCTTCTCTATCAACCACTTTCTCACCTTCACTTTATCCCTCTCCCCTTCTCATAAATCTGCCAACTTAAACTCTACCCTAAACTTTTCCAATACCCAGTAGTCGCGTGCCACCACGTAAGCCACCGGTATCCTTGAATCCCTTCCCAACCACCCCCATCTCCTAAACAACCACCCACCTGAAAAAGCTATCATCCTAGCACACACTTCACCATTCCTCAAAACTTTCACCACACAGAACCAATAATGCATTAACAAAAACACTCTCACATTTGGAAAACTCAACCCACTAATTTTCTTAAATTTTTGAATATTCATCTTATCCCTCTTCTTATAAATTTCTCCAATTTCTCCAATTTTGAATATCCATCTTATCCCCCTTCCTATAAATTAATACCACTACCCCCTCTCTCATAGATTCGGATATAATGCCTTCCCTCTTCATGTAACTAATTACCTCAACCACATCCCGCTTAATAATATCCCAAAACAATTTAAAAAACTCACTTGGTAAGCCATCCCCTCCCGGGGTTTTATTCGCCCCCATGCTTGCCACAGCTTCCTACACCTCCTCCTCATTCACTGCTTTCTGCAAAAAAACCTTATCATCCTCATCTAAATTATCCTCTACCATATCAAACATTCTAGTATCTGACTCATCAACACACACTCCCCCATACAATCGTTCATAAAATTTAGTCACGCATTCCAGCACATTCTCTCCCTTACATTCCCTACCTTCTTCATCATACACACCCTCAAACACTCCTTTTTCCTTACAAACCCTCTTGAAAAAAAATCTAGAACATTTTTCATCCTGCTCCAGGTGTTTAACTCTCGCTTGAAAAAGAATTTGTTTTCCTCTTTCAGTTAATACCTCTTTAATCCTCTTCCTAACATGGTCGATTTCATCGGCCATGTCATAGCCCATATTTCTAAATGAATATAATGTAGCCAACCTGACTTGTAACTGAGAATATCTCCTTTTCTCACTGCTACTTTTATCCCTACTCTTTTTTGAAAAAAGAATTTAATTTTCCTTTTGACCCAATGCCACCACCCCAAAATATTACTAAAATCTTTTTTCCTATTAACCCATATACTATATACCTTACTAAAATGGGCTTTGACATGCTCGTCCTGCAACAATAAACTATTTAACCTCCCATACTCAAATCAACATACACTGCCACATGGTCTAAAAAAATTACTGGCCTATGTTTAACATTAGCACATTTGAACGCATCAGAAAACAAACATAAATCAATTCTGGATTTGGTGCGCCTACACTCCGAAAAAAAAGTGAAATATGGATCAACCAAACCCAGAACAGTATGAGCATCATTGAGATGCAAGTCCTGAATTACCCCATTCAGCATAGTGCTACCTACATCTAACTTAGTCTCCGCTACTCCTATCCGATCTTTCACAAATCAGATCGTATTCAAATCACCCATGATCACACTAGGTCTCCTTCCCACTGCATGTAACTTCAAAACTTCAAGACTTTTCTGGCTATTAACAGGAGCATATAAATTAAAAAGCCTAAACTTCTGGTTAAACAAAATTAAATCTGCCATAATTAATCTCCCTGGCACTAACACAACATGAGACATAATGCGAATATTTCTATTTGTAATGATAATGCCTACCCCAGCATTCCTATTTTCCCCAACTGCCGACCATATGTAATCCACCACCCACTCCGGAGGCTTGGGCGGTCGATTAAAAAAACACTCCTGTAGACAGATAATGTCTCCTCCATTGACCTTCAAGTCCTCAAAAACAGCACACTGTCTAGCAGGAGACCCAAAACCCCTCACATTAAGGGACACCAGCTTGATGCTCATTTACATGAAGATGTGCATCATTCACCCCCTGACCTATCACTTAAGCCAGAAAACTGACATACATTCCTCAGGGCCATAACGCTTTCATCATCCAAAAACTCCTGACTAGGCGACAATGTGGCCGGCTGAAAAATTTCTGGAGTCCCTGAACTTAGTGCTGGTGATTCTACCTCCACTCCAACATCCCCTAGGACCTCAAAGGGGTTAGGTGTTTCAATCCCAACTGTCTCTACTTTCAGTTTCTTAGCCCTTCTCTTCTTAGGGCTCCCCAAAGCGTCCACCTTGGTCTTGGCACCCAGTGTCTCCATCTTTTCCACTTCCTCTTATTGGGCTTCCTGCACTTCTGGCTCCCACTGTAAGGCTGCTGCCAACTCCTCCATAGCCTCCTCCATTGCCCTCTCCACCTCTGCTCCACTCCCCGCTGTTAATGGCTCCACACTAGTGGGTGGTACTTCTACTCTTGCCTCCACTCTCTCCTCCACACCCAGGTGCCCCCTTTCTTCCTCTTCCACCACCACCTCCTCCTCCTCTTCCTGTCTTTCAGTAGAGTCAGACAGCTCCTGTGTGGACATTGGTCATCCACTCTCAGCGGTGCGCCTGACAGCTTCAGCATAAGAGACATAGGCCCTTCTTACTTTTGGACAATTCTTCACTGTATGATCACGCTGTCCACATATATCACAGGCCCACTTAATCAAGCAAGCCCCAGCCTCATGTTCCTCCTCCCCACAGTTCTGGCAGTGCATCTCCACATTACATTCATCTCTGGTATGCCCAAACTTATGACATCTTCTGCAGTATGTCGCTTGACCACTGTAGTAGAGAAACCCTCTATTTCCTGCTATTGAAAAATTAGCTGGTGGATGCCGCACTCCACCAATCCCTTCAGAATCCACCTTCAGCTTGACAAAAAACTTTAATTTGCCATTAAAGATCCCCAGACGATTAGTCAGCCTGAAGCCTCCCTTCACTGAAGAGCAGTATCTCTTCAAAAAGGCCACTACCAAGGCATTGTCCGTGAAGGGGTTAAACAGGTGAACAACCAATGGTTTCTCCTCCATAGCATACAAGGGTTCCACTATGAAAGGCCTTATAGACTCATGGTTAGCTTTCTCCAATTCTTTACACTTCTCAATACTCCCATGCAAAAATTGCTATGCACAAAAGAAACATCATAGTACCTTGGTGCTGCATGGTCCTGGATACAATAGATGTGGCGCGGTTCCACTGCAACTGATTTCTCCAGCAAATCCTGAACAAAGAACTCCAAACTCACTTTATGCAGATGACCAGGCATAACCTGAAACCGCAGGGTGTTCTGAATCCCCTTTTGCTCCATTGAGCTCAGCAAAGAAAAATTCAGACATCACACAATCTTGGCTCTTTTCAGGGCAAAGTAAAGATTGCTATCTGCAAGCTTTATATAACATAGGTTTGTGTGCTAATGAGGCAATTGCAAACACATAGACAGTCCATTAAACAAACAAAATGCAAGTTCACCCAATGTAGAGAATGAACTTCATAGTGGATACACCTGTTAGGGGGGCCTTAAATTACTAACCCAAAAAACACACTCTGAGCATGCCCAGAAACATCCAAGTGCTGTTCACACACAAAAAGCACCACCAAAAAAAAACAAAGTCCCTGAGCATGCCCAAAACAACCCAAATGCAGCTAGCACAAAATAAGCAACCCCACTGTGCAAAATTAAGCACATCATCCAGCATGCACCAAAAAGTACAGATGGGACAAAACACCCCCCAGTCCAGGGGGGCAACTAAAGAGGCTAACGTGCAAAAGTTATACAACCAATACCATTGCAGTCTAAGGGAACTGACTTGGCAATTTTACTAGTCCCCACTTGGCTGGCTTATCTTCTAGTTAATAATATAAAGGAATAAAGGAATTGTCAAAAACTGTCTCTTGTCATTTTTAACATTTTTGACAGTTTTTTTGTGAAATGGTAGGGGAACTTTTGTACCCCCTTACCATTTCACACAGGGGGGAGGGCCGGCATCTGGGGGTCCTCTTATGAAAGGGGGCTTCTAGATTCCGATAAGCTCCCCACCCGCAGACCCCCACAACCACCGGTCAAGGGTTGTGGGGATGAGGCCCTTGTCCTCATCAACATGGGGACAAAGTGTTTTGGGGGGCTACCCCAAAGCACCCTCCCAATGTTGAGGGCATGTGGCCTGGTACGGTTCAGGAGGGGGGGGCCGCTCTCTCACCCCCCTCTTTTCCTGTGGCCTGCCAGGTTGCGTGCTCGGATAAGGGTCTGGTATGGATTTTTAGGGGGACCCCACGCCATTTTTAAAAAAAAAATTGGCGCGGGGTTCCCCTTAAAATCCATACCAGACCTGAAGGGCCTGGTATGGATTTTTAGGGGGACCCCACGCCATTTTTTTTTTGGCATGGGGTTCCCCTTAATATCCATACCAGACCTGAAGGGCCTGGTATTGAATTTCGGGGGCACCCCACACATTTTTTTTTCTGAATTTTGTTTGTTTTCTTAATGCTGTTTTTATCAATGAACTTTTATGTGTATTGCCGGACTGACATTTCATTAGAGCTGCACGAAGTGAACCAGCGTTAAAAAAAAGGAAAAAAAAAGTCTAGAGGTGCGCCCGTTCAACCTATGCAAATGCTTTTACGTTGCCTGACATTTACTAATATTTTGCCGGCGCAGTGAACCAAAGTATTTGAACAAGCGCAAATGCCGTTTGAGCATGCGCAGTGTATAAATTCACCTCCCGCAGTTTAAATGTATTTGCTTGTTCAGAAAAAGTCACTTTCTCATTCTATTTTTGCCATATTTGTGACTTGGACAGTTAGTACTACACTTCCCCACATCACCCCATATCACTCCCATATTATTTGCACTTCCAGCTTGTTTAAATTTGAAGTTAAAGATGCCATGCACCAGGTCTATAGTGGCGTATCGATCACCTCTTCCTGTGCGCCGGGAAAATAGTGGGATTGCGCTGTGTTACCGGTGCAAATGCTTTGTAAATACGAAAATGTCATTTGCGCATCGGCGTGCACCGCAAGTCATGGCGCAAATGCTTCGTAAATCAGCCCCAATATCTTTTACTTTTTGCTATAATAAATATCTGACATTTAAAATGAAAACATATTTTTTCCTCAGTTTAGGCCAATATCTATTCTTCTACATATTTTGGGGAAAAAAATCGCAAACAGCGTATATTGATTGGTTTACGCAAATGTTATAGTGTCTACAAAATAGGGAATAGATTTATACACACACATCTCTGTTCTCGCTCTGTCACGAGCGATCATGGGTGCCCGGCAGTCATCGAGCCCGCCGGCACTCGCATCAGCTCTGGCGTGGCAACGCAGGTGGGCGCGCGTGCCCCCTAGTGGTCAAAAGGCAAACCAATGTACAGTTACATTGTTTCGCTCAGGGGAACCAACCTGCCGCAGTACAACGGGAAGGGGTTAAAATTAAGCCCTTCAGCAGTGCACTGTCACAGCTGACAGGACTTCCATCTTCATCTTGTCTTCCTTCCAGGTTCCTGGGCTCCAGCCATCTGAATGGCTGAGCCACAATGACGTTACTCCCATGCATGAGCATGAGAGTCATGGCCATGGCACAGGGCTCTGAAGGGAGGGCATGACTATGTCTTCCCTTCAGAGTGCATGCGCCGGTGACATCACCAGTTGCAGAAATCTGTGTATGTTAAGGAGATATTCCCTGTACCTACAGGTAAGCTTTATTATAAACTTACATGTAGGTAGAGGTGTTAAATAAGTGTTTAATACCACTTTCATTGGTCAGCACTTTCATGAAGCAAAAGTAAGGTTCAGGGTGTGGAAGAAGGTGCACCAAGGTTTAACATTGGCAGAAAAAGAGATTTATGTACAACTATAGTGGTATCTTTGGATCTACTGATTGTTTTCACATGATAGTTTATCTGCTTATGATTTTTTTCAATTTGTGGTTTGAGCTGTCTACTTGGCTGCAGGTTTACATTAAAAATTAACAATCCTTCTCAGGTCAGTTACATGTATTTTAAGGAATTTAGCAGATTTCATTGCAGAGTTTAACTTCTGGCCATTTGGCTTGTGCATGCATTCCATTTACTTCCTACTTCCCGGGCTACCTCCTTCTCCCTGGGTGTTGTGTGGTTTGCTCTTCCTGGTATAGTAACATGTTATACAATTTTGTGCAATTTGTGTTTACAATAGTTATTCTTTATGTCAGAATATTTGCTTCACTTACTTCAGAAGCAGTGAGAGGTTGCTGTTGCAGAGATTGGTTTGAATCTTTCATTGGTGTTGCAATGAACAATCATTGGGGGGGGGGGGGGGCAGAAGTACAGGGCATGGGGTGTACATGCCAAAGACCAGAAGATAGCTCCACATAAGCTCAAGAAGGGCAACAGGAGAGGATGCAATTTTTGGTACTTGTATGTCTAAATGATACTAAAGCTTATAAAAATGTTTGGCATGGCTGGGAATTTCCAGGTGATGACCTGGTATGTGAAAAGAAAATTGCCAGTGTCAGTTTGAAATATAATATTCTGGACAAATACATTTACATATGAATTCTAATATAAAGATATTACCATTTTGGATTTGGGGCTTCTTCAAAGAGAATCAACCGAGGCTTTTGTCCTGAGCCCATTTGTAAAAGGGGACTCCAATATATTTGATTGCAATGAAGCCTACATAGAAAAACATTTGTCATCTGAAGAGGACAACGGACTCCTTTATTTTAAAAATAATAGTCCGCACATCTTTTTGACAATTCTAGGATTACTTAATAACACAAATAAAGGAATCCTACTGCCTACCCAAAGTTTAAAATATATTTGATATGCCTAACTAAATAATAAACAATTACAGAACATAGATAAAATAATACTTTGTGCTAGCTGCCAGGTTCTTCTGGGATTCATGTAGGTTTAAAGAAGTGTGAACCCATACATTTTGAAATTAAAGGGGTTGTAAAGGTAAAAGTTTTTTTTTATCTTAATGCACTCTAGGCATTAAGATAAAAATCCTTCTGTGCGCAGCAGTCCCCCTCAGTCCCGCCAATACTTACCTGAGCCCCCTCTTGCTCCAGCGATGTCTACGAGTGCCTCAGCTGTCCAGGCCTCACCCTGCTGATTGGCTGAGACATAAAGGGGGCGTCATTGGCTCCTGCTGCTGTCAATCAAAGTTAGTTAGCCAATGAGGAGAGAGAGGGGGCGGGGCCGAACCACAGCTCCATATCTGAATGGATGCAGGAGCTGCAGCTCAGCTCTGGTTTCTCCAAAGCAAGCTGCTTGCTGTGGGGGCACTCAATAGGGGGGAGGAACCAGGAGCACCGAAGAGGGGCCCGAGAAGATGAGGATCTGGGCTGCCCTGTGCAAATCCACTGCGCATAGCAGGTAATTATAATGTTTTTTATGTTTATAGAAAAAAAAGGGCCATTACAATCACGTTAATCCAGGTACACTGCTGCCCTAAATCAGCCCTGGTTAAAACTGGTGTTATCAAAAATCTTCCTTTATATGATGTTTGTGTTATTTTTTTAATTTAGTTTAGTTGTTATAGTTTAGTTTAAGCTCATTCTTAGATATGTTGATGTGAACAAAACAGTTCCATTGCCATTATCTTTTGTTAAAACCTAAATAAAAGTAAATGAAGTCCTATCATGTAGTACAATGCAACCCCAGCAAGTATTTGATTCTGCTGGTACAATTTTTCTTCTGCTGCTCATTTAGGTGTTATTAGAATTATAAAAATGCCAGTATGTTGTCACTTTCTGTGCTTGCAATCTGGGAGAAATACTGTACATAAAACAATGTAAAATGTTCTTTTGTCACTTATTGTGGCTGTGTTTGAAATATGTCCTAGAATATCTGGTTTATTCATAGAAGTAAATTAAAACAATAGCTATAAATCCAATAATGTGTTTTATTATAATTGCAACAATTTATCACGGAAACTAAGAAATAATGTAGCAGAAATCTTGTTACATTTTCAGGTACAGCAAGAATTGTAGAATGATTACAGTAAATGCTTTAGTCTAGTGCTTTATACTTGCAAATGTCTAAAATAGTTTAAGCATTTGATTAATTGTGTTTTATATGCAGCGCTGTTATTATTATGCAGGCATAAACAAATATAAATAAAAGTTTACTGTTGCATTTGATTGATCATAACTTCCAGAAAATAATGCATTATAACTATTATGTATTAATGACAAAGAGAAATGCACAAAAAAAAGAAACATAAATACATTCTGTCTTCTAAAATAATATCTTAGGATTTCTGCATTTTAAAATATTCTATTCAAATTTATTTATAACCCAAAGAAACTTTCACAGCTAAGTTAACAAAGCAGTTGATTGTTTATTTAACTTGTTCAGTTAAATATTGTTATTTTATAATTGTATGCATTTTTTATAAACACACAGGGGGTTATTTACTAAAACAGGAGCATGCAAAATCTGGTGCAGCTCTGCAGAGAAACCAATAAACATCTAGTTTTCATTGTTAATGCTTAATTGAATAAGCTAAAGTTAAAAGCTGGTTGATTACTATGTACAGCTGAACCTGCTTCTGTGTGCTCCTTTTTTAGTAAATAACCCCCACACTGTTAACCCTCCACATTTGCATGAGTTTATATATGTGCATGCAAGTGCATTTCAACTCTCAGCAGTCAATAAATCATATAGCACTTGTACAAACTCTTGACTGCACCTCCTCTCAACCTGATACTGGCTTCCTGAAAGGAACTGGCTGTTTTTTCCACTTTGCCATCTCCCAAGATGTCGGTGGTGGGAGACCTCCGATGCACGTTTGGCCTTTTGCACCTAGGACAGGGATGCCGCACGTCAGTATGAGGATCAGTGTGTGGGCGGCATCTACATCTCGGGGTACAAATGGTGGCAGTGGATATAGAAATACACTTTAGGGACTCCAACCATTGTGTGGTGGTATGATATTTTGTCAGTCAGAGGTAAGGTGTGACAGTTTGGTTATATGGGTTCTATGGATTAGAATATTTCATTCCATAGCATATCTCTGTTTGAGAAGGTGTATTCAGTAGGCACTGAGATGAGTTAAGGGATCTTTTGGGGTGCATATATAAGCTTTTGGAATATATTAACAGAGTCATTTATTCTCTGTGGTTTTAGGTTTGGGCTTATTTGAAATTTTTGGGTAAATTCCCCTGTTAAGGCATAATTGGCTGGGTGCTGCACCACTAAACTTAGGGTAAGTGGTGTGAGTTTTTCCTGGGTCCATTTTGTCTGACTCCTTGTCATATATGTGTTTGACCCACTGGTACCTGTTGTAAATTAGTTGTGCTGGTTATTTTAGGACCTGTGCTTTGAGGCAACACCAGCATTGTATACCGAACAGAGGCCATACAGGAGGATTCCTCACACCTTTTCCTCAAGCTTCATTTCATTGGGTATCCTTTGTTTAATAGGTAGGTGTTTCGCTTTGATAGGATACACATGTCTTACTATGAGGGTGGCTTTTGACATACAGGGTTCAAGCAAATAAAACCTTACTATCATCATTCTTTATCTCCCCTAGCCACTGCCTCTTTTGCCTCCACACCAGCCCTGGGGGGAGGTATTGGTGGGACATTGTCCCAGTCTCCCCCTTTTCTACACTGTATGGACCCTTGAAGTGTATTGGTAAGTTCTGCTGTGCACTGTTGCACATGTCAGTTTTTCTGTTACAATAAATATATATTTGTAACCGGTTATGTTTATTGTTGTTTTTAGTTTTTAATATAAGCTTCCCTACCACTCCTGAAGACGCAGGGCTACCCACAAAACACATTGAGGCATGTAGCCCGTGATCCGCATACACAGATCTGTTTATGCTTACTATGACTGTGACTTTGATAGTTTGAATCATTGTATGGGGACTGATGCCCTCACTGGCGATGGTTAAAGGGAGGCCTTTGCTGATGTTGAGGCAATAGAAGTTTTAGATGGTACCATTTTTATACTATGATATATTTGTTAATAAAGTTTTGTAATATGTTAACTTTGGCCTAACTGTGTCCTGGCACCTGAAAAATCCATCTTTCTCTTTCCTATTATTGGAAGGATGTGGTGCCTTAAGCAACCCTTTATTATACTATATGGTTCCTTGAAAGGTCTTCTCTGCATGTGCAAGCTACTGGTGGCACCCTTGCGTATCATCAAACCGGCACTTTAATTGGTAAAGGGACTTTTTCTATCATCTGTCAATTGTCAAGAGATTGGGATCCTGGGTTGTGTCTACCTTGAAGTTGACTGGATTTCTTATTCATGCTCTTATTCATGCTCTGGTCATCTCACACTGTAAAATTGTAATCAAATTGGCTTTAGAATGTTTATGTGAGTCAGATAGCAAATAGTATCATTTCAAATGTGACCGATCTGTAAAAAGTTTTTTTGCTGCTTTTAATGTATATATTTAATTACCATTAGCTTAGGCTGGAGTTCAGATTAGCAGCATGGCTTGTAAGTTTGCTTTTACTAATAGTGTGCAGATGTCAGCTGAGACAATCATAATCTGGAATGCCGTAATCCCTATTTGGGATTAGATTTTCAACGTGGTTTTTGGGGTTTACTATAGTTCTATAAAGGTTTCAGGTACTTTTGCTTTTACCTGGTAACCTATAGGCTGGCAATAATTGATCATTGATTTTTCATGAGTCAAAAGTAGCCATCATATTTTTATTGTCTGCAAAGTCTCTCCAGTGTTGGTATTTTAAATTAGCCTAGTTAGAGATTATCTTGTTCTGGGCCCCAACAAGAAATATAAAAAGGGCCCCATTAGTATTCATAATACCTACTATGCACATTAAAGTATCCTACGATATAATTTACAATATCACATAATATAAAAGATAATTAGAATAAAAGCCTTTAGTAGCTAATTAATAAATGTATGATGATGATAATGGCTATGGGGGAAAGAAAGACATTGTTATGAAAAAAAGATCATACCAGGACACCCATGGCTATATATATGATAAAAGTTGCTAACCTTTCTAGCCCAGATAAGTTACTCATAATGAGCTGTAAAATTCAATAAAATGTCCCCTCTTGGATTAGTTCTAATTCACAGAGCATTCTTCATATTAATTATATAGGATGACTTTTTCAATAAACAAGTTGAGTAATCGCAGACACCATAATGGTCTGGGGGGAATGACTGGTGCATGTGCAACTAATATTCAGTAAATAATCTGATGGAGCTTCTTTATTTCCATTAAGCTTTTGGAAGGAGTAGGAGACTGAAACACCAAAATTTTGTAAGTGACAGGAAAGTTTATAATTAGTACAAAAGCTGACCTGGAAAAAAAATCAATAGACCAGTACATAAAAGCTTATTACAGAATTGGGGTCCATTACACCAGGTGTGGTGGGACTGCATTGAGTGGCTATTCCAGCACAGTCCCACTGCAAGGCATGCAAAATGCCTTGTCTCTGTGTGTTGTGGTGGTGTGCAGGCCCAGTGCAGTGCAAGGCAATCCACCACGCATCAGTCAATTGAATTAAGTGAAGTTTCGCTGTGTGAAATACACTGCAGTGATCCCTGTCAGACCATACCACACACTAGCCACTGCGTTATATTGTAGTGGCTTGTATGAATTAGCCTTTATTACAGAAAGTGGATCTTTTATATTTTAATAACAGGCCATATGTAACCAATTAAGTTTCTTTTTTACCTAAATTACACTCAAATGTTTATAAAAAAATATTTGTTGAACATAAAACTTCACCTGCAGAGGTAAACCTGTATCTTTTTTTGCTCTTGTTAGAGTCTGTTCCAAGTTTTCCAAATACTAGCGCTTTTTAGATTAATAGCTGTGGTTATTTTGTCAAACATAATTACTTACAGTGGAAACATTTTTAGTTTCCTTTTATGACCTAGAAATTGATTTTAGTTAAATATGGACAAGTGCACAATCTTGTTTTCCTCATAAAGAGATGTTGTCTCTGCAGCTCTCAAAAGGAATGAAGAAGAAGCATCCATTACTAAGAAGTGTTTGGTCAGAGGTCATTCTAGAACTTTCATTTTCTCTGGTAAAAATGGAAAGCTTCTGAGTGTCCAGTGGATTTACTACTGGAAGAAACAACATCAAGCTGCAGGTTTGTATTTTCTCTAGTCAAGCATGCTTTCTTTACTTTATTCCTCTGAAAAACAATAAGTGCATTCTAAAATGTACAGGTCTATTTTTAAAGGTTTATAAACAAACAAATACTGCTCTGGTGGATCAAAAAAAAGAGAATACAATCAACCAGTGAAAAACTAAAAAGAAACTTGTATATTGAGTCCAGAAAACAAATCCAATGTGATGAAACCGTCTAATGTGTCAAAGTAAAAAATAGTGTAAAAGTTTCAATTTTATCCAAGCCAAATAAACGTATCTGATGTGAAAAAAGTGCTCCAATCCAAAATGTGGGTGACCCAAGTGTACCTCCACCGTAAGATAAAAATGGATTCTTACCAGAACACGTGTCTCTTTGTTTTAAAAAAAAAGTCCAATGCGCTGTATTAGTTTAAGTATCATCTGTAATGGAAACCTATTGCTCCTCTCCATCATCAATTCTTACTGCAGTCTCCCAAAAGGAGAAATATTATAAATATTAAGCCTCATTTTGGTAAAAATGAAGGACACCAATGGTAAAAATGAAGCACACCAAAAAGCAAAATACAAGTGTCTGCCACCCTCTCCATGTTATCTGTATTAACAATATACTGGGTAAAATAATTTCCATAAAGACATATCACCATACTATTTAACCATATGCTCCTGTTCATTCAACTCCAAGCTCACATTCAGAAAACTAAAGCCAAACAGCTTCCTTAAACTTAATGCTTCCCTAACCCTAAAGCATTAGGTAGTTTTTATGTCATTTCACTATATTTCCCAATATTATTTAACCAACAAGCAGAGACTAAAGTGTCCCAAAGGTACAAATTTAGCCCTGACCCATGGTAGACTTTGCTTCAAGTTCAGCTGCTAAGCTTCTCATGTAACCCTAAGCTTCAGGCAGATGCAAATATGAAAAAATAGGTTTTCAACTGGATAGAGCAGGAAAGCTTAGAACCTCTCTAAGGCTTTTACAGTGAGACCTGTCTAACAGGGGGATTATCCTCATTTTCCAGACTCCTCTCTATGGGACCAGAAGTTATTAACCCCAATAGGATATAGGAGTATTAAAGAAGAACTATAGACTCACCAACAATCTTATGAAGTAGCACCAGATACTGATTATGGCTCTTTTGCTCATTTAACAAGTATTGAAAAGAGACAATTTTGATCTCTTAGGCCCCTTTAACATGGGACAGACTCCGCTTAACTATAGTTTTCTCAGCAGGGGATCGGTCTGCTGAGCAGAGCAGAGTGAGCAGGTGACAGGTCTGGGTCCCCTCTGCTTATG
Source organism: Lithobates septentrionalis (assembly GCA_037952835.1). Classification (NCBI taxonomy): domain Eukaryota; kingdom Metazoa; phylum Chordata; class Amphibia; order Anura; family Ranidae; genus Lithobates; species Lithobates septentrionalis. The sequence goes on along the minus strand of JBBDGP010001607.1, from coordinate 482,032 downwards.
CAGATCTGACAAGGACACAGCCCTCTCTGCTCTATGGGCAGTCGGATGTAAACAGACCAGCTTTCCTTTTCACCCCACTGCCATCTGATCTGCCAGACAGAGGGGAAGAGATCCCCTCCTTTTACATCCACCACTCAATAGAGGAGAATGGAGGGTCAAATCGGGACATGCAGACCTGATCAGACCTTTTGTGTGAAAGCAGCTTTAGAGGGTTTTTTTTTTCACTTCCTCTGCAGTGGCGGCAGCATTTCTGTCTCCTCCCTAAACCCCAATTTCCCCCTTTTGCATCTGCCAAACTATTTAGGACTACAGTGTGATGAGATGAAGCCTGAACCAGCCCATTAAAATCTGACCCAACATTGTCTGATTTCTTAGGAATTTGACAGCACACATGGACAGAACAATGTTCATAATTCCCAATACCAGTCAAAAGGTATTAAATAATTGTATACAGTAGAAATGACACCATATAGATGCAATATTAAATCAGCGTTAATGTTTACTCTCTCTCTTCTTTTAAATAAACTATCACTATCAAGTAAGTATCAATTACATGCTTGTTATCCTGAAATGTATTATATAAAGTACTGTATTATCTTTATTGCATTGTTAAGTTAAAATTTGGGGTGCACATTTGCTGTAGGAGTGTAGTGCACTCTAATTTCCACCACCTATTGCTCTTATTATTTTTTCTAGAAAGGGGCATAGGGATCTAATAACTGGCATATGGAACATTTACCAATTCCAAAACATGTTCTTGTGGCTTAAATGGCAACATCGAGAATACAAAAATATATTAACCGCTTCAGCCACGGAAGATTTTACCCCCTTCCTGACCAGAGCACTTTTTACACTTTGGCACTGCATCGCTTTAACTGACAATTGCACGGTCATTCGACACTGTACCCAAACTAAATTTGCGTCCTTTTTTTCCCACAAATAAAGCTTTCTTTTGGTGGTATTTGATCACCTCGGTTTTTATTTTTTGCGCTATAAACAAAAAAGAGCAACAATTTTGAAATAAAAACTATATTTTTTACTTTTTGCTACAGGAAATATCCTCAAAATTTGTTTTAAAAAACAAATTTCTTCATCAGTTTAGGCCAATATTTTTGGTAAAAAAAATCGCAATAAGCGTACAGTATATTGATTGGTTTGCACAAAAGTTATAGGGAATAGTTTTATGGCACTTTTATTATAAATTTTTTATTAGTAATGGCGGTGAGCTGCAATTTTTATCGGGACTGCGACATTATGGCGGACATATCGGACACTTTTGACACTATTTTGGGACCATTGTCATTTATACAGCGATCAGTGCTATAAAAATGCACTGATTACTGTGTAAATGACACTGCCAGTGAAGGGGTTAACCACTAGGGGGTGATGAATGGGGTTAGGTGTGTCCTAGGGAGTGAGTCTAACTGTGGGGGGGTGGGCTTCCAGTCACATGACAGCGATCACTGCTCCTGATGACAGGGAGCAGTGATCTTTGTCATGACACAAGCCAGAACAGGGAAATACCTTGTTTACATAGGCACTTCCCCGTTTTGCGGCTCCGTGACACGATCGGCGGAAGACCGGCAGAAATCAAGTCCACCGGTCCCGTGGGCACGGTCATGCTGTACGTGCCAGCGCACGTGTGCCTGCTATCCCCGTCTCTTAAAGGGGACGTACAGGTACGCCCATTTGCCCACTGCTGTCATTGTGCTGACATATATCGGCTTGCAGCAGTCGGCAAGTGGTTAAATAACATGGTTGCGGGATGCATTAAAACTATACAAGTTGGGCGGGCGTGGCTTGACCTCGCAGGAAGATGGACGCCTGAGAGACGAGCTCCTACCGCTACACTGCCTCTCAGCTCCAGGCTAAGCTCTCACCACACTGCCAGCCACACAAAAATGGGGACAGCATCGCGGAACTCCTCCGCCTTCTGATCCCGCTCGCCGCGCAGACAGCAGAGCGGCCTGAGCCAGCACATCCCCGAAATCTTCTGGACCTAGAGAAGCAACATGGCGGCTTCCCGCCAGGACCCATCACAGGCCTCGGTTCAGCCACAGCTTGGAGCACCATCTAGCCTCCCCACCTCAGAGCAGGGAGATCACACAGCACATCTTCAGCAGCATCCCAGCTTGTGGGATCTCAGAGCGGTGGCTGCGGACATAAAAGAAACTCTGTCAGCGGCCATCGCTGACCTGCGACTGGACATCTGCGCCATCGCTGACAGGGTACAGGAGGTAGAGAAGACATCAGCCCTGCATGACACAGTCCTCCGCCGGGTGACACAAAAGGTAACAGAGGCAGATGCCATAACTTGCGCATCAGAGGTCTGCCAGAGTCAGTTGAACCTGAGCAACTAACTACCACCATTACTGGCCTGTTTAACACCTTACTAGACAGACTGGCACACACCAAGGTGGAAATGGAGCGCATTCATTGTGAACTCAGACCCAAAAGGGAGATACGGATCTCCCCAGCGATGTGGTGTGTTGCTTGGTGGACTACAAGTTGAAGGAAGACATACTCCGCAAGGCGAGAAACAGGATCGACCTATCACATGGGGGCTCTGACATCCACATCTACCAAGATCTCTTTGGTATCACTCTTCAACATAGGAGAGATCTGAGACCACTGCTGGACACGTTAAGAGCCAAAGGCATACATTATAGGTGGAAATTTCCTTTCGGCCTATCTGCTACTCATCATGGTCGCACAGCCCTGTTACGAGTCCCCGAGGAACTGCAGTTCTTTTGTGCCACCCTGGACATCCCTGAGGTGGAGGTACCAAATTGGTACACAGACTTTCGCCACCAGAAACCCAGAAGAGAGCACCGCAGGGAAGAACCCATGGAAGCCCAAGAAACCAGATACCGTAGGCACAGATCGGCATCAGGTAACAGATCTCAACCATCTTCCAGAAGCTCCCAGATTGGCACCAGCCCGACTACATCCCCATACCCACAGACGTGATCTTGGACCGAACCAAGGCCAATCCCCGGCGATCTGAATAGATTGGCGCCCAGACCATGGCTAAGTTCTGTTCTATGTTAATTTTTTTTTCTGTACTCCCCAGGTATAACAGTTGTGTTTTACCCGTTGTTTTTGCATAAAATGCTCTCCCATATTTGCAATCACACCATCCCGGCTACCACGCCCTCTGTGAAGGGCCTCAGTCACTGGCCAGGTTTGCTTCCCTAACGGTTACTCCAAGGGACTGCCATCACATCTACCAGGAGACTTTCCGCACCTCTCAATATCCTCCACCACCAGAGAAACCCACAACAGTGCTATCATATTAACTTAGACACAATTACTCTATTGACTGGACATCACTGGAGGGGGATCCCCCCCCTTTTTCTCTTTTTTTTTATACAAGTTCACTCCTCTTTGTCTGTCTACAGGTCCACACATTTTAAGTCACAAGGCATCTAACGGTATTTACATCATTCTGTATCACTGTACCTGGTTTTGCAAACTTGACTGTCACAGGTTGTATTGTTTGCTTTTTTTTTTTTTTTTATGCGGGAGGACTGGGATTTATAGGATTGCGTTGGTGGGCTCGCTGGAACCTCTATAATATCATTCAACCCAGATATTCCATTCCCTAAATATGTTCTCATCCAAGGGATTCCCCCAGATACCAAATTCAATAACCTTGCTCATATGCTAATCCCTACTTGGCCCCTTTAACACTCCACTCCCCAAACAGGGACATAGACCCAGGGATAGTCTTGTAGATATTGGAGGTTCAGGTGAGCCCATGTAAACGTCACGTTAAAAATCATGCGATAGGGGGGGATTTGGATTTGGGTTTTTTTTTTTTTGGATTTGGGTTTTTTTTTATGATTATGTAGATTGCATTATAGTAACTACCCAGTATCAAATGACTTATGCTGTGAATAAGGGGAAACTTGTCTGCCCGAAGGGGAGTATAGCACAGCCAATAACCTCTTGGACACAACAGAACCCCAGCAACACATTCAATGACAGTAGGTTTGTCACTAATCATCAAGGGTAATCCTCTGCCTTTGATGCCGGTTAGGACTATTAGGTTAGGTTAGGTTAGTACCAGTCATCCATGTAAACACCTTTGGGAATATGTATGGAAAACTTTTTTCCCTTTTTTTTTTAAACACCTTTAAGTTAACGCATGGCCATGGTCTGACTTAGGGATATAATGCCGCTCTTACTAGTAATCACACAATTTGCTATGATTCATCGGTGGTATTTACCTTGCTGTCTAGTTGGACAGAATAGATGCCCCCACCTTTACAAGCTTCATTCTGTTATGTAACCCCGCTCGGTCAAACGGAGGACACTACAGATACACTCCCCCTGAGTTGAGTCACCTCCACCTAGATAAGGGTGGACCACACGGCCACCCAACACAAGCAATTAACCCACATATCAAAAAAGCAGGTGACACTTATAAGGCATTCCTGCAGCAAGTTACCCACACACATGAGTTCACCCGCCAAAGGCAGTAACAGCGGTGGACTAAGATGTTAACTATACATATCTCTCCCGTGTTGTCTTTCTCAACCCCCGAAAAGCAGATTGGACTAGAGTTTGCCTCTCTAGGAGAGGTTCTCTCCACCTTCTCTCTGTACCTCACCGAAACCTCTGTTTTAGGAAAAGGGACAGTTCCTTTACCCTATCGGTTTACAGTTTAGGAGTAGGTCTCCCCTGCCCCTACCCCCCCTTCAGTACCCACCCCCATCTACCCCCCCTCCACAACCCCCCACTACAACATCAGTACTGATCATGCACACAAAGTGTGTACATCCTAGTATATGATGCCGCCCGCAGGCTCCGGACGTCCCCCTCCCCCCCGGGTCAAGCTATACTCTTTGAATGTTAAGGGACTCAACACTCCCGAAAAGAGATCACAGCTGCTTCTCCTCCTAAGAAAGGCCAAGGCTGATGTGATCTTTCTTCAGGAAACACACTTCAGAACGGACAGTATCCCCAAATTACACAGCCCCTTCTACTCCACGGTATATTACGCCACTAATAATGACTCCAAATCCAAAGGAGTATCCATCCCAATCTCAAAAAGTTGTTCCATTCAAATTCAGGACACAGAAATAGACTCTAACGCCCGTTACATTTTTTTGAAGGGCAAATTATACAATAAACCTATAACCTTAGCCAACCTTTACGCCCCCAACAGACAACAGGTCCCTTTCTTTCGCAAAACCCTACAAAATCTCACCGCGTTCCAGGGGGGCCTGCTGGTTGTGGGGGGTGTCTTCAACTTGGCCCTCAAACCCTCCCTGGACTCCTCGTCAGGATCCTCCACCATAACTTACAGAGCGCTTCGCGCAATCAAAACTCAGCTCACCAACTTAACCCCCCACGACACCTGGCGCACACTACATCCCAACACCAAGGACTTCACCTTCTACTCTCCCCCTCATCACAAGTACACGAGGATAGACTACTTCTTCTTGACCCAAACTGATTTAGACTCCCTCCTGACTGCTTCTATAGACCCAACGGTCCTTTTGGATCATCATCCAATATCCATTACCATTTCATTCCTGTCAATGCCCTCCGAACCTAAAAGTTGGCGACTAGACAACTCTCTCCTTACTTACCCTGAACACATAAAGAGAATAAACACTTGCTTGTCATATTACTTTCAAGAGAATGCGTCCCCCAATACCGACCCTATGACCTTGTGGACAGCACACAAATGTGTCATCAGGGGTGACCTTATTTCCATTGCCGCGAAACAGCGGAAAGCCAGACAAGCACGTATCGCTGAACTTTCAGCAAGTATTCATTCTCTAGAAAAGAAACACAAACAATCTTTAGCTGATCAAACCTTTCAAGAGTTACCAAATGTCAGGAGAGATCTCCTCGAAGAACTGGGGAAATCGAATAGACGCAAATACGCCCAATCACAATGCATTTTCTACGAGTTTGGCAACAAATCCGGCAAAATTATTGCCAAAGCCCTCAAAAAAAAAAAAAGCAAATATGACCATCCACTCTATTTCGGACACCTCAGGGAACAAAATAGAGACATCATAGGGTATAGCACATCAATTCGAACAATTTTACTCTAAACTATACAACCTACCTACCCACCCAACGCCTGACCCAACCCGAGACAGAAAACAGATGATAGACGATTTTTTGACACAATTTGGCCCCCATCCCATCTCCGCCGACGAGGCTGCTGAATTAGATAACCCACTCACTTGGGAAGAGACCATTGAAGCCCTTAAACAAATGAAACCGGGCAAAAGTCCCGCTCCTGATGGCCTAACTGTCAGCTACTACAAAACCTTCACAGATATACTCATGCCGCGGTTCCTGAAGACTTTCAACTCATTACCTACACAAACCGAAAGCTGTAAGGATCTCCTGGAGGCTCATGTAGTAATGATACCGAAACCGGGCAAAGACGCAACCTTGGTCTCCAATTACAGACCTATATCGCTCATAAAAGTCGACGTGAAGCTCTACGCAAAAGTAATAGCGAATTGCATACTCCCTTTACTCCCATCCTTGGTCTCTTTAGACCAAGTGGGATTTATCCCCAGTCACGAGGCCAGGGACAACACCCTAAAGGCAATAAACATACATCAATGGCTATCCTCCTCCAACACCCCTGGGTTTTTTCTATCCCTCGATGCAGAGAAGGCGTTCGACAGAGTGGCCTGGGACTATATAACGGAAATGCTTGTTCTATGCATTCTTATGCTGTGGTTCATCTATTAATGAATTTTTTATTGTTCTGACCTCTGTACACCTCTTGCAGTCTTATTGCATACCATTGTTAACAATATACCCCAAGACTGTATTACTGCTTTGTTTACTGTTTCATTTTCTCTAACATGCAAATTTTTCAATAAAAATATTGAATTAAAAAAAAAAAAAGATTGCTTACATAAAACTATAAAAGTTGATAAAGAGCAACTGAGTTATATGTGATGGATTAGAACACAATAGTCTAAGTTGGTGAAGTAAAATTAGAAAAATATGTACATAAAACTATTTTTCCGAAATAAAAAACTTATAATTGGCATGTGCATATGTTTTCATCCCCTTTGTTATGAAGCCCATAAAAAGCTCTGGTGCAACCAATTACCTTCACAAAATTAGTGAAATGATGTCCACCTGTGTGCAATCTAAGTTTCACATGATCTGTCATTACATATACACACACCTTTTTGAAAGGCCCCAGAGGCTGCAACACCTAAGTAAGAGGCACCACTAACCAAACACTGTTATGAAGACCAAGGAACTCTCCAAACAAGTAAGGGACAATGTTGTTGAGTAAATATAATTAAAAATATAATTAAAATACAATACAATTAATATATCCAAATCTTTGATGATCACTAGGCGTGCCATTAAATCTATCATAACCAAAGGGAAAGAACATGGCACAACAGCAAACCTGCCAATAGAAGGCTGTAAACCAAAACTCACGGTACAGGTAAGGAGGGCATTAATCAGAGAGGCAGCACAGAGACCTAAGGGAACCCTGGAGGAGCTGCAAAGTTCCACAGCAGAGAATGGAGTATCTGTCCATAGGATGACAATAATACGCTCCATAGAGTTGGGCTTTATGGCAGTGTGGCCAGAAGAGAGCCATTACCATAGCCATCAGCAAAAACAAAATGGCATGTTTTGACTGCGAAAAGACGTGTGGGAGACTCCCAAAATGTATGGAGAAAGGTGCTTTGGTCTGATGAGACTAAAATTAAATTTCTTGGCCATCAAAGAAAACGCTATGTCTGGCGCAAACCCAACATATCATATTACCCAAAGAACACCATCTGTGGGGATATTTTCCAGCAGTCGGGACTGGGAAACTGGTCAGAGTTGAGGGAAAGATGGATGGTGCTAAATACAGGGCTATTCTTGAGCAAAACCTGTACCACTCTGTGTGTGATTTGAGACTAGGACGGAGGTTCACCTTTCAGCAGGACAATGACCCCAAACACACTGCTAAAGCAACACTTGAGTGGTTTAAGGGGAAACATGTAAATGTGTTGGAATGGCCTAGTCAAAGCCCAGACCTCAATCCAATAGAAAATCGATGGTCAGACTTAAAGATTGCTGTCCACAAGCGCAAACTATCCAACTTGAAGGAGCTAGAGCAGTTTTGCAAAGGAGGAATGGGCAAAAATCCCAGTGGTAAGATGTGTCAAGCTCACAGAGACTTATGCAAAGTGATTTGGAGATGTGATAGCCACAAAAGGTGGCTCTACAAAGTATTGACTTTAGGGGGGTGAATAGTTATGCACATTGACTTTTTTCTGTTATTTTGTTTTATTTGTTGTTTGCTTTACAATAAAAAAAACATCTTCAAAGTTGTGGGCATGTTCTGTCAATTAAATGATGCAAATTCTCAAACAATCCATGTTAATTCCAGGTTGTGAGGCAACACAAAACACGAAAAATGCTTATATATATATATATATATATATATATATATATATATATATATATATATAAGCATTTGCAAAGCCATCACAGGTAAACTCCATAATTTTTTATAATGCTTATTTCCAATGACAATCAGCTTTATCTAGTGATTATACTGTGTTTTCTGAGAGTACCATACTAGATTAGTTGTGATTAGGGATGAGCCGAACACCCCCCGGTTCGGTTCGCACCAGAACCCGCGAACGGACCGCAAGTTCGCACGAACGTTAGAACCCCATTGACGTCTATGGGACTCGAACGTTCGAAATCAAAAGTGCTCATTTTAAAGGCTAATTTGCATGGTATTGTCCTAAAAAGGGTTTGGGGACCCGGGTCCTACCCCAGGGGACATGTATCAATGCAAAAAAAACTTTTAAAAACGGCCGTTTTTTCGGGAGCAGTGATTTTAATGATGCTTAAAGTAAAAAAAAAAAAAGTGAAATATTCCTTTAAATATCGTACCTGGGGGGTGTCTATAGTATGCCTGTAAAGTGACGCGTGTTTCCCATGTTTAGAACAGTCCCTGCACCAAATGTCATTTTTAAAGGAAAAAATCTCATTTAAAACTGCTTGCGGGTTTAATGTCATGTCGGGTCCTGGCAATATGGATGAAAATCAGTGAGACAAACGGCATGGGTACCCCCCAGTCCATTACCAGGCCCTTTGGGTCTTGTATGGATATTAAGGGGAACCCCGCACCCAAATTAAAATAAGGAAAGGTCCCTATATACTCTGAACAGCAGTATACAGGCGGTGCAAACAAGACAGGGACTGTAGGTTTGTTGTTAAGTAGAATCTGTTTGTAATTTTGAACATTTTTAATGTGTTTAGCTCCAGCCAAAAAATCTTTTCTAAGCTTTTTGGAAAACATAGGGAAGGGTTATCACCCCTGTGACATTTGTTTTGCGTCTTTCCTCCTCTTCAGAAGATTTCACCTCACTTTTTTGTCCCAATGAAAAATGTTTTTTGAAAATTTGGGTTTTTTTGTGGAACAAGGATTGGAAAGCATCAGTGGAAAGGAGAAATTGTTTTCCCATATTAACTCTTACATGAGAGAATTTCCCTTCCTATGGGTAGATTTCATCTCACTTCCTGTTGTCTCCTTCCGTTTGCAAGTAGGAGTCGTTTGTAAGTTAGATGTTTGAAAGTAGGGTCCTGCCCTATATACTCAGCAGAAATTTGGGCCTTAGGTGTTGCTGTGGCCAAAACACTGTAAGCCCTCACAGGGCCCTGCTGTGAAATATTAGATCAAGAATTGTAATTACATGCCCCTGTTGAACAGGAGCTGAAAAATTAGGCCTTAGGCACTGGTGCTGGTGCCACAACACTGCAACCCCTCACAGACACTCTAGTTGGAACGCAGGAACGAGCCCTGCTGCAAAGTATTGCATCAAAAATTGTAATTACACGCCCCTGTTAGACAGGGGCAGAAAAATTGGGCCTTAGGCACTGGTGCTGGTGCCACAACACTGCAACCCCTCACAGACACTCTAGTTGGAACGCAGGAACGAGCACTGCTGCAAAGTATTGCATCAAAAATTGTAATTACACGCCCCTGTTAGACAGGGGCAGAAAAATTGGGCCTTAGGCACTGGTGCTGGTGCCACAACACTGCAACCCCTCACAGACACTCTAGTTGGAATGCAGGAACGAGCCCTGCTGCAAAGTATTGCATCAAAAATTGTAATTTCACGCCCCTGTTAGACAGGGGCAGAAAAATTGGGCCTTAGGCACTGGTGCTGGTGCCACAACACTGCAACCCCTCACAGACACTCTAGTTGGAATGCAGGAACGAGCCGTGCTGCAAAGTATTACATCAAAAATTGTAATTACACGCCCCTGTTATACAGGGGCTGAAAAATTGTGCCTTAGGCACTGGTGGTGGCGCCCAGAACCAAAAATGTTCTTACAAGCTATCAGCGTGATGATTGAGGAGGAAGAGGATAATTACTCAGGGATAATCACTCAGCATCAGCATAGGCAGTCTTTGAAGGGATCTGAAAAAAATTATTCAGTTACATCAGCATCAGGTGCTTGGTAGCTGGTGGTGATCCAAGACTGATTCATTTTTATGAAGGTCAGCCGATCGACCGAGTCAGTGGACAGACGCACCCTGTGATCGGTTACCACGCCTCCAGCAGCACTGAATGTACGTTCCGAAAGAACGCTGGATGCAGGACAGGCCAGTAGCTCAATTGCATACTGTGCAAGCTCTGGCCAGTGATCCATCCTCAAGACCCAGTAACCCAGAGGATTTTCGGTGGGAAAGGTGTCCAAGTCTGATCTTGCCCCTAGGTATTCCTGCACCATGTAAAACAGACGCTGGCGATGGTTGCTGGAACCGATCATACCTTGGGGCTGCGGACCAAAAAATTGTCTGAACGCATCGGTCAGACGGCCACCTTCTCCACCGCTCCTTCTTTGACTGACCGAAGCCTCAGCAACACGTTGTCCAGAAACAGGAGTTTGTAACCTCCCAGTCTCTGGGAACGCGTTGCACAGACCTTTCTGCAAGGCCTCCCGAAGATGTTTCATCCTCTGCTCCCTCTGCGATGGCAAGATAAGGTCCGCAACCTTACCCTTGTAACGTGGATCAAAGAGGGTTGCCAGCCAGTATTGGTCCTTCTCCTTGATACCACGAATACGAGGATCCTTACGCAGGCTTTGCAGGATCAGGGAGGCCATGCAGCGTAGGTTTGCTGAGGCATTCGGTCCGGAGTCCTCTGGGTCACTAAGGACAACAACGTCCGCAGCCACCTCCTCCCAGCCACGTACAAGTCCATGTGTTCCTTGGGACTGATCCCTTAAAGACTGCTGATGCTGAGTGCCAGGCTCCACCTCCATACTGACACAATCTTCCTCCTCCTCCTCCTCCTCCTCCTCGTCCTCTTCCTGTGTGATCGGCGGGCACGCAGGAACACTGTCTGGATAAAGGGGGCCTTGAGAGCTAAGGAAGTCCTCCTCTTCCTGCCTCTGTTCTGCCTCAAGTGCCCTGTCCATTATTCCACGCAGCGTGTGCTCCAACAGGTGGACAAGGGGGACAGTGTCACTGATGCATGCACTGTCAGTGCTCACCATCCTCGTGGCCTCCTCGAATGGTGACAGGACAGTGCATGCATCCCTGATCATGGCCCACTGGCGTGGGGAAAAAAAACCAAGGTCCCCTGACCCTGTCCTGGTGCCATAGTCGCACAGGTACTCATTGATGGCCCTCTGCTGCGTGTGCAGCCGCTGCAGCATGGCCAACGTCGAGTTCCACCTGGTGGGCATGTCACAGATTAGGCGGTTCTTGGGCAGGTTAAACTCCTTTTGGAGGTCCGTCAGCCGAGCACTGGCATTATATGACCGGCGGAAATGCACAGAGACTTTCCTGGCCTGCCTCAGGACATCCTGTAAGCCCGGGTACCTGCCCAAGAACCGCTGCACCACCAAGTTAAGGACGTGAGCCAAACAGGGCACATGGGTCAGTTGTCCCTGTCGGAGGGCAGAGAGGAGGTTGGTGCCATTGTCGCAAACCACCATTCCTGCCTTAAGTTGGCGTGGCGTCAACCACCTCTGAACCTGCCCCTGCAGAGCTGACAGAACCTCTGCCCCAGTGTGGCTCCTGTCCCCCAAGCACACCAGCTCAAGCACCGCATGGCATCTTTTGGCCTGCGTACTTGCGTAGCCCCTTGAACGCCTACGGAGCACCGCTGGTTCCGAGGAAGAGGCCATGGAGGAAGAAGAAGAGGAGGGGGTGGAGGAGAGAGGTGTGTCACAATCAGCATTTTGGAGGCGTGGTGGCGGAACAACCTCCAACACTACTGCACCTTGTCCTGCATCCTTCCCAGCTGCCAGCAGAGTCACCCAATGCGCCGTGAAACTTAAGTAACGTCCCTGTCCATGCCTGCTGGACCATGAGTCAGCGGTAATATGCACCTTACCGCTGACCGCCCTGTCCAGCGAGGCATGGACATTGCCTTCCACATGCCGGTAGAGAGCCGGAATCGCCTTCCGTGAGAAAAAGTGGCGTTTGGGTACCTGCCACTGAGGAACCGCACATTCCACAAACTCACGGAAGGGGGCAGAGTCTACCAACTGAAAAGGCAGCAGTTGAAGTGCTAGCAATTTTGCCAAGCTAGCATTCAACCGCTGGGCATGTGGATGGCTGGGAGCAAACTTCTTTCGGCGGTGCAGCAGCTGGGGCAGGGAAATTTGCCTGGTACAATCTGACGTCGGTGTACCAAAAGCAGATTGCCCACAAGTACTTGGCTGTGACACACCTAATTCTACACCTTCATTCCTCTCACTGCAGGTCTCAGAGAGGACTGAAGGTCTAGTGGGGTTGGAAATCTCAGCTGATGAGGAGCAAGGAGAGATCCTCTTTGTTCTTTGGTGTGGGTCTTTCAGATACGCTTGCCAACGAACTGCATGGCAGGTCAACATATGTCTGGTCAAGCATGTGGTACCCAAGCGGGAGATGTTTTGGCCACGCGAGATACGCTTGAGATGTTGCAAATAGCAGCGGTGCGATCTGATGCACTCGTCTCAAAAAAGGCCCACACCAAAGAACTTTTTGAATAACGCGCAGAGACTGCAGCGCCCTGCACATGTGGAGCTTTGGGGTGTGATGCAGTCAATGTGCTGCCCTTAGGCTGGCCCCTGGAGGGCATCCTGCCTAGTTGGTGATGTGCCACCTCCTCCTCCTCCTCCTCTCTCCTATCAGGCACCCACGTTGAGTCAGTGACCTCATCATCCCCTCCCTCCTCATCACTGGAGCAAACCTGGCAGTATGCTGCAGCAGGGGGAGCATGACTGCCAGATTGCTGTCCTTCTTGGGCACCCCCTCTGTCCGTGCTCATGTTACTGCCTTCATTGAGCTCAGTATCATCATCAGAGCCTTCCAAACGCTGGGCATCCTCCTGGAGCATGTACCCAACACTGTGGTCAAACAGTTCGAGGGAATCCTCATGAGGACATGGTGGAGCTAGGGAAGGAGTCACTGATGACATTGAGCTGAGGGAAGAGGCCGCTGCTTTGCCAGACAAAGCACCCTGGGCATGGGTGAGAGAGGATGAGGAGGATGAGGACGGCTTGGTCATCCACTCGACCAAGTCTTCCGCATGTTGCGGCTCAACACGGCCAGCTGCCGAAAAAAAGGCCAAGCGTGTCCCATGGCCACGTGCTGATGAGGATGCACCGTCTCCACGACCAGCACTAGACACAGAGCCTGCTTGCCCTCTCTTATTGGCTTGTGACTGTCTGCCTCTCCTTCTTGGCCTTCCAGACATACTAATGGCCTGTAGCTGCACTAAGCTGGGATAGAACACCTGTAATTTTCTTCAGGTAGCTTTATATACTGTAACCAGACAAGCCTGCCTGTCAGTAGGAAGATAACAGGAACGGATCTAGCTGAACACTGTGAGCAGGACGTACTGCACTAAATGTATATAGCAGGAACGGATCTAGCTGAACACTGTGAGCAGGACGCACTGTACTAAATGTAAATAGTCTAGCTGCCTGACCGTGGTACTAATAGGATCAAAAAGAACACCTGTAATTTTCTTAAGGTAGCTTTATATACTGTAACCAGACAAGCCTGCCTGTCAGTAGGAAGATAACAGGAACGGATCTAGCTGAACACTGTGAGCAGGACACACTGTACTAAATGTAAATAGTCTAGCTGCCTGACCGTGGTACTAATAGGATCAAAAAGAACACCTGTAATTTTCTTCAGGTAGCTTTATATACTGTAACCAGACAAGCCTGCCTGTCAGTAGGAAGATAACAGGAACGGATCTAGCTGAACACTGTGAGCAGGACACACTGTACTAAATGTAAATAGTCTAGCTGCCTGACCGTGGTACTAATAGGATCAAAAAGAACACCTGTAATTTTCTTCAGGTAGCTTTATATACTGTAACCAGACAAGCCTGCCTGTCAGTAGGAAGATAACAGGAACGGATCTAGCTGAACACTGTGAGCAGGACGCACTGCACTAAATGTAAATACCAGGAACGGATCTAGCTGAACACTGTGAGCAGGACGCACTGCACTGAATGTAAATAGCAGGAACGGATCTAGCTGAACACTGTGAGCAGGACGCACTGCACTGAATGTAAATAGCAGGAACGGATCTAGCTGAACACTGTGAGCAGGACGCACTGCACTGAATGTAAATAGCAGGAACGGATCTAGCTGAACACTGTGAGCAGGACGCACTGCACTGAATGTAAATAGCAGGAACGGATCTAGCTGAACACTGTGAGCAGGACGTACTGCACTAAATGTATATAGCAGGAACGGATCTAGCTGAACACTGTGAGCAGGACGCACTGCACTGAATGTAAATAGCAGGAACGGATCTAGCTGAACACTGTGAGCAGGACGCACTGCACTAAATGTAAATACCAGGAACGGATCTAGCTGAACACTGTGAGCAGAACGCACTGCACTGAATGTAAATAGCAGGAACGGATCTAGCTGAACACTGTGAGCAGGACGCACTGCACTGAATGTAAATAGCAGGAACGGATCTAGCTGAACACTGTGAGCAGGACGCACTGCACTGAATGTAAATAGCAGGAACGGATCTAGCTGAACACTGTGAGCAGGACGCACTGCACTGAATGTAAATAGCAGGAACGGATCTAGCTGAACACTGTGAGCAGGACGCACTGCACTAAATGTATATAGCAGGAACGGATCTAGCTGAACACTGTGAGCAGGACGCACTGCACTGAATGTAAATAGCAGGAACGGATCTAGCTGAACACTGTGAGCAGGACGCACTGCACTAAATGTAAATACCAGGAACGGATCTAGCTGAACACTGTGAGCAGGACGCACTGCACTGAATGTAAATAGCAGGAACGGATCTAGCTGAACACTGTGAGCAGGACGCACTGCACTGAATGTAAATAGCAGGAACGGATCTAGCTGAACACTGTGAGCAGGACGCACTGCACTGAATGTAAATAGCAGGAACGGATCTAGCTGAACACTGTGAGCAGGACGCACTGCACTGAATGTAAATAGCAGGAACGGATCTAGCTGAACACTGTGAGCAGGACGTACTGCACTAAATGTATATAGCAGGAACGGATCTAGCTGAACACTGTGAGCAGGACGCACTGCACTAAATGTAAATACCAGGAACGGATCTAGCTGAACACTGTGAGCAGGACGCACTGCACTGAATGTAAATAGCAGGAACGGATCTAGCTGAACACTGTGAGCAGGACGCACTGCACTAAATGTAAATACCAGGAACGGATCTAGCTGAACACTGTGAGCAGGACGCACTGCACTGAATGTAAATAGCAGGAACGGATCTAGCTGAACACTGTGAGCAGGACGCACTGCACTGAATGTAAATAGCAGGAACGGATCTAGCTGAACACTGTGAGCAGGACGCACTGCACTGAATGTAAATAGCAGGAACGGATCTAGCTGAACACTGTGAGCAGGACGCACTGCACTGAATGTAAATAGCAGGAACGAATCTAGCTGAACACTGTGAGCAGGACACACTGCACTAAATAGTCTAGATAGAAGATAACAGGAACGGATCTAGCTAAACTGAATACAGTGTATATATATATATGCAACACCTGGGATGCATATATATACACAATACACTGTAAGTGCAGCTAACTGACTGACTGTTCTGCCTAATCTATCTAACTCAAATCAAATGACACTGTCTCTCTCTCTCTCTATCTCTCAGCACACCGGAACACACACTACACAGGGCCGCCGTGCAGGCGGCCTTATATAGTGTGGGGTGTGTACTAAATCCCCTGAGCCATAATTGGCCAAAGCCACCCTGGCTTTGGCCAATTACAGCTCTCTCTACTGACGGCGCTGTGATTGGCCAAGCATGCGGGTCATAGTGCATGCTTGGCCAATCATCAGCCAGCAATGCACTGCGATGCCGCAGTGAATTATGGGCCGTGACGCGCCACACGAATTTGGCGCGAACGGCCCATATCGTTCGCAATTCGACGGACGGTCGAACAGCCGATGTTCGAGTCGAACATGGGTTCGACTCGAACACGAAGCTCATCCCTAGTTGTGATGGCTGTACAAATGATCAATGAATTTGTTATAAATAGACTATCTAGATAATGTAAGAGATTTAAATGTGCCCAAAGTATGTCTGAAGTGGTCTTATTAATGTATGTGCATAGGGTTTCAATAAAAAAAGATTACTGGAGAAATATTGGGCCATGAGGAACACAACTGATCGTGTTCTGAAACAACCATACTGCTCCTCAGTAGATACAATTTTAGACAAAAAAAAGGCAATTTAATAGTAAAATAAAACTAAACATTTGAATACATTACAAATTTTACAAATATTGTTTTAAAAGCCATTAGTGCAAACAATTGATTGAATATGGTTATTTACATTTATATGTATACGATTAGTTGGAAGGGTTTAGACAACAGATGATATCTCTTCATTTAAGTAATGTAACAGAGTATAATTTAAATTATACTCTGTTGCTCTGCTAAAGCAAATGAAAGCATGTGCACAAGAATATTACAATTTTAAATTTCATCTACCCTATGTAGCAATATACCATTAATGTACCGTATTTATCGGCGTATAACACGCGCCGGCGTATAACACGCACCCCAAGTTTAGGAGAGAATTTTAAGGAAAAAACTTTTAGGAGGGAAGTTTAAGGAAAAAAAAACTTACATTAAAATGCCCATCAATGCAGCATTATCAGTGTTCATTTGCAGCCTTTTCAGTGTCAGTGCAGCCTTGACGCAGTGTCCATTGCAGCCTTGTCAGTGCAGCTTTGCCCCAGTGCAGTCTTGTCAGTGCAGCTTTGCCCCAGTGCAGTCTTGTCAGTGCAGCCTTGTCAGTGCAGCTTTGCCCCAGTGCAGCCTTGTCAGTGCAACCTTGTCAGTGCAGCTTTGCCCCAGTGCAGCCTTGTCAGTGCAGCCTTGTCAGTGAAGCTTTGCCCCAGTGGTCAGTGCAGCCTTGCCCCCAGTGTCCATGCTTGGACAGATCGCTGCCGACATACACATAGCTGCATGTAGTTTTAAATATGGCGCCGCGGAGCTGAACGAACGCCGCCGAGATACACATAGTCGAGTGTATTCGGCTCTTTCCGGCACCGCTAACAGTCCCGCCCAGTCCCGCCCTATGATGGACATAACACAGGTCCAATGGCGGGACTGGGCGTGACTGTGAGCGGCGCCGGAAAGAGCCGAATACACTTGACTATGTGTATCTCGGCTCCGCCCAGTCACTGTGATTTCGGCGGCGCTCGTTCAGCTCCGCCGAGTCCCTCCGAACTCCGCGGCGCCAAATTTAAAACGACATGCTATGTAAATGTCGGCGGCGATCGCAGCCGATAGATCACAATTGGCGGGGATCGGCGGGGATCGGCGTATAACACGCACCCACGATTTTCCCCTGATTTTAAGGGGAAAAAAGTGCGTGTTGTACGCCGATAAATACGGTACTTCTTTTGCAGAGATAAAAAAAGCTTTCTATTTATCCTACAAAGCCCTTACCTCTGTTTCCAGCTTTTTGTATAAAAAGGTCTTTATTACTTCCTGGACAGACTTTAGGACGTGAAAACTGTTAAGACACAGGAAGGAGTTCACCAGCTGACCTCATTAACACACACTTGCATCTTCCCTCCTACTCCGGGAGATCACTCCCACCCACCTCTATGTTTTTCCAATGAAATCAGTAATCACCGTTCCCACTAAATACACAGGCATCATTTTTTTTTTTTTTACCCTACGTTCATCTTGCATAGATCACCCATTTGGCAGAGTGTGCAGGAGCTGTGCAATCAGATAACAACCTATGTGGATAAGAGTTGTAGTAATTATATACAGGAGAAGTATGTTCTAGGTTCTGTAAAGCTCATCATAGACCATACAATATGATTGTACAATCTCCTTTAGCTCTACTATCAGCTATGTAGTGCAAGGGCCTGCCTAATTGGATAAAGAGTGATTGGATAGATGGTGTGCCCACCTATCATATAGTTAAGGTAAATCTAAAGAAGATCGTAAAGAGATTGTACAATCAGATTGTATAGTGTATGGCCACCTTCATTCACTCAAAAATAACTAGTTGCGCTTTGGTTCTATTAATTGTTAACAGCACACTGAATACAGAAGCAAACACATTTTGCCACCCACATGATAAAATGAGTGACAATTGCAGCAGTAAAAAAATATGCAACCCGCAACAGGCTAAAAAGTCCCATGAGCTACTTTGCCACATGTAGCGCATCCCATTGAAATCAGTAGGCTGCCCTATGCGTGTCTTGGGAAAAACAAGCCAAAAAATGTGCGCTCCCACTACGCCAGATGTGAATGGAGCCTAAACGTGAAATTGGTGCATTTACACAAGAACAATGAGACTCCATTAACATCTGTGTGTTTCTGAATGCAAGGCAAACTGCACGGAAAATGCATGCTTTGCCATGCATTTCAGAAAAATCACAGTAAAAAACACACCACACTCCACTCTGAAAAAAATTCTGGAGCTTCTTTGGGGCAATTGCTGCATGTTTGGCAGCCCATTCAAGTGAATGAGCTGCCCTATGCGTGACAAGCGAACATGCTAAAAAATGGCCAAAAAACTGCATGCGGTAATGTGAGTTTCTGCTACACAGAGATGTCAATGGTGCCTGAAAGCTGAGTGTGTCTGTCCTCTCCCTCCTATGTACTTGTATAAAGCTGGTCATACACTATGCAATCTGGTTGTACAATATCTGTACAATATCCTTTAGATTTACATGAACTATGAAATAGGCGGATCCACCTATCTATCCAATCACTTTGTATCTAATCAGACAGGCCTTTGCACTACATAGTTGGTAGATCTAAAGGAGATTGTACAATCCAAACTTTTATAGAAACTTTTATTTATCTTACCCTGGCTCCTGCAGGCCTCTTCCAAACTGTATGAATGGACCCCCAAAACTGCTTCTCTTTGCCGCTTCATTAGTTCTAGGTAGTCTAATGTAATCCCACGTTTGAAGGACAATCAATACAGTATTGTAAGTGAAGATGCCAAGGGCCCGTCCACAACCCGGAGCTTCATGAAGAAGAGGAGTGCTAGAATTTTGTGAAATAATGACTGGAAATCTGGAAACCATTATAACAGTATTTTTTTCTTTTTTTTTAGAGGGAGTCCTAGATTAAACTGTTACCTACCTATGCTGAGGGCTGATCTCTGGAATTTGCCATCGCTGTAAAATAGCTCTGTATCATAAAAAGGAAACACTCTATTTCTGTTAAGAAATATATAATTGACCAGTTTACATTATATTGTGATAAATGTGACACATGTGTTTTTGCTTTCCATCTCTACCCGTGTTTCTTTATTCCTCTTTTGTTACACTCATTCCATCTCTTTATCTATCTCTCTGTGATTTTATAATTTTATGACTTTTTTTTTTTTTTTCTTTTTTTTTTGTGTCACATCAGCTAAATAGTTCTCCGGGAGTCATGTTTCATTTTTAACTTTCAAACATTGTCCCTTCACTTCTTCACATCATAGTGGCAGCATTTTCTCCTTATTTTGCAAAAAAAATGTTAACAACATAGGAAGTACCCTTTTAGTGAGGTCTTCCCTGCCGATAACTCAACCCACCTCCCACCCCCTCCCCACCCCCTCCCCACCCACTATCACCCCCGCTGTATTCCCTTCCCCTTTACCACTCCTTGTCCTTGCTCCTCCTATCTTCCCAGCTATCCCCTCATCACCCTCTGTGCCATTTACCACTATCTGACCTGTTCCTCCGCCCTGCACTAGGAGCCCCATATCTCAGCCGCTCTTAGGGAATCTCTAATCTCTCTCTTTTATAATAGAGCACTGTCAGCCCATCCAGGCCGGGGCTCTTGCCAACTGGCGTTTCCTTAAGGGCTCTTCTGACCTCCACCTCTGTTACGGGGGCCTCTAAAATATGTTGGTCCTTTTCCGGGATTTTGGGCATACCACTTTCTTTAAGGTAACTTTTGATTTCCCCTTTTTTTTTTATTTCCCTTCCTGGGTGTCCTTTTTATTGATGGCATACAGCTCCCCATAGTAGACCCGGAGAATTTCCGCGATCTCGCTGTCTTTGAATCTGATGTGGCCCTCCTTTGTTTTTATTTTATCAATATAGTTGGAGGATTTTTTCTTCCTCAGGGCTTTAGCCAATAATCTCCCTTTAGAGATAATTTTATGACTTTATCTGTGAACCACTCTTTCTCTACAAATCCATAACTTCCACAGAGTTTCCCCCAACATTGGCGCCAACAATCTCAGTTATAACCCCAGTAATGGTACCAGTAACTGCTATAATAACCTACAGCATATTTGCATTGGATTGCAATAATAACACTCATAATTGTTTTTTTGTGATTGGAATAATACCCTCAACATTTTTACCCATGGCAACTATAATAACTTTGGAAATGGTGCAAGTGACTGCAATAATTACCCCCAGCATTAGTGCCAGTGAGTAGAATAATAACACTCAGCATTAGTGCCAGTGACAGCAATAATAAACACCAGCATCAACCTCAATAACAACCACTCTTATTGGTACAAGTGAAAGCAAAATTAACCCTCAGCATTAATACCACTGATGACCATTTTAACCCCCAGCAGTATTAGTACCCATGACCTCAATATTAACCCACAGACTTGGGTTATATTTTACCATGCTAAAAATATTTGCAAAATAATTTCCCCCTGCATCCCAATGTGTCAAAGAGGAATAAAGCTCTCCTAAGGGAAAAACGCATATGTTCACTTTGAGCTTTACCATTCCACTACATTATATTATGATAACTTTTTCATCACCAGACTTTGTTGGTTATATTTTGGGGTCAATATATTGGGATGCACACATTCTCTAGGATTCAAGAGGATTTAGGAACGAACAGACCTGCGGATTGAAATGGTCAACTGTACTAAGGAAAAGTCAGGTCAACAAAGTGCTGTGCAAAAGATCTTGTGTGGCAAGTAAACATCTTTAATATATAATATACGTACATATGTATTTTAACTTTGTATTCAGCTGTTTGCTTAAGTTTAGCTTTATCCCCACATGTACGTGTATAGTAAATGTCATTTTAGATGGTATTTTTATAGCAACACAAATATAATTGTTCTTAAAAGCATACACTGACTAAAAATAAAGCAATGCTAAGTCATTGTTCCACTTGAATTATGATGAAACCTGAAATATCGCCATCATAAGCCTATAGTTATCTATCTCCAGTGACATGACCAGATAACTTTATAGTGTGACTGACTGATCCATCATCTGACCCTGAACGTTTTTAAAAACCAAAAGCTTTTACAGAAGATAGCACTTATACCGTGGTCCCAATACTTGCACATATGAATAAAAAAGGAAAAGATGTTTTATTAAAAAAGCATGAAAGATTAGCTGACATGATTGAATCCCTTATAAACCACCCAGAAACGATATATGCCCTAGTTTGCTGCCAATACTGACTTTAAGCAGTAGATGTTAACCACGTATATTAAGTTAAACTAACTAGAATAAGGCATTCACACTCTCCATTAGGGATGAGCTTCGAGTTCGAGTCGAACTCATGTTCTACTCGAACATTGGCTGTTCGCAAGTTCGCCGAACAGCGAACAATTTGGGGTGTTCGCGGCAAATTCGAATGCCGCGGAACACCCTTTAAAAGTCTATGGGAGAAATCAAAAGTGCTAATTTTAAAGGCTTATATGCAAGTTATTGTCATAAAAAGTGTTTGGGGACCCGGGTCCTGCCCCAGGGGACATGGATCAATGCAAAAAAAAGTTTTAAAAACTGACGTTTTTTCAGGAGCAGTGATTTTATTAATGCTTAAAGTCAAACAATAAAAGTGTAATATCCCTTTAAATTTCGTACCTGGGGGGTGTCTATAGTATGCCTGTAAAGGGGCGCATGTTTCCTGTGTTTAGAACAGTCTGACAGCAAAATGACATTTGGAAGGAAAAAACTCATTTAAAACTACCCGCGGCTATTGCATTGCCGACAATACACATACAAGTTCATTGATAAAAACGGCATGGGAATTCCCCACAGGGCAACCCCGAACCAAAATAATAAAAAAAAAATGATGTGGGGGTCCCCCTAAATTCCATACAAGGCCCTTCAGGTCTGGTATGGATATTAAGGGGAACCCCAGCCAAAATTTAAAAAAAAAATTGACGTGGGGTTCCCCCTAAATTCCATACCAGACCCTTCAGGTCTGGTATGGATTTTAAGGGGAACCCCGCGCCAAAAAAAAAAAAAAAAACGGCGTGGGGTCCCCCTAAAAATCCATACCAGACCCTTATCCGAGCACGCAACCTGGCAGGCCGCAGGAAAAGAGGGGGGGACGAGAGTGCGGCCCCCCCCTCCTGAACCGTACCAGGCCACATGCCCTCAACATTGGGAGGGTGCTTTGGGGTAGCCCCCCAAAACACCTTGTCCCCATGTTGATGAAGACAAGGGCCTCATCCCCACAACCGTGGCCGGTGGTTGTGGGGGTCTGCGGGCGGGGGGCTTATCGGAATCTGGAAGCCCCCTTTAACAAGGGGACCCCCAGATCCCGGCCCCCCCCTGTGTGAAATGGTAAGGGGGTACTTACCCCTACCATTTCACTAAAAAACTGTCAAAAATGTTAAAAATGACAAGAGACAGTTTTTGACAATTCCTTTATTTAAATGCTTCTTCTTTCTTCCTTCATCTTCTTCTTCTTCTGGTTCTTCTGGCTCTTCTGGTTCTTCCTCCGGCGTTCTCGTCCAGCATCTCCTCCGCGGCGTCTTCTATCTTCTTCTCCTCGGGCCGCTCCGCACCCATGGCATGAGGGGGGAGGCTCCCGCTCTTCTCTTCATCTTCTTCTTCATCTTCATCTTCTTCTTCATCTTCTTCTTCTTCTTCTTCTTCTTCTCTTCTTCATCTCTTCTTCCTTCTTCATTTCTTCTGCGGGCCGCTCCGCATCCATGCATGGAGGGAGGCTCCCGCTGTGTGACGGCATCTCTTCGTCTGACGGTTCTTAAATAACGGGGGGCGGGGCCACCCGGTGACCCCGCCCCCCTCTGACGCACGGGACATGACGGGACTTCCCTGTGGCATTCCCCGTGACGTCACAGGGAAGTCCCGTCAATTCACCGTGCGTCAGAGGGGGGCGGGGTCACCGGATGGCCCCGCCCCCCGTTATTTAAGAACCGTCAGACGAAGAGACGCCGTCACACAGCGGGAGCCTCCCTCCATGCATGGATGCGGAGCGGCCCGCAGAAGAAATGAAGAAGGAAGAAGAGATGAAGAAGAGAAGAAGAAAAAGAAGAAGAAGAAGATGAAGAAGAAGATGAAGATGAAGAAGAAGATGAAGAGAAGAGCGGGAGCCTCCCCCCTCATGCCATGGGTGCGGAGCGGCCCGAGGAGAAGAAGATAGAAGACGCCGCGGAGGAGATGCTGGACGAGAACGCCGGAGGAAGAACCAGAAGAGCCAGAAGAACCAGAAGAAGAAGAAGATGAAGGAAGAAAGAAGAAGCATTTAAATAAAGGAATTGTCAAAAACTGTCTCTTGTCATTTTTAACATTTTTGACAGTTTTTTAGTGAAATGGTAGGGGTAAGTACCCCCTTACCATTTCACACAGGGGGGGGGGCCGGGATCTGGGGGTCCCCTTGTCAAAGGGGGCTTCCAGATTCCGATAAGCCCCCCGCCCGCAGACCCCCACAACCACCGGCCACGGTTGTGGGGATGAGGCCCTTGTCTTCATCAACATGGGGACAAGGTGCTTTGGGGGGCTACCCCAAAGCACCCTCCCAATGTTGAGGGCATGTGGCCTGGTATGGTTCAGGAGGGGGGGGGGCCGCACTCTCGTCCCCCCTCTTTTCCTGCGGCCTGCCAGGTTGCGTGCTCGGATAAGGGTCTGGTATGGATCTTTAGGGGGACCCCACGCCGTTTTTTTATTTTTTTTTGGGCGCGGGGTTCCCCTTAAAATCCATACCAGACCTGAAGGGTCTGGTATGGAATTTAGGGGGAACCCCACTTCAATTTTTTTTTTAAATTTTGGCTGGGGTTCCCCTTAATATCCATACCAGACCTGAAGGGCCTTGTATGGAATTTAGGGGGACTCCCACATCATTTTTTTTTTTTTAATTTTGGTTCGGGGTTGCCCTGTGGGGAATTCCCATGCCGTTTTTATCAATGAACTTCTATGTGTATTGTCGGCAATGCAATAGCCGCGGTAGTTTTAAATGTGTTTTTTCCTTCAAAATGTCATTTTGCTGTCAGACTGTTCTAAACACAGGAAACATGCGCCCCTTTACAGGCATACTATAGACACCCCCCAGGTACGAAATTTAAAGGGATATTACACTTTTATTGTTTGACTTTAAGCATTATTAAAATCACTGCTCCTGAAAAAACGGCCGTTTTTAAAACTTTTTTTTTGCATTGATCCATGTCCCCTGGGGCAGGACCCAGGTCCCCAAACACTTTTATTGACAATAACTTGCATATTAGCCTTTAAAATTAGCACTTTTGATTATTCATGTTCGTGTCCCATAGACTTTAACGGTGTTCGCGTGTTCGAACGAATTTTTTTCCTGTTCGCATGTTCTGGTGCGAACCAAACAGGGGGGTGTTCGGCTCATCCCTACTCTCCATGATTACACTATAACTAAGAGTCACAACAAAGGGGGTGTGTCTGACTTCCGGCATGTAAGCTGCTTCTTCTCAGAGCTCTGCATAATCCTGCATGGCCCACGGCTTACTTATCACACCTCAGACTACTCAGATCGCCTCTGGAACACTTCAGGCACTCGGCCATGGTGAAAATCGGTCCGAGTATCCAGCAGACATCCGCGGAGAGGCTCTCCCATTTTGCCCACAAGGCTGGCCAAGAAGGTGCCTGGGACACACGGGAGCTGCCGTGCTTCCCTGATGCTGATCCCCAACCCTGGGCTGAGGGAGAATCAGACTAGCTGGATGCCTTGGATCCTCTGGCTGCTCCAGTGGCCTCTTCATCTGCAGATCTGATGAATGGAACCTCGGGGACAAAGGTAGGAGAAATATCTCTGACTCAGATCATGGAGACTGTCAAGTCCTGCCATGCCTCTCTCTCTACACAAATTGAGAATATCAGGGTGGACTTTGCTATCCTAAAAGATGATGTGCAGAAAGTCAGACACACAGTTACAATAGCGGAACAATGTATTAGTGCAGTGGAGGATGATCTAAACCCCCTTATGGTGACCGTTAGAGGGGTAGCAGAGAACTACAAGTCCCAGGAAGCTAAGTTTGGGGATATTAAAGATAGATTCCGTTGCACCAGCTCCAGTTCTTGGGCTTCCCGGAGGGCTCAGAGAAAAAATCCTGAGGACTTTTTACTCAAGTGGCTAAAGCAAACCTTTGGAGAGGATTGCTTCTCCCATCTGTTCGCAATTGAATGAACCCACTGGGTCTTGCTGAAAGCTCCTCCACCAGGCAGATATCCAAGGCCATTGTTGGCCATTCTTTATACTTCAAGGATAAAAAAATCATCCTACAACGGGCTCAGAAAATGCCTGAGCTGCTCTATAATAACAATGGTGTCACCATCTTCCTTGATTTTTTTGCTGCAACCCAGAAGCAACATGCAACTGCGTGACCAGTTTGCCTTATAGTATGATGTATCCTGTGAGGCTTCACGTAGTAAAGTAAAATAAAGGCAAGGTTCAATTCTTCACCTCACCCAAAGATGCCAACAGGTGGCTGGAGTCACTAGGTAGCCCCTAACCCTTACCATGTTTACTACCTCCTTATTTCATCCAGAGACAGAGAGCTTAGGTTTCTTCATTGTCACCAATTGCCAACTGTTTGGTCTATTAAACGTCCTATCTAACTGCCTATAATTTCTTAAATAGGCCGGTCTTGTTTGGCTGATTGACATGAGTATATACTTGACTATGGTTCACTGTTTACTCTGCTGTTCAACACATATTCACCCTCTCTCTACATCTACAGGTGGACATAGAAGAATTCCCCCTCTAGGGTGTTATTACTGTGTTGAATTCGGGGAAAATTAAAGCCTGTAGTATGTTTGGGACTGCAGGCAGGGTGGGGGGGGGGGGTTCAGGGATACAATCCTACATTTTGGATAATTTGTTATTGTGTTATCTCTTTCTGTTTTACTTATTATGTTTTCCAGTTTAACCTACACTGCTGCTGTATTTCACTCATCTCTGCAAGAAAATGAGTCTCACCACCATCACCATGTACTATAGATTTACAGGTTGTTCTTTGTCCTCTCTGGAGGCCCTTCACCAGTGTTCCCCAGTGGTCAGTACTATAATGTAGTTTACTGTTCTTATGACACCAAACACACAATCCCTTAATCAACTCTCGTGGAATGTGAGAGGCCTTAATTCTAAAATTAAGTGGGCATTAGTTTTCAAGTACATACATAAACCCTACCACCCCATCCAGCAACAAAACTGTGAGTACTAAAGGGACAGGGGGAGGAAAATCAGGAACTGTAACAACAAAGTCCACAGGAGTTGGGGCAGCGGTCGGTCCTATTTTGGAGAACGAGGAGCCTGCATTGAGGGTTGTACTCTATGCCGTTAATGCCTGTAAAGACTCAATTAAACCTATTCTGGCCTTGGATGCCTGTAAGGCCTTTGATAGTCTAGAATGGGACTATCTATGGAAGGTGCTAGAGTGATTTGGGTTTGGCCCCTCTTTTATTAGATGGGTGAAACTAATCTATAATGCACCTAGAGCAAGAATTAAAATTAATAACAAACATTCAGAAGTGCTCCAGCTGGAGAGAGGGACGAGACAGGGCTGTGCCCTATCTCCCCTATTGTTTGCTCTGGCAATGGAACCCCTCGCAATTATGACTAGTTCACGACTAGACATACAGGAGTTCCGGCGGCAGATAGAAGAAGACAGTATTGCGCTGTTCGCAGATGATGTCCTGTTCTTTCTTGGAGATGTTGAATCTTCGCTAAATATAGTGATACAAATGGTCGGCGAGTTCGGGCGACTTTCTGGTCTGGTCATTAACTGGGACAAGTCGGCTCTGTTACCAGTCGACCCACTTGGTGACCAGTTACTGCTGGGAACTCCCCTCCTGAAAGTAGTGGCCAAGCTGAAATATCTGGGTTTTTGGATTACTAGTGATATAAACCAGTATGTCAATGATAATTTAGCCCCATTGCTATTGAAATTAAAGCAAAAGGGAGACATTTGGTGCCGCTTCCCTCTGTCTGTTGCAGGATGTTGTAATCTAATTAAGATGATATGGCTTCCGCAGATATTGTATATACTCCATAACTCTCTGACCTGGATAGGTCAGAAGTGGTTTAAGATAATTCAATCCCTGTTTAGGGAATTAATTTGGAAGAAGGGCCAATCTAGGATTGGCCTGTAAACTATGCAATTACAGATTAAAGAAGGGGGTATGGCGATCCTGCATCCGAGATTATATTTTTTGTCATCCCAGCACCAACACCTAGTGGGCTGTGGAGCCCTAGGTGGTGGGAACTCCAGCAATAAAATGATGATAATGGGTGGAGGCATTAGAAGCAGACTCTTTTATTCATAGATGCCCGACGAATGAACTAGTTAGCAAAGTGTGGCAGGTAACAAAGGCACTAATGGGGTATAATGGGGTAACTGAATTTACCACTTTATGGCATAACAAAAATCTGTCTGAAATAAGGGGCATAGAGAGCCCTCGGGAATGGGAAAGGCAGGGCATTAGCCTTTTAATCCAATTGTATGAGGGCAACTTTACGAAGACATTCTTAGATCTAAGACGGAGAAAATTGAGTACTGTCTGTGATACTTTTTTTATTTGCACTAACATACAATTTTTCAGGACAAGCTTTCGGGGTATGTCCCCTTCTTCAAGGTCCAAGCAGTACTGATTCACAAATTTTTAAGCAGAATGTTAAAGAAAAAGAAGAAAAAAAAGGGAAAAAAAAAAAAAAAAAAGAGAGAAAACAAAACACATACAAATCAATGGTAATAAAGATAGCAGCAGAGTTAGTGAGATAAGACAGAGGGAGAGCTAGAGGGGAATGCAAGGGGGGGGGGAATACTAATCACAGAGCGGTCGTAAAACTTTAGCATAATGTGTAAGGAAACCAATATCTAAATTCAGGCCATTATTCTTCGTGTCAAAAAGAAGTATCATTCTAAGTTCAAACGTTTTCCTTTCCTGGATAGTTCTGAAATTCCCTTTAAGAAATTCCGCTCTGTGATTAGTATTCCCCCCCCCCTTGCATTCCCCTCTAGCTCTCCCTCTGTCTTATCTCACTAACTCTGCTGCTATCTTTATTACCATTGATTTGTATGTGTTTTGTTTTCTCTCTTTTTTTTTTTTTTTTTCCCTTTTTTTTCTTCTTTTTCTTTAACATTCTGCTTAAAAATTTGTGAATCAGTACTGCTTGGACCTTGAAGAAGGGGACATACCCCGAAAGCTTGTCCTGAAAAATTGTATGTTAGTGCAAATAAAAAAAGTATCACGGACAGTACTCAATTTTCTCTGTCACAATTGCACTAATACGGCTACAACAAATCAAGTTAGATCTAAGACGGGAATTTAACATCTCAAACAAGGCATTTTATAAATACCCCTAGATTAGGCATGCCATTCAAGCCCAATTAAGGTCCCAAATCATTGAATCGACCCAGATTCCGGTACTCCTAAAAATAATTAAACCAGTTTCAACTAAAGGCTTAATTTCCAAGTTATATGCCAGCTTGGTGGATAGAATTATGAGTGGAGTGGGACCCTTTAAGAGCAGAGCGGGGTGGGAGAAAGACGTAGGGACAATAACTATGGAACAATGGGATAAGATCTTAGAACAAGGAGCCCTGGTTTCGATTTCCCCCTTGCAGAAAGTCTCTCATCTGTAACTAATCCATAGAGTCTACTATACCCCCCAAAAAATGTTTAACCTTGGATGGAAACCAAACGATGAGTGCCCCAGGTGTAAGGCGACAGGAGATCTTATCCACATGGTTTGGAAGTGTCCAAAGCTATTTAGATACTGGGTGGAGATAGTTGATAGGATAAATAAAACCTTTAGGACTACATTAGAACCCGTGGCCAAGACATGCCTATTAGGGAGCTTGGAGGAAGTTAGAGTTCCGCCCGGTACTACTGTAGCAGTGCTGAGATGTCTGTTCCAAGTGAGGAGACTAATAGCACAGAAATGGCAGGCACAATCCCCCCCAACTGTGAAAAATTGGATTGAGACTGTCAATTCAATGGTTTGGAGTGAGAGAGTGGTGTATATATTAGGCAAAATAACCTCAGAACGTTTGTGAGATTGTGGAGACCTTGTTTGGAGGAGATGGTATGTCCCTTATGAGGGGATGGGAGGAAGCTGGGGAGAATTCCTCCCCCGCTCCCCACCATACTCCCGTCTCTCCCACCTTCTTACCTTTTGTGGTCTCTTTCCTACATCGTTTCTCTGCTCACAGACTGGGTTTCTTCTCTATCTTTGCCTATTTTTGATAGATAATAGAAAATTAGATATGTATAATTAATGATTGGATGGTGTGTGGTAGAGGGTTGGGAGTAGATTGGGTGGGTGGGAGAGGAAATATAAAATAATAATAGATTTTTTTTGTATTATGCGATATTACATGTCAATTCATGATGCTGTATGTTTTTAAATTTTGCAATATGAAAATCAATAAAAAGGAAATAAAAAAAGTAGAATACATTAGAAACCCGTCCTCGTCTAATTTTAGGGTGTGGCTCAGCAACTTGATCTAGTACTGGTGGAAAAGACACAAAAGTAGCTACTCTATCAATCACAACATGTCTTTGAATATGGGGATAAAAATAGCAAACTGTTAGCATATTTAGCCCACTCTCATTATGCTCCAGCCTCTATTTCCCATATTTACAATGAACACCAAATCCTCTGCACTGCTCCAGTGGATATAGCTAATGCATTCTTACAGTTTTATTCTAATCTATACTCCTCACATATTAACCACGGAGCAGAGGAGATACAGCATTACTTAGAACAAATCCTGATTGCTGTATTATCTCAAGAGGCAGCAGTAGATCTAGATCTCCCTATCTCTATATCAGAAATAGAGGCAGCAATACACACTAATAAAACCCCAGGGCTGGATGGATACCAATGTAGATTTTGAAATTATTAGAAGTGTACAGGGACACTTTTGGCAAGGGTATACTCCCTGACTCCCTTCGAGAAGCATTGATTGTTCTGATCCCCAAGCCACACAAGGATAACAACTTCTGTGAATCATATTGTCCCATCTCATTATTAATGTGGATGTCAAAATACTAGCCAAACTCCTTGCTAAAAGACTAAAAAAAGGGATAGCTTCTATTATAAATTCAGATCAGATGGGCTTTATCCCAATGAGATCAATGGCTATTAATCTACGCTGGCTGTTTACGAACCTACAGTCTGAAGGCCCTAACCCAGATACGCAAATTGTAATGTCACTAGATACTCATAAGGCCTTCGATTCTGTTGAATGGCCTTGTTTATTGGCAGTCCTTGTCCGGATAAAATTTGGACCCAAATATGTGGCATGGGTAAAATTACTTTATTCTGATCCCATGGCTCAGTTGCAAGTGAATAATGTCATTACTGATACTTTCAACATAGGTCAGGGAACACAGCAGGAGTGCCCTTTGTTGCCCCTGTTGTTTGTCCTGGCTATCGAGCCACTGGCGGCTTTGCTTCAGGTGGATCAGACAGTTAAGGGATGCTGGATAAATAATCTAGAAGAAAAAAACTCTTTGCATGCTGAGGATATGTTACTATATTTAGCAGATGCAGTTGGGTCTTTACTTAATGCATTGGATAGAATCACAAGATTTGGTACCTACTCTGGCTTCAAGGTCAATTGGAGTAAGTCCATTGTCTTTCCATTGGACCCTCAGTTGACCCCCTCACTGCTCCCAGATGTACCACTAAAGGTTGTCTCCAAATTCTGCTACTTGGGGATCGAGATTCAGTTACCACTAAGTACTTATACTTCTAATAATCTTTCCCCTTTATTGACCCGAATGAAGACTAATTTAAAGACCTGGTCCAAGCTACCTCTTAATCTTCTAGGCCGAATCAGTATATTTAAAATGATCCACCTTCCCAGACTTCTCTACATATTTTGGCATGCACCAATTTATATCCCCAAAAAACTATTTTCAGAAATAAACCTGTTACTTACCTTGTTTCTCTGGAGCTCCAGGCCACCTAGGATCTCCCTCGAGATGCTATATCTGCCCATTGTGGATGGTGGCCTGGCTCTACCAAATCTTCAAAATTACTGCTTGGCATCCCAATTGACGTATATCCATTAGTGGTTCTTCCCAGACCTAGATATTGCCTCTGTGGCTGATCAGAATGTCCTGATGCACTCATATGACACCTTGATCAATGTTCTATACCAAAATGGCCCCTACCCCTCAGTTCGGGCAGGTATTCTTAAACTTTCTTATAAAATTTTCCATCTATGTAACAAGAGAACAGGGGTGACCTCCGTAAATGCTTCTCCTAATGCACCACTATAGTGCAATCCCCAATTAGCTGAAATTCATAAGATCCCAAAGGGAACGCGATGGGCAAGCTTCGATATTAAATATGCTCACCAGCTGTTCTCTTTTCGTGCTTTTAAAATGTTTAGAGATTAACAACTGGAATATAAGATCTCCAACAATTTTTTTTTTTGGCTACCTGCAACTACGTCACACAGTGGCAACACAATTTGGTGTGTCAGAGGTTTTACTCTGCCCTTCTAATCTAGAGAAACTATTATTTGAGGATAATCACTTCAAACGTATTTCTCGGTACTATTAATTCCTTCTGACCTCCTCCTCCCCGCGAATGGAGAAGATAGCTAGACAATGGATCTCAGATATCCCTTCCCTAATGGAAGAATCATGGTCTGAGGTAATTGGATCTCTATTACCCTCTGTTATATCAGCTAGAGATAAACTAATACAGGCATACCCCACTTTTAAGTACACAATGGGGTTTATTTACTGAAGCTGGAAAGTGCAAAATCAGGCTCACTTCTGCATAGAAACCAATGAGCTTCTAACCCCAGCTTGTTCAATTAAGCTTTGGTAATAAAACCTGGAAGCTCATAGGTTTCTACGCATAAGTGAGCCTGATTTTGCACTTTCCAGCTTTAGTAAATAAACCCCATTGTGTACTTAAAAGTGGGGTATGCCTGTACAATTTCACTTCTTACACCAAATTTACTATACCCCAGCACATCTGTATAAGATGGGTAGGGTAAATTCACCAGAATGTCACCGCTACCATGTTGCAGTGGGTGATTATTTTCATATGATTTGGTTGTGCCCCTGTGTTGAACAATTTTGGATGGCAGTCCTTAGGTTTTTAGAGAAAAGGTTGGCCATTCCAAATATCTGTTCTCAAGCGCAATGTCTGTTGGGGGACTTTGGACAGGAGGTCCTTTCTCTCCCTACTGAGAATTGTGTTCTTCTATGCCAAAAAAGTTTTGGCACTCAAATAGAAAAACCCAATATATCCATCTGTTCCATTTTGGGTGGACTTAATCAATAAAGCATTGCCGCTTTTTTGCTTAAACTAACATAGGCCTCTAGGGGATGCCCCAAAACATTTGAGAAAATATGGGCGGAGTGTCTCACTTCGGGGTGATGTATCAGCAAACATAATACAGAGTGGTTTAGTTAAAAAAGTGTAGGTGCAAAGTTATACCTATATAGTTGATATTTCAGATATTTGTTATTCTTCATGCATGTTATTCACATAACCAGATGGGCACACCATAGGATTCCTGTCTAGGTTCAACTTTATTAATTTCTCCAGATATAGATGAGGTCTATATTACTATACACTTGGATAATGTGTTTAAAGGTAAACAAATGTTCATTTGCTGACATACTATTATGTATTCTATGCAATATGGATGTTGTCATTATAATTTTTTTTTATGTTTGTGAAATATCAATAAACTTTATCCATTTGAAAAAAAAAGAGTCACAACAAAGGTGTCCAGGGTTGAATAATTTCTTCTCAGCTGATATCACTGACTAATTTATTTTTCATGGAGCAGAGAGACTAATTGCAGTAAAATAGCTAAGTGGTTAGCACTTCCACCTAGTAGATCTAGGATCGTCGGTACGAATGCCAGCCATGGCACTACCTGCTTGGAGTTTGCATGTTCTCCCTTTACCTGTGTGTGTTTCCTACCACACTCCAAAGACATGCTGCTAGGTAAATTGGCTCAAGTATGTGTATGTATGAATGTGAGTTAGAGACCTTAGATTTTAAGCTCCTTGAGGGCAGGGACTGATGTGAATGTAGTATATTTATATATGTACAGCGCTGCGCAAATTGATGGCACTGTATAAGTACCTGAAATAAATAAAGAATGGTTACTAACAGTTGTCATGGGGGCACAAGTGCAGTGGCTGGGTTCTCTTGACACCAGTTGGTATTTTTGTTGCAGGTAGCTAACACGTGTATGCTTTACAGACATGAGGAATTGCTGAGTATCAGAGATATACATTGAGCCCACTGAAATCATTACCATCTCACGAAAGAAGTGTTAATGATGCCAGAGATATAAGAGCTGGCCTATAAACTAGGCTAAAAACTTATCGACACAGACCAGGTTTGCCAAATATTTTTCTCAACAACTCCTGATCACTTACCGACAAAACCAATAAACTCAGGTTTAGAATTACCTTGCACAACATTAACAGCTGTATGACTGTTAATACAGCAATCTGGCTGGATTGCTCCATTACCGATACGGCTATCAGATGTATACCCAGAGAAAATTGTGATTGCATCTGGAGACATTAATGTGCACTAGATCAGATTTGTACTCTGTATTAAAATAACCTTTTTGCTTTATTCAATAAAAAAGGGAGATTTGCTACATACATGTCCCCAGACAGTGCCCCAGCCCCAGCCCCCATGCCTTTTTCTTCCAAACCCTTGCCTATTAGTCTTGAAAATTGGGATAGTTGCTTTTAATGATTTGGCTAACAGTGACTTTAATGGGGATTGGAGTTGGCTTGTGAACTTTCAGCCCATCCAGCCCATAAAAGTGGTGCACACAGAATCTGGTCGAGCTGTGCATTGTAGCCAATTAGTTTCTAAGTTCAGCCTATTCAATTTCAATGTCAACCTTTGACAATAAAACCTGGATGCTGATTGGTTTCTAAGCAGAGCTGCATCAAATTTTGCACTTTCTAGTTTTAGTAAATCTCCCCCTGTGCATGCTGGCTGACTAAAGAAAAGGGCTAACAGCATTGGCAAAGATCCACCTCACCCAGGATATAGGTATACTTTTATCAAACAGAGATAATTTATCTCATTTCAGTTCTCATCAGTCTTCAGATAAAAATCTTCTCCTCTGGCGCCTTTTTTATGAAGCGGAGAACATTTGTTCTCAGAAGGAGAAGAGAGGAGACGTTTTTCCTCTGAGAACACCTGAGATCTGTGTAGAAGGGGGAGGGCTGCTTGTAATCTCCTGAGACACCTGTGTGATTACAGAGCAGCTGATTTTTAAAAGTGAAAGCAAAGTAAGTTAAAAGGACTGTGTAATTGCATGAAATACTAAGTAGGAACACCGATCGGTCTCCTCCCCTAGTCAGCCCCATCCCCCC
The DNA here is from genome assembly GCA_037952835.1 of Lithobates septentrionalis. NCBI lineage: Eukaryota > Metazoa > Chordata > Amphibia > Anura > Ranidae > Lithobates > Lithobates septentrionalis. Next base: position 446,957 of record JBBDGP010001607.1, on the reverse strand, counting down.
TACAGTTAGACCACACCTAGGGAACACAGTTAACCCCTTGATCGCCCCCTAGTCTTATCCCCTTCCCTGCCAGTGACATATACAGTAATCAGTGGCTATTTTTAGCTCTGATCGCAGTATAAATCTCAATGGTCCCAAAATAATGTCAAAAGTGTCCGATCTGTCCACCGCAATGTCGCAGTCCTGATAAAAATCACAGATCGACGCCATTACTAGTAAAAAAAAAAAATAATAATAAAAATGCCATAAATCTATCCCCTATTTTGTAGATGCTATAACTTTTGTGCAAACCAATCAATATACGCTTATTGTGATTTTTTTATGTAGAATATGTAGAATATATATATGTAGAAGAATATATATCGGCCTAAACTGATAAAGAAGTTTTTTTTTTTGTTTTTTTTTATTAACGCAAAAAATAAAAACTGCAGAGGTGACCAAATACCCCCAAAAGAAAGCTCTATTTGTGGAGAAAAAAAAGGACAACATTTTGTTTAGGTACAACGTCGCAGGACCGCGCAATTGTCAGTTAAAGTGATGCAGTGCCGTATCGCAAAAAATGGCCTGGTCAAATCCTTCCGGGGCTGAAGCGGTTAAGCTGCCTGTTACTGATATTAGTAAGAAAGAAGCATTCTTCCTCACATTACAGCAGCTTCTCACCCAGATTCTCCAGCCCTGGGCAGCGCTCCACACATACATCGCACACTCACATCGGTCCCTACACTCAAGGAGCCCACAATCCAAGATCCCCAACTCACATTCATATACTAGGGCCAATTTTGGACAGAAGCCAATTAACCTACCAACATGTTCTCCACTCCTCATCTCACATCAACTGGCACACCTAAGAGATGAGCCGTGATCATCAGGATCTCGGCTCTTCTCTGTTTCATAAACGGCCACCATAGTGTGTTTATTCCACTTCCACTAGGAAAAAGATACACAGGCACACACAAACCAATTGAAGTACATTTTATTCCCAAAACTGTACAATCCATTACGCCATTATGTACAGACTATTTTATCTTTTATATGCAATCATTGTATTAGTATCGATAGTATTTGCATTACTTTGAATACACTTATATTTTTTTCATGGGCTATTGCCCTGGTGACAGTCAGTTGTGCTGCAGGTATCATGTGCTAACAATGGATATGCTGATAGGAGGAGAGTAACAGAAAGATAAATCCATCTGTCTGGTGCTTTTTCAATTAACTCTGGTGTCATACACTGGGGAGGAACAAGACCTGTAAGTGCTATTTCACTAAAGCTAGATAGAGCTGTGCTATGTGTAGAGTTACTGTATGTACATCTTTGAACTGGATGGATAGAAATACAACCTCATTCAGTCCTGATATACGTATTTAATTTTTGCATTTAGCTGTTTGGCTGTGTGATCCTGTCACCACAAACATAGTTATAAAACAAAAGTACATTATTTAGAAATGTATTTATCTATGTGCTCATTGTCCGAAGATAAGTTTGCAATTGATAAATGCTGCAAGTTTACATCAAGGTCTTGAGCTGAAGGTCTGTCTCAAGTCAGTTCAGATTTTATTGAAATTACCAGGACGCCAAACCTTGGAAGTCCCAAAGCAGACATTTATTTCCCTCCAGGCTCCAGTCAGAAAAGAACAGCAGGGTCTGTGTTGTTTCCCATTTTTTGGCAGATTTCCACAATTCCCATAGCTGAATCAATGTTCTTTAAAACAGCAACATTGATTTGTTCATTTCATTTGCTTGCTTTACTAGTCTAGCACACAAGGATGCTTTTAATTTCTTTTATCTTTGCTTTGTGTGTAGGTTTTCTTACTTCTGATTTACTCATTTCATACAAAGAAAACACTGAAAATATCAAGTTAATAATATGGTATATGGGGTTTATGTCTTATAAATATGTTCACCAGTGTATTTGAGTATTTAGGTAATATATGGTTTATGAATGCATATATGGCTAGCTTACATAGTGAAAAATGAGACAATTATTGTAAAATAAATCCATAGTAAATTAGGAAAAAATCTATAGGAAATTATGGAAAAATAAATATATGAGCAATCTCTATAACACTGTTATGTGATAATTAATTAGGGCCTTGACCTTTATATTTTTTGCAATGTATTAAGGTTTCACTTGTGATAATTATACATGGAAGAACTGCATCCTGCAACAGTGCTATAACATGCTACAACAAATTAATTGTATAGGTGTATGATCAGATATTAAAACACAGACAAACTAAAAGCATTAAGAGACAAACTCTGGGCTTCTTTGCCTGAAATGGATTGTTTTGATTCACCAAAGAAGTAAAGATTATCCACTTAGAAAAGTGAACGTGCACTTTACAAAATTAATTTATACTTACTTTAGTAAGGTGATTTCACTATGCAAACCTAGTCATGTACCAGGACTTTAAAATATGCTTGGTTAAAGTGAATGCAGATTAACCTTATTTACCAACATTCATTTTCCTACGTGAAAAACATTTTTTATTTTAGTAATTCAACTCCATTGACTATTATGGGCGTTACTAATTATTCAAGCCTGAAATTTGTCATTGCTTACTTCATTCTAAAAATCCTAGTCACCTGGCTGTCTCTGTCAAAAATACTTTCTGAGACACTGAGGATGAATTACTAAAGGCAAATAGATAAATAGGTTGCACAATTTGCATGGGAAGTTGCATTTTGCAGATGAATTGTTAGAGCTTCGGAAATTAAGTAAGGTTTTACTTTGAAAAGAATATACATGTATCCTTAATCCCAAATATCATGTTCAAGCAAAAAAAAAAAAAAATTGCTTGTGCGTGATTGGATAATGGAAGACAGCAGAGCTTCACCCCATTCACTAAGCTTTGGAGCAAAAGTGAAGAGCCTAGTTTCCTTTAGTAAATCAACCTTACTGAACCAGAGCTAGTATCCAGATCAGGTCCTTCAGACTGAAGTCAGCATTTCTAATCTACATACTTCTCTTAGAGGTACTGACTGTGAAAATACTGAAACTTCCAAACCAGAATGGCAACCAGTATTTTTTACTTGGGAAGTAGGCAATGAAGCCTCCATACTTTTTAAGCCAAAGTCCATCTTTGACAATGAAATAATTCAATGAGTCTCCAGCTTCTTCTATAAAGAAAAAGAATAAAAAAAAAAAAAAAAAAAAAAACTTCTGGCTGCAATACTTACCCTCTTTCCAATGTTGTCCCCTGCAGACTGACCATATTCCAGTGCTATGGGTTAAATGATCTGGTGGTGCTCCAATGGGGTGAAAGAGCAAATGAAGAATAGATTTCAAGCTCAGAGTTGGTCTTTAAGGAACAAAAGGATAGGCTTCAGTCTGTAACATGAACATGGCATTTATGGATAATTATGTCTCCTTTACACTTTTTTCCTGCTTCCAGCTTGTGGCTCTGGCCCTACATATGGCTTCCAACACTCTTCGGTGAAGCCATGAGGTTTATTTACTCAATAAGTCGATAATGTGATCTTAAAGTGGTAGTAAACCGCCACAAAATAAAAAAAAATTGGGCCCCCTGCAGGTTTAAGTCATAATGTACAGGCATACCCCACTTTTAAGTACATAATGGGGTTTATTTACTAAAGCTGGAAAGTGCAAAATCAGGTTCACTTCTGCATAGAAACCAATGAGCGTCCAGGTTTTTTTACCAAAGCTTAATTGAACAAGCTGGGGTTAGAAGCTAATTGCTTTCTATGCAGAAGTGAGCCTGATTTTTCACTTTCCAGCTTTAGTAAATAAAGGCCATTGCGTACTTAAAAGTGGGGTATGCCTGTACTAGTATGCATCGCAGCAGAATTGACCTGTTTCTGGTAGATAAATGGCTATTGTTTAAATGCAAATCTTCTGTGATTAATACTATTACTTGGTCGGATCATGCCTCAGTGAAGTTAGTAGCAGGGGTCTCTTCCAATCACAACCCTACGTATATATGGCGATCCAATCCCCAACTCTTCCAGGTTGCTCCGTCAAAGTCTAAAATTGAACAACAAATCAGTGAATTTTTTGAGAATAATCACAAATCGGTTACTGATTCATTTATTGTATGGAATGCTCACAAGGCATTTGTGAGAGGTATCCTCATTCAACAGGGGGCGAGAATTAAGTGGATGAGGCAGCAGCACATCCAGGCGTTAATGTCCAAAATTGACACTCTTGAGAAACAAAATAAGACACAACTCTCCTAATTACTGACAGATCAACTGACACAAACCCGCAATTACTTTTTTTTTAAATTGTATGTTTGTGGAATTTTTCATGAAGAATATAACACTTCAAAGAAAACAAATAGTGTCATGTGGACATTATGATTGTCAAAAAATTACTTAGGTCATAGACGACAACATAATAAACTTACAGTGAGACAAATATAGGTAGTAATATAAATTTATAGAACAGTTCAGGCAAGGTGAGGGAGGGATGAGGGAAAGGGAAGGGTGGATCAGGAGAGCAGGCTTAACAAAAGGGGTACTATTGTATTTCAACAATAAGAATTATTACTCTCCAGATCAATTGTCAGCAGGATTCCCAGAGTACCAAAACTGTTGGACCGGGGTACCCTGAGGAAACCTGATTGAAGGAGGAAAAGGGAGAGAAGGGGAGGGGACACCATCTATGGGGAGATTGCAACAGTATACATTCTGTAAGGACTAAATCAACAAAATCCCGCAGACATGTGATGATCATAAGGGAATTTTGGATATGGCACCTGGATTAAGTTCGGAGTGATCCCATAAATCCCAAATTAATGAAAATTGAGGGAGTGAATCATGAATTATTGTGGTAAGGTTTTCTATTCTACGGATCTGTTCCAGGATCTGCAAAACCTGTGGTAGTGTGGATGGGGAGGTGGATAGCCATCTCAAGGGTATAGCCCTTTTAGCTGCCAACAAGAAGAAGGTGGCTAGTTTTTGGGTGTGTTTGGAGATATCCGGGAATGGTAGGCCCAGAAGGTAGTGGATCAGGTCTATGGGTAGGTTCATCTTAAATAAGGCTTGTAGGTGAGCTTGGATGGAGGACTATAACAGCTGGATGATGGGGCAGTCCCAGAATATGTGAAAGAGGGAGCCAATGTTGTCCTGGCACCTCCAGCACACTAGGGGGACCTTGGGTTCATATTTATGTATCACCTCGGGGGTCCTGTACCAGAAAAATAAGATTTTGTAAGCCGTCTCTCTCTGATCAATGCACCTGGATGATTTGGAGACCGCCTCCCATATCTTCTGCCACTGAGGGAGGAATATAGGTCGTTGGAGAATTTGGGACCACTTTTGCATATATAAATGGTGAGTATTAGTCAATGGGATGGCATTGTGGAGACATTTATAAATATCTGAGATGAGGTGAATCTGGTGTGGGCCTTGGGCACATAAAAGTTCAAATGGGGTGGGTTTGTCTAGAGCAGGGGTCTTCAAACTACGGCCCTCCAGTTGTTCAGGAACTTCAATTCCCATCATGCTTAGTCATGTCTGTTAATGTCAGAGTTTTACAATGCCTCATGGGAAGTGTAGTTCTGCAACAGCTGTGTGCAAATAGCTTCAGCCAATGGTTCCAGATATAGTATAAAGAGCAAAGGGGATAATGGGCACCCCTGTCTGATCATTGCTTAATGGAAATGATGGCAAAAGAAACAAAAAAAGCTTAACCTGGGAATTGGGTCGGGAGTATAGGGCATGTAACGCTGCCATAAAGGGGTCTTTGAATCCATACTTGGAAAGGGTAGCAAACATGAAAGGCCAGCTTAGCCGATCAAAGGCCTTTTGTGCATCTAGGCTTAGGATTAGAGTGTCTTTCTATTTACAAGGTCAATGAGGTCAATCTTGTGTTGTGACCTGCATGGCACGTGGGGACAAATCCTACTTGATCTTCGTGTATAAGTTTGGGAATTATAAGGGAGAGTCTGTTAGCTAATATTTTGGTAAAAATCTTGTAGTCGGAATTAAGTAAAGCTATGGATCTGTAATTGTCAGGAAGGGAGGAGTCTTTGCCGGGTTTTGGGATCACTGAGATATGAGCGTGGAGAAAGTAGGGATGGGGGGTAGTTCCCTTTAGCAAAGAGGTAAAGAGGGATAGTAAATGTGTGCGGAGGATTGGGAGAAATGTTTTATAATAGGAGTAAGGTAAGCTGTCCGGGTCCGGGGATTTATGGTTTGAGAGGTTCTTAACTACATCAGCTAGTTCTTCAGGGGCAATCGCGGAATTGAGGGAAGCAAGATGAGCCTAGGAAAGTTTGGGCATATGTAATGATTCCAAAAAGGAGTCAAATTTTTCTTGCGTAAAGAGGTGATCTGTATTTAGACAGTTGTATAGTTTATGGTAGAATTCTCCAAAGACTTTGGACATGGTAAGAGGACAATAGGTAGGTGTGCCATTAGCTTGCACAAGAAAGTCTGGAGATGAGCAGAAGGGGCGAGGTTTCAGTCTATTTACCAGCATTCTGTATGGTTTGTTTGAGTATTCGTAAAACTTTTGCTTGGACCAGGGAAGGGACTTATCAATTCCTTTCATGTCTATGGATCGAAGTTGGTTGCGAAGGAAGATAATGGCTTGGAGCCTGACCACCGTGGGGGAAGATATCAGGAGCCTTTTGGCCCTTTGGAGTTTATTTAAGAGAGAGGAGCGTTGGACGACCGTATGCTTTTTCAAATGGGAGCCTATTGAAATACATTGACCCCGAAAGACGGCTTTGTGAGCTTCCCATAAGGTGGAGGTCTCCGGAAGCATGCTCTCATTAAGCTGAAAGAATTCAGATAAGCTGTTGGATAGGTTCTCTTTAGCATCCGGAATACGGAGCAGAGATTCGTTGAGCCGCCAATGGCATGTTCTGGGTGAGGCTGAGGACAGGGCAATCTCTAAGTGTACAAAAGAATGATCGGACCAGGTTATAGGGTCAATTTCTGAGTATACTGTGGATGTCAATAGGGGAGAGGAGACAAAAAAAATGGTCTAACCTGGAGTAAAGCTTGTGAGGGTTGGAATAGAATGTGAATTGTTTTTGTGTAGGGTGTTTAAGCCTCCAGACATCAAGGAAATTGCGTGATCTAATGAGTTTACAGAAGGATGTCGAGAAGCGGTGGGCTGTGGAGGATGTGGTGGAGGGAAAGAGTAAATGCCTATCTTTACCAGGAGACATGGTCATATTAAAATCACCCCCTATAATAGTAAAAGGTTGGGAGAATTTGTCTAATTCTTCAAAAACAGTAGAGAGAAATTGAATTTGACAAGAGTTGGGAGAATAGACATTCACCAAAGTTAGTGAGTGAGTGAGGAATGAACAGTTCAAGATAATATATCTGGCATGAGGATCCGAATATGAGGATTTGATTCGCAGTGGGCAAGTTTGTTTGATTAATAGCGCCACTCCTGCTTTCCCAGAAGGGTCAGAATCCAAAAAGGCCATTGGAAATAGTTTACTAGCAAATTTGAAGGATCCCTCAGGGCGGAAATGGGTTTCTTGTACCATGATCACATCAGCCCCTCAAGATTTAAATTCTTTCAAAGCTAATCATCTCTTTTGAACAGAGTTTACGCCTTTGACATTGCATGTAAGGAACTTCATGTTAACTCAAATCCTTTAAAAAGCAAATGGAATACAGCATAGGACACAGTGGGTAGGGTACTCCATGGTGTGTGGAATATGGGAAGGGGAGGTTAAATCAGGGGGAAATTGAAAAACATTAGAGCAAAACCATACATGCCTTACGTTCACATGAGATAGCATCGACAGGTAAAAAAAAAGACCTGAAAAAAAGGAGAAAAAAAAAATTACCAAAAAGAAGCCTGGAGGGTGGGTATCCACCAGGGAGCCAGGACCAAAGCCTTGGACCAAGAAGAGAAGCATGGGATCTCCAAAGATGGGGGATGAGGCGGATGTCCCTCATCGTCCTCCGGAATGAGTTGTCCTTCCTGGAATATGAATTGTTAATAAACAGTCAAGAACAGAAACAGTAAAGACAAAAACAAAAACAGAAAACTGGATGAGTCTATAACCAGGGAGAGATAGAAGCAACTAACCATACACACCATGGGCGTGGGGTAGAAAAACAAGCCTCCATTGTGGGAGCACTGGCCACGTATAAAAAAAAGAACGTCGGGGCCAGGTAAAATCAAGGATCAAAACCAGGTCATAGTGTCAAATTCATCAGGTTGGATACCTGGGTGAAGGGCACCTCTGGGGAGTGGAAATGGACTTGTAATGTTTATGTCTCACTGGGGTGCTGCTGGTGGCTTAGGTGTGACCAGGAGCAGTGCGATGTCCTCTTCAGGGAGGGGTAGGAGACCTAAGTTACGCAGGAAGGCATCACTTTCTTGAAGGTCTCGCAGGGAGTATTGTGTACCATCACGGGAAGCGGAGAGGCGAAAGGGGAAGCCCCAACAATATGTAACTTTATGGGCCTGAAGGTGGAGTGTTAGTGGGCAAAAGTTCCTCCTTAAGAGTAATAAGTGAGAGATCATTGAACATCTGGATCTTTGACCCCTTGAAATCGAGCCTGGATTTATTGCATGTTGCAATGGTTAGGGCTTCTTTACTGTCATAGTAATGGAAGCGGACAATTATGTCTCGTGGGTTTGCCCCAGCCAGGGGTTTGGGAGCCAGAGATCTGTGGGCTCTGTTTAGCCGCCAGTCAATATCAGGGACATTGGGAGCCACTACATTGAAGAGGCTCAGAAGATGGGGGTGGATGTCCTGATCTTCCACTGTTTCTGGGATACCTCTGATCCGCAGATTCTGCCTGCGCTCCCTGTTTTCCAAATCTTCCTGCTGGGCTTGGAGCTGGGTGACAGTCTGTTAATAGTAGCATTGTCCTCTTCCAGAACCTGTACATACTGAACCAGCTCATCATAGTTACATAGTTACATAGTAGGTGAGGTTGAAAAAAGACACAAGTCCATCAAGTCCAACCTATGTGTGTGATTATGTGTCAGTATTACATTACATATCCCTGTATATTGCGGTCATTCAGGTGATTATCTAATAGTTTCTTGAAGCTAACAATGCTCCCCGCTGAGACCACCGCCTGTGGAAGGGAATTCCACATCCTTGCCGCTCTTACAGTAAAGAACCCTCTACGTAGTTTAAGGTTAAACCTCTTTTCTTCTAATTGTAATGAGTGGCCACGAGTCTTATTAAACTCTCTTCTGCGAAAACGTTTTATCCCTATTGTGGGGTCACCAGTACAGTATTTGTAAATTGAAATCATATCCCCTCTCAAGCGTCTCTTCTCCAGAGAGAATAAGTTCAGTGCTCGCAACCTTTCCTCATAACTAAGATCCTCCAGACCCTTTATTAGCTTTGTTGCCCTTCTTTGTACTCGCTCCATTTCCAGTACATCCTTCCTGAGGACTGGTGCCCAGAACTGGACAGCATACTCCAGGTGCGGCCGGACCAGAGTCTTGTAGAGCGGGAGAATTATCGTTTTATCTCTGCAGTTGATCCCCCTTTTAATGCATGCCAATATTCTGTTTGCTTTATTAGCAGCAGCTTGGCATTGCATGCCATTGCTGAGCCTATCATCCACTAGGACCCCCAGGTCCTTTTCCATCCTAGATTCCCCCAGAGGTTCTCCCCCCAGTGTATAGATTGCATTCATATTTTTGCCACCCAAATGCATTATTTTACATTTTTCTACATTGAACCTCATTTACCATGTAGTCGCCCACCCCATTAATTTGTTCAGGTCTTTTTGCAAGATTTCCACATCCTTCGGAGAAGTTATTGCCCTGCTTAGCTTAGTATCGTCTGCAAATACAGAGATTGAATTGTTTATCCCATCCTCCAGGTCGTTTATGAAAAAATTAAATAGGATTGGTCCCAGCACAGAACCTTGGGGAACCCCACTACCCACCCCTGACCATTCTGAGTACTTCCCATTTATCACCACCCTCTGAACACGCCCTTGTAGCCAGTTTTCAATCCATGTACTCACCCTATGGTCCATGCCAACGCACCTTATTTTGTACAGTAAAGGTTTATGGGGAACTGTGTCAAATGCTTTTGCAAAATCCAGATACACCACGTCTACGGGCCTTCCTTTATCTAGATGGCAACTCACCTCCTCATAGAAGGTTAATATATTGGTTTGGCAAGAACGATTCTTCATGAATCCATGCTGATTACTGCTAATGATATCATTCTTATTACTAAAATCTTGTATATAGTCCCTTATCATCCCCTCCAAGAGTTTACATACTATTGATGTTAGGCTAACTGGTCTGTAATTCCCAGGGATGTTTTTTGGGCCCTTTTTAAATATTGGTGCTACATTGGCTTTTCTCCAATCAGCTGGTACCATTCCAGTCAATAGACTGTCTGTAAAAATTAGGAACAACGGTCTGGCAATCACTTGACTGAGTTCCCTACGTACCCTCGGATGCAAGCCATCTGGTCCCGGTGATTTATTAATGTTAAGTTTCTCAAGTCTAATTTTAATTCCGTCCTCTGTTAACCATGTAGGTGCTTCCTGTGCTGTGTCATGAGGATAAACACTGCAGTTTTGGTTACTGAAGCACCCCGATTCACTCGTGAAGACTGAGGAGAAGAATAAATTCAATACCTTTGCCATCTCCCCATCCTTTGTAACCAGATGTCCTTCCTCATTCTTTATGGGGCCAATATGGTCTGTCCTCCCTTTTTTACTGTTTACATACTTAAAGAATTTCTTGGGATTTTTTTTCCCAATTGTGTTTGAATTTTATCTTTTTTTCCAAATTGGTAGCGCAGGAATAGCTCCCACTTTTAGCAAGGTTTGTAGTTTAGGGAAGTTGGCTCTTTTGAAATTCAGTGTCTTTGTGTTCCCTTCATGTTTCCTATTTGTGTGATTTATACTGAAACTAATTGACCTGTGATCGCTGTTACCTAAATTGCCCCGTATTTCCACATCTGTTATCAGGTCTGTATTGTTGGTAATCAGTAGATCCAGTAATGTTTTATTTCTAGTTGGTGCATCTACCATCTGACTCATAAAATTGTCCTGCAAGACACTAAGGAACTGGCGAGCCTTAAATGAATGCGCGGTTCCCTCCGCCCAGTCTATGTCTGGATAATTAAAATCCCCCATTATGATAACACTTCCCATCCTTGCTGCTAATCCAATTTGTGATAGGAGATCCGTCTCCACTTCCTCCCTCAGGTTAGGGGGCCTATAGCATACTCCCAGTATTATTTTCCCCTTAGCTTCATCCCTTTGGAGCTCTACCCATAAAGATTCCACCTCCTCCCTAGCCCCCTCAGTGATGTCATCTCTCACATTCACTTGTACATTATTCTTGATATATAGGCATACCCTTCCCCCTTTTTTACCCTCTCTATCCTTGCGGTATAGGGTATGATGCCAGCCAATCATGAGAGCTGTTGAACCAGGTCTCTGAAATCCCCACAAAATCCAAATCCTCCTTGTACAACAGTATCTCTAGTTCACCCATCTTGTCCGCCAGGCTCCTGGCATTGGTGAACATGCCACATAGTTTAGACCGGTCGCATATTGTCCTCGTATTGGGTGTTTCAAGATTGCAACTAGGACTTGCTACTATACTCACCTTGTGTTTTTGTGCTTTGGTTAACCTACCACTAATGCCCCCAATACTACCCTCTGGAATATCTTCCGCGCTGGCTATCACTGTCTCCCCCCCATCGCCTAGTTTAAAAACCCCTCTAACTTTTTGGCCATCTTCATTCCCAGCAGATCTGCACCCTCCTCATTTAGGTGCAGTCCGTCCCTTCTATAGTACCGGTTACCGACTGAGAAGTCGGCCCAGCCCTCCAGGAACCCAAACCCCTCCTTACTACACCAGCTCTTCAGCCACTTGTTTACTTCCCTAATCTCCCTCTGCCTCTCTGGTGTGGCTCGATGTACCGGTAGTATTCCTGAGAACACTACCTTGGAGGTCCTTTTCCTCAATTTAGCTCCTAAGTCCCTAAAATCGTTCTTTAGGACACTCCATCTGCCTCTGACTTTGTCATTGGTGCCAACGTGCACCATGACAGCCGGGTCTTCCCCAGCCCCTCCCAGTAATCTGTCCACAAGATCCGTGATGTGCCGAACCCGAGCGCCCGGTAGACAACATACTGTTCGGCACTTCAGGTCTTGGTTACAGATTGCCCTCTCTGTCCTTCTAAGAATTGAGTCCCCTACCACCAGAATCTGTCTTTCCTTTCCCTTTGCTGCCCCCCCCCCACTCTCACTGGAGGAGTTCTTCCCCTGGCAGCTAGGAGAGTCCCTCATCTCCAGCAGTGCTGGTCCCTGACTGGTTTCACCAATGTCACTCAATGGAGCGTACTTATTGGGATGCTCCAGTCCTGGATCGGCCTCCCTGGCACTTCCCCCTCTACCCCTCCTGACTGTCACCCATCTACTCTTTGCTAGTGCCTGCACCTCTTTGTCTCCACCCGCCTCTGTGCTGGCCCCTGCCGGCACCTGCCGTGTACGTTCCTGGCTCACCTTTAGTATGGAGGGACTTCTCAGTTCTCAGAAGGAACGCATACATGCGGCAAGATGTACAAAGAGTCGCCTCTCCACACCCGCCGGGCATCGTACCTATTAAATTTAGTGAGGATTTGGGGATTTTACCCTGTCCAAATTACCTAACAGCTAGCTTCCTGGCACTAATACTCAAGACAATACACAGGTACACGACAATACACAGGTACACAATACACAAGTACTAACGATCCACACACACACATCAAATTTTGTTTCTAGGGTGTCAGTACGTTCCCCTAGTTGCACCATCTCACCCTTCAGCTCTTTGGCTAATTTCCCCACCTCCTGTGCCATATTGCGTATGAGAGCTTGGAGAAAAGTCTGTAGTTTGGTATCTAACACCTCAGCAGTCAGGGGGGTAGAGGCACCCTGGGATTGTGTGGGGGGGAGCAAAAAGTAAACTTGCCTCAGCCGTATGCTGCTCTGGTGGGTCTGGCAGGACATCTTGGCTACTCGAGGCTGGGGATGCAGGCCTGAACAGGAAGCGGTCCATGGTGTTGGGGAATGAGGAGTAGACGTGTCTTTGATCACCTATATTGCCCATGGAGTGCACAATCGCGGTGGGAGTGTAGGGAGGTGACTCCCGTGGCTGATGGAGCAGTGTAGCAGGAAGCAGGAGTCCCGGAGAGTCGGCAAGGGACGGAGCCGATGCCACACATGTCCGCCATGTCTAGAAGCCATGCATGTGCCCCAACCCACAATGACTTTAGATTGCTCCTCCTGGAGGACTTTGAGAAAGCCTTCAGGAGACTCAAAATGTCCTATTACACAAGTGGCAAAAGAGCAGAGAAACTATTAGCTAACCGAATTAAAGGGCACAGATACAAAACCCAAATCCCATACATATTACACCCCATCACCCAAGCAAAACAATTCCACCCTCAAGCAATAGCTGATGCTTTTAGTCATTATTATGGGTCACAACCCTCACCAGATATCATTGAAGCATTTCTAAACACAATTAAACTTCCCAAACTCTCAGCCGAGCACCTCTCCAACCTCAACTCCCCTGTGACTGAATCGGAGGTACGTCAGATTATCAAATCCTTACCTAATAACAAATCCCCGGGCCCGGATGGCGTCACAGGGGAGTACTACAAAACCTTTCATGATATCCTGATTCCACACTTAGTGGAGGTCTTTGGTGCTGCTGCTGCCTCATTCCCCCCAGAAATGCTTAAGACCATGATAGTTGCACTGCCGAAACCAGGGAAGCATCCAAACACCCCACAAAACTTTCGGCCCATATCATTACTCAAAAATTATCTTAACATTAATGCAAAACTACTGGCCAACAGACTAGTAGACATTTTACCTTCTCTTATTGATATGGATCAGTCTGGATTTACTAAGGGGCACCAGACAGCTGACGCTACCCGATGCTTGCTAAATGTGGTTCACTTGGCCAACAAATACAAAACACTTTCTCTGCTCCTGGCACTGGATGCAGAGAAGGCATTTGATAGGATACATTGGCAATTTTTAGCACAAGTGTTGACTAGGTTTGGTTTCATGGGCTCCATCTACTCAGTCATCATGGCACTATACACCAACCCATCGGCCCAAGTTTACATTTCCGGGGGGCGCTATCAACTCCATTTGAGATTATCAATGGGACGTGACAAGGTTGCCCCCTTTCCCAACTGATTTTTTATTTGCTGATGGAGCCCCTGGCCACTTATTTACGCTTGCATCCCCACATAACTGGTTTGCAGGTAGGTAAGAAATGCCACACCATCAGCTTATTCGCTGACGACATCTTATTGATACTTACAAATGCCAAAACTTCCCTGGCTTCAGTACACCTGGTATTCCAGGCATTCAATAGTACAGTATATTAAATGCCTGGAATAGATGATGGTATCAAATACTTGGGCATCACTCTAACCTCTAAACTTGAAGATCTTATAAAGCTAACTACACTCTATTCCTAAATACATTTAGCTCCAAGTTGGACAAACTGGCTCTAGCTGAGCTATCATGGACGGGCCGGTTAGCGGCCTTTAAGATGCAATTATTACCACAACTATTACCTATTTAGGACCTTACCAATCTCAATACCCAGTTTTTACTTTAGTACCCTACAATCCATACTGAATAAATACCTTTGGCAGGGCAAGAGGGCTAGATGCGCATTTGACAAGCTAATTAAACATAGAAAATCAGGTGGAGTGGGACATGCACACCTGCAAGATTATTACTCTGCGACAATATTAGCGCAACTGCAACACTAGTTACTTCTAAACTCCAACGCCATATGGGTTCAATTGGAACAATCTCAGATTCCAAGGGGGAACTTACATCATTTTTTGCTAACTGCACCTTACAATACCTCCCTTGATAACAAACTAGCAGCATCTATACTAGCATCACTATGCTCCTGGGTTCATCTTAGCAAATATCAACAGTGGAGCAAAATGTAACACTTTTAAAACTCCCCAAATCTGCACTTTCCTACCTCATCCCAGATATTAATCTTAATATATGGAAGGATAAGGGGATTTCTCACTTAGAAGATGTATTAACAGGCCCATCACTTAAAACTTTCAGAACTTTAAATACACACAGATTGCCCATTTACTGAAAAAGAATACACAACTTCAGACAACACTTTTTGCTAAATTAATCCAATATTATCAACAATCCCCAATCCTATATATCAATGATCTACTCATGCCTACAAGAAAAAGACATCTGCATTTAATCCCAACCAATGATTTCTTGGGAACAGGAAATAGGAAAAGAATAGCCTGCACAACATTGGAAGAAAACATTAGATCCCATTTATACCTCCACTAATGCCCCGTACACACGGTCGGATTTTCCGACGGAAAATGTTTGATAGGACCTTGTTGTCGGAAATTCCGACCGTGTGTAGGCTCCATCACACATTTTCCATCGGATTTTCCGACCCACAAAGTTTGAGAGCAGGATATAAAATTTTCCGACAACAAAATCCGTTGTCGGAAATTCCGATCGTGTGTACACAAATCCGACGGACAAAGTGCCACGCATGCTCAGAATAAATAAAGGGATGAAAGCTATTGGCCACTGCCCCGTTTATAGTCCCGACGTACGTGTTTTACGTCACCGCGTTTAGAACGATCGGATTTTCCGACAACTTTGTGTGACCGTGTGTATGCAAGACAAGTTTGAGCCAACATCCGTTGGAAAAAATCCTAGGATTTTGTTGTCGGAATGTCCAAACAAAGTCCGACCGTGTGTACGGGGCATAAGAGTGCAAATCTCTGGGAATTTCATGAAAAAATACTACTGTGATGGTACTTGACACCACACCGTATATATATAAATCGGCGGCTATTGATGGCAATGGCACCATCAGAATCGGTGTGACACCAACTTTGTGGCGCCGCACCGATTCCCATAAGTAGTTTCTGTACTACGTTGGGCAACTTCTGGTGAAATTTCAATAGACATCTGTGCAGGTACAGATGGACCGTTGGACCTCCGAGACCCCCGCTCAGCTACACAGGCAATTCTAAGCACCGGGGGTAAGCCTTTACCGATCACTGTATCCTTCAAGCACCCCATGGGAAAGATTGGCCAGCAGCAGAAGCATTATAACCCACATGGATCGGTACTTTACTAGGCCGCAATCCGCAGCCTCGATTTCACCCACGGACCCCTTCGCCGCCATGGATCCTTACCTGGGAACAGATGAGGCTGAAAAATAATCTTTAACCACTTGACGACCGCCTCACGCTGATGTACGTCGGCAAAGTGGCACGGACAGGCAAAATCACGTACAGGGTACGTGATTTGCCTTCCGCGGGTGGGGGGTCCGATCGGACCCCCCCGGTGCCCGAGGCGGTCGTCTTTTGTCCAGCGGCGATCGGTGATGAGGGGGAGACCATCCGTTCGTGCCCCCCCCCTCGCGATCGCCGCCGGCCAATGAGAATCTTCCTTTGCTGCTGTATGCTAAACAGCAGCAAAGGAAATGATGTCATCTCCCCTCGGGTCGGTATTTTCCGTTCCGGCCCGAGGAGAGAAGACATCAATGTGAGTGCACAACACACACACACACAGTAGAACATGCCAGGCACACAAAACACCCCGATCCCCCCCCCGATCGCCCCCCGATCCCCCCCCAATCACCCCCCCCCCTGTCACAAACTGACACCAGCAGTTATTTTTTTATTTTTTTTTTTTTCTGATTACTGCATAGTGTCAGTTTGTGACAGTTACAGTGTTGGGACAGATACTGTTACCCCCCTGTAGGTCTAGGGTACCCCCCTAACCCCCCCTAATAAAGTTTTAACCCCTTGATCACCCCCCGTCACCAGTGTCACTAAGCGATCATTTTTCTGATCGCTGTATTAGTGTCGCTGGTGACGCTAGTTAGTGAGGTAAATATTTAGGTTCGCCGTCAGCGTTTTATAGCGTCAGGGACCCCCCTATACTATCTGATAAATGTTTTAACCCCTTGATTGCCCCCTAGTTAACCCTTTCACCACTGATCACCGTATAACCGTTACGGTTGACGCTGGTTAGTTTGTTTATTTTTTATAGTGTCAGGGCACCCGCCGTTTATTACCGAATAAAGGTTTAGCCCCCCGATCGCCCGGCGGTGATATGCGTCGCCCCAGGCAGCGTCAGATTAGCGCCAGTACCGCTAACACCCACGCACGCAGCATGCGCCTCCCTTAGTGGTATAGTATCTGATCGGATCAATATCTCATCCGATCAGATCTATACTAGCGTCCCCAGCAGTTTAGGGTTCCCAAAAACGCAGTGTTAGCGGGATCAGCCCAGATACCTGCTAGCACCTGCGTTTTGCGCCTCCGCCCAGCCCACCAAAGTGCAGTATCGATCGATCACTGTCACTTACAAAACACTAAACGCATAACTGCAGCGTTCGCAGAGTCAGGCCTGATCCCTGCGATCGCTAACAGTTTTTTTGGTAGCATTTTGGTGAACTGGCAAGCACCAGCCCCAGGCGTCAGGTTAGCGCCAGTACCGCTAACACCCACGCACGCAGCATACGCCTCCCTTAGTGGTATAGTATCTGAACGGATCAATGTCTGATCCGATCAGATCTATACTAGCGTCCCCAGCAGTTTAGGGTTCCCAAAAACGCAGTGTTAGCGGGATCAGCCCAGATACCTGCTAGCACCTGCGTTTTGCGCCTCCGCCCGGCCCAGCCCACCCAAGTGCAGTATCGATCGATCACTGACACTTACAAAACACTAAACGCATAACTGCAGCGTTCACAGAGTCATGCCTGATCCCTGCGATCGCTAACAGTTTTTTTGGTAGTATTTTGGTGAACTGGCAAGCACCAGCCCCAGGCAGCGTCAGATTAGCGCCAGTACCGCTAACACCCACGCACGCACCGTACACCTCCCTTAGTGGTATAGTATCTGATCGCATCAATATCTGATCCGATCAGATCTATACTAGCGTCACCAGCAGTTTAGGGTTCCCAAAAACGCAGTGTTAGCGGGATCAGCCCAGATACCTGCTAGCACCTGCGTTTTGCCCCTCCGCCCGGCCCAGCCCACCCAAGTGCAGTATCGATCGATCACTGTCACTTACAAAACACTAAAAGCATAACTGCAGCGTTCGCAGAGTCAGGCCTGATCCCTGCGATCGCTAACAGTTTTTTGGTAGCGTTTTGGTGAACTGGCAAGCGCCAGCGGCCTAGTACACCCCGGTCGTAGTCAAACCAGCACTGCAGTAACACGTGGTGACGTGGCGAGTCCCATAAGTGCAGTTCAAGCTGGCGAGATGGCAAGCACAAGTAGTGTCCCGCTGCCACCAAAAAGACAAACACAGGCCCGTCGTGCCCATAATGCCCTTCCTGCTGCATTCGCCAATCCTAATTGGGAACCCACCGCTTCTGCAGCGCCCGTACTTCCCCCATTCACATCCCCAACCAAATGCAGTCGGCTGCATGAGAGGCATTTTTATGTCCTCCCGAGTACCCCTACCCAACGAACCCCCCAAAAAAGATGTCGTGTCTGCAGCAAGCGCGGATATAGGCGTGACGCCCGCTATTATTGTCCCTCCTGTCCTGACAATCCTGGTCTTTGCATTGGTGAATGTTTTGAACGCTACCATTCACTAGTTGAGTATTAGCGTAGGGTACAGCATTGCACAGACTAGGCACACTTTCACAGGGTCTCCCAAAATGCCATCGCATTTTGAGAGACCCGAACCTGGAACCGGTTACCGTTATAAAAGTTAGTTACAAAAAAAGTGTAAAAAAAAAAAAAATATGAAATAAAAAAAAATAGTTGTTTTATTGTTCTCTCTCTCTCTATTCTCTCTCTCTATTGTTCTGCTCTTTTTTACTGTATTCTATTCTGCAATGTTTTATTGTTATTGTTATTGTTATTATGTTTTATCATGTTTGTTTTTCAGGTGTGTAATTATTTACACTTTACTGTGCTTTATTGTTAACCATTGTTAACCATTTTTTTGTCTTCAGGTACGCCATTCACGACTTTGAGTGGTTATACCAGAATGATGCCTGCAGGTTTAGGTATCATCTTGGTATCATTCTTTTCAGCCAGCGGTCGGCTTTCATGTAAAAGCAATCCTAGCGGCTAATTAGCCTCTAGACTGCTTTTACAAGCCGTGGGAGGGAATGCCCCCCCCCCCCACCGTCTTCCGTGTTTTTCTCTGGCTCTCCTGTCTCAACAGGGAACCTGAGAATGCAGCCGGTGATTCAGCCAGCTGACCATAGAGCTGATCAGAGACCAGAGTGGCTCCAAACATCTCTATGGCCTAAGAAACCGGAAGCTACGAGTATTTCATGACTTAGATTTCGCCGGATGTAAATAGCGCCATTGGGAAATTGGGGAAGCATTTTATCACACCGATCTTGGTGTGGTCAGATGCTTTGAGGGCAGAGGAGAGATCTAGGGTCTAATAGACCACAATTTTTTCAAAAAAGAGTACCTGTCACTACCTATTGCTATCATAGGGGATATTTACATTCCCCGAGATAACAATAAAAATGATTAAAAAAAAAAATATGAAAGGAACAGTTTAAAAGTAAGATTAAAAAAGCAAAAAAATAATAAAGAAAAAAAAAAAAAAAAAAAAAAACACCCCTGTCGCCCCCTGCTCTCGCGCTAAGGCGAACGCAAGCGGCGGTCTGTCGTCAAACGTAAACAGCAATTGCACCATGCATGTGAGGTATCACCGCGAAGGCCAGATCGAGTGCAGTAATTTTTCCAGTAGACCTCCTCTGTAAATCTAAAGTGGTAACCTGTAAAGGCTTTTGAAGGCTTTTAAACATGTATTTATTTTGTTGCCACTGCACGTTTGTGCGCAATTTTAAAGCATGTCATGTTTGGTATCCATGTACTCGGCCTAAGATCATCTTTTTTATTTCATCAAACATTTGGGCAATATAGCGTGTTTTAGTGCATTAAAATTAAAAAAAGTGTGTTTTTTCCCCAAAAAATGCGTTTGAAAAATCGCTGCGCAATTACTGTGTGAAAAAAAAAAATGAAACACCCACCATTTTAATCTGTAGGGCATTTGCTTTAAAAAAATATATAATGTTTGGGGGTTCAAAGTAATTTTTTTGCAAAAAAAAAAAACTTTTTCATGTAAACAATAAGTGTCAGAAAGGGCTTTGTCTTCAAGTGGTTAGAAGAGTGGGTGATGTGTGACATAAGCTTCTAAATGTTGTGCATAAAATGCCAGGACAGTTCAAAACCCCCCCAAATGACCCCATTTTGGAAAGTAGACACCCCAAGCTATTTGCTGAGAGGCATGTCGAGTCCATGGAATATTTTATATTGCGACACAAGTTGCGGGAAAGAGACAAATTTTTTTTTTTATTTTTTTTTTTTTGCACAAAGTTGTCACTAAATGATATATTGCTCAAACATGCCATGGAAATATGTGAAATTACACCCCAAAATACATTCTGCTGCTTCTCCTGAGTACGGGGATACCACATGCGTGAGACTTTTTGGGAGCCTAGCCGCGTACGGGACCCCGAAAACCAAGCACCGCCTTCAGGCTTTCTAAGGGCGTGAATTTTTGATTTCACTCTTCACTGCCTATCACAGTTTCGGAGGCCATGGAATGCCCAGGTGGCACAAAACCCCCCCAAATGACCCCATTTTGGAAAGTAGACACCCCAAGCTATTTGCTGAGAGGTATAGTGAGTATTTTGCAGACCTCACTTTTTGTCACAAAGTTTTGAAAATTGAAAAAAGAAAAAAAAAATGTTTTTTCTTGTCTTTCTTCATTTTCAAAAACAAATGAGAGCTGCAAAATACTCACCATGCCTTTCAGCAAATAGCTTGGGGTGTCTACTTTCCAAAATGGGGTCATTTGGGGGGGTTTTGTGCCACCTGGGCATTCCATGGCCTCCGAAACTGTGATAGGCAGTAAAGAGTGAAATCAAAAATTTTCACCCTTAGAAATCCTGAAGGCAGTGATTGGTTTTCGGGGTCCAGTACGCGGCTAGGCTCCCAAAAAGTCCCACACATGTGGTATCCCCATACTCAGGAGAAGCAGCTAAATGTATTTTGGGGTGCAATTCCACATATGCCCATGGCCTGTGTGAGCAATATATCATTTAGTGACAACTTTATGAAAAAAAAAAAAAAAAAAAAAGTGTCACTTTCCCGCAACTTGTGTCAAAATATAAAATATTCCATGGACTCAATATGCCTCTCAGCAAATAGCTTGGGGTGTCTACTTTCCAAAATGGGGTCATTTTGGGGGGTTTTGTGCCATCTTGGCATTCCATGGCCTCCGAAACTGTGATAGGCAGTGAAGAGTGAAAGCAAAAATTTACACCCTTAGAAATCCTGAAGGCGGTGATTGGTTTTCGGGGCCCCGTACGCGGCTAGGCTCCCAAAAAGTCCCACACATGTGGTATCCCCATACTCAGGAGAAGCAGCTAAATGTATTTTGGGGTGCAATTCCACATAGGCCCATGGCCTGTGTGAGCAATATATCATTTAGTGACCACTTTTTGTAAATATTTTTTTTTTTTTTTTTTTTGTCATTTTTCAATCACTTGGGACAAAAAAAATAAATATTCAATGGGTTCAACATGCCTCTCAGCAATTTCCTTGGGGTGTCTACTTTCCAAAATGGGGTCATTTGGGGGGGTTTTGTACTGCCCTGCCATTTTAGCACCTCAAGAAATGACATAGGCAGTCATAAACTAAAAGCTGTGTAAATTCCAGAAAATGTACCCTAGTTTGTAGACGCTATAACTTTTGCGCAAACCAATAAATATACGCTTATTGACATTTTTTTTACCAAAGACATGTGGCCGAATACATTTTGGCCTAAATGTATGACTAAAATTTAGTTTATTGGATTTTTTTTAGAACAAAAAGTAGAAAATATCATTTTTTTTCAAAATTTTCGGTCTTTTTCCGTTTATAGCGCAAAAAATAAAAACCGCAGAGGTGATCAAATACCATCAAAAGAAAGCTCTATTTGTGGGAAGAAAAGGACGCAAATTTCGTTTGGGTACAGCATTGCATGACCGCGCAATTAGCAGTTAAAGCGACGCAGTGCCAAATTGGAAAAAGACCTCTGGTCCTTAGGCAGCATAAAGGTCCGGGGCTCAAGTGGTTAACCACCACCCAGAGCATGGCCTTCTCCCCTGCTTCTTCACAGGAGATTCTTACACCAGCCATCCTGGATGCTAAGCTCGATGCCAAGCTGCAGCTCCTTCTCCAGCAGATCACCCATACTGTCTCCACAGAGGTGAGCAAGTTAGCTGCAGAACTAAGAGGGGAAATAAATCAAATTGGGGAACGCACTGACACCATTGAACACAAGTTTGATGAAATGGTTGACTATGTGCAGGCTATGGAAGAGGAAAACCATATCCTAAGACAGTCAGTCTCCCAATTACAATTACAGCAAAAGGACTTGGAAAATAGGGAGAGAAGGCAGAACTTGCGTTTTAGAGGTATCCCTGAAAATGTGGGAGACTCTGCATTATGCCCCTTCCTTCTTGGTCTTTTTAATACCATGGCCCAGACGGTAGTGGATGTGGACTGGCGCCTTGACAGGGCTCACTGCTCCCTAGGCCCAAAACCTCCGGCTGGAGCCAGGCCTAGAGATGTTATTGTGAGGTTCCATTATTATGTGAGCAAAGAGGCACTAACCCTAGCCACAAGAAATAAAGCTCAACTCGTATACAAAGAGGCAAAACTACAAATTTTTAGTGACCTCTCTCCCATCACCCTTGCTAAAAGGAAAAACCTACGTCCAATCACATCCCATCTGCAACGTCATCCAGTTCCTTACTACTGGGGCTTTCCCTTTCGCCTCTCTGTATCCAAGGATGGAGTGCAACACAATCTCCGTGAACTCCAGTAAAGTGAAGCTTTCAAAAAAAACCTGGGTCTCCCCCCTATACCGGAAGAAGATTTGATGCCTCCTCAGACCCAGGCTCGCCCGTTTCCCTCTACTCCTAGTCGTGTCTGGACCCCGGTCCGGAGTCGATTGAAGAAGCAACTATCCACACCTCAATGACCTCGACTCTCCAAACAACAACCTCCTTGATGCTCCTACAGGGGACTTTTGGTCTTAAAGTCGTATTTAGATTACTCATACTCCAAGAGAATCGCAGTTTACTGCTCTGCACTAAAAGTTTCTAAGTTACCCCACACGTAAGTTGGGGTAATGTTTTTCCCAACCCATGGGGTTTTATTACTATTGTTGTGGTCTTCGTCACACCAGCAAACTGACAGAAGTTTCTATTTTGTCCATTTTTCTTTTAGCTGACTTTATTTTTGACCTATTAGGATGCATTCTGTTTGACACACACAGCTACTGCTATGTTCATAAGGTGGGTTGATGGACCCCCCCTTACTCTTTGGATTCCCCTGATGGTGGTCTGCATGTGTCCCTACCTGGTCTCTGTTGTTTTTCAGGGCCTCCTGAGATATGGCTATATCTCAGGCATACTAACAAAGTTTTTTTCTTTTTGTTATTTTTACTGATGATGTTATTTCTTATGCATGATCTTGATCCTGTTCTTTCTTCTGTGTACTCAGATGCCAGCTCAGTAGATTGAGGTTGCAAATGTTTTTTTTTTTACCTTTCTCTTTTTCTTTATTTTTCATAACCCTCCTCTCTTTTTAAGGTATGTCTGCTGTTGTACAGGTATTCAGGGGTTAAGTCTATATGATTGTACCCATACCCAACCTTACTCCCTGTGCTATGTCCTTTATCTCCCCTTCCCTCATGTGTTTTTTCATGTTCCACGAGCTCCCATGCACATAACATGTTTATGGCTTTAAAGATAATGTAGTACCATGTAAAGGTTCTGGCCTCCATTCGGAAGCGTTGGATAGCTCTGAAGGAGTTTAGATCTTCTGGGGCAGATGAGACACATTTTTGTGCCGGTGGTACGCTTAAGTTTGCTTCAAAAATTTTCCCCACCTCCTACCTCGCCTCTGATTCTACAGGTAAGGCGGGAGTAGCAATTCTAATTTGGAAATCTTGTCCTATCAGGGTTAAGAAGGCTCATGTAGATCCCCATGGGAGATTTCTCATCCTTGATTGTGACTATGTAAATACTTCCTTCACTTTAGTCAATGTATATGCTCCCAATATGGGCCAGATTAATTTCCTCCCAAACTTTTTGACTCCCCTCATTATCATTCTCAACCTTTCATGATTGTGGGGGGAGACTTCAATCTGGTCATGTCTCCTACTAAAGACAGACAAACCTTGTTTAAAGATATTCCTCCAAAGAAAACACTATCCCAAGCTACTTCATTTCGTAAATGTATTGGATCACAACAACTCTTTGACTCATGGAGGATTAAACATCCCTCCGCTAATCAATTTACATTTTATTCGGCAGCCCACAAAATGTATTCCCGCCTTGATCATTTCTTTATTTCTGCCCCTCTACTTCCTTATGTAACTGAGTCTGACATTTCATCCATTACATGGTCTGACCATGCTCCCATTATATTAGATCTTGCTTTTTCCCAGAGGTTTACCAGGTCATGCCATTGGAGGCTTAACGATTACCTTTTACAACATGAGATCTCCCGTAGCAAATTGGCCAAAAGTTTAAAGGAATATTTCCAACTCAACGAAGGATCTGTGCCTGATCCCTCTACACTGTGGGAGGCACACAAGGCTGTCTTTCGTGGGGAGTGTATAGCAGAAAGCTCCCGTTTGAAAAAAGACAGATATAAACATCTACAGTCTTGATCAGCTGATCTGCTGTCTGCTAAGCGACGGCTGTCGTGCAATCCCACAGTGTCAAAACTACGTAAGGTCACTCTCCTTAGAGTACAACTCGGTAAGGCAACCAGATCATTACTCTGGACAAAACAAAAATTCTATGAGTATTGTAATAAGCCCCATAGGATATTAGTCAATAAATTACGTCCGCGTCCATTTAACTAATTTCCGGACTTTCTCTTTCAAGCTGACGGTGCCAAAACTTACTGCCCCTGAGAGATGTCCAAAACCTTTGGTAACTTCTACCACAAATTGTATAATTGCCTGACTCCTGACAATAATTTCATTTTTGCTCAGAGTAAATTTGGGGAATTTTTCTCTAACATAAAGCTCCCACAATTGCCCTCCTCTGATCTAGCTAGCTTGAATTCAGATGTAACTACAGAGGAACTTCTTTCTATTATTAAAGACCTACCTCTACACAAATCTCCTGGCCCAGATGGATTACCCTATTTCTATTATAAAACCTTCTTTGACATACTATCTCCCCACATGTTGACTCTCTATGAATCTATACTCAAAGGACATTCCCCACATTCCCAATTCTCTCATTCTTATATTTCTGTTATCCCAAAACCTGGGAAGGACCCTTCTCTCCCAGATAATTATAGGCCCATAGCTGTTCTAAATTCAGATTATAAGATATTTACGAAAATTCTTGCTTCCAGACTGTCTAGACTCATCCCTAGGTTGATCAATAGAGACCAAGTGGACTTTGTTCCTGGCAAGCATGCTGGGGATAACACCCGCCAAACCATAGATTTGATTGACCTACTTGATAGATCCTCATCCCAAGCTCTTGTCCTGAGTTTGGATGCACAAATAGCACTTGACAGGCTGAGTTGGCCTTATATGTTCTCTACCCTGCGTGCTTATGGTTTTAAGGGACCTTTTTTAAAAGCATTGGAAGCTCTGTACTCTGGGGTTACGGCCCCCCCCTGTCGCCTAGCTTCCCCATGACGAATGGAACTCGGCAGGGCTGTCCTATTTCGCCATTGCTTTTTATCCTGTGCGTAGAACCCCTGGCTGAGTCTATTCGTATACATCCAGATATTCATGGGGTGGTGATGCGACAGGGGGAGTATAAATTATCGCTCTTTGCAGATGATATACTGCTGACTATTACCAAGCCGTTACTATCCCTCCCTTCACTACACAATTTACTCTCTGCCTTTGGTGCCATCTCGGCTTATAAGGTTAACACATCCAAAACTGAAGTTCTTCCGATACACATCCCATCTTCTTTGTTGTCCCAGCTCAAAACTGCTTATCCCTATAAGTGATGCACCACCTCCCTAAAGTATTTGGATATCCTTCTTAACCACTCTTACCCCTATCTTTACTCTGCAAATTATCCCCATTTACTTTTGGACATCAATAAATCCTTGCAAAGCTGGACGAAACTTCCCCTGTCCCTCCTAGGCAGAATAAACGTTCTTAAAATGTCTATTTTACCTAGGCTTTTTTTTTTTTTTTTTTCACAATCAAAGGTTTATTAAAGCTTGTGATGTTACAATTAACTGCATACAATACAATTTAGAAAGCAAAACAATTATCTATAATTTTTTTTTTTTTTTTAAATAATTTTTATTCAAGTTTTGTCAGTTTACAAAGATATACACATTACTTACATATAACAGTAGATATCGTAAACCGAAATATAAACCATGGATGCTAACAGTTTCACAAAGCTATGCAGTCTTAATATAATTCCCTGAAATGTGAGGAGTAGAGCAGGGTATGAGAGGCTGTATACCTCCGCCAGCCACCCCATTTGGGAACTAACTGTGGCTCGACTGAGGCACAGCCTCTGTACGCCTCCGTGTTAACAACAATATTAATCAATGTATATCTGTTAGCGTTCTAGTAACAAGAGCTTATAGTATGTAACTAGTAGAAGAAACTAATGCGTATATAATACAGGATCAATTCAGAAGCTATATGGAAAAGGAAGGACATGAATCTTAACAAAAAAAAGACACAGAGATTCATGAGTTAAATCATCCTAGTAATAGCAGATGTTGTTCCATTTATTTGCGATAATTGTCGTACCAATTTATCCAACGTTGCCAGCGTGGAAGAAATGCGTCATACTTTCCACTAATGGATGCTAGCATCTTCTCATAAGTGTAGTGTAAAGATAATGTAGTAACTGTCTCTTCTATTTCTGGAGGGTGCAGTGATCTCCAGTTTCTTAGTATTACTAATTTGGCTGCTAGGAATAAGTGGATAGTAAATTGTCTATGTAGTGGAGGGATATCTTCTATACCTATGTTTAGGATAGCTAATGATGAAGGGTTCCGTATAGTTAGACCCGTTATTTGACGTAGGAGTTTGAAGATGTGGGACCAATATGATGTCAGGTGTTCGCATCCCCATAAGATGTGATAGATAGTGCCAGGTTGCCCACAATTCCTACAGCAAGTAGAAGGTGTGGAACAGTCAAATTTAGCTAGATGATATGGTGTTAAATGTGAGAGTTCCCAGAGGTTGGTGCTTTTGGTAGCCGAGTGTAGATATTGCATAGCTTTGTGCCATTGGTGTGGGGAGAAGGAGATATTAAGATCTCTTTCCCATGCTAGCATGGAATTTGTTTTGAGGAATATGTTTTTATCATGGAGATAAGTGTAGAATAACAATATACCTCCTTTACGAGGCATTTTGGCAGTGAGGTATACATAAATCTGCCAAAATAACTTATAGTTGATGTTATGTTTTTTGAGGTAGGAAGCAATTCTAAAATGTTGAAATCGTTCCGAGGTAGGCAGGTCATATGTTATTTGTAGAGTGTCAAACGATCTGACGTTAGTGCCGGAGTGTAAGTCTGAAACCCACTGTATTCCCTCCGCAATCCACTTGTGTAAGGGTATGTCTGGGATCAATAATGCTAACGTTGATATAGGGATCAACAGCAATTTGGTAGGAGATGATCTAGATTTGGTTGTTATCAATGTCTTCCATGAGTTTAGTGTTGCTAGAATCGGGAGAGAGAGGTCAGAAGATTTGGGTTTTAGATACATAAAAGCTAACAAATAATCATAGATGTTTCCTCCTGGTATAGTAGATTGTTCAATAGAACACCAAAGCGGCTTTTGGTGATGGGGGAACCACCCTCTTAGTTGTGCTAGGATTGCAGCTAGATGGTAGTCGGCAAAGATTGGGAGACCAACCCCTCCTGCTATTCTGGTTTTACGGAGTTTGGTTAAAGCGCTTCTGGCTTTTTTACCCTCCCATAAATATCTAGAGAGTGTGGATTGCAAAGCATGAAAATGTTTCCGTGGGACGGGGATGGGAACTGTGCAAAATACATAAAGTATTTGTGGCAGAATTTGCATTTTGAAGGCAGCCAGCCTGCCTGACCATGACAATGTATGTTTGCTTAGGGACTGGAGACTTGTTTGCATTGTACGTGGTAACGGAAGGTAATTAGCGTGAAAAAGTTGTGTAGGGTAGGATGTTAGTTTAATCCCTAGGTAAGTTATTTCTTGTGAATCCTATACATATGGATACTTATTTTGCAAAATTGTTCTATCAGATGCTGCTACTCCAAGATCCAATATGTATGATTTAGTTTAATTTACCTTGTAATATGATATCTTACCATATTCTTGTAGTAGTTGAGAGACATGTTGTAGGGAAGACACCGGATTAGTCAACATGAAGATCACATCGTCTGCGAAGAGACTTATGACGTGTTTGCGGTTATTGAAGGAAAAACCTTGTATATTAGTGTTTTGCCTTATACTGGGAGCAAGGGGTTCCATTAGGAGGTTGAAAATGAGAGGGGATAATGGACAGCCCTGGCGGGTGCCATTTGTGATCTTGAAAGGCTTAGATAGCATACCTGAGTTATATACTCGGGCTGATGGTGAAGTGTATAAAGATAGTATTGCAGACAATATGTGGCCTGCAAATCCAAATGTTTCCAATGTGGTTGCGAGATACGTCCAATGCACTCTGTCGAACGCCTTCTCTGCATCCAAAGCAAGAAGCAGAGAAGGCGATCCGTGTTGCCTGGCTATATGAATCACATCTATCAATCTTCTGGTAGCATCAGATGTTTGTCTGCCCTTGGTGAATCCCGATTGATCTGGGTCGATTATAGTGGGGAGAATGTCAATTAGTCTCAAAGCTATCATTTTAGCATAAAGCTTTAGATCAGTGTTCAATAAGGATATCGGTCTAAAGTTTTGAGGAGTATCCGGTGTCTTCCCTGGTTTAGGCAACGTGACTATTAAAGCTTCTAACATCTCAGATGGAAAAGAAGACGAAGCAGCAGCGGCCTCAAATACCCTTAGAAGGTGCGGTCCTAAATAGTGTTTAAAAGTCTTATAATATTCCCCTGTCAAGCCATCTGGTCCTGGAGATTTGTTAATGGGAAGAGTGTCAATTACAGTCATTAATTCAGATAGTGACAAAGGGGAATTCAAGGCTTGAAGTTGAGAATCGGAGAGTTTCGGTAAATTGACATTTTTTAAGAACTCATTTATAGCTCTTTGTGATGGCTGGTCAATATGATTGTCATGATTAAGGTTGTAAAGGGACGCATAGTATTCGCTGAATGTATTAGCAATGCCTTGGGGGTCAAATACTTTTTGTTTGGAAGTAGGGCTAATAAGGAAAGGTATTTTAGTTTTGAAGCGTTGGCCTCGTAGTTTGCGGGCCAATGCTTTACCAGCTTTGTTGCTGGTCAAATAGAATAACATTTTTAGTCGTCGTTCCTTTTGCTCAAAGGAATGAAGTAATTCTAATCTGAGAGCGTGTTGCAGGTCTGTCAGTTTTTTGCTAACTTGGCGTGTAGGGTTTTTTTTATCTAGATCTTCTAGAGATTTGATATCTGCATAAAGAGTATCGTGCCGCTGCCGTTTCTGTTTTTTAAGTTTTGTAGCTAGTTGAATAAATATGCCTCTAATGTACGCCTTATGGGCGTTCCGAAGCACAAACGGATCATTTGTGGAAAAGGAATTGATCTGGAAGTAATCAGACAAATGATTTTCTAACGATGTCTTAGTAGTTGTTGTTTGTATCACTTGAGGGCTGGCGTGCCATATGAATGCCCCATTAGTAGGATAATTGTCCCCTAGCGTTAGGAGGATAGAAGCATGGTCTGACCAAGTAATGTTATTTATTTTAATTTGAGCCACCTTTTGAAGCAACCATTTGTCCATTAGGACCAGATCAATCCTCGAATAAGTGCAATGCCTATGAGAGTAAAATGTGAAGTCCCGTTCATTAGCATGTTTGCAGCGCCAGCTATCGAACAGATCATGCAATCTTAGGAAGAAATTTAGAGAAGGAGATCTTTTAGAATAAGTCGAGGTAGAGTCCATACTTGGATCAGGAGTAATATTAAAGTCTCCACAAATTATAAGGGAACCTTGTTGGATTCTTTTCAGCTTCTTCAGCAATCTGTTCAGGAAATTAATTTGTTTTGTGTTGGTGTAAGAGAACTGTCAGGATGCGCCCGGCATGCACACGTGCGCATGCACGCATTCACGGGCATCAGCAGATTTCCTTGCGCAGGAACACACATCTGACCACAATTGGCACCTGACAGCCTATTTAAGGGTTGCTCTGATTTCTGACAGGTGCTGCTTGATCTTCAGCTGTGTCCTGAGATTCTGAAACCCTGTTTGTTTGACTTGACTTCCTGTTGCTGAAACCCTGGCCTTCCTGACCCTGTTTCTGGACTCTGATTATTCTGATTACTGGTTCATGATCCTGGCTTCCTGTTTGACCTTGCTCCTGTTTATACCTTGGTACCTCGCTGCCCGCCCGTTACTGAACCCGGCTTACCTGATGACCTCGCTCCTGTCTCCTGTTTGGCTCCACGCTGTTTCCGAGTACCTGTGCTGGCCGTCCATCCTCTCAGCTGTGCTGGTTCCAGCTCTTCACCAGAAACCCTGCCTGCACTTCCCAGTCTGCAACACTTCCAGCAAGTTCTGCACACAGCATTCATAGGCACTCGTGTTCCTCCTGATCCTAGCCACCATCTGTTCCATCTCCAGTGGGGCTTGGATTGGAGATACAAGAGAGGCTGACCTCGTCATTTCAGACTCCTACCAGGTACGTGACAGTATCAAGCAGCCACAAATGGAGTCTGAAAGGGAGGCCTTTCCACCAGAGAACATTTACAGATCTATTTGTGTGCTATCCAATATTGTGCAGAAGTTACAAGAAAATCTGAGTCGCATGGAAGAGCGATTTCCCCACAATGAGAATGTCGCATTGGCCTGTGCTCCGCTTTTGGTCTCTGATTCATATACCCAAACAGAGCCCGGCTTGTTCCATGAGGTTGTTTCTGCTCCTGAACCCAGGGTGCCTATGCCTGAGCGATTTTCCGGAAATCGCAAGAAGTTTCGCACATTCCGGAATTCCTGTGAACTATATTTCTCCCTGTTACCCCGGACCTTCACGTCTGAAAGCATCAAGGTGGGGTTTATCATTACATTACTATTGGATGAACCACTTTCCTGGGCTCATCATCTCCGGGAACAACATGACCCTGTCCTGACAACCACGGATTCTTTCTTCTCAGCCATGGCTCAGCTTTATGCAGACCCCTTCTACCAGCAGACTGCCGAATTCATGCTTGGCAAATTACAGCAAGGTCCAAGGCCTGCTGAGGAATATGTAACTGATTTCCGTGTATGGAGTGCAGATACCCAATGGAATCATTCCGCACTTCGCCACCAGTTTCGACTAGGACTGTCTGACACCTTAAAGGATGAGCTTGCCAGAGTGGGAGTTCCAGCATCCCTGGAAGACCTGATCGATCTAACCATTCAGATCGATCGGCGATTACGTGAAAGGCAATCCGAAAGGTCCAAAGGAACCCTTTCTGTGGCTTCAAGGTCTGACATTCCTGCATCCTCATCCATTGCATCCCCCAGAAGGAGGGAACTGCATAAGACTCCTCATAGAAGTTTTCGAAGACCACCCCTTTCTCCTGATGAACGCCTTCATCGATTACAGGACAATCTGTGTCTCTATTGCGGGGAGGCGGGTCACTTTATACAGACTTGCCCTGCAAAGACCCGCAGGTCTTTCTCCCGTCAGCCTCACATGATGCATCTCTCAGGGAGGTACCAGTCTCATGTCTCTCTTTCCATTGTGCTCCAGTTTTCTGAAAAGACTGTTCCTGTACTTGCAATCATAGACTCTGGGGCCTGTAGTTGTTTTATGGACTCTGCATTTGCTTCTCTCCACCAGCTGCCTGTATGTGCTAAGAAGCAGGAATTCCATGTTCATCTGGCTGACGGTTCCAGCATTAAATCAGGCCCAGTTACCCAAGAGACTTTACCTATTTCCTGTCGTACTTCTTCCGGCCACCATGAATTCCTCCGTTTGGATATCATAGCTTCTCCCATGTTCCCGGTCATCCTTGGCATTCCATGGTTGAAGGCACATAATCCTCACATTAACTGGCTTACCGGAGACATCTCCTTCTCCTCTGACTACTGCCAAATTCACTGCCTACCTGAAAAGACTTTCAATACCACACCCCTCCTGGGTATCCTCCCTGACCATGAAACCTCTAATCTGGTCCCTGCTGCATACCACGAGTATCTGGATGTATTTAACAAGAAAGGAGCGGACACTCTTCCTCCCCATAGAACATATGATTGTCCTATTGAACTTTTACCAGGGGCCGAGATCCCATTTGGGCGAATTTATCCTCTCTCTGAGCCTGAACTAGAAGCCCTGCGGATTTATATAGATGAAAGCCTTGAAAAACAGTTCATCCGGCCCTCCACTTCACCAGCAGGGGCCGGTATTTTCTTTGTGGAAAAGAAAGACCATACCCTTAGGCCCTGTGTGGACTATCGTGACCTTAACAGGGTCACTGTTAAAAACCGGTACCCTCTGCCTCTGATCCCTGAACTTTTTCAAAGGCTGCGTGGGGCACGAGTGTTCTCCAAATTGGATCTGAGAGGTGCTTATAATCTTGTCAGAATCAGGGAGGGAGATGAATGGAAGACGGCCTTCCGAACACGCTTCGGGCATTTTGAATATCAAGTCATGCCATTCGGACTCTGCAACGCCCCTGCCACATTCCAACATCTGGTTAATGACGTTTTTCGGGACTTCCTTGATTTATTCGTCATCGTGTATCTGGATGACATCCTTATATTCTCTGAAACTCTAGAATCCCATAGGACTCATGTAAAGAAAGTACTGGGTCGGCTGAGGGAACACCGCCTTTACGCAAAGGCTGAGAAATGTGACTTTGAAAAACCAACCATACATTTCCTGGGACTTGTCATCTCTGCTGACGGTATCTCCATGGACCCACAGAAAGTCACTTCCGTCCTGGAATGGCCTGCCCCTGTTGACAGGAAAGCTGTTCAGAGATTTGTGGGATTCGCCAACTTTTACAGAAAATTTATCAAGAACTTTTCTGTCATCATCACCCCCATCACTCAGTTAACAAAGCAGCATGTTCCTTTCCGATGGACCCCTGAAGCTCAAACAGCTTTTGAACAGTTAAAAACTTTATTCACGCCAGCTCCCATCTTGAAACATCCTGATCCATCCTTAGCCTACGTTTTGGAGGTGGATGCGTCTGAGAGTGCACTGGGCGCTATTTTGTCTCAACGCCAAGGTCCCAAATCCTTGCTCCATCCTGTGGCCTTTTTCTCTAAGAAATTAAATCCTTCTGAAAAGAACTATGATGTTGGAGACCGAGAATTGCTGGCTATCAAGGCTGCGCTTGAAGAATGGCGCTACCTCCTGGAAGGAGCAGCTCACCCCATCCTCATCTTCACGGACCATAAAAATCTCGAATACTTGAGGACGGCTAGACGACTAAGACCCCGGCAGGCAAGGTGGGCACTTTTCTTCTCTCGTTTTATGTTCCATATAACTTATCGTCCTGGCTCAAAGAATGGTAAACCGGATGCCTTGTCCCGCATGTTCAGCGACCCAGTGGTATCCTCAGAACCTGATACTATTCTACCAGCCAAAAATGTTTTGCTTCTTCAGGCGGATTTGATGTCTCAGATAAAAGCAGATGTGATAAACCAACCACCTTCCAAAGATCTGGCTCTTCAATTGAGGGATGGTCTGTACTTTTATAAGAAGCAAATCTTTATCCCTGAGCAATTCAGAGTTGCTGTCCTGAGGCGATGTCATGACCACCCATTAGCGGGCCACTTTGGAATTCGCAAAACGGCCGATCTGATCTCTCGAACATTCTGGTGGCCAGACTTGATGCAAGACTGCAAAAGATATGTTAATTCTTGTGTGACATGCCTTCGGAATAAGACGGACAGAGCCAAAACTTGGGGCCTACTTGAGCCACTCCCTGTACCTGAGAAACCATGGAGCATGATCTCCATGGATTTCATCGTGGAACTCCCCCCATCTGAAAACTTCACCACCGTGTTTGTTGTGGTGGATCGCTTGACCAAGATGGCCCATTTTGTACCCTTACAAGGAACTCATTCGGCCACAGAGACCGCCTCAGCTTTCATCAAGGAGATTGTAAGATTACATGGTGTCCCTGATAGCATCATCTCTGATCGTGGGGTGCAGTTTACGTCTAGATTTTGGAGGGCATTATGCCAAGCACTGAACATTGAACTCTGCCTCTCCACAGCCTACCATCCACAAACTAATGGACAAACTGAAAGAACCAATCAAACCCTTGAGCAGTACTTACGGTGTTTTTCCTCTTTTGCACAAGATGACTGGCTATCACTTCTTCCACTGGCAGAATTTTCATACAATAATTCCATCCACTCTGCAACCAAGCAATCACCCTTTTTTGCCAATTATGGGTACCACCCCTCTTTCTTAGCTGAGCTGGCCATTGAATCATCTGTACCTGCTGTACAAAACAGATTAAACTTCCTCAGTACTAATAACCAATTACTGCAAGATACAATCTCCAAGGCTCAAGCAAGCAATAAAAAGTTCTTCGACAAGAAGAAGAGAGGTAATCTGAACCTTAAACCTGGAGACAAGGTCTGGCTTTCCACAACAAACTTGAAACTGAGCTGTCCTTCAAGAAAACTTGGCCCAAAATTTTTGGGACCCTTCCCAGTCAAGAGGAAAATTAATGCAGTGGCATTCGAGTTGGTGTTACCCAAGAATCTAAAGATCCACCCTGTATTCCATGTCTCTTTGTTGAAACCAGTTGTACCAAATCCATTTCCAGATCGGGTTTCTGAAATTCCTCCTCCGCTGCTCATCGAAGGGAATGAGGAATTTGAGGTGGAAGCCGTGTTGGATTGTAGAAGAAGGCATAACCAAACACAGTTCCTCATTAAATGGAAAGGCTATGGGTCGGAAGAAAATTCCTGGGAACCAGCTTCAGATGTGCATGCTCCCAGACTAGTGCAAGCCTTTTTTCAATGCCACCCAGAGAAAAGACACTTGAAGGGCATCCGGAGGCTGCCCTTAAGGGGGGGGCAATGTAAGAGAACTGTCAGGATGCGCCCGGCATGCACACGTGCGCATGCACGCATTCACGGGCATCAGCAGATTTCCTTGCGCAGGAACACACATCTGACCACAATTGGCACCTGGCAGCCTATTTAAGGGCTGCTCTGATTTCTGACAGGTGCTGCTTGATCTTCAGCTGTGTCCTGAGATTCTGAAACCCTGTTTGTTTGACTTGACTTCCTGTTGCTGAAACCCTGGCCTTCCTGACCCTGTTTCTGGACTCTGATTATTCTGATTACTGGTTCATGATCCTGGCTTCCTGTTTGACCTTGCTCCTGTTTATACCTTGGTACCTCGCTGCCCGCCCGTTACTGAACCCGGCTTACCTGATGACCTCGCTCCTGTCTCCTGTTTGGCTCCACGCTGTTTCCGAGTACCTGTGCTGGCCGTCCATCCTCTCAGCTGTGCTGGTTCCAGCTCTTCACCAGAAACCCTGCCTGCACTTCCCAGTCTGCAACACTTCCAGCAAGTTCTGCACACAGCATTCATAGGCACTCGTGTTCCTCCTGATCCTAGCCACCATCTGTTCCATCTCCAGTGGGGCTTGGATTGGAGATACAAGAGAGGCTGACCTCGTCATTTCAGACTCCTACCAGGTACGTGACAGTTGGGAACGTATACGTTCACAAGAGTGTAACGGGTAGAATTGATATCACATATAATAATGAGGTACCTGCCCACTATATCGGATATTACTGAATAAAGTTGAAATGATATGGAGTTCTTGATAGCTACCATAACCCCTCTTTTTTCGCATTCATGTTGGAGAAAAAGTAGTGTTGAAAATTTCTATGAGAGCATTTTGGTGATGCCGCATGGTGGAAGTGTGTCTCTTGAGCGCACAGAATATCGCATTGGGCAGAGTCAGCTTCTTTCCAAAGAGATGCTCTCTTGGCTGGGTGGTTTAAGCCGTGGGTATTGATGGATAGTATTTTAACTGGCATTGTGTACATAGGAAGGTATGCTGTATGCCAAAGGTGGATAGTACTCACGCTTGGTGGATGGTTTCTGTTCCATGGTGGCTTTGTGTCTGGAGTATCCCTCGAGGCAGACTAGTATTTTGCAGAAGTGGTAGGTTCCTTTCCATAAGAGCATATATGGGTACAGCTCTGCAACTGGTGGTTGATCCATAAAAACAATAAAAAACAAATAACATAACAAATTAAAATGAGAAAAAAGAAAAGTTACAGGGTGATAGGAGAATCCACAGAGGGATTCTTGATCCATGAACACTGTTCAATTGGAGTGAGGGGTATTGGAAGTTTTTCCAAGTGTGCCTTCGCCGGGGGATTGTAGATATAAGGAATTGAGTAAGTCGATTAGGAGCAATCTAGTATTGGAGCAGGTTTTTTGTCACTCTTCTTTCGTTTCACCACCTGCCAGTCTGCCTGTATGTGTGGAGGAGGATCAACTTGTATAGGGGATGGATGTGTGTCGGACAGTATACCCCATTGTCTGAGGACGTGTAGACCTTCTTCCATGGTGGAGACCGTGGTGGTCGCGCCGTTATGAGTAATTGAGAGCGCAGCTGGATACTTCCACCTGTGAAGTATGTGATGGTTGCGTAGCGCTTTAGTAATGGTGGCTAAATTTCGGCGTTTTTGGAGGGTATGCCTAGACAGATCAGGGAGTAGCTGAAGAGAGGCATATTGAGGTGGGCGCTGATCAGGGTTACGGAATGACGCCAAAATGGCTTCTTTTGCTTTGTAAAAGTGGAGCCTTAATAGAACATCCCTGGGTACATCAGCGGATAAAAAGGATGGTTTTGGTATTCTGTGCACCCTATCTACTGTGAGCTCCAACGCAGACATTGTAGGTAGTAGCGCTGTGAATAATTCTTGGACATATTGTGGTAGTTGTAGTGCAGGGATGGATTCAGGAATGCCTCTTATTTTTAGGTTATTCCTTCTGGATCTGTCTTCGAGGTCAGATAACTTATCTTTGATCCAGGAAATTTCATCTGAGTGATTGGCATGAGCATCCACCATTGCATTGAAAGAGGATGCATGTGAATCCAGATTAATCTCAATCTGATTCACCCTTTCACCCAGTGAATGCACTTCTGCCTGACACTTTTGTACTGTTTGCAGCATGTCTTGATGCAGAGATGATCTCAGAGACATTAATATCTCCTTGAGGACAGTGTCTGAGACAGGCTGCCCTGATGTAGGGAATCCCTCTATGGGGTCAGGGGCTGCTGAGGCCTGAGATCGTGAGGTAATGTGAGTGCTTACCTCCATGGCCTGCTGCGGCCTAGTGTCCTGAGGAGAGGATGTCCTCTGTCTGGATTTGGCACGGCTTCTGGTGGTTGGGGTGGACGCCGCTGAGGACGATCCGCTGCGTGGATGCCCTGGATCGGTGCCGCTCAGACCGGGAGGATAGGCCGTGGATGCGGCCTGTTTCGATCCTCGCTTCGGCTGGACGCCATTTTGGTTAGGCAGCGCTGAGGTAAAGTACCCCGGCAGCTTACGGAGCTGCAGCGGGGGTTCTTTCCTTCTTCTCGGCCTCTCTGGGGGTTTTGTATGCTCCAATGTGGTGGATGGAGGTGGATGGCACTTCTAGCTGCTCCGATGGAGACGGATTTCCCCGGCGTTGTGGCGGAGCTCAGAGGCTAAGCGGCCATCTTCAGGCTCGGACGCCACGCCCCTCAGGAAGTTACAATTATCTATAATTTAAAGGAATTACATTTGGTATCTGTTGCTTCCCTCAGGAAGTTACAATTATCTATAATTTAAAGGAATTACATTTGGTATCTGTTGCTTGCGTGTGAAATTTCGTCATGTGGCTGAGTAAGTAACTTTTGAAGTTTATGAATATATTTATAAACTTTTTTTTTTTCAGGGAAGGAAATGATTGAGGTATAGAGGAGGAGGGGGGGGGGGGTAGGAATAAAGGGAACAGAAGAGGGGGGAGGGGGGTTAGGTAGGGAAGAAGGAGGGGAGGGAGAAAGGGGCAGGGATAAGGAGTACAGTAGTAAATAATAATAATAATAATCTCACTATAGTGAAAGGCGGCATTTGAAAATTGTGACAGTTAAGTACATAAGATGATATAGTCATTAACCAACATTAAAGGGAGGCTTAAGTAGTGTTGGATCATAATTTGGCAAAGAGCAATCTTATAATGGAGCAGCAATCTGTTTCTTAAGAGGTATTAGTTAGTGAGTGTGTTAAAAACAGAAGAGTGAACAAATAATAACCATGGTTGCCAGGTACGATTGAAAATCGTGCTATTTTCTTTCTTCATAGCGGCGATCTCTTCCATCTTGTATATATAATTTATTCTTTCTAACCAATCTTTAATATTTGGAATGTGTGTGGTCTTCCAATGGAGGGGTATAAGTGTTTTAGCAGCTAGTAGTAGATGCCTAGAGAGGGACTTTTTGTATCTGCTTATGGAGAGTTCATTTACGTTTATTAGGCAAGTGGCAGCATTAAATTCAATTTTAGAATCTGTTATGAGTTTAGTCCATTTTATTACTGTTTCCCAGAAAACATGTAGTGGTAGGCATTCCCACCATATGTGTAGAAAGTTACCGACATCTGCCCCACAACGCCAGCAGGTGTCTGAGGTTGTAGGGGACCATCTCCTGGCTTTATGTGGTGTGAGATACCATTGGGTGAGTATTTTGTAAGAGATCTCCTGATATTTTATGCTTAAAGAGCATTTATGAGTCATTATACAGGCATTCTCCCATTGTTTAGAGGAAATCTTGGTTTTTAGATCTTTTTCCCACTTTTCTTTGTGTTTTGAGTCATCTGTGTGCTGTTTTTGATTTAACCAGCAATAAGCTAGAGAAGTGGTATTAGTTACTGGTGATCTTTTAAAGCATAGTTCTTCTAGAGGGAGTAATGGTAAGCTGTAAAATGATCTGTGTTTGCTATTTAACAGGAAGCTTTTGAGTTGCATATAGAGCCACAAGCCAGGAGGTGATCCTTCCCACTCTGTTTTGAGTACGTCTAGGGGTTTGATCTTAGAGTTTACCAGGCATTGGGAGGCTGTGCGGGTCGGCATGTTCCTCAGGTGTAGACCTGGAATAAAGTCAGGGTTATTAGTAACAGGAGTCAGTGGACCGGGGATTGAGGCTAAGTTATGAGTACGAGCTACCTTATGCCAAACTTCAAGTGTGTTTGCGATTAGGGGATGTTTTATAGTCTTATCCATTTTAGAATATATGGACCATGGATAAAAGGTTAGGTTGAAGGGGCTTAGAGCTTGTTCTAGTTGGATCCAGTCTTTATTTGAGCTATGGCAGTGCCAGTCAATGATTCTCGTGATGTGGG
Organism: Lithobates septentrionalis; assembly: GCA_037952835.1. Classification (NCBI taxonomy): domain Eukaryota; kingdom Metazoa; phylum Chordata; class Amphibia; order Anura; family Ranidae; genus Lithobates; species Lithobates septentrionalis. The sequence goes on along the minus strand of JBBDGP010001607.1, from coordinate 407,510 downwards.
ATGCTTGATGGTATTTTTTAAAATTTGGGAGTCCTATTCCCCCTCTATGCTTGGGTAGTGATAGTAAGTTGAGATTTATTCTGGGTTTTCCATCAGCCCATAGAAAGCGTCTTTGTGTTCTGAGAAGGTTGGTGAAGAAGGTTTCGAGAATTTTGATGGAGAGTGTATTGAAAAGGTAAAGTAATCTCAGTAAAATTGTCATTTTTAGAATTGAAGCTCTCCCGAACCAAGAGAAAGGTTTGGTTGACCATTTTTGGAGGTCTCTATTCAATGTGGTGAGAAGGGGTTTGAAGTTATAAGAATATAGAGAGTCTATATTGTTGGTTAGATTTATCCCTAGATATTTCAAGGTATTTTGTTCCCATTTATAATTATGATTGTCTTTCATCAATTTGAGTTGGTCTGTTGGTAAATTAATGTTCAGTGCCTCAGACTTGGATTTGTTAATTTTGAAGTTGGAAATAAAGCCGAAGATTTTGAAGTATTTCTCAAGGTTTGGAATAGAGATATGTGCGTGTGTCAAGAAAAATAAGAGATCATCCGCATAGGCGGCAATTTTATATTCTTTGTCCCCTACCCTGAAACCTTTGATATCCGCAGATAATTTGATTGTTCTTATTAGGGGTTCTAAAGAAATGATAAAAAGAAGGGGCGAAAGGGGGCAGCCTTGACGAGTCCCATTTCGTATTTTAATTGGGTCTGAGATATTGTTGACTTTGATTTTAGCTTGGGGGTTTCGATAGAGTGCTGAGATCCATGAGAGCATACTTTTGTTTAGTCCAATATGGGAGCAAGTAGACATCATATAGTCCCATGAGACTCTATCAAAAGCCTTCTCGGCGTCTGTAGAGAGAAGGAGTCCTTTTGTCTTAGAGTTGTGGGCATGGTGAATTAAATTAAGTGCTTTGGTTGTATTGCCGCGTGCCTCTCTACCTGGCATGAAACCTACTTATTCTGGGCCTATGATCTTTGAAAGGAGGGGTTTCATTCTATTTGCCAATATCTTGGCTAAGATTTTTAAATCTATGTTTAGTAAAGATATAGGTCTGTAGTTGGCACAGTCTGTATGGTCTTTGTCAGGTTTGGGGATTACTGCGATATGGGCCATGAGGAACGAGTGGTGGTCGTGATTATGTTTTGCCAGGTAGTTGAAAGCTGAGATAAGGGGTTTAGTTAAAGCTTGAGTGTATGTTTTGTAATATTGTGAGGTGAAGCCGTCTGGGCCTGGACTTTTCCCTGTCTTAAGATCTTTAATAGCTTCTAATAATTCATTTGTGGAGATAGGTTCCTCTAGTTTTTTTATGTCGACTTGGGGAAGCGAGGGTATTTTGCTGTCTTTCAAAAATTGATGTATCATTTCTTGTTTCGTCATGGTTATATGGTTTATGTGTTTCAGGGAGGTTGTATAATTTTGAGTAAAATTTATGAAATAGGTCCGCTATATCGGTAGGTTTATGTCTGAGTATTCCGTCTTTGGCTAGTAGTTTTCCGCTTTTGTCCCCATATTCAAAATATATGCTTTTTTTTGAAGAAAAGTGCTTTTTTGAACTTCAGGTCTAGTAATGATTTTAGGGAGTTCCTACAACTGATCAATTCCTCCTCTGTTGAGATTAAGAGGGATTGTTTGTGAAGAGTTTCTAATTTTGCTATTTGTGAGGTCAGTTTGGAAATTTCCTTTTCTTTCTCTCTTTTTAATCTAGAACCCCATTTCATTAGATGACCTCTTATAACGCTTTTGTGAGCTTCCCAATTAGTCAAAGAGGCTTTTATATCATTTTGAAACATTACCTGTTGCCATTCCCACATCTCAACTTAAAACAATTCAGAGAAACTTTTTAAAATTTATTTGGAGAGACAGGGCTCATCGCATAGTGAGCTCAGTGGTTTTTGCCAAAAGATCTGGAGGGGTCTGGGAGCACCGGATGTTGTTAAATATTATTATGCCTCCCATCTAAGAGTCATTGTCTCTTGGTCCTCTTTGCAGGCACCGAATCTTTGGTTTCTCATTGAGAAAGGTGTGTTGTATCCGGTACATCCATGCTCTTTAATATGGACTCCCTCCCCTCCCATGGATCCCATTTATAAACGCCAATGCACTGGTCCGATGAATTTCACCCTAACTATATGGCGTAAGTGTCTCAAAATGTTCCCTCTTAGTTCACCATGTTCCCCACTTATGAGTGTTCTCTTCAATCCAATGATCCCGGACAGCCTGTCTCTGGGTAGAATGTTCCCATGGATAAATGCCTCCCTAATCTAGTCCATCCAATCTCGTGCAGATTGTATCCATTTGATAGTCTGAGCGAGAAGTTTAATATCCCAAAACATTTATTCCACTATTGCTATTTGCAGGTCAGACACTTCTTTTATTCCCACTCCCCAGCCCTGACCCTAGATCAGTGATTCTCAACCTTTCGAGTGCCGTGACCCCTTGATAAAATTTCTCAAGTTGTGGGGACCCCTAACAGTAAAATTATTTTCGTTGGTTGCGTTTGCTGGCACAGTGGCGGCATTTGCTGGCACAGTGGTGACAATTGATGGGCACAGTGGTGACAATTGATGGGCACAGTGGCTGCACAGTGGGACGTTTGCTGGCACAGTGGCGACAATTGATGGGCACAGTGGCTGCGTTTGGCACAATGGCAACAATTAAAGGGCACAGTGGCTGCGTTTGATGGCACAGGTGGCGACGTTTGCTGGCACAGTGGTGGCAATTTATGGGCACAGTGGCTGCGTTTGGCACAGTGGCAACAATTAAAGGGAACAGTGGCTGCGTTTGATGGCACAGTGGCTGCGTTTGCTGGCACAGTGGCGACGTTTGCTGGCACAATGGCGATGTTTGCTGGCACAGTGGTGACAATTGATGGGCATAGTGGCTGCGCTTGGCACAGTGGCAACAATTAAAGGGCACAGTGGCTGCATTTGATGGCACAGTGGCGGCGTTTGCTGGCACAGTGGCGACAATTGTTGGGCACAGTGGCTGTGTTTGATGGCACAGTGGCGACAATTGATGGGCAGTGGCTGCACAGTGGCGATGTTTGCTGGCACAGTGGCGACAATTGTTGGGCACAGTGGCTGCATTTGGCACAGTGGCAACAATTAAAGGGCACAGTTCCTGCGTTTGATGGCACAGTGGCAGCGTTTTCTGGCACAGTGGCGACAATTGATGGGCACAGTGGCTGCATTTGATGGCACAGTGGCGGCGTTTGCTGGCACAGTGGCGACAATTGATGGGCACAGTGGCTGCATTTGATGGCACAGTGGCAACAATTGATGGGCACAGTGGCTGCGTTTGGCACAGTGGCAACAATTAAAGGGCACAGTGGCTGCATTTAAAGGCACAGGTGGCGACAATTAAAGGGCAAAAGTATAAAGTGCAGCGCTATATTCAAGTGAAAGATGCATATATATGTGAAGGTGATATTAAGGAGGTCAAAGTGTAAGTAACCTCTGTATAAAAGTATGGTTGTAACCACCACTTTTATTTTATCTGTGTCAGTAACAGATCTAATAAAAAAGCTGTAAACTAAATAAAATAAACTCAATATAAAAGTGTTGCTGTACTCTAGTATAACAATCCCCACGTTATATACCAAAAAAAACCTTAAAATTGTACAACCTTATATTTTACTCAAAAATAGCAAAAATATCCTCATAAGAAAGTGACAGATGTCCATGGATGGGACTCAACCATCATCATGGGAGAGTGACAAATACAAGTGAGTTCAAACAAGTCTCTAAGGTTATCACAGTTCATTCAAATGTGGGGGTGATCTCAGAACGTATATGCGGATCTCATCCTGCTAGGTGCATGCTCAAAACAAGGGAAATTCTTCTTACATTCGAATATACGAGATGTACATAAAATGCCCTTACCAGAGCCGGTGGACTCACTGGCCATTGGTGGTGAGTCATGCAGACTTTTACCATTTGAACGGTAGAGTTAAAGGTGTCTCCGATCCTGGGGTGGGGGCTGAGATGTGTCTCACCACTTTGAATCCTCCTGGATGGGACCTCGTCCTCTTGGATGGGGAAACGTATTCCGTAATCAACTGGAATCCTCCACCGGATATCACTCACTTGGCATTCCCCATATGTGATCAAAAAAGGAAAAAAGGCTTCCACATAGTGTAAAATCCCGAGGAATGTACTATTGCACTGTTAGCAACCCATGCCTTCAAAATCTGGACAAGGGGATCTGTGGAAGGAACAAAGATCAAGTTGGGTAGAGGATGGTACAGTTCCCCAGTAATTAGGTCTTTCTGAGTTACCTATGTGTTGGATAAAAAGAAAAAGAGAGACAGAGGGGGTGCACCCATCTAAATGCACTGTTTAATAAACAAATACAATAAAAATAGTATAAAATGCATTAACTGCATAAGCAGGATAAAAGGCACATCAATAGTGAGGAGATGTCCTGGTGTTCTAGCTTTGCTATGCAGAGTCTGACAGGCAGCAGCTGACTTTGGTGCGGGGATTGTCAGATGAGCCCCTGAGTGTGTCTGCAGAGTCCGGCAGGGAAGCTGGAGTGCCGGGCACGAAGAATGTGCATGGCACAGAAACTGTGTTACTGGAAAGTGAAAATAAAGGGAAAGAAGACCTAAATGAAAACTAATATCGCCACCACATCTGAGAACAAGAAAGCTGCAATAAATTACATTGTTGTACCTGGTTTTAGATATACAAGGTATACTAGAAATAAAAGGAAACAATACAATGGAATCACCAAAATGAAAACACTTATGTTGAGGGAGACCTGTAGCAAATTATTTCAACAATTATTTCTGTTTAGTCTTCTCAGAAATAAATTGAAATAACAAGTTAGGTGATCATATTGGTCTGAGTAATGATGGTTTATTTTTAGGATTTTTGGAGACAGAGGTAGCAGAGGAACTGGCTCGGTTAAAGCATAATAAAGCAATGGGCCCTGAATGTATTTATCCCTGAGTTCTAAGAGAACTTCGAACTATAGTTGGACCATTAACAGATCTTTTTAATAATTTAGTTCTAACAGGAGAAGTTCCCCATGACTGGCCAATATTGTACCTATCCACAAGAAAGGCAGGAAGGTAGAAGTTGGCAATTTTAGGCCAGTCAGTTTAACTTCTGTTGTAGTCAGTTTAAGGGAATCCCTCTTTAAAGGAAGGATCACTGATCACCTAAAAAGCCCAATATGCTGGACCCAAATCAGCATGGCTTTACTGAGGGAGGATCATGTCAGACAAATCCAATTAAATATTTTTATTATATTACTAATGATTTGGACCAGGGTGGTGCTGTTGACATAGCCTATCTTGACTTTATCAAAACATTTGATACAGTTCCACATAATGATCTCATAAAAAAAGTTGTACAAACTAAAACTGTAGGACTTAATGCTTAGGTGGTTCAGTGAATATGCATTTTGTACTAGATCCTGTTCTTTTTAATCTTTATGCAAGTGATATAACTTAAAGAAAATCTCTGGGCAGATTTTTTATTTTCCCATGTAGTAGGGCTGTGTCCAAACTGCATAGATTAACTGCTTGTTTTTGTCTAGGGGAGTGCAGAGCGGAAATGTACTTTTTTTTATTTTTTAGAAACAAAGGTTTATTGAGTTTCATACAAAAAAATTATACAGGGTGACTGTGCAGTGCAATGTATATATGAGAATACAAACCAATAAGAAATTAACAAAAACCTTCCTCTCTCCTGACCTCCAAAACGAAAGGGAACATATCTCCCATAGCTCCCAAAAATGGATCAATATTATCATACAACAACGAGACCAAAAAACCTGTACACTCCTAGAGAAACTCAAACAACTGATCCACACTCTCACCAACCAGACACCCAATCTCCCTACCACCTGGCTAGATCTCCTTAAAAAGAAAGTTAAAAAAGATGAAGACAAACTTATCCAAACCAAACTCCAAGAAATGAGAAGAGACCTGGATGACTACAATAATAAAAAAGTCTTCCAATGGAAAATAAAAAATTCCACACCGATACCCCTAATGCAAATCTCCTTCCCTCCCTCCTTCCAGCCCTTCCAATCCCATCATCCTACCCCACGTCCACATCCCACAACCATATACCCCCCACCCACCAGCCCCCCCCCCCACTCATCTCGGGCCATCGCCATATGAACATCACCCCCCTCCACTACAGCCCAAACCCAAAAGATATAGGAAACCCAATAAAACTCCTCCAGCTAACAAGTCTGACAACAAAAAACAAACTTCCACTATTCCCACTAATACCAGACCCACAACCACAACAGTGGCCACCACCTATTCAAACATCCCCTCCATAGAGACCTCTCATTCACCACCCTCTGCCAAACCCCCTCCCAACCACAATACTGCCCCCCATGGCACATCCAGCACCCAATCCCCAACAGATCCCCCTAACCCATCTATGTACCCTTTCAAACTCAACACTCAAGATGCCACTGCCTCCCAACCACAGACAGGCCACTGTATGGACCCACTCCCACAAACCACTGACCAGTCTTTTTTAGCCAAAACCCCCCTCTCTGTCCTAAAAAGAAAACTAGAAGAGGCAGACGGGGGGGGGGGGGGTAGAAGAATCAAACACAAAGCCCAAAGAAAAGATTGCCAGACTATAAAAATCTTCAATCTCTCCTCCCATGTCCCCACTCCTGAAGAAATCTCCTTAACTTTGCACCCACCACACAGCCTAACCCGTTCACTCTATTTGTGGATTTAAACAAATTTATTTGCGACCTCACAGTCAAACGCTTCTTCAATATAAAAGCCCACAAAGAGAAATTAAATGACAATCAAGACGATATAAATCCAAACACCACCACATCCACACCCCCCTCTGAACATGATCTGGAGGATCCGTGTCTAGCGATCCTAGAGGAACTCTATAACTTCGATGAAGATTCCACTGTTCCAGACACCCCATCTCCTACAATATTTGTATGACTCACCCCCCATAAAACACACTCCCTTCCGACCCAAGTCCATTTTCAATCCCAGCCACGCCAAAGGCCCCTACATACAGAGTTTTTACCAAGTCGTATTCTCGGACATACAGCGAATGTGCAAATCCACCTCCTCCCAACGTCCAAATAATAATCTCACTCCCCAAGAAACTACCTCCCTCAAAAAACTAACCAATAATACATCCATCATCATCAAAGCTGCAGACAAAGGGGGTGGCATTGTCATCCAAAATCATGAGGCCTACCTTGGTGCAGCCCACAGATTACTCTCGGATACCAACACATACACCCGCCTCACCAGTGACCCACTTCCCCGTTTTTCCATGGAGGCTGATACCCTCGTAAAGCAACCCTTTAACGACCACATAATTACAAAAGCCGAAGCCTCCACCCTATCCAGATCATACTATAACACTCCCTATTTTTACCATCTCCCAAAAATACACAAAGATCCAACCAATCCCCCAGGTCGACCAATTGTAGCTGCCATGGAAAGCGTCACCAGCTTTTTTTCCATATACATTGACCACTTCCTACAACCATTAGCACAAAACCTACCCACATACATCCGTGATGGTACCCATCTCCTAGACATTCTTAAAAACTACACCTGGGAACCACATATCAATGGGTCTCCCTAGATGTCAACTCCCTATGCACTTCCATTCCCCATGACGTTGGTCTTCGAGCTGTTAAACCCTTCCTATCCTTAGACCGATCCATCAAAACTACACAGGCAGACTTCATCATAGACTCCACCCAATTCTGCCTGACCCACAACTATTTCTCATTTCACAACAACTTCTACCTCCAAACCCAAGGGACGGCAATGGGCGCCAATTTTGCGCCCAGCTACGCCAACCTCACCATGGGCCTTTGGGAACATCTGTTCATCTGGAACAACAACCCTTTTTCCGAATTCATCAAATACATGGGTCGATATATAGATGATATTATCATCATATGGGACACAACTGGACCACCCATTGACAATTTTGTAACTTATTGCAACTCCAACAACTTAGGCCTCTCCTTCACATCCGCATGCAGCCCAGAGAGTTTGGCCTTTCTGGACCTTGAGCTCTGTCACACCGAAAATATGATCTATGCAAAAAACGACATAAAGCCCACAGCAGGCAATTCATATCTACACTACCAAAGCTGCCATCACCCCAGATGGATCTCTAAAGCCAATTCAACCGCCTAAAACGCAACTGCACCCACAACTCCGAGTACATCAGACAAGGCAACCTTTTCAAAACCAAATTCCTAGAAAAAGGATACCCCCCGGATCTAATAGAAGAAGCTTTCACCAATTTTCTAGAAAATGACTCTCCCTCCCATACAGAACCACCAACCCAACCCACCACGTCCCCAGCCCCACACTACCAGGTTCATCACCCAATTTCACTCAAAATACAAAAAAATGGAAAGAATCTTCAAAAAGCACTGGGACATTCTACTGGAGGATCCCATGATAAAATCATCCATCCACACTGTACCCAAGATCACATACCGCAAAGCCAGAAACATAAAAAGCCTTATTGCCCCAAGCAAGCTTAAAACTACACGTAACAGACCCACTCCATCTCGGACCTTCCTCTCATTAAACGGCATGTATCAATGCAAAAAGATCAAATGTCTCACCTGCAAATTTGTCCCCCATTGCCAAAAATCTTTCACCACAAAAGGAAACACCTACCAACTCAGAGAATTTTTCAATTGTTCCTCAGACTTTGTAATTTATGGCATCCGTTGCCCCTGCAACCTACTCTATATTGGTCGAACCATCCGAACACTTAGGAAAAGATTTGGCGAACACCGCAGATCTATAGAGGAAAACCTTAATCTAACCAACCCCAGACATTTCAAAGAGTACCACCAAGGCTCCACCAATGGTATACTAGTATGGGTCATCAAACAAATACCCAGGACCATCCCCCCCACAGAGCGTTTCAAACGTCTCTGTGAAAGAGAAACTTTTTGGATATATACCCTTGATGCCCTTGCGCCTGGAGGCCTGAATGAAGAAATAGAAGTCAACCCAGTCCTCTAAAAATCCATCCTCAATCATGCCCAGATCCCCTCTTTCACAGCCCCAACACACACCCCACATCTCCCCCACTACCCCCCCCAACAAAAACACCCCTCTATACCCTCATGTGTCTCCTCCCCTTTGCCCCCCCACACCCACACCCACCACGGCATGTGCCCATACATGTCCTGGTTCCACCCAACGCATGCGTATGTGCATGTATGTATGTGTATATGTATATATATATATATATATATATATATATGTATGTATATGTATAAATATATGTATGTGTATATACAGTATATGTGTATATGTTTTTTTATGTATTTTCTATATATATATATATATATATATATATATATATATATATATTTTTTTTTTTTTATATATATATTTTATATTTTTTTATGTACAACTTTTTTATGTATATCTTTATATGTATATTTCTATATGTATATTTTTCTATATACATTCCTTCTTTTCTACATTTTTCATATATTTTATTATATACAATTCCCTACCCATTTATAAGCCCACAACTCCCATCTTTTTAAAAAAAATCCTCCTATTTCTCCCATTTTCATCCCATCATCACTCCCATTTATTTTTATTTTTACTACATATATATATATTTTTCTTATATTTTTAAATTTTTCCAATTTTCTAATTTTCCCTTTTTTCCACATATTATTATCCTCGTCATCCCATTGCCATGAGATCACCCCATCCCACCCTCCCACTCTTCATCCCGTCCTCATCCACCTCTTAGCAACTGCCTTCTAATAAGCACATATCCATGTTATCACGTCCCTCTGCTGTTCTCTCCCTCCCTCCTCCCTCCACACACTTCTTCCCCCCCTTGCTATTTCCTCCTCGTCTCCTCCACTCTCCACCCCCTATTCTGTCATCATGTTCCTCAACACTGTCCACCCCTCCCACGGTTCCTTTAAGCCTAATATGAGGTAGGCGGAGCGAATGATGTAATTGGCCCGCCAGCCCTTTTTATACCTCTTCCAAAATGAATGGACGCTATGCCTGATGAAGGAGCACGCATGCTCCGAACGCGTGCACGCCCCCAGCGTCACTGATACCTGGGAAATACAACTTAACAGACGATCCACGCTGTGCCTGTCTCAACCCAGCCTGTGACACTGGTTACAACCGGCGCCGTCAGACGGGACAAGGAGACAAGTGTAACACACTCCAGCATTCAGGATCGCCCCCTGTGGAGCCCTGCTGCCCACCACACAGCCTCCCAGATGGATTTTTTACTTGATGTGCCTGTATCTACCTTACTCTGAGTGCATTTTAACCTGTAATAAATGTTTATGCTACAGTACTACACTTAGGTCGGCGCTGCTTTTCTTCCTTTTTATCTCCCTCCAAAGGTGAATTCTGCCCTTCAAGCATGCTGCCTCCTGTGTTTGTATCTGCATCTCTCCCTCTGAGGTCATAGACCTATACTCTGCACCCCCCCCCCCTCTCCACTCATTTCATCCCAGTTTTTATGCCTGGACTTTTGTTCATCAACCCAGCACCATCCCTGGACTTTTTTTACCATGTTTTATTTTCTATTATTATTATTTTTATCATATAAATGTATTGTAACTCACACATGACTGTTATTTAATTGATATATTTTAATTAGCTATTCTTAATTTTTTATATAACTTACTATCCCTTTGTATATTGCTCACCCCTATCCATAGCTGTCGTCCCCTAGCGCAACAAAATATTGTAAATTATCTAACAAAAACCCACAACAACCATAAGAAAAACAATGGTGACAGTTATTTCCATATTCAGTTATGACCATATGTTGCATATAGAGGCATAAAGATAATATGAAGGAGATTAGGTGATGCCAACAAAAAAAACACTATGCAGATTAGGAGACACAGGTCAATGAGGTTTGTAGCCATCTGTCCCAAATTTTGTTGTATTTGCCTGGGCATCCTCTATTAATGTAAATAATCTTTTTGTGTGGTAAGGTATTGTTTATTTCAGTGATCCAGGCAGCTAGCTTGGGGGTAGCGGCCTGAATCCAATTCCGAGATTTGATTTTTCTAGCCACAAACAACGTTTCATGGAGAAATCTAAGCGTATATTTATCTATATCAGTGTCAGGAAATAAGTCCAAAAGGCATTGCCTGGGACCTAACGACACCGGTGAGCCCATCTGATCATGGAGAAACTGGACGACCTGCGACCAGTATCATTGAATACAAAGACATTGCCAGAGGGGATGGTCAATGGTGCCAACATAGATCAGACACTTGGGGCACATAGAACTACGAAAAGGTAAAAATTTGGCCAATCTTTTTCAGAGTTAAGTATGACCTATGTGTGATATAAACTTGCTTAAGCCATTTTCAGGGACACCAGTTTACAGGTCTCCAGTGCCTTACCCCAGTCTTCATCATCTAATTCTCCAACTCCTTCTACCCATTTGTGCTTAAAAGGATAGGCTAGTTTAGTCGCAGCTGGAGTAATGATCATGTTGTAGAAAACAGATATGAGTTGGCGTGGTTCATCGCTGCATATTACATCAAGAACATCTATCTAATGATAGTAGAGTAGGATAGGTACCCCCAAACTGAGCATGAAGTGCATTCCACACCTGAAAGAAACTAAAGAGCATATGATTTGGAAGGTTAAACTCTGCATTTAATTGATCAAACTTCTTGATCTCTCCATTGTGAAGAACATGAGATAATAGGTATACTCCCTTAGATATCCAAATTGTAGGATCAGGTATCTGAAGGAGTTACGGAAGGAGATTATTGTACCACATAGGGGTAATGCTATGAACTGAAGAACATTCTATCTTGGATGTTGCCAGGTCCCAGATCCTCTAGTACTGTAACTAAAGGCCAGCATGGTTTGGAAACACCAGAGAATCCTTCAGGCCACGTAATACATTGCAAATTTGAAGTGGCAGCTGTGAATCCTGTGGATTACATATTAGGGCCAGGTATCTTTGTTTATCAGACTTATCAATGTGATATAGACGGGAAAACTGTGCTGCCAGGTAATAGGACCAAAAGTCTGGGACTGCAAGGCCTCCTAGGGAAGTCGGACTCTGAAGAACCTTCCAAGACAACTTATGCCTGCTGGTCCTCCAGATAAATGATTGGAGCAGGGTGTCCATGATTTTAAAGTATCTAAGTGGAATATAGATTGGAGAATGCCAAAGCACATACAAATTTTTAGGTAGCAGTATCATCTTAACTAGACCCAGTCGGCCCATTACTCCCACCGGCAATCTTGCCCACGTCTGTATTTTATATTTAATTAGCGGAAGTAGAGGTTCCACATTCATCAAGACATAATTGGCTATATATCTGGAGACCTGAATTCCTAAATGTTTAACTATGTTTAGGGGCAAATTGGCCTGGTCTCGTGATCGGTGACGTCACGCGTAGGGACGGAATAGGCTTGTTTTCTCTGCTGTAAGCATTACGAGCTCGCTGCTCGTAGGATAAGGCTGTGATAACAAACTGCTTAATGTGAGTACTCTGTATATATGTGTACATAAATAAAGCGACCCTTATGAAAAACATACTTCACTATTTGGGTACCTTGTCCTATATTTTATATACATCTGAGATGTGGAGGAGGAGCTAGGAGCCGCACTGTCCCAGGACCCCAGCTAGGACCATAGCCATACACACCAAGCTACCGATAGGACCCCGCAGAGTTGGCAAAAGTGGATATAAAGACACAGTAGAGACCCAGGATCCTATGGTTAAACAACTTATATGCGGTTGACCTAGCACCGCTAGGTAAGGGGCCATTACCTACACTAGCGCATGCTGCACGAAGAGGACACAGAGTGTTTTTTTGCATACCATCACCTCACTATCATCCATTGCTGTGTTTGAGCACTTTTCTTTGTGCACCATTGATGAGATTTGCTTTTTGTTTTGCATGTATTGGTTGGTTTCATTAATAGGTTATATATTATTTTTGGACACTATATTAATTTTGGACACTAGCAATCGGATTGGATCATTATATTTATTTATTTATTTAATCATCCACACCGGACTTTACACACTGCACTTGCTGCAACACCAGGATTTGGCGATTATTCCTTTTTTCTTCACCTGATTTATTTATTTATTATTTTATTATTTATTCATTCATGCACTTTATGATATTTATCAGTCTGCATTATTGTAATCAAGGCACTAGAGCACCAGCACCTTGATATATTTGGTTGATAATACGTATTTATTTGATCGGATGATTTTATACATATGTTTTATTGTTCATATCCATGTTTATCACTCCTTTGGATCAACATATATTTAAATCACTTTTTCTTATTTCACAAGATTTTTAGTTATTACACCAACTCATGCGTTTTTAACACTCTAGTTTATGCGATTCTTACACGGATATTTATTCCATTTCGCTGATTCCTCTTGGTTCCACATCACTAAGTTATTAACTAGAGACCCTCTGGTTAGCGCAGCACCCCCCCCCCCCTTTTTTCTTGGTTCATTTATTTCGGGCTTCTGTCTGGGTCCTTTTTTTTTGGTGCATGCAGCTGTCCAGTTGCATATGTTCCATGCAGTCTCCGAATTACATAGTTACATAGTAGGTGAGGTTGAAAAAAGACACAAGTCCATCAAGTCCAACCTATGTGTGTGATTATGTGTCAGTATTGCATTGTATATCCCTGTATATTGTGGTCATTCAGGTGCTTATCTAATAGTTTCTTGAAGCTATCAATGCTCCCCGCTGAGACCACTGCCTGTGGAAGGGAATTCCACATCCTTGCCGCTCTTACAGTAAAGAACCCTCTACGTAGTTTAAGATTAAACCTCTTTTCTTCTAATTTTAATGAGTGGCCACGAGTCTTGGTAAACTCTCTTCTGCGAAAAAGTTTTATCCCTATTGAGGGGTCACCAGTCCGGTATTTGTAAATTGAAATCATATCCCCTCTCAAGCGTCTCTTCTCCAGAGAGAATAAGTTCAGTGCTCGCAACCTTTCCTCATAACTAATATCCTCCAGACCCTTTATTAGCTTTGTTGCCCTTCTTTGTACTCGCTCCATTTCCAGTACATCCCTCCTGAGGACTGGTGCCCAGAACTGGACCGCATACTCTAGGTGCGGCCGGACCAGAGTTTTGTAGAGCGGGAGAATTATCGTTTTATCTCTGGAGTTGATCCCCCTTTTAATGCATGCCAATATTCTGTTTGCTTTGTTAGCAGCAGCTTGGCATTGCCTGCCATTGCTGAGCCTATCATCTACTAGGACCCCCAGGTCCTTTTCCATCCTAGATTCCCCCAGAGGTTCTCCCCCCAGTGTATAGATTGCATTCATATTTTTGCCACCCAAATGCATTATTTTACATTTTTCTACATTGAACCTCATTTGCCATGTAGTCGCCCACCCCATTAATTTGTTCAGGTCTTTTTGCAAGGTTTCCACGTCCTGCGGAGAAGTTATTGCCCTGCTTAGCTTAGTATCGTCTGCAAATACAGATATTGAACTGTTTATCCCATCCTCCAGATCGTTTATGAACAAATTAAATAGGATTGGACCCAGCACAGAACCTTGGGGAACCCCACTACCCACCCCTGACCATTCTGAGTACTCCCCATTTATCACCACCCTCTGAACTCGCCCTTGTAGCCAGTTTTCAATCCATGTACTCACCCTATGGTCCAAGCCAACAGACCTTATTTTGTACAGTAAACGTTTATGGGGAACTGTGTCAAATGCTTTTGCAAAATCCAGATACACCACGTCTACAGGCCTTCCTTTATCTAGATGGCAACTCACCTCCTCATAGAAGGTTAATAGATTGGTTTGGCAAGAACGATTCTTCATGAATCCATGCTGATTACTGCTAATGATATTGTTCGTATTACTAAAATCCTGTATATAGTCCCTTATCATCCCCTCCAAGAGTTTACATACTATCGATGTTAGGCTAACTGGTCTGTAATTCCCAGGGATGTATTTCGGGCCCTTTTTAAATATAGGAGCTACATTGGCTTTTCTCCAATCAGCTGGTACCATTCCAGTCAGTAGACTATCTGTAAAAATTAGGAACAACGATCTGGCAATCACTTGACTGAGTTCCCTAAGTACCCTCGGATGCAAGCCATCTGGTCCCGGTGATTTATTAATGTTAAGTTTCTCAAGTCTAATTTTAATTCCGTCCTCTGTTAACCATGGAGGTGCTTCCTGTGTTGTGTCATGAGGATAAACACTGCAGTTTTGGTTACTGAAGCCCCCCGATTCACTTGTGAAGACTGAGGAGAAGAATAAATTCAATACCTTCGCCATCTCCCCATCCTTTGTAACCAGATGTCCTTTCTCATTCTTTATGGGGCCAATATGGTCTGTCCTCCCTTTTTTACTGTTTACATACTTAAAGAATTTCTTGGGATTTTTTTTCCCAATTGTGTTTGAATTTTATCTTTTTTTCCAAATTGGTAGCGCAGGAATAGCTCCCACTTTTATAAGAACTATGATGGGTTCACGCATGGATTCTGGAAGGGCAGTTGCTTCAAATATAGTATGGTAAAGGCCACGGAGTCTGGGGACTAATACATCAGAGAAATGGACATAAAATTGAATAGGTAGGCCATCAGAACCAGGGGCTTTAGCAAGATTAATGTAATCCGCTGAGATCGGAACCTCCAATATACTGTATCCACCTGCTTATCAGACAGTCTCGGGGGAGTGAGGGTCTCAAGAAGGTTCCATAGATCCTGTTGGTGATAACTGACTTTAGATGTGTAAACCTCTTGAAAGAAGTTAACGGACTCTCTGATAATCATAGCAGGATCCGTTGGGACACCTGCCATAGCAGAATGTAGGGTAATAACCACTGGAGGTCTGAAATCCAAATGCGCCAGATAGGCCAGCAGTTTACCTGGACATTCACCCTGTTCAAAGATCTTTTGTTTACTGAAAAACAAGTTATGCCTAGCTCACTACTGGCACAGCTGATCAACCACCCTAGTTTGGAGTTTCAATTGTGCCAGCGAGGCAGGTAATGGCGATGACATGTATTGATCCTCCAGATCAGTCAGCTGAGCAGTAGCTTGGACATAACCGGATTTAGAATTTATTCTAAACCTAGAGATGTATTTGGTGAGAAGCATTCAGGCATCGTTTTTATATGCTTCCCAGACTGTCAGTGGTGAGGAATTATCAGCATTAGTTTCAAAAAAAGAATTTCCATTCTATGGCTAATTTGTCAGTGTCAGGGAGAACAGCTTTCCAGAAGGCGTTCAATCTACAGTTCAATATCGGAGGGTTGTTGTATGGTGTCAGCTCGACTCAATAGGGAGTATGATCCGACAGTAGTCAGAGACCAAACCAAGGAGTTTGCACTCTAGAGATTAGGGTACAGGAGAGTCAAATAAAATGTATCCGGGATATATCAGAGTGGGAACTAGAGAAGCAAGAGTATGCTTGATAAATAGGATGTAGGTGTCGCCAGGTATCCACCAGATTAAAGCTTGTCATAAGGTGACTAAACCTGGTGTCTCGATCCAGCACAGGTGTCTGTGAGCCCCGATCCATTCAATCTAGACAAGGGTTAGCTACCATATTGAAATCCCCCAACCAGATAGCCGGTATAGAGGGATGTTTGGCTATAAAAGAGAATCCCTCACTAAGAATAGTGGAGTTTAGGGATGAGCCGAACACCCCCCTGTTCGGTTCGCACCAGAACATGCGAACAGGAAAAAAATTCGTTTGAACACGCGAACACCGTTAAAGTCTATGGGACACGAACATGAATAATCAAAAGTGCTAATTTTAAAGGCTAATATGCAAGTTATTGTCAATAAAAGTGTTTGGGGACCTGGGTCCTGCCCCAGGGGACATGAATCAATGCAAAAAAAAGTTTTAAAAACGGCCGTTTTTTCAGGAGCAGTGATTTTATTAATGCTTAAAGTCAAACAATAAAAGTGTAATATCCCTTTAAATTTCATACCTGGGGGGTGTCTATAGTATGCCTGTAAAGGGGCGCATGTTTCCCGTGTTTAGAACAGTCTGACAGCAAAATGACATTTTGAAGGAAAAAAACACATTTAAAACTACCGCGGCTATTGCATTGCCGACAATACACATAGAAGTTCATTGATAAAAACGGCATGGGAATTCCCCACAGGGCAACCCCGAACCAAAATTAAAAAAAAAAAATGATGTGGGAGTCCCCCTAAATTCCATACAAGGCCCTTCAGGTCTGGTATGGATATTAAGGGGAACCCCAGCCAAAATTTTTTAAAAAAATTGACGTGGGGTTCCCCCTAAATTCCATACCAGACCCTTCAGGATTCCGATAAGCCCCCCGCCCGCAGACCCCCACAACCACCGGCCAGGGTTGTGGGGATGAGGCCCTTGTCTTCATCAACATGGGGACAAGGTGTTTTGGGGGGCTACCCCAAAGCACCCTCCCAATGTTGAGGGCATGTGGCCTGGTACGGTTCAGGAGGGGGGGGGGCCGCACTCTCGTCCCCCCCTCTTTTCCTGCGGCCTGCCAGGTTGCGTGCTCGGATAAGGGTCTGGTATGGATTTTTAGGGAGACCCCACGCCGTTTTTTTTTTTTTTTTTGGCGCGGGGTTCCCCTTAAAATCCATACCAGACCTGAAGGGTCTGGTATGGAATTTAGGGGGAACCCCACGTCAATTTTTTTTTTTAAATTTTGGCTGGGGTTCCCCTTAATATCCATACCAGACCTGAAGGGCCTTGTATGGAATTTAGGGGGACCCCCACATCATTTTTTTTTTTTTTTTATTTTGGTTCGGGGTTGCCCTGTGGGGAATTCCCATGCCGTTTTTATCAATGAACTTCTATGTGTATTGTCGGCAATGCAATAGCCGCGGGTAGTTTTAAATGAGTTTTTTCCTTCCAAATGTCATTTTGCTGTCAGACTGTTCTAAACACAGGAAACATGCGCCCCTTTACAGGCATACTATAGACACCCCCCAGGTACGAAATTTAAAGGGATATTATACTTTTATTGTTTGACTTTAAGCATTAATAAAATCACTGTTCCTGAAAAAACGTCCGTTTTTAAAACTTTTTTTTGCATTGATCCATGTCCCCTGGGGCAGGACCCGGGTCCCCAAACACTTTTTATGACAATAACTTGCATATAAGCCTTTAAAATTAGCACTTTTGATTTCTCCCATAGACTTTTAAAGGGTGTTCCGCGGCATTCGAATTTGCCGCGAACACCCCAAATTGTTCGCTGTTCGGCGAACTTGCGAACAGCCAATGTTCGAGTAGAACATGAGTTCGACTCGAACTCGAAGCTCATCCCTAGTGGAGTTATATGAGGGAGGAACATACCAGGCCAGAATTATTAATAGGTTACCTGCTTTGTTAGTGTGTAGGAAAACATATCTACCCTGAGGGTCCAAATTTACGGATTCGGCTAGGGGTACTGAGACGCCCCTTGAAAATGCTGTATGAGTTGCATAGAATGCCCATCTGATCCAGGGGCGCTGCAGCACCCACTTTAGGGATCCCTGGACATGAGTCTCAACCAAGACTATGATGTCCGCTCGCTGGGCCTTAAGAAAGGACAGAGCTGCGGTGCGTTTCTGTTTGTCTCATAAGCCACGCACATTCCATGTTAGAAATTTCAACCTAGCCATGGGAAAATCATAAAACAAGTTGAAGGCTTAATGGTCATGGAAACCCTTGCATCCAACATTTGTAATAGAGCACATAGTATGGCACACCATATAACAACATATGAGTAGATAGCAACATACTTAAGGTCTGGCATAGATTACAAGTACAGAAAATAGTCACCGGGAAAAAAAATAGGAACACCCTAATGCCGCGTACACACGGTCGGACTTTTCGTCTACAAAAGTCCAACGGACGCTGACGGACTAAAGCTGGCTGGTAATCCGATCGTGTGTGGGCTTCTCCGGACTTTCAACGTACTTTTTTAGCCTCAAATCCGACGTACTTTAGATTTGAAACATGCTTCAAATCTTTACGTCGTAACTACGCCGGACCCCGAAATCCGCTCGTCTGTGTGCTAGTCCGACGGACAAAAACCCACGCTAGGGCAGCTATTGGCTACTGGCTATCAACTTCCTTATTTTAGTCCGGTGTACGTCATCACGTACGAATCCGTCTGACTTTTGTGTGGTCGTGTGTAGGCAAGTCCGTTCGTTAGAAAGTCTGCCGCAAGTCCGCCGCAAGTCCGCCGAAAGTCCGCCGGAAGTCTGTCAGACAGGCTGTCGGACTTTTGTAGACGAAAAGTCCGACCGTGTGTACGCGGCATAACCCTCCCATCTCTACACATTCCCCAACTTGTACAAGCTTTAGTTCCAAGAAGAAAAACAAAAACTGTAAGATTCCGTGGTAAACACCAGTATGGTGTCCAAAGCGAATGAGCCACCATCTGGGGCAACAGACTTGAAAAAGAAAAATGAAAAGTGATTCCTTAAACAATCCTCTGGGGGAATGAAAATTCTCTGAAAATCACTGTGTGCAGCAGTATTCTGGTGGGAAAAACCGCCCATGGTCAATAAGGGAGATGGAAAACTGACCACATAGCTGCAGGTGGCAATATAGCAAGATGCAGTTCCATAAGTGGTAATATGTGTATCCCAGTTTTAAGCTGCCCAGCATTAATAAAAAGAGGGGTGCACTATTAAGGCAAGGAGACAGAACTTGTGCTAGAATAAGTGCTCAAAACATCAGTGCATTGCCCTCTGCAAAACATACAACCAAAATAAAAGTCAGGGTGGGGTAATGAGCAGAATCTTCTGATTCAAGGGAGAGAGTTGCCAGGCAGAGGCCCACATAGTACTCACGGCTCAAGTAGGGGTTAACTGATGCAGCCAGGCAGTGGCAATGACCAGTTCCTCAAAGGAGTGGACATGATCTTCACCAACAACATGGAGGCGAGCAGGGAACAACATCACATTTTTCAAATGACGTACCAGCAGACACCTCTTGATTTCCAACTTATTGCGGATTACGGGGGGGGGTAGGTTTTGGAGGGGTGTTTTGTTTATTTTTTCTTTTTTTTTGGTTTTTGTTTTTTTTTTTATTTTTTATTATTTTTTTTTTTTTTTATCTCAAAGACTCTACAAGCATATAAGAACTGTGAGGGTGTTCTTTTCTTTTTCTTTTTTTAGCCCTCTGTTTTCATGCATAGAGATATATAAGAACTCCTGTCATTGCTTAGTTCAGCTAATGTAACCTTTATTTTAGCCTCTAAGAAAACAGTTTGCCTTTCTTTGCCAGCCTGAGGCGTCACTTTAGGCCATACTATTACCACAGGATAATGCCCCCCAAATCACAGCGGGGTTGCCGGGGCTATCCTCCTGCGCAACCCCCCTGCCTCCTCCCAGGAAGGTGGGAGGAGGGAGGGTGCAGATTAGACCTGTTAATTGAATTGACACCGCTTTGCCTGTCTTGGCAATGTGTTTGGGTGTGTTTAACGCAATTGAAACCAGTTAAATTGAAGTCTGGGTTTTTTTTATAATGGTTGCTTAGACAAGCTCTGCTCTCCCTCACTTCTCGGTGTAGAGGGGGAGAGGGGAAAAGAACTCCATCCGACGTCCCAGGCTCTCAAATAATCTCAAATAATCACAGGTTACAGCTGATTTTCTTCTTTTGCCCCCTCTGATTACAGCTTCTTACTGCAGATGGGTTATGGTAATCAGCGGCGGCACTGGGCACATATGTTTGCTATGTTTCACTCACCTCAGTTGTAGCACAAAGAGTTCATAACAATCTGGCTCTAGAATGCACTTTAGTTATTGAGTTATGGTTTCTGCACTAGTGGTAGGTTCCCCACTACACTCACCCTACGTTAAACAATGATATCTACTCTTTCCCCGGATCGCAACCTCTCTGAGGTCGTCGTCCATTTTTACGTACCCACACAGCGATCCCTTTGGGATTTTTTGCTGACCCTCCAGACTTCCCTTTTCCTAAGGTGGCTTGGTTAGCCTAATTCCACCTCTGGTTGATCTTTATTCTGTCCCTTCTCTATTCTTCTTCCTTCCTCTCTTTCCCAACTTACCTTTTTCTGACACCTCCCCCGTCCCCTTCCTTAGCCTCTTCTTTTCTTCTCCTCGCCCCTGTCTCCTCTTCCCCCCCCCCCTTTTTTTTTTTTTTTTCTTCTCTTTTTTTTCTTTTTTCTCTTTTTTTTTTTTTCCCCTCCCCCGCTTATCCCTTTCTTTCTCCCCCTTTTTCCCTTTCTTTCTCCCCCTTTTCTCCTCGACTGGGTCCGCCCCTGTCTCTCCTAGTACTACCCCCGCACCGCACACTCACTTACCCAATATTATCAGACCCAAGCCATGTCTTCCCTGACGTTGAAATGCCTATCCCTAAACGTGAAGGGCCTGAATTTACCAGAGAAAAGGTCACAAGTATTATCCTCTCTCACCACACATAGGGCACACTTCATATTTCTGCAGGAGACCCATTTTCGCTCCGACGCCATACCTAAGCTGTCTAACCACATCTACCGGACTGCGTTTCACTCCACCAATCCTGAGTCTAAGACTAAGGGCGTTTCTATTCTTGTATCAAAAAACGCTAACTTCCAAATATCTGATTCACTTGTCGACCCTGACGGCAGATACATTTTCCTTAAAGGCTCCTATGCATCCACACCAATTACATTAGCCAATATATACTGCCCAAATGACCACCAAGTCGCCTTCTTTAGGAAAATATGCGACCTCCTGACCTCCTTTAAATCGGGAATAGTACTCCTGGGAGGGGATTTTAATGTGCCCCTAAACCCCTTACTGGATTCCTCCACAGGAACATCCACTTTAACTTACAAAGCGATACGTCAGATCAATCTACAACTACAATCATTGACCTTACATGACACATGGCGCACTTTATTCCCCTCTGACAAGGATTATACCTTTTTTTCAGCCCCACATCAAAAATATTCTAGGATCGACTTCTTTTTTCTCTCCCAGACTGACCTTCCCCTACTCCAACAGTCCACCATAGAACCAATGTTTTTGTCTGACCACCACCCAATAACGGTGACCTTATCTTTCCCCGAACCCAATTCTAGGCGTCTGAATCCCTCCCTTCTCAAAGATCCCCTGGTGATGGACCATGTCCGCACGAGAATTCAACAATATTTCACGGAAAACTCGAATCCGGAGATTTCCCCAACCTCCCTCTGGGAAGCGCATAAATGCGTGATTCGAGGTGAACTAATCGCCCTTGCTACAAAAGCTAAGAAACAGAACCAAGAATATATAAATTCTCTCATCAGGACGATTGGCTCCCTTGAAACTTCCCATAAATTGACCCACGCACGAGCCACCCTACAGGAACTAACACACACCCGAGCTTTGCTCTTAGAAGAACTGGGCAAACGCTCTAGGAGACGATACACCCTCGGCCAGAGGATTTTCTATGAACAGGGCAACAAGTGCGGCCGTCTACTGGCGCGCACAGTCCAAAATTCAAAACTGTCCTCCACAATCCATCATTTACGTAACCCTAGGGGAGAGCTTCTAAACAAGAATGCTGACATTGCCAAAGAATTTGAAAGGTTCTATCAAAAACTTTACAATTTACAACCCACCAATACCCCACGGAACAATACTGACTCCCGCACCGCAAATATCAAAGAGTTTCTCTCCAACTACAGCCCTAAACCACTATCTACCCAACAGTCCCGGGACCTGGATGGCCCTATATCAGCGTCGGAACTAGATACAGCTATGAAACAAATGAAAACAGGTAAAGCCCCTGGTCCAGACGGTTTTTCCCTCCAATATTATAAAGCCTTCATTGACTCCCTAGCTCCTAAACTTTTGGACACGTTTAACGCCCTCTCAAACCCCCAAACTAAATCTGATAGAATGCTAGCTGCGCAAATAGCGGTGATTCCCAAGGAGGGCAAAGACGCTTCCTTAGTCGCAAACTACCGACCGATATCTTTATTAAATGTGGATATTAAAATTTACGCGAAAATCTTAGCAAATAGACTACTTCCACTGATACCTGACCTCATATCTTTAGATCAAGTCGGCTTCGTCCCTGGGCGGGAAGCTAGGGACAACATCATCCGCACACTGAATTTACATCACTGGCTCACGACTTCCAATACACAAGGATTTTTTCTCTCACTTGATGCAGAGAAGGCGTTCGACAGAGTGGCCTGGGACTACATGCAGGAGGTGCTCACTGCCATAGGCTTGGGGACCCGCATGCTATCATTTATTATGGCCCTGTACAAGGGCCCCTCTGCAGTGGTAAAAGTCAATGGCCACCTGTCGGACGCCTTCCCCATCAGTAACGGCACACGCCAGGGATGTCCACTCTCACCACTGATATACGTCTTAACCCTGGAACCCTTTCTCAACAGGTTGAGAAGCAACCCAAATATCCAAGGGATCACTGTGAAGAACAGAGAGTTTAAGGTCGCTGCTTTCGCAGACGACATTTTGCTCTCCCTGCAACAGCCCCACATCTCTCTACCCAATCTTCTCAAAGACATTGAATACTTTGGTACCTTATCAAACCTCAAAATTAATTATACCAAATCACAGGCCCTAAATGTCTCCCTCCCTTCTCAGACAGTGACACATTGCCAAGACTCATTCCCGTTTCAATGGGAACATGTTGCACTTACATACTTAGGAATCCGAATCCCCACCCACCTGTCAGATCTTTATTCAAAAAATTTCCTCCCACTCCTCCTTCAGACACAAAAACACCTTAAGGACTGGAAAGGCCTAAATGTCTCCTGGTTCGGACGCTCTGCCTTAATCAAAATGATAATCCTACCTCGCTTTCTTTATCTTATGCAATCGATCCCTATATCCCTACCAGCAAGTTTCTTTAAATCTTACCGGAAGGCATGTTCTGCTTTCCTTTGGAAGGACTCTCCACCTCGCATTAAATACTCCAGACTCACACTAGCTAAATCTAAAGGAGCAATAGGCCTACCTGACCTCCAAAAATATTACTCCGCTTGCCATCTCACAAGGATCGCTGACTGGAACATCCATGCCTCTAAAAAGACATGGGTCTTCCTAGAGAGATCCTTCTCGTCAGGTCCCTTACACCTTCTCCCATGGTTATCTCCTCGGAATTGGCCCCATACCCTCTTAACCCACCCCCTTATACACTCTACACTTCTGACTTTTAGAAAGACCATGATGGGGGGCTCGGCTACCCCTCCCCCGGGCCCTCTAACTACTATCCGGGGGAACCCTGACTTTCCACCGGGGAACTCTGCAGACTTTTTAAGTAAGGAGTGGCCATTCGAAGACGTCCTAGCTCTTCAATTCTACTCAAATGAGAAGCCCATACCCTTTGAAACTTTAAAATCTAACACCAAGACGCTCTCATTTTCCTTTTGGACTTATAGACAAATCCGTCATTTCCTCACAACTCACACCAGTCAGTCGAACTGGACTCGACAACTCTCACCCTTTGAAGCCTTATGCCATCGTAAACAGCCGCAAAGACACTTAATCTCCCTCTTGTATACCTTCCTTTCAGAAACCCCAACGCAGACCCCTGCCCCCTCACAGGTTTCCTGGAGTAGAGATCTTCAAAGATCTCTTTCCATGGAGGACTGGAACACTATATATGAGTACGCACATAAGGGCTCTTTGAACGTTGCCATCCAAGAAAATGGCTACAAGGTGATCACAAAATGGTATAGGACTCCGTCACGTATCCACAAATTTTCCCCTAATACTCCTGATACCTGCTGGAGATGTGGGTTGGGAGTGGGAACTATGCTTCATGTGTGGTGGGATTGCGTGAACATTCAACCCTTTTGGAGGGAGGTTCACGGTCTCATCTCACATATCACTACCTACACCTTAGACTACACCCCGTCCCAGTTTCTCCTACACCTCACATCACTATCCAAAAGAGATTACTACAAATCACTACCGATGCATATGGTTAATGCCGCCAGGCTTTGTATACCCAGAAATTGGCGCTCCACCAACATTCCAACAGTCAGGGAATGGTTTGCACGGATCTCCTCTATAAAAGAAATGGAGGAACTAATCTTTACCTCTCAAGACAGGATGCATAAATTTTCAACCACATGGGCATGCTGGTCTCATTTTGTTACTACTGATCGATACCAACAGTACGTATCGTAAAAGATACCTGTAGAGTGTACAACGTCTCAATCGATGCTTTCTGCGGGGGGGGGGGGGCAGGCGCGGACCCACTCATCCTTCCCCTCTCACTTCCTTCATCCTTACTCCCCACCTAATAATTATCCCCTTTTCGCCCCCCCCCCCCCCCCACCCTTTTTTTTTTTTTTTTGTTGTTCCTCTTCCCCTTCTCTCTTCTCTTTCTCCTTGCTCTTTCTCTTTCCCTTTTTATCTCTCCTTATTCTCTTTTATCCCAAATCGACACTTAGTTCTCATCCTGTCAGGATACATTGTACTCTAGTTGATGAACTTATTTAAGTGGCTGATCCCTGCCCTTCCCGCAGTCCAACCGGGGGGGGAGGGACAATAGAAATGAAGATCCTCCACCTACCTACGCTTAAAGACAATTTTAAGTTTCAGTAATGTTCACTTATTTTCAGCTAGGAACTTTCTGTTGTATCGTGACTTATATGCTCTTTATATGATTCTGTTAAACGATGTGTTGTGACAATACCTTTGTCCTGTATGTCTTGCCTTACTTTTTTTGAAATAAAAAACTTTTTGTGGAAAAAAAAAAAAGACTGATTGATGAGCTGGGTCGCGCTGTGAAGGTGTGGCTTAATCCAATGTCAGCCTAGACCAAGGTGGGATAGGAGATGACTTTGGGTTGGCTCTGGGTTTCTGCTGGAAGAACGAAATGAAGTAAAAATGGGACAGTGCATCTGCTGTGATGTTGCAGTTGCCCTGAATGTACGTGCAGTGAACATTGAACCAAAGCTGCAGAGACAACTGCCCCGGCCTGCGTAGGAAGAACATAATGGGGAGTGACTTGAAACTGCCCTTGTTAATGATATCGGCCGTGGCCTGGTTGTCCGTGGAGAGGTCCATGATTTGTCCGGTCCATGTATGGCCCCAGACCTGAGCAGCTGCCACGATCGGGTACAGTTCGAACGTGAGGAAGGCTGGATAAAACCGGGGATTAGGGAGATCTCTGGAGGCCATCGCCCTGCAACCGATGATGGCCAAAAATTGCAGCTAAACCTGTGGAGGTTGCGGCATCTGTTACTACCTGAGGTGATAGAGCTGATACTGACGGGATGAACATGGATATGTCGTTCCAACTAATAAGGAACTCGTCCCACATAGACAGATCCGCTACTGCTGCTGTGTCTAGTCTAAGAATTTGATCGGGGCCCTGTACCTGAGAGATTAAGACCAAGAGGCGCAAAATGAAAGATCGCCCCCAGGGAATAATCCTCATTGCAAAGTTGAGCATCCCCAACAGGGATTGAAGCTGTTTTTTAGTATACCCCTGTTCCCAGGTAAAGTCGTGAAAGACTGACCTGATATGGGCCAGTTTGTCGGGGGGGCAGGCTGGCCTGCATGGAGTGAGTGTCAATATTGATGCCAAGGAAGGTGATAGAGTGTGCCGGGCCTTCCACCTTGTGTTCTGCTATGGGCACATTGAGGATACCAAACACCACTTTCAACCTATCCGGTCTACCAGGGGCACGCCGGGTCATTCGATTAGCAGGACATCATCCAGATAATGAATGACCACCTGGCACTGGGCTTGGTGCAACAGGATCCAAGTGAGGGACTACGCAAAGGTGTCAAACAGCCACGGGCTGCTTTTGGAGGCGGAGGTCAACTTGGTGGCAAAGTGATGTGACTTTTTCCATTTAATGCCATGCCAACACCAGAGGGACGGCTCGATGGGCAGAAGCTTAAATGCGTCTGATATGTCAGCTTTAGACAGCCAGGCGCCTGTTCCTTTATTAACAATGGCCTGAATCGCCAGATTGACTGAAGCATATTTCAGGGAGAATTCCTCTGAAGGAAGTAAGGAATTCAAACTTGGAATGTGGGAAGAATGAGGAGCAGACAAGTCGTACACCAACCAAAGTTTATTCGAGAACTTGCCCTTGACAAGCGCAATTGGACTAACTCTCCAGATGGTGAAAGGGGACTGTGCGAAGGGGCCAGTGAGCAAGCCTCAGTCCAGTTCCACCTGTAATAGATTGTCTATAGCTGGTTTGTTGATGGCCGCTGACCGGAGATTCCTGAACGCAATTGCGACTGACAGCGAAGCAGACTGTGGAGCATGGAATGAAATGAGATGAAATGACTGAAAATAAGCCGACACGAATCGGTGAGTCGCTGATGTGACTGGACTCAGAACATCCTAGGGGGTATAGGAACTAAAATAACTGAAATGATTGACAGTGTTTAAATGAAATGGATTGACTTTAGCGTGTAACAACGAAGAACAAAGAATGTACGAATGGTACCGATATGAATCGGCTCGGGGTTTGTGCTCAACAAACTGACCCCTGAGTTTGTGGTTCACATGAAGCTAAATAAGACTGCGCACAGAGACTTAACAAATGACTCATAAGTTCCTGTGCTGGGCCTCGATGATATGGGGTACCTAACAAAACAATGACTACATGTGAAATGAAGAAATGATATACGAATCCTACCTGCGACAGTTGATCAAGACTCGATCTACGAAAAACCACAAATGGAGAACCGAAAGCCTCTGGAAGTTTGGACACACAACTAACGAACACTGAGTGAGTTGGGAAGAGTCGGCCTAGTGATGAAACGAATCTCGCACAGGAACCGTCAAAGATTACAGATGAGTGGGCTGCTTAAATAACCCTGGAACTCCTCCCAAAAATGCAGGCGAGAGAGAGAGAGAGAGCTATATATATATATATATATATATATATATATATATATATATATATATATAAATATAGCTCTCTCTCTATATATATATGTATCTAGATATAGATATGCAGTATATGTACAGACTCAGTGAATCGCCGTGTCTTTTTTCTGCTCTCAGTCTTCTATAATTTAGTGTTTGTATGTCTGGGGGGGGGGGGTTACTAGTAGATTTAAACACAGAAAATTGAAGCCAAAACTTTTTAATCAAAACTACAACTAAACTACAATAAACTGTTTTGCTCCTTTTGGGTTGGGATAAAGATTTGACATAAATAAATAAAAGATGATCATTGTAAGCACCCCTATCAGTGTTAAATGGTTAGGACAGATTGTTTTGTTGAAAAACAACAAACTTACTGCCCACATCACCTATTGAAAATAAAAGAAAGAAAGCTTAAAAAGAAAACCAATGCAGCCATCACATCTAAGAATAGGTAACCTGCAATATAATAAATGTTTGCTTTTGGGTTCAATATTGCAATAAATAGCCCAGTGCATACATTACTCCTCACCAGACAGCAATGTGATCAATATATATTGTGATCATTATATTATTTTAGGTTAGTTGAATGTGTAAATAAAAATATTACATGAGAATACTCAGATATACATACTTGGAACTACTTCTTTCTACATCTCTGTCATGTCTTCATGCAGCTTAATATATTGCGTTTTTTTTTGTGTTTCAGTAAATTAACTTCTCTAAATGACTTGCAATTTTTCCTGACTATAAATCATTTGGCTTAACACTATGACTATTAAGATGTTAACAAATGTTCTGCAGTTTTCAGTTGTTTGCACCAGATCAAATTTGCTTGATTCATGGTTTATTTAACTTTCATGGAAGAATTTTACTAAGGCTATGATAGCTGCGAGACAATCAGTTTATTCCACAAATGTCCTGAAATATTCCAGAGCATATTTAAAGTAGCTATATAGCACATTGTAAAACTGCTTTTGAGATATTCCAAGCATCATTCGTATAATGGCTAACTGAATGTCTAATGTACCTGATGAGAAAACTTGCCAGAGAAGGACAACACTAATTTCTTTCAAGCACCATTTCACAATTGTGTAGAACAGAATAATAAACAGCAGAAATTATACTAACTTGCCACATTATTTACATAGTAATAGCAATTCAGTTTGCTCAATAAGCTACAATGAACTAATTTTAGAATTTTAATATGAAATATTAAAATGTCCTCTCTACACGCTACAGTACCTAAAAATCTCCATAGGCAATGCTTTAAAAAAATTTAATGGTTACCAGGTTAGAGTTACAGAGTAGGTCTTTTGCTAGAATTATTGCTCTCACTCTATCAATCATGGTGGTACCTCACATATGTGATTTGAACACCATTTACATATGCGGGTGTGACTTACGTATGCGTTTTCTTTGATGTGCGAGCTTGAGGGGATGGGGGCGCTCTAAAACATTTATTTTTTCTTATTTATTTATTTTCTACAAAAAAAAAAATTCTGATCACTTTTATTGCTGTCACAAAGAATGTAAACATCCCTTGTGATAGTAATAGGTGATGACAGGTATTCTTTATGGAGGGATCGGATGTCTAAAAGACCCAAAAGCCCTCCTTTGCACTTTAAAGTATTCAGATCGCTAAAAAACGGCAATTCTGAATACTGTAATTTTTTAAAAATCTGTGCCATTGGCAGCCGAGTAACCGGACGTCACTTTGTGATGTCGCTTCCAAGTGTTTACATAGAAGACTATAACAAAGCTATTTCTGGCTTTGTTTCAGTTTTACTCTAGCCGGCGGAAGTTCCGGATTGCGGATCGGAGCAGTACGGGAGGCCCGGAGAGGGCGGCAGAAGGCGGCGGGAGGCGGCGGGAGGTGGGTACGTCCCGTCCC
The DNA here is from genome assembly GCA_037952835.1 of Lithobates septentrionalis. Classification (NCBI taxonomy): domain Eukaryota; kingdom Metazoa; phylum Chordata; class Amphibia; order Anura; family Ranidae; genus Lithobates; species Lithobates septentrionalis. The sequence goes on along the minus strand of JBBDGP010001607.1, from coordinate 377,785 downwards.
GTCCCATTCATTTGGGATAACAACTGAATGGCTTTTAGCTGCATTGGTTGTTATCCCTAAAGAGCCGACTGCCCGCTCTAAACAACGGCATCACAGCAAAGCAGGCATCACCCCGGTATAACCCCTGAAAGCCATGAACGAAAATGTGCGTATTGTCAGCACTAAGTGGTTAGGCTGTCTGCTTAACAGAGAAGTATGTGTTTCTTAAAAAAAAAATATATATATATATATATATATATATATATATATATATATATATATATATATATATACATATATATATATATATATATATATATACATATATATATATATATATATATATATATATACGTACATATATATATATATATATATACGTATACGTATATATATACGTATATATATATATATATATATATATATATATGTACAGTATCTCACATATCTCAGTGAGTACACCTCCACATTTTTGTAAATATTTCATTATAACTTTTCATGTGACAACAGTGAAGAAATTACACTGTGCTACATTGTAAAATAGTGAGTGTACAGCTTGTATAACAGTGTAAATTTGCTGTCCCCTTAAAATAACTCAACACACAGCCATTAATGTCTAAACTGCTGGCAACAAAAATACATACACCCCTAAGTGAAAATGTCACATGCACTCTGCAGTGTAGTTGAGCTTAATGGGAAATGTAGTTCCAAAACAACTGGGGTGCCAAGGTTCACCATCACTGGCCTAGGCTATCTTTATGTAGAGCAACATTTTTTTTCAGATCCTCAGAGTGTTCTTTGCCATAAAGTGCCATTTTGAACTACCAGTGACCAATATGAGAGAGTGAGAGCGATAACACCAAATTTAACACACCTGAGACCTTGTAACACTGATGAGTCACATGACACTGGGAGGGAAAATGGCTAATCGGGCCCAATTTGGACATTTTCACTTAGGGTTGTACTCACTTTTTTTCCAGTGGTTTAGACAGTAATGGCTGTGTATTTAGTAGGAATGAGCCGAACACCCCCGGTTCTGTTCACACAAGAACCTGGTAAATCAAAAGTGCTGAATTTAAAGGTTAATTTACATGGTATTGTCCTAAAAAGGGTTTGGGGACCCGGGTCCTGCTCCACGGGACATGTATCAATGCAAAAAAAAGTTTTAAAAATGGCCATTTTTTTGGGAGCAGTGATTTTATTAAAAAGGAAAGGCGTGGGGCCCCCAGGCCCTATATACTCTGAACAGCAGTATACAGGCGGGGCAAAGGACTGTAGATTTGTTGTTAAGTAGAATCTGTTATTAATTTTGAATTGGTACATTTTTAAAGTGTAGCTCCAGCCAAAAAATCAATTTTTAAGTTTTTTGGAAAACATAGGAAAGGGTTATCACCCTTGTGACATTTGTTTTGCTGTCTGTGCATCTCTTCAGAAGATTTCACCTCACTTTCTGTCCCAATGACAAATGTTTTTTGACAATTTGGTGTTTTTAGTGAAACAAGGATTGGTGATAAAGCATCAGTGGAGAGGAGACACATTTTTCCCATATTAACTCTTACGGGAGAGAATTTCCCTTCCTAGGAGTAGATTTCATCTCACTTCCTGTTCTCTCCTTCCGCTTGCAAGTAGGAGTCGTTTGTAAGTTGGATTGTTGAAACTAGGGGCCTGCCTATATACTCTGCAGAAATTGCGGCCTTAGGTGTTGGTGTTGCCACAACACTGTAAGCTCTCACAGTTACTCTTGGTGGGTGCAGGAATGGGCTCTGCTGTGAAATATTAGATCAAGAATTGTAATTACATGCACCTGTTGAACAGGGGCAGAAAAATAGGGCCTTTGGTGGTTGTGGTGCTGGTGCCACAACACTGTAAGTCCTCACAGTTACTCTTGGTGGGCGCAGAAACTGGCCCTGCTGTGAAATATTAGATCAAGAATTGTAATTACATGCACCTGTTGAACAGGGGCAGAAAAATAGGGCCTTTAGTGGTGGTGGTGCTGGTGCCACAACACTGTAAGTCCTCACAGTTACTCTTGGTGGGCGCAGAAACGGGCCCTGCTGTGAAATATTAGATCAAGAATTGTAATTACATGCCCCTGTTGAACAGGGGCAGAAAAATTGGGCCTTAGGCTCTGATGCCACAACACTGCAACCCCTCACAGATACTCTAGTTGGAGCGCAGGAATGAGCCCTCCAGCAAAATATTGCATCAGAAATTGTAATTACACACCCCTGTTAAACAGGGGATGAAAAATTGGGCTTTAGGCACTGGTGCTGGTGCCACAACACTGCAACCCCTCACAGATACTCTAGTTGGAGCCCAGGAAAAAGCCCCTGCTGCAAAGTACTGCATCAAAAATTGTAATTACATGCCCCTGTTAAACAGGGGCTGAAAAATTGGGCCTTAGGCACTGGTGCCACAACACTGCAACCCCTCACAAATACTCTAGTTGAGCGCAGAAACGAACCCTCCTTGCAAAATATTGCATCAAAAATTGTAATTACACGCCCCTGTTATACAGGGGTTGAAAAATTGGGCCTTAGCCACTGGTGCCTAGAACCAAAAATATTCTTACAAGCTATCAGCATTATCATTGAGGAGGAAGAGGATAGTCACACAGAATAACAGGATAGTCACTCTGCATCAGCATAGGCAGTCTTGAAGGGATCTGACATTTCAAAAAAAAAATGATTTGGTTATATCAGCATCAGGTGCTTGGTAGCTGGTGTTGATCCAAGACTGATTCATTTTTATTAAGGTCAGTCGATCGACCGAGTCGGTGGACATGTGCACCCTGTGATCAGTTACAAAGCCTCCAGGAGCACTGAATGTGCGTTCCAAAAGAATGCTGGATGCAGGACAGGCCAGTAGCTCAATTGCATACTATGCAAGCTCTGGCCATTGATCCATCCTCAAGATCCAGTAACCCAGAGAATTTTCGGTGGGAAAGGTGTCCAAGTTAGATCTTGCCCCTAGGTATTCCTACACCATGTAAAACAGACGCTGGCGATGGTTGCTGGAACTGATCATACCTTGGGGCTGCAGACTAAAAAAGTGTCTGAACGCATTGGTCAGACGACCACCTTCTCCACCGCTCCGTCTTTGACTGACCGAAGCCTCAGCAACACGTTTTTCAGGAACAGGAGTTTGTAACCTCCCAGTCTCTGGGAACGCGTTGCACAGACCTTTCTGCAAGGCCTCCTGAAGATGTTTCATGCTCTGCTCCCTCTGCGACAGCAAGATAAGGTCTGCAACCTTACCCTTGTAACGTGGATCAAGGAGGGTTGCCAGCCAGTATTGATCCCTCTCCTTGATACCATGAATAAGTGGATTCTTCCGCAGGCTTTGCAGGATCAGGGAGGCCATGCAACATAGGTTTGCTGAGACATTCAGTCCGGAGTCCTCTGGGTCACTAAGGACAACATGATCTGCAGCCACCCTCTCCCAGCCACGTACAAGTTTCTTGGGACTGTAAATGATCCCTTAAAGACTGCTGCTGATGCTGGGTGCCAGGCTCTACCTCCATGCTGACACAATCCTCCTCTTCCTCCTCCCCCTCCTCCTCGTCCTCTTCCTGTGTGATCAGCGGGCATGCAGAAACACTGTCTGTATAAAGGGGGCCTTGAGAGCTAAGAAGTCCTCCTCTTCCTTCCTCTGTTCTGCCTGAAGTGCCCTGTCCATTATTCCACGCAGCGTGTGCTCCAGGTGTCCAGGTGGACAAGGGGGACAGTGTCACTGATGCATGCACTGTCACTGCTCACCATCCTTGTGGCCTCCTCAAATGGTGACAGGACAGTGCATGTATCCCCGATCATGGCCTACTGGCGTGGGAGAAAAAAACAAGCTCCCCTGATTCTGTCCTGGTGCCATAGTTGCACAGGTACTCATTGATGGCCCTCTGATGAGTGTGCAGCCGCAGCAGCATGGCCAATGTTGAGTTCCACCTGGTGGGCATGTCACAGATTAGGTGGTTCTTGCTCTGGTTAAATTCCTTTTGGAGGTCAGCCAGCTGAGCACTGGCATTATATGACCTGCAGAAATGCACACAGACTTTCCTGGCCTGCCTCAGGACATCCTGTAAGCCCGGGTACCTGCCCAAGAACCGCTGCACCAAGTTAAGGACGTGAGCCAAACAGGGCACATGGGTCAGTTGTCCCTGTCGGAGGGTGGAGAGGAGGTTGGTGCCATTGTCGCAAACTACCATACCTGCCTTAAGCTGGCATGGCGTCAACCACCTCTGAACCTGCCCCTGCAGAGCTGACAGAATCTCTTCCCCAGTGTGGCTCCTGTCCCCCAAGCACACCAGCTCGAACACCGCATGGCATTTTTTGGCCTGCATGCTTGCGTAGCCCCTTAAACGCCTATGGAGCACCGCTGGTTCCGAAGACAAATCAGCACAGGAAGAGGCCATGGAGGAAGAAGAAGAGGAGGTTGTGGAGGAGAGAGGTGTGGCAGAATCACCACTAGTAGTATTTTGGAGGCGTGGTGGCAGAACAACCTCCAACACTACTGCACCCTGTCCCGCATCCTTCCCAGCTGCCAGAAGAGTCACCTAGTGCGCAGTGAAATATAGGTAATGTCCCTGTCCATGCCTGCTGGACCATGAGTCAGTGGTAATATGCACCTTACAGAGGCCAAGAAATTGCCTTCCACATGCCGTAAAGAGCCGTAATCGCCTTCCGTGAGAAAAAGTGATGTTTGGGAACCTGCCACTGAGGAACCGCACATTCCACAAACTCACGGAAGGGAACAGAGTCTACCAACTGAAAAGGCAGCAGTTGAAGTGCTAGCAATTTAGCCAAGCTAGAATTCAACCGCTGGGCATGTGGATGGCTGGGAGCGAACTTCTTTTGGCGGTACAGCAACTGGGGCAGGTAAATTTGCTTGGTACAGTCTGACGTTGGTGTACCGATAGCAGATTGCCCCCAAGTACTTGGCTGTGACACACCTAATTCTACACCTTCATTCCTCTCAGTGTAGGTCTCAGAGAGGACTGAAGGTATAGTGGGGTTGGAGATCCAAGCTGATGAGGAGCAAGGAGAGGTCCTCTTTGTTCTTTGGTGTGGGTCTTTTAGGTACGCTTGCCAACGAACTGCAGGGCTGGTCAACATATGTCTGGTCAAGCATGTGGTGCCCAAGCGGGAGATGTTTTGCCCACGCGAGATACGCTTGAGACATACGTTGCAAATAGCAGCAGTGGGATCTGATGCACTCGTCTCAAAAAAGGCCCACACCAAAGAACTTTTGGAATAACACGCAGAGACAGCAGCGCCCTGCACATGCGGAGCTCTGCGGTGTGATGCAGTTGGTGTGCTGCCGTTAAGCTGGCCCCCTGGAGGGCATCCTGCCTCGTTGGTGATGTGCCTCCTCCTCCTCCACCTCTCTCCTATCAGGCACCCACGTGGAGTCAGTGACCTCATCATACCCTCCCTCCTCATCATTGGAGCAAAGCTGGCAGTATTCTGCAGCTGGGGGAACATGACTGCCAGATTGCTGTCCTTCTTGGGCACCCCCTCTCTTTGGGCTCACGACACTGCCTTCAAAATGCTGGGCATCCTCCTGGAGCATGTACCCAACACTGTGGTCAAACAGTTCGGGGGACTCCTCAGGAGGACATGGTGGGGCTAGGGAAGGAGTGACTGATGCCATTGAGCCGAGGGAAGAGGCCATGTTGGCAGCTGCTTTGCCAGGCAAAGTACCCTGAGCCCGGGTGAGAGAGGATGAGGAGGATGAGGACGGATTGATCATCCACTCTACCAAGTCTTCCGCATGTTTCGGCTCAACACGGCCAGCTGCCAAAAAAAGGACAAGCGCGTCCCACGGCCACAAGCTGATGAGGATGCACCATCTCCACGACCAGCACTGTTGCCTCTAGACACAGAGCCTGCTTGCCCTCTTTTATTGGCTTGTGACTGTCTGCCTCTCCTTGTTGGCCTTCCAGACATACTAATGGCCCCTGCAGTGAGATGTAGCTGCACAAAGCTGGGATGTATATATATATATATATATATATATATATATATATATATATATATATATATATATATACTGATACTGCAGCTAGCAGAATCAACTGCCTGCCTGTAGTATTATTAGTATGAGAACACCAGCAATTGTCTTCAGGTAGCTTTAAGTGCACACTGTGCAGAGGACGCACTACACTAACTGTAAATACTGTAGCTGCCTGCCTGTGGTATTAATAGGATCAGAAGACCACCAATTTTCTTCAGGTAGCTTTAGGTGCACACTGTGCAGAGGACACACTACACTAACTTGTAAATATTGCAGCTGCCTGCGGGATCAGAAGAACACCACCAATTTTCTTCAGGTAGCTTTAGGTGCACACTGTGAAGAGGGCGCAGTACACTAACTGTAAATACTGTATCTGCCTGCCTGTGGTATTAATAGGAGCAGAACAACAGCAATTGTCTCCAGGTAGCTTTAAGTGCACACTGTGCAGAGGACGCACTACACTAACTGTAAATACTGTAGCTGCCTGCCTGTGGTATTAATAGGATCAGAAGAACACCACTGATTTTATTCAGGTAGCTTTAGGTGCACACTGTGCAGAGGACACATTACACTAACTGTAAATACTGTAGCTGCCTGCCTGTGGTATTAATAGAATTAGAAGAACACCACTGATTTTATTCAGGTAGCTTTAGGTGCACACTGTGCAGAGGACACATTACACTAACTGTAAATACTGTAGCTGCCTGCCTGTGGTATTAATAGGATCAGAAGACCACCAATTTTCTTCAGGTAGCCTTAGGTGCACACTGTGCAGAGGACACACTACACTAACTTGTAAATACTGCAGCCGCCTGCGGTACTGTACTAATAGGATCAGAAGAACACCACCAATTTTCTTCAGGTAGCTTTAGGTGCACACTGCGCAGAGGACGCACTACACTAACTTGTAAATACTACAGCTGCCTGCGGTACTAATAGGATCAGAAGAACACCACTAATTCTTTCCGGGTAGCTTTAGGTGCACACTGTGCAGAGGATGCACTACACTAACTTGTAAATACTACAGCTGCCTGCGATACTAATAGGATCAGAAGAACACCATCAATTTTCTTCAGGTAGCTTTAGGTGCACACTGTGCAGAGAACGCACTACACTAACTTGTAAATACTGCAGCTGCCTGCGGTACTGTACTAATAGGATCAGAAGAACACCACTAATTTTCTTCAGGTAGCTTTAGGTGTACACTGTGCAGAGGACGCACTACATTAACTTGTAAATACTACAGCTGCCTGCGATACTAATAGGATTAGAAGAACCCAACCAATTCTCTTCAGGTAGCTTTAGGTGCACACTGTGCAGAGCACGCACTACACTAACTTGTAAATACTGAAGCTGCCTGCGGTACTGTACTAATAGGATTAGAAGAACATCACTAATTTTCTTCAGGTAGCTTTAGGTGCACACTGTGCAGAGGACGCACTACACTAACTTGTAAATACTGCAGCTGCCTGCAATACTAATAGGATCAGAAGAACACCACCAATTTTCTTCAGGTAGCTTTAGGTGCACACTGTGCAGAGGACACAGTACACCAACTTGTAAATACTGCAGCTGCCTGCGGTACTGTACTAATAGGATCAGCAGAACACCACTAATTTTTTCCGGGTAGCTTTAGGTGCATACTGTGCAGTGGATGCACTACACTAACTTGTAAATACTGCAGCTGCCTGCGTTACTGTACTAATAGGATCAGAAGAACGCCACTAATTTTCTTCAGGTAGCTTTAGGTGCACACTGTGCAGAGGATGCACTACACTAACTGTAAATACTGTAGCGAATAGGACTAATAGGGTCAGAAAAACACCAGCAATTTTCTTCAGGTAGCTGTAAATACTGTAAAAACACCTGCCTGCCTTTCAGTAGGAAGAGAATAACTGGAATGGATCTAGCTAAACTGAATACAGTGTATATATATATATATATATATATATATATATATAAAACACCTAGGGTGTATATATATATATATATATATATATATATATATATATATATATATATATATATATATATATATATATATACCCAATACACTGTAAGTGCAGCTAACTGACTCGCCTGCCTACTCTATCTAACTTAAATCAAATGACACTGTCTCTCTGTCTATCTATCTCTCCCTCAATGCCGGAACACACTACACAGGCCCGCCGTGTAGGCGGTCCTATATAGTGTGGGGCGTCTACTAAACCCCCCGAGCCATAATTGGCCAAAGCCACCCTGGCTTTGGCCAATTACGGCTCTCTGTACAGACAGCGCTGTGATTGGCCAAGCATGCGGGTCATAGTGCATGCTTGGCCAATTATCAGCCAGCAATGCACTGTGATGCCGCAGTGAATTATGGGCCATGACGCGCCACTCGAATTTGGCGCAAACAGCCCATATCGTTCGTACTCCGGCGAACGACCAAACACACGATGTTCGAGTCGAACATGGGTTCAACTCGAACACGAAGGTCATCCCTAGTATTGAGTTATTTTGAGGGAACAGCACATTTACACTGTTATACAAGCTGTACACTCAATACTTTACATTGAAGCAAAGTGTAATTTCTTCAGTGTTGTCACATGAAAAGCTATAATAAAATATTTGCAAAAATGTGAAGGAAGTACTCACTTTTATGAGATACTGTACATATACAGTATTACAGTATATAGATAACATTTGTAGTTAACATAAAATTTACCATCGGAAATAGACCTGGAAGTGTGGACTTACCATATGAAATGGACCTGAAAGTGGGCCTTGGTCTGCTGGTCGGTATGCCAGAATAAGGGGGCAAAAACATTCAGGTAGGGGTGTGGTTTTGTTAGTTTTGACTTTATTTATTTGAGCAAGTTTGGTGAATGCTTGTGCCATTTCCACCTAAGGAGTGGGGACGTACCGGGCGAGGTAGGCAGAGTTTCACCTGCTAAGTCTCTTGATGACGTGGTCTGGGACTCATGCCGAAATGCTGCCAAGGCTGCCCCAATACTAAAGAGTGACTGGAGTGCTGACTGGGGTCGAGGTGTAGGCAGCGTAGAAGAACCCCCAGGTGTTTGATGAACTGGCAGGCACTCGAGGGTTGCCCGAAAAGGTAATAGGGGACTAGAATTTGAGTGTTCCGGTAGGAGTGACAGTAGGCGGTCGAGTATGGTTACTGGCCACCGGACGTTGTTTACTTTATAGAGATGGATGTCTATCCTGGAGCTTGATTGCTGGGTTTTAGGCACTGCAGGGTGGAGGATGAAATGGTGTTGGCAGCGAGCCAACTACACAGAACTTGGCCTGCGGGATTGCTGCGGGTGAACTCGCTGGGCCGCCAGAACCCGTGGTAGGCCAAGTAAATGGCTGCTTGTATGACCAAACTGGAGAGAAGGCCCAATAGCGAACTGGTTAATATAGTAGACATGTCCCAGAAGATGGCAGCCTGGAACGAATGTGCAGTGGACATTAAACTGGTGTTGCCAAGATAATTACACCAGCCTGCGCAGGAAGGACATAACAGAACGATGCGGACCTGGCTTCATTAAGAGGCTCGCCTCGGACCGGATGTCGGTGGCAAAGCCACGGCCTGTCCTGTCCAGATAGGACCCTAGAGTTAAGCGGCTGCTATGACCGGGTGTAACTTGAAGAGGGAGGAAGTCCGGGTAAACCCGGGGTTTAGGAGTGTCTCTGGGGACCATGTACTTGTAAACCGATGATGGCCAAAAATTGCCGCGAAGCCTGTGGTGGCTGTGGCATCTGTCGTTACCTGGGGTGACAAGGGCGATGTAGGTGATAAGACCCTAGAGTTAAGGTATAATCATTGATACACCGATCCACGTAGTACGGGACCTTCCGACATTGATAGGTCCGCATTCTTAGGAAAGACTGCAGCTACTTGTTAGTACACACCCGTGTATGGGTGAAGTCTTGGGGAACTAACCTGATACGGGTCAGTTTGTCAAGGGGGAGGCTGGCCTGCGTGGTGTTCGTTAATTCGGAGGAGGTTATTGTAGACCTCGGTTCCGGATTATTGAGTTTTTAGAAACTACAAGCTGAAGGACATAATGGTATTACCAGCGAGTCAAGTTGTGTCTACGTAGTACCTGGCTGCCTGTGCCAGTAAAAGTGAATTTGTTAGGCCGTAGAAAACCACAGAGGGCCAGGTAGATGGCTGCTTGTTTGACTAGACTGGGAGATGTCTGAGGTTTTGACATGTCCCTGAAGATGGCAGTTGTGATGGGCAAGCGTTTGCCGTTAGCTATGGGCTGATGCTTCTGGACGCCACGTAGAAAGGATCCTACTGTATGAGCCGTAAACACGGATGACTCTCTGGGGTCCTGTGAGGGCAAGAAATGCTGGATGTTGGCTAGGTATAGCCTGATGATGTTATGAGGAGCCAGCTGTGTGTGGCAATACGATACCTGGTTAGCTATGGGCTGATGCTTCTGGACGCCACGTAGAAAGGATCCTACTGTATGAGCCGTAAACACGGATGACTCTCTGGGGTCCTGTGAGGGCAAGAAATGCTGGATGTTGGCTAGGTATAGCCTGATGATGTTATGAGGAGCCAGCTGTGTGTGGCAATACGATACCTGGTGCGGGGTGGAACCTGAAGTCAACTCACCTAAGCGAGAAATGACACAGAAATTGATGAGTGGCTCGTATGAAATGCCACTGGAGACAAGTGGCCGATTAAGTGCCACTGAAGAATGATGTGTGACTGATTGTGTGCCACTGGAAATGTGTACTGATTGCAAGAAGTCATGCTAAGAACGAGCCCTGCAAAGATTGCAAGAGTTGTGCTTAAATACGTGTTTGCAACAATTGCCAGGGAGTTTGTGTCAATGGAGATGTGTTTGCTGTGACTACGAGAAGTCCGTATTACTGCATGTGCTTGCACGGGCTGCAAGGAGTTATACTTGGATGCGTGTTCGCAACAATTATAAAGTTGTGTTTGGATGCGTACTTGCCATGATTGCAAGAAGTTATGCTTGGGTGTGTCCCTGCAACATTTGCAAGAAGTTGTGACTGGATGCGTGCTTGCAATGATTGCAAGAAGTTATGCTTGGATGCATGCTTGAAACAATTGCAAGAAGTTATGCTAAGATGCGTGTTTTGTAATGATTGTAAGATTTGTGCTTGAATGTGTGCTTGCAACGATTGCAAGGGAGTTCCTGTCGGTGGAGATGTGTTTGTAGTGACTGTGAAAAGTTCGTATTGCTGCATGTGCTTGCAAGACTGCAAGAGTTAAGCTTGGATGTGTGCTCGCAATGGTTGCGAGAAGTTGTAATTGGATGCGTACTTGCAACGATTGCAAGAAGTTATGTTTGAATGCATGCCTGCAACGTTTGCAAGAAGTTTTATGATTGGATGTGTGTTTGAAATGATTGCAAGAAATTGTGCTTGGATGTGTGCTTGCAATGACTGCAAGACGTTCTGTTTGGATGCGTACTTGCAACGATTGCAAGAAGTCATGATGGGATGTGTGCTTGCAACAATTGCAAGAAGTTATGTTTCGATGTGTGCTTGCAATGAAATGCAAGAAGTTGTGTTTGGATGCGTATTTGCGACGATTGCAAGAAGTTATACTTGGATGTGCTGTGACTACGAGGGGGTATAGTAGCGAGGCGAAGGTTTCAACAAATGAATCGGGACCATGACTGAGCTTCGAAGGAAGACGGGGTGTGGCCCCCCTTTTTTTTTTTTTTAACTGACCTAGAGGAAATGACAGATGACAACCGGTGGAGGGTTTGACTACCTGGTTTGATAGGTAAATTGTAACATGTTTAAGCGACAGGTGCATAGCATTAAATAAATGAGTGAACTGTTTGTGCCATGACAGAGGCACGAATCGGTGTGCCATGACTGCGCCAATGAGGCCACGCCAACTGGGGCTTGCCAGGATGAATTGATGTCTGACGGATGCCCTGAACTTGAATCGGGGCGCGGCATGCGACAAAGAAATAAATGAAATGTTTGCCTTATGCCGCGTACACACGGTCGTACTTTTCGTCTACAAAAGTCCAACAGACGCTGATGGACTAAAGCTGGCTGGTAATCCGATCGTGTGTGGGCTTCTCCGGACTTTCAACCGACTTTTTTAGCCTCAAATACGACGTACTTTAGATTTGAAACATGCTTCAAAACTTTTACTTCGTACCTACGACGGACCCCGAAATCCGCTCGTCTGTGTGCTAGTCCGACGGACAAAAAGCCACGCTAGGGCACCTATTGGCTACTGGCTATGAACTTCCTTATTTTAGTCCGGTGTACGTCATCACGTACGAATCCGACCGACTTTTGTGTGGTCGTGTGTAGGCAAGTCCGGTCGTTAGAAAGTAGGCCGCAAGTCCGCGGCAAGTCCACCGAAAGTCTGCCGGAAGTCTGTCCGACAGGCTGTCCGACTTTTGTAGACGAAAAGTACGACCGTGTGTACGCGGCATTAGAGTGAAATGAATGAAAAACGTTTCGCCATGACAGAGGCACAAATCGGTCATGCCGCAGCTGCGACTGACAGCGACCCGGACTCTGGAGCATGCACTGAAATGAGGCAAAAGAAACGCTGGTGCATGCCGGAATAAATTGGTGCATCACGGATGCGACTGGATTTGAATTGGAGTGTGGTATGTAACCGTGAAATGTTTGCCCTGGCAAAGGCACGAATTGGTTATGCCGCAACTGATAGCTAACCAAGTTCTGATGCAGGTGTTGGCTGAGGCCGAAAGGTTTTATTTATACTACTTTATTTATATATATATATATATATATATATATATATATATATATATATATATATATATATATTTTTGTATATTGTTTTTTTTTTTTTTTTCGACTGCGACAAATGACGAGTCGGACTATGGAGTACGAATGAAATGAGGCCAAGACAACTGGGGCGCGCCGGGACGAATCAGTGCATCTCGGATGCTACTGGATTCGAATCGGGGCGCGGTACGTGACAGTGAGATGAGTGAAATGATGAAATGAATGAAATGATTTGTCATGGTAGAGGCACGTGCCATGACAGAGGCATGAGTCGATCATGTCGCGACTGCAACTGACAACGACCGGACTCCGGAGCATGTACTGAAATGTGGCCGAAAATACCTGGGGCACGCCATGACGAATCGTTGCATCATGGATGCGACTGGATTCGAATCAGAGCGTGATTCGTGACAGTTGAAATGATTCCCATGACAGAGGTACGAATCGGTGAGCCGCAAACTATGACTGACAACGAACCGGACTCTGGAGCATGTCCAGAAATGAGGCCGGGCCCTGGGGCACGCCGTAACGAATCGGTGCATCGAAGATGCGTCTGGATTCGAACCGGAGCGCGGTAAGTGCAGGTGTAACATTTTGTTGCCATGACAGAGGTGCGAATCGATCATGCCGCTATAGCGACTGACTGCGAATCGGACTCTGGAGCATGTACCGAAATGTGGCCAATACCTGGGGCATGCCGAGACGAATCGGTGCATTTCCATGCGACTGAATTCGTAACGGAGCGTGATACGTGGCATGATAACCATGACAGAGGTACAAATCGGTGAGTCGAAAGCGACTGATAATGACGTGACTCTGGAGCATGTACTGAAATGAGACCGTAACTACTGGGGCACACCGGAGCGAATCGGTGCATCTTTAGATGCGACTGGATTCGAATCGGAGCACAGTACGTGACTGAAATGAAAGAAATGATTCGAAATGGTTTGAAATGTTAGAAATGTATTTAGAAATGTTCAACATGAGAAATGATTGGTATCGAACTGACGTGGTTCGATAAGGAATTGCGAATCGCTACGGCTGTTTGCTGACGCCTGGTAATAATTAGACATGCCTGAAATGAAGCGACGTCTATGTCGCTGTGCTTTTTTCAGATAACGAGAAATGGTAACATAACGAAAGTGCGAGTGGTATGCATTGCGGTTACGTTAGTGAAATTGCGAGTGACTCGTAAGTTTGATATCACGGTTTAGTGACATGATATCTAACAATGCGTAAAAAACAAAGTCCGACGGGACCCTACCTGCGACAGCCAAGCCAGACGCGCGGTACGAACTACGAATCGGTAACACGGACTTCGAAACTCTCGAGCACGGAAATTTGCGAAAACGGGAACTTGCGAGACAAGAACTAGTGGACGCTGGCATTTGAATCGTCGGCCTAGTGACGTATATCGTGCACAGGAAACCGACAAGCACCACAGGTGAGCGGGCTGCTTAAATACCCCCCGGGCTCCTCCCATAAATTCAGGCCACCATACTGGCCTTCCTACATATATATATTCAACTAGATGGATGCTAAGTTCTAAAACTGGGAACTGAGTGGTCAAAGACAGCCGATTGCTTCATTCTCTGTCTTCAGTGAGCAAAGAGCTGGTTACTGTCAGCAACTGGCTCTCTGCTCTGCCCCTTCATCTTTCATTGCAGAGGCTTTTGCTGAGAGGCTGAGCAAGCTACCGATAGTCCAGGTATCAGGGTGTATCCTAAATTTAAAGTTGGGATCGATCCAGAGCCTGGACCGGCTGAGTGACATCAGCTGACAGTGGGCTTTAGTCCTCTGTTGGCTGAAAATGGGTCACAGGAGTGAAGAATGAACTGTACTCCTGTGATCCATAGGAGAAGTAAGGCCAAAAATGCTTTGGCCATACTTCTCATTTAACCACTAAAGCCCCGGACCATTTGGCTGCCCAAAGACCAGAACACTTTTTGCGATTCGGCACTGCGTTGCTTTAACTGACAATTGCGCAGTCGTGTGACGTGCCTCCCAAACAGAGTTGAGGTCCTTTTTTCCCCACCAATATAGCTTTCTTTTGGTGGTATTTGATCACCTCTGCAGTTTTTATTTTTTGCGCTATAAACAAAAAAAAGGACCATTTTGAAAAAAAATGCATTATTTTTTACTTTTTGCTATAATAAATATCTCTAAAAAATATAAAAAAAACATTTTTTTCCTCCGTTTAGGCCGATAAGCATTTATTGATTGGTTTGCGCAAAAGTTATAGCGTCAACAAAATAGGGGATAGTTTTATGGCATTTTTATTAATAATTTTTTTTACTAGTAATGGCAGCAATCAGCAATTTTTATCGTGACTGCGACATTATGGCGGACACATCGGACACTTTTGGCGTCATTTTGGGACCATTCACATTTATACAGCGATCAGTACAATTAAAAATGCATTGATTACTGTGTAAATGTGACTGGCAGTGAAGGGGTTAACCACTAGGGGGCAGTGAAGGGGTTAAGTGTGTCCTAGGGAGTGATTCTAACTGTGGGGGGGTGTGGCTATGTGTGACACGACACTAATCACTGCTCCCGATTACAGGGAGCTGTGATCAGTGTCCTGTCACTAGGCAGAGCAGGGAAATTCTTGTTTACATAAGCATTTCCCCGTTCTTCCTCTCCGTGAGATGATCGTAGGTATCCCCGCGGACATCGATCACACTCACGGAGGTCGCGGTGGGCACAAACCGCTTCTTAAAGGGCAACGTACAGGTACGTTAATCTGCCTGTACGTGCCCTTCTGCCGACGTATATTGGCATGAGCTGGTCGGCAAACGGTTAATGAAAAAGAGAGATCAGAAAATGGGATCATGAATTGTAAAATTCTTAATGATAACTTAAGAATTGTGAAATTCCTAATGATAAACTCCAGGTATGATTATGTTATTCATAGTTACATCAGCCCACCTTAGACCAATGAAACTATGTATATGCCATACCTGACCAATGTCCCTGGAAGCTGGAAATCAGTAGTAGTAGATACCGCTACCTCAGTGATCTCCACCTAATTGCAGGTCCCACCCCCAGCGACTGCCCCACAGAATTGTGAACATAAGAAGGTGGCAACATGGGTGCCATTCAGAGAATACTTTGCATCTTCTGATTAAATGCAACACATTCTTTGATTACTAGTTGGTGTATGTGAATGCGCTACTCCCTTAATATACCACCACCTGTAATGCTTATCAACTACCAATCACAAATGTTTCATGTGCATAAGTTTAAAATTTTAGATCAATAAATCATATATCCATTCAATACATATACATATAACAAAAAGTCCTTCAGATATGTTGCAAAGTCTTGTAACCATTAAAGTGACTGACGTGCTCCTATATTGCTTCAATATTCATATGTGACTGAGTGGGACCCTCCACCATTCAGATTGGCCACTCACCAGATACTTCACTAGGGGTACGCCTTTGGTTCATTCAGGGATAACCACTCCACCCAGGTACCACTTCTCACCAGTTATAAGCTTGTGTTCTAATACTCCTCATAGGAAAGCATAGGGACAAAAGGCGATCATAGCGCAATATGTTTGAACCATTTATTTTTAAAAAAATTCCAAAGGTTAAAATCACTCACATTTAAAAGTGCCCTCGAGCCGGCACGAAGCTTATCCAGCAGTTACGGACGAGTGGCTATTAGCATGGTTCGCCTGGTGTTAGTGTGCGGCCTCCATGCTCGGCTTGCGCTCCAAGCCTCGTTTCCGTTTTTGTCCGGTCACGTGATGCATAAAATTCTCCCAGCAGCCTCTACGCGTTTCGCATCATCAAATGCGTCATCAGGAAGCCTCAGGAGCTTCCTGATGACGCATTTGATGATGCGAAACGCGTAGAGGCTGCTGGGAGAATTTTATGCATCACGTGACCGGACAAAAACGGAAACGAGGCTTGGAGCGCAAGCCGAGCGTGGAGGCCGCACACTAACACCAGGCGAACCATGCTAATAGCCACTCGTCCGTAACTGCTGGATAAGCTTCGTGCCGGCTGGAGGGCACTTTTAAATGTGAGTGATTTTAACCTTTGGAATTTTTTTAAAAATAAATGGTTCAAACATATTGCGCTATGATCGCCTTTTGTCCCTATGCTTTCCTATGAGGAGTATTAGAACACAAGCTTATAACTGGTGAGAAGTGGTACCTGGGTGGAGTGGTTATCCCTGAATGAACCAAAGGCGTACCCCTAGTGAAGTATCTGGTGAGTGGCCAATCTGAATGGTGGAGGGTCCCACTCAGTCACATATGAATATTGAAGCAATATAGGAGCACGTCAGTCACTTTAATGGTTACAAGACTTTGCAACATATCTGAAGGACTTTTTGTTATATGTATATGTATTGAATGGATATATGATTTATTGATCTAAAATTTTAAACTTATGCACATGAAACATTTGTGATTGGTAGTTGATAAGCATTACAGGTGGTGGTATATTAAGGGAGTAGCGCATTCACATACACCAACTAGTAATTCTTACCCATCTAAGTGAAGGGTCTTTTTTGAATGCAGCATCCCCAACATTTAGTATGTAATATTGTTTGAGGAACTAAGATTTGTTTTTGCGCCGGTGACACGCACACAGACATTCTTTGATTGTATAATGTGGAGAGCAATGTGTCACTGCCCTGCCTTTTCATCTGATCCAATCAGACAACTCTTTGCATTCATTCAGAAAATTTAAAGCATTCTTGGAACAGCACCCATATCAACTAGCCAAACTCCTATATCAGAAAGCAGCAAAAGCCCCAGAACCTAGTGGAGATCACTGGAGTAGTGATGTCTACTACAATGATTTACAGCTTCCAGGGGCATTGGAAAGGTAAGGTATTTGCAAAGTTACATTGGTCCAAGCATCATTGGTTGCTAGGACACAAATGGCCAAACTTATCACTGGTTGATAAAATGCAGGCAGTCGCTGGAGTCCTAGAAACACTGTCAGCCGGATTGCTTTGAATTGTAAGCAAGCTGTCAGGTGGGCACCCAAGTGATGTCATTGATACAATTCTGACTATAAAAATAAATAAATAAGTGCTAACTTTTCTAAAAAAATTAGCAGCCCACTGACATCAGACAATATATAGTCCACAATAATAAAATCACAAAGATGTGATGCTTATAGGGCAATTAAATATTTATTTTGATAAAACATAGATTGTCCCAGTTCTCTTATATTTACAACAATAATGTTAATATGTTGCAATTTTCTTCCACTTCAGAAGCAATATGGCTTCACCAGAGGACACCCAGATGCTGTTGTAATAACATAATAAGCACTCAACAGAAACATAGACCTCACAGAATCCCAGAGGTAAGGTCTTATTAATAAATCCTATACAAAATTGTTGTCATTCACCACAGGTATGTGTGGCGTCAGAATGCAGCTGGCTCACCCTATATCCACTGCAGATAAGGGCGATCTTTACTCTTCTAGATGAACTGCAAACATCACCCTATCCTCAATACTGGTAACCTGTGCTAGCAAAGATGAACTCCATCCACCATTGTATATTTGTCTGTAATTAGAAGAACTCCATACACACATTAGTTTTGCTCTAATATCAAGAATCCATAAGTCAAAGAAAAAAAGACTCATAGGCATGGGCATGGGGGGTGGTCACAGGTGATATCACCCGGTGACCCTGCCCCCTTATGACATCACAGTCCCGGGGCATGATGGGACTGTGACGTCATAAGGGGCGTTGTCACCGGGTGACATCACCCAGTGACCATGCCCCATGCCTATATAAGTCGTTGCGCACCTCACACACGCGTTATAGTGGGAGAGAGCGTTGTGTCAACATTGGAAGAAGAGAAGAGGGAATAAGACGACAGAGAAGACTGGGCCACCACTAGCAAAAGAGTGGCAAAAGAGCAGAAGATAGCGGAGGAGCCTGGCAGAAGAACCGGATGCCGGGAGAAGAGGCCGGAGAGCGGGAGAAGAACCGGACACCGGGAGAAGAGGCTGGAGAGAGCAGAGAAGTTGGAAGAAGACCCCCGAAGTCAGAAGAAGACCCCGGAGCTGCCTAATAAATTACTTTAAAAACCTGTCTAGTGTGTTTTTTTTATTGACACTTTTTTTTTCCCCAGGTGAATGGGTAGGGGTACGATGTACCCCATACTCATTCACATAGGGTGGGGCGCCGGGATCTGGGGGCTCCCTTATTAAAGGGGACTCCTGGATTCTGATAAGCCCTCCTCCCACAGACCCTGACAACCAACGGCCAGGGTTGTCGGGAAGAGGCCCTTGTCCTCATCAACATGGGGACAAGGTGCTTTGGGGTGGGGGGGTGCATTTAAGGCCAACGCCCTTTGTACAAAAATCCACAGGAAAGTTTGTATAAAGTCCTATCATGTGTATGAGGCTTTAGATCCCTGGTGCCTATAGATGCAGGGATTTTAGATTTTGCATGGACTTCTTAAAGCTCCTTTCATACAGAGTGGAATCTCCTCCGATCAGCAGGCCATGAGCAGGTCCCCTGCTAAATCAGAGCTGAATGGTACATATGTCAGTGTTTGACATCTATGCCCATTTAGTTTGTGGCTGGCAGACAGGGGCAGACCCCTGACAGCTCTATGGGTGGCCTGAATTAAACTGACTTACTGTCCATTTAGATCAGGCTATCTCCGATGTGTCACTTTTAGGTTGACAAAAACAGAAGGCAGTCCATTTTAATTTAAAAATCAATTACTGAAGGGCCCTAAGCTGGGTACAGTGTGTGCAGCAGTCTGTCCAACAGAAGCCGGTCTATTGACTTGCTTTTGTCAAAGGGACATGCTGGAAAACTAGCATCTGAACAGCACTTGTGGATGCAAGTGCTGATCATTATATTCTGGCTGGGGAGGGTGGGTTAAAGTGAACAACAATAGCACAGTGGGGGAGATTTCTACACCAACGATGCCTATGTTGGTACGGAGATTTGTCAATGTCAGGCTTTAAAGTCCTTAAGGTGGCCATAGAATTTTAGCCAGTTCATCAGGGCCAACCTGAATTTTGATCCATGTGCGGTCAGCGCAGTTAAATTGAGGTCAATCTACCGACTGACTTATGTTCAACCAACCTATATGACAAAAACCACTCAATCAGCAGGCTGAACAAAAAAAAACAGAACCATGTATGGCCAGCTTTAAGCTGAGTATTCACTTGTAGAATTATGTTTGACATTTTTCTTTATAAGAATATTGTAGTAACATTCATTTGTTTCTCTAATGGTGTGGGGTCAAATCGGTGTTTGCTTTGGACCATAATGACGAGAAAATTTGAAGAAGCAGGATGGAATTTTTTTCTTGAATGTATGAATTTCTAACAGTGTATATGGTTTTTGTTTGTTAAAGTCCATTTATTCCAAAATCGAATGTTAAAAGCAAATAAAATTGTGAACTCTTTTCAAACGACATTCGATTGGTTTGAGAATTTTCCTACAAATTATCCTAAGAATTTTAGTATGAATTTTTATTTGAAATGATGCTAAAGTATACCCAGCATTAAATTCTTGAAGCAACTGCCAAGCACACTAGATCTGCTTTCAAAATTTGTTCAAGGTGACCAGGCATAGGTTGGGACTTTCCCCACATCCAATTCGCATAGCAGGAGATCGTGACTGGCTCTCTATGGAGCCGGTTCACACATCTCCACAGTGGCTCTGGTGGGAGACTCCCGCCGAGTCTTCTCGGTGACAGCTGTTATATAGCTGAGGGCGGGGCCACTCTGTGATGTAAACGGGAGATCCCGCCTTTCTCTGACATCACGTGGCGATTTTTAAAAAAAATTTTGGTTGGGGGGGAACCCATGCCATTTTTTTCAATAAGTTTTATCTATATTGCCGAGACCCGACAATTCGTTACAGACGCGATCAGTTTTAAATGACTTTTTTCCTTTAGAAAGGTCATTTTGCTGTGGTACTGTTCTAAACACGGGAAAATTGTGCCACTTTACAGGCATACTATAGACACCCCCCGGGCATGATATTTAAAGGAATATTTTATTTTTATTGTTTTACTTTAAGCATTATTAAAATCACTGCTCCGGAAAAAACTGCCATTTTAACCACTTTAGCCCCGGACCATTATGCTGCCTAAGGACCAGAGGTCTTTTTCCAATTTGGCACTGCGTCGCTTTAACTGCTAATTGCGCGGCCATGCAATGCTGTACCCAAACAAAATTTGTGTCCTTTTCTTCCCACAAATAGAGCTTTCTTTTGATGGTATTTGATCACCTCTGCGGTTTTTATTTTTTGCGCTATAAATGGAAAAAGACCGAAAATTTTGAAAAAAAATGATATTTTCTACTTTTTGTTATAAAAAAAATCCAATAAACTCAATTTTAGTCATACATTTAGGCCAAAATGTATTCGGCCACATGTCTTTGGTAAAAAAAATGTCAATAAGCGTATATTTATTGGTTTGCGCAAAAGTTATAGCGTCTACAAACTAGGGTACATTTTCTGGAATTTACACAGCTTTTAGTTTATGACTGCCTATGTCATTTCTTGAGGTGCTAAAATGGCAGGGCAGTACAAAACCCCCCCCCCAAATGACCCCATTTTGGAAAGTAGACACCCCAAGGAAATTGCTGAGAGGCATGTTAAACCCATTGAATATTTATTTATTTTGTCCCAAGTGATTGAATAATGACAAAAAGAAAAAAAAAATATTTACAAAAAATTGTCATTAAATGATATATTGCTCACACAGGCCATGGGCCTATGTAGAATTGCACCCCAAAATACATTCAGCTGCTTCTCCTGAGTACGGGGATACCACATGTGTTGGACTTTTTGGGAGCCTAGCCGCGTACGGGGCCCCGAAAACCAATCACCGCCTTCAGGATTTCTAAGGGCGTACATTTTTGATTTCACTCCTCACTACCTATCACAGTTTTGAAGGCCGTAAAATGCGCAGATGGCACAAACCCCCCCCCAAATGACCCCATTTTGGAAAGTAGACACCCCAAGCTATTTGCTGAGAGGCATGTTGAGTTCATGGAATATTTTATATTTTGACACAAGTTGCGGGAAAGTGACACTTTTTTTTTTTTTTTTGCACAAAGTTGTCACTAAATGATATATTGCTCACACAGGCCATGGGCATATGTGGAATTGCCCCCCAAAATACATTTAGCTGCTTCTCCTGAGTAGGGAGATACCACATGTGTGGGACTTTTTGGGAGCCTAGCCGCATACGGGGCCCCGAAAACCAATCACCGCCTTCAGGATTTCTAAGGGTGTAAATTTTTGATTTTACTCTCCACTGCCTATCACAGTTTCGGCGGCCATGGAATGCCCAGGTGGCACAACCCCCCCCCCCCAAATGACCCCATTTTGGAAAGTAGACACCCCAAGCTATTTGCTGAGAGGCATGGTGAGTATTTTGCAGCTCTCATTTGTTTTTGAAAATGAAGAAAGACAAGAAAAAAGATTATTTTTTTCTTTTTTCAATTTTCAAAACTTTGTGACAAAAAGTGAGGTCTGCAAAATACTCACTATACCTCTCAGCAAATATCTTGGGGTGTCTACTTTCCAAAATGGGGTCATTTGGGGGGGTTTTGTGCCATCTGGGCATTCCATGGCCTCTGAAACTGTGATAGGCAATGAAGAGTGAAATCAAAAATTCACGCCCTTAGAAAGCCTGAAGGCGGTGCTTGGTTTTTCGGGGTCCCGTACGCGGCTAGGCTCCCAAAAAGTCTCACACATGTGGTATCCCCGTACTCAGGAGAAGCAGCAGAATGTATTTTGGGGTGTAATTTCACATATTCCCATGGCATGTTTGAGCAATATATCATTTAGTGACAACTTCGTGCAAAAAAAAAAATTGTCTCTTTCCCGCAACTTGTGTCACAATATAAAATATTCCATGGACTCTACATGACTCTCAGCAAATAGCTTGGGGTGTCTACTTTCCAAAATGGGGTATTTTGGGCGGGTTTTGAACTGTCCTGGCCTTTTATGCACAACATTTAGAAGCTTATGTCACATCATCACCCACTCTTCTAACCACTTGAAGACAAAGCCCTTTCTGACACTTTTTGTTTACATGAAAAAATTATTTTTTTTTGCAAGAAAATTACTTTGAACCCCCAAACATTATATATTTTTTTAAAGCAAATGCCCTACAGAATAAAATGGTGGGTGTTTCATTTTTTTTCACACAGTATTTGCGCAGCGATTTTTCAAACGCATTTTTTGGGAAAAACACACTTTTTTAAATTTTAATGCACTAAAACACACTATATTGCCCAAATGTTTGATGAGATAAAAAAGATGATCTTAGCCTGAGTACATGGATACCAAACATGACATGCTTTACAATTGCGCACAAACGTGCAGTGGCAACAAAATACATACATTTTTAAAAGCCTTTAAAAGCCTTTACAGGTTACCACTTTAGATTTACAGAGGAGGTCTACTGCTAAAACTACTGCCCTCGATCTGACCTTCGCGGTGATACCTCACATGCATGGTGCAATTACTGTTTACGTTTGACGACAGACCACCGCTTGCGTTCGCCTTAGCACGAGAGCAGGGGGCGACAGGGGTGCTTTTTTTTTTTTTTCTTTATTATTTTTTTGCTTTTTTATCTTATTTTTAAACTGTTCCTTTCATTTTTTTTAAAAATCATTGTTATTGTTATCTCAGGTAATGTAAATATCCCCTATGATAGCAATAGGTAGTGACAGGTACTCTTTTTTGAAAAAAATGGGGTCTATTTGACCCTAGATCTCTACTCTGCCCTCAAAGCATCTGACCACACCAAGATCGGTGTGATAAAATGCTTTCCCAATTTACCAATGGTGCTGTTTCTTAGGCCATAGAGATATTTGGAGCCACTCTGGTCTCTGATCAGCTCTATGGTCAGCTGGCTGAATCACCAGCTGCATTCTCAGGTTCCCTTTTGAGACAGGAGAGCCAGAGAAAAACACGGAAGATGGTGGGGGGGGCATTCCCTCCCACGGCTTGTAAAAGCAGTCTAGAGGCTAATTAGCCGCTAGGATTGCTTTACATGAAAGCCGACCGCTGGCTGAAAAGAATGATACCAAGATGATACCTAAATCTGCAGGCATCATTCTGGTATAACCACTCAAAGTCGTGAATGGCGCACCTGAAGACAAAAAAATGGTTAACAATAAAGTACAGTAAACAGTAAAGTATAAAAAAATGCATACCTGAAAAGCAAACATGATAAAACATAATAACAATAAAACATTGCAGAATAGAATACAGTAAAAAAGAGCAGAACAATAGAGAGAGAG
The DNA here is from genome assembly GCA_037952835.1 of Lithobates septentrionalis. Classification (NCBI taxonomy): domain Eukaryota; kingdom Metazoa; phylum Chordata; class Amphibia; order Anura; family Ranidae; genus Lithobates; species Lithobates septentrionalis. The sequence goes on along the minus strand of JBBDGP010001607.1, from coordinate 353,774 downwards.
AATAGAGAGAGAGAGAACAATAAAACGACAACTATTTTTTTTTATTTTATATATTTTTTTTTTTTTTTTTTTTTACACTTTTTTTGTAACTAACTTTTATAACTGTAACTGGTTCCAGGTTGGAGTCTCTCAAAATGCGATGGCATCTTGGGAGACCCTGTGAAAGTGTGTCCTAGTCTGTGCAATGCTGTACCCTACGCTAATACTCAACTAGTGAATGGTAGCGTTCAAAACATTCACCAATGCAAAAACCAGGATTGTCAGGACAGGAGGGACAATAATAGCGGGTGTCACGCCTATATCCGCGCTTGCTGCAGACACAACATCTTTTTTAGGGGGGTTCGTTGGGTAGGGGTACTCGGGAGGACATAAAGAAAATGCCTCTCATGCAGCCGACTGCATTTGGTTGGGGATGTGAATGGGGGAAGTACGGGCGCTGCAGAAGTGGTGGGTTCCCAATTAGGATTGGCGAATGCAGCAGGAAGGGCACTATGGGCACGACTGGCCTGTGTTTGCCTTCTTCTTGGTGGCAGTGGGACACTACTTGTGCTTGCCACCTCACCAGCTTGAACTGCACTTATGGGACTCGCCACGTCACCAAGTGTTACTGCAGTGCTGGTTTGACTACGACCGGGGTGTACTAGGCCGCTGGTGCTTGCCAGTTCACCAAAACGCTACCAAAAAAACTGTTAGCGATCGCAGGGATCAGGCGGACTCTGCGAACGCTGCAGTTATGCGTTTAGTGTTTTGTAAGTGACAGTGATCGATCGATGCTGCACTTGGGTGGGCTGGGCTGGGCCGGGCAGAGGGGCAAAATGCAGGTGCTAGCAGGTATCTGGGCTGATCCCGCTAACACTGCATTTTTGGGAACTCGAAACTGCTGGGGACGCTAGTATAGATCTGATCGGATCAGATATTGATCCGTTCAGATACTATACCACTAAGGGAGGCGTATGCTCCGTGCGTGGGTGTTAGCGGTACTGACGCTAACCTGACGCTGCCTGGGGCTGGTGCTTGCCAGTTCACCAAAATGCTACCAAAAAAACTGTTAGCGATCGCAGGGATCAGGCCTGACTCTGCGAATGCTGCAGTTATTTGTTTAGTGTTTTGTAAGTGACAGTGATCGATCGATACTGCACTTGGGTGGGCTGGGCTGGGCCGGGCGGAGGGGCAAAACGCAGGTGCTAGCAGGTATCTGGGCTGATCCCGCTAACACTGCGTTTTTGGGAACCCTAAACTGCTGGGGACGCTAGTATAGATCTGATCGGATCAGATATTGATCCGTACAGATACTATACCACTAAGGGAGGCGTATGCTGCGTGCATGGGTGTTAGCGGTACTGGCGCTAATCTGACGCTGCCTGGGGCGACGCATATCACCGCCGGGCGATCAGGGGGCTAAACCTTTATTCGGTAATAAACGGCGGGTGCCCTAACACTATAAAAAATAAACGAGCTAACCAGCGTCACCCGTAACACTTATACGGTGATCAGTGGTGAAAGGGTTAACTAGGGGGCAATCAAGGGGTTAAAACATTTATTAGTATATGGGAGTCCCTGTCTCTATAAAACGCTGACAGTGAACCTAAATATTTATGTCCCTAACTAGCGTCACCAGCGACACTAATACAGAGATCAGAAAAATGATCGCTTAGCGACACTGGCGACAGGGGGTGATCAAGGGGTTAAAACTTTATTAGGGGGGGTTAGGGGGGGTACCCTAGACCTAAAGGGGGCTAACAGTAACTGCCCTAACACAGTAACTGTCACAAACTGACACCATGCAGTAATCAGAAAAAAAAAACTGCTTGGTATCAGTGTGACAGGGGGGGGGGGGTGATTGGGGGGTGATCGGTGGGCGATCAGGGTTGTTTTGTGTGCCTGGCATGTTCTACTGAGTGTGTGTTTTACACTCACATTGATGTCTTCTCTCCTCGGCGCCGCAACGGAAAATACCGAGCCGAGGAGAAATGACATCATTTCCTTTGTTGCTGTTTAGCATACAGAAGCAAAGGAATGTTCTGATTGGGGGGGCCACGAACGGATGGCCTCCCCCTCACCTCCGATCGCTGGGGGACAAAAGAGGACCGCCTCAGGCACCGGGGGGAGGTCCGATCGGACCCCCCACCCGCGGGAGGCAGATCACGTATATTTACGTGATTTTGCCTGCCCGTGCCACCTTGCCGACGTATATCGGCGTGAGGCGGTCCTTAAGTGGTTAAACATTTTTTTTGCATTGATACATGACCCCTTGGGGCAGGACCCGGGTCTCCAAACACTTTTTATGACAATAATTTGAATATAAACCTTTTAAATGAGCACTTTTGATTTTTCATGTTCGCATCCCATAGACTTTAACAGTGTTCATGTGTGCGAACAATTTTTTTGCCTGTTCACAAGTTCCAGGGGTTGTTTGGCTCATCCTTAATTATACTGTGTACACTGGGTTTTGCCATTCTTCCTCTGTTCTTTGGATACTGGGACATGCCATACAGTATCTCAACAAAGCTGAAAGGCTCACCACAGCAAACTTCAAATTCCGTCCAAACAAATCTGTCAGCAGAAAATAAGATTTTAGGAGATTTTAACTACATGAACAGCATAGATCACAACACCCAAGGTTGCTATGATTACAAATAAATGACAACCACAATTAAGAAAACTAAAGCTGGCTTTAGAGAAATAGATTTATTTTATAATATTATAATAAAAAAGGCTGTTGTAGCAGTTATCTATAGTATTAATATGTTCAGTGAAAGGAGAAAGTTCCTTTAAATACAATTCCTAGGAGTCATAAGTTACTTAAACAAAGACTTTGATAAATATTAATGTCAAACTGTAACTTTACTTACTCTTTAATAACCATCTGCTTTGATGACAGAAATCTTGACAAAAGCTCTAAACATAAACTTGATATTAAAGATTATTTTGCTATATTGCTGTCAACAACCTAAATTTATGTAGCAGCTTATGTCAACAATATACAATTTTTCAGTTTGCTGGCTGTGTGTATTATTTGAATAAACAAAATACTGAGCTGCTAAAATATCTTTAACTAGTTATATAAATAATATGTTGATAAAAAATATGACAGACTGTTGTACTGTATATTTGTGTAACATAATGTAAAAATTTCATCACATAGCACTAAGAGCTTGTTTATATTTATGTTGACCTTCAACGAGCGATCTAAGATAGATTGCTTTTCAGAGGACACTTGACAGAACCTGGGAGGCCTCCTCAGGACATGTTTTAACCCGGTAAATACTGCACTACTGCGCCACATTATTGTGCATTGCACGTGATTGCAGGGCAGTTGCGGTCTGGCCCCATTCACTGGCAAATTGTACATTCAACAGTGGGGCTGTGGCTTAATTGCTTGTTTTTACCATCTCCCAGCCACAAGTATAAACTAAGTCTGTTTTTGTACTTACTGAAACAGGTTTATGGTGCAAGACACAGTGGATGATTTTGTCTAATCATTCTAATTTCTAATATGGTCCCCTAGTATCTGCATATTATTATCACCTGCCAGTCTGCAAGAGTGGTAGACGTGCAAATGCAAGAAATAGAATAGACCATGGAATTTGTAATCAATTGGCTGTTTAGGTTTTTAGTTGATAAATGCAGAAAAAAATACTAAGAGGAAATCCATAGCAAAGAAAGAATTGTGAGCTGTGAGAAATCATTTGAATCCATGATATCATAAGTACAAGACAAAAAAAAATGTTCCTCTTCTATATTTGTATCTAACAATGCAACATAATAGAGCTGGATTAAAAAACAGAATTTGTTGCTGTAAGCTTAATGCTGATCTCCAGCCAAACAGCTAAGCACATGGTTTAAATATATATTTGAGGACTCCCTTTCCTGCCAAACTGTTTGTAATTTCATTCAGCTCCTTTTGTGATGCTTGACTCCTGATTCCTGCCATGCAGCATAGCCAGGAGGATGATATCACTTACTCTAGCACAGTTAAAGATAAACCCCTGGCAAAACAAGCCAGATACACAGTAAAACTACATAAAAGTAAGCTTCACAACCTGCCAAAGGATTTGTAATTTGGTCCAAGAGATTTACACATCTTAGCCAGCATGTTCCTCACTAAGAAGGAGTTCAGTTGGGAGTTTTTTTTAGTTCCCCAAAATGTTGACGAAAATCAGGACATAATGGATTGGGGTCAATAGGGAAGGTGAAAATAAGGTACTTATTCATACACTTGTAAAGAACAGTTGTTTGCCTTCTGTTATTAAAGCTTCCCAAATACTTTGCAAAGCAAATACCCTTTTCTCATGAATAGTGAATTGTCTAATTCAAATAATAATAATGAATCATGATAATAAATGTTTGCACAGTTTCTTGTAACTGTAAATCTTGCCTGCAACCATTGGCAGCCATTACAACATGCATAGCTTATCAAGTAGTAAGATAAATACAAAAAAGAAACAGCACTTGAAATACCTCATCCGCAAATTTGTGAAGAAATAAAGAAAAAGAATTCCAAAAAAGGAAAACCTGTGGTTGGACTTTAAAGGCACAACAAACAGTAGAAATATACAAAAATATTAGCATTTATTGAAATATATATGTAATACAAACAACGGGGAAAGAAACATCGATAAAATCATATATACAAAAAACAATCTATATATGATGTGAGTGTGATGAACCCCTGTCCTCAAACAGGTCTCTGTCCACCGTAAATGCCTCCTCTGTCCAGAACCAGCACTATCCAAGACCCTTTAGCCCACCCAGTCAGCAGACAACACCAGTCTTGGAGTGGCAAACAACAAACTCATTTATTATCACACATGGAAACAACAGATAAAATAACTCTTTCCCCCCACCCTTGAAAAATAGGGCAGGTTAAACTGTCCAATAACAATAGACACAAAGGTCAGGTGTGTTCAAACGTCTCCTCAGTAAACAGTCTTAGCAGGAAACATCCCATAATATCCAGAGCAGACAGACACAATAGAACATTGGAATACAGGAATACAGCCACACCCTAACCGATCACAGCAAATAGTACACAACACAATGAGACAGCACACATTATATATACATATATACAGTATTGAGTCTGACTAGCACAAATCATAGTGGGGTTCTCATTCACCGTGTGCCCCTATTAGTGACTCCCATCACAATGGCATATCCAGGGTCCCCAGAGTCTGTGTGTCTTGGGGGACATGGTTCCCCCAAATGCCAGGGCCCATAATTGGTTGGCAAGAGGCTGGCATTTAGTCCCCTCCAAAAGCCTCTGTCCCAGCTAGGTCTGTCACATATGATATGAGCTTTAACCACTTAAGGACCGCCTCACGCCGATGTACGTCGGCAAGGCGGCATGGGCAGGCAAAATCATGTACCTGTACGTGATTTGCCTCCCGCGGGTGGGGGGTCCGATCGGACCCCCCCCCCGGTGCCCGAGGCGGTCCCGTTTTGTTCCCCGGCGATCGGAGTGGAGGGGGAGGCCATCCGTTTGTGGCCCCCCCCTCGCAATCGCCACCGGCCAATGGGAACATTCCTTTGCTGCTGTATGCTAAACAGCAGCAAAGGAAATTATGTCATCTCCCCTCGGCTCGGTAGTTTCCGTTCCAGCGCCGAGGGGAGAAGACATCAATGTGAGTGCACAACACACACACACACACAGTAGAACATGCCAGGCATACAAAACACCCCGACCCTCCCCCCCCCCGATCGCCCCCCGATCACCCCCCAATCACCCCCCCCCTGTCACAAACTGACACCAAGCAGGTTTTTTTTTTTCTGATTACTGTATTGGTGTCAGTTTGTGACAGTTACAGTGTTAGCACAGTTACTGTTACCCCCCTGTAGGTCTAGGGTACCCCCCTAACCCCCCCTAATAAAGTTTTAACCCCTTGATCACCCCCGTCACCAGTGTCACTAAGCGATCATTTTTCTGATCGCTGTATTAGTGTCACTGGTGACGCTAGTTAGGGAGGTAAATATTTAGGTTCGCCGTCAGCGTTTTATAGCGTCAGGGACCCCCATATACTATCTAATAAATGTTTTAACCCCTTGATTGCCCCCTAGTTAACCCTTTCACCACTGATCACCGTATAACCGTTACGGTTGACGCTGGTTAGTTCGTTTATTTTTTATAGTGTCAGGGCACCCGCCGTTTATTACCGAATAAAGGTTTAGCCCCCTAATCGCCCGGCGGTGATATGCGTCGCCCCAGGCAGCGTCAGATTAGCACCAGTACCGCTAACACCCACGCACGCAGCATGCGCCTCCCTTAGTGGTATAGTATCTAATCGGATCAATATCTGATCCGATCAGATCTATACTAGCGTCCCCAACAGTTTAGGGTTCCCAAAAACGCAGTGTTAGTGGGATGAGCCCAGATACCCGCTAGCACCTGCGTTTTGCCCCTCTGCCCAGCCCACCCAAGTGCAGTATCGATCGATCACTGTCACTTACAAAACACTAAACGCATAACTGCAGCGTTCGCAGAGTCAGGCCTGATCCCTGCGATCGCTAACAGTTTTTTTGGTAGCATTTTGGTGAACTGGCAAGCACCAGCCCCAGGCAGCATCAGGTTAGCGCCAGTAGCGCTAACACCCACGCACGCACCGTACACCTCCCTTAGTGGTATAGTATCTGATCGCATCAATATCTGATCCGATCAGATCTATACTAGCGTCCACAGCAGTTTAGGGTTCCCAAAAACGCAGTGTTAGCGGTATCAACCCAGATACCTGCTAGCACCTGCGTTTTGCCCCTCCTCCCGGCCCGGCCCAGCCCACCCAAGTGCAGTATCGATCGATCACTGTCCCTTACAAAACTCTAAACGCATAACTGCAGCATTCACAGAGTCAGGCCTGATCCCTGCGATCGCTGACAGTTTTTTTGGTAGTATTTTGGTGAACTGGCAAGCACCGGCCCCAGGCAGCATCAGGTTAGTGCCAGTACCGCTAACACCCACGCACGCAGCGTACACCTCCCTTAGTGGTATAGTATCTGAACGGATCAATATCTGATCCGATCAGATCTATACTAGCGTCCCCAGCAGTTTAGGGTTCCCAAAAACGCAGTGTTAGCAGGATCAGCCCAGATACCTGCTAGCACCTGCGTTTTGCCCCTCCGCCCGGCCCAGCCCAGCCCACCCAAGTGCAGTATCGATCAATCACTGTCACTTACAAAACACTAAACGCATAACTGCAGCGTTCGCAGAGTCAGGCCTGATCCCTGCGATCGCTAACAGTTTTTTTGGTAGCTTTTTATTGAACTGGCAAACCAGCACTGCAGTAACACTTGGTGACGTGGCGAGTCCCATAAGTGCAGTTCAAGCTGGTGAGGTGGCAAGCACAAGTAGTGTCCCGCTGCCACCAAAAAGACAAACACAGGCCGTCGTGCCCATAATGCCCTTCCTGCTGAATTCGCCAATTCTAATTGGGAACCCACTACTTCTGCAGCGCCCGTACTTCCCCCATTCACATCCCCAACCAAATGCAGTCGGCTGCATGAGAGGCATTTTTATGTCCTCCCAAGTACCCCTACCCAACGAACCCCCCCAAAAAAGATGTTGTGTCTGCAGCAATCGCGTATATAGGCATGACACCCGCTATTATTGTCCATCCTGTCCTGACAATCCTGGTCTTTGCATTGGTGAATGTTTTGAACGCTACCATTCACTAGTTGAGTATTAGCGTAGGGTACAGCATTCCACAGACTAGGCACACTTTCACAGGGTCTCCCAAGATGCCATCGCATTTTGAGAGACCCGAACCTGGAACCGGTTACAGTTACAAAAGTTAGTTACAAAAAAAGTGTAAAAAAAAAAAATATATAAAATAAAAAAAAATAGTTGTCGTTTTATTGTTCTCTCTCTCTCTATTCTCTCTCTATTGTTCTGCTCTTTTTTACTGTATTCTATTCTGCAATGTTTTATTGTTGTTATGTTTTATCATGTTTGCTTTTCAGGTATGCAATTTTTTATACTTTACCATTTACTGTGCTTTATTGTTAACCATTTTTTTGTCTTCAGGTACGCCATTCACGACTTTGAGTGGTTATACCAGAATGATGCCTGAAGGTTTAGGTATCATCTTGGTATCATTCTTTTCAGCCAGCGGTCGGCTTTCATGTAAAAGCAATCCTAGCGGCTAATTAGCCTCTAGACTGCTTTTACAAGCCGTGGGAGGGAATGCCCCCCCCCACCGTCTTCCGTGTTTTTCTCTGGCTCTCCTGTCTCAACAGGGAACCTGAGAATGCAGCCGGTGATTCAGTCAGCTGACCATAGAGCTGATCAGAGACCAGAGTGGCTCCAAACATCTCTATGGCCTAAGAAACCGGAAGCTACGAGCATTTTATGACTTAGATTTCGCCGGATGTAAATAGCACCATTGGGAAATTGGGGAAGCATTTTATCACACCGATCTTGGTGTGGTCAGATGCTTTGAGGGCAGAGGAGAGATCTAGGGTCTAATAGACCCCAATTTTTTCAAAAAAGAGTACCTGTCACTACCTATTGCTATCATAGGGGATATTTACATTCCCCGAGATAACAATAAAAATGATTAAAAAAAATAAATATGAAAGGAACAGTTTAAAAATAAGATAAAAAAAAGCAAAAAAATAATAAAGGAAAAAAAAAAAAAGCACCCGTCGCCCCCTGCTCTCGCGCTAAGGCGAACGCAAGCGGCGGTCTGTCGTCAAACGTAAACAGCAATTGCACCATGCATGTGAGGTATCACCGCGAAGGTCAGATCGAGTGCAGTAATTTTTGCAGTAGACCTCCTCTGTAAATCTAAAGTGGTAACCTGTAAAGGCTTTTAAAGGCTTTTAAAAATGTATGTATTTTGTTGCCACTGCACGTTTGTGCGTAATTTTAAAGCATGTCATGTTTGGTATCCATGTACTCGGCCTAAGATCATCTTTTTTTATTTCATCAAACATTTGGGCAATATAGTGTGTTTTAGTGCATTCAAATTTAAAAAAGTGTGTTTTTTCCCCAAAAAATGCGTTTGAAAAATCGCTGCGCAAATACTGTGTGAAAAAAAAAATGAAACACCCACCATTTTAATCTGTAGGGCATTTGCTTTAAAAAAATATATAATGTTTGGGGGTTCAAAGTAATTTTTTTGCAAAAAAAAATAACTTTTTCATGTAAACAATAAGTGTCAGAAAGGGCTTTGTCTTCAAGTGGTTAGAAGAGTGGGTGATGTGTGACATAAGCTTCTAAATGTTGTGCATAAAATGCCAGGACAGTTCAAAACCCCCCCAAATGACCCCATTTTGGAAAGTAGACACCCCAAACTATTTGCTAAGAGGCATGTCGAGTCCATGGAATATTTTATATTGCGACACAAGTTGCGGGAAAGAGACAATTTTTTTTTTTTTTGCACAAAGTTGTCACTAAATGATATATTGCTCAAACATGCCATGGAAATATGTGAAATTACACCCCAAAATACATTCTGCTGCTTCTCCTGAGTACGGGGATACCACATGTGTGAGACTTTTTGGGAGCCTAACCGCGTACGGGACCCCGAAAACCAAGCACCGCCTTCAGGCTTTCTAAGGGCGTGAAATTTTGATTTCACTCTTCACTGCCTATCACAGTTTCGGAGGCCATGGAATGCCCAGGTGGCACAAAACCCCCCCAAATGACCCCATTTTGGAAAGTAGACACCCCAAGCTATTTGCTGAGAGGTATAGTGAGTATTTTGCAGACCTCACTTTTTGTCACAAAGTTTTGAAAATTGAAAAAAGAAAAAAAAAATGTTTTTTCTTGTCTTTCTTCATTTTCAAAAACAAATGAGAGCTGCAAAATACTCACCATGCCTCTCAGCAAATAGCTTGGGGTGTGTACTTTCCAAAATGGGGTCATTAGGGGGGGTTTGTGCCACCTGGGCATTCCATGGCCTCCGAAACTGTGATAGGCAGTAAAGAGTGAAATCAAAAATTTTCACCCTTAGAAATCCTGAAGGCGGTGATTGGATTTCGGGGCCCCGTACGCGGCTAGGCTCCCAAAAAGTCCCACACATGTGGTATCCCCATACTCAGGAGAAGCAGCTAAATGTATTTTGGGGTGCAATTCCACATATGCCCATGGCCTGTGTGAGCAATATATCATTTAGTGACAACTTTATGCAAAAAAAAAAAAAGTGTCACTTTCCCGCAACTTGTGTCAAAATATAAAATATTCCATGGACTCAATATGCCTCTCAGCAAATAGCTTGGGGTGTCTACTTTCCAAAATGGGATCATTTTGGGGGGTTTTGTACTGCCCTGCCATTTTAGCACCTCAAGAAATGACATAGGCAGTCATAAACTAAAAGCTGTGTAAATTACAGAAAATGTACCCTAGTTTGTAGACGCTATAACTTTTGCGCAAACCAATAAATATACGCTTATTGACATTTTTTTTACCAAAGACATGTGGCCGAATACATTTTGGCCTAAATGTATGACTAAAATTTCGTTTATGGGATTTTTTTTATAACAAAAAGTAGAAAATATCATTTTTTTTCAAAATGTTCGGTCTTTTTCCGTTTATAGCGCAAAAAATAAAAACCGCAGAGGTGATCAAATACCATCAAAAGAAAGCTCTATTTGTGGGAAGAAAAGGATGAAAATTTTGTTTGGGTACAGCATTGCATGACCGAGTAATTAGCAGTTAAAGCGACGCAGTGCCAAATTGGAAAAAGACCTCTGGTCCTTAGGCAGCATAATGGTCCGGGGCTCAAGTGGTTAATGTGTCTACGCGTTTCATTGTACACTTCTTCAGGACACATTTGGGGTTCAGTAGTTGCAAAGAAGAGAAGGGGGTCTCACTATCTTGCAAAAGGAATCACATATTAATTAATCAGTGATCGACAAAGTAATTTCCAACAAAGGGAAAAAGCAAGGTGGCGCAATGAGGTCAGAGCAAATCACCAGGCAAACAACACCCAGGAACCACCTGTGCATCAATAATCACGAGTGTCTAGGTATGATACTTTCAAACAGGGGATGTCGTATCAAAGTGAATATTGATAGAAGACCGGATATGATCATAGATTGTTCATATCAGAAAATATAGGAATCCCTCAGTCAGAGGTAGCCACAGACTAAGAAATTTGGCTATATATCAAAAGTAATGAATCCAGATCTGGGTTGTTATCATCCAAGATAGATAAAGATACGGCAATGTAACAAAAATCCTCTGGATGAGAGCAGGACACTCTTCCTTTCATGTCCCTGTTGTTTGTATTATATATATATTTCAATAAATTCTAATATTTTTGTATATTTCTACTGTTTGTTGTGCCTTTAAAGTCCGACCACAGATTTTCCTTTTTTGGAATTCTTTTTCTTTATTTCTTCACAAGTTGTAAGATAATAAAAGCTTACTGCATACAGGGCGGCATCAAGGTCGGTGCTTGGATGTGCTTAAGCCCCCCTTAAAATTCCACAAGCACCCCCATAGCAACCCCATCAGTAGCTGCCATTGGTGCCTCAGGGAGGAGATACACAGTTTGCAGCCTGGGTTCCTCACCCATTATAATGACTTTGGGCAGACCCAGTTTTCTGATGTGGCCAGTTCTCCCTCTTCCAAGCCCACTCCTATGTATACAGGTGCCCATGCAGTAAACAAGCATGCCATCTAGCACATTCTCAGCCTGCTTGCCCATCTATCAACTCACCCACTAACTGCCTCCACTGCCAAATGAAACTGTGCAGTGCATTGTAAGTATGTACAGTAGCTGATTGTGTGGAGGGCGGCAGCTAGTAAAATCGAGCATGCTGAAATGTTTTTAATGGAGCAAACTGCCCATCAATAAAGCAGGATATGCTAATTGCCAATATAAGGGGGCAGGGGCACATTGTAGGAGGGAGCACTGACCACTAACGTAAGAGGGAGTACTGATCGCTAACATAAGAGGGAGCACCGATCGCTAACATAGGAGGGAGCACTGACTGCTAACATAATAGGGAGCACTAACTACTACTCAGTCTCCTCAGTACTTGGCAAAGCGTAAGCAAACACTGATACAATTTAGCTTTTCTACATAGGGGTTGTGGAAGAATCATTAGTACTGGGTAGCTAATCACTGGTCAAAGGTAAAAAAGTGTTTTTGCCTTTAATATAATTGGAAAATTAAATAAATGAATATGGTCTTCAAGATCAAGTCTACCACCTGCACTCTGTAAAACCATATCATCCACAATGGTGCAATAAGATGAAACAGCAGCAAGACAGGTACAACAGCTTCTTGCCTCAAAAGTCTTTTGGCCTATGCCCACCCTAATGCCCTGTACACACGGTCGGATTTTGTGCGATGGGAGCTTGTTATCGGAAATTCCGACCGTGTGTGGGCTCCATCTGTCTTTTTCCATCAGATTTTCCGACACACAAAGTTTGAGAACAGGCTATAAAATTTTCCGACATTAAAATCCGATCGCGTCAATTCCGAACTTGTGTGGACAATTCAGACGCACAAAGTGCCACGCATGCTCAGAATAAATTCCGAGACGGAACTGCTCGGTCTGGTAAAATTAGCGTTCAGAATGGATTAGCACTTTCGTCACGCTGCAGTGTTTTAAAATGTTCATTGCAGTGCACTCTCTTCTTCTTTATAATTCTAGAAGAATGAAGTTGTTTTGCTGCTCATATTCACACAAACTTCTCACAAACTTCTTTCTTTATTATTTATCGTGATTTCATCAATGTAATATTTTTATTTGTCACATCTACGGAAAAAAATATTATTTTTTGGATGTTTTTATATTAAATGTTTTTTTTTTTTTTTTTTTTTTTTAAAGCCTGATCTTGTGTTTTGTTTTTCATTTTTTTTTTTTTTTTTACTCCAGAATAGTTTTGTGTGTGTTTTGTGTGTCAAGTTACCACAACACCGTTATTATCTTGTATTATTTAATCTCAAGGAGGTTGCTTGGTGTTGGTGTCTCACTCTCTAATTTCACATTGTATTTTTGAAATGTACCTGCCTCCTCACAAACAAACTGTCCTTTTTGAAGGAAAACACACATAGGCGAGTATTATAAACAAACCAAAAATGTTTTAAGGGGTCCTAACCAAAGAAAGAGGGAGGCAACGCTGGAGAAACAGCAGAAATTGGCGAAGCCTTTGGCCCCCAGGGCACGCATCAATTATTTCCAGGCAAAATTGGTGGCCTGAGGAGTCCAGATAAAAGGGAGTACAATCTGGTCCAGAAGTCCAAGAGATCATGAACAGCAGCAGATGACATACATGTCCCCATGCTGTGGTCATACAAGAGCCTGCATCTTTTGTCAGACCAGACTGAACTCAGGCCATCACTTTCTTGTCTTCCTTCCACTCTTCCTTCCACGCTGTGTCTGTGGTGGTGGAGTTGTGGTAGGAGGAGGATGATGCAACTCACTCAGGTGGGTATTGGGTGTGAATTCGCCCCTCAACCCCTTATTTAATGTTTTATAATGGATTTCCTCACACATGAGGCGTTGGCCCTCTTGCATGTCCTGCAGTTTTGTGGCAGCCATGGAGGCAAAGGCCTCTTCATGAGTGGGGGTGGTTCTGAGGGACACAGAAGCCTCCTGAATCAGCCTGAGCGCTGAATCCTCCACGTTACTCCCCTTCCTGGGTCTTTTGTTTGGAAGGCGGAGGGGAGGTACCTGGGATTCTGTGAGGCTCCTACTGGGCCCTGCCACCTCCTGGCTGCCACTTACCCCCACCTCCTCCTGGCTGCCACTAACCCCGCCTCCTCCTGTGTGCCACATTCCACAGCCTCCTCCTGTGTGCCACATTCCACAGCCTCCTCCTGGCTGAGGTCTTCCTGTGTATGAAAAAGGGACATAGTTTTAGTTTTTTCTTCATCAATCATACACAATTTACATCTCATGACTGTTGCAAATTGAATGTTAACAAATATAACAGACTATCATTCTGAGCCCAGCATTTTTCATTCTTGTCCCAATTATTTTTGCCCACTACTGTCTATTGATATGTAAAACACTTTATTAAATCAGCAATTAGTGATCAATAATAAAATCTAGTAAACATCATTTATTTATTGACAAGAAATCTCTAGAACAATGCTATACCTGACTCCAGCTGGGCTCCTCCACTTCTTCCTGGCTGGAAGTCCCAGGTTGGACATCAGAAGCCTCAGCTTGGGTGGAAGATAGGGTGGAAGGAAGAGTGGAAGGAAGGGTTGAGAGGGATTCCCTGACTTCAATCTGGTCTGTCAGAAATCGCAGTCTCTCATAGTACCAGAGCTTGGGGACATAAACGTCATCTGCTGCAGCTCCGGATCTCTGGGAATCCTGGAGCTTCTTGCGCTCCCTAAGATAAGTGCTCCTCAGCCCACCAATTTTGGCTTTTAAATAGGGGATGGTTGCTGTGGGGACCACCGGCTTCACCAAATCCAGCAGTTTCTTCAGCGCTGCCTGCCTCTTTTGTTTATGATTATATTGTGGGTGTTTGACCTGCCACAGACAGGGCAGCTCCCTGTACTTGTCTATGAACAGGGGGAGGAAGTTGTGGTCATTGAAGCCATCTATTTTATCTGCAATACACAAGACAAATCCTAATGTCAGGCTAAGTCTCCTAATCTTGTCCCAATATAGGCCTCAATCTATAAGCAGTATAGGCCCAAGTTTAAATGTTACCTTCTTTATCACGATTGGCGATTCCGATACTCCTTCCTCCGCTCACAGATCGTACGTACTACGCACTCGTGTTACGCTTTATATACACTGCGGATGTGTGAAACTCCTCCCGCCCCTGATGTTCTTTTTAGTCTATTCCCCGCCCCTTCTTGTTTGGTGCAGTGGGGGAAGAGCACATGGCGGAGACAGAGCAGGTGCATGCTAATTACAGATTGAGGCCTATATTGGGACAAGATTAGGAGACTTAGCCTGACATTAGGATTTGTCTTGTGTATTGCAGATAAAATAGATGGCTTCAATGACCACAACTTCCTCCCCCTGTTCATAGACAAGTACTGGGAGCTGCCCTGTCTGTGGCAGGTCAAACACACACAAACAAGGAGGAGAAGGAGGAAAGGCCGGAGCCAGAAATGTCACGATCCCGGAGGAGATGATTTAAGGCATCAACTATGTCCTTTGTTGAGATGGAGGAGATGGTCGACATACTGAAGAGGGCCGACTATGACGGGAAGTATGGACCTTACCCCAACCCAAATGTGAGAAAGGCCTAGATCATGGCAAAAGTTGTGAAGAGTCTGCACCGAAATTTTGGGGCACGGTGATCCAAGGATCAACTCAGGAAGCGGTGGTCGGACCTCAAATTAAGGGAGCATAATCAGTATAGAAGGATCAGGAGAGTGCTTCAAAAAAGTAAGTAGTTGTCCTGTGTTCCTATTCGTCATTTTTATAACGTTTGTGCTGCTCCATGTGCTTTTCTTTGCTGTTGTACAGTTTAAAATGGCAACTTTCATGTTCATGGACACATTATTTGTTCAAAGGAAACATTGTTCGTTTGGCCAATAAAACACCATGTTTTGTCCAGATGCATTTCAATACTTTTTTCTGGCCTACTTCTCTTAAAATAATTTTGGTGTCTAGATGGGTTTGTAACTAGAATTAAATGCAAACTAGATTATGTGTAAGGAGAGGACACACAGCAGCTGTTTACACATCTGGACGCTGGAGCACTAGTGTGGGACACCAGAACACCCTTTTTATTAGGGGGTCCCACACAGGTGCTCCAGTGTATACTATAGTGGTGTCTCCATCTGTGAAGCTTGTACAAAACAGGTAAGTATTCAAGCTTGACAAAGGAAAACAATATTTCTTCATCTTGGAACTCTACCAAAATAGACAATTGTACCCCACTTCCAAGCAATGTTTCATATTCCTATTTCTGCCATCAAATATTTGTGTGCTAAGTATACCTATTTTTTTGTCACCACAAGAGGTGAGTGTCTGCGACCACAGGCTCAGCTAAGAGATGGATGCCTGCATATTTATAATACATGGTGTGTTTTTTTTCTATATTTTTAGGTGATCGTGATGTTGTGGAAGAAGGTCATTTCACCAGTGAAAGTGCCCAGATCCTGATCGGGGAGATCATGGGGTGTAATAGGGACTTGGAAAACATCAAGAAAAACATCAATGATGTTCAAAACAAAATGAAGAACATCATTGATGTTTTAGGGAGAGTTTAAAACACCTCGAAATCCCTTACTTCTTTCTGCTTTATTTTTCTGAAAATTTTTTGCACTTTTTTTAACATATTCTAGAAAAGCCAAAATTTTTTAAGATGCACACAGTGTGTCAACATGTGCTATCTGCCATCACGGGAGATCAATGTATGCGTTTTGGGGGTGCAACCCCTTCCTCAATAATAAAGTAGCTGAGAGGTAGGGGTTGCACCCAAAAAACATGTCCATTGATCCCCCATGATGGCAGCTAGCACATGTTGACATTCAACAATTTGTGTGCATCTTCAAAATTTGGCTTTTCCAGGGGTGAGTTCACCCCATCTGAACGCAATATAAAACACAGTTTATAAATACTCATGTCTGATATTGCCTTCAATTTCTACAAAAGTTGAACTTTGTAAGTTTCAGATTTGTGTATTTCTTGTTGGTTTTAAACATGCCTGTTTTATTTAAAAAAGGACATTTCTACTTTTAATGTCACCTAAAAAATTGTTATACAACAAACATGTTTGTTTGTTTAAAAAAACTTTTATAAATGCGCATGTGATTGTGCTTTGATTAAAAAGATTGAGAATCAACAATGTGTGGCTTCTTCTTTCAATGCTCAAAAGCTTTTTTGGGTTGTAAAGTTGGTGTTTTCAGTGACAATGGGGGTTATTTACTAAAGGCAAATCCACTTTGCACTACAAGAGCAGTTTCTGTGCAGTCTCAAGTGCACTTGTAGTGCAAAGTGTCTTTGCCTTTAGTAAATAACACCCAACAGTGCTTTTTAATTTTACACAATCACGCCATTTTCAGGACTCCCCAAATTTCAGTCAGGGTCAGCTAAAAGAAAGACAAGCAGTAAATCTAAGCTGTAATATTTGTTCAGTTTAAAAAAAAATTATTTAAAACATGTCTCAGACATTGTCTGGCATATTGATGGCCCCCCTACCCGCAAAGTATTCCATGTATCTTAGACGAACCTCACGGGCACTCTGGGGGGAAAGCCAGGATGGCCAGCTTCAAGTGCCGTCAGGGTTGGTTCATTGAGATTAATTCCGGCTTCAGGCCCAACTAAGCCAGCATAGTTCACAGAAGTTCTCCTTAAAAAGTTGTGGAGAACACAGCAAGCCAGGATGATGTGATTGAGTTTATATTCCGCCATGTGTATCGGTGTAAGAAATAGGCGGAACCGGCTGGCCATTATTCCAAACGTGTTCTCCACCACTCTTCTGGCTCTGGCCAGCCGGTAATTAAAAACCCTCTGGTCCAGGGTAACGCTTCACCTGCAACAAAGACGAATGGGAATCCTTCCGCATTGTCTTCTGGAGGTGGCAAGTCCAAGCTGCCATTCTAGAGATGCCTGTAGAACTCCATGTGGGTGATGACTCCACCATCTGACATCCGGCCATTCTTCCCCACATCCACATACAGGAACTCGTAAGTAGCCGACACCACCTCCCAACATCACAATACTATTGAACCCCTTGTAGTTGTAATAGTATGTCCCCGAGTTGGGTGCTGGGACGATGTGGACGTGTTTCCCATCAATTGCCCCTCCTCAGTTAGGAAAGTCCCACCACTGGGCAAAGTGGGAGGCCACAGTTTGCCATTCCTGTGGGTTGGAAGGAAACTGTGGAGTCAAACAAGAAAAATAAATTAATCATTTTGCACATAAGCATGGAAAGCAGATTAGATACAAACATTCTTAGCCAACATCAGTATAACATTTATTTTAGGGAGTATTTAAAGACAAAGGTATAAGGTCCACCTATCAGATTCCCCCCCTCTCATGGGCCATTTTAGACATTTTATGGGGGGGGATTGTTTTGGACAGGTAACCCTCTCCACTTCATTGAGAGCTGAATGCATACATAATGTGTATTACTTTGGCCAGCCCCTCCTTACTTACACTATTGGCAGCCCACTGGACAGGTAAGAAGTGTCATAATACGAAGATATAAATACACACTGTACACATTTTAGCAATTTTTTACATTATGCTATTACCTATCAAGATAATAATAGGATACAAAAACTTTGAACATTACCATTTGAAAGTATTCAGGCAGGCCCTTGCACTACATGCTTTGGGGAATTCATCCATAAATATGACCACAAAAGAGGTGGGTATAGTGTGTATGGGTTTGGCAAAGTCAGCAGATAGAGGATTGAGGATAGATAGAGGATTGGTATCAGCTGAGTTAGCAGTTGGGGGGAGGGAGGGTTCCAAATGATTTTGGGACCCAACAAAAAAAACCTCTGGCACTCTGCCTGAATTTAAAGCACAAATCACAATTTTACACATTTTAGGGGGTGTTTAGGGTAAAGCACTACTATGGAGCTGACAAAATGCATGGTTAAGTGACTACACAAGGTGAATATAGGCCCAGGAGAGCATGCTAGGGAGGTATGTGAAAGCAAATATGTATGAAGGACAAAAAAAATAACATAAAAATCCAGCATGCATGAGGACAAAGGGGACATTCACAGCATATTACAATCATGGTAATTAGGGAATGAGGAAAGAAATACAATACATTAGCAAACATTCTATACAATAAAATGTGATATTAAAGGATAAAAATCTTACCTTAATATAGTCCTTCTGCAGGACCTGAATTATGGCAGAACAGGTCTCCGGGATAATGATCCCCAGAGCCTGAGGGGAGATGCCTGTGGAGAACTTGAGGTCCTGCAGGCTTCTCCCCATCGCCAAGTACTGCAGGGTGGCGACTAGCCTTTGCTCCGGAGTGATGGCTTGCCTCATGCAGGTATCCTTCCTGCTGATATAAGGGGTCAGCAAAGCCAACAAATGGTGAAATACAGGGTCCATCATCCGTAGAAAGTTGCTGAAATTGTCAGGATTATTCTCACGGAGCAAAAGCATGTGACAGAACTGGTCACGCTGGAGCAAACAATTCTTGGTCCATGAACTCCTCCTGTTCATCCTGTTCATGGACTGGGCTTGTGTCAAAGTAAGAGCCCCAACACCAAGCCCCCGCACAGCATGAACTCCACGATGAGTACATACACGCAACATGGCTAGATAACGGTCGGCTGCTCAGAACGAAGTAACAGAACACACTGAAGAACAGCAAGGCCTGTGAAGAGTGACCTGAAAATCAGTAACGAACAAACAAGAACACAATGACAAAGTCATTGGTAACTCGCTGCACGCACTGATGAACAGATACAAACCCACAAGCACAAACTGAACACCAGAAAAACTAACTGAAAACCACGAGTCTGAAAAAGTGTGAATCGTCTCTCACCAAACTTTTACTAACACGAGATTAGCAAAAGGAGCCCAAAGGGTGCCACGCTTGGTACTGAACTGCCCTTTTATAGCCTCGTTGTACGTGGTGTACGTCACCGCATTCTTGGCGCTCGGAAATTCTGACAACTTTGTGCAACCGTGTGTATGCAAAACAAGTTTGAGCCAACATCCGTCGGAAAAAATCCGTGGATTTTGTTGTCGGAATGTCCGATCAATATCCGACCGTGTGTACGGGGCATAATCCTGCCAGCTAAATAGACAGTACCTAGAGCTACAGCCTAAGAAGTCTGACTATGGTAAAGTATTTATAATATTGTGATAATATGCAGGGATGAAGTTTTAATGAAGCTCTCTGCCCTCCATACCACTATTGCTGTAAACATTTGGTGCTGTGGGGGTTAATACGAGCTACTGGACTTGTCACATGCAATCTTTAAAAGTGTTGACTATGCCCACCCTTTTTGCCACTCCCACTCCCCTCGTAAAAGCCATACTATTGCGTCTCATGTTCAAAGGAAAGCACTCTATGAATAGAGGAGGTGGACCTTTCATTCATTTGCCTGCCCTCCATTCATAAAATACTTTTCATTATGAAAGTGATAGTACAGCTTGTATGAATGGAGAAAGGCAGTGGAAAGGGGACAGGAATAGTCAGAACTTTTGATGAGTGCCTGTGATAGACCCATGCAGCATCAGAAGATGGCAGCTGAAATGATACTGGGGCAGAAGAATTCAAATTTCAACTAACATTGGCTAACTAACCAGCTTGTTGCTGACCATTTGGTCTTGAACATGCCTTTTGTTCACAGCATGATACTGCATGGTGTAAAAAAAAGTGTGCACCTAAACCACCTCACAATATATCACATTGACTGAAAGGCCCAATCCCAATAGCAAAAAAATGTTAGGCCATAGTTAATACAATGCAGCATCCAAATCTAAGAAAAGACCCCTGGGAGGTATTGCTACATAAAACTGTTATGCCCCGTACACACGGTCGGATTTTCCGACGGAAAATGTGTGATAGGACCTTGTTGTGGGAAATTCCGACCGTGTGTAGGCTCCATCACACATTTTCCATCGGATTTTCAGACACACAAAGTTTGAGAGCAGGCTATAAAATTTTCCGACAACAAAATCCATTGTCGGAATTTCCGATCGTGTGTACACAAATCCGACGCACAAAGTGCCACACATGCTCAGAATAAATAAAGAGATGAAAGCTTTTGGCTACTGCCCCGTTTATAGTCCCGACATACGTGTTTTATGTCACCGCGTTCAGAATGATCGGATTTTCCGACAACTTTGTGTGACCGTGTGTATGCAAGGCAAGTTTGAGCCAACATCCGTCGGAAAAAATCCTAGGATTTTGTTGTAGGAATGTCCGATCAATGTCCGACCGTGTGTACGGGGCATTATGGGTCAAGTGAAAAGGGAATGGGTTCTATTCACACAGTATCTTCATGTCTACAAAACAGACAATCGCAAAAGCTTGGAAAACCATGGTCCTTTCCTTTGAAGGGGTGAAAAGATAAGTACATGGTACATTGGTAAACCAACAACTTACAGCAAACTTTACTGATGCACATGACAAATTCCTACAAAGCTGCCAACCTTGGTTAGAACACTTTCTGCTTATGAAACCACCTTCCCATTTTTTAAACCTAAACATACAGTGACCAGTTGGCTACATTAGACATGGTCTCCCCCCGGAGCACACTAACCCCTCCCTCAACCCCTCCCACCCCATTCCCTTTGCTTTTCTCTTCTTTTTCTTCCTTTTTCTTTTACTTAATACCTCATTACTATTTCCAACCTGAGCAGGTACATCACCTCCTCTATTTTTCTCAGAACTTTTTCCTGTGGGGACTGGCCTGTCCCGTCTGGACCTAGGGTTCACACCAACCTTTTCTTTGTATACAGCTCATATTGAAA
This sequence comes from Lithobates septentrionalis, assembly GCA_037952835.1. Lineage (NCBI taxonomy): Eukaryota > Metazoa > Chordata > Amphibia > Anura > Ranidae > Lithobates > Lithobates septentrionalis. The sequence continues at coordinate 332,441 of JBBDGP010001607.1, read as the reverse complement.
TCCTGTATATTGAGGTTTAGGCAATTTTACAGCAAATGCTACTTTGAACCCATTCTTGATCCGGCAAGTCATTTGGTAAGCCATACCATAACTGCACAAAAACTGTTGATAGTTTCAAACATTACAAGTTGCCTCCTCAATGTCTTGCAATGGAGGTATCTGATATCTATATACTTAACTGTTGATCTTGTTAATTGTATTTTGTTTCTGATTGTATACATACTTACATGTGAAACTTAAAATTATATGCCTTGCAGAACTGTACCCACACGTTCTTGTTCCATGTACATTTTTCTTTTATTTAAAACATGTCTCAGACATTGTCTGGCATATTGATGGCCCCCCTACCCGCAAAGTATTCCATGTATCTTAGACGAACCTCACGGGCACTCTGGGGGGCAAGCCAGGATGGCCAGCTTCAAGTGCCGTCAGGGTTGGTTCATTGAGATTAATTCCGGCTTCAGGCCCAACTAAGCCAGCATAGTTCACAGAAGTTCTCCTTAAAAAGTTGTGGAGAACACAGCAAGCCAGGATGATGTGATTGAGTTTATATTCCGCCATGTGTATCGGTGTAAGAAATAGGCGGAACCGGCTGGCCATTATTCCAAACGTGTTCTCCACCACTCTTCTGGCTCTGGCCAGCCGGTAATTAAAAACCCTCTGGTCCAGGGTAACGCTTCACCTGCAACAAAGACGAATGGGAGTCCTTCCGCATTGTCTTCTGGAGGTGGCAAGTCCAAGCTGCCATTCTGGAGATGCCTGTAGAACTCCATGTGGGCGATGACTGCACCATCTGACATCCGGCCATTCTTCCCCACGTCCACATACAGGAACTCGTAAGTAGCCGACACCACCGCCCAACATCACAATACTATTGAACCCCTTGTAGTTGTAATAGTATGTCCCCGAGTTGGGTGGTGGGACGATGTGGACGTGTTTCCCATCAATTGCCCCTCCTCAGTTAGGAAAGTCCCACCGCTGGGCAAAGTGGGAGGCCACAGTTTGCCATTCCTGTGGGTTGGAAGGAAACTGTGGAGTCAAACAAGAAAAATAAATTAATCATTTTGCACATAAGCATGGAAAGCAGATTAGATACAAACATTCTTAGCCAACATCAGTATAACATTTATTTTAGGGAGTATTTAAAGACAAAGGTATAAGGTCCACCTATCAGATTCCCCCCCTCTCATGGGCCATTTTAGACATTTTATGGGGGGGGATTGTTTTGGACAGGTAACCCTCTCCACTTCATTGAGAGCTGAATGCATACATAATGTGTATTACTTTGGCCAGACCCTCCTTACTTACACTATTGGCAGCCCACTGGACAGGTAAGAAGTGTCATAATACGAAGATATAAATACACACTGTACACATTTTAGCAACTTTTTACATTATGCTATTACCTATCAAGATAATAATAGGATACAAAAACTTTGAACATTACCATTTGAAAGTATTCAGGCAGGCCCTTGCACTACATGCTTTGGGGAATTCATCCATAAATATGACCACAAAAGAGGTGGGTATAGTGTGTATGGGTTTGGCAAAGTCAGCAGATAGAGGATTGAGGATAGATAGAGGATTGGTATCAGCTGAGTTAGCAGTTGGGGGGAGGGAGGGTTCCAAATGATTTTGGGACCCAACAAAAAAAACCTCTGGCACTCTGCCTGAATTTAAAGCACAAATCACAGTTTTACACATTTTAGGGGGTGTTTAGGGTAAAGCACTACTATGGAGCTGACAAAATGCATGGTTAAGTGACTACACAAGGTGAATATAGGCCCAGGAGAGCATGCTAGGGAGGTATGTGAAAGCAAATATGTATGAAGGACAAAAAAAAAACATAAAAATCCAGCATGCATGAGGACAAAGGAGAAAATAAATAAATGAATAAATAAATAAATAAAATGAATAACATTTGGGTGCTCTTGTATGTCAGTCAAGCTAATTATATATATATAAAAGGATATGTATAATAATATTGCGCCAACTCTATGGAACTAGCAGCCAACATAAACAATAGACAGATTGTGGAAAATTAAACTAATATAACAATGTGGCGCTTAAAGGATTATTGTTCGTTGTCAGGCAAAAGATTCACCAGAGTGTATGTCTGGAGATCTAATTAGAATAACAACGTTTTACTGAGAGGAACCCAAACCCAGTGGGTATATAAGAATGTAAATTCAAACTGTGATACTAAACACCTGTGACTAGTGTTTCTTATTATTAAAACCTGTAAAGAATATAAGTGATAGGCTTTCTCAAAATGTGAATAGAATAAACCTATATACTCCCCACCGGAGTGTACAGGAAAAACATTTAGATAATCATAAATGCATAAACATCTAAAAAATGTGAAACAAAAAATCTCAATATGAGTGGTCCTTGTACGTGACGAGTGGTAAAAGATAAGGAATCCAACCCAATCAACAATAACGCATGTGTCAACACACCATAAATAATAAATCTGTGTTCACCAAAAAAAATAAAGTACATGAATCAGATATTGAAAATATTTAACGAAAAGGGGAGCCAGTTCCAATATTATCCCATGCATTAAGGTTTCCTTGCTCTATAGAAGCCGGAGTGAACCTTGGGGTGGTGTGGCTCTGGGATGTCTGGTGGATATGTATAACGAATGAAATACCCTTACCAGAGGGGGTGGACTGGTGAATCTTTTGCCTGACAATGAACAATAATCCTTTAAGCGACACATTGTTATATTAGTTTATATATATATACAGTGGGGACGGAAAGTATTCAGACCCCCCTAAATTTTTCACTCTTTGTTATATTGCAGCCATTTGCTAAAATCATTTAAGTTCATTTTTTTTTTCCTTATTAATGTGCACACAGCACCCCGTATTGACAGAAAAACACAGAATTGTTGACATTTTTGCAGATTTATTAAAAAAGAAAAACTGAAATATCACATGGTCCTAAGTATTCAGACCCTTTGCTTAGTATTTAGTAGAAGCCCCTTTTGATCTAATACAGCCATGAGTCTTTTTGGGAAAGATGCAACGAGTTTTTCACACCTGGATTTGGGGATCCTCTGCCATTCCTCCTTGCAGATCCTCTCCAGTTCTGTCAGGTTGGATTGTAAACATTGGTGGACAGCCATTTTTAGGTCTCTCCAGAGATGCTCAATTAGGTTTAAGTCAGGGCTCTGGCTGGGCCATTCAAGAACAGTCACAGAGTTGTTGTGAAGCCACTCCATTGTTATTTTAGCTGTGTGCTTAGGGTCATTTTCTTGTTGGAAGGTAAACCTTTGGCCCAGTTTGAGGTCCTGAGCACTCTAGAGAAGGTTTTCATCCAGGATATCCCTGTACCTGGCCGCATTCATCTTTCCCTCAATTGCAACCAGTCGTCCTGTCCCTGAAGCTGAAAAACACCCCCACAGCATGATGCTGCCACCACCATGCTTCACTGTTGGGACTGTATTGGACAGGTGATGAGCAGTGCCTGGTTTTCTCCACACATACCGCTTAGAATTAAGGCCAAAAAGTTCTATCTTGGTCTCATCAGACCAAAGAATCTTATTTCTCACCATCTCGGAGTCCTTCAGGTGTTTTTTTAGCAAACTCCATGCAGGCTTTCATGTGTCTTGCACTGAGGAGAGGCTTTAGTCGGGCCACTCTGCCATAAAGCCCCGACTGGTGGAGGGCTGCAGTGATGGTTGACTTTCTACAACTTCCTCCCATCTCCCGACTGCATCTCTGGAGCTCAGCCACAGTGATCTTTGGGTTCTTCTTTATCTCTCTCACCAAGGCTCTTCTCCCCCGATAGCTCAGTTTGGCTGAACGGCCAGCTCTAGGAAGGGTTCTGGTTGTCCCAAACGTCTTCCATTTAAGGAATATGGAGGCCACTGTGCTCTTAGGAACCTTAAGTGCAGCAGAAATTTTTCTGTAACCTTGGCCAGGTCTGTGCCTTGCCACAATTCTGTCTCTGAGCTTTTCAGGCAGTTCCTTTGACCTCATGATTTTCATTTGTTCTGACATGCACTGTGAGCTGTAAGGTCTTATATAGACAGGTGTGTGGCTTTCCTAATCAAGTCCAATCAGTATAATCAAACACAGCTGGACTCAAATGAAGGTGTAGAACCATCTCAAGGATGATCAGAAGAAATGGACAGCACCTGAGTTAAATATATGAGTGTCACAGCAAAGGGACTGAATACTTAGAATCATGTGGTATTTCAGTTTTTCTTTTTTAATAAATCTGTAAAAATGTCAACAATTCTGTGTTTTTCTGTCAATATGGGGTGCTGTGTGTACATTAATGAGGATAAAAATGAACTTAAATGATTTTAGCAAATGGCTGCAATATAACAAAGAGTGAAAAATTTAAGGGGGTCTGAATACTTTCCGTCCCTGCTGTATATATAAATAAGTATAGAATAAAAGAATAAATCAATTCCACATTCTTGTTTCAAAATAGCTTGCCTATTAGCTTTATAAATGGCCAGAAATAAAAGTAACATTAAAGCATCAGTTTTTGTTTTTTTTAAATAATATAATCTTCCCCTAATCCTATTCTTCTGGGTAACCCCTCCAGCACTCCTGGATCCTCCTCTTCAGCGACTGCCCCCATGAAAAGCTGCTTTCTTTGGGGGCACTCACTCCAGAGCTATTGGCACAGACTGGATGGCTCAATCCCACCCCCTGCTCCCTCATCAAAGCACTTGATTGACAGCAGTGGGAGCAAATGTATCTGCCCACTGAGGGGGGAGAGACAGCTCTCTCGTCTACAGTGCTAGATCAAGATCGGGCTCAGGTTAATATAAATGGGGATCCTGCAGTTTTTTACGTTACTGCACAGAATGCGTTAAGGTAAAAAGCTTTAAAGCTTTAGAACCACTTTAACAAATGAGATTCAACACCCTCCTTATATACTTTAACCACTTCAATAACAGGCATTTTCTCTTCTTCCTGCCCAAGCCAATCTTCAGCTTTCAGCACTGTCCCTTTTTTAAATGACAATTGCGTGGTCGTGCAACACTGTACCCAAACTAAATTTTTATCATTTTGTTACCACAAATAGAGCTTTCTTTTGGTGGTATTTGATCACCTCTGGAGTTTTTTATTTTTTGCTAAACAAATAAAAAAATACCAAAAATTTTGAAAAAAAAAAGTTTTTCTTCGTTTCTGTTATAAAATGTTGTAAATAAGTAAGTTTTCTCCTTCACTGATGGGCACTGATGAAGCTGCACTGATGGGCACTGTTAAGACAGCACTGATATGCGGCACTGATGGGCATTGATAGGCAACATTGATGGACACTCATAGGTGGCACTTATGGGCACTGATAGGCGGCACTGATGGGCACTGATAGGTGGCACTGATGGGCACTGATAGTTGGCAATGATGGACACTGATGGGTGGCACTGATGGGCATCACTGTAAAGAAGGCAGTGGCAGGCAATACTGATGGGCACTGATTGACATCATTTTTTGGGCACATATTGGCATCATTTTTGGGCACAGATTGGTATCCCTGGTGGCCACCGGTAGCATACCTGGTGGCTATCAGTGGTGGGCATCCCTGGTGGTCCTGTGGTATCCCTGGTGGTCCTGGGTGGGCATCCTTGGGGGGGCTGCACTGATAATCAATCAGTGCAGACCCCCCCGCCAGGAGAGCAGCCGATCAGCTCTCCTCTACTTGTGTCTGTCAGACGCAAGTGAGGAAAAGCCGATACACGGCTCTTCCTATTTACACCGTGATCAGCTGTGATTAGACACAGCTGATCAGGTGGTAAAGAGTCTTCGTCAGAGACTCTTCACTGAGATCGGTATTGTGGTGTGTCAGACTGACACGCCGCACCACCAATCGCTGTGCCGCATGCGCCAGCTGTTATCCTGAAAGACGTATGTCCAGGCAGGATAACAGAACCACCAGAAAGTGGTTAAAGAGATTTGTGGCAATGGATAGCTTCATTGAATCTAGCACAATCGCTTAACCCTGAGATTTAGTCATCATTATTTATAAACACAGTACTCAATAAATTCACATGGCACTTAATATATATGAAGTCATTACCACCCAGTGGTATACTGCACAGTATATTTGACCTAATATCATATGAAACATATCATCTTAATGGCAGTTTTGGATTTTTTTTTTTTTTTATAATTGTGTTTTTATTGAAAATTTACCAGAAATATACAGAATAGGCACATTAGAAAATAAAACAGTGAACATACACTATATTAAATGTTATGCAAATATATTGTACAAAAGAATCAATAGGGATTTAGATACATCTTCAGACAATCATTCATAACATTTGACATCTGACCCAAGAAAGAGGTGAGATTCATTCTGTTTATTCAAATGGTACAAGCCTTAAATGTGCCTGGCTAATGCATACCAGAAAACCAAGGAAAACAATATGAAATCTATAAGTAATATTCTAAAGGAAGGACTCTTACTAGTGGGGTATAAATGTGTGTGAAGGATGTCTTGTAAGGTCAATGAAGATTCTAACTGTTTTAAAGAGTAGGACAAGGAGAGTGTTATGAGGATATATCCCAAGGCTCCCATATGTCTTCAAAAAGAGGAACGGTGTCACCATGAAGAGTAGTCAGGTACTCGATTCTCCTAACCTCTCCTACAATCTTCACCATTTTGAACATAGAGGGAGTTTTGGTGGCTAGGCAATGTAGAGGAATGGTTCTCCTGGCTGCCGTCAAGATGTGGATAGTGCATTTTTTAGCTTGTTTGAAAAGGCCTGAAAAAGGGTAGGGCCAGTAGAAAATGGAGAGACTCAAGAGGAGGGGATACCTTCAGGAGTTGCTGCAAAGAGTAAGGACTTGATACGTCCACAGAGCCAAAATATATGAAGAAAAGATTCAACATCTTGACCACATCTCCAGCAGACAGCAGAGGCATTCGGGTCTTGAGCATGGAGAACCTCAGGTATTTTGTACCAAAACATCATACTTTTTTAAGTATTATACTACTATTATACTATTATACTGAACACTACACACCTAGGTGACCTGGAAGCTGAGTCCCTGATCTTACTACACTGGTTCAGGGGAATGGGTTGTTGTAGAATGTGGGACCATTTTTGCATAAATAATGAGATTCTAGCATCAAAGAGGGGTCATCTTGTAAGAATTTGTAAATAGATTAAATAAAACCTTGTTGGAATTTTTGTTTAAATGCAAGGGTCTAGGAGTAGCAGATAAATACTCTAGACTGGACTTTTATACAAAATAGCCAAACTAAATTAAAAGGATTTTTTTCTACCACTAAGTGTCAAAAAAAAAGAAACAGTCAAGCATATTTGATTTGCATTAATGCTTTTTCCAAAAACGGGGGTGTCTTATATTTATCTTATCGCAATAGAATGAACCAAAAAGAACGAAAAATTTACCCAATAAATATTGTATAAAATAATAATTAAAAACTAGAGGTAAGTGCACACAATTTGCCATGTTCATTCCATATCAGTAAAAAGCACACATACATATAAATAAAGTGGATCAGGGAATCAGTAAAAAGTTTTTTTTTGCCTGGATATATATGTGTCATTTCAATCCTGCCACATTACATCAGTAATTTTCCTGATTCAGCCATTGCTATTTAAAATGAGTAAACATATACTGTGTTTTAGTTTGTACTTCTCCATTTTACACATTGGAAGGATCAGCTGAAACAACTGTAAAAGTTCCTGAAAAGTATAAAGAAGTTAAATATGATTTATATATACCTGACGGCTAAATCATTTCATACTTTGCTCTAGCCTGCATCTTATCCTTTTCTGACCCAGTATACACCAGTTTGAGAAATCATTATAAGTTATGAATAACCAAGATAAGTGCTTTTCACTCAGATTTTCTCCTTATCAACTTTTCATGAAAACTAGTGGCTCGGAAGATGCATGCTGTTATCTGCTATCTTTACAAGTGACTTGCTACCCTTTTATTTGTCTCTCCAACCTATCAGAGATAAAAAAAACAGAAAAAAATCTTTGGGTTGAAAGGTGAAGCTTGAAATGAATTGACAAGGTGCATCTTTCTTTAGATATTATAACAATTATTCTATACTTACATGACTATAGTTGAATGCAAAGCCGCAGGGAAGATTTTTTTTCCTATTTTCCCAAAATGAGAACACAGCATTTACAGTGGGAGGCAGGTGTGTGCACCAGCGAAAGAAGCATCAGTATGATATATTTAGAATCGCAAATGGAAGTAAACTACTGTATTTCTACCACGGGGGAAAATGAAAAAGCCTGAACATAGAGAGAAAAATCCCTGCTTGTTAGCCAAGGAGAATTTTAATTTACTGACAAGAAGAAATATAATCTCATCACGGTAGGTACAGCAAGAACCAGGTGTTGTTCACAATATTGTATTTGAATTGATGATTTTCCATAACAGTGAAAGGATGTGAAACAGCTGCCCTGACCATGTGCAAAGAAGGATGATAGCTTTTAATTAGCTATAAGAATGCTGTTAATTTCACTGACACCCTTCTTTGCTCATACACTTGTTTGAAATAGCAGCAGGGCTCTTATTGCTCCAAAAGTAAGAGATTTACTAAGCAAACAAGGAATGCCATTTGGCCAGAAATTAAATAGAATTTTGATGTGACATCAACAGAACGTGCACATTATTCTATCAGGAAATAAAATGGCAAGGTTATAGCAACACAGAAGGCGAAGATGAAGAAATTAATTTTCACTAATTATCTTAACACAATATTTTATGCAAATGTATTCACTAAAGAAGGCAAGCTGTGTAGGTAGAAAAAATTAATAGAGATTAAAGACATAAAATATGGCCAGGAGTTATGCTACTTCCCCTCATATAGGTTCGATGAAGATATACCTTTAAACATTACACTACAAAGAAAATGACTGTGCTCTGGCAAAGATACCATTCCTTTGCCTATATTTTAAAACAGTGGGCATTCACATACTGTATGACTAACACTACAGGTAAAGTAGCCCTAACAGGGATGATTACCCATTTAAAGAACACTATTACAGAAAGAAATATGGAGACTTTCATTGCTGACTCACCTTCTAAAATGCTGGCTGTCTCTGGTTTAAATCATTTCTGACCCACAGACCCCCACCAAAGCATACAATATGGTAAGTCAAATTGAAGTTAAAATTTCTTATAAGCATACTTGTTCCTGATTAGTTTGTTGAAAACCGTTCTGTAATGCATGCTTTTCTTCACCTAGAATATAGACAATAGTCTAACACATGTGCCTAGCTTAAAAAAATAATTTTATTGAAATAAATGGGGGCTACATAGCAAGCAACAACTGTTGAGACAATGACCACTTTTTAACATGAATATAAGAATAATGTTGTGTACAGCACAGTTTTCAAAGTTCAAGTGGAGGTCCGCCCACCACTGCAAAAATTAAAAGCCAGCAGCTGCAGATACTGCAGCTGCTGACTTTTAATAGTCGGACACTTACCTGTCCTGGAGTCAAGCGATATCGGCACTGCAGCCGATGTTTCCATCAGCTGTCGGGTGCATGCCACCTCCATTGCGAGTAAGGGAACCTAGCAGTGTAGCCTTATGGCTTCACACCTGGAACCCCACTGCACATGCTCTCCGCTCCTCTCTCTTACTGGCCCGGCGGCTGGGGAAGGAGGAGGAGGGAGCCCCAGAGATGCCCACGGCTGAGGCTCCCGGAAGTGGGGACAGGATACCTGTAAAAGACAGGTATGCTGCCCTCCCCTCCACCCGAAAGGTGCCAAATGTGGCACCATAGGGGGACAGGAGTACAATGAGCGGAAGTTCCACTTTTGGGTGGAACTCCGCTTTCAGAAGACAGTGGGGTTTTTTCCAAAAGGCAAGTCCACTTTGCACTGCAAGTGCACTTGAAAGTGCACTTGGAAGTGCAGTCCCTCTAAATCTAAGGGGTAGATCTGAAATGAATGGAAGCTCTGCTGATTTTATTATCCAATCATGTGCAAGCTAAAATGCTGTTTTTTATTTTCCTTGCATGCCCCCCTCGGATCTACAGCGACTTTACTTCCAAGTGCACTTTCAAGTGCACTTGCAGTGTAAAGTGGATTTTCCTTTATTAAATAACCCACAGTGCTTCCTAATGTACAGCACAGCTTACAGAGTACAGGGGTTAGGACTATGTAATGTACAGAACAGTTTACAAAGTGTGGAGGTCAGGACTATGTAGTGTAAAGCACAGCATACAAAGTACAATAGCCAGGAGCTATTAATATAAAATATAGCTTACAGAGTGCAATGATCAGTACTATATAATTTACCTCACAGTCTGTTTGGTGCAGTGTAAGTATGCAATGTACAGTACAGCTTACAAAATGTAGGCCTCAGAAGTAGGTAATGAACAGCACAGATTAGAAAGTGCAGCTGTCAAAAGTATGCGCTAGGCAGAGTGTTCAATGTAGGCCCCCTATTTACATTGGTTGCCAGTAATAAGTTCTTCTTTAATCCTGTGTCCTAGTCCTTGTGGTTAGTAATAATAATATAATAGTACTCTCTTACCTTGGTGTACTGTGACAAGTGTCCTTTTACATAGGTAATCAGTGGGGAGTGCCCCATTTTGTTGAGGATCAGTCTGAGCGCCTCTCTTTGTCAGTGGTTAGGGTGTTAGGTTATTGATCAGCATTGAGTGCCCCATTTAGGCTGTTGGTAGTGGTAAGAGCATCATTTTATTATTGGTCAGTAGTCAAGTTCCCCCTTCATTTGGTAGTCTGGGGTGTTAGTGTGTAGGGGTGAGTGCCTTTTTAAAATGGCAATCAGGTGTGAGTTTCCTTTTCATTGGTAATTGGAAGTGAGTACCCCCCTTGATTGGTGATCAGTAGAAGCTCAGTAAAATTCATGTTCAGTGGGAGATACGTGAGAAAAAAAAGCTTTATAGGTCTTGTGCCACTGCCTCCTGCCTCTACTGAGTAATGTATTGCCTTTACTGAATAACAACAGGTACTGATGGGCAGGATAGCAGTCACTAAACTCAGCAGGAGCAGGATATCACTTCATCCTGTGCACACGCAGTGATGCCTATAAGATCACAAGAACAAATACAAGAACAAATACAGGGGGCATATTAATTTACATGTCTTCAAAAAGGCTGCAAGAGATTTTCAACGTTGAACTGCAATAATGGACTTGCAAATTTATGATGCCTCCATGTGGATCAAGTTAGAGTGATGCATTTCCACTGTACTAAGTGTTCCTTTCAAGCTATGATGTCCTTCTAGAAAAAAATACATAGCATATTACCTAACTTAAAGGAATTTTCCACTTTTATCCTAAAGTAGAGAACTTTTTCATTAAGTGAGCAATGCCAATGACTTTGGGTGCACCCAACACATCATCTAGCACAATTGGGACTTCATATTTTTCTAGTAAAAACCTTAGACTCAGATCTGTGTTTGCCTTCAGCAAAATAAATATGTCTAATGTGTCTGAGAAATCTTAATACTGTTCCTACATCAGTTGTTAAAGTAGATCCAAAGGAGTCCGACAGTCAATTAAAAAACAGGAGTGTTGATGAAACTACAGATCCTATAAAATTGTGTTATGCTTTCCGAGTCAACTCCACTGTGCTAACCTAAATTTTTAAATGTTGATATACTGATTGTATTTTAAGAGTGAAATTCTCTGTGTTAAATTTATATGTCTCTAACTTACCATGTTTTATTTATTGGTTAGTGGGTGCATAGGTCCATTATATCTCTGCAAAGAGGTCAGCCTGACCTGGCAGTATCTCTTACTCCATTCACTTAGCTTGGTTCAGGTGACTCAGGCTATGAACAACATTGCTAGTGAATTATTGATAACAAAGATATCCATTGTTCCGCAGCTTGGTGAAGAATGACAAGCCATTAGGGCTGAGAGAGAAAAACTTCAAAGACATCAAATACAGCACTAGCATGTAAGGACGTTTATTTAACAATGTAGTAGCAAAAACATGAGCTTGTACAAATTGTTATGAATTAACTAAAACCAGCTGCTGTTTAATCCTGCAGCTATAAAAAAGCATGATGATTTATTCAGGGCTGGTGCAAGGATTTTTGACACCCTAGGCCAGGGATATGCAATTAGCATAGATAATTAAGTCACTGATGATCAGTGCAGGCCCATCAGTGCAGTCTATCAGTGCTGCCCATCAGTGCCACCTAACAGTGCCCTTTAGTGCCGCCTATCAGTGCCCATGGGCACAGAGTGCCACCTATAAGTCTCCATCAGTGCAGCCTCATCAGTGCCCATCAGTGCAGCCTATCAGTGCTGCCTCATCAATGCCACATATTAGTGGACATAAGTGTTGCCTCATCAGTGCCCATTTGTGGGGAATCCCTCATAATGGGCACAGTGGGTGTACAGACCCAGGAACTCAGCACAGGGATGGTGGGAACCACTCATAATGGGCACAGCAGGTGTACAGACCCAGGAACTCAGTACAGGGATGGTGGGAATCCCTCATAATGGGCACATCGGGTGTTCAGACCCGGGAACTCAACACAAGGATGATGGGAACCCCTCATAATGGCACAGCAGGTGTACAGACCCAGGAACTCAGCACATAGATGGTGGGAACCCATCATAATGGGCACAGCGGGTGTACAGACCTGGGAACTCAGCACAGGAATGGTGGGAACCCCTCATGGGTTTCCCTTTGGGGAAACTGCCATTCTGCTCCTTGACAGTGAGGTGTGAAGTTGCTTGTTCCTTAGTTCTCGTGGCCTTCCAGAGACTAGGGGCTAGAGTTGCATCTCTGCCCCAGGAGGGTTGCTGGATCCTGGGGAGGGCCCTGGCGGGGGCCCCCTGGATAGACCTGTGACTGGGCCTCAGCCTGTGGAAGATACTGTGCCTGGCCCAAGGAGAGATGAGTCCCTGTCTGCCTTTAGACAGAGGATTGTTCGTAAGCTGAAGCAAATTGAGAAAGAAGAGGAGAAATTGGTATTTTTGATGGCTGAATTCAGGAAGAAAAAACAGATTTGTGCCAAACTATACAGCAAGAAGAGACTGGCTCTGAGTCCTGAGTTGAAGGACTTGGAGCAAGCTGTAAGGAAGCAGAAGGAATTGGTGAGTTCTCTACAAGAGAATAGTGGAATATTTAAAGAAAACTATAGAAATGAGGAACGATTCAACTGCATGGAAGGTGACCCAACCAGTAAGGAGATGCAGGTACCAACAGAGTCAGCTGTTCAACACCTCAGGCATCTGCTGAGCCCTCAATGGCGGAGGCCTCTGTCCCCCTACCTCTGCAGCAATATGGAACATCTGAGCAGAAGGTTGAGGGAGGTACTGGCATGCTGGAGTTCATTTGTAAGCTGGAATCCCCTCCGGATGCGCTTTCCCCGGATGACGATGATGAGGAGATGGACATCGTTCCTCGCCCTGTGAAGAAGAGACCTGTGGATAGAGCAAGATCCACCATGGAGTCTGCAACAACTGGGAGGAAGTCTGATCCCACTGTCGGCCATGACATCGCAGAGGTAACAGCACAGCAAGCAGGTACAGTGTGTGTGCAAGATGATAACATGAACTTTATTAGTGACAATGGGCTTGCTGAGGGTTGTAGTGCTACAGGCAGTCAGCCCAGACCCATAGACAATGTACAGTCTGATTTACCTGCTGGAGACAAAACCTCAGATTTAAATGAAACTGGTGAGAGTAAATCTCAGCTTCTGGGGGAAGAGTCTGCAGTGAGGAGCTCCATGGACAATACAGAGACTTTGCCTGGACCAGACACAGTGGCTGTTCCTGAGAAGGGTGCTGAGGCAGATGCATCAAGTGCAGTGCCAGTCCCCCTCCCTCAACGCTGTAGGGTTTCTGTTAAGGATCATGGGGTGCAGAGGAGTGGGGAGGATGGTGAAGAGGCTGGCCTGGTGGTGGATAAGGGAAGGGAGAGTGGGGGGGGTGAAGGGGAGGATAGGTGTGGGGAGGCTGTTGAATGCGATTTGTCCAAGGATGATATGGAGTGGTTGGAGGATAAAAAGAGGAGGGGCAAAAGAAATTTAAAAAAAAGAGGTACACTTACCTTAAGTCCTAAGGTTTTGCCTTAAGTCCTGTCAGATGATGATGATGAATGGGACTCGTTGAGTTCATCATCCTCTATGGATGATGAGTGCCAGGGTGCAATGTAGGTCTGCGTAGTCTGGGCCAGACTGCTGGTTGGAAGCTAAACAGTGGGGACCTTGAGTGGAGAGTGAACAAGTCTTGCTTTTTGACTGCTGGTGATTGCTGGGTTGCATTTTTAGGTTCTTTTTGGGGCTTTTCCTTGTAGAATTTTAACACCATTTTCTGACACTTTTTTAATAGCTTTTTTTTTTCTTTGCATCCTTCAGCCTACTAATTAAAGGAAGTGGTTAATTGGTCACAGGTGCTTGAGGCCTATATAACCTTGTGCAGAACTCATTGTGAGACTGCTCATCTTTGAGTTTGCTGGAACTCTGTCCAAGTGGAACTGGTCTAAGTGGTGAGTTAAAAATAAGAGTTGAAAACAGGAGGTTATAACATGGGACCTGTGTAGTGTGAGTACCTGAGTGTTGTCTGAGTAGTGTGTGTGGATCGTTAGTACTTGTGTATTGTATACTGTGTATTGCAAGTGCACGTAAGTCTGCGAGTGCATGTAGTTCTGCAAGTGCACGTAGTTCTGCGAGTGCACGTAGTTCTGCAAGTGCACATAGTTCTGCGAGTGGTCTGTGAGTGCACGAAGGTCTGCAAGTGCACGTAGATCTGCGAGTGGTCTGCGAGTGCACGTAGGTCTGCGAGTGCACGTAGGTCTGCGAGTGGTTTGCGAGTGCACGTAGGTCTGCGAGTGGTCTGCAAGTGCACGTAGGTCTGCAAGTGCACATAGGTCTGCGAGTGCACGTAGGTCTGTGAGTGCACGTAGGTCTGCGAGTGGTCTGCGAGTGCACGTAGTTCTGCGAGAGCACATAGTTCTGCGAGTGCGAGGTCTGCGAGTGCACATAGGTCTGCGAGTGCACATAGGTCTGCGAGTGCATGTAGGTCTGCGAGTGATCTGCAAGTGCACGTAGGTCTGCGAGTGGTCTGCGAGTGCATGTAGGTCTGCAAGTGCACGTAGGTCTGCGAGTGCACGTAGGTCCTTCAGCCTACTAATTAAGGGGAGTGGTTAATTGGTCACAGGTGCTTGAGGCCTATATAACCTTGTACAAAACTCATTGTGAGACTGCTCATCTTTGAGTTTGCTGGAACTCTGTCCAACTGGAACTGGTCTAAGTGGTGAGTTAAAAACTAGAGTTGAAAACAGGAGGTTATAACAGGGGACCTGTGTAGTGTGAGTACCTGAGTGTTGTCTGAGTAGTGTGTGTGGATCGTTAGTACTTGTGTATTGTATACTGTGTATTGCAAGTGCACGTAGGTCTGCGAGTGCACGTAGTTCTGCAAGTGCACGTAGTTCTGCAAGTGCACATAGTTCTCCGCGTGCACGTAGTTCTGCAAGTGCACATAGTTCTGCGAGTTCACATAGGTCTGTGAGTGGTCTGCGAGTGCACGTAGTTCTGCAAGTGCATGTAGTTCTGCGAGTGGTCTGTGAGTGCACGTAGGTCTGCAAGTGCACGTAGGTCTGCGAGTGGTCTGCGAGTGCATGTAGGTCTGCGAGTGGTCTGCGAGTGCATGTAGGTCTGCGAGTGGTCTGCGAGTGCACGTAGGTCTGCGAGTGGTCTGCAAGTGCACGTAGGTCTGCGAGTGCATGTAGGTCTGTGAGTGCACGTAGGTCTGTGAGTGGTCTGCGAGTGCATGTAGTTCTGCGAGAGCACATAGTTCTGCGAGTGCGAGGTCTGCGAGTGGTCTGCGAGTGCACATAGGTCTGCGAGTGCATGTAGGTCTGCGAGTGGTCTGCAAGTGCACGTAGGTCTGCGAGTGGTCTGCGAGTGCATGTAGTTCTGCGAGTGCACGTAGGTCTGCGAATACCTGTGTATTGTCTTGTTGATTCCCTGTGTATTGACTTGTTGAGTACCCGTGTATTGTCTTGTTGAGTATTAGTGTCAGGAAGCTAGTTGTTATGTAATTTGGACAGGGTTTAATCCCCAATCCTCATTAAATTTAATAGGTACGATGCCCGGCGGGTGTGGAGAGGTGACTCGTTGCATAGGAACATACACGGCAGGTGCCAGCAGGGGCCAGCACAGAAGCGGGTGGAGACAAAGAGGTGCAGGCTCTAAGAAAGAGTAGATGGGTGACAGTCAGGAAAGGTAGAGGAGGAAGTGCCAGGGAGGCCGATCCAGGGCTGGAGCATTCCAATAAGTATGCTCCATTGAGTGACACTGGTAAAACCAGTCAGGGACCAGCACTGCTGGAGCTGAGGGACTCTCCTAGCTGCCGGGGGAAGAACTCCTCCAGTGAGAGTGGGGGGGAAGCGAAGGGAAAGGAAAGACAGATTCTGGTGGTAGGGGACTCAATTCTTAGAAGGACAGAGAGGCCAATCTGTAACAAAGACCTGAAGCGCCAAGCAGTACGTTGTTGGAGTTTAGGGAAGTAAACAAGTGGCTGTAGAGCTGGTGTAGTAAGCATATTCATCTAAGGCTCGCCAGTTCCTAAATGTCTTGCAGGACAAATTTATGGGTCAGATGGTAGACGCACCAACTAGAAATAAAGCGTTACTGGATCTACTGATTACCAACAATACAGACCTGATAACGGATGTGGAAATACAGGGCAATTTAGGTAACAGCGATCACAGGTCAATTGGCTTCAGTATAAATCACACAAATAGGAAACATAAGGGGAATACAAAGGCACTGAATTTCAAAAGAGCCAACTTCCCTAAACTACGAGCCTTGCTAGAAGGCAATTGGGATAAAATCTTAGGAACAAAGAACACGGAGGAGAGATGGGTTTGCTTTAACCACTTCAGCCCCAGAGGATTTTACCCCCTTCCTGACCAGAGCACTTTTTACAATTTGGCACTTCGTCGCTTTAACTGCTAATTGCGCGGTCATGCAATGCTGTACCCAAACGAAATTTGCGTCCTTTTCTTCCCACAAATAGAGCTTTCTTTTGATGGTATTTGGTCACCTCTGCCGGTTTTATTTTTTGCGCTATAAACGGAAAAAGACCGAAAATTTTGAAAAAAAATGATATTTTCTAATTTTTGTTATAAAAAAAATCCAATAAACTAAATTTTAGTCATACATTTAGGCCAAAATGTATTCGGCCACATGTCTTTGGTAAAAAAAATGTCAATAAACGTATATTTATTGGTTTGCGCAAAAGTTATAGCGTCTACAAACTAGGGTACATTTTCTGGAATTTACACAGCTTTTAATTTATGACTGCCTATGTCATTTCTTGAGGTGCTAAAATGGCAGGGCAGTACAAACCCCCCCCAAATGACCCCATTTTGGAAAGTAGACACCCCAAAGAAATTGCTGAGAGGCATGTTGAACCCATTGAATATTTATTTTTTTTGTCCCAAGTGATTAAATAATGACAAAAAAAAAAACTAAAATTTTTACAAAAAGTTGTCACTAAATGATATATTGCTCACACAGGCCATAGGCATATGTGGAATTGCACCCCAAAATACATTCAGCTGCTTCTCCTGAGTACGGGGATACCACATGTGTGGGACTTTTTGGGAGCCTAGTCGCGTATGGGGCCCCGAAAACCAAGCACCGCCTTCAGGATTTCTAAGGGCATAAATTTTTGATTTCACTCCTCACTACCTATCACAGTTTTGAAGGCCATAAAATGCCAAGATGGCACAAAACCCCCCCAAATGACCCCATTTTGGAAAGTAGACACCCCAAGCTATTTGCTGAGAGGCATGGTGAGTATTTTGCAGCTCTCATTTGTTTTTGAAAATGAAGAAAGACCAGAAAATTTTTTTTTTTCTTTTTTCAATTTTCAAAACTTTGTGACAAAAAGTGAGGTCTGCAAAATATTCACGATACCTCTCAGAAAATATCTTGGGGTGTCTACTTTCCAAAATGGGGTCATTTGGGGGGGGGGGTTTGCCACCTGGGCATTCCATGGCCTCCGAAACTGTGATAGGCAGTAAAGAGTGAAATCAAAAATTTACGCCCTTAGAATGCCTGAAGGCGGTGCTTGGTTTTCGGGGTCCCGTGCGCGGCTAGGCTCTCAAAAAGTCTCACACATGTGGTATCCCCGTACTCAGGAGAAGCAGCAGAATGTATTTTGGGGTGTAATTTCACATATCCCCATGGCATGTTTGAGCAATATATAATTTAGTGACAACTTTGTGCAAAAAAAAAAATAAATTTGTCTCTTTCCCGCAACTTGTGTCACAATATAAAATATTCCATGGACTCGACATGCCTCTCAGCAAATAGCTTGGGGTATCTACTTTCCAAAATGGGGTCATTTGGGGGGGTTTTGAACTATCCTGGCATTTTATGCACAACATTTTTGAAGCTTATGTCACACATCACCCACTCTTCTAACCACTTGAAGACAAAGCCCTTTCTGACACTTATTGTTTACATGAAAAAGTTATTTTTTTTTGCAAGAAAATTACTTTGAACCACCAAACATTATATATTTTTTTAAAGCAAATGCCCTACAGATTAAAATGGTGGGTGTTTCATTTTTTTTTTCACACGGTATTTGCGCAGCGATTTTTCAAACGCATTTTTTGTGGAAAAAACACACTTTTTTAAATTTTAATGCACTAAAACACACTATATTGCCCAAATGTTTGATGGAATAAAAAAGATGATCTTAAGCCGAGTACATGGATACCAAACATGACATGCTTTAAAATTGTGCACAAACGTGCAGTGGCAACAAAATTAATACATTTTTAAAAGCCTTTAAAAGCCTTTACAGGTTACCACTTTAGATTTACAAAGGAGGTCTACTGCTAAAAATACTGCCCTCGATCTGACCTTCGCGGTGATACCTCACATGCATGGTGCAATTGCTGTTTACATTTGACGCCAGACCTACGCTTGCGTTCGACTTAGCGCGAGAGCAGGGGGGACAGGGGTGCTTTTTTTTTTTCTTTATTATTTTTTTGCTTTTTTATCTTATTTTTAAACTGTTCCTTTCATTTTTTTTTTTTAAATCATTTTTATTGTTATCTCAGGGAATGTAAATATCCCCTATGATAGCAATAGGTAGTGACAGGTACTCTTTTTTGAAAAAATTGGGGTCTATTAGACCCTAGATCTCTCCTCTGCCCTCAAAGCATCTGACCACACCAAGATCGGTGTGATAAAATGCTTCCCCAATTTCCCAATGGCGCTGTTTACATCCGGCGAAATCTAAGTCATAAAATGCTCGTAGCTTCCGGTTTCTTAGGCCATAGAGATGTTTGGAGCCACTCTGGTCTCTGATCAGCTCTATGGTCAGCTGGCTGAATCACCGGCTGCTTTCTCAGGTTCCCTGTTGAGACAGGAGAGCCAGAGAAAAACACGGAAGACGGTGGGGGGGGGGGCATTCCCTCCCACTGCTTGTAAAAGCAGTCTAGAGGCTAATTAGCTGCTAGGATTGCTTTTACATGAAAGCAGACTGCTGGCTGAAAAGAATGATACCAAGATGATACCTAAACCTGCAGGCATCATTCTGGTATAACCACTCAAAGTCGTGAATGGCGTACCTGAAGACAAAAAATGGTTAACAATAAAGCACAGTAAACAGTAAAGTATAAAAAATTGCATACCTGAAAAGCAAACATGATAAAACATAATAACAATAAAACATTGCAGAATAGAACACAGTAAAAAAGAGCAGAACAATAGAGAGAGAATAGAGAGAGAGAGAACAATAAAACGACAACTATTTTTTTTTTGTGTTTTTTTTGCAAACTTGTAACTTTTATAACGGTAACCGGTTCCAGGTTCGGGTCTCTCAAAATGCGATGGCATCTTGGGAGACCCTGTGAAAGTGTGCCTAGTCTGTGCAATGCTGTACCCTACGCTAATACTCAACTAGTGCATGGTAGCGTTCAAAACATTCACCAATGCAAAGACCAGGATTGTCAGGACAGGAGGGACAATAATAGTGGGTGTCACGCCTATATCCGCGCTTGCTGCAGACACGACATCTTTTTTGGGGGGGTTTGTTGGGTAGGGGTACTCGGGAGGACATAAAAATGCCTCTCATGCAGCCGACTGCATTTGGTTGGGGATGTGAATGGGGGGTAAGTACGGGCGCTGCAGAAGCGGTGGGTTCCCAATTAGGATTGGCGAATGCAGCAGGAAGGGCACTATGGGCACGACGGGCCTGTGTTTGTCTTTTTGGTGGCAGCGGGACATTACTTGTGCTTGCCACCTCACCAGCTTGAACTGCACTTATGGGACTCGCCACGTCACCAAGTGTTACTGCAGTGCTGGTTTGACTACGACCGGGGTGTACTAGGCCACTGGTGCTTGCCAGTTCACCAAAACGCTACCAAAAAAACTGTTAGCGATCGCAGGGATCAGGCCTGACTCTGCGAACGCTGCAGTTATGCGTTTAGTGTTTTGTAAGTGACAGTGATCGATCAATACTACACTTGGGTGGGCTGGGCCGGGCGGAGGGGCAAAACGCAGGTGCTAGCAGGTATCTGGGCTGATTCCGCTAACACTGCGTTTTTGGGAACCCTAAACTGCTGGGGGACGCTAGTATAGATCTGATCAGATCAGATATTGATCCGATCAGATACTATACCACTAAGGGAGGTGTACGGTGCGTGCGTGCGTGGGTGTTAGCGGTACTGGCGCTAACCTGACGCTGCCTGGGGCTGGTGCTTGCCAGTTCACCAAAACGCTACCAAAAAAACTGTTAGCGATCGCAGGGATCAGGCCTGACTCTACGAACGCTGCAGTTACGCGTTTAGTGTTTTGTAAGTGACAGTGATCGATCGATACTGCACTTGGGTGGGCCGGGCGGAGGGGCAAAACGCAGGTGCTAGCAGGTATCTGGGCTGATCCCGCTAATTTTTGGGAACCCTAAACTGCTGGGGACGCTAGTATAGATCTGATCGGATCAGATATTGATGCGTTCAGATATTATACCACTAAGGGAGGCGTATGCTGCGTGCGTGGGTGTTAGCGGTACTGGCGCTAATCTGACGCTGCCTGGGGCGACGCATATCACCGCCGGGCGATCAGGGGGCTAAACCTTTATTCGGTAATAAACGGCGGGTGCCCTGACACTATAAAAAATAAACGAACTAACCAGCGTCACCCGGTGATCAGTGGTGAAAGGGTTAACTAGGGGGCAATCAAGGGGTTAAAACATTTATTCGGTAGTATATGGGGGTCCCTGTCGCTATAAAACGCTGACGGCGAACCTCAATATTTACGTCCCTAACTAGCGGAACCAGTGACACTAATACAGCGATCAGAAAAATGATCGCTTAGTGACACTGGTGACGGGGGGTGATCAAGGGGTTAAAACTTTATTAGGGGGGTTAGGGGGGGTACCCTAGACCTACAGGGGGTAATACTCACTGTCCTAACAATTCTAACTGTCACAAACTGACACTATGCAGTAATCAGGAAAAAAAAAAACCTGCTTGGTGTCAGTTTGTGACAGGGGGGGGTGATTGGGGGGGGATCGGGGGGCGATCGGGGGGGGATCGGGGTGTTTAGTGTGCCTGGCATGTTCTACTGTGTGTGTAGTGTTGGTGCACTCACTCACATGTCTTCTCCCCTCGGCGCTGGAACGGAAACTCCCGAGCCGAGGAGAGATGACATCACATCCTCTGCCTCTGTGTACAATACAGAGGCAGAGGATGTTTCTCATTGGCTGGGAGCGATCGCGAGGGGGGGCCACGTTCGGATGGCCTCCCCCTCATCTGTGATCGCTGCCAGACCAAAGCCGACCGCCGCTGGCACCGGGGGGAAGGCATCACGTATCAGGTACGTGATTTTGCCTGCCCGTGCCATTCTGCTCACGTATATAGGCGTGAGGCGGTCGGCAAGTGGTTAAGAGCATATTAAATAAGGGCATTAGCCAATGCATCCCATTGGGTAATAAATTTAAAAGAGCGATCAAAAGTCCTGGATGGCTTAACTCCAATGTAAAAATGCATATAAAAGCAAAGGAGAAGGCCTTCAAAAAATATAAGGTTGAGGGATCATCATCAGCATTCAGACTTTATAAAGAATGCAACAAGAAATGTAAGGGTGCAATAAGGACGGCTAAGATAGAACATGAAAGACAAATAGCGGAGGACAGCAAAAAAAATCCCCAAAAATTCTTTAAGTATGTAAACAGTAAAAAAAGGGAGGGAGGACAGACCATATTGGCCCCATAAAGAATGAGGAAGGACATCTGGTTACAAAGGATTGGGAGATGGCGAAAGTATTGAATTTATTCTTCTCCTCAGTCTTCATGAGGGAATCGGGGGGCTTCAGTAACCAAAACTGCAGGGTTTATCCTCATGACACATCACAGGAAGCACCTCCATGGTTAACAGAGGACAGAATTAAAATTAGACTTGAGAAGCTTAACATTAATAAATCACCGGGACCAGATGGCTTGCACCCGAGGGTACTTAGGGAACTCAGTCAAGTAATTGCCAGACCATTGTTCCTAATTTTTACTGACAGTCTACTGACTGGAATGGTAGGAAAAAAAAGGAAGAAAAAAGGGGACCACCTGGAAAATAAATGCCTAGCAAACCACAGCAGAAGTTATCCAACTAACAAGCGGGTTAACCATGGTGAGCACATCTTTCAGTGTATGGTGGATCGTATTTTTTCGTACATCTGATGAATTAATTATTGCAATTTTAATATATGTCATGCTAATAAACTTTAAAAAAAATTTTTAACACTACTCTCCCATGAATGTCCATTATATCCATAGTAACTGTCTCTGGGCCTAAGGGAGTCACTTCCTTGTGCCTTCCTTTGACCCTTCCTTCCTTTTTGAATGACTGGAATGGTACCAGCTGATTGGAGAAAAGCCAATGTAGCACCAATATTTAAAAAGGGCCCAAAATACATACCTGGGAATTACAAACCAGTTAGCCTAACATCAATAGTATGTAAACTCTTGGAGGGGATGATAAGGGACTATATACAAGAGTTTAGTAATGAGAATGGTATCACGAAGAATCGTTCTTGCCAAACCAATCTATTAACCTTCTATGAGTAGGGGAGTTGCCATCTAGATAAAGGAAGGCCCGTAGACGTGGTGTATCTGGATTTTACAAAAGCATTTGACACAGTTCCCCATAAACGTTTACTGTACAAAATAAGGTCCATTGGCATGGACCATAGGGTGAGTAC
Organism: Lithobates septentrionalis; assembly: GCA_037952835.1. Lineage (NCBI taxonomy): Eukaryota > Metazoa > Chordata > Amphibia > Anura > Ranidae > Lithobates > Lithobates septentrionalis. The sequence goes on along the minus strand of JBBDGP010001607.1, from coordinate 309,265 downwards.
ATGGATTGAAAAATGGCTACAAGGGTGAGTTCAGAGGGTGGTAATAAATAGGGAGTACTCTGAATGGTCAGAGGTGGGTAGTGGGGTCCCCCAGGGTTCTGTGCTGGGACCAATCCTATTTAATTTGTTCATAAATGACCTGCAGGATGGGCTAAACAGTTCAATCTCTGTATTTGTGGACGATATTAAGCTAAGCAGGGCAATAACTTCTCCGCAGGATATGGAAACCTTGCAAAAACATCTGAACAAATAAATGGGGTGGTCAACTACATGGCAAATGAGGTTCAATGTAGAAAAATGTAAAATAAAGCATTTGGGTGGTGATAGATGATAGGCTCAGCAATGGCATGCAATGCCAAGCTGCTGCTAACAAAGCAAACAGAATATTGCATGCATTAAAAAAGGGATCAACTCCAGAGATAAAAAGATAATTCTCCCACTCTACAAGACTCTGGTCCGGCCGCAGCTAGAGTATGCTGTCCAGTTCTGAGCACCAGTCCTCAGGAAGGATGTACTGGAAATGGAGCGAGTATAAAGAAGTAAACAAAGCTAATATAGGGTCTGGAGGATATTAGTTGTGAGGAAAAGGTTGCGAGCACTGAACTTATTCTCTCTGGAGAAGAGAGGCTTGAGAGGGGACATGATTTCAATATACAAATACCATACTGGTGACCCCATAATAGGGATAAAGGGATAAAACTTTTTTGCAGAAGGGAGTTTAACAAGACTAATGGACACTCATTAAAATTAGAAGAAAAGAGGTTTAACCTTAAACTACGTAGAGGGTTCTTTATTGTAAGAGCGGCAAGGATGTGGAATTCCCTTCCACAGGCGGTGGTCTCAGCGGGGAGCATCGATAGTTTCAAGAAACTATTAGATAAGCACCTCAATGACCACAACATACAGGGATATACAATGTAATACTGACATATAATCACACACATGGGCTGGACTTGATAGAAGTGTGTCTTTTTTCAACCTCACCTACTATGTAACTATGTAACTATGGTTCTCCAGGGAGAGGGAGTAGTCAGGCTAAGAAACGATTGCCTCAACTACCCTAATGGCAGTTCCCACTCCATTAAAAGTGGCAACTAGGGATGAGCTTCGAGTTAGAGTTGAACTCATGTTCGACTCGAACATCGGCTGTTCGCAAGTTCGCCGAACAGCGAACAATTGGGGTGTTCGCGGCAAATTCGAATGCCGCGGAACACCCTTTAAAAGTCTATGGGAGAAATCAAAAGTGCTCATTTTAAAGGCTTATATGCAAGTTATTGACATAAAAAGTGTTTGGGGACCTGGGTCCTGCCCCAGGGGACATGGATCAATGCAAAAAAAAGTTTTAAAAATGGCCATTTTTTCAGGAACAGTGATTTTAATAATGCTTAAAGTCAAACAATAAAAGTGTAATATCCCTTTAAATTTCGTAGCTGGGGGGTGTCTATAGTATGCCTGTAAAGGGGCGCATGTTTCCCATGTTTAGAACAGTCTGACAGCAAATGACATTTCAAAGGAAAAAGTCATTTAAAACTACTCGCGGCTATTGCATTGCTGGTCCGACAATAATGACGTGGGGGTCCCCCTAAATTCCATACCAGACCCTTCAGGTCTGGTATGGATTTTAAGGGCAACCCCCCCACCAAATTTTTTTTTAAAAAATGGTGTGGGGTCCCCCCAAAAATCCATACCAGACCCTTATCTGAGCACGCAACCTGGCAGGCCACAGGAAAACCGGGAGGAGGACGAGAGAGCGCCCCCCCTCCTGAACCATACCAGGCCACATGCCCTCAACATTGGGAGGGTGCTTTGGGGTAGCCCCCCAAAACACCTTGTCCCCATGTTGATGAGGACAAGGGCCTCATCCCCACAACCCTGGCCGGTGGTTGTGGGGGTCTGTGGGCGGGGGGCTACAAGGGGACCCCCAGATCCCGGCCCCCCCTGTGTGAAATGGTAATGGGGTACAAAAGTACCCCTACCATTTCACTAAAAAACTGTCAAAAATGTTAAAAATGACAAGAGACAGTTTTTGACAATTCCTTTATTTAACCACTTCAATACCAGGCACTTAGACACCTTCCCGCCCAGGCCAATTTTCAGCTTTCAGCGCTGTCACAATTTGAATGACAATTGTGCTACACTATACCCAAACAAATTTTTTGTCATTTTGTTCCCACAAATAGAGCTTTCTTTTGGTGGTATTTGATCACCTCTGCGGTTTTTATTTTTTGCGCAACAAATAAAAAAAGACCGAAAATTTTGAAAAAAAACACGTTTTTCTTTGTTTCTGTTAAAAATTTTTGTAAATGAGTACGTTTTCTTCTTCAATGATGGGCACTGATATGGCTGCACTGATGGGCACTGATATGGCGGCACTGATGGGCACCGATGAGGTGGCACCAATGAGGTGGCACTGATGAGGTGGCACTGACGGGCACTGATGATGGGCACTGATAGGCGGCACTGATGCGCACTGATAGGTGGCACTAATGGGCACTGATAGGTGGCACTGGTAGGTGGCACTGATGGGCACTGATAGGTGGCACCGATGGGCACTGATAGGCGGCACTGATGGGCACTCGTAGGTGGCATTGATGGGCACTCGTAGGTGGCGTTGATGGGTAGTTATGGGTGGCACTGATAGTTGGCACAGATGGGCATGGATGGGCACTGATAGGTGGGCACAGATGGGCACTGACAGGTGGCACCGATGGACACTGATGGGTGGCACTGATGATACTGATTGATGGCAGTGATGCCCCTAAGTGTGGCATTGCTGGGCATCACTGCAACATAATTGTGCCAATCAGTGCCCATTTGTGGGCACTGATTGGCACAGATTTGGCACTGACTGGGCACATGTGGATGGCCATGGGGTACATACCTGGCCATCCACATGTTTCCCTTCCCTGGTGGTCCTAGTGGCGATCCCTGGTGGTCCAGTGTGGTGATCTGCGGGGGGGCTGCGCTGATAAACAATCAGCGCAGACCCCCCCTGCCAGGAGAACCACCGATCGGCTCTCCTCTACTTGCGTCTGTCAGACGCGAGTGAGGAAGAGCCGATCAACGGCTCTTCCTATTGACAGCGTGATCAGCCGTGATTGGACACGGCTGATCACGTGGTAAAGAGCCTCCGCCGGAGGCTCTTTACCAAGATAGGTGTAGCGGCGGCATGTTATCCTGAAGGACGTCATATGACGCCTAGTCAGGATAACTGAACCACCGCCCGGCCGTCAATCCGCTATAGGCCGGGCGGGAAGTGGTTAAATGATTCTTCTTCTTTCTTCGATCTTCCTTCATCTTTTTCTTCTTCTTCTTCTGGTTCTTCTGGCTCTTCTGGTTCTTCCTCCGGTGTTCTCGTCCAGCATCTCCTCCGCGACTTCTTCTATCTTCTTCTCCTCGGGCCGCTCCGCACCCATGGCATGGGAGGAGGCTCCCGCTCTTCTCTTCATCTTCTTCTCTTCTTCATCTTCTTCTCTTCTTCTCTTCTTCATCTTCTTCTCCGGGCCGCTCCGCATCCATGCTGGCATGATGGGAGGCTCCCGCTGTGTGACGCGTCTCCTCTTCTGACAGTTCTTAAATAACCGGGGGGGCCACATGCGCCCCTTTACAGGCATACTATAGACACCCCCAGCTATGAAATTTAAAGGGATATTACACTTTTATTGTTTGACTTTAAGCATTATTAAAATCACTGCTCCTGAAAAAACGGCCATTTTTAAAACTTTTTTGCATTGATCCATGTCCCCTGGGGCAGGACCCAGGTCCCCAAACACTTTTTATGATAATAACTTGCATATAAGCCTTTAAAATTAGCACTTTTGATTATTCATGTTCGTGTCCCATAGACTTTAACGGTGTTTGCGTGTTTGAATGAACTTTTTTCCTGTTCGCATGTTCTGGTGCGAACCGAACAGGGGGGTGTTCGGCTCATCCCTAGTGGCAACCATTAATGTTGCCAGCTTAAGATCAGTAAGTGCTCGTCTTATTTTTGCTCAGCGAGTTTGATGCTGACATTTTCTTTTTGCAAGAGACCCATCTGAGTAGTCTGGCCAATATACATCTGGTAAAGAAGGAGCGGAGACATGGTTCCTCATTTTGGTGTCTTGCGGCCGAGCCTTACAGCGGGATTGTGGTCCTTTTTTCTGGTATGGTAACGTGCTGGCGGGTAATTGAAGTAGAGATTGGGAGATGCATGGTCTTCAATGTCTCTGTGAAGGGGCAGGACTTGCGCCTGATTAACATCTATGGTCCCCAGACGAAGCGGGACAGGAAATGCCACTTTACAAAGATTAAGCCTTTTCTTTTTATGGCCCAGCAGGTTATCTTTGGAGGTGATTTCAACACCATTACTAAGTCTAAAGACAGGAGAGGTTTCAGAGATAAGGTAGGCTATGACACCCTTGTTATCAATGCGATAGTTAGGGAAGCAGGTCTGGTAGATGCGCACATTAAGCATTGCCCAGCCAGCACGGGGTTTATTTTTCAGCGGGGTAATAGTCAGAGTAGGATAGATAGGTTTTTCGGGACCTGTGTGTCGGGCAGTGGAGTTTTCCGATCATTGTATTCTGGAGATTGAATTCGGCCCTCCTGGAAGATGAGAGAGTAAGACAATCCTTTGAGGATTTTTTTCAAGCACAGGTAATAATCCTAGACTTTTGCAGCAGCAAGTTAGAATGGTGGGAGCTTGTAAAACAGTGGACTGTTGGGCTTTTCAAGGTCATAGGAAGAAAGAAGCAGCAAGATAAGCATATCACCTACCAGCATTTATGGAGGAAACTTGATTGCCTTGTTTCGAATAGAGGAGATTCTGGGGCGATCTCTGAGGTGAAGCTCCTCCTTAGGAGACATCAATATGACCGGCATACCTGGTTCAGGAGAGCGATTATGGGAAATACCATTCGCCTAACCCTTACCAGAAGTGTAAACAGAGCGTAGCAGTTAAAACGGTCAATGGCCTGAAGGACAGTACAGGTTCTCTGATGAATTCTAGGTCAGGGATCCTGGAGGTTGTCAAGTCATACTATGCCGATCTCCTGGGAGGAAGAAACCTTGATCGGACAAGAATGTTGGCTTTTTTGGACTCTACACCAGGTCTGGAAAGTAATGTTCCTTTAATGAATTTGACAGATGAAATCACTGCAGATGAGGTAATCCAGGCTATTGATAAACTAGCCATCAAGAAAACACCAGGGCCAGATGGTTTAACAGCGAAATTTTATAAATGTTTTAAGACGATCCTGGCTCCCTACCTTGCGGAGGTTTTTAATGGCTGTTTGTATGAGGGTTCTCTCCCTCCCTCTATGAGGCAATTTGCAGTGATCCTTCTGTCAAAGTGTAAAGATCATTTGATGATTGGGAATTGGTGCCCCATTAGCCTTCTTAATGTCGATAGAAAGATACTGGAAAATATTTTTTTCTGCCGATTATCACCAGTGGCAGGCAGTTTGTTATCCCGTCACCAGCACTGCTCGGTCCAAGGTAGAAGCACTTTCTCAGCAGTGTTAGCTGTCCGGGAGGCCTTGCAGTGCTGTAGGGCTGCTGGGTGCGGTCATTTTTTGCTGACATTGGATCAGGCTAAGGCCTTTGATCAGGTTAATCATGAGTACTTATGGCTCCTTCTTCACAAATATGGCTCAAGATTTTGTACAAAGGGGCTGAAAGCTTTCCTCTGGTTAATGGTTGGGTCAGGCAGCCCTTTGTGGTCAGCTCGGGTGTGCATCAGGGGTGTCTATTGAGTCCTCTGCTATATGTGTTTGCAATCGACCCCTTCATTAGGAGGCTAGAGAGTGGACCATTGTGTAGAGTACCTTTGGGCATCGTTGGTGAGCCTCCTTTGAAGGTTGTGGCCTATGCTGATGATGTTTGTGTTTTTGTCTCTGGGACTGGGGAGACGCAGGAGGTGGTCTCAGTGATAAGGCAGTATACAGAGGCATCAGGTTCAAAGGTCAACCAGGGCAAGTGTTAAGCTTTCTGGATGGGCATGGAAGGTGAGAGCTTTGTTCTCCTGGATGACTTCCCGGAGCCCCAGCAAAAAATTAGGTTCTAGGTATTGAATTTGGCCCAGGTGACTATGGTCATGCAAACTGGGTGAATAGGCTGGAGAATGCCGATGCCAAGGTGGCAAGATGGAAAGGTTGGTGGCTTTCCTTGAGGGTAAAGGTCGACTTGATCCAGACTTATCTGATTCCGATTTTTCTGTATGTCAGTTTTGTTTGCTTTTTGCCAGTTTCTCTCTATACCAGGGTCTATAGTTGTTTCTTCCAGCTGTTTTGGGGGAACAAAATAAACCTTGTCAAAAAGAATGTGACTTACCTTCCTAGGCGGGAGGGTGGTCTAGGGATGATCAACCCTGTAGTCTTTTTCTCTCTGATGTTTGTGAAGTACTGGTTTAGGCCCTTTCTGTGAGACTGGGAAAATGGCGAGCCAGTGAAAAGCCTGAGGGTCAAGCATGATAAGCTCCCGGCTTATGTTGCCCCGTGTTTGAAAATGCTTCGGCAGTGGCAAGTAAAAGCAGAAGTCAGATCTCTTCCAAGGAAACTTCTCGAGAAGCGGATCATGAGCTTTGCTTTTTGCGAGCCACTGGCCTTAAGGGATTGCCTAAGCCTGCTTTTGGGGGTGGGTTTGTGATTGATTAATTTGGAGAGAATCCCAATGAAGTTTAGGGATCAGGCTTGGCTTGCCTTTAATGGAAAACTATATGTGAAGGGCAACTTGAAGTTTCTTTCCACGAGTGATCAGGGCTGCCCAAGAGTGGAGTGTGGAGGAGTGGTGGAGTCCGTGGATCACTTTCTACTTCAGTGCCCTTTTAATATATAGGTGTACAAGAGGGTGGGGAGGGCTCTGAGTATACCCTTCCTCTCCCATATTAGATACGCAGAGTGGGTGTATGGAGCATTCCAGACTCGTTGGGATTATGATTTGGAGACACTTTTTTTTAGTTAGTCTAGTAGTCCATTATTTCATGTGGAGTGCACGGTGTCAGGTATCCTTATGGAGTAAAATCCTCCCTGTCAAAGTGGTGATGCAGGACATTCTGGGTAAGGTTGGGAAGATTCAGGGTCTTGAGAAAGACAGGTGGCAGCAGGAGGCCTGGATAAGGGCGTGGAGGAATATCAGGACTCTGTAGCTGCTGCCTGTTGATCTTGGGGTGTGCGACTTTTGTTTGTATTCTTGTTTCACTCCCCTAAATTTTCAGATCAAATATATTTTTGATAAAAGGCTACATACATGGTGACAGTGATGTTCCTTAGTCTGGCTTTCTCGTAGGGATTATGTTGTGAGCAATTTGGTTTGCACCATTTATTATGTTCTTGTTTTTTTTGTTTTGTATAGTCATATTCAATTATTTTGTACATATGTTTTATTTATTTATTATGGTTTTATTGTATATAAGTTGTTGTTTGTAAGATTTTTCAATAAACAAAATTAACCCCTCATAATGGGCACAGCGGGTGTACAGACCCAGGAACTTAGCACAGAGATGGTGAGAACCCCTCATAATGGGCACAGTGGGTGTACAGACCCGGGAACTCAGCACAGGGATGGTGGGAATCCCTCATAATGGGCACACCGGGTGTACAGACCCGGGAACTCAGTACAGGGATGGTGGGAACCCTTCATAATGGGCACAGTGGGTGTACAGACCTGGGAACTCAGCACAGGGATGGTGTGAACCCCTCATAATGGGCACAGCAGGTGTTTTGACATCTGAACAGGGAGGGCAGCATTTACTAGAACTGATTGGCAGTATTTTCTTCCTGCAGCCACTGACTGCTGGTGGAAGGGAGAGGAGGAGGAGACCCCTTTTAGATGCTACAATTGAAGGAAAATACAGCCCAGTTCTAGTAAATGCTGCACCCCCAGGTTGCACTAGTATCAGCAGTAACTAGAATACATGAGGACTAGTGGGCAGCAGCCTGACCTGTAGGCAGTGTTTTCTGTGGGTGGTCACCATCAGAAGAAAGAAACATAAAGAGGGCCAACACACTGACCACCCTGCACAGCATTGATCATGTGTACCAGAACCCAGCACTCACCTACATCCTCTGCTTCCAACCTGCTGCGCAGTGACCTGGAGCTGGTGAGGACACTTCCAGGCTGCTCTGTGTATTGTTGGTAGGAGGAGAGCACAGATCTCTCTCATAAAGTGCGGAGCGGCTCTATCAAAAATCTTCTGCTTTCCCCAGTGACTGATCTGCGCCGTCTCCGCACCCCCCCTCCTTGTGTTTGTCAGTCCTCTCAGACTGACACCTGGCTCTACACACAAGGGCAAAGGCTGTGTCATCTGAATTCTCCACACCAGAAATCTGTGTATACGGCAGCCGTAGTTGCGCCCTTGGTGACAGTGCGTCCTAGGTGGCTGCCTAGTCCACCTAGTGGTAGCACCGGCCCTGGATTTATTTCAAAAAGTGAACATATTTAATGTCAAAAGCACAAAAACAGCACAAAAATACAAAGCAGGCCCTTAGCAGAGTAAAATACATAATACATTTGTTTTTATAGTCAAAATCTAGACACTGAAGTGGTGCTCTGTTCTTAGAATTCTCTCATACAAAGCTGTGACAACTGCCTGTAAACCCAATAACCCACCCAGGAACACCAACCAGTTCTGTAAACATGCCCCTTGTTTGTGTACCTACTTCTGCTCTTAAGACCAATCCTTTCTGTGCTGAAAGATGTATCAACACATTTATCTTAACAGATACAATACCCACACACAGGGCCGGACTTTCCATTGGGCTTGACGGGGCTCAAGCCCATGGGCCCCGGCCAATAGGGGGCCCCGCCCGTTCCGAAAGCCACTGAGAGCGGGAGAAAGCTGCCGAAAGCCCCTGAAAGCCGCTAAAAGCCGCCGAGAGTGGCCGAGAGCGGCCAAAGGCACCGAAAGATGGCAAAAGCCGCCAAGAGCAGCCAAAAGCCAGCTCTGTATCTCACCGGCGCCATTTTTAACCTGAAAGGCTGCAATGACAAGGCAGCAATGACACTTGATCAAGGCTACACTGACAAGTCTGCAAATGACACTGGGGCAAGGCTACACTGACACTGGGCAAGGCTGCAATGACACTGACAAGGCTGCAGATGGACACTGATAAGGCTGCATTGATGGGCATTTAAATTTAAGTTTTTTTCCTTAAAATTCCTTCCTAAAAGTGTTTTTCCTTAAAATTCCCTCCTTGTGGTGCGTGTTATACGCCGATAAATACGGTAATGATCATTTTATCCATTTTTATTGCTTTTATTAATCGTGGACCCAGGACGAATACCAGTACAGTATCCCCCACTTATACGCTTATATATTATCTACTTTTGTGAGTAGCCATTTGGCTGTTTTGTCTTGTCCAATTAAACAGAAGTTCTTTAATACTGCACTGAGTCTGGCGCATCTTGTCCTTTTCTATTTCTGTTTTATAGAGCTGTGCATATTTTTAGAAGGTAGGGCCTGAAAGTGACTCAAGCCCAGGGGCCCCCACCACCCTAGGTCCTGCCCTGCCCACACATATATGATTACACAAAAAGAAAAAAAAAACACAGAAGCTGAATTCATGTGTCTAAAAATAAAAACAACATAATTCATTAATATCACTTCAAAACATTTATAAATTATACTAGTGGGCTTTTGTGGAATTCAGTTTGAAAGTGACTGCTCTGACTTTTTAGCTTGTATGTATAAATGCCAAGCAATAGTCAGTTCTGTAAAAAAAAAAAAAAAAAATCAAGTGATTGTAAATGCATGTATTTCTTAAGTAACATACATATCATCCTTACATACTCTGTGCAAAGGTTTTGCACAGAGCAGCCCTGATCCTCCCCAAAATAACAGATGAATTGTGCATGTAAATTAATCACATCCCCACTGTCAGTTTGTGTGTAACTTACCTCCTGTAGTTGTATACAGCAGATTTCTGTGTCCGTAATGTCACTCCTTCTCCTGGTTAAATTTCAAAGTTCTCTGACTTCCTGCTTCCTCCCTTTTTCAGCCCTGATACTTCCTGTACCATGATCCTTTAAGCTTCTGTAGCTTGAGGGCGGGCTATGAGAGTCACTTACCAGTTCTGGGAGTTGATGGGAGTTCTGGGAGTTGATGTGGGTGAGTCACAGGGTTACTGTGGGTGTTTCTGGGCCTTCATGTGGGTGGTGAACGGTGTAAATATGTCATACCTCCTCCTGTGTCATTTCTGTCTTGCAGCTTGCCAAAGAATAATGGCTTACTGCAAGATTACAGAGGAAGGGCTATGGTAGGGCGGGATCTGAGAGGCGGCACTCTCCCTGTTTACAGTGGTTGGCGTATTTAACTGGGAAGAAACTAATTCTGATTGTGATCCATTAAATCCTGCCAGCAGCAGTACAGCTAGCTTTCAGAACAGGCTGTGTATAAAGGGGTTTCCTTCTTGAATAATGCTGTGATCTGTGAGGTGGGAGATTTGGACTCTTCCTGTAGGTGTGACTGGGTGGGTTTGCATGTTAATCAGGATGTTTTCAGTCCCACCCACCATCAGAGCTGTGAAGGAAGTTACATCATTTGCAGAGCCTGAAAGACTACAGAGGGGAGTGTTATAGACTCTAGCAGCTGCAGGAAGTGTCTGTGGAAGGGACAGAGTCTATCAGCAGGATGTACAGAATGTCACATAATACAAAGCCACAACAAAACCCAGAATATCAGGGGATCTGCAGACAACAGATACCCGGAAGTAACTCCTGGAGCGTCATCGCCGGCCAGAGCGGGGTACGAGAACTGCTGCGGGGGCTTCGATCTAAGGTAAGTATGTTATGCATACTAGCTCATTATGCCTTTGTCTTGCAGGTTTTTGTGACAATCTTTATAATCTATAATAAGAAAACAAAGTAGATATGGCGCTGTTCTGCTGCTATCACATAGTGGTATAAAAATATATGGGGTGTTTCCTTTGAAAAATCCTAGAGACTAAGAAGATATTACACCGTGTATTGATAAGTATTACCAAAGTGTATAAACCAACCAAAAATTACTTTACATTAAAGCTAATACCAAACAAAGCAAGTGATTCCTGGTGCAAAAAAATTTCGTATAACCGTTAAGGATAAATTACTAAGCAAAATTGTGATACTTGCCGAACCAATCTAAAGTGCAATTGCAAATGATATGCTTACATAAAACTTTCCAAAGTGCTAATTATTAAAACCACCAAACAAGCAAATTTCCTAGGTCTGCATTTCTATAGTGTCTATTATCCATATAACAAGTGAAAAAAACATAAAAAAACCAAGACTGCTGGATGATGAAAATATGAAAGTGAATAAATGAAAATAAAAATAAACAATAAAAAATGAAAATAAAAAGGTAATAAAATAAAAATAAAAATATAAAAATAAAAATAACAATAATAATATTGGATTTTAAATTATAAAGTGCTCTTGTGCCTGTGAAGGAAATCCTCTTTATAGTCAGATGGACTTTTCAGTAAGTGAACACACCGTGCATGTCTTAATTTGTGTTCCTATTGCAGCTGCACTCACCAGATTCTTCTCCCCCTCCTAGGGTTAAAAGCATCCACAGTATGTGCCACTGTGTAGCAATAATGAAAGAAGACCGTCCTTAGTGCTGGCTATGAGGAGATTTCATTATAGTTGTATACCATGGAAGAGAGAGAGGGAGCCTCAATAGTGTGATACTGTTTCAAACTATTTTATTAACAAACGCATGGAAAAGTACTCACATACGGTAGCATTAACAAAGGCATTTGTTGCTGACACCAATGCTTGTGACAGGAAGTGATGCAAGGACGTACGCTGACTCTGCCCTACGCGTTTCATCACTCCGACGTCATCTGGATAGTTTGAAACAGTATCACACTATTTGGGCTCCCTCTCTCTCTTCCATGTTATACAACTATACTTATACTTAATATATACTTAAAACTTATCAATACACGATGTAATATCTTCTTAGTCTCTAGGAATTTTCAAAAGAAACACCCCATATATTTTTATACCACTATGCGATAGCAGCAGAACAGCGCCATATCTACTTTGTTTTCTTATTATGTATCATTGCTCCACCTAGTGGTAGTAAATAGTAGAGGCAGCAGTTCTAACCCCCTCCAACCCTTCATTAACATTTAGTCCATTGCGCAGAGATTTTTCTCTATTTCAATCTTTATAATCTGATGGGAGGTATTGCAAAAAGGTGCTTCCATATATCATGGTACAGTGACCAAGCAAAGGGTAACGTTTTAGTGACACTACTATTTTTTCAAGGGAATTGTCATCATTCTTGGCTAAGCATGGTATTTTGTATATTGACCTAGCCAAATAGTGTTTTAAAGCACATATCAAGCTGTACAGAAATTTACAAATATGTCAATAGTTCACTTTCAAACTGCAAACATAAATTCATTGTAAATTCTTATAGCATGGTAGTGCTCTTCCCCTTAAAGGGAGGCTGGTTAACATTTCAATCTCAGGGTTCAGTCCTTGGTATATGGTGGGGCATTATTCTGTTAATGTCAAAATGGTGGTAGAGTTGTGATTGCCTTAATTATGTGAGCATTGTGAACAAATCCTGGGAAGTTGATAACCTCATTTCTGATGAACATATTTGTATCACAGACCAAAGTCATCACTTCCATCATTATCGCATGCCTGGACCACTATTTACTTACCACATTCATTTATGCATTTATTTATGCATTATTTATTACCTCCTGTGAATTGAGTTTGACGCCTGTTCATGTGGTATTTACCAAAAGTTTTCCACCTTTTGCAGTAAATACCGCAAAATGCTATAGTGAATTGTCAGTTTCAGGATTGCATGTGATATTTATTTCTACATACCACATGTGATCTGGTTTTGTGAATTGAGCCAACTAGCTCCTAATCGGTGCACATTTAGGAGAATTAATTTAACCTACAGGTAAGCTTTATTGTAAGCTTACCTGTAGGTAAAAATTAATAAAAGAGTTTACAAACACTTTAACCCTTTTCCAGCCAGTGTCATTAGTACAGTGATGGTGTATAGTATTGATGTCAGTGGCAGTTAGTCAGTTCCCATTCAGTGTCAGTTAGTGTCAGATTGGCCGCCACACTTTTGCAGTCCCATTATGAGTTTCTGATCACCACCATTAGTAGTATAAAAAATTCCAGTGTATACAGTCAGGTCCATAAATATTGGGACATCGACACAATTCAATTCTATACAAACTGTTGTAATTCCTACACCGTTCACCTGATTTGGATGTAAATACCCTCAAATCAAAGCTGAAAGTCTGCAGTTAAAGCACATCTTGTATGTTTCATTTCAAATCCTTTGTGGTGGTGTATAGAGCCAAAAAGAATAGAAATGTGTCAATGTCCCAATATTTATGGACCTGACTGTATATACCATAGTTTGTAGAAGCTATAACTTTCATGCAAACTAGGGATGAGCTTCGAGTTCGAGTCGAACTCATGTTCGACTCGAACATTGGCTGTTCGCAAGTTCGCCAAACAGCGAACAATTTGGGGTGTTCGCGGCAAATTCGAATGCCGCGGAACACCCTTTAAAAGTGTATGCGAGAAATCAAAAGTGCTAATTTTAAAGGCTTATATGCAAGTTATTGTCATAAAAAGTGTTTGGGGACCCGGGTCCTGCCCCAGGGGACATGGATCAATGCAAAAAATGTTTTTAAAAACGGCCGTTTTTTCAGGAGCAGTGATTTTAATAATGCTTAAAGTCAAACAATAAAAGTGTAATATCCCTTTAAATTTCGTAGCTGGGGGGTGTCTATAGTATGCCTGTAAAGGGGCGCATGTTTCCCATGTTTAGAACAGTCTGACAGCAAAATGACATTTCGAAGGAAAAAACCCATTTAAAACTACTCGTGGCTATTGCATTGCCGACAATACACATAGAAGTTCATTGATAAAAACGGCATGGGAATTCCCCACAGGGGAACCCCGAACCAAAATTTAAAAAAAAAATGACGTGGGAGTCCCCCTAAATTCCATACCAGGCCCTTCAGGTCTGGTATGGATATTAAGGGGAACCCTGGCCAAAATTTAAAAAAAAAATGACGTGGGGTTCCCCCTAAATTCCATACCAGACCCTTATCCGAGCACGCAACCTGGCAGGCCGCAGGAAAAGAGGGGGAGACTGTGGCCTGAACTGTACCAGGCCACATGCCCTCAACATTGGGAGGGTGCTTTGGGGTAGCCCCCCAAAACACCTTGTCCCCATGTTGATGAAGACAAGGTCCTCATCCCCACAACCCTGGCTGGTGGTTGTGGGGGTCTGCGGACAGGGGGCTTATCAGAATCTGGAAGCCCCCTTTAACAAGGGGACCCCCAGATCCCAGCCCCGCCCCTGTGTGAAATGGTAAGGGGGTACTTACCCCTACCATTTCACTAAAAAACTGTCAAAAATGTTAAAAATGACAAGAGACAGTTTTTGACAATTGCTTTATTTAAATGCTTCTTCTTTCTTCTATCTTCCTTCATCTTCTTCTTATGGTTCTTCTGGCTCTTCTGGTTCTTCCTCCGGCGTTTAACCACCTTTAACCACCTCAATACAGTGCATTTTCGCCCCCTTCCTGCCCAAGCCATTTTTCAGCTTTCAGCGCTGTCGCACTTTGAATGACAATTGCGCGGTCATACAACCCTGTACCCAAATGAAATTGTTATAATTTTTTCCCCACAAAAAGAGCTTTCTTTTAGTGGTATTTGATCACCTCTGCGGTTTTTTATTTTTTGCGCTATAAACAAAAGAAGAGTGACAAGTTTTAAAAAAAAAACACAATAATTTTTACCTTTTGCGATAATAAATATCCAATTTTTTTTCTTTAAAACAAATTTTTTCTCAGTTTAGGCCGATACGTATTCTTGTACATATTTTTGGTAAAAAAAATTGCAATAAGCGTATATAGATTGGTTTGCGCAAAAGTTATAGCGTCTACAAAATAGGGGATAGATTTATAACATTTTTATTTATTTTTATTTTTTACTAGTAATGGCGGCGATCTGCGATTTTTATCGTGACTGCGATATTGCGGCGGACACATCGGACACTTTTGACACATTTTTGGGACCATTCACATTTATACAGCGATCCGTGCTGTAAAAATGCATTGATTACTGTATAAATGTGACAGGCAGGAAAGGGGTTAACACTAGGTGGTGATCGAGGGGTTAACTGTGTTGCTAGGGAGTGATTCTAACTGTAGGGGGCGGGGACTCACTAGGGGAGGAGACCGATCGGTGTTCCTCTGTACTGGGAACATACCATCGGTCTCCTCTCCTCTGACAGGACCGTGGATCTGTGTGTTTACACACACAGATTCACGGTCCTGCTGTGTTACCGGTAATTGCGGGTGCCCGACGGACATCGCGGCCGCCGGGCACGCGCACCGGGTGCCTAGTGACACGGCGGGCGCGTACGATCGCCGGCGGCGGCCCCTGGTGGCCTAGGAAAGCGAGGCCGTCATATGACGCCAGCCACGACGCCCGCCACAATTGACGGCCGGCGGTCGGCAAGCAATTACCAAGGGGACCCCCAGATCCCCCCCCCCTGTGTGAAATGGTAAGGGGGTACTTACCCCTACCATTTCACTAAAAAACTGTCAAAAATGTTAAAAATTACAAGAGAAAGTTTTTTACAATTCCTTTATTTAAATGCTTCTTCTTTCTTCTATCTTCCTTCATCTTCTTCTTCTTCTGGTTCTTCTGGTTCTTCCTCCGGCGTTCTCGTCCAGCATCTCCTCCGCGGCGTCTTCTATCTTCTTCTCCTCGGGCCGCTCCGCACCCATGGCATGGGGGGAGGCTCCCGCTCTTCTCTTCATCTTCTTCTTCATCTTCTTCTCTTCTTCCTTCTTCTCTTCTTCATTTTCTTCTCCGGGCCGCTCCACACCCATGCTGGCATGGAGAGAGGCTCCCGCTGTGTGACGGCGTCTCCTCGTCTGACGGTTCTTAAATAACGGGACATGACGGGACTTCCCTGTGGCATTCCCCGTGACGTCACAGGGAAGTACCGTCAAGTCACCGTGCGTCAGAGGGGGGCGGGGTCACCGGGTGGCCCCGCGCCCGTTATTTAAGAACCGTCAGGCGAGGAGACGCCGTCACACAGCGGGAGCCTCCCTCCATGCCAGCATGGGTGCGGAGCGGCCCGGAGAAGAAAATAAAGAAGAGAAGAAGAGAAGAAGAGAAGAAAAGAAGAAGAGAAGAAGATGAAGAAGATGAAGAGAAGAGCGGGAGCCTCCCCCATGCCATGGGTGCGGAGCGGCCCGAGGAGAAGAAGATAGAAGACGCCGCGGAGGAGATGCTGGACGAGAACGCCGGAGGAAGAACCAGAAGAGCCAGAAGAACCAGAAGAAGAAGATGAAGGAAGATAGAAGAAAGAAGAAGCATTTAAATAAAGGAATTGTCAAAAACTGTCTCTTGTCATTTTTAACATTTTTGACAGTTTTTTAGTGAAATGGTAGGGGTAAGTACCCCCTTACCATTTCACACAGGGGGGGGCTGGGATCTGGGGGTCCCCTTGTTAAAGGGGGCTTCCAGATTCCGATAAGCCCCCCACCCGCAGACCCCCACAACCACCGGCCAGGGTTGTGGGGATGAGGCCCTTGTCCTCATCAACATGGGGACAAGGTGTTTTGGGGGGCTACCCCAAAGAACCCTCCCAATGTTGAGGGCATGTGGCCTGGTACGGTTCAGGACGGGGGGCGCACTCTCGTCCCTCCCTCTTTTCCTGTGGCTTGCCAGGTTGCGTGCTCGGATAAGGGTCTGGTATGGATTATTGGGGGGACCCCACGCCGTTTTGGTTTTTTTGGCGCGGGGTTCCCCTTAAAATCCATACCAGACCTGAGGGGTCTGGTATGGAATTTAGGGGGAACCCCACATCATTTTTTTTTAAATTTTGGCCGGGGTTCCCCTTAATATCCATACCAGACCTGAAGGGCCTGGTATGGAATTTAGGGGGACTCCCACGTCATTTTTTTTTTTTAAATTTTGGTTCAGGGTTCCCCTGTGGGGAATTCCCATGCCGTTTTTATCAATGAACTTCTATGTGTATTGTCGGCAATGCAATAGCCGCGAGCAGTTTTAAATGGGTTTTTTCCTTCGAAATGTCATTTGCTGTCAGACTGTTCTAAACACGGGAAACATGCGCCCCTTTACAGGCATACTATAGACACCCCCCCAGCTACGAAATTTAAAGGGATATTACACTTTTATTGTTTGACTTTAAGTATTAGAGCCCATGCACACTCTGGCGGGGGGGCGGCGTCGGCGGTAAAACGCCGCTATTATTAGCGGCGTTTTACCGCCGGTATGCGGCCACTAGCGGGGCGGTTTTACCCCCCGCTAGCGGCCGAGAAGGGGTTAAATACCACCGCAAAGCGCCTCTGCAGAGGCGCATTGCCGGCGGTATAGCCGCGCCGTCCCATTGATTTCAATGGGCAGGAGCGGTAAAGGAGCGGTATACACACCGCTCCTTCACCGCTCCGAAGATGCTGCTGGCAGGACTTTTTTTACCGTCCTGCCAGCGCATCGCTCCAGTGTGCAAGCCCTCGGGGCTTGCACACTGGAATGAAAGCAGCGGCACTTTCGGGGTGGTTTGCAGGCGCTATTATTAGCGCAATAGCGCCTGCAAACCGCCCCAGTGTGCAAGGGCTCTTATTAAAATCACTGCTCCTGAAAAAACGTCAGTTTTTAAAACTTTTTTTTGCATTGATCCATGTCCCCTGGGGCAGGACCCGGGTCCCCAAACACTTTTTATGACAATAACTTGCATATGAGCCTTTAAAATTAGCACTTTTGATTATTCATGTTCGTGTCCCATAGACTTTAACGGTGTTTGCGTGTTCGAACAAACTTTTTTCCTGTTCGCATGTTCTGGTGCGAACCGAACAGGGGGGTGTTCGGCTCATCCCTAATGCAAACCAATCAATATACATTTATTGGGATTTGTGTTTTACCAAAGACATGAAGCTAAATAAATTGTGGTCAACATTTATGATGAAATCTGATTTTCTTAAATGTGTTTGTTGGATATGGTTTTTAGCAGAAAGTACATTTTTGATTTTTTTCAAAATTTTCATAATTTTTTTGTTTATCTAATAAAAAAATAATAAAAACACTTATGATCAAATACCACCAAAAGAAAGCTCTATTCGTGAGAAAAAATGTAAATTTTTCTAATTACCAGTTAAAGTAGGTACAGTGCTAAATAGCAAAAAATGGCCTGTCATGAAGGGGGTAAAACCTCTCAGAGCTGAGGTGGTTAATTGAGTATTGTACTAAATAAATAGTGCTCATATAAATCTTTTCCATTCACTATCATTCTTAACTTAGTATTTAATTGCCGTATTTATCGGCGTATAACATGCACAGGCATATAACACGCACCTTAACTTTAAGAGGGAAGTTTCAGGAGAAAAACTTCCATTTTAGATAAAAATTTTTGAAGCCAAATAAGGGTCAGTGCCCATCAATGCAGCCTTATCAGTGCCCATCTGCAGCCTTGCCATTGCCCATCATTGCAGCCTTGCCCATCATTGCAGCACGATCCGTGCCCATCTGCAGCCTTGCCCATCATTGCATCATGATCAGGGCTCATTTGCAACCTTGCCCATCATTGCAGGCTGATCGGTGCCCATCTGCAGCCTTGCCAATCATTGCAGTCTGATCAGTGCCCATCTGCAGTCTTGCTAATCATTGCAGTCTGATCATTGCCCATCTACAGCCTTGCCCATCATTGCAGCCTGATCAGTGCCCATCTGCAGCCTTGCCAATTATTGCAGCATGATCAGCGCCCATCTGCAGTCTTGCCCCTCTTTGCAGCATAATCAGTGCGCATCTTCAGCCTTATTATTGCTGAAATAAACAGAGCTGGATCTCCTGTGTACTCGGCTCTGCTTGCAGTCCCGCCTCTTGGCCTGGCTCTTATGATGGACATGACACCGGTCCAATGGTGGGACATCAATGCTAGGAGGGGGACTGAGCATGACTGCGAGCAGAGCTGAGTACACAGGAGATTCGGCTTGTTTCCTCCTCCTCCGAAGCAGTAATTCGGCGTATAACACGCACACACAATTTTACCCTGAATTTAAGGGGGAAAAAGTGCGTGTTATACGCCGATAAATACAGTATATAAGGCAGCCACCTTTTAGATTTTATTATCTAAGAATACTTCATTATATTCTTTTTTCTTTTTTTAAGCTTTCAACCAGTCTAGCCTTTAGGAGCCAGTAACATAATGACATTTTCTCCTAATCCTAGTGAACTGCCCACATGGAATGTCATTAATCCTCTGGTGATGATGGAAACTTAAATAGGGTATAAAACTATTCTTGTCTGACTCCCCTTAATACAAAAAGTGTAATTTTTCATAATGATAGTAAGATTTTGTTTTGAGGAATTTTGAACATTGCTTCAGACATGTTACAGTCCCCGTGGTTAGGGTCTTGTTTCTCTTGAGCTCTTCCAACCTTGAGTTCATACACATGTAGCACAGGGGTTTTGCTACCCAAGTTATCATGTTAAGTAAGAGTTTGGCTCCCTCTAGTGTCCTTTCAATGCTATTAAGACTTTTGCTTAGTTTCTGTGAACAATTTCTGTGAAGCAGCGTTACAAAGCATTGTGGGAGATGTAGTTTAACGAAGAAGTGAGTCTTGTGCTAAATCAATCTGGGAACTACTGACCCACAATGCCCAGTTCACCTACCCAGAATGCCAAGTCACAGAACAGCCTGCTGGGTAAGGAGATAAAAATACAGGCGTGGCAGGTTTTCGGTGTCTCCGGACACGATTCAACACACAGCAGGAGGTCTGTGTGTGTGTGCCCAGGGCAGGAAGAGCCTGCGGCCTACAGCGGAGAGCGGATTACCCGCCCCAGAGGGATCCTTGTGAACGGCCCTGCTGATTGAGCAGGAGGATCGGTCTGCGCTTTGGAGCATTTGAAGCCATCTGCACCTCAGCTATCCGGAGGAGTGATACAGCATGGCGGAGCCATCTTTCGCAAGACTGAGACGCCAGGAGGAGAGTCTGATCTCATTTATTCACAGGCTGCATACAGGCTGCATACAGTGGAACTTTAGGATTTGTTTCTCTGTGCTATAAGGTCAATAATGAACTATACCCACTGCTAAGGAGGAAGTATTATGAGTGCCTTATATTTGCAAGTACACAATTACCAGCGCATCACTTATCCTACAGTTTGCTTTCTACTTGTTGCCTTGTTTGGATTTACAAATACTGCAGTCTAATGCCGCGTACACACGGTCGGACTTTGTTCCGACATTCCGACAACAAAATCCTAGGATTTTTTCCGACGGATGTTGGCTCAAACTTGTTTTGCGTACACACGGTCGCACAAAGTTGTCGGAATTTCCGATCGCCAAGAACGCGGTGACGTCAAGCACGTACGACGAGACTAGAAAAGGCCAGTTCAGAACCAAGCGTGGCACCCTTTGGGCTCCTTTTGCTAATCTCGTGTTAGTAAAAGTTTGGTGAGAGACGATTCGCGCTTTTTCAGACTCATGGTTTTCAGATCGTTTTCTGCCGTTCAGTTTGTGCTTGTGGGTTTGTATCTGCTCTTCAGTGCGTGCAAGCAAGTTCCGCGTGACTTTAAGTAGTCATTGTATTCTTGTT
Organism: Lithobates septentrionalis; assembly: GCA_037952835.1. NCBI lineage: Eukaryota > Metazoa > Chordata > Amphibia > Anura > Ranidae > Lithobates > Lithobates septentrionalis. The sequence continues at coordinate 288,671 of JBBDGP010001607.1, read as the reverse complement.
CGTTCGATACTGTTTTTCAGGTCGCTCTTCACAGGCCTTGCTGTTCTTCAGTGTGTTCTGTTACTTCGTTTTGAGCAGCCGACCGTTTTCTAGCCATGTTGCATATGCGTACTCCTCGTAGAGTTTGTGCTGTGCAGGGGCTTGGTGTTGGGGTCCTGACCTTGACACAAGTCCAGTCCATGAACAGGGGGGGAGAAGTTCATGGACCAAGAATTGGTTGCTTCAGCGTGACCAGTTCTCTCATATGCCTTTGCTCTGTGAGATCCGTGAGAATAATCCTGATGATTTCAGGAACTTTCTCAGGATGACGGACCCCGTGTTTCACCATCTGCTGGCTTCGCTGACCCCTTATATTAGCAGGCAGGATACCTGCATGAGGCAAGCCATCACTCCGGAGAAGAGGTTGGTCGCTACCCTGCGGTATTTGGCGACAGAGAGAAGCCTGCAGGACTTGAAGTTCTTGACAGGCATCTCCCCCCAGGCTCTGGGTATCATCATCCCAGAGACCTGTTCTGCCATCATCCAGGTCCTGCAGAAGGAGTATATGAAGGTAAGATTTTTATCCTTTAATATCACATTTTATTGTATTGAATGTTTGCTAATATATTGTATTTCTTTCCTCATTCCCTAATTACCATGATTGTAATATGCTGTGAATGTCCCCTTTGTCCTCATGCATGCTGGATTTTTAGGTAATCTTTTTTTTTGTCCTTCATACCTATTTGCCTTCACTAACCTTCCCAGCATGTTCTCCTGCCCTATATTCACCTCATGTAGTCACTTAACAATGTATCTTATCAGCTGCATAGTAGTGCTTTACCCCAAACACCCCCTAAAATGTTTCCAAATGTTATTTTAGCTTTAAATTCTGGCAGAGTGGCAGAGGCCTATTTTTTGTGGTGTCCCCAAATCATTTTTAGTAACCCTCCCTCCCCCAACTGCTAAGTCAGCTGAACCCAATTCTCTATCTATCCTCAATCATCTATCTGCTGACTTTTTTTTTTAATCAAAAAGGTTTTTATTTTGCATAAAGAAGAAAAAGAAAAGAAAAAACAAATACAGGTAGCGTACAGACACTCGTATATAACATGTACAAATTTCGGAATTCTCACAAAGCATGTTATGGGAACAATTATCAGTTACCATAGATTATTGTAGACCTTTCCATTGATACGCTATCAGGAGTATCACCTGTCGTACTCATAGCTTTCAATTATAATATGCCTAACACGTAATATATTTCGCAGGGAGTATGACTCCACATAAGGTACAGATTTAAGCAAATACCAGCTATAATAATATTACCCTTATATGCTGAACGCTCTGATGATCTCTAATCATATTAGAGTATAAAAATGGCGAACCTGTTGTTCATTCAACAGCAATATCAGAATCAATTCTTACTATATTATAATTCCAACAGCCTTAACTTGATTCGTTATGTTTAGTTCAATATAATATTCATCGGTATAGTAAAGAAATAAAATAGAAGAGAAAAGCAGAAGAAGTAGAGAAAAGGAGAAAGAGAGAAAGAAAGATAGGAACAAAACAGAGTAAAGCCTTGCCATGCAGTACCTCATCATACATACTGTTTTATATCCCCCAGGGGCTGTCCCTTTTTTAAATTTCACGTTCCTTTGCATGCATATAGTTTCTATACAGTAGTCAAGTCTACATCAACCCAAAAGTAACCTATCCTTAATTAATTGATGCGGGGCCAAACCAGGAACGTCCAACCACGCCTGCCATATGGAGAGGAATTTTTGTGGAGCCTTCCTACGTTGGTAGGTTATTTTTTCTCTTATTAGGATCCTATTCACGCTGTCTATCCATTGCCCCCTGGTGGGAACTCGCGGGGTAATCCACCACTGGGCAATTAATTTCTTTGCTATGTATAGTAAACGAAGAAGCGCTATACGTGTAGGTGGGGGTGCAAACTCTTCGTCTATTCCCCCTAGTATACAGACCACCGGAGTTCTCTCAAGGGGTACCATATATACTTCTGAAATCGTGTCCAGTACTTCCTTCCAATATCTGAATAGCTTGGGGCATTTCCAGATCATGTGGAGTAAATTTCCCTGATCCCGTTCACATTTTGGGCACAGGGGTGAATCTCTAATTCCCCATTTATAAAGTTGAAGAGGGGTTCTGTACGCCCTATGTAAAAGGTAAAGATGTGAAAGTTTCTGTGATGCAGAGAGTGATACCAGGGGGGCATTCATGAGGCATATCTCCCAGGTGTCTCCATCTATTGCTCCTATATCTTCTTCCCACCTCTGCCTGCATGGTAGTCTAGAGGGGTCTTGTATTCGTGCTATGAGTGTATTATAACATCTAGATATCATGCCCTTTTTAACTTCATCCATAAATACATCCTGTATAATCGGATGTTCTGTCGGTTGGATCCTAATATTTCTATTCTGGGTTTGTAAGGCATGGCGCAATTGGAGGTATTTATAGAAATTATTATGTGGGATTCCAAACTCTGTGTGGATCTGCTGGAATGATTTGAGAGTGTTATCCTGGTATAACTGTGAGATATATTTGATGCCTGCGTCCTCCCATCTCTTGAAGTCTTTTAGTTTTTGTATTTCTTTCAATTGTCTATTCCGCCAGAGGGGCGTGCTGGACAGAAAGCCCGTGATGCCCATTAGTTTTTTGACATAGGCCCAAATTTAATAATTTAACTGTAGGGGCTCCCGGGTCTAAGTGCAAGAATCCCGCCTCCAAATTTTTCAGTGCTGAATAGTTATTGTCTTCTAGCATTACAAGTTTACGGATCGGGTCTTTCGGGTCCAGCAGGCCCCATCCTCCCAGCTGTTGTAGCTGTGAGGCGAGATAGTACATTCTAGGATGAGGGACTGCATGGTAATTCACCCCTGTGCCTCTTTGCCGTATTGTAACGTTGATAGTTTTATCCTCGCTATTTTTTTCCTCCATATGAACTCTCTGAATTGGGTCTCTATTCTATCGAACCACTTTTTAGGTATCCAAACCGGGGAATTGTTAAAAATATAAAGCAGTTGTGGTGCCCAGACCATTTTAATAAGGTTGATTCTACCAACAACAGACAGGGGCAGTTTACACCAGGCCCTGCTTTTTTCCCGGAATCTGGTTAATAAGGGTGTTAAGTTCTGTTCAATATAAGTGGCTGGGTTAGGGGTCACCTGGATCCCTAGGTAGCGAAATGAGCTTACTTGTTGTATCATCTCTGCACCTAGTGGTAATGGAGTGTTCAGGGGGTCAAGCGGCATCAGTACTGACTTGTCCCAGTTAATGGAGAAGCCCGATAATTCCCCGAAGTCCTTAATGAGGGACATGACCGTTTCTAATGAGTCTTTTGTGTCTCCTAGGTAGAGCAGGGTATCATCTGCGTACATGGACACTACATCTTTATTCATGCCTCTTTGGAATCCCGCTATTCTAGAGTCTCCTCTGATTTTTGCTCCCAGAGGTTCCAGGGCCAAGGCAAACAGCAGGGGCGACAGTGGGCACCCCTGTCTGGTGCCTCTAAATAAAGGAAAGGGTTCTGACAGTTCCCCATTAATCCGTATTCTGGCCGTGGGCGCAGCATACAAAAGCTGTATCCATCGAATAAAGGTATCTCCCAGTCCCATATTTTGTAATGTTTTCCACAGATAAGGCCATTCGACACTGTCAAATGCCTTAGCTGCGTCCAGCGAAAAAATTGCTCTATTGCCTGTGTTGTCCACCGGGAGCTGTAAGTTCAGAAATAGTCTCCTTATATTTTGGGCCGTGGATCTCGTGGGGATGAACCCGGATTGGTCTCTATGCACTATTTTATGTATTACCTTGGCCAATCTGTTTGCTAACATCCGGGCCAGCAACTTGATATCGGATGTGAGCAGTGAGATGGGTCTATAAGATCCCGGGGAATTCGCATCTTTACCCGGTTTTAATAGAACAATAATGATTGCCTCATTCATTGAACTTGGCAGTGAACCCTCCTTTAATGCCTCATTATATACTTTCAGGAGTGTGGGGAGCATGGAGTCTGCATAGCGTTTGTATATCTCTGCAGGGAGGCCATCTGTACCTGGTGCTTTATTGTTTTTAGTTTGAGATAGGGCAATGTCCAGTTCTTCTGCAGTTAAAGGGGCATTGAGCATGACCCTATCTTCTAGTGGCAGACTGGGGAGCTCACAGCTATCTAAGAAGTGTGTTATTGCACTATCAGTGGGTGTAACTTTAGATGTATATAGATCAGCATAGAAATCACCAAAGACCGTCAGGATATCAGGAGTAGAGCATTTTAGAGCGCCCTGTGCGTCACAGATGGCGGAGATGAGAGAGGTCGATTGTTGAGACCGCGCCATTACTGCAAGCATATGACCAGTCGTCTCCCCCTCCTCAAAATGTGATTGTTGCAAAAAAAAGCGTTTGTTCTCCGCCAGCTGCAACGCCAATTGTCCAGACATTGTCTGTGCACTCAACCATTCTCTCTTATTGTCTCCTGTGGGGTTATTAATATACTCTTTTTCAGTCTCGGTGACTCTATTTCTTACCAATAGTTCCCAAGCCTTAGTGTCAGTTTTAATCTGTGATATTGTTTTGATAAGTTGTCCTCTCAAAAAGGCCTTCGCTGTATCCCAAACCAGTCCCAGTCTAGCCGTACCAATATTATCTCTTAGAAACAGTGTAAGTGCTCTGGCTATAGGATCTGGCTCGGCAAACAGCGAGAGCCAAAAGGGATTGAGTTTCCACATTGGCCGTTTATACCTACTTGGTAATTAGATGGTTACACAAAGTGCCGAGTGGTCAGATATATGCCTGTCTGTATAGTCAGATTCCACTATTAAATGTAGCATCTTGTCATTCCCAAGGCCCAAATCTATTCTGGATAACCCGTCATGTGAGGCTGAGTGGCAGGAGTATTTTTTATTGTTTGGGTGTTTGGATCTCCAGACATCTATCAGCCCTGTTTCTTCAAGTAATCTGGCAAAGGGGGTACCACTTTTCATCTGAGATATGCCAGCAGTAGGTACAGGAAATTTATCTTTGAGAGGATTTAAGAAATTATTGTAGTCCCCCATTGCCAGTAATGGTATATCTGGGTATTGGGCCATAAAACCTGCTAGGTGTCGGATAACCTCTGAGTTATACGGTGGGGGTATATAGATGCTAGCAAGAATACATTTGAGGCCTGTAATTGAGCATAGAAGAAAGACATATCTGCCAGCCGGGTCAATGCGTTTTCTAATGCAATTGAACTGAATATCTTTTCTGAACAGTATGCTTGCTCCCCTTGAGTAAGTGGAGTGGGTTGCATGAAACTGGTTAGTATACAATCGTGGACTGAGGCTTGGGGGAGGGTCTGCAGAGAAATGGGTCTCCTGTAGGCAGACCAGCCCCGCATTCAGCGACCTGAGATGTCTAAGGACCGCCCCCCGTTTGACTGGAGTTCCCAGTCCTCTGACATTCCAAGACACGATGGACAATTTAGTCATCCCCATTTTGTTTTAGGATCATCGACCAGGCCGGCATAATTCTCAACAGGTCATACCGTAACATGTTATCTGGAAGGGGGGATAGGACCTTTTTCCCCAAATCATACTTGTTTACTCCTTTCAGAGAACATGTAGGCAATTGTAGACATGAAATCATGTTGCAAGGCACAGAGAAATACATTATTAGGTTAGTACATATGTATAGAAGACAGTAATTTGTTGGCTTAAAGCATGTTACTCTGCATGGCAAGAATCCAAAGGTCAACAGTTCACACAGCCACTTGGCTGCAGTGTTAACTTTTCCCACACAACAGGTGTGGGGGGGGTAAAAGCCTTGGAAACTCCTAGTTAACCTGTAGGTTAGTTCCCGTAGGGGTTTCACAATTACGGTAGGCACGTATTGCTTCATTATTTGCAGACAAAAATGTGGACAAAAAGAAAAAAGGGGGGGGGCAAAAGAATAAAGAATAAAAAAAAAAACAATCCCGTGGGGAGGAGGGTGATACAAACAAACAGTTCTCCTCAGCCGCCTGAACATCGGATGTGAGAGTAGGAACTGTCCTCCATAGACAACAATTATTTTGAATCCTAAGGCCTCTCCACGGTCCAGGGATTTATCCCAGCAAAAATAGACCTGGTCTAGCCGGGCCATTGCATATCCAGGACTTATCTCTTAAGCAGGGACATCTCTTTGTGGTCTGGCAGCTTTAAGGGCCCTATCCTCACGATCCAGCCATTGAGCCGCCATGTCCGGGTGTTCAAAGAAGCGGGTTTCTCCGAGTGCGGCTACCCTAAGGCGGGCAGGATATAGCATCGCATATGGCAAGTTAAGGTCTCTTAATCTTCGTTTGACATCCATAAACTTTGCTCGCTGCTTCTGGAGTTCAGCTGAAAAATCCGGAAACAGGGAGATTTTGGAGTTTTCAATGGATAACTTACTTCCCATGGTTCTGGCTTTAGCAAGGATGGCATCTCTGTCCTTGTAGTTTAAGAGCTTAAACAGGAAAGCACGCGGGTGATTGCCAGGGGGTAGTGGGCGAGATGGCACTCTATGCGCTCTCTCCACAGCAAATAACGGAGAGAAAGCATCTTTCCCAAATGTAGTGAGGAGCCATTGTTCGATGAAAGCGACAGGGTCTTTACCCTCTATCCTTTCTGGGAATCCTAAGGCGCGGACATTGTTGCGGCGCATGCGATTTTCCAAATCATCTAAACGCGCAGCATGCTGATCTGCAAGATGGCAGTTATACTTTAAATCTCTCTGCATGGGTACTAAGCCATCTTCAATAACACTGACCCTACTCTCCACTGCAGCTGTGCACTCTCTCAGCTTTTGCATGTCCTGCCTCACAAAGGATATCTCAGCTTTAACTCCCTTCACTTCATCAGTCAGGGTTGAGATGGATCTGTTGCATATAGTCACTGCAGAGAGAATGTCTCTGAGAGTGGGTTCAGCGCTATCCAGGGGGATGCTTGGTGTCTGAGTGCCCTGATAAGGATGTGATACTGTACTCACTGCGGCCCAGTCAGATGGGGATCCAGCGCCATCCTCCAGAGGAATAGTATTAACCATCTCCAGCTGGCTTCCTTCTTCCTCACTGATATCAGATGTGGGTGATGGTATTTCTTTTGATGGCTTATTACCAAACAGGAGTTTCTGGGCTGCTTCTTTATATTTCTCCTTTTGAGATCGCTGTGGTAGAGCGCCATCTTTGGCCTGTGCTGCGGGCGGGCCGCCACCATTCTTGTCCCGTTTTGGCATGCTTTTCTGCTGTAGATCGGTCGGGTGAATGGGTCTGCTGTGGCCCGGATAGCGTGTGGTACCGATCGGAGGTGTCAGCGGGCTGGATGGGCGATTTAGAGGATGATTACCAGGATTTTCGGCGGAGCTGAGGAGAAGTGTGTCCTGCTACATGCGCTGCCTGGCCACGCCCCCATCTATCTGCTGACTTTGCCAAACTCATACACACTATACCCATCTCTTTTGTGCTCTGATTTATGGATGAATTCCCCAAAGCATGTAGTGCTACAGCTTGCCTGTATACTTTCTAATGGTACTGTTCAAAGTTTTTGTATCCTATTATTATCTTGACAGGTAATAGCAGAATGTCCAAATGTCCTCAAATGTGTACAATGTGTATTTATATCTTTGTATTATGACACTTCTTACCTGTCCAGTGGGCTGCCAATAGTGTAACTAAGGAGGGGCTGTTCCAAGTAATACCCAGTATTTAGGCATTCATCTCTCAATGAAGTGAAGAGGGTTACTTGTCCAAGAGTTCCCCCCCTATAATGTTAGAAATGGCCCATGAGAAGGGGGGGTGGAGGGTGAATATGATAGGTGTACCTTATACTTTGGCGTTGTTAAATTCCCCTTACTAAATTCTATCTGGAGGTTGGCCAAGAATGTTTGTGTCTAATCTGCTTGCCATGTTTATGTGCAAAAATAGTAATTTTTTTTTTCCTCTACAGTTTCCTTCCACGCCACAGGAATGGCAAACTGTGGCCTCCCACTTTGCCCAGCGGTGGGACTTTCCTAACTGCGAAGGGGCAATTGATGGGAAACACGTCCACATCGTCCCACCACCCAACTCAGGGTCGTACTATTTCAACTATAAGGGGTTCAATAGTATAGTGATGTTGGCGGTGGTGTCGGCTAATTACGACAGATGTCCGATGGTGGAGTAATTGCCCAGACGGAGTTCTACAGGCGTCTCCAGAATGGCAGCTTGGACTTGCCAGCTCCAGAGGACAATGTGGAAGGACTCCCATTCATGTTCGTTGCTGATGAAGCGTTTGCGCTGGGGGACCACCTGATGCGGCCATTCCCGATGAGGACCCTCACCCCAGAACAGAGGGTTTTTAATTACCGGCTGGCCAGAGCCCGAAGAGTGGTGGAGAACACATTTGAAATCCTGGCCAGCCGGTTCCGCCTATTTCTGACACCTATCCATATGGCGGAGTATAAACTGAACCATATTATACTGGCGTGCTGTATTCTCCATAACTTTTTAAGGAAACATTCAGCCAACTATGCTGGCTCAGTTGGGCCTGAGGCCGGAGTGATACCTGAAACACTGACGGCGCTTGAAAGTGGCCGTCCTGGCTTGCTCTCCCTGAGTGCCCGTGATGTCCGGTTACGATACCTGGAGTTCTTTGCGGGTAGGGGGGCCATCAATATGCCTTCAAATTTGTGAAGCCTTTTTCCAATTAAAAAAAAAAAAAAAAAACAATTCTTTGTGGACATTTACTGCTTGTGTTTGTTTTAGCTGACCCCGACAGCAATGTGTGGAGTCGTGAAAATGACGTGATTGTGTAACCTTATACAAAGCACTGTTGGCTGTTATTTACTAAAGGCGTATACACTTTTTATACTACAAGTGCTCTTGAAACTGCAATGAAAATGCTCTTGTAGTGCAAAGAGGATTTGCCCTTAGGAAATAACCCTCATTTTCTCTGAAAACAGCAATGAGATCACCCCAAAAGTGTTGTAGCGTTGAGACAATAATCCACACATTCTTGATTAACAATCTTTTTAATACCTGCACAATCACATGTGCATTTACAAAAGGTTTTTCAAACAAACCAACATGTTTGTTGGCTACCCATTTTTGGGGTGGCATTATCAAAAATAGAAATGTCCATTGACGATAAAACAGGTCTGTGTAAAACCAACAAGAAAGAGGAAAAATTTGAACTTACAAAGTTCACATTTGGTAAAACTTGAAGGCAATATCAGACATGAGTATTTAGGAACTGTGTTTGATATTGCGTTCACATGGGGTCAAATCACCCCTTGAAAAGCCAAATTTGGAAGATGCACACCAATTTACGAATGTCAACATGTGCTAGCTGCCATCACGGGGGATCAAGGGACGTGTTTTGTGGGAGCAACCCCTTCCTCACCGCTACTTTATTATTGAGGAAGGGGTTGCACCCCCAAAATGCGTCCATTGATCTCCCGTGATGGCAGACTGTGTGCATCCTCCAAATTAGGCTTTTCCAAACATTGCTAAAAGAATATAAACATTGTACCACACAAAAAATTCGCCCCAAAACATCAATGATGTTATTATTTTTTTTTTATCACATCATTTATTTTTTTCTGGATGTTTTCCAATTCTAAATTACACCCCATGATCTCTCGGATCAGGATCTGGGCACTTTCAGATGTGAAAGGATCTCGATCCATAACATCACGATCACCAAAAAAAGAGAGAAAACAAACAAAAACAGGTATCAAAAATCTGCGGACATCCATCTCTTACCTGAGCCTGTTGTTGCAGACACTCACCTGTTGTGGTGACTAGTTCCACCACATCTTCTTCCTCCTCCTGCTCCGCTTGTGTTTGGGGTATTTCACCTTCTTCCAGAGGTGAGGGGTCTGTGGTCTCCTCGGATGAGGGGTGTCCTCTGAGTCTTTTCTCCCCTATGTAAAACAAGAATGGTATCATCAGCACACAGATATTTGATGGCAGAACTATAAATAGGAAACATTGCTTGGAAGTGGGGTACAATTGTAAATTTTAGCAGAGTTCCAAAATGTCGTTTTTTTATTGGCCTTTGTCAAGCTGCAATACTTTACCTGTTTTGTACAAGCTTCACAGATATAGCCCCCCCTATAGTATACCCTGGAGCACCTGTGTGCCCCCCCTAATAAAAATGTTGTTCTGGTGTCCCACACTAGTGCTCCAGTGTCCAGATGTGAAAACAGCTGCTGAGTGTCCTCTCCTTACACAGAATCTAGTTTGCCTTTCATTCTAGTAACAAAGCCATCTACACAACCAAATATTTTGCATCCAAGTAGGCCTTAAAAAATGTAGGAAAATGCATATGGCCTAAACAATGGTGTTTTAGAGGGCAAACAAAATGTTGGATACGAACGAATAATGGGCCCATGAACATTAAAATTGACATTTGAAACTGTACAATTAAGAAAAGCATATGGAGCAGCACGAACGTAATAAAGACAAATAGAATATGAACACAGCAAGCACAACTACTTACTTTTTTGCAGCACTCTCCGGATCTTTCGGTACTGCTCTGGCTCTCGTAATTTGAGGTCCGACCACCGCTTCCTGAGCTGATCTTTCGATCGTCGTACCCCGAAATTCCTGTGCAGACTTCTGACCACTTTCACCATGCTCTTGGCCTTTCTAATATTGGGGTTGGGGTAAGGCCCATACTTTCCGTCATAGTCGGCCTTCTTCAGGATGTCCACCATCTCCAACATCTCCCAAAAGGACATATTTGTGGCCTTAAATCGTCTCCTTCTGGATTGGGACGTTTCTGTCTCCGGGCTTTCCTCAGCCTCCTCCTCATTGCTATAATTAGCACGCACCTGCTGTGACTCCCGCCATGTGCTCTTCCCCCACTGCGCTGAACGAAAACGGGCGGAGAATAGACTAGAAAGAACGTCAGGGGCGGGCGGAGTTACACACATGCGCAGTGTATATAAAGCGTAACACACGTGCGTATTACGTGCGATCTGTGAGTGGAGGAAGGAGCATTGGACGCGCCAATCATAAGAACGAAGGTAAGAGACAAACTTGTGCCTATACTGCTTCTAGATTGAGGCCTATATTGTAACAAGATTAGGAGAGTTTTGTCTGACATTAGGCTTTGTCTTGTGTTGTGTCTTGCAGTGAACATGGATATCTTAGTTAAAGATAATGACTTCATGTCACTATTCATTGATATGTTAAGGGAGCTGCCATGTCTGTGGGAGATTAAACACCCACATTACAAGAACCAAGCAAAGAAGAAGGCAGCACTGGAGCAATTGTGTGAAATTGTGAAGCAGGTGATCCCCACGGCAGGCCTGAGGAGCACATATGTGAGGGAGCACCAGAAAGTCCAGGATTCACAGAGATCCAGAGCAGCAGATGACATCTATGTCCCCAGGATGTGGTACTACGACAGGCTGCATTTTCTGGCAGGCCAGACTGAATCCAGGCCATCCCTCTCCAGTCTTCCTTCCATGCTTCCTTCCCCTCCAGCTGAGGCTTCTGACGCCCAACCTGGGCCTTCCAGGCAACATGTGGAGGAGCCCAGATTGAGCCAGGTATAGCATTCCTCTAAATATTTCTGCTTGTCCAATCAATGATGTTAACTAGATGTTAGTTTGGAGTACTAATTTAGGATTGTGATTGATGAAGCAAAAACTAAAACCATGTCCCCTTTTCATACACAGGGAAGTCTCAGCCAGGAGGTGGCCGGGCTGAGCTGGCTGCCTGATCTGCCGGTCCCTCCACTCCCCCTGGAAAGAGAAAGTGGCAGGAGGAGTGCCCTAGAGGAGGCTGGCAGAGGACTCTTTTGGAGGGCTACAGAGGTCCGGGGAGCACCACACACCGTGGAGGAGGACATTGCTGCCACCATTGCCTATAAAATGCAGAGGATGGAGGAGGGACAACAAGTCATGTGTGAGTCGCTCATATTGGAGGCTCTTAACAAAGGTATGAGGGGCCAAATTACAGCTCAGACACACCTTTGCGATGGTTCTCCTCCTCCTCCTCCTGCAGGTCCTCCTCCTCCTTCTCCTCCAGGTCCTCCCAGTCCTCCTCCTCCTCCAGGTCCTACTCCTCCTCCTGCCACATCTCCAACAGCACAGCCACAGCTGGGAAGGAGGCGTGTAAGGAAGACCAGAAAGTGAGGACCCTGGATCCAGTCTGGTCGGCCAAAAGATGCAGCCTCTTGTGGTACCACAGCCTGGGGACACACATGTCATCTGCTGCTATCCGGATCTCTGCGAATTCTGGACCAGACTGCCCTCCCTTACATATGGACTCCTCAGGCCACCAATTTTGAGGTTCAAGAATTGATGTCTGCCGTGGGGGTCCCAGGCTTCGCTAATTTCTCATGTTGATCCAGTGTTGCCTCCCTCTTTGTTTGGTTCTGAGCCCTTAATAAAGGATTTTTTGTTTGAATTATACTTGCCTATGTGTGTTTAACTTCAAAAAGGACAGTTGGTTTGTGAGGATTCAGGTACATTTCAAAAATACAATGTGAAATTAACAAGGGACACCAACAACAAACAATCTCCTTAAGATTAAATTATAAAAGATATCAATGGTGTTGTGGTAACTTGACACACAAAACACACACAAAAATATTCTGGAGTCAAACTAAAAACAACATTAAACAAAGATCAGCCTTGGAAAAAATACAAACATAAAATCAAAACCAAAAATGGCTGAAAATCCAAAAAAAAAAAAATTAAAAACAAAAAACATTCTGTCAGATGTGACAAATAACAATATATTCAGGGAATCCCAATAAAAAAACAAAAAAAAAAAATTGTGAGAAGTCTGTGTGAATATGAGCAGCAAAACTACTTTATTCTTGTCACATTATAAAGAAGAAGAGAGTGCGCTGTATTAAACCATTTTTAACATTGCAGCGTGACGAAAGTGCTGTATCCATTGCGAACGCTAAGTTTACCAGAACAAGCTGTTCCGTGTCGGAATTTCTTCTGAGCATGCGTGGCACTTTGTGCGTCGGAACAGGCCACACACGGTCGGAATTGACGCGATCGGATTTTGTTGTCGGAAAATTTTATCTCCTGCTCTCCAACTTTGTGTGTTGGAAAATCCGATGGAAAATGTCCGATGGAGCCCACACACGGTCAGAATTTCAGACAACATGCTCCGATCGGACATTTTCCATTGGAAAATCTGGCCGTGTGTACGGGGCATAATACATAAGCTAGCTAAAGATTCTGAAGACAAGGAACTTTATTCATCTTCTACAAAGCATCACAGTTTACTTTGCATTTGGAACATTGCATCACAACCTAGAGGGAGCCCTTGAGTACATGATATTTACATTGCATTGTACTGTTGCATGTTCATGACATTATACTGCAGATCTGGTGTGTGTGCTTTGAGGTTTCAGTGGGAAGGTGCTTAATATAAGTTTTGAAGGATATTGGGTACTTGTCCCACTGTGCACCTGTCTGCATATACTCTCTACGGTGAACATTAAAGCTATGGTTTCATATATACATTGACTGTTATCTGTTGTCATTTATTACCTTTAGGTTATCACACTGTTCCTTGTGTTTCAATTTCCATTTCAGTAAACTTTCTGAATGGTTAATTGATATCCTGTGTGAATGTCTATCTATTATTACAGCTAGTTCCAAGGTTACGGTAAATATACTGTATAGTGTATAATTACTGTGTTCTCTTTACTGCTGGGTCCCACACTCACATCACTATACAGGTATGCCAGAGGGGTCGAGACCATTCTTGGGGTTGAGAGGCAGAGTGCAGAATTGAATATTTATCAGCAGCTCCTTCGGGGGTAGTGCTACACACACAATTGTGTGAATGTGTGGAAGGTATAGTTTGTTATGTGGGAACAAGCAAGAGAGACTTTGGGAGACTCTGTGTTATCTTTCTCAAATAAGGTTGTTGTGAATGAAAAATGAGACTGTTTTGTGGAAATTTACAGTTTTGGAGGTATAGAGGTTTACAGAAGTGGGTTTGACTGGTATTAATGAGGAGTATGGCATATAATAATCACTTCTTTGCATAAATGAGAAAAATGATATCAATGTATCCTGAACTGTAAACAATTTAGCACTTTCCTTCTTACTGTAAAATGAACATGTACATATTGTCAGGGCTGGGCTCAGCCCTTCCTTCCCTGGGCTGGCCGCTCAGCTGTCAGCTAAAAGCTTCTATCTCGCCACAGTTACTCACCTGTTGATGATATCCTGCTCGTCAGTCCTGCCTACTTAACTCGTCCAGTCCAGATGGTCTCTCCCTTCGCCTTGATCACATTTCTAGAGACGCTCTCCTGTGTTCCTTTTAAAGATTTGCTTGGCTAACATCCCTTCTGGCTCTAGACCCTGCTTGCTGTTCTACTATGCTGTTCTCTGGCTCCCTGATGTTTAGGCTTGTCTAACTCCTGGCTATGTTTTGACTATGTTTACTCCGTTTACCTTTTTTTATTATTATTAAACATGTGGGATTTAACTGTACTTCTGTCTCAGTCTGATTCATGGTTTCTGACACATATTCATTACATTTAATATACTTGGCTTATGTTTTCACTATATGAGACAGTGGTCTGGATTCTTTCAAAACAGTCCAGGAAATAAAAAGAGTTTCTCCCCTTACTGAAGCACAACCTAGTCCCATAGCCATTATTAATAAGTTTATTACCAAAACCCTAAATAGAAATAGAATCTCTCTACCATTGGCATTGGAATATCCTGGAATTGGATTGTGTCCTGAGAATCTTTTTTGCTGTTTGACCTCCTATACTGGTTTACATAGTACTTTGCGTAAATTGATAATGTGAGTGCACAAATTGTTGGTTTTAATTACGTTTTTTAATAAAAAAAGAACACTAAGAGCTCATTGTTCCTACAGATATTTTAATCACACTTGGGAGCGCATGGGTTACCAAGATATTGATAGATCCATAATGCAGTCATACAGATTATAGCAATACAATTCTTTTGACATTCTGTAAAAAAGGGGCCATCAATTTTAGTGAGTTGCTTTCCAGTAGGTGGTGGTGAATGGGGCAGATATCACCTGGGTGAAATGTTTAAAGAGGAAATATCCCCTAAGTTGTACTATATGCACCAGTGACAAAAGAAACTCACATTATTGAAACTTTATCATCTTTGGGTACTTTCTGTGTTTTCACATTACATTATATATGCCATTTCAGTAATTTTATATGTAAAGTTTTTTGAAAAGATTCACAGTTGTGAAGCATTGTTTATTTCTGTTAAACAACTACTTTTTGTATGAGTTGTATTAAAAGACTTGATCATCTGTTTTATTTAAACACATAATTGGACAGATTCTATTCAACAGTTTAGCATACAGTGTAACATCTTTGAACTTAGTGTTCTATGTACTATATAAGTACACGTGTTCTACTAAAATATATTTATTGCATAAGGTACTGTGTGTATGTAAAAATAAACTGCATGGTTAATGTATTCAACATTTGATTGTTAAGTGAGATGCTCTAGATTGCAGAATTATTTACTGACAACACTCAATTAATTTATAGTCACTTTCCAATGCTTTATTTCATAAAAAACTGAATGTGCTCTAATATATTTGTTTCAAAATATGTTTATTTTTGGGCTGCTAAGAAAGGTTTTTGTGTTGTGCTAAGAAAAAAATAATAAATGAAAACTTTTTTTAAGTTAAGTAATAATTAGAAAATCGAAAAGTTACAATTATATTATAAACCTTAAAACAAATAAAATGTTACAGCTTAAACTAGGAACATTGATTGCTAAGAAATATCTGCTTTTGTGAACTGTCTTATTTAAAAGTAATGAATATCTAATTTACTGTTAATTCAGATGGTGTTAATTAATCTGGCCTGATAACCTTGGAGAAATACATTTGATCTTCCAAGGTACTTTAAAACAGAATCTGTATCTGATTCTCAAACATTCTTATAACACAGTTGATAAAGAACCATGAGGTTGCACTAAAATATAATTTTTTAAGTTCCTGTTTCATAAAAGTTAGTTACTCTGAACTGTTGTAAATAAGAGCTAAATACTGCACTACAGAACACCAAGGGTAAAACACACATAGGCCATCACTGTAATATTGAACTGCCTGGAAAAATATTTTTACGCCAAAACGATTTTGGTTAATCTCTTGCCAACTGCTTAAAGCATATGTGAGGTGGCAAGAAAGTTGGGCCTCCATACCCAGCCACTGCACATATGTGTCCTTTTTGCAGGAGGTTTTGTGCTCAATGAGCACTCGGCACACTGACTGAACTGTTACAGTCTTATGTGATAGTGGTGAGAGTCAATGACAGCGGTCCCTTGATACAGAAGCTGCCTCAGCTCACTTACTTACACAGAGCATGGACAGCATAGTGAAAATTAACAAACTGCATAGAGAAAAATGTGTCTTATGTATATGTATCTTATGTATCACACAAATCAATCAGTCAAAATCAATGTACTGTAATAGTCACCTCTACATGAGTGGTCAGGGAATATAGGTTAGTGTGGGGTCAAAAAATAAAATGAAAAATGGATCTCATTCACTACTGAAAAATTCCATCAAAGAAGACCAATTCGTCCAGATGGTCAGGGTACCTCCACAACTATGTCACTATATCAAAAATTGGGAATGGAGAGGGGGAAGGGGCCAATCCATGGTATTAAATTGCTGATGAAACTTTAACGGTACAAAAATTGAAAAATTAAAACACATATTAATGGCAAGGGCATAATAGCCCACCCCTCTAAACACCATTAAAACTAAGGGGGGGGGGTGGTGCTGCGCTATCCGAAGGGTCTTTGTGGTATGTAAATGATCCTTGGTGATCAGTATGATTAATGTCAATATAAGAAATTATAACCAATACATGCAAATGAGTCAAAAGGTGGAAAATAAACCAATTCAGTGTATGGTAAAATAATTCAATCCTATAATACAATAAATATAACGTGCTCGTGCTCTTGTGCCTTATAAATTATTGGAATATTCCAAGCTAATAAATATGCTGAAGTGCAAAAAAACAATATTACCATAAAAACTAGTTAAAAGAAGAAAGACAACGATGTCACTTCAAACAATCACACACACAGGATGTTGCTTCACTTGTGCAAAATTACCACAAACACACTGAACATGGAGACTTCCATATATCTTAGCCTGGATGGTCTGTAAGTTAGTGATTCAGGCACAAAGCTATACTTGTCCCTTGCAGGGCTTGTTGTATGCTATTTGTGTCATTCACTCTCAAATAACATAGACCTAACCTCTCAGTGCACTCGCTAAAAATTAGCAATCCAAGTGAAAAATAGAGCTGTGGCAGTGTAATGTGGGGATAAATGGCAGTAAATGGCAAATAGCTCTTGAAAAATGTCCTCAATATCCAGAGGGGCAACCAGCAGACAGATCAAAGTCCAAAAGCCAGGATACTTATTGTATGGCTATAAATCGATTTGTGAACTGATCAAGTGCAGGGTGTTGATGGCCAGGACATGGGGTTAATTTGACCAATGGACTTCCCACCGGGAGGAAAATAGCAGCAGAGTCGATAGTCCAGGAAATATGTATAGGTTGTTTAGAATAAAAAATAATTTCGCGCAATATTAAGTGAAAAATGAAAAATATAGTGTATATAAATATATTGTGGAACACTGTTGTCTGTTAGGTGGTAGTGTTAAAATCTCTCTTGTATACTATAATGATCGCTGCTTTTACTCAAAAAAGTGAGGCTTAAATAGCAGTAAATACTGAAATACTCCTCATACCACCCTATAACTGGCATGCATAAATAAATAATGACATATTGCATGAAAATTTGTGCATAAAGATATTTCCAGTAGTGAATCGTATATGGTCTTCTAAAATCCACAATCAAAAAACTGTGCAATAAAACATATGTGCAACCTTAAAAAATATACATTCCAATTTATGTGAAAAGTCAGTTTTGTTGCTACAATTATTTGTAGATCTTCAAGTGCCAAAGTGATTAAAAATAAAAATAGGTGAATATTTATATAAAAAACAACTGTGAATAGTTCTTCTGATATTGAAAAATAAATATAGTGAAAGTCTATCTTTCTGCTGCTGGTGTCTCTCAGTATGGTCTCACAGAACTCTCACCTTGCATTAGTAGTAATCAGGCATTCAGTAATATGTCTTTAAGGTGTGGGAATAGTCTCTGGCAGCTTTCTCTTTCTCTGTTATTTTCTCTCCTCCAACGTTCCCTCTCTGCAGCTCCACTCTAGTGAACTCAGTATGGGGGAAATAAAATAGGGAGGGGGGAGAAGAAAGAGGCTCCACTAGTGCATTAAACTTTTAAAATCAAAGGGGGAATATTTATTTGCTGTTACTCTTACATTTCTCATATTAAAAACAGGCAAAGTGAATGTAAAAAACGATCTGGCGTTCTCAGCGCCCTCTCACTTGTGCTTCAGATTCAGTGTGTTGCTCCAGCCAATCCCTACGCGTTACGACACCGTCACGTGTCTTCATCTGGGGACTCCCCAGATGAAGACACGTGACGGTGTCGTAACGCGTAGGGATTGGCTGGAGCAACACACTGAATCTGAAGCACAAGTGAGAGGGCGCTGAGAACGCCAGATCGTTTTTTACATTCACTTTGCCTGTTTTTAATATGAGAAATGTAAGAGTAACAGCAAATAAATATTCCCCCTTTGATTTTAAAAGTTTAATGCACTAGTGGAGCCTCTTTCTTCTCCCCCCTCCCTATTTTATTTCCCCCATACTGAGTTCACTAGAGTGGAGCTGCAGAGAGGGAACGTTGGAGGAGAGAAAATAACAGAGAAAGAGAAAGCTGCCAGAGACTATTCCCACACCTTAAAGACATATTACTGAATGCCTGATTACTACTAATGCAAGGTGAGAGTTCTGTGAGACCATACTGAGAGACACCAGCAGCAGAAAGATAGACTTTCACTATATTTATTTTTCAATATCAGAAGAACTATTCACAGTTGTTTTTTATATAAATATTCACCTATTTTTATTTTTAATCACTTTGGCACTTGAAGATCTACAAATAATTGTAGCAACAAAACGGACTTTTCACATAAATTGGAATGTATATTTTTTAAGGTTGCACATATGTTTTATTGCACAGTTTTTTGATTGTGGATTTTAGAAGACCATATACGATTCACTACTGGAAATATCTTTATGCACAAATTTTCATGCAATATGTCATTATTTATTTATGCATGCCAGTTATAGGGTGGTATGAGGAGTATTTCAGTATTTACTGCTATTTAAGCCTCACTTTTTTGAGTAAAAGCAGCGATCATTATAGTATACAAGAGAGATTTTAACACTACCACCTAACAGACAACAGTGTTCCACAATATATTTATATACACTATATTTTTCATTTTTCACTTAATATTGCGCGAAATTATTTTTTATTCTATTCAGTCATTAAGTGTTTGGTGTGAACACCCATATTTTGCGGCAATATTATTATTTATTATTTATTATTTATTTTACACAGCACTATATTTCATTTGATCACTTCACCATTTAATATCCACCAGCGCGAAGGACAATTTTACATGTATAGGTTGTTACACCCAAGTTCAAAAAATGTAATCAGCATCAGCTGTACATACCATTTCAGGATGTCCCAGATAGACAGGTAAGGGAGGCTAGAGGCAGGTCACCGAAGACTCACGTAACTCCTATGGATGGATGTCAATCAACAGAGCTTTCCTCTTACAGCCACTTGTAGTCCCATGTCTAATGGTGAAGTAGGTTCCTGTCACATGTCTCCCTGGGATGTACTCAATCCAGTGCAGGGGACGTTAGTAAGAGCCAGCAGTGACAGCAGTGCAGAGTGTTGGAGCTGTGTATAGTAAGTCACCGGCCTGGTGGTGCACAGCGTGTAGCTTGGCATCCTGTGGTGGAACTCACCTCAATGCATTTCGCAAAACTTGCATTTGCTTCGTTAGTGTAGGGTCACTTATAGCAGTCCCATTTCCTTTAAGCCAAGCAAGCCTAGCCTACTGGTACATGACTGCCCCAGGAATGTCATGTCCACTGGCCAGGAAATATAGAAGGCTGAAGAAAGGAAGAACAGAAGAGTTCCTGTGGTTCCAGTTGTGCATTTGTCTACAGGGAATGGCTAGGACTGGTGTCTCACAGGAACATAGTCAATGGAATGTGCAGATGAGTCAGTTCAGGCCACAGGCTGAGACATGGTCAGCAAACAGGCAAATGATTAGCCCAGACAGCAGACAGAAACTTGGTCAATGAACAGACCAAGTTTAGTACAGGTGACAAGCAGGAGCAACACTGCATTGGGTGTGATGGTGATCATGCCAATTTTGCTGGCATACATTAGTCTGGGGACATTGGGGAGTAGTGCACAGCAATCAAGAAAACTGTTGCTGACTTACACTGGTCTGGTGACAATGAGATTAATGTGGCGACAATCAGGGACACCATTGATAGCTTACGCTGATCTGGTGACACTGCAACTGGTGTGGCAGTGATAAGGAACACCTTTGTTGACATGCACTCATCTGTTGTACTGTGACTGGTGTGGCAATGATCAAAAACACTGTAACTGGTGTAGCAGTGATCGGGGACTCTGTAGCTGGTGTGGCGGTGATCAGAGAATAGACTTGGGCCGATCGACCCCCGGTTCGGTTCGTAGCAGAACCTTCGAACATTGCAAAAGTTTGGTACGAAATAATGAGCCCCATTGAAGTCTATGGGACCCAAACTAGAAAAATCAAAAGTGCCCACTTTGAAAGCTTATATGCAAGTAATTGGGCATACAAAGGGTATTGGGATCCGGGTACTACCCTGGGGGGATATGTATGAATGAACACAAAGTTTGTAAAAAACATCATTTTTAAATTAGCAGTGATTTACTGATGCAGGGAAACCATAAAAATGAGAAATAACATTAAGAATGAAATATAGTGCCTAGGGGGGCCTTTAGTCTGCCTCTAAAGTGGCACATCTGTGCCGTGTATAGAACCTGCCACAAATGAAATTTATAAAGCCACAAAAATGACATTTTCCCTGCAAGCTTTCTTTATTTCGTAAACAATGGCTTAGGGAGCCAGTCTGTATGATGAGGCCACAATTTAGGCCACAATTTAGTTCACTCAGGACAAGATTCAAAATTTTTTGGATAAATTCTGGTGTCTCTTTCGCAGACTTTGGATAGAAGTAACAGGTGCAGAAAAATTGAGCTTTGGGTATTGGTGGTACCTTCACACTATACCCTGTAGAGGTACTCTTGATGAAAGCAAGATCTGGCCTTGCTGTCAAAAATGTAAATGATATACACCTGTCAAACAGGAGCAGAAAAATTGGTCTTTGGGTGTAGATGGTGCCTGTACAGCCCAACCCTATACAGGTACTGTTGATGATAGCAAGAATTGGCTTTGCTAACAAAAATTGAAATGATATGCACCTGTCAAACAGGTGTGGAAAAATTGGTCTTTGGGTGTCTGCAGTGCCTTCACACCGTAACCCCATAGAGGTACCCTTGATGAAAGCAAGAATTGGCCTTGCTATCAAAAATTGAAATGATATGCACCTGTCGAACAGGTGTAGAAAAAATGGCCAGGTGTTAATTGTGCCCATGAAACCTACACCAAAAAATTTCTTACGTAAACGGGTGACCCCCTCTGAGAACACTGGGAAAGCCATAGGGAAGTCCCCGTGAGTCAGAGGGGGGCGGGGTCACCGGATGCCCATATATAAGAGCTGTCACCTGAACAGAAGCGTCACACAGTGGGAGACTCCCATTGAGGCGGATCGGAGGATGAAGCGGAGGAAGATAGAGGAAGAAGCAGGGGAAGAACAAGATGGAGGAAGAAGAAGAACACCAAAGGAAGACCAGAAGAAGATGGAAGAAGAAGCGGAGAAAGAAGAAGACATTAATAAAGGAATTGTCAAAATACTGTCTATTGTCTTTTTTTTACATTTTTGACACTTTTTTTGTGAAATGGTAGGGGAACATTTGTACCCCATTACCAATTCACACAGGGGGGTCGGGATCTGGGGGTCCCCTTGTTAAAGGGGGCTTCCAGATTCCGATAAGCCCCCCGCCCACAGACCCCCACAACCACCGGGCAAGGGTTGTGGGGATGAGGCCCTTCTCCCCATCAACATGGTGACAAGGTGCTTTGGGGGGCATGTGGCCTGGTACGGTTCAGGAGGGGGGGCACTCTCTCGTCTCCCTTCTTTTCCTGCGGCCTGCCAGGTTGCGTGCTTGGATAAAGGTCTGGCATGGATTTTTTGGCACGGGGTTCCCCTTAAAATCCATACCAGACCTGAAGGGCCTGGTATGCAATTTGGGGGGACCCCCACGCATTTTTTTAAAAAATTTGGTTCGGGGTTGCCCTGTGTATTGCCGGACCGACAATTCATTATAGCCTTGAGTAGTTTTAAATGACTTTTTTCCTTTAGAAATGTCATTTTGCTGTCAGACTGTTCTAAACACGAGAAAAATGCGCCACTTTACAGGCATACTATAGACACCCCCCAGGTATGAAATTTAATGGAATATTGCACTTTTATTGTTTCACTTTAAGCATGATTAAAATCACTCCTCCTGAAAAAATTGCCCTTTTTAAAACTTTTTTTTGCATTGATATGTCTCCTGGGGCAGGACCCAGGTCCCCAAACACTTTTTAAGACAATACCATGCATATAAGCCTTTAAAATTAGCACTTTTTATTTTTCATCTTTGTGTCCCATAGACTTTAACGGTGTTCGCAAATTTTTTGCCTGTATGCATGTTCTGGTGCAAACCGAACAGGGGGGGATGTTCGGCCCATCCCTAATCATCATCCCCTCCATCCTCATCATCACTGGAGCCAGCTTGGCAATACGCTGCGGCTGGGGGAACATGATTGCCAATTTGTTTACCAGTGTTCTCCCCACTCTGTAGGCTCATGTTCCTACCTACAACCTTGGAACCAAGATCTGAATCAAGTAATGGCTGTGCATTGATAGGGAGCAAGTGGCTGACACTGTGTTCAAATAACTCAGCTGACTTCTCCATCCGATTCTGGGGATATAGCAGGACAGGAGTAGCTGTGGACAAGGAGGCAGAATAAGCCACTCTGGTAGCTGCGGTGAACTTCACACTGGTCTCTGCTTGTGTGATGGAGGATGAGGAGGATGAGGATGGTTTAGTAAGCTAGTCCACCACCTCCTCTGCATGCTGTGGCTGGATAGTATGGGCAACATCACTAAACAGAGGAAATGATGCCCTGCTTGAGAACGGACCACGTCCACCTTTGCCTGTGGACACAGACGCTGCTGGCCCCCTCACAGTGCCATGGGAATGTCTGCCTCTCAATGTTGGCCTCCCAGACATGATGGGGGGTCTTATAAACAAAGTGTAATAAAGATGTGGAAATGTGTACATGGATGCACTTTAATCAATAGAAAGTGGTGATTGGTGCAGTTTAAGTTTAGTACTCACTAAACAGACACACTCCACTGACACATTACAATATACCGCAGTAAAACTGGACAAACACACTGCAATATACCGCGGTAAATGTGCACTAACACACTGAAATATACTGCACTGAAATAAACGTTCAATAACGCACTGAAATGGACTGCGTTAAATGTGTACTGACGCATTGAAATATACTGCTCTAAACCTGCAATAACGCACTGAAATATACTGCGTTAAATGTGCATTAACACACTGCAATATACTGCGGTAAACGTGCACCAATTCACTGAAGTATACTCTGTTAAATGTGCACTAATACACTACAATATACTGTGGTAAATGTAATGGATGTGATTAAGGTGTCACATAAAGTTGTCACATAAGGTACCAGATAAAAATGTTAAAATGTCTATTTCAAATGTAATATTGTGTAATTGCTTAGCTTGTTAAATCTTAACTCTAATGCCCCGTACACACGATCGGACATTGATCAGACATTCCGACAACAAAATCCATGAATTTTTTCCGACGGATGTTGGCTCAAACTTGTTTTGCATACACACGGTCGCACAAAGTTGTCGGAATTTCCGATCATCAAGAATGCGGTGACGTACACCACGTACGACGAGACTAGAAAAGGCCAGTTCAGAACCAAGCGCGGCACCCTTTGGGCTCCTTTTGCTAATCTCGTGTTAGTAAAAGTTTGGTGAGAGACAATTCGCGCTTTTTCAGACTCGTGGTTTTCAGAACGTTTTCTGCTGTTCAGTTTGTGCTTGTGGGTTTGTATCTGCTCTCCAGTGGGTGCAGCAAGTGACGCGTGACTCTTGTCATTCTGTTCTTGTTCGTTCGTTATTGATTTTCAGGTCGCTCTTCACAGGCCTTGCTGTTCTTCAGTGCGTTCTGTTACCATGTTCTGAGCAGCTGACCTTTTTCTAGCCATGTTGCGTGTACGTACTCCTCGTAGAGTTCGTGCTGTGTGGGGGCTTGGTGTTGGGGTCCTTACCTTGACACAAGTCCAGTCCATGAACAGGGTGGGGAGGAGTTCATGGACCAAGAATTGGTTGCTTCAGCGTGACCAGTTCTGTCATATGCCTTTGCTCTGTGAGATCAGTGAGAATAATCCTGATGATTTCAGGAACTTTCTCCGGGTGACGGACCCCGTATTTCACCGTTTGTTGGCTTTGCTGATCCCCTATATCAGCAGGCAGGATACCTGCATGAGGCAAGCCATCACAGAGCAGAGGTTAGTTGCCACCCTGTGGTACTTGGCAACGGGGAGAAGTCTGCAGGACTTGAAGTTCTCGACAGGCATCTCCCTCCAGGCTCTGGGGATCATTATCCCAGAAACCTGTTCTGCCATCATCCAGGTCCTGCAGAAGGAGTATATTAAGGTAAGATTTGTATCCTTTAATATGACATTTTATTGTATTGAATGTTTGATAATGTATTGTATTTCTTTCCTCATTCCCTAATTAGCATGATTGGAATATGCTGTGAATGTCCCCTTTGTCCTCATGCATGCTGGATTTTTATGTCATTATTTTTGTTGTCCTTCATACATATTTGCCTTCACTTAGGGCTCTCCTGGCCCTATATTCACCTCATGTAGTCACTTAACAATATATTTTATCAGCTCCATAGTAGTGCTTTACCCCAAACACCCCCTAAAATGTTTTTAAATGTGATTTGTGCTTTAAATTCAGGCAGAGTGCAAGAGGCTTTTTTTGGGGGTCCCCAAATCATTTTTAACCCTCCCTCCCCCCAACTGCTAAGTCAGCTGATACCAATTCTCTATCTATCCTCAATCATCTATCTGGTGACTTTGCCAAACCCATACACACTATGCCCATCTTTTTTGTGCTCAGATTTATGGATGAATTCCCCAAAGCATGTAGTGCAAGGACCTGCCTGTATACTTTCAAATGGTACTGTTTCAAGTTTCTGTATACTATTATTATCTTGATAGGTAATAGCAGAATGTCCAAATGTGCTCAAATGTGTACAATGTGTATTTATATCTTTGCATTATGACACTTCTTACCTGTCCAGTGGGCTGTCAATATTGTAACTAAGGAGGGGCTGTTCAAAGTAATACCCATTATTTAAGCATTCATCTCTCAATGAAGTGGAGAGGGTTACCTGTCCAAGAGTCCCCCCCCCCTATAATGTTAGAAATAAGCCATGAGGGGGAGGGAGAATCTGATAGGTGTACCTTATATTTTCTTTAAAAACTCCCTCAAATAAATGTTATCTTGATGTTGGCCAAGAATGTTTGTGTCTAATCAGCTTTCCCTGTTTATGTGAAAAATGACTACATTTTTTTTTTGTTTGACTCCACAGTTTCCTTCCACGCCACAGGAATGGCAGAGTGTGGCCTCCCACTTTGCCCAGCGGTGGGACTTTCCTAACTGCGGAGGGGCAATTGATGGGAAACACATCCACATCGTCCCACCCCCCAATTCAGGGTCATACTATTATAATTATAAGGGGTTCAATAGTATTGTAATGTTGGTGGTGGTGTCGGCTACTTATGAGTTCCTGTATGTGGACGTGGGGAAGAATGGCCGGATGTCCGATGGTGGAGTCATCGCCCAGACGGAGTTCTACAGGCGTCTCCAGAATGGCAGCTTGGACTTGCCACCTCCAGAAGACAATTTGGAAGGACTCCCATTTGTCTTTGTTGCGGATGAAGCGTTTGCGCTGGGGGACCATCTTATGCGGCTATTCCCGATGAGGACCCTCACCCCGGACCAGAGGGTTTTTAATTACCGGCTTCTTATACCCATACACATGGCGGAGTACAAACTGAATCATATTATCCTGGCGTGCTGTGTTCTACACAACTTTTTACGGCAACATTCTGCCAACTATGCTGGCTCAGTTGGGCCTGAGGCTGGACTTCAAAATGAAACAACCCTGACGGCGCTTGCCCCCCCCTGAGTGCCCGTGATGTCCGTCTAAGATACCTTGAATTCTTTGCGGGTGGGGGGGTATCAATATGCCAGACAATGTCTGAAACCTTTTTCAAATTAAAAAAAAAGAAACTACTCAAATCTTTGGTGACATTTACTGCTTGTGTTTGTTTTAGCTGACCCTGACAGAAATGTGATGAGTCCTGAAAATGGTGTGATTGTGTAACATTACAAAGCATTGCTGGGTGTTATTTACTAAATTCAAAGACACTTTCCACTACAAGTGCACTTGAAACTGCACTTGTAGTGCAAAGTGGATTTGCCCTTAGGAAATAACACCCATTGTCACAGAAAACACCAATTAGAGCACCACAAAAGTGCTGGAGCGTTGAGACAATAATCCACACATTCTTGATTATCAATCTTTTTAATACCAGCACAATCACATGTGCATTTAGAAAAGATTTTTAAAACAAACCAACATGTTTGTTGTATAACAATTTTTGGGGTCACATTAGAAAAAGTAGAAATGTCCATTTTTGATAAAACAGGCATGTTTAAAACCAACAAGAAAGACACAAATCTTGAACTTTCAAAGTTCACATTTGGTAGAACTTGAAGGCAATATCAGACATGAGTATTTACAAACTGTGTTTGATATTGCGCTCAGATGGGGTGAAGTCACCCCAGGAAAAAGCCAAATTTTGAAGATGCACACCAATTGCCGAATGTCAACATGTGC
Source organism: Lithobates septentrionalis (assembly GCA_037952835.1). Taxonomy (NCBI): domain Eukaryota; kingdom Metazoa; phylum Chordata; class Amphibia; order Anura; family Ranidae; genus Lithobates; species Lithobates septentrionalis. The sequence continues at coordinate 261,603 of JBBDGP010001607.1, read as the reverse complement.
TAGTTGCCATCATGGGGGATCAAGGGACATGTTTTGGGGGTGCAACCCCTTCTTCACAGATACTTTATTATTGAGGAAGGGGTTGCACCCCCAAAACGCATCCATTGATCTCCCGTGATGGCAGATAGCACATGTTCACACACTGTGTGCATCTTCAAAATTTGTCTTTTCTCAAATTTGTCAAAAAATGTCAAAAATTTGTAGCACACAAAAAAACAAAGGGATTTGAGGGGTTTTAAACTCTCCCTAAAACATCAATGATGTTCTTCATTTTTTTAAGAACATCATTGATGTTTTTCAGGATGTTTTCCAAGTCCCTATTACACCCCATGATCTCCCCGATCAGGATCTGTGCATTTTCTGAGGTGAAAGGATCTGGATCCACAACATTACGATCACCTAAAAAGATAGAAACCAAAAAACACCATGTATTATAAATATGCGGGCATCCATCTCTTACCTGAGCCTGTGGTCGCAGACACTCACCTGTTGTGGTGCCAATATCCACCATGTCTTCCTCCTCCTGCTCTGCTTGTTCTGGGTGGATTTCTCCTTCTTCCAGAGGTGGGGGGTCTCTGGACTCCTCGGGTGAGAGGTGTCCTCCGAGTCTTTTCTCCCCTATGTAAAAAAAAATAGGTCTACTTAGCACACAGATATTTGATGGCAGAACTATAAATATGAAACATTGCTTGGAAGTGGGGTACAATTGTCTGTTTTGGCAGAGTTCCAAAATGTTGCATTTTTCTTGTCCTTTGTGAAGCTTCAATACTTACCTGTTTTGCACAAGCTTCACAGATGGAGACACCCCTATAGTATACACTGGAGCACCTGTGTGGGCCCCCTAATAAAAAGGGTGTTCTTGTGTCCCACACTAGTGCTCCAGCATCCAGATGTGTAAACAGCTGCTGAGTGTCCTCTCCTTATACAGAATCTAGTTTGCATTTCATTCTAGTAACAAACCCATCTACACAACCAAATTTGTTTCACACAAGTAAGCCCTAAAAAATGTGGGCAAATGTATATGGCCAAAACAATGGTGTTTTATAGGCCGAAAGAAAAATGTTTGATACGGACGAATAATCTGCCCATGAACATGAAAGTTGACATTTGAAACTGGATAACAGTTAAGAAAAGCACATGGAGCAGCACAAACGTAATAAACATAAAAAGAATAGGAACACAGCACAACTACTTACTGATCTTGGCCTTTCGGATATTGGGGTTGGGGTAAGGTCCATACTTCCCGTCATAGTCAGTCCTCTTCAGGATGTCCACCATCTCCAACATCTCCCCAAAGGACATATTCGATGCCTTAAATCTTCTCCTTCTGGATCCAGATGTTTCTGGCTCCGGGCTTTCCTCCTCATCCTCCTCGTTGCTGTAATTAGCACGCACCTGCTGTGTCTCCGCCATGTGCTCTTCCCCCACTGCGCCGAATGAAAAGGGGTGGGTAATAGACTAGAAAGAACGTCAGGGGCGGGCGGAGTTACACGCATGCACAGTGTGTATAAAGCGTAACACACGTGCGTAGTTCGTACGATCTGTGAGCGGAAGAAGGAGTATCGGAGGCGCCGATCGTGATAACGAAGGTAAGAGCAAAACTTGGGCCTATACTGCTTCTAGATTGAGGCCTATATTGTAACAAGATTAGAAGAGTTTTGCCTGACATTAGGGTTTGTCTTGTGTTGTGTCTTGCAGATAAAATGGATGGCTTCAATGACCACAACTTCCTCCCCCTGTTCATAGACAAGTACAGGGAGCTGCCCTGTCTGTGGCAGGTGAAACACCCGCATTATAATCATAAACAAAAGAGGCAGGCAGTGCTGGAGAAACTGCTGGAGTTGGTGAAGCAAGCCGGTGGTCCCCACAGCAAACATCCCCTATTTAAAAGCCAAAATTGGTGGCCTGAGGAGCACTTATCTTAGGGAGCGCAAGAAGGTCACGGATTCCCAGAGATCCGGAGCTGCAGCAGATGATGTTTATGTCCCCAGACTCTGTTACTATGAGAGACTGTGATTTCTGTCAGATCAGACTGGAGTCAGGGAATCCCTCTCAACCCTTCCTTCCACTCTTCCCTCCACCCTATCTTCCAGCCCAGCTGAGGCTTCCGATGTCCAACCTGGGACTTCCAGCCAGGAAGAAGTGAAGGAGCCCAGCTTGAGCCAGGTATAGCATTCTTCTACAGATTTCTGGTCAATAAATAAATGATGTTTACTAGATGTTATTATTGATCACTAATTGCTGATTTAATACAGTTTTTTACATATCAATAGACAGTAGTGGGCAAACATAATTGGGACAAGAATGAAAAATGCTGGGCTCAGAAGGATAATCTGTTATATTTGTTAACATTCAATTTGCAACAGCCATGAGGTGAAATTTGTGTGTGATTGATGAATAAAAAACGAAAACTATGTCCCTTTTTTCATACACAGGAAGACCTCAGCCAGGACTAGGCTCTGGAATGTGGCACACAGGAAGAGGCTGTGGAATGTGGCAGCCAGGAGGAGGCAGGGTTAGTGGCAGCCAGGAGGAGGTGGGGCTAAGTGGCAGCCAGGAGAAGCCTGGGATCAGTAGGAGCCTGACAGAATTGCAGGTTCCTCCCCTCCGCCTTCCAAACAAAAGACCCAGGAAGGGGAGTCACGTGCAGGATTCAGGCTCATTCAGGAGGCTTCTGCATCCCTCAGAGCCTTACCCACTCCTGAAGAGGCCTTTGCCTGCATGGCTGCCACCAAACTGAAGGGCATGCAGGAGGGAGAGGAGGTGTGAGAAACTTCTTTCTAAAGTCCTAACTAAGGGGGTGAGTGGCGAAATCACACCCAATACCGATAGACGTGATTGAGTTGGACCATCCTCCTCCTCCTCCTCTTGCCACAACTACACCACCACAGGCATCGCGTGGAGGGAAGCGTGGAAGGAAGACCAGAGAGTGATGGCCCTGGGTTCAGTCTGGTCTGACAAAAGATGCAGGCTCTTGTATGACCACAGCCTGTGGACATGGATGTCATCTGCTGCTTTTAGGATCTCTAGGACTTCTGGACCAGACTGCACTCCCTTAGATATGGACTCCTCAGGCCACGAATTTTGCTGGAAAATAATTGATGTGTACCCTGGTGGCCAAAGGCTTCACCAATTTCTGCTGTTTCTCCAGCATTGCCTCCCTCTTTGTTTGGTTCTGAGCCCTTAATAAAGGAATTTTTGGTTCAATTATACTCGCCCACTGTGTGTTTTCCTTCAAACAGGAAAGTTTGTTTGTGAGGAGGGAGGTACATTAGTAAACTACAATGTGAAATTAACAAGAGACACCAACACCAAGCAAACTCCTTGAGATGAAATAATACAAGATAATAATGGTGTTGTGGTAACTTGACACACAAAAATATTATGGAGTAAAACCCAAAAAAACAAAAAAAAATACATCAGCCTTGAAAAAATACAAAACAAAAATAAAACAACAAAAAAGAAATTTGGTCAGATGTGACAAATGAAAATATATTGAAGGAATCACGATAAATAATAAAGAAAGACGTTTGTGAGAAGTCTGTGTAAATATGAGCAGCAAAAGGACTTCATTCTTCTCACATTATAAAGAAGAAGAGAGTGCGCTGTATTAAACAATTTAAAACATTCCAGCGTGACGAAAGTGCTGTATCCATTCCGAAAGGCTAATTTTACCAGACAGAGCTGTTCCGTCTCGGAATTTCTTCTGAGCATGCGTGGAACTTTATGCATCGGAATTGTACACACACGGTCGGGATTGACGCGATCGGATTTTGTTGTCGGAAAATTTTATAGCCTGCTCTCAAACTTTGTGTGTTGGAAAATCTGATGGAAAATGTCCGATGGAGCCCACACACGGTCGGAATTTCCGACAACACGCTCCGATCGCACATTTTTCATCAGAAAATCTGACCGTGTGCACGGGGCATAATAATTCAGATAACAACAGATAGCTGCTAGTTCCCTTTCCTCAGTCTGAAGCCGAACCGCAAAGAATTATAAAAATATTGTGTCTCTTCCGAAAATTGCACCAAAGGCAGACATGACATGAACATCCAATGTCTCAAGAGGAAGTTACCAAGATATTTAATAATAGCCATGATTAATTGCTGAAATTGTTGCTAAAACTGCTGAAACTGTTAACATCTCATATGTTGTCACAACAATATGTTTTGCAGATGCCGTATTTTTGTCTGACAAAAGTGTATAAAGCTGAAGCAAAAAGAGGAAATAATGCCGCGGACACACGAGCGGACTTTACGGCAGACTTTGCCCGGCGGACTGGATTTCGTCGGACAATTCGATCGTGTGTGGGCTTCAGCAGACTTTGTTTGCTCAAAAGTTGGACGGACTTATGCCGCGTACACACGAACGGACATTACGGCGGACTTTGCCCGGCGGACTTTTCGACGTACTTTCCGACGGACTTTGTGAATGAACGGACTTGCCTACACACAATCCACCAAAGTCCGTCGAATTCGTACGTGATGACGTACGACCGGACTAAAACAAGGAAGTTCATAGCCAGTAGCCAATAGCTGCCCTAGCGTGGCTTTTTGTCCGTCGAACTAGCATACAGACGGCGGACTTTTCGACCGGACTCGATTTCAACGGATAAATTTAAAACAAGTTTTAAATCTAATTCCGTCCAACTTTTGAGAAAACAAAGTCCGCTGGAGCCCACACACATCGAATTGTCCGACGAAATCCAGTCCGCCGGGCAAAGTCCGCCGTAATGTCCGCTCGTGTGTACGCGGCATTAGATTTGAAATATGTTTTAAATCTATCCGACGGACTCTTCTTTCTAGCGGACAAACCGGTCGTCTGTGTGCTAGTCCGACAAACTCAAACTGACGCATGCTCTGAAGCAATTACAAGACGGAAGCGCTCGGTCTGGTAAAACTAGCCTTCGCCTTGAAGCTAGCACATTCCTCTTCTGTGATCTTTTAATACAGCGCTTTTTGTAGGATTGATAATGCGAGAGGAATGAAGTTGTTTTTCTGCTTTATATTCACACAAACTACTTTCTTCATGATTTATCCTCATGCCATGACTAATATAATATTTGGAAAAGGCCAGATCTCCATACATTAAAAAAATTAAATTAGATTTTGGACTCATCTTTATTTTTTTTGCTTGATTTCAACACTTATCTATTTTACAATGTGTGTTAAATGATAACCACATTTTTTTGGGTTTTTTTGTGTGTATTTTCAAGTTACCACAATAACCTTAATATCTTAATGTTTTGTGTTGTTTTAATGAACCTTAATGAGGTTGGTGTCCCTTGTTCATTAGACATAGGGGGGTGTATTTAACAAAGGCAAAATCATTTTTCACTACAAGTGCTAATTCTACTTTGAATTCCACAGAAAGAGCATTTTGAAGTGCCTTCGCTGTGGATCCGAGGGGCACATGCAAGGAAGCCCAAAAAATAAAATTAATTTTTATTGCACATGATTTTATGAAAAAATCAGCAGAGCCTCCCCTAATTTCAGCTCTTCCCCTCAGATTTAGAGCGACTGCACTTCCAACAAGTGCACTTGCTGTGCAATTTCTCAAGTGAACTTTTCACTAGTACTTTTCACTTGATATTCAAAATGATTTAGCCTTTTGTCAAAAACACACATAGGGGTTGATTTACTAAAGGGAAAAAGACTGTGCACTTTGTAAAGTGCAGTGGCCCTCTGCAAGAGCAGTTGCTCCAAAGCTTAGTAAATGAGCAGAAGCTCTGCTGACTTCCATCATCCAATCATGTGCAAGCAAAAATGCTGTTTTTAGAATTTTCCTTGCACAGGATTGGGTACTCTTTGCAAAGTCAAGCTTTTAACTCATTTCTGATGCTCTGGAGCAATTGCACTTGCAGAGGGCAACTGCCCTCTGCAAAGTGCACAGTCTATTTGCTTTTCTCAAATCAATCCCATAGTCTTTTTGACCTGTACCTGCCTACTCTCAAACAAAATGGCGTTTTTTAATCAAAACACATAGGCAATAATGTAAGGTAACCAAAAAATAAATTTATTTTTTTTCTAAAAAAAATTAGGAAGGCAACACTGGAGACACTTTTAGAATCTGGGAAGCCTTTCGTCCCCCAGGACACACATCAAGTTTGAGGACAAGAAAATTGGTATCTTGCGACTATAGGGAGCACAGGGAGCACAGTCAGACCAGACAGAAGCCAGGCAATCACTTTCAACTCTTCTGTGGAGCCTTCCCTGCACGCTTCTCTGCAGCCTTCCCTCCACGCTTCTCTGCAGCCTTCCCTCCATGCTTCTCTGCAGCCTTCCTCGGAGGTTGTGCCTCTGGTGGTGTACTTGGGGCAGGAGGAGGAGGAGGAGGAGTGGCTTCATCTGCCAGATATGTGGTAGCAGTAAGCTCCCCTCTCAAGCCCTTCTGGTAAGCCTCAAAAATCAGACCCTCACAGAGGAGGCGTTGGCCCTTTTCCAACTCCAGCAATCTGCTGGCTATATAGGTGCCATACGCCTCCTCTGCATTGGGTGGTTTGCTCAGGATCAGGCTTGCTTCCCGTATGAGGGCTGGGGATTCCTGCTCAGTTGGTGTCATTCTCCTGGGCCTTTTGTGGAGAATGCGGAGGGTAGGCACCTGACACTCTGTGCGGCTTCGACTTGGACCAGCCACAGCCTCCTCCTCTCTCCCACTGGGCAAGGTCTCCTCCTGGCTGAGGTCTTCCTGTGTCAAAAAAAGGGACATAGTTGTAATTTTGTGTTATGCAATCACACACAATTTTCAGCTCATGACTTTCAAATATAATTACACAAAATAGTAAAGGCTATCTATTTGACACCACCATTATTTCAGCTGATCAACAATATCTGAAGTTAAGTATATTTTTGGCCACTACTGTCTAGTGATATGTCTACATAGTAATCTTTGTGCAGAAGTCATTTTTTAGTAAGCACTTTAAAAATTAACACGTTAACATCATTAATAACATTTACACAATCACAAATTACAAAAAAAAGGATACCTGGCTGAAGCTAGGCGCATCAACTTCATCAATGCTGAAAAGGCCCAGTTCATCCTGGGACTCCTCAGCTGGGGTGGAGGTGGATGGAAGGCTGGAGGGAAGAGTGGAGGGAAGGCTGGAGGGAAGGGTGGGGGGAAGGGTGGAAAGTGATTGCCTGGCTTCGGTCTGGTCATCCAGGAATCGCATTTTGTTGTAGTACCACAACTTGGGTACATATACTTGGTCAGCTGCTGTACCGGATCTGAGCAACTCCTGGATTTTATTGTGTTCCCGCTTGTACATGTTTCGCAAGATAGCAATTTTCTTGTCCACAAACTTGAGGTCTGCCTGGGGGACTCGAGTCTTCACAAACTCTAAAAGTGTGCCCAGTGTTGCCTTCCTAACATCCCTATTATAATATAGGGGGTGTTTGACCTCCCACAGGTTTTTATTTTCCTGATAGAGCTCAATAAATTGGCACAAAAATTCTTCCTCTTTAAAGGGATTCATTTTTTCTGAAAGACAAGACACAAGATCCAAACAAATGTCAGTCACAAATCACAGGATTATTTTTGGTTGTAATCTAGGGGACACATACATACACACATATACACACACACACCAAACACACACACACCCCCACTTCAATCTTACCTTAGTTTCTGACGCTCGCTACTTCCGCACGGACATACATAGGCCATCGTAATAGCTTTATATACACTGCGCATGTGTCATGCTCTGCCTGCGTCGCCCACCCCTGACGTTCTTTAGTACGATTTGGCCCCGCCCCTTCACTCTTCGTTGCGCAGTGGGAGTAGATAGCTAAAGATGGCGGAGAGAATCAGTGGAAGTAGCGCGGAGGAAAGCCCGGAGCTCCAAACATCCACATCTCGGAGGAGATATAAGGCCACCAACATGGCTTTTGAAGAGATGGTGGAGATGGTGTCCATATTGAGAAGGGAGGACTACGATGGGAAAAAAGGACCATACACACGACCGAATATGCGGAAGGACAAAATAATGTCCTCAGTTGTCACCACTCTAGAAGCAAAATTTGGCACAAAACGGTCGAAAGAACAATTGAGGAAGCGGTGGTCTGACATCAAAAGTCCGGAGCCAGAACAATATTGGCGAATAAAGAAGCTGCTTAAAAAAAGTAAGTACTTGTTGTGTTTTACTATTGAGATACTTAACTTGCATGCTGATGCTTATTTTTGGACTTTATACAGCATCATTCATAAAGACCGTTCTTTGTAAAATACATATGATACTTTAGAAAGTGACGTTATTTTTTCGCCAAATACGATGGGACAGGGTTGGACATACATTTATGTCTTGATAATTTGTCAAATTACCACAATTTGTTGATGTGGTGTAGATGTGTTGGAAAATATAATGCTTCTTCCAAAATGATTCAGTGTAATGTAAGGACAGGACACAGCAGCTGTTTCCACATCTGGACTCACAAGCACTATAGTGTACTATGTGACCATAAATAAATTTTAGAGGGGTAATACACATAGGAGATCATTGAGGTGTCTGCATCTGTGAAACTTGCCAGAAAATGTGCATTTTTTATAATTGTTGTTCAGAGGGAATGTTCATCCTGTCTTCTAAATTTTTTATGATGAAAAAAGGCAATTGGCCACAACTCATAACCAACGTTTAAGTTTATTTAATAGAATCTAAAATATCACTGTGTTTTAACTATACCTTTTGTTCAATTCTCATAGGGGAGAAAAAACTCAGACAACAGTCCAAGGATCCCAGGACCCCCCCAAGTCACCAGCCTGAGGCAGAAGATACCCCAAGCCCCAGCCCAAGACCACGCCCACCCGACAACCTGGAGTAAGGAGAGGTGGAGGAAGTGTGCAAGGTTTCAAGCCCACCAAGTGAGTGACTGACACCCCAGCTTGAGTTAATGTATTTTGGCGTGCATATTGTAAACCTTGTTATTATTCACTCATTTTAGGTGAGTTTCTGGTTGTGGAAGGCCAAGCGGCAGAGCCATTCACCACAGACAGTGCGCAAAGACTGATTGGCCAGATAATGCTGTGGAATGGCCAACTAGATAAAATGCGTGAACAAATTCACAGCATGCAACTTCGCCTGGACTCCATGCAACAGGAAATGAAGAACATGATTGATGTATTGGGCAGAATATAATAACGTTTGGCCTAAAAACATCAATCATGTTCTTCATTTCCTTGTGAAGTTTGTTTTTTGGAAAAAATGTTTTTTTAATTTATTTGGGATACCAAAATTTACATTATGATGCACACGGTGTGTCATCATGTGCTATCTTCCATCATGGGTTATGAATGTACTTGTTTTGTGTTTGCAACCCCTTCATCCTGAAAATTCTTTTGTGGTGATAGGAACCAAAAAAGGGATTGCACACACAAAACACGTACATTGCTCACCCATGATGGGAGATAGCACATGTTGACGTGACCCTTTTGTAAATCTTAATTTTGAGCATATTCTAAAGGAACGATTTCCAAGGGTGACATCACATGCACCGTTCTATAAATGTTGAACTTTGTAAGTTCTTTAATGTTTTGTTATGTTTATAAAAACACTGTTGTGAATGTAAATCTTTTTAGAAAGGTCTATTTTTGCTAAAATATGCCTTTTAATAATGTTTTAAAAACATATATTTTTACACAACGAAAAATCTTTAAAAAAAAAAAACTCAAAAGTGCACCTTTCAATGTGCACAAAGTAAAATTTTGTTAATAAGACAATGTGTGTGGCTGATTATTGCAGACAAATTTTTGTTTTATTTTTTGGGGGCCTGATTAAATAAAGGTAAATGCACTTGCCACTACTACAAGTGCACTAGGAGACAGACATAACTAAATGCAAACAAGAATAAAAACAAGATATTTTTTAAAAAAAAACATTTATTTTATTTTTTGGCTAAAATTACAGCTGTTGCTGAATAGCAATGGCCTCCCGACCATTAAAATTATTTACATAACGGTCACGCACTTGACGTGCGGTTTGGGGGGGCCAAGCCAATACGGCCAATTTCTAGGCCTGTCATTGTGGTATCCTGTTCCAGTCCGGCCTCAGGCCCAACAGAGGATATATATGTTGCTGAATGTCTCCTTAAAAAGTTATGCAAGATGCAGCAAGCAAGGATGACGTAGTTTAGTTTATATTCCGCCAAATGAATTGAAGAAAGGAATAAACTGAACCGGCTGGCCAGAATCCCAAAGGCATTCTCCACAACTCTTCTTGCTCTGGCCAGCCAGTAATTAAATACCTTCCTCTCAGGGGTGAGTGTCCTTTGGGGGAACGGCCTCATCAAGTGCTCACCAAAAGCAAACGCTTCATCAGCAATAAAAACTGAGGGGAGTCCATCCACATTCTCGTCATCAGGTGGCAATCCCAGGCCACCGGTCTGGAGACGATGGCACAGCTCGGTCTGTGCAAAGACCCCTCCATCAGACATCTGGCCGTTCTTCCCCACATCCACAAACATAAAGTCCAAATGTGCCAAGACCACCGCCATCAAAACTACACTATGGAACCCCTTGTAGTTATAGAAATAAGACCCCGAATGCGGTGGTGGCACAATCCGGACATGCTTCCCGTCAATCGCCCCGACACAGTTGGGAAAGTCCCAACGGTCAGCGAACTGGGAGGCCACAGTCTGCCATTCCTGTGTACTTGAAGGAAACTGTGGAGTGCAAAAAAGTAAAAAAATTAAGATAAGGACTTTGTATATCAGATTACACCAAAACATTAGTGAACAACAGCAGTCAAACATTATTAATATGTGTGTTTGTAATTGAAATGTTCAAAAACATAAGGCACACTTATAAGATTAATCACCCCCTCTGATGGCCCATTGATACATTTGAATGTGGGGGGGGGGGGGTTCTAATTAGGGCCCGAAACACACCTAACTGGTTGAAACATTTGTGGGGTGGGGAGGGGTTCTAATTAGGTTAACAAACACACCTGACTGGTTGAAACATTTGTGAGGTGGGGGAGGGGTTCTAATTAGGTTAACAAACACACCTGACTGGTTGAAACATTTGTGGGGTGGGGGAGGGGTTCTAATTAGGTTAACAAACACATCTGACTGGTTCAAACATTTGTGGGGTGGGGGAGGGGTTCTAATTAGGTTAAAAAACACACCTGACTGGTTCAAACATTTGTGGGGTGGGGGAGGGGTTCTAATTAGGTTAACAAGCACACCTGACTGGTTCAAACATTTGTGGGGTGGGGGAGGGGTTCTAATTAGGTTAACAAACACACCTGAATTTTTTCAACATTTGTGGGGTGGGGGAGGGTCAAACAAGACAATGGAGCAGACAATATACATTGTTCAAGGGACTATAGGCTAGAGATATAAATGGACACAGGATTGCATGGTGGGGAGGTTAATGAGGGAAAATATGCATGTAGGGCAATAAATGATTAATGTCCAAAAACAGTCATGCATGAAGATAAAAGGGACATTCACAGCATATTGAAAGCATGGCAATTAGGTAAGGAGGACATTTATACAATACATCAAAAAACATTTTATACACATCATGTATAGTTAAAGGATAAAACTTACCTTCATATAGTCCTTCTGCAGGACCTGAATAATAGCAGAACAGGTCTCTGGGATAATGATCCCTAGAGCCTGGGGGGAGATGCCTGTCGAGAACTTCAAGTCCTGAAGACTTCTCCCCGTCGCCAAGTAACGTAACGTGGCAACTAGCCTCTGCTCCGCACTGATGGCTTGCCTCATGCAGGTATCCTGCCTTCTGATATAGGGGGTCAGCATAGCCAGCAGACGCTCAAAGACGGGGTTCGTCATCCGGAGATAATTCCTGAAATCCTCAGGATTATTCTCACGGAGCTCATGGAGCAAAGGCATATGAGAGAATTGGTCACGCTGGCGCAACCAATTCTTCATCCATGAACTCCTCCTCGCCCTGTTCATGGACTGGACTCGGGTCAAAGTATTAACCCCAACACCAATTCCCCACGCAGCACGAACTCGAGAATGAGAATGTCCACGCGACATGGCTTCAAAACAGTCGGCTGGTCAAACAAACAAACAAACTTATAACAAACGCACTGAAGAACAGCAAGGCCTATGAAGAATGACCTGAAAATCAGGAACGAGTGGACCAGAACGGCCTGCAAGGCAGGGTACGAACTGACCAACACGCACTGAAAAGCAGATACAAACCTCAGAAGCACAAACTGAACCGCAGAAAACTATCGAAATAAGCTGAAGTGTGAAAAGCGCGAATCGTCTCTAACCAAACTTCTACTAACACGAGATAAACACGAGATTAGCAGAAGGAGCCCAAAGGGTGCCGTAGTGGGGCTTGAACTTCCTTTTTATAGTCCCATCGTACGTGCTATACGTCACCGCGTTCCAAACCAGCGGACTTTTGCAGTGAGCGTGTGTGGCCAAGTCTGTCCGTTTTTAAGTCCGGCGCAAGGAGCGAACAAAGTCCGGCGAAAAGTCCGCCTAGCAAAGTCTGCCGTAAAGTCCGCTCGTGTGTACGCGGCATTAAACTCAGAAATGACTTTCATACTGAGCCTGTCTCAGGGGAGATTATTTCAAGAAGTGTATACTTCATATATATATATATTCAACAATCTGATATGGGGTAGATATAATAATATCAGACTTTGTTCTGGATCCAAAACAGTAAACCTGCAATAACGCACTGAAATATGCTGCATTAAACATGCACTAATGTACTGCTATATACTTCGGTAAACCTGCAAAAATGCACTAAAATATACTGAGTTAACCGCTTCAGCCCCAGAAGATTTTACCCCCTTCCTGACCAGAGCACTTTTTGCGATTCGGCACTGCGTCTCTTTAACTGACAATTGCACGGTCGTGTGACGTTGCACCCAAAAAAAATTGACGTCCTTTTTTCCCACAAATAGAGCTTTCTTTTGGTGTTATTTGATCACCCGCGGTTTTTATTTTTTGCGCTATAAACAAAAAAGAGCAACTATTTTGAAAAAACGCAATATTTTTTACTTTTTGCTATAATAAATATCCCCCGAAAATATATAAAAAAAAATTTTTTCCTCAGTTTAGGCCGATATGTATTCTTCTACCTGTTTTTGGTAAAAAAAATCGCAATAAGCATATATTGATTTGCGCAAAAGTTATGGCGTCTACAAAATAAGGGATAGTTTTAAGGTATTTTTATTATTATTATTTTTTATTAGTAATGGCCATGATCTGTGATTTTTATCATGACTGCGACATCATGGCGGACACATCGGACACTTTGGATACTATTTTGGGTACCATTGTCATTTATACAGCGATCAGTGCTATAAAAATGCACTGATTATTGTGTAAATAACACTGGCAGGGACAGGGTTAACCACTAGGGGGTGATGAAGGGGTTAAGTGTGTCCTAGGGAGTGATTCTAACTGTGGGGAGGATGGGTTACAACTCACATGACAGAGATCACTGCAGCAGTGATCTCTGTCATGTCACAAGGCAGAATGGGGAAATGCCTTGTTTACATAGGCACTTCCCCATTCTGCGGCTCCATGACACGATCGCCTGCAAGCCCCGCCTATTAAAGGGGACGTACAGGTACACCCATTTGCCCACCGCTGCCATTGTGCCAATGTATATCGGCATGCAGCGGCAAGTGGTTAAACGTGCAGAAGCACACTTCAATGTACTGCAGTAAACGCGCAATAATGCACTGGAATATACTACGTTAAATGTGCACTAATGCACTACTAAATACCACGATAAATGTGCACCAATGCACTGAAATATACTGTGTTAAATGTGCACTAACACACTGCAATATACTGCAGTAAACCTGAAATAATGCACTAAAACATACTGCATTAAATGTGCACCAATGCACTGAAATATACTGCATTAAATGTGCACTAGCACACTGCAATATACTGCAGTAAACCTGCAATAACGCACTGAAATATACTGCATTAGACATGCACTAACACACTGCAATACACTGCGGTAAACCTGCAATAACGCACTGATATATACTGCTGCAAACCTGCAATAATGCACTGCAATATACTATGGTAAACATGCACTAACGCACTAAAATAAACTGCATTAAATGTACACTAATACACTGCAATATACTGCAGTAATCCTGCAATAATGCACTAAAATATACTGCATTAAATGTGTACCAATGCACTGAAATATACTGTGTTAAATGTGTACCGTTGCACTGAAATATACTGCATTAAATGTGCACTAGCACACTGCAATATACTATGGTAAACCTGCAATAATGCACTGAAATATACTGCGTTAAACGTGCACTAACACACTGCAATACACTGCTGTAAACCTGCAATAACACACTGAAATATACTGCTACAAACCTGCAGTAATGCACTGCAATATATTGTGGTAAACGTGCAATAACGCACTGAAATATACTGTAAATGTGCAATAACACACTCAAATATACTGCGTTAAACGTGCACTAATGTACTGCAATATACTTTGGTAAACATGCAGAAACACACTGAAATATACTGCGTTAAACATGCAGTAACACAATGAAATATACTGGGGTAAACATGCAATAATTCACTGAAATATAGTGCGTTAAACGTGCAGTAAGGCAATGCAATATACTGCGATAAATGTGCAATAACACACTGAAATATACTGCATTAAATGTGCACTAATGCACTGAAATATACTACATTAAAGGTGCACCAACGCACTGAAATATACTGCATTAAACATGCACCAACACACTGCAATATACTGCCATAAACCTGCTATAACATGCTGCAATATAATGCGGTAAACATGCAGTAACGCACTGAAATATACTGCAGGAAACCTGCCCTGACAAAATAAAATGGCACTCACACTGCACTATAATTAGATTCACACTAAAGTGACACTAAAGTAAAAACGAATGGTCGCAGTACACTCACACTGCACTATCATTAGATTAACACTAAAATTATACTTTACACTCACAATAGAATCACAATAGCCCGCTATAGCATACTAACCCACTAGTAGCACTAAACAGAGCCCTGTGCTATCTCTCTCCATGCCAATATTACACTACAAATGGCTACTTTGGAAAGAACATTTTCATAGTGTGGGGGGGACTAAGCACAATGAGCCATGATTGGATAAAGTCATCATGACAGTGTCTAATCATGGTTCTGACAGTGCTTTGTGCCCTGACTGGGCAAAGCTTTCATTGTTTCAGCTAATCAGGGCTTCCAATGCACTGTGTGGTGGCGCAGTGCATTGTGGTCATTCAGCAGGCCGAACAAATGGTCAAACAGCCCGATAATTTGGGTGTTAGCTGAACGGGTGAACAGCCAATGTTCAGTATGTGTTCATGCTCAGGCAGAACTGTACACCCAACACTATCAGAGACATATTTCAAGTGTGACTGTTATTAGAAAAAATATGACTGGTGTGGTGGTGATCAGGGACACTGGGACTGGTGTGGAGTGATCAGGGATACTGTAATTGGTGTGGTAGTCAGAGGCAAAATGACTAGTGTGGCAGTAATCAGGGACAAAAGAACTAGTGTGGAGTAAATGAGGGGCACTGTGAGTGGTGCAGTGGTGATTAGGGACACTGTGAATGGACAGAGGTGATATAGGCACACTAATTGGTGTGGTGAAGATTAGGGACACTGAATGACAGCATCAGTCTTGTGTTCTGCTGTGGTGGTAATCAGAGATAATGGCTGGCTGCACTGACATACAATGATATCGGCTTCAACACACATTAATGGCTAGTTTACACTTGCTTCAAAACAAGGCTTCGGACAGGCTTTGTTAAAGCTCTCTGAACGCTAGTCAAAGCTCTTGTCACTAAATAAAATGGTTAGCTTACAGTCCTGTTTACACCTTGCTTTTGCTTTGCTTTGCTTCGCTTCAAAAATTATACCCCATGTAGCTTTAGTGGTGCTTAAAAGTATCTTCAAAGCCTTCATAGAAGGCTATGACAAAGCTCACTTGAAACCCCACTGAAGCCCCATCGAAGCCTCATTGAAGCCCCATAAAGTGTCACCAAAGCCCCACCAAAAGCCTCATTAAAGCCCCACCAAAGTATCATCGAACCCCCAAGCAAAAGCAAGGTGTAAACAGGACTATAAGCTAACCATTTTATTTAGTGACAGGAGCTTTGACTGGCATTCAGAGAGCTTTAACAAAGCATGTTTGAAGCCATGTTTTGAAACAAGTGTAAACTAGTCCTAAGTAATTGCAATTTCTAAAAGTTGCAGTAGTGCTAATTTGAACCTTCATCAACCCCATCCAATCTTAGCTTAATGTTATGATAAGAATTTGTGCAAGGATTTTTTTTCTTCTGCAAGAGTTGCAATATAGTGTCGAAAGGGCCATAAGCCATAAAACTTTCTTAAAATATAAAGCATATGTTCACTTTGAGCTTTACCATTCTGCTACTTTTACCAACAGTCATAAAGCACCATGACTGTCACATCGAGTCAAAGGTTCTGTGTACTCTATGAGTAAAGTGATTTGTAACTTATAGAGGAGGAGAGCTTCACCTGGTCCAAGAAGGAGAATAGAGTAGCGGGGAAGAAAAGCAAGGTGATGCTAAGGAGGAAAGGGTAATGCAAATCTGTCATATTGTTTGCATGCAAAGTATATGTCCATTCTAAAGGCAAATATAGCATGCTTCAACCATGCCCTCTTTCTGTTGTCCCAGAAAACAAAAATATCAGTAAAAAATCCTAATCGACGGTTACAAAGTTTTTCACAATTTAGTTTGCCCTCAATATACAAAAAAAATTAGCAGAGACACATAACTCTGGCTTTATTTAAGATGTTAACTGTTTATCTTAAAGGTAGGTAATTTTAACATGTTTATATACTGTATATGAAATTATGTAAAGATTCAAACAAGAATTTGATTGTGTCCCTGGAAGAATGGCTTTTCAATACGATCTTTGTACTTTAAATGATCTGCTATTATATTCTGTACCATGTACACTGCCATTACCTATGCAAAGCTGTGGAAATTATTTGCAACATATACCATCATCTGACCATCAATCTTTCTTAGCATACAATTCCTAATGTATCACATCTATGTACAAAAATTCAAATAAATCAGGTACTTGTGTTCCAAAGTACAAATCAACAGTTTCACTACTGTCTGTTGGTCCTGTCCTTAAAGTAACCCATTAATCATAAAGCCTGTGATGACATATGTTAATACATTCAGCACAACCCAGGACATAATTATCTGGAATCAAATGTACCTTATACTCACCCAAATTTTATTGAAATTACACATCTCACTAATGGTTGTACTTATTACATTTACTGCTAATTACAAATGTTCAGTCCAAGTTTTAAAGCTCTGTAATTTTGTTTAAATTACAGTCTACAGTGCCCTGATTTTAGACCTGTGACCCACAAAATTAACTTTTAAAATAACAAAATATGTCATGAATTATTTAGTGGAATGAACTTTGAAAGTTCAGATAATTAGGTTGGGGTTTAGTTCCAACAATGCTACATCTAAAAATGTGCAATTGTTTCAAGACCTGTTAAGTGATACTAGGTCATCAATGGCGTATCAGTATATTTTTATTATTAAACTTATATTTTCTTTATTTTGTAAAAATCAGTTAATACACAGACTATGCAGCTAAATCCAAGAACCCAACCTGAAGTTTTGGATCTGCTGCCAAACCACCATGATAATGGAAGCAGCTTAAAATAGCAATCTGTAAGACAGCATGGTGGCTAGGAAGATTATTACTACAGTCTGGTTGACAATCTGTTCATAAAGACTTCAATTTAAGTTCTGGCAGGCATCATCTTACTGTACTTTGTCCGCATTTATTGCCTTGAATTAGTACCTCAATAATTGTTTTAAAATGATGCTAGATAATTAGATATGGTCTCTGTATCACTTGTGTTCCTTTGTTGTACCTCCAAGTAAAATTCTAATTTCTAAATAGATCAATATTATTTTTTTACAGTGCTTTTGTCAGTTGTGATAAAAAATAAAATTGTACATGCCTTGTTAGTTGACACTAATACATGAATAATTGTTTTCAGCAATATGAATGCTGTATGTTATTAAAATAAAGTGTGGCATATTCTTTTTTAAAACGGTAACATTCACATAAAATTGTTTTTTGTAGTTGCTTAAAACATAAATGTAGACTGAACTATTTTCTTTAAAAAGAAAACACCTGTACATTTGCACACCCATGCTAGCCTTACACACAGTGAGCTGACATATATGCAATATTAGTTGTTGATCTCTGAGTGCAAATGATCTGACCTTTTCATTTTCAATACTTTTTCAGTCAAGGAAAACATATATCTAAGTCACAGTGTAGCTAGTAGTAATACGTGGCAATCTGTATTTATTCTGTAATTATGAATATGTTTAACCATTTCAGTGCTAGCCAATTAATTTTTTTTAAGTGATGTGATCGTTTGACTGTTTTTTTTTTTTTTTAACAAGAAAATAAATGTTTATTCAATTTTTACAATACAAGCGATGCATATACACAGTTGCATGTACACAGAAATACTGTTACATGAATTGTCACAGGACGAATGAGCAACATATTGAAACAGGATAGAGAAGTACAGAGGTGTTGAGTTACATCACATTAGGAGATGAGATCAGAGATAATAGGGGGGGGGGGGGGCTGAGAGAGGGGTGGGGCTGGGAGGGAAGAGGAGGGGGGAAGGGAGGGGGGAAGGGAGGGCCGGAGAAAAGAACCGCATCCATATTGCTAGGTTCACAGAGCTCAAACAATGATTAGACATTCAGAAGATCAAATCAGTGGTAAACTATTGCAGGGCGGGTCCAACAGCAACATCTCGGTGATCATCCTCCCCCAGTATGCCCCACGCATCTATCCATCCCGACCATATCTTGTCAAATTTGGCAGGACAGTTTCGGTTAGCATAGGTAAGTTTATATAATGGTAACACCGAGTTCAATTTAAGGCACCATGAGGATGCTGTGGGTGGGGCATTATCCTTCCAGTGAAGGAATATCTCTCTACGAGCGTAAAATGTGGCATAATTCAAAAATAATCTAGTATATTTACCCCTTACCCTAGAGTCAAAAACATTAAGCAGCATCAGTTTGGGGTCTGTTACCAGCTCTAGAGAGGTGACCCGATTAAGGGTGTCAGCTATCTCCAGCCAATAATCCCTGAGGCGGGGACAGGACCATATCATATGAAAGAAAGTGGCGGAACTCTGACCACATCTAGGACAGGCCATAGGAATGTTAGGATTCATAATTGTTAACCATTTTGGAGTGTAATAGGCTCTGTGGAGGAACTTGACCTGCATAAAATGGTCTCTGGCCGAGATCATATTGGTGACAAAGGATGATACACATGACTCCAATTCCTCCTCTGACAGATCTGGGATATCTATTTTCCATCTATCATGAGTTTTTTCAAGTTTTTTAAATGGAGCTATGGACAGGTGGAAATATAGGGAGGAGAGGGGTTTATCTATGACCCTGGCTGTGAGTAGTCCCTCCACAGAGTCTGATTCCAAATTGAGTTGTGCTGGGAACTGTTTCCTATACGCGTGGCGAAGTTGATAGTACCTAAACAGCATCCATCCTGGCAGTGAGTAGGCATTTTTGAGATCCGCAAAGGATCTTAGTTTACCCCCTACAACTATATGCTTCAGTTTTACTATACCCTTTCCTGCCCAAACCTGGGGGTCAGGAACAGTATTCAGATGTGGTAGGTTGGGATTACCCCAAAGAGGAATGTGGGGAGAAAATGTCTCGGGGGAGGCAAAGCGGGCTCTGGCCATATGCCATATATTAATGGTTGTACGCATCAAGTCCATGATGCCAGGTTGAGACCTCACCCCTTTAAACACCACATTACTGAGAGAGGAGTATAAACCCATTATAGCTGCCTCCAAGGTTACCACTGGGTTGTCCTGCAGTTGGGAAACCACCATCTGACCGTCACCAGAACGGCCACCCAGAAGTAGATCTGAAAATCTGGTAGGGACAGACCACCCTGGGTGACGGGCAGCTGGAGGGTAGTATTGGCCAGTCGTGGGGACCTACCATTCCAAACAAAGGACGAAATTATACTTTTTATTCTTGCGAAGAATGAGGCCGGAGGGATTAAAGGGGCATTACGAAAAAGGTAAAGGAATTTGGGGAGATAAACCATTTTAATTAAATTTCCCCTACCCACGGGTGATAGGTGAAGGGTCCTCCAGGCTATACATTTTTGTGAAAAGTTTTTAAGAAGTGGTTGAAGGTTCAGCTCATAATATGAGGACAATGGAGTCCCAATCCTAATTCCCAGGTATTTGAACTCTGATGTCCAGTTTAGGGGGGTGCCTGTTGGTGGATGGGGACCTGATGGATTCAGTGAAAAAAGGAGGGATTTCCCCCAGTTAATCTTAATGCCCGAGAACGATCCAAATTCATCTATTATTTGTAGCGCTGGTGGGAGGGAAGAGATGTCTTTGAGGAAAAGGAGGGTATCATCAGCGTATAAGGATATTTTATCTGTTATTACACCGACTTGGATTCCCTTTACTGAGGAAGCGGATCTAATACGAGCTGCCATGGGTTCCATGGCTAGTGCGAATAATCCAGGGGATAGGGGATCATTGCTGGGGGAGCACATTGCAATGGCTTCTATCCTTAAGGCTTCTATCTCTAAGTGATTCTTTCTACAAGTGATATGCACTTCAATCTCTGCTTCAAGTTCTGCCTCACCTGATCATTCCTTCTCTGTCTCTTTACAGGTATGTGTCAGCTCAACCACATCTTCCACCGTTAAATGAAATTGGGATCTGCCTGCTGTTTCTGTGTGTGTGTCTTTGGTATGTGTCAGCTCAACCACATCTTCCACCGTTAAATTAAATTGGGATCTGCCTGCTGTCTCTGTGTGTGTGTCTTTGGTATGTGTCAGCTCAACCACATCTTCCACCGTTAAATGAAATTGGGATCTGCCTGCTGTCTCTGTGTGTGTGTCTTTGGTATGTGTCAGCTCAACCACATCTTCCACCGTTAAATGAAATTGGGATCTGCCTGCTGTCTCTGTGTGTGTGTCTTTGGTATGTGTCAGCTCAACCACATCTTCCACCGTTAAATGAAATTGGGATCTGCCTGCTGTCTCTGTGTGTGTGTGTCTTTGGTATGTGGCCTTCTCTATCTGTTGCCCTGTGTGCATAACCATGACGTTGTTTTTTATTGTACTGGACTGTCTTACCTAAGTTTTATGTGTTGATCTTATCTTGGCCTCTGGCCTCTTGCTATTCTGACTTTAGAAGCAAAAAGTCCACTTTGATTGTTAGGCTTTCTTATAGTCACTCATGATTAATTAATGAACTTCAACCCCACCCTTATAACAGTATAAATTTGAGCATCCTTAAGGGGTGAGCACATTGCTGGGGGAGCACATTGCAATGGCTTCTATCCTTAAGGCTTCTATCTCTAAGTGATTCTTTCTACAAGTGGTATGCACTTCAATCTCTGCACTTCAGCGATTGCACAAAGCAAACAAATATAGCAAACTGCACTGGAAAGCACCTAACAGACTGCAGGTGACCCTGTCTATCTAACACACACTCTCTACCACTGCTTCTGGCACTCCTGTCCTCTCTCCTCAAACTCTCTTACCCTTACCCCCCCTCTCCACCCCCCTGCTTATACATATCACCCTGCCTTCTGTCCTCTCCCTACTACTGCTCCTACCAACTCTTGCTCATTCTACATCCATATACTAATAAAACCTCCAGTACTCTGAGACATGCCCCTTCACATAAATCACATTCCCACATTACCTCCCTCACCCTCCTGCTTCTCCTAATCTCTGGTGACATATCCCCAAACCCTGGGCCACCATCATCTGTCTTTGCCCAATGCTCCCATCCCCCTACACCCTCTGGCAGGAGCCACAACCCACAGAACTTGGTCTCTATTCCTCTTTCCAAAACCAGCCTCCCCTTTTCCTGTGCACTGTGGAATGCACGTTCTGTCTGCAACAAACTCACCGCCCTTCATGACCTCTTTATCACAAATTCCTTTAACCTATTTGCCATTACTGAAACCTGGCTTCATGAATCAGATACTATTTCTCCTGCTTCCCTCTCCCTTGGGGGCCTTCTCTGGACTCACTCCCCCAGACCAAGTGGACGGAAGGAAGGTGGAGCGGGAATCCTTCTAGCCCCATGCAGCACCTATCAGGTACTTCACCCACCTCCCTTTCTGACACTCTCCTCTTTTGAGGCACATTGCATTTGTCTATTCTCTCCCATTTCTCTAAGAATTGCTGTCATCTACCCTCCCCCTGGACCAGTGTCAGCCTTTCCTGATGACTTCTCTGCCTGGCTACCCTACTTTCTCTCTTCTGAAATCCCCACAATTGTTCTTGGGGACTTCAACATCCCTGTTAACACTAACACTACTATTACTTCTAAACTTCTCAGTCTAACCTCATCGCTTGACCTGAAGCAATGGATACAGGCTCCTATCCACTCCAATGGCAACACCCTTGACCTTGTCTTCTCCTACCTGTGCACTCCGTGCAACCTTTCCAACAATCCACTCCCACTCTCTGATCACCACCTTATTAGTTTTGCTCTCTCCCTGTCTTCCACCTCTTCTCCCTCCAACCGCCTAACAGTTACACGTAGAAACCTTCGCCACCTCAACCCTTCTCTTCTCTACTCTGCTACTGATCACCTCTATGACAAAATCTCACCTCTGTCCTGCCCAAACCTAGCTACTTTCATCTACAACAGCTCACTGTCTTCCTCCCTATACAAGCTTGCCCCCCTCACTACACGCAGAATTAGGCCCCGACTGCTACAACCCTGGCAAACAGATGACACCAGAAGTCTCAGAAAACGTAGCCGTGCTCTTGAGCGCCTGTGGCATAAGACTAAGACCCAGGAAGACTTCACACAATATAAATCTGCCCTCCTAAAATACTACTCCTGCCTTCACACTGCCAAACAAACCTACTTTATCACACTCATTAACACCTACTCATCCAGTCCACGTCAACTCTTCTCTACCTTCAACACTCTACTCTGCCCTCCACTGCCTCCACCCACCAACTCACTCACTGCCCAGGAGATTGCCAATCACTTCAAAACTAAGATTGATACAATTCATGAGGAGATCACCAATGCGCAAAAACCTCCCCCATGCAACACCCCATGTCCACAGATACAATCATTACTTCCCTCATTCAACCCTGCTACTATTACTGAGGTTGCTAAACCTTTATCTAACACTCATCTAACCATTTGCCTCCTGGATCCTGTTCCCTCGCAAATGCTACGCTCACCCTCTGACTCAATTCTACACTCTCTAACTCACATTTGCAACCTCTCCCTCTCTTGTGGCATCTTCCCAAACTCTCTAAAACATGCGACCATCTGACCATGAATAAACTTCTTGATCCCCTTCAGTCCGGTTTTCGCCCTCATTACTCCACGGAAACTGCTCTCCTTAAACTCTCAAATGACCTACTAATGGCTAAAGCCAATGGACACTATTCTGTACTACTTCTCCTGGATCTCCCTGCTGCCTTTGACACAGTGGACCACCCCCTCCTCCTCAAAAAACTCCACTCCTTTGGTCTCCGTGACTGTACTTTTCGCTGGTTCTCATCCTACCTATCCCACCGCTCCTTCAGTGTCACTTACAACTCTACTTCCTCCTTTCCTCTTCCTTTCTCCGTTGGGGTCCCCCAAGGTTCTGTTCTTGGACCTCTCCTTTTCTCAATCTACACCACCTCCTTGGGTCAGTTGATTGCCTCCCACGGCTTTAAATATCATCTCTACGCTGATGACACCCAAATCTATCTCTCCACCCCCCAGCTCTCCCCATCTGTCTCCTCATACATTACCAACTTACTAGCAAACATATCAGCCTGGGTGTCACCTCCTCAAACTCAACCTATCCAAAACCGAGCTCATGATATTTCCTCCCTCAGGTGCCACTTCCCCTGATTTCCATGTCAATATCAACGGCTCAAATATCAACCCATCTCCCCACGCCAAGGTCCTAGGTGTAATCCTGGACTCTGAACTAACCTTTCGACCCCACATTCTATCACTATCCAAAACTTGCCGCCTCAATCTCCGCAACATCTCCAAGATACGCTCCTTCCTAACCAATGTCACCACAAAGCTTCTAATCCACTCCCTGGTCATCTCCCACCTCGACTATTGCAACTCCCTCCTCATTGGTTTACCTCTAAATAGGCTATCCCCACTTCAGTCCGTCATGAACGCTGCTGCCAGGCTCATCCACCTCACAAACCGCTCAGCGTCTGCTACACCCCTCTGCCAATCCCTCCATTGGCTGCCACTCAGTCACTGAATTAAATTCAAGATACTAACTATAACTTACAAAGCCATCCACAACCTGGCCCCCAGCTACATCTCTAACCTAGTCACAAAATACCAACCTAATCGTTCTCTTCGCTCCTCCCAAGACCTCCTGCTCTCAAACTCCCTTGTCACCTCATCCCATGCTTGCCTTCAGGACTTCCCCAGAGCCTCCCCCATCCTCTGGAATGCTCTACCCCAATCCGTCCGATTTTCTCCTACTTTATCCACTTTCAGATGATCCCTGAAAACTCATCTCTTCAGAGAAGCCTATCTGGCCCCCACCTAACAACTGTACATTTATCTTCTCAATCAGCACATCACCCATTACCTTGTATCTCTTGACCTTCCCTCTTTGATTGTAAGCTCTAAAGGAGCAGGGCCCTCTGATTCCTACTGTATCAAAGTGTATTGTATTTGTACTGTCTACCCTGAAGTTGTAAAGCGCTACGTAAACTGTTGGCGCTATATAAATCCTGTATAATAATAATAATAATAGTGGACAACCCTGTCTGGTGCCCCTGGACAGTGGAAATGGCAAGGACGGTGAATTATTTATGCGTATAAGGGCCGTGGGATTGTGATATAGCATTTGGACCCAGCTAATAAAACGAGGGCCAAATCCAAACTTGCGGAGAACCGCCCAGATGTAACGCCACTCAACTGAATCAAAAGCCTTTTCGGCATCTAGAGAGGCGACCACCTCTGGGCCATCCCCGCTCACCCTGGACAGATGCATGAGGAGACGCCGGATGGTTATGTTGGTCCCTCTGCCCGGCATAAATCCAGACTGGTCCGTGTGCACCAGTGCCGTAATCACAGTGTTCAAGCGAGCAGCTAACAGCTTGGCCAACAGCTTGGCATCCACATTAAGGAGAGATATAGGACGATATGAAGAGCAGTGTTCGGGAGGCTTGCCCTGTTTAAGAATGACTACTATAACTGCCTCAGCCATTGTCGGGGGCAATGAATTCCCCTCCATGGCATTTTGCAGCATTCTTTTGAACGATGGCAGTATTTCTGCTGCATAAGTTTAAAAGAATTCGACAGGTATCCCATCCGGGCCTGGCGTTTTGGCATTTTGTAAGGAGGCCACTGCCCTCTGTACCACCTCTAATAGGATAGGACCGTCTAAAGCTTCTCTAAATGTGGATGTCAGGCAAGGGAGCTCCACCCCGTCAAGATATGTCGCCAGTTCTGCATCCGTACAATTCAATCGAGAACCATAGAGCTCCCAGTAGAATGACGTAAATCTGTCATTAATGGATGAGGGATCTGTTAGGGTCGTCCCGTCCAGGTCATAAATGGTCGACATAGTCACCGGGGAGGAGCTTTCCCTCGCCAGCCATGCCAGCATACTACCGGTCTTTTCCCCGTGCTCGAAAATTCTTTGGGACTGATGTAGGAATTTAGTCTTAGTGACTGATGTTCGTAGTAGGAGGACATCCCGTAATGCTGCCTGAAAGTCAGAGTATGCTCTTGGAGTCCGGGACTCCGAGTACTCCTCCTCGAGTACCGCCACCCTCTCCTCAGCCTTTCGGGTCTCCTCCCTCAGATCCTTACGGACCTTACGGATATGTGACTGCAGGTTACCTCTAGTGAAGGCCTTAAATGCGTCCCAGGATGTGGTCAGAGATACCGATTGGTCTAAATCTCGCCAATATCGTATCGCCTCAGACCTAAATGGTTCCGATACTCTGGAGTCATCCAGCCAGAATCTGGACAATCTCCAGAGATTCTCACCCGGCACATAGAACACACACAGCTTCAAGGCAAATGGAGCGTGATCCGATATGCCATGGGGGAGAATGGTGATGTCCCTAACCCTGGGTAAAACAGACCCCCCTGCATAGGCAAGATCTATGTGTGAAAAGGTCTTATGTGAAGCCGAGTGACATGTGTAGGCCCTTCGGGAGGGGTTTCGCCCTCTCCACACATCAGTCAGGTTAGAGGCTTCGGCCCAGGAGAGTAGCTCTGAAGAGGAGCTCGCTCCGAGTGAGAGTCTGTCCACCCAAGGGTCTGGGACCATGTTAAAATCCCCCAGCATCACCACATTATCCGGAGCGTAGGTGGCAACTTTAGAGATAAGCTGATTAAGTAATCTTGTGGAGGCCGGGGGGGGGTATAAACCTACCACCACTAGTTCTAATCTATCTACCATAGCATGTAGTATAACAAAACGACCCTCCGGATCTAGTTCCAGCACTAACAGTTTAAACGGTAGAGATTTATGAACTAGAATGCTGACTCCCCTAGAGTAGTTAGTGTAAGTGGAATTATATTGATGTCCCACCCAGGGCCGTCTGGGGCTCAAGAGCTTACTGCCTGTCAAGTGAGTTTCTTATAATATACATATTTGGGGTTGATAGGTTTTGAGAAATTGAAATACCAATGACCTTTTCACAGAGGAATTTAAGCCCCTAGTGTTCCATGAGACAATAGTACAGTCAGCCATAAACATCCATTGGTACATTTTCAAGCTGTGGACCTCTACCCAAAATTAGATGCAAGGTTCGGACCACCATGTAGGTCAGGACGTGGAATCTCAAACATCCAGTGACATATATGTTTACATTGCTTGTGGAAGAACAACATAAGAACCAAACATAACCAAATAAACCCAACCAACCCTCCCACCCCCCACCCCGCCAACCCCAGCCCCAACTTTGGGGAGGCTCAGGATCCCAATCTCGAACCAAGGCAAACACGCCTGTAATGGGGGAACATGTGCAAAACGGCATCTGCAGTTCAGCAGTTAGATCTTACATCTAGTCTTTGCTGGAGACCGGACTAGTAAAAAAGCAGGTGCAGGCTCCCAGCAGCCGCCAGGGCTACAAACTTAAAATTAACCTTGCAAAGTAAATTCAAATGTCTCAGCCATTGCCAAAGGAGAAAAAACAGAGTGGCAGTGGGCAATGCAGGTCGGGAGGCCCGTGTATAAGAGAGGTATGTCTTTAAGGCCACACATGGCTAAGGCAATTAGGGGCAAGATCCCCATCCATATAGATAGTGATAATTGAGTAAATGATTTACATTCGGAACCGGTAGTGGGCCTGGGTCCAGGCTGTGCAAAGATGGGGAAAGGGGAGAAGGAGAATTAGGATACAGACCTGGCGCCACTATTGCAGTAATGGGGCTTCGTAAAGCCTCTTGCGGTCCAGCTGTATGATTCTCGAGAGTTCAGAAGTGAGAAACCACAACATGTGGGGGGTGACAGGATCCAGTAGGAAGACCCAGGCCGACAGGTAGGAAAAGGCACGGTTCAGGAAGAACAGTAGACTATAACAGTCCGCTTAAGTGGGCAGTTAGGTAGTTCACTTATCTGGGCGGGAGTGCATCAATCCAGGAGGAGGCGTCCTCTGGGGACACAAAGAACCTCACAGACTCCCCATCTTCCACCCTCAGCCTGGCCTGGAACAGCATGCTGTATTTAATATGGTGGGAGCAAAGTCTCGCTCTAACAGCATCAAAGGATTTCCATTGCTTTTGGGTTTCCAGCGAATAATCCGGGAATATTAGGAGCTTAGCATTTTTGAAACGTAGTTCGCCTTGGGCTCTGGCCTCCCTCATCACAATGTCTCTGTCCCGAAAATGAAGGAGTTTGAAGATAAAGGTACGGGGTGGTGCTCCCACAGTAAAGAATGGAGAGAAATGTGCTGAAGGGAGTAGTTGTTGCAATAGCCGTTCAGCGAAGGCCAAAGGATTCATGCCCTCTGCCCCCTCAGGGAGTCCCAATATGCGTAAATTATTCCTTCTATTGCGGTTCTCCGCATCTTCTGCGCGGGACTCAAGCGTCTTTACTCTGGCTTTAAGTGCATGAATGTCAGCCCCATGGTCACGCACCATATCCTCAGCCTGGGAGACCCTTTGCTCCACCTCAGATACTCATCCCTGGAAGGCATCAAAGTCCTTCCTAATAAACTCTACATTAGCTTGTATGTGATCCACCTTACCGGTCAGGGTGGTTATGGACTGTAGAACTGCCTTAAAATCAGCCGCCGTGGCAGGCATCCTGTCAGGATCTTCGGTCTGATTCTCCATCTGGGGTAGAGTCTTAGGCAGGGCCCCGGCTGTAGCCTTGTCTATGATGTCGTACTTTGCGGCCTTTTTCCGGGATCTAGGCTGACTTTTCCGCGTTTGCATACCTTAAGGAGGGCACCAGGAGAAAGATGGGACAGGGAGAGCCCGCCAGAGCTTCCGTTTGCGGCGTCCGAACGGGCACCGCGCCGGCCGTGTGAGGTCGCGGGCCGGATCTCCCAGGCGAGGCCGCGGCTTCGGCCTAGTCCGCGATGTCCAGGTCTGTCCCTTTTTTAAAGATTCCGGCCGGCCGATTCCTCTCCCAACCGAACTGAGGCGGTCCCCCGGTCAGGAGGGATCCAGTAAGGTCAATGTTATGGGGTCTACACCCAGTAAAATAGGATGTTTAGATCCGGTCTCAGGGAGCACAGACAAACACGTCTGCTCCCTCTGCCATCCTGGACATGCCCCCCGACTGTTTTTTTTTTTAAATCAGAAAAAGGGTTTATTGTGCCAATCAAAGACAAAAAACACATTACATTCCATATCAAAAAGAATGTCATTTGTTACAGCAACAGCAAATTGTGCATTGTGCAAATAAAGATCAGTAAAACAGTGGCACCAAAAGAAATTACTTTGACACATCTTAACTAAAAAGGAAAGGAAGGCTGTGTCGGACGGGCAAGCATGGACCCGCCGACCCAACACAGCCAAACGTATGGCTAATGGGCCATCTAGTAAACAGTATTGCCCATAACCTGCCTAACCCCATGGACTCACCCTTTTCCCAGTCAGAGGGTGTGTTCACAGCTTGCCCTGCCTCTTTGGTTTATACTCAAATTAGGTTCCGCCCCCTCCACTAATCCATTAAAGTACCCTTTAAACCTGTAGTAACCGATGCATAGTCACGGGGTGCCAACCCAGGGGTTTCCAGCCAGGGCTGCCATATGGAGTAAAATTTCCAAACTGCGTTTCTATGCTGATATGTTAGATACTCACGGATAAGGATATAGTTGACCTGTTCTACCCAATGTTTTTTGGTTGGAACATGTATAGATAACCAAAACCTGGCCACTAGCTTACAAGCCAAATACACTAATCTGATCACTGCTATATTAACAGGGAGGGAATATATCTCTTCATCTACCGCTCAAAAGATGCATATAAGGGGGTCCAGAAGGACCCTAATCTGAAAGACTGAGGAAATAACCTCAGTGACCTTATCTCAATACTGATGCAACCTGGGACAGTGCCACATCAGGTGAATTAGAGACCCCTCCTCCCCACAATGTTTGGGGCATATAGAAGAGTCTCTCCTACCCCATCACTGTAGTTGTATAGGTGTACGGTAGGCCCTATGCAGTAAAAATAAATGAGACAGTCTGTGCGATTGCGAAACAGAGGTAATTGGCCCTGCCTGTAGACATATGTCCCATGTTTTGTCATTTACTTCCCCTAGGTCCTCTGTCCAGCCCTTCCTACTCGACAGGGTCATTGAATCTTGTATGGATGACAACAAACAGGAGTAGATATGGGATATTAGGCCCTTTTTCTCCTGACTGAAGAAAACATCCTTTATCAGGGAATGACTGGCAAGTAAGAGAGTGTAGGTCTGGCCCTGGGCCTGGAGAGCATGTCGTACCTGAAGGTATCGGTAGAATTGATGCCTGGGGAGGTTAAATTCTATTTGTAGTTCCTGGAATGATTTTAGTACGTTTTGGTTATATATTTGGGAGATATTGCAAATTCCGGCCAGCCTCCACGTCTGGAAGCCGTCGAATTTGAATACCTCTGCTAAATTAGGGTTATCCCATAATGGGGTTTCTGCCAGAAATGCCAAAATCTTCAAACTAGACCTGACCGTGGCCCAGAGTTTTTTTAGAAGAACAACAGTGGGCGCCGTTTGTGGCAGGTGATGTAGCCCCGCCTCCAAACTTGCTAACACTGAGATGTTCTCTGTTCCGGTCTGTTTTCGACTGAGTCAGATTCGCCCAGTAACCCAAAACCACTTAAGTAGTAGTAATGGGGAGGCATAAAAATAGTGTTTAGGGTCAGGGACTGCAGCTCCTTCCCGATCTTTGTCATATTGCAGAGTAGAAAGACTTCTGGCCACTCTTTTTCTCCATATCAAGGACCTGAACAAAGTATCAATACGGCTGAACCATCTGCGGCATATCCACTGCGGGGAATTATGGATAATGTATAACAGTTGGGGCACAAAACCATTTTAATAAGGTTTATTCTTCCTATTACTGACAATGGAAGTTTGCACCAGGTATTACACATCATTTGAAGTCTTTTAAAAAGGGGCAGGAGGTTCCCCCCAAGGTATGTCGGCGGATTAGCAGACACCTGTACTCCTAAATATTTAAATAAGGAAACTACCTTGAGGGACTCCACAGCAACCGGCAGCAAGATCGTTGGATCATCTACTGGCAAAAGGACAGATTTGCTCCAATTGATGGAGAATCCCGACAAGGAGCCGAATTGTTGAATTACCTGCATAGCATTTGTAAGGGAAGCGTCCTCGTCTCCTAGATATAGTAAGGTGTCATCCGAGTAAAGGGAGATCTTCTCTATGGTTAGTCCCCTGTTAAAGCCCACAATAGATGGGGATGACCTTACCGTAGCCGCAAGTGGTTAAAGGGCTAACGCAAATAACAGGGGTGACAATGGACACCCCTGTCTTGTGTCCCTAAAGAGAGGGAATGGATCTGAGAGGTCTCCATTTACACGGATCCTAGCCGTGGGGGCAGGTCTGGCCCTGGGTCTGGAGAGCATGTCATACCTGAAGGTATTGGTAGAATTGATGCCTGGGGAGGTTAAATTCTATTTGTAGTTCCTGGAATGATTTTAGTACGTTTTGGTTATATATTTGGGAGATATTGCAAATTCCGGCCAGCCTCCACGTCTGGAAGCCGTCGAATTTGAATACCTCTGCTAAATTAGGGTTATCCCATAATGGGGTTTCTGCCAGAAATGCCAAAATCTTCAAACTAGACCTGACCGTGGCCCAGAGTTTTTTTAGAAGAACAACAGTGGGCGCCGTTTGTGGCAGGAGATGTAGCCCCGCCTCCAAACTCGCTAACACTGAGATGTTCTCTGTTCCGGTCCGCAATATGTTTTCGACTGAGTCAGATTCGCCCAGTAACCCAAAACCACTTAAGTAGTAGTAATTGGGAGGCATAAAAATAGTGTTTAGGGTCAGGGACTGCAGCTCCTCCCCGATCTTTGTCATATTGCAGAGTAGAAAGACTTCTGGCCACTCTTTTTCTCCATATCAAGGACCTGAACAAAGTATCAATACGGCTGAACCATCTGCGGCGTATCCACTGCGGGGAATTATGCATAATGTATAACAGTTGGGGCACAAAACCATTTTAATAAGGTTTATTCTTCCTATTACTGACAATGGAAGTTTGCACCAGGTATTACACATCATTTGGAGTCTTTTAAAAAGGGGCAGGAGGTTCCCCCCCAGGTATGTCAGCAGATTAGCAGACACCTGTACTCCCAAATATTTAAATAAGGAAACTACCTTGAGGGACTCCACAGCAACCGGCAGCAAGATCGTTGGATCATCTACTAGCAAAAGGACAGATTTGCTCCAATTGATGGAGAATCCCGACAAGGAGCCGAATTGTTGAATTACCTGCATAGCATTTGTAAGGGAAGCGTCCTCGTCTCCTAGATATAGTAAGGTGTCATTCGAGTAAAGGGAGATCTTCTCTATGGTTAGTCCCCTGTTAAAGCCCACAATAGATGGGGATGACCTTACCGTAGCCGCAAGTGGTTAAAGGGCTAACGCAAATAACAGGGGGGACAATGGACACCCCTGTCTTGTGTCCCTAAAGAGAGGGAATGGATCTGAGAGGTCTCCATTTACACGGATCCTAGCCGTGGGGGCTGCATACAGCAGCCTTACCCACTGGATGAAATTGTCCCCCAGTCCAAAGCGCTTCAATACTTCCCATAGGTAAGACCACTCGATGCTATCAAAGGCCTTAGTCGCGTCTAGGGATAGGATCGCTCTTCGGCCTGAATTATCAACAGGTATCTGGAGTTTGAGAAAGAGGCGTCTGATGTTACGGACCATGGATCTCGAAGGGATAAACCATGATTGGTCTTTGTGGACCACTTTATTAATAACTTTGGCTAGCCTGGTGGCCAGGACTCTTGCCAATAATTTTACTTTAGTTGTTAATAGCGAAATAGGCTTATAAGAATCTGGGGAATGGGCCTGTTTACCAAAAGTGGGGGAAGATGGTAGTTGCGCTGTGATGAAGGGGGGGAGCTACAAAGATGACTAAAGTGGCAATGTGAACTAAAAAAGCAGAAACGGTCCAATGCATGAATGGATCCTACATGCTCAAAGAACATGGTGGGGATGCAGTGCAGTGCAACGTAGCTGATCAACATGACTATAATGTTGCGGGCAGACAAAACCTAATATATAAAGGTAATTGTGAAACAGTGACTGCTTGAATATAGCAAAGCAAAAATGCATATACTAACACAAATAGGATGAATAATGACACAATGCAAAAAAAAAATATAATGCAAGAAAAATATATGTGGGCTAGTGCCCCATTAGCAAAAACGTGCCAAATCCTGGTGAACTACAAGTGACAAATCCCTAGAGCAAACATGAATATTAGTTCTATCATCCAGTCCAAAAAACAAAAAACTTGTGATGAGAAACACAAAACAATTCCAATCGTGAAGGGAAGGGGGATCTTCAGTAATGACACCTCCGTGTTTGCAAGCCGCTTACCTTACAGCTGTAAGGTGTACAGCCTGTGTTGCAAATGACCCGCAGGTGTAGACGTTCCGTGTATAAGGTAGTGACAATGATGAACATGCCAAGCAAAATATAAAAAATAAAAAGTATACAGCATGTAAAATAACTCTGCGACCACCACAGTGGAGGGGGGGCAAGACACACACGGGGGAAGGTTGCACTCACTTTCATGAAGTGAGTGTGAGCATCAATCCACGAGCGCCGAGCTCGTATGCCCCCAGGAGTATCACCAATCTGGAATCTGTCCCCGTGCCTGGAAACTGGAATATGTCCCCGTGCCTCTCTCCTCAGTGTTCGACTGGTAGAGTAGTGATATACAGTGTGAGGGGGAAAGAGACGCACATAGCGTGATCCCATATAAAAGGTATATTTATTTAATAAAACAAGTCCAATCAACTTACATTTAAAACAATGCTGCAGTGTGTAGTAACTACGAGAGCCGAGCTCGTCTCCTGTTGTTTGTCAAACCTGTCATTGTTATTTTTGAAGAATTGTCTTGGCTTGAAAATGCATGTTAACTCTGAGAACCAGCTCACAAATCTTCTTTTAAAAGCAGAACAGAAGGTTTGGGACTTTAAATGAGGTTAGGTAGGGGGCGTTCAACTCCCCTCCTCCATCCCGATTCAATATGTATACCAAAGAAGAAAGGGGCAAAGGGCGGGACTTTAAATGAGGCACACGGGGGCAAGTACAAAGGTTAAGTATAAAACAGGTTTTATTATATTCAAAATTGACATATATTCACATGATTTTAAATGTACATAGCTACTATTCTTACTCTATATTACATCAAAGTATACATTCCAACAAGGACTTAGAATTACATTGCATGAACAATTTAAGAGCTAGAATCACAAGTAGAGAATATGTGACACATTAAAGTGTCTGATATACAGGTTACAAAAACAGGGGAAAATAACGAGTGGAAATGGAACGTAATACATGATTGTTGGTGAGGTATGCCTATAGGTAGATGTAAGCTCTACGCGTTTCGGGACTTAATCGCCACTCTTCAGGAGCAAAAACCAAAGGTAACCTAGGAATATGGAAAACAGTTGTATTTATAGGGAGAAAGTTGCTGTGGGGGAAAATAGTGGATAAATGTGGAGTATATTCCCCACATAGTACACCTAGCCCATCAAACTTACATACATATACTTGCGCACAGGTGGCGGGGCCCCGCGAGTCAGGTCAGCCAATGATGTCACGCTCCAGAGCTGAGGGGGCCTCCTGGGGCGGCACACCACCAACCCAAGCACCACCCCAGACGGGTCACAGAGGGAAAGCATGATGATGATTGGTGAGGTGAGGGAGAGTTGTGTAAATTGGGCGGGACAATAATCCCCAGAGAAGTGGAAAGCCTGTGAAAAATAAGTGACATGTAAATTGGACTGATAGGCGACGTGTTAGGTAGGTGATGGGTGGAAGTGAAGTGAAGAGGAGAGGAAAAGTGAAAACAAAAGAAAAGTGAGAACAGCCAAAGAAGGGAGAAATTGAAGTAGAAAGTGAGGGAGAAAAGAAATATCGGGGGTGACAAAGAAAATCTTTACCTGCTGCAAAGGTGAATGGGGATGAATGGCCAAGGTGCATGGAGAGGCCAGGGAGAGGGAGAGGTAACCAGGAGAAAGCCAGAGCGGGGGACCTGATCCGGGGGAGGCCCAGGAGGGACGAGCCACCACAGGGGGGCCCCCAACGTCATGCACCAGCGGGAGATGGGGGCGAGGGAGGCGCAATGGCGGAGATGGCCAGACACACCAAGCCAGTCCACCGGCAGCGTCCCAACAAGCCCCTCCAATCGCTGGAGATGGACAGCTCACCGGCCGGCTTTATCCACGCCACGAGGACGCCAGGCCGCCGGCATGAGCGGCATGACGTCGACGCGCAGTGGGGGAAGCCCCTCCCCCCCGCGTCCCATCGAGGGGGCGGGGATACCCCCAGTGCGCGTCGCAGCTCCGGAGGGTGAAACAAGGCCCAACCAAAAACAAACGACGGTCCAGCCAACCAGGCACAAATACAGCATGCATAGCCTGACAATGGGAAGATGCGGCATCAAATTACTAATTGGGGATAAATTGGCAAAAGATAAACTGGATAAATGGGGGGCTAAGGAGAAAAAAGAGATAGAAATAAAAAAATCAAAAATAAAAATAATAAAATAGAAAAGCATGATAGATAAAGTTAGTGCCTGTCCGTGTGCCTCCATCCCTAATTAAATTAATTTAAAAGCAGAACAGAAGGTTTGGGACTTTAAATGAGGTTAGGTAGGGGGCGTTCAACTCCCCTCCTCCATCCCGATTCAATATGTATACCAAAGAAGAAAGGGGCAAAGGGCGGGACTTTAAATGAGGCACACGGGGGCAAGTACAAAGGTTAAGTATAAAACAGGTTTTATTATATTCAAAATTGACATATATTCACATGATTTTAAATGTACATAGCTACTATTCTTACTCTATATTACATCAAAGTATGCATTCCAACAAGGACTTAGAATTACATTGCATGAACAATTTAAGAGCTAGAATCACAAGTAGAGAATATGTGACACATTAAAGTGTCTGATATACAGGTTACAAAAACAGGGGAAAATAACGAGTGGAAATGGAACGTAATACATGATTGTTGGTGAGGTATGCCTATAGGTAGATGTAAGCTCTACGCGTTTCGGGACTTAATCGCCACTCTTCAGGAGCAAAAACCAAAGGTAACCTAGGAATATGGAAAACAGTTGTATTTATAGGGAGAAAGTTGCTGTGGGGGAAAATAGTGGATAAATGTGGAGTATATTCCCCACATAGTACACCTAGCCCATCAAACTTACATACATATACTTGCGCACAGGTGGCGGGGCCCCGCGAGTCAGGTCAGCCAATGATGTCACGCTCCGGAGCTGAGGGGGCCTCCTGGGGCGGCACACCACCAACCCAAGCACCACCCCAGACGGGTCACAGAGGGAAAGCATGATGATGATTGGTGAGGTGAGGGAGAGTTGTGTAAATTGGGCGGGACAATAATCCCCAGAGAAGTGGAAAGCCTGTGAAAAATAAGTGACATGTAAATTGGACTGATAGGCGACGTGTTAGGTAGGTGATGGGTGGAAGTGAAGTGAAGAGGAGAGGAAAAGTGAAAACAAAAGAAAAGTGAGAACAGCCAAAGAAGGGAGAAATTGAAGTAGAAAGTGAGGGAGAAAAGAAATATCGGGGGTGACAAAGAAAATCTTTACCTGCTGCAAAGGTGAATGGGGATGAATGGCCAAGGTGCATGGAGAGGCCAGGGAGAGGGAGAGGTAACCAGGAGAAAGCCAGAGCGGGGGACCTGATCCGGGGGAGGCCCAGGAGGGACGAGCCACCACAGGGGGGCCCCCAACGTCATGCACCAGCGGGAGATGGGGGCGAGGGAGGCGCAATGGCGGAGATGGCCAGACACACCAAGCCAGTCCACCGGCAGCGTCCCAACAAGCCCCTCCAATCGCTGGAGATGGACAGCTCACCGGCCGGCTTTATCCACGCCACGAGGACGCCAGGCCGCCGGCATGAGCGGCATGACGTCGACGCGCAGTGGGGGAAGCCCCTCCCCCCCGCGTCCCATCGAGGGGGCGGGGATACCCCCAGTGCGCGTCGCAGCTCCGGAGGGTGAAACAAGGCCCAACCAAAAACAAACGACGGTCCAGCCAACCAGGCACAAATACAGCATGCATAGCCTGACAATGGGAAGATGCGGCATCAAATTACTAATTGGGGATAAATTGGCAAAAGATAAACTGGATAAATGGGGGGCTAAGGAGAAAAAAGAGATAGAAATAAAAAAATCAAAAATAAAAATAATAAAATAGAAAAGCATGATAGATAAAGTTAGTGCCTGTCCGTGTGCCTCCATCCCTAATTAAATTAATTTAAAAGCAGAACAGAAGGTTTGGGACTTTAAATGAGGTTAGGTAGGGGGCGTTCAACTCCCCTCCTCCATCCCGATTCAATATGTATACCAAAGAAGAAAGGGGCAAAGGGCGGGACTTTAAATGAGGCACACGGGGGCAAGTACAAAGGTTAAGTATAAAACAGGTTTTATTATATTCAAAATTGACATATATTCACATGATTTTAAATGTACATAGCTACTATTCTTACTCTATATTACATCAAAGTATCAATGGAATCTGTCCCCGTGCCTGGAAACTGGAATATGTCCCCGTGCCTCTCTCCTCAGTGTTCGACTGGTAGAGTAGTGATATACAGTGTGAGGGGGAAAGAGACGCACATAGCGTGATCCCATATAAAAGGTATATTTATTTAATAAAACAAGTCCAATCAACTTACATTTAAAACAATGCTGCAGTGTGTAGTAACTACTAGAGCCGAGCTCGTCTCCTGTTGTTTGTCAAACCTGTCATTGTTATTTTTGAAGAATTGTCTTGGCTTGAAAATGCATGTTAACTCTGAGAACCAGCTCACAAATCTTCGTTTATAACATCTGAGTTTTCTGAAAACATTAACAATCTCCTAGATATTGAAAAAAGTTGAAATAATGAACTAAAAGTCATTTTATAGAAAGTGGTAGTTTATAAGCCGATAGGGAGGAGGAGAGCAGTAACGATGAAATATCTATCGAGGTAAGATTGTTACCTGTTATTGTTTGAGGCGTGCCATTTGTACCAAGGGTTCCAAAGGTCTAGTGTTTTAGAGTGGTGCTGTGATCCTCGTGATAGAAGTGTTTCATATGTGTAGTGTGTTTGAACTACTTTAACTACTTCTGCTATTGGGGGAATGATGTTTGATTTCCAGTTTCTTGTTAGAAGGAGCTTAGTTGCTAGGAGGATGTGTACGGTCACCTGTCTAAGATGTGTGGGTAGCTCATCAATGTTGAGGTTGAGGATTGCTAACTGTGGAGTGAGAGTGATGGGAAGATGTAGAACTTCTCGTAGCATGTTTTGTACCCCCAGCCATAATTGTTGTAAGTGAGGGCATGTCCAGAGGATGTGGAGGAGGGTGCCAGTTTGGCCGCAGCCACGCCAGCAGTCATGTGAAGCGTGGATATTAAACTTGGCAAGTCTATGAGGGGTTAGGTACCATCTCATTAATGTTTTCTGTGTCACTTCCCATAAGGATGTACAGGAGGTTGCCTTATATACTGAGTTGATTGCTGTTAGCCATTGGTAGTCAGTGAATTGTAAGTTTAGGTCTGTCTCCCAATCCAGGAGTGGTTTGGATTTGAAAAAAGTGTTTTTTTCCTGTAGAAGTAAATAAATGAGGGAGACTCCTTTGGGTTTGGTATTGTCAGAGAAGAAGAATTCCCATAGTTTTATGGGCAATGCTCCTTCTAGGGATGGGTATGTTGTGAGGCATTTTTTTAATCTATAGTATGTTAAGAAGTCTTTAGTGGGTGCGTTGTATTCTTTTTGGACCTGTGGGTAGGATTTTGTGGACGTGATGTTGCGGAGGTCTTGTGTGTATTTAATCTTATCAGAGAGCCATTGTGGGAAGAGCAGGTCTGGGGTCAGGTGTTTTAAGGTATTGATAGGAATTAGAAGGGGTTTGGTCGGGAGGTGTGACCATCTAGTGTGGTGTAGGATTCTCCAAGCTTTGATGGTGGCTTGGATAGGAGGAGAGTACTGTAGTAAGGAGTGGTTGTTTACAGGGGTACTGAAAAGCCAATCGGTGAGGTTGGGGCCCGGTGTTTCGTTGTTTTCTATGGCGCTCCATAGAGTGGTTGGTGTAGGTTGAAACCAGTCTTTAAGTTGAGATATTATGGAGGCTAGATAATAATCTTTTATATCAATATGTCCCATACCTCCTTTAGATCTGTGTTTTATGAGTTTAGAGTGACTGCATCTAGCCTTCTTTCCTTGCCAAATAAATTGGTTTAGGATAGATTGGAGGGAGTTGAGGTATGTTGTTGGGAGAGGGATAGGTAGTGTGCGAAAAATGTAGAGGAGTTTAGGAAGGGCTATCATTTTGAACGCTGCTAGGCGTCCCGACCAAGTGAGTTCGAATTTAGAAATTTTTGATGTTTCCGTAATGAGCATTTGTTTAGCTTCTACATAGTTATGAGTAAATAGACCTTTTGTGGATTTCGTTAGAGTTATTCCTAGATATTTTATTCCATGGTCGGCCCAAGGGTAAGGATATTCGGACATCAGGATGTTGCTGGCTACTGCATCTAGACCTAGACCTAGTATGAAGGATTTGTGTTCGTTGACCTTATAATACGAAACAGCGCTAAATTTGTTTAACAGCATTTGTACCGAAGCCAGGGAGGAGCGAGGGTTAGTGATCATTAATATAACGTCATCCGCAAATAAATTGATTTTGTGTTCAATATCACCTATCTTAAAACTCGTTATGTTACAAGATTGTCGGATGTGTTCTGCTAAGGGTTCCATTATGAGGTTGAAAATAATTGGTGACAGCGGGCATCCTTGACGGGTGCCGTTTGTGATGGAAAATGGTTTGGAAAGCATTTCTGACGTATATACCCGAGCAGATGGTGCAGAGTAGAGTGCCATTATGGCGGACAATATAGGACCCTGAAATCCAAATTTGTTTAAGGTGGCCTGTAGGTACTTCCAGTGTACTCTATCGAACGCCTTCTCTGCGTCCAGAGACAGGAGCAGAGAAGGCGTTCGGGTCAACTCGGCATTATGAATGATGTTGACAATCCTGCGAGTTGCATCGGATGTCTGTCTACCCTTAGTGAAGCCTGATTGATCTTTATGGATCAGTAGTGGCATTAAGTTGAACAATCTATTGGCTATTAGTTTAGCGTAAATCTTTGTGTCTAGGTTAAGCAGAGAGATGGGCCTGAAATTTTGTGCGTGGGTGGGTTCCTTACCTGGCTTCGGTATAGTGACGATCAGAGCATTGAGCATTTCAGGAGGGAGAGAGGAGGATGAGGCAGCGTCGTTGAATACTAAAGACATGTATGGTGCTAGAATTGTACTGAATTTTTTGTAATATTCGCCTGTAAGGCCGTCAGGTCCCGGTGATTTGTTAGGGGGTAAGGTTGTAATTATGGTACATATTTCTGAGTCTGTGAAAGGGGTGTTCAGTGCGGATAATTGGTCTGTAGTCAGTTTAGGAAGTTTGATTTCCCTTAGGAAAGATTCAATGTCGTGTAGGGAAGGTTGTTGAAGTGAGATATCATCCTTCAGGTTGTAAAGCGTGTTATAATAGTGGCTGAATGCGTCAGCAATGGATTGTGGGTCAGTGAGTTTTTGTTTGGTAGCAGGATGGTATAGGTGCGTTATTTTTGTTTTTGAGTAGTGACCTTTTATTCTATTAGCCATGGTTTTTCCGGCCTTATTGCCAGTGGAGTAGTGTTTCGCTCTAAAGTATGTATGTGCTTTCTCAAAGGTTTGTAAGAGGTGGGCTCTTAATTCTTGTCTGAGTGTGTCTAACTGTTTTTTGAATGTTGGGTTAGGGGAAGCTTGGTTTTGGGTTTCTAGAATTTTGATGTTAGAAGTCAGTGAATTTAGACGCTGTGATCTCATCCTTCTCTCTCTGGCTCCAATTTGTATAAGAATCCCTCTTATGAATGCTTTATGGGCATTCCAGAGAATGGAGTTGTCTTGTACAGAGCCTGAGTTGGAAGTGAAGTATTCTTCTAGGCAGGTCTTGATGTGCATCACGTGGGTAGGTGAGTTGAGGATTGCAGCATTCGCTCTCCAGAGCCGAGTTCGGGAGATTGTTGGGGAATCTTCTAGGGTGATAGTGACTGGTGCGTGATCGGACCACGTGATAGTGTCAATCGTTGATGAGGAGATTTTGGGTAGTGTCCATTTGTCTACTAGGAAGTAGTCTATTCTCGAGTAAGAATTATGCCGGGGTGAGAAGTAGGAGTAGTCTCTTTCTGTGGTGTGGTGACATCTCCATATGTCATATAGGTCGTTAGATCTGATGAGTGTTCCCATCGGGGAAGGTAGTCTGTGCGAATCAGTGGAGGAGTCTACTGCGTTGTCTGGTACTATGTTGAAGTCTCCGCATATTATTAGGTGGCCTTGTTTGAAGCGGTGAATTTTTTTCATCAGTTTGGTGAGAAATTGGATTTGTTTCTGGTTGGGAGCGTAGATTGTGACGATGGTGTATCTGGTGGCGTCCAGAGTGCAATCTAAAGCTAGATATCTGCCTTCCGTGTCTATAAGACTGTTGTGGAGAGTGAAGGAGCAAGAGTTCTTGATAGCTATCATGACCCCTCTTTTCTTTTCCGGACCGGATGATTTAAATATGTGTGAAAAATTTTTGTTGGTGCAGAGGGGTTCCGCTGAGGCTTTAAAGTGAGTTTCCTGAACACAGAGGACCTCACAGTGGGCATCGTGGGCGGTGCGCCACAGAGAAGCCCTCTTGGAGGGGTGGTTTAGGCCCTTCACATTTAGTGATAAGAATTTAGGCATTATGTATTAATGTGGAGGATGTGTATATTTCGTCGGTACTTACAGTTCTTTGCGTTGTTGGCGTAGTAGCTGTGTGGTCCTTGGTGGTCGTTGATGTGGTCGATTAGAGTGGATGTCAGGTTGAAGTTGATCGAGTTCTGAGGAGCTGAGGCTCTCCGGGAGGGAACGGGTCACAGACAAAAAGGAGATAAAGGAAAAGTTAGTAGGTCAGGAAGGGCGGAGGAGGAAGAGGCAGCAGTAATCTAGAGGACTGCTGGTCAGTGTGAGGGTAAAGTTCGTGAACTATCTGTAACGAGCAGGCACCGGATCGGAGTGCTAATGATGAGTTAAGAGCATCACTACCTGGTGTTTAGGTGTTGAAGTTGGTATGCGCTCCTTTTGCGTAGGCATGGGAGTTTCCAGGATGGGATGGTTGGGTTGGCTGATCTACTTCGGGGATGATGCCCCAGGTTCGGAGCAGCTTTATGCCTTCTTCCACTGTGTGGATGTTATGCCTAGCCCCATTTTTGGTGACTACTAGCTTGGTTGGAAATCCCCATTGAAACGGAATTTTGTGGTTGTGAAGTGGTTTTGTAATGGTCTGCAGCTGACGACGTTGTTGGCGGGTAAATTGGGAGATATCAGGAAAGAGTTGCAGCTTGGAGTATGGGGCTGGAAGTTGTCCCAACCGTCTGGATTGTGCCAGTAGCATATCTTTTGCGTGATAGAAATGTATTCTCATCAAGGTGTCTCTGGGGACTTCTGCGGGTAGGTGTGGCGGCTTTGGCAGTCGATGAATTCGATCGACTATGGTTTCGATCGGTGGTAAGTCAGGGAGGAGTGTGGAGATGAGTGTCCTCGCGTATGTATTCAGGTCAGCTGGGAGGATGTTTTCAGGTATGCCTCTAATTTTTACATTGTTGCGTCTCGAACGGTCCTCGAGGTCCGCCATTTTGGCTCTAACCCAGTGGTGTTCATCGCGGGTATGGTCATGGGCATCTACCAAATCGTTAACCGTTTCAGTCATAACAGCCATCTGTTTTTCAATTTGGCCTATCTTATTGCCGGTGTGTACCATTTCTGATTTAAAGGCAGTGAACATGGAGGATATGTCATTGTGGAGGGAGCTGTGGAGTGAGATCAGCATCTCCTTCAGCATTGTATCAATTACAGGTTGATTAGATGTGGGGAAGGCCGCTATAGGGGAGGATAGTGGTGTCTGGGCGAGTAGCTGATCTAGTGCAGGCCTTACCTCCTGAGCCTGTGCAGCGTTATCCAGTCGCATCCGCGATTTAGCTGGGCTGTTTGAAGTGGAGGATGATCCTGATGATGGCTGGGAGCTTGAGGAGTGTTCCTGAGGTAGGATTGAGGGGTCATTTTCGTCAGGCAGATCTGTATAGGAGTTTGCAGAAAGCTGTGTCTCTGAGGGCTGTGAGGCGCCGCGGGCGCCATCTTG
Source organism: Lithobates septentrionalis (assembly GCA_037952835.1). NCBI lineage: Eukaryota > Metazoa > Chordata > Amphibia > Anura > Ranidae > Lithobates > Lithobates septentrionalis. The sequence goes on along the minus strand of JBBDGP010001607.1, from coordinate 218,623 downwards.
GATTCGTTCTGCCTGTGTGACTGAGTAGAAATCTGTCAGTTTTTTCGGTTGTCGGTATTCTTTCCGTTTTCTGGAAGTTCCGATCTGGGTCCCCGCTGTGTGGGGGTGAGAGGAGTGCATTTTGTGGTCTGGTGGAGTGATTTTTAAGGTTGATGTCTCCGATCGGTGCAGGAGCTGTGAAATCAGGCTTCCATGCTGCTCGGCGGTTAGTCACGCCCCTCACCTATAATATTTTGAACTGTTTTGCTTCATCATCAGTACACACAAAGACTGTTCTGTTGTGGTGTTGGCCACACGATATTTGCTCTATTTTAAAATTAGCGCTGTTTTAGTATCCGATCATTACAGGAATTGGACTGTTTTCTTCTTATACTAACTTCTTATAAATTAAGTACATGTCCAATAATGAGGACTGAATCGCTAAGATTGTAGTCATCTTGTATTCTTTGAGTAACATGTTTAAATCAGACATTTAAAGCTTTTTCTGTGCTAAATTTGACGACGTGAATGCGGCCATGCCTTTATTTTGGCTAATTTATCAGTCCTAAAGTACAAAAAATACTTGCCCCACCAAAAAAGGTCTCTGTATTACAAATGCTTAAAATAAATGCAGGCTGTAAAACAGGTAAGGGGGGCAAAAGGACCGGGGACAGAGTATGTGTCTTATTTGGATTTGGACTTTATATGTACTGTTCATGTCCCGAGAGTTACGCATTCATTTCTACAGATGGCACTCCAAGTGAAGTTCTCTTCAGTCAATGCTTTTCTACCTATAACTACTGTATCCAGCATTATTGGGAAGAAGGGACTATATGAGGTTGATTTACTAAAACTGGAGAGTGCAAATTCTGGTGCAGCTCTGCATAGAAACCAATCAGCTTCCAGGTTTTTTTTTCTGTCAAAGCATAATTGAACAAGCTGAAGTTAGAAATTATTGGCTACCATGCACAGTTGCACTAGATTTTGCATTCTCCTATTTTAGTAAACCAGCCCCTGTGTTTTGGAGTTCACCAGACAGGCCAAGAAGATTAAAACTCGACTCCAGGGAGTAACCTTTTTTATAGCATTTGTTAGGCCTTTTCCCCACTTTTTTAGTACGGTCTTTGTCTTCATTGAGGAGATTTTTCTGTTAGATTTAAAAATGCTCTCTGTGTTCACATATAGGTGGTTCATTCTCTCTTACTATTCTGTCTGACAAATGTAAAAGAGTTATTTTGGACAGAGTGAGGTGAAATATCCCTCATGGAGACATAGAAAGTGAACTTTCCTTACTTGGTTAGAAAATGTGTGTTATTGCTGCCAGAGTTCCCCTTGGGAAATTTCCCCCTCACTTGTTTTATCTGACATCTATCATATAGAAAATGAGAAAAGTCACAAATGAGGATGCAGACGCCAATAAAAAAATAAAAGAAAAAGTTGACAGGGGCCTTCCACACACTTTTGAAAACTAACTTTTTTTTCCAGGATTAGGCTTTAAAGAGGAGCTGAGCTCTGGAAGCTATACTAATAAGAGCAGGCAAACACAAAGGACTAATCACCAGATTTGTCTGTGGTTTTCTGATAACAGCTGATTTTTTCACCATTACCGACCCTGTCATGTACCTGGAGGAGGAGCCTAATGAGGTAAGGATAGCCTCCCATACACGTCAAGACCATCAAGAATGTCCAGTAGTGCTCATAGGTGGTGCAAGTTCACAGAGTGGCATGAATGCTTCACACGTTTGCGTGATGGAAATGCTAATAGACAGGTGACACCATTAGGTAACAAAGAAGATGTATCCCCCTGGATGATAGCAGGCAAATTATTGGTCATCAGAATAATAAGATGATGTGCTGTCAGTATAGACTACTGCTAGCAAAGAGTAAGTGGACATAATGCAGACATAGCAGACAAATGAAAATTTGAGGTTCAAGCTGAGGTCAGTAATGGTTGGATGGGTCTGGTATAGATACACTAGCAGGCAGGTAGTCAGAGTTTGGGCAGGGGTCAGTAACAGGCAGGCCGTACATACATGTGCAACATTCATATACCATCTTCAAATCTTAAAATATTACTATTTTATTGAACCGGTCAATGGCTATTATTTTATTGAACTGGTCTACTATATATGATGCTCAGCTCCTGCCAAACAGGGGCCTAACGGGCAAAAAGGTGGTCTTTAACTTTTACAGAGCTCTCATCCTGGGAAATATACCGCAATAAATAGATTAAAGGAGAGTATGCCTGGAGGTAAGCAATTACTTCTGAAAGGTGCAGAGACACACCAGAAGTCCAGAACAACACAAGCGCGGTCAAAAACATTCCAGTGTGTTTCAGCAATCAATAACTAGCTTTTTAAAGCAAGGTGCATGTGCCAGAACATGTACCAGACAGTCAGCAAAAAAAATTCAGCCCCCTGTATGAATGTACAGAGGTGACACAGGATGTCTTCTGTAGAAGACGCTCTTAAGTTTCAACTTCCTGGTGCCAAAACTTTCAGATACAGATTCTCTGCACTGGTTAATGCCAGCATCTATTCTGGAAACTCAGCTACCTATGCGAAGTTCACCCACCTCTGTTCATACCTGCCTAAAGATGTCTGCAATATATGGTCCTAACTGAGTTCATACCCCTTGGAGAGTAAGTCAGTCCGATATACTGCAAACAAGTGATGCAAACCGGATTGCCCCCTAAGTGTTTACAACAGGCTCTATAGTGGAGTCATTCTAATCTAGTAAGATTGCATTTTGCAATCCATCGGTGATGGTTCACATGGTGATTACAGCAATGGATTATCACGACTGTCTTTCCATTTCATCTGTGGTGTTTGTCACCAAGGCACACACTTTGGACTCTAAAGTCTTCAAAAATTCTTACATTTTCTTCACTTTCTATTGGGACTTTAGTTTATTTAGTATTCATTATTAGGGATGAGCCCAATGTTCGACTTGAACATCGAGTGTTCACCCGTTCACTGAATACCGGACATTATGGGGCATTCACGGGAAATTTGAGTGCCCGCGGAACGTGCCATAATGAATGGTGAGACCGCCAATGCACTGTGAGATCACAATGTATTGATGGCTGCTGCAGGCCAAAGCATGCACCTGACCTTCATGCTTTGGCCAATCACAGCGCACTCTGCTGTGAGAGCCATGATTGGCCAAAGGCAGGGTGCCTTTGGCCAATCATGGCTCAGAGGGCTGAGTCCACGCCCCACACGATGTAAGGCTGCTTACATGGCAGCCATACATAGTTTTATGAATGAGAGCAGCAAAATGACATTTGTAAAGGAAAAAATGTCATTTAAAACTACTCACAACTGTAATGTGTTGCTGGATCCCAGCAATATAGATAAAATCTTTGAAAAAAACAGCATGGGTCGCCCCCCCAGTCTATTTCCGGGCCCTTTTGGTCTGGTATGGATATTAAGGGGAACCCCACACCAAAATTAAAAAAAAACTGCGTGGGGCTCACCCCAAAATCCATACGAGGTCTGGTATGGATATTAAGGGGTGAAAAAAGCATATAGAGTCCACACAAGAAAGATTCCACAGTGTGAAAGAGGGTGATTCCAATGGGGTGATGAAGTCCAGGTCACTTCCACTGTCACCAAGGAGATGGGGGTATCTTGAATAGAAAGAACCCCCTCAGTACATGGGGACTCTTACCAAAACTGGTGGACCCCTTAAAGAGCAAGGTCATATACGCCAGCAGACTTAGCCCTCTGCAGGGTCTATAGGTCCTCCTTGTCACTGGAGCTCTCCGACAGTGGCTGGAAGTCCTCCACATTATCCAACTTGAAAATAAGAAGTCACGTCTAAAAAGGGGGGGCGCACTGTGACGTGAGTCACCAGCGCGGAAAGATAAAAAGACTCCAATGGTGTAGTAACATTTAAAAAGAGTAGCCTTTATTGCTAAAGAACGAACGGATACAACCGCAATAATCAATAAGAACAGCCGGCAAAATATTGTAAAGAGCCCCCCCGTACGGCATGTTTCTTCATACATGACGATAGATAAAAAATTGATGTTCATATGTACAGCATATATATTGATCAGCGCTAATATAAATTATTTAATTTCACATATTAGAAGTTTCTTTCCCTTGGATATTTACTACTTTTATTTTCTTAGGCTTGATTCAGTCTGGAAGTGGGTACATTATGATTCATTTTTTGATGTAACACTGGTTTATCATAACCTTTGGTTACACAATGTAGTGGAAGATCAATTCTAAAGATACAATTATTACTTTGAATTTCCATCTTGAAACTCGTGGTATGGTTGATTGCTTTACATAATTTAGTTTATTTACTCTTTGGGTTTTTAATATTATTTAGTAAGCGCCGCATATTTTTATTGTTTTACTTGTCCTTGATTGGTGTGAGAACACCCTTATGTTGGCAGCTACATTCTATAACTCCTTTTAGTCTTCTTTTTTGGTGTGCGCACAAGTATTTATCTATTTTTTAAAGCGAAGCAGTGCTGTGTTGCAAAAAATGGCCTGGTCATTAAGGGGGGAAATCTTCCAGTCTGTAAGTGGTTAAAGTGGTTGTAAAGTCTCCCCAATCCCCTCTGTTAGATAATGCATGATTTTTAAAATAAAAGCTGCTGTGTACCTTATTCCATAGTGCCGATCACCGCTCACATGACCGCTGGCTCTCTCCTCTCCCAGGCTGACAGCTACAGTGGGAGGGGCTGAGAACTCCTGCTGTCCTCAGCCAGGAGCAGGAGGGGAGAAGAGGATAGAGCCCAGTGGTCATGTGAGCACCGATCAGCGCTATGGAATAAGGTACACATCGGCTTTTATTTTAAAAATCACACACTCTGGGGAACATAGCATTATCTAACAGAGGGGATTGGAGAGACTTTACACTTTATTCTATCATCAGTAGGGGAGGATCAGGGAGCTGACAGGAAGGGAGAGAGGGGAGAGAGGTCAAAGGAGAGCTGCAGGAGACGGAGGAACATAAACTGACCACGGTGTCAGGGCTCAGCAGCCATGATAAACTGTGGTCAGTTTAAAGGTTGGGAGGACAGAACCAGGCAGGATCAGCGAGGTATTTCAGGAGGCCAACTTACACAGCATAAGCACTGTGCTTTAGAACATGCTTTAAAGAAACAGGATCTATTTTTTTTTAGGGTTACAAACACTTTAAGTATGAATGTATACAATATTAAATACGTATATGACTAAAACTCAAAAAATATATTTTATTCCTGAACAATAATAATAAATAAAAAAAGAAAATAGATACAATACTATACATCCCCTTTTAATGTGATATTCTACTTTAAAATACTTAGAGGAACATTCCTGAAACAAGTTCTCTTAAGGGCCGTACACACGATCGGACTTTTTTTTTTGTTTCATAAAATTTTTATTGATTGAACAAATAAATGTAATACAACATTGTCATGTAAATAAGACATAACATAATCACATAGTCATCTGAGTAACATTTGGGTTAAAGTGAATTACACAATCAATAGTGATGCCAAGATGAATTGGACAGTTTTGATAACTGTAATTAGAGTGAATACAAATTATATATTTATACATAGTTGCTTAATGAATATTAAGGTGAGTTAGCTCACTATATGAGCAAGGTGGGGTGAAAAAAATAAATAAAAATAAAAAATAAAAAAAATAAAAAAAAGAGAGAGAGAAAGGAAAGGGTTGTGGGGGGGGGGGGGGGAGGTGAATAAAGACTATTTATTTATTATAGTAGTCTAATGATCTCATTGATTTTTCTGTATGATTTGTTTTGGTGAAAGAATCCTGCTATTAATTAGTTAATAATAGCTTTGTAAGACTGTGAGTTTTTGAATTCAAACCAGTTGTACCATGTTGATGTAAATTTCGAAATCTTCTCCTGAGAAATACTTATAAGTTCTTCTATCTTTTCTATATTGTTTATTCTCCGGAACCATTCTTTTTTCGATGGAATAGAGTTTGAGCGCCAGTGGCATGGGATACAGTGTCTCGCTGCATTTATCATGAACATGGGTAAAGATTTTAAATATTGTTTTTTGGGGATTGAAGTATAGTGTAGGAGGTATTGTGCTGGATTAAAACTTATGTTCTCTGAAGTGAGTGAGGTAATGGTTTCATGAACCATTTTCCAGAAGTTTTGTAATAGAGGGCATGACCACCAAATATGGAGCATAGAGCCTTCTTCCTGTTTACATCTCCAGCATCTGTCTGAAATACAAGGAGAGAATTTATGTAATAAGGCGGGAGTTCTGTATTTTGAAGCCACACTCCTGGGTGGCTACGTTAAGAGATCCTTTATGTGCATGCATGTATATTGTTTCCCAGTCTTCTTCTGTAAGAGATATATCAAGCTCTTGTTCCCACGCTTGGCACGACGCACTGGAGAACTCAGTTTTATCTTCAAAAAGCGAGTTGTAGAGGATAGATATAATGTGTCTTTGTGGGGTTTTTCTTGTGCAGAGTTCCTCTAACGTCGTGAGTTGTCTTGTCCATGATTGGACTGTCTCGTTTCTGGTCAAGAAATGTCTGATTTGTAGGTAGTTCCATTGTGAAATTTGGTTTGGGTTGATGTTTTTATTTATTTCTTCTCTGGACAGAAGTCTCCTACTTTGAAAGAAACCACTGACCAGGATTTCCTTATGTGGCCATGAATTTGCAAGGAAATTTTGTTCTAGCCCCGGGGGGAAGTCTGGGTTATTTCTAAGCGGTGTGAGGGGGCTAAGCCAAGGAGAGGGATTCATTTTTTTAAAGGTGTTTCGAAAGATTTCTAATGTGGGGCCTATTAGGGGGTGAGTTTTGACTTCTTTTGAGTGATTTTTTGGATGAATCCATGGAAGAGATTTAAGCTGTTGGGAGAGTTGTTTCTGTTCTAAAGATACCCAGTCTTTCACTGTGTTATGGATGTTCCAATCTACTATTCGAGCTAAGAGGGCAGCCTGGTGATATTTCTTTAGGTCAGGTAATGCAATTCCCCCCTTATTTTTGGGTAGATTTAGTCTAGTGAATTTGATTCTGGGAGATTTGCCTTTCCATATGAAGGTAGAGCAAGCTTTGCGAAAAGATTCAAAAAATGAAGTTGGTAATCTAATGGGAATTGTTTGCATCACATATAGAAATCGGGGCAAAATTGACATTTTTATTAGGGAAGCTCGTCCAAACCACGATACGTTTAAAGAGTTCCATCTTTTTAAATCGTCATGTGTTTCCTTTAGGATAGGGGTGAAATTAAGTTTAAAGAGGTCATTTAGATTTGCAGGTATTTCTATTCCGAGGTATGTAATACTGTGTTTGGCCCATGAGAAGGAGAAGTTTTTTTGGCAAATGTCAACTGAACTTGGGGGTAAGGAGATGTTGAGGGCGTTAGATTTGGAGTGATTAATTTTTAGATTTGATAGTAATTGATAATGTTCTAGGTCTTGTATAAGATTGGGTATAGAGATGTGCGGTTCTGAGAGAAAAAGGAGCATATCATCCGCAAAAGCTGCGACTTTATACGTGTGGTTTTGGATTTCTATTCCCTTAATGTCTGGATTTGATCTGATTTTATTTAGTAACGGTTCTAGTGTGAGGACAAACAAAAGTGGAGATAAAGGGCATCCCTGTCTAGTACCATTTCGTAAGTGGAAGGCGTTCGACAGGTGGCCGTTGACACGAACTCGTGCTGTTGGATTTGAATATAACGCTCTAATGTATGATCTCATTAGAGGCAGAATTCCTATGTTTTAATACTGCGTCAATGAAGTCCCAGGCCACTCTGTCGAACGCCTTCTCAGCATCCAGGGAAAGAAAAAATCCTTGTTTCTTATTGGATGTTAACCAGTGGTTTATATTTAATGCTTTGATTGTATTGTCACGTCCCTCTCTCCCTGGGATGAATCCCACCTGATCCAAGGAGATAAGGGAAGTTAATAGGGGTAAGAGTCTGTTAGCTAGTATTTTGGCATATATTTTTACGTCCACATTGATTAATGAAATTGGTCTGTAGTTAGTAACCAAATTAGTGTCTTTTCCTTCTTTGGGAATTACAGTTATGTGTGCTTCTAGTAATTGTTTTGGGGGTTGTTGTTCAGTATGTAGTGATTGGAAGGTTTTTAGAAATCTTGGTTTCAGTATATTGGTGAATGTCTTGTAGTATTGTAAGGGTAGTCCATCTGGTCCTGGGGCTTTGCCTATTTTCATATCTTTTATAGATTTGTCGAATTCTGGGCCTGATATAGGAGCTTCAAGCTCTTGAGCTATGTTTCCTGCTATTTGAGGGGGACTATATTTCTCTAGGAAGTTTTGGATGAGTTCTGTTCTCTTGTCTGTGTTATGTGGGCAACTAGGATTGGAAGGGATGTTGTATAATGATTGATAATAATTTTCGAACTGTTTAGCAATCTCCTCATTCGACGAGTATGGTGTACCTTGTTTATCTCTTATTTGATGTATTGTGGAAGCAACTTTCTTATTTTGAACTGCTTTTGCTAATAATTTCCCACTCTTATTTCCTTGTTCATAATATATCTTATGTCTTAAGATATATTGTCTTTTGGTTTTCATGTTAATTTCTTCTGATAGTAATATTCGTGCTTTTGTTAGCTCCTCAAATGTTGAGAGTGCAACAGTTCTTTTGTGTGCTATTTCTAGTTTGTGGATTTGTTCTATCAGTGATTTTATTTTGGATTGTTGTTCTTTCTTTAAATTGGCTAGTTTTTTGATGAATTCTCCTCTAATAACGCATTTGTGCGCCTCCCATTGTGTGAGTACAGAAGTCTCGTCATTTTCATTTTGTGAGAAATAGTCTTTTAATGTATTATTAAAATTTAATACATCTATGGGATCTTTTAGTATGGTGGTGTTAAGTCTCCAAGTTTTGGTGATCGTCTTTTTTTCCGGAAAGGTCAATGTCAAGGTTATCGGGTGATGATCAGAAAGAGTCATGGTTTCGATTGTGGAATGAGTCAATAAGTCGAGGTCAGGTTGTGAGAGAAAAAAGTAGTCTATTCTAGAGTATTTTTGATGGACAGAGGAGAAATAGGTGTAATCTTTAGTTTGCGGATATAGAGTTCTCCAGGCATCGTGCAGCATCAGTTCCTGAAATTGAATTTTGATTTGTTTCAGTGCTTTATAAGGAAGGCTCGATGTTCCACTTGAGGTGTCAATGAGGGGGTTTAAAGGAGTATTGAAATCTCCACCAAGAATAAGAATGCCTGATTTGAAGGTCGTTAACGGGTCTTTTATCTTGCGAAAGAAAGCCACCTGTTTTGAATTGGGGGCGTACACATTTGCTATTGTTATGGGGTGTGGCCCTATCTTACCTTTCAGAAATATGTATCTTCCCCCCGGATCCATACCAGACCCTTATCCGAGCACGCAGCCTGGCCGGTCAGGAGGTGTAAGGTCATATGACCACGCCCCTTATGACCTCACAGTCCCAGCATGCCCCGGGACTGTGATGTCATAGGGGGGCGGGGTCACCGCCTATATAAGTCTGTTACGGAGCGCACAGAGAGCATTCTGGCTGGAGAGAGCGTCGTGTCAACATCTCTGGAAGAGAAGAGGGAAGAAGACGATCCAGAGGTCCGGACCACCGCTGGCAAAAGAGCGCCAGAAGATAGCGGTGGAGCCGGCAGAAGATGCGGACACCAGGAGAAGATGCCGGAGAGACCCCCGAGGTCGGAAGAGGACCCCCGAAGTCGGAAGAAGACCCCTGAAGTCGGAAGAGGACCCCCGAAGTCGGAAGAAGACCCCGGAGCTGCCTAATAAATTACTTTAAAAACCTGTGTACTGTGTTTTATTGACACTTTTTTCCCCAGGTGAATGGGTAGGGGTACGATGTACCCCATACTCATTCACATAGGGTGGGGGGCCGGGATCTGGGGGCCCTCTTATTAAAGGGGGCTCCCGGATTCTGATAAGCCCCCGCCCGCAGACCCCGACAACCAACGGCCAGGGTTTTCGGGAAGAGGCCCTTGTCCTCATCAACATAGGGACAAGGTGCTTTGGGGTGGGGGGGCGCAGGGCGCCCCTTTCCCCCAAAGCACCCACCCCCCATGTTGAGGGCATGCGGCCTGGTACAGCTCAGGAGGGGGAGGAGGGCGCTCGCTCGTCCCCACCCCCTTTCCTGACCGGCCGGGCTGCGTGCTCGGATAAGGGTTTGGTATGGATTTTGGGGGGACCCCCAGGCTGTTTTTTCGGCGTAGGGGGTTCCTCTTAATATCCATACCAGACCTAATGGCCTGGTATGCCCCTGGAGGGGAACCCATGCCATTTTTTTATTTAAAATTTGGCGTGGAGTTCCCCCTCAAGATTCATACCAAACAAAGTGCCTGGCATTGGCGGGGATCCAAGTCGGATCCCCGCACCAGTGTCAACCCGGCTCGCAAGGTGTCAATCTCGCCAAAAAAAAAGTGGCGAGATTGACACAATATCAGACAACACTACACAAGTTGACCAAAGGGTGGTGGTAAAGAGCTGAAAAACCACGTGATATGGTGAAAGTTGGCTGGAAAAGTCCTGTCGTCTGTATGCAAGACAAACTTTTGGGCAACACCCTTTGTACAAAAATCCAAGGGAAAGTTTGTACAAAGTCCTATCATGTGCATGGGGCTTAATATTAAAGGTGCATTAATTTGTAGTGCAATGTTTTATTTGGATGGTAAATTCTGATGACTTCTGAAGCCTTTTCAAAGCCTGCATTCTTTTTAACTTCTTGTTTTAACAGAACCTTTCTTTGTCTGCTGTGAGCACTTCATAGATTTTTAGGGCCCTTGCTGTAGCTGAGTTTTTTCCTTTTCCTGCTTTTGCTAGAGCCAGCAAAACACTGATACAATATTTACTAACATGATTCATGGCTCCTAAACATGCATGGATTTTTTATCCTTCACCTTCAGGTGACTGTTTTGGGTACATGGCACATATGTTGACATTTGCATCCCAATCACATAGTAAAGCAAGTTTGAGATGATCAAGTATTCCATGCTGTCAGCTTTAACCTAACCGGAATTAAAACAAAGATACATTAGGCAGAAAATTAAGTGCGTAATGGAGTATACATTATACACAAAGACTTGTGGAGTGGCTCAGGGTATCATCCCAACATGTACAGTAAAGGGAAGGTAAGGGGCGCTTTGGGACTTTAAATATACCCCTAATGTCACTTATGTATGATTCAACAGAACATATAAATGTATTAAAAGCACGATTTTTTAAAATACATTTTAAAACCATATACACATTAGATACATCACAAAGGCAAGCAATCTGTGTCCTTCAAATGACGCCTATATATATATATATATATATATATATATATATTTCCTCTAGGTTTATACATTCCTCATGTATGATATAGACAAAAAAACCCCACCAAAAACCACATCCCATGTCCATTAATATTGTAAAACTTCTTACCCTAAAAAGGATAAAAGTAGGATGCAGAGGTATACAGGAAAGAGCCAATAGCTTTCCATGCCTATGGGCCCATGGGAGGATATCGCTCAGGTATGTAGTGTATGCACCAAACAATAGTCCAAAAGTCCAAGCTCTGTAAACAAAGGCAGAAATAGCTGTATACATTTTCGTTACAGCTTTCTCTGCTTTTGATTATATAGATTGATATAGATTTTGGGACGAGGCTCATGTTGATTTTTCTTCTCTCTGACATAATCAATTGCTAGAATACAGGCAGACAGCCTGAATAGCATCCTTGGTTGTTAGGATGCAGGAAAGTCATTAAGGTAATGCCAATATTGACACCAAAAGTAAATTAATGACATTTGGCAGCAGCATCTAAAGGTTTGGAGCATGGAAGAACTGACCATTTAGCTTTCCCATTAAATGGGTCAAACTCTACATGGCCACAAACTTAAAGCGGAGTTCCACCCAGAAATGGAACTTCCACAGATCAGATCCCCCCTCCGGTGGCACATTTAGCACCTTTCAGGGGGGAGCGGATACTTGTCAAATCCTGGTATCTGCTCCCACTTACGAGGAAAGATTGCCCCACTTTGTGTGTCGAACTACCCAATGTCAGGCCCCTCCTCCTTCCCCCTCTACCTTCTGGGAGACACACAGGCCCCAGAAGACAGCAGGGACCATTCAGAATGTTCAGTGCGACTCACGCATGTGCAGTAGGAAACAGGCTGTGAAGCCACAAGCCTTTACTTCCTGTTTCCCTTAGTAAGGATGCCGGCGCCTGCACCCATAGCCGAGGGACAGGTCGGCTTCGTGTGCCAACATTTCAGGCTCCCTGGACAGGTAAGTGTCCATATATTAAAAGTCAGCAGCAACAGTATTTGAGAGCTGCAGGGCTGCAGAGCTAGAGGTGTGTCTCTGTGTGTCTATGTAAATCCAGAAACTGAACAGGCAGCAGCTTCAGCTGCCCACAGTTAAAATGGAAGCAGCCAGACTTAGTGGAAGGAAATTTTTGCAGAATATTTGGCAAGTACAGAATCACAGTATATTTAAAAAAATATGCAAAGTGGTTGGAGGGAAGCTTCAGAAAGATAAAGATGTTTGTATTAAAAATTATGTGAGCAGACTGCAGTTTCTATGTAAGGTATTTGGCAACAATGGGCAGGACCGGGATGGCCCTTTTCCCTATCTCATGTTCACTATATTTGAGTGGGTTGGTCACACCAATCCCAAAACAGCAGGGAAGCTTCTGGCAGGCTTTGAAAGCTATCTTGCTACCAAGAACTGGCTTCTGGCCTCTTTGCTCACTTTTGCACCACACCGGAAGTCATCACGAGAGAAACATAAGCAGCAGCTTGCCTATCAGAGGCTAAAGGTTCTCCATACCACCCTGCTTAAGTTGAGAACCAGTCCCAACTCCTTATTAACTGTTGGGTTTGGGTCAAACCCTGCATGGCCACAAACTCAAATCTCATCCCTAGCCACGAGTGTATTCTTGTTATCTTAGATTATGTGACCCGCTATCCAGAAATAATTTGTTTGAGAAACACCACAGTAAAAACTATCAATAAAGATCCATTCTATATGTTCATCGTCAGTAAAATAGCAAAAGAGGCTCTGCAGTCTACCATGACATTTTCTTTGTTTGAGCCATCCTATGCATAGCCAATAGAATATTGCAAAAGAGACTTGGGAACAGGAACCAACACCCAACAAGAATGTGACTGAGTATCTCAGATGTAAGATCAAATCGCAGTGGCTATGCCTGTGGTTTGTTAGGATTTGCATGGAGGCTCAAATCAGGTTTTACAATAGGTTGGAATGACTTGGAATCCTTTAACCTGGAGACAGGGTTGTGGTGCTAGTTCAACCAGTAAATTTCTGGCTCAGTGACAAGGCTTGTTTGAGATCCTTGAACAAGTCTGGGAGGTAAACTATAGTGTTTCAGCCAGGTAAGCAGAAGCCAGAACCAATTTACTTTGTGAATCACCTAGAAGGATGAAAAACCTTAGAAGGATGAAAAACCCTAGAAGGATGAATGTTGTGTGTGGCCACTCTAGTTAGCCCACTGCTGCCAACTGGTTCTTGGGTGTCAGAAGTTAAAGTGCCTGATACCTTTTCCAAAGTGCCAAACCAGGAAGTGAAAGAGTTGCTGCAGCAAAACCAAACGGTTGTCTCAAATCTCCCAGGTTGTAGCTCTGTAACAACACATGAGAATCACAAAACCCCATGCTTGTTTTTAGCCTTAACAAATTACAGAAGCACAAAGACAGGTTATAGCAGATGAGGTACAGAAAATGATGGCTCTTGGGATGATGTCCAAGAGTGAGTGGTCTATCTCAATGAATGAATAGGGACGTTAGGACTAGTCCAATTCATATCCACCATGGACCTAACTAAGGTTTATAGGCTACGCCTCCATATCAATGGTGTCAAAGAAAAGATGTGGAGAAATGTAAAGTAATGCACTTGGGGGGCAAAAAACATAAATGAAAACCACTCACTAGGAGGAGAACCACTGGGGGAATCAAGGATGGAGAAAGATCTGGGGTTCTAGTAGATGAGAGACTGAGCAATAGCATGCAATGTAAGCTGCAGCTACCAAAGATGGCAGAATTTTAGCATGCATAAAAAAGGATATACTCCTGAGACAAAACCATAATCCTGCCACTTCATGAAACTCTAATTAGGCCACATCTGGAGTATTCCATCCAGTTCTGGCCATCAGTCCTCAGAAGGAATGTGCTGGAATTGGAGCGAGTCCAAAGAAGGGCAACAAAATTAATAAGGGCACTGGATGACCTCAATTACGAGGAATGACTACAAGCACTTAATTTATTCTTGCTGGAGAAGCGACATTTGAGAGAGGACATCTGAGAAAAAGACACAAGTCCATCAAGTCCAACCTATGTGTGTGATTTTATGTCAGTATTACATTGCATATCCCTGTATGTTGTGGTAGTTCAGGTGCCTATCTAATAGTTTTTTTAAATTATCGATGCTCCCCACTAAAAAACACTGCCTGTGAAAGAGAATTCCACATCCTAACCGCTCTTACAGTAAAGAACCCTCTAGTTTAAGGTTAAGCCGCTTTTCTTCTAATTTTTTTTTATTAAATTCCCTTTTGCGGAAAAGCTTTATCCCTATTGTGGGGTCGCCAGTATGGTATTTGTGCATTGAAATCATATCCCCTCTCAAGCATCTCTTCTCCAGAGAGAAGATTCTCCAGAGAGAACACATTCAGTGCTGTAACCTTTCTTCATAACTAAGGTCATCCAGTCCCTTAATTATTATTGCCCTTCTCTGGACTCTCTCCAGTTCCAGCACATCCTTCCTGAGGACTGGTGCCCAGAACTGGACATTATACTCCAGGTGCGGAGTCTTGTAGAGTGGGAGAATTATCAGTTTATCTCTAGCGTTATTCCCCTTTTTAATGCATGCCAATATTCTATTTTTCTTGCAGCAGCTTGGCATTGCATGCCATTGCTGAGCCTGTCATCTACTAGGATCCCCAGGTCCTTTTCCATCCTAGATTCCCCCAGAGGATCTCCCCCTAGTGAGTAGATTGCATTCATATTTTTGCCACCCAAATGCATTACTTTAAATATTTCTACATTAAACCTCATTTGCCATGTAGTTGCCCACCCCATTAATTTGTTTAGATCTTCTTGCAAAGTTTCCACATCCTGTGGAGAATTTATTTTCCTGCTTTTCCTCCAGGTCGTTTATAAACAAATTAAATAGGATTGGTTCCCAGGGCAGAACCATGGGGGACCCACTTTCCACCCGGACCATTCGGAGTTCTCCCCATTTATCACTACCCTCTGAACTCGCCCCTGTAGCCAGTTTTCAATCCATGTACTCACCCTATGGTCCTTGCCAACAGACCTTACTTTGTACAGTAAATGTTTATGGGGAACTGTATGAAATGCTTTTTCAAAATCCAGATACACCACGACTACAGGCCTTCCCTTATCTAGATGGCAGCTCACCTCCTCATAGAAGGTTAATAGATTGGTTTGGCAAGAATAATTCTTCATGAATCCATGCTGATTACTGCTAATGATACCATTGTCCTTACTAAAACCTTGTATATAATCCCTCATCATCCCCTCCAAGAGCTTATATACAATTGATGTTAGGCTAACTGGTCTGTAATTCCCAGGGATGTATCTTGGCCCTTTTTAAAATAATGGTGCTATATTGGCTTTTCTCCAATCAGCTGGTACCATTCCAGTCAGTAGACTGTTTGTAAAAATTAGGAACAATGGTCTGGCAATTACTTGACTGAGTTCCTTAAGAACCTTTGGGTGCAAGCCATCTGGTCCCGGTGACTTATTAATGTTAACTTTTTCAAGTCTATTTCTAATTCTGTCCTCTGCTAGCCATGAGTTTGCTACCTGTGACATGTCATAAGGATAAACATTGCAGTTTTGGTTACTGAAGCCCCCCAATTCCCTTGTGAAGACTGAGGAGAAGAATAAATTCAATACCTTCGCCATCTCCCCATCCTTAGTAACCAGATTCCCTTCATCATTATTTATGGAACCAATATGATCTGACCTCCCTTTCTTACTATTTATGTACTTAAAGAATTTCTTGGAATTTTTTTTTACTCTCCTCCGCTATGTGCCTTTCAAGTTCTATCTTAACCGTCCTGATTGCGCCCTTACATTTCTTGTTGCAAAACTTTGTAAAGTTGGAATGCTGATGATGATCCCTCAGCCTTGTATTTTTTTAAAGGCCTTCTCCTTTGCTTTTATATGCATTTATACATTGGAGTTAGGCCACTCAGGACTTTTATTAGTTCTTTCAAATTTATTTCCCATTAGGATGCACTGGCTAATGCCCTTATTTAATATGCTCTTAAACATACCCATTTTTCCTCCATGTTCTTTGTTCCTAAGATTTTATTCCAATTATTATCTTCTAGCAAGGATCAGAGTTTAGGGAAATTGACTCTTTTGACATTCAGTGTCTTTGTATTCCCCTTATGTTTCCTATTTGTGTGATTTATACTAAAACAAATTGACATGTGATTGCTGTTTCCTAAAGTGCCCCGTATTTCCACATCTGTGATCAGGTCTGTATTGTTGGTAATCAGTAGGTCTAGGAACGCTTTGTTTCTAGTTGGTGCATTTTCCATCTATCCCATGAAATTGTCCTGCAAGACATTTAGGAACTGGCAAGCCTTAGATGAATGTGCGGTTCCTTCCACCCAGTCTATGTCTGGATTATTAAAATCCCCCATTATAATGACACTTCCGAATCTTGCCGCTAATCCAAATTGTGATAGGAGGTCTGCCTCCACCTCCTCCCTCTGGTTAGAGGGCCTATAGCAGTGATGGCGAACCTTGGCACCCCAGATGTTTTGGATCTACATTTCCCATGATGCTCATCCACTCTGCAGTGTACTTGAGCATCATGGGAAATGTAGTTCCAAAACATCTGGAGTGCCAAGGTTCGCCATCACTGGCCTATAGCATACTCCCAAAATTACTTTCCCCTTAGTTTCCTGCCTTTGTAGCTCTACCCATTAGGATTCCACCTCCTCCCTTGCTCCCTTAGTGATGTCATCTCTCACATTCACTTGTACATAATTTTTGATATACAGGCATACCCCTCCCCTTTTTTTACCCTCTCTATCCCTGTGATATAGGGCATACCCTTGAATGGTTTCCAGCCAATTATGAGAGCTGCCAAACCTAGTGTCTGTAATTCCTACAAAATCAAAATCCTCCTTGTACAACAGTAGCTCTTAGACATGTACAGAGCCAAAAAATCGTTCATTTTCGTTTTTGTTTCACTAGTTTATTATTTTTTTTCGTTTTTCGGGTCATTCGTTATGATCGCGATTCGTAAATTCGTTCATTCGTAAATGCATTCATTCGTACATTCGTACATTCGTAAATTTGATCATTCGTTCATTCGTACATTCGTTCATTCGTACATTTTTACATTTGTACATTCGTAAATTCGTACATTCGTAAATTCGGAAAATCGTACATTTGTAAATTAGAAAATTTGGAAATTTGTAAATTCGAAGTTTGAAAATCCAAAAACCCGAAAATTCTAAATTCTGAAATAGTAACTAACTATTAAATTATAATAATGTACATTCGTACATTAGTAAATTAGTGAATTCGTAAATTTGTAAATACGAAAATTCGGAAATCTGAAATAATAGTTAACTAATAATAACTTAACTATTAGTAATTACTAGTAACTTTTAAATTATAGGTATTGTAATTTCCTTTCAAATTTGACTGTCAGTGAACGTAACAAATATGAATTTATCCGAAGTTACGAATTATCCAAAATGAATGCTGCATCTAAACAAATGGAACGGAACAAATTAATAATAAATAATAATAATAAAATGTTGTTATTATTATTATTGTTATTTATTATTATTAATTCATTACGTTCCATTCCGTTTTTTCCGATCATTCATAACTTCGGATAAATTTGTAAGTGTTACGTTCACTAACAGCCAAATTTGAAAGGAAATTACAATACCTATAATTTAAAAGTTACTAGTAATTACTAATAGTTAAGTTATTATTAGTTAACTATTATTTCAGATTTCCGAATTTTCGTATTTACAAATTTACGAATTCACTAATTTACTAATGTACGAATGTACGAATGTACATTCGTAAATTGCGAATGTACAATTGTACGAATGTCCAAATTTACGAATGTCCAATTTTATCGAATTTACGAATATTCAGAAAAAATTCGTTAAACGGGTTTTCGTTAATTCGGATATTCATTAAAAAACTAATTCGGAACGAAACGAATTGCACATGCCCAGTAGCTCTAGTTCTCCTATTTTGTCCGTCAGACTCCTGACATTGGTGAAAATGCCACGTAGTTTACACCAGTCACATACTATCTCCTTATTGGGTGCCCTGGGGTTGCAAATAGGACTTGTTACTATACTTACCTTGGGTTTAGGTGCTTTGGTCAACCTACCACTAATGCCCCCAATACTACCCTCTGGAATATGTTCCGCGCTGACTATCTCTACCTCTGAACCCTCCCCCATCGCCTAGTTTTAAAGCCCCTCTCACTTTTCAGTCATTTTCATTCCCAGCAGATCTGCACCTTCCCCGTTTAGGTGCAGTCCATCCCTTCTATAGAGCTGGTAACCGACTGAGAAGTTGCCCCAGTTCTCCAGGAACCCAAACCCCTCCTTTCTACACCAGCTCCTCAGCCACTTGTTTACTTCCCTAATCTCCCTCTGCCTTTCTGGTGTGGCTCAAGGTACTGGTAATATTTCTGAGAATACATGATATCGATTTACAAATATCTCAATGGTAAACCTAGCATAGGAAAAAACTATTCAATCTCAGGGAGTGTAAGAGGACATGGGGCCACACAATGAGATTGGAGGAGTAGCGGTTTAACCTTAAACTGCGCAGGGGGTTTTTCACTGTCAGGGCAATAAGGCAGCGGAACTCTCTTCCACAAAACACTCTTGGATGTGCATCTTAAAGAACACAACTAGGAATGAGCCGAACACCCCCCCCCCCCGGTTTGGTTAGCACCAGAACATGCAAACAGGCAAAAAGATTGAGCGAACATGCAAACCCTATTAAAGTCTATGGGACACAAACATGAAAAATCAAAAGTGCTCAATTTAAAGGCTTATATGTAAGTTATTGCCATAAAAAAGTGTATTGGAACCTTGGTACTGCCTTAGGGGACATTTATCAATGCAAAAAAATGTTTTTAAAACAACCATTTTTTCAGAAGCAGTAATTTTAATAATGTCTAAAGTGAAACAATAAAAATGAAATATTCCTTTAAATGCTGTTTTTTTTCTTAATTTTGTCATAGGGTTCCCCTTAACCACTTCAATGCACTGTATTATATACTCTGCACTGACTGCACTGTATACATATATACAGATTTATGGTTGAAGCCCTATGGCCGATACGGATATGAACAACATAGACTTATGATAAGACTTACAACATGAAATGGACCTGAAGTGTGCCTTGGTCTGATATCCGGTATACCAAAATAAGGGGGCATACCCAAGATTAGAAATGAATATTTGTGAAAGAGAAATGATTTGAGAAATGCCCTAAAAAGGGGATTGGAGGGTGGGTCTCGTGCACAGGAAACCGAGAAAGACAACAGGCGAGCGGGCTGGTTAAATACCCCCCGGCTCCTACCATAAATTCAGGCCAGCATACTGGCCTTCTTACTTATGGTTGAAGCCCTATGGCCAATACGGATATGAACAACATAGACTTATGATAAGACTTACAACATGAAATGGACCTGAAGTGTACCTTGGTCTGATGGCTGGCATATCAAAATAAGGGGGCAAAAACATTCAGGTAGGGTTAAGTTTTATTGGTTTTAGTCTTATTCATTGAGCGAGTTTGGTAAATTCTTGTGACATTTCCACCTGAGGATTGGGGATGTACCGGGTGAAGCAGGCAGACTTCCACCTGTCTAGTCTCTTAGTAACATGATCTGGGACCCCATGCCGAGATGCTGTCGAGGCTGCTCCAATACGGAAAGAGTGACTGGAGTACTGAGTGGGGTTGAGGTGTACGTTGCAGAAAAGAATCCTCACGTGTTCCACGAACTGGCTGGCACTTAAAAGTTTTACCAGAAAGGGTAGAAGGGTACTAGAATCTGACTGTTCGGGCAGGAGTGACAGTAGACAGTTAAGTATGGTAACTGGACACCAGCTATTGTTAGTTTTGTAGAGGTGGATGTCTACTCTGAGGCCTGATTGCTGGGTTTTGGATACCGCAAGATGGAGGACGAAATGTTCTTGGTAGTGAACCCAGTGACGTCTACACAGGACTTGGCCTGCGGGTTTATTGCAGGTGAACTCACCAGGCCGCAGGAATCGGTAGTAGGCCAGATAGATAGCTGCTTGCATGACCAAGCTAGGGAGAAGACCAAACGGAGAACTGGCAAGGATAGTGGACATGTCTCTAAAGATGGTACTTGTTATAGGCAAGCATTTGGCCTTGACTATTGGCTGTTGTTTCTGTATGCCACGTAGGCTGGCTCTGATCGCATGGCTTGTGAACAAGGACGGTCTTGCGGGATCTTGTAGAGCCAGAAAGTGTTGGATGCCAGCTAAGTATAGGCAGACAGTATTGTGGGACAGGGCCAAGTGACTATGGCAATACGAGATAAAGGCCAGTATGTGTTTGGCGTCTATCGTAGTTCCCGCTGAGCAGTTTGCTAGGAATTTGTGGAAAGTGCTCCAAGCTATATGCTAAGCTTTGAGCATGTTACAGGACAGAGACTGATTGATGTGCTGGGTCGATCCGTGGAGATGCTGTTCTAGTCCAGAGTCAGCTGAGACCAGGCCGGGATATGGGCTGATACAGGGTCGGCTCCGGGAACCTCCCGAAAGAAGGAGGTGAAATTAAAGTGTGACAGTGCGTCTGCGGCAAGGTTGCATTTGCCCGGAATGAATGTACAGTGGATGTTGAATTGGTGCTGAAGGGAAAGTTGTACCAGCCTGCGTATGAAGGACATAACCAAGAGCGACTTAGATCTGCCTTTAGTAAAGATATCTGCCGTGGCCTGGTTGTCGGTAGTGAAGGCCACAGTTTGCCCTGTCCAAATATGACCCCAGAGCTGGGCGGCTGCCACGATCGGGTAAAGCTCGAAGAGAGAGGAAGTCAGGGTGAACCCGGGGATTGAAAGTATCTCTGGAGGCTAGGGTCCTGCAAACCAATGGTGGCCAAAAATTGCAGCGAAGCCTGTGGAGGCTGCGGCATCTGTTACTACCTGTGGTGATTGGTGTGATATCGAAGGTATAAACATGGCTATACCATTACAGGTGGAAATGAACTCCTCCCACATTGATAAGTCTGCTACTGCCGCAGTGTCCAAATTGAGGATCTGATCGGGGTCCTGTGCCTGTGAGAGGTAGACTAGGAGGCGTGACACAAAGGACTGATCCTGGGGAATGATTCACATGGCGAAATTGAGCATGCCCAACAGAGACTGGAGCTGCTTTTTAGTACATCCTCTTGTGTGGGTGAATTCTTGGAGAACTGACCTAATTCAGTTTAATTTGTCAAGGGGGAGGCTGGCCTGCATGGAGCAAGTATCTAGGTTAACTCCGAGGAAGGTGATGGAGTATGCTGGTCCGTCATTCTTGTGTTCAGCAATGGGGACATTGAGATTGCCAAAGACTACTCTCAATTTGTTGAGGTCTCCTGGGGGCATGCTGGGCTGTTCGATTAACAAGAAGTCATCCAGGTAATGGATGACCTCTTGGCACTGAGCCTTATGTATAAGTATCCAGGTGAGGGTCTGTGCAAAAGTGTTGAAGAGCCAGGGGCTGCTTTTAGAGCCAAAAGTCAGCTTGGTAGCCAAGTAGTATGCCTCTTTCCACTTAATGCCGTGCCAACACCAGAGGGACGGGTGGATAGGCAGGAGTTTAAAGGCGTCTGAGATGTCGGCCTTGGAGAGCCAGGCGCCTGTGCCTGCTTTGATAATGGCCTTAATTTCCATGTCTATGGAGGCATACTTCAGGGAGAACTCCTGGGAGGGAATTAGGGAATTCAGGCTGGGAATGTGGGAAGAATGAGGCGCAGACAGGTCGTACACCAAGCGAGCTTTATTTGAGAACTTGCCCTTGACAAGCCAAATAGGGCTAACTTTCCAAGTGATGAAAGGGGGCTGTGAGAAGGGACCTATGATAAAGTCTTGCTCCAGTTCAGCCTGTAATAGCTGGTCTACGGCCTTCTCATCGGTGGCCACTGAGTGGAGGTTCCTGCATTCATAGGTTGTATGGGGCAGAGAGATGAGGCCGGTGTGGAACCCTGCTGTAAATCCTTGGATAAGGAAGGTGGCCAGGGAAGGAGTAAGGTGTGAGGAGAGATAGAGCACCAGCCATAGGACATTAACTTGGCCTAGTCATGCCTTCTTCTGCTGCTTGACCTCGCATAGATTTCTCGGGTGTGCCCTCTGGGCACATGATGCAGATATGGAGCAGGCGGCATTGGCTAAAATTACATGAGCCGTAGTTGTAGTTGTTACAAATGGCTGCTCCTCCTATGGTCTGAACAGAGCGGCTGAACTTGTCCACTTGGGACATCTGTGTCGGGGCGGATGGGCCTTGCACTGCACTGGAGGTGGAGGGGAACTCAAATGGGCGAGTAACTGCCGCGTTAGCGCACCAGGCAGCAGTGTGGGTGGAGGATTGGCAAATAGCGCACAATGGTGAGTGCATGCCAGCAAAGTGACAGCAGAACAATTCAGTGTCCAAAAGGCTCCAATCCGTGCCTGTCTGAAATTGTGCCAGCCTGGCTGCTGCATTTGCGGAGAAGGAACAATGGTAATCGTAAAACGAAAAACCGCCGTATTTGTAGCCCAAGTCCACCACGGTGTGGAGATATAGATCCAGCTCTTCCCTTCTGCTGGGGGAGGCTGAGCATAAGACATCCCTGACCATGCCAAAGGTCAGCGCAAACTCTGGGACGGACAACTTTCGGTTGAGCCTAGGATGTTTGGCCTTGAGGACCACTGACACGTCTCCCCAGGTATAGGCTTTGTTCTCTGCCAAGTCGTGGACTGAAAAGAGTAGGGAGGCGAGGTTGACCTCCTTGCCGCCCAGGATGTCCTTCCTAATGCTGGCTGGAACCAGATGTGCTGGGCAGATAGTGGGACTTGTCCCTGTAGTACCTGCAGGAAGGGGTGTCAGAACCTCCACTGTGGCTGGGTCAAGGATGGTCGTGGTCGGGCGAGCCTCCAAGAGTGCCACTCTGGCTTGGACATCCATGACTGTAGTTGACAAAGATGACACCATGGTGTGAAGTTGGGATAAAGCAGCGGAAATTGTTTGGCTGTGGCTGGCGGGGGGAAGAGGAGCTTGAAAAGCTCTGCCTTCCTGGCTGTAGCAGGAAAAGGCACACCCCTACGCTTCAGTTACTCTGTTGATTTGGGGATGGTCCATCCCCTGAGGGACTGCACGCTGCCACTGTCTGACATTGGGGAAGGTGACAGAGGGGCGGTGAAGTCTTGCCAGCTTGAGACATGGCTCTAGGTGGCTTTTGCCCTGGAAGTGATGTGCTGTCTTTTGAGGTCGCAAGATGGTCGACCGGAACCTATTAAGGATGACATAAAGTCTAGATTGTTTCTTTTTCTGTGTCAGCATACGTACACAGCTCCTTTCCTTTTTAGAGGGGTGTTTTTTGTTTTTTTTTACCTGGGGAATACCGTCCAACCTGGTGCAGGGTGGACCTACTGAACTTAACTGACCTGGAGAGAGAAATGACATATGGCAACTGGTGAGGGGTTTGACTATCTGAATTGAAAAGGTGACTTAAATGACTGACTTGTGTAACTTTGCAGTGCGTTTATGCGAGTTTGTCGATTTGGCGTGGTTTTGAGTCTTTTGACTTGATGCGACTGTTGCATGAAATGAAATGAGTGAAATGTTTATGCCTGGATGTAGGCCCGAATCGGTGCTGCGACTGCGACAAGCAAGTAATCAAATTGTGGAACATGAAAATGAAATGAAATGAAATGAGGCCAAGCCAACTGGGGCACGCCGAGGTGAATCGATGCATCTCGGATGCCACTGGATTCGAATCGGAGCGCAGTATGTGACAGTGAAATGAATGAACTGTTTGCCATGACAGAGGCACGAAGCGGTCGAGCCGTGGCTGGGACTGACGACGAACTGGACTCTGGAGCATGTACTGAAATGAGGCCAAAAACAACTGAATCAGTGCATCTCAGATGTGACTGGATTTGAATCGGAGCGCGATACGTGACAGTGAAATTAAATGATTGCCATGACGGAGGCACAAACCGGTCGGCCGCAACTGTGACTGACTACAAACCGGACCCTGGAGCATGTACTGAAATGAGGCCAAAAAACCCTGGGGCACGCCGGGACAAATTGCTGCATCTTGGATGTGACTGGATTCGAATCGGAACGTGATACGTGACATTGAAATGATTGCCATGACAGAGACTCCAATCGGTGAGCTGAATTTTTTGCGGCTAACAACAAAAATGGGCTCTGGAGCATGTAGTGAAATGAGGCCAAAAAACCCTGGGGCACGCTGGGACGAATCAGTGCATAAGAATGCGACTGGATTCGACCCGTTACGTGATTCGTGACAGTGAAATGATTGCCATGACAGAGGCATGAATCGGTGAGCCGTAAACTGTGACTAACAACGAACCAGACTCTGGAGCATGTACTGAAATGAGGCTGAAAAAACAACTGGGGCATACCGGGACGAATCAGTGCATCACGGATGCCATTAGATTCGAATCGTAGTGTGGTAAGTGACAGAGAAATGAGTGAAATGATTGAAATGGTTGAAATGCTTGAAATGATTTAGCTACGACTGAGATACAAGTCGGTGTGCCACGATTTGCGACTGGCAAAAACCTGTCTGTGGAGCATGGTACGGTGATGTAAAAACATTTGTGACACGTTTAAATGGAGCGGTGTGATACTGTTGTTACAGGGTTCGACTCATAGTGAAGTACGTAAAGTGTAGAAATGTTTGTTATTATAGCGGTGCAAGTGAGTGGCTAACAATACGGCTACGTGTAGGGTTTTTTACGAATGACTCATAAGTTTCGATATCGAGGTCTGGTGACAAGATATCTAACATGAATGCATGAAATGAAAGGTCAAACGAAAAAACCCTACCTGCGACAGCTGAGCCAGACACGTTGTACAAAACCACAACGGTAACGAATGCCTCGAGAACTTCAAAGACGGAACTCACGAACGCTAACGAATCTCGAATAGTCGGCCTAGTGACGTAGTATCGCGCACAGGAAACCGAGAAAGACCACAGGCGAGCGGGCTGGGTAAATACCCCCCCGGGCTCCTCCCATAAATTCAGGCCAGCATACTGGCCTTCTTACATATTTATATTTTTATATATATATATATATATATATATATTTATATATATATATTTATATATATATATTCTACACTGACTG
Source organism: Lithobates septentrionalis (assembly GCA_037952835.1). Classification (NCBI taxonomy): domain Eukaryota; kingdom Metazoa; phylum Chordata; class Amphibia; order Anura; family Ranidae; genus Lithobates; species Lithobates septentrionalis. The sequence goes on along the minus strand of JBBDGP010001607.1, from coordinate 193,271 downwards.
CACTGTATATATATATTTTAAGCTGCCTGCATGCCACTAACTAACCTGCCTAATCTAGCTCAAGTTCTCTCAATCTTTCCACGTTATCACACTACATACAGCTGCCATGCAAGCAGCCTTATATAGTGTGGGGCATGTACTTAGCCCCCTGAGCCATGTTTGGCCGAAGTGAACCTTGCCTTTGGTCAAAGCATGCAGGTCAGATGCATGCTTTGGCCAATCAGCAGCCGTCAATGCACTGCAATCTCGCAGTGCATTATGGAGTGCTCCGCGGTGCTCTAATTTGCTGCAAACGCCCCATATGTTCGGTTCGTTCACAAATAAACGAACACCCGATGTTCGATTCAAACATCGGGACCATCCCTAAACACAACATGCAGGGATATGGGAAATAATTATACGACGCTGACAGATGTACACCTACACAGGTTGAACTGGATGGACTACTGTCTTTATTCAACCTTTATTCAAAAGACAACGTTGTCTTTTTTATTGGTGATGGTCGGTGGTTCTTAATTTTTTTATATATTGTTGTAATTTATATTATTCAATAAAATTTTCTATACCACTATTTAGTCTATTTTTGTAATTAATTATATCTGTATGCTAGTCTGCATCTTTCTATATATGCATGTTTTTTTGGCCATGAACCGGAGTGACTCCATCTTTATAAGTTCATATAAGATTAAATTGGGTTAATCTGCTAGTTAATTTAATTTCTGTATTCACCGACTGTAACAGTTTTTGCAAGGCACACATATAGGAAAATATAGCTTACAGCAGCATCTTTCTATATAAAGTTTTTGTGGTAAGAGATGTCTGGGCCCTTTCCTGTGTAATGAGACATGAGACATAAAACAGGGAAGCAGGACCCATGACTATGAGTGATGAAAGCAGATGGCATAATTAATAATATGTAATCATATGTAATGATTTTAAATGTACACCTCTGTATCAAATCACGCCCATGTTCTATGCAATGACTGGTTGATAATAACGTATATAAATTGTATACCCGCCCAGAATTAAATCAGATAGCTTTTGAACATCGACTTTGACTCATCTCTTCTTGTGTTCACAAAGAAGCTATCTCCTCAGTACTGCAGTACTGAGTGGGTCTTGTGAGTGTGGTAATTGCCATGATTATACCTAGCTGGTCTTGTCAGGTATATAGAAATACCGTTTCATTCCACTTCAGTTTGGAGGCACCGCTGGGATTTTTGGATTTAGGACTGAATTTATGTCACCTGTGGCAAGGTTTTTCTTGCCTCGGCTCTGATAAAACCTTTTGCCTGGTACACACGAGCGAACTTTACAGCAGACTTTGCCCGGCGGACGGGATTTCGTCGGACAATTCGATGTGTGTGGGCTCTAGCGGACTTTGTTTTCTCAAAAGTTGGACGGACTTAGATTTGAAACATGTTTTAAATCAATCCGTCGAAATAGAGTCCGGTCGAAAAGTCCGCTCGTCTGTATGCTAGTTCGACGGACAAAAAGCCACGCTAGGGCAGCTATTGGATACTGGCTATGAACTTCCTTGTTTTAGTCCGGTCGTACATCATCACGTACGAATTCAACGGACTTTGGTGGATTGTGTGTAGGCAAGTCCATTCATTCAGAAAGTCCGTCGTACAGTACGTCGAAAAGTCCGCCGGGCAAAGTCTGCCGTAAAGTCCGCTCGTGTGTACACGGCATTAGTCTTTTGAATAATATGACTTCTCCCCTTTGCTAGTATTTTGGTTATAGAGTTTTAGAATGATAAGTGCCTGATTCTGCTTGAAAAATGCATAATTTGTTCATGTTTAACATGTGTTTTGGTGACTCTTTGAATGGTATTGGAGTGGTATTTTGAAGCTTGCGAAGAAATGTGTTTAGATGGGTGGGGGTTGTTGTAAGGTAAGGGAATGTTTCGGAAAACACCCTAAGGTGTGATGAGTTTGGAAAGTGAGTAGTTTAAAATGTGTTTTTTATTAAAAACATCCTACATTGTACAGGGTAAAGCAATTGAAGTTGAGAAGGTAAAGAGAGATTTGAGTTATTTATTTAAGAAGGTTTGCATTTTACAAGGTTTTTTCAATGCATTGTGCTTTTTAGACAAGCTGATTTCAAAGCTATTTTAGAAGTGACACATAGAGAAAGAAAAAAAGTGAAGGAAAGTACTTTTAAAAAACGGGAAGTTACCAGTCAGAGTTGTTTGAGATTTAAAGGGGACGTTGAATGTGTGGACATTTTACTGGCATGGCATACCGAGCTTGAAGGATTGATTTTTTCATGTTTGCTGTAGCAAGTGCGAGAGATTTTCGTGGTCATGTATTTATTGATCAAGAAGTATTTTTGAGGAAATGACCTTAAAGGACAGCCGAGATAGGAGTTTTTAAGAAGTTAAGGAAATTAACACAGAAAGAGTTTTGTTTAAAATAAAGAATTTAATGTGTCACGGCCAGATTTAAAATTTGGATTATCAGATAAAAGGTGTTATTAAAATACATTTTTTTGTGTAGACTTACCCTGTCTGTTTGTTTGTTTGTTTGTTTATTGTTGTTTGCTGAAGTTATAATGAGTCGGTACAGATCGGTCGGTAAAATGTGCAGATCAGTGCAGATCACTATTCGGCAACAGGCACAGGTACAGAGGGTGGTGGGGACTGGTTCCCAGGTGGCATCGGGACATGGTGCCTCTACTACACCAGACATATCTGATGTGGGTAAGGAGGACTGTGAGACCGAAGCTTCGGGGAGGGCACCCACTCCTGCTTGTACAGGAAAAGGTTCAACCAAGGGTAAAAAGAGAGAGAGCTGGTGGGGAGGTTAGAACCCTTGTTGAAAGCATCCCACCTCATGCAATAAGCAGCCACTGATGCTGGGGTCTCGTGAGACTTTGCGGGATTATGGTACCAGAGATTCACAGAAACTGAGATGTCAGTTTATTGGGCAGTGATAAAATTGTCGCTGCTGGATGCACTGACAGGGGGACATGGTTACTGTTTTGGGGGGTCTGAATGAGGTGGAGGGAAGTTAAAAATCTTCCTCCTTCCCCCCTCGGATCCCCCCAGATTCCCTCTTTGCTCCCCGATTCTCCACCTCTGAGCTGGTGGGTTTGGGGTGTGAATTCTGACACGGATCTCCAGTGAAGCGCTGAGGTCACAGCTTTGTGGACTGACCGTTTCTCTGTCAATCAGTGAGGATTCTCAGTGTGCTGAGATCATTGGAGGGAGAATATGTTCAAACACTTCCGCGATTGTCTCTGTTTCATGGACTGTTTGTGGACTGTGATCAGTGGCAATCCTTGGGATCGCCGTTGTTCGCAGTTTCATAAGACCGACACCTAGGTAGAGGAAAGTTGTTGTTAGTAGAGAGAAACGCTTAATTTTATGTGTATATGAACTTTTGTCTTGTCTTGAAATTCCAATTTAGAGTATAAGTTGTTTTTTCTTCTGAATGCAGATGAATTGTTGGGTAGTTTATATATGTCCTATGATCCTGCGAAAACAGAGAGCGTTGCTAAAGTGGGCCGGTGAGAGGGACAGAGTAGGGTACCCATCTGTGTGTGGTGCTGAAAGAGGGGATCAAACCACTGACCAGGCCTTCACCACCGCTTTTGTGGAGAGCATACTGCTATATTTGCATTCCATATTCAGCGAGCCAGAGAGACTTGCTGAGGTGGAGAATGAATGTTAAAGAAGGATTTGATTCAGAAAAGTTATCTATAAAAGTACATGTTTATTGTTAAAATGTTGCAACTATCATCAGTCTGTTGATGAAATGTGTTGGGCACATATTAAGCCCACTGCATAGTTAATTGGGAACATTAAAAGGGAATGTGACACGTCACTGATAAAATTATATGTATGCGCTGATACCAAATGTTTTTGTTTTTTTGAGGAATCTGATCAGATACAATTTCTTTGGGAGTAACATTTCAACTTATACATGGGGTGTTTTGATTGTTTCAGTTGGGCTCTGTTTCCACTGTTGCAGCCCCTAAGTCGTGTGATTTGCAATGCAACTTTGCAGTGTGATTTCATGCAACCAGTGAAAACCGTGTGGGAACAAGTCACGGTGAGGTCGGAACATGGTAGCGCAAGAGCCTTTTTTGGAGTTGCTGCGACTTGGATCACACCGGTTGGAACGGGGAGCCTTGAAGTCTGGTTTTAGGGACTGGTTTAGTCTGTAAGTTGTTTATTCTTGCATTATTGAAATTAAAAGGTGGTTTTTCGGTACCGGCAAGTGTGCTATAGATCGGATTGATATAATTGCCCTGGGTTCAGAGGTGTTTATTAAATGTCATTATACTGTTATCAAAGAACAGAACCTAGAGTGGTGTTTTATGTAGGGAAAAAAAATGTTATAAAACGATAGATTGTACATTTAAGGGAAAGTTGGGACAACAAGCACATTTGTTGATGTCAAAAAAGAAAAAATGGGAGTTTTGCATTGTATAGGGACATTGCCTGTTATAAGGCAAGGGAATGATCATTTATGCAAAAGGGGTTCATTGTGTTTAAGCTGTTTTAACATTGACTGGGGATCTTAAAATGTTTGATTTTGTCTTTTTTAACCAAATACAAGTTTAATAATATTATTATTATTATGCTAAGAATGAGGAAGTTATGTATTCCAGGCGCTACGCCAGAGAAATTGTGGTTAGTAAAGAAAAAGAGAAGTAACTGTGTTGTGTAAATCTATGCACTAGAGAAAAGCTATTTAGAGGTGTTCGAAGGGAAAATATGAAAAATCGGAGAGTGAATGGTGAATGGATTGGCCAAATGAATGTGGAATGAGAAAGTGGTAGCATTGTGTTAAATGCACGCATAGCGTATCATTTTGATTAGTAAAGTATTTTAAGTGTGTGTTTAGAATGCACACAACAAGTTGTCTCGTGTTGTGTTCAGGCCCATGTTAAATTTTCTAGACATGTGCATTTGTTTTAGTCCGAATGCATTTTCGTCCGAATTTCAGGTATTTTCGTTATCGTTTTAACAAACGATAACGAAAGTGCAGAATCTGAAAAACGAAAGATCCGCCATAAACAAATGCTTTATTTTCGTTTTCACAACAGTTCGATATAGATAGGAGATTCTACATGATGATGACAATAACAATCTGTGTCCATCAAACCTGTGGTCAAATGTGCCTAAAGGCTAATTTGCATGGTATTGTCCTAAAAAGTGTTTGGGGGACCTGGGTCCTGCCCCAGGGGACATGGATCATTGCAAAAAAAAAGTTTTAAAAACGGCCGTTTTTTCGGGAGCAGTGATTTTAATAATGCTTAAAGTCAAACAATAAAAGTGTAATATTCCTTTAAATTTCATACCTGGGGGGTGTCTATAGTATGCCTGTAAAGGGGCGCATGTGTTTAGAACAGTCTGACAGCAAAATGACATTTCAAAGGAAAAAAGTCATTTAAAACTACTCGCGGCTATACTGAATTGTCTTCTTTACATTTTGAAGGGTCTGGTATAGATTTTGAGGGGGACCCCACGCCAATTTTTTTTAAAATTTTGGCCGGGGTTCCCCTTAATATCCATACCAGACCTGAAGGGGGCTTCCAGATACCAATAAGCCCCCTGCCCGCAGACCCCCACAACCACCGTGCCAGGGTTGTGGGGATGAGGCCCTTGTCCTCCTCAACATGGGGACAAGGTGCTTTGGGGGGCTACCCCCAAAGCACCCTCCCAATGTTGAGGGCATGTGGCCTGGTACGGTTCAGGAGGGGGGGCACTCTCTTGTCCCTCCCCTCTTTTCCTGCAGCCTGCCAGGTTGCATGCTCAGATAAGGGTCTGGTATGGATTTTTGGGGGTACCCCACGCCATTTTTTTTTACATTTTGGCGCGGGGTTCCCCTTAAAACCCATACCAGACCTGAGGGGGTCTTGTATAGATTTTGAGGGGGACGCCCCACGTCATTTTTTTTTAAATTTTGGTTCGGGGTTCCCCTGTGGGGAATTCCCATGCCGTTTTTATCAATGAACTTTTATGTGTATTGTCGGGCCGGCAATTCAGTATAGCCGCGAGTAGTTTTAAATGACTTTTTTCCTTTGAAATGTCATTTTGCTGTCAGACTGTTCTAAACACAGGAAACGTGTGCCCCTTTACAGGCATACTGTAGACACCACCCAGGTACGAAATTTAAAGGGATATTACACTTTTATTGTTTGACTTTAAGCATTATTAAAATCACTGCTCCCGAAAAAACGGCAGTTTTTAAAACTTTTTTTTGCATTGATACATGTCCCCTGGGGCAAGACCCAGGTCCCCAAACACTTTTTATGACAATGCCATGCATATAAGCCTTTAAAATTAGCACTTTTGGCTTACGGTGTCTGTTGAAAGTTTTAAGAAGATTCGACGGAGCAGGTAAACTATACAGCGTCGTACAGTTTAGCTGCTCCGTCGAATCTTCTTTGAACATTCGACAGACACCATAAGCCTTCAATGACAGATTTGACCTTAATTTGGATTTTCGGACGAATGCAATTTTTAACGAAAAACGAAATAAATAAAAACGAATTTTGGGAGTAACTAAATAAGTGTATTTTTCGGACGAAAACAAAATATTTCAGTGTGCACATGTCTAATATTTTCACTAAAAGTTTGGGGTTAAATTAAAAAAGTGATAAAGGGATTTTGGTAACAGAAGGGTGAAATTTGGGAAAAATTATTTAAGAGTTACTGAAATTAAGTAACTGGAATCGAAATACATTGCTGCATATATTGAGTCCATGGGGTACTAAAATGTAATAGGAAGGATTTGTTTGAAATAAGCAATCAGAATGACTATTCTGGATATTTACGATTTTGAATTCCCAGAGTGTCAGTCATGAAGTTTTGATGATGTATTGATGTTTATCCATCAATGTTTTGTTTGTTGCTAATGAATAGACATATTTGCAAAGTTGGGAGACTTCTGAGTCAGAATATGTGTTTGGGTAAAATGTTCTGTTCCAGGTACCCCAGGTCCCCTTGGGTCCCGGGAATAGAAGAAACTAAAGGGGTTTAAGTTTTGTCGAAGTTCTGCTGTAATACTGGATTTGGAAAAACGTTTAGTTAAAAATATTGGATCTATATAATGAAAACCCTTGCAGAGAAACATTTTCATTCCTGCATGCTTTACTTATGTTTGAGTCAATGAAGAATATTATTTTTAATACCTCCAATGGTTAAGGCCTGATTTGTTTAGGTAGATTCTGTGATTACTCATGTCGGATGAGGAGTATCTGCCCCAGCCAGCCAGCATTCACCCACAGCCCCATACACATGAAGAAATGCCCGCCCCAGTCATACCCTACACTCCATTCATACCCTGCCCTATACCCTATCCAGATGAAGTGATGATTACAGCTTTTACATGGAAATCTTTGTTGTTCATCTTTGTTGTTCAAATAGCATAGGAGGTGCTTAGATGATCAAAGGCGGACTCCTGCTGGAAAGTGTTCCTGGGAATGACACCTTGAGGGGGAGCCAAATGACGCAAACTCGAGGTATGAAATTCTAGTGAGCACCACATGAAAGAGATCCAGATGTGCCAACCTGAAGACCCAGGTCTAGCCCAACGCATCAGTTCCAGTTTGTCTGTGGATATCAAGTTCTGTCCTTACAAAGAGGCAGTGTTTTGGGGTAGAGAATTCATGTCTGTACATATGAATGATCACAGAATTGAACCAAAGGTTTTGGGAAAAGTTGAGGAGAATGAGAGTTATAATGTGGACATTTCCTTTTCCTTCCTTTTTTGTGAATTTAATGGACATTCAGAAGCCATCCAAGAGACTTTCTTTTTGTGTATTTCTTTGGGACTATTTTTATTTGGCTTTTATGGACTGTCACGCCCCTTCCTCCCTTTTGCCTTCCATGGACAATTGCTATGCAGCTGAGATTACATGTTTGTTGTTTACTATTATTGCATGTTTAGTGTGGTGGTCCGGGTGAGGGTCAGGGGGCATATTGGGATTGTTGCTGTAGTATGCCCGGGACGTGCTCGACCACTTCAGTGTATAATGTTTGAAGGGATGCTGCCATGAGCACTGTATTATATATGTATTGGTTCACATGTCATCCACCAGCCTCTGTGTTCTGGGAGGGGCTTAAGGTTATATGTGGCCCACCTGATAACACCACTAATAACACACTCATTGGACATAGAGGGGATGTGTATTCAAAGTCTGAGGGAACTCCACAGTGTTTGGCACCTCGGATTGTGCCCTACATCACACTATATATACTTCATGCATGCCTCTGACCCCCATACTGAGATGGCTAGGCTACTCTCACAGCTTGCACTTACAGGATTCTCTAAAGGTGCCCAATGGGTCCTTAGCTTGGCTGACAATTTTCTGCCCAGCTCCTTCAATTTGCTGGATGAGTGTGCCAACAGGGCCAAACACAATTTCAGCCAGTTCATGGCCAGCTTAAGAAGTAAAGGTTATGGCTGGCAAAATAAGCTTTCAAATGTTACTCTCCTCATAAAGCACTGCCAGTGCATTCTTAGTAGTAAATCTTGCTAAGAGCACCTTCACAATAGCCTCCATGGTAAAATTAAGCTTTTTACCATGTGGGCAGGTGTCAGTGTGAGGTCTGGCAGAGGGTGGTATGAGTTTAGCCCCATACACACTATCAGATTTTCTGCTGATGTTTTCCTTCAGATTTACCAAAACCATATAATATGAGGTCAAACCTTAGGAGTTTCAATTTGTATGCAATCAGGCAGGCCCTTGCACTACATGGTTTTGGTAAATCTGAAGACAAAAATCAGCAGAAAATCTGATAGTGTGGCTTTTCAGGGCATCACACTGTTTACTTTTTTATTTGAAGTGTCACATAATAATACTTCATTCAAGTCTCCACACTGCGGCATGGTGTGTTGTGCTGCAGTGTAGTGACATGCAGTTCCATTCACTTTATTATTATTATTATTATAGGAGATTCATATAGCGCCAACAGTTTACGCAGCGCTTTACAATGTATAGGGGGGACAACACAATTACAGTACAGTTCAAGACAAAAGGTACAGGAGGGCCCTGCTCATAGAGCTTACATTCTAAAGGGAGGGGGTGGTGGTACAAAAGGTAATACCTGCAGAGAATGATTTGATGGGGGTGGTCCTTTCACTCAGTACTTCAAGTCTCACCACTGATAAGGTCCTTCCTGAGTGCTCTCAAAATTTGACTATAAGTGGATGATAAAATCCAAACAGCATAGATCTGGATGCGTGTTAAATATATTAGTTTGTTATACTCATGAAGGGAACATGAAAAACAGTATCAGAAATCATACCTTGACTAAGATTGATCATCTATGCTTCCTTGGAGGATAGTGGCCATCATCCCCTGAGGTAGCTGAGATGACAAAACCCAGGTTGTGATACTGCAATAATATGTGTCATAGTAACACTTTTATGTAAATATGACACAAATTAGTGCACATATGTAATAATCTTGGCAATGGGTTGTTTATGAAAGGTATTGTTAAGTTGAACCTTGAAATGAAAGACATCAATGCCAATAGAGCTGCATTCGTCTCGTACATGTTTACTTCAGAATTTACACCGTACAGTGGATCGCACTTCAGGACAATGCAATGAAGTTTACAAGGCAGTAGGGGTTTTATAGAGAATGGTTATACAGTAATCTTATGGTGGGCACAAGCCCAAAGTTACACATCACAAGTACGCCTTTTACTAAGTATTTCAACACAGTTCTTGGCCAGTGTTCTGAGTTTTCTGGGTTACTTTGACCTGGCTAATTTTATCTGTCAAGTTATTTTGACAGAAAGAAAGAATAATTATTTGGAAGAAGTTAATTTGGCTTTTAAACAGGGACTTTCTATGTCAACATCTTTCCTATCACATCTTTTCCGAGAATTGTGTCATATCATTGGCAGAACATTTTAATGTCAACTGGTCAGCCACATGTGTTGCAATACCAAAAGAATTCAGAAACATTTTACTGAAAAACAAGTATAATATCAAAAATACAGTTTTATATTGAAAAGAGGAACTCTGGATACATAAAAAGATATGGTTCCTATATTTCCTATATCTTCACAGCCCCTCCTGTGTTTAGAATTCTTTCGGTATCCCTTTTAAGCTTCTTCTGTATCTTTAGGTTGATCTTCAGGTATGCCGATCACCATCTCATGTGCAGTTATGACTCGAGACCTTAAGGCAGTGGTTCTCAACTCCAGGCCTCAGGACCCACCAACAGGCCAGGTTTGCAAGATAGCTGAAATACATCACAGGTGATATCACATGCTGCTCAGTGATTGCAGTATTCTAGTCTGCAACTCCCCAAGGTAATACTTAAAATCTGGCCTGTTGGTGGGTCCCGAGGACTGGAGTTGAGAACCACTGCCTTAAGGGCTCAGAAGAACCAATATTAGTACCAGCACGTGTGATTATTTTCAAACAACATTTGTATAACATGTACACCTAATTCCTACAATGTATAAAATACCATGTAAAATTCCAGAAAACCATCCTGCAATACCGGAAAACCAGTTGAGAGGATTGAGCCAGGAAAGCCAGCTTTCCCAGCTACCTTCAACCCAAGCAGTTTCGGTATGTTCTTTGTGAAATGTAACCTTTATTTGTTGTACCTTTTCTACATGTGAAATGATGGCATCTTCAGTCTTAGTATCATTTCCAATGTAGTTACAACAAGTAATTCCCACTATGGTGCATATTCCTCCTTGACTGGCCGTGAGATAATCCAGCACCAGCCGGGGCTGCAAAACCTCTTTTTTGATCATCTTCAATTCTATAGCAAGGGCTATAAAGTTTCTATCATACAAGGCAGTAATATTATCCATCAGGTCTGCAAAGTCAATGATGAAACTGAAAGCCTTTTTAATATAACATCTATTTACCCAAGGAATAGAAAACAATGCTTTAATCTCTCTGTCATGTGATTCAATACTTGTGAAATTATCATCTGACTTAGGATAAAATGTAGGCCTATCAGGAGAATCATCATTCTTCTCATTAATCTCGGAGTCTTCTTCTTCCTCTTTTCCTCCTGGGATTTCATCTTCTCCTGGAGCTGACTGGTCAGTGAGATCCCTTTTAATAAGGTGCACTATGTCTTTTTTAAGAAAGTGTATAGGTATTTTGTGGAGCTGTGTTTCTTGAAAGTCATTATCCTCCATATACCAAGTAGCAGGTACGACTCTACCAAAGTAACAAACCCCATTAGAATTCAAAGGAACCCAAGTATATGCTTTCTTTCCACATATGAAGTAATAACCTGGTGGAGCAGCACGAGCTTTATTGAAATTATATCCTTGTAGGCACATCAATAGCTTCATATTATTCTGCCAGGAATGTTGACGATGTGTGTAATCATGTAATTCCTGATATCTGTCAGTACTCCACACAAAATCCTTACCATCAAACCAGTACTTGATATCAGCATTATCCATGCAGTTGGAGTTCCCAATCAGTCGGGTAGTACTCTGGTAACCCTGGGAAAGCAATTCAGGTGTATAGGTCCGTGCAAAGTTAATGCAGACAGCTGGTTTTCTCAATGGAGCATTTGTGAATAGTAGGAGTGAAATGACTCTGTCAATCATTGTTCTACTAACATCACCAAAGTGTGCACTGTCCTCCATTTCAGCTAAAGTGCTAGGTATTCCTAACAAAGAGGAGAAAGTCTTATGAGAAATAGGTGCATGTGTGCAAATCCAGCAATTAGTGATATTCAGCTTCTTGGCAGCTTGCATGTGCATATCTACAAAAGAGTTATGGAAAGGCTCTGCCAGCTTGGCATCATATTCATGTGCGGCTTCCCTCCGTACTCTTAGATCAGCATATGAAACCGGTTCAAATTGTGACATTTCTTCCATTACAGTAGCATTAAAAGAAAGGTGTCTTGTATCTTACCCTTTTCTTTCTTGTATGTCCATTCATATGCCATGACTGTAATCCATACCACCACTCCACCGCAGAGGATAACACTCCAGAGCTTCACATTCATCTTAGACCCTAGGAGATTCATTCTGCAGTCTTCTTGCTTGAGCACGAGTCAGTGGAGGAGACCTGGAAGGTAAAGGTACAGAACAATTCTTGCCAGCAGCAGACCAGCTTATATTTTCTTTTGGAGTCACAGCCTTTTTACAGTGTGAACCATGCACCCAATACTTATAGTCTTTCAGCTTAACTGCAGTTGGAGACACAAGAATGACCTGAAATGGTCCTTTCCACTTAGGGGACAAAGTAGTCCGGGGTGTGTGATTCTTGATATACACCCAATCTCCTGACTTTAGTCCATGAGTTCCTTCACTCGTGTCCACAGATGGTCCTGCTTTGGCTCTGGAAAAAGTATCAGAAAACACATTTGCCAATTTGCAATGTCAATTCATTAAAGTCACTGTCTCTGGCTGCACAAGAGATGAATGTAGTCTCCTGGGCGGTCGCCCAAACAATATGTCAAAAGGTGACAGTCCATGTTTCTCTTTAGGGGTAGTCCTAAAGGCTATAGATAATGCTTCTACCCATGCGCTTTGTCCATTAGCAGTAATTTTGGCCAAATACCTCTTCAGGGTTTGATTGCTGCGTTCCACCATTCCACTAGCCTGAGGTCTGTAAGGAGTATGCAATTGCTGTTTCATACCCACAATACTCACTACTTCTGCCATAAGTTTATTATCGAAATGTGTACCTCTATCTGAGGAAATTATTGACCCTATACCAAACCTTGGGATCAATTCCCTCAACATTTTACCACAGTTCTGGCATCATTTTTGGACGTGGGCCAAGCCTCTGGCCAGTTCAAAAATTGATCAATGCAAACCCAATAATACTTAAATCGACCAGAAGGGGGCATATCCGAGAGGTCAATTTGCACAATTTGAAATGGCTCCTTAGTATGTGGAATATGCTCCATGGGAGTGGGCACTGACTTTCCAATGTTATGCATTTGACATATAGAACATTTAGTAACCTTTTTAGCAGCATATGCAGAAAAACCTAGAGCCCACCAATCTCTGGCTACCGCCCGACACATCCCTCCTGTTGAGACATGGCAAGGCCCATGGCTCAAAGCAAACAAAGAAGGAAACAATGTCGGAGGAGCAACCAGTCTGTGTTTTAGTTTCCATATACCATCTGCTCCACAAACAGCTCCCTTTGTGGTCCAAAATGATGTATGAGGCGAGCTTGCCTGTAGAGCTGATACAATATCCAGATCCACATGAAGATCTGTGAGCAGGAATGTTGGAAGCGCTGTAGTTGGCTCATAAGAATGTATAACATCTTTAGCATACCTATCAGCCAAAGCATTTCCAAGTGATATGCTATCATATGCTCTGGTATGTGCTTTACATTTAATTACTGCAACTTTAAGAAGCAGCTGGACCGCTGCCAATAATTTAGCAATTAATTCTTTATGTTGTATAGGGGTTCCTGCTGCTGTCAGATAACCCCTCTCTTGCCAGAGTTGTGCAAAACTTATGCACTATGCCTATAGCAAAGGCTGAGTCACTATAAATATTTACAATAGCCCCTTCTGCTTGGGGTTAATAAATTGCTGGCATAAGGAGCAAATCTAAAGTCTCCCTTTACTTTAAGTATGTTTTACTCCCATTCCTTCAGTGATTAAAACTATAGTTACTCCTATATTTATTACTATACCTCTGTCTAGTAGATAGTCAGGGGAGTATGGCAATAAAACAAAAGAACATTTATGACACTGACCTCCCATTCTTACTTATAGAAGTTCAGTGACTTTGACAATAATTACATCATTACTTACCCTGACCAAAATTACCTGCTGATTCGAAGTGGAAACCTTGGCATCACATATATTTAACAAACTCTTTGAATCGCCTTTATCTATTAAACACAGGATAGATAAACCATTAACTGACACATCAATCATTGGTTCTGTATTTTGTCCCAAATTCAAGACAGCAAGTTCAGGGAAGGAATGAAATTTTCATTAATCAAATCACCACACTCCACTATCTGCTGAACTTGAGCCCCCACTCTTGGGGCATTTCTAACATACATCTTAATTCTGCTAGGCTTAGCTCATCTTTCCCTTCTAATTTGAACAGTTAAAACCTATAATTGTAAAATATTGAGGTAAAAACTGCCTACAATATCCCACTAATCCAAGGAATGCTCTCAACTGTTTTAGAGTTGTGGGCATTGGTTGCTTTGCAATTACCTTTTTCCTTTTATCTGTCAAATGTTTGATACCTTGGGAGACATAGTGGCCCAGGTATTGCTCCTGTTACCCATATGGAGGGGTTCATTTTTTGTTTGGCCTCTTCTGGAATTCCTCCCTCCATATTCGCTACTAATAAAGGCATGAATAACAGATCAGTTGCTTCCTCTTTTAAGCTATGCGGTATGTCAATGACAGTTTTATCCAGAGATAAAGCAATGGTTACCCCCATCTTAGAAGGTAAATCTCATCCTAATAAATTACAGGGGGAATGTGGAGACAATACAAATGAGTGTTCTGTTGGATGCTCTCCCAATGTCACCGGTATAGATTGTGTAACCCTTGGTGAGATTATATTATTACTTACTCCAACCAAAGAAACTCCTTCATTGGAGAATGGTAAGTTGGGGTCAAAGACATTCAAAAGGGACCGTGAAGCCCCTGTGCCTATAAGACCACACAAATCAATACCGTTTACATTTATTACAACTATTGGCTCATAAACAGAATCAACTTCAATTACAGCTAAAGCTTGATAAAACGTGTCATCTATATTGTCACCACATCCCACCTTATCCTAGCGCCCCTTACAGTCCTTGGCTATATGCCCACTCAATCCACCCTTGAAGTAAGTGGAGAGGGCACGAGGCTGCAGGGTTGGGAGTCTTACTCTATTTGGGATGATTTGTTGATATTGGGACTGAATTCTAGGGTTTATACGTTGTCCCTCATTTTGTCTCCAATTGCCACGCTTTTGCCGTGGCGCCCCATAATTAGAGATATATACCACTCCCGAAGGGGGTAAGGGGGGGTGCTACCGGTACACCCTGAGGTGTTACCTGCACTGTAGATACTGGTACGCTTTGGGCTCTGGGACTTTTTCCTTAACCTCTGGTAGTTGTATATTCATCATTTTTGTTTTCCCCTTCTTTTCTACCTTGTCTTTCCTTTTCTGTAACACTTCGTAAGCTATTTGAGCAATCTCAACTAACTCAGGGGCAGGTTTCTTTGTCCATCCCATTGTACGAAGCTCTATTTCTTCCCTAATTTCAGGCAACATTCCATCCACCAATACATTCACCAACTCTGCTTGTTTCATATCACTTTCATCATCTGGAATCCAATCAGTATGCTTCTGAATAGCCTCTTTGAATCTATTCCAGTAGTCCAACACATCCTCACCTTTCTTTTGCACAACATCCATCAATGCTCGCATATCTTGCAAATACATTCCATACATCCACATACTTTTCTAGCAAAGCACAATCAATCAAGATCCACATATCAATATATGTAGCTTGTTGTGTTTTTTCTATCCACATCAACTTTTTATACCATTTCTTTGGACATTTCTCTAAGTTTGGCAAAATAGGTTTCCAGGGGACATAAACTTTTCCTATTCTTGCGGTGTAATTACCCTGGTCATCTTCCTCCCCCGGTAAAGCCACCTCTCTCAAGGGCATTTGTCCAAATGGTTCTAATTTGGATTTAAAATACTCTTTTGTCCTTAGTCTATCTTCTGGGGTGTGCTGGGGTAGTAATCCCATCCGCTTCACCTGTTGCCTAGTTAATACAGGTGAGGCATGATCTCTAGAACTCCTTGTTGGAGGAGTACTAGTATCAGTTTTACTCAATTTATTAAATCTTGCTAAGGCATCTGCTCTTGCTGGAGTATACTGCCACAGTTCCCCATCTTTTTCAAATGTCATTGTATTATCTACATCATAGAATGATTGTTCTCTACAGTAATGAGGGGAATACAGTTTATTAACAAGTTTACCTATGTGTTTATACTGTGGAGTTTCTATCATAATAGCTGGAGTGGTCTGCTGATAACCAGACGCCTCTCCTCTATCCCCATCAGCTTGCTCCCCTCCTGCAGTCTGCACTTGCTGTACACTTGGTGCAGATGCTCCTAACAATTCCCTTCTTATCGTATCATAAGGGGAAGCCCAAGCATTGGGTATTTGATCCTCATCTTCTACCTGTAAAGCAGCTTTCTCCGAGCACATTTTATAGGGGGGTGGTTTTATATCTTTCCTAGATAATTCTTCCCAGGCTGCTAAACATTCAATCCCCCCACAATCAGACCTTTTAAAAAGCAAATTAAACAATGCATCAATTGTAGGCGTATCCAAAGACCCCTCTGGTGGCCACCATTTAGATGGGTCTCTTTTATACTCCTTTTTTGTTAGTTTACACCATTTTACATGATGTTTCAGGGCATCTGGGTCTCCACTCACCATCATTTTGATGATAGGAGCACTTGGTTGCAATTTAACAATACTTAGCCCTGTTGCTTTTGCTATTTTCAATAACTTTTTTGCCCTATCCTTTGTCAACCCAAATGTGTTCATGACAGGCAAAACATTTTTTTCAAGCAAGTTTCCCATATTTATCACAATTTCTCATTAATCTCTTCAGAAATGACAATAATTTGGAACTCCGGGACTGAGAGCTCCACCGTTTAACATTATGGCTGTGTACCAGCAGCCCAGTACATAAGTTGAGATATCTCGCTCGTTCTACTCTCAGAAGGACGTCTCCTTTCTGAGTGGCAATAGGCTAGTCCCTATCTAGACTCCCTATTCCAGAGAACACACAGCAGGTCATTCACTCATTTGTGGATATCCGCTGAAGGCAATACCTATCTGCCTTAGGACCACAAACGTTTATACAAAAAAAATTCAACACCACCACCAACTTCTATTCACTATTCAGAAATTGTGGTACCTGCACTTATACATACCTTCATAAAATATATATACATTGTCATTTCTGGAGACAAGGAGAAAAAGACAAGCGCTTAAAATGATCATTCTTTAGCATGCTTTAAATTATAATAGGTACCTTTAACATTCTCAGTAATCATGCAGAAACATAATGCAGGGAAAATCAAAAAGGAAATGTGTTACCTTCTGTGGCTGCACTCCCCCAACCGGTCCCTCAACACCGCACAGATTTATCATGAGAAAATAAAAGTTTTCTCACCTGAGGCCTCTTTGCTGCTGTCTGTCCTGGAAAGGGTGGAGAGCCGGTGGTGGAGATGCAAACAAGAACACACGAATCGAGGGTCACCAAATGTTAAGTTGAACCTTGAAATGAAAGACATCAACGCCAATAGAGCTGCATTCGTCTCGTAAATGTTTACTTCAGAATTTACACCGTACAGTGGATCGCACTTCAGGACAATGCAATGAAGTTTACAAGGCAGTAAGGGTTTTATAGAGAATGGTTATACAGTAATCCTATGGCGGGCACAAGCCCAAAGTTACACATCACAAGTATGCATTTTACTAGGTATTTCAACACAGTTCTTGGCCAGTGTTCTGAGTTTTCTGGGTTACTTTGACCTGGCTAATTTTATCTGTCAAGTTATTTTGACAGAAAGAAAGAATAATTATTTGAAAGAAGTTAATTTGGCTTTTAAACAGGGACTTTCTATGTCAACATCTTTCCTATCACATCTTTTCCGAGAATTGTGTCATATCATTGGCAGAACATTTTAATGTCAACTGGTCAGCCACATGTGTTGCAATACCAAAAGAATTCAGAAACATTTTACTGAAAAACAAGTATAATATCAAAAATACAGTTTTATATTGAAAAGAGGAACTCTGGATACATAAAAAGATATGGTTCCTATATTTCCTATATCTTCACAGTATTTCATTTTTAATTTAACTAGATTTTTCACAAGAAAGCACCAACACTGAGTCTTAGCCCTAGAACAACAAACTATATATTTTGCTTTAGTCCTGTTACTTCATGTTACTGCCTGAAACAATATCATTGCCTATGTCTAAATTTGGATTTTGTCTGCAGAATTATAGGCAAAAATTTTGTTTCGCTACTAGTACCCTGTGAATGGCAAGAAAATACAAAAAGTTCCAAGAAACTTGTTCTTCTGTCTTTTAACAGCTTTTTCAGAACAAAGAATGACAGAGTAAGTTTTATTATCCACTAATGGATGTTCATTATGAAAACATTCACTCAGGGTAATGTTAAGAAACTAAAAGTACTTGTTTTTTTAATCTTCCATGCAAGTTGTGCAGTTCTTTTTTTTTCATTAAAAAATAACCAATACAATAACAATGAGGACATGTACAAATTGACTTCATAGAGGATATGAAAAATAAAGATGTCCAATATATTAGGTTGTTATATTCATGAAGGGAACATTAAAAACAGTATAAGAAATCACTTCTCGACTAGGATTGATCATCTATGCTTCCTCAGAGGATAGTGGGCATCATCCTCTGAGGTAGCTGAGATGACAAAACCCAGGTTGTTATACTGCAATAATATGTGTCATATTTACACTGTTATGTAAATATGACACAAATTAGTTCATATATGTATTAATCCTGGCAATGGGTTGTTTATGAAAGGTATTTAATTTTTAATTTCAACTAGATTTTTTCACAAGAAAGCACCAACGCTGACTCTTAGCCCTAGAACAACAATCTATATATTTTGCTTTAGTCCTGTTAGTTCATGTTGCTGTCTGAAACAATATCATTGTCTATGTCTACATTTGGATTTTGTCTGCAGAATTATAGGCAAATATTGTTTTGCTACTAGTAGCTTGTGAATAGCACAAAAATACAAAAGTTCCAAGAAGCTTGTACTTCTGTCTTTTAACCGCTTTTCCAGAACAAAGAATGACAGAGTGGATTTTATTATCCACTAATGGATGTTCATTATAAAAAACTCAAACAGGGTAATGTTCAGAAACTAAAAGTACTTGTTTTTTTATCTTCCATGCATGTTGTGCAGTTCTTTTTTTTTTCATTGAAAAATAACCGATAAAATAACAACGATGACATGTACAAATTGAATTCATGGAGGATATGAAAAATAAAGATGTAGAAGTAAAAGCTACAAGAATGTATCCAGAGGCATAACTGAAAAACACAGAAACATTTCAAAGGGTGCTTTAAAGTTTCTTTGCTACTGCACTATTGTAGAACAATTAAATTGAGTATGAGTTTTTTTAAACCGCCCCATTGATTTTGTGCAAACAAAACCTGATTAGTTTATTAGGTTCAGTTACCTGATACAGAAGGTGTTGTTGGAACTAATTCCAGTTCCTTGTGATAGCTCTAGTCAAATAAACTGCCTCTCAATATGTCTATTTCTATATAACTAATTAATGTACTTAATCACCACTAAAGATTCGGGATGAAAGATGTATGGATTTACATCTCCAATTATCCTATGAAATCATACTTCTATGCTTGCTTTTCTTTCTAGTGCTGTCTGTACAAGCGGTTGCTTCACAAAAACAGTGAAAAGCTGTCAGGAACCATGAATCAGACAGAGACAGAAAATGAAGTAAAAATCACAACTTTTAGTATAATGTTAAAAAATGGTACAAATAGTAAACGTAGTCAAAACATAGCCAGGGAATGGTAGCCAAAGTGGCTAGTCAGAACACGCCAGTAAATCAAGAAGCCAAAGATCAGCATAGTGTGAGGCAGCAGACAGGATCAGGAACCAGAAGAGACATTAGCCAGGCAAGTCTTCAACAGGAAATGAGCAGAGAGTCTCCAGATATGTTTGACCAAAGCGAAGGCACAGAATAAATGAACTAGGTAGTTTAAATAGCCAGAAGGGGCTGGCTGTAGACTGGACTGATGAGCAGGAAATGAGTACCAGGTGAGCCACTGTGGAACGATGAGTACCGGCAATTAACCGACAGCTGAGCAGCCTGAGCACTGAGAAGGGAGGGCTGAGAGCCCAGCCCTGACCGTACCCCTTCCTCAATGACCCCTCCCCCTCAGAGGACCACCAGGTTTGAGAGGAAAATGTCTATGGAAAGCACAGAGGAGGACAGAAGCCTGTATGTCCGAGAATGAGACTCAAGAGCATTTTTTCTGCAATGAACCAGGTACTTATGCGCCCACGGAACCTACAGGAGTCAATGATCAATTGTATCTCATACTCTTCATGGTTCTCAACCTGAACCAGGCAAGGACATGGTACTGAGGTAGTGAAATGATTGCACACCAAAGGTTTTAATAAGATGACATGGAACACGTTTGAATTATGTCTGTTAGAAGGAAGGTCCAATGTGTAAGCCACTGGGTTGATCCTAAGGAGAATACGGAAATGCTCAAAAAAACATTGTTCCAGTTTCAGTGAGGGGTCAGAGTCAGAGGTTACGAGATGACAGCCAGACCTTCTCCCCAACCTGGTAGGAAGGTGCAGGTCGGTGTCTGTGGTCAGCATGGAGTCTTTACCTCTCACTGGTATGTCGCAAGGACTCTTGGACCTGTACCCAAGTGGAACGAAGATCACGGAGATGCTCCTCTAATGCAGGAATTATTTGAGGAACAAAAGAGTCAGGCAACATGGATGGTTGGAAACCATAATTCACCATAAACGGAGACAATCGGGAAGCGGTATTGATGGCACTATTGTGAGCCAACTCCGCCCAAGGTAAGGTTTGACCAGTTGTTATGGTGGTCAGAAGTATAGCAATGTAGAAACTGTGGCTCGTTTTGCGGCTCATTGAACTGTGGGTCATAAACAGAGGAGAAGGAAAGATGAATTCCTAACGATGCACAAAAGGCTCACCAAAACCTGAAGACATACTGGCTACCCCTGATGATAACCTTGTGTAGCCCATGTAACCGTAAGATCTCCCAAACAAAAATCAACACCAGTTCTTTGGATGTGGGCAACTTCTCCAGTGGAATACAATGAGACATTTTCGAGAACCGGTCAACCACCATAAGAATAACTGTGTTGCCTTAAGAGTTGGGTAACTCCACAATAAAATCCATAGACAGGTGGGTCCAAGGCCTCTCTCCATTGGGTATGGGTTGTAGGAGGCCCACTTGAAGGTATCGTGGAGTCTTACACTGAGCACACACAGAACAAGTGGCTATGAAGGCAGTCTCATCAGCGTGGAGACTAGGCCATCAGATTTATTGAGAAATAGCCCAAATGAGTTGATTCTTCCCTGGGTGGCTAGCTGCCTTGGGAGAATCTTAAGTCTGGAGCAAAGCAGTGCGGAGATTCTCAGGAACAAAGAAGCTGTCACCAGGTTTCTCGGGAGGAGAATGGATCTGAGTGACAATAATTCTGTCACCAAAAGGTGAAGTGAGACCAGTACGAACAGTGGCCAGAATACAATCGGGAGGTATCACAGGAACAGGAACTGACTCCATCTTGGAAGAGGGGAAAAACTGTTGTGACAATGCGTCAGCCCTTACATTCTTAGTACCGGGTAAGAATGAGACTATGTAATTGAAGATTGACAGAAAAAGACCCCATCGCGCCCTTCTGGGAGATACGCGTTTTGTCTCAGACAAGAATGTGAGATTCTTATGGTCAGTCAAAATGAGGACCGGCACAGTGGTACCTTTGAGGAGATGCCTCCATTCCTTCAGAGCTAAAATGATAGCTAACAATTCTGTGTCCCCAATCTCGTAATTGCACTTTGCAGGAGACAATTTCTTAGAAAAGTAGCCACAAGGATGCATAGCGCTCTCAGAGGTGGGACGTTGAGACAGAAGGGTGCTTACTTCAGTCTCGGATGCATCAACCTCAAGAATGAAGGGTAACATTGGATCAGGATGTGCCAAAACAGGAGCTAAAACAAAGACAGCCTTGAGAGACTCAAAGGCTTTAATGGAATCTGGAGACTAATTCTGTGGGTTACCGTCTTTTCTGGTCATATTAGTCAGGGGTTTGACCAGAGAAGAGAAGTTCCCAATAAATTACCGATAATAATTGGCAAAGCCAAGAAAACGTTTGGGTCGATGCATCTGTAGAACTGCAGATAGTTTCTCTGGGACCATTGAAAAACTGGCAGTAGAAATGACATAACCCAGAAATGTAACCTGTTCATGATCAAACTTGCACTTCTCCAACTTACAATACAGGTTATTAGCTCTCAGCCTCTGTAGCACATAGAAGACATCTCTAGGGAATTAGAATATAGGAGGATATTGTTGAGATAAACTACCACACATATCTCGGAGAACATCCAAGGATGAATTCCTGAAAAATTGTAGGACAATTTGCAAAGACCAAACAGCATTACAAGGTATTCGTAATATCCTGTCCTGGTATTAAGCGCAGTTTTCCATTCGTCGCCCTTCTTGATCCTCACAAGATTGTATGCCCCTCTAAGATCGAGCTTCGTGAAAACCGTTGCTCCCTTGAGGTGGTCAAATAATTCCGTAATCAACTGAATCGGATACGCATTCTTAATCGTGAAGCGATTGAGACCCCTATAATCGATACAAGGTCTCAGTTCACCACTCTTCTTTTTCACAAAGAAGAAGCCAGCACCAGCAGGAGACAAGGATTAACGGATGAACCCTCGAGAAAGGGTTTCGTCAACATACTCCTCCATGGCTTTATCCTCCGAGACAGACAAAGGGTAAACCCAGCCATGGGGAGGCATGGCACCAGGTTGAAGGTCAATTGTGCAATCATACAACCGGTGTGGGGGCAAACTTGACCTTTGTCAAAGACATCGCTAAATTTGCGTTACTCCTCTGGCAAGGAGGAGAGTGAAGAGGTACACAAGACCTTAGCCACTTTCTGAAAACATATTTTACTGCATTGTGGCGACCAGGAAAGAACCTCAGCATGAAGCCAATAAAAAGAGGGGTTTTGCCACTGTAACCAAGGACAACCAATAACCACTGGAAAATGTGGTGAGGAAATTACTTGAAATTGGATTATCTCGGGGGGCGCTCGTGAGCAGCGAACGAAGATGGCCGCATCCTAGCCTCGCTCCTCACCGCCAGGACACATCGGCCCCATAAAAAGCTAAGCAAGAGGGAATCCCAGTCCCCCACCACCTCCCGCTGACTCCCGCAGCTGCCGAGCATCCAGCGGAACGAACGGCGATGCTCACGCGAGCATCCAGCTCACGATCTGCGGACCGCACACTGCCTGGGGCCTCCCCGCCGGACGCCATGTTTGAAGCCCCGGTCTCAAGTCCGGACCCCTTCTCCCAGCTCACAGCTGAGGACTTAGAACAGTCTCCCGCTGTCAGCGGGGACCCGCTCCAGCTGCCGTCACTGTGGGATGCCGATCTGCTCTCCCGCTTCAAGATCATGTTGCAGGCAGAATTATCAGCCACAACCACCAAGCTGGCCACCCACCTCACTAAAGAAATCAGGGAGCTCGGCTCCCGCACCAATGACCTACAGGACAAGATGGATGCCGCTGCTACTGTCTTAGAAAACCACGAGCAGGACATTTCTGACACCAAGAAAGAGCTGGATGTAGCCTTACTACGCCTGGAGGATTTTGAGAACAGGGCCCGCAGGGGTAATCTGCGCCTGCGGGGCATCCCCGAAACGGTCATGGACCTCACCTCCACTGCCACGGCCCTGTTCCAGGAGCTTGTCCCAGCCATCCCCATTGACAGACTGGAATTTGACCGCATCCATCGGTCACTCGGCCCCAAGAAATCACAGCGACATCATCATAAAGTTCACTTATTACCGCACTAAGGAAACCCTCCTTCGCGCAGCCCGGGACAAGCCCAATCTTACGTTCCAGGGATACCACTACCAACTTTTTATGGATCTTTCCCAGTCCACGATCGTGAAAAGGAGACAGATGAAGCCTTACACCTCAGCTCTCCAATCGCATCAAATTCGGTACCGCTGGGGCTTCCCCTTCAAGCTCTCCTTCTCATATAATGGTCGCAGCCACACGCTGACTTCACCAGACGAAGCACAGTCCGTCCTGGACTCTCTCCATCTGCTACCATCTGGTAAAAACACCCAAAGCCCAACTGGATCAACCCCCCCTCAGGTCTCCACTAACCTCCCGGGTCGCGAGTGGGAAAAGGTCAAAGGGCCAAAACGCCCTCCCCCTCCTGCTCCATCTATGGCTGGCTCCCAACGATCTGATCCAGGATGACCTTTGAAACCGTGAGTCCTGTCTTCCCCTTTGGTCCTCAGGACCCTTTTGTATTTCACCAACCATCTCCCGTAAATGATGGTTGGATCGGACCCCCCCTCGATATCGATATTGACTTTTGACTTTCCCCATTCACATATGCCCAATGATGGCCGTGCTTGGATTGGGTCATGTGCCCTTCTCCCCACCACCAGCCTGCCTTGACCCAACCTGTTGGTGCATACTTTGATGTCGCCCCTTCACCATCCTTCTATATGACTGCCCTCCACCTCTCCTACACACCCTGATTGGAAATCTCTGAGCCCTTTCACCTGCCTTGGCACCCTGCTAGACTCAATTGTGCTGCTCCAGGACTTTCCAAACGCATTGTTATATTCCAAACCATACAGCACCTGACTCTTACTACTACTCACCACCCACATTACCTCCTCAAGATCTCCACTCTGGACTTCCATGTTGCATTAACATCATAAGCTCCATTGCATCCAGAACCCCACTGTTTTATTTGAACTACAGGGTTTTTCCCAGTCCCCTTAAGCGTATGGTCCTGAGAATGCATGGTACATGGGAGCCCACTACGCCCCCCTCCCCCCCTCTCTCTCCCCTCTACCGCCCCCCTTATCTTTTTTTTATTTTTTTATTTCATCCCTGCCTTCTCTCCTCCCACCCCCCTCCTTTTACCCCTTTCCCCCCCTTTTCCCCCCCTCTCCCCCCCTCATCTCCCCCCACCCTCCCTCTTCCCATCCCTTTCCTCCCCCTGTCTCTTATGGTCCTGACCCTTTCTTCCCTACCTCCTGTATGCTCTTGTCTGATCTTTAACCAACGACGCTTAGATCCTCTATTCTACCGGAGGTCTCCGGGGGCCCTCCCTCCGCTAGCAATAGCGGTTGGTGACCGGCCCTGGGAGGCTTTCAGGTGGACCCTATAACAGAGCCCCCGGGCCAGGTGGCTGGGGGTTAGCCTGACTGTATGATGTGCATCGCTAATGTTATTTACAAGTTATGTTTAATACCGTTTTCAGGTAATACTGAATTATATGTTTAAGTAATGCTTAATTGCAGTGACTCATCTCCAGGTTGATAACTAATGTCCAGCCTTTTTTACTAGTTTACTTGGGCTCTCTGGGGCCCGCTTCGTGGTGGTGCTTGCGCCTGGCGGCGGGATTCAGGAGACCCCTTGACGGACTTTATGCCTGATATTCCAGGCTTGCTGGCTGGAGTCCGGTCTAACTACATGATCCGAATATCAGAAGTTGCATATCTCATTTGTGTTCTTTATTGATGTATAATAATTCTATGTTTAAAGCTCACTTGGCAATCCCTCATTGCAATTTATCCTCGGGTTGGCTGTTAGCACCCGTAATCTTGCCTTACCCCTTAGTGCCCCCCCCCCCCTTCCTTTTTAAGGAAATCTTTTTTTTTTCTCTCTCCCCTCTCCCCTTCATTTGGCTCACTCAGCCAGTGATCCCCTCCCCCCCCCGCTTCCCGGCACCCCCCTCTTCTTGCTAAATTTTGAGCTGCCATGTGTCTGGCGGTCGTGCCCCCCGCCTTGCATG
Source organism: Lithobates septentrionalis (assembly GCA_037952835.1). Lineage (NCBI taxonomy): Eukaryota > Metazoa > Chordata > Amphibia > Anura > Ranidae > Lithobates > Lithobates septentrionalis. The sequence continues at coordinate 167,659 of JBBDGP010001607.1, read as the reverse complement.
TCTCGCCAAAGACATGGTCCACGCCCAACGTGGCACACTTAGTACGTTTGTACTGTTTTTGTATTTTTGTTTTTGTGTTTTTTTTTTCCTTCCTCCATCCTGTCTTTTGTCTCTTGTCTTGCACTTTTCCCTGTCTTTCTTTTCTCTTCTTCCCCTAGGCTGGAAACCCACAAATGCTCCAAGGAAATTGCGGACCCAACTGGTAGATACCTATTACTCCAGGGCACGTTAAATGGCCAGAATGTAACCCTGGTTGGGTACTATGCCCCGAACCGATTCCAACATAAATTTTTCTCCCACCTTCTTAAGGTCGTGTCCCAGCACAGCTCCGGGACCCTCATCTTGATGGGTGACACGAACGTAGCCCTGGACTCCTTGGTGGACAGGAAATACCCATCTGGGTCCCCCCCCTCTCATGATTCAGTTGTGGAGGAGCAGATGAAATCCCTTGTACAATCCCATGGCTTGGTAGATGCCTGGCGGGAGCTCCATCCCCGTGACCGCGACTTCACTTACTACTCTAGCCCGCACGACAGCTTTTGTAGGATCGACCACGTTTTCATTCCTCTACGCCACATCTCTAATGTCCATAAAATTACGATCCCCCCTTCTGTGTGGTCGGATCATGACCCTATCGTTTTTTGTTCACTCTCTCAGGTCTGACACGCCCTACCTTTCAATGGCGATTAAATGACTCACTCCTTACATCGCAAGATGCCCTTCTTGAGATCCATACGTGACTCCAAACTTTCTTCAAAGAAAATGTAGGCTCCGTGTCTTCGCCCATCTCTCTTTGGGAGGCCCACAAGGCTACCATGAGGGGCCACTGTATACAACTGGCATCCTCCCGCAAACGCCATAAGGAAAAGCGGACCCGGGAACTTACAGTTCTTTTGGCCTCCGCTGATGCAGAGTGGAAATCCCACCCCACACTAGCAAATAAGAAAGCTAGGGACACCCTTGCAGCTGAATTAGACTTGTTGGCCTCCGACCAAGCCGAGAGGGCCCTATGGTGGGCTAAACATAAATTCTATTCCTGCGCGAATAAACCGGGCGCAATGCTGGCTAAGAAACTCAATGCTACATCTCGCAGCCATAAACCTATCCGCCTCCGTACTGCCAATGGAGACCTCACTTCGTATCCGAGCAAAGTCACTGCAGCCCTGGCAGACTTCCTAACCTCACTTTATAGCAAACCTTCCCCCTTCCCTCTTAATTTCGCAGATGATTTCTTCCGTGATCTTCATCTTCCGCCTCTCTCCTCAGAAGCCTGTGCGACTCTTAATGCTGACATTACCGAACTGGAGGTGACTCAGGCCATCAAGGGTATTCGTATTTCGAAGGCCCCGGGCCCAGATGGCTTCACCGGACTATACTACCGTAAACTTTCTCCCCTCTTGCTCCCCCATCTGACGGCCTATTTCAACTGCATGAAACAAGGTGCGCTGCCCTCCCCGGACTCATTACGAGCTCACATTTCCATGATTCCTAAGACCACAGAGGAGGCTTACGAACCCCAGGCATTTCGCCCAATCTCTCTATTAAATGAGGATGTGAAATTCTTGGGGAAAATCTTATGCTTTCGCATTAACAAATACTTGCGCTCCTTGGTTCATAGAGACCAGGTGGGCTTCGTACCTGGCCGTCAGGCGGGGGACAATGTCCGGAAAGTTGTTCACTTGATCACCCTACTACAGCAACGCAAAATCCCGGGCTTTCTCCTCTCTCTTGACATTTATAAAGCCTTCGATACCCTCTCATGGGACTATCTTCGTTACGTGCTACAACGTTGGGGCTTTGGCGACTCGATCCTATCATGGCTGACGGCCCTTTACTCAACCCCCTCTGCCTCAGTCCGCTATGCTGGTTGCCTCTCGCCCTCTTTTCCTATCTCTAGAGGAACGAGGCAGGGCTCCCCTCTATCCCCGGTCCTCTTTGTCCTTGCCCTTGAGCCGCTAGCTATTGCCCTTAGGGCAGACCCTAATATCACGGGCATCCCTTATGCAGGTGACAACTATAAACTGAATATGTTTGCTGACGATGCCCTCCTGACCCTCACCAACCCCATCGTCACCCTACCAAATCTCCAGGCCCTTCTAACCCGATTTTCAACTATCTCCGGCCTCCATATCAACCCACACAAAACTACCGCCCTGAACGTCACTCCCCCAGGCCCCCTAGTCTTACATCTTCAATCTTCCTTCCCTTACCGATGGGCAAGTTCCTCCCTTGATTACTTGGGCGTCAAGTTGACCCCCTCTTACGCCTCCCTTTTCTCCGCCAACTACTACCCACTCTTACGCACAATCACGGCCCTCATGACTTCTTGGCGATTCCCCACTTTATCCTGGATTGGTCGTATCCATGTGGTCAAGATGACCATTCTCCCAAAGATTCTTTACTTTTTTCGAACCCTTCCTGTCCGGATCCCTGCCTTCTATCTGTGGCTACTTCAGAACAGACTTCTCTCCTTTATCTGGGCACATAAACGCCCCAGAGTTTCCCGATCCACTCTCTATGCTCATAGGTTACGGGGTGGACTAGGCATTCCGGACTTTGCAAAGTACTACCAAGCAGCCCAAATTTCCCAACTCTCCATGCTCCACACGACCTCTGATATCCCCCTATGGGTTCTCCTGGAGGTACCCAATTGCGCGCCTGTCCCCATCTCGGCCTTATTATGGCTACCCCCTAAAATGCGACTGCCTTCTGCTAGCCCCCTCATGACACACAGTCTGAAATTATGGGACTCGATTCGATACTCGGGCAAATTGATGTCCCCATTCTTACCGCTGCTTCCCCTCTTGAATAACCCTATGTTCCCACCGGGCCTAGAACAACCCCACATTTTTTCATGGTGGCCTGCCCATGGGTTCTCCCTGGTTCGTCACTTTCTTCGTACCCGCACCTTCCCCGCGTGGTCCTTGTTTCAAGAGACCCATGATGCTCCACCTGCCGAACTCTTCCGCTACATCCAACTGCGACACTGGATAACTTCCCTCCGGCGCCTAGGCTCCTTCCCGTATCAAATGACTGCCTTTGAACACTCCTGCAAACAATGCCCAGGTGCTCGCGGCACCATTTCCATGATATACTCCTTACTAACTGCTGGCAACACTTCCACTACCCTTTCCTATGTGCTTAAATGGGAAGGCAACCTATCCCCCATAGATCTAGCAGACTGGAGTAAAGCCTGGTCCAGTATAGCAAAATGCTCCTTTAACACTGCCACGTTGGAGGCGGCCTATAAGGTCCTCCTGCGCTGGTACTGGGTCCCAGCCCGCATCGCCAAATCAAACCCATCATGCAATGACAGATGCTTTCGAGGTTGTGGTCAAAGAGGAGATGAACTGCACACATGGTGGTCTTGCCCTCATCTTGTAGGCTTCTGGTCAAGGGTCTTTGGTCCACTCTCCTCCCTATTTCATGCTCACTTCCGCAAAGACCCCAAATTTGCATTACTCCATTGCCCGCTCCCGGGCCTTTTCTCTCATCAACAGAAACTAGCTACATATTTATTTATTGCCGCCAAACGAACAATAGCGAGGGCTTGGAAAAAACCCTCTGTCTCATTCGCAGAGGTGAAGAATTCATTGACGACCCTCATGATCCACGAGAAAATGTCCAGCGTCCTTCACGACTCCCATGCAAAATTTCTTAAGGTATGGGCCCCGTGGTGGTCCTACACACTCCCCAACCTAAATCCAACTAGTCTAGGTCTGTAAATTCATTTTGAACTAACCTCCAGCCTGGGGGACCCCTTCCCCCCCCCTCCTCCCATTTCCTCTCTTCCTGGGCCTCTCGCCCGCCGCTCTACTCTACACTTACCCCCCCCCCCCTGTTGTGAAATATGTGTTCTTTCCCTTCTTCTCTTTTCCCTTTTTTTCCCCCTTTTCTTTTTTCTCTTCTCTCTCCTCGTGTTTGTTTGTCACCCTCTTCCCTGTTTTGCGGACAACTCCGCTCACCCTTGTCCGCCTCAGCCCCTGGGCCCCATAGCCTGGGCATAGCGCACTGACCTCCAGCCCTGACTGGTAGGTCAATGTCAGTTGATAAAATACACTCTTAAAATATGTTTCACTATGTAATTTTATGTAAACCTCTTTCTTATGTTTTTTGTACATATCCCCTGCGTGGGAATTTGTTATCTGGGGTTTTTCCCTTCTTTTTTTTTCCAATAAAAATATTGTACCAGAAATTGGATTATCTCATGGTGAAGAGCCCCTAGGGCCATAGTCAACTGAGCAGTCTCATGAGTCACATGGGCAGGCTGTAGGGGTCTCCCATCAAAAGCCTCAGTGGCAAGTGGAGTGGCACAAAACTGCAGTGAAATCGGGTGCTTAAACACAAAGGCACTATCTATGAACAGGCCTGCAGTCCCAGAGTCGATTAGAGCCTGTGTCTCGATGGACGACTCAGACCAAGAAAGGGTAACCAGAACTAAAAGCTTATTCTTCAGGATAATTGGGGATGTAAAAACACCACCTAAGGTCTGTCCCCTACAGGACCTCAGGCGCAATGCATTTGCCAGGCAGGTAAGACAAGACTTCAAAAAGTGACCTGCCTGGCCACAATAAAAGCACAATCTCTCCCTCCTCCTAAAAGCCTGCTCATCCACAGAGAGATGTGTGAAGCCCAACTGCATGGGTTGTACTTCACTGATGGACTCAGTATCAGAAGGCGTGGGAGGTGAGGGAGGCAAGGGTGGGACTGCAAAATTTGGAGCCAAATGTATAGGAGGCTTCCGCAAGCGCACCTTAAAGAAAGGTCTCTCTCGGAGTCTGGAGCCAGTGAGAATGGCAAATGTGATCAACTCTAGATCCTTAGGTATGTTTCGGGCTGCTATCTCATCTTTGATATTATCCGAGAGACCATGAAAGAAAGTAGCCACGAGGGCCTCATTGTTCCAAGTGACCTCTACTGCCAGAGTACGGAATTCAATGGCGTAATCGGCAACAGTTCTTGTACTCTGTTTGATGGACATGAGGCTCTTGGCAGCAGAAGTGGAGAGTGTGGGAATGTCAAATACCCTTTTAAGGGAAGCCACAAACTCAGGGTAATTCAGGACAATGGGTTTTTGCATCTCCCATAGGGGGTTTGCCCAGAGCCCTCTCATGTTACCCGTTTACTATATTTGAGATTTAATATATCTCAGATATGATTTGGGTTAAATGAGAGTTCTTTGACCATGAGTGAAAGCTTTAACACAATAACAAACATTTAATGGTATATAGGAAAATGGCCTAGACCAGGGGTCTCCAAACTATGGCCCTCCAATTGTTCAGGAACTACAATTTCCATCATGCCTAGTCATGTCTGTGAATGTCAGAGTTTTACAGTGCCTCATGGGATGTGTATTCTGCAACAGCTGGAGATTCCTGGCCTAGACTAATACACACAATCTATCTATTAGTACAGGGAAAGGGTAAAACTCATGGATTACATGAAGGAATACAGATTATATTCCTTAAAACATTAATCTACAAACAGTAGGACATAAAAGACATACGACAAACATATTTAGTTACAAGTAAAAGGCAGACCTTTCCCATAGTTACCATTTCCACCAAGGTTCCATTCTAATTTCTGCTCTACCATAAAGTGTGTGTTTCCCTCCCATCTAGTCTGTGTATATCATTACAGGCTGATGCCTCATTGGTTGGCATGGCGTGGCTCTGATTGGTGGGCTTCCCTATTCCTGGTTAAGGACTGGCTACATCTCCAATCCCTATACTTTGCATAAGTCAGCCCTCTTTAATGCAAATCTTGGGGACTGTTAGTTTAAATCACATTTGTGTGCATTTATTCACTATCATGGAGTTTATATTATTTTTTTATCTGTAGCGCCACACATTTGATTCAGGTTTGTGTATATAAGGTGATATTCCTTCTTGTGTTTTCTGATGAATTTTGTTTGCACATTTTTATTATATACATGTGCACGATTGCAGTACTGGCCAAATTTTGATCCATGTATGATCGGCTTTAGTAAGGTAAAAAAAAAAACACAAGTCTATCTAGTTTAACCACTTCATCCCCGGACCATTTGGCTGGTCAAAGACCAGAGGATTTGGCACTGTGCTGCTTTAACTGGTAATTGCGCGGTCATGCAATGTTGTACCCAAACAAAATGTACGTCCTTTTTTTCCCACATATAGAGCTTTCTTTTGATGGTATTTGATTGCCTCTGCGATTTTTATTTTTTGCGATATAAACGGAAAAAGACCAAAAATTTAGAAAAAATTTATATTTTCTACTTTTTGTTGTAAGAAAAATCCAATAAACTCAATTTTAGTCATACATTTAGGCCAAAATGTATTCAGCCACATGTCTTTGGTAAAAAAATATCAATAAGCGTATATTTATTGGTTTGCGCAAAAGTTATAGCGTCTACAAACTAGGGTACATTTTCTGGAATTTACGCAGCTTTTAGTTTATGACTTCCTATCTCATTTCTTGAGGTGCTAAAATGGCAGGGCAGTACAAACCCCCACAAATGACTCAATTATGGAAAGTAGACACCCTAAGGAAATTGCTAAAAGGCATGTTGAGCCCATTGAATATTTTATTTTTTTGTCCCAAGTAATTGAATAATGACAAAAAAAAAATGTTTACAAAAAGTTGTCACTAAATGATATATTGCTCACACATGCCATGGTTATATGTGGAATTTCACCCCAAAATACATTTTGCTGCATCTCTTGAGTATGGGGATACCACATGTGTGGGACCTTTTGGGAGCCTAGCCGCGTACGGGGCCACGAAAACCAAGCACCGCCTTCAGGATTTCTAAGTGCATACATTTTTGATTTCACTCCTCACTACCCATCACAGTTTTGAAGGCCATAAAATGCCAATATGGCACAATTCCCCCCCCCCCAAATGACCCCATTTTGGAAAGTAGACACCTCCAGCTATTTGCTAAGAGGCATGTTGAGTCCATGGAATATTTTATATTTTGCCACAAGTTGCGGGAAAATTACAAACTTTTTTTTTTTTGCACAAAGTTGTCACTAAATGATATATTGCTCAAACATACCATGGGCATATGTGGAATTAGACCCCAAAATACATTCTGCTGTTTCTCCCGAGTACGGGGATACCACACGTGTGGGACTTTTTGGGAGCCTAGCCACATACAGGGCCCCGAAAACCAATCACCGCCTCCAGGATTTCTAAGGGTGTAAATTTTTTATTTCACTCCTCATTACCTATCATAGTTTTGAAGGCCATAAAATGCCAAGATGGCACAAACCCCCCCAAATTACCCCATTTTGGAAAGTAGACACCCCAAGCTATTTGCTGAGAGGCATTTTGAGTCCATGGAATATTTTATATTTTTACACAAGTTGCGGGAAAAAGACAATTTTTTTTTTGCACAAAGTTGTCACTAAATGATATATTGCTCACACATGCCATGGGCATATGTGGAATTAGACCCCAAAATACATTCTGCTGCTTCTCCCGAGTATGGGGATACCACACGTGTGGGATTTTTTGGGAGCCTAGCCGCGTACGGGGTCCCAAAATCCAATCACCACCTTCAGGATTTCTAAGGGCGTAAATTTTTGATTTCACTCCTCACTACCTATCACAGTTTTGGAGGCCATAAAATGCCAAGATGGCACAACCCCCCCCCCCCCAAATTACCCCATTTTGGAAAGTAGACACCCCAAGCTATTTTCTGAGAGACATGTTGAGTCCGAGGAATATTTTATATTTTGCCACAAGTTGCGTGAAAATGACAAACTTTTTTTTGCACAAAGTTGTCACTAAATGATATATTGCTCACATATGTCATGGGCATATGTGGAATTACACCCCAAAATAAATTCTGCTGCTTCTCCTGAGTATGGGGATACCACATTTGTGGGACTTTTTGGGAGCCTGGCCACGTATGGGGCCCCAAAAGGCATAGTGAGTATTTTGCAGCTCTCATTTGTTTTTGAAAATGAAGAAAGAAAAGAAAAATGTATTTTTTTTCCTTTTTTTAATTTTCAAAACTTTGTGACAAAAAGTGAGATCTGCAAAATACTCACCATACCTCTCAGCAAATAGCTTGTTGTGTCTACTTTCCAAAATGGGGTTATTTGGGGGGGTTGTGCCATCTGGGCATTCCATGGCCTCTGAAACTGAGATAGGTAGTGAGGAGTGAAATCAAAAACTTACACCCTTAGAAAGCCTGAAGGCGGTGCTTGGTTTTCGGGGTCTCATACGCGGCTAGGCTCCCAAAAAGTCCCACACATGTGGTAACTCAGGAGAAGCAACATAATGTATTTTGGGGTGTAATTTCACATATGCCCATGGCATGTTTGAGCAATATATCATTTAGTGACAACTTTGTGCAAAAAAATAAAATTGTCTTTTCCCGCAACTTGTGTCAAAATATAAAATATTCCATGGACTTGACATGCCTCTCAGCAAATAGCTTGGGGTGTCTACTTTCCAAAATGGGGTCATTTGGGGGGGGTTTGAACTGTCCTGGCATTTTACGCACAACATTTAGAAGCTTATGTCACACATCACCCACTCTTCTAACCACTTGAGGACAAAGCCCTTTCTGACACTTTTTGTTTACATGAAAAAATATTTTTTTTGCAAGAAAATTACTTTGAAACCCCAAACATTATATATATTTTTAAAGCAAAGGCCCTACAAATTAAAATGGTGGGTGTTTCATTTTTTTTTTTTTACACGGTATTTGAGCAGCGATTTTTCAAACCCATTTTTTTTGGAAAAAACACACTTTTTTTAATTTTAATGCACTACAACACACTATATTGCCCAAATGTTTGATGGAATAAAAAAGATGATCTTAGGCCGAGTACATGGATACCAAACACAACATGCTTTAAAATTGCGTACAAACGTGCAGCGGCGACAAACTACATACATTTTTAAAAACCTTTAAATGCCTTTACAGGTTACCACTTTAGATTTACAGAGGAGGTCTACTTTTAAAATTACTGCCCTCAATCTAACCCTCGTGGTGATACCTCACATGCATGGTGCAATTGCTGTTTACATATGACGCCAGACCGACGCTTGCATTCGCCTTTGCGCGAGAGCAGGGGGGAGACAGGGGTGTTTTTTTTTTTTATTATTTATTTTGCTTTTTTATTTTATTTTTAAACTGTTCCTTTCATTTATATATATATTTTTATCATTTTTGTTGTTATCTCAGGGAATGTAAATATCCCCTATGATAGCAATAGGTAGTGACAGGTACTCTTTTTTGAAAAAATTGGGGTCTATTAGACCCTAGATCTCTCCTCTGCCCTCAAAGCATCTGACCACACCAAGATAGGTGTGATAAAATGCTTTCCCAATTTCCCAATGGCGTTGTTTATATCTGACGAAATCTAAGTCATGAAATGCTCGTAGCTTCCGGTTTCTTAGGCCATATAGATGATTGGAGCCAATCTGGTCTCTGATCAGCTTTATGGTCAGCTGGTGGAACCACTGGCTGCATTCTCAGGTTCCCTGTCTGGACAGGAGAGCCAGAGAAAACCATGGAAGACGGTGGAAAGGTAAAAGCAGTCTAGAGGCTAATACCCCATTTTGGAAAGTAGACACCTCAAGCTATTTGCTGAGAGGCATGTTGCGTCCATGGAATATTTTATATTTTGCCACAAGTTGCGTGAAAATGACAAACTTTTTTTGCATAAAGTTGTCACTAAATGATATATTGCTCACACATGCCATGGGCATATGTGGAATTACACCCCAAAATACATTCTGCTGCTTTTACTGAGTATGGGGATACCACATGTGTGGGACTTTTTGGGAGCCTGGCTGCGTATGGGGCCCTGAAAACCAAGCACCACATTCAGGATTTCTAAGGGCGTAAGTTTTTGATTTCACTCCTCACTACCTATCACAGTTTCGAAGGCCATAAAATGCCAAGATAGCACAAAACCTCCCCAAATGACCCCATTTTGGAAAGTAGACACCCCAAGCTATTTGCTGAGAGACATGGTGAGTATTTTGCAGCTCTCATTTGTTTTAGAAAATGAAGAAAGAAAAGAAAAATTTATTTTTTTTCCTTTTTTTAATTTTCAAAACTTTGTGACAAAAAGCAAGATCTGCAAATTACTCATAATAGAATACAAAGGAAGCTTCTCATTAGCCAGGAGCGATCGCGAGGGGGTGGCCATGAAACAGTGGCCTCCCCCTCAGCACGGATCGCTCCTGAAGCTATTCCGACCACCACAGGCACCGGGGGGGGCCCAATCGGGCCCCCCACACGCTGGGAGGCAGGGACGTACAGGTAAGCCCTTATGCCTGCCCGTGCCATTCTGCTGACGTACATAGGCGTGCGGCAGTCGACAACTGGTTAATCATCAGGAAAAAATGTACAAATTATATGAAACAGAAAAAGAAGGAGGGCGCACTAACCTAGTGCATTACCACTAATAAACTTTATTGCAGCATAAAAACAGCAAAGATTATACTCACAAACGAGCTATCGAAACCAGCTTTAAAAAAGGGCGCAAGTGCGCTGTCCTATGGATCGACACACCAGGACCTATTGCCAAGAGGATCAGACCGGTGCAAATGGCCAATGGCTAACGCGTTTCAGGGGAGCACCCCCTTCTTCAGAGCCTGAACGGGCAATGGTTGGTCTCTCAAAGTTTCCTCTCTATAGATGTATATATGTGTGTGCATAAGTGCCTATGTCTACCACACCCAATTGGTAGCGACGCCCACTCACAAACAGCAACACCTACCCATTTAGGCTTATTCTCCCTGGACCCCTCCCTCTAGGTACAAGCCCCATTTGCAGCCAGAGGATAGTACTAGTAAAAACAAGCAACAGGCCTCGCTCTGTGTTGCTTGCTATATCTTGAGCTAGCAAAAACGTAACAGAATCAATATGGGCCACAAAAACAAAAGAGGGGGGGGGGGGTGGCGCCACCGACCACACATACCTCTCCTCCTACATGCAGCTCAATAGGTATTCCCATGCCGAGGACAAACCGCAGTGAATGATACGGGGCTTCTCTGGCTCCCAGGAGCCATATGAATGCTGCACACAGCGTGTGGAACGCACGCCGCCCGAAGGACCAGGAAGTGCGGGCGTTCCTGCGTTCCACCCGCAGCTTCCGGCCGATCGTGACGTCAGTTCCCCCTCTACAAGCATCAGAAGACGCTGTGTGCAGGGGGCACGGCCCGGAAGCGCGGGTGTGTTTGCGTTCCACCCGCTGCTTCCTGCCTTCATGGGGATGCCTGTGAGTGGCCAGAACAGTCGGTGCGCGCGCATCCCCATTGGTCCGCGCGCCTCCCACCAATGAAAGGCCTGAACGAGGAAATCGAACTGCACAATGTTGTCTAACTCCTTCAGTTCCCGAAAAAGCCCCCGAGTCATTGGTGGCACTAGCCAGGTCAATTGGGGCTTGACCTTTCAAGTGTGGATATTGCCACCAATGTGCAGGTTGGGGCTCTTTTTTGGGTCATATGGGGTACATTGGGTGTAGTGACCAGGAATTGGGGTAGATAGGTTTGTCAGATGTAGTAGTAGTTTTACAGCTTTTAGCTTAATGTGTAGAAGCTAGTTACCAGGCTGTGGTTGGTGTTTAGACAGTGGTTAATTTGTTAACATTATGTAGTCCATGTCATTTTATGTACTTCATCGCCATTGGGGTATAGGGTTCATTTTCCATTAGGTGCAAACGGGCAATGGTCTCTCTCGTTTTTGGTATGCCAGTCCGCAGAGGTACCCTCCTTGGCATTTGCTTGGGGGGGCGGTAACTATGGTCATTTGACTTAGTATGTTATATCCTGCCATAGGTTATTTATTTCACTATATCTATATTTTATTATATCTATATAGAGCGGTGTGTAGTCTCTTAGCCGGCATTTTTTATCATATTTTTTTATCATTGTTTTTTAATGGTGTTATTAATGGTTTAGGCCGATGAGCATTTGTTTTTAGATCCCCTATTTTATTGCTATTATTATTTTCTGACCAGCATTATTTAGTTATCATAATGCACGGATTTCTTTTGGATTTTAATTTTACGATCAGCGACAAATAGCTATGGATTTTTATGGTTTGACCTTTTTACGATACTATACTTTATGGGGGAAAGAAAAATATATATTATGCTGTCTAATCAACCGTGTTTTAAATTTATGAACCATATATATATTATGTGTTGTATTAACTTATTGCACCTTGGAAGGATACCTCTGCGGATCACATTAACGGAATATCATCCACTAGCATTTCCACTTGGTATCGATTTTGATCTCCTCACCTACCTCCCCATTTGAGATTAATCTCTATTTTTTACCATACATATGTGCCGTCTATTAACCACATCTCTACCCTCTATTTCCATCCTATGAATGGTCTTTTTAGAGTGATGTGGGCTGCGAGCTGCCTGTGGCTGGAACTTGAATGCTGCCTGTACTGTGCAGGCAATATCAGCCTTTGATGGCTGTCAGCAGTGGAGTCATTGGTGGGAGGCGCGCGGACCAATGGGGATGCGCGCGCACCGACTGTTCTGGCCACTCACAGGCATCCCCATGAAGGCAGGAAGCAGCGGGTGGAACGCAAACACACCCGCGCTTCCGGGCCGTGCCCCCTGCACACAGCGTCTTCTGATGCTTGTAGAGGGGGAACTGACGTCACGATCGGCCGGAAGCTGCGGGTGGAACGCAGGAACGCCCGCACTTCCTGGTCCTTCGGGCGGCGTGCGTTCCACACGCTGTGTGCAGCATTCATATGGCTCCTGGGAGCCAGAGAAGCCCCGTATCATTCACTGCGGTTTGTCCTCGGCATGGGAATACCTATTGAGCTGCATGTAGGAGGAGAGGTATGTGTGGTCGGTGGCGCCACCCCCCCCCCTCTTTTGTTTTTGTGGCCCATATTGATTCTGTTACGTTTTTGCTAGCTCAAGATATAGCAAGCAACACAGAGTGAGGCCTGTTGCTTGTTTTTACTAGTACTATCCTCTGGCTGCAAATGGGGCTTGTACCTAGAGGGAGGGGTCCAGGGAGAATAAGCCTAAATGGGTAGGTGTTGCTGTTTGTGAGGGGGCGTCGCTACCAATTGGGTGTGGTAGACATAGGCACTTATGCACACACATATATACATCTATAGAGAGGAAACTTTGAGAGACCAACCATTGCCCGTTCAGGCTCTGAAGAAGGGGGTGCTCCCCTGAAACGCGTTAGCCATTGGCCATTTGCACCGGTCTGATCCTCTTGACAATAGGTCCTGGTGTGTCGATCCATAGGACAGCGCACTTGCGCCCTTTTTTAAAGCTGGTTTCGATAGCTCGTTTGTGAGTATAATCTTTGCTGTTTTTATGCTGCAATAAAGTTTATTAGTGGTAATGCACTAGGTTAGTGCGCCCTCCTTCTTTTTCTGTTTTTTCTAGCATGAATACCCATTGTTCAGAGGAGGGCTGCAAGACGCTAGGCAATACCTCGTTATAGGTGGTCGCACCACATATTCAGTTCCTGGACACCTGAGCGCAGGAGAGATTTGTTTTATGTCAAATTATATGAAAACCACTACATACAGATCCTTATACCCACACTTGATCCAGGGGAAAGCAAAAAAAACATTCAAAACATAGAAAAATGTGCTCCACCAAGGAAAAAAAAATATTCCTTCTGATCCTCTAAGGCTCAGATTAACAATCTTATTCCCACATCAACAATCAATCAATGTTATTATTTGTAGATGGTAATAGTTAGTAATATTTTGTGAATTTAGGAAGGCATCCAGCATCAAAATAAAAGGCTCTATATCATTCCAACTCACCTAAACATATTCTAAATGAATCCTAATCTTTGCAAATATTTCATGTTTAAAAATGCAGAAATCCTATCATATGTTTTTGTTTTTTTTGTTTTCAACAACTGTTGATAGAAGTGGGCATGAGAGATTGTTAGCTTTTGCTCAGTGAACAATGGAAAATGCCCTCTGTGAATTATTTATCCCTGGTCCCAGTGAATAAACCCTATCAGGCAAGATTTCAATTCACCTGCAAGAAATTTGGCCAGGACTTTCATATATAATTCACAAGGGATTGGGGCCTATAGTACTGGCATTTAATGACTATTTTGCTCTTTTTTATTAATAAGGGTAATAAGAGCCATTAGTGCCTCAGAAGGCATTTGCTATACCTTAGAGACAAAATTAAAGTAGGCACACAGAAACTCCAATTAATCTGAAAATTTAGTTATAGATTTTTCCAGCAGCCATGGATGGCTTTCAAATTCATCTCCTCCACTATAATGTCCTGTTCTAATGCTATCGATTTTTTTTGTAAGCCCTAAGAAAGACACAGCTTTAAGATATTCCTTCATTTTTTATATCTCTGTGCTTCATGAGGTTGTTCTATTGGTATATCAGTGCTTATAAAAATCTTTAAAATTGTTGACCTATATGAGAAATCTGAAAAATTGGGTGACCTGAAACTGTGGTCATTTTGGGGATTTTTTTGCATTCTCATGAGTAGCTTACTGCTTTTATTTAGATGTTCATAGAACTTTTGTTCCAAGAAATTAAGTTTTATATTGGCCCGTTGATAAAAATGTATTATTATTATTGTTATTGTAGGTGCATTGTATATAAATGTGAGAATTCCTCTTTTCCCCACACCTCATGCCTTGGTCTATTTCTCTTATTATTGTATCAATTTGAGGATATGAGCTGGACATTTCCTCTTAGGTCAAACACCTTGAGCTATAAGTTCCCTATACAACAGCTTTACGGGCCTCCGATAGAGTTCTCCTCTTCACTTCCTCTAGATCTGTTTCTGAAAGTAAGGAAGTCATAGTTTGTCTTATATCTGCTTCTATTACCACATCATAAGGAAGGTCCTTATTCAATCTCCAGGTTCACCCACTGGTGTGCCCTTCAGGGAGTGTTAGGAGTGAAGAAACCGTTTTGTGATCAAATATAATTATATGATGAATATCTATTAATTGCATCATATTTAAATAATCTGTGGCATAAATCTGTCTAGAAGCATAAAATCAATTTGAAATTAATTTATGGGACATAAAAAAAATCTTTCTTAGAAACATGGAGAAGGCTCAAGCAGTGCAAAAACCTTGCACGTTGTTGTTTCAGGCTGCTGCAGATAGGATCATGCAAAGGAGGTGTCGTGGGAGAACTCCAGGCCCCCATTAAAATCTCCACCTATGAGGCGCATGCGCGGCAGCTCCCTGAATGGCCACTTGATCAGGGAGCTCTGTACCGCTCTGGCACCACTATACCCGCTGTGGCCAGCACACATCGCGGCCCTGCACCGCATCTCATCCCCGCATCTCTGTAGGGTCTGGGAAATACTTTTATGCCCATGGGGCAAGCAAGGAGGGACCTCTCCCAGCAGTTGGAGCTTGTATCTCCAGCCACTGAGGCATCCAAGATGGTGGCTGCTACACAACATGGTGTGGCGAAGGAGGGAGAAGAGGACATTACAGAAGTGGATCCTGCACCTCTGCACAGGTCAGTCCCATCAAGTCCTGCCATAGGTTCCTCTGCCCCTGTCTGCCTCTCACCAGCCTCCACAGTGCCCTTGCTGGAGAGAACCCTGAATAAACTGCTCCAGTCACCCACAGGGGACATGTCAGCCAGCCCTAGCTCTACAGGGGGATACCAGGTGGCAAAGATGGGCACAGTGAGGTGGCAATTATTAACAGGGTGAGGCTGCAATGATGGGCATGCTAAGGCTGCAATGATTGGCATGGTGAGGTGGCAATGATGGGCACAGTGAGACAGCAATTATTAACACGGTGAGGCTGCAATGATTGGCATGGTGAGGTGGCAATGATGGGCATGGTGTGGCGGCAATTATTAACACGGTGAGCGTGCAATGATTGCCATGGTAAGGCTGCAATGACTGGCACGGTGAGGTGGAAATGATGGGCACAGTGAGTGATGGGCACAGTAAGGCTGCAGTGATGGGCACAGTAAGGCTGCAATGATGGGCACAGTGAGGCTGCAGAGGCTGCAATGATGGGCATGGTAATGCTGCAATGATTGGCGCGGTGCGGTGGCAATGATGGGCACAGTAAGGCTGCAATGATGGGCACCATTAGGCTGCAATGAGGGGCACAGTAAGGTTGCAATGATGGGCACGGTGAGGCTGCAATGATGGGCACAGTGATGCTGCATTGATGGGCAGTGAGTGTCATAAAAGGGTTCACCCGTTGGTGGCGCTGTCGGTCTCTTGGATTGCAGTACCAGTGTCCACCAGCAGGTGTCTTCCTACACCCAGGACCTGTAATAAGAGGACTCACCTGCTGGTGGCACTGTTGGATCCTTGGGCCATAGTACCGGTGTCCACCAGCGGGTGGACACTGGTACTACAGCACCTCCTGCGCTCAGGTGTTACGTGAGGTCAATCATTGGTAGTCTCATAAATACCTGGCAAGCCCTTACATGCTTGCCTTGGTATCTCTCTCCTTGAGCCCTGACCTTGTTGGCCTGTTACCCGATCCTGAGCCTGCATCTGACCTTGTTCCCGAGCTTATCCTGACCGGGTCCCTCCTGTGTTCCTGTACCCTTTCCTTACCCTTCATCCCGATCCATCCCCTCCCTGTCCTGTTGGTTCCCAGTCCCTCATCTACTGACCTCCCCGTGTATGACCTTGGCCTGGCTAATGTTTATGTTTCTGGAACATCCCTTGTCCTTCTGCTGATCTGCTGTGTATGACCCTGGCCTGGCTGACATCTGTGATTCTGGTACTGTCCCTTGCTGTATATACTGTTGTTGTTGGTGGGTTTGTTGGGTTGGTTGTGCACTGTTTGTATTTTCATATTTATCACCTATCTTAATAAATATCATTATTACTCACTTTTCATGCGTTTTTGGTTATCTCTGTGCAGTCCACACAGTCTGGTCTACTAATTCTCCTGACAGTGAGGCTGCATTGATGGGTACAGTAAAGCTGCATTGATGGGCACAGTGAGGCTGCATGGATGGGCACAGTGAGGCTGCATGGACTGGCACAGGGACTGCATTGATGGGCACAGTGAGGCTGCATTGACGGGCACAGTGAGGCTGCATTTGATGGGGCACTGGGAGGCTGCATTTGATGGGGCACTGGTGAGGCTGAATTGATCTCTTATATCATGTCCTCAGTCACTAACCATCTCCTGTACCATGCCTGCAGACTCTTATCCGCAACCTCTGACCATTTCTTGTCTTATATCATGTCTGCAGTCTCTGAGGGAGTCTGGAGAGGAGTCAAGAATGGGAGTGCCACTGGGATGGGGGTCATGGGAGAAGTCAGACCTGTGTGGACCGTGGAGAGGAGACTATAGGAAAACCAGAGCCAACCAAGCTGGAGCCGATTGATTGAGCCCTGCATGGTGCACCTGAGAGGAGGTCAGTGACAGTGCCACCAGGCCAGTCTGAGGGGGGCTCACTGATGTAAGGGGGCACTGATATAAAGGTTTCCCCCCTATATCAGTAACCCCACCCCCCTTACCTCCTCTGCGGAAGGTGATCTCTGGTCACCAGAGTCCCCCCCACATTCCCAGAGTCCCAGGTGTCCCCCTTAATGATTGCTCCACTTTTACTACTTTTAACTGAAATTTGCTGTTTTATACATATACTGTATATATCCCTAGTTCTATGTGTTCTCATATCTGTGTTATCTATATATAATACACTTTTCAAATGTGCTTTAAAATGCATGGTTTTCCCTTTTATGTACAAGAAAATAACGACGTAATGCTGTTGGGCTGGAATAATAATGCTATGGGGCTGGTATGAGATTTTTTCCAGGGCTGGTTTTTATCCCCAGTCCGGCCCTGGCCCCCCAAACCTCTGGTGATACTACCAGGCAGCTCAGTTAGCACAATTTTCTTTGGTCTACCCTCGATACACTAAACCAAATTGGATCCACATGGAACGACAGGCAATCCTCCAACACACATTAGATTACCTGGTGCCCTTCCAAGCTTAGACCCCCAATTCTATTACCCACGCTGCCGCATTCGCTCGCCTGATGTGACCAATACATAAATCCCAAGGGTTTACCCTACTGCTTGATCGCTGTGCCCTTCACAATAGTATCTGGAATACCTAAAGGAGCTTTAATGTTCCCTCATTCAGGGTTTTCTGGATTATTTGCTAGGGGGGCACCCGGGAACCATATGTGTCGCAACCGTTACTAGGTGCACAGCCCTCTGGTTCCCCCACCCGTTAATTCAGGTTTACCAGGTGGTGGCCCAGGGCATGGCGATTAACTATTCTATGTTCCATACAATGCTTGCTTCCTGATTGCTATGTCTCCTCGGAGACCAGGCTGTACTCAGTTCATCTCAGTGTAATCAATGTCAATTGTCAGTTTTGGCTTTCTGTTTATACTGGTCATTCAGCATTTGAAAATATTCAATAAAAATTATTATAAATCTCCACCCACAACCAAAAGGCCTCCAGTAAACTGAATCTGAGCAACTTCATCAAGAAAGGCTAGCTGTCAAGTATTTGGGGCATACACTATAGTAAAAGTAACCTTATGGTTATATAAGGTACCTTTAAGCATACATACAGTATCTCTGTTCAGGGTTTATTAACTGTGATTTCAGGGGTAAAGCATTTCCTAATAGGTGAGTTACTTAGAAGCCGTTGGTTATATACTTGTATGAAAAACAAGGGCAAGAAGACATTGTAGAGGGGGTTTCCTGTAGAATCAAGATATGGCTGGCTTGAGAAAAATGCAGGAACCTGAAAGATGTTGCCTGGAAGATGATCGCATGCCTCTGACGCTTCCTGTGGTCCCCTGAAGTTATCTGACAAGCTGACTGCCACCAGGTCTCTCCATGTACTGAATGGCATAGTATGTGTCATCAGGCTGCTTTTCTATGAAGCTTGTTTCATTGTTTCATCTGATTTTGGTTCCCCTCACCCCCATACTGCTGGCCATAGAACAAGGAAAGTGCTTTATCTTATGTCTAATGCCGCGTACACACGGTCGTACTTTTCGTCTACAAAAGTCCAACGGACGCTGACGGACTAAAGCTGGCTGGTAATCCGATCGTGTGTGGGCTTCTCCGGACTTTCAACGTACTTTTTTAGCCTCAAATCCGACGTACTTTAGATTTGAAACATGCTTTAAAACTTTACTTCGTAACTACGACGGACCCCGAAATCCGCTCGTCTGTGTGCTAGTCCGACGGACAAAAAGCCACGCTAGGGCAGCTATTGGCTACTGGCTATGAACTTCCTTATTTTAGTCCGGTGTACGTCATCACGTACGAATCCGTTAGACTTTTGTGTGGTCGTGTGTAGGCAAGTCCGTTCGTTAGAAAGTAGGCCGCAAGTCCGCCGCAAGTCCACCGAAAGTCTGCCGGAAGTCTGTCGGACAGGCTGTCTGACTTTTGTAGACGAAAAGTACGACCGTGTGTACGCGGCATAAGTGATACATTTTTTATTAAGGGCGTTTGTAATCTTTTCCCCAATAAAGTCTTTGCATCGTTCCTTATTTGAGGTCACAGAGGTCATTCACAACACTTCCTAGCAAATGTCAATTGAGAAATCCTTAAGAGGCATCCTGTTAAAGAGCCTATCAAGGAATTTTAACCCTTTGTGGGATTGCTATGCTCTTTTCTTATGTACAATTCTCTTAATTATACCCTTTATGAGTTTTTATCTTTATGAACATTTCAGGGCACTGAATTTATGAAGAAAAATGACTTATTTGCAACATTTTATAACAGAAACAAAGAAAAACACGCTTTTTTCCAAATCTTTGGTCTGTTTTCGTTTATAACGCAAAAAATAAAAAAAACAGTGCTGATCAAATACCAACAAAATAAATCTCTATTTGTCTCAAAACAAATTATAAAAATGTAATGTGGGTACAGTGTTGCATGACTGAGTAATTATCATTCAAAACGCATTAGAACTGAAAGTTGAAAATTGGCCTAGGCAGGAAGGGGGTGAAAGTATCTAGTATTGAGGAGGTTAAAAACTGTTTTTACATGAATACATGTCCCTAGGGCCCAGTTCCCCATCCCATTTATTTGACAATACCTAATCTATTAGCCTGAAAAATGAGCAAAACTGTTTTTAAAGATTGAGTTTCTATTGACTTCAAAGGGGGTTGAATTAACATTCAGAACTTCAGCACAGATCAAAAAACCTCGTGCAGACCTAACCCAGGTAAATCTGGCTCATCACTATACTAAACTATCAGTGGAGAATAAAAATATTGGGTAATAAAAAAAAAAATACTTTCTCTGTAGCACAACACGACCTCAGCTATATATCACTTCCAGAGGACCCCAGTGTATAGAACAATGTATAGATACAATATATATATATATATATATATATATATATATATATATATATATATATATATACAGTGGCTTGCGAAAGTATTCGGCCCCCTTGAACTTTTCAACCTTTTGCCACATTTTAGGCTTCAAACATAAAGATATAAAATTTTTTATTTTTTGTGAAGAATCACCAACAAGTGGGACACAATTGTGAAGTGGAACGAAATCTTTTGGATTTTTGAAACTTTTTTAACTAATAAAAAAATGAAAAGTGGGGCGTGCAAAATTATTCGGCCCCCTTGCGTTAATACTTTGTAGAGCCACCTTTTGCTGCAATTACAGCTGCAAGTCACTTGGGGTATGTCTCGATCAGTTTTGCACATCGAGAGACTGAAATTCTTGCCCATTCTTCCTTGCAAAACAGCTAGAGCTCAGTGAGGTTGGATGGAGAGCGTTTGTGAACAGCAGTTTTCAGCTCTTTCCACAGATTCTTGATTGGATTCAGGTCTGGACTTTGACTTGGCCCTTCTAACACCTGGATACGTTTATTTGTGAACCATTCCTTTGTACATTTTGCTGTATGTTTGGGATCATTGTCTTGTTGGAAGATAAATCTCTGTCCCAGTTTCAGGTCTTTTGCAGACTCCAACAGGTTTTCATCCAGAATGGTCCTGTATTTGGCTGCATCCATCTTCCCCTCAATTTTAACCATCTTCAATGTCCCTGCTGAAGAAAAGCAGGCCCAAACCATGATGCTGCCACCACCATGTTTGACAGTGGGGATGGTGTGTTGAGGGTGATGAGCTATGTTGCTTTTACGCCAAACATATCGTTTTGCATTGTGGCCAAAAAGTTCGATTTTGGTTTCATCGGACCAGAGCACCTTCTTCCACATGTTTGGTGTGTCTCCCAGGTGGCTTGTGGCAAACTTTAGACAAGACTTTTTATGGATATCTTTGAGAAATGGCTTTCTTCTTGCCACACTTCCATAAAGGCCAGATTTGTGCAGTGTACGACTGATTGTTGTCCTATGGACAGACTCTCCCACCTCAGCTGTAGTTCTCTGCAGTTCATCCAGAGTGATCATGGGCCTCTTGGCTGCATCTCTGATCAGTCTTCTCCTTGTCTGAGCTGAAAGTTTAGAGGGACAGCCAGGTCTTGGTAGATTTGCAGTGGTCTGATACTCCTTCCATTTCAAAATGATCGCTTGCACAGTGCTCCTTGGGATGTTTAAAGCTTGGGAAATCTTTTTGTATCCAAATCCGGCTTTAAACTCTCCACAACAGTATTACGGACCTGCCTGGTGTGTTCCTTGGTCTTCATGATGCTCTCTGTGCTTTCAACAGAACCCTGAGACTATCACAGAGCGGGTGCATTTATACAGAGACTTGATTACACACAGGTGGATTCTATTTATCACCATCAGTCATTTAGGACAACATTGGATCATTCAGAGATCCTCGCTGAACTTCTGGAACGAGTTTGCAGCCCTGAAAGTAAAGGGGCCGAATAATTTTGCACGCACCACTTTTCAGTTTTTTAATTGCTAAAAAGGTTTAAAATATCCAATAGATTTCGTTCCACTTCACAATTGTGCCCCACTTGTTGGTGATTCTTCACAAAAAATTAAAATTGTATATCTTTATGTTTGAAGCCTGAAATGTGGCAAAAGTTTGAAAAGTTCAAGGGGGCCGAATACTTTCGCAAGCCACTGTATATATATATATATATATATATATATATATATATATATACACACACACACACACACACATTTTGTAGGGGAGTCTCATACCATTCATTTGGAAATTGAGATCAAATAGGAAATGCTAACTGTGAATACTTGACATATTTCTTCAAAACATCTAGATGTGAAACTTTAATTTATTTCTTTGAACATCATCAATCAATATAATTGTCTGGAAATATTAATCATGTCTGTTATTTGTATCTCTTGAAGGACATTGTAAAACCCTTTTAGTTAGTACAGACATAGCCCACTTATCATATTGATCAAAGCTGCCAAGTCTGTAAACTTTAGGAAGCACACTATTTTCACTTATAACGTGGATGGTAAGAAAACTCTACTTAAAAGTGTTCTCTTTTAATCTAAGCACGTCAATAAATCAAATCTTCATCTGGTACAGTACATTGGATTGAGCATATGAACTCTGCTTTTACATATGATGAAAATTCATCATGTCATTCATATAGAGAAACAAAGGGACAGGAGGCACATTAGGGTAAAAAGTCTGGGAAGATATTAAAAAGGAGATATGCCCTTGCTTCCAGTGATAATTACAATGTCCTCTTTTAAGGAAACCAAGACTCAATAATGATGTCTAACTGTTAAATGAAAAAAAATATATATATTTAATTATGCTTATATACAGTCAGGTCCATAAATATTGTGACACAATTCTAATCTTTTTGGCTCTATACACCACCACAATGGATTTGAAATGAAAAGATGTGCTTTAACTGCAGACTTTCAGCTTTAATGTGAGGGTATTTACATCCAAATCAGGTGAACGGTGTAGGAATTACAACAGTTTGTATATGTGCCTCACACTTTTTAAGGGACCAATAGTAATGGGACAATTGGCTGTTCAGCTGTTCCATGGCCAGGTATGTGTTATTCCCTCATTATCCCATTCACAGGGAGCAGATAAAAGGTCCAGAGTTCATTTCAAGTGTGCTATTTGCATTTGGAATCTGTTGCTGTCAACTCTCAATATGAGATCCAAAGAGCTGTCACTCATCAGTGAAGCAAGCCATCATTAGGCTGAAAAAACAAAACAAACCCATCAGAGAGATAGCAAAAACATTAGGTGTGGCCAAATCAACTGTTTGGAACATCCTTAAAAAGAAAGAATGCACCGGTGAGCTCAGCAACACCAAAAGACCCGGAAGACCATGGAAAACAACTGTGGTGGATGACCGAAGAATTATTTCCCTGGTGAAGAAAACACCCTTCACAACAGTTAGTCAGATCAAGAACATTCTCCAGAAGGTAGGTGTATGTGTGTCAAAGTCAACAATCAAGAGAAGACTTCACCAGAGTGAATACAGAGGGTTCACCACAAGATGTAAACCATTGGTGAGCCTCAAAAACAGGAAGGTCAGATTAGAGTTTGCCAAACAACATCTAAAAAAGCCTTCACACTTCTGGAACAACATCCTATGGACAGATGAGACCAAGATCAACTTGTACCAGAGTGATGGGAAGAGAAGAGTATGGAGAAGGAAAGGAACTGCTCATGATCCAAAGCATACCACCTCATCAGTAAAGCATGGTGGTGGTAGTGTCATGGCGTGGGCATGTATGGCTGCCAATGGAACTGGTTCTCCTGTATTTATTGATGATGTGACTGCTGACAAAAGCAGCAGGATGAATTCTGAAGTGTTTCAGGCAATATTATCTGCTCATATTCAGCAAAATGCTTCAGAACCCATTTGACTGTGCTGCGCAGTGCAGATGGACAATGACCCAAAGCATACTGCGAAAGCAACAAAAGGGTTTTTTAAGGGAAAGAAGTGGAATGTTATGCAATGGCCAAGTTAATCGCCTGACCTGAATCCGATTCTGCATGCATTTCACTTGCTGAAGACAAAACTGAAGGGAAAATGCCCCAAGAACAAGCAGGAACTGAAGACAGTTGCAATAGAGGCCTGCCAGAGCATCACCAGGGAAAAAACCCAGCTTCTGGTGATGTCTATGCGTTCCAGACTTCAGGCTGTAATTGACTGCAAAGGATTTGCAACCAAGTATTAAAAAGTGGAAGTTTGATGGATGATTGTTAATCTGTCACATTACTTTTGGTCCCTTAAAAAGTGGGAGGCACATATACAAACTATTGTAATTCCTACTCCGCTCATCTGATTTGGATGTACATACCTCAAATTAAAGCTGAAAATCTGCAGTTAAAGCACATCTTGTTTGTTTCATTTCAAATCCATTGTGGTGGTGTATAGAGCCAAAAAGATTAGAATTGTGTCGATGTCCCAATATTTATGGACCTGACTGTAATTGTGTAAAACCTATTTAGTATCATGATGTTACTACAACTCGCCTTTCTATTTTAATTTGCAATAGGTACTTGTTTCCTATGTATGTCCAACAAATATTGAAATAGTCTTCATTTTACAGTATAAACAATAAATGATATACAGTACTACAAAAGAATCTTCTTCATAAGTTTGAATCATGGCAGATAAATATGCTAAAATAAAACAAACAAATAGAAGAAATAAAATGCAAACACCAGTGTCCAAAAAAGTAAAATTTTAAATATTCAACTTCCACAAGGACCACTCCACAATAAGAAACATTGCAATGTGCTTCTTCCTCCAAAAGCTAAAGTATAGACACCTTTTTTAAAAATAGGTCACAACAGCACTTTTTTTCATTTTCTTTCAGAATATATACCTGTATGTGAGAGGACATTCCATTTATTCTTTTGTTCTTTGTTCTTCGTACACACTAATCATGGAGTTGGATTTAAGGTTGTCCAGTATGGATGAGGAGATAATTTCACTCTTTCTGAAAATGCAGACTAACCTGTTTCCATGCTTCAGTTGATTTTTTAGTTTTTGGTTGAAGGGAAACAACAAGAATAGAAATTATTTATAAACTTGTTGCATGCTTGTTTTGGGTAAATGAAAAAAAATATTGTAGAAATAGACTGATAGGCAACCACAGAATTTTCTAAAGGAGAACATCCAGGCAACAAGCGTTCTCAGATAATAACAAACAATGACATATTTATATAATTACCAGTTTTATTTATTATGAATGTGCTATGATTCCCCCAAAATATTATTGGAGTAAACATAACTTTGTATAATTGACTGGTTGTGCTGCATGTCTACTTCTTTGAGATTTTCCTATAGACATTCTTGTTAACATTACATCTTCAAAAACTTCTGCTAGCATAATGATACTGGTAATTAAAATCTGAGTTATCTGTATTTGTTATCAAGATCATTCATGGGGAAGGCATTTAAATTATTGAGAAGGACTATCCATTACACCATGAACATTTTCTACAGACTTTCCACTGTGTGATGAGAACATTGCATTTAGACAGCCACTGATTCATCACTGTTGCTACTAATTATACCTTCGAGTTTCTCCTTGACCTGTCAATGTCTAACCTGTATTGAGTGAGTTATTTAAGTTTTCAAATCGATGGGAAGTAGGGAGGCAGATATTTTTGTAAATGACTGTCTATTTACTGTTTTGCAGTATATCTTCTCAGAAATTACCATTTCATTCACCCAAACATATTAATCTAAAAGAAAGAAAAGCATAGCCATACTCTACAGAAGCTGTTTGAACAAGTAAAACACAGTACAGAAATTAAATACTAAAGAGGAAACAATGTCTAATTTTAATTTATTGCCTATGAATGGAAGTATCATTAAAGTTGCAATGAAAGTATGTGTGTTTAAAAAATATATATATGAATGCTTAGGAATTATCCAATTTTATTATGAATATCTTCTAAAAATGCAATCTGATCCTAAGCCATATTAATGATTTCAGGAAATTCAAGATTCATTTCATTAATCTTATTTGCCAAACAAAATGCAACATTTAAATTACTGCATCTAATCATGAAATAGCTTAAAGAGGAGCTCCACCCAAACGGGGGAATTCTGCTTGTTTGCACTCTCCGCCCCTCCACTGCCACATTTGGCACTTTTTGGGAAAGTAGTGGGGAGCCTGGTTTTGACAGATACCAGCTCCCACTTCCATCACAGATCGCCGCAACGATCTGAGCCAGAATTTCAGCCCCCTTCTTCCCCCTCATTCTTCTGCGACACATCACAGGTCCCAGAAGGCTTCATTTCGTGTTTCCCTTACTTAGTAAGCCAGCTCCAGTTCCTGCACCCAAAGCCAATTGAAGAAATGGTTCAGATGAGGACATCACTGGATCCCTAGACAGGTAAATGTCCTTATATTAAAAGTTAGCAGCTACAGTATTTGTAGATGCTGACTGTTATTTTTTTGGGGGGGCCTGGAGCCCTTCTTTAAGCAGTCAATGACAGTTAAAGGTAAATGATATTAAATTAACCCATACATAAGAATAAAAGGTCAAAGTAACATTTTTAAAGAGAAGTATGGGATATAAAAAAAAAACTTATACCCACCTAGGTGGAAGCAGCATCAATCCAATGTTGCACTGGACCCCCACTGCATCAGCACTGATAACTGATTAATTAAACACTGCTGATTGCTTTCTTCTCCCCTCCACTCTGAGCAGAGAGCCAGTGACTGACAGCACTCACTGAAGCACTGGACTGTGGAGGGGAGGGAGCATCTGGCTCAGTCTCCCAGTGGTGCAGCTGAGAGGCTAAGACAGCTACAGGCCAGGCATCTGGGTACCAACTGTAAAGCCAGGAACTTTCCCCAACCTGGACTGGCTGAGTAACATCAGCAGCTAAAAATGGGTAACAGGAGTGCAGAAAGAACTGCACTCCTGTGATCTATAGGAGAAGTAGGGCCAAAAAAAGCTGTGGTCATACTTCTCCATTTTAGTTATTTGAGTTTTACATTTACATTGCTCTACTTTGTGTAAAGATTAGAGATAATGGAGATCTAAAAAGTTTAGTCAGTTTGGCTGAACATTTTAAATATGTAAACACCATGTGAAATTCACAATTTTCAAGCTGGGAAGTCCCTGAAGTCAATAGAGATTATAACCAGTCTCCAAAAAGGTATGTACAGAGCAGTAAATGATGCAAATGATGCAGACTGATTTAGGAAGTTCCTGGCAGCCATTTCTAATAAGATGATGGGGCCAAAGAAAACATCCCGAGCCACTTCCCTAGAAAGTGATACTACAATGAAAGAGTGGGACATAGGGGAACTTACAGTCGAGCTTAGGGTGCTCAGGTAGATGCATGGTAGAAACAGTCTTGAAATGGACTTTAGTTATTTTCTCTTAGAAGCCTTTTCAGACATTAGTGTCTGGCCTAGAGGTCAATCAACATAAATCTATTGACCTCAATGTGTCTCTACCAATGACAGAGATGGCCCACCTCCAGGAAACCTTTCCATTTCAGTGGACTACCTTTCCCCTCCCCTATCTGGGTATGAAACTGACAAGCAGCCCTTCCCTCCTATATTGTGCCAATTATTTTCCTATGCTCACCCTTCTCATCTTCCTTATGTCTAGCTGGCAATCTCTTTGTGTATCTTGGCTTGGTCACATCGTAGCCATTAAAAAGTCCTTGCTGTCCAAGATCCTAAATGTCTTTCGGGTCTTTCCTATAGTGGTACCCTGTTATTACTTTCATGCCCTACAGCTCTGAGTACATAAGTATATTTGGGCTTCCATCAAACCAAGAATACCTAGAGCTTTTACACACTAGGCTAAATGGGGGAGGAGCTCAATTTTTCTAAGTGTTATCAAGTGGCCAATTTGGCCCAAATCACCCTTTATCATGCAACTAGTGAAGTCCCCCTGTGGATGGGTCTTGAAATTATGGATCTTGACACTATTCTGGCTGACAATCTGCTCTGGTTATGCCACTTGGAATAAGGGTCTATCGACAACCCGGTAATCCTTCATTCACTTGCACTGTGGGATAAAACTCAAGGGTCTATTCAAACTAGTGTCCCCCCACTGGCCCCTAGTCTCTCTTTTTATTACCACCCTTCCATTTATCTGGCCTATGTTGACCGAACATCTTGCTTGTTTTGGAAGCACTTAGGCTTGATCCAATATGTATGCTGGTTACTGCCACTGCCCTGGAATCTTTCTCTGCACTACAGGAAAAAGCTTGAATCCCAGAGGGGGAACTTTTACGATACTTACCAATATCCCACTTCTTAGCTCCATATATTCGCACACATTCTTTTCTAACAAGTATGACACTCTTTGAGGATATCTGGAACTCAGACCCACATGCCCAAGGCATTATCTCCAAATTGTATTCCCATCTCACAGCAGAACCTTCTAACCTCCCTTCCTGTGCCACCACCTAGACTTCAGACCTGGGCATACACCTAAAGCAGAGGGATTGGGTCAGTATTTGGGCAACTATCAAATCTTCCACACAGAATATGTTGGCAATAGAAACTGTTTGGGATGTGGAGAGAGGAACACTCAAAAAACTACACAGTCAGTGCTCAAGTGCTCCAAGGCCCCCAATGGAATTATGGCTGGAGATATTGGTCTGTACGGTGTTGGGGATCAACTTGTGGCTTTGAAGCCCTCATCTGGCTGGGGGAATCTTCAATTCTAAGTGAACAGAAAAACAAAAAATACCTCAAGCACCATTTATTATTAAAACATATAAAATACTCACAAAATCATTAAAATCACAAGTGTAAATCAAGTCCAATGACAAGGTCTCACAGCATCTCTCTAGCTGGCAGGGGAGACCTTCACAGTGTTTCATGAGAGATAGCAAGTAGGCCTTTATAGTTGCCTTTATATAACCATAGAAGAATGCTCCATATCTGCAATTTTCTTCCTTTCCACAGTTATGGGGGTGGTGTTTATCAATATACTTAAAGCTAGGCAGCATTTAGCATGCACAGAGCTCTGAGTGCAATAATCCAAGTCCAAAATTAAAGCCATCAAACCTGGTTTACAAACCTGGTTTACAATACAATATTCCCAAATGTGTTGAAGAGTTTTACGATGGGCATAAGTATGCTAAGATACTATGCATACGTAAGCTAAGCCACTCTCTAACATCCACTAGTGCCAGTACCCATGCCATGGTTTCACTGATAGTAGAGAACTTTGACTACAGTCCAAAAACTGCCAGCTTACCATAGGGCAGCCCATTGACTGAACTGGGCTGCCCTAAGCGCAACAATCTTCCCAAATAAGCTTTTTTAGAGTTGAGTGTGGTACATTTGTTACCGTGCTTTTGGTACGTTTGCAGCATGTTTCTAAAACACATGGCAATGCATGCATTTTCTGTGCAGACTGCCATGTGTTTGGGAACACACAGATGTGAATGGAGCCTCACTGTTCTTGTGTAAACAAATCAATTTCACTTTTAGGCCTCATTCACACCTAGCATTGTGAAAGTGCACAATATTTAGCTTGTTTTTTACATGACACGCATAGGGCATCTCATTGATTTCAATGGGCTGTGCTACATATGGCAAAGTAGCTCATAGGACATTTTGCAACCGCGAGTTGCGTGTTTTTTATTGTGAATTTTGCTCCATCTGTCACTCGTTTTTTCACGTGGCAAACAGTGTTTGCTTCTGTATTTGGTGTGCTGTTAGCAATGAATGGCATAGGAAGCGCAACTAGTTAATTTTATAAAGTGTATAAAGGTGGCCATACACTATACAATCTGATTGTAAAATCTCTGTATGATCTTCTTTAGATTTATCAAAGCTATATATTAGAAGTACACATCATCTATCCAATCACTCTCTAACCAATCAGGCAGGCCCCTGCACTATATAGTTGATGGTAGATCTAAAGGCGATTGTACAATCTGATTTTATAGTGTATAGTGAGCTTTACAGAACCCTTCTGTTATACTTCAGCTCTGATCCACATAGCCTATTATCTGATTGCTCAGCTCCTAAACACTCTGCCAAATGAAAAGTCTATGGATGTGTATTTAGTGAGAACAGTGATCACTGATTGCATTGGAAAAAGTTCACCTGCGGTTGGGTGGGAGCGATCTCCTGGAAGGAGAGATGCAGGGTATGCTAATGAGGTCAGCTGGTGAACTCCTTCCTGTGTCTTAACAGTTTTCACTTCCTCATGCCTAATATACATGATGAGAAAATCAGATGAAAAATACAGCTTTTGAGGTGATTGTCTGATAATGTGATCATTAGTACACTGCTTTCGAGATCCAATCATGACAGTTCATGCAAAAATATCCAAAGGGATAAGCACGAAAAAATTTCTTGTACGATAACAGAACAAACTATTTTCATGTATTTGTACGAAAAAAATCATGTGACCAAGACCATGCATTCTCAGAAACGAAAGAATACATTACAATACAACACAATACATTACATCACTTCCGAAGTTATATTCTGTCTTACAAGAGTTTTCGTAACCTTAGTAACCTCTTGGTTTTCGATACGAGAAAAAAAGGTCAATCATTTGTCTTAAGTGCATGTGTATGAGGCTTAAGGGCTGTCCAGGAAGTAATGAAGAATTATTTTTACAAAAAGCACTGACACTGAGGTAATGGCTGTGTACAGGGGCAGAACTACCGCCATAGCAACCCACGCGGGCGCTATGGGGCCTGCAGCCGAGTGGGGCCTGGTGAGGATGAGAGCACCGCCGGCACAGTCTCCCAGCCAGTGGAAGAGAGAGGAGAGGAAGAGGCGAGCTGTCCGTATCAGCACAAAGGAGAATTGCCCGCTGTAATAGCTTTCATTAGAACTCCGAGTGTTCCTGGGGCTCACGTCACATAGCTCCAGCTCTTGGCCCTTTGATAGACAGAACGCCGGTCCAATGCGGGATGTCTGACGTCATCAAAGGCATCGGGCCAAGAGGTGGGGCTATGTGACGATGAGCCCCGGGAAGACGGGAAATTCAAATGAAAGCTATTACAGCGGGAAATCCCGCTCTCTGCTTATCCGGGCAGCTTGTCTCTTCCTCTGCACAGGTGAGGCTGTATGGGGCACAGGCAGGTCAGGCTGTATTTGGCACAGGCAATGCTGTATTGGGCACAGGTCATGCTGCATTGGGGACAGGCAGTCAATGCTGTATTGGGCACAGGTCATGCAGCATTGGGCACAGGCAGGCCACGCTATATTGGGCACAGGTCACGCTGTATGGGGCACAGGTCATGCTGCATTGGGCACAGGTCATGCTGTATGGGGCACAGGTCACGCTGTATGGGGCACAGGTCATGCTGCACTGTGCACAGGTCATGCTGTATGGGGCACAGGTCACACTGTATGGGGCACAGGTCACACTGCATTGGGCAGAGGTCACGCTGTATGGGGCACAGGTCACGCTGTATGTGGCACAGGTCACACTGCATTGGGCACAGGTCACACTGCATTGGGCACAGGTCATGCTGTATGGGGCACAGGTCATGCTGCATTGGGCACAGGTCACGCTGTATGGGGCACAGGTCACGCCGTATGGGGCACAGGTCACTCTGCATGGAGCACAGGTCACGCTGCATGGAGCACAGGTCATGATGTATGGGGCATAGGTCACTCTGCATGGGGCACAGGTCACTCTGAATGGGGCACAGGTCATTCTGCATTGGGCACAGGTTAGGCTGCATTGGGCACAGGTCACATTGCATTTTGCACAGGTCACGCTGTATGGGGCACAGGTCATGCTGCATTGACACTGGGGCGGCTTTGGGGGGGCTGTTTGCAGGGGGGCCCCATACAACATTTTGCTATGGGGCTTTGTGATTTCTAGTTAGGCCCTTGGCTGTGTTGGATAAATATAACATTAATAAGTCACCGGGACCAGATGGCTTGCACCCGAGGGTCCTTAGGGAACTCAGTCAAGTAATTGCCAGACCATTGTTCCTAATTTTTACTGACAGTCTACTGACTGGAATGGTACCAGCTGATTTGAGAAATGCCAATGTAGCTCCAATATTTAAAAAAGAGCCAAAACACATCCCTGTGAATTATAGACCAGTTAGCCTAACATCAGTAATATGCAAGCTCTTGGAAGGGATGATAAGGCACTATATACAAGATTTTAGTAATGAAACATTCTATGAGTAGGTGAGCTGTCATCTAGATAAAGGAAGGCCCGTAGATGTGGTGTATCTGGATTTTGCAAAAGCATTTGACACAGTTCCCCATAAATGTTTACTGTACAAAGTAAGGTCCGTTGGCATGGACCATAGGGTGAGTACATGGATTGAAAACTGGCTACAGGGGCAAGTTCAGAGGGTGGTGATAAATGGGGAGTACTCAGAATGGTCAAGGGTTTAAAGTGGGGTTCCCCAGGGTTCCATACTGGGACCAATCCTATTTAATTTGTTCACAAACGACCTGGAGGATGGGGTAAACAGTTCAATCTCTGTATTTGTGGATGATACTAAGCTAAGCAGGGCAATAACTTCTCCGCAAGATGTGGAAACCTTGCAAGAAGAAATTAACAAATTATTGGGGTGAGCAACTACATGGCAAATGAGGTTTAATGTGGAAAAATGTAAAATAATGCATTTGGGTGGCAAAAATATGAACGCAATCTACTCACTGGGGGGAGAACCTCTGGGGGAATCAAGGATGGAAAATTACCTGGGGGTCCTAGTAGATGATAGGCTCAGAAATGGCATGCAATGCCAAGCTGCTGCTACAAAGCAAACTGAATATTGGCATGCATTAAAAAGGGGATTAACTCAAAAGATAAAGCGATAATTCTCCCACTCTGCAAGACTCTGGTCCGGCCTCACCTGGAGTATGCTGTCCAGTTCTGGGCACCAGTCCTCAGGAAGGATGTACTGGAAATGGAGCAAGTACAGAGAAGGGCAACAAAGCTAACAATGGGACTGGAGGATATTAGTTATGAAGTAAGGTTACGAGCACTGAACTTATTCTCAAGAGATGCTTGAGATGGGATATGATTTTCATTTACAAATACCATACTGGTGACCCCACAATAAGGATAAAACGTTTCAGTGAAAAGAAGTTTGATAAGACACGTGGCCACTCATTAAGATTAGAAGAAAAGAGGTTTAACCTTAGATTGCGTAGAGGGTTCTTTACTGTAATGTCCTGTACACACGATCGGACATTGATCGGACATTCTGACAACAAAATCCATGGATTTTTTCCGACGGATGTTGGCTCAAACTTGTCTTGCATACACACGGTCACATAAAGTTGTCGGAAAATCTGATCGTTCTAAACGCGGTGACATAAAACACGTACGTTGGGACTATAAACGGGGCAGTAGCCAATAGCTTTCGTCTATTAATTTATTCTGAGCATGCGTGGCACTTTGTCTGTTGGATTTGTGTACACACGATCGTAATTTCCGACAACGAATTTTGTTGTCGGAAAATTTTATAGCAAGCTCTCAAACTTTGTGTGTCAGAAATTCCGATGGAAAATGTGTGATGGAGCCCACGCAAGGTCGGAATTTCCGACAACAAGGTCCTATCACACATTTTCCGTCGGAAAATCCGACCGTGTGTATGGGGCATAAGAGCGGCAATGATGTGGAATTCACTTCCAGAGGCGTGGTTTCAGCAGGGAGCATCGATAGTTTAAAAAAACTATTAGATAAGCACCTGAACGACCACAACATACAGGGATATACAATGTAATACTGACATATAATCACACACATAGGCTGGACTTGATGGACTTGTGTCTTTTTTCAACCTCACCTACTATGTAACTATGTAACTACCCTGTATGTAATGTTTTTATTTTATTATTGCAAAAGGAAAAAAAATGAACTTAGCCTTTAGGGCTTGACATGTTTGGTATCTATTTACTCAATGCAATGCAAATTAATCTTTTATATTTGACCAACAACTGGATAATATATGGGCTCTGATTTACTACCAGACTGATGCAACATGCCAGCTTAAAAATTACTTTGTTAGTGGCACAGTACACAGCGGAACTGCCCTGGGTTTAATTCATGCAGGATTTGGTGAACTTCAAGGCAGTTTTGCATGCATAACCCACTGAAATCAATGAGAGCTGAATCTATCAAATTAGAGATGCCAAATTTATGGGCTAATAGGCAAGGAGGTGTAACAAAAGCATGGGGCGGGGGGTGAAGGGGGTGCTGCCATGGGAAAGATATACCAATGCAAAAAAAAAATTAAAAACTCCATTCTGCCAGGAGCAGGAGTTCTTTAGCCACTTGCCAACCAGGTACAGCACGGTTGGATAACTCTGGGATGGCATACAATGACGTCCTCCTAGAATCGCGCCCCCCCCCCGGGGAGCGCACCCGGGAATGTCCGTGACCGCCAGGTTTGTCCCAGTGGCTCACAGATTGAATGAAAGGGCCAATGACAGCGGCCCTTTACCACGTGATCACGCCATCCAATTATGGCGTGATCACTTGTAAACAAACAGGAGGATGTCCAGTTCAGCTCCTCCCCTCTCTTCACACCGATCGGTACAGTGTGTGAGGAGAGGGGGAGAGCCGGGTGCAGCAGCGATGTGGGCTGGATCTGAAGTTCCCACAGCGCTGATCTGTGCCCAGCCATGCCACATCCATCCATCCATGCTTCATCCATGGCTCATCCAGGCTCCATCCATGGCTCATCCATCCATCCATGGCTCATCCATGCTCCATCCATGGCTAATCCATGCTCCATCCATGGCTCATCCATGCTCCATCCATGGCTCATCCATGGCTCATCCATGCTCCATCCATGCTCCATCCATGGCTCATCCATCCACATTCATGGCTCATCCATCACCATCCATAGCTCACCCATCCCCATTCATGGCTCATCCATCGCCATCCATGAATCATACATGCTCCCCCATCCACGGCTCATTCATGGCTCATCCGTGCCACATCAGTGATCATCTGTGTCACATCAGTGATCATCCATGGCACATCCATGCCACATCCGTGATCATTCATGCCACATCCATGCCACATCAGTGATCATCCATGCCACATCAGTTCTCATCCATGCCACATCATTGCTCAGCTATGCCACAACCATGCCACATCAATGCTCATCTGTGCCACATCCATGCCACATCAGTGCTCAATTGTGCCACATCAGTGCTCACCCATGCCACATCAGTGCTTATCCATGCCACATCCATGCCACATCAGTGCTCGTCTGTGCCACATCCATGCTACATCAGTACTCATCCATGCCACATCCATGTCACATCAGTGCTCATCCCTGCCACATCAGTACTCATCCATGCCACATCCTTTCCAGTATCAGTGCTCATCCATGCCACATCCATGTCTCATCAGTACTCATGCATGCCGCATCCATGCCACATCAGTTCTCATCTGCACCACAACCATGCCACATCAGTGCTTAGCTGTACCACATCCATGCCACTACTCCAGTATCAGTGCTTATCCATGCAACATCAGTGCTCATCTGTGCCACATCCATGCCTCATCAATACTCATGCACGCCGCATCCATGCCACATCAATTCTCATCTGCACCACAACCATGCCACATCAGTGCTTATCTGTGCCACATCCATGCCACTACAGTGCCCATAAGTGCCTTACAAAAGTGTAATAGGTAGTCAAATTAGATTTGAAATGTATGTCTCTAATACACCTGATGGTGCTTCCTGCATGTTGGGCCTCTGTATGTGGCCAAGCTGTAGAAAAGTCACACAAATATGGTATTGCCATACTCGGGACGAGTAGCAGAATGTATTTTGGGGTGTCATTTTTGCTATGTACATGCTATGTGTTAGAAATATCTTATAAATGGACAACTTTGTGTAAAAAAAAAGTGTTTTTATTTTCTATCCACATTCTCTAAAAACCTGTGGACATGATATGTTCAAAATACTCATTATGCCTCATAGACTATACGTTAGAGTGTTTAATTTTGAAAATGGGGTAATTTTTTGGGCATTTCCATTGTCCTGGTGCTCCAAGGCCTTCAAAAGTGTAAGAGGTAGTCTAGACATTATATGTGTAATTATGTTCCTAGGTGCTCCCTGCATGTTGGACCTCTGTATGTGGCCAGGCTGTGTAAAAGTCTCACATATGTGGTATTGCCATACTCTGGAGGAGTAGCAGAATGTATTTTGGGGTGTAATTTGTGGTATGCATATGCTGTGTGAGAGAAATAACTTGTTAATATGACAATTTTGTAAAGAAAAAAAATAATTTTGCAAGGAATTGTGGGAAAAAATCACAACCTCAAAAAACTCACCATGCCTCTCACTAAATACCTTGGAATGTCTACTTTATAAAAAAGGGGTCATCTGGGGGTATCTGTACTGGCTTGTTAAGGTCTCAAGAAATGAGGTAGGCCGTCAGTACTTCAGGTGTGATCAGGTATGATCAATTTTCAACGATTGGTACCATAGCTTGTAGAATTTATAACTTTTACAAAGACCAAATAATTTACACTGATTTGGGTTATTTTTTACCAAAGATATGTAGCAGTATAAATTTTGGCTGAAATTTATGAAGAAAAATTACTCATTTGCAAAAAATTTTTAACAGAAAGGAAAAAAATGCTTTTTTTTTTACAAAATTGTCGGTCTTTTTTCATTTATAACAAAAAAATAAAAAAAAGAAGTTATCAAATACCACCAAAAGAAAGCTCTATTTGTGTTAAAAAAAGGACAAACATTTCATATGGGTATAGTGTTGCGTGACTGAGTAATTGGCATTTAAAATGTGAGAGCACTGAAAGCTGAAAATTGGTCTGGTTAGGAAGGGGGTTTAAGTGTCCAGTGGGCAATTGGTTAAATGCTTTAAGTTGAACATTAAAAATGCCCAATTCCTTTACATAACATGCCTTGGGGTGCCCTAATTTTTCTCATGCCCATCTTTGTGATTTGTTCAGAAAGTTCTGCCTCAGCTCTGACATTTACAGAAAAAAAAAGTGTTTAGAATGGCCGGCAAATACTTTTCATTCCCGGTTTCTTTAAAAAAAAAAAAAAAAACAGCAAACAGAAACCTCCTAGGATCTGCAATGTATTCTGGGGACCTTTGGAGGGGTCTGTGTGCTTTTTTTTTTTTTTGGTTTTGTTGTTTTTTTCAATAACTGGTAATGAAATGTAATTGGCCAGCAGTTTGAACTGTATCATTGTTTTTCTTTGTAAATTTCACTCTACAGCAAACAACAATGAAGTGCATAAAGTCCCTCTTAACCACTTTCCGCCTATGCTATAGACGAAATATGGCTACAGCGCAGGCTTCCAATGCCAGGAGGGCGTCAATAGACATCCTGCCATGATTGCGCTGCTCACGTAACCCCTGCGGTGCCCCGGCAGCACGCTCTGTGATTGTCAAGTTCTTTGGACTCAGCTGATCACAGAACAGGGTAAAGGGCCAATCACAGCAGCCCTTTACCACGTGGTCAGCCAATGACAGCTGACCACAGAAGTAAACAGAAGCCAGTCATTGGCTTTTTCTCCTCCCGCTGGCAGCGGGAGGAGAAAGGAAGAGAACCGGTAACCGGCTTCTGTTACAGGGACATTGGTCCCACACAGTGTCCATCAGTGCTGCTAATCAGTGCCAACCAGTGCCACCTATCAGTGCCCACCAGTGCCACATATCAGTGCCCATCAGTGCTGCTAATCAGTGCCCACCAGTACTGCCAATCAGTGCCCACCAGTGCCACCTATCAGTGCCCATCAGTGCTGCCAACCAGTGCCCATCAGTGCCTCATCATTAGTGTCACCTATCAGTGCTGCCTACCAGTGCCCATCAGTGCCACCTATCAGTGCCACCTATCAGTGCCACCTCTCAGTGCCCTTCAGTGCTGCCTATTAGAGCCCAACAGTGCCTCCCATCAGTGTCTATCAGTGCTACCTATTAGTGCCCATCAGTGCCTTTTTTTTTCTTTAGCAAAAAATAAAATCCCAGTGGTAATTAAATACTACCAAAAGAAATCTCTATTTGTGTGAAAATAATGGTAGAAATTTTGTTTGAGTACAGTGTTGCATGACAGCACAATTGTCATTCAAAGTGCAACAGCACTGAAAACTGAAAACTGGCCTAGGCATGAAGGGGGTATAAGTGCCTAGTAAGCAAGTGGTTAAAATACATACAGACCCTTTGAGTCGGATGTGGATTTTAAGGGGGGTACCTTTGGGCCTACTACCAATTTTAAGGGAGATCTCCATGCAAAATAAATAAAAACATGATTGCGTGTTCCCTAAAAATCCATACTAGACCCCTGATTCAAGAACTATGAGATTTTTCTTTGATACATAAATATCCACCTAAGGGACTGAGGAGCTGTAGGAGAAGAGAGCCGAGTTTAAAGGGAAAGCCTCTGGCAACACCACCCTGTTTTTGGAAAATACAAACTGTGTTTGCCTAATCTATTAAAGGATAGGCGCGCACTTTTAGTAAGTTCAGCAAGTACAGTGAAGGGCACACATTTCGTGATTTTTCAGAAATTGGAAGATCCATGTGGTGTCGGAAATTTTTTGACCTGTAGTCAGTCTAAGTAGATGTGTAATTTATGCTACGTGAAGGACCAAAAGTGCTTTTCGGATTATGAGCCACCCTATGCAATTAGGCTGTGAAAAAGTCTCACACGTGGTAGTCCCATACTTGGGAGGCATAGCAAAATATTTTTGGGCGTAATTGTAAGTATGCCTATGCTGTGTGTGAGACATAACTTGTTAATAACTTGTTAAAATGTCATCTTTGTAAAAAAAAAATCAACAAAATTTTTTTTTATTAAACTACATTAATAAATGTCTTCCTTTTCTACAAAACTGTGACAAAAATTACAACTTCAAAAAACTCTCCATGCCTCCTACTAAATATATTAGATTGCCTGACTTCCAAAAAAGGGGTCATTTGGGGGTATTTGTACTGTCCTGGCATTTTAGGGCCTCAAGAAATGGCAGTCAGCACATCAAGACTAATCACTTTTCACATACAAACTGTATACCATAGTTTGTAAACTCTATAATGTTCACACAGGCTAAATTATAGACATTGATTTGGATTATTTTCACCAAAGAGATGTATCAGAATACATTTTGGCCTAAATGTATGAAGAAATTGTATTTTTTTGCTAAATTTTATAACAGAAACTAAGAAAACATGTTTTTTTTTTAATTCACTGTATTTTTTTTTTTTTCATTTATATAGCAAAAAAGAAAAAGAAAACAGGGGTAATTAAATACCACCAAGGAAGTTCTATCTGTCTCAAAAAAATATATATAAACATTTAATTTTGGTACAGTGTTGCATGGCTGAGTAATTGTCATTCTAACTGTAACAGCACTGAAATCTGAAAAATTACCTGGGCAGGAAGGGGGTGAAAGTGTCTAGTCTTGAAGTGGTTTATGCTTGAAACATATCGATCTTTACAGTACTAACCAACATTATAAGATGCAATAATATTGTCTAAAAAGTCACTTATAGAAGTGATAAGTGCTATCCCAGATTGATAAATTAAGACCACATTGTTCCAAGCATATATACCTAAGCATAAATACTGTATTTATTGGCGTATAACACTCACTTTTTCACCATGAAAATCGAGTGCAAATAGCGTGTGCGTGTTGTACGCCAATACTTCAATTTTAGCTGCCTCTGAGGGGACAGGGAGGGTGGCAGGATGAGTGCCATCAGATTAAATACAGTGAGAATCTCCTGTTTACTTGACGGCTTCTGTAATAGAAAGTCCCGTCTCCAGGGCCGCCATTGGACCACTGTTCTGTCTATCATAGGAGATTCTCACTGTATGTAATCTTTCGGCGCTTGTCCCGCCCCCCTCCCTGTCCCCTCTAGGCTGCAGATGGACATCGATCAGGCTGCACTGATGGCAGTGGCAAGGCTGCTACATTGATGGCAATGGTGAGGCTGCATTGATGTAGACTAATGAGGCTGCATTGATGGCACTTGTGAGGCTGCAGATGGGCATTGATCAGGCTGCATTGCTGGCAATGGTGAGGCTGCAGATGGGCACTGACCCTTATTTTGCTTCAAAGTTCCTTATTAAAAATTTTTGTTTTTTTCCTGAAACTTCCCTCTTAAAATGAATGTGCGTGTTATACGCCTGTGCGTATTATACGCCGATAAATACGGTATGTATGTATGCTGGTGTGAACATACAGAGCTGTCATTGACCTTATTCAATAGCTTCAACAAGCTTTATGCATAGAATGTGGTCTTCCTTACAGCTTGAGAAAAATGTAATAAATGTCATGCACATGCAGAAAGAATTAGAAATTGTCACTACTATTTAGATACCCCGCCCCAGTTTAATATTTCCCCTTATATACAAGGACATTTTTTTTAAAAAGATATTTATTTTAGCAGTTTAGATTATAGTCAAGTCAATTATTTCATTGCAAATTTAAATAATTTGTAATCTACTAAATTTAAAAGACACTGTCACCTGACATCATCTATTCATAAGGTCCCCCTGCCTTCTCATCCTGCTTGCACCCCCTCACAGTGGCATGCGCTATGGGGCCCGTAGCCGAGTGGGGCCCCGTCATAGTTGCCCATATAAATTATTTTTTACAGATTTTTCGCAGCCGCCGCCGATAGAGGTCCGTGACGCCATTTTCCTGAAGATCAGAAGAGCCTGCCGAGGAGTGCCTACAATAGAAATAGAGCTGCGGCGCTGCCCACCCCCCGCCCCCGGCCTGTCTGTCATCTGTGATCTGTTGTAGAAAGGGGTGGGGGGTGAGCGGTGCCACAGCTCAATTTCTACTGCAACCGGCTGGCTCCCTATTTTGTTCCCCCTCAGGCTTCAGTAATGGCGGTATTCTGTCAGATTTTCCAACAGAGTCTCCTGCTCTGCTGGGTTATAGAAGGGCTCCAATGGGGGGGGGCTGAGATGTAAGGAAGCACTCCGCTGGCTGGGGACAGTGACAACTGAGATGTAAGGAGGCACTCCGCTGGCTATGGACAGTGACACCTGAGATGTAAGGAAGCACTCCGCTGGCTGCGGACAGTGACACCTGAGATGTAAGGAAGCACTCCGCTGGCTGGGGACAGTGACACCTGAGATGTAAGGAAGCACTCCACTGGCTGGGGACAGTGGCACCTGAGATGTAAGGAAGCACTCCGCTGGCTGGGGACAGTGACACCTGAGATGTAAGGAAGCACTCCGTTGGCTGGGGACAGTAACACCTGAGATGTAAGGAAACACTCTACTGGGGACACCTGAGAAGTAAGGAGGCACTCCGCTGGGGACACCTGATGGCATCTAGTGGCAAGTGACACACTCAGAGCTCCCACTGATTCTGCATTGCATTGCATTGCATGGTGAGTTGAACTATTTCATTTTATATTACAATGTAATAATAGAAATAATGCGCTTTAATCACCCTGACACCATAACAATCATGGTGCTGGGATGATTGAAGCTCTTAACACCAGATGTTT
Source organism: Lithobates septentrionalis (assembly GCA_037952835.1). NCBI lineage: Eukaryota > Metazoa > Chordata > Amphibia > Anura > Ranidae > Lithobates > Lithobates septentrionalis. Next base: position 126,402 of record JBBDGP010001607.1, on the reverse strand, counting down.
GGAGTATCTTTATCTGCTTATTGTTAAACTTTCTAGAATACACATATTTCTATTGTGGTGTAGGATCTGGGGCTGCTGTCCCACCATCCCTCTTTTTTTCCTTCCTTCTCTCTCTCTTTCTTCCTTTGTTTCTCCCTCCATCCCTCGTTCATCTCAGACTCTAACCACACCCCCTTTGAGTCATGTCCCTTTAAGCCACGCCCAATATTACGCTTAAACCATGCCAATTTATCGCCGCGGCGTGCTTTGCAACTATGCCCAGGGAGGATGAGGAAATTAAGTTTACTGTTAAGCCTCCCGGGCCCCTCGAGTTGGCCGCATACAGCAGGAGGCAGGAGCTGAGTGGGCGGTAGCAGAGTGGGTGGGGCAGAACGCTCGAGCACGCCTGTGAAGGGACACTGTTTTTTGCACATGAGGAGGCTCTGGAGTCTGGACAGGAGGTAGGAAGGGAGTGAGAGACAGACTGTCATCTGTTTTGCACAGTGCCTGGAAAAGCACCTTGTCTCCGTGTAGATGGGGACAAGGGCCTCTTCCCCACAAGCCCTGGGGCGTTAGTTGTGGGGGTGCAAAACTTGAAAAAAACTTTTTTGACTTTACTTACACTATAATGTACTGAATGTAAACTGTAGATTTTATTGGCAAATTTTTGTTTTGTTGTTCGAAATTAATATAAGCTGGTGCCTGGGTACTGTGCCACATGAGTGTGGTAATCTGTTGTTCAATGGCATTAGGTTTTTTTTTTTTGTGTGTGGGGGGGGACTGTTTGCAGGGGGGGGGCTCATACAACATTTTGCTATGGGGCCCTGTCATTTCTAGTTACGCCCCTGCCCCCTCACCACTCTTTCCTCTTTCACAGCTGGTGACACTACCTAGATCTTCAGGGTATGGGGTAACATATGACCTGCTCACCTTTGACAATGACTGTTACATCATCAGGGGAGTCATGTCACTGATCTCCTGGGTCAACGAAACAACGGATTTTAGCACTGGCTGTGATGGAGGAAAGAGTGGCAAGGGAGCATAGGCAAGATGAGTATAAAGGGTCGGATGACCCCTTTGTATAGGCACTATCACTTTGTCTTGCATGGGCTGTCTGTTTAAACAATAACAACTATACTGAAGAAAAGTTAAACTATATATAAAATATAATAATTAATACAGTATAATATCTGTACAATGCATTCTCAAATTAAAAAAAATAATACTATATCTGCTGCTGTTATTTATGGTATCTCCAGTGAAAGAAATAAAAAGCAACTACAGCTTTTCCATTAGGATAGAACATAATATGTCTAGAAGCACATTGTTTTTCTTTACAATGAATTAAACAGAATGGGAAAAAAGAGTTCTATATACCTCTATAATTTACAAATAAAGTGTTAACTAGAATAAAGGAGTTTGGTGCTTTTTATCCTTAATATATTCTCATTTGACAGTAGTATATGGCAATTCAGCAGGAAGCAGTCAATGAAATTAATCAAACTGCTACAATGCTAGTTCTTTTGTTAAAGAATGCCCTTGTTTCCTAATGTACAGCACAACAGAATTCTGGAATTAATCACAAGTTATTGAGTTTCAAACTTTAAATAAAAGTACAAGTTGGTGTCAGTTTAGTTCAAACACTCCAAATATTTATCTGCCAGGCTCTCTGTAAATAGAACTGACATATAGAAATAGCAAGAGCATACCCTTGGTGTTGAAGTACCTTGAATTTCCCAAGTGTCCTTACAACTCTAGTTTTCTGTAAATTGAAGAAAAAATGACAGCTGTCGCAAAGTCTTTCATGAAATATTCATGTTGACCTTTAGAAGCTATATGTTACAATTACTGCTGTAGCCATCAAGATCTTGCTTTGGGATTTACACTTTACCATAGCAGCAGATCGGTAACCAATCCTGAACACTTTTTTAGAATTTTTAACATTTTTAAAATATTATGTCTTAAGTAAGAGTTTTCTGGATTTCAGGGGGATAAGTAAAGACATTCTGAATCATTTACAGACTACGATTCCTGACATTGCCTGTGCAATACTTATCGTAAAAGGATAGAATTAAATAAGCCAAACAGCTGAAAAGCTGTTAGTTGGCTCATGTTATTGGATAAATTTTAAGGGAGGAAATAAAAATAAATCAGGTCTGAACAGATACATACATAGGAGACACATGTTGGGAACTGAAAAGTGAAACAGAAAACAGATGCTATTAGTACAGAACTAATTTAACTCCGATTTTGACATTCATTAGAATTAAGACAAACTTCTTTACATTCTGCTTGCATAAAAATTGCTTGAAAAAATGTCATTATAATGTTGATAATTACAATATCATGTGCATTGCTATGTAACCCTAACTAAGGCTAGGAACAATGGAAAATGATTCAATATTCTATACATCACATTTTATGTACAACATGATTAAAAATGTGGGAGAAAAGTCACAACATTTCAAAAAGAAAATAACACAAATTTTATAAATGTTATAAAAGACCATTAAATGAGCTTAGGTTAATGCTATCTGATATTTAATTTATTATATCAGGTCTCTGATAGGTATGAGCTTACCAGTCCTGGGTTTGGTTTGAACGGGACTCTTTCACAGAAGTTTGAATGCTCCCTACCATAGGGCCTCTATGTGGAAGGAAGCCTGCAAACAGGATGCAGATATTCTTCTTATGCAAAAAACTCACTTTCACATACAAGCAACCCCCCCGATGTACTCACAAATCCTACCCCCATGTCTTCTTAGCATCTGCTCCTGAAAAAAAGAGGCGTGTCATCTTAGCTATACGGGATTTATTATCCTTTGAACTCAAAGAATCTATCTTGGACCTGGAAGAATGCTTTATCATCCTGTTATGTCTTATGAATTGCAATCTGTATACTCTAGTGAAAATGTATGTACCAAACTCTCACCAACATCGCTTCATACAGAAACTGCTTAAGAGGATACAACCAATGAGAATCGGAATCCTGATTATTGGAGGAGATTTCAACCTTGTTCCTGACACAGCTTTGGACATGTTGTCTAAAAGCTTCAAACCTTGTCCAACCTTAGGCCTACTTCTGCATGCATCTGATCTGCATGACATATGGAGATGCCAACATAGTAATGAACGGGGCTATACATTCTTTTCTAACCGACATTTATCATATTCGCATATAGAACTTTTCTTAGTAGATAAATGGCTGCTACAACAGACATCCTCATCCTCAATCTATGACATTACATGGTCAGACCATGCGGCTATTTTGATTGTTATTGAGCAAAAAGGATGCCTGTCCCAAAGTGTTCTTATGGCAGTGTAAGAACACAGTAGTACAAAATCCAGACAACCTAGGTGCTCTTACTAAACTCCTCTAGGAGTTTTTCAAAATGAACTTGACCCCTGATGTCGACATATTCCCTATCTGAAATGCCCATAAGGCTTATATGCAAGTGCTCATATCGCAACTGAGTGCTAAGGCTAAATGCAAATTTAATGCTAAGCTTAGCAAATTGCTCCTATGAATTCATGATTTAGATGTCCAGAATAAGTCCTCTCTGACTGAATCCATCTCGGCCAACTTAACCAAACTACGCTATGAGCTCTGCTCTCTGTTGTCTTGCCAAAATGACCATTATATGAGACATCTTAAAATCCATCATTATGCACAGGGTAACAGAGCTGGCAAACTCCTAGCAAATAAACTTAAATCTCACAGTGCCAAGCTCTGGATTCCCTTTATCCTACATCTCTTCACCAAACAGAGGCTCAGTAACCCACAACACATAGCTAACGCTTTCTCTGACTATTGCAGTGCTTTATATAATTTAAATCAAGAAAAAATTACACCCCAACCAACTAATGATTTGATCCGTAGCTTCCTTGATCAACTCAAACTCCCAACCCTATACCTATGGGGAAATCACCTGGCTCAGATGGATTCACAAACAAGTACTATAAAAAGTTCTCTGTTACCCTAGCCACACAATTAAAGCTTTTGTTAACCCCAAAAAAAATAAAGATCCTGTTCCTTTAACCACTTCCCGCCCAGCCTATATTATTATTATTATTATTATCATTATTATTATTATACAGGATTTATATAGCGCCAATAGTTTACACAGCGCTTTACAATATAAAAGGAAACAATACAGTTACAATACAATAAAATACAAGAGGATTAAGAGGGCCCTGCTCAGAAGAGCTTACAATCTAATAGGGTGGGGCAGGTGGTACAAAAGGTTGTAACTGTGGGGAATGAGCTGATGGAAGTGGTAGGAGATTAGTTGGAGACATGATAGCCTTCCCTGAAAAGATGAGTTTTCAGGGATCGCCTGAAGGTAGCAAGAGTAGGGGATAGCCGGACCAGTAGAGGTAGTGAGTTCCAGAGGATGGGAGAAGCTCTGGAGAAATCCTGGAGACGAGCATGAGAGGAGGAGACAAGAGAGCTTGAGAGTAGGAGGTCTTGAGAAGAGCGGAGGGGATGATTTGGGTGTTATTTGGACAGAGTTGTGAATGGCTTTGTATGTTGTGGTTAGTATTTTGAATTTAATTCGCTGGGTGATTGGGAGCCAATGCAGGGATTGGAGGAGAGGGTTGGCAGACACTGAGCAGTTGGTAAGGTGGATAAGTCTGGCAGCAGCACTCATTATAGACTGAAGAGGGGATAGCCTATGGAGAGGCAGGCCAAGGAGAAGGGAGTTGCAATAGTCAAGGCGAGAGATAACAAGGGAGTGAATGAGGAGCTTGGTGGTTTCATTTTTTAAAAAGGGGTGAATTTTAGAGATATTTCGGAGGTGAATTCTACAAACTTTTGACAACGATTTGACTTGGGGCTGAAATGACAAGTCAGAGTCTAGGATTACACCTAGTAGCCTGGCGTGAGGGGAGGGCCTGATGGTTGCATTGTTGATTTTGATGGAAAAGTCATGGAGGGGGGGGCATGTGCAGGGGGGAATATTAATAGCTCAGTTTTAGAGAGATTTAGTTTAAGGAAGTGGTGCGACATCCATGCTGATATGTCAGTTAGTAAGTTAGTAATGCGAGAGGATACTGAAGGAGTGAGGTGAGGAGTAGACAGATTTTTGGTGTCATCGGCGTATAAGTGGTATTGGAAGCCGTGGGCGGTTATCAAGTGATCAAGGGAGGAGGTGTAAATAGAGAAGAGAAGGGGTCCAAGAACAGAGCCTTGGGGGACCCCCACAGAAAGGGTCAATGGAGAGGAGGAGACAGAGTTGTAGGTGACACTGAAGGAGCGCTGTGATAGATAGGCAGAGAACCAGTATGGGAGTGATCTGCGCATGTTTTAGAGGGGAGGGGAGGGGAAGGTGCCACTAGAGAGAGAGAGATTGAAGATGTGAGTGAGGGAGCATAGGATAGAATAAGAGGGTGACCTTAGTAGTTGTGAGGGAACAGGATCCAAGGGACAATTGGTTAGGTGGGCATCTGAGAAAAGTTTTGTAATTTCTTCAGTAGTAGCCAATTCAAAAGAGGAGAGTGTTGAATGTGCTATTAGGCAAGGTATGTTGGGTGCAGAAGATGTACGCACAGTGGAGGTATCCTCACAAATTGCATCAATCTTGTCTTTGAAGTGATTGGCAATCTCTTGGGCAGTGAGTGAGTTAGTGGGTAGAGGGGGTGGGGGACGAAGCAGAGAGTTATAGGTTGAGAAGAGCCAATGGGGACTGGATGACAAAGTATTAATAACAGAAACAAAGTAGGCTTGTTTGGCAGCATGGAGAAGGGTTAAGGAGGCGAAGGTTCCTACAAGTAATTGTTTGCTGCTTGGAGGGATGGGTGGTTGGAGGCAAGGATACAGTGAAACTAATGAGGTTGTGATCAGAGAGAGGAAAGGGGGTGTTTGTGAGGTTGCCAGGGTTGCAGACATGGGAGAATACAAGGTCAAGGGTATTACCATTGGAGTGAGTGGAAGTATGTGTCCATTGTGTTAGGTCAAATGATGAGGTTAAGTTGAGAAGTTTAGCTGTAGTTGGGCTATTAACATTGACAGGAATGTTGAAGTCACCAAGTATGATCGTGGGTATTTCAGAGGAGAGAAAGTAGGGTAGCCAGGCAGCAAAGTCATCAAGAAAGCACAATATCGGTCCAGGAGGCCGATAAATTGCTGCAGACCTCAGAGAAATAGAAGAAAACAGACGAATACAGTACAGTGCATCTCGAAAGAAGGGAGGGATAGAGAGGGAGGGATAGGAAGGACTTGGAAGGTGCTAGGGATAGAAGGAATCCAACTCCATCTCCTTTCTGTCTGTTAGGTACCTGGTAGTTGAGCCCGACTGGTAGAAGGAGACCTCTCTTAAACGCTGGTTCAGGAGCCATTGGAAGTGGGAACAGTGGTCTCTTGAGCACAGTGGGTAGGAGGGCCTGATGCAGGTTCCAGCAGAAGCAACACTGGAACTAGAAGGACGTCCCTCTGGGATGGCTGAGCTGCGGATGCAGGTAGACTGATGCAGGTCAGTAGGCAGGCAGGTGGATGATAAGGCAGCAGCAGGATCTGAAGCTTGGCAGAGCAGGCTGGAAGCAGCGTCACAGGACACAGGCAAAGCAGGGTCAGACAGTCCGTTTGGCAGGAGATCAGGCAAGTATATAGCAGGAGGGATAATCCAAGAATAGTCAGGCAGGCAGGAGTTCGGCAACGGGTCACAAGATATAAGCAAGGTCAGGCAGGCCGGGTCAGATAGGAGACTGGAGAATGGTCAGACGGACCCGGGTCACTAGCAATACAACAACAGGCAGGATACAGGAACTCAGGTGCAGAGCTGCAGATGAACAGCACCTGACAGAAGCATCTGACAGTATTTTAAAGGGCCCTTGGCGCCAAAACAGCGCTAGCGCGCATGGGCCCGCATGTGCAAACGTGTGTACGGGCGCGTGCGGGAGCGCTCCAGCGCCCCCTGGTGGAGAATTCAGCAGAACTGCCCTGAGAAGGCCCTATGTGCACCTGCGTGCACGCATATTCGCCCGACGGCCACTGATATGCCCCTGACACTGTCCATTGGGTCTGGAGGAGTGAGTCCAATGGAGGCCACTATGGGAGAGGGCAGCAGGAGAAGCTGAATCCAAATTTTGAAGCCAGGTTTTGGTTATGGCGAGTATGTTAAAGCCATGAGAGATGAAGAGGTCATGTACAGATGTTAGCTTGTTACAGATGGAGTGAGCATTCCAAAGGGCGCATGAGATAGGTGGGCTGTTTTGAGGAAGCAGGGAGATAGAAACTAAATTAAGTGGATTGCGGTGGTTGCCAGAGAGGGAGGGGTATTGGATATGTGGCTTGCAGTTGGAGAATGGCGGACCAGGATTAGGTGAAATGTCACCTGAGACTAGGAGAAGGAGGAGAGTGAGGAAGGCAAGATGGGAGTGGGATGTGCATGAGCACACGTGTCTAGTGGTCCTGGTGTTTATGCCAGCATGTGGGTGCAGCAAATGCAGGAGATGATGGTTGCAGTAATAGGGAGAGGGTAGGAGTGAGAGTGATATGTGCATGCTGCAGGGTAGAGAGGAGGGGTAGAGTAAGAAAAATTTGAGGATAGAAGACACTGATGTGAGAAGGAAGAGAATGAGGAGCATGTTAGTGGATAGAGTGGGAATCTGACTTGATATAAAATAAATGTCAAATGCTGGTTTGCTTGCAGAGTGGAGCAGAGTTCTTGTTGCATCTTCATCCAGCTTTAGTTATCCTGCTTTCGTTAAACTGCGGCAGTGAAACTGCGCATCAATCAGCAGATTGATGGCCAGGAAGTGGTTCTGTTACCCTGACTGGGCATCATATGACGTCCAGCAGGTCAACATGATGGTGCACGCCCACGGGGGCACACAGTGCGGCGATTGCGAGTGCGGCGTGTCAGTCTGACACGTCACATCTCCGATTGTGGTAAGCCTCTGAGAGGGGCTTCTTACCACGTGATCAGCTGTGACCAATCACAGCTGATCATCGCGTGAACCAGGAAGTGTCGGTAAATGGCATTCCTCGGTTTGCGCTGACAAGGAGAGCCGATCAGTGGTTCCCACTGCCAGAGGGGGTCTGTGCTGATAATTAGCACATTGATTATCAGCACAGCTCCATCAGATGTGCCACCACAGCTGCCAAAAAGTTGCTCATCAGCTGTCAGTCAGTGCCCCATCAGAAACAGCTGTAGGTGAACTCAATAGTGCCAAACAGTGCCCATATCATTGCCAATTAGTGCCCACCACAGTGCCAATCAGTGCCCATCACAGTGCCAATCAGTGCCCTACAGTAACACCTGTCAGAACCTCATCAGTACCTCATCATCAGGCATGCCTATAAGTGCCACCTGTCGGTGCCAATCAGTACCGCCTATCAGTGCCAATCAGTGCCGCCTGTCAGTGCCCATCACAGCCACCTGTCAGTGCCCAAATGTTGATGGCCAATATAGTTACTCTTCCTAAGCTAGGCAAAAGTTTGGATTCACCTGCCAACTTTAGGCTCATATCACGTAAAGAAGATTGGAAAATTCCCCCAGAGGGTTTTTTAGCTGCATAATAATGTATGGATCATATGGTGAAAGTATATTAAAATCATTTATTGATACAAATGGCAACATACAGATTATTCATCAATTATACAAAAGAATATGTACTCTGGTTACAGGCATGTCTCAAAGAATATTATATCAATGAATATCAATATATATCAATGTGTGGAAATACAGTACATTTAAGATATTAAAAATTATTAATTGATATCCACATGAATACCCCGACGCGTTTCGACCAATGATGCAGTCTTCTTCAGGGTATTTGTATTCTAGTGAAATACATAAAAAAGAAGGTTCGGGGGCGTGGCTTGGCACGCGGCAGAGATGGATGCTTAACACAGGAGCTCCGGTAATACAGCAGCCTGAGCCCGTCTCTTCGCACTAACAGCACCTGATAATGAGCAGGAGGAATCTGGGGACACCCCGCACAAGATTCCGCCATTAAGTGGCAGCTTATAAAGGAAGGAACATATCGGATTTATTCCGAAATCCCCCGGCAGAACGGATCAGCATGTCGGGATCCAAGATGGCGACGCCGCGTGTGGAGGAGGACTACAGTGAGGATTCTCAATCCACGACGGATGACAATGGTAGGAACACTTCTCACCCTGACCTACCACTCACTTACGCTGGCATGTCAGGCTTTGCAGCTGACATTAAAGCAACTTTTTCTGCAGCAATCACAGACCTAATGTCCAGCATTATAGTCCTCACAGACAAGATGGCCACTGCAGAAGCTGCAGGCAGAGGCAGGGACAAGGCAATACATCGCCTAGAGAGAGTAACTTCCACTCAAGCCCAACATCTTATTGAAATAAATAAACATTTAGAGGACTTAGACAACAGAGGAAGGAGGAATAATATAAGGGTGAGGGGGATCCCTGAATCGGTGGAGGCTGAACAAATACTCCCAGCTCTACAAAGGGTCTTTAACAGCCTGCTCGACAGACCAGAAGACACAGCCATAGAATTTGTGAGAGCTCACAGAGCGCCCAGAGCCAGAGGCCCTGATAACATGCCGCCACGTGATATCATCTGCTGCTTGCAAAATTTTTCTCTAAAAGAGGACATTATGCATAGAGCCCGCAGAAACGATCAAATCATTTTTAATGGTGAGACTATAATGCTCTTTCATGACCTCTCACAGATAACTCTGAAGAATCGCAGAGCTCTGCGGCCACTACTCAATAAACTAAGAGAAAAGGATATTCGTTACATGTGGCGTTTCCCGTTTGCACTCCTGGTGAACCACAATGGTAGGCAACATACACTGCGCTCGCCTGAAGATCTCCCGGATTTTTGCCAAGCACTTCAACTGGACCTCATGGAATTACCAGAATGGTATCAGGAGTTCTTGCTGCCTCCCCTGGAGAAGTCACAACCCAGGTCACCACTTGCTTCCCCAGACAAGCGACATTTAAAAAAGATGAAATCATCACGCCCTGGCGGTTCTCAAGCCGGAACTCCTAACAACAGACCTCACTCTTCCAGGGGACTTGAAGAGGTCTGAAGACCCCTCATCATGAACATCATTTAGCTGGCCTGATCGTAAGTAGCATTTATTCATGACAAAGCCACCCTTGCCAGCTCTACAACATTCCACCACAAAGATTCCAAAATTGCCAGATTGGAGTTGTTCTGATGAAAAAGACTCGCTCCCCACTTTGAACCCAATACATCTCTAGATCTGTCTTATTGACTTACTTGATAAAGATCAAGAGGAGTCATCTTGGAGCTGTCACTCCCAAAACTTCCACAATTCATTTTGTCTATGATACCTATGAGTTGAGGCTTAAAGAACATAATAGTCGTAGGGATGGTAGCAGAAATGGAAAGACTTAAGTTGGTAATGTTAGATAAATTCACATACCCAGATGCAGGGATTATATTGATATTAAAGATAAAGATGGGGAAACAACAACACTTTAAATTCCTCCCCACATGCATCTTTGCATGGAGATGACGAGTGACTGGCCCCGTTTAAGGGGGGAACCCGCGATTTCCATGCAACAAGGTGACATTTTCATATATGATGAAGATATTATTTCTCTTGTTCATGTTTAGCTCTCCACAATTGGTGCTCACAGTTTCCTGCATTAAGCTTCTTAGGTGCAAAGATGACTAATACAAATATAGCATTATTTACACAGGCTGTTACCGGTTTTCGCTCTAGTAGCAAGTGTTGTTTTAATAATACATTTAACCTTGTTTATTTGATAGTCCGGGCAGTCATCCACTGCTTCCAACAAGTGCTCCTTGGCAGGAGGGATTTATCCTGAGGAGGAGCACTAATTTAAATTACTTACCTTGGACCTACTTGGTAACCAGGGAGAACACAGTATATCTTACTCTCTTTTTCTATACTCTTTCTTAATCTCACTCCTACTTTATTCTACTATCTCATTCTTTTTTAGGAACTGAAAAAGTGCATTGACTGATCGTAATTCATAGCTAAGATACTAACGGTAATTAAAGCTTTATTTCCAGATCTTGGTCTACCAGCTCTCTCTGAGTCCACACAATGGCATACTCATCCCTGGGGCATGCACCCACAGTGATTTCTCACAACACAAAAGGTCTAAACATTCCTGAAAAACGCACTGCTCTACTAAAAGAACTCAAAAAAGGTAAGCCCAGATTTGTATTTTTACAAGAGACCCATTTCCAGACCCAAAAGGTTCCCAAACTGACTGACTCCTTTTTCACGCAAACTTATCATGCAACCAATAACCTGGCCAAATCCAAGGGAGTGTCTATACTTATTAGTAGAGACGCTTCCTTTGAAGTCACAGATCAACTCATCGATCCAGAGGGTAGGTTTTTATTCCTGAAGGGCAACTTCTTTGGTACTCCCATGACTCTAGCCAACGTATATTTCCCCAACACAGCACATGTAACTTTTTGTAAATGCATACTTGACAAACTCCGAGAATTCAGCTCAGGATGCCTTATTTTAGGAGGAGACTTCAATGTACCATTGAAACCTCTAATTGATACATCTACTGGTAAAACTTATATCACATACAAAATCCTTAAAAGGATCAAAACACTACTCCACTCCCTACAACTAGTCGATTCTTGGAGATTTTTGCATCCTGATGACAAAGATTACACCTTTTATTCAATACCACATAGCAGAGATTCAAGAATAGAATACATCTTTATTACACAAAAAGATCTAGACAAGATCTCGGAAGCAAATATAGGGATTCAAATGCTATCAGACCACGCCCCTACATCACTTACTCTAAACTTATCTGAACCCCTTTCAAAAACCAACCAATAGAGATTGAATTTGGCCTTACTGACAGATCCAATTCTACCACCGCAAATTGCCACAGCGCTGAAAGACTACTTTACTCACAACACCACACCTGAGGTAAACCCCCTGACAATATGGGAGGCCCATAAATGCACAATAAGAGGGGATCTCATTCGAGCAGGTTCCCAACGTAAAAAAGAAAGAGAAAAACAAATTAAACATTTGACAGAGAAAATTCGTAACCTGGAAACTCTACATAAACAATCCCTGACAGAACAATCAGCAACAGAACTTTTAGAAAACAGGAAAGCATTGCAACAGATTTATGACACACGGTCTAAAAGATTTCTATTGTTTAGGAAAAAAATGTATTACGAACATGGTAACAAAACAGGCAAATTTTTAGCGAGAGCCCTGAAAACCACAAGAACACAACAAAATATCTCAGGCATACGAACAAAGGAGGGAAAAATGGACATTACCACCAAACATATCGCACGCCACTTCCACGAGTATTACACGGCCTTATATAATTTACCTGATTCACAAAAACCTAACAAGACTCAGGGAACAAGACAACAAATTATTCAAAATTACCTTAAAGAATCCAAATTACCTACTCTGACTGCAGAAGACGTAATCCTATTAAAAAAACCCATAGAAGCCATAGAACTACAACAAACGATCAACGACCTTAAACCAGGGTAAAGCCCGGGCCCAGACGGCTTCACAGCCATATACTATAAAACGTTCCAGACCACTTTGCTTCAGCCGCTACTGAGAGCGCTGAACTACATGTCACAACCTAGGGAGATCCCGCCAAACTTTCTAGCAGCACACATTACAATTCTTCCCAAGCCAAATAAAGACCCAGCAGAGTGCGCCAGCTACAGGCCAATATCACTATTAAATCTAGATGTGAAATTGATGTCAAAAATAATAGCCAACAGGTTGAAACCTTTGCTTCACAACCTGATAGGCTCTGAGCAAGCAGGTTTCATGCCGGGCAGAGAAACCAGAGATAACGTCATAAAAGCTCTTAACTTGATACACACTACCAAGAAGGAGAACATCAAGGGCCTTCTCCTGTCAACTGATGCGGAGAAGGCCTTCGATCGAGTGGCCTGGGATTTTATGCTGGAGACATGCAGGTATATTGGCTTGGGAAATTATATGATGACATGGATCTCTTCTCTCTACAACAATCCCACGGCACAACTCAAAATTAATGGTTCACTTTCAGAAACAGTAAAAATCAGAAATGGTACGAGACAGGGTTGTCCCCTCTCATCACTTTTGTTTATTCTAACACTAGAACCATTCATCAGACGGATTGTAGCAGAGAAAGCAATAAACGGTTTTAAAATAGCTGGGAAGGAGTTCAAAGTATCGGCCTACGCGGATGACCTGTTATTTTTTTATATCTGACCCCCATATTTCACTCCCTACCTTATTGAAAGAATTTTCTTTATTTGGTTATCTCTCCAACCTAAAAATCAGCTACTCCAAGTCCGAAGCAATGAACATTAACATCTCCACGAATAAAATAGAAGCTATTAAATGCAACTGCCCCTTTAAATGGGAAAATTCAGCGCTTAAATACCTAGGGATATGGCTGACTCCCCAGCTTTCCCAAATTTATGAACACAATTTTACCCCTCTATTAAAGACAATTTGCTTGGATCTCCAAAACTGGCACACGAAAGGATTTTCGTGGTTTGGACGTATTGCTATTTGTAAAATGACTATACTACCAAGAGTCCTGTACCTATTTAGAAACCTACCGATAAAGGTCCCCCAAAGTTTCTTTAAAGCCTTAAACGCAACCCAAATGAAATTTATATGGGCCCACAAAAAACCCAGAATCCGTTGCACAGTACTCACACAATCTAAAGAGAAAGGAGGGATGGGTATTCCAGACTTCCGTGCTTACTACTTAGCAGCACATATCACAAGGATAGTTGACTGGCATTGTCATCACAAAATTAAAGACTGGGTAGAACTGGAGGAAGTAATGAACCAAACTCCCATTAGGTTTTCTCCATGGATCCCATGGACTAGCCTTACGGCAGAAATGAAATCACATCCTCTCACAGACACCACCCTGGCAATCTTTCATAAACTAACTACTCTCACAAACTTCTCCTCTCACTTAAGCCCACTCACCCCATTGCAAGATAACCCTGATTTTTTGCCAGGAGTAAAAAAACGCTCCCTACGGTCTAAAAATGCAAACAGACCACTACTAGCCATGGACTGCTTCTATAACTAAAATTTCAGAGACTTTACTGACTTGAAAGCAGAAAATGACATTCCAGACCTACCTTTATGGACTTACTTTCAATGTCGAAGCTATCTTAATCAAACAGTGAAAAAAAATCAACTTTAGTAGACCACTGACAGAATTAGAAGTGGTCTGTAAGACAGGAGAACCGATTCCCAAAGCGACCTCATTAGCTTACAAATGGATACAAAATGGAGCAAGTGCAAATGGCCATGGATTCAGAGAGAGCTGGTCAACAGCATTGGGTATATCATTATCAGATGAACAATGGAGAAAAGCGTGCATTTGCGCCCATAAATGCTCTCTAAGTACAAGCACTCAGGAAACAGCGTATAAATTGCTACTCAATGGTATGCCACACCAGTAAAGCTACATTCTTGGTTTCCAGATTATCCTGACACATGTTGGCGTTGCCATAAAAAAAAGGGAACCCTGCTACACATTTGGTGGCAGTGTCCTGTGCTGGAAACTTACTGGTCATAGGTTAGGGAGAATATATTCCAAATCACTGAGACATCATTAACACTAGACGCGGCGGGGTGTCTCCTCCATGTCACAGAATTTCCTATTAAAAAGTACAAACATTCACTTTCCAAACACTTACTGAATGCTGCAAAAGCACTGATCCCACTCCACTGGAAATCCACAAAAATACCAACTATTAGGGATTGGCTCAGTAAGATTTCAGAGATATGCGAGATGGAGAAGACCATTGTCCAGGCAGGAGAAAACGTTGAGCGCTTCCATAAGACATGGAATCCTTGGTTTATTTTCAGATACTCTCAGAAATACTCAACTTTAATGAATCCATGTTAAAGAGTTTAAACTTCATAGATAAATCATTCACAGATTATTTACTTTCTTAACAAATAATACCTGTTATTATCTATCACTATTTGAATGTATGCCACGATAGAACTAAAATCTGGAAAATGAATATTCAAAATAAGATATAGGGGTCTTCACCCAATTGCTTACATGTATGCTATAGATTACTTTCTACTCTTTCTATTTTCAAACTATCTTCCTCTTCTCAATAGCTAAACAACATAATGTGAAACTTTGCGACATTATTAAACATGCACTTATTCAGGGACGCAAGTTCCTACATTAGAAAACAATTAAAATGTACAAAAATTGTTAAAATCTTTGTTGACTCATAAGTATATTCTATATATGTCTTTTCTTAATATGGAGCTGCGACTCCATAGTTGCATTATTTCTCATTTCAATAAACTTTGATGATAAAAAAAAGAAGGTTCATTATTCTAACACTTTATAACGTACTAGCATCTATGTATATGTATATTATAAAAAAATTGCCACATATCCAGAGATTCTTAAGTAAAGGCACTAATCCAGGGATCCTCATATGTTAATTCTCACCCCTCCAGACGGGTGCCAACACCAAGTGGCTTGCAAGGAGTCACACGTTATTGGAACAACAGAGGGGGAAGGGATGGAAGGCACCTGGAATATATTCCAATGAATAGTTGGGTATTAACATTTGTTTGATAATAATCATAACCCCAAATGAGATCATCCCCACCTGTATGTACAAGTATATTGATTCTTAATTAAATATATATTAAAGGAATACAGTCTATTGAGATGTATTGTATTGTTTAGTATTAATGTGATAATGTCATGCCAAAAAAAAAAAAGTATGATGAGTGAGATGAATGGCATAGTATTATCAAATAACGTATTGGGATGTTATGATTCATAAATGATGAATCAAAAAAATGTGAGTGAGGTAAGTGAGTGCGTATGTCATAGAGTAAGCGGTGAGTGTGTGTATAGAAAGTCTGTAAGCCTGTGTATGAGAGAGTGATATGTGAATGTGTGAGACTACATGTGTGAGGAACAAGTGGCAAGAACAAACAAAAAACAACAAAAAAAAAACAAAAAACAAAAAGCAACAAACAATGAACTGTGAAGTGATAAAACTATGTGACCAAATTATAGTGAATCGTGAGAGAATTAATAGTGATGAATGATTGTTGAATCAGTGCCTCGTTACCTATGGTGTATGGCCCAAATGATATAGGGGGTTACTTACGAAAGGCAAATCCACTTTGCACTATAAGTGCACTGCAAATGCACTTGGAAGTGCAGTTGCTGTAAATCTGAGGAGTGGATCTGAATTGAGGGGAAGCTCTGCTAATTTTATCATCCAATCATGTGCAAGCTAAAATGCTGTTTTATATTTTCTTTGCATGTCCCCCTTGGATTTACAGCGACTGCACTTCCAAGTGCACATGGAGTGCACTTGTAGTGCAAAGTGGATTTTCCTTTCGTAAATAATCCCCATAGTCTCTTATTAGGTATGCAATATAGTGAAAGGTGATAAACAAGACACCTAAATGCTCAATTATCAGTGCACTGGAATTGTGTACACTAATTCAAAGGTTATTCCAGTATACTGAGTATTGTACTTACATTTGGCCTCAATCCTTCCAATATATGTGTGTGGGGAGCTCGCCTGGGATCACATCGAGATTCCCCGGAAATAGGGTGCTTAAATAGTATCTATACTAATTGATGACAGGTGTCGTTCCAAACACTCCACACCCTCCTTGTTCTCACCGCCCCTGGCGGTCATTGTGTGGCTCCCTCTGTGTTCCTGTGGGCCAAGGCTCCGGCCATTGCCATCTCCACTGTCGCAATCGCGTGGCATCACGGCGCCGCACGCACATGGGGCCACAGCCTCCAGTGCGTGCCGCGTCATTAAACATCCAGTGGTGATCAAAGAACACCGCCGGCACGGTGATGCTCCCTCTGGTGGACAAGATGTCAATAGTCCTGCCATGTACAAGAGCATATGAAAAGGGAGAACTGTGAAGAACATTCTTCACGTCTCCCCACCGTGCCAGGAAACCTAAATTGAAGCCGGCACTCCCCGAGAGGGGGGGAAAGAAATAGGCAAAGAGGAGACCAAATTGATCAGTGCCCTAATGCAGCCCTAGAGCATGATATAGTTCTATACAATCTTAAATATATCTATAGCTTGAGGGTTCAAAATTTCTTACTTGCGGGAGCTGTGGACACTAAAGAGAGCGCTGTTCCTATGTTAAAGCTATAATAAATATATTAGTAAGTATACATTGCCATCATGCCCCGGGACTGTGACATCATAAGGGGCGGGGTCACCGTGTGACAGCACCCGGTGACCACGTCCCATGCCTATATAAGTGATTGCGCACCGCTCACACAGCATAACAGCGGGAGACAGCGTCGTGTCAACATTGGAAGAAGAGAAGAAGACGGCGAAGACCGGGCCACCGCTAGCAAAAGAGCGGCAAAAGAGCAGACGATAGCGGAGGAGCCCGGCAGAAAAACCGGACACCGGAAGAAGAGGCTGGAGAGCGGGAGAAGAACCGGGCACCGGGAGAAGAGGCCGGAGAGAGCGGAGAAGTCGGAAGAAGACCCCCGAAGTCAGAAGAAGACCCCGAAGTCGGAAGAAGACCCCCGGAGCTGCCTAATAAATTACTTTTAAAACCTGTGTAGTGTGTTTTTTTATTGACACTTTTTTCCCTAGGTCAATGGGTAGGGACACCATGTACCCCATACTCATTCACATAGGGTGGGGGGCAGGAATCTGGGGGCCCCTTATTAACCCCAAAAACCAATGGCCAGGGTTGTCCGGAAGAGGCCCTTGTCCTCATCAACATGGGGACAAGGTGCTTTGGGGTGGAGGGCCCGCAGGGCACCCCCCTGCCCCAAAGCGCCCACCCCCCATGTTGAGGGCATGCGGCCTGGTATGGTAAAATTTGGTGCGCCGTTCCCCCTCATGATTCATACCAGACAGCTGTCAGCACTGCCTGTTGCTCATCGGGAAAGGAAAAAAAGTCTTCCTTTCCAGATGAGCGAGCCAGCGCGAGATGCACAGATGGGATCGCGCTGGAAACACAATCTCGCGGTCAAATACTGTATATAAACTCGCGCTGATGGTGTGAAAAAATTGGTGATAAAAATGAATGAAGTTGCTATACACAAAGTGCTAGACACTTGAACATATTGACAAAATATAAATACAGCACTAAAAGGTGCTTCACAAATAATGTGCAAAATTACAGGAAATGCTTCACATCTGGTGTGCATAAGGTGCAAAGAAAATGTTGCAGATGAATTTTCAGGCGTACCAAGACACCCGCACATGTGTCCCCACTCACCAAATCCCAGTGACACCCAGTTTTTCAGTCTTGGAGTCAATGCAGGCTTATAACGATATCCAGAGAATGTCACAGGATTGCAGATTCACTGATGAGATGATAAACGATCCTTTAACGTTAATACTCAGCCATTACCATCAGTTGGGCTGTAGGGCATCTAGAGCTAAACGGATCCACCTCGACTGCCTCCACTACTGTTTCATGGCTAGTATCGTTCAACACCAGGCCCCTTCCTACCTCCCTCTATGTCAGTTAATTACTTCCTTTCATTGCTGCATTTGTGTCGCCAAAAAATAGCATCTCAGATTTGGTAATGCTAGTCCTCCCTCCTCTCTCTGCAGCTGCAGTGTTCGCAAGCCGATTCTCGCTACTCCATTTTTCCAGATTAACTCTCTGAACACACTATCCAATTTTTTAAACCAATGTTTTGGCATCCACACTGGGGAATCGTGCAATACGTATAAAATTTGCGGCATCCAGACCATTTTAATTAAATTACACTGTCCAGTAGGGATGAGCTTCGTGTTCGAGTCGAACCCATGTTCGACTCGAACATCGGCTGTTCGGTCGTTCGCCGAATTGCGAACGATATGGGCCGTTCGCGCCAAATTCGTGTGGCGCGTCACGGCCCATAATTCACTGCGGCATCGCAGTGCATTGCTGGCTGATTATTGGCCAAGCATGCACTATAACCCGCATGCTTGGCCAATCACAGCGCCGTCAGTAGAGAGAGCTGTAATTGGCCAAAGCCAGGGTGGCTTTGGCCAATTATGGCTCAGGGGATTTAGTACACACCCCACACTATATAAGGCCGCCTGCACGGCGGCCCTGTGTAGTGTGTGTTCCGGTGTGCTGAGAGATAGAGAGAGAGAGAGACAGTGTCATTTGATTTGAGTTAGATAGATTAGGCAGAACAGTCAGTCAGTTAGCTGCACTTACAGTGTATTGTGTATATATATGCATCCCAGGTGTTGCATATATATATATACACTGTATTCAGTTTAGCTAGATCCGTTCCTGTTATCTTCTATCTAGACTATTTACATTTAATGCAGTGCGTCCTGCTCACAGTGTTCAGCTAGATCCGTTCCTGCTATTTACATTTAGTGCAGTGCGTCCTGCTCACAGTGTTCAGCTAGATCCGTTCCTGCTATTTACATTTAGTGCAGTGCGTCCTGCTCACAGTGTTCAGCTAGATCCGTTCCTGCTATTTACATTCAGTGCAGTGCGTCCTGCTCACAGTGTTCAGCTAGATCCGTTCCTGGTATTTACATTTAGTGCAGTGCGTCCTGCTCACAGTGTTCAGCTAGATCCGTTCCTGCTATTTACATTCAGTGCAGTGCGTCCTGCTCACAGTGTTCAGCTAGATCCGTTCCTGGTATTTACATTTAGTGCAGTGCGTCCTGCTCACAGTGTTCAGCTAGATCCGTTCCTGCTATTTACATTCAGTGCAGTGCGTCCTGCTCACAGTGTTCAGCTAGATCCGTTCCTGCTATTTACATTCAGTGCAGTGCGTCCTGCTCACAGTGTTCAGCTAGATCCGTTCCTGCTATATACATTTAGTGCAGTACGTCCTGCTCACAGTGTTCAGCTAGATCCATTCCTGTTATCTTCCTACTGACAGGCAGGCTTGTCTGGTTACAGTATATAAAGCTACCTTAAGAAAATAACAGGTGTTCTTTTTGATCCTATTAGTACCACGGTCAGGCAGCTAGACTATTTACATTCCTGCTCACAGTGTTCAGCTAGATCCGTTCCTGCTATTTACATTCAGTGCAGTGCGTCCTGCTCACAGTGTTCAGCTAGATCCGTTCCTGGTATTTACATTTAGTGCAGTGTGTCCTGCTCACAGTGTTCAGCTAGATCCGTTCCTGTTATCTTCCTACTGACAGGCAGGCTTGTCTGGTTACAGTATATAAAGCTACCTGAAGAAAATTACAGGTGTTCTATTTGATCCTATTAGTACCACGGTCAGGCAGCTAGACTATTTACATTTAGTGCAGTGCGTCCTGCTCACAGTGTTCAGCTAGATCCGTTCCTGTTATCTTCCTACTGACAGGCAGGCTTGTCTGGTTACAGTATATAAAGCTACCTGAAGAAAATTACAGGTGTTCTATTTGATCCTATTAGTACCACGGTCAGGCAGCTAGACTATTTACATTTAGTACAGTGTGTCCTGCTCACAGTGTTCAGCTAGATCCGTTCCTGTTATCTTCCTACTGACAGGCAGGCTTGTCTGGTTACAGTATATATAGCTACCTTAAGAAAATTACAGGTGTTCTTTTTGATCCTATTAGTACCACGGTCAGGCAGCTAGACTATTTACATTTAGTACAGTGTGTCCTGCTCACAGTGTTCAGCTAGATCCGTTCCTGTTATCTTCCTACTGACAGGCAGGCTTGTCTGGTTACAGTATATAAAGCTACCTTAAGAAAATTACAGGTGTTCTTTTTGATCCTATTAGTACCACGGTCAGGCAGCTAGACTATTTACATTTAGTACAGTGTGTCCTGCTCACAGTGTTCAGCTAGATCCGTTCCTGTTATCTTCCTACTGACAGGCAGGCTTGTCTGGTTACAGTATATAAAGCTACCTTAAGAAAATTACAGGTGTTCTATTTGATCCTATTAGTACCACGGTCAGGCAGCTAGACTATTTACATTTAGTACAGTGTGTCCTGCTCACAGTGTTCAGCTAGATCCGTTCCTGTTATCTTCCTACTGACAGGCAGGCTTGTCTGGTTACAGTATATAAAGCTACCTGAAGAAAATTACAGGTGTTCTATCCCAGCTTAGTGCAGCTACAGGCCATTAGTATGTCTGGAAGGCCAAGAAGGAGAGGCAGACAGTCACAAGCCAATAAGAGAGGGCAAGCAGGCTCTGTGTCTAGTGCTGGTCGTGGAGACGGTGCATCCTCATCAGCACGTGGCCATGGGACACGCTTGGCCTTTTTTTCGGCAGCTGGCCGTGTTGAGCCGCAACATGCGGAAGACTTGGTCGAGTGGATGACCAAGCCGTCCTCATCCTCCTCATCCTCTCTCACCCATGCCCAGGGTGCTTTGTCTGGCAAAGCAGCGGCCTCTTCCCTCAGCTCAATGTCATCAGTGACTCCTTCCCTAGCTCCACCATGTCCTCATGAGGATTCCCTCGAACTGTTTGACCACAGTGTTGGGTACATGCTCCAGGAGGATGCCCAGCGTTTGGAAGGCTCTGATGATGATACTGAGCTCGATGAAGGCAGTAACATGAGCACGGACAGAGGGGGTGCCCAAGAAGGACAGCAATCTGGCAGTCATGCTCCCCCTGCTGCAGCATACTGCCAGGTTTGCTCCAGTGATGAGGAGGGAGGGGATGATGAGGTCACTGACTCAACGTGGGTGCCTGATAGGAGAGAGGAGGAGGAGGAGGAGGAGGAGGAGGTGGCACATCACCAACTAGGCAGGATGCCCTCCAGGGGCCAGCCTAAGGGCAGCACATTGACTGCATCACACCCCAAAGCTCCACATGTGCAGGGCGCTGCAGTCTCTGCGCGTTATTCAAAAAGTTCTTTGGTGTGGGCCTTTTTTGAGACGAGTGCATCAGATCGCACCGCTGCTATTTGCAACATATGTCTCAAGCGTATCTCGCGTGGCCAAAACATCTCCCGCTTGGGTACCACATGCTTGACCAGACATATGTTGACCTGCCATGCAGTTCGTTGGCAAGCGTATCTAAAAGACCCACACCAAAGAACAAAGAGGATCTCTCCTTGCTCCTCATCAGCTGAGATTTCCAACCCCACTAGACCTTCAGTCCTCTCTGAGACCTGCAGTGAGAGGAATGAAGGTGTAGAATTAGGTGTGTCACAGCCAAGTACTTGTGGGCAATCTGCTTTTGGTACACCGACGTCAGATTGTACCAGGCAAATTTCCCTGCCCCAGCTGCTGCACCGCCGAAAGAAGTTTGCTCCCAGCCATCCACATGCCCAGCGGTTGAATGCTAGCTTGGCAAAATTGCTAGCACTTCAACTGCTGCCTTTTCAGTTGGTAGACTCTGCCCCCTTCCGTGAGTTTGTGGAATGTGCGGTTCCTCAGTGGCAGGTACCCAAACGCCACTTTTTCTCACGGAAGGCGATTCCGGCTCTCTACCGGCATGTGGAAGGCAATGTCCATGCCTCGCTGGACAGGGCGGTCAGCGGTAAGGTGCATATTACCGCTGACTCATGGTCCAGCAGGCATGGACAGGGACGTTACTTAAGTTTCACGGCGCATTGGGTGACTCTGCTGGCAGCTGGGAAGGATGCAGGACAAGGTGCAGTAGTGTTGGAGGTTGTTCCGCCACCACGCCTCCAAAATGCTGATTGTGACACACCTCTCTCCTCCACCCCCTCCTCTTCTTCTTCCTCCATGGCCTCTTCCTCAGAACCAGCGGTGCTCCGTAGGCGTTCAAGGGGCTACGCAAGTACGCAGGCCAAAAGATGCCATGCGGTGCTTGAGCTGGTGTGCTTGGGGGACAGGAGCCACACTGGGGCAGAGGTTCTGTCAGCTCTGCAGGGGCAGGTTCAGAGGTGGTTGACGCCACGCCAACTTAAGGCAGGAATGGTGGTTTGCGACAATGGCACCAACCTCCTCTCTGCCCTCCGACAGGGACAACTGACCCATGTGCCCTGTTTGGCTCACGTCCTTAACTTGGTGGTGCAGCGGTTCTTGGGCAGGTACCCGGGCTTACAGGATGTCCTGAGGCAGGCCAGGAAAGTCTCTGTGCATTTCCGCCGGTCATATAATGCCAGTGCTCGGCTGACGGACCTCCAAAAGGAGTTTAACCTGCCCAAGAACCGCCTAATCTGTGACATGCCCACCAGGTGGAACTCGACGTTGGCCATGCTGCAGCGGCTGCACACGCAGCAGAGGGCCATCAATGAGTACCTGTGCGACTATGGCACCAGGACAGGGTCAGGGGACCTTGTTTTTTTTTCCCCACGCCAGTGGGCCATGATCAGGGATGCATGCACTGTCCTGTCACCATTCGAGGAGGCCACGAGGATGGTGAGCACTGACAGTGCATGCATCAGTGACACTGTCCCCCTTGTCCACCTGTTGGAGCACACGCTGCGTGGAATAATGGACAGGGCACTTGAGGCAGAACAGAGGCAGGAAGAGGAGGACTTCCTTAGCTCTCAAGGCCCCCTTTATCCAGACAGTGTTCCTGCGTGCCCGCCGATCACACAGGAAGAGGACGAGGAGGAGGAGGAGGAGGAGGAGGAAGATTGTGTCAGTATGGAGGTGGAGCCTGGCACTCAGCATCAGCAGTCTTTAAGGGATCAGTCCCAAGGAACACATGGACTTGTACGTGGCTGGGAGGAGGTGGCTGCGGACGTTGTTGTCCTTAGTGACCCAGAGGACTCCGGACCGAATGCCTCAGCAAACCTACGCTGCATGGCCTCCCTGATCCTGCAAAGCCTGCGTAAGGATCCTCGTATTCGTGGTATCAAGGAGAAGGACCAATACTGGCTGGCAACCCTCCTTGATCCACGTTACAAGGGTAAGGTTGCGGACCTTATCTTGCCATCGCAGAGGGAGCAGAGGATGAAACATCTTCGGGAGGCCTTGCAGAAAGGTCTGTGCAACGCGTTCCCAGAGACTGGGAGGTTACAAACTCCTGTTTCTGGACAACGTGTTGCTGAGGCTTCAGTCAGTCAAAGAAGGAGCGGTGGAGAAGGTGGCCGTCTGACCGATGCGTTCAGACAATTTTTTGGTCCGCAGCCCCAAGGTATGATCGGTTCCAGCCACCATCGCCAGCGTCTGTTTTACATGGTGCAGGAATACCTAGGGGCAAGATCAGACTTGGACACCTTTCCCACCGAAAATCCTCTGGGTTACTGGGTCTTGAGGATGGATCACTGGCCAGAGCTTGCACAGTATGCAATTGAGCTACTGGCCTGTCCTGCATCCAGCGTTCTTTCGGAACGCACATTCAGTGCTGCTGGAGGCGTGGTAACCGATCACAGGGTGCGTCTGTCCACCGACTCGGTCGATCGGCTGACCTTCATAAAAATGAATCAGTCTTGGATCACCACCAGCTACCAAGCACCTGATGCAGATGTAACCGAATATTTTTTTTTGAAATCTCAGATCCCTTCAAAGACTGCCTATGCTGATGCTGAGTGACTATCCCTGAGTAATTATCCTCTTCCTCCTCAATCATCACGCTGATAGCTTGTAAGAACATTTTTGGTTCTGGGCGCCACCACCAGTGCCTAAGGCACAATTTTTCAGCCCCTGTTTAACAGGGGCGTGTAATTACAATTTTTGATGTAATACTTTGCAGCAGGGCTCGTTCCTGCATTCCAACTAGAGTGTCTGTGAGGGGTTGCAGTGTTGTGGCACCAGCACCAGTGCCTAAGGCCCAATTTTTCTGCCCCTGTCTAACAGGGGCGTGTAATTACAATTTTTGATGCAATACTTTGCAGCAGGGCTCGTTCCTGCGTTCCAACTAGAGTGTCTGTGAGGGGTTGCAGTGTTGTGGCACCAGCACCAGTGCCTAAGGCCTAATTTTTCAGCTCCTGTTCAACAGGGGCATGTAATTACAATTCTTGATCTAATATTTCACAGCAGGGCCCTGTGAGGGCTTACAGTGTTTTGGCCACAGCAACACCTAAGGCCCAAATTTCTGCTGAGTATATAGGGCAGGACCCTACTTTCAAACATCTAACTTACAAACGACTCCTACTTGCAAACGGAAGGAGACAACAGGAAGTGAGATGAAATCTACCCCTAGGAAGGGAAATTCTCTCCTGTAAGAGTTAATATGGGAGAACAATTTCTCCTTTCCACTGATGCTTTCCAATCCTTGTTCCACAAAAAAACCCAAATTTTCAAAAAACATTTTTCATTGGGACAAAAAAGTGAGGTGAAATCTTCTGAAGAGGAGGAAAGACGCAAAACAAATGTCACAGGGGTGATAACCCTTCCCTATGTTTTCCAAAAAGCTTAGAAAAGATTTTTTGGCTGGAGCTAAACAAGTTAAAAATGTTCAAAATTACAAACAGATTCTACTTAACAACAAACCTACAGTCCCTGTCTTGTTTGCACCGCCTGTATACTGCTGTTCAGAGTATATAGGGACCTTTCCTTATTTTAATTTGGGTGCGGGGTTCCCCTTAATATCCATACAAGACCCAAAGGGCCTGGTAATGGCAACCCTTCTTGATCCACCGTTTGTCTCACTGATTTTCATCCATATTGCCATGACCCGACATGACATTAAACCCGCAAGCAGTTTTAAATGAGATTTTTTCCTTTAAAAATGACATTTGGTGCAGGGACTGTTCTAAACATGGGAAACACGCGTCACTTTACAGGCATACTATAGACACCCCCCAGGTACGATATTTAAAGGAATATTTCACTTTTTTTTTTTTACTTTAAGCATCATTAAAATCACTGCTCCCGAAAAAACGGCCGTTTTTAAAAGTTTTTTTTGCATTGATACATGTCCCCTGGGGTAGGACCCGGGTCCCCAAACCCTTTTTAGGACAATACCATGCAAATTAGCCTTTAAAATGAACACTTTTGATTTCGAACGTTCGAGTCCCATAGACGTCAATGGGGTTCTAACGTTCGTGCGAACTTGCGGTCCGTTCGCGGGTTCTGGTGCGAACCGAACCGGGGGGTGTTCGGCTCATCCCTACTGTCCAGCTACCGAGAGAAGGAGCCGGCTCCATACCCGGCATTTCTGTTTTAATTTTGTCATAAGTGAGACTATATTTCCAGCTATATATTGTTTTGGGTCTCTTGCTATGTTAATATCTAGGTATTTCATTTGGCTTACTACCTTTATTTGGGCTACCTGTTGCGGCAGGGGCTCTATAAGAGGGTCTATCGGCAAAAGTACAGATTTTTCCCAATTGATTACCAGCCCAGAAAATTGTTTGAAATCTATAATTATACCCATTGCTGCCCCCAAAGAGGACTGCGTATCACCTAAAAACAACAGTACATCATCTGCGTACATGGCGACCTTCTCTTCCCCCATCGCCCTTTTAAATTGTCTATAGTAAACTTCAATAGATCATACAAAATTTCCTTAACCAAATGGGGGAGGAATATAGACATTGGCCAACACACACTCCCTATCTTCTATTAAGCAAAATAGAAAAACATATTGCCCATTCTTATCTATCTTGCTCTGGCTGCAGGAGAAAACCACCCCGGAATCTATCAGAATACTCACCTCCCATGAATAGGAGGTGTGAGTAGAATGATATTGCACTTGATAGTTCCTGTGCTTTAAAGCACAGGTTGTCTCTTTTTCAAGGTGTGTCTCCTGCAGGCAGAGTATTTTAACCACTTGAGCCCCGGACCATTATGCTGCCTAAGGACCAGAGGTCTTTTTCCAATTTGGCACTGCGTCGTTTTAACTGCTAATTGCGCGGTCATGCAATGCTGTACCCAAACGAAATTTGCGTCCTTTTCTTCCCACAAATAGAGCTTTCTTTTGATGGTATTTGATCACCTCTGCGGTTTTTATTTTTTGCGCTATAAATGCATAAAGACCGAAAATTTTGAAAAAAAATGATATTTTCTACTTTTTGTTATAAAAAAATCCAATAAACTCAATTTTAGTCATACATTTAGGCCAAAATGTATTCGGCCACATGTCTTTGGTAAAAAAAATGTCAATAAGTGTATATTTATTGGTTTGCGCAAAAGTTATAGCGTCTACAAACTAGGGTACATTTTCTGGAATTTACACAGCTTTTAGTTTATGACTGCCTATGTCATTTCTTGAGGTGCTAAAATGGCAGGGCAGTACAAAACCCCCCCAAATGACCCCATTTTGGAAAGTAGACACCCCAAGGAAATTGCTGAGAGGCATGTTGAACCCATTGAATATTTATTTTTTTTGTCCCAAGTGATTAAATAATGACAAAAAAAAAAAAAATTACAAAAAGTTGTCACTAAATGATATATTGCTCACACAGGCCATGGGCCTATGTGGAATTGCACCCCAAAATACATTCAGCTGCTTCTCCTGAGTATGGGGATACCACATGTGTGGGACTTTTTGGGAGCCTAGCCGCGTACGGGGCCCCGAAAACCAATCACCGCCTTCAGGATTTCTAAGGGTGCACATTTTTGATTTCACTCTTCACTGCCTATCACAGTTTCGGAGGCAATGGAATGCCCAGGTGGCACAAAACCCCCCCAAATTACCCCATTTTGGAAAGTAGACACCCCAAGCTATTTGCTGAGAGGCATATTGAGTCCATGGAATATTTTAAATTTTGACACAAGTTGCGGGAAAGTGACACATTTTTTTTTTTTTTTGCACAAAATTGTCACTAAATGATATATTGCTCACACAGGCCATGGGCATATGTGGAATTGCACCCCAAAATACATTTAGCTGCTTCTCCTGAGTATGGGGATACCACATGTGTGGGACTTTTTGGGAGCCTAGCCGCGTACGGGGCCCCGAAAACCAATCACCGCCTTCAGGATTTCTAAGGGTGTAAATTTTTGATTTCACTCTTCACTGCCTATCACAGTTTCGGAGGCCATGGAATGCCCAGGTGGCACAAAACCCCCCCAAATGACCCCATTTTGGAAAGTAGACACCCCAAGCTATTTGCTGAGAGGCATGGTGAGTATTTTGCAGCTCTCATTTGTTTTTGAAAATGAAGAAAGACAAGAAAAAACATTTTTTTTTTCTTTTTTCAATTTTCAAAACTTTGTGACAAAAAGTGAGGTCTGCAAAATACTCACTATACCTCTCAGCAAATAGCTTTGGGTGTCTACTTTCCAAAATGGGGTCATTTGGGGGGGGTTGTGCCACCTGGGCATTCCATGGCCTCCGAAACTGTGATAGGCAGTGAAGAGTGAAATCAAAAATTCACGCCCTTAGAAAGCCTGAAGGCGGTGCTTGGTTTTCGGGGTCAGACACAACATCTTTTTTGGGGGGGTTCGTTGGGTAGGGGTAGGGGTAGGGGTACTCGGGAGGACATAAAGAAAATGCCTCTCATGCAGCCGACTGCATTTGGTTGGGGATGTGAATGGGGGAAGTACGGGTGCTGCAGAAGTGGTGGGTTCCCAATTAGGATTGGCGAATGCAGCAGGAAGGGCACTATGGGCACGACGGGCCTGTGTTTGTCTTTTTGGTGGCAGCGGGACACTACTTGTGCTTGCCACCTCACCAGCTTGAACTGCACTTATGGGACTCGCCACGTCACCAAGTGTTACTGCAGTGCGGGTTTGACTACGTCCGGGGTGTACTAGGCCGCTGGTGCTTGCCAGTTCAATAAAAAGCTACCAAAAAAACTGTTAGCGATCGCAGGGATCAGGCCTTGGGTGGGCTGGGCTGGGCCGGGCGGAGGGGCAAAATGCAGGTGCTAGCAGGTATCTGGGCTGATCCCGCTAACACTGCGTTTTTGGGAACCCTAAACTGCTGGGGACGCTAGTATAGATCTGATCAGATCAGATATTGATCCGTTCAGATACTATACCACTAAGGGAGGCGTATGCTGCGTGCGTGGGTGTTAGCGGTACTGGCGCTAACCTGACGCTGCCTGGGGCTGGTGCTTGCCAGTTCACCAAAATGCTACCAAAAAAACTGTTAGCGATCGCAGGGATCAGGCCTGACTCTGCGAACGCTGCAGTTATGTGTTTAGTGTTTTGTAAGTGTCAGTGATCGATCGATACTGCACTTGGGTGGGCTGGGCCGGGCCGGGCGGAGGGGCAAAATGCAGGTGCTAGCAGGTATCTGGGCTGATCCCGCTAACACTGCGTTTTTGGGAACCCTAAACTGCTGGGGACGCTAGTATAGATCTGATTGGATCAGATATTGATCCGTTCAGATACTATACCACTAAGGGAGGTGTATGGTGCGTGCGTGGGTGTTAGCGGTACTGGCGCTAACCTGAAGCTGCTTGGGGCTAGTGCTTGCCAGTTCACCAAAATGCTACCAAAAAAACTGTTAGCGATCGCAGGGATCAGGCCTGACTCTGCGAACGCTGCAGTTATGTGTTTAGTGTTTTGTAAGTGACAGTGATCGATCGATACTGCACTTGGGTGGGCTGGGCTGGGCCGGGCGGAGGGGCAAAACGCAGATGCTAGCAGGTATCTGGGCTGATCCCGCTAACACTGTGTTTTTGGGAACCCTAAACTGCTGGGGACGCTAGTATAGATCTGATCGGATCAGATATTGATTCGTTCAGATACTATACCACTAAGGGAGGCGTATGCTGCGTGCGTGGGTGTTAGCGGTACTGGCGCTAATCTGACGCTGCCTGGGGCGACGCATATCATCGCCGGGCGATCAGGGGGCTAAACCTTTATTTGGGTAATAAACGGGAGGTGCCCTGACACTATAAAAAATAAACGAACGAACCAGCGTCACCCGTAACACTTAGGGTTAACTAGGGGGCAATCAAGGGGTTAAAACATTTATTAGGTAGTATATGGGGGTCCCTGACGCTATAAAACGCTGACGCCGAACCTAAATATGTACGTCCCTAACTAGCGTCACCAGCGACACTAATACAGCGATCAGAAAAATGATCGCTTAGCGACACTGGTGACAGGGGGTGATCAAGGGGTTAAAACTTTATTAGGGGGGGTTAGGGGGGTACCCTAGACCTAAAGGGGGCTAACCCTAACTGTCCTAACACTGTAACTGTCACAAACTGACACCATGCAGTAATCAGAAAAAAAAAACAAAAAAAAAAAAAACTGCTTGGTGTCAGTTTGTGACAGGGGGGGTGATTGGGGGGTGATCGGGGGGCGATCGGGGGGGGGATCGGGGTGTTTTGTGTGCCTGGCATGTTCTACTGTGTGTGTAGTGTTTTACAGTCACATTTCAGTCTTCTCTCCTCGGCGCCGGAACGGAAAAAAACGAGCCGAGGAGAGATGACATCATTTCCTTTGCTGCTGTTTAGCATACAGCAGCAAAGGAATGTTCCCATTGGCTGGCGGCGATCGCGAGGGGGGGGCCACGAATGGATGGCCTCCCCCTCACCTCCGATCGCCGGGGGACAAAACAGGACCGCCACGTATGTACGTGATTTTGCCTGCCCGTGCCGCCTTGCCGACGTACATCGGCGTGAGGCGGTCCTTAAGTGGTTAATTTTACCCATATCGGCCATAGAAAAAATTGCCTGTCTTTTAGACAGATCCCTTTCCCCCCGAACATTCCAGGAGCATATCTTTACATTTCTAACTTGTTTTGGGAATTTTCCTCTCCTTTCTCTAATAACTGTCATCTTCCCTTCCTTTTCTCCTTTCCCCTGTCATATAATCCATAACCTTATTCCTCCTATCTATGAATCTGAGATACATTCCCTTAATTCCTAAATTCCTATATCTTCTAAAAAGATCATAACTTAGTGACTCTTCCCCTTCCTGTGTAACTTCTAAACGTGTATAATTCCCCTTCATACTCTCCTTCTTCCAAACACACATCTCACCCCCCCCTTTCCAACCCCCCCTTCTGCCTGCCCCTCTTTGGACCCATACTGAGGGTTTCTATAGTGACCGTGTCTTCTCTCCAAGGTGATACATACCAACTTTTTTTGTTAGCCATTTCTCTTTTGTATTATATAAATACTAAACATAACCACAAATATTGTTATTTCCCCACAAGTGATTAATTCCCCCAAAAGAAAAAAGAAAACACTCTTGTTAAACCCTTTCACAACCCCCCCCCCCGCATCTCAGCTTCCACATATTGCTTTTATATAAGTGTCCTAAAAATTAAAAAAAAATCAAGGGAGAGAAAAAAGAACCAATGACAATTATATAGGTCCTTGCACCGTTGTACTGTATATTTTTCATCTCTCTTGTCTTTTGAAGAATAATAACTTTGTCCTTATAATATAAGAGCTTGATAAGAAAGGGCCTTAGCTGTCCTCCTGGAGGTGGTGCCCTAAAGGGGAGTCTCAATTGCAAAAAACTTTGACAGGGAGTCTTTACCGAACATGCCTTCAAGCCAGTCCTCCATATATTCTATAGGATTGTTACCTTCACTTCTCTAGACCTAGGACCCTTACGTTTTTCCTGCATAATCTATTTTCCAAATCGTCCATTTTATAAATGCACATATTCAGGTGTCCCCTCATTAATTTTATCGGGTTCACATCATCTTCTACCTGGCTCAGTCTCCCAAGAGCAGATTTCTGTTCACATACCTCTTGTACATCATGCCTTAAAAATTACAGGTCTTCTTTAATGCATTTAAGTTGGTCAGACAATGATAACTTTCAGTTGTCGATTGCAAGAAGGATGTCTTTCAGGGACAGCTCTCTGCTCCCATATTTGGCTCCGAGATTTCCCCCTCTGTTTTTTCACTTGGGACATGGTCACTCTCTTGGA
The DNA here is from genome assembly GCA_037952835.1 of Lithobates septentrionalis. Lineage (NCBI taxonomy): Eukaryota > Metazoa > Chordata > Amphibia > Anura > Ranidae > Lithobates > Lithobates septentrionalis. Next base: position 94,841 of record JBBDGP010001607.1, on the reverse strand, counting down.
CTGCTGGTGCCTCTGCTGCTGGACCCTGACTTATTCTCTCCACAAGGGGGGCCAGTCTGAGGGCATTGGTGTTGTACTCCCCCTATCTGCCCACCCTTCTTGGGTGTCTGGCCCGGTTTGTGAGCCAATCGCTCCAACTTTGCAGCAGCCTGGCACACTTTTTCTTTGAGCCCGCGCTGTGTTTGAGCGCCAGCTCCGTCCTGGCCGTCTCCTCACTTCCTGATCATGATGGGAGATACGTCCGCCTTCTCGGACGTCTCACACAGCTCTATCCCGAGTGCACATCGCCTCCTCTCCTCTCGAGGGGTGGGCCACTGGAACCCACCCTGGGAGAGCTCACTGCCAGTACCTACTACAGGGGAAGGCACCCTTCTCCAGCCGGCCTGCCCTTCTGTAGTTCAGCGCCTCCTCACTTTCTCCACACTCTGCTTTACTGCATCCTGCATGGGAATGGGTGTGAGGTCCGGGCTTGCTGTGACCTCTCACTTCAACATCCGGTCACGTCCCTCAAACCAATACATTTTTACATCAATCTGTACCAGTAACTCAATGTCAGATGAACCAGCACTCCTATTGGTTATTTCAGGAGTCAAGAAATCAAGACCTGTGATACAGTACCCACATACCAACACCATTGTACCCACTACTGGTCTGCAAACTAAGCAATCAAACTAAGATTTGAATGCATCCAGTGCCACCAAAAAGCTGATCATTTAAAAGAAATTTGAGGATTATTGACAGGAAGATCAGAACATCCGCATCCTATGTTGGTTCGGAGCCTGGTATCTGTAATGTACAGCGCAGCCCATTGTAATGCCGCGTACACACTAGCGAACTTTACGGCAGACTTTGCCCGGCGGATTTTTTGACGTACTTTACGACGGACTTTCTGAATGAACGGACTTGCCTACACACAATCCACCAAAGTCTGTCGAATTCGTACGTGATGACGTATGACCGGACTAAAACAAGGAAGTTCATAGCCAGTAGCCAATAGCTGCCCTAGCGTGGCTTTTTGTCCGTCAAACTAGCATACAGACGGCGGACTTTTCCACTGGACTCGATTTCAACAGATAAATTTGGAACAAGTTTCAAATCTAAGTCCGTCCAACTTTTGAGCAAACAAAGTCCGCTGGAGCCCACACACGATCGATTTGTCCGACGAAAACCAGTCCGCCGGGCAAAGTCCGCCGTAAAGTCCGCTCGTGTGTACGTGGCATTACTCAAGATATAATAATATTGAAAAGACTATAGTAGTATCCTCTACATTTCTACAAACATAAATGTTTAGTCATTGGTAGCCTGACAGTTATTTAGAAACACCACTCTGTTTTTTTTTGTTTTGTTTTTTTCATCCATGCTGCTGAGGGTCTTCACTGTAAGTAGAGGCAGGAAGTTGTCCCTAGTGTGAACACACTAATCTGCTTCAACTGGAGAGTTTGAGTAACTGATATTTGTTTTTAAGTTTCTTATGCAGATTTTTTCATAGGGCAATTATTGTAATGACTTTTAACTCAATTGTGGGTATATTGTAAAGGCTTAGACAGAGCATAAAATAATGATCATTTTAAGAGTTACTGTTAGAATAAAAGTTTAACTTACTTTTTTTTATTGTATTTAATTATTTTTAACAGAGCACCATATCTGTCATTTTCCTTTATTTTCACAAGTTTGATTAGTGAATGCTGTGAATATATTTGAAAAGGATTAATGCTGTCAACACCTTTTCATACATGCAATATGTGCATCACAAGAGATGAATAACAAGCTGATTATTATGCTCATCTTAGCATCATTATTTGAAAGACAAAATAAGTGTTGATGATGGCTTATTTTATCAAAATCAAGACATAAAAAAATTGTTTTATTATTTTTGTTTCAATAATTATTGTATAAAGACATTAACCGCCACTCACATTAGTTGTTACAAAAAGTAACATTTCTTTGTAAATTAAAACAAACTCCTCTTCCTTGATTACATTATTTACTTCACACTATTTGTAAGAACATGTTCATTCTAATTTGCTCTCAGCTATGATGGTGAATTTAAGTTATTGTTTAATCAATTTCAGCATTCATGCATGTGTATGGTTTGGCCATTTTAAAGCTGCCATAATGATAAATTGCTCTTTGAATTTCTTAACCCATATGCAGTACAGAAACCACCTGCCAGATCTCTATACAAAATTAAACATCTTGGCAACTTTTGCTCCCCATGTTGTTAAAATGCATCTCAGAATGCATTTTAATAAAGTGACCATCTGGCATATAGATTTGGTCTGACAAAAAAGACCTTGACATTCTATGAAAAACTCCATTGAGAAAACACAGATGACAAGGTTTTGAGAGTTAAAAAATACAAATTACCTATATTACTCACGGTATAATATTTGGTTAAACAAATGTAGCTCATAATATCTCAATACACAAACTTGTGTTGCACTTCTGGTTACAGAATTTAGCCAGCAGGAACATTTTAAAAACTTAAACGTCATTAGATTACAGGTTTTTTTTTATGGTTAAACAATAACTAGACAAAGTTAGAGTCTAAACGATTAACCTTGCAGTTCTTTGGTCACCTTTTCATACTATTTTAAGGTACTGTAAAAAATCAGATGTAAAAAATCCGCCCACTCATACACCCAAAAACGCTGCGCTGATGGCAAAGACCTGAATCTGAGCTGCTGCTTAAATAATAAGTATACAGTAAAAAATTGATCCACCACAAACTTGCTCCCAGTGAACTCAAAATAGCAGCGCTAAAGGCAATCCCTAATCAAATAATAAGATGTAGTGAAGAGTGATAAACTGATGAATCAACCTGTGCAATGATTACATCACATCCTCACCCCTCATCATTAATGTGCATAAAATGATATGCTCAAAAAATCATAAACGAATGGTGCATATAAACCAATTAAGTGAATAACATATCTGTGCATATACAAATATATAAATGTGAAAATTACAACTAAGTGAGAGCCAATGTGAATTAACTCGCAAAAAATTATATCTATAAAATGTGTCCACAAACAATCCAAAAATAAAATAGTCCAAAACAAAAATCCGTGACGTGTTGTGGTGCAAATCTTCTACTTAAATGAATCTTCCACCGCACCTCTGTGACTGTGAATCCACTCCCCTTAGGCGAATACACTCACCAGCTCCTTTTGCCCACACTCTCGTGTCAGGGCCAACAAGCTTTTATCCCACACTCACAGGGGATAAGAACGGTCTTCAGTAGAAAGCCTGTACACCTTTACCTCTCCAAAGTGTAATGCCCAAGAGTTCTCTCCACATGAAAAAGAAAAATCATCCAATGGTGCAATAACGTAATGAAATTTATTAAAAATCAAAAGCCCCTTCACCATTGCACTCACATCCTTAAAATTCACTGCAGGCTCAACAGTAACACAGCACAGCAAGTTGTCACAGCATCAAACATGAAGTCAGTAAACCAGTGTGTGGTGGTCACGGCGGACCCAGGTACTACGTTTCTCCAAATACCCGTCTCACCCGATCCCTGGTGTAGATGTGACCGGCTTCCACCTTTCCTCGTATGGCGCTCCCTGTCACAGCGTCCTACGTCACTCAGAAACGATTGCCGTGTAGCCACGCCCCGACATGTTTCGTCATAAAGACTTAGTCATGGGATTGGCTACACGGCACGGAAATCAGTCTTTTATACCCATAGCTTCCGATCCGGGCGGAAGACCCATAACTGCGCCTGCGCGCCTTCAGTGTTTGATCCGAGCAGAGATCGCAATACTGCGCCTGCGCGTTCCCTGTGTCCCCGCTCGCACCATTTCACACTGTTTCTATATAACATGGTACACATTATGCTTGTAAGAGTCACATTATTACACATATCAGAACTGTTTCATCCTATAATGTTTCTCCCGATGTAGTGATTCACATTAATACTGTTCTAACAAAATATTTCACCTCCACGTGAAGCAACGGGCTAATTCTCCCATATATGTAGATAAAAACTCCATAAAACGTTCCTTGAACATCACAATAATATGTAAAAGAGTTACTTTAATAACTCATAATGTTAAATATAAAAAAACAGTCAACTAATAACATCCTATCCTCGAGCAGATATATAACGCTAACCCAGCCTATAACTCATACCTTCCCCTAAAAAATGGATATATTAATACACAGGACTATATCTAACGATACCTTTAACTCATAGTATAGACATGAGCCCCCACTGCAACATCATCAAACTAAAAAAGTCAAGTATAAAGGAATTACAAAAAACTAAATAAAAATAAATAAAAGATATATAAGAAAAAGAAAAAAATGAAAAATAAATGATAAATACTAAAAAAAGAGAGAAATAAAAATAAAAATAAAAAATAATAAATAATAAATAATAATAAATAATAAATAAATAAAATAAATAAAAAATAAAAAATAGATAAATGAACTAAAAATGAAAAATAATAAATACTAAATAAAAAATGAAAAATATATAAAAAATAAATAATAAAATATAAAATATAAAATAAAAAATGAATGAAAAATATTAAAAAATATATATATAATACAAAATAATAAATAATAAATAAAAACAAAAATAAATAATAAATAAAATATAATAATAAAAATAAAAATAAAAAAATAAAAAATAATATAATAAAAAAAATTAAATTAATAAAATAAATAAAATAAAATAAAAATAAAAATAAAAATAAAAATGAAAATAAAAATAAAAATAAAAATAAAAATAAAAAATAAAAAAATAAAAAATGAATGAAAAATATCAAAAAAATATAAAAGAAACTCAATTGAATTTAATAGTCGTTGATGAAGCAGTTGAGGTCCAACTCTATGTTAAGACCCCTCGGAAAAAGGCACCTGAGCAGGAATATCCATCGGGTCTCTCGTTGGGACAAGTCCCTCACCCGATTTGACCCTCTCCAGGTAGGGTAAACAATGTCAATCCCACAGAACTGGAGAAGAGTAGGGTCCTGATCATGTTTCTCTTTAAAATGGAGGGACACGCTATGATATTTATATCCGTTCCTAATATTGGACATATGTTCAGATATCCGCACCCTTAGGAGTCGCTTGGTGCGTCCAACATAAAACAGACCGCAGGGGCACCACATTAAATACACCACATACGATGAGTTGCATGTAATGAACTCCCTTATTTTAAAGGTTTCATTTTCGTGATTGGTGATGCTCTTCATTCCTCGATTACTTGTTCTGGCTGTTTTGCAGCATATACACTTCCTACATGGGAAAAACCCATTTAAGTCTATCTTTATAGACTGGCGCCCAGGGGGATCAAGGATCTTTCTCACCACCCTATCTCCAAAGCTGGGGGCCCTTCTATAGATAAACTTAGGGAGTTCAGGTAGAACCTCCCCCAAATGCCGGTCTCTACCCAGAATATACCAGTATTTCTTAAATATATCTTCAATTTCTTTGTATTGACAATGAAAATTTGAGATGAAACCCCACTGGTGTTCATTAGAGGTGCATGATTCTCTTTCTTTACTTCTTAGGCACTCCTCTCTTGGGACATTGGCTACCTGTTCTATGACACTATCTAGGGATCCTTCAGAGTATCCCTTTTGCATGAATCTCTCCTTTAATATATTGGCCTGTGTATAGTATTTTTCCTGTTCTGAACAGTTCCGACGGACCCTCAACATTTGACCCTTTGGTATATTCTTTATCCAAGCCGGGTGATGTCCACTCCGGATGGACAAAAAACTGTTGCGGTCAGTCGGTTTAAAAAATACATACGTGCTTAGAGAGTTCCCTCTTTTCTCAATAGTTACATCGAGAAAATTCACACTCATGTCACTCACTTGTGCCTCCAATTTTATGTTATTCCCATTAGTGTTAAGGTAACTCAAGAATTCATCCAAAGACTCCCTAGAACCCTCCCAGATCAGTAGGAGGTCATCTATGAATCTTCGATAAAGTCTGAGTTGAGGTAGTCGTTTGCTAAATATAAATCTATCCTCCCACTCTGCCATAAACAGGTTGGCGAGGCTGGGAGCATACTTGGCTCCCATAGCCACGCCAACCCGCTGAGAGAAGAAGTGACCGTTCCACCAAAAATAATTATGTGACATGCAGAAGGTCAGAGCATGGCCCAAAAAACGCTTCTGCATGTCAGGAATGTCCTCTCTCCTACTTAATGCCCAATTCAATGACAAGGAGGCATCCTCATACTGGATGACCGTGTAAAGGGAGGCTACATCGGCCGTGACCAAATAGGTCTCGGTCGTAGGATTGAGACAGACCTCACTCAAATGTTGGAGGAGGTCAGAGGTGTCTCTAAGATATGCCTTAGTGATTTTAACACTGGGCTGGAGGAATTTGTCCAAATACTCTCCAAGCCGCGCTGTTACTGATCCTATCCCATTCACGATGGGTCGTGCTGGGGGTACTTTGGCATCCTTATGGATTTTAGGTAACGTGTAGATTACTGGAATCCTACACGCACTTGGTACCAGATATCTCTTTTCTTTCCCATTCAAAGCACCTGTGTCATACCCCCAGTCCACCAGTAGGCTCAGTTGGTGCTTATATTTCTCCGTAGGATCACTAGTCAATCTCTCATAAGTTGAGCGGTCGCCTAGCATCTTCGTGAGTTGTTCCTGGTAAAACATTTTATCCATAATAACGGCCCCCCCTCCCTTGTCAGCTGGGCGTACAATAATATTGTTCCTTTTTTCCAGAGAGCGAATGCCATCCTCAATATATTTTGGGTTGATATTATCTTTTACAGTCAACTGTTCTATATCATTTAGCACCAAATTTTTAAACACCTCTATACAATGATTACTAGAGTTTTGGGGGTTGAATACGGACTTATTCTTTAAGCCACTGTCCACTTTCCTCACAGATGAAACTACGTCACTCCTAGGGGCCAGCGGGTGGCTCAAAAAATATTTTTTAAGGTTCAAAGTCCGTATAAATTTGTGTGTGTCGATATACACCTCAAATGTATTGAGTGTTTTTTTGGGCGCACATTTAAGGCCCAAATTTAGTATATTCTGTTCTTTTGGATTTAATTTCACCTTACTTAAATTATATATGCCAGTTTTTATGTGTCCCTTAACCTTTTTCTTGGATTGTCGACGTTGTCCTGCTCGGCAGCCCCTTCGTTTCTTGGTGGTGGTCCCATTTCCCTGTTCACATACTGCTGTGGGCCATTCCTCCCTCCCCTGTTGTTCATCGGGTGGTTCTTTCCTCTCGGTGTCCCCCCTCCCCTCCCCCTCCTCCCTCGCTGTCCTAAAAAAGAAGAACCGGGGCCCTGTTGATAGTGATATTGTCCCTGATAATCCTCGTCCAGGGGGAGATATCTATTGTGTAAGGGGGTAGGGTTTCTACCATCCCCATAATTCTGAGGGGGGTAATTTTGATATACACCATGACCCTGGGGCGGGGCACCTCCTCCAGGATAATTCATTCCATATGACTGGGATTCCCGCCATTCCCCCTGATTCGGGTTATATTGGTAATTCCCTCTCCAGGGTGGGGTTGGTCTAGGTGAATAGTGGTGATCATTATATTGATAATCTCTTTGTTGTAGAGAAGCATTGTTAGATGCTTGTCCACTCCCACTTTGTTCACCTCTACCGGTGCCACTCTTCACCCTCACTCTTTTATTTTGATCAGTTTTAGGGTCAGTGGTTGTATACACATTGTTTTTATCCTGCACAGGGACCTCCCTGGCTTTCACAACAGGGTTCTGCCATGCATAGATTTTATTATTTTTGAAATCTGCTACGTCCCTATTGTATTTCCTAACCTTTTTCTTTTGTGTCTCTCTATCCACCTTTTCAAGCTTTCTTTTCATAGTATTATTGAATTCTTTGAGTTGATTAGACTCATTCATAGGTTCTAATTTGCTGCGTAGCGTATTGATCTGCTCATTAATCCTACTCAATTTTTTCTGTTTCCTACTTAATACTAGGTCTTGCAACTCCCTTCCTACTCTATTAAAAAATTCTAACCATTCATCCATAAAACATTGGTCATCAAGACCATCCTGGGGGGGTATATCCCACCTCAGGCTCCTAAAAATCAGTTTTTCCTTCTGATAATGATTAAAAGTGAACACATCCCACCAGCTTTTCACCTGTTTTTCCAATAAGTTTTCTAAATTCTTTAACATGCCGGAGATATCTTCCTCATAATCCGTCATTTCAGAATTAGCTGAGAAAATATTATCCGGATTCATCTGTCTGTTATTGAGAAAGTTAAGAACTTCCATGGCTGCACGCGTTTAAATGAATAAAGATAATGTAAAAAATCAGATGTAAAAAATCCGCCCACTCATACACCCAAAAACGCTGCGCTGATGGCAAAGACCTGAATCTGAGCTGCTGCTTAAATAATAAGTATACAGTAAAAAATTGATCCACCACAAACTTGCTCCCAGTGAACTCAAAATAGCAGCGCTAAAGGCAATCCCTAATCAAATAATAAGATGTAGTGAAGAGTGATAAACTGATGAATCAACCTGTGCAATGATTACATCACATCCTCACCCCTCATCATTAATGTGCATAAAATGATATGCTCAAAAAATCATAAACGAATGGTGCATATAAACCAATTAAGTGAATAACATATCTGTGCATATACAAATATATAAATGTGAAAATTACAACTAAGTGAGAGCCAATGTGAATTAACTCGCAAAAAATTATATCTATAAAATGTGTCCACAAACAATCCAAAAATAAAATAGTCCAAAACAAAAATCCGTGACGTGTTGTGGTGCAAATCTTCTACTTAAATGAATCTTCCACCGCACCTCTGTGACTGTGAATCCACTCCCCTTAGGCGAATACACTCACCAGCTCCTTTTGCCCACACTCTCGTGTCAGGGCCAACAAGCTTTTATCCCACACTCACAGGGGATAAGAACGGTCTTCAGTAGAAAGCCTGTACACCTTTACCTCTCCAAAGTGTAATGCCCAAGAGCTCTCTCCACATGAAAAAGAAAAATCATCCAATGGTGCAATAACGTAATGAAATTTATTAAAAATCAAAAGCCCCTTCACCATTGCACTCACATCCTTAAAATTCACTGCAGGCTCAACAGTAACACAGCACAGCAAGTTGTCGCAGCATCAAACATGAAGTCAGTAAACCAGTGTGTGGTGGTCACGGCGGACCCAGGTACTACGTTTCTCCAAATACCCGTCTCACCCGATCCCTGGTGTAGATGTGACCGGCTTCCACCTTTCCTCGTATGGCGCTCCCTGTCACAGCGTCCTACGTCACTCAGAAACGATTGCCGTGTAGCCACGCCCCGACATGTTTCGTCATAAAACAGCTAGAACAAGTAATCGAGGAATGAAGAGCATCACCAATCACAAAAATGAAACCTTTAAAATAAGGGAGTTCATTACATGCAACTCATCGTATGTGGTGTATTTAATGTGGTGCCCCTGCGGTCTGTTTTATGTTGGACGCACCAAGCGACTCCTAAGGGTGCGGATATCTGAACATATGTCCAATATTAGGAACGGATATAAATATCATAGCGTGTCCCTCCATTTTAAAGAGAAACATGATCAGGACCCTACTCTTCTCCAGTTCTGTGGGATTGACATTGTTTACCCTACCTGGAGAGGGTCAAATCGGGTGAGGGACTTGTCCCAACGAGAGACCCGATGGATATTCCTGCTCAGGTGCCTTTTTCCGAGGGGTCTTAACATAGAGTTGGACCTCAACTGCTTCATCAACGACTATTAAATTCAATTGATTTTCTTTTATATTTTTTTGATATTTTTCATTCATTTTTTATTTTTTTATTTTTTATTTTTATTTTTATTTTTATTTTCATTTTTATTTTTATTTTTATTTTATTTTATTTATTTTATTAATTTAATTTTTTTTATTATATTATTTTTTATTTTTTTATTTTTATTTTTATTATTATATTTTATTTATTATTTATTTTTGTTATTATTTATTATTTATTATTTTGTATTATATATATTTTTTTAATATTTTTCATTCATTTTTTATTTTATATTTTATATTTTATATTTTATTATTTATTTTTTATATATTTTTCATTTTTTATTTAGTATTTATTATTTTTCATTTTTAGTTCATTTATCTATTTTTTATTTTTTATTTATTTGATTTATTTATTATTTATTATTATTTATTATTTATTATTTTTTATTTTTTATTTTTATTTTTATTTCTCTCTTTTTTTAGTATTTATCATTTATTTTTCATTTTTTTTCTTTTTCTTATATATCTTTTATTTATTTTTATTTAGTTTTTTGTAATTCCTTTATACTTGACTTTTTTAGTTTGATGATGTTGCAGTGGGGGCTCATGTCTATACTATGAGTTAAAGGTATCGTTAGATATAGTCCTGTGTATTAATATATCCATTTTTTAGGGGAAGGTATGAGTTATAGGCTGGGTTAGCGTTATATATCTGCTCGAGGATAGGATGTTATTAGTTGACTGTTTTTTTATATTTAACATTATGAGTTATTAAAGTAACTCTTTTACATATTATTGTGATGTTCAAGGAACGTTTTATGGAGTTTTTATCTATATATATGGGAGAATTAGCCCGTTGCTTCACGTGGAGGTGAAATATTTTGTTAGAACAGTATTAATGTGAATCACTACATCGGGAGAAACATTATAGGATGAAACAGTTCTGATATGTGTAATAATGTGACTCTTACAAGCATAATGTGTACCATGTTATATAGAAACAGTGTGAAATGGTGCGAGCGGGGACACAGGGAACGCGCAGGCGCAGTATTGCGATCTCTGCTCGGATCAAACACTGAAGGCGCGCAGGCGCAGTTATGGGTCTTCCGCCCGGATCGGAAGCTATGGGTATAAAAGACTGATTGCCGTGCCGTGTAGCCAATCCCATGACTAAGTCTCTATGACGAAACATGTCGGGGCGTGGCTACACGGCAATCGTTTCTGAGTGACGTAGGACGCTGTGACAGGGAGCGCCATACGAGGAAAGGTGGAAGCCGGTCACATCTACACCAGGGATCGGGTGAGACGGGTATTTGGAGAAACGTAGTACCTGGGTCCGCCGTGACCACCACACACTGGTTTACTGACTTCATGTTTGATGCTGTGACAACTTGCTGTGCTGTGTTACTGTTGAGCCTGCAGTGAATTTTAAGGATGTGAGTGCAATGGTGAAGGGGCTTTTGATTTTTAATAAATTTCATTACATTATTGCACCATTGGATGATTTTTCTTTTTCATGTGGAGAGAGCTCTTGGGCATTACACTTTGGAGAGGTAAAGGTGTACAGGCTTTCTACTGAAGACCGTTCTTATCCCCTGTGAGTGTGGGATAAAAGCTTGTTGGCCCTGACACGAGAGTGTGGGCAAAAGGAGCTGGTGAGTGTATTCGCCTAAGGGGAGTGGATTCACAGTCACAGAGGTGCGGTGGAAGATTCATTTAAGTAGAAGATTTGCACCACAACACGTCACAGATTTTTGTTTTGGACTATTTTATTTTTGGATTGTTTGTGGACACATTTTATAGATATAATTTTTTGCGAGTTAATTCACATTGGCTCTCACTTAGTTGTAATTTTCACATTTATCTTTAAACATTTAGTTTTATTGAAAAGTAAAAAATATTTGCATACAAAGCAACAGCAGAGAACAATTGCTTGTCAGATGTGTTACAATAGTAGGTAGACATTTAAAGCACAAGATGGAATTACATTAAATTTTGTGCAAATATCATCAGTATGCCATTACTTATGAAATATAGTTTAAGGAACCAAGTTGAAAGTTAACTGAGTTTCGTCAATCTGTATGTTAGTTGTGGGGTAAACATTTGAACCCATATCATATCCCAAGAAGGGGTAAATACCTCCTCTTAGTAACTAAACAACATACATTGCAGTAATCTACAGATTACAATTGGTTTATCATCTTATGTAAACATCACCTTCTTCTTAATATTAACTGTTATAAAAATAGAGAGGGGAGGGTAGGAGGGGGAAAAAAAAAGAAAAGAAAAAAAAAAAAAAAAAAAAAAAGAGGGGGGGGGGGGAAGTGTGGGTGGGAGGTGAAAGAGGAGTCAGACCAGACTTTGTGCCAAGATTGTAGTGAAATCTTGCGAATACTTAAAGATGAACCAAGGTTGCCAGGTTCTATGATATCGATCAATGTGGCCCCTGTCCTGCGCTAGCATGTCCTCCATCTCGCAAATATCGTCAACTTTATTCAGCCATTCTGCTGTGGAAGGAACTTTCGCTGAATTCCAATATAGCGGGATCAAAGATTTAGCCGCGTTTAGAAGGTGCTTAGTCAGAGAGTGCTTGTACCATTTGAATGAATAGTTCGTTACGTGTAAAAGGCAGCAAGCTGCCGTGAGGTTTATTCCTGTTTCAGTGATTTTTTTAATCAAATTTTTTATTGTAGACCAGAAATTTGCGATAGGAGGACACTGCCACCATATATGTGCCAATGTGCCCAACTCACCCTGGCACCTCCAACATAATTCTGACCTCTGAGAGTTCCATTTATGCAATTTGTCTGGTGTGTTGTACCAATGCATTAGTAATTTATAGCTCGTCTCTTGTGATTTAGTGTTTATAGAACCTTTGTGAGCAAAAATACATGCATACCTCCATTGTTCATCCGAGATGTCCTCTCCCAGCTCCTCTGACCACCTCCTCCTGTGACCGTCATCATCCGAGCTCCTGGGGTGTTGCAGCCAGGCATATGCAAATGAAATGGCTCTGTTTAAAGGAGTCTTACTATGGCAAACCGACTCCAGATCCGTGAGAGGTCTAAGGAATTCCCCTTTTTGACTATGGGTGGTTAGGTAGTTTCTTAATTGAAAATAAGACCATTGCCTTAGATGTGGTAGGTTATTTTCCACCTTCAATACCGTCCAATCTTTAAGTCTGTCATTTGTAAAACAGTCACCCGTCAGTAATGGGGATGCGTCCTGAGTTATGGGTGTGAACAATTTGTTTCCGAGTCCAGGGGCAAACTCTGGGTTATCTGATAGTGGAGTCAGTGGGCTTACATCAGAAGTAATACAATGGCGAATGGCGAGAGAGTGTATAATCTCTAGCGTGACGCCAGTTATAGGGTGTTTGCGGACATTTAGCGGGTATCTAGCCCAGGGTATCCATGGGTAGTATTGTAACGTAAGTGCGTTCAACTCTCCCTCCAGGGGTACCCAGTCCTTCATGTGTCCATGACAATGCCAATCTATCACTCTGGCTAAATGTGAAGCGTAATAGTAATGTTTAAAGTTGGGTAGGTTAATCCCCCCTAAATCTTTGGGTCTTGTCAGCCATGGTAACCTAATCCTAGGTTTTTTTGATTCCACAAGAATCTCAGAATTATAGAGTTTAGAGCACGAAAAAAGGTATGAGGGATTCTAACTGGTAAGGTGCGCATTAGATATAGAAACCTGGGTAGAATAATCATTTTTATAATAGCGGCCCGCCCAAACCAAGAAAGGAAATCTAAGTGCCAGTCTTTAAGATTTTTTTCACAGCTCTTCAGGAGTGGTGGAAAATTCTTTTCAAACGTGTTTTGGAGTCGAGGAGTAAGCCAGACTCCTAAGTATTTAAGTGTATTGGGGACCCACCTAAACTGTGAGTTGGCGGTGGTTAAGCGGAGCAGGTTATCTGGTAGCGTAATATTGAGGGCTTCAGATTTAGAGTAATTTATTTTTAAATTTGAAATGTAACTGTATGTACTAAATTCTTTAAGTAAGTTAGGTATGGAAACAGTGGGGTTCGTGAGAAAAAATAAAAGGTCATCTGCATAAGCTGCCACTTTGAACTCCCTGTCCCCAATCCGGAATCCAGCTATTGCGGTATTTTGTTTAATCGTTCTTATGAATGGTTCCAGTGTTAGTATGAATAGCAGGGGTGACAGCGGGCACCCCTGCCTAGTCCCATTCGCAATGTGTACAGGTTTAGAGAGGGTACCATTAATCTTTAATTGTGCTTTAGGGTTTTGGTATAAAGCTGATATCCAGGAGAGCATGTGCGTACCCAGTCCCACATGTTGGCACACTGCCTTCATGAAATCCCATGCCACTCTATCGAAGGCCTTCTCCGCATCTGTGGACAGGAGAAGGCCCTCGATATCCCTCGCTTTTGCTGCATGTATAAGAAGGAGCGCTTTAGTGACATTATCTTTCGCGTCTCTTCCAGGGACGAAACCCACCTGATCCAAATCAATCAGTTCTGGCAATAGTGGGCTCAGTCTCGTAGCGAGTATTTTGGCGAATAGCTTAACATCGAGGTTTAGGAGGGAAATGGGTCTATAACTTGGACATTCCAGTGGGTCTTTTCCCGGTTTCGGTATCACTGTAATGTGGGCCGAGAGAAAATCTGGGGTCACCTCTCTAGGCGAGGACAGAGAGTTCAAAGCAGCCGCCAGCGGGTTCTTAATGATGTTCAGGAAGGTTTTATAATAAATGGCTGAATAGCCGTCTGGGCCCGGGCTCTTGCCATTTTTTAAATGTTTAATGGCCTGGGTAATTTCTAGTGGAGTGATTGGGTCTTCTAGTAGTGCGGCGTCTGACTCCTGAAGAGCTGGGAGACCGCTCCTGAGTATGTAGTCTTTTATAATTTGGATTCTGTCGTCAGTCACGTTTTGTTCCCTGTGTTGTGGTGGGAGATTATAAAGTTTTGTGTAATATTTCTGGAAATGATCGGCAATGGCTTCTGTTGTTATGTCAATTTTACCTTGACCTTGCCGGGAATGTTATTAGAGGTTGTGTGTTCCCTTATCGCTCTTGCTAAAAGTTTTCCTGTTTTATTTCCTGCCTCGTAGTATAGTTTCTTTCTAAAGAATAGAGTTCTTTTAGCTCTAGAATCCAGTATTTGTTGAAGAGTCTTTCTAGCTTCTAGTAGTTGTGTGGCTGTGGTTGTAGATAAAGACTGTTTATGCAATGTCTCTAGGGTGTTGATTTGTGTGATCAATTTTTTAATAGTAAGTTCTTTTTCTCTTTTACGCTTTGATCCCATTCTTATCAACTCACCTCTAATCGTACATTTGTGGGCCTCCCAAATCATAAGAGGGTCTGCGTCTGGGGTGTTGTTTAAGTTGAAAAACTCAGTCAGTGTGGAAGTTAGAGTGGGAAGAAATGACGGGTCCGTCAGGAGCGATGCATTTAATCTCCATGTCGGTTGTTTCTGTGGAGGATTTAATAAATCCAACGACAGAGAAATAGGTGCAGGATCAGAAATCGTTTGGTTTCCTATGTGTGCACCCTCTACTAACTGAAGATCTCTCTGTGAAATAAATAGGTAGTCTAGTCTCGCATATCTAGCATGTGGGATAGAAAAAAAGGTAAAATCTCTATCCTCAGGATGGAGAAAGCGCCATGTATCCACCAACTGTAGGGATTGGAGCATTGCCTTTAGTTTTTTGAGAATTTTGTAGGTGATACATGTTTTCACGTTGGACGTGTCTGCTAGAGGGTTAAGCGGGACATTAAAATCCCCTCCGAGGATCAGGCAGCCGGAGGCAAATCCCTGCAGCTCCTTTACCATTCGTTGGCAAAATGTGACATGAGCCTTATTCGGGAAATACACGTTCGCTAGAGTTACTGGGGTGCCTCCTAGAGATCCCTTTAAGAAAATAAACCTACCTTCGGGGTCAGAGAGTTGTTCAGTTAGTTCAAAAGGTGTGTTTTTGCTTAATAAAATGGATACTCCCTTGGATCTGGAGTCGTTATTTGTAGCATGGAATGCCCTTGTAAAGTGGGAATTCGTAAGTTTAGGGACATGGTGAGTCCTAAAATGAGTTTCCTGCAAGTAAACAATTTGTGGTTTACCTTTTTGGAGTTCTCTTAGAAGGGATGTACGTTTCTCAGGGACATTCAGTCCTCTTACGTTGTGCGAGATGATCAGAGGGTTTTTCCCAAGCGATGAGTAGGCCATGGCGGCAGGTCAGGAGGAGGTGGCTTCGAGGACAATCTGCAGGGAGACAGCTACAAAAACCTGGTCAAACACTTTGTTATTATCACAGACTTTCAATCTCAGTCCCAGTTGGTGTGGGTCTGAGTAAAATAGAACAAAAGGTTGAGCACCAGAACAAAAAAAAAAAAAAGGGGGGGGGGGTGGGGGAGTGGGGGGGTAGGAAGAGAGAGAAAGGTAAACGATAAGTGAATAAGAAAGGGGAGGAGTAGATTAAAGGAGCAAATAAAGTACTGGGGGGTCCCTCACCAGGGCGCACTCTTGTCGCCCCAGAGGGGGAGCCCACTGGGTATGATAGTGACCCCCGAGACCTGCAGTCAGGCCACTGGGTCACTTTGTGGGGGAAGAGGGAGTCGTCAACGACCAAGCGGGGGCACACCAACTAAATTAGTAAATGTGTAAACTTAGGTTTGAGAGAGAACTCTATTGAATCACACACAGCCTTAAGAAAATTAGCTGAAAAAAAGAAATAAAACTGAACCATCGTACACCCAACCCAGGTATCAGTCAAAAATTCGGGATGGGGTGGTGGGATGTCTTATAAGGCTAGGGCTGAGACCTAGCATAAAATTCAAAACTAAAGCTAAAGTTCTCAAAGGACTTGTAGAAAGAGATCAAATGAGTCACTAATGGTGTCATCGTCCTCTTTGGAAGATCCATGTTTCCGCCCTGTGAGAGCAACTGAACGTCAATTGTGACTTAAGGTAAACAAGTGGAATAAGAGCAGCTGTAAAACTGTGGAGCCGCACATTCGTGTCGAGGGTCTTGAGATTCAAGGGTAGGTGAACAAATTGGATATGTTCAAAGCAGATGTAAACGAGAGTTATCAAGAAGTATCTGCAAAGCACCTGTGAACAACGTAACTGTGCAAACTTTAGTGAACACTGGCAACAGGATGGGATATAGGCGTCACTTCATTCATCCTCTTGGAATCTGGCTTCCTCTGCGGGTCTTCTCGGGGTTCCCATTTTGGAGTTTCCAGATCTGCTGTATTTGGATTTCTTGGACAGTCTCTTGTCAGGGGTAGAGAGAGGTGAGCTCGGTGGGCTTCTTTCAGTAGGGGTCCGGAGGAAATCAGCGTACCACTCTGGTAGGTCGATCTGATCCAAATCTAGAGCGCGGCAGAACTCAGGGAGGTCAGCGGGGGTGCGTAGGGTGTGTTGGTGACCATTGTATGAGACCAGTAGGGCAAAAGGGAATCGCCAGGAATATCTGAGATCTTTTTCCCTTATTTTCTCCAGCAGAGGGCGCAAAGCGCGTCTGTTTTGCAAAGTGATCTGAGATAAGTCTTGAAACAGCATGATCGTTGCTCCATTGAAGACAATTCTCTCATTTCTCCTTGCCTTGCGCATTATTTCGTCTTTTAACACAAAACTTTGTAGGCAACATATTATATCCCTAGGAGGGGCTGCGTCTGGACCTTTAGGTCTGAGGGCTCTATGAGCTCTGACAAAGTCAATCTCTGTGTCCTCAGGTCTCTCTAATAAACTGTTAAACACCCTTTGTAGTGCTGGGGCTATTTGGGCCTGTTCCACTGATTCAGGTATCCCTCTCACCCTGACATTGCACCTTCTGCCTCGGTTGTCGAGGTCTTCGATATGTCTGTTCATACTAATTAGGTGCTGGGATTGTGTCAGTGATGCCTTTTCAAGTCTGCCTATGGCCTTATCCCTGTGTCTTCCCGCGGCCTCTGCCGCCGCCATCTTCTCATTAATAACCAGCATGCTGGTCTTAAGGTCTGTGATGGCAGCAGAGAAAGTGGCTTTGATGTCAGCCGCTATCAGGGACATATCGGCGAACGTTAAGGGGTGATCCGGTCTGTGCTTACCCCTGTCTGAATCCTCTGGAGCCGACTGGGAGTCCTCGCTGTACTCCTCCTCGTTGTGCGCCGGCGCCATCTTGGATCTCGTTTTGCTGCTGGTGAGCTGTTTAGCTTTAAAGATGTCCGGAATCGTAGAAGCCGAGTGAGGCACCGATCCACGTCTCGTGCGGGATTTAGGTGTGTAGTGTAGCTTCTTACCCGGCATCTGGTGGCTCTGGGTCGGGTATTTAGGTTGCGGACGGCTGTGTGTGCTGCGGAGCTCAGTTAGTGTGCGACCATCTTCGCCGCGCGCCAAGCCACCAATTTTCACATTTATATATTTGTATATGCACAGATATGTTATTCACTTAATTGGTTTATATGCACCATTCGTTTATGATTTTTTGAGCATATCATTTTATGCACATTAATGATGAGGGGTGAGGATGTGATGTAATCATTGCACAGGTTGATTCATCAGTTTATCACTCTTCACTACATCTTATTATTTGATTAGGGATTGCCTTTAGCGCTGCTATTTTGAGTTCACTGGGAGCAAGTTTGTGGTGGATCAATTTTTTACTGTATTTTAAGGTACTGTAAAGTGTTAACCCTTTTTCACATAGTTATATCAATTTAGGAAAACTTTTTAGAAATCTTTAGAAATTCTCCTATGTCCTGAGGCTCCCGGGTGGTGTAACCAACTGTTGGGTCCAGGATCATGTGTCATCCTTCAGTTTTTGGGATTATGTGTTTCTCCTCTCCACTGGCTTTGTGATGTATCAGTTAGGGCAATCCTGCATGTCATGCTTGTTAACTTTACATTAAAGTGAATTTTGATTTTATTCTTGAGCTTGTGGCTCTATTGACTTCCACAGGAAGTTGTTGTTTTGTTTATATATCAATAAATTGCTTCTAAATGTGGACTCTATAAAAAAATGTATTTAATTGTCTACTGGGAAAACCTTTTAGAAATCGCACTGTCCCATAAACAATGGTACATAGCAATTGGACACCCACTAAAACTTGTCTCTCACATTGGGAGTCTGCTCAGAAAATATTTCACAAAAGGTATTATAAATGGTATATTAATCCTGTCAAACTTGCTCTATCTATCTGAGTCAATCTCGTAACTGTTGGAGAAATTGCAGGAACACTCGATCTCTATATCATATGTGGTAGACATGTTTTGCTAAGTTTTGGAAGGACATCAATGCTTTTCTCTTCTTTATCACCCATATCTCTCTTGATTTTAACCTACGGATGTCTCTGTTAGGCAGCCCATAGATGACTCAATTTACCACAGGTGGAAGGAAAGAAAATCACTTGATTCCCCCATCAACACAGTCAATGCTAATAGGGAAATGCCTCCCGCAGTGCTACCATGTTCTGCTGGCGGGGGATTGCAGGGATACTTTCCAGCTGGCAGAACACAATGATTACTGTTAGTGGCTATAACTTTTGGTAGTAATAAAATGGAAAAAATCTGACAGGCTGGTTGAACCCGAGTTGATCAATGGATTAACTTGGGTACAATCAGTCTACCCATATATGGTTCGGAGCTCGGCTGGTCCCTGCTGAACCAGCTGAATTTCAATCCATGTATGGCTGGCTTTAGGAGTGGGGCTGGATGACTGGCCAATGCAATTTCATAACTTATACCCTCATCGCAGTTAGAATTGCAATAGCAAGGAAATAGAAATGTACAACTCCCCGATGTCTCCAAGAATCCTTACTAATCATTTATGATAATTTTACTCTAGAATACTCCTTACCAAAGCTCACCTGACACTCCCCAAATTCCCCCAAAAAATGGGTACACTGGCTCAAAGAGAGTAAAAGTACCCTCTAACATAACAATACATCATCCTTTAAACACCACGACTTTCCCTGCATCTACCCATGATATATAATGACCTAGCCTTAAGGTGATTGTAAAGGATTTTTTTTTAAATAACAAACATGTCATACTTACCTGCTCTGTGCAAGGGTTTTGCACAGAGCGGCCCCGATCCTCCTTTTCTGGGGTCCATGGGGGCACTCGTGCGGGCGCGCTCCTGAGTCCTGCTGCTGTGTTAATTGACACAGACAGCAGGACTCGGCCCCCGGCCCCCCAACTCCCGTGTCACTGCATTTGATTGACAGCAGCGGGAGATCTATCAATCTATCCAATGAGAACTGCAGACAGTGGCTGGAGCTGCTGGGCTCTTCCTCTACACTGAAACTATCGGGTCAGTAAGAAAAAGGGGGGTAAGCGCTAGTCACAGCATGAAACGCATCAATGTTTATTGTACCCCGTACTGTCTATGATGTCTTTTGCATGAAGGACTAATAAAGGTGAAGTGTTGCAGTAAATACCATATTTCTTTTAAATTGAACATCTATACCAGACCTTCATCCAAGATGTTGCTGTAGTAGGTTATACACATTGCACAGATTTGCCACTTCAAAGCCATGGTCAGGGCATCCCCCAGGTATGTTATTTATTTAGAGTTTTGCATCTTTAATGTTTACTGGGGAGCAGCCATTTTAATAATGCTTAAAGTAAAATAAATAAATTGCAAAAAAAAAGTATGTCTGCGGGAAACCCTGGCCCTGCCTTTGAAGTGGTGCAACTGTTCAAAGCCTACTACAGCAACACTGATATTTACAAAGAAGAAAGTGCGTTTAACCACTAAACGACCCCCCCTTCCGCTGCCTTCCATGGCTTGCACGGGCTCTCCCATCTGAGACTCGAACAGCAAACAAAGCCAAGATCTGCTTTGATCTGCTGTTTTTATAGTAACCTGAAAGTAATGACATGACATCACTTCCAGTCAGATGTCAACGACACCATTTTTAAAAAATCAAAAGCATTCAAAAACACCTAACTTAGTGTTTTTAAAGGCCAAGGAGGGATTTTGGGTCTTATAGACCCTGGATCCCTCAAGGAAGAGTACACATCACTGTCACATGCCTATTGCTGTCACAAAAGATGTTTACATTCCTTGTGACAGCAATAAAAGTGATAAAAAAATGTAAAGCAAGTGTGTAAAAATAAATAAATACATTAATTAATAATTTAAAAAAAAAACATTTTAAGTGCCCTTGTCCCCTAGTGTGCAAGGGCAAACTTTTTTTTTCAAAATTTCCGGTCTTTTTTTATTTGTTTAGCAAAAAAAAAAAAAAAAACACAGAGGTTATAACACCAAAAGAAAGCTCTGTTTGTGGGAACAAAATAATACAATTTTTGTTTTGTTTGGCATGTCAGTGCAATTGTCATTTAACCACTTCAATACCAGGCACTTAGACACCTTCCCGCCCAGCCCAATTTTCACCTTTCAGTGCTGTTGCAATTTGAATGACAATTGCGCGGTCATGCTACACTGTACCCAAACAAATTTTTTATCATTTTGTTCCCACAAATAGAGCTTTCTTTTGGTGGCATTTGATCACCTCTGCAGTTTTTATTTTTTGCGCAACAAATAAAAAAAGACCGAAAAATTTCGAAAAAAAACAAGTTTTTCTTTGTTTCTGTTAAATTTTTTTGTAAATAAGTATGCTTTCTCCTTCAATAATGGGCACTGATATGGCTGCACTGATGGGCATTGATACGGCGGCACTGATGGGCACCGATGAGGTGGCACCAATGAGGTGGCACTGATGAGGTGGCACTAACGGGCACTGATGATGGGCACTGATAGGCGGCACTGATGGGCACTGATAGGTGGCACTGATGGGCACTGATAGGTGGCACTGGTATGCGGCACTAATGGGCACTCATAGGTGGCACTGATGGACACACATAGGTGGCACTGATGGGCACTCGTAGGTGGCATTGATTGGTATATATGGGTGGCACTGATGGGTACTTATGTGTGGCACTGATGTGTGGCACTGATGGGCACTGATAGGTGGGCACTGATGGGCACAGATGGGCACTGACAGGTGGCACCGATGGGCAATGACAGGTGGCACAGATGGGCAATGACAGGTGGCACTGATAAAGCATTGCTGGGCAGATCTGGGCATTGCTGGGCAGATCATTGACATAATAGTGCCAATCAGTGCCCATTTGTGGGCACTGATTGGCACAGATTGGGCACATGTGGATGGCCATGGGGTACATACCTGGCCATCCACGTTGCCCCTTCCCTGGTGGTCCTAGTGGCATCTCTGTCAGACGCGAGTGAGGAAGAGCCGATCAACGGCTCTTCCCATTGACAGCGTGATCAGCCGTGATTGGACACGGCTGATCACGTGGTAAAGAGCCTCCGCCGGAGGCTCTTTACCAAGATCGGTGGAGCGGTGTGTCAGGCTGACACACCGCTCCACCGATCGCCGCGATGCGTGCCCCCGGGGGCACGCTGCGGCATGTTATCCTGCTGGACGTCATATGACGCCCAGTCAGGATAACAGAACCACTTCCCGGACGTCAATCCGCTATAGGGCGGGCGGGAAGTGGTTAAAAAGTGACAGCGCTGAAAGCTGAAAATTGGCTTGGGCCGGAAGGGGGGAAATTGGAGTGGTTAAAGAGTGAAATGTTTAGTATCTATTTACTCAGCTAACATCATCTTTTATATTGTACAAAAAAATTGGGTTATGTATTGTTTTTTTTTTTTTTTTTCCAAAACAATTGCATTTGAAAAACCACTGTGCAAATACTGTGTGACATAAAAAATTGCAACAACCACCAATTTAATCTCTAGGACCTCTGCTTTAAAAAAAATATAATGTTTGGGGGTTCTAACTCATTTTCTAGCAAAAAATACTTATTTTTACATGTAAACAAAAGTGTCAAAAAAGGTCTGGAGCTGAAGTGGTTAAATTGCTGGAAAAATGACAGCTTCATTCTGTGTGTAAACAAATGGTTGGAGATTCCATCCTTCTATGAGGGTCTGATACTAATGTTAATAAGGAATCCAAACACAAAATACATAATTGTTGGTGTTCTCCCATAATTTATACTAGCTCCTTCGGGACTTAACCAATAAAAGACAAATAGAACAGCATGGAGTCCTTCACAAATTCAATAGCGGACACTTAGGATCTCATATGGATTTTAAGGGGGGACATTATGCAAAAATCAAGAATAAAAATCATGAGGTCTCCACAAAATGTAATATTTGTCAGAAACCAATAACCAATAAAAGACAAAAAGAACAGCATGGGGTCCTTCACAAATTCAATAGCGGACACTTAAGATCTCATATGGATTTTAAGGGGGGACCTTATGCAAAAATTAAGAATACAAATCATGAGGTCTCCCCAAAATGTAATACCTGTCAGAAACCAGAGCACCTACTAAAATCACTGAGGTCATTAGAACCAAAAGGTGTAGTTCCAGTTTCCACCAGTGGGTGTCTTCCAGCAGCCAGCAAGTGCCAGGAATTAGGCTGCACCTGATTATGTCTACTGGGAAATAGTTTTGCCCCTCCTCTAGCTTTCCACGGTGCCTCAGCATTTTGATTGTGTGCCATATATCCTGATCTTGATTCCCTGATCCTGATTCCCTGATCCTGATTCTGTACATATTTCCCTGACCCTTGCTGCCTTGCACCTGTTGGCCCAATCCTGCTGCCTTAACTGTTCCGTTCTAACCTTATCCCATCTTTGGTCCACTTCCTGACCTGTCTCACCTGCTGTTGCACCTAGCACCTCCTGTCTGACCATGCATTACCCTATCTCTCTCCTTACTTTGTATATATTGTATCATAGTTATTTTGCCTGTTAGGTAGTTTTTCATTTCATTTGTTTTTGTTCTGTTTGTGGTGTTGGAGTTTGTTTACTGTGTTAATAATAATCCTTATTATAATTCACTTAGTTTGGGTCAAGTCTCTTTTGTACAAGTACACCGACATAGTCACCCTTGCTTTTGCAGGATACCAGCGCTTGGTATTCCAACAAAACCAGCTCCTTAACTGAGCACTGAGCTTGCCAGGAATGAGGGG
The DNA here is from genome assembly GCA_037952835.1 of Lithobates septentrionalis. Classification (NCBI taxonomy): domain Eukaryota; kingdom Metazoa; phylum Chordata; class Amphibia; order Anura; family Ranidae; genus Lithobates; species Lithobates septentrionalis. The sequence continues at coordinate 71,146 of JBBDGP010001607.1, read as the reverse complement.
GGGGGGGGGGCATTCTGGTGCCATCTGACTGAGCCCTGCACGGTGCACCTAAGAAGAGGTCAGTGACAGTGCCGCCAATTTGCTATGTGCTTCTACATTTTGCATATTGTCATTGTGATATGTTTTGGTTTAAAAACCCTGACTGTGTATATTGTTAAGCTTAACATTTCTTTGTTAGCTGTATTTCTCCATAAATACCTGTCTTCATTAAGTTCATTTATGACCATCCCAGTTCCTGAGATTTGCTTTTTTTGCCATTTTTTTTCTTGCTTGTCTTGTGAAATATTTGATGCCAGGTTTCTGTTATAGATAATGGATGGGCATTTTCTGTTTTGTTCACTGATAGGTCTTAGGAGGCTCATTTCTGAAATGGCGCAGCTGTTAAGTTTAGGAGAATTGTATAAATTGGAATCGTTTAGACGTGGTTGAATTGAAGATCTCCATGTAACATGCAGAAGTAGTCCCAGCAGAATTTGATTTTTATAACAAATGTTGCATGTCTTTGTTTTGCAGGTGCAATCTCCTGATGTGCTTAATCTACGTGAAAACAAACTATTCTCTAGTGCAAAATAAAATGTAAAAATTATTTACACATCCTCTGAAATACAATTTTCTTCTCATTAGTAGCTGTTTTAAACACACTAATATAGTTCTGTAAAATCACCATGCATTCAACATAATCGTCAATCTTTTCTTATCTGATAACTTTTGCCATTTATGTGTTTTGTCCCATTTGGTTTTAATCCGTTTTTAATGTTATATATCTATACATTATTAAAAGTAAAGGCTGTAAATGTGAAACACTGTAGGTGAAAGCCTTTTTCAAAACTGACACAAATACATATAAATTAATAAGAACAGTATATTTTACTATATGGGCGGCACAGTGGTGTAGTGGATAGCACTTTCACCTAGCAGTAAGAAGGGTTGCTGGTTCGAATCCCAACCATGACACTACCTGCCTGGAGTTTGTATGTTCTCCCTGTGCCTTATGCCCCGTACACACGGTCGGATTTTCAGACGGAAAATGTGTGATAGTACCTTGTTGTCGGAAATTCCGACCGTGTCTAGGCTCCATCATGGATTTTCCAACACACAAAGTTTGAGAGCAGGCTATAAAATTTTCCGACAACAAAATCCGTTGTCGGAATTTCCGATCGTGTGTACACAAATCCGACGCACAAAGTGCCACGCATGCTCAGAATAAATAAAGAGATGAAAGCTATTGGCTACTGCCCCGTTTATAGTCCCGATGTACGTGTTTTACATCACCGCGTTCAGAATGATCGGATTTTCTGACAACTTTGTGTGACCGTGTGTATGCAAGACAAATTTGAGCCAACATCCGTCGGAAAAAATCCTAGGATTTTGTTGTCGGAATGTCCGATCAATGTCCGACCGTGTGTACGGGGCATTAGAGTGTAAGCTCCTTGAGGGTAGGGACTGATGTGAATGTACAATATATATCAAAAGCGCTGCGTAAATTGACGGCGCTATATAAGTACCTGAAATAAATAAAATAAAATAAACTATATATTTCCTGAGTGTAATGCCGAGCTAAAGGAGTCATCTCAAAAGTTCCCACACTACATATGTTTGTAGTAAACATCACATATTCAAATATTAAATGGATAAAAAGTAATGATGGAGAGTCAGAGGAATTCAAAATATCCCTATTGACAGATTGTTTCCCCTAAGGACTACCTGCACCTAATTCAGGCAAACATTTTCCCTAGTTTTGGTAACATTACTGTCACAGTCACATTCTGGCAGTTCTTACTACTGTCACTTTAACAACCTTTTGCTATGGCAGCTACAAACTCTTAAAGAAGTACTGCCAGTTCTCAAATCAGGAAACTGGTGGTGATTAAGTCTAATTCTGAGCTAAGAGGGCCTTGCCTGTTCTGGCAAGCTGTCTTGTATGTGACAGCTGCAGACACAAAGCTGTATGCCCAACCTCACCTGTCTGCCGGGAGATTCCCCTGCTGAAAGCTAAATGTGAACTGGATATAGGGTTGGCATTCACCAGGTATAGCAATGCCTATATTGGAAAATTGACTTGTCACTGGGTGGGCAGAGCCTGATGGGCAACTGAATGACTAGTTCTCCATCAGGTCTTTGACAGTGACGGTGCATGGCAGTGTGTGAATTCAAAAACTGCTATTCGCTGTCAATCAAAAGTAAAGTAAACCTTATCCGATAAACTTCTCTTCTAATGTTCTCCAATAATCCCTGGAGTTGAACATTTTCTTAATGGAAAAAAGATTATATATTGCTCTCTCAATTGCACATTTTTGGCATCTAGCTTTTAAACTCTAATTCTATTTGTGCTTGGATTTCTACTAAATCTATTAAATCTGATTATACAGTATGTACATCCTTCATGTGCAATTATGATAAATATTCTTGAGTTCAAATTGTTGAAATCCATTTGCAGGCATGCCCTGTGCTCAAGAGAGCATTGGGCCAGTTTTGCTTAGAAAACCATTTAATACATTAATAGTCTGTCTTTCCATTATTAAACCACCTTTATTGTTTACCCCTTATAAACCAGACCATTTTTAAAATAAAATTCTAACTTTGTACCTATTAAACTGGCAACACCACTGTTATTACTTATTATACTTCAGTGACATATACAGTGCCTTGCAAAAGTATTCACCCCCCCCCCCCTTGGCTTTTTACCTATTTTGTTACATTACAGCCTTTAGTTCAATGGTTTTTAAATCTGAAGTATATGTGATGGATCAGAACACAAGAGTCTAAGTTGGTGAAGTAAAATTGGAAAAATATATACATAAAACTATTTTTCAGAAATAAAAAACTGATAATTGGCATGTGCGTATGTATTTACCCCCTTTGTTATGAAGCCCATAAAAAGCTCTGGTGCAACCAATTACCTTCAGAAGTCACATAATTAGTGAAATGATCTCCACCTGTGTGCAATCTAAGTGTTACATGATCTGTCATTATATATACAGACCTTTTTGAAAGGTCCCAGAGGTTGCAACACCTAAGTAAGAGGCACCACTAACCAAACACTGCCATGAAGACCAAGGAACTCTCCAAACAAGTAAGGGACAATGTTGTTGAGAAGTACAAGTCAGGGTTAGGTTATCAAAAAATATCCAAATCTTTGATGATCCATAGGAGCACCATCAAATCTATAATAACCAAATGGAAAGAACATGGCACAACAGCAAACGGCCGCTCACCAAAACTCACGGACCGGAGAAGGAAGGCATTAATCAGAGAGGCAGCACAGAGACCTAAGGTAACCCTGGAGGAGCTGCAAAGTTCCACAGCAGAGACTGGAGTATCTGTACATAGGACAACAGTACACTCCATAGAGTTCGGCTTTATGGCAAAGTGGCCAGAAAAAAGCCATTACTTTCAGCAAAAAACAAAATGGCACGTTTTGAGTTTGCAAAAAGGCATGTGGGAGACTCCCAAAATGTATGGAGGAAGGTGCTTTGGTCTGATGAGACTAAAATTGAACTTTTTGGCCATCAAAGAAAATGCTATGTCTGGCGCAAACCCAACACATCACATCACCCAAAGAACACCATCCCCACAGTGAAACATGGTGGTGGCAGCATCATGCTGTGGGGATGTTTGTCAGCAGTCGGGACTGAGAAACTGGTCAAAATTGAGGGAAAGATGGATGGTGCTAAATACAAGGATATTCTTGAGCAAAACCTGTACCACTCTGTGTGTCATTTGAGGCTAGGACAGAGGTTCACCTTCCAGCAGGACAATGACCCCAAACACACTGCTAAAGCAACACTTGAGTGGTTTAAGGGGAAACATGTAAATGTGTTGGAATGGCCTAGTCAAAGCCCTGACCTCAATCAAAAAAAACTCTCTGGTCAGACTTAAAGATTGCTCTTCACAAGCACAAACCCTCCAACTTGAAGGAGCTGGAGCAGTTTTGCAAGGAGGAATGGGCAACAATCCCAGTGGTAAAGTGTGGCAATCTCAAAGAGACTTATCCAAAGCAACTTGGAGCTGTGATATCCACAAAAGGTGGCTCTACAAAGTATTATTATTAGTAGTAGTAGTTATGCACATTGACTTTTTCTGTTATTTTGTCCTATTTGTTGTTTGCTTCACAATAAAAAAAAAAACATCACATGGGCATCTTCTGTAAATTGAATGATGCAAAACCTTAAACAATCCATGTTAATTCCAGGTTGTGAGAGAACAAAACACAAAAAATGCCAAGGGGGGTGAATACTTTTGCAAGGCACTGTATAATGATTTTGTCCGGATTTTAAAGTGATGTACTGTATATGTAAATTCTCTAATTTTCTCCCTTTTGGTTTTTAACCACTTGCTTACTGGGCACTTAAACCCCCTTCCTGCCCAGACCAATTTTCTGTTTTCAGCGCTATCACTAGCATTCATTTGTCAATTAATATTGTACAAATTTACATATACACACATACATATATACAGTATGTGTTGAGTGAATGGATTGACCCGAGCATGAGTTTGAGCCGAACATGGACTGTTCGACAAACATCAGAAAAATCGGGGTATTTGACAGATTGTTTGGCCTGCCGAAACACCACAATGCACTGCGCCACCGCACAGTGCATTGGAAGCCCTGATTGGCTGAAGTAATAAAAGTTTTGCCCAATCAGGGCACATAGCACTGTCAGAGCCATGATTGGACACTGTCATGATGACTCTAGCCACTCATGGCTCATTGCTCTTAGTCCCACCCCACACTATAAAAATATTCTTCCCATAGCGGCCATTTGCAGTGTGATAATGACGTGGAGAGAGATAGAATCGGTGCTGCTAGAGAGCGTGTGTGTGTGCTATAGTGGGCTATTGTGATTTTATTGTGAGTGTAAAGTATCAGTTTAGTGTGAATCCAGTGATAGTGCAGTGAGTGTAGTGTGACCATTCATTTTTACTTTAGTGTCACTTTAGTGTGAATCTAGTGATAGTACAGTGTGAGTGTAGTGCGACCGTTTATTTCTACTTTAGTGTAATTTTATTTTGTCTGGGCAGGTTTTTTGCAATATATTTCAGTGTATTGATGCAGGTTTACTGCAGTATATTGCAGTGCGGTATTACAGGTTTACTGCAGTATATTGCAGTGTGCTAGTGCATTGTTAACGCAGTATATTTCACTGTGTTGATGCATGTTTACCGCAGTGTATTGCAGTGTGTTAGTGCACATTTAAGGCAGTGTATTTCAGTGCATTATTTCACATTTACCGCAGTATATTGTAGTGCATTACAGCATGTTTACAGCAGTATATTTCAGTGCAATATTGCAAGTTTACCACAGTATATTGCAGTACGTTAGTGCATGTTTAACGCAGTATATTTTAGTGCGTTATTGCAGGTTTACCACAGTATATTGCAGTGTGTTACTGCATGTTTAACGCAGTATATTTCAGTGCATTATTACAGGTTTACTGCTGTAAATAGCAGTGTGTTATTGCATGTTTAAAGCAGTATATTTCAGTGCATTACTGCACGTTTAACACGGTATATTTCAGTGCGTTATTGCACATTTACCACAGCACATTGCAGTGCATTAGTGCACATTTAATGCAGTAAATTTCAGTACGTTATTGCACGTTTACCGCAGTATATTGCAGTGTGTTACTGCACGTATAATGCAGTATATTATAGTGTGTTATTGCAGGTTTACCACAGTATATTGAAGTGTGTTAGTGCACGTTTAACGCAGTATATTTCAGTGCATTGGTGTACATTTACCACAGTAAAGGCATACCCCACTTTAAGTACACTCTCTTTATTTACAGTGCCTTGCAAAAATATTCACCCCCTTGGCATTTTTCGTGTTTTGTTGCCTCACAACCTGGAATTAACATGGATTGTTTGAGGATTTGCCTTATTTAATTTACAGAACATGCCCACAACTTTGAAGATTTTTTTTTATTGTGAAGCAAACAACAAGTAGGACAAAATAACAGAAAAAGTCAATGTGCATAACTTACTCATCCCCCTGAAGTCAATACTTTGTAGAGCCACCTTTTGCGGCAATCACAGCTCCAAGTCGCTTTGGATAAGTCTCTATGAGCTTGCCACATCTTACCACTGGGCTTTTTGCCCATTCCTCCTTGCAAAACTGCTTCAGATCCTTCAAGTTGGATGGTTTGTGCTTGTGAACAGCAATCTTTAAATCTGAAATTCAGCGCTTGAATTCATATGAAAGTTCTTTCATAGGATAGATAGAAGGTACCAAGGGCCCTTCACCAGCTTCTGTGTGTATGGAAAGGCACACCACACCCAAATGAATCCAATCTGCTTGTCCATCGGGAGTGGTCATCACCCTGTATGGATTAAGAACATCCCGAAGGGACAACTGATGAGGGTCCGTTGGAACTGTACGGAACAAGGAAAGTATTATGATCAGGCAAATGTGCTGAAGGAGAGGTTCCTTCAGAAGGGCTATTCAGAAAAGTCTGTGGATGAGGTCATAGAGCTGGTGGCCAATATACCAAAGGAGGAAATTTTGAAAAATAAAGAAAAAATCAGATCCAATGAGAAACAACAGTGGGGATTTATATCCAACTGTCATAGCCAGTACAGGGATATTGAGAGGATTTTAAAAAAATATTGGTATATCCTTCGGAGGGACCGCCACCTAGGAGAACTGTTACCGGAAACCCACAAGTTTATTTACAGGAGGGCCCCTAATTTTGGAGACAGAGTAGTGAAAAAAATCCTGGATCCATCATGCCGACCATCGATCAAAATAAATCTTAATGGTTTCTTCCCATGCAACAAATGCGTGTGTTGTAGGACAGTGAGGATTAGGAACAGGAACATGAAGAGCATCACTAATCAAGCAAATGAAACATTTGGAATAAAAGAATTTATCACGTGTAATTCATCATACGTAGTGTACTTGATGTGGTGCCCATGTGGCCTGTTTTATGTAGGACGCAAAAAAAGGCTTTTGAGGGTCCTCATCTCTGAGCATTTAACAAACATTAAAAAAGGCTTTAAGTATCACAGCGTGTCCCTTCATTTTAGGGAGAAGCATAATCAAGACCCGAGTCTACTACAGTTTTGTGGGATAGACATTGTATACCCATCGTGGAGGGGGTCCAACAGAATAAGGGATCTGTCCCAACATGAAACTCGATGGATTTACCTTTTGAGATGTCTCTTTCCCGGGGGTTTAAATATAGAACTGGACCTCAACTGTTTTATCAATGATTATTGAGGTAACAGTTGGGGTCCAGTGCTTCATGCTACCCTGACCCAGTAATGATGATAGGTGGAGAATCTGTAACACCAACGCAATCATGAGACCACCTATGGGGGAGGGTGAATGGCAGGGGAGACTTTAGGTACATGATAACCTTTGGTCCTTAGGTGTGTAGGAGTTGACCTTTGAGGTAGGAAATGGGCTTCGTGTGACAGATGAGGTAGGACCATGTGATGCAATAATCTTGTTTGGATTTTAATGAATTTAGTTTTTATATCTATACTTCCAACCATTTAATATTTTTAAATTAGTTTATTTTATATGTTTTTTAGTGTATTGAATGTCATATTTCAATTATGAATCTGTGGGTGCCACTGTATACAGGTAATATATGATTTATTGGGAGGAATGGTGATACGCGCTCTCTATGGATGGTGTGCGCGACCACCGACTAGCTAGTATTGCCTGACAGTGATGTACTGCAGTATGTTTTAGCAATAATGGATTTTTAATGCTCTCTGCCTTTGCTGTATAAAGCAATGTACACGTATGGTGCGAACGGGGACACAGGGAGCGCGCAAGCGCAGTGTCAGCATTAACGCGCGTCATATGGTGGGAGGGTATATAAGAAAGATTGCCAGTCCGTCTAGCCAATCCCATGATTAGGTCCTCCGTGACGAAACATGTCGGGGCGCGGCTATACGGCAATCGAAGAAGCTTGACGTAGGACGCTGTGACAGGGAGCGCCATACGAGTGAGCGGGGAAGCGGCCACGGGAGACTCCAGGGAACGGGTGAGAGTGTCACCGTCCATCAGATTACCTGGGTCCGCCGTGACCACCATACGTCCAATTTACCGTTTGGAGTGTTGTTTTGGTGATGACCATGATTGCTGTGTCTTTTCGCTTGATTGAATTTTGTGAAAAGTGAGTTCAATGGTGGAGGAGAGTGTTATTTTTATTAAAGTTTTTGCGTTACTGCACTATTGGATCGCTTTTCCTTTCTTTCATGTGGAGAGAGCGTTTGTAATTACACTCTGGATAATTAAACGGAGATTGATTGGAGGTTATCAGTTTGCCCCCTACTGTGTGGGAAAAGCCTGTGAGCCGAACACGAGAGTGTAAGGCAAAAAGAGCTGGTGAGTTTACTCGCTGAAGGGGAGTGGAAGTCACAGTCACAGCGGTGTGGTGGAAGATATTATCACTGAAGACTATATTTGATATTATCACCATTATTCACTACGTTTCACTCAATTTTTGGACTTTATATGTTTATTTTTTCTTTTTTGATTTAAGATTATTACACAGATGGTTCACATTATGTCTGGCAATTAGAAACACTTGCTTACATAGTGCTGTGCATAACAGCTGTTTATTTAGGTATCACATTTATATATTTTTTCATTTTTTCTTTTGAGATTATTGTAGTATTTTCAGCGCTGCTATTTGATTGCACTATTGGTGAGGGCAAGTTTATAGTGCATCATTTATTATTTAATCCAATCTGCTTACCAGAAGGAAATGATATATAGGCATATAATCCTCAATCTCAGGAAATCATGGAGTCCTTCTCCAGATGATGCAAGTAAGCGGGGAAAGGTCCAATCGTTAAATAGCATATGGCCACCAAATTATCAAACTTCCAAGCCAGAATTTTGCATTTACCCTAATGGAAACAAGAGGCAGCAATAGTGAAGCCCATAAGGTAAAAAAGCAGTAATTTATCGTAGTTCACTTACAGGTAGTAGTAGAATACAGTCATCATGATGTGAAATAAAAATCTGCGGCTATCACCGTGCGTGCATCGGCCAGCCTAACATGTTTCATGGCGTGGCCTCTGATGATATCCTTTCGGATGAAACTTTCATGTGAATTAGAGCTCTGCATTTTGGACTTTTATATTTTTATTGTTTGATGATCAACAAACTGTGCTGGCTGCTTTTATATATTAGTGTTATTATAGATAGCGCAGATACTCACCACCCTTTTTTGATAACAATCTGTCTGACCACAGATTTTCTCTTGGATTGAGGTTTGGGTTTGACTAGGCCATTCCAACACATTTAAACATTTCCCCTTAAACCACTCAAGTGTTGCTTTAGCAGTGTGTTTGGGGTCATTATCCTGCTGGAAGGTGAACCTCCATCCTAGCCTCAAATCACACACAGAGTGGTACAGGTTTTGCTCAAGAATATCCCTGTATTTAGCACCATCCATTTTTCCCTCAACTCTGACCAGTTTCCCAGTCCCAACTGCTGAAAAACATCTCCACAGCATGATGCTGCCACCACCATGTTTCACTGTGGGGATGGTGTTCTTTGGGTGATTTGATGTATTGGGTTTGTGCCAGACATAGCGTTTTCTTTGATGGCCAAAAAGTTAAATTTTAGTCTCATCAGACCAGAGTACCTTCCTCCATACATTTTGGGAGTCTCCCACATGCCTTTTCGCAAACTCAAAAAGTGCCATTTAGTTTTTTGCCAAAATGAATGGCTTTCTTCTGGCCACTATGCCATAAAGCCCAACTCTATGGAGCGTACGACTTATGCCGCGTACACACGAGCGGACTTTACGGCAGACTTTGCCGGCGGACTGTTCGACGGACTTTACGACGGACTTTCTGAATGAACGGACTTGCCTACACACAATCAACCAAAGTCCGTCGAATTTGTACATGATGACGTACGACCAGACTAAAATAAGGAAGTTCATAGCCAGTAGCCAATAGCTGCCCTAGCGTGGCTTTTTGTCACAGACGAGCGGACTTTTCGACCGGACTCGAGTCCGTCGGATAGATTTGAAACATGTTTCAAATCTAAGTCCATCTAACTTTTGAGAAAACAAAGTCCGCTGGAGCCCAGGCAAAGTCTGACGTAAAGTCCGCTCGTGTGTACGCGGCATAATTGTCTTCCTATGTACAGATACTCCAGTCTCTGCTGTGGAACTCTGCAGCTCCTCCAGGGTTACCTTAGGTCTCTGTGCTGCCTCTCTGATTATTGCCCTCCTTGCCCGGTCTGTGAGTTTTGGTGTGCGGCCGTCTCTTGGCAGGTTTGCTGTTGTGCCATGTTCTTTCCATTTGGTTATGATAGATTTGATGGTGCTCCTAGGGATCATCAAATATTTGGATATTTTTTTATAACCTAACCCTGACTTGTACTTCTCAACAACATTGTGCCTTACTTGTTTGGAGAGTTCCTTGGTCTTCATGGCAGTGTTTGGTTAGTGGTGCCTCTTTCTTAGGTGTTGCAGCCTCTGGGGCCTTTCAAAAAGGTGTGTATATGTAATGACAGATCATGTGACACTTAGATTGCACACAGGTGGAGATCATTTCACTAATTATGTGACTTCTGAAGGTAAATGGTTGCATCAGAGCTTTTTATGGGCTTCATAACAAAGTGGGTGAATACATACGCACATGCCAATTATCACTTTTTTTATTCTGAAAAATAGTTTTATGTATATAGTAAAAACCAAGTGGTAAGGGGTGGTGGACATACACAGGAATTTAAGACGATTCTCCCAATCCCTGAATATAAACAAATACAACAAGGAATCTTTTCTTACAACAAGAATTATGGGATTTTTGTAGGGGGAATTGGCGTCTGTTACACAGTAGGTACTAACAAATCAAGTGTTAAAAAGTTGATTTTTATTTTAATGGAAAAAACAGGAAAAACAAACTAGAATATACACAAAAAAAAAATAAAATTGTCAATACAAATAGACATCGAATATGACCAATCCAGTATTATGTTCAAATTCTATTCATGCCTGTCAGCCAACATGTTTCGCAAACGACAAGTTGCTTCATCAGGGCATAGATCGGCATCATTGGTTCATTTAAACTACTGGTATAAGTCTGGGATTAAAAGCATACTCCCCCATTGCCAGGCATCGTCCGTTGTGCCAGCTGGTGCAAATACTCCAGGGGTGCCAGATCCCACCGGATATTGCCAATAGAGGAACTGGACCGTACAGTTGCAAGACAAGACTGCGCAGTTGGGCCAGATCCACCCTTGCTGACAGGAAGTTGTTCTTTGATTGAGGAATCTTTTGAGCATATTGCAGATTCTTGTCTTGCAACTGTACGGTCCAGTTTCTCTATTGGCAATATCCGGTGGGATCTGGCACCCCTGGAGTATTTGCACCAGCTGGCACAACGGACGATGCCTGGCAATGGGGGAGTATGCTTTTAATCCCAGACTTATACCAGTAGTTTAAATGAACCAATGATGCCGATCTATGCCCTGATGAAGCAACTTGTCGTTTGCGAAACATGTTGGCTGACAGGCATGAATAGAATTTGAACATAATACTGGATTGGTCATATTCGATGTCTATTTGTATTGACAATTTTATTTTATTTTTTGTGTATATTCTAGTTTGTTTTTCCTGTTTTTTCCATTAAAATAAAAATCAACTTTTTAACACTTGATTTGTTAGTACCTACTGTGTAACAGACGCCAATTCCCCCTACAAAAATCCCATAATTCTTGTTGTAAGAAAAGATTCCTTGTTGTATTAGTTTTATGTATATATTTTTCTAATTTTACTTCACCAACTATTGTGTTCTGATCCATCACATATAATTCAGATTAAAAAACCATTGAACTAAAGGCTGCAATGTAACACAATAGGTAAAAAGCCAAGGGGGGTAAATACTTTTGCAAGGCACTGTACACTCGCTGCAGCTGAGTAATCCGTGCCTGGATAGTTCAGGTTCCCTGCTACTTGGAAACACACTCCCTGACCCCCCCACCCCACTACAGTCCCTAACCCCCCTCTACATCCCCTGACACCCCAGAAGTGAAAAAAGGTATTTTTTCACTTTAAGTACATTTTTGTTTTACATACATGCTCTGGTCCCATTGTGTATTAGTGCTTGTTTAACGCAGTATATTTCAGTGCGTTACTGCATGTTTAAAGCAGTATTTTTCAGTGTGTTATTGCAGGTTTACTGCAGTATATTGCAGTGCGTTCATGCACATTTAACACAGTATATGTCAGTGCATTAGTGCACATTTACCACAGTATATTGCAGTGCGTCAGTGTAGTTTTACTGCAGTATATTATAGTGTGTCTGTAGAGTGTGTCTGTGCAGTAAGTACTCAGGTTAAAGTGCACCAAACACCAATTTCCATTAATTAAAGTGCATCCACGTAGACATTTCCCCATCTTTATTACATTTTGTTAATAAGTCCCCCTGTATCATGTCTGGGAGGCCAACAAGGAGAGGCAGACGTTCCCATAGCACTGTGAGAGGTCCAGCAGCATCTGTGTCCACAGGCAAAGGTGGACATGGTCCATCCTCAGGCAGGGCATCATATCCTCTGTTTAATTATGTTGCCTGTGCTATCCAGCCACAGCATGCACATGAGGTGGTGGACTGGCTTACTAAACCATCCTCATCTTCCGTCACCCAAGCAGAGATTAGTGCGCAGTCCACTGCAGCTGCTAGAGTGGCTTACTCTGCCTCCTTCTCCACAGCTACTCCTGCCATAGTCCCAGCATCATGCCTGCAGGAGTCAGCTGAGGTTTTTGAAAACAGCATCAGTCACTTGGCCCTTGTCAATGCACAACCATTACTTCATCAAGAATACCTCTATAGGGCTTTGCTGGTCTGACAGCACCACCAACACCCAAAGCCCAATTTTTATGCACCTGCTACTTCTATCCAAAGTCTGTGAAAGAGACACCAGAATTTACCCAAAATATTTCTAATCTTGTTCTAAATGCACTAAATTGTGGCCTCATCATACAGACTGACTCCCTAAGCCATTGTTTATAAAATAAAGAAAGTTTGCAGGGAAAATATCATTTTTTGGTACAGATATGTCACTTTACAGGCAGACTAAGCGGACCCCCAGGCCCTATATTTAAAGGAATTTTTCATTTTTATTTCTCATTTTTATGGTTTCACTTTATGCATCAGTAAATCACTGATCATTTAAAAATGATGTTCTTTACAAACTTTTTTTTCATTGATGCATGTACCCCAGGGCAGTACCCGAGCCCCAAAAACCATTGTATGTCCAATTACTTGCAAATATGCCTTCAAAATGGGCCCTTTTGATTTTTCCAGTTCGGGTCATATAGACTTCAATGGGGTTTGTTATTCGGTTCCAAAAATTTTGCGATGTTCGAAGGTTCTGCCGTGAACCAAATTGGGGGTCATTCAGCCCATGTCTATATATTGACAGTATGAGGCCTTGCCACAAGGAAATGGTTGGAAAAGGGACAAAAGGTTTGCACATGTGCAGAGTGCAAGGCTCTGAAGTATTATTTTGTGCAGAGAAAATAGTTTTTACAGCCTACTCCAGATTTTTTTATTGTAGCTATGTAGTTTGTTGATTTCAAAGTGCCATAAGAGGGAAAAAACTCCAACCCAGTGTCCAGCAGGGTGTGTGTGCAGGTGCACACAGCCATTATAATGAAGGACTGAGAATAGTTTAAGGATCCAGCCAGGTGCGCATGCGCGGGACTTCCGGGAAGACGTGCTGAACGGGAGCTCCGTCCCGGCCGAGCCTTCCGCGGTCCCCAGAAGCAGCTATCACTAGCGGAACCCCTCAATTTTGACACCCCTTGGTAGCGGAGTGTCGTGGGCACGATCCTATATACAGATTCGCACTCAGAAACCAGCGGAATCTGGATAACCTATCCTTCCAAGGAAACAAGATTCAAGTCTTTGCGGACATTTCCAAGACCACAATTCTAAAGAGGAGAGCACTAAAACCTCTCCTTGAAATCCTCTCACAGAGATCAATTAAGTACCGTTGGTCCTTCCCTTTCCGCCTTCTGTTTCAACACAAAGAAAAAACATACGACTTCTCTTCATTCCAAGAGGGTGAACACTTATTCCTGCGATTAGGATTCATCTCCCAGGAAGTTTCCCCCCAGGAGCCCCCATCCAAGCCAAGTTCTTCTAAGAGGCCCCCCCCCAGGCAGCCCCATCACTTCTATTTGGAACAAACAGCAAACGAAGCGCCACCGTGACTCTCTTCTGCCCAGATGACTCCCCCTCCACTCGGCCCTACAAGGCCTGTGTTAATACCTTTCCTCTTCCAGGATCTTCCCCTTAACTGAGGGGTAACTGCGTACACTCTACTTGAATCTTCCTCTCCATCCATGAGAACAGCAGTATTTCTCTGAACCCTCTTTGCTTAGCCCCCCTCTGTGAAGATGAAAGGAGATGGCCCTGAGTAGGGATGAGCTTCGAGTTCGGGTCAAACTCATGTTCGACTCGAACATTGGCTGTTCGCAAGTTCGACAAACACCGAACAATTTGGGGTGTTCGCGGCAAATTCGAATGCCGCGGAACACCCTTTAAAAGTCTATGGGAGAAATCAAAAGTGCTAATTTTAAAGGCTAATATGCAAGTTATTGTCATAAAAAGTGTTTGGGGACCTGGGTCCTGCCCAAGGGGACATGGATCAATGCAAAAAAAAGTTTTAAAAACGGCCGTTTTTTCAGGAGCAGTGATTTTAATAATGCTTAAAATCAAACAATAAAAGTGTAATATCCCTTTAAATTTCGTACCTGGGGGGTGTCTATAGTATGCCTGTAAAGGGGCGCATGTTTCCCGTGTTTAGAACAGCCTGACAGCAAAATGACATTTGGAAGGAAAAAACTCATTTAAAACTACCCGCGGCTATTGCATTGCCGTCAATACACATAGAAGTTCATTGATAAAAACGGCATGGGAATTCCCCACAGGGAAACCCCGAACCAAAATTTAAAAAAAAAAAAAAAAGAAGTGGGAGTCCCCCTAAATTCCATACCAGGCCCTTCAGGTCTGGTATGGATATTAAGGGGAACCCCGGCCAAAATTAAAAAAAAAAAATGACGTGGGGTTCCCCCTAAATTCCATACCAGACCCTTCAGGTCTGGTATGGATTTTAAGGGGAACCCCGCGCCAAAAAAAAAAAAAACGGCGTGGGGTTCCCCCAAAAATCCATACCAGACCCTTATCCGAGCACGCAACCTGGCAGGCCGCAGGAAAAGAGGGGGGGACGAGAGTGTGGCCCCCCCCTCCTGAACCGTACCAGGCCACATGCCCTCAACATTGGGAGGGTGCTTTGGGGTAGCCCCCCAAAACACCTTGTCCCCATGTTGATGAGGACAAGGGCCTCATCCCCACAACCGTGGCCGGTGGTTGTGGGGGTCTGCGGGCGGGGGGCTTATCGGAATCTGGAAGCCCCCTTTAACAAGGGGACCCCCAGATTCCGGCCCCCCCCTGTGTGAAATGGTAAGGGGGTACTTACCCCTACCATTTCACTAAAAAAGTGTCAAAATAGTTAAAAATGACAAGAGACAGTTTTTGACAATTCCTTTATTTAAATGCTTCTTCTTTCTTCCTTCATCTTCTTCTTCTTCTGGTTCTTCTGGCTCTTCTGGTTCTTCCTCCGGCGTTCTCGTCCAGCATCTCCTCCGCGGCGTCTTCTATCTTCTTCTCCTCGGGCCGCTCCGCACCCATGGCATTGGGGGGGAGGCTCCCGCTCTTCTCTTCATCTTCTTCTTCATCCTCTTCTCTTCTTCCTTCTTCTCTTCTTCTCTGTTTCTCTTCTTAATTTTCTTCTCCGGGCCGCTCCGCATCCATGCATGGAGGGAGGCTCCCGCTGTGTGACGGCGTCTCCTCATCTGACGGTTCTTAAATAACGGGGGGGGCGGGGCCACCCGGTGACCCCGCCCCCCTCTGACGCACGGTGACTTGACGGGACTTCCCTGTGACGTCACGGGGAATGCCACAGGGAAGTCCCGTCATGTCCCGTGCGTCAGAGGGGGCGGGGTCACCGGGTGGCCCCGCCCCCCGTTATTTAAGAACCGTCAGATGAGGAGACGCCGTAACACAGCGGGAGCCTCCCTCCATGCATGGATGCGGAGCGGCCCGGAGAAGAAAATTAAGAAGAGAAACAGAGAAGAAGAGAAGAAGGAAGAAGAGAAGAGGATGAAGAAGAAGATGAAGAGAAGAGCGGGAGCCTCCCCCCCAATGCCATGGATGCGGAGCGGCCCGAGGAGAAGAAGATAGAAGACGCCGCGGAGGAGATGCTGGATGAGAACGCCGGAGGAAGAACCAGAAGAGCCAGAAGAACCAGAAGAAGAAGAAGATGAAGGAAGAAAGAAGAAGCATTTAAATAAAGGAATTGTCAAAAACTGTCTCTTGTCATTTTTAACTATTTTGACACTTTTTTAGTGAAATGGTAGGGGTAAGTACCCCCTTACCATTTCACACAGGGGGGGGGCGGGATCTGGGGGTCCCCTTGTTAAAGGGGGCTTCCAGATTCCGATAAGCCCCCCGCCCGCAGACCCCCACAACCACCGGCCACGGTTGTGGGGATGAGGCCCTTGTCCTCATCAACATGGGGACAAGGTGTTTTGGGGGGCTACCCCAAAGCACCCTCCCAATGTTGAGGGCATGTGGCCTGGTACGGTTCAGGAGGGGGGGGCCGCACTCTCGTCCCCCCCTCTTTTCCTGCGGCCTGCCAGGTTGCGTGCTCGGATAAGGGTCTGGTATGGATTTTTGGGGGAACCCCACGCCATTTTTTATTTTTTTTTTGGCGCGGGGTTCCCCTTAAAATCCATACCAGACCTGAAGGGTCTGGTATGGAATTTAGGGGGAACCCCACGTCATTTTTTTTTTAAATTTTGGCCGGGGTTCCCCTTAATATCCATACCAGACCTGAAGGGCCTGGTATGGAATTTAGGGGGACTCCCACTTCATTTTTTTTTTTTTAATTTTGGTTCGGGGTTTCCCTGTGGGGAATTCCCATGCCGTTTTTATCAATGAACTTCTATGTGTATTGACGGCAATGCAATAGCCGCGGGTAGTTTTAAATGAGTTTTTTCCTTCCAAATGTCATTTTGCTGTCAGGCTGTTCTAAACATGGGAAACATGCGCCCCTTTACAGGCATACTATAGACACCCCCCAGGTACGAAATTTAAAGGGATATTACACTTTTATTGTTTGACTTTAAGCATTATTAAAATCACTGCTCCTGAAAAAACGGCCGTTTTTAAAACTTTTTTTTGCATTGATCCATGTCCCCTGGGGCAGGACCCGGGTCCCCAAACACTTTTTATGACAATAACTTGCATATAAGCCTTTAAAATTAGCACTTTTGATTATTCATGTTCGTGTCCCATAGTCTTTAACGGTGTTCGCGTGTTCGAGCGAACTTTTTTCCTGTTCGCATGTTCTGGTGCGAACCGAACAGGGGGGTGTTCGGCTCATCCCTAGCCCTGAGTTGTCTGACACTCTCTATTTCGGAAAAAGTACCCCCATGTCTTCATGATGGACCGTTCGAGTTGTTTTCCTGGGTCCTGGCGGCCCCAAGGCTTAGCATCAAACTCCAGCCCACCATCCCCTCCTTCCCTCCCCTTCCATTTCCCTTTCCCTGCCTTCCCTCTCCTTTCCCGATCACTTGCAGGATGATGCCTAATGTATGTCTTGTTTTAGTATTCTTATGCACTGTAGTTATTTGCTCTTGTTTTTCTTATAGGGTATGTTCCTGTTTTTATTTACCAAAATAATTAAAAGTGGTAAAAGTCCTATTTGGAGGAATGTCCAATCAACACACAGTGAATAACGTGAATGTTCATAAGTTGTTAAGTGGAAGCTCAAAAATTGAAGCAAATCTTATGTGGTGAACTGCTTACCAGAAAGTAAGCCAAATGAGCGAGTGGCTTAAAACCCAGCCTGGGCCTTTAAAGAAAGCGATCAAATGAAACAGGATGGATCACACTCGTCCCGTGTATTCGGATCCACAAAGGATTACCCAAAAAAAATTATTTGAAAAACATAGCATAATACTGACAAAAATGGTGAAAAAAATATAATAAAAATAAAATGTGCACCACTCACCAAAAACAAAATCATAAATAATCATAAAAAATCCAGTGTTATGAACGCATAAAGGAACATTGGGTGGGTGACATGCAATCATGCAATAAAGTGTATGATTCCCTTTAGAAAGTGGTGTGTAGACAGTAGAAAGTGTGCTTACCAGATATTACAACCAAGTGAGCTTATAGTCATCCATCAGATGGAGGGTATGGAAAAGAAGGTCTAACAAGCCACACAGAAATCCTCATAAAATTCCTGCTTACCAGATATCACAAAAGATGGGCAGATAATCACAGACACAGATCAAAATCCCTGGCTGGAACAGCGTGCCTCCGTTCTGACATCCTAGCCCCGAGCTCAGCGGAGCATAATATACAAAAAGCAGGCAATAGTGTGATACTGTATTGACTGAAATTTATTCGTATTAAAAGTACACTTACAATAAAAACGATAAAACGAGCAGTGCCGGCCGGCATACAAACAGACTCCCGTCCTCAACGAGACCGTGTGGTTACGTCAGCGCGTCCCTCTCCCTCTCCTTTAGTCAAAAATGCGTGTTTAATGAGGTACAAACATATACAACCGGATGGATTTTCAAACTATTATTACAAAACCTTTACAGATACTCTCTCTCCATATCTGGTTCGTCTCTTCAACTCCTTAAGCAAATCCTCCCCTCTAGACCCTGATGCCAATTTAGCCTTCATCTCGGTCATTCCCAAACCGGGTAAAGACCCCAGCGAAGTGAGCAACTACAGACCTATTTCATTAATTAATAATGATTTAAAAATTATGACGAAAATATTATCGAACAGACTTGCTTCTTTTATAGGTTCTTACATACACAAGGATCAGGTGGGGTTCATATCGGGGAGACAGGGTCCGGACCAGATACGGAGAGCAATTAATGCAGTTTCCCTAATGAAGTCTGGTTGGGATGGTGGCCCCCCTCAGGAGGGCATCCTCCTCTCCATTGATCTCCAAAAAGCGTTTGATACGGTGGCTTGGCCCTACCTTTTCACAATTTTACATAAACGGGGCTTCGGCCCAAACTTTATTAATGTTTTGGAAGCCCTATATCACCAACCTAAAGCACAGGTTAGAATACAAGGACACCTCTCAGACAAATTCCCTATACAGAAAGGAACGAGGCAAGGATGTCCCCTTTCCCCTCTTCTTTTCGCGGTGGCTATCGAATCTTTAGCCATCGCGATAAGACAACATCCGGACATTCATGGAGTCTGCTGTGGACAATCTATGCACAAATGTGCTTTATTCGCGGATGATGTCCTCCTGTTTATCACATCCCCCTTAATTTCTACCCCCAACATAATTCAACTTTTACACAACTTTGAACTCGCTTCCGGACTTAAGGTTAACGTCTCAAAATCAGTCGCTCTCAATGTATCCACCCCCCAAGACATTGTAATCTAAGAAATAAATTTCCATTTTCGTGGAACTCCACCTCCATCCCTTATCTCGGCATTAACCTCACGTCCAGTATTGACCTAATGTTTAAACATAATTTTCTTCCCATGTTCAAAAAACTCACTGATGACCTGACTCAATGGTCTCTTTATAATCTCTCTTGGTTAGGCAAAGAGAACGTGGTCAAAATGACGCTTTTACCTAGGATTTTATACCTTTTTCGCTCCCTTCCTATTCCGGTCCCCAAATCACACGTTCAACGCTTACAATCCACCATCATCCGCTTTATTTGGGACAAAAAGGACATAGATTTTCTAAAGATGTGCTTTTTAGACCCAGAAAGAAGGGAGGCCTTGGCGTACCTAATCTATGGTGGTACTATCAGGCAGCGCAGTTGAGCCAATTTTCCACAATTTACCTTAAGGGATTCAAACCAGACTGGGTGAGCATGGAACGAGAGGCAGCCCCCAATTTTACTTTAGATTTTTTACTTTGGAACATCCCCAAAAAACGCCCCCCTATACTAGCTCCTACATTGTCTCATTCAATGAAGTTATGTGACTCCCTCTATAAGCTAAGACCCCTAATATCTACTTGGCACCCACTTGCACATATTTTCAGGAACCCCAACTTTCCCCCTGGCTTAGACATCCGAGCCTTCAAATGGTGGCTAGACAAAGGCCTTTACAGAATTGGACATTTCTTTAACTCTAATGGTCCCCTCACTTTAGCATACTGTACTTCTAAACTCGAAATGCCCCCAGCCGAAAAATGTAGGTTTTATCAACTATCACATTTCTTGAATCAGTTATGAAGAGTGGTGAGAACCATCTTTCAGTAACTCCCTATGAACAATGGTGCGCTTTAGCCTTAGACACAAGGGGAGGTATTTCTCTCATATATTCATCTCTAGCGGAGCCCTCAGAGAAAGCGGCTTACATGGTGAGCTGGGAGCGGGATCTTGACTTCAGCTGAGACCTGGACGCATGGCATTCTAACTTTGCCCGTTCCTTCAAAGGTATTGTGAACACGTCTCTAAATGAAGCTTGTCTTAAAACTCTAACACGCTGGTATCTGGTACCTTCACGCCTGGCCAAATTTTACCCACAAACGTCACCTCTTTGTTTTAGAGGTTGCAATCATACAGGTACTCTTTTACACATACTATGGGAATGCCCCAAAATCAGAATGTTTTGGAAGAGGATATTCTCTCTTATGCGCAGAACTTGTGGTTGTGCGCTGAAACAAGACCCAACTATTGCTTTACTTAATGGCCCCATCCCTAAAATATCCAAACATACTCAGAAGTTGATTCGGTTTATTCTCTTGGGTGCCAAAATGACTATCACCCGGTCCTGGAAGGCACCGAAAGTATCCATTCGGTTAGCTAAACAAAAAAAAAGGATCCAGCCAGAAGAGAGATGTACTCCCATTTTGGAGACAGGTGTGAGCCAGTGACACTGTGCGCTGCTGTGTGCATTGAAGAGGAGCAGTGTGCTAGCTCTGTGCAATAATAGGGAGCTGTGTGCATTGAAGGGCTTGAAGCTATATGCACTGACGAGCCATTTGTCTAAGGGACCCATTACTAAGAGCACAAGTACTGCTGAAGAGAGAGCCAGGTGACTTGGTTTATTTGTTACCTGCTTATGTTGTGTGCAACTGAAACCCCTGCATGGGTAGGTTTGTGGACTTTATGCTGATCTGTTTTAATAAAAGTGGGCTACTGACTGGCATTAAAATGCATCTACCACTCAGAGTCTAATCACCTCATGTCACACTATACAGTATCTCACAAAAGTGAGTACACCCCTCACATTTTTGTAAATATTTTATCATATCTTTTCATGTGACAACACTGAAGAAATGACACTTTGCTACAATGTAAAGTAGTGAGTGTACAGCTTGTATAACAGTGCAAATATACTGTCCCCTCAAAATAACTCAACACACAGCCATTAATGTCTAAACCGCTGGCAACTAAAGTGAGTAAACCCCTAAGTGAACTAGTCCAAATTGGGCCCAATTAGCCATTTTCCCTCCCTGGTGTCATGTGACTTGTTATGCCGTGGATTTTCCGTCAGGAAATGTTGAATGTGAGCTTGTTGTCGGAAAGTCTGACCGTGTGTGTGCTCCATTGAACATTTGCTGTCGGACTTTCCGCCAACTAATGTTTACTGGCAGGTTCTCAAATTTTCCAACAACAAAACTTTGTTGTCAGAAAGTCCGATCGTGTGTACACAAGTCCACGCACAAAAGTTCACGCATGCTCGGAATCAAGTATGAGCCAGAAGCGATCGGTCTTGTAAAACTAGCATTCGTAATGGAGATATCACATTCGTCATGCGGCAAATTATAAAATCTCTCAATACAGAGCATTCTGTTCTTCTTTATAATGCTTTAATAACGAAGTTGCTTTGCTGCTGATATTCAGTTCTGACAAACATATTTTTTATTATTTCTCGTGATTAGGGATGAGCCGAACACCTCCCGATTCGGTTCGCACCAGAACCTGCGAGCGGACTGAAAATTCACACGAACGTTAGAACCCCATTAAATTCTATGGGACTCGAACGTTCAAAATCAAAAGTGCTAATTTAAAACGCTAATTTGCATGGTATTGTCCTAAAAAGGGTTTGGGGACCCGGGTCCTGCCCCAAGGGACATGTATCAATGCAAAAAAAACTTTTAAAAACTGCAGTTTTTTTGGGAGCAGTGATTTTAATGATGCTTAAAGTGAAAAAAAGTGAAATATTCCTTTAAATATCGTACCTGGGGGGTGTCTATAGTATGCCTGTAAAGTGGCGCGTGTTTCCCGTTCTTAAAAGAGTCCCTGCACAAAATGACATTTTTAAAGGAATAAAAGTCATTTAAAACTGCTTATGGCTTTAATGTCCGGTCCCTGTAATATGGATGAAAATCAGTGAGAAAACAGCATGGGTACCCCCACAGTCCATTACCAGGCCCTTTGGGTCTTGTATGGATATTAAGGGGAACCCCTCACCCAAATTAAAAAAAGGAAAGGCGTGGGGCCCCAGGCCCTTTGAACAGCAATATACAGGCGGTGCAAAAAAGACAGGGACTGTAGGTTTGTTGTTAATTAGAATCTGTTTGTAATTTTGAACTGGTACATTTTTAAAGTGTAGCTCCAGCCAAAAAAATCTATTTTTAAGATTTTTGGAAAACATAGGGAAGGGTTATCACCCCTGTGACATTTGTTTTGCTGTCTGTGCACCTCTTCAGAAGATTTTACCTCACTTTCTGTCCCAATGACAAATGTTTTTTGACAATTTGAGGTTTTTAGTGAAACAAGGATTGGTGATAAAGCATCAGTGGAAAGGAGACATGTTTTTCCCATATTAACTCTTAAAGGAGAGAATTTCCCTTCCTAGGGGTAGATTTCCTCTCACTTCCTGTTGTCTCCTTCCGATTGCAAGTAGGAGTCATTTGTAAGTTGGATGTTTTAAATTAGGGGATTTCCCTATTAACTCTGCAGAAATTGGGGCCTTAGGTGTTGGTGTTGCCACAACACTGTAAGCCCTCACAGGGCCCTGCTGTGAAATATTAGATCAAGAATTGTAATTACATGTCCGTGTTGAACAGGGGCAGAAAAATTGGGCCTTTGGTGATGGTGGTGGTTCAGGTGCCACAACACTGTAAGTCCTTACAGTTACTCTTATTGGGTGCTGGAATGGGCCCTGCTGTAAAATATTAGATCAAGAATTGTAATTACATGCACCTGTTGAACAGGGGCAGAAAAATTGGGCCTTTGGTGGTGGTGCTGGTGCCACAACACTGTAAGTCCTCACAGTTACTCTTGGTGGGTGCAGAAACGGGCCCTGCTGTGAGATATTAGATCAAGAATTGTAATTACATGTCCCTGTTGAACAGGGGCAGAAAAATTGGGCCTTAGGCACTGGTGCCACAACACTGCAACCCCTCACAGATACTCTAGTTGGAGCGCAGGAATGAGCCCTCCTGTAAAATATTGCATTAAAAATTGTAATTACAGGCCCCTGTTAAACAGGGGCTGAAAAATTGGGCCTTAGGCACCAGTGCTGGTGCCACAACACTGCAACCCCTCACAGATACTCTAGTTGGAGCGCAGGAACAAGCCATGCTGCAAAGTATTACATCAAAAATTGTAATTACACGCCCCTGTTAAACAGGGGCTGAAAAATTGGGCCTTAGGCACTGGTGCTGGTGCCACAACACTGCAACCCCTCACAAATACTCTAGTTGAGTGCAGCAACGAACCCTCCTTGCAAAATATTGCATCAAAAATTGTAATTACACACCCCTGTTAAACAGGGGCTGAAAAATTGGGCCTTAGCCACTGGTGGCGGCACCCAGAACCAAAAATATTCTTACAAGCTATCAGCATGATCATTGAGGAGGAAGAGAATAGTCACTCAGCATAACAGAATAGTCAGCAAAGGTAGTCTTGAAGGGATCTGACATTTCAAAAAAAATTATTCGGTTACATCAGCATCAGGTGCTTGGTAGCTGGTGGTGATCCAAGACTGATTCATTTTTATAAAGGTCAGTCGATCGACCGAGTCGGTGGACAGGCGCACCCTGTGATTGGTTACAAATCCTACAGCAGCACTGAATGTGCGTTCCGAAAGAACACTGAATGCAGGACAGACCAGTAGCTCAATTGCATACTGTGCAAGCTCTGGCCAGTGATCCATCCTCAAGACCCAGTAACCCAGAGGATTTTCGGTTGGAAAGGTGTCCAAGTCAGATCTTGCCCCTAGGTATTCCTGCACCATGTAAAACAGACGCTGGCGATGGTTGCTGGAATTGATCATACCTTGGGGCTGCGGACTAAAAAATTGTCTGAACACATCGGTCAGATGGCCACCTTCTCCACCGCTCCTTCTTTGACTGACCGAAACCTCAGCAACACGTTGTCCAGGAACAGGAGTTTGTAACCTCCCAGTCTCTGGGAACGTGTTGCACAGACCTTTCTGCAAGGCCTCCCCAAGATGTTTCATCCTCTGCTCCCTCTGCGATGACAAGATAAGGTCCGCAACCTTACCCTTGTAACGTGGATCAAGGAGGGTTGCCAGCCAGTATTGATCCCTCTCCTTGATGCCACGAATACGAGGATCCTTCCACAGGTGTTGCAGGATCAAGGAAGCCATGCAGCATAGGTTTGCTGAGGCATTCGGTCCAAAGTCCTCTGGGTCACTAAGGACGACATGATCCGCAGCCACCTCCTCCCAGCCACGTACAAATCCATGGGTTTCTTGGGACTGTAAAGGATCCCTTAAAGCCTGCTGCTGATGCTGAGTGCAAGGCTCCATCTCCATGCTGACACAATCCTCCTCTTCCTCTTTCTCCTCCTCCTCGTCCTCTTCCTGTGTGATCGGCGGGCATGCAGGAACACTGTCTGGATAAAGGGGGTCTTGAGAGGTAAGGAAGTCCTCCTCTTCCTGCCTCTGTTCTGCCTCAAGTGCCCTGTACATTATTCCATGCAGCGTGTGATTCAACAGGTGGACAAGGGGGACAGTGTCACTGATGTATGCACTGTCACTGCTCACCATCCTCGTGGCCTCCTAAAATGGTGACAGGACAGTGCATGCATCCCTAAACATGGCCCACTGGCATATGGAAAAAAAACCAAGCTCCTCTGACCCTGTCCTGGTGCCATAGTCACACAGGTACTCATTGATGGCCCTCTGCTGCGTGTGCAGCCGCTGCAGCATAGCCAACGCTGAGTTCCACCTGGTGGGCATGTCACAGATTAGGCAGTTCTTGGGCAGGTTAAAGTCCTTTTGGAGGTCAGCCAGCCGAGCACTGGCATTATATGACCTGCGGAAATGCACACAGACTTTCCTGGCCTACCTCAGGACATCCTGTAAGCCCAGGTACCTGCCCAAGAACTGCAGCACCACCAAGTTAAGGATGTGAGCCAAACATGGCACATGGGTCAGTTGTCCCTGTTGGAGGGCGGAGAGGAGGTTGGTGCCATTGTCGCAAACCACCATACCTGCCTTAAGCTGGAGTGGCATCAACCACCTCTGAACCTGCCCCTGCAGAGCTGACAGAATCTCTGTCCCAGTGTGGCTCCTGTCCCCCAAGCACACCAGCTCAAGCACCATGCGTACTTGCGTAGCCCCTTGAACGCCTACGGAGCACCACTGGTTCTGAAGTCAAATCAGCACAGGAAGAGACCATGGAGGAAGAAGAAGAAGAGGGGGTGGAAGAGAAAGGTGTGGCAGAATCACTGCTAGTAGTATTTTGGAGGCATGGTGGCAGAACAACCTCCAACACTACTGCACCTTGTCCTGCATCCTTCCTAGCTGCCAGAAGAGTCACCCAGTGTGCGCTGAAAGATAGGTAACGTCCCTGTCCATGCCTGCTGGACCATGAGTCAGCGGTAATATGCACTTACCGCTGACCGCCCTGTCCAGCGAGGCCAAGACATTGCCTTCCACATGCCGGTAGAGAGCCGGAATCGCCTTCCATGAGAAAAAGTGGTATTTGGGAACCTGCCACTGAGGAACCGCACATTCCACAAACTCACGGAAGGGGCAGAGTCTACCAAATGAAAAGGCAGCAGTTGAAGTGCTAGCAATTTAGCCAAGCTAGCATTCAACCGCTGGGCATGTGATTGGCTGGGAGCTAACTTCTTTCGGCCGTGCAGCAGCTGGGACAGGGAAATTTGCCTGGTACAATCTGACGTCAGTGTACCGATAGCAGATTGCCCCCAAGTACTTGGCTGTGACACACCTAATTCTACACCTTCATTCCTCTCAGTGCAGGTCTCAGAGAGGACTGAAGGTATAGTGGGGTTGGAGATCCCAGCTGATGAGGAGCAAGGAGAGGTCATCTTTGTTCTTTGGTGTGGGTCTTTTAGGTACGCTTGCCAACGAACTGCATGGCAGGTCAACATATGTCTGGTCAAGCATGTGGTGCCCAAGCGGGAGATGTTTTGGCCACGAGAGATACGCTTGAGACATATGTTGCAGATAGCAGCAGTGGGATCTGATGCACTCGTCTCAAAAAAGGCCCACACCAAAGAACTTTTGGAATAACGCGCAGAGACAGCAGCGCCCTGCACATGCTGGGCTCTGCGGTGTGATGCAGTCAGTGTGCTGCCCTTAAGCTGGCCCCTGGAGTGCATCCTGCCTCGTTGGGGATGTGCCTCCTCCTCCTCTCTCCTATCAGGCACCCACATGGAGTCAGTGACCTCTTCATCCCCTCCCTCCTCATCACTGGAGCAAAGCTGTCAGTATGCTGCAGCTGGGGGAACATGACTGACAGATTGCTGTCCTTCTTGAGCACCCCCTCTCTCTGGGATCACGTTACTGCCTTCCTCTAGCTGGGTACCATCATCGGAGTCTTCAAAACCCTGGGCATCCTTCTGGAGCATGTACCCAATACTGTGGTCAAACAGTTCAGGGGACTCCTCAGGAGGACATGGTGGGGCTAGGGAAGGAGTGACTGATGCCATTGAGCCGAGGGAAGAGGCCGCGTTGGCAGCTACTTTGCCAGACAAAGTACCCTGAGCCTGAGTGAGAGAGGATGAGGAGGATGAGGACAGCTTGGTCATCTACTCTTCTAAGTCTTCCGCATGTTGCGGCTCAACATGGCCAGCTGCTGAAAAAAAGGACAAGCGTGTCCCACGGCCACGTGCTGATGAGGATGCACCGCCCCCACGACCAGCACTGTTGCCTCTAGGCACAGAGCCTGCTTCCCCTCTTTTATTGGCTTGTGACTGTCTGCCTTTCCTTGTTGGCCTTACACACATACTAATGGCCTGCAGTGAGATGTAGCTGCATAAAGCTGAGATGTATATATATACTGATACTGCAGCTAACAGAATCAACTGCCTGCCTGTAGTATTATTAGTATGAGAACACCAGCAATTGTCTTCAGGTAGCTTTAGGTGCACACTGTGCAGAGGACACAGTGCACTAACTTTAAATACTGTAGATGCCTGCCTGTGGCATTAATAGGAGCAGAACAACAGCAATTGTCTCCAGGTAGCTTTAGGTGCACACTGTGCAAAGGGTGCAATACACTAACTGTAAATACTTTAGCTGCCTGCCTGTGCTATTAATAGGATCAGAAGAACACCACTAATTTTCTGCAGGTAGCTTTAGGTGCACACTGTGCAGAGGACAAAGTGTACTAACTGTAAATACTGTAGCTGCCTGCCTGTGGTATTAATAGGATCAGAAGAACACCACTAATTTTCTTCACGTAGCTTTAGGTGCACACTGTGCAGAGGACTCAGTGCACTAACGGTAAATACTGTAGCTGTCTGCCTGTGGTATTAATAGGAGCAGAACAACAGCAATTGTCTCCAGGTAGTTTTAGGTGCACACTGTGCAGAGGGCCCACTACACTAACTGTAAATACTGTAGCTGCCTGCGGTATTAACCACTTGCCGACTGCCTAACGCCGATATACGTCGGCAGAATGGCACGGGCAGGCAGAATCACGTACCCGTACGTGATCTGCCTTCCGCGGGGGGGGGGGCCTGATCGGACCCCCCCCCGGTGCCAGCGGCGGTCGTCATTTGTCTGGGAGCGTTGAGAGGCGAGGGGGAGGCCATCCGATCTTGGCCCCCCCTCGCGATCGCTCCCAGCCAATGGGAATACTCCCCTGTCTGTGTGTAGTACACACAGGCAGAGGATGTGATGTCATCTCTCCTCGGCTCGGCAGTTTCCGTTCCGGCGCCGAGGAGAGAAGACATGTGAGTGCACAAAACACACACATAGTAGAACATGCCAGGCATACTTTACACCCCCGACCCCCCCCGATCGCCCCCCGATCACCCCTCCCTGTCACACTGACACCAAGCAGTATTTTTTTTTTTTTTTGATTACTGCATGGTGTCAGTTTGTGACAGTTAGAAGTGGTAGGGCAGTGAGTATTAGACCCCTGTAGGTCTAGGATACCCCCATAACCCCCCTAATAAAGTTTTAACCCCTTGATCACCCCCCGTCACCAGTGTCGCTAAGCGATCATTTTTCTGATCGCTGTATTAGTGTCGCTGGTGACGCTAGTTAGGGACGTAAATATTTAGGTTCGCCGTCAGCATTTTATAGCGTCAGGGACCCCCATATACTATCTAATAAATGTTTTAACCCCTTGATTGCCGCCTAGTTAACCCTTTCACCACTGATCACCGTATAACCGCTACGGTTGAAGCTGGTTAGTTTGTTTATTTTTTATAGTGTCAGGGCACCCGCCGTTTATTACCGAATAAAGGTTTAGCCACCTGATCGCCCGGCGGTGATATGCGTCGCCCCAGGCAGCGTCAGATTAGCACCAGTACCGCTAACACCCACGCACGCAGCATACGCCTCCCTTAGTGGTATAGTATCTGAACGGATCAATATCTGATCCGATCAGATCTATACTAGCGTCCCCAGCAGTTTAGGGTTCCCAAAAATGCAGTGTTAGCGGGATCAGCCCAGATACCTGCTAGCACCTGCGTTTTGCCCCTCCGCCCGGCCCAGCCCAGCCCACCCAAGTGCAGTATCGATCGATCACTGTCACTTACAAAATACTAAACGCATAACTGCAGCGTTCGCAGAGTCAGGCCTGATCCCTGCGATCGCTAACAGTTTTCTTGGTAGCGTTTTGGTGAACTGGCAAGCACCAGCCCCAAGCAGCGTCAGATTAGCGCCAGTACCGCTAACACCCATGCATGCACCGTACACCTCCCTTAGTGGTATAGTATCTAATCGGATCAATATCTGATCCGATCAGATCTATACTGGCGTCCCCAGCAGTTTAGGGTTCCCAAAAAGGCAGTGTTAGCGGGATCAGCCCAGATACCTGCTAGCACCTGCGTTTTTCCCCTCCGCCCGGCCCAGCCCAGCCCACCCAAGTGCAGTATCGATCACTGTCACTTACAAAATACTAAACGCATAACTGCAGCGTTCGCAGAGTCAGGCCTGATCCCTGCGATCGCTAACAGTTTTCTTGGTAGCGTTTTGGTGAACTGGCAAGCACCTGCCCCAGGCAGCGTCAGGTTAGCGCCAGTACCGCTAACACCCACGCACGCACCGTACACCTCCCTTAGTGGTATAGTATCTGATCAGATCAATATCTGATCCGATCAGATCTATACTAGCGTCCCCAGCAGTTTAGGGTTCCCACAAACGCAGTGTTAGTGGGATCAGCCCAGATACCTGCTAGCACCTGCATTTTGCCCCTCCGCCCGGCCCAGCCCAGCCCACCCAAGTGCAGTATCGAACGATCACTGTCACTTACAAAACACTAAACGCATAACTGCAGCATTCGCAGAGTCAGGCCTGATCCCTGCAATCGCTAACAGTTTTTTTGGTAGCGTTTTGGTGAACTGGCAAGCACCAGCGGCCTAGTACACCCCGGTCGTAGTCAAAACAGCACTGCACTAACACTTGGTGACGTGGCGAGTCCCATAAGTGCAGTTCAAGCTGGTGAGGTGGCAAGCACAAGTAGTGTCCCTCTGCCACCAAAAAGACAAACACAGGCCCATCGTGCCCATAATGCCCTTCCTGCTGCATTCGCCAATCCTAATTGGGAACACACCACTTCTGCAGCGCCCGTACTTCCCCCATTCACATCCCCAACCAAATGCAGTCGGCTGCATGAGAGGCATATTCTTTATGTCCTCCCGAGTACCCCTACCCGAGGAACCCCCCCAAAAAGATGTTGTGTCTGCAGCAAGCACGGATATAGGTGTGACACCCGCTATTATTGTCCCTCCTGTCCTGACAATCCTGGTCTTTGCATTGGTGAATGTTTTGAACGCTACCATTCACTAGTTGAGTATTAGCGTAGGGTACAGCATTGCACAGACTAGGCGCACTTTCACAGGGTCTCCCAAGATGCCATCGCATTTTGAGAGACACGAACCTGGAACCGGTTACAGTTATAAAAGTTACAGTTACAAACAAAAGTGTAAAAAAAAAAAAAAAAACACATACAAAAATATAAAATAAAAAAAAATAGTTGTCGTTTTATTGTTCTCTCTCTCTCTATTCTCTCTTTATTGTTCTGCTCTTTTTTACTGTATTCTATTCTGCAATGTTTTATTGTTATTATGTTTTATCATGTTTGCTTTTCATTATCATGTTTGCTTTTCAGGTATGCAATTTTTTATACTTTACCATTTACTGTGCTTTATTGTTAACCATTTTTTTGTCTTCAGGTACGCAATTCACGACTTTGAGTGGTTATACCAGAATGATGCCTGCAGGTTTAGGTATCATCTTGGTATCATTCTTTTCAGCCAGCGGTCGGCTCTCATGTAAAAGCAATCCTAGTGGCTAATTAGCCTCTAGACTGCTTTTACAAGCAGTGGGAGGGAATGCCCCCCCACCGTCTTCCGTGTTTTTCTCTGGCTCTCCTGTCTCAACAGGGAACCTGAGAATGCAGCCAGTGATTCAGCCAGCTGACCATAGAGCTGATCAGAGACCAGAGTGGCTCCAAACATCTCTATGGCCTAAGAAACCGGAAGCTATGAGCATTTTATGACTTAGATTTCGCCGGATGTAAACAGCGCCATTGGGAAAATGGGAAAGCATTTTATCACACCGATCTTGGTGTGGTCAGATGCTTTGAGGGCAGAGGAGAAATCTAGGGTCTAATAGACCCCAATTTTTTCAAAAAAGAGTACCTGTCACTACCTATTGCTATGATAGGGGATATTTACATTCCCTGAGATAACAATAAAAATGATTTAAAAAAAAATGAAAGGAACAGTGTAAAAATAATATAAAAAAGCAAAAAAATAATAAAGAAAAAAAAAAAAAAAGCACCCCTATCCCCCCTGCTCTCGCGCTAGGGCGAACCAAGCATCGGTCTGGCGTCAAATGTAAACAGCAATTGCACCATGCATGTGAGGTATCACCGCGAAGGTCAGATCGAGGGCAGTAATTTTAGCAGTAGACCTCCTCTGTAAATCTAAAGTGGTAACCTGTAAAGAATTTTAAAGGCTTTTAAAAATATATTTATTTTGTCGCCACTGCACGTTTGTGTGCAATTTTAAAGCATGTCATGTTTGGTATCCATGTACTCGGCCTAAGATCATCTTTTTTATCTCATCAAACATTTGGGCAATATAGTGTGTTTTAGTGCATTCAAATTTAAAAAAGTGTGTTTTTTTCCCCAAAAAATGCGTTTGAAAAATCGCTGCGCAAATACTGTGTGAAAAAAAAAAAAAGAAACACCCACCATTTTAATCTGTAGGCATTTGCTTTAAAAAATATATAATGTGTGGGGGTTCAAAGTAATTTTCTTGCAAAAAAAATAATTTTTTCATGTAATCAAAAATTGTCAGAAAGGCAAGTGGTTTTTCAAGTGGTTAGAAGAGTGGGTGATGTGGGTGATGTGTGACATAAGCTTCTAAATGTTGTGCATAAAATGCCAGGACAGTTCAAAACCCCCCCAAATTACCCCATTTTGGAAAGTAGACACCCCAAGCTATTTGCTGAGAGTCATGTCGAGTCCATGGAATATTTTATATTGTGACACAAGTTGCGGGAAAGAGACAATTTTTTTTTTTTTTTTGCACAAAGTTGTCACTAAATGATATATTGCTCAAACATGCCATGGGAATATGTAAAAATACACCCCAAAATACATTCTGTTGCTTCTCCTGAGTACGGGGATACCACATCTGTGAGACTTTTTGGGAGCCTAGCCGCGTACGGGACCCCGAAAATCAGGCACCGCCTTCAGGCTTTCTAAGGCCTTGGAATGCCCAGGTGGCACAAACCCCCCCCAAATGACCCCATTTTGGAAAGTAGACATCCCAAGCTATTTGCTGAGAGGTATAGTGAGTATTTTGCAGACCTCACTTTTTGTCACAAAGTTTTGAAAATTGAAAAAAGAAAAAAAAAATTTTTTTCTTGTCTTTCTTTATTTTCAAAAACAAATGAGAGCTGCAAAATACTCACCATGCCTCTCAGCAAATAGCTTGGGGTGTCTACTTTCCAAAATGGGGTCATTGGTTGGGGGGTTTGTGCCACCTGGGCATTCCATGGCCTCCGAAACTGTGATAGGTAGTGAAGAGTGAAATCAAAAATTTACACCCTTAGAAATCCTGAAGGCGGTGATTGGTTTTCGGGGCCCCGTACCCGGCTAGGCTCCCAAAAAGTCCCACACATGTGGTATCCCCATACTCAGGAGAAGCAGCTAAATGTATTTTGGGGTGCAATTCCACATATGCCCATGGCCTGTGTGAGCAATATATCATTTAGTGACAACTTTGTGCAAAAAAAAAAATTGTCACTTTCCCGCAACTTGTGTCAAAATATAAAACATTCCATGGACTCAACATGCCTCAAAGCAAATAGCTTGGGGTGTCTACTTTCAAAAATGGGGTCATTTGGGGTTTTTTTTATGCCATCTGGGCATTTTATGGCCTTCAAAACTGTGATAGGTAGTGAGGAGTAAAATCAAAAATGTACGCCCTTAGAAATCCTGAAGGCAGTGATTGGTTTTCGGGGCCCCGTACGCGGCTAGACTCCCAAAAAGTCCCACACATGTGGTATCCCCATACTCAGGAGAAGCAGCTAAATGTATTTTGGGGTGCAATTCCACATATGCCTATGGCCTGTGTGAGCAATATATCATTTAGTGACAACTTTTTGTAATTTTTTTTTTTTTGTCATTATTCAATCACTTGGGACAAAAAAAATGAATATTCAATGGACTCAACATGCCTCTCAGCAATTTCCTTGGGGTGTCTACTTTCCAAAATGGGGTCATTTGTGGGGGTTTTGTACTGCCCTGCCATTTTAGCACCTCAAGAAACGACATAGGCAGTCATAAATTAAAGGCTGTGTAAATTCCAGAAAATGTACCCTAGTTTGTAGGCGCTATAACTTTTGCGCAAACCAATAAATATACACTTATTGACATTTTTTTTACCAAAAACATGTGGCCGAATACATTTTGGCCTAAATGTATGGCTAAAATTGAGTTTATTGGATTTTTTTAGAACAAAAAGTAGAAAATATCATTTTTTTTCAACATTTTCGGTCTTTTTCCATGTATAGCGCAAAAAATAAAAACGGCAGAGGTGATCAAATACCATCAAAAGAAAGCTCTATTTGTGGAAAGAAAAGGATGCAAATTTTGTTTGGGTACAGCATTGCATGACCGCGCAATTAGCAGTTAAAGCAACGCAGTGCCAAATTGTAAAAAGTGCTCTGGTCAGGAAGGGGGTGAATCCTTCCGGGGCTGAAGTGGTTAATAGGAGCAGAAGAACACCACTAATTTTCTTCAGGTAGCTTTAGGTGCACACTGTGCAGAGGACACAGTGCACTAATTGTAAATACTGTAGCTGCCTGCCTGTGGTATTAATAGGATCAGAAGAACACCACTAATTTTCTTCAGGTAGCTTTAGGTGCACACTGTGCAGAGGACACAGTGCACTAACTGTAAATACTGTAGCTGCCTGCCTGTGGTATTAATAGGAGCAGAACAACAGAAATTGTCTCCAGGTAGCTTTAGGTGCACACTGTGCAGAGGATGCACTACACTAACTGTAAATACTGTAGCTGCCTGCCTGTGGTATTAATAGGCTCAGAAGAACACCACTAATTTTCTTCAGGTAGCTTTAGGTGCACACTGTGCAGAGGAAACAGTGCACTAACTGTAAATACTGTAGCTGCCTGCCTGTGGCATTAATAGGAGCAGAACAACAGCAATTGTCTCCAGGTAGCTTTAGCTGCACACTGTGCAGAGGACGCACTACACTAACTGTAAATACTGTAGCTGCCTGCCTGTGGTATTAATAGGATCAGAAGAACAATACTAATTTTCTTAAGGTAGCTTTAGGTGCACACTGTGCAGAGGACGCACTACACTAACTTGTGAATACTACTGCTGCCTGTGGTACTGTACTAATAGGCTTAGAAGAACACCATTAATTTTCTTCAGGTAGCTTTAGGTGCACACTGTGCAGAGGACACAGTGCACTAACTGTAAATACTGTAGCTGCCTGCCTGTGGTATTAATAGGAGCATAACAACAGCAATTGTCTCCAGGTAGTTTTAGGTGCACACTGTGCAGAGGGCCTGCTACACTAACTGTAAATACTGTAGCTGCCTGCCTGTGGTATTAATAGGATCAGAAGAACACCACTAATTTTCTTCAGGTAGCTTTAGGTGCACACTGTGCAGAGGACACAGTGCACTAACTGTAAATACTGTAGCTGCCTGCCTGTGGTATAAATAGGATCAGAAGAACACCACAAATTTTCTTCAGGTAGCTTTAGGTGCACACTGTGCAGAGGACGCACTACACTAACTTGTAAATACTACTGCTGCCTGTGGTACTGTACTAATAGGCTTAGAAGAACACCATTAATTTTCTTCAGGTAGCTTTAGGTGCACACTGTGCAGAGGACACAGTGCACTAACTGTAAATACTGTAGCTGCCTGCCTGTGGTATTAATAGGAGCATAACAACAGCAATTGTCTCCAGGTAGTTTTAGGTGCACACTGCGCAGAGGGCCTGCTACACTAACTGTAAATACTGTAGCTGCCTGCCTGTGGTATTAATAGGATCAGAAGAACACCACTAATTTTCTTCAGGTAGCTTTAGGTGCACACTGTGCAGAGGACACAGTGCACTAACTGTAAATACTGTAGCTGCCTGCCTGTGGTATAAATAGGATCAGAAGAACACCACTAATTTTCTTCAGGTAGCTTTAGGTGCACACTGTGCAGAGGACACAGTGCACTAACTGTAAATACCGTAGCTGCCTGCCTGTGGTATTAATAGGAGCAGAACAACAGCAATTGTCTCCAGGTAGCTTTAGGTGCACACTGTGCAGAAGACACAGTGCACTAACTGTAAATACTGTAGCTGCCTGCCTGTGGTATTAATAGGAGCAGAACAACAGCAATTGTCTCCTAGTAGCTTTAGGGTCACACTGTGCAGAGGATGCACTACACTAACTGTAAATACTATAGCTGCCTGCCTGTGGTATTAATATGATCAGAAGAACACCACTAATTTTCTTCAGGTAGCTTTAGGTGCACGCTGTGCAGAGGACACAGTGCACTAACTGTAAATACTGTAGCTGCCTGCCTGTGGTATTAATAGGATCAGAAGAACAACACTAATTTTCTTAAGGTAGCTTTAGGTGCACACTGTGCAGAGGACGCACTACACTAACTTGTAAATACTACAGCTGCCTGTGGTACTGTACTTATAGGATCAGAAGAACACCACTAATTTTCTTCAGGTAGCTTTAGGTGCACACTGTGCAAATGGCGCACTACACTAATTTGTAAATACTGCAGCTGTCTGCGGTACTGTACCAATAGGATCAGAAGAACACCACTAATTCTCTTCAGGTAGCTTTAGGTGCACACTGTGCAGAGGATGCACTACACTAACTTGTAAATAATGCAACTGCCTGCGGTACTGTACTAATAGGATCAGAGGAACACCACTAATTTTCTTCAGGTAGCTTTAGTTGCACACTGTGCAGAGGACGCACTACACTAACTTGTAAATACTACAGCTGCCTGTGGTACTGTACTAATAGGATCAGAAGAACACCACTAATTTTCTTCAGGTAGCTTTAGGTGCACACCATGCAGAGGACACACTACAGTAAGTTGTAAATACTGTAGCTGCCTGCGGTGCTGTACTAATAGGATCAGAAGAACACTAATTTTCTTCAGGTAGCTTTAGGTGCGCACTGTGCAGAGGACGCACTACACTAACTGTAAATACTGTAGCTAATAGGACTAATAGGATCAGAAGAACACCAGCAATTTTCTTCAGGTAGCTGTAAATACTGTAAAAACACCTGCCTGCCTGTCAGTAGTAGGAAGAGAATACAGGAAACGGATCTAGCTAAACTGAATACAGTATATACATATATAGTGCAGCTGAATCGTTTGCCTACTCTATCTAACTTAAATCAAATGACACTGTCTCTCTGTCTATTTCTCTCTCTCTCAACGCCAGAACACACTACACAGGGCCGCCGTGCAGGTGGCCTTATATAGTGTGGGGCGTGTTCTAAACCCCCTGAGCCATAATTGGCCAAAGCCACCCTTGCTTTGGCCAATTACGGCTCTCTGTACAGCCGGTGCTGTGATTTGCCAAGCATGTGGGTCATAGTGCATGCTTGGCCAATCATCGGCCAGCAATGCACTGCGATGCCGCAGTGAATTATGGGCCGTGACGCGCCACTCGAATTTGGCGCGATCGGCCCATATCTTTCGGAATTCGGCGAACGACCGAACAGGCAATGTTCGAGTCGAACATGCGTTCGATTCGAACACGAAGCTCATCCCTACTCGTGATCTCCTGAATAATATTTGTTTTTTTTTCTCCTGGTGTCCAGAATAATCTTTTTTTTATTTCATCTTGTGATCTCCAGAATAATCTTTTTTTTTTTCTAGTGATCTCTATATTCTTTTTTGTTTGTTTTTTTTTCATGATCTCCAGAATTATTTTTTTATTTTTTTTTCTAGTCATCTCCATAATTTTGTTGTCGTTTTTTGTGTCAAGTTACCACAACACCATTATTATCTTGTATTTTTTAACATCAAAAATACAACTATGTTGGTGTCCCTTGTTAATTTGACATTGTATTTTTGAAATGCATCTGCCTACTCACAAACAAACTGTCCTTTTTGAAGTAAAACACATAGCCAAGTATTTGTCAAAAAAATTAGAGATTTAATAGGGATCATAACAAAATAAAGAGGAAGGCAATGCTGGAGAAACAGTTGGAATTGGTGTAGCCTTTGTACCCCAGGGCAGACATCAATTATTTGACTGTCAAAATTGGTAACCTGAGGAGTCCATTTAATAGGGAGCACAATACGGTCCAGGACTCCGAGAGATCGAGAGCAGCAGCAGATGACATATATGTCCTGAGGCTGTGGTCTTACAACAGCCTGCGCTTTTTGCCAGACCACACCAAACCCAGGCCATCACTCTCAACACTTCCTTCCACGCTTCCTTCCATGCTGTTGTGGAGGGGTTGGGTGGCTGTGGTGTTGGTGGTGTTGCTGGAGGTGGTGGAGGATTATGGTCCAACTCACACAGGTGGGTTTGAGTTGTTACTTTGCCCCTCGTCCCCTTGTTTAGGGTCTGCAGAATTATTTCCTCACAGATTGTGCGTTGGCCCTCCTCCATGTGTTCGAGTTTGCTTGCTGTGACACAGCCAAATGCCTCGTGGCCACCAGGGGTCATGTTAAGTGCTGCAGTAGCCTGGCGAAGGAAAGCAGTCATGGACTCCTCCAGGTTCCTCACTTTCCTGGTCCTTTTGGTTTGAGGGTGGAGGGGAGGAACCTGTGATTCCGTCAGGCTGCTTTCAACGGCCTCCTCCTGGCTGAGACTTTCCTGTGTATGAAAATGGTACATGGTTTTAGTTTTTTGGTCATCAATCACACACAATTTTGAGCTCATGACTGTTGCACATTGAATGTTACCAAATAGACTATCCTTCTGACCCCAGCATTTTTCATTCTTGTCCCAATCATTTTTGGCTACTACTGTCTATTGACATGTAAACCACTTTGTTAAATCAGAAATTAGTGATCAATAACATCTAGTTAACATTATTCAATTTTTGACAAGAAATATGTTCAACAATGCTATACCTGG
Organism: Lithobates septentrionalis; assembly: GCA_037952835.1. NCBI lineage: Eukaryota > Metazoa > Chordata > Amphibia > Anura > Ranidae > Lithobates > Lithobates septentrionalis. The sequence continues at coordinate 33,075 of JBBDGP010001607.1, read as the reverse complement.
GTCAAGCTGGGCTCCTCCACATCTTCCTAGGCGGAAGGCCCAGGTTGGACTTCAGGAGCCTCAGCTAATGTGAAAGGAAGTGTTGAAGGATGTGTAGATAGTGATGGCCTGGGTTCCGTCTGGTCTGACAAAAACGCAGTTTGTCATAGTACCACAGCCTGGGTAAATATACGTCATCTGCTGCTGCTCCGGATCTCACGGAATCCTGGACCTTCTTGCGCTCCCTATTATATGTGCTCCTCAGGCTACCAATTTTGGCCTTCAAATAGTTGATGTCTGCCGTGGGATACACCGGCTTCGCCAATTCCAACAGTTTATCTAGCGCTGATTTCCTCTTTTGCTTGTTCGAGTATTCCCTGCACAGGACTTGCCAGAGACATGGCAGCTCCCTGTACATGTCTAGAAATTTGGGCAGGAAGTCAGGGTCTGTGAATTTATCCACCATTTTAGCTGCAAGACACAACACAAGACAAACCCTAATGTCAGGCTAAACCCTCCTAATCTTGTCCCAATATAGGCCTCAATCTATAAGCAATATAGGCCACTAACCACTGATGCCCCAAGTTACAATTGTACCTTCGTTTGCATGATCGTCGCTTGCAATCCTTCGTCCTCCACTCACAGATCGTACGTACAACACCCACGTGTTATGCTTTATATACACTGCGCATGTGTGGAACTCCGCCCCTGTCATTCTTTTGGGGCAATGGGAGAGCACATGGCGGAGACACAGCAGATGTGTGCTGTTATTAGCAACGACGAGGAAAGCCCGGTGCAAGGCAGTTCCAGATCCAGGAGGAGATATCAGGCCTCAAATATGTCCTTTGAAGAGATGGTGGAGTTGGTGGACATCTTGAAGAGGACAGACTATGATGGGAAGCATGGACCGTACAGAAACCCAATGTGAGAAAGGCCAAAATCATGACTAAAGTTGTGAGAAGTCTGCACAGGACTTTTGGGGTATGACGATCCAAGGAGCAATTGAGGAAACGCTGGTCAGATCTAAAATTGAGGGAGCAGGATCAGTATAGAAGGATCAGGAAAGTGCTGCAAAAATGTAAGTATTTGTCTTGTGTTCCTATTATTAATTTTGTGCTGGTACATGTGCTTTTCTTTACTGTTGTACAGTTTAAAATGCCAAGTTTGAGGTTTGTGGACACAGTAATTGTTCGTATTAAACATTGTTCGTTCGACCTCTAATACAAAGTTTTGGCAGATGCAGGTTAACTACATTTGTTCATGCCTATTTGGATTAAAAGAAGTGTATTACATTGTTGTCTAGATGTGTTTGAAACTATAATGAAACTTGATTCAGTGTGAGAGAGCACAGGTGCGAAGCTGCTGAGCAGTCATGAATGCTTAGAGCTCCGCTGTCACCGGGACGAAAAGGCCTTCTATCGACAAGTCACGGTCAAATACCGCATTAATACGGTAACCCACTTATTACTGAGACTACGGGGCACAACTACATATAATGTTTAGCGGGAAAAAGACAAAACTTAAACAGCCAGCAGGCAAAGAAAAGCTGACAAGAAACGCTCCTAATATGACAGCAGCACAATCTTCCCACTCTGCATTACCTCAGAGACAGTCACAAAGGGGGAACTCTGCTTATTCTTCCTCACAACTTGCTGACTTTGACCTTGATTATGGATTAACACCAATATCTCTACAGAATATTTCTAATAACTGGGATATTCTTAGTCAGTTTGAACGTGTTTTACAAAAAGCCCTCCAAAATACCTCAGACACAATAACAGAAAAACTGACAAGGGAAATTCGTGAGGTAGGGCGCCGCACATCTATCTTAGAACACAAAATGGAGGATATAAATGATATCACTAATACTCATACTGACGAGCTAGAAGCCTTGAAAGAAGAAAATTTTACTCTACACACACGTCTGGAAGATTTCGAAAACAGAGCGAGGAGATCCAACCTGCGACTGCGAGGTATACCTGAAACTATAATAGATCTTCAATCAACCATTACAGCGCTTTTTCAGGAGTTAGCCCCATCAATCCCCATTGAACGATTGGAGATGGACAGAATTCATAGAACTTTGGCCCCTAAAAAAGAAGATGGTCCCCCCAGGGACATTGTAATAAAATTACACTATTTTAGAACAAAGGAACAACTGATTGAAGCGGCACGTAATAAAGATACATTAACCTTTCAAGGCCATCGCTACCAAGTATTCCATGATCTCTCGCAGCAAACTCTCTACAGAAGAAAAGAGATGAAACCTCACCTACAAATACTCCAATACCACCACATCCCCTATCGTTGGAGTTTTCCATTTGCCCTGCGATTCACCTATAAAGGTACAACATATACCTGCAAGAAATTGGACGACCTACTGACTGCGATCCAGGAGCTTCGTTTGTCAATTCCAGATAATTCGACTGAAGGCTCTAAACGCAGAGCATCATCAAACTCACCCAAGGCTCAGCAAGACAACCCAACTCAACTAGCTCACTCCAGTACCAGTAAAAGGAATCGTTTTGCATCACCACCTCCTAATTCCAAAGATCAAATGGACTGAAAGCCACTACGATTCTTTTATTTCATTGAAACCTTTTACCTAGTGTTACTATTATAACGGTAACCTATTTCAGGTAGATTCAGAGTAGGGATCTAATAATCCTTCCTCTGTCTTTACCTTTATCCTTATAATTTCATTTAAGCAGAAGTTAATCAATCCTTTGTAAAATAATAATTGTTACCAAACTTTATTACTCCAATATCATTCTTTAGGTTTAGTTTAGTAAATGCAATGCCCTTTTTTATAAGTGCATGATGTAATGCAAAGTTATAGAAACATATCTCTATTACATTATCCTAATAATAGCTATTATATTATTAGTGACTTGTATTATTTTGTTATTGTTTGTATAGCCTTTGAGGAGGCTGCCTTTGTCCCGGAGACAATCCACTGCGCCTCTCAATAGATCCTCGAGTAGCCGGACTTACTGACCGGACTCTCTTTGGACCATTTGTACCCACCGGTTGGTGATATTTCACCACCCCTTGGATACTAGCTCCATATAGGAGCTATTTTCCACTTTATTTAAAAACAACTTCTCATCTACTGCTCTAAAACAGGAATTTTACTTATTCTACTTGTCCTATTCATCCCCCTTTATTCTTTTTACCCATCCTTTCCTGCCCCCCCCCCCCTTTTTTTTTTTTATTGCGTTTTGTTTTTTTGTTTTTTCTGGCCCCTCCAGAGTATAACCTTCTTGGATATTATCACATTAAGAATTTATTATAATCCCTAATACCTTTATTCAAAAATGTCTTTAAATGTACTAACACTTAATGTCCAGGGTCTCAACTCCCCACCAAAACGAACAAAAGCCTTTCATTCCTTTTCTTCACTTTCTGCACATGTAATATGTCTGCAGGAAACACACTTCTCTACACAGTCTTCCCCTAAATTTATAAGTCGCCAATACCCACAAGTCTATATGGCCTCGGCCACTACAAAAAAAAGAGGAGTGCTGATTGCATTTCATAACACAACCGCCTTCACTTTACATAGAGAAATAAAAGATCCTGAGGGTCGCTATATAATCCTTACAGGTCTCCTGTTAGATAATGAAATAACTATAGTTTCTTACTATGCTCCCAACAGAAATCCTCTTTCGTTCCTCTCACACTTGTTCTCAGTAGTTGAATCTCATAAAAAAGGTACCCTCATGATGTGTGGAGACTCAAATCAAGTTTTATACCCAATTTTAGACAAATCCCCTACACCACTACAACCTCAACGCCTTAATTTCAGACAACTCCTTGAACAACATTCTCTTATTGACTCTTGGCGTGAACAAAACCCTAGAAGAAAACAATACACTTACTATTCCCATCCCCACAAAACATTTTCTCGTATAGACCACCAATTCGTCCACATTGGCACGTTACCACAAATACATAATTCCTTAATCATCCCATGCGCATGGTCAGACCACAATGCGGTCATGACGTCCTTCTCATCCTTGATCCCGAGGCCTAGCCATAGATCCTGGACTATAAATGATAATTTTTTAGTTGACCCAACATACCGTCTAAAAATAGAAACAGCCATACAAGATTACATCGCTAATAATTTACCAACAGATACTAATCCACTGAATCTATGGGAAGCTCTTAAACCTTCCATTAGAGAAGTCTGTATCAGCCAGTCGTCTTACCGACGTAAATTGAAACAGCAAATGCAAAACAAATTAGAGGAAGCTTATTATAAAGCCTCTGAAATTTTCCAAAATTTGCCCTCTCAAACTACAAAGCTAGACTATGATAAAGCAAAGTTGGAGCTTGATCTTTTTTTAACAGACTCAGCTATACAGATTCTTCGCAAAACTAAACATACAATATATATGAAAGCTAATAAGCCAACCACATTCTTGGCATTAACTCTACGCAGAGCAGACCACATTCCGAAACCAATTCGGCTACAAATCACCAAAAACAATTTTTCTAGTAATCCACAGAAAATTATCAATGAGTTCCGTAGGAAACTCAAAGATTTATACCAAAATACACAAACATTCGACTCAACAAAATTAGACGCACTGTTATCTTCTATTCTTCTCCCAACCCTTTCTGTTACCCAACAAGAAACTTTAGATAAGCAGATCACTAATATGGAAGTCATATCAGCAATAAAATCCATAAAATTGCATAAACGCCCAGGCCCTGATGGATACTCAGCCACATTTTATAAACACTTTACTACACTACTAGCCCCACTTATGACAAACGCATTTAATTCTCTATTAGAAGGCTGTGCCTTTAACGCGGAATCCCTACTAGCTTCAATATCCATGATTCCAAAACCGCATGCAGATGACACATCATGGTCCAATTACAGACCAATCTCAATCCTTAATATAGACATAAAAATATTAGCAAAGATTCTATCTAATAGACTTAATCCAATTATTGGCACATTAATTCATAAAGACCAAACGGGTTTCATACCTTTCAGACAAGCAGGTGATAACATACGGCGTGCTACCCTACTGGCTCATATAGCCAGGTCTCGCAAAATCCCTGCCTGTTTCCTCTCTATCGATATACAAAAGGCATTTGACACTCTGTCATGGTCTTATCTTAAAGCCATTCTTCATAAATGGGGATTTGGTGAGCGGTTCCAGGGATGGATTTCCTCTCTTTATCATAATCCAAAAGCATATATAACCTATTCAGGTTACCGCTCAGACCCCTTTAATATTGAAAGAGGAACCAGGCAGGGATGTCCATTATCCCCTCTTCTATTCTCCTTGGCTATTGAGCCCCTAGCTCAACTTATTAGATCCAATATAAATATAAAAGGACTTGAATTAGGTGGTCACCAACATAAGTTATGTTTATTTGCCGATGACGTCTTAGTATTTCTTACTTCGCCCCTACTATCAGCTCCAAACCTCATTGAAATTCTTACAAAATTCGGTAAAATATCTGGTCTTAAGATAAATCAGCAAAAATCAAAAGCCCTAAATATATCGTTATCCCCTGATTTACAGAAACAGTTACAAGACTCCCTTCCATTTACATGGTCAACAACACATTTACCATATTTAGGGATCTCACTAACGGCTAATCCAGCTGACCTATACTCTGCAAATTATCCTCCCATGCTAACTCAATTATCAACCTTACTGAGAAAATGGTCTTCTTTACCGTTAGCATGGATGGGTAGAATCACAGTAGTAAAAATGTCCATATTGCCTAAAATCCTATACCTGTTCCGTGTACTTCCTATAAACGTTCCGGCTTATTTTTTCCGAATACTACAACGCAAATCAGCCCAATTTATTTGGGGCAAACTTAAACCACGATTACCACAAAATACACTACATATGGCCCGAACCTGTGGAGGTTTGGGTGTTCCAAATTTCTCAAAATACTATTATGCTTCTCAATTAGCACAAATTATTAAATACCATGCCACTAAAGAAATCCCTCTTTGGGTAACTATAGAATCGGTGGAATGTGATCCACTTTCTATATCAAATCTGTTATGGCTTTCACCACCCCAACGACGTTCAATAACAAATCTAGTCACAAAACATAGCCTCTCAATATGGGATAGACTTAAATTCCGTTTTGGTCTCCAATCTCCACTAAACCCTCTCCTCTCCTTTCTAAACAACCCCTCCTTCTACCCAGCTTGGACTTTACCTTCCTCCTTTAAAGCTTGGATAAATGTGGGTCTTACACGAGTTCATCACTTCTACGACTCTGATAAACTTATTTCATTTCCTACAATAAGCAAGACACACAACATACCCAGTAATGAAACATTTAGATTCTTACAAATTAAAAACTTTTTATCCCAAAACATCCCCACAAACTTGACAACTCCAGAATATACTTCATTTGAACGATCATGTATGTCAGATCCACACAGACGAGGACTTATCTCTGACATATATGCTCAACTACTTTCACAAACAAATTCCTCTCCCCCGTCTTATACTACCAAATGGGAAGCTGATTTAAACCTTCCTCCAGACTCACTGGATTGGTCACAAATCTGGCAATCTACAAAATCAGCCACACCCAACATAGTTGCCCTAGAAACAAATTATAAAGTTCTTACCAGGTGGTATTTAGTGCCAGCACGTATATCAAAATACCTTCCCCAATACCCCCCTCACTGTTTTCGCGGATGCAGCGACATTGGTACACATCTGCATATTTGGTGGACTTGTCCAATAGTCCAAACATATTGGTCAAAAATATTTCAAATTCTCTCTACAATGTTTGAAACTACATTACAACCAGATCCATTGGTAGCCCTCCTAAATAATAAGCCACGAAACATAACTCAACGTCAATTTAAACTTTTACTATATGTCACAACAGCTGCAAAACAATCGATAGCAAAAGCCTGGAAAACCAATAGGCTTTGTGACATATCTGTAAAACAACGTGTAACTCAAGCTATGATCCATGCTAAAATGGAGGCAATCATACTTGATAAACTGGACAAATTTGAATCTCTTTGGCTTCCATGGATAACACACATACTACCACCGGATTTGAACTATTCACTTCTTTTACCCTAATGAGATCTACCACCTTCACGGTCTATATCATTACATGTTCCCATAAATATTTAACACTCGCTTCTCTCTGGAGACCCCAAATTCCCTCCATAACCATTTCAGATCCCACCACATATTCCCACTTATTAAATTTTATTTTTAGTGATGTATAATAATAAAATATGTCTTTATCTATTTCTATTAAATTATTATTTGGTTAGGCAAACTATGTCTTTTTCGGATGCAAACTATCTATACCTTTGATGGGGATGCTTTGGAGGGACACCCATACACCCGGGATATGCCGGGCCAAATAGCCGGACCTTGGCCCTGGTTGTTTGGGTGTCTCTCTAGGTCATCTCATTAATACCCAATTTATCTAATTTAGTTGCATTTTATGTCTCACTATTGTGACATATTGTATTTTTTTTTATATATATATTTATCTACTTATTTATTTTTCCAATTACAAAAGCTCTATTAATTATTATAACCATATAATTCAGATATGTGCACTGGATAATAAATTTTCTTACTGATTTCTACAAGATAACTTAAGTATTATTATTCTAAGTTATTATTGAGAAGTTCCTTTTCCTCATATTTTGTAACCTTACATACATTTAAAACCAGTACTGTAAAATTGTATTGTTGTATTCTCAATAAATTATTTGAAAAGAGAAACTTGATTCAGTGTAAGGAGAGGACACTCAGCAGCTGTTTACACATCTGGACGCAGGAGCACTAGTGTGGGACACCATAACAACCTTTTTATGGTGTCCCACGCATGTTCTCCAGTGGATACTAGGGGTCTCTCCATGTGTGAAACTTGAACAAAACAGGTAAGTATTCCAGCTTTGGAAAAGGAAAAAATTCATGTCTTCAGCTTGGAACTCTGTCAAAACAGACAACTGGACGACACTTCCAAGCAATGTTTCATATTACTATTTCTCACCTCAAATATCTGTCTGCTAAGTATACATTTATTGTATTCACATAGGAGAGAAAAGAATTGGGACATCTGAGGACACAAGCAACCCCACACCTCCTGAAGAAGGGGAACTCAGCACACAACCTAAGGATGTGGATGCAGAACCTGAGGATGTGGATGCAGAGGTTCGGGAAGTGGTCGAAATAGTGTCCACAACAGGTCAGTGTCTGAGACCACAGCTTCGGGTAATAGATGGATGCCTGCATATTTATAATACATGGTGTGTTTTTTTTTTATCTTTAGGTGATGTGGATGTTGTGGAAGAATAAACTCACTTCAGCAGCGCAAGTGCACAAGTCCTCATCAGTGAGATCATGGTGTGCAATCGGGATTTAGAAAAGATGAAGCAAAATATCAATGATGTTCAATAAAGACTGAGCAACATCATTGATGTTTTAAATCCCCAAAAAATGTAAATTTTGTCGTTATTGTTGTACGTTTTTTAAAAGTTTTAGAGTAATTGCAAAGCCAAATTTTAAAGATGCACACAGTGTGTCAACATGTGCTATCTGCCATCATGGGATATCAATGTATGCATTTTGTGGGTGCAACCCCTTCCTCGAAACTAAAGTAGGTGAGAGGAAGGGGTTGCACCCCCGAAATATATCCATTGATCCCCCATGATGGGAGCTAGCACATGTTGACACACTGTGGCTTCTTTAAAAAAAAGCAAAACCACTTTGCACTACAAGTGCAATGCAAGTGCACTTGAAAGTGCACTTGTAGGGCAAAGTGGATTGTCCTTTCTGAAATAATGCCCAGTGTGTCAACATGTGCTAGCTCACATCATGGGGGATCAATGGATGTGTTTTGGGGGTGCAACCCCTTCCTCTCACCTACTTTAGTTTTGAGGAAGGGGTCACACCCACAAAATGCGTACATTAATATCTTATGATGGCAGATAGAGCATGTTGACACACTGTGTGTTTTGTGGCTTTAGAAAAATAGATGTAGGGAAAAGACACATTTTAAGCATGTGATCATGAGGGAAATCCACATTTTGAGTCCCAATTTGTGTACATCTTCAAAATTTGGCATTTGCAGGGGTGAGATCACCCCATCTGATGAAGGCAAAATCAACACAGTTTTGACATACTAATGTCTCATATGGCCTTCACTTTAACAAAGTTGAACTTTGTAAGTTCCTGAGTTGGGGATGTGTATGTTATGGTCTATATACTGTCAAACATACATGTAAAACACCAAATATGTTGGTTTGTTAAAAAACCCTTTCATAACGCACATGTGAATGTGCTTGGAGTAAAATGTTTTATACTCAACAATGTGTGGCTTCTTCTTTCAATGCTCAATACCAATTTTTTTAGTAAGTTGGTGTAGTTACAGTTGTAGTGCAAAGTGGATTTGCCTTCAGTATATAACCCCAAATGTGCTGTAAAATTTGCCAAAATCAGGCCATTTTAGGGACTCCAAGCGTTTAATTGATGGAGTTGAATCATGGAGTTGAAAAGGATGAATATTTTAATCATTAATGCATTGCATACATTAACAAAAAAAATTGTGTGTGTGTAGCAGACCCACAGCACAACATAATAGTTAGCTGAAGAAGAGATTGTCACCTCATGTATCAAATAAGTTACGTTTGCACTATTGAAAAAGATGGCCAAAAATAAAAGGCCATTGGAGAACCTAGGAGACAGATAAGAAACACAAGCAGTAAAACAAATGAAATGAGTTTAGTTTTTAAAAAAAAAATATTTTAAAGAGCTTCCAGATTCTCTGGTATATCAATTACCCCCTACCCACAAAGTACTCCACAAAGCTTTTCCGTACTTCGTGGGTGCTTTGTGGGGGCAGGCCAGAACGGCCAGTTTCAAGCGCCGTCATTGTTTGTGCCAGTGAGTCAGCCTCAGTCGCAACTGAGGCCAGATAGTTGGCTGCATTCTTCCTTAGGTAGTTATGAATAATGCAGCAGCTCATAATGATATGGTTTCATTTGTATTCGGCTATATTGATGGCCATTTGGAAAAGCCGGAACCGGCTGGCCATTATGCCAAAGGCATTCTCGACCACTTTTCAAAGCAAGAACTCCAAGAACTCCAACACCAAGCCCAACAACAGCACAAACTCTACGACGAGTATGTAACCGCAACATGGCTAGAAAACAGTCGGCTGCTCAGAACGAACTGACAGAACGCACTGAAAATCAAAAAGGACCTGAGAAGATCGAGCTGAAAATCAGAAACAAGCGGACAAGAACGCACTGAAAATCAGAAGCAAACTATAAATAGAACGCCCTGAAAGACAGGAGCGAACTGACAACACACACTGAAGAACAGATACGAACCGACAAGCACAAACTGAAAAGCAGAAACGACCTGAAAAGCACAAGGCTGAAAAGGGCAAATTGTCTCTCACCAAACTTCTACCAAGACAAGATAAACACGAGATTAGCAGAAAGAGCCCAAAGGGTGGCACACTGTCTATTGAACTTTCTTTTTATCGGCTCGTCATACATGTTGTACTTTACCGCGTTCCCACGTTCGGAATTGTTGGCCAACATTTGTGTGACTGTTTGTATGCAAGACAAGTTTGAGCCAACAACCTTCGAACAAAAATCCACGGTTTTGTTGGCAGAAAGTCTGATCGTGTGTACGAGGCATTAGTATTACAAGGTCGCAGGTGTGAATGAGGATCAGGTGTGTTAAATTTGGTGGTATCACTCTCAGTCTCTCATACTGGTCACTGGAAGTTCAACAGGGCACCTCATGACAAAGAACTCTGAGGATCTGAAAAAGGAATTGCTGCTCTACATGAAGGTGGCCTAGGCTATAAGAAGATTTCCAATACCATGAAACTTAGCTGCAGCACGGTGGCCAAGACCATACAGCATTTTTTTCAGGACAGGAAAAAAGAAAGAAGCCCCAAGGATATTGCAGATACAGAGAAGAGTAAATGAGGGTGTACCCATAAGTAAAAAGTATATATATTTTATTGGTACAAAAGTAGTAATAAACAATACAAAAATATCTTGTACAAAAATCACCTAAAAACAATGTACAATAGAAACTGCAGAAAATGAAACAGCCGCTGAGCTGGAAATGCACCACAGATCAAAAACATAAAGTTCGGCTAGTGGGGCATGTGTGCCAGAAAACCCAACATGTTTCGGGGAGCAAAGAGAGGGATTTTTAAATTATGTATATTTCCTTCTTCAGGGGTAAAAAACAGACGTGCTGCTTCATTTCTATTGAAAGAAAAACATATAATAGATAGTAGAAATATTAATATGTATTAATAACAAACCGATTGGTTTATGGCAACAGAATGGTACATGTAGGATAAATAGAGATGATCTACAGTATACTTACATAACAGTAATTTGTATTTTTACTTTACACACCAGCAGACAGAGCGTCAGGACTTGGATATTGCTTGGCCGTATCTTCAAAGTATATCCATATTTAGGAAAAACACTCTCATATAGTTGAAAACGAAAGCTGGAAAATCCAAGCTAAATCGGTATAACCAGGATAAGTGGATGCACCCGGGCGGTCCAACAATGCTCACGGGGATATCCCTAATAGATGGGGACGGACATCTGATAAAGATATAAGAACAGTGGATGGCAATGAGACTCCATGCACTAAAGGTGTGGGTTTAAGTGAGCCAAAAAGGCATCACTGCCCCAGAGTAAAAATAACGCTGATGGCGGTGCAAAGGATAAACAACAATAAGTATAATGTAAATACCTGTGGTGAGCATGTAGGTCGGTGTCTGCAAGGATCCCTGGTGTTTAATGGCTGTGTAGCAATGACTGCTCACACAGTCAGACATATATACACCCAGGGATCGAGGGGGGACCAATCAGAGCCATGATGTTTGGGTAGTAGGAGAAGGGAGAGAAGGACAGGCAGACACAGGTGCTGGGGATCATCAACTGACTTCTCTCCCTATCACCTGTGCTGCCGAGTCCAAGCCCACGTTAGTCCCCAATGGGAATCCTCCGGCTGATGCGGCGTCTGGCGTCACTGCGCATTTCGTGGTGACGTCAGACGTCAACGCGGCCGCCGGCACGGAAGTGAGTGGATGCACTGGACGAGGAGAGGTCCAGTGCGCAGCTGCGGAGAACAACTGTCACCACAGGTGTACTCGCTCAAAACACCCCCATGGGGGTGAGACTGCCCCAAAGTGGCACACCAAGCGTACCACCATGGGGCCCCCCGTGCTGGGGAGCCTCGGTGGACCATCAAGGGCACCAACATTACCCCAAAGAATTGAAGTATTTAGATATGGCTATAGGCGATCCAGTCCATCGGCTGCTGTCTGGACGATTGAAGTCAAACTCCAGTCATCTATTTTGGAAAAAAGCAGTGATAACAATACAGCAAATGCAGGTTTCCAATACATTACTGGACATTATAAAATAAGCCTGGACTGGATCGCCTATAGCCGTATCTAAATACTTCAATTCTTTGGGGTAATGTTGGTGCCCTTGATGGTCCACCGAGGCTCCCCGGCAAGGAAGGCCCCATGGTGGCGTGCTTGGTGTGCCGCTTTGGGGCAGTCTCACCCCCTCCATGGGGGTGTTTTGGGCGAGTACACCTGTGGTGACAGTTATTCTCCGCAGCTGCGCACTGGACCTCTCCTCGTCCAGTGCATCCACTCACTTCCGTGCCGGCGGCCGTGTCAATGTCTGACGTCACCGCATAAAGCGTGGTGACGCCAGATGCCGCATCAGCTGGAGGATTCCCATTGGGGACTAACGTGGGCTTGGACTCGGCAGCACAGGTGATAGGGAGAGACGTCAGTTGATGATCCCCAGCACCTGTGTCTGCCTGTCCTTCTCTCCCTTCTCCTACTACCCAAACATCATGGCTCTGATTGATCCCCCCTCGATCCCTGGGCGTATATATGTCTGACTGTGTGAGCAGTCATTGCTACACAGCAAGTAAATGCCAGGGATCCCTGCGGACACCGACCTACACGCTCACCACAGGTATTTACATTATACTTATTGTTGTTTATTCTTTGCACCGCCATCAGCGTTATTTTTACTCTGGGGCAGTGATGCCTTTTTGGCTTACTTAAACCCACACCTTTAGTGCATGGAGTCTCATTGTCATCCACTGTTCTTATAGCTTTATAAAATGTCCGTCCCCATCTATTAGGGATATCCCCGTGAGCATTGTTGGACCGCCCGGGTGTATCCACTTATCCTGGTTATACTGATTTAGCTTGGATTTTCCAGCTTTCATTTTCAACTATGTGAGAGTGTTTTTCCTAAATATGGATATACTTTGAAAATACGGCCAAGCAATATCCAAGTCCCGACGCTCTGTCTGCTGGTGTGTAAAGTAAAAATACAAATTACTGTTATGTAAGTATAGATCATCTCTATTTATCCTACATGTACCATTCTGTTGCTATAAACCAATTGGTTTGTTATTAATACATATTAATATACATACTATCTATTATATGTTTTTCTTTCAATAGAAATGAAGCAGAACGTCTGTTTTTTACCCCTGAAGAAGGAAATACACATAATTTAAAAATTCCTCTCTTTGCTCCCCGAAACATGTTGGGTTTTCTGGCACACATGCCCCACTAGCCGAACTTTATGTTTTTGATCTGTGGTGCATTTCCAGCTCAGCGGCTGTTTCATTTTCTGCAGTTTCTATTGTACATTGTTTTTAGGTGATTTTTGTACAAGATATTCTTGCATTGTTTATTACTACTTTTGTACCAATCAAATATATACAGTGGCTTGCGAAAGTATTCGGCCCCCTTGAACTTTTCAACCTTTTGCCACATTTCAGGCTTCAAACATAAAGATATAAAATTTTAATTTTTTGTGAAGAATCACCAACAAGTGGGACACAATTGTGAAGTGGAACGAAGTCTTTTGGATTTTTGAAACTTTTTTAACTAATAAAAAAATGAAAAGTGGGGCGTGCAAAATTATTCGGCCCCCTTGCGTTAATACTTTGTAGAGCCACCTTTTGCTGCGATTACAGCTGCAAGTCGCTTGGGGTATGTCTCTATCAGTTTTGCACATCGAGAGACTGAAATTCTTGCCCATTCTTCCTTGCAAAACAGCTCGAGCTCAGTGAGGTTGGATGGAGAGCGTTTGTGAACAGCAGTTTTCAGCTCTTTCCACAGATTCTCGATTGGATTCAGGTCTGGACTTTGACTTGGCCATTCTAACACCTGGATATGTTTATTTGTGAACCATTCCTTTGTAGATTTTGCTGTATGTTTGGGATCATTGTCTTGTTGGAAGATAAATCTCCGTCCCAGTTTCAGGTCTTTTGCAGACTCCAACAGGTTTTCATTCAGAATGGTCCTGTATTTGGCTGCATCCATCTTCCCCTCAATTTTAACCTTCTTCCCTGTCCCTGCTGAAGAAAAGCAGGCCCAAACCATGATGCTGCCACCACCATGTTTGACAGTGGGGATGGTGTGTTGAGTGTGATGAGCTGTGTTGCTTTTACGCCAAACATATTGTTTTGCATTGTGGCCAAAAAGTTCGATTTTGGTTTAATTGGACCAGAGCACCTTCTTCCACATGTTTGGTGTGTCTCCCAGGTGGCTTTTGGCAAACTTTAGACGAGACTTTTTATGGATATCTTTGAGAAATGGCTTTCTTCTTGCCACTCTTCCATAAACGCCAGATTTGTGCAGTGTACGACTGATTGTTGTCCTATGGACAGACTCTCCCACCTCAGCTGTAGTTCTCTGCAGTTCATCCGGAGTGATCATGGGCCTGATGGCTGCATCTCTGATCAGTCTTCTCCTTGTCTGAGCTGAAAGTTTAGAGGGACAGCCAGGTCTTGGTAGATTTGCAGTGGTCTGATACTCCTTCCATTTCAAAATGATCGCTTGCACAGTGCTCCTTGGGATGTTTAAAGCTTGGGAAATCTTTTTGTATCCAAATCCGGCTTTAAACTTCTCCACAACAGTATTACGGACCTGCCTGGTGTGTTCCTTGGTCTTCATGATGCTCTCTGCACTTTCAACAGAACCCTGAGACTATCACAGAGCAGGTGCATTTATACAGAGACTTGATTACACACAGGTGGATTCTATTTATCACCATCAGTCATTTAGGACAACATTGGATCATTCAGAGATCCTCGCTGAACTTCTGGAGTGAGTTTGCTGCACTGAAAGTAAAGGGGCCGAATAATTTTGCACGCACCACTTTTCAGTTTTTTAATTGCTAAAAAAGTTTAAAATATCCAATAGATTTCGTTCCACTTCACAATTGTGTCCCACTTGTTGGTGATTCTTCACAAAAAATTAAAATTTTATATCTTTATGTTTGAAGCCTGAAATGTGGCAAAAGGTTGAAAAGTTCAAGGGGGCCGAATACTTTCATAAGCTACTGTATACTTTTTACTTATGGGTACACCCTCATTTACTCTTCTCTGTATCTTCAATATCCTTGGGGCTTCTTTCTTTTTTCCATATAGTATTGTTTAGGATGTGATACAGAGTGTGGGGTTCCCCATATATCCCCAGTTGGCTCCCACTTCTCTCCCCCCTCCTTTTTGTATCATACATATTTGGGTAGTAGATACCCGCCATAGGCCCCGTTTTATAGTGGCTGAAACCACCAGTGGTTTAACATTCTGGTTAAAATATAGAATGTAAAGATTTCGCGCAATATTAGGTAGGATAAAAGTGAGTGAATGAATAAATAAATATATTTAAGTGTGTCATAAATGTGCAAATCGCATAATAAAGTGGAACGTGACAATAATAATACTGATAGGTGGGCTATTCACTACAAGGGAAAAAATATCTCAATAATGTAGCATCTAGCTAAAAACATTATCCATAAATAGTGTTGGTTAATAGCAGCAAAAAAATGTGCATAAAAACCACAATAAGAATAATCATATATAAACCATAATAGAAGTTATGATAAAATGTACAATCCTGAAACACTGGTGCGGGTGAATGTATAATAACAAACTTAGGACATCACTCAATAATCACATACGAGATAATAGGTAACAGATCATGAGCACTCTGTAAAGCATGGAAAGTGCTATTGGGGAATCATGGGTTAAAAATGGAAAAGACTATAAATAGATGTCGTTTTTTCTATTCAATTATGATGCATAAGGTAGACTGGGTGTATGACCCTGCTGTTGGTGTATCCTCTAATGGTCTCTTAGGACCCTCACCTTCATTTTGTAGAAAAACAGCATTCAGTAGTGCAGGGTAGGTTGTTCTGGCAGCTGTCACCGAAGTCTCTGCTCTCTCTGTAGTTAATCCTCAATCCATCACTCTCTGTGTCTCCAAGGTGGCTCTCTCAGTATTAGGGGAGATAAAACAGAGATTGGGGAGGGGGAGAAGACAGAGGCTCCTAGGGATGAGCCGAACACCCCCCGGTTCGGTTCGCACCAGAACCCGCGAACGGACCGCAAGTTCGCACGAACGTTAGAACCCCATTGACGTCTATGGGACTCGAACGTTCGAAATCAAAAGTGCTCATTTTAAAGGCTAATTTGCATGGTATTGTCCTAAAAAGGGTTTGGGGACCCGGGTCCTACCCCAGGGGACATGTATCAATGCAAAAAAAACTTTTAAAAACGGCCGTTTTTTCGGGAGCAGTGATTTTAATGATGCTTAAAGTAAAAAAAAAAAAGTGAAATATTCCTTTAAATATCGTACCTGGGGGGTGTCTATAGTATGCCTGTAAAGTGACGCGTGTTTCCCATGTTTAGAACAGTCCCTGCACCAAATGTCATTTTTAAAGGAAAAAATCTAATTTAAAACTGCTTGCGGGTTTAATGTCATGTCGGGTCATGGCAATATGGATGAAAATCAGTGAGACAAACGGCATGGGTACCCCCCAGTCCATTACCAGGCCCTTTGGGTCTTGTATGGATATTAAGGGGAACCCCACACCCAAATTAAAATAAGGAAAGGTGTGGGGCCACCAGGCCCTATATACTCTGAACAGCAGTATACAGGCGGTGCAAACAAGACAGGGACTGTAGGTTTGTTGTTAAGTAGAATCTGTTTGTAATTTTGAACATTTTTAATGTGTTTAGCTCCAGCCAAAAAATCTTTTCTAAGCTTTTTGGAAAACATAGGGAAGGGTTATCACCCCTGTGACATTTGTTTTGCGTCTTTCCTCCTCTTCAGAAGATTTCACCTCACTTTTTTGTCCCAATGAAAAATGTTTTTTGAAAATTTGGGTTTTTTTGTGGAACAAGGATTGGAAAGCATCAGTGGAAAGGAGAAATTGTTTTCCCATATTAACTCTTACAGGAGAGAATTTCCCTTCCTTAGGGGTAGATTTCATCTCACTTCCTGTTGTCTCCTACCGTTTGCAAGTAGGAGTCGTTTGTAAGTTAGATGTTTGAAGGTAGGGTCCTGCCCTATATACTCAGCAGAAATTTGGGCCTTAGGTGTTGCTGTGGCCAAAACACTGTAAGCCCTCACAGGGCCCTGCTGTGAAATATTAGATCAAGAATTGTAATTACATGCCCCTGTTGAACAGGAGCTGAAAAATTAGGCCTTAGGCACTGGTGCTGGTGCCACAACACTGCAACCCCTCACAGACACTCTAGTTGGAACGCAGGAACGAGCCCTGCTGCAAAGTATTGCATCAAAAATTGTAATTACACGCCCCTGTTGGACAGGGGCAGAAAAATTGGGTCTTAGGCACTGGTGCTGGTGCCACAACACTGCAACCCCTCACAGACACTCTAGTTGAAACGCAGGAACAAGCCCTGCTGCAAAGTATTGCATCAAAAATTGTAATTACACGCCCCTGTTAAACAGGGGCTGAAAAATTGTGCCTTAGGCACTGGTGGTGGCGCCCAGAACCAAAAATGTTCTTACAAGCTATCAGCGTGATGATTGAGGAGGAAGAGGATAATTACTCAGGGATAGTCACTCAGCATCAGCATAGGCAGTCTTTGAAGGGATCTGAGATTTCAAAAAAAATTATTCGGTTACATCTGCATCAGGTGCTTGGTAGCTGGTGGTGATCCAAGACTGATTCATTTTTATGAAGGTCAGCCGATCGACCGAGTCGGTGGACAGACGCACCCTGTGATCGGTTACCACGCCTCCAGCAGCACTGAATGTGCGTTCCGAAAGAACGCTGGATGCAGGACAGGCCAGTAGCTCAATTGCATACTGTGCAAGCTCTGGCCAGTGATCCATCCTCAAGACCCAGTAACCCAGAGGATTTTCGGTGGGAAAGGTGTCCAAGTCTGATCTTGCCCCTAGGTATTCCTGCACCATGTAAAACAGACGCTGGCGATGGTTGCTGGAACCGATCATACCTTGGGGCTGCGGACCAAAAAATTGTCTGAACGCATCGGTCAGACGGCCACCTTCTCCACCGCTCCTTCTTTGACTGACCGAAGCCTCAGCAACACGTTGTCCAGAAACAGGAGTTTGTAACCTCCCAGTCTCTGGGAACGCGTTGCACAGACCTTTCTGCAAGGCCTCCCGAAGATGTTTCATCCTCTGCTCCCTCTGCGATGGCAAGATAAGGTCTGCAACCTTACCCTTGTAACGTGGATCAAGGAGGGTTGCCAGCCAGTATTGGTCCTTCTCCTTGATACCACGAATACGAGGATCCTTACGCAGGCTTTGCAGGATCAGGGAGGCCATGCAGCGTAGGTTTGCTGAGGCATTCGGTCCGGAGTCCTCTGGGTCACTAAGGACAACAACGTCCGCAGCCACCTCCTCCCAGCCACGTACAAGTCCATGTGTTCCTTGGGACTGATCCCTTAAAGACTGCTGATGCTGAGTGCCAGGCTCCACCTCCATTTTGACACAATCTTCCTCCTCCTCCTCCTCCTCCTCCTCGTCCTCTTCCTGTGTGATCGGCGGGCACGCAGGAACACTGTCTGGATAAAGGGGGCCTTGAGAGCTAAGGAAGTCCTCCTCTTCCTGCCTCTGTTCTGCCTCAAGTGCCCTGTCCATTATTCCACGCAGCGTGTGCTCCAACAGGTGGACAAGGGGGACAGTGTCACTGATGCATGCACTGTCAGTGCTCACCATCCTCGTGGCCTCCTCGAATGGTGACAGGACAGTGCATGCATCCCTGATCATGGCCCACTGGCGTGGGGAAAAAAAACCAAGGTCCCCTGACCCTGTCCTGGTGCCATAGTCGCACAGGTACTCATTGATGGCCCTCTGCTGCGTGTGCAGCTGCTGCAGCATGGCCAACGTCGAGTTCCACCTGGTGGGCATGTCACAGATTAGGCGGTTCTTGGGCAGGTTAAACTCCTTTTGGAGGTCCGTCAGCCGAGCACTGGCATTATATGACCGGCGGAAATGCACAGAGACTTTCCTGGCCTGCCTCAGGACATCCTGTAAGCCCGGGTACCTGCCCAAGAACCGCTGCACCACCAAGTTAAGGACGTGAGCCAAACAGGGCACATGGGTCAGTTGTCCCTGTCGGAGGGCAGAGAGGAGGTTGGTGCCATTGTCGCAAACCACCATTCCTGCCTTAAGTTGGCGTGGCGTCAACCACCTCTGAACCTGCCCCTGCAGAGCTGACAGAACCTCTGCCCCAGTGTGGCTCCTGTCCCCCAAGCACACCAGCTCAAGCACCGCATGGCATCTTTTGGCCTGCGTACTTGCGTAGCCCCTTGAACGCCTACGGAGCACCGCTGGTTCCGAGGAAGAGGCCATGGAGGAAGAAGAAGAGGAGGGGGTGGAGGAGAGAGGTGTGTCACAATCAGCATTTTGGAGGCGTGGTGGCGGAACAACCTCCAACACTACTGCACCTTGTCCTGCATCCTTCCCAGCTGCCAGCAGAGTCACCCAATGCGCCGTGAAACTTAAGTAACGTCCCTGTCCATGCCTGCTGGACCATGAGTCAGCGGTAATATGCACCTTACCGCTGACCGCCCTGTCCAGCGAGGCATGGACATTGCCTTCCACATGCCGGTAGAGAGCCGGAATCGCCTTCCGTGAGAAAAAGTGGCGTTTGGGTACCTGCCACTGAGGAACCGCACATTCCACAAACTCACGGAAGGGGGCAGAGTCTACCAACTGAAAAGGCAGCAGTTGAAGTGCTAGCAATTTTGCCAAGCTAGCATTCAACCGCTGGGCATGTGGATGGCTGGGAGCAAACTTCTTTCGGCGGTGCAGCAGCTGGGGCAGGGAAATTTGCCTGGTACAATCTGACGTCGGTGTACCAAAAGCAGATTGCCCACAAGTACTTGGCTGTGACACACCTAATTCTACACCTTCATTCCTCTCACTGCAGGTCTCAGAGAGGACTGAAGGTCTAGTGGGGTTGGAAATCTCAGCTGATGAGGAGCAAGGAGAGATCGTCTTTGTTCTTTGGTGTGGGTCTTTCAGATACGCTTGCCAACGAACTGCATGGCAGGTCAACATATGTCTGGTCAAGCATGTGGTACCCAAGCGGGAGATGTTTTGGCCACGCGAGATACGCTTGAGACATATGTTGCAAATAGCAGCGGTGCGATCTGATGCACTCGTCTCAAAAAAGGCCCACACCAAAGAACTTTTTGAATAACGCGCAGAGACTGCAGCGCCCTGCACATGTGGAGCTTTGGGGTGTGATGCAGTCAATGTGCTGCCCTTAGGCTGGCCCCTGGAGGGCATCCTGCCTAGTTGGTGATGTGCCACCTCCTCCTCCTCCTCCTCCTCTCTCCTATCAGGCACCCACGTTGAGTCAGTGACCTCATCATCCCCTCCCTCCTCATCACTGGAGCAAACCTGGCAGTATGCTGCAGCAGGGGGAGCATGACTGCCAGATTGCTGTCCTTCTTGGGCACCCCCTCTGTCCGTGCTCATGTTACTGCCTTCATTGAGCTCAGTATCATCATCAGAGCCTTCCAAACGCTGGGCATCCTCCTGGAGCATGTACCCAACACTGTGGTCAAACAGTTCGAGGGAATCCTCATGAGGACATGGTGGAGCTAGGGAAGGAGTCACTGATGACATTGAGCTGAGGGAAGAGGCCGCTGCTTTGCCAGACAAAGCACCCTGGGCATGGGTGAGAGAGGATGAGGAGGATGAGGACGGCTTGGTCATCCACTCGACCAAGTCTTCCGCATGTTGCGGCTCAACACGGCCAGCTGCCGAAAAAAAGGCCAAGCGTGTCCCATGGCCACGTGCTGATGAGGATGCACCGTCTCCACGACCAGCACTAGACACAGAGCCTGCTTGCCCTCTCTTATTGGCTTGTGACTGTCTGCCTCTCCTTCTTGGCCTTCCAGACATACTAATGGCCTGTAGCTGCACTAAGCTGGGATAGAACACCTGTAATTTTCTTCAGGTAGCTTTATATACTGTAACCAGACAAGCCTGCCTGTCAGTAGGAAGATAACAGGAACGGATCTAGCTGAACACTGTGAGCAGGACGTACTGCACTAAATGTATATAGCAGGAACGGATCTAGCTGAACACTGTGAGCAGGACGCACTGTACTAAATGTAAATAGTCTAGCTGCCTGACCGTGGTACTAATAGGATCAAAAAGAACACCTGTAATTTTCTTAAGGTAGCTTTATATACTGTAACCAGACAAGCCTGCCTGTCAGTAGGAAGATAACAGGAACGGATCTAGCTGAACACTGTGAGCAGGACACACTGTACTAAATGTAAATAGTCTAGCTGCCTGACCGTGGTACTAATAGGATCAAAAAGAACACCTGTAATTTTCTTAAGGTAGCTTTATATACTGTAACCAGACAAGCCTGCCTGTCAGTAGGAAGATAACAGGAACGGATCTAGCTGAACACTGTGAGCAGGACACACTGTACTAAATGTAAATAGTCTAGCTGCCTGACCGTGGTACTAATAGGATCAAAAAGAACACCTGTAATTTTCTTCAGGTAGCTTTATATACTGTAACCAGACAAGCCTGCCTGTCAGTAGGAAGATAACAGGAACGGATCTAGCTGAACACTGTGAGCAGGACGCACTGTACTAAATGTAAATAGTCTAGCTGCCTGACCGTGGTACTAATAGGATCAAAAAGAACACCTGTAATTTTCTTAAGGTAGCTTTATATACTGTAACCAGACAAGCCTGCCTGTCAGTAGGAAGATAACAGGAACGGATCTAGCTGAACACTGTGAGCAGGACGCACTGCACTGAATGTAAATAGCAGGAACGGATCTAGCTGAACACTGTGAGCAGGACGCACTGCACTAAATGTAAATACCAGGAACGGATCTAGCTGAACACTGTGAGCAGGACGCACTGCACTGAATGTAAATAGCAGGAACGGATCTAGCTGAACACTGTGAGCAGGACGCACTGCACTGAATGTAAATAGCAGGAACGGATCTAGCTGAACACTGTGAGCAGGACGCACTGCACTGAATGTAAATAGCAGGAACGGATCTAGCTGAACACTGTGAGCAGGACGCACTGCACTGAATGTAAATAGCAGGAACGGATGTAGCTGAACACTGTGAGCAGGACGCACTGCACTAAATGTAAATACCAGGAACGGATCTAGCTGAACACTGTGAGCAGGACGCACTGCACTGAATGTATATAGCAGGAACGGATCTAGCTGAACACTGTGAGCAGGACGCACTGCACTGAATGTAAATAGCAGGAACGGATCTAGCTGAACACTGTGAGCAGGACGCACTGCACTAAATGTAAATACCAGGAACGGATCTAGCTGAACACTGTGAGCAGGACGCACTGCACTGAATGTAAATAGCAGGAACGGATCTAGCTGAACACTGTGAGCAGGACACACTGTACTAAATGTAAATAGTCTAGCTGCCTGACCGTGGTACTAATAGGATCAAAAAGAACACCTGTAATTTTCTTCAGGTAGCTTTATATACTGTAACCAGACAAGCCTGCCTGTCAGTAGGAAGATAACAGGAACGGATCTAGCTGAACACTGTGAGCAGGACGTACTGCACTAAATGTATATAGCAGGAACGGATCTAGCTGAACACTGTGAGCAGGACGCACTGCACTGAATGTAAATAGCAGGAACGGATCTAGCTGAACACTGTGAGCAGGACGCACTGCACTAAATGTAAATACCAGGAACGGATCTAGCTGAACACTGTGAGCAGGACGCACTGCACTGAATGTAAATAGCAGGAACGGATCTAGCTGAACACTGTGAGCAGGACGCACTGCACTGAATGTAAATAGCAGGAACGGATCTAGCTGAACACTGTGAGCAGGACGCACTGCACTGAATGTAAATAGCAGGAACGGATCTAGCTGAACACTGTGAGCAGGACGCACTGCACTGAATGTAAATAGCAGGAACGGATGTAGCTGAACACTGTGAGCAGGACGCACTGCACTAAATGTAAATACCAGGAACGGATCTAGCTGAACACTGTGAGCAGGACGCACTGCACTGAATGTAAATAGCAGGAACGGATCTAGCTGAACACTGTGAGCAGGACGCACTGCACTGAATGTAAATAGCAGGAACGGATCTAGCTGAACACTGTGAGCAGGACGCACTGCACTAAATGTAAATACCAGGAACGGATCTAGCTGAACACTGTGAGCAGGACGCACTGCACTGAATGTAAATAGCAGGAACGGATCTAGCTGAACACTGTGAGCAGGACACACTGCACTAAATGTAAATAGTCTAGATAGAAGATAACAGGAACGGATCTAGCTAAACTGAATACAGTGTATATATATATATGCAACACCTGGGATGCATATATATACACAATACACTGTAAGTGCAGCTAACTGACTGACTGTTCTGCCTAATCTATCTAACTCAAATCAAATGACACTGTCTCTCTCTCTCTCTATCTCTCAGCACACCGGAACACACACTACACAGGGCCGCCGTGCAGGCGGCCTTATATAGTGTGGGGTGTGTACTAAATCCCCTGAGCCATAATTGGCCAAAGCCACCCTGGCTTTGGCCAATTACAGCTCTCTCTACTGACGGCGCTGTGATTGGCCAAGCATGCGGGTCATAGTGCATGCTTGGCCAATCATCAGCCAGCAATGCACTGCGATGCCGCAGTGAATTATGGGCCGTGACGCGCCACACGAATTTGGCGCGAACGGCCCATATCGTTCGCAATTCGGCGAACGACCGAACAGCCGATGTTCGAGTCGAACATGGGTTCGACTCGAACACGAAGCTCATCCCTAGGCTCCACTAGTGTATTAAAGTTTATTTAAAACCAGGGGAATTTATTAAAAGTATTGCTCTTACATTTAGAAAAACGTATAACAGGCAGAGTAATGATAATAAGAGTTGTGGCGTTCTGAGCGCCCTCTCACTTGTGCTTCAAAGATGTGTAGAACCGCTCAGCCAATCCCTACGCGTTACAACACCATCACGTGTCTTCATCTGGGGAACCAGATTGGCTGCTGAGGGTTAGCTTAAATATAATGGGACCGGAAGTTCTCGGGCCGCCATTTTACTTATGGTTCATATGTTTTTAGTCTAGCGCCATTTTTCTTGAGACTAGGAGGAGTTTTGTGGTCTCCATTTTGTTGGAGGTACCTGCTATTGTTCCTCTATCGCAGGTTCATGTATGCGCGCAGCCATTTTATTGGTGGCATACTTGTTATAGTGACATGGCTCATAGACACTGCGATCGGACAGAGAAACGTCACATTGTGTGAGATAACCCTGAATTAAGACTAATTCATAAATTATTTGACTTCTATGGATGTTGATTATTGAAATTGCTGTATATAAATGATGAATGTTTGATAAAAATTAACTACAGCATTCCTGAATCGCATAGCGCATAATAAATAGAGTATTGTTTTATATTAAGCTATATTCATAGTATGCAAATG
This sequence comes from Lithobates septentrionalis, assembly GCA_037952835.1. NCBI lineage: Eukaryota > Metazoa > Chordata > Amphibia > Anura > Ranidae > Lithobates > Lithobates septentrionalis. Next base: position 8,275 of record JBBDGP010001607.1, on the reverse strand, counting down.
AAGCAGGCATGAGAGTGCTCTGATGAACTACCTCATACATACGGTACATTGATTATTTCTATGCATAAATCATTTACATTCAATTCAATCATTAAATAACTGTTGGTTTAAAAACAATCAAATCCAAAAAAATATAAGTAAAATTATTGATAAAAATAGAAAAAAAAATGTAAGTAGAAATATAAATACCCATAATATCTAATAGATATAATATATGAACAGGTATATAAAATAGTTTACTCATGTACATCAAAAACTTAAATATTAATTGTTAAAATATCCCATATATTGAAAGTAGGGATGAGCCGAAAACCCCCCGGTTCGGTTCGCACCAGAACCCGCGAACGGACCGAAAGTTCGCACGAACGTTAGAACCCCATTGACGTCTATGGGACTCGAACGTTCGAAATCAAAAGTGCTCATTTTAAAGGCTAATTTGCATGGTATTGTCCTAAAAAGGGTTTGGGGACCCGGGTCCTACCCCAGGGGACATGTATCAATGCAAAAAAAACTTTTAAAAACGGCCGTTTTTTCGGGAGCAGTGATTTTAATGATGCTTAAAGTAAAAAAAAAAAAGTGAAATATTCCTTTAAATATCATACCTGGGGGGTGTCTATAGTATGCCTGTAAAGTGATGCGTGTTTCCCATGTTTAGAACAGTCCCTGCACCAAATGTCATTTTTAAAGGAAAAAATCTCATTTAAAACTGCTTGCGGGTTTAATGTCATGTCGGGTCATGGCAATATGGATGAAAATCAGTGAGACAAACGGCATGGGTACCCCCCCAGTCCATTACCAGGCCCTTTGGGTCCTGTATGGATATTAAGGGGAACCCCGCACCCAAATTAAAATAAGGAAAGGCCCTATATACTCTGAACAGCAGTATACAGGCGGTGCAAACAAGACAGGGACTGTAGGTTTGTTGTTAAGTAGAATCTCTTTGTAATTTTGAAGGGGTACATTTTTAACGTGTTTAGCTCCAGCCAAAAAATCTTTTTTAAGCTTTTTGGAAAACATAGGGAAGGGTTATCACCCCTGTGACATTTGTTTTGCTGTCTTTCCTCCTCTTCAGAAGATTTCACCTCACTTTTTGTCCCAATGAAAAATGTTTTTTGAAAATTTGGGTTTTTTTGTGGAACAAGGATTGGAAAGCATCAGTGGAAAGGAGAATTTTTTTTCCCATATTAACTCTTACAGGAGAGAATTTCCCTTCCTAGGGGTAGATTTCATCTCACTTCCTGTTGTCTCCTTCCGTTTGCAAGTAGGAGTCGTTTGTAAGTTAGATGTTTGAAAGTAGGGTCCTGCCCTATATACTCAGCAGAAATTTGGGCCTTAGGTGTTGCTGTGGCCACAACACTGTAAGCCCTCACAGGGCCCTGCTGTGAAATATTAGATCAAGAATTGTAATTACATGCCCCTGTTGAACAGGAGCTGAAAAAGGTACCTGCTATTGTTCCTCTATCGCAGGTTCATGTATGCGTGCAGCCATTTTATTGGTGGCATACTTGTTATAGTGACATGGCTCATAGACACTGCGATCGGACAGAGAAACGTCACATTGTGCGAGATAACCCTGAATTAAGACTAATTCATAAATTATTTGACTTCTATGGATGTTGATTATTGAAATTGCTGTATATAAATGATGAATGTTTGATAAAAATTAACTACAGCATTCCTGAATCGCATAGCGCATAATAAATAGAGTATTGTTTTATATTAAGCTATATTCATAGTATGCAAATGAAGCAGGCATGAGAGTGCTCTGATGAACTACCTCATACATACGGTACATTGATTATTTCTATGCATAAATCATTTACATTCAATTCAATCATTAAATAACTGTTGGTTTAAAAACAATCAAATCCAAAAAAATATAAGTAAAATTATTGATAAAAATAGAAATAAAAATTTAAGTAGAAATATAAATACCCATAATATCTAATAGATATAATATATGAACAGGTATATAAAATAGTTTACTCATGTACATCAAAAACTTAAATATTAATTGTTAAAATATCCCATATATTGAAAGTAGGGATGAGCCGAACACCCCCCGGTTCGGTTCGCACCAGAACCCGCGAACGGACCGAAAGTTCGCACGAACGTTAGAACCCCATTGACGTCTATGGGACTCGAACGTTCGAAATCAAAAGTGCTCATTTTAAAGGCTAATTTGCATGGTATTGTCCTAAAAAGGGTTTGGGGACCCGGGTCCTACCCCAGGGGACATGTATCAATGCAAAAAAAACTTTTAAAAACGGCCGTTTTTTCGGGAGCAGTGATTTTAATGATGCTTAAAGTAAAAAAAAAAAAAGTGAAATATTCCTTTAAATATCATACCTGGGGGGTGTCTATAGTATGCCTGTAAAGTGACGCGTGTTTCCCATGTTTAGAACAGTCCCTGCACCAAATGTCATTTTTAAAGGAAAAAATCTCATTTAAAACTGCTTGCGGGTTTAATGTCATGTCGGGTCATGGCAATATGGATGAAAATCAGTGAGACAAACGGCATGGGTACCCCCCCAGTCCATTACCAGGCCCTTTGGGTCCTGTATGGATATTAAGGGGAACCCCGCACCCAAATTGAAATAAGGAAAGGCCCTATATACTCTGAACAGCAGTATACAGGCGGTGCAAACAAGACAGGGACTGTAGGTTTGTTGTTAAGTAGAATCTCTTTGTAATTTTGAAGGGGTACATTTTTAACGTGTTTAGCTCCAGCCAAAAAATCTTTTTTAAGCTTTTTGGAAAACATAGGGAAGGGTTATCACCCCTGTGACATTTGTTTTGCTGTCTTTCCTCCTCTTCAGAAGATTTCACCTCACTTTTTGTCCCAATGAAAAATGTTTTTTGAAAATTTGGGTTTTTTTGTGGAACAAGGATTGGAAAGCATCAGTGGAAAGGAGAATTTTTTTTCCCATATTAACTCTTACAGGAGAGAATTTCCCTTCCTAGGGGTAGATTTCATCTCACTTCCTGTTGTCTCCTTCCGTTTGCAAGTAGGAGTCGTTTGTAAGTTAGATGTTTGAAAGTAGGGTCCTGCCCTATATACTCAGCAGAAATTTGGGCCTTAGGTGTTGCTGTGGCCACAACACTGTAAGCCCTCACAGGGCCCTGCTGTGAAATATTAGATCAAGAATTGTAATTACATGCCCCTGTTGAACAGGAGCTGAAAAATTAGGCCTTAGGCACTGGTGCTGGTGCCACAACACTGCAACCCCTCACAGACACTCTAGTTGGAACGCAGGAACGAGCCCTGCTGCAAAGTATTGCTTCAAAAATTGTAATTACACGCCCCTGTTAGACAGGGGCAGAAAAATTGGGCCTTAGGCACTGGTGCTGGTGCCACAACACTGCAACCCCTCACAGACACTCTAGTTGGAACGCAGGAACGAGCCCTGCTGCAAAGTATTGCTTCAAAAATTGTAATTACACGCCCCTGTTAGACAGGGGCAGAAAAATTGGGCCTTAGGCACTGGTGCTGGTGCCACAACACTGCAACCCCTCACAGACACTCTAGTTGGAACGCAGGAACGAGCCCTGCTGCAAAGTATTGCATCAAAAATTGTAATTACACGCCCCTGTTAGACAGGGGCAGAAAAATTGGGCCTTAGGCACTGGTGCTGGTGCCACAACACTGCAACCCCTCACAGACACTCTAGTTGGAATGCAGGAACGAGCCCTGCTGCAAAGTATTACATCAAAAATTGTAATTACACGCCCCTGTTAAACAAGGGCTGAAAAATTGTGCCTTAGGCACTGGTGGTGGCGCCCAGAACCAAAAATGTTCTTACAAGCTATCAGCGTGATGATTGAGGAGGAAGAGGATAATTACTCAGGGATAGTCACTCAGCATCAGCATAGGCAGTCTTTGAAGGGATCTGAGATTTCAAAAAAAATTATTCGGTTACATCAGCATCAGGTGCTTGGTAGCTGGTGGTGATCCAAGACTGATTCATTTTTATGAAGGTCAGCCGATCGACCGAGTCGGTGGACAGACGCACCCTGTGATCGGTTACCACGCCTCCAGCAGCACTGAATGTGCGTTCCGAAAGAACGCTGGATGCAGGACAGGCCAGTAGCTCAATTGCATACTGTGCAAGCTCTGGCCAGTGATCCATCCTCAAGACCCAGTAACCCAGAAGATTTTCGGTGGGAAAGGTGTCCAAGTCTGATCTTGCCCCTAGGTATTCCTGCACCATGTAAAACAGACGCTGGCGATGGTTGCTGGAACCGATCATACCTTGGGGCTGCGGACCAAAAAATTGTCTGAACGCATCGGTCAGACGGCCACCTTCTCCACCGCTCCTTCTTTGACTGACCGAAGCCTCAGCAACACGTTGTCCAGAAACAGGAGTTTGTAACCTCCCAGTCTCTGGGAACGCGTTGCACAGACCTTTCTGCAAGGCCTCCCGAAGATGTTTCATCCTCTGCTCCCTCTGCGATGGCAAGATAAGGTCCGCAACCTTACCCTTGTAACGTGGATCAAGGAGGGTTGCCAGCCAGTATTGGTCCTTCTCCTTGATACCACGAATACGAGGATCCTTACGCAGGCTTTGCAGGATCAGGGAGGCCATGCAGCGTAGGTTTGCTGAGGCATTCGGTCCGGAGTCCTCTGGGTCACTAAGGACAACAACGTCCGCAGCCACCTCCTCCCAGCCACGTACAAGTCCATGTGTTCCTTGGGACTGATCCCTTAAAGACTGCTGCTGATGCTGAGTGCCAGGCTCCACCTCCATACTGACACAATCTTCCTCCTCCTCCTCCTCCTCCTCGTCCTCTTCCTGTGTGATCGGCGGGCACGCAGGAACACTGTCTGGATAAAGGGGGCCTTGAGAGCTAAGGAAGTCCTCCTCTTCCTGCCTCTGTTCTGCCTCAAGTGCCCTGTCCATTATTCCACGCAGCGTGTGCTCCAACAGGTGGACAAGGGGGACAGTGTCACTGATGCATGCACTGTCAGTGCTCACCATCCTCGTGGCCTCCTCAAATGGTGACAGGACAGTGCATGCATCCCTGATCATGGCCCACTGGCGTGGGGAAAAAAAACCAAGCTCCCCTGACCCTGTCCTGGTGCCATAGTCACACAGGTACTCATTGATGGCCCTCTGCTGCGTGTGCAGCCGCTGCAGCATGGCCAACGTTGAGTTCCACTTGGTGGGCATGTCACAGATTAGGCGGTTCTTGGGCAGGTTAAACTCCTTTTGGAGGTCCGTCAGCCGAGCACTGGCATTATATGACCGGCGGAAATGCACACAGACTTTCCTGGCCTGCCTCAGGACATCCTGTAAGCCCGGGTACCTGCCCAAGAACCGCTGCACCACCAAGTTAAGGACGTGAGCCAAACAGGGCACATGGGTCAGTTGTCCCTGTCGGAGGGCAGAGAGGAGGTTGGTGCCATTGTCGCAAACCACCATTCCTGCCTTAAGTTGGCGTGGCGTCAACCACCTCTGAACCTGCCCCTGCAGAGCTGACAGAACCTCTGCCCCAGTGTGGCTCCTGTCCCCCAAGCACACCAGCTCAAGCACCGCATGGCATCTTTTGGCCTGCGTACTTGCGTAGCCCCTTGAACGCCTACGGAGCACCGCTGGTTCCGAGGAAGAGGCCATGGAGGAAGAAGAAGAGGAGGGGGTGGAGGAGAGAGGTGTGTCACAATCAGCATTTTGGAGGCGTGGTGGCGGAACAACCTCCAACACTACTGCACCTTGTCCTGCATCCTTCCCAGCTGCCAGCAGAGTCACCCAATGCGCCGTGAAACTTAGGTAACGTCCCTGTCCATGCCTGCTGGACCATGAGTCAGCGGTAATATGCACCTTACCGCTGACCGCCCTGTCCAGCGAGGCATGGACATTGCCTTCCACATGCCGGTAGAGAGCCGGAATCGCCTTCCGTGAGAAAAAGTGGCGTTTGGGTACCTGCCACTGAGGAACCGCACATTCCACAAACTCACGGAAGGGGGCAGAGTCTACCAACTGAAAAGGCAGCAGTTGAAGTGCTAGCAATTTTGACAAGCTAGCATTCAACCGCTGGGCATGTGGATGGCTGGGAGCAAACTTCTTTCGGCGGTGCAGCAGCTGGGGCAGGGAAATTTGCCTGGTACAATCTGACGTCGGTGTACCAAAAGCAGATTGCCCACAAGTACTTGGCTGTGACACACCTAATTCTACACCTTCATTCCTCTCACTGCAGGTCTCAGAGAGGACTGAAGGTCTAGTGGGGTTGGAAATCTCAGCTGATGAGGAGCAAGGAGAGATCCTCTTTGTTCTTTGGTGTGGGTCTTTTAGATACGCTTGCCAACGAACTGCATGGCAGGTCAACATATGTCTGGTCAAGCATGTGGTACCCAAGCGGGAGATGTTTTGGCCACGCGAGATACGCTTGAGACATATGTTGCAAATAGCAGCGGTGCGATCTGATGCACTCGTCTCAAAAAAGGCCCACACCAAAGAACTTTTTGAATAACGCGCAAAGACTGCAGCGCCCTGCACATGTGGAGCTTTGGGGTGTGATGCAGTCAATGTGCTGCCCTTAGGCTGGCCCCTGGAGGGCATCCTGCCTCGTTGGTGATGTGCCGCCTCCTCCTCCTCCTCCTCCTCCTCCTCTCTCCTATCAAGCACCCACGTTGAGTCAGTGACCTCATCATCCCCTCCCTCCTCATCACTGGAGCAAACCTGGCAGTATGCTGCAGCAGGGGGAGCATGACTGCCAGATTGCTGTCCTTCTTGGGCACCCCCTCTGTCCGTGCTCATGTTACTGCCTTCATCGAGCTCAGTATCATCATCAGAGCCTTCCAAACGCTGGGCATCCTCCTGGAGCATGTACCCAACACTGTGGTCAAACAGTTCGAGGGAATCCTCAGGAGGACATGGTGGAGCTAGGGAAGGAGTCACTGATGACATTGAGCTGAGGGAAGAGGCCGCTGCTTTGCCAGACAAAGCACCCTGGGCATGGGTGAGAGAGGATGAGGAGGATGAGGACGGCTTGGTCATCCACTCGACCAAGTCTTCTGCATGTTGCGGCTCAACACGGCCAGCTGCCGAAAAAAAGGCCAAGCGTGTCCCATGGCCACGTGCTGATGAGGATGCACCGTCTCCACGACCAGCACTAGACACAGAGCCTGCTTGCCCTCTCTTATTGGCTTGTGACTGTCTGCCTCTCCTTCTTGGCCTTCCAGACATACTAATGGCCTGTAGCTGCACTAAGCTGGGATAGAACACCTGTAATTTTCTTCAGGTAGCTTTATATACTGTAACCAGACAAGCCTGCCTGTCAGTAGGAAGATAACAGGAACGGATCTAGCTGAACACTGTGAGCAGGACGCACTGCACTAAATGTAAATAGCAGGAACGGATCTAGCTGAACACTGTGAGCAGGACGCACTGCACTAAATGTAAATAGCAGGAATGGATCTAGCTGAACACTGTGAGCAGGACGCACTGACTGCACTAAATGTAAATAGCAGGAACGGATCTAGCTGAACACTGTGAGCAGGACGCACTGCACTAAATGTAAATAGCAGGAACGGATCTAGCTGAACACTGTGAGCAGGACGCACTGACTGCACTAAATGTAAATAGCAGGAACGGATCTAGCTGAACACTGTGAGCAGGACGCACTGCACTAAATGTAAATAGCAGGAACAGATCTAGCTGAACACTGTGAGCAGGACGCACTGCACTAAATGTAAATAGCAGGAACGGATCTAGCTGAACACTGTGAGCAGGACGCACTGCACTAAATGTAAATAGCAGGAACAGATCTAGCTGAACACTGTGAGCAGGACGCACTGCACTAAATGTAAATAGCAGGAATGGATCTAGCTGAACACTGTGAGCAGGACACACTGACTGCACTAAATGTAAATAGCAGGAACGGATCTAGCTGAACACTGTGAGCAGGACGCACTGCACTAAATGTAAATAGCAGGAACAGATCTAGCTGAACACTGTGAGCAGGACGCACTGCACTAAATGTAAATAGCAGGAACGGATCTAGCTGAACACTGTGAGCAGGACGCACTGCACTAAATGTAAATAGCAGGAACGGATCTAGCTGAACACTGTGAGCAGGACGCACTGACTGCACTAAATGTAAATAGCAGGAACGGATCTAGCTGAACACTGTGAGCAGGACGCACTGCACTAAATGTAAATAGCAGGAACGGATCTAGCTGAACACTGTGAGCAGGACGCACTGCGCCAAATGTAAATAGTCTAGATAGAAGATAACAGGAACGGATCTAGCTAAACTGAATACAGTGTATATATAT